>CM055117.1:346058594-349019425 GCA_029206835.1 Rana muscosa | reverse complement strand
AATGTGTCTCTATGCTCCTTTGTCCAGAGTGTAGGCACTCTAATACAGAAGGTGTGTTTCTGGCAGAATTACCAGGTTACATAGTTGGTGAGATCGAAAGAAGACAGAAGTCCATCAATTCCAACCTGTGTGCGTGCTTTTATGTTAATAGTACATTGTATACCCCTGTATGTTGTGGTCGTTTAGGTGCCCATCCAATTGTTTTTTTAAATGATCGATGTTCCTCGCTGAAACCAATGCTTGTGGAAGAAGATTCCACATCCTTATCGCTCTTACAGTAAAGAACCCTCTACGCATTTTAAGGTCTAATTTTAGTGAATGGCCGCGTGTCTTATTAAATTCCCTTGCGCGAAAATGTTTTCTCCTTATTGTGGGGTCACCAGTACGGTATTTGTACATTGAAATCATATCCCCTCTCAAGCATCTCTTCTCCAGAGAGAATAAGTTCAATGCTTGCAGTCTTTCCCCATAGCTGAGATCCTCCAGTCCCTTTATTAGCTTTGTTGCCCTTCTCTGGACCCTCTCCAGTTTCAGCACATCCTTCCTGAGGACTGGTGCCCTGAACTTGACAGCATACTCTAGGTGAGGCAGGACCAGAGTCTTGTAGAGTGGGAGAATTATTGTTTTATTTCTTGAGTTAATCCCCTTTTTAATGCATGCCAATATTCTTTTGGCTTTACTTGCAGCAGCTTGGCATTGCATGCCATTGCTGAGCCTGTCGTCTACTTGGACCCCCAGTTCCTTTCTATCCTAGATTTCCCCAGAGGTTCTCCCCCTAGTGAGTAGATTGCATTCATATTTTTGGCACCCAAATGCATTATTTTAAAATGTTAACATTTTTATTTTTTTATTTTTTACAAACGTTTTTTTTATTGTTTTAAAGAGGTAAAATAAAATAAAAATTACACAGAAAGAAATCATACAGTCATGTAATAGTATACACAGGGCCGATCCGCCCTATATGCTTGCTACACAAGCTGTGTAGGGCCCCAAGTAATTACTAGGGGCCCCCGAATCTTCGCCGCCGCAACCGCCGCCGCAGCTAGAGGTCCGCGGGCCGGGCGGAGACAATGTCTCCGCCGGCCGCCATTTTCTTGTAGACCAAGAGGAGGGTCAGGGTGGCTGCCAATAGGAATTGAGCTGCTGCACCGCCCACCTCCCGCCCCGCTGATGTCTGTCTGTGTGTGAGTGAAACGTGGGAAGGGGCGGGGGTGGGCGGCGGCTCCGCAGCTTAATTCCTATTGCCAGCCACCCGGCCGGCTCCTTCACTGTCCCCTCTGCGTAATGGCGGCGGAGAGAGTCTCTGCTGCTGGGGCATCACACCTGGTGTAAGGGGGGCCTCCACTGGGAATGCCTGATGTAAGGGGGGCCTCCGCTGGGAATACCTGGTGTAAGGGGGGCCTCCGCTGGGGAGGCCTGGTGTAAGGGGGGCCTCCGCTGGGGAGGCCTGGTGTAAGGGGGGCCTCCGCTGGGGAGGCCTGGTGTAAGGGGGGCCTCCGCTGGGAATGCCTGGTGTAAGGGGGGCCTCCGCTGGGGAGGCCTGGTGTAAGGGGGGCCTCCGCTGGGAATGCCTGGTGTAAGGGGGTCCTCCGCTGGGAATGCCTGGTGTAAGGGGGGCCTCCGCTGGGAATGCCTGGTGTAAGGGGGGCCTCCGCTGGTAATTGCCTGGTGTAAGGGGGGCCTCCGCTGGTAATTGCCTGGTGTAAGGGGGCCTCCGCTGGTAATTTCCTGGTGTAAGGGGGGCCTCCGCTGGGGAGGCCTGGTGTAAGGGGGGCCTCCGATGGGGAGGTCTGGTGTAAGGGGGGCCTCCGCTGGGGAGGCCTGGTGTAAGGGGGGCCTCCGCTGGGAATGCCTGGTGTAAGGGGGGCCTCCGCTGGGAAGGCCTGGTGTAAGGGGGGCCTCCGCTGGGAAGGCCTGGTGTAAGGGGGGCCTCCGCTGGGAAGGCCTGGTGTAAGGGGGACTCCGCTGGGAATGCCTGGTGTAAGGAGGGACTCTACTGGGAATGCCTGATATAAGGAGGAACTCTACTGGGAATGCCTGGTGTAAGGGGGACTCCGCTGGGAATGCCTGGTGTAAGGAGGGACTCTGGGCTTCCACTGATTCTGCATTATGGTGAGTTGAATAATTTCATTCTATATTACAATGTAATAATAGAAATAATGCGCTTCAGTCATCCTGACACCATAACAATAGTGATGAGCCGAACACCCCCGGGTTCGGTTCGCACCAGAACCCGCGAACGGACCGAAAGTTCGTACGAACATTAGAACCCTATTAAATACAATGGATGCGAACGTTCGAATTCTAAAGTGCTAATTATAACGACTATTATGCATGTTATTGTCCTAAAAAGGGTTTGGGAACCCGGGTTCTGCACCAGGGGACATGTATCAATGCAAAAAGGAGTTATAAAAACGGCCGTTTTTCTGGAGCAGTCATTTTAATGATGCATAAAGTGAAAAAAAAAAAGTCAAATATTCCTTTAAATATCGTACCTGGGGGGTGTCTAAAGTATGCCTGTGAAGTGCCACGTGTTTCCCGTGTTTAGAACTGTCCCTGCACAAAATGACACTTCTAAAGGAAAAAAAAGCCATTTAAAACTGCTTGCGGCTTTAATGTAATGTCTGGTCCCGGTAATATGGATGAAAATCTTTAAGAAAAATGGCATAGCTACCCCATGACCCCCCCCCCCTACCCCAGCCCATTACCAGCCCCTTTGGGTCTTGTATGGATATTAAGGGGAACCCCGCACATAAAATAAAAAAGGCCCTATATACTCTGAACAGCCGTATACAGGCGGTGCATACAAGACAGGGACTGTAGGTTTGTTCTTATGTAGAATCTGTTTGTAATTTTGAACAGGTACATTGTTTAAGTGTAGCTCCAGCCCAAAAATCTATTTTTAAACTTTTTGGAAAACATAGGTAAGGGTTATCACCCCTGTAACATTTGTTTTGCTGTCTGTGCCCCTGTTCAGAACATTTCACCTCACTTTCCGTCCCAATGACAACTGTTTTTGAAATGTGGTGTTTTTCTTGAAACAAGGATTGCTGATAAAGCATCAGTACAGAGGAGACACCTTTCTCCCATATTAATTCTTACAGGAGAGAATTTTCCTTCCAAGGGGTAGATTTCCTCTCACTTCCTGTTGTCTTCTTGCGTTTGCAAGTAGGAGTCGTTTGTAAGTTGGATGTTTGAAAGTAGGGACCTGCCGTATATACTCTGCAGAAATAGGCCCCTTAGTTGTTGGTGTTGGCACAACACTGTAAGCACTCACAGTTACTCTTGGTTGGTGCTGGAACGCCCTGCTGTCAACTATTATATCAGGAATTTTAATTACATATAATTGTTGAACAGTGGTAGTAAAAATTGGGCCTTTGATGGTGGTGCTGGTGCCACAACACTGTAAGCCCTGACAGTTACTCTTGGTGGGTGCAGCAATGGGCCCTGCTGTGAATTATTAGATCAAGAATTGTAATTGCATGCCCCTGTTGAACAGGGGCTGAAAAATTGGGCCTTTCGTGGTGGTGGTGGTGGTGGTGGTGTTGCCACAACACTGTAAGCCCTCAGAGTTACTCTTGGTGGGTGCAGGAATGGGCCCTGCTGTGAATTATTAGATCAAGAATTGTAATTACATGCCCCTTTTGAACAGGGGCTGAAAAATTGGGTCTTTCGTGGTGGTGGTGGTGGTGGTGGCGTTGCCACAACACTGTAAGCCCTCAGAGTTACTCTTGGTGGGTGCAGCAATGGGCCCTGCTGTGAATTATTAGATCAAGAATTGTAATTACATGCCCCTGTTGAACAGGGGCTGAAAAATTGGGCCTTAGGCACTGGTGGCACAACACTACAACCCCTCACAGATACTGTACTTGGAGCACAGCAATGAGCCCTGTTGCAAAGTATTGCTTCAAAAATTGTAATGACACGCCCCTGTTAAACAGGGGCTGAAAAATTGGGCCTTAGGCACTGGTGGCACAACACTCCAACCCCTCACAGATACTGTACTTGGAGGACAGCAATGAGCCCTATGGCAAATTATTGCTAAAAAAATTGTAATTACACGCCCCTGTAAAACAGGGGCTGAAAAATTGGGCCTTAGCCACTGGTGGCGGCACCCATAAACAAAAATGATCTTCCAAGCTATCATCATCAATCGTATCATTGAGGACTCGGAGGAGGAGGATAGCCAGTCAACATAACAGCACAGGCACTCAGCATCAGCATCAGTCTTGAAGGGATGTGACATGTTAAAATCAATTAGTCTGTTATATCAGCATCAGGTGTGTGGTAGCTGGTGGTGATCCAAGACTGGTTCATCTTGATGAAAGTCAGTCGATCAACCGAGTCGGTGGACAGGCGCACCCTGTGATCCGTGACAAATCCTCCAGCAGCACTGAATGTGCGTTCCGAAAGAACGCTGGATGCAGGACAGGCCAGTAGCTCAATTGCATACTGTGCAAGCTCTGGCCAGTGATCCATCCTCAAGACCCAGTAAGCCAGAGGATTTTTGGTGGGGAAGGTGTCCAAGTCTGACCTTGCCCCTAGATATTCCTGCACCATGTTTATCAGACGCTGGCGATGGTTGCTGGAACCGATCATACTTTGGGGCTGCGGACTAAAGAATTGTCTGAACGCATCGGTCAGACGGCCACCTTCCCCACCGCTCCTTCTTTGACTGGCCGAAGCCTCAGCAACTCGTTGTCCAGGACCAGGAGTTTGTAACCTCCCAGTCTCTGGGAACGCGTTGCACAGACCTTTCTGCAAGGCCTCCCGGAGTTGTCTCATCCTCTGCTCCCTCTGCGACGGTAACATAAGGTCCGCAACCTTACCCTTGTACCGTGGATCAAGGAGAGTGGCCAGCCAGTAATGGTCCCTCTCCTTGATCCGAAGAATACGAGGATCCTTCCGCAGACTTTGCAGGATCAGGGAGGCCATGCAGCGTAGGTTTGCTGAGGCATTCGGTCCGGAGTCCTCTGGGTCACTAAGGACGACATGATCCGCAGCCACCTCCTCCCAGCCACGTACAAGTCCACTGGTTTCTTGGGACTGTAAATCATCCCTAAAAGACTGCTGCTGATGATGCTGAGTGCCAGCCTCCACCTCCATGCTGACACAATCCTCCTCCTCCTCCTCCTCCTCCTCCTCTTCCTGTGCGATGGGTGGGACAGAAGGAACACTGTCTGGGTAAAGGGGGCCTTGAGAGGCAAGGAAGTCCTCCTTTTCCTGCCTCTGTTCTGCCTCAAGTGCCCTGTCCATTATTCCACGCAGCGTGTGCTCCAACAGGTGGACAAGAGGTACAGTGTCACTGATGCATGCACTGTCACTGCTCACCATCCTCGTGGCCTCCTCAAATGGTGCCAGGACAGTGCATGCATCCCTGATCATGCCCCACTGGCGTGGAGAAAAAAAACCAAGCTCCCCTGACCCTGTCCTGGTGCCGTAGTCGCACAGGTACTCATTGATGGCCCTCTGCTGCGTGTGCAGCCGCTGCAGCATGGCCAACGTTGAGTTCCACCTGGTGGGCATGTCACATATAAGGCGGTTCTTGGGCAGGTTCAACTCCTTTTGCAGCTCAGCCAGGCGAGCACTGGCATTATAAGATCTGCGGAAATGCACACAGACTTTCCTGGCCTGCCTCAGGACATCCTGTAAGCCCGGGTACCTGCCCAAGAACCGCTGCACCACCAGGTTAAGGACGTGAGCCACACAGGGCACATGGGTCAGTTGTCCCTGTCGGAGGGCGGAGAGGAGGTTGGTGCCATTGTCGCAAACCACCATTCCTGGCTTAAGCTGGCGTGGCGTCAACCACCTCTCGGTCTGGCCCTGCAGAGCAGACAGGACCTCTGCCCCAGTGTGGCTTCTGTCCCCCAAACACACCAGCGCAAGCACGGCATGGCATCTTTTTGCCTGCGTACTTGCGTAGCCCCGTGAACGGCTACGGAGCACCGCTGGTTCAGAGGACAAACCACAGGAAGAGGCCATGGAGGAAGAAGAAGAGGAGGGGGTGGAGGAGAGAGGTGTGTCACAACCAGTAGTAGCATTTTGGAGGCGTGGCGGTGGAACAACCTCCAACACTACTGCACCTTGTCCTGCATCCTTCCCAGCTGCCAAAAGAGTGACCCAATGGGCCGTGAAAGAAAGGTAACGTCCCTGTCCATGCCTGCTGGACCATGAGTCAGCGGTAATATGCACCTTACCGCTGACCGCCCTGTCCAGCGAGGCCAAGACATTGCCTTCCACATGCCGGTAGAGAGCCGGAATAGCCTTCCGTGAGAAAAAGTGGCGTTTGGGAACCTGCCACTGAGGAACCGCACATTGCACAAACTCACGGAAGGGGGCCGAGTCTACCAACTGAAAAGGCAGCAGTTGAAGCGCTAGCAATTTAGCCAAGCTAGCATTCAACCGCTGGGCATGTGGATGGCTGGGAGTGAACTTCTTTCGACGGTCCAGCAGCTGGGGCAGGGAAATTTGCCTGCTAGAATCGGACGTCGGTGTACTGCTAGCAGAGTGGCCGCAACTACTTGGCTGTGACACACCTAATTCTACACCTTCATTCCTCTCAGTGCATGTTTCAGACAGGACTGAAGTTATAGTGGGGTTGGAGATCCCAGCTGATGCGGTGCAAGGAGAGGTCCGCTTTGTTCTTTGGTGTGGGTCTTTGAGGTAGGCTTGCCAACGAGCTGCATGGCAGGTCAACATATGTCTGGTCAGGCATGTGGTAGCCAAGCGGCTGATGTTTTGGCCACGCGATATACGCTTCAGACATATGTTGCAAACAGCAGCTGTGCGATCTGATGCACTAGCCTCAAAAAAGGCCCACACCAAAGAACTTTTTGAATGACGGGCAGAGGCAGCGCCCTGCACAGGCGGAGCTCTGCGGTGTGATTCCGTCGGTGTACTGCCCTTACGCTGGCCACCAAAGGGCATCCTGCCTCGTTGGAGATGTGCCTCCTCCTCATCCTCCTCCTCCTCCTCTCTCCTATTAGGCACCCACGTGGAGTCAGTGACCTCATCATCCCCTCCCTCCTCATCACTGGAGCCAATCTGGCAGTATGCTGCAGCTGCTGGAACATGACTGCCAGATTGGTGTCCTTCTTGAGCATCCCCTCTGTCTGCTCTCACGCTACTGCCTTCCTGTAGCTGGGTTTCATCATCAGACCCTTCGAAACGCTGGGCATCCTCCTGGAGCATGTACCCAACACTGTGCTCAAACAGTTCGGGGGACTCCTCAGGAGGAGGACATGGTGGGTCTAGGGAAGGAGTGACTGATGATGAGTCTGACATTGATACCAGGGAAGAGGACGCTTTGGCAGCTGCTTTGCCAGTACCCTGAGCCTGGGTGAGAGAGGATGAGGAGGAGGAGGAGGGCTTGGTCATCCACTCTACCAAGTCTTCGGCATGATGTGGCTCAACATGTCCAGCTGCCGAAAAGAAGGACAAGCGTGTCCCATGGCCATGTGCTGATGACCATGCACCGCGTCCACGACCAGCACTGTTGCCCCCAGACACAGAGCCTGCTTGCCCTCTTTTATTGCCTCCTGACTGTCTGCCTCTCCTTGTTTGCCTTCCAGACATTCTAATAGATGGCCTGCAGGGAGATGGGAAAAAAGCAATAAGGGCTACCTTCAGGTGTCCTTCTCTGTCCCTTTACTTAAGGATTTCTAAATATGGTTGAGGATGATTGCTTTCGCACAGAATAGCACAACGACAATTTCCCTGACTGTCCAAAAAACAAGGATTTCAAAGATGGTTGATGAGGAATGCTTTAGCACAGTATAGCACAAGTAGAATTTCCCTCACTGTCCTTCCCTGTCCCTAGAAACAAGGATTATCACAGTGAAAGAAACTGACACTCTTCCTACCTATAGTTTTCTGTCCCTAGAAAAAATGTTTTTTTAAAGACGGTTGATGATCAATGCTTTAGCACACTATAGCACAAGGAGAATTTCCCTCACTGTCCTTCCCTGTCCCTAGAAACAAGGATTATCACAGTGAAAGAAACTGACACTCTTCCTACCTATAGTTTTCTGTCCCTAGAAAAAAATGTTTTTTTAAAGACGGTTGATGATCAATGCTTTAGCACACTATAGCACAAGGAGAATTTCCCTCACTGTCCTTCCCTGTCCCTAGAAACAAGGATTATCACAGTGAAAGAAACTGACACTCTTCCTACCTATAGTTTTCTGTCCCTAGAAAAAATGTTTTTTTAAAGCTGATTGATGATCAATGCTTTAGCACACTATAGCACAAGGAGAATTTCCCTCACTGTCCTTCCCTGTCCCTAGAAACAAGGATTATCACAGTGAAAGAAACTGACACTCTTCCTACCTATAGTTTTCTGTCCCTAGAAAAAATGTTTTTTTAAAGACGGTTGATGATCAATGCTTTAGCACACTATAGCACAAGGAGAATTTCCCTCACTGTCCTTCCCTGTCCCTAGAAACAAGGATTATCACAGTGAAAGAAACTGACACTCTTCCTACCTATAGTTTTCTGTCCCTAGAAAAAATGTTTTTTTAAAGCTGATTGATGATCAATGCTTTAGCACACTATAGCACAAGTAGAATTTCCCTCACTGTCCTTCCCTGTCCCTAGAAACAAGGATTATCACAGTGAAAGAAACTGACACTCTTCCTACCTATAGTTTTCTGTCCCTAGAAAAAATGTTTTTTTAAAGACGGTTGATGATCAATGCTTTAGCACACTATAGCACAAGGAGAATTTCCCTCACTGTCCTTCCCTGTCCCTAGAAACAAGGATTATCACAGTGAAAGAAACTGACACTCTTCCTACCTATAGTTTTCTGTCCCTAGAAAAAATGTTTTTTTAAAGACGGTTGATGATCAATGCTTTAGCACACTATAGCACAAGGAGAATTTCCCTCACTGTCCTTCCCTGTCCCTAGAAACAAGGATTATCACAGTGAAAGAAACTGACACTCTTCCTACTGTGAGGGGGTTAACTCGGTAGCGGGTGTGTGTGACCCCCTGGTTGGGCTCCCCACACAAAACCAGGGCCAGCAGACGGAGGTTGTGGTTTTCAAAATCAAAAGGTGCGGTTTATTTCTCTATGTACAGTGACAAAAACACAACAAAGCCAAAAAGAAACATAAACAAAGTAAATCCTGGTCAGCTTGACCTCTGACTAAACATGCAGGTTTCCTAACTAACAACTGGGATCAGCCTGGTGCTGTCCTAGTCCCTAAGTCCCTGGTTTAGTCAATGTCCAAACAAATAGCCACACAGGCTTTGTCTCACCGCACAGGGGTTCACTCTCCCTAGACAGTCCACACAGGTCTGGGTCCAGGCATGAGCAAACACCTAATGAAGCTGGGAGTTTTTGTAGAGGCCTTAAACGAGCTGACAAGCTTCAGCTGATCTCATCAACTCCCTGCCTGCACGACGCCCAGCCCTCTCCCTAGAGGTATGAATCATCCATGAGCCCACTAGCCTCAGCTGGGCTTCATCAACTCCCTCCCTAGTTGTATAAGTCGGCATAAAGCCTGAATCTGGGAGAAATATATCTACCCCCCTGGATGCAACCAGGTGACTTTACCTTCCTGCTGTCACATACCCCCCCCTCTTGTTTTAACCTTGGGGTTGGAACACCAGCAATCAGGCATTCATGTACTCGAGACAAAGCATCCACATTCCCCATTTGAACGCCAGGGCGATGCTTTACTGTGAAGTTGAATTCCTGTAGGGCCAGGAACCACCTATTCACTCTTCTATTTGTCTCCTTGTTTTGAGCCATCCACTTTAACGGAGCGTGATCCGTAACCATGTCAAAGTGCCTACCTAGCAGATAGTACCGAAGGGAATCTAGAGCCCACTTCACCGCTAAACACTCCTTTTCAACCGTGGCGTAATTTACCTCATGGGACTTCAACTTCCTGCTGAGGTAAATGACTGGGTGCTCTTCCCCGTTCCAGACCTGGGACAATACTGCTCCTAACCCCACATCTGACGCATCACTTTGTACGACAAAGTCTTTAGAGAAGTCGGGTGAGTACAACACTGGCTGGCTACATAAGGCTTGTTTCAAGAATTGGAATGCTGCCTCAGCCTCGGGGGTCCATTTAATCATGACCGACCCTTTCCCTTTCGTCAGGTTGGTTAGGGGCACAGCCTTAGAAGCAAAGTGGGGAATGAAGCCCCGATAATAACCCGCGATTCCCAGAAAGGCCCGTACCTGCTTCTTGCTGTTGGGACGTGGCCAACTCTGGATGGCCTCGACTTTGTTGAGTTGGGGTTTTATCACTCCCCTGCCAATGGTGTACCCAAGATATTTGGCCTCCTCCTGCCCAATGGTACACTTCTTGGGGTTAGCCGTAAACCCCGCTTCCCGGATAGAGTCTAGGACTGCTTGCACTTTTGGCAGATGTGAGGCCCAATCTGTGCTATGGACAATTACGTCATCCAGGTAAGCCGCAGCATACTTCCGATGGGGCCTCAGTATCTGGTCCATTTTCCGCTGGAATGTGGCCGGCGCATTCTGTAACCCGAACGGCATTCTCTTATATTGGAACGCCCCGTCTGGGGTTACAAATGCGGTTTTCTCTTTGGCCGACTTGGCCAGGGGAATTTGCCAATACCCTTTTGTGAGGTCAAGAGTCGTCATGTATCGGGCTGTTCCCAGCCGGTCGATCAACTCATCTATACGTGGCATGGGGTAGGTGTCAAATTTTGTAACTTTGTTCAACTGACGAAAATCGTTACAAACTCGCCAGCTCCCATCCGGTTTAGGCACCAACACAATGGGACTAGACCAATCACTTTGGGACTCCTCTATCACCCCTAAGTTCAGCATTTTCTGTACTTCCTCCCGTATTGCCTCCCGTCGGGCCTCTGGGATCCGATAGGGTTTTAACTTCACCCTTTCACCGGGCGGGGTAATAATATCATGCTCTACCCCAGATGTTTGTCCCGGCAGCTCAGAGAACACCTCCTTGTTGCGAAGCACAAACTCCTTAACCTCCTGTTGTTGGGGTTGTGACAAGGTGGCTGCTATTCCAACCTCCGGAATCACGCAACCAGTTTGAGCTGGTGACCAAGTTTCTGCGACTAGGGACTCTCTATCCCTCCAGGCTTTCAACAGATTAACGTGATATATCTGTTCGGGCTTTCGCCTTCCTGGTTGTCTGACCTTGTAATTCACTTCGCTCACTTTTTCCATTATCTCGTAGGGGCCTTGCCATTTGGCAAGGAATTTACTTTCAACCGTAGGGACAAGTACCAATATCCTATCCCCCGGGGAAAAGGTACGGGTCTTGGCTCCACGGTTGTACACTCTCTGCTGTGCCAACTGCGCTTGGGCCAAATGTTCCTTCACGATGGGCATTACCTGTGCAATTCGATCTTGCATCAGGGCGACATGCTCAATCACACTCCTGTGGGGAGAACTCTCACTTTCCCAAGTTTCCTTGGCAATATCCAACAGCCCTCTTGGGTGTCTCCCATACAGTAACTCAAAGGGGGAGAATCCCGTAGAGGATTGGGGCACCTCCCTAATAGCAAACATCAAATAAGGAAGTAGACAGTCCCAATCCTTTCCATCTCTATCCACCACTTTCTTCAACATTTGTTTTAGGGTTTTGTTGAATCTTTCAACCAGCCCATCGGTTTGGGGGTGATACACAGATGTACGCAATTGCGTCACTTTGAACAATTTACACAGCTCTTTCATAACCCGGGACATAAAGGGTGTACCTTGGTCCGTAAGCAGTTCTTTACAAATACCCACCCGGCTAAAAACAAGAGATAGCTCTTTGGCTATGGTTTTGGCCGAGGTATTTCTGAGAGGGATCGCTTCTGGATAACGGGTGGCATAGTCCATTATAACCAATATGTACTGGTGCCCCCTAGCGGACTTGATTATAGGACCTACCAAATCCATTGCGATTCTCTCAAACGGGACCTCAATGATGGGTAGAGGGACCAGCGGGCTACGGAAATGTGGCATCGGGGCCGATCTCTGACACACAGGGCAGGAGGAACAATAATTTTCTATGTCCTTCATCACCCCAGGCCAATAGAATCTCTGTAATACCCTCTCTCGGGTTTTCTCTGTCCCCAGATGACCTCCAAGAATGTGCCCATGGGCCAACTCCAACACCAACTTCCTGTAAGGTTTGGGCACCACAAGCTGCTCAACGGTTTCTTCTGCCCTTTTTGCCACCCGATACAGTAGGTCCTTCTCTACGCTGAAGTATGGGTAAGTGCAGGTATTATCTGGGTTCACTAACTCGCCATCTATTTCCACTACGTTTTCCCGTGCCTTTATTAGGGCGGGGTCTTTTAACTGTTCTGTGGCAAAATTTTCCCTGTGAACCTCCAGATCAGAAAACTCCACAGACGGTAGGTTTTCGTCTGAGGAGGTGGGCTCCTCTCCAGTTTCTTGAGTCTCCCCTGCCAATACTGACAAGGGAAATTCTGGAGAGTCCTCACCACTCTCAGAGGAGTTCTGGCTATCCCATTCCTGGTACATAGGGGCACCAGTGGGGGGCTCAGGATCATCCCACAGTTCCCAGAACTTCGGAAAATCCCTTCCCACAATGGCATCATGCGGTAATTGAGATAATAACCCCACTGGATGAGAGAGGGTACCTTTGGGGGTCTCGAAACACACTGTAGTCACTGGATACTCTCGGGTGTCCCCATGCACACAAATAACAGCTACCTTGCTATTCCCAGAGACCTCTGTTTTAACCACTTAACGACCGCCCACCGCCGATTTACGTCGGCAGAATGGCACGGACAGGCAGAATCACGTAGATCTACGTGATCGCCTTTGTGCAGTTGGGGGGTCCATCCGGACCCCCCTTCACTGCAGTGAGCGGCCGTTAAGTGTTCGGGAGCGATCAGGCATGAGGGGGCGGCCGCTCGATTCCGCCCCCCCCCTCGCGATCGCTCCCGGCCAATGAAATTGCTTCCTCCGCCATGTGATGTAAACACAGGCTGGAGGAAGTGATGTCATCTCCCTCGCCGCGGTCTTTTCGTTCCCGGCGCCGAGGAGTGAAGACAGAGGTTAGTGCTCCAACAGTCCACTGACACGTAGGTACACATAGGCACACAAATCACCCCCCAGGTCACCCCAAAGCCCCCAATCACAGTGTCACTGATTGCAGTGATCATTTATTTTACTGATCACTGCATTTAGTGTCATCTGTGATTGTAAAAAGTTGCAAGGCAGTTAGGATTAGGCCCCTTTAGGTCCAGGGTAGCCCCCTAACCCCCCCTAATAAAGGTTTAACCCCTTGATCACCCCCCAGGTAACCCTTTCACCCCCTAACTTCAGCGTCACTAAGTGATTGTTTTTCCGATCGCTGTATTCGTGTCGCTGGTGTTTTAGATAGGCAGTTATTTTTTTTTTAGGTTCGCCGCAGGTTTTTATTGGTGTCAGGTACCCCCATATTTAACCTAATAAAGGTTTTAACCCCCTGATTGCCCCTAGTTAACCCTTTCACCAGTGATCACCATATAAAGGTTACGGGTGACGCTGGTTGATTAGTTTGCTTTTTATAGCATCAGGGCACCCGCCGTATATAACCCAATAAAGGTTTAACCCCCCTGATCGCCCGGCGGGTGAGATCAATTAGGTTTTAGCGCCAGAGAGGGTCTGCGTCGCCCCAGGCAGTGTTAGGTTAGTGCCAGTAACGCTAACACCCACGCTCAAAGCATACACCCCCCTTAGTGGTATAGTATCTGATCAGATCTATACTAGCATCCCCAGCGGTTTAGGGTTCCCAAAAACGCAGTGTTAGCGGGATCAGCCCAGATACCTGCTAGTACCTGCGTTTAGCCCCTCCGCCCAGCCCAGCCCAGCCCACCCAAGTGCAGTATCGATCGATCACTGTCACTTACCAAACACAACACACATAACTGCAGCGTTCGCAGAGACAGGCCTGATCCCTGCGATCGCTAACAGTTTTTTTGTAGCGTTTGATATATTTGCTGACGACAGTCAGGTGCTTTTTTTCCTGTGAATCTTACTAGTGTACCCCTAAATTTAGAGCCCAAAATGGCAAGTCGAAGGTACACTAGTAAAGAGGCCTACGAGATTCTGAGCATGACAGATAGTGAAGAGGAGGTCACGTATCTGTCAGATTCAGGCTCAGAATATCTTCCCGTAGAAGACAGTGACGTCAGCGGCCCCACGTCAGATAGCTCTGACGACGAAGTTGAGGTCCCTGCTAAGGTCAGGCGTACCCGATCCCGATCTTCTGAGGTTGTTGAGGAGCAAGAACCGCAGGTCTCTCGTATCATGGAGCAGAGTAGTACTAGCGCCGCTATTCCTTCTGGTGAACTGGCAAGCACCAGCGGCCTAGTACAGCCTGGACGTACATCCAGCACTGCAGTAACACTTGGTGACGTGGCGAGTCCCATAAGTGCAGTTCAAGCTGGCGAGGTGGCAAGCACAAGTAGTGTCCCGCTGCCACCAAGAAGACAAAGGCAGGCCCGTCGTGCCCATACTGCCCTTCCTGCAGAATTCGTCTATCCTGATTGGGTCCCCACCACTTCTGCAGAACCCGTACTTCCCCCATTCACTGCCCAACCCGGTATTCAGGTGGAAACAGCTGATTTTATGCCAATCGATTTTTATTCGCTGTTTTTCACGGAAGATCTCTATAGATCTATTGTGGACCAGAGTAATTTATATGCTGGTCAATTTATCGCCGCTAACCCCCAGTTGCCTAAAATTGCCAGAAATTGGAAACCAATTACGGTTTCCGAATTTAAGACCTTTCCGGGCCTTTCCCTCAACATGGGCACACATAAATTTCCGTCATTGCGTGCTTATTGGTCCACGCACCCAATTGACCACATGCCCGTGTTCTCTGCCTCCATGTCCAGGGCACGATACGAGCAGATTTTGCGGTTCATGCACTTCAACGACAATGAACTTTGTCGTCCACGTGGGGACCCTGAATACGACCGGCTCTATAAAATTCGGCCCCTCATAAACCACTTCAACGAACGTTTTGCAGCCTTGTTTACTCCCGATCAAGTTGTCTGCGTTGATGAGTCCCTGATTAAATTTTCTGGCCGCTTGTCTTTCAAGCAGTACCTTCCCAGCAAGCGTGCCAGATACGGGGTCAAGCTCTACAAGTTCTGTGACAGGGCAACAGGCTATGTAGTGAACTTTACGGTTTATGAGGGAAAAGACAGTCAGATTGAGTCGGTCAACTGCCCGGATTACATAGGGAGCGCTGGCAAGATAGTGTGGAACTTGGTGTCACCCTTATTCGGAAAGGGGTACCACTTGTATGTGGACAATTATTACACGAGCGTGCCACTGTTTAGTCACTTGTTTGATCATAAGATTGGAGCATGTGGCACCGTGCGACCTAATCGCCGGGGCTTTCCCCAGCGGCTTGTAGATGCCCGTCTTAGGCTGGGGGAGAGAGCCTGCTTGAAGTGTAATAACTTGCTCGCTATGAAGTGGAGGGACAATAAGAATGTTTTCCTTCTTACCTCCCTTCATGCAGACACGACAGTCCAAATTCGTACGGCGAC
Source organism: Rana muscosa (assembly GCA_029206835.1). Lineage (NCBI taxonomy): Eukaryota > Metazoa > Chordata > Amphibia > Anura > Ranidae > Rana > Rana muscosa. The sequence continues at coordinate 349,003,910 of CM055117.1, read as the reverse complement.
TGGTGTTGTGGAGAAACCCCTCTGTGTCCACGAATATAACCAAAATATGGGAGGGGTGGACCTCAACGACCAGTTGATGGCGCCGTATCTAATTGACCGTAAGGCGAGACGCTGGTACAAAAAAGTGTCTCTATCATTATTCCAATTGGCTTTGCTGAACGCTCATGTGCTATACAGAGCTTCAGGCGGGACGTTATCTCTTCTAAAATTCCAGAATGAGATAGTCACAGAACTCCTGTATCCAGGCGGTTCTGCACCTCACCATCCCCAACCAAATGCAGTAAGCCGGCTGCATGAGAGGCATTATTCGTATGTCCTCCCGAGTACCCCTACCCAAAGCCACCCCCAAAAAAGATGTCGTGTCTGTAGCAAGCGCGGATTTAGGCGTGACACCCGTAGTTTTTGTCCACTCTGTCCTGACAAGCCTGGTCTTTGCCAAGGTGAATGTTTTGAACGCTACCACTCAAAAGTGAAGTTTTAGCGTAGGGTACAGCATTTCACAGACTAGGACACACTTACACAGGGTCTCCCAAGATGCCATTACATTTTGAGAGACCCGAACCATTACAGTTGTAAAGTTACAAAAAAAAGTGTAAAAAAGAAAAAAAAAACGTAAAAAACAAAACACAAAAAAAATATAAAATAAAAAAACCAAAAATAGTTGTCGTTTTATTGTTCTCTCTCTCTCTATTTTCTCTCTATTGTTCTGCTCTTTTTTACTGTATTCTATTCTGCAATGTTTTATCATGCTTGCTTTTCAGGTATGTAATTTTTTGTTTTCAGGTGCGCCATTCAACTGCAGCGCGGAATTATTTATCTTGACAGCAACAGCGTTTGCTCCCACGATACATAAAGCCATGACTCCAACGCTGTAGGAGGTGATTTCACCACCACAGTTAAAAAAAAGAGCATATATGCCGAAGCATGGGGGCAGCAGGGGCGGAGGAGCGATTTTGCTCCTAATGCCGCGTACATACGGTCGAAATTCCGACCGTGTGTACGCGGCATAACTTTTTTGCGGGAGGATGCCCCCATGCTTCGGCATATATATATTTTAGGCACAGGTTGCGTTAAAACATTTTTTTATTTTTTACTAGGTTTTGTTTTGGTATTTGCTTTGCAGGTATGGCATGGTAAGGTCTTACTGTTGTACTGTAATGTTACTTTGTTTTAATGTTAACCACCATTTGCTTAGCAGGTACGCCATTCAGTTGCAGCGCGGATCTATTTATCTTGACAGCAACAGCGTTTGCTCCCACGATACATAAAGCCGTGACTCCAACGCTGTAGGAGGTGATTTCACCACCACAGTTAAAAAAAAGAGCATATATGCCGAAGCATGGGGGCAGCAGGGGCGGAGGAGCGATTTTGCTCCTAATGCCGCGTATATACGGTCGAAATTCCAACGGAGGCTTATCCGTGGAAAAGTCCGACCGTGTGTACGCGGCATAACCTTTTATGCCGCGTACATACGGTCGAAATTCCGACGAAGGCTTGACCGTGTGTACGCGGCATAACTTTTTTGCGGGAGGATGCCCCCATGCTTCGGCATATATGCCCATCATTAGAAGTGGGTGGATGAAGGGAGGTATTCTAATGGTGGGCATACCCACCAATCAATCTCTTTTTTTCGTTCAGCCAATAGGCTGTATGAAAAAAAAGATTACAATACATGTCCAACAAGGACCAGCAACGTACTGGTATGTTGCTGGACTTTGAATGTTTATACCAGAATGATGCCTGCGGGTTTAGGTATCATCTTGGTATCATTCTTTTCAGCCAGCAGCCGGCTTTCATGTAAAAGCAATTCTAGCAGATAATTAGCCTCTAGACTGCTTTTACAAGCAGTGGGAGGGAATGTCCCCCCCCCCGGATATAAAAAGCGCCATTGGGAAATTGGGAAAGCATTTTATCACACCGATCTTGGTGTGGTCAGATGCTTTGAGGGCAGAGGAAAGATCTAGGGTCTAACCCCCCAATTTTTTTCAAAAAAAGAGTACCTGTCACTACCTATTGCTATCATAGGGGATATTTACATTCCCTGAGATAACGATAAAAATGGTAAAAAAATAAAATATGGAAGGCACAGTTTAAAAATAAAATAAAAAAGCCAAATAAATAATAAAAAAAAAAAAAAAAAAAAAAAAAAGCACCGCTGTCCCCCCCTGCTATTGCGCAAAGGCGAACGCAAGCGTCGGTCTAGCGTCATATGTAAACAGCAATTGCATCATGCATGTGAGGTATCACCGCGAAGGTCAGATCGAGGGCAGTCATTTTAGCAGTAGACCTCCTCTGTAAATCTAACGTGGTAACCTGTAAAGGCTTTTAAATGCTTTTAAAAATGAATGTAGTTTTGTCGCCGCTGCGCGTTTGTGCGCAATTTTAAAGCATGTCGTGTTTGGTATCCATGTACTCGGCCTATGATCATCTTTTTTATTTCATCAAACATTTGGGCAATATAGTGTTTTTTAGTGCATTAAAAATAAAAAAAGTGTGTTTTTCCCCCAAAAAATGCGTTTGAAAAATCGCTGCGCAAATACTGTGTGGAAAAAAAAAATGCAACACCCACTATTTTAATCTGTAGGGCCTTTGCTTTAAAAAAATATATAATGTTTGGGGGTTCAACATAATTTTCTTGCAAAAAAAAATTTTCTTTCATGTAAACAAAAAGTGTCAGAAAGGGCTTTGTCTTCAAGTGGTTAGAAGAGTGGATGATGTGTGACATAAGCTTCCTAATGTTGTGCATAAAATGCCAGGACAGTTCAAAACCCCCCCAAATGACCCCATTTTGTAAAGTAGACACCTCAAGCTATTTGCTGAGAGGCATGTTGAGCCCATTGAATATTTTTTTTTTTTGTCCCAAGTGATTGAATAATGACCAAAAAAAAAAAAATTTACAAAAAGTTGTCACTAAATTATATATTGCTCAAACATGCCATGGGCATATGTGGAATTACACCCCAAAATACATTCTGTTGCTTCTCCTGAGTACGGGGATACCACATGTGTGGGACTTTTTGGGAGCCTAGTCGCGTACGGGACCCCAAAAACCAAGCACCGCCTTCAGGATTTCTATGGGTGTAAATTTTTGATTTCACTCCTCACTGCCTATCACAGTTTCGGAGGCCATGGAATGCCCAGATGGCACAAACCCCCCCAAATGACCCCATTTTGGAAAGTAGACACCCCAAGCTATTTGCTGAGAGGTATGTTGAGTATTTTGCAGATCTCGCTTTTTGTCACAAAGTTTTGAAAATGTAAAAAAAGAAAAAAAAAGAAAAAAAAATGTCTTTCTTAATTTTCAAAAACAAATGAGAGCTGTAAAATACTCACCATGCCTCTCAGCAAATAGCTTGGGGTGTCTACTTTCCAAAATGGGGTCATTTGTGGGGGTTTTGGGCTATTTTGACATTTTATGGCCTTCAAAACTGTGATAGGTAGTGAGGAGTGAAATCAAAAATTTATGCCCTTAGAAACCTTGAAGGCGGGTGCTTGGTTTTTGGGGTCCCGTACGCGGCTAGGCTCCCAAAAAGTCCCACACATGTGGTATCCCCGTACTCAGGAGAAGCAGCAGAATGTATTTTGGGGTGTAATTTCACATATAACCATGGCATGTGTGAGCAATATATCATTTAGTGACAACTTTTTGTACATTTTTTTTTTTTTTTTTTGTCATTATTCAATCATTTGGGACAAAAAAAAAATATTCAATGGGCTCAACATGCCTCTCAGCAAATAGCTTGGGGTGTCTACTTTCCAAAATGGGGTCATTTGGGGGGGTTTTGTGCCATCTTGGCATTTTATGGCCTTCAAAACTGTGATAGGTAGTGAGGAGCGAAATCAAAAATTTATGCCATTAGAAACCTTGAAGGCGGTGCTTGGTTTTTGGGGTCCCGTACGCGGCTAGGCTCCCAAAAAGTCCCACACATGTGGTATCCCCGTACTCAGGAGAAGCAGCAGAATGTATTTTGGGGTGTAATTTCACATATGCCCATGGCATGTGTGAGCAATATATCATTTAGTGACAACTTTGTGCAAAAAAAAAACAGTTTGTCATATTCCCGCAACCTGTGGCAAAATATAAAATATTACATGGACTCAACATGCCTCTCAGCAAATAGCTTGGGGTGTCTACTTTCCAAAATGGGGTAATTTGGGGGGGTTTTGTGCTATTTTGGCATTTTATGGCCTTCAAAACTGTGATAGGTAGTGAGGAGTGAAATCAAAAATTTACGCCCTTAGAAATCCTGAAGGCGGTGCTTGGTTTTTGGGGCCCTGTACGCGGCTAGGCTCCCAGAAAGTCCCACACATGTGGTATCCCCGTACTCAGGAAAAGCAGCAGAATGTATTTTGGGGTGCAATTCCACATATAACCATGGCATGTGTGAGCAATATATCATTTAGTGACAACTTTTTGTACATTTTTTTTTTCTTTTTGTCATTATTCAATCATTTGGGACAAAAAAAAAATATTCAATGGGGTCAACATGCCTCTCAGCAAATAGCTTGGGGTGTCTACTTTCCAAAATGGGGTCATTTGGGGGGGTTTTGTGCCATCTTGGCATTTTATGGCCTTCAAAACTGTGATAGGTAGTGAGGAGTGAAATCAAAAATTTATGCCCTTAGAAACCTTGAAGGCGGTGCTTGGTTTTTGGGGTCCCGTACGCGGCTAGGCTCCCAAAAAGTCCCACACATGTGGTTTCCCCGTACTCAGGAGAAGCAGCAGAATGTATTTTGGGGTGTAATTTCACATATGCCCATGGCATGTGTGAGCAATATATCATTTAGTGACAACTTTGTGCAAAAAAAAAAAAGTTTGTCATATTCCCGCAACTTGTGGCAAAATATAAAATATTCCATGGACTGAACATGCCTCTCAGTAAATAGCTTGGGGTGTCTACTTTCCAAAATGGGGTCATTTGTGGGGGTTTTGGGCTATTTTGACATTTTATGGCCTTCAAAACTGTGATAGGTAGTGAGGAGTGAAATCAAAAATTTATGCCCTTAGAAACCTTGAAGGCGGTGCTTGGTTTTTGGGGTCCCGTACGCGGCTAGGCTCCCAAAAAGTCCCACACATGTGGTATCCCCGTACTCAGGAGAAGCAGCAGAATGTATTTTGGGGTGTAATTTCACATATAACCATGGCATGTGTGAGCAATATATCATTTAGTGACAACTTTTTGTACATTTTTTTTTTTTTTTTTTGTCATTATTCAATCATTTGGGACAAAAAAAAAAATATTCAATGGGCTCAACATGCCTCTCAGCAAATAGCTTGGGGTGTCTACTTTCCAAAATGTGGTCATTTGGGGGGGTTTTGTGCCATCTTGGCATTTTATGGCCTTCAAAACTGTGATAGGTAGTGAGGAGCGAAATGAAAAATTTATGCCATTAGAAACCTTGAAGGCGGTGCTTGGTTTTTGGGGTCCCGTACGCGGCTAGGCTCCCAAAAAGTCCCACACATGTGGTATCCCCGTACTCAGGAGAAGCAGCAGAATGTATTTTGGGGTGTAATTTCACATATGCCCATGGCATGTGTGAGCAATATATCATTTAGTGACAACTTTGTGCAAAAAAAAAACAGTTTGTCATATTCCCGCAACCTGTGGCAAAATATAAAATATTCCATGGACTCAACATGCCTCTCAGCAAATAGCTTGGGGTGTCTACTTTCCAAAATGGGGTAATTTGGGGGGGTTTTGTGCTATTTTGGCATTTTATGGCCTTCAAAACTGTGATAGGTAGTGAGGAGTGAAATCAAAAATTTACGCCCTTAGAAATCCTGAAGGCGGTGCTTGGTTTTTGGGGCCCTGTACACGGCTAGGCTCCCAAAAAGTCCCACACATGTGGTATCCCCGTACTCAGGAAAAGCAGCAGAATGTATTTTGGGGTGCAATTCCACATATAACCATGGCATGTGTGAGCAATATATCATTTAGTGACAACTTTTTGTACATTTTTTTTTTCTTTTTGTCATTATTCAATCATTTGGGACAAAAAAAAAAAATATTCAATGGGGTCAACATGCCTCTCAGCAAATAGCTTGGGGTGTCTACTTTCCAAAATGGGGTCATTTGGGGGGGTTTTGTGCCATCTTGGCATTTTATGTCCTTCAAAACTGTGATAGGTAGTGAGGAGTGAAATCAAAAATTTATGCCCTTAGAAACCTTGAAGGCGGTGCTTGGTTTTTGGGGTCCCGTACGCGGCTAGGCTCCCAAAAAGTCCCACACATGTGGTTTCCCCGTACTCAGGAGAAGCAGCAGAATGTATTTTGGGGTGTAATTTCACATATGCCCATGGCATGTGTGAGCAATATATCATTTAGTGACAACTTTGTGCAAAAAAAAAAAAGTTTGTCATATTCCCGCAACTTGTGGCAAAATATAAAATATTCCATGGACTGAACATGCCTCTCAGTAAATAGCTTGGGGTGTCTACTTTCCAAAATGGGGTCATTTGGGGGGGTTTTGTGCTATTTTGGCATTTTATGGCCTTCGAAACTGTGATAGGTAGTGAGGAGTGAAATCAAAAATTTGCGCCCTTAGAAATCCTGAAGGCGGTGCTTGGTTTCCGGGGTCCCGTACGTGGCTAGGCTCCTAAAAAGTCCCACACATGTGGTATCCCCGTACTCAGGAGAAGCAGCAGAATGTATTTTGGGGTGCAATTCCACATATAACCATGGCATGTGTGAGCAATATATCATTTAGTGACAACTTTTTGTAATTTTTTTTTTTTTTGTCATTATTCAATCACTTGGGACGAAAAAAAAAAAAATTCAATGGGCTCAACATGCCTCTCAGCAATTTCCTTGGGGTGTCTACTTTCCAAAATGGGGTCATTTGGGGGGGTTTTGTACTGCCCTGCCATTTTAGCACCTCAAGAAATGAGATAGGCAGTCATAAATTTAAAGCTGTGTAAATTTCAGAAAATGTACCCTAGTTTGTAAACGCTATAACTTTTGCGCAAACCAATAAATATACGCTTATTGACATTTTTTTTACTAAAGACATGTGGCTGAATAAATTTTGGCCTAAATGTATGACTAAAATTGAGTTTATTCGATTTTTCTTATAACAAAAAGTAGAAAATATCATTTTTTTTCAAAATTTTCGGTCTTTTTCTGTTTATATCGCAAAAAATAAAAATCGCAGAGGCAATCAAATACCATTAAAAGAAAGCTCTATTTGTGGGAAGAAAAGGACGCAAATTTCATTTGGGTACAACATTGCATGTCCGCACAATTTACAGTTAAAGCAGCGCAGTGCCGAATCCCAAAAACAGGCTTGGTCCTAAAGGCCCGAAATGGTCCGGGGCTTAAGTGGTTAACTAATTCAGCCTTTATCAGGGTCACAAGGCTACCTGAATCCAGCAATACCACAACATTTCTACCATTAATACACATTTTGCATAAATGTTTCTCAGTTCCCCGAATGGCAGTGCATGCGACTGTTGCACACAGCGACTGACGTCGGTCCGTCAGAAAGTCACATTGCATGGGTTCCTCCACAACCGGGCAATTTGCTGCAATATGTCCCGCTTGCCGGCAGCGGTAGCAAACAATCCTTTTGGCTGCCTCTTGAGCCCCTGACTTCCCAGGCTGTTCTCGCCAAACTTTGGGTAGAGCTCCCACCCTCTCACTCTCTCCACCCTCACCCCTTGGAATCCTCTTATCCGCCCCTGGGGATGGTCTGGTCTTAGGGTGGAAAGTCTGAGAGTCTCTGGAAGAGGCCGTCAGGTTCTCTGTAGCCAAGTATTTCTCTACACGATCCACAAGACCACCGGCCGTCTCTGGGTCTCCATGGCTTACCCACTTTTGGATGGCAGTAGGAAGAGCTCTCAAAAACCGATCCATTACAACACGTTCCACAATCTCTGGTGCGGACAAAGTCTCTGGCTGTAGCCACTTCCTGCTCAGGTGAATGAGATCATACATTTGAGACCTGGGGGGTTTTCCAAGCTGGAAAGTCCAGTTATGCACACGCTGAGCCCGGACAGCCAGGGTGACACCCAGCCTTGCCAATATTTCAGCTTTTAGCATCACATAGTCTTTTGCTTGGTCAGGCTCTAGGTCATAGTAAGCCTTCTGCGATTCACCAGTTAACAGAGGAGCCACCAGTCCAGCCCACTGCTCCTCAGGCCACTTTTCTCTTTCAGCAGTCCTTTCAAATGTGGTCAAAAATACCTCTGGATCATCCTCTCCAGTCATTTTTGTCAATAAACGACTCACCCCAAAGGACGCGGTATTAGTGGGACGGCTTTCCTCACTGGTCTGCGGACGTTGCTGCATTACTGCTTCCATTTGTTGTAGTCTCTGCTCTTGCTTCTGTAACAGGTCTATGAAGCGGGCCTCAGATTGCTGCTGGGCTTGTTGCTGAGCTTCCAGACTCTGTTGGTGAGCTTGCTGCTGGGCTGCAAGGCTCATTTGCAAACCTGCATTTGTCTGCTGTTGATTGGCATTTGCTAGAGCCAGCTGTTTCAGTATCTCCTCCATGCTGGCTTAAAAAAAACTGCCACTGGTTCTCCACCAACTGTGAGGGGGTTAACTCGGTAGCGGGTGTGTGTGACCCCCTGGTTGGGCTCCCCACACAAAACCAGGGCCAGCAGACGGAGGTTGTGGTTTTCAAAATCAAAAGGTGCGGTTTATTTCTCTATGTACAGTGACAAAAACACAACAAAGCCAAAAAGAAACATAAACAAAGTAAATCCTGGTCAGCTTGACCTCTGACTAAACATGCAGGTTTCCTAACTAACAACTGGGATCAGCCTGGTGCTGTCCTAGTCCCTAAGTCCCTGGTTTAGTCAATGTCCAAACAAATAGCCACACAGGCTTTGTCTCACCGCACAGGGGTTCACTCTCCCTAGACAGTCCACACAGGTCTGGGTCCAGGCATGAGCAAACACCTAATGAAGCTGGGAGTTTTTGTAGAGGCCTTAAATGAGCTGACAAGCTTCAGCTGATCTCATCAACTCCCTGCCTGCACGACGCCCAGCCCTCTCCCTAGAGGTATGAATCATACATGAGCCCACTAGCCTCAGCTGGGCTTCATCAACTCCCTCCCTAGTTGTATAAGTCGGCATAAAGCCTGAATCTGGGAGAAATATATCTACCCCCCTGGATGCAACCATGTGACTTTACCTTCCTGCTGTCACACTACCTATAGTTTTCTGTCCCTAGAAAAAATGTTTTTTTAAAGACGGTTGATGATCAATGCTTTAGCACACTATAGCACAAGGAGAATTTCCCTCACTGTCCTTCCCTGTCCCTAGAAACAAGGATTATCACAGTGAAAGAAACTGACACTCTTCCTACCTATAGTTTTCTGTCCCTAGAAAAAATGTTTTTTTAAAGATGGTTGATGATCAATGCTTTAGCACACTATAGCACAAGGAGAATTTCCCTCACTGTCCTTCCCTGTCCCAAGAAACAAGGATTATCACAGTGAAAGAAACTGACACTCTTCCTACCTATAGTTTTCTGTCCCTAGAAAAAATGTTTTTTTAAAGACGGTTGATGATCAATGCTTTAGCACACTATAGCACAAGGAGAATTTCCCTCACTGTCCTTCCCTGTCCCTAGAAACAAGGATTATTACAGTGAAAGAAACTGACACTCTTCCTACCTATAGTTTTCTGTCCCTAGAAAAAATGTTTTTTTAAAGACGGTTGATGATCAATGCTTTAGCACACTATAGCACAAGGAGAATTTCCCTCACTGTCCTTCCCTGTCCCTAGAAACAAGGATTATCACAGTGAAAGAAACTGACACTCTTCCTACCTATAGTTTTCTGTCCCTAGAAAAAATGTTTTTTTAAAGACGGTTGATGATCAATGCTTTAGCACACTATAGCACAAGGAGAATTTCCCTCACTGTCCTTCCCTGTCCCTAGAAACAAGGATTATCACAGTGAAAGAAACTGACACTCTTCCTACCTATAGTTTTCTGTCCCTAGAAAAAATGTTTTTTTAAAGCTGATTGATGATCAATGCTTTAGCACACTATAGCACAAGGAGAATTTCCCTCACTGTCCTTCCCTGTCCCTAGAAACAAGGATTATCACAGTGAAAGAAACTGACACTCTTCCTACCTATAGTTTTCTGTCCCTAGAAAAAATGTTTTTTTAAAGACGGTTGATGATCAATGCTTTAGCACACTATAGCACAAGGAGAATTTCCCTCACTGTCCTTCCCTGTCCCTAGAAACAAGGATTATCACAGTGAAAGAAACTGACACTCTTCCTACTGTGACAGCAGGAAGGTAAAGTCACCTGGTTGCATCCAGGGGGGTAGATATATTTCGCCCAGATTCAGGCTTTACGCCGACTTATACAACTAGGTGGAGAGTTGTATAAGGCTAGTGGGCTCATGGATGACTCATACCTCTAGGGAGAGTGTGGGGCGTCGTGCAGACAGAGATGAGGAGACCAGCTGAACCTTGTCAGCTCATTTAGGCCTCTATAAGAACTCCCAGCTTCATTAGATGTTAGCTCATGCCTGGAACCAGACCTGTGTGGACTGTCTAGGGAGAGTGAACCCCTGTGCGGTGAGGCAAAGCCTGTGTGGCTATTTGTTTGGACTTTTACTAAACCAGGGACTTAGGGACTAGGACAGCACTAGGCTGATCCCAGTTGTTAGTTAGGAAACCTGTATGTTTAGTCAGAGGTCAACTTGACCAGGATTTATTTTGGTTATGTTTCTTTTGCTTTGCTGTGTTTTGTCACTGTAAATAGAAAATAAACCGCACCTTTTTTTGATTTTGAAAACCACAACCTCCGTTTGCTGGGCCTGTTTTGTGTGGGGAGCCCATCCCGGGGGTCACACACACCCGCTGCCGAGCTAACCCCCTCACAGTTGGTGGAGAACCAGTGGCAGTTCTTTTTAAGCCAGCATGGAGGAGATACTGAAGCAGCTGGCTCTAGCAAATGCCAATCAACAGCAGACAAATGCAGGTTTGCAAAGGAGCCTTGCAGCCCAGCAGCAGACAAACGCAACTTTGCAACAGAGTCTGGAGGCTCAGCAACGAGCCCAGCAGCAATCTGAGGCCCGCTTCATAGACCTGTTGCAGAAGCAAGAGCAGAGACTACAACAACAGATGGAAGCAGTAATGCAGCAACGTCCGCAGACCAGTGAGGAAAGCCGTCCCACTAATACCGCGTCCTTTGGGGTGAGTCGTTTATTGACAAAAATAACTGGAGAGGATGATCCAGAGGTATTTTTGACCACATTTGAGAGGACCGCTGAAAGAGAAAAGTGGCCTGAGGAGCAGTGGGCTGGACTGGTGGCTCCTCTGTTAACTGGTGAATCGCAGAAAGCTTACTATGACCTAGAGCCTAACCAAGCAAAAGACTATGTGATGCTAAAAGCTGAAATATTGGCAAGGCTGGGTGTCACCCAGGCTGTCCGGGCTCAGCGTGTGCATAACTGGACTTTCCAGCTTGGAAAACCCCCCAGGTCTCAAATGTATGATCTCATTCACCTGAGCAGAAAGTGGCTACAGCCAGAGACTTTGTCCGCACCAAAGATTGTGGAACGTGTTGTAATGGATCGGTTTTTGAGAGCTCTTCCTACTGCCATCCAAAAGTGGGTAAGCCATGGAGACCCAGAGACGGCCGATGGTCTTGTGGATCGTGTGGAGAAATACTTGGCTACAGAGAACCTGACGGCCTCTTCCAGAGACACTCGGACTTTCCACCCTAAGACCAGACCATCCCCAGGGGCGGATAAGAGGATTCCAAGGGGTGAGGGTGGAGAGAGTGAGAGGGTGGGAGCTCTACCCCAAGTTTGGCGAGAACAGCCTGGGAAATCAGCGGCTCAAGAGGCGGCAAGAAGGATCGTTTGCTACCGCTGCCGGCAAGCGGGACATATTGCAGCCAATTGCCCGGTTGTGGAGGAACCCATGCAGTGTGACTTTCTGACGGGCAGACGTCAGTCGCTGTGTGCGACAGTTGCATGCACTGCCATTCGAGGAACTGAGAAACATTTATGCAAAATGTGTGTTAATGGTAGAAATGTTGTGGTATTGCTGGATTCAGGTAGCCTTGTGACCCTGATAAAGGCTGAGTTAGTTAAAACAGAGGTCTCTGGGAATAGCAAGGTAGCTGTTATTTGTGTGCATGGGGACACCCGAGAGTATCCAGTGACTACAGTGTGTTTCGAGACCCCCAAAGGTACCCTCTCTCATCCAGTGGGCTTAGTATCTCAGTTACCGCATGACGCCATTGTGGGAAGGGATTTTCCGAAGTTCTGGGAACTGTGGGATGATCCTGAGCCCCTCACTGGTGCCCCTATGTACCAGGAATGTGATAGCCAGAACTCCCCTGAGAGTGGTGAGGACTCTCCGGAATTTACCTTATCAGTATTGGCAGGGGAGACTCAAGAAACTGGAGAGGAGCCCACCTCCTCAGACGAAAACCTACCGTCTGTGGAGTTTTCTGATCTTGAGGTTCACAGGGAAAATTTTGCCACAGAACAGTTGAAAGACCCCGCCCTAATAAAGGCACGGGAAAACGTAGTGAAAATAGATGGTGAGTTAGTGAACCCAGATAATACCTGCACTTACCCATACTTCAGCGTAGAGAAGGACCTACTGTATCGGGTGGCAAAAAGGGCAGAAGAAACCGTTGAGCAGCTTGTGGTGCCCAAACCTTACAGGAAGTTGGTGTTGGAGTTGGCCCATGGGCACATTCTTGGAGGTCATCTGGGGACAGAGAAAACCCGAGAGAGGGTATTACAGAGATTCTATTGGCCGGGGGTGATGAAGGACGTAGAAAATTATTGTTCCTCCTGCCCTGTGTGTCAGAGGTTGGCCCCGATGCCACATTTCCGTAGCCCGCTGGTCCCTCTACCCATCATTGAGGTCCCGTTTGAGAGGATCGCCATGGATTTGGTAGGTCCTATAATCAAGTCCGCTAGGGGGCACCAGTACATATTAGTTATAATGGACTATGCCACCCGTTATCCAGAAGCGATCCCTCTCCGAAATACCTCGGCCAAAACCATAGCCAAAGAGCTATCTCTTTTTTTTAGCCGGGTGGGTATTTGTAAAGAACTGCTTACGGACCAAGGTACACCCTTTATGTCCCGGGTTATGAAAGAGCTGTGTAAATTGTTCAAAGTGACGCAATTGCGTACGTCTGTGTATCACCCCCAAACCGATGGGCTGGTTGAAAGATTCAACAAAACCCTAAAACAAATGTTGAAGAAAGTGGTGGATAGAGATGGAAAGGATTGGGACTGTTTACTTCCTTATTTGATGTTTGCTATTAGGGAGGTGCCCCAATCCTCTACGGGATTCTCCCCCTTTGAGTTACTGTATGGGAGACACCCAAGAGGGCTGTTGGATATTGCCAAGGAAACTTGGGAAAGTGAGAGTTCTCCCCACAGGAGTGTGATTGAGCATGTCGCCCTGATGCAAGATCGAATTGCACAGGTAATGCCCATCGTGAAGGAACATTTGGCCCAAGCGCAGTTGGCACAGCAGAGAGTGTACAACCGTGGAGCCAAGACCCGTACCTTTTCCCCGGGGGATAGGATATTGGTACTTGTCCCTACGGTTGAAAGTAAATTCCTTGCCAAATGGCAAGGCCCCTACGAGATAATGGAAAAAGTGAGCGAAGTGAATTACAAGGTCAGACAACCAGGAAGGCGAAAGCCCGAACAGATCTATCACGTTAATCTGTTGAAAGCCTGGAGGGATAGAGAGTCCCTAGTCACAGACACTTGGTCACCAGCTCAAACTGGTTGCGTGATTCCTGAGGTTGGAATAGCAGCCACCTTGTCACAACCCCAACAACAGGAGGTTAAGGAGTTTGTGCTTCGCAACAAGGAGGTATTCTCTGAGCTGCCGGGACAAACATCTGGGGTAGAGCATGACATCATTACCCCGCCCGGTGAAAGGGTGAAGTTAAAACCCTATCGGATCCCAGAGGCTCGACGGGAGGCAATACGGGAGGAAGTACAGAAAATGCTGAACTTAGGGGTGATAGAGGAGTCCCAAAGTGATTGGTCTAGTCCCATCGTGTTGGTGCCTAAACCGGATGGGAGCTGGCGATTTTGTAACGATTTTCGTCAGTTGAACAAAGTTACAAAATTTGACACCTACCCCATGCCACGTATAGATGAGTTGATCGACCGGCTGGGAACAGCCCGATACATGACGACTCTTGACCTCACAAAAGGGTATTGGCAAATCCCCCTGGCCAAGTCGGCCAAAGAGAAAACCGCATTTGTAACCCCAGACGGGGCGTTCCAATATAAAAGAATGCCGTTCGGGTTACAGAATGCGCCGGCCACATTCCAGCGGAAAATGGACCAGATGCTGAGGCCCCATCGGAAGTATGCTGCGGCTTACCTGGATGACGTAATTGTCCATAGCACAGATTGGGCCTCACATCTGCCAAAAGTGCAAGCAGTCCTGGACTCTGTTCGGGAAGCGGGGTTTACGGCTAACCCCAAGAAGTGTACCATTGGGCAGGAGGAGGCCAAATATCTTGGGTACACCATTGGGAGGGGAGTAATAAAACCCCAACTCAACAAAGTCGAGGCCATCCAGAGTTGGCCACGTCCCAACAGCAAGAAGCAGGTACGAGCCTTTCTGGGAATCGCTGGGTATTATCGGCGATTCATTCCCCACTTTGCTTCTAAGGCTGTGCCCCTAACCAACCTGACGAAGGGGAAAGGGTCGGTCATGATTAAATGGACCCCCGAGGCTGAGGCAGCATTCCAATTCTTGAAACAAGCCTTATGTAGCCAGCCAGTGTTGTACTCACCCGACTTCTCTAAAGACTTTGTCGTACAAAGTGATGCGTCAGCTGTGGGGTTAGGAGCAGTATTGTCCCAGGTCTGGAACGGGGAAGAGCACCCAGTCATTTACCTCAGCAGGAAGTTGAAGTCCCATGAGGTAAATTACGCCACCGTTGAAAAGGAGTGTTTAGCGGTGAAGTGGGCTCTAGATTCCCTTCGGTACTACCTGCTAGGTAGGCACTTTGACATGGTTACGGATCACGCTCCGTTAAAGTGGATGGCTCAAAACAAGGAAACAAATAGAAGAGTGAATAGGTGGTTCCTGGCCCTCCAGGAATTCAACTTCACAGTAAAGCATCGCCCTGGCGTTCAAATGGGGAATGTGGATGCTTTGTCTCGAGTACATGAATGCCTGATTGCTGGTGTTCCAACCCCGAGGTTAAAACAAGAGGGGGGGGTATGTGACAGCAGGAAGGTAAAGTCACCTGGTTACATCCAGGGGGGTAGATATATTTCGCCCAGATTCAGGCTTTACGCCGACTTATACAACTAGGTGGAGAGTTGTATAAGGCTAGTGGGCTCATGGATGACTCATACCTCTAGGGAGAGTGTGGGGCGTCGTGCAGACAGAGATGAGGAGACCAGCTGAACCTTGTCAGCTCATTTAGGCCTCTATAAGAACTCCCAGCTTCATTAGATGTTAGCTCATGCCTGGAACCAGACCTGTGTGGACTGTCTAGGGAGAGTGAACCCCTGTGCGGTGAGGCAAAGCCTGTGTGGCTATTTGTTTGGACTTTTACTAAACCAGGGACTTAGGGACTAGGACAGCACTAGGCTGATCCCAGTTGTTAGTTAGGAAACCTGTATGTTTAGTCAGAGGTCAACTTGACCAGGATTTATTTTGGTTATGTTTCTTTTGCTTTGCTGTGTTTTGTCACTGTAAATAGAAAATAAACCGCACCTTTTTTTGATTTTGAAAACCACAACCTCCGTTTGCTGGGCCTGTTTTGTGTGGGGAGCCCATCCCGGGGGTCACACACACCCGCTGCCGAGCTAACCCCCTCACACTACCTATAGTTTTCTGTCCCTAGAAAAAATGTTTTTTTAAAGCTGATTGATGATCAATGCTTTAGCACACTATAGCACAAGTAGAATTTCCCTCACTGTCCTTCCCTGTCCCTAGAAACAAGGATTATCACAGTGAAAGAAACTGACACTCTTCCTACCTATAGTTTTCTGTCCCTAGAAAAAATGTTTTTTTAAAGACGGTTGATGATCAATGCTTTAGCACACTATAGCACAAGGAGAATTTCCCTCACTGTCCTTCCCTGTCCCTAGAAACAAGGATTATCACAGTGAAAGAAACTGACACTCTTCCTACCTATAGTTTTCTGTCCCTAGAAAAAATGTTTTTTTAAAGACGGTTGATGATCAATGCTTTAGCACACTATAGCACAAGGAGAATTTCCCTCACTGTCCTTCCCTGTCCCTAGAAACAAGGATTATCACAGTGAAAGAAACTGACACTCTTCCTACCTATAGTTTTCTGTCCCTAGAAAAAATGTTTTTTTAAAGACGGTTGATGATCAATGCTTTAGCACACTATAGCACAAGGAGAATTTCCCTCACTGTCCTTCCCTGTCCCTAGAAACAAGGATTATCACAGTGAAAGAAACTGACACTCTTCCTACCTATAGTTTTCTGTCCCTAGAAAAAATGTTTTTTTAAAGTTGATTGATGATCAATGCTTTAGCACACTATAGCACAAGGAGAATTTCCCTCACTGTCCTTCCCTGTCCCTAGAAACAAGGATTATCACAGTGAAAGAAACTGACACTCTTCCTACCTATAGTTTTCTGTCCCTAGAAAAAATGTTTTTTTAAAGATGGTTGATGATCAATGCTTTAGCACACTATAGCACAAGGAGAATTTCCCTCACTGTCCTTCCCTGTCCTTAGAAACAAGGATTATCACAGTGAAAGAAACTGACACTCTTCCTACCTATAGTTTTCTGTCCCTAGAAAAAATGTTTTTTTAAAGACGGTTGATGATCAATGCTTTAGCACACTATAGCACAAGGAGAATTTCCTTCACTGTCCTTCCCTGTCCCTAGAAACAAGGATTATCACAGTGAAAGAAACTGACACTCTTCCTACCTATAGTTTTCTGTCCCTAGAAAAAATGTTTTTTTAAAGACGGTTGATGATCAATGCTTTAGCACACTATAGCACAAGGAGAATTTCCCTCACTGTCCTTCCCTGTCCCTAGAAACAAGGATTATCACAGTGAAAAAAACTGACACTCTTCCTACCTATAGTTTTCTGTCCCTAGAAAAAATGTTTTTTTAAAGATGGTTGATGATCAATGCTTTAGCACACTATAGCACAAGGAGAATTTCCCTCACTGTCCTTCCCTGTCCCTAGAAACAAGGATTATCACAGTAAAACACACTGACACTCTCCCTACCTATAGTTTTCTGTCCCTAGAAAAAATGATTTTTTAAAGATGGTTGATAATCAATGCTTTAGCACACTATAGCACAAGGAGAATTTCCCTCACTGTCCTTCCCTGTCCCTAGAAACAAGGATTATCACAGTGAAAGAAACTGACACTGTTCCTACCTATAGTTTTCTGTCCCTAGAAAAAATGTTTTTTTAAAGCTGATTGATGATCAATGCTTTAGCACACTATAGCACAAGTAGAATTTCCCTCACTGTCCTTTCCTGTCCCTAGAAACAAGGATTATCACAGTGAAAGAAACTGACACTCTTCCTACCTATAGTTTTCTGTCCCTAGAAAAAATGTTTTTTTAAAGCTGAATGATGATCAATGCTTTAGCACACTATAGCACAAGTAGAATTTCCCTCACTGTCCTTCCCTGTCCCTAGAAACAAGGATTATCACAGTGAAAGAAACTGACACTCTTCCTACCTATAGTTTTCTGTCCCTAGAAAAAATGTTTTTTTAAAGATGGTTGATGATCAATGCTTTAGCACACTATAGCACAAGGAGAATTTCCCTCACTGTCCTTCCCTGTCCCAAGAAACAAGGATTATCACAGTGAAAGAAACTGACACTCTTCCTACCTATAGTTTTCTGTCCCTAGAAAAAATGTTTTTTTAAAGACGGTTGATGATCAATGCTTTAGCACACTATAGCACAAGGAGAATTTCCCTCACTGTCCTTCCCTGTCCCTAGAAACAAGGATTATTACAGTGAAAGAAACTGACACTCTTCCTACCTATAGTTTTCTGTCCCTAGAAAAAATGTTTTTTTAAAGACGGTTGATGATCAATGCTTTAGCACACTATAGCACAAGGAGAATTTCCCTCACTGTCCTTCCCTGTCCCTAGAAACAAGGATTATCACAGTGAAAGAAACTGACACTCTTCCTACCTATAGTTTTCTGTCCCTAGAAAAAATGTTTTTTTAAAGACAGTTGATGATCAATGCTTTAGCACACTATAGCACAAGGAGAATTTCCCTCACTGTCCTTCCCTGTCCCTAGAAACAAGGATTATCACAGTGAAAGAAACTGACACTCTTCCTACCTATAGTTTTCTGTCCCTAGAAAAAATGTTTTTTTAAAGCTGATTGATGATCAATGCTTTAGCACACTATAGCACAAGGAGAATTTCCCTCACTGTCCTTCCCTGTCCCTAGAAACAAGGATTATCACAGTGAAAGAAACTGACACTCTTCCTACCTATAGTTTTCTGTCCCTAGAAAAAATGTTTTTTTAAAGACGGTTGATGATCAATGCTTTAGCACACTATAGCACAAGGAGAATTTCCCTCACTGTCCTTCCCTGTCCCTAGAAACAAGGATTATCACAGTGAAAGAAACTGACACTCTTCCTACCTATAGTTTTCTGTCCCTAGAAAAAATGTTTTTTTAAAGCTGATTGATGATCAATGCTTTAGCACACTATAGCACAAGTAGAATTTCCCTCACTGTCCTTCCCTGTCCCTAGAAACAAGGATTATCACAGTGAAAGAAACTGACACTCTTCCTACCTATAGTTTTCTGTCCCTAGAAAAAATGTTTTTTTAAAGACGGTTGATGATCAATGCTTTAGCACACTATAGCACAAGGAGAATTTCCCTCACTGTCCTTCCCTGTCCCTAGAAACAAGGATTATCACAGTGAAAGAAACTGACACTCTTCCTACCTATAGTTTTCTGTCCCTAGAAAAAATGTTTTTTTAAAGACGGTTGATGATCAATGCTTTAGCACACTATAGCACAAGGAGAATTTCCCTCACTGTCCTTCCCTGTCCCTAGAAACAAGGATTATCACAGTGAAAGAAACTGACACTCTTCCTACCTATAGTTTTCTGTCCCTAGAAAAAATGTTTTTTTAAAGACGGTTGATGATCAATGCTTTAGCACACTATAGCACAAGGAGAATTTCCCTCACTGTCCTTCCCTGTCCCTAGAAACAAGGATTATCACAGTGAAAGAAACTGACACTCTTCCTACCTATAGTTTTCTGTCCCTAGAAAAAATGTTTTTTTAAAGCTGATTGATGATCAATGCTTTAGCACACTATAGCACAAGTAGAATTTCCCTCACTGTCCTTTCCTGTCCCTAGAAACAAGGATTATCACAGTGAAAGAAACTGACACTCTTCCTACCTATAGTTTTCTGTCCCTAGAAAAAATGTTTTTTTAAAGCTGAATGATGATCAATGCTTTAGCACACTATAGCACAAGTAGAATTTCCCTCACTGTCCTTCCCTGTCCCTAGAAACAAGGATTATCACAGTGAAAGAAACTGACACTCTTCCTACCTATAGTTTTCTGTCCCTAGAAAAAATGTTTTTTTAAAGATGGTTGATGATCAATGCTTTAGCACACTATAGCACAAGGAGAATTTCCCTCACTGTCCTTCCCTGTCCCAAGAAACAAGGATTATCACAGTGAAAGAAACTGACACTCTTCCTACCTATAGTTTTCTGTCCCTAGAAAAAATGTTTTTTTAAAGACGGTTGATGATCAATGCTTTAGCACACTATAGCACAAGGAGAATTTCCCTCACTGTCCTTCCCTGTCCCTAGAAACAAGGATTATTACAGTGAAAGAAACTGACACTCTTCCTACCTATAGTTTTCTGTCCCTAGAAAAAATGTTTTTTTAAAGACGGTTGATGATCAATGCTTTAGCACACTATAGCACAAGGAGAATTTCCCTCACTGTCCTTCCCTGTCCCTAGAAACAAGGATTATCACAGTGAAAGAAACTGACACTCTTCCTACCTATAGTTTTCTGTCCCTAGAAAAAATGTTTTTTTAAAGACGGTTGATGATCAATGCTTTAGCACACTATAGCACAAGGAGAATTTCCCTCACTGTCCTTCCCTGTCCCTAGAAACAAGGATTATCACAGTGAAAGAAACTGACACTCTTCCTACCTATAGTTTTCTGTCCCTAGAAAAAATGTTTTTTTAAAGCTGATTGATGATCAATGCTTTAGCACACTATAGCACAAGGAGAATTTCCCTCACTGTCCTTCCCTGTCCCTAGAAACAAGGATTATCACAGTGAAAGAAACTGACACTCTTCCTACCTATAGTTTTCTGTCCCTAGAAAAAATGTTTTTTTAAAGACGGTTGATGATCAATGCTTTAGCACACTATAGCACAAGGAGAATTTCCCTCACTGTCCTTCCCTGTCCCTAGAAACAAGGATTATCACAGTGAAAGAAACTGACACTCTTCCTACCTATAGTTTTCTGTCCCTAGAAAAAATGTTTTTTTAAAGCTGATTGATGATCAATGCTTTAGCACACTATAGCACAAGGAGAATTTCCCTCACTGTCCTTCCCTGTCCCTAGAAACAAGGATTATCACAGTGAAAGAAACTGACACTCTTCCTACCTATAGTTTTCTGTCCCTAGAAAAAATGTTTTTTTAAAGACGGTTGATGATCAATGCTTTAGCACACTATAGCACAAGGAGAATTTCCCTCACTGTCCTTCCCTGTCCCTAGAAACAAGGATTATCACAGTGAAAGAAACTGACACTCTTCCTACCTATAGTTTTCTGTCCCTAGAAAAAATGTTTTTTTAAAGCTGATTGATGATCAATGCTTTAGCACACTATAGCACAAGTAGAATTTCCCTCACTGTCCTTTCCTGTCCCTAGAAACAAGGATTATCACAGTGAAAGAAACTGACACTCTTCCTACCTATAGTTTTCTGTCCCTAGAAAAAATGTTTTTTTAAAGCTGAATGATGATCAATGCTTTAGCACACTATAGCACAAGTAGAATTTCCCTCACTGTCCTTCCCTGTCCCTAGAAACAAGGATTATCACAGTGAAAGAAACTGACACTCTTCCTACCTATAGTTTTCTGTCCCTAGAAAAAATGTTTTTTTAAAGATGGTTGATGATCAATGCTTTAGCACACTATAGCACAAGGAGAATTTCCCTCACTGTCCTTCCCTGTCCCAAGAAACAAGGATTATCACAGTGAAAGAAACTGACACTCTTCCTACCTATAGTTTTCTGTCCCTAGAAAAAATGTTTTTTTAAAGACGGTTGATGATCAATGCTTTAGCACACTATAGCACAAGGAGAATTTCCCTCACTGTCCTTCCCTGTCCCTAGAAACAAGGATTATTACAGTGAAAGAAACTGACACTCTTCCTACCTATAGTTTTCTGTCCCTAGAAAAAATGTTTTTTTAAAGACGGTTGATGATCAATGCTTTAGCACACTATAGCACAAGGAGAATTTCCCTCACTGTCCTTCCCTGTCCCTAGAAACAAGGATTATCACAGTGAAAGAAACTGACACTCTTCCTACCTATAGTTTTCTGTCCCTAGAAAAAATGTTTTTTTAAAGACGGTTGATGATCAATGCTTTAGCACACTATAGCACAAGGAGAATTTCCCTCACTGTCCTTCCCTGTCCCTAGAAACAAGGATTATCACAGTGAAAGAAACTGACACTCTTCCTACCTATAGTTTTCTGTCCCTAGAAAAAATGTTTTTTTAAAGCTGATTGATGATCAATGCTTTAGCACACTATAGCACAAGGAGAATTTCCCTCACTGTCCTTCCCTGTCCCTAGAAACAAGGATTATCACAGTGAAAGAAACTGACACTCTTCCTACCTATAGTTTTCTGTCCCTAGAAAAAATGTTTTTTTAAAGACGGTTGATGATCAATGCTTTAGCACACTATAGCACAAGGAGAATTTCCCTCACTGTCCTTCCCTGTCCCTAGAAACAAGGATTATCACAGTGAAAGAAACTGACACTCTTCCTACCTATAGTTTTCTGTCCCTAGAAAAAATGTTTTTTTAAAGCTGATTGATGATCAATGCTTTAGCACACTATAGCACAAGTAGAATTTCCCTCACTGTCCTTCCCTGTCCCTAGAAACAAGGATTATCACAGTGAAAGAAACTGACACTCTTCCTACCTATAGTTTTCTGTCCCTAGAAAAAATGTTTTTTTTAAAGACGGTTGATGATCAATGCTTTAGCACACTATAGCACAAGGAGAATTTCCCTCACTGTCCTTCCCTGTCCCTAGAAACAAGGATTATCACAGTGAAAGAAACTGACACTCTTCCTACCTATAGTTTTCTGTCCCTAGAAAAAATGTTTTTTTAAAGACGGTTGATGATCAATGCTTTAGCACACTATAGCACAAGGAGAATTTCCCTCACTGTCCTTCCCTGTCCCTAGAAACAAGGATTATCACAGTGAAAGAAACTGACACTCTTCCTACCTATAGTTTTCTGTCCCTAGAAAAAATGTTTTTTTAAAGACGGTTGATGATCAATGCTTTAGCACACTATAGCACAAGGAGAATTTCCCTCACTGTCCTTCCCTGTCCCTAGAAACAAGGATTATCACAGTGAAAGAAACTGACACTCTTCCTACCTATAGTTTTCTGTCCCTAGAAAAAATGTTTTTTTAAAGTTGATTGATGATCAATGCTTTAGCACACTATAGCACAAGTAGAATTTCCCTCACTGTCCTTCTGTCATGGATATGCATTAATGTCTGTCTGCCATCTTACCTTCCTCCTCATGTGTTCATCTAGAGACCAGACCTCCTTCACCTGGCTTCCTTTATAATCTCCTCCCAGCCTGACTCCACCCCAGGCCCTATCACTGAACACTATATTAACCTGTGCACTGCAAGCCTGCTTTGCTGATCAACGTGTTTGTTAGGCATTGTGTGTTTGGGTTCCTGCCTGCCGTGTGCTACGTCTGTCTCTCTGTTACGTTATTGGCTTGTCCCCGACCATCGCTGTCTGCTCGTGACCCTTGACCTTCGGCTCGTTCTTCGTTATCCTTGTCTGCTTGTGGCCCCTGACCTTCGGCTTGTTATTCGGTTCTCTCTATCGTGTGCTGCTGCTTCCCCTTATCCTACGGGGCGTGAGCTAGGAAACTCCAGGGGCCGCGACCTGGTCCCAGCCTGCAGCGTAACATCCTCACCACTAGAGGCCCTGGAGAAGACCAGCTGGGTCTTAGACTCCGCGCCCTGGGGAATCTTGGCTCTCGCTTCCGTTGGGATCCCGGTTGTGCTCCTCTGGTCCCGCTTTCCACAACCACCCAGTTTCCTATCCACAGAAGCCAGCCATAGGGTTCACTACCTCGCGGTGCACTCCTGTCCCCCTACGGTGTGCATCTGTCACCTGGCCACAGGTGACCCTGACAGTTTGATCAGCCATGAACCCGGCTGACATCCCGCTTCCCGCGGATGATCCATTGCAGGGCATAGTTCGCAGACTTGAGACCCAGGAATCAAATCAGACCCAGGTGATGCGATTCCTCCAGGATCTGGCTTCTCGATTCGAGCAGCTTCAGGTCTCCTTGGGAACCCCGAATCCGCAACCCCAAGTACAACCAGCGGCTGTACCTATCGCACCAGTCGCAGCCTCACACTCACTAAGATTGCCAGCTCCGTTCCGTTTCTCTGGGGACTCCAAGGCCTGCAGGGGGTTTCTCAGCCAATGCACTATTCATTTTGAGCTTCAGCCTCAAAGCTTCCTATCTGACCGGGCTAAGGTAGCCTATATCATTTCCCTCCTCTCCGGTGAAGCTTTGGCCTGGGCTGCCCCCCTGTGGGAGAGGAACGATCCGGTGGTTTCCAGTCTGTCCGAATTCTTGAAGCTCTTTCGTAATATCTTCGAAGAGCCGGCTCGGGCTTCTTCAGCGGCTAGTGCTGTCTTACGTCTTCGCCAAGAATCTAGTTCAGTGGGGCAATATGCTCTTCAGTTCCGTATCCACACAGCTGAATTGAGCTGGAATAATGAGGCCCTGGTCGCTACCTTTTTACATGGCCTCTCTGACCGAGTGAAAGACGAATTAGCGGGAAGAGCCATTCCCGTCGGTCTGGACGATGTAATTTCATTATGCAACCAGATCGACATTCGTTTTCAAGAGAGGTCCTTAGAAAAAAGACGCCAGCACTCTCTGGGTCCTAGCCAGTCTGAGCTCCCCTCCCTTCATTCCGTGGAGCATCCTCTACCTGCTGAAGAACCTATGCAGCTGGGCCGGACCAGACTAACCCCCGAAGAACGTGCTAGGCGCAGAACTCTGGGCTTGTGCCTCTATTGTGGGGGCAAGGGTCATTTTCGTGACTCCTGCTCGCTTCGTCCGGGAAACGCTCGGGTCTAATACATTTGGAAGGTGGAGTATTGGACCCAGAAACATCACCTTCTCGCCTGCTCTTGCCGGTGTCCCTTCATGTAGGCACTTCTCCTCAGTCAACCCTTGCATACCTGGATTCCGGGGCTGCCGGCAATTTCATGGATTGGAGAACTGCTTCTTCTATGAAGCTTACCCTTTCACCTCTCACTACCCCATTGGTAGTCTCGGCAATTGATGGCACTGTTCTCCCAGGGGGCCCTATTCGCTTCCAGACGCTACCCATTAGGATGTCGGTAGGGATTCTCCACCAGGAGTGGATATCCTTTCTTATTCTACCCAAGGCCTCTACCCCAGTTGTATTGGGCCTCCCTTGGCTACAGCTCCACTCTCCACATGTGGACTGGGTCTCTGGGCAGATCCTGGCCTGGGGTTCCTCATGTTTCTCGTCGTGTCTTCTCAAGGTGACCCCCAAGGAGAGTCTTCCGGTTGCTGCCACTTCTGTTTCTTCTGATCTTCCCGCCGCATACAGCGATTACCGGGATGTGTTCTGTAAAAAATCAGCTGAGGTGCTTCCTCCCCACAGGTCTTTTGACTGTGCTATTGATCTTGTCCCCGGAGCAACTCTACCCAGGGGTCGTACCTACCCTCTGTCCATCCCAGAGACCCAGGCCATGTCGGAGTATGTAGCAGAGAATCTGGAGAGAGGGTTCATCCGGAAATCCTCATCGCCTGCAGGGGCAGGGTTCTTTTTTGTTGCCAAAAAGGATGGTACCTTAAGACCCTGCATCGATTATCGGGGTTTAAATGCGGTTACTATTAAAAATCGATACCCCTTACCCTTAATATCTGAGCTATTCGATAGGTTGAAGGGTGCCTCCATTTTCACCAAGTTGGATCTCAGAGGCGCGTACAATCTCATTCGAATACGGGAGGGTGACGAATGGAAGACTGCATTTAACACTAGAGACGGGCATTACGAATATCTGGTGATGCCTTTTGGTCTGTGTAATGCTCCAGCCGTGTTTCAAAACTTTGTCAATGAAATCTTCAGAGATCTGCTGTACCAGTTTGTTGTCATCTATCTGGATGACATTCTGATCTTTTCTGAAAATCTGCTCGTCCACAGAAACCATGTCCGCACTGTACTTCAACGTCTTAGAGAGAACAATCTCTATGCCAAGCTGGAGAAATGTTCCTTTGAATGTTCTGAGGTCCTGTTTTTGGGGTGCTTTGTCTCATGTTCGGGGCTTCGTATGGACCCTGGGAAGGTCTTGGCTATCACCAACTGGCCTCTTCCTGCTAGCCTCAAGGCCACACAGCGCTTTCTTGGCTTCACTAATTATTATAGGCAGTTCATAAGGAATTACTCTTCCATTGCCGCGCCTATTATCGCTTTGACCAAGAAGGGTGTGAATGCCAGAGACTGGCCTCCCGAAGCTGTCTCTGCATTTCACAACCTGAAACAGGCCTTTGTTTCTGGCCCCCTCTTGAGGAGACCAAATCCTGGGAATGCATTTTTTATTGAAGTGGACGCTTCCTCAATGGGGGTGGGAGCTGTGCTTCTTCAAATCTTTGAGAAGAGACGCCAACCATGTGCGTTCTTCTCCAAAAAAATTTCTCAGGCAGAGAGGAATTATGCCATCGGTGATCGGGAACTTCTCGCAATTAAATTGGCGTTAGAGGAGTGGCGTCATCTCTTGGAGGGTTCCCCTCACTCCATAACGATCTTTACCGATCACAAGAATTTACAGTATCTACAGAATGCTAAACGTCTGAATCCTAGACAGGCTAGGTGGAGTCTCTTCTTTGCCCGTTTTAATTTCACGATTACCTACAAACCTGGTTCCTGCAACGGTCGGGCTGATGCGCTCTCTAGGTCATTTGACACTTTGGACGAGGAGTCCGCCCCTGAACCTGAGCCGATCATTCCCACCTCATGCATTGTTGCCCACTCTACCACCCTGAAGTCTAAAATTCCGCCTGGTAAGACCTTTGTCCCCACTGAGCTAAGAGCTAAGATCCTTCGTTGGGGACATGATTCCAAGGTGGCAGGGCATTCTGGATTCCTCCGATCCTTCCTACTCATCAGTCGTCACTACTGGTGGCCTAATCTCCGCTCAGACGTCAAAGACTACGTTAAAGCTTGTCATGTCTGTGCTCAGTCCAAATCCTCCACACAAGCTCCTGCTGGTCTCCTCATGCCCTTGCCTATTCCTAAGGAACCCTGGGCCCATATTGCCATGGATTTTATCACCGATCTCCCACTGTCTGAGAATAATACAGTCATTTGGGTGGTAATCGATCGATTCTCCAAGATGGCTCATTTTGTTGCTCTTCCTGGTCTTCCTTCTGCCCCTGCCTTGGTTCCCATTTTCATTCGAGAAATTCTCCGCCTACATGGGGTCCCTTCTCATATTGTTTCCGACAGGGGAGTCCAATTCACGTCTCGTTTTTGGAGAGCCTTTTGCAAATCCCTCAATATTGTCTTGGATTTTTCTTCTTCTTACCATCCCCAATCCAATGGACAGACTGAGAGGGTTAATCAGGAGTTAGAGGTCTTTCTTCGCACCTTTGTGTCTTCTCACCATGACGATTGGTCCTCTCTACTCCCGTGGGCAGAATTCTCCCATAACAATCATGTGAATACCAGTTCGCAGAAGACACCCTTTTTCACAGTTTATGGAAAACACCCTCAACTTCCTCTTCCTATGATCTGTTCTCCAGACATTCCAGCTTTGGCTTCGGTTCAGGAGTCTCTCAATTCCGTTTGGGGTCACGTTCATGATTCCCTCCGGGCAGCTGCTGAAAAATTCAAAGGCTTTGCCGACCGCCGCAGGCGTAAACCGCCTTCTCTTCAGCCAGGGGACAAAGTCTGGCTCTCTACCAGGAACATCAAGCTCCGAGTTCCTTCTCTGAAGTTTGCTCCACGATTCATCGGTCCATACACGGTAACTGCTAAACTGAATCCGGTTTGTTTCAAACTCCAGATTCCTAAGAGCCTTAAAATCACTAACTCCTTTCATGTTGCTCTTCTAAAGCCTTTAGTCCTCAATAAATTCTCTCGTCCTCTTCCTACCGTGGCGCCTGTCTCTGAGGATAATCAGGAGTACGAGATCAGTCAAATTCTGGACTCCCGACTCTGTAAAGGCGTTCTTCAGTACCTCGTTCATTGGAAAGGGTTTGGTCCTGAGGAGAGGTCTTGGATCACTGCATCTGAGGTCTTTGCACCTCGTCTGTTAAAGGAGTTTCATCTGAAGTTTCCCTCTAAACCTGGGCCCAGGCGGGGAAGGGGGAGGCCTCGTAAGAGGGAGGGTACTGTCATGGATATGCATTAATGTCTGTCTGCCATCTTACCTTCCTCCTCATGTGTTCATCTAGAGACCAGACCTCCTTCACCTGGCTTCCTTTATAATCTCCTCCCAGCCTGACTCCACCCCAGGCCCTATCACTGAACACTATATTAACCTGTGCACTGCAAGCCTGCTTTGCTGATCAACGTGTTTGTTAGGCATTGTGTGTTTGGGTTCCTGCCTGCCGTGTGCTACGTCTGTCTCTCTGTTACGTTATTGGCTTGTCCCCGACCATCGCTGTCTGCTCGTGACCCTTGACCTTCGGCTCGTTCTTCGTTATCCTTGTCTGCTTGTGGCCCCTGACCTTCGGCTTGTTATTCGGTTCTCTCTATCGTGTGCTGCTGCTTCCCCTTATCCTACGGGGCGTGAGCTAGGAAACTCCAGGGGCCGCGACCTGGTCCCAGCCTGCAGCGTAACATCCTCACCACTAGAGGCCCTGGAGAAGACCAGCTGGGTCTTAGACTACGCGCCCTGGGGAATCTTGGCTCTCGCTTCCGTTGGGATCCCGGTTGTGCTCCTCTGGTCCCGCTTTCCACAACCACCCAGTTTCCTATCCACAGAAGCCAGCCATAGGGTTCACTACCTCGCGGTGCACTCCTGTCCCCCTACGGTGTGCATCTGTCACCTGGCCACAGGTGACCCTGACACCTTCCCTGTCCCTAGAAACAAGGATTATCACAGTGAAAGAAACTGACACTCTTCCTACCTATAGTTTTCTGTCCCTAGAAAAAATGTTTTTTTAAAGATGGTTGATGATCAATGCTTTAGCACACTATAGCACAAGGAGAATTTCCCTCACTGTCCTTCCCTGTCCTTAGAAACAAGGATTATCACAGTGAAAGAAACTGACACTCTTCCTACCTATAGTTTTCTGTCCCTAGAAAAAATGTTTTTTTAAAGACGGTTGATGATCAATGCTTTAGCACACTATAGCACAAGGAGAATTTCCTTCACTGTCCTTCCCTGTCCCTAGAAACAAGGATTATCACAGTGAAAGAAACTGACACTCTTCCTACCTATAGTTTTCTGTCCCTAGAAAAAATGTTTTTTTAAAGACGGTTGATGATCAATGCTTTAGCACACTATAGCACAAGGAGAATTTCCCTCACTGTCCTTCCCTGTCCCTAGAAACAAGGATTATCACAGTGAAAAAAACTGACACTCTTCCTACCTATAGTTTTCTGTCCCTAGAAAAAATGTTTTTTTAAAGATGGTTGATGATCAATGCTTTAGCACACTATAGCACAAGGAGAATTTCCCTCACTGTCCTTCCCTGTCCCTAGAAACAAGGATTATCACAGTAAAACACACTGACACTCTCCCTACCTATAGTTTTCTGTCCCTAGAAAAAATGATTTTTTAAAGATGGTTGATAATCAATGCTTTAGCACACTATAGCACAAGGAGAATTTCCCTCACTGTCCTTCCCTGTCCCTAGAAACAAGGATTATCACAGTGAAAGAAACTGACACTCTTCCTACCTATAGTTTTCTGTCCCTAGAAAAAATGTTTTTTTAAAGACGGTTGATGATCAATGCTTTAGCACACTATAGCACAAGGAGAATTTCCCTCACTGTCCTTCCCTGTCCCTAGAAACAAGGATTATCACAGTGAAAGAAACTGACACTCTTCCTACCTATAGTTTTCTGTCCCTAGAAAAAATGTTTTTTTAAAGACGGTTGATGATCAATGCTTTAGCACACTATAGCACAAGGAGAATTTCCCTCACTGTCCTTCCCTGTCCCTAGAAACAAGGATTATCACAGTGAAAGAAACTGACACTCTTCCTACCTATAGTTTTCTGTCCCTAGAAAAAATGTTTTTTTAAAGACGGTTGATGATCAATGCTTTAGCACACTATAGCACAAGGAGAATTTCCCTCACTGTCCTTCCCTGTCCCTAGAAACAAGGATTATCACAGTGAAAGAAACTGACACTCTTCCTACCTATAGTTTTCTGTCCCTAGAAAAAATGTTTTTTTAAAGACGGTTGATGATCAATGCTTTAGCACACTATAGCACAAGGAGAATTTCCCTCACTGTCCTTCCCTGTCCCTAGAAACAAGGATTATCACAGTGAAAGAAACTGACACTCTTCCTACCTATAGTTTTCTGTCCCTAGAAAAAATGTTTTTTTAAAGACGGTTGATGATCAATGCTTTAGCACACTATAGCACAAGGAGAATTTCCATCACTGTCCTTCCCTGTCCCTAGAAACAAGGATTATCACAGTGAAAGAAACTGACACTCTTCCTACCTATAGTTTTCTGTCCCTAGAAAAAATGTTTTTTTAAAGTTGATTGATGATCAATGCTTTAGCACACTATAGCACAAGTAGAATTTCCCTCACTGTCCTTCCCTGTCCCTAGAAACAAGGATTATCACAGTGAAAGAAACTGACACTCTTCCTACCTATAGTTTTCTGTCCCTAGAAAAAATGTTTTTTTAAAGATGGTTGATGATCAATGCTTTAGCACACTATAGCACAAGGAGAATTTCCCTCACTGTCCTTCCCTGTCCTTAGAAACAAGGATTATCACAGTGAAAGAAACTGACACTCTTCCTACCTATAGTTTTCTGTCCCTAGAAAAAATGTTTTTTTAAAGACGGTTGATGATCAATGCTTTAGCACACTATAGCACAAGGAGAATTTCCTTCACTGTCCTTCCCTGTCCCTAGAAACAAGGATTATCACAGTGAAAGAAACTGACACTCTTCCTACCTATAGTTTTCTGTCCCTAGAAAAAATGTTTTTTTAAAGACGGTTGATGATCAATGCTTTAGCACACTATAGCACAAGGAGAATTTCCCTCACTGTCCTTCCCTGTCCCTAGAAACAAGGATTATCACAGTGAAAAAAACTGACACTCTTCCTACCTATAGTTTTCTGTCCCTAGAAAAAATGTTTTTTTAAAGATGGTTGATGATCAATGCTTTAGCACACTATAGCACAAGGAGAATTTCCCTCACTGTCCTTCCCTGTCCCTAGAAACAAGGATTATCACAGTAAAACACACTGACACTCTCCCTACCTATAGTTTTCTGTCCCTAGAAAAAATGATTTTTTAAAGATGGTTGATAATCAATGCTTTAGCACACTATAGCACAAGGAGAATTTCCCTCACTGTCCTTCCCTGTCCCTAGAAACAAGGATTATCACAGTGAAAGAAACTGACACTCTTCCTACCTATAGTTTTCTGTCCCTAGAAAAAATGTTTTTTTAAAGACGGTTGATGATCAATGCTTTAGCACACTATAGCACAAGGAGAATTTCCCTCACTGTCCTTCCCTGTCCCTAGAAACAAGGATTATCACAGTGAAAGAAACTGACACTCTTCCTACCTATAGTTTTCTGTCCCTAGAAAAAATGTTTTTTTAAAGACGGTTGATGATCAATGCTTTAGCACACTATAGCACAAGGAGAATTTCCCTCACTGTCCTTCCCTGTCCCTAGAAACAAGGATTATCACAGTGAAAGAAACTGACACTCTTCCTACCTATAGTTTTCTGTCCCTAGAAAAAATGTTTTTTTAAAGCTGATTGATGATCAATGCTTTAGCACACTATAGCACAAGTAGAATTTCCCTCACTGTCCTTTCCTGTCCCTAGAAACAAGGATTATCACAGTGAAAGAAACTGACACTCTTCCTACCTATAGTTTTCTGTCCCTAGAAAAAATGTTTTTTTTAAAGACGGTTGATGATCAATGCTTTAGCACACTATAGCACAAGGAGAATTTCCCTCACTGTCCTTCCCTGTCCCTAGAAACAAGGATTATCACAGTGAAAGAAACTGACACTCTTCCTACCTATAGTTTTCTGTCCCTAGAAAAAATGTTTTTTTAAAGACGGTTGATGATCAATGCTTTAGCACACTATAGCACAAGGAGAATTTCCCTCACTGTCCTTCCCTGTCCCTAGAAACAAGGATTATCACAGTGAAAGAAACTGACACTCTTCCTACCTATAGTTTTCTGTCCCTAGAAAAAATGTTTTTTTAAAGATGGTTGATGATCAATGCTTTAGCACACTATAGCACAAGGAGAATTTCCCTCACTGTCCTTCCCTGTCCCTAGAAACAAGGATTATCACAGTAAAACACACTGACACTCTCCCTACCTATAGTTTTCTGTCCCTAGAAAAAATGATTTTTTAAAGACGGTTGATGATCAATGCTTTAGCACACTATAGCACAAGGAGAATTTCCCTCACTGTCCTTCCCTGTCCCTAGAAACAAGGATTATCACAGTGAAAGAAACTGACACTCTTCCTACCTATAGTTTTCTGTCCCTAGAAAAAATGTTTTTTTAAAGACGGTTGATGATCAATGCTTTAGCACACTATAGCACAAGGAGAATTTCCCTCACTGTCCTTCCCTGCCCCTAGAAACAAGGATTATCACAGTGAAAGAAACTGACACTCTTCCTACCTATAGTTTTCTGTCCCTAGAAAAAATGTTTTTTTAAAGACGGTTGATGATCAATGCTTTAGCACACTATAGCACAAGGAGAATTTCCCTCACTGTCCTTCCCTGTCCCTAGAAACAAGGATTATCACAGTGAAAGAAACTGACACTCTTCCTACCTATAGTTTTCTGTCCCTAGAAAAAATGTTTTTTTAAAGCTGATTGATGATCAATGCTTTAGCACACTATAGCACAAGTAGAATTTCCCTCACTGTCCTTCCCTGCCCCTAGAAACAAGGATTATCACAGTGAAAGAAACTGACACTCTCCCTACCTATAGTTTTCTGTCCCTAGAAAAAATGATTTTTTAAAGATGGTTGATGATCAATGCTTTAGCACACTATAGCACAAGGAGAATTTCCCTCACTGTCCTTCCCTGTCCCTAGAAACAAGGATTATCACAGTGAAAGAAACTGACACTCTTCCTACCTATAGTTTTCTGTCCCTAGAAAAAATGTTTTTTTAAAGACGGTTGATGATCAATGCTTTAGCACACTATAGCACAAGGAGAATTTCCCTCACTGTCCTTCCCTATCCCTAGAAACAAGGATTATCACAGTGAAAGAAACTGACACTCTTCCTACCTATAGTTTTCTGTCCCTAGAAAAAATGTTTTTTTAAAGACGGTTGATGATCAATGCTTTAGCACACTATAGCACAAGGAGAATTTCCCTCACTGTCCTTCCCTGTCCCTAGAAACAAGGATTATCACAGTGAAAGAAACTGACACTCTTCCTACCTATAGTTTTCTGTCCCTAGAAAAAATGTTTTTTTAAAGACGGTTGATGATCAATGCTTTAGCACACTATAGCACAAGGAGAATTTCCCTCACTGTCCTTCCCTGTCCCTAGAAACAAGGATTATCACAGTGAAAGAAACTGACACTCTTCCTACCTATAGTTTTCTGTCCCTAGAAAAAATGTTTTTTTAAAGACGGTTGATGATCAATGCTTTAGCACACTATAGCACAAGGAGAATTTCCCTCACTGTCCTTCCCTGCCCCTAGAAACAAGGATTATCACAGTGAAAGAAACTGACACTCTTCCTACCTATAGTTTTCTGTCCCTAGAAAAAATGTTTTTTTAAAGACGGTTGATGATCAATGCTTTAGCACACTATAGCACAAGGAGAATTTCCCTCACTGTCCTTCCCTGTCCCTAGAAACAAGGATTATCACAGTGAAAGAAACTGACACTCTTCCTACCTATAGTTTTCTGTCCCTAGAAAAAATGTTTTTTTAAAGACGGTTGATGATCAATGCTTTAGCACACTATAGCACAAGGAGAATTTCCCTCACTGTCCTTCCCTGTCCCTAGAAACAAGGATTATCACAGTGAAATAAACTGACACTCTTCCTACCTATAGTTTTCTGTCCCTAGAAAAAATGTTTTTTTAAAGATGGTTGATAATCAATGCTTTAGCACACTATAGCACAAGGAGAATTTCCCTCACTGTCCTTCCCTGTCCCTAGAAACAAGGATTATCACAGTGAAAGAAACTGACACTCTTCCTACCTATAGTTTTCTGTCCCTAGAAAAAATGTTTTTTAAAGACGGTTGATGATCAATGCTTTAGCACACTATAGCACAAGTAGAATTTCCCTCACTGTCCTTCCCTGTCCCTAGAAACAAGGATTATCACAGTGAAAGAAACTGACACTCTTCCTACCTATAGTTTTCTGTCCCTAGAAAAAATGTTTTTTTAAAGCTGATTGATGATCAATGCTTTAGCACACTATAGCACAAGTAGAATTTCCCTCACTGTCCTTCCCTGTCCCTAGAAACAAGGATTATCACAGTGAAAGAAACTGACACTCTTCCTACCTATAGTTTTCTGTCCCTAGAAAAAATGTTTTTTTAAAGACGGTTGATGATCAATGCTTTAGCACACTATAGCACAAGGAGAATTTCCCTCACTGTCCTTCCCTGTCCCTAGAAACAAGGATTATCACAGTGAAAGAAACTGACACTCTTCCTACCTATAGTTTTCTGTCCCTAGAAAAAATGTTTTTTTAAAGTTGATTGATGATCAATGCTTTAGCACACTATAGCACAAGTAGAATTTCCCTCACTGTCCTTCCCTGTCCCTAGAAACAAGGATTATCACAGTAAAACACACTGACACTCTCCCTACCTATAGTTTTCTGTCCCTAGAAAAAATGATTTTTTAAAGATGGTTGATAATCAATGCTTTAGCACACTATAGCACAAGGAGAATTTCCCTCACTGTCCTTCCCTGTCCCTAGAAACAAGGATTATCACAGTGAAAGAAACTGACACTCTTCCTACCTATAGTTTTCTGTCCCTAGAAAAAATGTTTTTTTAAAGACAGTTGATGATCAATGCTTTAGCACACTATAGCACAAGGAGAATTTCCCTCACTGTCCTTCCCTGTCCCTAGAAACAAGGATTATCACAGTGAAAGAAACTGACACTCTTCCTACCTATAGTTTTCTGTCCCTAGAAAAAATGTTTTTTTAAAGACGGTTGATGATCAATGCTTTAGCACACTATAGCACAAGGAGAATTTCCCTCACTGTCCTTCCCTGTCCCTAGAAACAAGGATTATCACAGTGAAAGAAACTGACACTCTTCCTACCTATAGTTTTCTGTCCCTAGAAAAAATGTTTTTTTAAAGACGGTTGATGATCAATGCTTTAGCACACTATAGCACAAGGAGAATTTTCCTCACTGTCCTTCCCTGTCCCTAGAAACAAGGATTATCACAGTGAAAGAAACTGACACTCTTCCTACCTATAGTTTTCTGTCCCTAGAAAAAATGTTTTTTTAAAGACGGTTGATGATCAATGCTTTAGCACACTATAGCACAAGGAGAATTTCCCTCACTGTCCTTCCCTGTCCCTAGAAACAAGGATTATCACAGTGAAAGAAACTGACACTCTTCCTACCTATAGTTTTCTGTCCCTAGAAAAAATGTTTTTTTAAAGACGGTTGATGATCAATGCTTTAGCACACTATAGCACAAGGAGAATTTCCATCACTGTCCTTCCCTGTCCCTAGAAACAAGGATTATCACAGTGAAAGAAACTGACACTCTTCCTACCTATAGTTTTCTGTCCCTAGAAAAAATGTTTTTTTAAAGTTGATTGATGATCAATGCTTTAGCACACTATAGCACAAGTAGAATTTCCCTCACTGTCCTTCCCTGTCCCTAGAAACAAGGATTATCACAGTGAAAGAAACTGACACTCTTCCTACCTATAGTTTTCTGTCCCTAGAAAAAATGTTTTTTTAAAGATGGTTGATGATCAATGCTTTAGCACACTATAGCACAAGGAGAATTTCCCTCACTGTCCTTCCCTGTCCTTAGAAACAAGGATTATCACAGTGAAAGAAACTGACACTCTTCCTACCTATAGTTTTCTGTCCCTAGAAAAAATGTTTTTTTAAAGACGGTTGATGATCAATGCTTTAGCACACTATAGCACAAGGAGAATTTCCTTCACTGTCCTTCCCTGTCCCTAGAAACAAGGATTATCACAGTGAAAGAAACTGACACTCTTCCTACCTATAGTTTTCTGTCCCTAGAAAAAATGTTTTTTTAAAGACGGTTGATGATCAATGCTTTAGCACACTATAGCACAAGGAGAATTTCCCTCACTGTCCTTCCCTGTCCCTAGAAACAAGGATTATCACAGTGAAAAAAACTGACACTCTTCCTACCTATAGTTTTCTGTCCCTAGAAAAAATGTTTTTTTAAAGATGGTTGATGATCAATGCTTTAGCACACTATAGCACAAGGAGAATTTCCCTCACTGTCCTTCCCTGTCCCTAGAAACAAGGATTATCACAGTAAAACACACTGACACTCTCCCTACCTATAGTTTTCTGTCCCTAGAAAAAATGATTTTTTAAAGATGGTTGATAATCAATGCTTTAGCACACTATAGCACAAGGAGAATTTCCCTCACTGTCCTTCCCTGTCCCTAGAAACAAGGATTATCACAGTGAAAGAAACTGACACTCTTCCTACCTATAGTTTTCTGTCCCTAGAAAAAATGTTTTTTTAAAGACGGTTGATGATCAATGCTTTAGCACACTATAGCACAAGGAGAATTTCCCTCACTGTCCTTCCCTGTCCCTAGAAACAAGGATTATCACAGTGAAAGAAACTGACACTCTTCCTACCTATAGTTTTCTGTCCCTAGAAAAAATGTTTTTTTAAAGACGGTTGATGATCAATGCTTTAGCACACTATAGCACAAGGAGAATTTCCCTCACTGTCCTTCCCTGTCCCTAGAAACAAGGATTATCACAGTGAAAGAAACTGACACTCTTCCTACCTATAGTTTTCTGTCCCTAGAAAAAATGTTTTTTTAAAGCTGATTGATGATCAATGCTTTAGCACACTATAGCACAAGTAGAATTTCCCTCACTGTCCTTTCCTGTCCCTAGAAACAAGGATTATCACAGTGAAAGAAACTGACACTCTTCCTACCTATAGTTTTCTGTCCCTAGAAAAAATGTTTTTTTAAAGATGGTTGATGATCAATGCTTTAGCACACTATAGCACAAGGAGAATTTCCCTCACTGTCCTTCCCTGTCCCTAGAAACAAGGATTATCACAGTAAAACACACTGACACTCTCCCTACCTATAGTTTTCTGTCCCTAGAAAAAATGATTTTTTAAAGATGGTTGATGATCAATGCTTTAGCACACTATAGCACAAGGAGAATTTCCCTCACTGTCCTTCCCTGTCCCTAGAAACAAGGATTATCACAGTGAAAGAAACTGACACTCTTCCTACCTATAGTTTTCTGTCCCTAGAAAAAATGTTTTTTTAAAGACGGTTGATGATCAATGCTTTAGCACACTATAGCACAAGGAGAATTTCCCTCACTGTCCTTCCCTGTCCCTAGAAACAAGGATTATCACAGTGAAAGAAACTGACACTCTTCCTACCTATAGTTTTCTGTCCCTAGAAAAAATGTTTTTTTAAAGACGGTTGATGATCAATGCTTTAGCACACTATAGCACAAGGAGAATTTCCCTCACTGTCCTTCCCTGTCCCTAGAAACAAGGATTATCACAGTGAAAGAAACTGACACTCTTCCTACCTATAGTTTTCTGTCCCTAGAAAAAATGTTTTTTTTAAAGACGGTTGATGATCAATGCTTTAGCACACTATAGCAGAAGGAGAATTTCCCTCACTGTCCTTCCCTGTCCCTAGAAACAAGGATTATCACAGTGAAAGAAACTGACACTCTTCCTACCTATAGTTTTCTGTCCCTAGAAAAAATGTTTTTTTAAAGACGGTTGATGATCAATGCTTTAGCACACTATAGCACAAGGAGAATTTCCCTCACTGTCCTTCCCTGTCCCTAGAAACAAGGATTATCACAGTGAAAGAAACTGACACTCTTCCTACCTATAGTTTTCTGTCCCTAGAAAAAATGTTTTTTTAAAGATGGTTGATGATCAATGCTTTAGCACACTATAGCACAAGGAGAATTTCCCTCACTGTCCTTCCCTGTCCCTAGAAACAAGGATTATCACAGTAAAACACACTGACACTCTCCCTACCTATAGTTTTCTGTCCCTAGAAAAAATGATTTTTTAAAGACGGTTGATGATCAATGCTTTAGCACACTATAGCACAAGGAGAATTTCCCTCACTGTCCTTCCCTGTCCCTAGAAACAAGGATTATCACAGTGAAAGAAACTGACACTCTTCCTACCTATAGTTTTCTGTCCCTAGAAAAAATGTTTTTTTAAAGACGGTTGATGATCAATGCTTTAGCACACTATAGCACAAGGAGAATTTCCCTCACTGTCCTTCCCTGCCCCTAGAAACAAGGATTATCACAGTGAAAGAAACTGACACTCTTCCTACCTATAGTTTTCTGTCCCTAGAAAAAATGTTTTTTTAAAGACGGTTGATGATCAATGCTTTAGCACACTATAGCACAAGGAGAATTTCCCTCACTGTCCTTCCCTGTCCCTAGAAACAAGGATTATCACAGTGAAAGAAACTGACACTCTTCCTACCTATAGTTTTCTGTCCCTAGAAAAAATGTTTTTTTAAAGCTGATTGATGATCAATGCTTTAGCACACTATAGCACAAGTAGAATTTCCCTCACTGTCCTTCCCTGCCCCTAGAAACAAGGATTATCACAGTGAAAGAAACTGACACTCTCCCTACCTATAGTTTTCTGTCCCTAGAAAAAATGATTTTTTAAAGATGGTTGATGATCAATGCTTTAGCACACTATAGCACAAGGAGAATTTCCCTCACTGTCCTTCCCTGTCCCTAGAAACAAGGATTATCACAGTGAAAGAAACTGACACTCTTCCTACCTATAGTTTTCTGTCCCTAGAAAAAATGTTTTTTTAAAGACGGTTGATGATCAATGCTTTAGCACACTATAGCACAAGGAGAATTTCCCTCACTGTCCTTCCCTATCCCTAGAAACAAGGATTATCACAGTGAAAGAAACTGACACTCTTCCTACCTATAGTTTTCTGTCCCTAGAAAAAATGTTTTTTTAAAGACGGTTGATGATCAATGCTTTAGCACACTATAGCACAAGGAGAATTTCCCTCACTGTCCTTCCCTGTCCCTAGAAACAAGGATTATCACA
Source organism: Rana muscosa (assembly GCA_029206835.1). Taxonomy (NCBI): domain Eukaryota; kingdom Metazoa; phylum Chordata; class Amphibia; order Anura; family Ranidae; genus Rana; species Rana muscosa. The sequence goes on along the minus strand of CM055117.1, from coordinate 348,965,145 downwards.
GTGAAAGAAACTGACACTCTTCCTACCTATAGTTTTCTGTCCCTAGAAAAAATGTTTTTTTAAAGACGGTTGATGATCAATGCTTTAGCACACTATAGCACAAGGAGAATTTCCCTCACTGTCCTTCCCTGTCCCTAGAAACAAGGATTATCACAGTGAAAGAAACTGACACTCTTCCTACCTATAGTTTTCTGTCCCTAGAAAAAATGTTTTTTTAAAGACGGTTGATGATCAATGCTTTAGCACACTATAGCACAAGGAGAATTTCCCTCACTGTCCTTCCCTGCCCCTAGAAACAAGGATTATCACAGTGAAAGAAACTGACACTCTTCCTACCTATAGTTTTCTGTCCCTAGAAAAAATGTTTTTTTAAAGACGGTTGATGATCAATGCTTTAGCACACTATAGCACAGGGAGAATTTCCCTCACTGTCCTTCCCTGTCCCTAGAAACAAGGATTATCACAGTGAAAGAAACTGACACTCTTCCTACCTATAGTTTTCTGTCCCTAGAAAAAATGTTTTTTTAAAGACGGTTGATGATCAATGCTTTAGCACACTATAGCACAAGGAGAATTTCCCTCACTGTCCTTCCCTGTCCCTAGAAACAAGGATTATCACAGTGAAAGAAACTGACACTCTTCCTACCTATAGTTTTCTGTCCCTAGAAAAAATGTTTTTTTAAAGATGGTTGATAATCAATGCTTTAGCACACTATAGCACAAGGAGAATTTCCCTCACTGTCCTTCCATGTCCCTAGAAACAAGGATTATCACAGTGAAAGAAACTGACACTCTTCCTACCTATAGTTTTCTGTCCCTAGAAAAAATGTTTTTTAAAGACGGTTGATGATCAATGCTTTAGCACACTATAGCACAAGTAGAATTTCCCTCACTGTCCTTCCCTGTCCCTAGAAACAAGGATTATCACAGTGAAAGAAACTGACACTCTTCCTACCTATAGTTTTCTGTCCCTAGAAAAAATGTTTTTTTAAAGCTGATTGATGATCAATGCTTTAGCACACTATAGCACAAGTAGAATTTCCCTCACTGTCCTTCCCTGTCCCTAGAAACAAGGATTATCACAGTGAAAGAAACTGACACTCTTCCTACCTATAGTTTTCTGTCCCTAGAAAAAATGTTTTTTTAAAGACGGTTGATGATCAATGCTTTAGCACACTATAGCACAAGGAGAATTTCCCTCACTGTCCTTCCCTGTCCCTAGAAACAAGGATTATCACAGTGAAAGAAACTGACACTCTTCCTACCTATAGTTTTCTGTCCCTAGAAAAAATGTTTTTTTAAAGACGGTTGATGATCAATGCTTTAGCACACTATAGCACAAGGAGAATTTCCCTCACTGTCCTTCCCTGCCCCTAGAAACAAGGATTATCACAGTGAAAGAAACTGACACTCTTCCTACCTATAGTTTTCTGTCCCTAGAAAAAATGTTTTTTAAAGACGGTTGATGATCAATGCTTTAGCACACTATAGCACAAGGAGAATTTCCCTCACTGTCCTTCCCTGTCCCTAGAAACAAGGATTATCACAGTGAAAGAAACTGACACTCTTCCTACCTATAGTTTTCTGTCCCTAGAAAAAATGTTTTTTTAAAGCTGATTGATGATCAATGCTTTAGCACACTATAGCACAAGTAGAATTTCCCTCACTGTCCTTCCCTGTCCCTAGAAACAAGGATTATCACAGTGAAAGAAACTGACACTCTTCCTACCTATAGTTTTCTGTCCCTAGAAAAAATGTTTTTTTAAAGATGGTTGATGATCAATGCTTTAGCACACTATAGCACAAGGAGAATTTCCCTCACTGTCCTTCCCTGTCCCTAGAAACAAGGATTATCACAGTAAAACACACTGACACTCTCCCTACCTATAGTTTTCTGTCCCTAGAAAAAATGATTTTTTAAAGATGGTTGATGATCAATGCTTTAGCACACTATAGCACAAGGAGAATTTCCCTCACTGTCCTTCCCTGTCCCTAGAAACAAGGATTATCACAGTGAAAGAAACTGACACTCTTCCTACCTATAGTTTTCTGTCCCTAGAAAAAATGTTTTTTTAAAGACGGTTGATGATCAATGCTTTAGCACACTATAGCACAAGGAGAATTTCCCTCACTGTCCTTCCCTGTCCCTAGAAACAAGGATTATCACAGTGAAAGAAACTGAAACTCTTCCTACCTATAGTTTTCTGTCCCTAGAAAAAATGTTTTTTTAAAGACGGTTGATGATCAATGCTTTAGCACACTATAGCACAAGGAGAATTTCCCTCACTTTCCTTCCCTGTCCCTAGAAACAAGGATTATCACAGTGAAAGAAACTGACACTCTTCCTACCTATAGTTTTCTGTCCCTAGAAAAAATGTTTTTTTAAAGACGGTTGATGATCAATGCTTTAGCACACTATAGCACAAGTAGAATTTCCCTCACTGTCCTTCCCTGTCCCTAGAAACAAGGATTATCACAGTGAAAGAAACTGACACTCTTCCTACCTATAGTTTTCTGTCCCTAGAAAAAATGTTTTTTTAAAGACGGTTGATGATCAATGCTTTAGCACACTATAGCACAAGGAGAATTTCCCTCACTGTCCTTCCCTGTCCCTAGAAACAAGGATTATCACACTGAAAGAAACTGACACTCTTCCTACCTATAGTTTTCTGTCCCTAGAAAAAATGTTTTTTTAAAGATGGTTGATGATCAATGCTTTAGCACACTATAGCACAAGGAGAATTTCCCTCACTGTCCTTCCCTGTCCCTAGAAACAAGGATTATCACAGTAAAACACACTGACACTCTCCCTACCTATAGTTTTCTGTCCCTAGAAAAAATGATTTTTTAAAGATGGTTGATGATCAATGCTTTAGCACACTATAGCACAAGGAGAATTTCCCTCACTGTCCTTCCCTGTCCCTAGAAACAAGGATTATCACAGTGAAAGAAACTGACACTCTTCCTACCTATAGTTTTCTGTCCCTAGAAAAAATGTTTTTTTAAAGACGGTTGATGATCAATGCTTTAGCACACTATAGCACAAGGAGAATTTCCCTCACTGTCCTTCCCTATCCCTAGAAACAAGGATTATCACAGTGAAAGAAACTGACACTCTTCCTACCTATAGTTTTCTGTCCCTAGAAAAAATGTTTTTTTAAAGACGGTTGATGATCAATGCTTTAGCACACTATAGCACAAGGAGAATTTCCCTCACTGTCCTTCCCTGTCCCTAGAAACAAGGATTATCACAGTGAAAGAAACTGACACTCTTCCTACCTATAGTTTTCTGTCCCTAGAAAAAATGTTTTTTTAAAGACGGTTGATGATCAATGCTTTAGCACACTATAGCACAAGGAGAATTTCCCTCACTGTCCTTCCCTGTCCCTAGAAACAAGGATTATCACAGTGAAAGAAACTGACACTCTTCCTACCTATAGTTTTCTGTCCCTAGAAAAAATGTTTTTTTAAAGATGGTTGATGATCAATGCTTTAGCACACTATAGCACAAGGAGAATTTCCCTCACTGTCCTTCCCTGTCCCTAGAAACAAGGATTATCACAGTAAAACACACTGACACTCTCCCTACCTATAGTTTTCTGTCCCTAGAAAAAATGATTTTTTAAAGACGGTTGATGATCAATGCTTTAGCACACTATAGCACAAGGAGAATTTCCCTCACTGTCCTTCCCTGTCCCTAGAAACAAGGATTATCACAGTGAAAGAAACTGACACTCTTCCTACCTATAGTTTTCTGTCCCTAGAAAAAATGTTTTTTTAAAGACGGTTGATGATCAATGCTTTAGCACACTATAGCACAAGGAGAATTTCCCTCACTGTCCTTCCCTGCCCCTAGAAACAAGGATTATCACAGTGAAAGAAACTGACACTCTTCCTACCTATAGTTTTCTGTCCCTAGAAAAAATGTTTTTTTAAAGACGGTTGATGATCAATGCTTTAGCACACTATAGCACAAGGAGAATTTCCCTCACTGTCCTTCCCTGTCCCTAGAAACAAGGATTATCACAGTGAAAGAAACTGACACTCTTCCTACCTATAGTTTTCTGTCCCTAGAAAAAATGTTTTTTTAAAGCTGATTGATGATCAATGCTTTAGCACACTATAGCACAAGTAGAATTTCCCTCACTGTCCTTCCCTGCCCCTAGAAACAAGGATTATCACAGTGAAAGAAACTGACACTCTCCCTACCTATAGTTTTCTGTCCCTAGAAAAAATGATTTTTTAAAGATGGTTGATGATCAATGCTTTAGCACACTATAGCACAAGGAGAATTTCCCTCACTGTCCTTCCCTGTCCCTAGAAACAAGGATTATCACAGTGAAAGAAACTGACACTCTTCCTACCTATAGTTTTCTGTCCCTAGAAAAAATGTTTTTTTAAAGACGGTTGATGATCAATGCTTTAGCACACTATAGCACAAGGAGAATTTCCCTCACTGTCCTTCCCTATCCCTAGAAACAAGGATTATCACAGTGAAAGAAACTGACACTCTTCCTACCTATAGTTTTCTGTCCCTAGAAAAAATGTTTTTTTAAAGACGGTTGATGATCAATGCTTTAGCACACTATAGCACAAGGAGAATTTCCCTCACTGTCCTTCCCTGTCCCTAGAAACAAGGATTATCACAGTGAAAGAAACTGACACTCTTCCTACCTATAGTTTTCTGTCCCTAGAAAAAATGTTTTTTTAAAGACGGTTGATGATCAATGCTTTAGCACACTATAGCACAAGGAGAATTTCCCTCACTGTCCTTCCCTGTCCCTAGAAACAAGGATTATCACAGTGAAAGAAACTGACACTCTTCCTACCTATAGTTTTCTGTCCCTAGAAAAAATGTTTTTTTAAAGACGGTTGATGATCAATGCTTTAGCACACTATAGCACAAGGAGAATTTCCCTCACTGTCCTTCCCTGCCCCTAGAAACAAGGATTATCACAGTGAAAGAAACTGACACTCTTCCTACCTATAGTTTTCTGTCCCTAGAAAAAATGTTTTTTTAAAGACGGTTGATGATCAATGCTTTAGCACACTATAGCACAAGGAGAATTTCCCTCACTGTCCTTCCCTGTCCCTAGAAACAAGGATTATCACAGTGAAAGAAACTGACACTCTTCCTACCTATAGTTTTCTGTCCCTAGAAAAAATGTTTTTTTAAAGACGGTTGATGATCAATGCTTTAGCACACTATAGCACAAGGAGAATTTCCCTCACTGTCCTTCCCTGTCCCTAGAAACAAGGATTATCACAGTGAAAGAAACTGACACTCTTCCTACCTATAGTTTTCTGTCCCTAGAAAAAATGTTTTTTTAAAGATGGTTGATAATCAATGCTTTAGCACACTATAGCACAAGGAGAATTTCCCTCACTGTCCTTCCATGTCCCTAGAAACAAGGATTATCACAGTGAAAGAAACTGACACTCTTCCTACCTATAGTTTTCTGTCCCTAGAAAAAATGTTTTTTAAAGACGGTTGATGATCAATGCTTTAGCACACTATAGCACAAGTAGAATTTCCCTCACTGTCCTTCCCTGTCCCTAGAAACAAGGATTATCACAGTGAAAGAAACTGACACTCTTCCTACCTATAGTTTTCTGTCCCTAGAAAAAATGTTTTTTTAAAGCTGATTGATGATCAATGCTTTAGCACACTATAGCACAAGTAGAATTTCCCTCACTGTCCTTCCCTGTCCCTAGAAACAAGGATTATCACAGTGAAAGAAACTGACACTCTTCCTACCTATAGTTTTCTGTCCCTAGAAAAAATGTTTTTTTAAAGACGGTTGATGATCAATGCTTTAGCACACTATAGCACAAGGAGAATTTCCCTCACTGTCCTTCCCTGTCCCTAGAAACAAGGATTATCACAGTGAAAGAAACTGACACTCTTCCTACCTATAGTTTTCTGTCCCTAGAAAAAATGTTTTTTTAAAGACGGTTGATGATCAATGCTTTAGCACACTATAGCACAAGGAGAATTTCCCTCACTGTCCTTCCCTGCCCCTAGAAACAAGGATTATCACAGTGAAAGAAACTGACACTCTTCCTACCTATAGTTTTCTGTCCCTAGAAAAAATGTTTTTTTAAAGACGGTTGATGATCAATGCTTTAGCACACTATAGCACAAGGAGAATTTCCCTCACTGTCCTTCCCTGTCCCTAGAAACAAGGATTATCACAGTGAAAGAAACTGACACTCTTCCTACCTATAGTTTTCTGTCCCTAGAAAAAATGTTTTTTTAAAGCTGATTGATGATCAATGCTTTAGCACACTATAGCACAAGTAGAATTTCCCTCACTGTCCTTCCCTGTCCCTAGAAACAAGGATTATCACAGTGAAAGAAACTGACACTCTTCCTACCTATAGTTTTCTGTCCCTAGAAAAAATGTTTTTTTAAAGATGGTTGATGATCAATGCTTTAGCACACTATAGCACAAGGAGAATTTCCCTCACTGTCCTTCCCTGTCCCTAGAAACAAGGATTATCACAGTAAAACACACTGACACTCTCCCTACCTATAGTTTTCTGTCCCTAGAAAAAATGATTTTTTAAAGATGGTTGATGATCAATGCTTTAGCACACTATAGCACAAGGAGAATTTCCCTCACTGTCCTTCCCTGTCCCTAGAAACAAGGATTATCACAGTGAAAGAAACTGACACTCTTCCTACCTATAGTTTTCTGTCCCTAGAAAAAATGTTTTTTTAAAGACGGTTGATGATCAATGCTTTAGCACACTATAGCACAAGGAGAATTTCCCTCACTGTCCTTCCCTGTCCCTAGAAACAAGGATTATCACAGTGAAAGAAACTGAAACTCTTCCTACCTATAGTTTTCTGTCCCTAGAAAAAATGTTTTTTTAAAGACGGTTGATGATCAATGCTTTAGCACACTATAGCACAAGGAGAATTTCCCTCACTTTCCTTCCCTGTCCCTAGAAACAAGGATTATCACAGTGAAAGAAACTGACACTCTTCCTACCTATAGTTTTCTGTCCCTAGAAAAAATGTTTTTTTAAAGACGGTTGATGATCAATGCTTTAGCACACTATAGCACAAGTAGAATTTCCCTCACTGTCCTTCCCTGTCCCTAGAAACAAGGATTATCACAGTGAAAGAAACTGACACTCTTCCTACCTATAGTTTTCTGTCCCTAGAAAAAATGTTTTTTTAAAGACGGTTGATGATCAATGCTTTAGCACACTATAGCACAAGGAGAATTTCCCTCACTGTCCTTCCCTGTCCCTAGAAACAAGGATTATCACACTGAAAGAAACTGACACTCTTCCTACCTATAGTTTTCTGTCCCTAGAAAAAATGTTTTTTTAAAGATGGTTGATGATCAATGCTTTAGCACACTATAGCACAAGGAGAATTTCCCTCACTGTCCTTCCCTGTCCCTAGAAACAAGGATTATCACAGTAAAACACACTGACACTCTCCCTACCTATAGTTTTCTGTCCCTAGAAAAAATGATTTTTTAAAGATGGTTGATGATCAATGCTTTAGCACACTATAGCACAAGGAGAATTTCCCTCACTGTCCTTCCCTGTCCCTAGAAACAAGGATTATCACAGTGAAAGAAACTGACACTCTTCCTACCTATAGTTTTCTGTCCCTAGAAAAAATGTTTTTTTAAAGACGGTTGATGATCAATGCTTTAGCACACTATAGCACAAGGAGAATTTCCCTCACTGTCCTTCCCTATCCCTAGAAACAAGGATTATCACAGTGAAAGAAACTGACACTCTTCCTACCTATAGTTTTCTGTCCCTAGAAAAAATGTTTTTTTAAAGACGGTTGATGATCAATGCTTTAGCACACTATAGCACAAGGAGAATTTCCTTCACTGTCCTTCCCTGTCCCTAGAAACAAGGATTATCACAGTGAAAGAAACTGACACTCTTCCTACCTATAGTTTTCTGTCCCTAGAAAAAATGTTTTTTAAAGACGGTTGATGATCAATGCTTTAGCACACTATAGCACAAGTAGAATTTCCCTCACTGTCCTTCCCTGTCCCTAGAAACAAGGATTATCACAGTGAAAGAAACTGACACTCTTCCTACCTATAGTTTTCTGTCCCTAGAAAAAATGTTTTTTTAAAGCTGATTGATGATCAATGCTTTAGCACACTATAGCACAAGTAGAATTTACCTCACTGTCCTTCCCTGTCCCTAGAAACAAGGATTATCACAGTGAAAGAAACTGACACTCTTCCTACCTATAGTTTTCTGTCCCTAGAAAAAATGTTTTTTTAAAGATGATTGATGATCAATGCTTTAGCACACTATAGCACAAGGAGAATTTCCCTCACTGTCCTTCCCTGTCCCTAGAAACAAGGATTATCACAGTGAAAGAAACTGACACTCTTCCTACCTATAGTTTTCTGTCCCTAGAAAAAATGTTTTTTTAAAGATGGTTGATGATCAATGCTTTAGCACACTATAGCACAAGGAGAATTTCCCTCACTGTCCTTCCCTGTCCCTAGAAACAAGGATTATCACAGTGAAAGAAACTGACACTCTTCCTACCTATAGTTTTCTGTCCCTAGAAAAAATGTTTTTTTAAAGACGGTTGATGATCAATGCTTTAGCAGAATTTCCCTCACTGTCCTTCCCTGTCCCTAGAAACAAGGATTATCACAGTGAAAGAAACTGACACTCTTCCTACCTATAGTTTTCTGTCCCTAGAAAAAATGTTTTTTTAAAGACGGTTGATGATCAATGCTTTAGCACACTATAGCACAAGGAGAATTTCCCTCACTGTCCTTCCCTGTCCCTAGAAACAAGGATTATCACAGTGAAAGAAACTGACACTCTTCCTACCTATAGTTTTCTGTCCCTAGAAAAAATGTTTTTTTAAAGATGGTTGATGATCAATGCTTTAGCACACTATAGCACAAGGAGAATTTCCCTCACTGTCCTTCCCTGTCCCTAGAAACAAGGATTATCACAGTGAAAGAAACTGACACTCTTCCTACCTATAGTTTTCTGTCCCTAGAAAAAATGTTTTTTTAAAGCTGATTGATGATCAATGCTTTAGCACACTATAGCACAAGTAGAATTTCCCTCACTGTCCTTCCCTGTCCCTAGAAACAAGGATTATCACAGTGAAAGAAACTGACACTCTTCCTACCTATAGTTTTCTGTCCCTAGAAAAAATGTTTTTTTAAAGATGGTTGATGATCAATGCTTTAGCACACTATAGCACAATGAGAATTTCCCTCACTGTCCTTCCCTGTCCCTAGAAACAAGGATTATCACAGTAAAACACACTGACACTCTCCCTACCTATAGTTTTCTGTCCCTAGAAAAAATGATTTTTTAAAGATGGTTGATGATCAATGCTTTAGCACACTATAGCACAAGGAGAATTTCCCTCACTGTCCTTCCCTGTCCCTAGAAACAAGGATTCACACAGTAAAACACACTGACACTCTCCCTACCTATCCTTCTCTTTCCCTAAACTAAAGGAATCTAGGTTAAGCAAGAAAAAAAAATGTCACTGTCCCTGCCTATGCTTCTCTTTCCCTGCTCCGGAACACACTACACTAGGCCGCCGTGCTGGCGGCCTTTTATAGTGTGGGGCGTGTACTAAACACCCTCAGCAATAATTGGCCACAGGCATCCTGCCTGTGGCCAATCATTGCTCTCCTCGCTGCCGGCGCTGTGATTGGCCAAGCATGCGGGGTCACAGTGCATGCTTGGCCAATCACAGCGCCTGGATGACACTGCGATGGCGTAGTGCATTGTGGGCCGTTCGCGTCACTCGAATTAGGCGCGAACGGCCCAAATCGTTCGATCTTCGTCGAACGATCGAACAGCCGATGTTCGAGTCGAACGTATGTTCGACTCGAACACCGAGCTCATCCCTACATAACAACCATGGTGCCGGGATGATTGAAGCGCTAACACCAGGTGTTTGGAGTATCTTTATCTGCTGATTTGTTAAACTTTCTGGAATGCACATATTTCTATTGTGGTGTAGGATCTGGGCCTGCTGTCCCTCCACCCCTCTTTCTTTCTTTCTCTCCCTCTTTCTTTCTCTCTTTCTCCCTCCATCCCTCATTCATCTCCGACTCTAACCACACCCCCTCCAAGCCACGCCCATGTAAGCCACGCCCACTATTCCACGTAAACCACACCCATTTTTTGCCACCGTAAAGGGCCCCTTAGAAGAATTTTGCTTAGGGCCCCAGGGAGGTCAGGATCGGCACTGAGTATACATCATAAAATTGACATCCAAAGCATAACATGAAAAAATTTAAACAAGCAACAAATTCCAAATTCCAAAGCATACAGAAAAAGATATGAAAAAGATTTAAAAATATGGAACGCTTCACGAATTTGTGTGTCATCCTTGCGCAGGGGCCATGCTAATCATCTCTGTATCATTCCAATTTTTGTATATGTGCTGCAGAGTAGTGTTGAGCGAACCCGAACTGTAAAGTTCGGGTCCGTACCGAACTTTAGCTTTTTCCCGAACCCGAACTTTGCCCAAAAGTCCGGGTTCGGGTTCGGGTTCGGCAATCTAATAACGCATTTAGAAATGCTTCAGGGGCCAGCCAATCACCTTTTGATTAGCTGGTGTGCCCTTAGAGGCCATCATAGCCATGCCTACTAATGGCATGGCTGTGATTGGTCAGTGCAACATGTGACCCAGCTTCTATATAAGCTAGAGGCACACAGCACACATGACACTCTGCTTCAGAATAGATAGGGAGAGGATCTAGTCTGCTGCTGCTGCTTTTAGGGAGAGATAGAAAGATAGATGAGGTAGTCCTGATTCTACAATCTGAGGGAAAAGATAGAGAGATAGTGTAGTGTAGGGCCAGGTTCCTGTGTTGGTGCTTTCAGGGAGAGAGAATATTATATAGGAGTCCAGATTCAGAGATTAAAATCAGCGATTTGCATAGGTCTACCTATTTGTGTTGCAGTGCAGTCTTTTTACACTGCCATGAGCCCAGTGTCAGAGAAAATCTAACTTTTAGGGGGAAAAAAAAGGCACATTATTGTTCTCTTTTCCAAAAGACCCATAGGGCAAAAAAAAAGCATTTTATTTTGCTCGTGCAAAAAAAGACCCGTTTAGGGCAAAAAAAATAAAAAATTTGCACTTTAATGTACGCTTGCAAAAAATGCCGTTTAGTGGCACAAAAAAAAGTTTGCAGTGTGTTATACATATTTTGAGGTGTGTGAAATAAACAATTTCTATATAGTTTTCTCCTACTGTGCTATACTAAAAAAAAAACATTTTTTTTGAATAGCATTTTCTGCAGTTCTGTAGCTGTGCGATTCAGCAGTTACGTACTGTGGGTGTGTTCTGCTCTTCCAAAAAACGTCGTTTAGTGGCACAAAAAAAAGTTTGCAGTGTGTTATACATATTTTGAGGTGTTTGAAATAAACAATTTCTTTATAGTTTTCTCCTACGTTGCTATACTAAAAAAAAAATTTTTTTTTGAATAGCATTTTTTGCAGTTCTGTAGCTGTGCGATTCAGCGGTTACGTACTGTGGGTGTGTTCTGCTCTTCCAAAAACCGCCGTTTAGTGGCACAAAAAAAAGTTTGCAGTGTGTTATACATATTTTGAGGTGTTTGAAATAAACAATTTCTTTATAGTTTTCTCCTACGTTGCTATACTAAAAAAACAACATTTTTTTTTGAATAGCATTTTCTGCAGTTCTGTAGCTGTGCGATTCAGCGGTTACGTACTGTGGGTGTGTTCTGCTCTTCCAAAAAACACCGTTTAGTGGCACAAAAAAAAGTTTGCAGTGTGTTATACATATTTTGAGGTGTGTGAAATAAACAATTTCTTTATAGTTTTCTCCTACTGTGCTATACTAAAAAAACAAAATTTTTTTTGAATAGCATTTTCTGCAGTTCTGTAGCTGTGCGATTCAGCGGTTACGTACTGTGGGTGTGTTCTGCTCTTCCAAAAAACGCAGTTTAGTGGCACAAAAAAAAGTTTGCAGTGTGTTATACATATTTTGAGGTGTGTGAAATAAACAATTTCTATATAGTTTTCTCCTACTGTGCTATACTAAAAAAACAACATTTTTTTTGAATAGCATTTTCTGCAGTTCTGTAGCTGTGCGATTCAGCGGTTACGTACTGTGGGTGTGTTCTGCTCTTCCAAAAAACGCGGTTTAGTGGCACAAAAAAAAGTTTGCAGTGTGTTATACATATTTTGAGGTGTGTGAAATAAACAATTTCTATATAGTTTTCTCCTACTGTGCTATACTAAAAAAACAACATTTTTTTTGAATAGCATTTTCTGCAGTTCTGTAGCTGTGCGATTCAGCGGTTACGTACTGTGGGTGTGTTCTGCTCTTCCAAAAAACACCGTTTAGTGGCACAAAAAAAAGTTTGCAGTGTGTTATACATATTTTGAGGTGTTTGAAATAAACAATTTCTTTATAGTTTTCTCCTACGTTGCTATACTAAAAAAACAACATTTTTTTTGAATAGCATTTTCTGCAGTTCTGTAGCTGTGCGATTCAGCGGTTACGTACTGTGGGTGTGTTCTGCTCTTCCAAAAAACGCCGTTTAGTGGCACAAAAAAAAGTTTGCAGTGTGTTATACATATTTTGAGGTGTGTGAAATAAACAATTTCTTTATAGTTTTCTCCTACTGTGCTATACTAAAAAAACAAAATTTTTTTTGAATAGCATTTTCTGCAGTTCTTTAGCTGTGCGATTCAGCGGTTACGTACTGTGGGTGTGTTCTGCTCTTCCAAAAACACCCATTTAGGGCAAGATCCTAAATTTTGAAAATATGAGGAGAAGGTCAAATGGACGTGGTGGCCCCGGTCGTGGTGCTGCTGGTGGAGCTCCTGTTGCAGGGAGAGGACGTGGTGGATCTGTGCCAGATACACGCACAAGTGAAACACCTTCCTCAGGTGCGAGTAGGCGACCGAGCCTGCGGCGGTATTTTGTCGCGCCTAATGAGGCTGTACGAATGTTTAGGCCAGGACAAGTACAGGCGATAGTAGATTGGGTTGCTGACAGTGCCTCGGGTTCCTTCACATTGTCTCCCACCCACTCTTCTGATGAAAGAACAGAGTTGGCACCTGAAACCCATGTCCATCAGTCTTTCACCTCACCCCCTTGCAAATCAGCCAAGCAGTCTGAGCCCCAAATCATGCAGCAGTCTCTTCTGCTTTTCGATGACTCTGTTAGCAGGGTTTCCCAGGGCCATCCACCTAGCCCTGCCCCAGAAGTGGAAGAGATTGAGTGCACCGATGCCCAACCACTTATGTTTCATGATGAGTACATGGGAGGACCATCGCAGTACGTCTCGGATGATGACGAAACACAGGTGCCAACTGCTGCTGCTTTTGCAATTGTGCAGACAGACAAGGAGGGCAGGGGTGAAGACTGGGTGGAAGATGATGTGGAGGACGATGAGGTCCTCGACCCCACATGGAATCAACGTTATGCAGGTGACCAGTGTAGTTTGGAGGAAGAGGCGGTGGTCGCACAGAGCCACCAGCACAGCAGAAGAGGGAGCAGGGTGCAAAAGCGGAGCGTCTGTCAGCTAGACAATATGTCTGCTACTGCCCAACGCAGCAAGGGACCGAGCACACCAAAGCCAGGTCCAAGGAGTTCCCCAGCGTGGCAGTTCTTCACACAATGTGCTGATGACAAGACACGAGTGGTTTGCACGCTGTGCAATCAGAGCCTGAAGCGAGGCATAAACGTTCTCAACCTGAGCACAACCTGCATGACCAGGCATCTAAGTGCAAAGCACGAGCTGCAGTGGAGTAGACACCTCAAAAACCAAGAAAGGTCTCTGGCTCCTCCTGCTTCCTCTTCTGCTGCAGTCTCGGCCTCTTCATCCACCTCTGTAGTGACAGTGGCACCTGCCAGTGGCGGAATTTTCATGGTCGCAGCAGTCGCAGTTGCGACTGGGCCCTGTAGTTCTGCCAAGTCCCGGGGGCCCGCCACCCGCCCGTCACGGCATTGCTGGCAGGGGAAGACTGACCATTCGGTCAGATTATAGCTGCCCCGCCTCTTCACTGCCCCCTCAGCCAATAGGAACATGCTGTACACGCCCCCTTCCACAGCGCGGCTTTTTTGACCCAAGAGCAGGAGATGAGGAGAGGAGAGGGAGGCGGGGACACAGCCTGCAGTGTGGGATGGACTTCTGCCTGATAGGGTAAGCTGTCTGAGCTTTACTTAATGGATTCTTGTCGATGGATTAGCCTGGAGAGCAGTGAGGGAGAGGATGTGTTATCTCCAGCATGGCTCTTCCTGTCTCTGAGGCTAGTAGATCGATTTTGTGTGTGAGAAGAGCACTGCTGCTGGAGGAAGAACATGTCCTGAATGTCTCCCCAATCTCTACTAACTACATCTCCTACTCATTAGCTGCCCACCACTAAACAAGCACAGTCCCCTCCTCTCCTGTATTACCAACTAATGTGTCTGTGAGCTGCTGGGGCACTACAAGTCCATAGTTGCCAATAGTCCCGGATTTCCCGGGACATTCACGGATTTGTGAGTCTTGTTCCGTACATATTGTTTCCCGTTTTTTTTCCCGAATTTTAAGAGTAGTCCCGGCCATCTGAAATTTGTCCCGGCCATCTAAAATACAATGTCCCACCCATCGCTAAGCGCTGCGGTTAGTCATTCCCTATCCTCTCAGAATATCCTCCCCTGCCTCATTTTTGTCCTCCTGTTGTCTTCTATTGGACAAGGAGGACACATGCTCTCGCTCTGTATTCTTATTTGCAGTACTATTGCAAGGGGGCGTGGCTAGTTAACTTACCACGCAGCCCACGCAAATCAGAGCCCAGTCCGTTGGATAGAGAGAGAGGAGGAGGACGTGCGTACTGCAGCTGCGTATGAGGACTTTTAGGAGGAGGACTTTTAGGAGGAGGACTGTTCCGGACTGCCTAGGAGGAACCGAGCCTCGGAAGCCAAGTAAGTACTCGGAACTGAGTCCCCCTTTTTTTTTTTTTTTCTGGGGGGGGGGCCGGGGGGGGTTATCCTGGGTTTTTTTTTTTTTTTTTGGGGGGCAGTTCGAGATTGGAAGTCAAGTGGGTGACGACCCCCTGGGGACAAATTAGGCCGCGGACACTGCAGCCGAGCCGGCGCCACGTGGAGGGTTGACTGGACTGAGTCACTGACTAGTAGGCCGCAAATAGTAAAGTGCTCCTTTTTCGTTTTTTGCTGTGGGTTTTTTTTTTTTTCTGTTGCTTTTTTGGGTGGGGCGGTTATTTTTATCGTGTGTGTGTGTGTCTCTCGCTGGGTCTCTCTCGCTGGGTCTCTCTCGCTCTCTCTCGCTGGGTCTCTCTCTCGCTCTCTCTCGCTGGGTCTCTCTCTCGCTGGGTCTCTCTCGCTGGGTCTCTCTCGCTCTCTCTCGCTGGGTCTCTCTCTCGCTCTCTCTCGCTGGGTCTCTCTCTCGCTCTCTCTCGCTGGGTCTCGCTCTCTCTCGCTGGGTCTCTCTCTCTCTCGCTGGGTCTCTCTCTCTCTCACTGGGTCTCTCTCTCTCTCGCTGGGTCTCTCTCGCTGGGTCTCTCTCTCGCTCTCTCTCGCTGGGTCTCTCTCGCTGGGTCTCTCTCGCTCTCTCTCGCTGGGTCTCTCTCGCTCTCTCTCGCTGGGTCTCTCTCTCGCTCTCTATCGCTGGGTCTCTCTCTCGCTCTCTCTCGCTGGGTCTCTCTCTCTCGCTGGGTCGCTCTCTCTCTTGCTGGGTCTCTCTCGCTGGGTCTCTCTCTCGCTCTCTCTCGCTGGGTCTCTCTCGCTGGGTCTCTCTCGCTGGGTCTCTCTCGCTGGGTCTCTCTCTCGCTGGGTCTCTCTCTCGCTCTCTCTCGCTGGGTCTCTCTCTCGCTCTCTCTCGCTGGGTCGCTCTCTCGCTCTCTCTCGCTGGGTCACTCTCTCTCGCTCTCTCTCGCTGGGTCGCTCTTTCTCGCTCTCTCTCGCTGGGTCTCTCTCTCGCTCTCTCTCGCTGGGTCGCTCTCTCTCGCTCTCTCTCGCTGGGTCGCTCTCTCTCACTCTCTCTCGCTGGGTCTCTCTCTCTCGCTCTCTCTCGCTGGGTCTCTCTCTCTCTCGCTGGGTCTCTGTGTGTGTGTGTGTGTCATTAACCACGCCCCTTAACCACGCCCATTTAAGCCACGCCCACGATTCACCGTAAACCACGCCCATTTTTCGGCGCTGAGCGTGCCGCGTTTTTCTCCCAGCCTCTCATCCACAAATGCATGCCCCGCCCCCTAATTAAATCAAGGCTCCGCCTACTTGCAGAAAAGTGTCCCCGATTTCTTTTTTCCAATGTTGGCAACTATGCAAGTCCCAGCATGCCAGGAGATGGGGGTAGCAGTGTGTTCAATCAGGCTGATTTTTGGGTAAAAAATGCTGCTGTGTGACTGTGTCTATGTGTATATACTGTGTATGTATAGTGTGTGTATATACTGTATGTATAGTGTGTGTGTGTATATACTGTATGTATAGGGGTCTGTACTAAGGGGGGCTGTGTAATACACCGTGGGTCTGCACTAAGGGGGTGTGTATATACTGCGGGGGTCTGCACCAAGTGGGGTGTCTATACTGCGGGGTTCTGTACTAAGGGGGGCTGTGTAATACACTGGGTCTGCACTAAGGGGATGTCAATACTGCGGGGGTCTGCACTAAGAGGGTGTCTATACTGTGGGGGTCTGCACTAAGGGGGTGTCTATACTGCGGGGGTCTGCACTAAGGGGGTGTCTATACTGCGGGGGTCTGCACTAAGGGGGTGTCTATACTGCGGGGGTCTGCACTAAGGGGGTGTCTATACTGCGGGGGTCTGCACTAAGGGGGTGTCTATACTGCGGGGGTCTGCACTAAGAGGGTGTCTATACTGCGGGGGTCTGCACTAAGAGGGTGTCTATACTGCGGGGGTCTGCACTAAGGGGGGTGTCTATACTGCGGGGGTCTGCACTAAGGGGGTGTCTATACTGCGGGGGTCTGCACTATGGGGGGTGTCTATACTGTGGGGGTCTGCACTAAGAGGGGGTCTATACTGCGGGGGTCTGCACTGAGAGGGTGTCTACCCGCAGTAAAGTATAGACAAAGATAAAGTATCAAAATCATGCTTTTCGGTGGGGCCCTTCATGATTTCTTGCACCGGGGCCCTGAAGTTTCTAGTTACGCCTCTGGCACCTGCCACCCCGCAAACAGAGGATCTGCCAGCAACACTACCACCTGGGTCACCAACCATCTCCACAATGTCCCATGGAAGCGTTCAGCTCTCTATCTCCCAAACATTGGAGCGGAAGAGGAAGTACCCCCCTGGCCACCCGCGATCCCTGGCCCTGAATGCCAGCATTTCAAAACTCCTGGCCTTTGAAATGCTGTCATTCCATCTGGTGGAGACGCAGAGTTTTAAAAGCCTGATGGCATTGGCTGTCCCACAGTACGTCGTGCCCAGCCGCCACTATTTTTCCAGGCGAGCCATCCCTTCCCTGCACAACCAAGTGGGGGACAAAATCAGGTGTGCACTGTGCAACGCCATCTGTGGCAAGGTCCACCTAACTACGGATGCGTGGACCAGTAAGCACGGTCAGGGACGTTATATCTCCCTAACAGCACACTGGGTAAATGCAGTGGCGGCTGGGCCTGAGGCAGATAGCAGTTTGGCGCATGTCCTTCCACCACCGAGGATTGCAGGGCGCTTCAGTTTGCCTCCTGTTGCTAACTCCTCCTACTCCGCTTCCTCATCCTCTACCGCCTCCTCATCCGGTCAGCGTAACACCTTCACCACCAACTTCAGCACAGCCAGGGGTAAACGACAGCAGGCAGTTTTAAAACTTTCCTGTTTGGGGGAAAAACCCCACACCGCGCAGGAGTTGTGGAGGGACATGGAACAACAGACCAATGAGTGGTTGCTGTCAGTGAGCCTCAAGCCCGGCCTGGTGGTGTGCGATAATGGGCGAAATCTCGTAGCAGCTCTGGGCCTAGCCGGTTTGACGCACATTCCTTGCCTGGCGCATGTGCTGAACTTGGTGGTCCAGAGGTTCCTTAAAAATTACCCCAATATGCCAGAGCTGCTGCAGAAAGTGCGGGCTGTGTGTGCGCACTTTCGGCGTTCTCACCCTGCTGCTGCTTGCCTGTCAGCGCTGCAGCGTAACTTCGGCCTTCCTGCGACGTGCCCACAAGGTGGAACTCCACCTTGCACATGCTGGCCAGACTGTGCGAGCAGCAGCAGGCGATAGTGGAGTTTCAGCTGCAGCAATCACGCGTGAGTCGCTCTGCGGAACAGCACCACTTCACCACCAATAACTGGGCCTCCATGTGAGACCTGTGTGCCTTGTTGCGCTGTTTCGAGTACTCCACCAACATGTCCAGTGCCAATGACACCGTTCTTAGCGTTACTATCCCAGTTCTATGCCTCCTTGAAAAAACGCTTCGGGCGATGATGGAAGAGGATGTGGCACAGGAGGATGAGGAGGAGGAGGAGGAAGCGGGATCATTTCAAAGGCTTTCAGGGCAGTCTTTCACAAGTGGCTACGAGGGTGGGTTCCTGCACCAACAAACGCCAGGTACACAATTGTCCGGCAGAAAGGGCACAGTTCTGGAGGATGACGAGGTGGAGGAGGAGATGGAGGAGGAGGAGGAGGAGGAGATGGAGGAGGAGGAGGAGGAGGAGGCATTTTCACAGCAGGGTGGCACCCAGACCAGCTCGTGGCCATCACTGGTGCGTGGCTGGGGGGATACAGAGGACACAGACGATACACCTCCCACAGAGGACAGCTTTTCTTTGCCTCTGGGCAGCCTGGCACACATGAGCGATTACATGCTGCAGTGTTTCCGCAATGACCGCCGAGTTGCCCACATTTTAACTGGTGCTGATTACTGGGTGGCCACCCTGCTGGATCCCCGTTACAAGGACAACGCACCATCCTTAATTCCCTCACTGGAGCGGGATCGTAAGATGCGCGAGTACAAGCGCACGCTGGTAGACGCGCTGCTGGTGGCATTTCCACCTGACAGCGGGCGTACGGTGGAAGCACAAGGCGAAGGCAGAGGAGGAGGAAGAGGTCGCCAACGCAGCCGGGGCACTGGCAGCACCTCAGAAGGCAGGGTTAGCATGGCTGAAATGTGGAAAAGCTTTGTCAGCACGCCACAACAACCAGCACCACCAGCTGAGATGGAACGTCTTAGCAGGAGGCAGCATTTCACCAACATGGTTGAGCAGTATGTGTCCACAGGCCTACACGTACTGGATGACGGGTCTGCCCCCTTTAACTTCTGGGTCTCCCAATTGGGCACATGGCCTGAGCTTGCCCTTTATGCCTTGGAGGTGCTGGCCTGCCCTGCAGCCAGTGTATTATCTGAACGTGTATTTAGCACGGCAGGGGGCGTTATCACAGACAAGCGCAGCCGCCTGTCCAGAGCCAATGTGGACAAGCTCACGTTCATTAAAATGAACCAGGCATGGATCCCACAGGACTTGTCCGTACCTTGTGCAGAATAGACATGTATACCGGTGTTGTGACAAAAACTGTCCGGCCATCGGATTGTGTCCAGCCCATACTGCGAAGGCGCAGCGCTTGCGCAGTACAGAGGACAAGGAGATTCACAAAATCTCCGAAGATGAACGGCGCCTGCGCTGTGAGTGCAGGTTCAAGCCCCACCATCCAAGTGGACATACGGTAGCACATAGTAACAGGGCCCCTCACAGGCTCGGTTCGATCGCCACGCTTCGGGCACGGCCTCACTTGGCTCGTCTTGAACCACGGATGGTGTGGCCTTCACCTGAACTCCCCTTGTCCTACATACTGAGCAAGCGCAGTACAGGGTGGACACTATTTGACGGGGGACAGAATTCGACACATCACCGGCATTACACAGCCATTGTTGTATTTTTGAATCAGTGTTGGCTACCTCGTCCTCCTCCACCGCCGCTTCCACCACACAGCCACATCCACCGCCACTTCAACCTCCTACTCCATATGGACCTCGTCCTCCTAGGTCAAGATTATTATTTTTTATTTTTATTTTTATTTTTTTTATGTTATTTTAAGTTATTTCCCTATCCACATTTGTTTGCAGAGCACTTGCCATGCTCTTAACAACATTTTGCTGCCATTTGCAGCCCTCTAGCCCTTTCCATGACCTTTTTAGAGGCTTTTTAGTCCTTAGAAGTCCGGGTCCCCATTGACTTCAATGTGGTTCGGGTTCAGGTCCGGGTTCGGGTTAAAGTTCGGTCCCGAACCCAAACTTTTTTCCGAAGTTCGGCCAAACCCGTCGAACCCGAACATCCAGGTGTCCGCTCAACTCTACTGCAGAGGCAAGCACAAAATCTTCAACATTTAACCTCATTTTCCATGTAGTTGCCCACCCCATTAATTTGTTTAGATCTTCTTACAAGGTTTCAACATCCTGCGTAGAAGTTATTGCCCTGCTTAGCTTAGTATTGTCTGCAAATACTGAGATTGAGTTGTTTATCCCATCCTCCATATAATTTCTGAATAAATTAAACAGGATTGGTCCCAGCACAGAACCCTGGGGGACCCCACTTTCCACACCAGACCATTCAGAGTACTCTTCATTTATCGCTACCCTTTGAACTCGTCCCTGTAGCCAGTTTTCAATCCATGTACTTACCCTTTGGTCTATGCCGACAGAACTTAATTTGTGCAGTAAAGGTTTATGGGGAACTGTATCGAATGCCTTTGCAAAATCCAGATACATCTACAGGCCTTCCTTTATCTAGATGGCAGCTCACCTCCTCATAGAAGGTTAATAGATTGGCCTGGCAAGAATGATG
Organism: Rana muscosa; assembly: GCA_029206835.1. NCBI lineage: Eukaryota > Metazoa > Chordata > Amphibia > Anura > Ranidae > Rana > Rana muscosa. The sequence goes on along the minus strand of CM055117.1, from coordinate 348,944,392 downwards.
GTGAACTGGAAAAAGTACAGAGAAGGGCAACCAAACTGGTAAGAGGCAGTTCTTATTACTTTGATGTCACTTTTACAAAGTATATCACAAGCGCAACTTATGTTTTTTATAATTTTGGTTCACCATAGAGATATTTGATGGTTTTTGTTGCAGCAGTTTTTTTGTGTTTTTGAATTTAGCGTGGTATAAACCCCCTTACACTTACATTCAGTTAAGGGCTGCAGAGGGTTAAATCTGCCTGCGCATAAGACCTTGCTATTGAGGAGGTCCACTGTATCTGGTAAGAGAACTCACTTGCAGAGTGGGATTGATCTTCATTTGTGGACTCTCTTACATCTCCTCTTCCCCCTCCTTTCTTCCTTGGTGAAGGTGGATGAACCTTGGATTTTTGTCTTCTCATTGTACTTGTTTTTCCTCCCCTCAGTGCTTTTTCCCATTTGTGTATGGACTAAATTTTTTCACTAACCCATTCCTCTTATTACTTTGATGTCACTTTTACAAAGTATATCACAAGCGTAACTTATGTTTTTTATAATCTATTTTTAACTGATCCTCGGCTATAGTTTCTATCCATTCTGCTAGATTGTTGCCAGCAGCCTCTTCTCCCCTACACTCCAACAGTTGCATGTCCTCTGACATCATCATGTACAATGCAGGGATGATAGCCCTGCATTGGACATGAAGATAAAAAAGAACACTCCACTGCCAGATCACATAGGAGAAGAGGAAAGTGCCAAAGTGAAACATGAATCGGGTAAGTAAAACTGCTTTTCCCGTGAAACGAATGGAAAGCCTGACCGCATGGGCGTCCGCAGCATAGGGCGGGGGGGGGGGCGATTGCCTCCCCTGGAATTGTAAGAAGGTGTTGAAGAGTGAAAACAGTTGCCCTGTGTAACGCAATGGCCGCCGCGGCCGCCTCCGTGGCAGCCATGGACTTTTTTTTCTACATCTGCTGGCCTGGGGCTGCTCTCAGTCTGTTCCGACTTATCACAGATTGATACAGACATCCGTCCCTCCCTCCCTCACCCCCGGCCCGATCATCAGATTGGCTCTGACTTCCGCTCAGACCTCTGCTCGACATCTCGGCTGTTCCGGAACGTGATTGGCTGCCTCAGCCTGCCTGTGTAACGTCGCTATGCCGATCCGGCCAGCGCGGCACCGGCTCCTCCCACAGGTGCGTGCAGTGGCTGAGAGAGAATACGCTGCCAGTGCTATCGCATCACTGAAGAACCACAGGTAACAGCACTGCAGTGCCACTGTGCCAGTTAGGAGGAGAATATATATATATTGCTTGGAAAGTTGCACAGCTGAGCTATTGCTGGAAAAATTTATTTGTGTGTGTTATAATATCTTCTTCACTTTGTAAGGAAGTTACTCGGTCTCTCAGCATACCAGTCCATGATGCCCATATAAATATACCCCAGAGAATGTACATCTTTCTATATTGCAATGTATTGCAATACATCTGTTGTGCCCATATTTTGATCTTGATGAAAACAACCTATACAGTATAGGCTGTTTTTATAAAGATCCAAATATGGCCACAACAGATGTTTTGCAATACATTGCAAATAGAAAGATGTACATTCTCTAGGCTATATTTATATGGGCATGGAGTGAAGCTGAATTATCTCAAGAGCTATTTCACATTGCAATCTAGCCGCATTATCGGTAAAGCGGCGCTAGGTTTAGCGGCGCTTTACCATCGTTTTAGCAGTGCTATTCGGCCGCTAGCGGGGCGCTTTTAACCCCCCCGCTAGTGGTCGAAGAAAGGGTTAAATGCGACTGTGTATCGCCGCTGCCGAAGCGCCCCCCCCCCCCCCCGAAAAAGGTTCTGCGGATGCCCATGCCTGACCGCTTCAATAAATGACACTCTCGATGCCCATAACCGGGTTCGGGAATTGTAAGATCTGTTACCCGGTGTGGACAGTGACTCTGGTCTTTGGGGGGGGGGGGGGGGGGGCGTCCTGGTGTGGGTGATTGCTCTTTACTATTTTCTCTTTTCTTTTCTTCTCTTTCTACCTCTGTCTTGCTCTACTGTATGTTCTTTGATGTTTGCCATTGTGCTCATTTCAGTGCTTTTTCCCACTCGGCTACATCCCATTGGGCAGTTGTGATGTCGTAGTATTACTGCTGCTGTGGTTGTGGTCATTAAACCTGACGTTGTTGTATATTGTCTATCTACAGGATCTACATGTCTTATTCCACTTTTTCATGTGATTGCAATGTCAGTGGGCACTTATTGGCCTTTGTCATGTATATTGTTTTGTATTTTCTTGTTTTTCTTGTTAATAATTATTAAAACTGTCAAGAAAACGTATTTTTCGTGTCCCCTAGATTTAAAAGACCAATTAAACCTTGCAGTACAGAGGCAGCCCCATTGCAAGAAAGGATTTTTACTTTCCCCAGAGATAGGCTTTAAGTAATAAAGTCTTGGACTGGTAATTCAGAGAATATCCAATTTAGAGTTATGTAAATGTCATAACTGATCACATGTGCAGCACCATGGCAAGTGCAGATCCAACTCTGGATCCACAATTTGATGGGGACCAGCAGGTTGGTATGGGAACTGAGTAGAGCAGGGTGCAAACCACTGGCCCTCTGATGTGCCCCGCAAACTCCTGCTCTGGGATGACGGGTTGGCAAGCCCAGATCGCAGGTTCCCAACTCGCTATCCCAGAGCATCAGTGGTAAGAATGGAGCCGGCGGTAGAGGAAGCATGCAGCTGCAGTAGAGAGCAGAGCCAATGCTTCCAGTATAGCGCCGGCTCCTGTCATAGGTTGAGTGATACTAAATGTGCTCTGCCTGTGACAGCAACAGCTGGCGATACCGGCCTGGGACAGCAACAGCTTGGGACAGATACCTGCAGGAATCCTGAGGTAGAAGTGAAGATTGAGGTCAGTATTTTTAATTAAAACCAAACAGCAATGGGCATATCTGTTCTCTACACTGGTTACTCCAGGCTGCTTTCAAACTGATCCACAGATGCCGTACAGTACCTGTGGGTTTGGTGCGCTTTCTAAAAGCCCACCAAAACTCCTGAATGCAGAAGTTTTGGTGCCCTTTCAGAAAGAGCTCCACACCTGCAGAATACAATAACATTTTATGGCAAAGTGCATGTAACCCGCAGGAAAGCCACAGGTGCATTGTGCTGCACCTGCAGTGTGGGTAAACCGCAGCTCGGCAGTGTGAAAGCAGCTTTAGCCCCTTTGACACAATCAGTCTGATCGGGTCCACCTGTCCGTTTTACAGGCGGACCCAGTCAGACTCTCCATTTATCGATATGGAGCGACAGATGTAAACAGCATGTGTCTGTTTACACTTGTCTACCCCCAATTTAATCCACTAAAAAAACTGAAGGGGATCGGTCCCCTTCCATCTGGGAGGATCGGATCGGAGGGTCCATAGTAGAGTGGGCTGTGTACGAGTAGAGTGTGCTGTTTACCATAGAGTAGAGAGGGCCCATATGCAGAGTGGACACGGTCCTGTAATTCGTCCACTCTGCTAATTGTGGCAACCAGTTACCAAGTTGCTTAAGTGGCCCTCGCTCTTCAAAAGGTTAACCACCACTGTAGTAGAGTTTGGGGTTCCACCCTCCCAAGGAGTCCATTGTACTACCGGGGAACAGCAGGTGCACGAATACACTAGCGATTTGTGTGCCTGTCTGCACTGACCAGGCTGGCATTTGGGAATACAGCTCCTGCAGAAGCAATGAGTGAATACCATCATGTTCTGAACTGATAGACCACATTTTATTAGGATAGCAGCTGTGTAGTCCAAGCACGTGTAGCCCAAGCAAGTTTGCTTAAAAATTCTCTGTTTAGGTATCTGAACAGTGGTATTATCACCTTATTTTAAACTGAGACTCAACACTTTTTGTAGATTCCTACAGTGGCGTAGCGTGGGGGGAAGGGGGGTCGTTGCCCCGGGTGCAACATGTGGAGAGGCGCAGTGACAGGCGGCAGATTAGTCTAGGAGACTGTGAGCTGTTCGCTATAATGAAAAAGAAGTTGCAGTGCAGTCCCGGCTTAGGCTCCAGCGCCGCGGTAACACTGACACCGAAGTGAGTGACTGAACACTGAAGACGATGATGCCAGGGAATGTGTACATGCAGCGTGCGGAGAGTGGGGGGAATTTAGGGCAGCCGAGGCATCCTCCGTCTCCATTACACGTGACTCCAGGATCCCCGCTCACTCTGCCTGTTCTCTTAGCCCGCCCCACAGCCCGGACTTCTGCTTCTCCTGAGTGACAAGTCTGACTCCTTCTTGTCACTGTGCTGCTACGGGGCCCCGGCACTTTGACTCTGCACCGACCACCCCAGGACTGTCTGGAGGAATACTACAAAAAATACTACGAAAAGAACAACTGCTAAGGATCAATCGACCATCAAAAACACGAAGACACCACTTCAACTACAACACTTATCTTGCGCCCTGATTAACACGAGATCTTCAGTCAAACACAGACAGGAAATTCACGACTTCATTACCCAAAACAACATAGATTGCTTCTTTATCACGTAAAGCTGGCTAACACCTGACTGTGACACCATTGAATTGGTGCCTGAGAACTACCGCATTCTAACCGAGCAGAATAGAATAGAATAGGACAAAAAGGAGGAGGCCTTGCAGTGATCTTCATATCTCACCTCTCTCTCAACAAACCGACTCTACAGAACTCATTGCCTTTCATGGAGACACTCACTCTGCATCTTCAAACAACACCTCAAGACACCATCCACATTCTGCTATGCTACAGACCTCCAGGACCAAAGGCAAATCTCCTCACACCCTTCACCGAATTCATCTCGACATACACCTTAAAAACCAAAAACTTTCTATTACTCAGGGTCTCAACCTTTGGGCTAACTCCACTCAGGACCCCATCGCCACCTCCTGCATCAACCAACTGGAAGAACTAGGTCTGCAGCAACTGGTAAATGCCCCCACACATGGGTGTGGTCACATTCTTGACCTCATCTTCAAACAAAATATGGACTACAACACACTGGACAACATGCCGTTACCATGAATGGACCACCACGCTATCAAATTTAAAATCACCACCAACACCATCGCCCAAAAACCGAAACACTCAATAACAACGTACTGGACAAGATCTCAGAAGAAACTGCACTCGGAACTCTTCAAAACCACACTATCAAAAAAAATAGGAACGCTAAATCAAAACCACTCAACGGAACAAACACTCAACTCCTTAAACAAAGCATTACTACAAACAACAGACACAGTCGCTCCGAAACGTAGAGCACTTATTCGCAAAAACAACTCGGGATGGGTTAATGACACTTATCTTCTGAAGCAAGATAGCAGAAGAGCTGAAGGAGCCCGGAGAAGAAACCCAACTAAGGAAAACCACTTAAACTACAAAGCACTCCCTGAGAAATATCACCAAGCAATTTTCAAAGCAAAAAAGGAAAATTTCTCAAACACCATCAAAAAAGCCCTAAACCGACCTTGTGAACTCTTCAAACTAGTCACTCAGACTATGAACCCTACCTGCCTAGAGCCTCCAGCAAACGAAACCCAAGAGTTCTGTAATGAGCTATCGGATTTTTTTATCGACAAAATCAAAAATATTCAGGAAATAATTCAACAGAAAAAAACAACCCACCTCACTCAGCCAAAACAAACAGAGGAAATCAATACGAACACTATGCAATCAACAAAATTTTCGCTGTTCCCGATCAACATCGACACCACCAAAAACATCATCAGAAGCCTCCGAGACAGCACATCACCAAATGAATCAATCGTTCAAAGAAGGTATGGTTCCATCAAGCAAGGCATAATCAAACCCCTCCTAAAGAAACCCAACCTCGACCCCAAAGATCCAAACTACCGCAGACCGGTAACAAGCCTCAACACCATCTCCAAGATTATGGAGAAAGCAGTAGTACAACAGCTACAACTCCATTTGGACACCCACAAACTCTTGGACCCACTACAATCAGTCTTCCGCCCAGGCCATGGCACAGAAACAGCACTTCTCAAAATATGGGATGACGCACTCGAAGCAGCAGATGACGGAGAATCATGTCTCTTGGTGCTGCTGGACCTCAGTGCAGCATTCAACACAGTAGATCACAAACCTCTACTCATTCACCTTAAAGAAGTAGCAGAAATCACAGACGCAGATCTACCCTGGTTCGCATCCTTCCTAGATAATCATTCCCAGACAGTGAAACGCGTAATTTCTTGCGGAGTCCCTCAAGGATCACCCCTGTCACCCGTACTCTTCAACATCTACCTCCGCCCACTCTTCAAAATCATCAGCAAACAGGACCTGTGCTACCACTCATATGCTGATGACTCTCAACTCTACTTTCGCATCACAGGAAAAAAAGACCAATATCACGGACTAGAAAAGTGCCTCACACTGATCGATGATTGGTTGACTGAGAGCCCCGTCAAACTCAATGGATCCAAAACAGAACTTCTGCTCCACGCAAACAAAAAGACAAAAGCCAAGACTTCATAGACACCACCCTCCATCCTTGGACAGGCCATCACCCCAACTAACCAAAACCCCCTCCACATACCCAAGTCCCGGTACAAATCAAAGGGAGAACGAAGATTTGCAGTCCAAGGACCACGGCTATGGAACGCTCTACCCACAAACATCCGCATGGAAGAAAACCACCGGGCCTTCAGGAAAAAACTTAAGACTCACCTCTTCTGAAGTATCAGAACGACACTGAATGGAAAAGCGCCTTGAGGCGATTTAGTTCGCATGTGTAGCGCTATACAAGTTTCTCACTCACTCGCTCACTCAGGAAACCCAGACCAGGAGGAAGAGGATGCGGTATCCACACAGATAGAAGCCCCGGGCCCCCTCCTCACCGTCACCCTGCACGGACACTGAGTACTCGCTCTGTACTGCATGGTGGCAGCCGACCCGAGGAGGGGAGCTGAGCTGAGGGTAAGAGAGCTTTGTATTTGGGGGAGGGAGAGATGTACACAGATGTAATCCCTCAACCCTGCACGCCGCACACAGCGCACCCCCTCAACCCTGCGCTCCGCACACAGCGCACCCGCTCAACCCTGCACACCGCACACAGCGCACCCCCTCAACCATGAATGCCGCACACAGCGCACCCCCTCAAGCCTGCACGCCACACACAGTGCACCCCCCTCAACCCTGCAAGCCGCACACAGTGCATCCCCTCAACCCTGCAGGCCACACACAGCGCACCTCCTCAACCCTGCACACCACACACAGCGCACCCCCTCAACCCTGCACACAGCGCACCTCTGAACCCTGCACTCCGTACAAAGCACACCTCTGAACCCTACACTCCGTACACAACACACCTCTGAACCCTGCACTCCGTCACCTCCACAGTCTGTGGTGTGCAGGCAGTGAGATGATGTGCTGTAACCTTAATCAACCAATCAGTGGGTTGTAATGATGTGCTGTAACCTCTAGCAACCAATCAGTGAGCTTTAATGATGTGCTGTAACCTCTAGCAACCAATTAGTGAGCCGTAATGATGTGCTGTAACCTCTAGCAACCAGTTAGGGAGCATTAATACTGTGCAGTGGTGGTAATGATGTGCAGTAACCTTCAACAACCAATCAGTGAACAGTAATGATCTGCTGTAATCTCTAGCAAGCAATCAGTGAGCAATAATAATGTGCAGTAACCTCTAGTAACCAATCAGTTAGTAGTAACGAAGTGCAGAAACCTCTAGCAACCAATGGGTAAGTGGTAATTATGTGCAGTATCGTCTAGCAACCAATCAGTGAGAAATAATCATGTGTGTAGTGGACAGTGTAGGAATCAGGTAGTGTAGTGGTCAGTATAGGAATCAGGTGGGTCAGTGTAGTGGTCAGGTAGGTCAGTGTAGAGGTCAGTGTAGGAATCAGCTAGGTTAGTTTAGTGGTCAGATAGGTCAGTACAGTGGTCAGTATAGGAATCAGGTAGGTTAATGTAGTCGTCAGATAGGTCAGTGCAGTGGTCAGTATAGGAATCGGGTAGGTTAGTGTAGTGGTCAGGTAGGTCGGTGTAGGAATTAGGTTGGTCAGTACTACTGTACTAGTGGAAGGGACTCAGGGAGTGCTAAAAGTCAGCGGGTTAGGGGGCGCAAATTTCTTGCCTTGCCCTGGGCGCTGACAACCCACGCTACGCCACTGGATTCCTATAGGTAGGTAAAAACCTATTAACCACTTAACGACCGCTCACTGTATATGTACGTCGGCAGAATGGCACCGACAGGCACAATCACGTACAGTGTACGTGATTGCCTTTGTACAGTTGGGGGGTCCGGTCGGTATTCGTTGGGGAGCGTTCCGAGATGAGGGGGCGGCCATTCGATTCCGGCCACCCCCCCCCCCCCGCGATCGCTCCCGGTGAATGGAAATGCTCCCTCTGCTGTGTAATGTAAACACAGGCAGAGGAAGCAGGAGGAAGTGATGTCATCTCTCATGCGGCGCTCACATATACCGAGCGCTGTACAAGAGAAGACACACAGGTCAGTGCACTAACACTACACTGACACCAGGACACATAGGCACACAAATCGCCCCCCAGGCCCCCCCAGATCACCCCCCAGCCCCCAGTCACAGTGTCACTGATTGCAGTGACCATTTATTTACTGATCACTGCAATCAGTGACATTTGTGACTGTAAAAGTGTCACTAAAAATAGTTTTAGGTCCAGTGAAGCCCCCTAACCCCCCCTAATAAAGGTTTAACCCCCTGATCACCCCCCAGATAACCCTTTCACCCCCTAGCACCGCCGTCGCTAAGCGATCATTTTTCTGATCGCTGTCTTAGCGTCGGTGATGCAGATCGGTAGCCAGTAATTATTTTTAGGTTCGCCGCAGGTTTTTATAGCGTCGGGTACCCCCATAAATTATCTAATAAAGGTTTAACCCCCTTGATCGCCCCCCAGGTAACCCTTTCACCCCCTATCACCACTGTCGCTAAGCGATCATTTTTCTGATCGCTGTCTTAGCGTCGGTGATGCAGATCGGTAGCCAGTATTTTTTTTTTAGGTTCGCCGCACGTTTTTATAGCGTCGGGTACCCCCATAAATTATCTAATAAAGGTTTAACCCCCTTGATCGCCCCCCAGGTAACCCTTTCACCCCCTATCACGACTGTCGCTAAGCGATCATTTTTCTGATCGCTGTCTTAGCGTCGGTGATGCAGATCGGTAGCCAGTAATTTTTTTTAGGTTCGCCGCAGGTTTTTATAGCGTCAGGTACCCCCATAAATTATCTAATAAAGGTTTAACCCCCTTGATCACCCCCCAGGTAACCCTTTCACCCCCTATCACCACTGTCGCTAAGCAATCGTTTTTCTGATCGCTGTCTTAGTGTCGGGGATGCAGATCGGTAGCCAGTATTTTTTTTTAGGTTCGCTGCAGGTTTTTATAGCGTCAGGTACCCCCATAAATTATCTAATAAAGGTTTAACCCCCTTGATCGCCCCCCAGGTAACCCTTTCACCCCCTATCACCACTGTCGCTAAGCGATCGTTTTTCTGATCGCTGTCTTAGTGTCGGTGATGCAGATCGGTAGCCAGTAATTTTTATTAGGTTCGCCGCAGGTTTTTATAGCGTCAGGTACCCCCAAAAATGATCTAATAAAGGTTTAACCCCCTTGATCGCCCCCAGGTAACCCTTTCACCCCCTATTACCACTGTCGCTAAGCGATCATTTTTCTGATCGCTGTCTTAGCGTCGGTGATGCAGATCGGTAGCCAGTAATTTTTTTTAGGTTCGCCGCAGGTTTTTATAGCGTCAGGTACCCCCATATACTTATCTAATAAAGGTTTTAACCCCCTAATTGCCCCTAGTTAATCCTTTCACCAGTGATCACCATATAAGTGTTATGGGTGACGCTGGTTAGTTAGTTTGCTTTTTATAGTGTCAGGGCACCCGCCGTATATATAACCCAATAAAGGTTTAACCCCCTGATCGCCCGGCGGGTGATATCAATTAGGTTTTAGCGTCAGAGAGGGTCTGCGTCACACCCCAGGCAGCGTCAGGTTAGTGCCAGTAACGCTAACACCCACGCGTGAAGCATACACCCCCCTTAGTGGTATAGTATCTGATCAGATCAATATCTGATCTGATCAGATCTATACTAGCGTCCCCAGCAGTTTAGGGTTCCCAAAAACGCAGTGTTAGCGGGATCAGCCCAGATACCTGCTAGCATCTGCGTTTTGCCCCTCGGTCCAGCCCAGGCCACCCAAGTGCAGTATCGATCGATCACTGTCACTTACAAAACACAACACACATAACTGCAGCGTTCGCAGAGACAGGCCTAATCCCTGCGACTCCAGTGCTGTAGGAGGTGATTTCACCACCACAGTTAAAAAAAAAAAGCATATATGCCGAAGCATTTGGGGCAGCAGGGGCAGCAGGGGCGGAGGAGCGATTTTGCTCCTAATGCCGCGTACATACGGTCGAAATTCCGACAGAGGCGTGCCCGTGGAAAAGTCCGCCCATGTGTGTGCGGCATAACTTTTTTGCGGGAGGATGCCCCCATGCTTCGGCATATATAAATGGTGCATGTATGCCCATCATTAGAAGTGGGTGGATGAAGGGCGGTATTCTAATAGTGGGCATACCCACCGATCAATCTCTTTTTTCGTTCAGCCAACTGGCTGCATGAAAAAAAAAGATTACAATACATGTCCAACAAGGACCAGCAACGTACTGGTATGTTGCTGGACTTTGAATGTTTATACCAGAATGATGCCTGCGGGTTTAGGTATCATCTTGGTATCATTCTTTTCAGCCAGCGGCCGGCTTTCATGTAAAAGCAATCCTAGTGGCTAATTAGTCTCTGGACTGCTTTTACAAGCAGTGGGAGGGAATGTCCCCCCCCGGATATAAAAAGCGCCATTGGGAAATTGGGAAAGCATTTTATCACACCGATCTTGGTGTGGTCAGATGCTTTGAGGGCAGAGTAAAGATCTAGGGTCAAGAAGACCCCAGTTTTAAAAAAAAAAGAGTACCTGTCACTACCTATTGCTATCATAGGGGATATTTACATTCCCTGAGATAACAATAAAAATGATAAAAAATAAATAAATATGGAAGGAACAATTTAAAAATAAAATAAAAAAGCAAAATTAATAATAAAAAATAAAAAAAAGCACCCCTGTCCTGCCCTGCTCTTGCCCAATGGCGAACACAAGAGTCGGTCTGGCGTCATATGTAAACAGCAATTGCACCATGCATGTGAGGTCAGATCGAGGGCAGTAATTTTAGCAGTAGACCTCCTCTGTAAATCTAACGGGATAACCTGTAAAGGCTTTTAAAAATGTATGTAGTTTGTCGCCAATGCGCGTTTGTGCGAAATTTTAAAGCATGTCATGTTTGGTATCTATGTACTCGGCCTAAGATCATCTTTTTTATTTCATCAAACATTTGGGCAATATAGTGTGTTTTAGTGCATTAAAATTTAAAAAAGTGTATTTTTCCCCCCAAAAATGCGTTTGAAAAATCGCTGCGCAAATACTGTGTAGAAAAAAAAATGCAACACCCACCATTTTAATCTGTAGGGCCTTTGCTTTAAAAATATATATAATGTTTGGAGGTTCAACATAATCTTCTTGCAAAAAAAAATATGTTTTCATGTAAACAAAAAGTGTCAAAAAGGGCTTTGTCTTCAAGTGGTTAGAAGAGTGGATGTAAGCTTCCTAATGTTGTGTATAACATGCCAGAACAGTTCAAAAACCCCCCAAATGACCCCATTTTGGAAAGTAGACACCCCAAGCTATATACTGAGAGGCATGTCGAGTCCATGGAATATTTTATATGTTGACACAAGTTGCGGAAATTTTTTATTTTTTTTTTTGCACAAATTTGTCACTAAATGATATATTGCTCAATCATGCCATGGGCATATGTGGAATTACACCCCAAAATACATTCTGTTGCTTCTCCTGAGTACGGGGATACCACATGTGTGAGACTTTTTGGGAGCCAACCGCGTACGGGACCCCAAAAACCAAGCACCGCCTTCAGGCTTTCTAAGGGTGTAAATTTTTCGATTTCACTTCTCACTGCCTATCACAGTTTCGGAGGCCATGGAATGCCCAGATGGCACAAACCCCCCCAAATGACCCCATTTTGGAAAGTAGACACCCCAAGCTATTTGCTGAGAGGTATTGTGAGTATTTTGCAGATCTCGCTTTTTGTCACAAAGTTTTGAAAATTGAAAAAAGAAAAAAAAAAATTTTCTTTCTTCATTTTCAAAAACAAAATGAGAGCTGTAAAATACTCACCATGCCTCTCAGCAAATAGCTTGGGGTGTCTACTTTCCAAAATTGGGTCATTTGGGGGGGGTTTGTGCTATTTTGGCATTTTATGGCCTTCGAAACTGTGATAGGTAGTGAGGAGTGAAATCAAAAATTTGTGCCTAGAAATCCTGAAGGCGGTGCTTGGTTTTCGGGGTCCCGTACGTGGCTAGGCTCCTAAAAAGTCCCACACATGTGGGATTCCCGTACTCAGGAGAAGCAGAAAAATGTATTTTGGGGTGTAATTCTACATATAACCATGGCATGTGTGAGCAATATATCATTTAGTGACAACTTTTTGTATTTTTTTTTTTTTTTTGTCATTATTTAATCACTTGGGACAAAAAAAAAAATATTCAATGGGCTCAACAGGCCTCTCAGCAATTTCCTTGGGGTGTCTACTTTCTAAAATGGGGTCATTTGGGGGGGTTTTGTGCTATTTTGGCATTTTATGGCCTTCAAAACTGTGATAGGTAGTGAGGAGTGAAATCAAAAATTTGCGCCCTTAGAAATCCTGAAGGCGGTGCTTGGTTTCCGGGGGCCCGTACGCGGCTAGGCTCCCAAAAAGTCCCACACATGTGGTATCCTCGTACTCAGGAGAAGCAGCAAAATTTATTTTGGGGTGCAATGCCACAGATAACCATGGCATGTGTGAGCAATATATCATTTAGTGACAACTTTTTGTAATTTTTTATTTTTTTTGTCATTATTCAATCACTTTAGACAAAAAAAAATATTCAATGGGCTCAACATGCCTCTCAGCAATTTCCTTGGGATGTCTACTTTCCAAAATGGGGTCATTTGAGGGGGTTTTGTACTGCCCTGCCATTTTAGCACCTCAAGAAATGAGATAGGCAGTCATAAACTAAAAGCTGTGTAAATTCCAGAAAATGTACCCTAGTTTGTAGACGCTATAACTTTTGCGCAAACCAATAAATATACGCTTATTGACATTTTTTTTACTAAAGACATGTGGCTGAATACATTTTGGCCTAAATGTATGACTAAAATTGAGTTTATTCGATTTTTCTTATACAAAAATAGAAAATATCATTTTTTTTCAAAATTTTCCGTCTATTTCTGTTTATATCGCAAAAAATAAAAATCGCAGAGGCAATCAAATACCATTAAAAGAAAGCTCTATTTGTGGGAAGAAAAGGACGCAAATTTCGTTTGGGTACAACATTGCATGTCCACACAATTTACAGTTAAATCAGCGCAGTGCAAAATTCTGAAATCACCTCTGGTCCTTTAGCTACAAAATGGTCCGGGGCTTAAGTGGTTAAGCAGTGATTATAGTATAAGCTACATTATGTTATACAGTTGACAATAACACACTGACAAGTTTGATTATGCTAAATACTTTATTTATTGTAGCATTGAAGTTATGTGGTCTCCACGTAACTTGAGTAGTAAATACACTAGCATTTTGTACTGTAGAATAATCTGATTATGCCCAGTTGCAGCACTCACAGCTTGGGTCAAAAACAAGGCCAGCCTGGCAATATTGTTCGTAGGTGACACCATTTAGGCAATGCCAGAAAGCATTTTTATTGCCAGCTACTGGGTAGAGGCCGCTTGCTTTTCCAGCACAGAACCCACTGCCTCCTGAGCTACTACCAGAGCTGCTGCCAGAGCTCCCTCCAGAGCTTCCTCCACTGGGTTGCTGGGTTGCTGGGGCAGCTGTGATTGGGGCAATGGGAGAAGAGGGAGGTGTGCAACCTGTAAAGGAAGATAGAAGAATATCAGAATGTGTTTTAGCTCAATTTTTTGTAATTATTGAAGTAAGAGGCTATGCAATTACTGTACACAGAAACTCTTTCAAAAACACGTCAGCAGTTAAAATTATATACTGTAGATACTGTATGAACTAAACTTATGACTCACCAGAAGCTTGTATACCAAGAGCTTGGTTCAAGGTGCTGATCAGAGGATATTTGCCCTGGTTACAGAAAGTGCCAGTAAAATCATCCAGATCAATTGCCCAAACCATTGCACCAGCAAAGTTGTTCTTCACCACCCAGTCAGCCTGTAGGTAAAATAATGAAAAGTTGTGTAAGGCTCTGTTTCTGTGTTTTGGCTTTTTCTATTTTATTGTATAACAAAGTTACCTTTATCTGGAAGCTCTTCTGGTTGTCGTATCCCAACCACTCACTTCCTTGGTAGGCAAAAGGAACATCTTCAGCAGAAGACCACTGATTGGTAGCTCCATTCTTCAGGAAAGTACAGATCTAAAGGAATTCAAAGAAAAATTTCAAATATTCATATCTATTATTTAGTCTCATATAGTCTCAGTGATCCATTCATTTCCATTCAAATTGATATATTCAGTCTATGGAATTTATTGAATGGAGAATATAAATAAATACTACATAATGTTCTACATAATATATACTATTACTTAATTAGTAGCAACACTGATGTGGTACTACCAGTTTAATGCATAATTTACTGTAAGTATTGAATCAGGCATTAAAGGATACTTTTAGTAATGCCCTGCAATAAGTAAATATCTCTAAAATATAGTCTCCTGCAAAATAACCTTGTAATCTTACTTCATAGTAGGCCCAGAATCCTGATTGTCTGGTGTAAGGTCCAGCAGGTCCAGCTCCAGAAGTAGGGGCACCAATGCCAGTGTTTGATGGATTGCTCAGAACGAAGGTGTGTCCATAGGTTGGGAAGCCAACAATGAGTTTTGAGGCTGGGGCACCATTGTTCAACCAGTAGTTCATGACATAATCCTACAAGGGGAAGAAATCTTAGTCTGTGTATATGTGCTTATGCACGTGAATACAGTTGTAACTTTAGTTACTATAGATAGCTATTATTTTGTGATATGTTCTTTACAGATTCATATTAAAAATGGTCAGATGATATGCACTTGCATTTATAATCTCAGCATGATTATTGACATAAAGGCAGATTTAACAAAAAGTAGAGAATCTTCACTCAAAAATATACGTATGATTATTCACTTCAATTATCCAATCACTTGAAAAGCTAATTCCTGGAAATTTCAAATACTCAGTTTAACGCAGATGCTTTTCCAATGATTGGATAACTGAATTGAACAATCACAAATTTTAAGGTTTATATTCTCAACTATTTTAGTATACTAGCATTATTGTCTGATGAATACTTACCACATTCAGGTAAGCGTTTGCACCAGTGGCAGAGGGGTTAGTATACAAGGGGCTGTTTTCTCCAGTGTAACCTTCCCATGAGCCATGCAGATCATAGGTCATGACATGGAAGTAATCCAAAGCCCTAAATATTGAAAAAACTTTTATTGGAATGATATATTTACACAGGGAACTGCTTCCAGTCTCAGTCACCTGATTAGCATTAGCATTACTAGAAAAGGATCAGGCATCTTAGCCATACAAGGCACACTGCTAGAGGTAGAGATACTAAAAGAGGAAATTTACTCATTGTTGGCAGTACATCTAGGACTCTGAAAGGGTTGGGCAAATCTTTCCCTACTCTTTTAGCATTTAGGATATAGGAGTTGGGACCCAGAGGGGGTGAAATGAGAGTATGCAGTACCCAACCAATTAAACAATTGCAAAGACAATAATAATGAGGTCCCAGCTGCTATGCAAATCTGTTTTGAAAGTGAACTTTCTCCTATAGTAGTTCATTCGTTTTGATCATTTATTGCTGTAATTTAACTTTCAGTTAACCTGTCAGTATTGTGCTTATGCAATAATCAGAATAGTCAGCCTTTAATTATTATAACTTTGCAGACTTACTTATGAAAGATTAATAATTTCCTCTTTTTTTAACTTTAGTTATTTTGCCTAAGGCTGACACTTTAGATGGGGAGTATCAGGGAGAGTTGCTGACTTCTAGCTTCCTAACCTCACACAATACATAGAAAATAGAAATAGTTAAGGTGAGGCCTTTGGCAGTCCAGCAACTTTCAAATAAACAAAGAATTTGTAATTTGTTAGCAACAGAGGTTCACATATTTATTGCAAGTTTTTTTTCATGTAGAATTACATGATAACTGTGATTTTATAAATTCCGCACCAAATTTTTTTTTATTGATAATAATTAAGAATATATAGTGCATTAACTAAATCAATTAAGCTGCTCCCCTAGAAAGTGAAAGTGATATACGCTTCTAGTGTGATTTACTTATTTTTATTTCCAAATATTTTTGGTACCACTTTGAATGCCGAATTTAGTTACATTTACAGATATTGTACTTATCTATCTGATTATGGTAGCTTTCGGTGTCTATCCACAGGATTTTAAGTAATAGTATTTTTTATTGGATACCACTAGCGCCCCCTATTCTATATAGAGAATTACATGATAGCCTGTAAGTCTAGATTCAGAGAACTTGTAACGCTCTGTTACTATCTACTGTATATGAGATTATATTTTGAAATGCTTACTGAGCAAGTTGTGGGATCTGGTAACCAGATTGAATGTTGGAGATACCAGCAGCTACAGCAGCTGTCACCATGAGTCTTGGTCTGTTGGTTTGTGAAGCTTCAGTTTCAAAGGCTGCTCTCATTTCCTGTTAGAATAAAATTGCTCTTACTTCATGACTTTTCAGAATGAGGTAAATACAGTATGATCACAATGTCCTTTACTTCCTTCCAGAAGCTTATATGTATAATTGTACCTGAACCAGAGTAGTGAAGAGGGCTTTGTCTTGGGGTGTGCTTCCTCTTGATCCAGGATATTCCCAGTCAAAGTCCAGCCCATCAAACCCATACTGACGCAGAAATTTGATCACAGATGAGATAAATGTTTGACGGTTTTGAGCTGTAGAGACCATCTGAGTGAAACTAAGGATAGAGAAAGAATATAAAACTTGCTGAACTATGGATAGTCCTGTATCCTCACAATATAATTATCTGAATTATACTTACGGTGCGGTTCCAAAGTTCCAACCTCCAATGGCTAACAGAGTTTTCAAGTTTCCATTCCTGAAAACAGAAATCGAAAAGTACTTTGTGAAGGATTTGACTTTTATAAAAATGTGTTTTTAAAAAAAAAAATAGGAAAATTTAAATAATCCATTCAAATATTAACTTCCTGTTGTGTAAAAGTTACAAGGGTAAACTTTTACCTAGTATTGAAATTAATAAGAGTTCACTGATTTTGTAGCAATCTGACACTGAGGTGGATACATTAACCAATTCAGCAACAGAATGATGCTCTGTTTCTAGACATCCTAATACTGTTATGTATAATCTGTGTTGAGTCACCTACATTAGTTCATATTAGGTGGAAAATATTGTTTCTGCAATTAATTATAATTATTTTATGCTGTCCGATTTTTACCTCTTTGTTTAAATGACAACTACAGTGAAAGAAAATTTTATTTTTACATGATTAATATTGTATATGGTTAATACTTCTTAATACTTGTACTTGAAAACTATAATTTTCTATTGTAGCCAATTACTATAAGATTATTCAAATTTAATAATACTTTATGTATTTGTACGCAATTTCTAGCAGCATATCAGGAGGCTTAAACCGAATTAGCATATTAATGTATCACTTTTTATGGTGTAGTCTGGTTTTATCCCTTTATTACACTTCCATAGCAGATGCAACCTTCGTGGTGGCTACACAGTTACGTAAACACACTATTTTAGAGTAATAGCATTATAATACTGCAATGAAGCACCTACAGCATGTGTTTGCATACTACTATGAACTTGTCATCTATACTATTCTATGCTTTTAACATTAGAAATTACTTACTGGTTCTTCAGGTTTTGGAAAGAGCTGTACAGGGTGACATCATTCCATTCAATGGTGGTGATCTGGTTGTTGGACATTCCAGCAAAAGCATAGATCAGGTGAGTACACAGGCATGGATCAATGTTGTCAGGCTTGAATTTCCCCAGTCCAGGCCTGTATTGGGCCCAGTTGGTGAAGTAGCATGACAGCTCGAAGGCAGAGCCTGGGTGGAGCAAGAATACACATACCTAATGTTTAAGATTGCCTTAATAATTGTTTTTCTATCAATATCTTTAATATTAATATGCTCTAATCTATGTAAAAATATGTTAGTGTATATCATTTAATAGAAATTCATCTTAAAAGATATTTAATACCTTACCTAACTGAGCATTCAGCAGGAGAGCCAGCCCTAGAAGACATACATTAAAGTTTGGGTTAATATTGCATGGTATACTGCATACTGTACTTAAAATCTCTCACTGAAAAAGGTATTATATAATACATTTTTAAATAAACTAAAACCTTGCTTTTAATGGTATCTCTGGGTTCCAAGAAAAAGCCAAAATTATGTTTGTAGTGATGAGCTGATTGAGCAGAAAGGGAAGATACCTAGGTCGGCTTTCAGAAGAAAAAGAACTAAGGGTGGATGCCACCAGTGTCCACTAGAATTTCAGAGAGCAGGTAGGAGATGGAGCAAAGTACATACAGTAGAGACTTGCAAAATAATGTTGTCACACTTCTTTTTTTTTTTTACATATTATAGCCTTGTGTCTGGGGTTGTCCTTTATTTTACATTTCACGGGTCACAATTTTCAGGTCAGCTACAGAGAAATCAACACTGTGCCAGGAAGCAGCTGCTGAGAAATAGTTTTTCAGGTTGTGCAATGCGTGCCTAAGGCTATCATTAGCAGAACATTTCTTTTCATATCAATGGAGAGGTATTGAAGAATATAGAGGTATATTGACAGATGCTGCCACTAACAGCTATTACTAAACTGACTAGGTACCCATGGATATGCGATGACAGTAATCTGATAAATCTGATCTAGTCCCTTTGCTGCAAAATCTGGTTCTGGTGACAATGCCATACCCCCCCCCCCCCCCCAATCCTGATGGTCTCGCTGTGTCTGCTGGATTATAAAACTTACCCTTGATTGCTATGGTTTCCTTACAATATACGTGTTAGTGGCAGCATCTGTCAATATATCTCTATATTCTTCAATACCTCTCCATTGATATGAAAAGAAATGTTCTGCCAAGCAAAACATAGAACTTCCAGATAATTCATGTTCTTGAGGGCAGCTGTAATGTGCATTTACGTCTGAGTGTCCTCTAAATACTACAGGCAGATTTTGAGCTGTTTACTTTTCCATTAGACTGTTGGTCTATCCGTCCCTTTTTTAACTGAAATTGTGAACCCAGAAATATCCATGCTGCAATTGTTAACTTATTTTAAAGGTGCACGCTCTAGACCAGGGGTCTTCAAACTACGGCCCTCCAGGTGTTCAGGAACTACAATTCCCATCATGCCTAGTCATGTCTGTGAATGTCAGAGTTTTGCAATGCCTCATAGGATTTGTAGTTCCGCAACAGCTGGAGGGCCGTAGTTTGAGGATCCCTGCTCTAGACCATCATCTCTATCCTGGCTTCAGTGCATCTTCATTACACTCTTCAGCCATCACTGACCCTGCAGGACTTCAGAGTTTTAAACTTCATTGTGGGAGATTTACTAAAACCAGAGCTTACAGAATCTGGTGCAGCTGTGCATAGTAACCAATCAACTTCTAACTTCGGTTTGTTGAATTAAAGTGACATTAAAGGCTCGTTTTTTTTTTTGTT
The DNA here is from genome assembly GCA_029206835.1 of Rana muscosa. NCBI lineage: Eukaryota > Metazoa > Chordata > Amphibia > Anura > Ranidae > Rana > Rana muscosa. The sequence goes on along the minus strand of CM055117.1, from coordinate 348,924,566 downwards.
TTTTTTTTTAAATAACAAACATATTATACTTTCCTCCACTGTGTAGCTTGTTTTGCACAGAGTGGCCCCGAACATCCTCTTCTGGGGTTCCTCAGCCCCCTTAATGCACAGGATGCATTAAGGTGAAAAAACACAAGGGTTTACAACCCCTTTAAGCTTTGACAATAAAACCTAGAAGCTGATCGGTCACTAGGCACAGCTGCACCAGATTCTATGTGCACCAGATTTAGTAAATTTCCCATATTGACTGCTCGTTTTTTCCAAGTAAGTGATGTAGTAGTGATTGGCACCAGGACCAAAGATATGACATATCTTTGCTAAGTACACTATAAAGCAGGGATATGCAATTAGCGGACCTCCAGCTGTTGCAAAACTACAAGTCCCATCATGCCTCTGCCTCTGGGTGTCATGCTTGCTGCTGTCAGAGTCTCGCTATGCCTCATGGGACTTGTAGTTTGGCAACAGCTGGAGGTCAGCTAATTGCATATCCCTGCTATAAAGGAAATAGAAGAGGTGAAGGAAAGAGAGATGCCAATCTGACGGTGGTGTAGCACGGTTTATTGTTAAAACACAAATTTGCAAATAAAATACACTCACATTGTAGTCTTGGGTAACAGGCAGTATAGTGCAGGGTGTAATCTCTCTGGGAAAGTCAAAGGAAAGCCAAAGCCATCCGTGAACGGGGCCGCTGAGGCAACAGTGCCGAAATCCTGACAATCCTGCCGGGGGGGGGGGGGGTCTACCAGCTTTGGCTTTCCCAGTCCACTTTGAGAAGGCAGTCTCGCTCCAGTCCTGGATGTTAGCCAGTGACTGATAAGTTTATATTATTTTTAACTTTTGGGAATATATCATGTTATATTATCTCAGTGCATTGGGATAATAGTCCTTTTAATTATTTTAGAATATTATCTTTGTGTACGGACAAGGGTAGCGCTGAGTGTGTGTCTTTGCTTCATCACCATAAAGGAAATACTGTTATTTACATTAGTACTCCTTCTCCAAGAGAAATGCATTTTCTTTCAACATGAAAATTTTGGCAAATAGATAAAAAATCATGAAGGAACCATCCAGTCAGTTTTTGTTTTTATATTTACCGGTATTCATGGCTCTGTTATACTTTTAAATTTTACTGTTTAACTACCTGGCAATTTTGTATTATCCTTAGGGACTCGTTTATCGAAATCTCTGCAGCTGTGCACACCTACCCTGGCCATTGTAAGAGGGTTCAACATATCCTGTTTGATATTGCATTTATTTTATATTATATTATGCGGAATTCAACAGAATGTTTTGCACCGGCCAACTCATTTGGGTGATCAGGAAGAGAATTAAAGTGATACTAAACCCCAGAACAAAAATGTAAAATAACCAATTCTTATGTGGTTTCTGCATTAAATTTTTTTAGGCCTTTATTTCTGGCCAGTAAGTTAGTTAAATTTCAGCAGACCAAGCTATGCACCAGAAGTGGCAGTTAGAGGCTTGATCCAAACCATTTAAAACTGACATGAGTGCCTACAATTGTCAGCTTTTATTCATTTATATAAAACATCTTTTCATCTTTGATTTGTTAGTCAGGCCCATATAAATCTGCTAATGTATCTATTCTAACACTACCCTCTCCCCAGATTGACAATGCTGTTGTCCAAGGGTGTCTCCGAAACTCCTCCATCCACACTGGAAACACCCTAAAGACAGAAAATGTATTACTGGCTGGGTCAACTGGTGGAAAAAGGGAACAAAAGAAAACAAATGTGGCTACAAAATTGAAGGTTTGGTCAGCTGCAACATTTTTTGTTTTCGGGTTTAATATTGCTTTAAGAATTATGCAAGGGAGACCTTACTGTTGGAGTTTCCAAAATATATAATAAGCAAGGAAACAACTCAGCCCACCATGGCTCCTTCTACTACTAAATCATTACTAAATGATCCCTTTTAAGTGGACAAGCCCTTTAAGAAAATATAACAATTGAATGAATGACCAGTGTCAATTTAACAGGCAGATTTGCCAGGCACCCTGAATATCATAACATAAATGCTTTTCGCTGTAAACCACATAATACAGTGGTTGGCAATAAAATACCACAATACAAAAGCCTACTATAGCATGGTGAGCATTAACTTACCGGTGAAGAGGATAAGCTTTGCCATCTTTGCCTCTGTACTGACTGCTTCTAGACAGCTTTACCTATTTATACTCTTTTCTCTGGTACCTTTTTTTTTATTATGTTGACACTTAGACATTTTAAAATATAATATTGCTATGGAATTATGTTTAAATTGCTAGATTTTTATCATTCTTTGGAGTATGTTGATTACAAAAGCAAGCAATAAAAAATATCTTTTGTTTTAATGTGTTGTTTTTGGAAAGCTCCATAGGCTTTCATACAACAGAAATCAGATAGTGAGGTCATTGGAACACTTTCCTAAGTGTACTGTACGTGGACTCAACCAATGAGGGCTTTGACGTCTTATTCTATATTCAGAATAACAAATATTAAACAACCAGCCTCCAAAGAACACAGGACAGTCTAGTAGCATTGACCTTTTCTTGTCATTGAATCTTCTTGATTAGAGTTATTGTAATAGGCTGATGACTAGCCAAGTAGATATACTCTAAAGGAAACTAAACAGACAGCCTCAGAACTGTTGATAAGTCACGGAATAATGAACCACTTAAATTATACAAAAACTTGGAAACAACTCCAGCCAAAACATTTTTTTTTTAGTCTTGTATAGAGTTTTTAGAATACGTTTTTTGTTTTATTGCAGAGTTTTAACCTTGCGTAACTTGTACTAACACAGAAACTGTATTCAAAATTAGATAGCTGTCACTGGAGCAACACATAGAAGAAAATCTCCCAATGGTAACACTTTCCAGTGTCAGCTGTCAAAAGTGACCACATCTTTGGGGGGTTTGTTTCTGAGAGAGGAAATCAGCAGTAATGTTTATAACAGGGACACAGACAACATCATACCTTCCCCACTTTATTCAAAATTAGAAAATACTTTGCCTGCCCCTTCCTTGAATGCCCATATTTTAAACATTTAGTACAATACCTCCCCCATTATTAAAAAATATATATATATATATATATATATATATTTTTTTTTTCAATTAAATATACCTATTCTCAGTAAGTTACTGATAATTATTAATTTATCACCAATACAATTCATAGAAACTAGACACAGACAGTAAGTGATAGGGGTGTTATTATCACTGTCCTCTGATATCATTGTGTAACAATCAGCATGTATTATGCAGTACAGGTCCTTCTCAAAAAATTAGCATATTGTGATAAAGTTCATTATTTTCTGTAATGTACTGATAAACATTAGACTTTCATATATTTTAGATTCATTACACACAACTGAAGTAGTTCAAGCCTTTTCTTGTTTTAATATTGATGATTTTGGCATACAGCTCATGAAAACCCAAAATTCCTATCTCAAAAAATTAGCATATTTCATCCGACCAATAAAAGAAAAGTGTTTTTAATACAAAAAAAGTCAACCTTCAAATAATTATGTTCAGTTATGCACTCAATACTTGGTCGGGAATCCTTTTGCAGAAATGACTGCTTCAATGCGGCGTGGCATGGAGGCAACCAGCCTGTGGCACTGCTGAGGTGTTATGGAGGCCCAGGATGCTTCGATAGCGGCCTTAAGCTCATCCAGAGTGTTGGGTCTTGCGTCTCTCAACTTTCTCTTCCCAATATCCCACAGATTCTCTATGAGGTTCAGGTCAGGAGAGTTGGCAGGCCAATTGAGCACAGTAATACCATGGTCAGTAAACCATTTACCAGTGGTTTTGGCACTGTGAGCAGGTGCCAGGTCGTGCTGAAAAATGATATCTTCATCTCCATAAAGCTTTTCAGCAGATGGAAGCATGAAGTGCTCCAAAATCTCCTGATAGCTAGCTGCATTGACCCTGCCCTTGATAAAACACAGTGGACCAACACCAGCAGCTGACATGGCACCCCAGACCATCACTGACTGTGGGTACTTGACACTGGACTTCAGGCATTTTGGCATTTCCCTCTCCCCAGTCTTCCTCCAGACTCTGGCACCTTGATTTCCGAATGACATGCAAAATTTGCTTTCATCCGAAAAAAGTACTTTGGACCACTGAGCAACAGTCCAGTGCTGCTTCTCTGTAGCCCAGGTCAGGCGCTTCTGCCGCTGTTTCTGGTTCAAAAATGGCTTGACCTGGGGAATGCGGCACCTGTAGCCCATTTCCTGCACACGCCTGTTCACGGTGGCTCTGGATGTTTCTACTCCAGACTCAGTCCACTGCTTCCGCAGGTCCTCCAAGGTCTGGAATCGGTCCTTCTCCACAATCTTCTTCAGGGTCCGGTCACCTCTTCTCGTTGTGCAGCGTTTTCTGCCACACTTTTTCCTTCCCACAGACTTCCCACTGAGGTGCCTTGATACAGCACTCTGGGAACAGCCTATTCGTTCAGAAATTTCTTTCTGTGTCTTACCCTCTTGCTTGAGGGTGTCAATGATGGCCTTCTGGACAGCAGTCAGGTCGGCAGTCTTACCCATGATTGCGGTTTTGAGTAATGAACCAGGCTGGGAGTTTTTAAAAGCCTCAGGAATCTTTTGCAGGTGTTTAGAGTTAATTAGTTGATTCAGATGATTAGGTTAATAGCTCGTTTAGAGAACCTTTTCATGATATGCTAATTTTTTGAGATAGGAATTTTGGGTTGTCATGAGCTGTATGCCAAAATCATCAATATTAAAACAAGAAAAGGCTTGAACTACTTCAGTTGTGTGTAATGAATCTAAAATATATGAAAGTCTAATGTTTATCAGTACATTACAGAAAATAATGAACTTTATCACAATATGCAAATTTTTTGAGAAGGACCTGTATATAATAATTTAGTGTCATAAGAATTTTTACAAATACAAAATTCCTCTAACCTTTTACCTAAACCAAAATCCCAAAAAGTTAACACAGAACTGGCCTCTGATTGTTTGCCTATTAAATTACTTTGGAAAAAATATGCAACAAGCTTTGCATTTGTTGGGAAACAATGCCAGTAAACAATTGGAATTGAAATCACAAAAGTGATTACACCCTGAACACTTTTGTAAATATTTTATTACATCTTTTCATGTGACAACACTGAAGTAATTACACTTTGCTACAATGTAAAGTAGTGAGTGTACAGCTTGTATAACAGTGTCAATTTGCTGTCCCCTCAAAATAACTCAACACACAGCCATTAATGTATAAATCACTGGGGAAAAAAAAGCGAGTACACCCCTAAGTGTAAATGTCCAAATTGGGCTCAATTAGCCATTTTCCCTCCCAGGTGTCATGTAACTCGTTAGTGTTACAAGGTCTCAGGTGTGAATGGGGAGCAGTTGTGTTAAATGTAATGTTATCGCTTTCACTCTCTCATACTGGTCACTGGAAGTTCAACATGGCACCTTATGGCAAAGAACTCTCTGAGGATCTGAAAAAATGAATTGTTGCTCTACATAAAGATGGCCTAGGCTATAAGAAGATTGTCAAGAACCTTCAACTGAGCTGCAGCACGGTGGCCAAGACCATACAGTGGTTTACCAGGACAGGACAGGTTCCACTCAGAACAGGCCTCGCCATGGTCGACCAAAAAAGTTGAGTGCACGTGCTCAGCATCATATCTAGAGGTTGTCTTTGGGAAATAGACGTATGAGTGCTGCCAGCGTTGCTGCAGAGGTTGAAGGGGTGGGGGGTCAGCTTGTCAGTGCTCAGACCATACACACTGCATCGAATTGGTCTGCATTGCTGTCACCCCAGAAAGAAGACTCTTCTAAAGATGACGCACAAGAAAGCCCACAAACAGTTTGCTGAAGATAAGCAGACTAAGGACATGGATTACTGGAACCATGTCCTGTGTTCTCATGAGACCAAGATGAACTTATTTGATTCAGATTGTGTCAAGCGTGTGTGGCTGAAAACAGCTGAGGAGTGCAAGGACAAGTGTGTCTTGCCTACAGTCAAGCATGGTGATGGGAGTGTCATGGTCTGGAGCTGCATGAGTGCTCCCGGCACTGGGGAGCTATAGTTCATTGAGGGAACCATGAATGCCAACATGTACTGTGACATACTAAAGCAGAGCATGATCCCCTCCCTTCGGAGACTGAGCCGCAAGGCAGTATTCTACCATGATAACAACCCCAAACACACCTCCAAGATGACCACTGCCTTGCTAAAGAAGCTGTGGGTAAAGATGATGGACTGGTCAAGCATGTCTCCAGACCTAAACCCTATTGAGCATCTGTGGGGCATCCTCAAACAGAAGATGGAGGAGCACAAGGTCTCCTACATCCACTCTTTGCTTTCCTCCAGTGATTTCCAGCCCCTCCATTGCTCACCAGCCCCTCCAGTGCTCTCCGCATCCCCCTTGCTTTCTGCCTCCCCCGTGCTCTCTGCTCCACCCTGTGTTTTTGCTTCCTCCTGTGCTCTCCAACCCCCACCCCCTGTGCTCTCGTGGCCCCCCAAGCTCTCTGGGCCCCCTGTGCTCTCCTCTTCCTCGGTAGAGATTGGGAAAGGGGCCGGTTAACATCTCATGGGCTGCTCAGTCCAAAATGCCCAGGCCTGCTTTGAACGCACACAGACTGGCTCAGGAGCATGCCCGAACGAGTGCCCCCATAGCAAGCTGGTTTCTATGATGGCACTTGGAAAAAAGGAGTAACAGACAGCACTATCAGGGGATTCAAAAAGAAGACATTCAGGGCTGCTTTGTGCAATACGTTGCACAGATCAGGTATGTATACCCTGTTTGCTATTTTATTTAAATAAAATGTAGCAGTACATTTACTTTAACCACTTGCCGACGTCCGCATGATGATATATATCGGCAGAATGGCACGGGCAGGCAAAGGGCCGTACCTGTACGTCCCTCCCTCCCAGCGAGCGGGGGCGTGATTGCGCCCCCCCCCCCGGTGCCTGCGGTGGTCGGCATTGTTTCAGGAGCGATCCGTCCAGAGGGGGAGGCCAATGATTCATGGCCTGCCCCTCACGATCGCTCCTGACTAGTGATGAGCCGAACACCCCCGGGTTCGGTTCGCACCAGAACCCGCGAACGGACCGAAAGTTCGTACGAACATTAGAACCCTATTAAATACAATGGATGCGAACGTTCAAATTCTAAAGTGCTAATTATAACGACTATTATGCATGTTATTGTCCTAAAAAGGGTTTGGGAACCCGGGTTCTGCACCAGGGGACATGTATCAATGCAAAAAGAAGTTTTAAAAACGGTCGTTTTTCGGGAGCAGTCATTTTAATGATGCATAAAGTGAAAAAAAAAAGTCAAATATTCCTTTAAATATCGTACCTGGGGGGTGTCTAAAGTATGCCTGTGAAGTGCCACGTGTTTCCCGTGTTTAGAACTGTCCCTGCACAAAATGACACTTCTAAAGGAAAAAAAAGCCATTTAAAACTGCTTGCGGCTTTAATGTAATGTCTGGTCCCGGTAATATGGATGAAAATCTTTAAGAAAAATGGCATAGCTACCCCATGACCCCCCCCCCCTACCCCAGCCCATTACCAGCCCCTTTGGGTCTTGTATGGATATTAAGGGGAACCCCGCACATAAAATAAAAAAGGCCCTATATACTCTGAACAGCCGTATACAGGCGGTGCATACAAGACAGGGACTGTAGGTTTGTTCTTATGTAGAATCTGTTTGTAATTTTGAACAGGTACATTGTTTAAGTGTAGCTCCAGCCCAAAAATCTATTTTTAAACTTTTTGGAAAACATAGGTAAGGGTTATCACCCCTGTAACATTTGTTTTGCTGTCTGTGCCCCTGTTCAGAACATTTCACCTCACTTTCCGTCCCAATGACAACTGTTTTTGAAATGTGGTGTTTTTCTTGAAACAAGGATTGGTGATAAAGCATCAGTACAGAGGAGACACCTTTCTCCCATATTAATTCTTACAGGAGAGAAATTTCCTTCCTAGGGGTAGATTTCCTCTCACTTCCTGTTGTCTTCTTGCGTTTGCAAGTAGGAGTCGTTTGTAAGTTGGATGTTTGAAAGTAGGGACCTGCCGTATATACTCTGCAGAAATAGGCCCCTTAGTTGTTGGTGTTGGCACAACACTGTAAGCACTCACAGTTACTCTTGGTTGGTGCTGGAACGCCCTGCTGTCAACTATTATATCAGGAATTGTAATTACATATAATTGTTGAACAGTGGTAGTAAAAATTGGGCCTTTGATGGTGGTGCTGGTGCCACAACACTGTAAGCCCTGACAGTTACTCTTGGTGGGTGCAGCAATGGGCCCTGCTGTGAATTATTAGATCAAGAATTGTAATTGCATGCCCCTGTTGAACAGGGACTGAAAAATTGGGCCTTTCGTGGTGGTGGTGGTGGTGGTGGTGTTGCCACAACACTGTAAGCCCTCAGAGTTACTCTTGGTGGGTGTAGGAATGGGCCCTGCTGTGAATTATTAGATCAAGAATTGTAATTACATGCCCCTTTTGAACAGGGGCTGAAAAATTGGGCCTTTCGTGGTGGTGGTGGTGGTGGCGTTGCCACAACACTGTAAGCCCTCAGAGTTACTCTTGGTGGGTGCAGCAATGGGCCCTGCTGTGAATTATTAGATCAAGAATTGTAATTACATGCCCCTGTTGAACAGGGGCTGAAAAATTGGGCCTTAGGCACTGGTGGCACAACACTGCAACCCCTCACAGATACTGTACTTGGAGCACAGCAATGAGCCCTGTTGCAAAATATTGCTTCAAAAATTGTAATGACACGCCCCTGTTAAACAGGGGCTGAAAAATTGGGCCTTAGGCACTGGTGGCACAACACTCCAACCCCTCACAGATACTGTACTTGGAGCACAGCAATGAGCCCTGTTGCAAAGTATTGCTTCAAAAATTGTAATTACACGCCCCTGTTAAACAGGGGCTGAAAAATTGGGCCTTAGCCACTGGTGGCGGCACCCATAAACAAAAATGATCTTCCAAGCTATCATCATCAATCGTATCATTGAGGACTCGGAGGAGGAGGATAGCCAGTCAACATAACAGCACAGGCACTCAGCATCAGCATCAGTCTTGAAGGGATGTGACATGTTAAAATCAATTAGTCTGTTATATCAGCATCAGGTGTGTGGTAGCTGGTGGTGATCCAAGACTGGTTCATCTTGATGAAAGTCAGTCAATCAACCGAGTCGGTGGACAGGCGCACCCTGTGATCCGTGACAAATCCTCCAGCAGCACTGAATGTGCGTTCTGAAAGAATGCTGGATGCAGGACAGGCCAGTAGCTCAATTGCATACTGTGCAAGCTCTGGCCAGTGATCCATCCTCAAGACCCAGTAAGCCAGAGGATTTTCGGTGGGGAAGGTGTCCAAGTCTGACCTTGCCCCTAGATATTCCTGCACCATGTTTATCAGACGCTGGCGATGGTTGCTGGAACCGATCATACTTTGGGGCTGCGGACTAAAGAATTGTCTGAACGCATCGGTCAGACGGCCACCTTCCCCACCGCTCCTTCTTTGACTGGCCGAAGCCTCAGCAACTCGTTGTCCAGGACCAGGAGTTTGTAACCTCCCAGTCTCTGGGAACGCGTTGCACAGACCTTTCTGCAAGGCCTCCCGGAGTTGTCTCATCCTCTGCTCCCTCTGCGACGGTAACATAAGGTCCGCAACCTTACCCTTGTACCGTGGATCAAGGAGAGTGGCCAGCCAGTAATGGTCCCTCTCCTTGATCCGAAGAATACGAGGATCCTTCCGCAGACTTTGCAGGATCAGGGAGGCCATGCAGCGTAGGTTAGCTGAGGCATTCGGTCCGGAGTCCTCTGGGTCACTAAGGACGACATGATCCGCAGCCACCTCCTCCCAGCCACGTACAAGTCCACTGGTTTCTTGGGACTGTAAATCATCCCTAAAAGACTGCTGCTGATGATGCTGAGTGCCAGCCTCCACCTCCATGCTGACACAATCCTCCTCCTCCTCCTCCTCCTCCTCTTCCTGTGCGATGGGTGGGACAGAAGGAACACTGTCTGGGTAAAGGGGGCCTTGAGAGGCAAGGAAGTCCTCCTCTTCCTGCCTCTGTTCTGCCTCAAGTGCCCTGTCCATTATTCCACGCAGCGTGTGCTCCAACAGGTGGACAAGAGGTACAGTGTCACTGATGCATGCACTGTCACTGCTCACCATCCTCGTGGCCTCCTCAAATGGTGCCAGGACAGTGCATGCATCCCTGATCATGCCCCACTGGCGTGGAGAAAAAAAACCAAGCTCCCCTGACCCTGTCCTGGTGCCGTAGTCGCACAGGTACTCATTGATGGCCCTCTGCTGCGTGTGCAGCCGCTGCAGCATGGCCAACGTTAAGTTCCACCTGGTGGGCATGTCACATATAAGGCGGTTCTTGGGCAGGTTCAACTCCTTTTGCAGCTCAGCCAGGCGAGCACTGGCATTATAAGATCTGCGGAAATGCACACAGACTTTCCTGGCCTGCCTCAGGACATCCTGTAAGCCCGGGTACCTGCCCAAGAACCACTGCACCACCAGGTTAAGGACGTGAGCCACACAGGGCACATGGGTCAGTTGTCCCTGTCAGAGGGCGGAGAGGAGGTTGGTGCCATTGTCGCAAACCACCATTCCTGGCTTAAGCTGGCGTGGCGTCAACCATCTCTCGGCCTGGCCCTGCAGAGCAGACAGGACCTCTGCCCCAGTGTGGCTTCTGTCCCCCAAACACACCAGCGCAAGCACGGCATGGCATCTTTTTGCCTGCGTACTTGCGTAGCCCCTTGAACGGCTACGGAGCACCGCTGGTTCAGAGGACAAAGCACAGGAAGAGGCCATGGAGGAAGAAGAAGAGGAGGGGGTGGAGGAGAGAGGTGTGTCACAACCAGTAGTAGCATTTTGGAGGCGTGGCGGTGGAACAACCTCCAACACTACTGCACCTTGTCCTGCATCCTTCCCAGCTGCCAAAAGAGTGACCCAATGGGCCGTGAAAGAAAGGTAACGTCCCTGTCCATGCCTGCTGGACCATGAGTCAGCGGTAATATGCACCTTACCGCTAACCGCCCTGTCCAGCGAGGCCAAGACATTGCCTTCCACATGCCGGTAGAGAGCCGGAATAGCCTTCCGTGAGAAAAAGTAGCGTTTGGGAACCTGCCACTGAGGAACCGCACATTGCACAAACTCACGGAAGGGGGCCGAGTCTACCAACTGAAAAGGCAGCAGTTGAAGCGCTAGCAATTTAGCCAAGCTAGCATTCAACCGCTGGGCATGTGGATGGCTGGGAGTGAACTTCTTTCGACGGTCCAGCAGCTGGGGCAGGGAAATTTGCCTGCTAGAATCGGACGTCGGTGTACTGCTAGCAGAGTGGCCGCAAGTACTTGGCTGTGACACACCTAATTCTACACCTTCATTCCTCTCAGTGCATGTTTCAGAGAGGACTGAAGTTATAGTGGGGTTGGAGATCCCAGCTGATGCGGTGCAAGGAGAGGTCCGCTTTGTTCTTTGGTGTGGGTCTTTGAGGTAGGCTTGCCAACGAGCTGCATGGCAGGTCAACATATGTCTGGTCAGGCATGTGGTACCCAAGCGGCTGATGTTTTGGCCACGCGATATACGCTTGAGACATATGTTGCAAACAGCAGCTGTGCGATCTGATGCACTAGCCTCAAAAAAGGCCCACACCAAAGAACTTTTTGAATGACGGGCAGAGGCAGCGCCCTGCACAGGCGGAGCTCTGCGGTGTGATTCCGTCGGTGTACTGCCCTTACGCTGGCCACCAAAGGGCATCCTGCCTCGTTGGAGATGTGCCTCCTCCTCATCCTCCTCCTCCTCCTCTCTCCTATTAGGCACCCACGTGGAGTCAGTGACCTCATCATCCCCTCCCTCCTCATCACTGGAGCCAATCTGGCAGTATGCTGCAGCTGCTGGAACATGACTGCCAGATTGGTGTCCTTCTTGAGCATCCCCTCTGTCTGCTCTCACGCTACTGCCTTCCTCTAGCTGGGTTTCATCAACAGACCCTTCGAAACGCTGGGCATCCTCCTGGAGCATGTACCTAACACTGTGCTCAAACAGTTCGGGGGACTCCTCAGGAGGAGGACATGGTGGGTCTAGGGAAGGAGTGACTGATGATGAGTCTGACATTGATACCAGGGAAGAGGACGCTTTGGCAGCTGCTTTGCCAGTACCCTGAGCCTGGGTGAGAGAGGATGAGGAGGAGGAGGAGGGCTTGGTCATCCACTCTACCAAGTCTTCGGCATGATGTGGCTCAACATGTCCAGCTGCCGAAAAGAAGGACAAGCGTGTCCCATGGCCATGTGCTGATGACAATGCACCGTGTCCACGACCAGCACTGTTGCCCCCAGACACAGAGCCTGCTTGCCCTCTTTTATTGCCTCCTGACTGTCTGCCTCTCCTTGTTTGCCTTCCAGACATTCTAATGGATGGCCTGCAGGGAGATGGGAAAAAAGCAATAAGGGCTACCTTCAGGTGTCCTTCTCTGTCCCTTTACTTAAGGATTTCTAAATATGGTTGAGGATGATTGCTTTCGCACAGAATAGCACAATGACAATTTCCCTGACTGTCCAAAAAACAAGGATTTGAAAGATGGTTGATGAGGAATGCTTTAGCACAGTATAGCACAATGAGAATTTCCCTCACTGTCCTTCCCTGTCCCTACAAACAAGGATTAGCACAGTAAAACACACTGACACTCTCCCTACCTATAGTTTTCTGTCCCTATAAAAAATGTTTTTTTAAAGATGGTTGATGATGAATGCTTTAGCACAGTATAGCACAATGAGAATTTTCCTCACTGTCCTTCCCTGTCCCTACAAACAAGGATTAGCACAGTAAAACACACTGACACTCTCCCTACCTATAGTTTTCTGTCCCTATAAAAAATGTTTTTTTAAAGATGGTTGATGATGAATGCTTTAGCACAGTATAGCACAATGAGAATTTCCCTCACTGTCCTTCCCTATCCCTACAAACAAGGATTAGCACAGTAAAACACACTGACACTCTCCCTACCTATAGTTTTCTGTCCCTATAAAAAATGTTTTTTTAAAGATGGTTGATGATGAATGCTTTAGCACAGTATAGCACAATGAGAATTTCCCTCGCTGTCCTTCCCTGTCCCTACAAACAAGGATTAGCACAGTAAAACACACTGACACTCTCCCTACCTATAGTTTTCTGTCCCTATAAAAAATGTTTTTTTAAAGATGGTTGATGATGAATGCTTTAGCACAGTATAGCACAATGAGAATTTCCCTCACTGTCCTTCCCTGTCCCTACAAACAAGGATTAGCACAGTAAAACACACTGACACTCTCCCTACTAGGGATGAGCTTCGTGTTCGAGTCGAACATACGTTCGACTCGAACATCGGCTGTTCGATCGTTCGACGAAGATCGAACGATTTGGGCCGTTCGCGCCAAATTCGAGTGACGCGAACGGCCCACAATGCACTACGCCATCGCAGTGTCATCCAGGCGCTGTGATTGGCCAAGCATGCACTGTGACCCCGCATGCTTGGCCAATCACAGCGCCGGCAGCGAGGAGAGCAATGATTGGCCACAGGCAGGATGCCTGTGGCCAATTATTGCTGAGGGTGTTTAGTACACGCCCCACACTATAAAAGGCCGCCAGCACGGCGGCCTAGTGTAGTGTGTTCCGGAGCAGGGATAGAGCAGCATAGGCAGGGACAGTGACTGTTATTTCTTTCTTGCTTAACCTGGATTCCTTTAGTTTAGGGAAAGAGAAGGATAGGTAGGGAGAGTGTCAGTGTGTTTTGTGCTTGTGCTATAGTGTGCTTAAAAAAAACATTTATTCTAGGGACAGAAAACTGTAGGTAGGGACAGTGTCAGTTTCTTTCACTCTGCAAGTCCTTGTTTCCAGGGACCTGGAAGGACAGTGAGTGAATTGTCCTTGTGCTATATTGTGCTTAAAAAAACATTTATTCTAGGGACAGAAAACTGTAGGTAGGGAGAGTGTCAGTTTCTTTCACTCTGCAAGTCCTTGTTTCCAGGGACCTGTAAGGACAGTGAGTGAATTGTCCTTGTGCTATATTGTGCTTAAAAAAAACATTTATTCTAGGGACAGAAAACTGTAGGTAGGGAGAGTGTCAGTTTATTTCACTCTGCAAGTCCTTGTTTCCAGGGACCTGGAAGGACAGTGAGTGAATTCTCCTTGTGCTATATTGTGCTTAAAAAAAACATTTATTCTAGGGACAGAAAACTGTAGGTAGGGACAGTGTCAGTTTCTTTCACTCTGCAAGTCCTTGTTTCCAGGGACCTGTAAGGACAGTGAGTGAATTGTCCTTGTGCTATATTGTGATTAAAAAAAACATTTTTTCTAGGGACAGAAAACTGTAGGTAGGGAGAGTGTTTTTTTTCTTTCACTCTGCAAGTCCTTGTTTCCAGGGACCTGTAAGGACAGTGAGTGAATTGTCCTTGTGCTATATTGTGCTTAAAAAAAACATTTTTTCTAGGGACAGAAAACTGTAGGTAGGGAGAGTGTTTTTTTTCTTTCACTCTGCAAGTCCTTGTTTCCAGGGACCTGTAAGGACAGTGAGTGAATTGTCCTTGTGCTATATTGTGCTTAAAAAAAACATTTATTCTAGGGACAGAAAACTGTAGGTAGGGAGAGTGTCAGTTTATTTCACTCTGCAAGTCCTTGTTTCCAGGGACCTGGAAGGACAGTGAGTGAATTGTCCTTGTGCTATATTGTGATTAAAAAAAACATTTATTCTAGGGACAGAAAACTGTAGGTAGGGAGAGTGTCAGTTTATTTCACTCTGCAAGTCCTTGTTTCCAGGGACCTGTAAGGACAGTGAGTGAATTGTCCTTGTGCTATATTGTGATTAAAAAAAACATTTTTTCTAGGGACAGAAAACTGTAGGTAGGGAGAGTGTTTTTTTTCTTTCACTCTGCAAGTCCTTGTTTCCAGGGACCTGTAAGGACAGTGAGTGAATTGTCCTTGTGCTATATTGTGCTTAAAAAAAACATTTATTCTAGGGACAGAAAACTGTAGGTAGGGAGAGTGTCAGTTTATTTCACTCTGCAAGTCCTTGTTTCCAGGGACCTGGAAGGACAGTGAGTGAATTGTCCTTGTGTTATATTGTGATTAAAAAAAACATTTTTTCTAGGGACAGAAAACTGTAGGTAGGGAGAGTGTTTTTTTTCTTTCACTCTGCAAGTCCTTGTTTCCAGGGACCTGTAAGGACAGTGAGTGAATTGTCCTTGTGCTATATTGTGCTTAAAAAAAACATTTATTCTAGGGACAGAAAACTGTAGGTAGGGAGAGTGTCAGTTTATTTCACTCTGCAAGTCCTTGTTTCCAGGGACCTGGAAGGACAGTGAGTGAATTGTCCTTGTGTTATATTGTGATTAAAAAAAACATTTTTTCTAGGGACAGAAAACTGTAGGTAGGGAGAGTGTTTTTTTTCTTTCACTCTGCAAGTCCTTGTTTCCAGGGACCTGTAAGGACAGTGAGTGAATTGTCCTTGTGCTATATTGTGATTAAAAAAAACATTTTTTCTAGGGACAGAAAACTGTAGGTAGGGAGAGTGTTTTTTTTCTTTCACTCTGCAAGTCCTTGTTTCCAGGGACCTGTAAGGACAGTGAGTGAATTGTCCTTGTGCTATATTGTGATTAAAAAAAACATTTATTCTAGGGACAGAAAACTGTAGGTAGGGAGAGTGTCAGTTTATTTCACTCTGCAAGTCCTTGTTTCCAGGGACCTGTAAGGACAGTGAGTGAATTGTCCTTGTGCTATATTGTGATTAAAAAAAACATTTTTTCTAGGGACAGAAAACTGTAGGTAGGGAGAGTGTTTTTTTTCTTTCACTCTGCAAGTCCTTGTTTCCAGGGACCTGTAAGGACAGTGAGTGAATTGTCCTTGTGCTATATTGTGCTTAAAAAAAACATTTTTTCTAGGGACAGAAAACTGTAGGTAGGGAGAGTGTTTTTTTTCTTTCACTCTGCAAGTCCTTGTTTCCAGGGACCTGTAAGGACAGTGAGTGAATTGTCCTTGTGCTATATTGTGCTTAAAAAAAACATTTATTCTAGGGACAGAAAACTGTAGGTAGGGAGAGTGTCAGTTTATTTCACTCTGCAAGTCCTTGTTTCCAGGGACCTGGAAGGACAGTGAGTGAATTGTCCTTGTGCTATATTGTGATTAAAAAAAACATTTATTCTAGGGACAGAAAACTGTAGGTAGGGAGAGTGTCAGTTTATTTCACTCTGCAAGTCCTTGTTTCCAGGGACCTGTAAGGACAGTGAGTGAATTGTCCTTGTGCTATATTGTGATTAAAAAAAACATTTTTTCTAGGGACAGAAAACTGTAGGTAGGGAGAGTGTTTTTTTTCTTTCACTCTGCAAGTCCTTGTTTCCAGGGACCTGTAAGGACAGTGAGTGAATTGTCCTTGTGCTATATTGTGCTTAAAAAAAACATTTATTCTAGGGACAGAAAACTGTAGGTAGGGAGAGTGTCAGTTTATTTCACTCTGCAAGTCCTTGTTTCCAGGGACCTGGAAGGACAGTGAGTGAATTGTCCTTGTGTTATATTGTGATTAAAAAAAACATTTTTTCTAGGGACAGAAAACTGTAGGTAGGGAGAGTGTTTTTTTTCTTTCACTCTGCAAGTCCTTGTTTCCAGGGACCTGTAAGGACAGTGAGTGAATTGTCCTTGTGCTATATTGTGATTAAAAAAAACATTTTTTCTAGGGACAGAAAACTGTAGGTAGGGAGAGTGTTTTTTTTCTTTCACTCTGCAAGTCCTTGTTTCCAGGGACCTGTAAGGACAGTGAGTGAATTGTCCTTGTGCTATATTGTGCTTAAAAAAAACATTTATTCTAGGGACAGAAAACTGTAGGTAGGGAGAGTGTCAGTTTATTTCACTCTGCAAGTCCTTGTTTCCAGGGACCTGGAAGGACAGTGAGTGAATTGTCCTTGTGCTATATTGTGATTAAAAAAAACATTTTTTCTAGGGACAGAAAACTGTAGGTAGGGAGAGTGTCAGTTTCTTTCACTGTGAAAGTCCTTGTTTCAAGGGACAGAGAAGGACACCTGAAGGTAGCCCTTATTGCTTTTTTCCCATCTCCCTGCAGGCCATCTATTAGAATGTCTGGAAGGCAAACAAGGAGAGGCAGACAGTCAGGAGGCAATAAAAGAGGGCAAGCAGGCTCTGTGTCTGGGGGCAACAGTGCTGGTCGTGGACGCGGTGCATTGTCATCAGCACATGGCCATGGGACACGCTTGTCCTTCTTTTCGGCAGCTGGACATGTTGAGCCACATCATGCCGAAGACTTGGTAGAGTGGATGACCAAGCCCTCCTCCTCCTCCTCATCCTCTCTCACCCAGGCTCAGGGTACTGGAAAAGCAGCTGCCAAAGCGTCGTCTTCCCTGGTATCAATGTCAGACAAATCATCAGTCACTCCTTCCCTAGACCCACCATGTCCTCCTCCTGAGGAGTCCCCCGAACTGTTTCAGCACAGTGTTGGGTACATGCTCCAGGAGGATGCCCAGCGTTTCGAAGGGTCTGATGATGAAACCCAGCTAGAGGAAGGCAGTAGCGTGAGAGCAGACAGAGGGGATGCTCAAGAAGGACACCAATCTGGCAGTCATGTTCCAGCAGCTGCAGCATACTGCCAGATTGGCTCCAGTGATGAGGAGGGAGGGGATGATGAGGTCACTGACTCCACGTGGGTGCCTAATAGGAGAGAGGAGGAGGAGGAGGATGAGGAGGAGGCACATCTCCAACGAGGCAGGATGCCCTTTGGTGGCCAGCGTAAGGGCAGTACACCGACGGAATCACACCGCAGAGCTCCGCCTGTGCAGGGCGCTGCCTCTGCCCGTCATTCAAAAAGTTCTTTGGTGTGGGCCTTTTTTGAGGCTAGTGCATCAGATCGCACAGCTGCTGTTTGCAACATATGTCTCAAGCGTATATCGCGTGGCCAAAACATCAGCCGCTTGGGTACCACATGCCTGACCAGACATATGTTGACCTGCCATGCAGCTCGTTGGCAAGCCTACCTCAAAGACCCACACCAAAGAACAAAGCGGACCTCTCCTTGCACCGCATCAGCTGGGATCTCCAACCCCACTATAACTTCAGTCCTCTCTGAAACATGCACTGAGAGGAATGAAGGTGTAGAATTAGGTGTGTCACAGCCAAGTACTTGCGGCCACTCTGCTAGCAGTACACCGACGTCCGATTCTAGCAGGCAAATTTCCCTGCCCCAGCTGCTGGACCGTCGAAAGAAGTTCACTCCCAGCCATCCACATGCCCAGCGGTTGAATGCTAGCTTGGCTAAATTGCTAGCGCTTCAACTGCTGCCTTTTCAGTTGGTAGACTCGGCCCCCTTCCGTGAGTTTGTGCAATGTGCAGTTCCTCAGTGGCAGGTTCCCAAACGCCACTTTTTCTCACGGAAGGCTATTCCGGCTCTCTACCGGCATGTGGAAGGCAATGTCTTGGCCTCGCTGGACAGGGCGGTCAGCGGTAAGGTGCATATTACCGCTGACTCATGGTCCAGCAGGCATGGACAGGGACGTTACCTTTCTTTCACGGCCCATTGGGTCACTCTTTTGGCAGCTGGGAAGGATTCAGGACAAGGTGCAGTAGTGTTGGAGGTTGTCCCACCGCCACGCCTCCAAAATGCTACTACTGGTTGTGACACACCTCTCTCCTCCACCCCCTCCTCTTCTTCTTCCTCCATGGCCTCTTCCTGTGGTTTGTCCTATGAACCAGCGGTGCTCCGTAGCCGTTCACGGGGCTACGCAAGTACGCAGGCAAAAAGATGCCATGCCGTGCTTGCGCTGGTGTGTTTGGGGGACAGAAGCCACACTGGGGCAGAGGTCCTGTCTGCTCTGCAGGGCCAGGCCGAGAGGTGGTTGACGCCACGCCAGCTTAAGCCAGGAATGGTGGTTTGCGACAATGGCACCAACCTCCTCTCCGCCCTCCGACAGGGACAACTGACCCATGTGCCCTGTGTGGCTCACGTCCTTAACCTGGTGGTGCAGCGCTTCTTGGGCAGGTACCCGGGCTTACAGGATGTCCTGAGGCAGGCCAGGAAAGTCTGTGTGCATTTCCGCAGATCTTATAATGCCAGTGCTCGCCTGGCTGAGCTGCAAAAGGAGTTGAACCTGCCCAAGAACCGCCTTATATGTGACATGCCCACCAGGTGGAACTCAACGTTGGCCATGCTGCAGCGGCTGCACACGCAGCAGAGGGCCATCAATGAGTACCTGTGCGACTACGGCACCAGGACAGGGTCAGGGGAGCTTGGTTTTTTTTCTCCACGCCAGTGGGGCATGATCAGGGATGCATGCACTGTCCTGGCACCATTTGAGGAGGCCACGAGGATGGTGAGCAGTGACAGTGCATGCATCAGTGACACTGTACCTCTTGTCCACCTGTTGGAGCACACGCTGCGTGGAATAATGGACAGGGCACTTGAGGCAGAACAGAGGCAGGAAGAGGAGGACTTCCTTGCCTCTCAAGGCCCCCTTTACCCAGACAGTGTTCCTTCTGTCCCACCCATCGCACAGGAAGAGGAGGAGGAGGAGGAGGAGGAGGAGGAGGAGGAGGATTGTGTCAGCATGGAGGTGGAGGCTGGCACTCAGCATCATCAGCAGCAGTCTTTTAGGGATGATTTACAGTCCCAAGAAACCAGTGGACTTGTACGTGGCTGGGAGGAGGTGGCTGCGGATCATGTCGTCCTTAGTGACCCAGAGGACTCCGGAGCGAATGCCTCAGCAAACCTACGCTGCATGGCCTCCCTGATCCTGCAAAGTCTGCGGAAGGATCCTCGTATTCTTCGGATCAAGGAGAGGGACCATTACTGGCTGGCCACTCTCCTTGATCCACGGTACAAGGGTAAGGTTGCGGACCTTATGTTACCGTCGCAGAGGGAGCAGAGGATGAGACAACTCCGGGAGGCCTTGCAGAAAGGTCTGTGCAACGCGTTCCCAGAGACTGGGAGGTTGCAAACTCCTGGTCCTGGACAACGAGTTGCTGAGGCTTCGGCCAGTCAAAGAAGGAGCGGTGGGGAAGGTGGCCGTCTGACCGATGCGTTCAGACAATTCTTTAGTCCGCAGCCCCAAAGTATGATCGGTTCCAGCAACCATCGCCAGCGTCTGATAAACATGGTGCAGGAATATCTAGGGGCAAGGTCAGACTTGGACACCTTCCCCACCGAAAATCCTCTGGCTTACTGGGTCTTGAGGATGGATCACTGGCCAGAGCTTGCACAGTATGCAATTGAGCTACTGGCCTGTCCTGCATCCAGCGTTCTTTCGGAACGCACATTCAGTGCTGCTGGAGGATTTGTCACGGATCACAGGGTGCGCCTGTCCACCGACTCGGTTGATCGACTGACTTTCATCAAGATGAACCAGTCTTGGATCACCACCAGCTACCACACACCTGATGCTGATATAACAGACTAATTGATTTTAACATGTCACATCCCTTCAAGACTGATGCTGATGCTGAGTGCCTGTGCTGTTATGTTGACTGGCTATCCTCCTCCTCCGAGTCCTCAATGATACGATTGATGATGATAGCTTGTAAGATCATTTTTGTTTATGGGTGCCGCCACCAGTGCCTAACGCCCAATTTTTCAGCCCCTGTTTAACAGGGGCGTGTAATTACAATTTTTGAAGCAATACTTTGCAACAGGGCTCATTGCTGTGCTCAAAGTACAGTATCTGTGAGGAGTTGCAGTGTTGTGCCACCAGTGCCTAAGGCCCAATTTTTCAGCCCCTGTTTAACAGGGGCGTGTCATTACAATTTTTGAAGCAATACTTTGCAACAGGGCTCATTGGTGTGCTCCAAGTACAGTATCTGTGAGGAGTTGCAGTGTTGTGCCACCAGTGCCTAAGGCCCAATTTTTCAGCCCCTGTTTAACAGGGGCGTGTCATTACAATTTTTGAAGCAATACTTTGCAACAGGGCTCATTGCTGTGCTCCAAGTACAGTATCTGTGAGGAGTTGCAGTGTTGTGCCACCAGTGCCTAAGGCCCAATTTTTCAGCCCCTGTTTAACAGGGGCGTGTCATTACAATTTTTGAAGCAATACTTTGCAACAGGGCTCATTGCTGTGCTCCAAGTACAGTATCTGTGAGGGGTTGCAGTGTTGTGGCACCAGTGCCTAAGGCCCAATTTTTCTGCCCCTGTTCAACAGGGGCATGTAATTACAATTCTTGATCTAATAATTCACAGCAGGGCCCATTGCTGCACCCACCAAGAGTAACTGTCAGGGCTTACAGTGTTGTGGCACCAGCACCACCATCAAAGGCCCAATTTTTACTACCACTGTTCAACAATTATATGTAATTAAAATTCCTGATATAATAGTTGACAGCAGGGCGTTCCAGCACCAACCAAGAGTAACTGTGAGTGCTTACAGTGTTGTGCCAACACCAACAACTAAGGGGCCTATTTCTGCAGAGTATATACGGCAGGTCCCTACTTTCAAACATCCAACTTACAAACGACTCCTACTTGCAAACGCAAGAAGACAACAGGAAGTGAGAGGAAATCTACCACTAGGAAGGAAAATTCTCTCCTGTAAGAATAAATATGGGAGAAAGGTGTCTCCTCTGTACTGATGCTTTATCAGCAATCCTTGTTTCAAGAAAAACACCACATTTCAAAAACAGTTGTCATTGGGACGGAAAGTGAGGTGAAATGTTCTGAACAGGGGCACAGACAGCAAAACAAATGTTACAGGGGTGATAACCCTTACCTATGTTTTCCAAAAAGTTTAAAAATAGATTTTTGGTCTGGAGCTACACTTCAACAATGTACCTGTTCAAAATTACAAACAGACTCTACATAAGAACAAACCTACAGTCCCTGTCTTGTATGCACCGCCTGTATAGGGCTGTTCAGAGTATATAGGGCCTTTTTTATTTTATGTGCGGGGTTCCCCTTAATATCCATACAAGACCCAAAGGGGCTGGTAATGGGCTGGGGTAGGGGGGGGGGTCATGGGGTAGCTATGCCATTTTTCTTAAAGAATTTCATCCATATTACCGGGACCAGACATTACATTAAAGCCGCAAGCAGTTTTAAATGGCTTTTTTTTCCTTTAGAAGTGTCATTTTGTGCAGGGACAGTTCTAAACACGGGAAACACGTGGCACTTCACAGGCATACTTTAGACACCCCCCAGGTACGATATTTAAAGGAATATTTGACTTTTTTTTTTTCACTTTATGCATCATTAAAATGACTGCTCCCGAAAAACGACCGTTTTTAAAACTTCTTTTTGCATTGATACATGTCCCCTGGTGCAGAACCCGGGTTCCCAAACCCTTTTTAGGACAATAACATGCATAATAGTTGTTATAATTAGCACTTTAGAATTCGAACGTTCGCATCCATTGTATTTAATAGGGTTCTAATGTTCGTTCGAACTTTCGGTCCGTTCGCGGGTTCTGGTGCGAACCGAACCCGGGGGTGTTCGGCTCATCACTACTCCCTACCTATAGTTTTCTGTCCCTATAAAAAATGTTTTTTTAAAGATGGTTGATGATGAATGCTTTAGCACAGTATAGCACAATGAGAATTTCCCTCACTGTCCTTCCCTGTCCCTACAAACAAGGATTAGCACAGTAAAACACACTGACACTCTCCCTACCTATAGTTTTCTGTCCCTATAAAAAATGTTTTTTTAAAGATGGTTGATGATGAATGCTTTAGCACAGTATAGCACAATGAGAATTTCCCTCACTGTCCTTCCCTGTCCCTACAAACAAGGATTAGCACAGTAAAACACACTGACACTCTCCCTACCTATAGTTTTCTGTCCCTATAAAAAATGTTTTTTTAAAGATGGTTGATGATGAATGCTTTAGCACAGTATAGCACAATGAGAATTTCCCTCACTGTCCTTCCCTGTCCCTACAAACAAGGATTAGCACAGTAAAACACACTGACACTCTCCCTACCTATAGTTTTCTGTCCCTATAAAAAATTTTTTTTAAAGATGGTTGATGATGAATGCTTTAGCACAGTATAGCACAATGAGAATTTCCCTCACTGTCCTTCCCTGTCCCTACAAACAAGGATTAGCACAGTAAAACACACTGACACTCTCCCTACCTATAGTTTTCTGTCCCTATAAAAAATGTTTTTTTAAAGATGGTTGATGATGAATGCTTTAGCACAGTATAGCACAATGAGAATTTCCCTCACTGTCCTTCCCAGTCCCTACAAACAAGGATTAGCACAGTAAAACACACTGACACTCTCCCTACCTATAGTTTTCTGTCCCTATAAAAAATGTTTTTTTAAAGATGGTTGATGATGAATGCTTTAGCACAGTATAGCACAATGAGAATTTCCCTCACTGTCCTTCCCTGTCCCTACAAACAAGGATTAGCACAGTAAAACACACTGACACTCTCCCTACCTATAGTTTTCTGTCCCTATAAAAAATGTTTTTTTAAAGATGGTTGATGATGAATGCTTTAGCACAGTATAGCACAATGAGAATTTCCCTCACTGTCCTTCCCTGTCCCTACAAACAAGGATTAGCACAGTAAAACACACTGACACTCTCCCTACCTATAGTTTTCTGTCCCTATAAAAAATTTTTTTTTAAAGATGGTTGATGATGAATGCTTTAGCACAGTATAGCACAATGAGAATTTCCCTCACTGTCCTTCCCTGTCCCTACAAACAAGGATTAGCACAGTAAAACACACTGACTCTCTCCCTACCTATAGTTTTCTGTCCCTATAAAAAATGTTTTTTTAAAGATGGTTGATGATGAATGCTTTAGCACAGTATAGCACAATGAGAATTTCCCTCACTGTCCTTCCCTGTCCCTACAAACAAGGATTAGCACAGTAAAACACACTGACACTCTCCCTACCTATAGTTTTCTGTCCCTATAAAAAATGTTTTTTTAAAGATGGTTGATGATGAATGCTTTAGCACAGTATAGCACAATGAGAATTTCCCTCACTGTCCTTCCCTGTCCCTACAAACAAGGATTAGCACAGTAAAACACACTGACACTCTCCCTACCTATAGTTTTCTGTCCCTATAAAAAATGTTTTTTTAAAGATGGTTGATGATGAATGCTTTAGCACAGTATAGCACAATGAGAATTTCCCTCACTGTCCTTCCCTGTCCCTACAAACAAGGATTAGCACAGTAAAACACACTGACACTCTCCCTACCTATAGTTTTCTGTCCCTATAAAAAATGTTTTTTTAAAGATGGTTGATGATGAATGCTTTAGCACAGTATAGCACAATGAGAATTTCCCTCACTGTCCTTCCCTGTCCCTACAAACAAGGATTAGCACAGTAAAACACACTGACACTCTCCCTACCTATAGTTTTCTGTCCCTATAAAAAATGTTTTTTTAAAGATGGTTGATGATGAATGCTTTAGCACAGTATAGCACAATGAGAATTTCCCTCACTGTCCTTCCCTGTCCCTACAAACAAGGATTAGCACAGTAAAACACACTGACACTCTCCCTACCTATAGTTTTCTGTCCCTATAAAAAATGTTTTTTTAAAGATGGTTGATGATGAATGCTTTAGCACAGTATAGCACAAGGAGAATTTCCCTCACTGTCCTTCCCTGTCCCTACAAACAAGGATTAGCACAGTAAAACACACTGACACTCTCCCTACCTATAGTTTTCTTTCCCTAAACTAAAGGAATCCAGGTTAAGCAAGAAAAAAAACTGTCACTGTCCCTGCCTATGCTTCTCTTTCCCTGCTCCGGAACACACTACACTAGGCCGCCGTGCTGGCGGCCTTTTATAGTGTGGGGCGTGTACTAAACACCCTCAGCAATAATTGGCCACAGGCATCCTGCCTGTGGCCAATCATTGCTCTCCTCGCTGCCGGCGCTGTGATTGGCCAAGCATGCGGGGTCACAGTGCATACTTGGCCAATATCACTCCCTCGATGACACTGCGATGGCGTAGTGCATTGTGGGCCGCGAATTAGGCGCGAACGGCCCAAATCGTTCGTTGTTCGGCGAACGATCGAACAGCCGATGTTCGAGTCGAACGTATGTTCGACTCGAACACCGAACTCATCCCTACTCCTGACCAATGAAACACTTCCTCTGCCTGTGAAGTGTAAACACAGACAGAGGAAGTGAGGTCATCTCTCCTCGTGCTTCCTTTTAGTTTGGGAGCCGAGGAGAGAAGACATCTCAGAGTGAGTTGCACAACAGCACACTAACACCAGTACACATAGACACACAAATCACCCCCCAATCACCCCCCCCCCAGTTAACCCCTGTGCCCCCTGTCACAGTGACACCAATAGCAGTTTTCATTTCTTTACTGATCACTGCATTTGGTGTCATTTGTGACTGTAAAAAGTGTTAGGGCAATTAGTGGTAGGGCCCGTTAGGTCTAGGGTACCCCCCCAACCCCCCTAATAAAGGTTTAACCCCTTGATCGCCACCAGTTAACCCTTTTACCCCCTGTCGCTAATAGATCATTTTTCTGATCGCCGTATTAGTGTCACGGGTGACGCTAGTTAGCCAGTTAGTTATTTAGGTTCACTGTCAGGTTTTTACTTTCAAAGTATTTTATTTTCAAAAGGTATACAATACATTGTAAAATGTAACATTTCCAAAATAAATAACTGAACCTGGAGGCTGACAACTTGGAAAAATAAAAAACATATATCCAAAATATGTGTAGCGGGGTCTCCTTTAAGGCCCAGGGACTATGTTACCCAGAACCCCGTTCGGCACCCAGAGTGCAGTTAGCCACCGCAGAGACTCATGGGAGGGGTTATTTAAGGAGATGGGGAGGCGGAGCTCGGCCTCTTTTGGACACTGCGCTGCAAGCAAGAGTTTCTTCCTGTGCGGATCTGCTGCAGTGCAAGGCCTGAAGCCTGGGCCTTGCGCAACTTCCAAAGAGCCTTCCACCCTACTGCGGAGCCTGGGTGGCATCTGACTTGTCGAGTGAGGACATCAGTTGGATCGGGGACCCGATCGTTGCAGACGCTGTGTGCGGAGACACAGCAGGTGGAAGTCTCGGGCTGGGATCGCGCCCGGAGTGGTGAGCGAGCACTTGCTCAATCAAATAGACTTTACAGATTCTAGGCCTATAGACTGCCGTGGCTCACCGATCGTTTGCTTGTTGTTCCACTGGGGGACCGGTAGCAGGACAGAGTTGAAGTGTCCCCCCAGAATAGTGTTCTTAGTGATTGCCAGTTTGTGGATTACAAATACCATTCATCAAGTGCACCACTGAAAGTTTGCATGCCAAGAAATCCCTATAGGAAGGACTGAGATTTATTCTGGGTCAGGCCTGGCCAGGGTGGGGATATAGGATATTGTTTAGTGCGCCACAGGGCGTGTATACCATAATAGCTACGCGTGGTGGATTACCGCGCAACGCCATTATTGTGTGCTATATTGATTGCTGCAGGGCTCTGCAAGCCAGTTGTGTGTATTATATTCTGTTTAAGCCTTTTTTTACAACCAAAGTAAACTGTTATACTTAATCTTTAACATTTGTGTGTTGTCTTACTGTAAGGAGGGTGCCTTTACCATACCCATTGATTATGATAAAAATATAACCCCTAGACTAGCTGTGCCAGAGTGGGTCGAGCAGATTGCCGGGGGTTGTTGGTGCTGTACACAGGCCCCGAAAACAAATCCAGCGGCTCTCTTAAGTGGGGGTAGCGCTACACGTGGGGGCTCTCGAGTCCGGGATCCTGTTGCAGCAAGTAACGCGCCAAAAGTACCAGCATGGACCCACTAGAAGTAGGACAGTGGTGTAAAGCGGTCGGCACAGATCCAGCCGGGGTAGTAGTCATAGAACTCCCAGGGATCTGGCAAGAAGAAGCGGTGAAGCAGCTAGTGATGTCACTCTCACCATATCAGAAAGCATGGGTGGTGGATGTCAGGACGAATTCCTCACTGACCCACGCATTAATAGAGTGGAAGGACGGAGTCCCAGAACATTTCAAGAACCCAAGTGTAGAAGCTAGGGATGAGCTTCGAGTTCGAGTCGAACTCATGTTCGACTCGAACATTGCCTGTTCGCCCGTTCGCCGAACAACGAACAAATTGGGGTGTTCGCGGCAAATTCGAAAAATCTATGGGAGAAATCTAAAGTGCTAATTATAAAGGCTTATATGCAAGTTATTGTCCTAAAAAGTGTTTGGGGACCGGGGTCCTGCCCCAGGGGACATGTATCAATGCAAAAAGAAGTTTTAAAAACGTCCGTTTTTTCGGGAGCAGTGATTTTAATAATGCTTAAAATGAAAAAATAAAAGTGAAATATTCCTTTAAATTTCGTACCTGGGGGGTGTGTATGATATGCATGTGAAGTGGCGCATGTTTCCCGTGCTTAGAACTGTCCCTGCAAAAAATGTCATTTTTGAAAGAAAAAAATGCATTTAAAACTGACTCGCGGCTATTAATGAATTGTCGGCTCCCGGCAATACATACAAAAGTCATTGATAAAAAAAAAAAAAAAAAAAGTGTGGGGGTTCCCCAGAATTCAATTACCAGGCCCTTCAGGTCTGGAATGGATATTAAGGGGAACCCCGCCGCAAATTTAAAAAAAAATTGACGTGGGGTTCCCCCAAATATCCATTCCAGGCCCTTCAGATCTGGCATGGATTTTAAGGGGAACTCCACCCCAAATTTAAAAAAAAATGGCGTGGAGTCCCCCTAAAAATCCATACCAGACCCCTTATCCGAGCACGCAACTTGGCCGGCCGCAGGGGAAAAGGGGGGGACGAGAGAGCGGCCCCCCCTCCCTCCTGAACCGTACCAAGCCACATGCCCTCAACATGGGGAGGATGTCCCCATGTTGATGGGGACAAGGGCCTCATCCCCACAACCCTTGCCCGGTGGTTGTGGGGGTCTGCGGGCGGGGGGCTTATCGGAATCTGGAAGACCCCTTTAACAAAGAGGACCCCCAGATCTCGGCCCCCCCCTATGTGAATTGGTAAGGGGTACATTGTACCCCTACCATTTCACGAAGAAAGCGTAAAAAAATGTTTAAAAAAACACACAAACACCTTAAAAAAGTCCTTTATTTAAAAAAAAAAAAAAAAAAAAAACATTCCAGCGGTGAAATCCAGTGTCCCACGGCGATCCCGATGTCCAGCCCTGTCCTTCATTGGTTGTGCCTGAGCGGACCTGATGGGGAACTCCCTCTCAGTATTTTAAATGTATAGACCCGCCCCTTCTAAAGTTCCCTATCAGGTCCGCTCAGCGATCAGATGCGGAACATGAAAAGGGGCGGGTCTATACATGTATTACCAAAGTGAGAGAAGTTCCCCATCAGGTCCGCCCTCTCGGTATGTCGGACCCGCCTACGTCATTGGCTTGAGCGGGGAACTTCCTTCACTATGTAAATTTAAATTACACAGTGAAGGAAGTTCCCCGCTCAAGCCAATGACGTAGGTGGGTCCGACATACCGAGGGGGCGGACCTGATGGGGAACTGCTCTCACTTTGGTAATACATGTATAGACCCGCCCCTTCTCATGTTCCGCATCTGGTCCGCTGAGCGGACCTGATGGGGAACTTTAGAAGGGGCGGGTCTATACATTTAAAATACTGAGAGGGAGTTCCCCATCAGGTCCGCTCAGGCACAACCAATGAAGGACAGCGCTGGACATCGGGATCGCCGCGGGACACTGGATTTCACCGCTGGAATGTTTTTGTTTTTTTTTTTAAATAAAGGACTTTTTCAAGGTGTTTGTGTGTTTTTTTAAACATTTTTTTACGCTTTCTTCGTGAAATGGTAGGGGTACAATGTACCCCTTACCAATTCACATAGGGGGGCCGGGATCTGGGGGTCCCCTTTGTTAAAGGGGTCTTCCAGATTCCGATAAGCCCCCCACCCGCAGACCCCCACAACCACCGGGCAAGGGTTGTGGGGATGAGGCCCTTGTCCCCGTCAACATGGGGACATCCTCACCATGTTGAGGGCATGTGGCTTGGTACGGTTCAGGAGGGAGGTGGGGCTGCTCTCTCGTCCCCCCCTTTTCCCCTGCGGCCGGCCAGGTTGCGTGCTCGGATAAGGGGTCTGGTATGGATTTTTAGGGGGACTCCACGCCATTTTTTTTTTAAATTTGGGGTGGAGTTCCCCTTAAAATCCATGCCAGATCTGAAGGGCCTGGAATGGATATTTGGGGGAACCCCACGTCAATTTTGGGGTGGAGTTCCCCTTAATATCCATTCCAGACCTGAAGGGCCTGGTAATTGAATTCTGGGGAACCCCCACGCTTTTTTTTTTTTTTTATCAATGACTTTTGTATGTATTGCCGGGAGCCGACAATTCATTAATAGCCGCGAGTCAGTTTTAAATGCATTTTTTTCTTTCAAAAATGACATTTTTTGCAGGGACAGTTCTAAGCACGGGAAACATGCGCCACTTCACATGCATATCATACACACCCCCCAGGTACGAAATTTAAAGGAATATTTCACTTTTATTTTTTCATTTTAAGCATTATTAAAATCACTGCTCCCGAAAAAACGGACGTTTTTAAAACTTCTTTTTGCATTGATACATGTCCCCTGGGGCAGGACCCGGGTCCCCAAACACTTTTTAGGACAATAACTTGCATATTAGCCTTTATAATTAACACTTTAGATTTCGAACGTTCGAGTCCATTGTATTTAATAGGGTTCTAAAGTTTACACGAACATTTTGTCTGTTCGCAGGTTCTGGTGCGTAGGGATGAGCTTCGTGTTCGAGTCGAACATACGTTCGACTCGAACATCGGCTGTTCGATCGTTCGACGAAGATCGAACGATTTGGGCCGTTCGCGCCAAATTCGAGTGACGCGAACGGCCCACAATGCACTACGCCATCGCAGTGTCATCCAGGCGCTGTGATTGGCCAAGCATGCACTGTGACCCCGCATGCTTGGCCAATCACAGCGCCGGCAGCGAGGAGAGCAATGATTGGCCACAGGCAGGATGCCTGTGGCCAATTATTGCTGAGGGTGTTTAGTACACGCCCCACACTATAAAAGGCCGCCAGCACGGCGGCCTAGTGTAGTGTGTTCCGGAGCAGGGATAGAGCAGCATAGGCAGGGACAGTGACTGTTATTTCTTTCTTGCTTAACCTGGATTCCTTTAGTTTAGGGAAAGAGAAGGATAGGTAGGGAGAGTGTCAGTGTGTTTTGTGCTTGTGCTATAGTGTGCTTAAAAAAAACATTTATTCTAGGGACAGAAAACTGTAGGTAGGGACAGTGTCAGTTTCTTTCACTCTGCAAGTCCTTGTTTCCAGGGACCTGGAAGGACAGTGAGTGAATTGTCCTTGTGCTATATTGTGCTTAAAAAAACATTTATTCTAGGGACAGAAAACTGTAGGTAGGGAGAGTGTCAGTTTATTTCACTCTGCAAGTCCTTGTTTCCAGGGACCTGTAAGGACAGTGAGTGAATTGTCCTTGTGCTATATTGTGATTAAAAAAAACATTTTTTCTAGGGACAGAAAACTGTAGGTAGGGAGAGTGTTTTTTTTCTTTCACTCTGCAAGTCCTTGTTTCCAGGGACCTGTAAGGACAGTGAGTGAATTGTCCTTGTGCTATATTGTGATTAAAAAAAACATTTTTTCTAGGGACAGAAAACTGTAGGTAGGGAGAGTGTTTTTTTTCTTTCACTCTGCAAGTCCTTGTTTCCAGGGACCTGTAAGGACAGTGAGTGAATTGTCCTTGTGCTATATTGTGCTTAAAAAAAACATTTATTCTAGGGACAGAAAACTGTAGGTAGGGAGAGTGTCAGTTTATTTCACTCTGCAAGTCCTTGTTTCCAGGGACCTGGAAGGACAGTGAGTGAATTGTCCTTGTGCTATATTGTGATTAAAAAAAACATTTTTTCTAGGGACAGAAAACTGTAGGTAGGGAGAGTGTTTTTTTTCTTTCACTCTGCAAGTCCTTGTTTCCAGGGACCTGTAAGGACAGTGAGTGAATTGTCCTTGTGCTATATTGTGATTAAAAAAAACATTTTTTCTAGGGACAGAAAACTGTAGGTAGGGAGAGTGTTTTTTTTCTTTCACTCTGCAAGTCCTTGTTTCCAGGGACCTGTAAGGACAGTGAGTGAATTGTCCTTGTGCTATATTGTGCTTAAAAAAAACATTTATTCTAGGGACAGAAAACTGTAGGTAGGGAGAGTGTCAGTTTATTTCACTCTGCAAGTCCTTGTTTCCAGGGACCTGGAAGGACAGTGAGTGAATTGTCCTTGTGCTATATTGTGATTAAAAAAAACATTTTTTCTAGGGACAGAAAACTGTAGGTAGGGAGAGTGTTTTTTTTCTTTCACTCTGCAAGTCCTTGTTTCCAGGGACCTGTAAGGACAGTGAGTGAATTGTCCTTGTGCTATATTGTGCTTAAAAAAAACATTTATTCTAGGGACAGAAAACTGTAGGTAGGGAGAGTGTCAGTTTATTTCACTCTGCAAGTCCTTGTTTCCAGGGACCTGGAAGGACAGTGAGTGAATTGTCCTTGTGCTATATTGTGATTAAAAAAAACATTTTTTCTAGGGACAGAAAACTGTAGGTAGGGAGAGTGTTTTTTTTCTTTCACTCTGCAAGTCCTTGTTTCCAGGGACCTGTAAGGACAGTGAGTGAATTGTCCTTGTGCTATATTGTGCTTAAAAAAAACATTTATTCTAGGGACAGAAAACTGTAGGTAGGGAGAGTGTCAGTTTATTTCACTCTGCAAGTCCTTGTTTCCAGGGACCTGGAAGGACAGTGAGTGAATTGTCCTTGTGCTATATTGTGCTTAAAAAAAACATTTATTCTAGGGACAGAAAACTGTAGGTAGGGAGAGTGTTTTTTTTCTTTCACTCTGCAAGTCCTTGTTTCCAGGGACCTGTAAGGACAGTGAGTGAATTGTCCTTGTGCTATATTGTGCTTAAAAAAAACATTTATTCTAGGGACAGAAAACTGTAGGTAGGGAGAGTGTCAGTTTATTTCACTCTGCAAGTCCTTGTTTCCAGGGACCTGTAAGGACAGTGAGTGAATTGTCCTTGTGCTATATTGTGATTAAAAAAAACATTTTTTCTAGGGACAGAAAACTGTAGGTAGGGAGAGTGTTTTTTTTCTTTCACTCTGCAAGTCCTTGTTTCCAGGGACCTGTAAGGACAGTGAGTGAATTGTCCTTGTGCTATATTGTGATTAAAAAAAACATTTTTTCTAGGGACAGAAAACTGTAGGTAGGGAGAGTGTTTTTTTTCTTTCACTCTGCAAGTCCTTGTTTCCAGGGACCTGTAAGGACAGTGAGTGAATTGTCCTTGTGCTATATTGTGCTTAAAAAAAACATTTATTCTAGGGACAGAAAACTGTAGGTAGGGAGAGTGTCAGTTTATTTCACTCTGCAAGTCCTTGTTTCCAGGGACCTGGAAGGACAGTGAGTGAATTGTCCTTGTGCTATATTGTGATTAAAAAAAACATTTTTTCTAGGGACAGAAAACTGTAGGTAGGGAGAGTGTTTTTTTTCTTTCACTCTGCAAGTCCTTGTTTCCAGGGACCTGTAAGGACAGTGAGTGAATTGTCCTTGTGCTATATTGTGATTAAAAAAAACATTTTTTCTAGGGACAGAAAACTGTAGGTAGGGAGA
Organism: Rana muscosa; assembly: GCA_029206835.1. Taxonomy (NCBI): domain Eukaryota; kingdom Metazoa; phylum Chordata; class Amphibia; order Anura; family Ranidae; genus Rana; species Rana muscosa. The sequence goes on along the minus strand of CM055117.1, from coordinate 348,892,000 downwards.
GTGTTTTTTTTCTTTCACTCTGCAAGTCCTTGTTTCCAGGGACCTGTAAGGACAGTGAGTGAATTGTCCTTGTGCTATATTGTGCTTAAAAAAAACATTTATTCTAGGGACAGAAAACTGTAGGTAGGGAGAGTGTTTTTTTTCTTTCACTCTGCAAGTCCTTGTTTCCAGGGACCTGTAAGGACAGTGAGTGAATTGTCCTTGTGCTATATTGTGCTTAAAAAAAACATTTATTCTAGGGACAGAAAACTGTAGGTAGGGAGAGTGTCAGTTTATTTCACTCTGCAAGTCCTTGTTTCCAGGGACCTGTAAGGACAGTGAGTGAATTGTCCTTGTGCTATATTGTGATTAAAAAAAACATTTTTTCTAGGGACAGAAAACTGTAGGTAGGGAGAGTGTTTTTTTTCTTTCACTCTGCAAGTCCTTGTTTCCAGGGACCTGTAAGGACAGTGAGTGAATTGTCCTTGTGCTATATTGTGCTTAAAAAAAACATTTATTCTAGGGACAGAAAACTGTAGGTAGGGAGAGTGTCAGTTTATTTCACTCTGCAAGTCCTTGTTTCCAGGGACCTGGAAGGACAGTGAGTGAATTGTCCTTGTGCTATATTGTGATTAAAAAAAACATTTTTTCTAGGGACAGAAAACTGTAGGTAGGGAGAGTGTTTTTTTTCTTTCACTCTGCAAGTCCTTGTTTCCAGGGACCTGTAAGGACAGTGAGTGAATTGTCCTTGTGCTATATTGTGATTAAAAAAAACATTTTTTCTAGGGACAGAAAACTGTAGGTAGGGAGAGTGTTTTTTTTCTTTCACTCTGCAAGTCCTTGTTTCCAGGGACCTGTAAGGACAGTGAGTGAATTGTCCTTGTGCTATATTGTGCTTAAAAAAAACATTTATTCTAGGGACAGAAAACTGTAGGTAGGGAGAGTGTCAGTTTATTTCACTCTGCAAGTCCTTGTTTCCAGGGACCTGGAAGGACAGTGAGTGAATTGTCCTTGTGCTATATTGTGATTAAAAAAAACATTTTTTCTAGGGACAGAAAACTGTAGGTAGGGAGAGTGTTTTTTTTCTTTCACTCTGCAAGTCCTTGTTTCCAGGGACCTGTAAGGACAGTGAGTGAATTGTCCTTGTGCTATATTGTGATTAAAAAAAACATTTTTTCTAGGGACAGAAAACTGTAGGTAGGGAGAGTGTTTTTTTTCTTTCACTCTGCAAGTCCTTGTTTCCAGGGACCTGTAAGGACAGTGAGTGAATTGTCCTTGTGCTATATTGTGATTAAAAAAAAACATTTTTTCTAGGGACAGAAAACTGTAGGTAGGGAGAGTGTTTTTTTTCTTTCACTCTGCAAGTCCTTGTTTCCAGGGACCTGTAAGGACAGTGAGTGAATTGTCCTTGTGCTATATTGTGCTTAAAAAAAACATTTATTCTAGGGACAGAAAACTGTAGGTAGGGAGAGTGTCAGTTTATTTCACTCTGCAAGTCCTTGTTTCCAGGGACCTGGAAGGACAGTGAGTGAATTGTCCTTGTGCTATATTGTGATTAAAAAAAACATTTTTTCTAGGGACAGAAAACTGTAGGTAGGGAGAGTGTTTTTTTTCTTTCACTCTGCAAGTCCTTGTTTCCAGGGACCTGTAAGGACAGTGAGTGAATTGTCCTTGTGCTATATTGTGATTAAAAAAAACATTTTTTCTAGGGACAGAAAACTGTAGGTAGGGAGAGTGTTTTTTTTCTTTCACTCTGCAAGTCCTTGTTTCCAGGGACCTGTAAGGACAGTGAGTGAATTGTCCTTGTGCTATATTGTGATTAAAAAAAACATTTTTTCTAGGGACAGAAAACTGTAGGTAGGGAGAGTGTTTTTTTTCTTTCACTCTGCAAGTCCTTGTTTCCAGGGACCTGTAAGGACAGTGAGTGAATTGTCCTTGTGCTATATTGTGCTTAAAAAAAACATTTATTCTAGGGACAGAAAACTGTAGGTAGGGAGAGTGTCAGTTTATTTCACTCTGCAAGTCCTTGTTTCCAGGGACCTGTAAGGACAGTGAGTGAATTGTCCTTGTGCTATATTGTGCTTAAAAAAAATATTTTTTCTAGGGACAGAAAACTGTAGGTAGGGAGAGTGTCAGTTTCTTTCACTGTGAAAGTCCTTGTTTCAAGGGACAGAGAAGGACACCTGAAGGTAGCCCTTATTGCTTTTTTCCCATCTCCCTGCAGGCCATCTATTAGAATGTCTGGAAGGCAAACAAGGAGAGGCAGACAGTCAGGAGGCAATAAAAGAGGGCAAGCAGGCTCTGTGTCTGGGGGCAACAGTGCTGGTCGTGGACGCGGTGCATTGTCATCAGCACATGGCCATGGGACACGCTTGTCCTTCTTTTCGGCAGCTGGACATGTTGAGCCACATCATGCCGAAGACTTGGTAGAGTGGATGACCAAGCCCTCCTCCTCCTCCTCATCCTCTCTCACCCAGGCTCAGGGTACTGGAAAAGCAGCTGCCAAAGCGTCGTCTTCCCTGGTATCAATGTCAGACAAATCATCAGTCACTCCTTCCCTAGACCCACCATGTCCTCCTCCTGAGGAGTCCCCCGAACTGTTTCAGCACAGTGTTGGGTACATGCTCCAGGAGGATGCCCAGCGTTTCGAAGGGTCTGATGATGAAACCCAGCTAGAGGAAGGCAGTAGCGTGAGAGCAGACAGAGGGGATGCTCAAGAAGGACACCAATCTGGCAGTCATGTTCCAGCAGCTGCAGCATACTGCCAGATTGGCTCCAGTGATGAGGAGGGAGGGGATGATGAGGTCACTGACTCCACGTGGGTGCCTAATAGGAGAGAGGAGGAGGAGGAGGATGAGGAGGAGGCACATCTCCAACGAGGCAGGATGCCCTTTGGTGGCCAGCGTAAGGGCAGTACACCGACGGAATCACACCGCAGAGCTCCGCCTGTGCAGGGCGCTGCCTCTGCCCGTCATTCAAAAAGTTCTTTGGTGTGGGCCTTTTTTGAGGCTAGTGCATCAGATCGCACAGCTGCTGTTTGCAACATATGTCTCAAGCGTATATCGCGTGGCCAAAACATCAGCCGCTTGGGTACCACATGCCTGACCAGACATATGTTGACCTGCCATGCAGCTCGTTGGCAAGCCTACCTCAAAGACCCACACCAAAGAACAAAGCGGACCTCTCCTTGCACCGCATCAGCTGGGATCTCCAACCCCACTATAACTTCAGTCCTCTCTGAAACATGCACTGAGAGGAATGAAGGTGTAGAATTAGGTGTGTCACAGCCAAGTATTTGCGCCCACTCTGCTAGCAGTACACCGACGTCCGATTCTAGCAGGCAAATTTCCCTGCCCCAGCTGCTGGACCGTCGAAAGAAGTTCACTCCCAGCCATCCACATGCCCAGCGGTTGAATGCTAGCTTGGCTAAATTGCTAGCGCTTCAACTGCTGCCTTTTCAGTTGGTAGACTCGGCCCCCTTCCGTGAGTTTGTGCAATGTGCGGTTCCTCAGTGGCAGGTTCCCAAACGCCACTTTTTCTCACGGAAGGCTATTCCGGCTCTCTACCGGCATGTGGAAGGCAATGTCTTGGCCTCGCTGGACAGGGCGGTCAGCGGTAAGGTGCATATTACCGCTGACTCATGGTCCAGCAGGCATGGACAGGGACGTTACCTTTCTTTCACGGCCCATTGGGTCACTCTTTTGGCAGCTGGGAAGGATTCAGGACAAGGTGCAGTAGTGTTGGAGGTTGTCCCACCGCCACGCCTCCAAAATGCTACTACTGGTTGTGACACACCTCTCTCCTCCACCCCCTCCTCTTCTTCTTCCTCCATGGCCTCTTCCTGTGGTTTGTCCTATGAACCAGCGGTGCTCCGTAGCCGTTCACGGGGCTACGCAAGTACGCAGGCAAAAAGATGCCATGCCGTGCTTGCGCTGGTGTGTTTGGGGGACAGAAGCCACACTGGGGCAGAGGTCCTGTCTGCTCTGCAGGGCCAGGCCGAGAGGTGGTTGACGCCACGCCAGCTTAAGCCAGGAATGGTGGTTTGCGACAATGGCACCAACCTCCTCTCCGCCCTCCGACAGGGACAACTGACCCATGTGCCCTGTGTGGCTCACGTCCTTAACCTGGTGGTGCAGCGCTTCTTGGGCAGGTACCCTGGCTTACAGGATGTCCTGAGGCAGGCCAGGAAAGTCTGTGTGCATTTCCGCAGATCTTATAATGCCAGTGCTCGCCTGGCTGAGCTGCAAAAGGAGTTGAACCTGCCCAAGAACCGCCTTATATGTGACATGCCCACCAGGTGGAACTCAACGTTGGCCATGCTGCAGCGGCTGCACACGCAGCAGAGGGCCATCAATGAGTACCTGTGCGACTACGGCACCAGGACAGGGTCAGGGGAGCTTGGTTTTTTTTCTCCACGCCAGTGGGGCATGATCAGGGATGCATGCACTGTCCTGGCACCATTTGAGGAGGCCACGAGGATGGTGAGCAGTGACAGTGCATGCATCAGTGACACTGTACCTCTTGTCCACCTGTTGGAGCACACGCTGCGTGGAATAATGGACAGGGCACTTGAGGCAGAACAGAGGCAGGAAGAGGAGGACTTCCTTGCCTCTCAAGGCCCCCTTTACCCAGACAGTGTTCCTTCTGTCCCACCCATCGCACAGGAAGAGGAGGAGGAGGAGGAGGAGGAGGAGGAGGATTGTGTCAGCATGGAGGTGGAGGCTGGCACTCAGCATCATCAGCAGCAGTCTTTTAGGGATGATTTACAGTCCCAAGAAACCAGTGGACTTGTACGTGGCTGGGAGGAGGTGGCTGCGGATCATGTCGTCCTTAGTGACCCAGAGGACTCCGGAGCGAATGCCTCAGCAAACCTACGCTGCATGGCCTCCCTGATCCTGCAAAGTCTGCGGAAGGATCCTCGTATTCTTCGGATCAAGGAGAGGGACCATTACTGGCTGGCCACTCTCCTTGATCCACGGTACAAGGGTAAGGTTGCGGACCTTATGTTACCGTCGCAGAGGGAGCAGAGGATGAGACAACTCCGGGAGGCCTTGCAGAAAGGTCTGTGCAACGCGTTCCCAGAGACTGGGAGGTTGCAAACTCCTGGTCCTGGACAACGAGTTGCTGAGGCTTCGGCCAGTCAAAGAAGGAGCGGTGGGGAAGGTGGCCGTCTGACCGATGCGTTCAGACAATTCTTTAGTCCGCAGCCCCAAAGTATGATCGGTTCCAGCAACCATCGCCAGCGTCTGATAAACATGGTGCAGGAATATCTAGGGGCAAGGTCAGACTTGGACACCTTCCCCACCGAAAATCCTCTGGCTTACTGGGTCTTGAGGATGGATCACTGGCCAGAGCTTGCACAGTATGCAATTGAGCTACTGGCCTGTCCTGCATCCAGCGTTCTTTCGGAACGCACATTCAGTGCTGCTGGAGGATTTGTCACGGATCACAGGGTGCGCCTGTCCACCGACTCGGTTGATCGACTGACTTTCATCAAGATGAACCAGTCTTGGATCACCACCAGCTACCACACACCTGATGCTGATATAACAGACTAATTGATTTTAACATGTCACATCCCTTCAAGACTGATGCTGATGCTGAGTGCCTGTGCTGTTATGTTGACTGGCTATCCTCCTCCTCCGAGTCCTCAATGATACGATTGATGATGATAGCTTGTAAGATCATTTTTGTTTATGGGTGCCGCCACCAGTGCCTAACGCCCAATTTTTCAGCCCCTGTTTAACAGGGGCGTGTAATTACAATTTTTGAAGCAATACTTTGCAACAGGGCTCATTGCTGTGCTCCAAGTACAGTATCTGTGAGGAGTTGCAGTGTTGTGCCACCAGTGCCTAAGGCCCAATTTTTCAGCCCCTGTTTAACAGGGGCGTGTCATTACAATTTTTGAAGCAATACTTTGCAACAGGGCTCATTGCTGTGCTCCAAGTACTGTATCTGTGAGGAGTTGCAGTGTTGTGCCACCAGTGCCTAAGGCCCAATTTTTCAGCCCCTGTTTAACAGGGGCGTGTCATTACAATTTTTGAAGCAATACTTTGCAACAGGGCTCATTGCTGTGCTCCAAGTACAGTATCTGTGAGGGGTTGCAGTGTTGTGCCACCAGTGCCTAAGGCCCAATTTTTCAGCCCCTGTTCAACAGGGGCATGTAATTACAATTCTTGATCTAATAATTCACAGCAGGGCCCATTGCTGCACCCACCAAGAGTAACTGTCAGGGCTTACAGTGTTGTGGCACCAGCACCACCATCAAAGGCCCAATTTTTACTACCACTGTTCAACAATTATATGTAATTAAAATTCCTGATATAATAGTTGACAGCAGGGCGTTCCAGCACCAACCAAGAGTAACTGTGAGTGCTTACAGTGTTGTGCCAACACCAACAACTAAGGGGCCTATTTCTGCAGAGTATATACGGCAGGTCCCTACTTTCAAACATCCAACTTACAAACGACTCCTACTTGCAAACGCAAGAAGACAACAGGAAGTGAGAGGAAATCTACCACTAGGAAGGAAAATTCTCTCCTGTAAGAATAAATATGGGAGAAAGGTGTCTCCTCTGTACTGATGCTTTATCAGCAATCCTTGTTTCAAGAAAAACACCACATTTCAAAAACAGTTGTCATTGGGACGGAAAGTGAGGTGAAATGTTCTGAACAGGGGCACAGACAGCAAAACAAATGTTACAGGGGTGATAACCCTTACCTATGTTTTCCAAAAAGTTTAAAAATAGATTTTTGGTCTGGAGCTACACTTCAACAATGTACCTGTTCAAAATTACAAACAGATTCTACATAAGAACAAACCTACAGTCCCTGTCTTGTATGCACCGCCTGTATAGGGCTGTTCAGAGTATATAGGGCCTTTTTTATTTTATGTGCGGGGTTCCCCTTAATATCCATACAAGACCCAAAGGGGCTGGTAATGGGCTGGGGTAGGGGGGGGGGGGTCATGGGGTAGCTATGCCATTTTTCTTAAAGAATTTCATCCATATTACCGGGACCAGACATTACATTAAAGCCGCAAGCAGTTTTAAATGGCTTTTTTTTCCTTTAGAAGTGTCATTTTGTGCAGGGACAGTTCTAAACACGGGAAACACGTGGCACTTCACAGGCATACTTTAGACACCCCCCAGGTACGATATTTAAAGGAATATTTGACTTTTTTTTTTTCACTTTATGCATCATTAAAATGACTGCTCCCGAAAAACGACCGTTTTTAAAACTTCTTTTTGCATTGATACATGTCCCCTGGTGCAGAACCCGGGTTCCCAAACCCTTTTTAGGACAATAACATGCATAATAGTTGTTATAATTAGCACTTTAGAATTCGAACGTTCGCATCCATTGTATTTAATAGGGTTCTAATGTTCGTTCGAACTTTCGGTCCGTTCGCGGGTTCTGGTGCGAACCGAACCCGGGGGTGTTCGGCTCATCACTACTGGTGCGAACCGAACAGGGGGGTGTTCGGCTCATCCCTGGTAGAAGCTATAGATGATCAGACTTATAGCCTAATACACGCGCTGCCGCTCAAGCCAGGAGGACGATTTCAGACACCGAAACTATCTCCATTACCCACCCCAAAAGCAGAAAAACAGGTGAAAATGGAAAGTCCCGGGTCGCCATCTGCCACCCTCGGCGCAGAGTTGTGCGCGGTCCTGGGGGAACTTGTGGCCCAGTGTAAGAAAGATCCTACAGATTACCAGATGTCAGGATACAGAAAACTTAGAATATTCTCAGGAAGGAAACCTGTACCTTCGGGTGAAGAGGGGTTCGAGGAGTGGTTAGACGGTGCCACTCAGGCCCTAGAGGAATGGGACTTCCCAGACCACAGAAAGAAGCAGAGAATTGCTGAGAGCTTGAAGGGGCCTGCTCTAGAGACCATACACAACCTCAAGATGAGTAAGACAGACTGTGATGCACAGGACTATCTGGACATTCTGCAGAATGTGTTCGGTGGAACAGAGAAAATCACTGAGCTCACCTATCAGCTGGAGCACTGCTACCAGAAGACAGGAGAGAAACTGTCAGAGTTCATGAGGCGCCTGGACAAGATCCTGCATAAGATGATTCTTAAGAAGGGGATTGACCCACGGAAGGTGGATGAGGCCCGTGTTCAACAGGTGATGAGAGGATCTCAGCCCTTGGACCCCATCGCATTGGCGCTATGCACAAGACAGGACGGGAAGAGCCTGGAGTACCCTTACTTGATTCGAGTGGTCAGAGAGGAAGAAGCTATGATGGAGGAGAAGAAGAGGAGCCTACCAGTTGAGTCGGTAAATCCTCCTCCAGTGATGGTCAGGACGGCCATGACCCTGGAAAGAGACTCAGAGGTGGATACCTTGAAGTCACAGATGTCCCAAGTATTGGGGATGCTGACCTCCCTGATGGAAAAGAAGTCAAGGGAACCAGAGAGGGAAAGTCTGAGGAAGGAGCTGTTTTCCAACACCTCAGCGCCCGCATCCCTGGAAGATTGGGGGGATGTGATTTGTTTCAATTGTGGAGGAGCTGGCCATTTCGCCAAAGTGTGTGCCAGCCCAAAGAAAAAAAAGATGAATAACCACAAGCCGCCGGAAAACTTCAGCGGGCCCCGTTGAAGGAGTCAACCGGGTGCCCATCATCTCCAGTGAGCTCAAAACTGAATGAGAAGCACATGAAAAGAGTGGAGAAGACCCCTCAGAAGAAACGCAAGGTTCCTCAGAAGGAACGCACCCCAAAGAAAGAGAGTAGTGTCCCTCAGCGGGTAGTTACACCCATCAAAAGGAGGGAGATCAATGCATACCAGGCCCAAGAGAGACTTAAGTCCAAAGAGAAATGGAAGAAAGAAAGTCAAAGGGGAAAATGCAAAGATCAAAAGAAAGAGACCCCCTGGAAGCGATATCCAGAGAAGCTGATGGGTCCCTCCCGAATAGTACCAGTTCAAGTGGAGGGAGTCTACACAAGAGCCATATTGGATACTGGGGCGCAAGTGACCCTGTTGTACCAGGACTTTTATGACAAGCATTTAAGTCACCTACCCATCTAGAAGATTGAAGAGTTGGAGATATGGGGAATTGGGACAGAGAGTTTCCCTTATGATGGCTATCTGCCTATAAAACTGACTTTTGACCCGTCCATAGCCGGGAAGGCTGAAGTGTTTGATACCTTAGCAGTGGTATGCCCCCGACCGCCTGGAGCTAACAAGAGTTCCTTAATAATAGGGACCAACACGGATCTGGTCCGAAGACTTCTGGCCCCTCTGACAAGAAGGAAAGACCTCACAGTCACTGAGATCCACCCAATGTTGAAGACAGCCTACCAACGGCTGATCTTGGAACAGAAGGCCCCGGAAGAGGGGGTAGAGAAGGTCTGGAAGCTGGGGAGAAGGGGAATAGTGCTGCAGCCCGGTGAAGTAACCTGCTTGAAAGCCACAGTGAAACTCACTTGGGAGCAGCCTGGCCCTTTTGTCATGTTGGAACCCGACCCAAGGGAAGAACATTCGGGCTTAGAAGTAGTCCCAGAAGTGGTCCCGGTGAGGTCCCTGAAGAAGGCTCATTGTAAAGTGCCTGTGAGCGTCAGAAATACCACGGATGGCCCCATGGAAATCCCAGCTAGGCTGTTACTGGGCCAGGTGAGCCCAGCTACCCCAGTTGCTTCATCAGATGTGGAGAAGACAGATGGAGAAAGTACTGTGTGGGAGAAACTTTCCATGGAGAATCCAAACCTGCCCAGGGCTTGGAAAGAGAGAGCCAAGGCCCAGTTGACCAGGTGGGAAAGGATCTTTTCCCAAGATGAATTTGATGTGGGGTGTGCTAGGAGTGCCACCCATCGAATCCGCCTCCAGGAAGACAAGCCCTTCAGGGAGAGGGTTAGGCAGGTTCCGTTAGCAGACCTCGAAGACTTGAGGGAGCAGCTCGCCGAGCTCAAGCGAACAGGGGTGATTAGAGAATCTAGAAGTCCCTATGCCTGCCCTATAGTGGTGGTCCGGAAGAAGAATGGGTCACTGAGGCTGGGCATAGACTATAGGACCCTCAACAGGAGAACCATACCGGACCAGTATACCACTCCGAGGATAGAGGATGCCCTACAGAGCTTGTCTGGAGCCAAGTGGTTCAGTGTTATGGACCTAAAGAGTGGGTACTATCAGATCCCTATGCATCCAGAAGACAAAGAGAAGACGGCTTTCATAACCCCAGTAGGGTTCTTTGAATTTGATCGGATGCCTCAAGGTCTGTCTGGAGCCCCAGCTACCTTCCAACGTCTTATGGAGAAGACTGTAGGAGACATGAACCCCATCGAAGTCTTAGTATACTTGGATGACATCATTGTCTTCGGAAGAACCTTGGAGGAACATGAAGAGAGGCTGGAGAAAGTTTTGAAGAGACTGAGTGAGGAAGGACTCAAGCTCTCACCTGAAAAATGCCAATTCTATCAGTCATCAGTCAACTATCTGGGGCACATAGTGTCTGAAGATGGGGTAGCCACAGACCCCGAAAAATTGGAGGCAGTCACCTCCTGGCCCAGACCCACTACTGTGACAGAGCTCAGATCCTTTCTGGGGTTCTGTTCCTATTACAGGAGGTTTGTGGAGGGGTTTACTCGGATAGCCAGGCCTCTGAATGAGCTGCTTAAGACGGAGGGGGAAGAGGACGACACAGGCCCCAGAAAGCCAGGGGAGTCAGTCAAGGACCAGTGGAACGAGAAGTGTGAGGATGCCTTTCAGATGTTGAAGAAGACATTAACCACTGCCCCTGTCCTGGCCTACGCAGACCCTAAGAAGCCTTATGAACTTCATGTAGATGCCAGTCATGATGGTTTGGGAGGAGTGCTGTACCAGGAGCATGAAGAGCGACTGAGGCCTGTTGCGTATGTGAGCAGAAGTCTGACTCCCTCCGAGAAGAACTATCCCACCCATGAGTTGGAGTTCCTGGCCCTTAAGTGGGCGGTAGTTGACAAACTCAGAGACTATTTGTATGGGGCGGAATTCACAGTGAAAACTGACAACAACCCCCTCACCTATCTTTTCACCACAGCAAAGTTGGATGCCACAGGACATAGATGGCTGGTGGCGCTGTCTGCCTTCAATTTCAGCCTGAAATACAGACCTGGGGCTGGAAACCGAGATACAGACGCTTTGTCTAGAAGATCTCACGTCCCCACTTGCAGTACAGAAGACTGGACCCAAGTGGCACCCGACGGGGTGCGGGCCCTCTGTCAAGGGGCTGAACTCCAAGCCAGTGGCGGCTCAAGAGCAGAAGAGATAGGGGTTACCCTAGTAGGAGTCCCCAAGCAATACTGTGGAGTAACCCAACTGGGGGAAGATAACTTGCCAAAATTGTCAAAAAAAGTGTTGAGATCTGACCAATTGGAAGACCCCATGGGGAGATTGGTCTTGGAGGCCCTAGAGAATCAGGATCCGAATAGACTCTTACGCCACCCTTCAAAGGAGGCTCGCCTATTGAAGAAGGAGTGGGACAGGTTGCAGGTGCATCAGGGAGTGGTCTACCGAAGGGGCCCCTCTGATGACCTAGAAGACAAATGGCAATTGTTCTTGCCTGAGAAGTACCGAGAGACAGTCCTGGTTGCTCTGCACGACAACCATGGCCACCTAGGGGCGGAAAGGACCTTCCAACTCGTTAGGGACCGTTTCTATTGGCCCTGCATGAGGGCTGAAGTTGAGGAGTACTGCCACTCATGTGCACGATGCATCCAGAGAAAGACTTTACCTCATCAAGCTGCCCCAATGGGCCATCTGCAAAGTCAAAGCCCACTTGATCTGGTATGCATTGATTTTCTCTGCCTCGAACCTGACCTGAGTGGACTAGGAAATGTTCTGGTAGTAACCGACCATTTCACCCGGTATGCCCAGGCCTTTCCAACCAAGGACCAGAAGGCTTCCACCGTGGCCAAAGTGCTGATGGAGAAATACTTCGTACACTATGGGCTACCACAACGGCTACATTCAGATCAGGGAAGGGATTTTGAAAGTCGATTGATCCGGAAACTCCTGGATTCTTTGGGGATCAAGAAGACCAGAACTACCCCCTACCATCCACAAGGTGATGCTCAGCCGGAGAGGTTCAACCGAACCCTGCTCAACATGCTGGGGACCCTAAGCAGTGAAAAGAAGCAGCATTGGAGCAACCACATAGCAGCAGTTGTGCATGCATACAACAGCACCACCAGTGACGCTACAGGGTACTCACCCTATCGACTTATGTTCGGGAGAGAAGCAAGAATACCCGTAGATCTGGCCTTTGGCACTTCCATAGACCATTGTTCTGCGGCTTCCCACAAGGGATATGTCGATAGGCTCAGACACAATTTGAAATTGGCCTATGAACAGGCCCAGGCGGCCTCGGAGCAAAGGGGGGCCCGCAACAAGAAAAATTTTGACCTGAAAGTTAGGATTCAAGATTTGCAACCAGGAGACAGAGTGTTGCTACGGAACTTGGGGGTCCCTGGAAAACACAAGCTTGCAGATAGATGGAGACCTGAACCTTTTGTTGTTTGCAAGAGGCTACCGGGCCTGCCCGTTTACAGACTTAAACCAGAAGGGAAGGTGGGATCTTTGAAGACCTGGCATCGGAACCACCTACTCCCACTAGCGGAGGCAGTTCGGATACCCCCTGTGACGGATTCCCCTGAGCCAACTTCCATCCTGGATACTCCCAGACCGAACACTCGGTCCCAGACCCCTCAGATTGGGGATACAGAGACCTCGGAGATGACTGAAGATGAGGGAGAAGAACTTGACTGGCTTTGGCCTTCACAGGCCCCAGGAACCTCTGCTATTGATCTTCCACCTGAAGAAGACACCATGGATCAGACGCTGAATGCAGAAGATACTGAGTTCATTCTGTCCAGTCCTTGGTCAGATTCTTGGGAGAGAAGAAGATCCAAGGGAGTCTCTGTACCTCCCTGCTCCGGAGTCCAGTGCTCCCGAACCAGAGGAAATTCCTGAGTTGGTTCCAGAGGAGGTGCCTGTTCTAACAGAGAGCCCAAGAGGACAGAGGAAGCGAAGAGCCATAAAGCCTCCCAGAAGATTAACTTACCCACAGATGGGGAGAAGTGCGGAAGACACTGTGGTTACTGCCAGAAGGAATACAGAAGACCCTGACCCTGACCCTCCCACTGTTCATTTAGTGGGGGGCAACCCCAGCTCACTCTCTGGCACAGTTAGGCAGGACACTAGTGATGGTGTGACCTCTGGGCAGGGGAGTTCACCGCCTCGGTTTTGGTGGGAATTTCCTCTGCCAACATCATACGAAACTTTGATTGATGTTGTACGTTCTGTGATTTAAGTTTATGTTATCTTTGGGGACCAAAGAGTTTAAGTGGGGGAGTGTGTAGCGGGGTCTCCCAGAGTGCAGTTAGCCACCGCACAGACTCATGGGAGGGGTTATTTAAGGAAGAGGGGAGGCGGAGCTCGGCCTCTTTGGACACCGCACTGCAAGCAAGAGTTTCTTCCTGTGCGGATCTGCTGCAGTGCAAGGCCTGAAGCCTGGGCCTTGCGCAACTTCCAAAGAGCCTTCCACCCCACTGCGGAGCCTGGGTGGCATCTGACTTGTCGAGTGAGGACATCAGTTGGATCGGGGACCCGATCGTTGCAGACGCTGTGTGCGGAGACACAGCAGGTGGAAGTCCCAGGCTGGGATCGCGCCCGGAGTGGTGAGCGAGCACTTGCTCAATCAAATAGACTTTACAGATTCTAGGCCTATAGACTGCCGTGGCTCACCGATCGTTTGCTTGTTGTTCCACTGGGGGACCGGTAGCAGGACAGAGTTGAAGTGTCCCCCCAGCATAGTGTTCTTAGTGATTGCCAGTTTGTGGATTACAAATACCATTCATCAAGTGCACCACCGAAAGTTTGCATGCAAAGAAATCCCTATAGGAAGGACTGAGATTTATTCTGGGTCAGGCCTGGCCAGGGTGGGGATATAGGATATTGTTTAGTGCGCCACAGGGCGTGTATACCATAATAGCTACGCGTGGTGGATAACCGCGCAGCACCATTATTGTGTGCTATATTGATTGCTGCAGGGCTCTGCAAGCCAGTTGTGTGTATTATATTCTGTTTAAGCCTTTTTTTACAACCAAAGTAAACTGTTATACTTAATCTTTAATATTTGTGTGTTGTCTTACTGTAAGGAGGGTGCCTTTACCAAACCCATTGATTATGATAAAAATATAACCCCTAGACTAGCTGTGCCAGAGTGGGTCGAGCAGATTGCCGGGGGTTGGTGGTGCTGTACACAGGGCCCGAAAACAAATCCAGTGGCTCTCTTATGTGGGGGTAGCGCTACATATGTATAAGCAGAAAAGAAGACCTCTTAACCACTTGCCGACCGCTCACGGCATATATACGTCGGCAGAATGGCTCGTACAGGCACAATCACGTACCTGTACGTGGCCCTTTAACTGCCGACGTCGGGGATCCCCCTGCCTTCCTCGTGAGTGGGACCGCGGGTCCCGCGGACTCGATCGCCGCGGGGATCCCCACGACTCACGGAGGCTCGGAGCGGTGAGATGCTGTGTAAACACAGCATCTCCCCACTCCTCTACTGACACTGTCAGCGATCTCCACTCTGTGTAATCAGAGCGGAGATCGGTGATGTGTCAGTCGTAGCCACGCCCCCCCTCAGTTAGTAACACGCCCCTAGGCACACTTAACCCCTCCAGCGCCCCTAGTGGTTAACTCCTTCACTGCCAGTGTCATTTTCACAGTAACCAGTGCATTTTTATTGCACTGATCGCTGTGAAAATGACAATGGTCCCAAAAATGTGTCAAAAGTGTCCGATGTGTCTGCCATAAAGTCGCAGTCACAAAAAAAATCGCTGATCGCCGCCATTACTAGTAAAAAAAAAAAAAAATTATAAAAATGCCTTAAAACTATACCCTATTTTGTAAATGCTATAATTTTTGCGCAAACCAATCAATAAACGGCGATTGCAATTTTTTTACCAAAAATATGTAGAAGAATACGTATTGGCTTAAACTGAGGAAAAAAAATGTTTTTTTATATATTTTTGGGGGATATTTATTACAGAAAAAAGTAAAAAATATGTCCAATTTTCACTCTATTTTTGTTTATAGCGCAAAAAATTAAAACCGCAGAGGTGATTAAATACCACCAAAAGAAAGCTCTATTTGTGGGAAAAAAAGGACGCCAATTTTGTTTGGGAGCCACGTCGCATGACCGCGCAATTGTCAGTTAAAGCGACGCAGTGCCGAATTGCAAAAAGGGGCCTGGTCATAATGGCCCGTATTGGTCCGGGGCTTAAGTGGTTAATTATAGTTTCAGTACAGCTTACAACCAGATAAGTACTTTTAGCGTTAGATCACCCCGGGAGGGCCTCCCTTCATAGTTACTTGAGGAGGCGAAGATCCTCTTATCCCCTAAGCACCCCTATCAGGATCAGACTATGCCAAGGAAGAGAATCTCCAATCTCCCTCATGGCTCCATCCCTTGGCCTCCTAAGCTTCTCCTCTATAGTGGCCCTGCTATGTAGTCAAGATGCCAGGCCTACTTATCCAACACTTCATTTTCCAAGAAATTATAAAGGAAATAGTGTTCCTTGAGGTCATCTCCAGGTTCCTCAACAATCTGAGAGATAAAAATAAGAAGAAAAGAAAAGAAAAGGAGGGGGAAAAAAGAGGGAATGCTAGGGAGGAGGGAAGGGAATGCGGTATGTGCCTAACCTGAGATTAATGTAGATTGAGGAGCTGGTGGAACATCTTGATTAAGTGATATCCCAATAAAATTAGTCCATGGTTCCCAGATTTTTTCAAACTTCGGGATTGTATTATTCAAGGTACTGGACAATTTTTCTTGGGTCATTATCCAAGATATTTTCTGTTTGGTTTCTGAAAGGAAGGGTTTAGGTTTCTTCCACGCTTTGGCTATTGTTAGCTTGTCTGAGCACACCGTCAGGTTTTTATAGCGTCAGGTACCCTCATATATTACCTAATAAAGGTTTTAACCCCCTGATTTCCCCCTAGTTAACCCTTTCACCCCTGTCACCAGTAATCACTGTATTCGTTTAACGGGTGACGCTGGTCAGTTAGTTTGTTTTTTATAGCATCAGTGCACCCGCCGTATATTACCCAATAAAGGTTTAACCCCCTAATCGCACGGTGATATCAGTTAGGTTTTAGGGTCAGTTAGGGTCTGCGTTGCCCCAGGTAGCATCAGATTAGTGCCAGTAGCGCTAACACCCATGCACGCACCATACACCACCCTTAGTAGTATAGTATCGGAACGGATCAATATCTGATCTGATCAGATCTATACTACCGTCCCCAGCTGTTTAGGGTTCCCAAAAATGCAGTGTTAGCGGGATCAGCCCACTTACCTGCTAGCACCTACGTTTTGCCTCTCCGCCCAGCCCAGCCCACCCAAGTGCAGTATCGATCGATCACTGTCACTTACAAAACACTAAACACATAACTGCAGCGTTCGCAGAGTAAAGCCCCATACACACTATCAGTTTTCTTGCAGGTTTTTCTCTTCAGGTTTACCAAAACCATCTAATATGAGGTCAAACCTTAAGAGTTTCAATTCGTATGCAATCAGGCAGGCCCTTGCACTACATGGTTTTGGTAAACCTGAAGAGAAAAACCTGCAAGAAAACTGATAGTGTGTATGGGGCTTTAGGCCTGATTCCTGCGATCGCTAACAGTTTTTTTGGTAGTGTTTGACACTCTAGGAGCTTTTTTTCCTGTGAATCTCACTAGTCTACCAGTAAATTTAGAGACCAAAATGGCAAATCGAAGGTACACTAGTGAAGAGGCCTACACATTTCTGAGAATGACAGATAGTGAAGAGGAAGTCACTCATCTGTCAGATTCAGGCTCAGAATACGATCCTGTAGACAGCAGCGGCTCCCTGACAAATAGCTCTGATGACGGAGTTGTGGTCCCTGCCAAGATCAGGCGTACCCGACCCCGTTCTTCTGCTGTTGTTGAGGTGTAAGAACCGCAGGGCTCTCGTATAGAGCAGAGAGCCAGTACTAGTGCCGCTCATACTTCTGGTGAACTGGCAAGCACCAGTGGCCTAGTACACCCTGGTCGTACATCCAGCACTGCAGTAACACTTGGTGATGTGGCGAGTCCCATAAGTGCAGTTCAAGCTGGTGAGGTGGCAAGCACGAGTAGTGTCCCGCTGCTACCAAGAAGACAAAGACAGGCCCGTTGTGCCCATAGTGCCCTTCCTGCAGAATTTGCCAATCCGAATTAGGAGCCCACCACTTCTGCAGCACCCATACTTCCCCCATTCACTGACCAATCCGGAATTCAGGTGAAAACAGTTGATTTTACATCACTTAATTTTTATTCGCTGTTTTTCACAGAAGATCTCTATAGATCTATTGTGGACTAAAGCAATTTGTATGCTGGTCAATTCATCGGCGCTAATCCCCAGTTGTCCTCCCTTGCCAGAGATTGGAAACCAATTACGGTTTCTGAATTTAAGACCTTTCTGGGCCTATCCCTCCTCATGGGCATAACTAAAATGAGTACTGTGAGGGGGTTAGCTCGGCAGCGGGTGTGTGTGACCCCCGGGATGGGCTCCCCACACAAAAACAGGCCCAGCAGACGGAGGTTGTGGTTTTCAAAATCAAAAAAGGTGCCGTTTATTTTCTATTTACAGTGACAAAAACACAGCAAAGCAAAAGAAACAAACAAAATAAATCCTGGTCAACTTGACCTCTGACTAAACATACAGGTTTCCTAACTAACAACTGGGATCAGCCTAGTGCTGTCCTAGTCCCTGGTTTTAAATGTCCAAGCAAAATATAGCCACACAGGCTTTCTCTCACCGCACAGGGGTTCACTCTCCCTAGACAGTCCACACAGGTCTGCTTCCAGGCATGAGCTAACATCTAATGAATCTGGGAGTTTTTATAGAGGCCTTAAACGAACTGACAGGCTTCAGCTGGCCTCATCAACTCCCTGCCTGCACGACGCCCAGCCCTCTCCCTAGAGGTATGAGTCATCAATGAGCCCACTAGTCTCAGCTGGGCTTATACAACTCTCCACCTAGCTGTATAAATCGGCGTAAAGCCTGAATCTGGGCGAAATATATCTACCCCCCTGGATGCAACCAGGTGACTTTACCTTCCTGCTGTCACATACCCCCCCCTCTTGTTTTAACCTCGGGGTTGGAACACCAGCAATCAGGCATTCATGTACTCGAGACAAAGCATCCACATTCCCCATTTGAACGCCAGGGCGATGCTTTACTGTGAAGTTGAATTCCTGTAGGGCCAGGAACCACCTATTCACTCTTCTATTTGTCTCCTTGTTTTGAGCCATCCACTTTAACGGAGCGTGATCCGTAACCATGTCAAAGTGCCTACCTAGCAGGTAGTACCGAAGGGAATCTAGAGCCCACTTCACCGCTAAACACTCCTTTTCAACGGTGGCGTAATTTACCTCATGGGACTTCAACTTCCTGCTGAGGTAAATGACTGGGTGCTCTTCCCCGTTCCAGACCTGGGACAATACTGCTCCTAACCCCACATCTGACGCATCACTTTGTACGACAAAGTCTTTAGAGAAGTCGGGTGAGTACAACACTGGCTGGCTACATAAGGCTTGTTTCAAGAATTGGAATGCTGCCTCAGCCTCGGGGGTCCATTTAATCATGACCGACCCTTTCCCCTTCGTCAGGTTGGTTAGGGGCACAGCCTTAGAAGCAAAGTGGGGAATGAATCGCCGATAATACCCAGCGATTCCCAGAAAGGCTCGTACCTGCTTCTTGCTGTTGGGACGTGGCCAACTCTGGATGGCCTCGACTTTGTTGAGTTGGGGTTTTATTACTCCCCTCCCAATGGTGTACCCAAGATATTTGGCCTCCTCCTGCCCAATGGTACACTTCTTGGGGTTAGCCGTAAACCCTGCTTCCCGAACAGAGTCCAGGACTGCTTGCACTTTTGGCAGATGTGAGGCCCAATCTGTGCTATGGACAATTACGTCATCCAGGTAAGCCGCAGCATACTTCCGATGGGGCCTCAGCATCTGGTCCATTTTCCGCTGGAATGTGGCCGGCGCATTCTGTAACCCGAACGGCATTCTTTTATATTGGAACGCCCCGTCTGGGGTTACAAATGCGGTTTTCTCTTTGGCTGACTTGGCCAGGGGGATTTGCCAATACCCTTTTGTGAGGTCAAGAGTCGTCATGTATCGGGCTGTTCCCAGCCGGTCGATCAACTCATCTATACGTGGCATGGGGTAGGTGTCAAATTTTGTAACTTTGTTCAACTGACGAAAATCGTTACAAAATCGCCAGCTCCCATCCGGTTTAGGCACCAACACAATGGGACTAGACCAATCACTTTGGGACTCCTCTATCACCCCTAAGTTCAGCATTTTCTGTACTTCCTCCCGTATTGCCTCCCGTCGGGCCTCTGGGATCCGATAGGGTTTTAACTTCACCCTTTCACCGGGCGGGGTAATAATGTCATGCTCTACCCCAGATGTTTGTCCCGGCAGCTCAGAGAATACCTCCTTGTTGCGAAGCACAAACTCCTTAACCTCCTGTTGTTGGGGTTGTGACAAGGTGGCTGCGATTCCAACCTCAGGAATCACGCAACCAGTTTGAGCTGGTGACCAAGTGTCTGCGACTAGGGACTCTCTATCCCTCCAGGCTTTCAACAGATTAACGTGATAGATCTGTTCGGGCTTTCGCCTTCCTGGTTGTCTGACCTTGTAATTCACTTCGCTCACTTTTTCCATTATCTCGTAGGGGCCTTGCCATTTGGCAAGGAATTTACTTTCAACCGTAGGGACAAGTACCAATATCCTATCCCCCGGGGAAAAGGTACGGGTCTTGGCTCCACGGTTGTACACTCTCTGCTGTGCCAACTGCGCTTGGGCCAAATGTTCCTTCACGATGGGCATTACCTGTGCAATTCGATCTTGCATCAGGGCGACATGCTCAATCACACTCCTGTGGGGAGAACTCTCACTTTCCCAAGTTTCCTTGGCAATATCCAACAGCCCTCTTGGGTGTCTCCCATACAGTAACTCAAAGGGGGAGAATCCCGTAGAGGATTGGGGCACCTCCCTAATAGCAAACATCAAATAAGGAAGTAGACAGTCCCAATCCTTTCCATCCCTATCCACCACTTTCTTCAACATTTGTTTTAGGGTTTTGTTGAATCTTTCAACCAGCCCATCGGTTTGGGGGTGATACACAGATGTACGTAATTGCGTCACTTTGAACAATTTACACAGCTCCTTCATAACCCGGGACATAAAGGGTGTACCTTGGTCCGTAAGCAGTTCTTTACAAATACCCACCCGGCTAAAAACAAGAGATAGCTCTTTGGCTATGGTTTTGGCCGAGGTATTTCTGAGAGGGATCGCTTCTGGATAACGGGTGGCATAGTCCATTATAACCAATATGTACTGGTGCCCCCTAGCGGACTTGATTATAGGACCTACCAAATCCATTGCGATTCTCTCAAACGGGACCTCAATGATGGGTAGAGGGACCAGCGGGCTACGGAAGTGTGGCATCGGGGCCGACCTCTGACACACAGGGCAGGAGGAACAATAATTTTCTATGTCCTTCATCACCCCAGGCCAATAGAATCTCTGTAATACCCTCTCTCGGGTTTTCTCTGTCCCCAGATGACCTCCAAGAATGTGCCCATGGGCCAACTCCAACACCAACTTCCTGTAAGGTTTGGGCACCACAAGCTGCTCAACGGTTTCTTCTGCCCTTTTTGCCACCCGATACAGTAGGTCCTTCTCTACGCTGAAGTATGGGTAAGTGCAGGTATTATCTGGGTTCACTAACTCGCCATCTATTTTCACTACGTTTTCCCGTGCCTTTATTAGGGCGGGGTCTTTCAACTGTTCTGTGGCAAAGTTTTCCCTGTGAACCTCAAGATCAGAAAACTCCACAGACGGTAGGTTTTCGTCTGAGGAGGTGGGCTCCTCTCCAGTTTCTTGAGTCTCCCCTGCCAATACTGACAAGGGAAATTCGGGAGAGTCCTCACCACTCTCAGAGGAGTTCTGGCTATCATATTCCTGGTACATAGGGGCACCAGTGGGGGGCTCAGGATCATCCCACAGTTCCCAGAACTTCGGAAAATCCCTTCCCACAATGGCGTCATGCGGTAACTGAGACACTAAGCCCACTGGATGAGAAAGGGTACCTTTGGGGGTCTCGAAACACACTGTAGTCACTGGATACTCTCGGGTGTCCCCATGCACACAAATAACAGCTACCTTGCTATTCCCAGAGACCTCTGTTTTAACTAATTCAGCCTTTATCAGGGTCACAAGGCTACCTGAATCCAGCAATACCACAACATTTCTACCATTAATACACATTTTGCATAAATGTTTCTCAGTTCCCCGAATGGCAGTGCATGCGACTGTCGCACACAGCGACTGACATCTGCCCGTCAGAAAGTCACACTGCATGGGTTCCTCCAAAACCGGGCAATTTGCTGCAATATGTCCCGCTTGCCGGCAGCGGTAGCAAATGATCCTTCTTGCCGCCTCTTGAGCCGCTGATTTCCCAGGCTGTTCTCGCCAAACTTGGGGTAGAGCTCCCACCCTCTCACTCTCTCCACCCTTACCCCTTGGAATCATCTTATCCGCCCCTGGGGATGGTCTGGTCTTAGGGTGGAAAGTCCGAGTGTCTCTGGAAGAGGCCGTCAGGTTCTCTGTAGCCAAGTATTTCTCCACACGATCCACAAGACCATCGGCCGTCTCTGGGTCTCCATGGCTTACCCACTTTTGGATGGCAGTAGGAAGAGCTCTCAAAAACCGATCCATTACAACACGTTCCACAATCTTTGGTGCGGACAAAGTCTCTGGCTGTAGCCACTTTCTGCTCAGGTGAATGAGATCATACATTTGAGACCTGGGGGGTTTTCCAAGCTGGAAAGTCCAGTTATGCACACGCTGAGCCCGGACAGCCAGGGTGACACCCAGCCTTGCCAATATTTCAGCTTTTAGCATCACATAGTCTTTTGCTTGGTCAGGCTCTAGGTCATAGTAAGCTTTCTGCGATTCACCCGTTAACAGAGGAGCCACCAGTCCAGCCCACTGCTCCTCAGGCCACTTTTCTCTTTCAGCAGTCCTTTCAAACGTGGTCAAAAATACCTCTGGATCATCCTCTCCAGTCATTTTTGTCAATAAACGACTCACCCCAAAGGACGCTGTATTAGTGGGACGGCTTTCCTCACTGGTCTGCGGACGTTGCTGCATTACTGCTTCCATTTGTTGTAGTCTCTGCTCTTGCTTCTGTAATAGGTCTATGAAGCGGGCCTCAGATCGTTGCTGGGCTTGTTGCTGAGCTTCCAGACTCTGTTGGTGAGCTTGCTGCTGGGCTGCAAGGCTCTGTTGATGAGCTTGCTGCTGGGCTGCGAAGTTCTGTTGTTGAGCTGCAAGGCTCTTTTGCAAACCTGCATTTGTCTGCTGTTGATTGGCATTTGCTAGAGCCAGCTGTTTCAGTATCTCCTCCATGCTGGCTTAAAAAAAAAACTGCCACTGGTTCTCCACCAACTGTGAGGGGGTTAGCTCGGCAGCGGGTGTGTGTGACCCCCGGGATGGGCTCCCCACACAAAAACAGGCCCAGCAGACGGAGGTTGTGGTTTTCAAAATCAAAAAAGGTGCCGTTTATTTTCTATTTACAGTGACAAAAACACAGCAAAGCAAAAGAAACAAACAAAATAAATCCTGGTCAACTTGACCTCTGACTAAACATACAGGTTTCCTAACTAACAACTGGGATCAGCCTAGTGCTGTCCTAGTCCCTGGTTTTAAATGTCCAAGCAAAATATAGCCACACAGGCTTTCTCTCACCGCACAGGGGTTCACTCTCCCTAGACAGTCCACACAGGTCTGCTTCCAGGCATGAGCTAACATCTAATGAATCTGGGAGTTTTTATAGAGGCCTTAAACGAACTGACAGGCTTCAGCTGGCCTCATCAACTCCCTGCCTGCACGACGCCCAGCCCTCTCCCTAGAGGTATGAGTCATCAATGAGCCCACTAGTCTCAGCTGGGCTTATACAACTCTCCACCTAGCTGTATAAATCGGCGTAAAGCCTGAATCTGGGCGAAATATATCTACCCCCCTGGATGCAACCAGGTGACTTTACCTTCCTGCTGTCACAGTACGTTGCAGTCATATTGGTCCACTGACCTAATTTACCATATGCCCCTGTTCTCTGCCTCCATGGCCAGGGCACGATACGAGCAGATCTTGCGGTTCATGCACTTCAACGACAATGAACTCTGTCGTCCTTGGGGAGACCCTGGATACGATCGGCTCTACAAAATTCGGCCCCTCATAAACAACTTCAATGAACGTTTTGCAGCCTTGTTTACTCACAATCAAGTTGTCTGCATTGATGAGTCCCTGATTACGTTTTCTGGCCACTTGTCTTTCAAACAGTATCTTCCCAGCAAGAGTGCCAGATATGGGGTCAAGATGTATAAGCTCTGTGACAGGGCAACAGGCAACATGGAGTTTTATGGTTTACGGGGGAAGAGATAGTTACGTAGAGCCGGAGAACTGCCCAGATTACATTGGGAGCACTGGTAAGATAGTGTGGGACTTGGTGTCACCCTTATTCGGAAAGGGGTACCATTTGTATGTGGACAATTATTACACGAGCGTGCCACTTTTTAGTCACTTGTTTGATCATCAGATTGGCGCATGTGGCGCTGTGCGATCTAATCGCTGGGGCTTAATTACCCCAGCAACTTGTAGATTCCTAGGCTGGGGGAGAGAGCCTGCTTGAAGTGTAATAGTTTGCTCGCTGTGAAGTGGAGGGATAATAAGAATGTTTTCATTCTGTCCTCCCTTCACACAGACACGACGGTCCAAATTCCTACGGCGACTGGTGTTGTGGAGTAACCCCTCTGTGTCCACGTATATAACCTTAACATGGGAGGGGTGGACTCAACGACCAGTTGTTGGCACCGTACCTAGTTGCCCGTAAGGCCAGACGCTGGACCAAAAAAGTGTCTGTATACTTATTTCAATTGGCTTTCTGTTTCCAGACTGTGCTCCACCCCACCTTCGCAATCCAAATGCAGTAAGCCGGCTGCATGAGAGGCATTTTCCGTATGTCCTCCCTAGTACCCCTACCCAACGAGCCCCCCAAAGAAAATGTTGTGTCTGTAGAAAGTGCGGATATAGGTGTGACACCCGCTATTATTGTCCCTCCTGTCCTGACCATCCTGGTCTTTGCATTGGTGAATGTTTTGAACGCTACCATACCCTAGTGGAGTTTTAGCGTAGGATACAGCACTGCACAGGCTAGGACACATTTTCACAGGGTCTCCCAAGATGCCATCGCAAAAAAAAACACAAGAAAAAAAAGTAGTTATCGTTTCATTGTTCTCTCTCTCTCTATTGTTCTGCTCTTTTTTACTGTATTCTATGCTTAACTGCAATGTTTTATTGTTATTATGTGTAGCAGGGTCTCCTTTAAGGCCCCGGAACTACATTACCCACAACCCCATCCGGCCTTAGGGTGAAAGTTTCAACCGCAGAGACTCATGGGAGGGGCTATTTAAGGAAGAGGAGAGGCGGAGCTCGGCCTCTTTGGACACCGCACTGCAAGCAACCAGTCTTCCTGTGCGGATCTGCTGCGGTGCAAGGCCCAAAGCCTGGGGCCTTACGTGACTTCCGAAGAGCCTTCCACCCCACTGCGGAGCCTGGGTGGATCCTGTCTTGTCGTGTGAGGACATCAGTTGTATCGGGGACCCGATCGTTACAGACGCTGTGTGGGATACACAGCCGGTGAAAGTCCCGGACTGGGAACACGTCCGGAGTGGTGAGCAGGCACCTGCCCAGACCAATAGACTGTGTCGTGTCCAGGCCTATAGAACTGCATAGGCCCACAGTTCATGTTTATCTGCTGTTCCACGGGGGGACCGGTAGCAGGACAGAGTTGAAGTGTCCCCCCCCAGTATAGTTATTCCAAGTTACTGCCTGTTGTGGATTACAAATTAGAATTTCATCAAGTGCACCACCGAAAGCTGGCATGCGAAGAAATCCTTATAGGAAGTGACTGAGATTTACTCCATGTCAGGCCTGACTTGGGTGGGGAGATAGTATATTGTTTAGTGCGCCATAGGGCGCGCACACCATAATAGCTACGCGTGGTGTAGTACCGCGCAGTGCCATTATAGTGTGCTGAATTGATGCCAGTTGCATGTGTGATGTTATACCTATGCTATTTACTATAAGAGTAAAACCGTTATAATCAATCTCTCGCCTTAGTGTGTTGTCTTACTGCTTAGAGATTAATTCATGCAATACAATTGTGTGTGGGATAAGTATAGCCCTAGACTAACTGTGCCAGCGGGGGTCGAGTAAGATTGCTGGGGGTTGGCGGTACTGCACGCAGAGCCCGAAAATAAACCAGCGGCTCTCTTAACTGGGGGTAGCGCTACACGTGGGGGCTCTCGAGTCCGGGATCCTGTTGCAGCAAGTAACGCGCCAAAAGTACCAGAATGGACCCACTAGAAGTAGGACAGTGGTGTAAAACTGTCAACATAGATCCAGCCCGGTGAAGTAACCTGCTTGAAAGCCACAGTGAAACTCACTTGGGAGCAGTCTGGCCCTTTTGTCATGTTGGAACCCGACCCCAGGGAAGAACATTCGGGCCTAGAAGTAGTCCCAGAAGTGGTTCCAGTGAGGGCCCTGAAGAAGGCTCATTGTAAAGTGCCTGTGAGCGTCAGAAATACCACGGATGGTCCCATGGAAATCCCAGCCTGGCTGTTACTGGGCCGAGTGAGCCCCGCTACCCTAGTTGCTTCGCCAGATGTGGGGAAGACAGATGGAGAAAGTACTGTATGGGAGAAAATTTCCATGGAGAATCCAAATCTGCCCAGGGCTTGGAAGGAGAGAGCCAAGGCCCAGTTGGTCAGGTGGGAAAGGATCTTTTCCCAGGACGAGTTCGATGTGGGGTGTGCTAGGAGTGCCACCCATCGGATCCGCCTCCAGGAAGACAAACCCTTCAGGGAAAGGGTTTGGTGGGTTCCATTGGCAGACCTCGAAGACTTGAGGGAACAGCTCGCCGAGCTCAAGCGAACAGGGGTGATCCAAGAATCTAGAAGTCCCTATGCCTCCCCTATAGTGGTGGTCCGGAAGAAGAAGGGATCACTGAGGCTGTGCATAGACTATAGGACCCTCAACAGGAGGACCATACCAGACCAGTATACCACTCCAAGGATAGAGGATGCCCTACAGAGCTTGTCTGGAGCCAAGTGGTTCAGTGTTATGGACCTCAAGAGCGGGTACTATCAGATCCCTATGCACCCAGAAGACAAAGAGAAGACGGCTTTCATAACCCCAGTGGGGTTCTTTGAATTTAACCGGATGCCTCAGGGTCTGTCTGGAGCTCCAGCAACCTTCCAACGTCTCATGGAGAAGACTGTGGGAGACATGAACCTCATCGAAGTCCTCGCATACTTGGATGACATCATTGTCTTCGGAATGAACCTTGGCAGAGCATGAGGAGAGACTGGAGAAAGTCTTGAAGAGACTGAGTGAGGAAGGACTCAAGCTTTCACCTGAAAAGTGCCAATTCTATCAGTCATCAGTCAACTATCTGGGGCATATAGTGTCTGAAGATGGGGTAGCCACAGACCCCGAAAAATTGGAGGCAGTCACCTCCTGGCCCAGACCCACTACTGTGACAGAGCTCAGATCCTTTCTGGGGTTCTGTTCCTATTACAGGAGGTTTGTGGAGGGGTTTGCTCGGATAGCCAGGCCTCTGAATGAGCTGCTAAAGACAGAGGGGGAAGAGGATGACACAGTCCCCAGAAAACCAGGGGAGTCAGTCAAGGACCAGTGGAATGAGAAGTGTGAGAATGCCTTCCAGATGTTGAAGAAGACATTGACCACTGCCCCTGTCCTGGCCTACGCAGACCTTAATGCCCCATACACACGATCGTTTTTCATGCCGTTAAAAATGCCATTTTGAAAAATGGGCATTAAAACCGATCGTGTGTATGCTCCAGAGCATTTTTAACGACGTGAAAAACGGCCATTAAAAATTTCGAACATGCTCTATTTTTTCATGTCGTTTTTCATGTCGTTTTTTTTAGCGACGTGAAAAACAATAGTGTGTATGCTTTAACGACGTGAAAACAAACGTGCATGCTCAGAATCAAGTATGATACGGGAGCGCTCGTTCTGGTAAAACTAGCGTTCGTAATGGAGATAGCACATTCATCACACAGTAACGGACTGAAAAGCACGAGGCTGAAAAACGCGAATCGTCGCTCAACAAACTTTACTAACATGAAGGGTGGCACCATTCGAAAGGAACTTCCCCTTTATAGTGCCGTCGTACGTGCTGTACGTCACTGCGCTTTGCTCGAGCAGTTTTTTTAATGATCGTGTGTACGCAAGACAGGCTTGAGAGGAAACATGAAAAAACGACAAGAAAAACGTTGGTTTAAAAAATGCCATGAAAAATGATCGTGTGTATGGGGCATAAGAAGCCTTATGAACTTCATGTAGATGCCAGTCATGATGGTTTGGGAGGAGTGCTGTATCAGGAGCATGAAGAGCAACTGAGGCCTGTTGCGTATGTGAGCAGAAGTCTGACTCCCTCCGAAAAGAACTATCCTACCCATAAGTTGGAGTTCTTGGCCCTTAAGTGGGCAGTAGTTGACAAACTCAGAGACTATTTATATGGGGCGGAATTCACAGTGAAAACAGACAACAGCCCCCTCACCTATCTCTTCACCACAGCAAAAGTTGGATGCCACAGGACATAGGTGGCTGGCGGCGCTGTCCGTCTTCGACTTCGGCCTAAAGTACAGACCTGTTGCTGGAAACCGAGATGCAGATGCTTTGTCTAGGAGATCACACGTCCCCACTTGCAGTACAGAAGACTGGGCCCAAGTGGCACCCGATGGGGTGCGGGCCCTCTGTCAAGGGGCTGAACTTCAAGCCAGTGGCGGCTCAAGAGCAGAAGAGATAGGTTTACCATAGTAGGAGTTCCCAAGCAATACTGTGGAGTAACCCAACTGGGGGAAGATAACTTACCAAGACTGTCTAAGAAGGAGCTGAGATCTGACCAGTTGGAGGACCCTATGGGGAGGTTGGTCCTAGAGGCCCTGGAAAATCAGGACCCGAATAGGCTCTCACGCCACCCTTCAAAGGAAGCTTGCCTGTTGAGGAAAGAGTGGGACAAGTTACAGGTGCATCAGGGAGTGGTCTACCAAAGGGGCCCCTCTGATGACCTAGAAGACAAATGGCAGCTGTTCTTGCCGGAGAAGTACAGAGAGACAGTCCTGGTTGCCCTGCATGACAACCATGGCCACATAGGGGCGGAAAGGACTTTCCAACTCGTTAGGGACCGTTTCTATTGGCCCTGCATGAGGGCTGAAGTTGAAGAATACTGCCACTCATGTGCACGATGCATCCAGAGAAAGACTTTGCCCCATCAAGCTGCCCCAATGGGCCATCTACAAAGTCAAAGCCCGCTTGATCTGGTATGCATTGATTTTCTCTGCCTCGAAACCCGACCTGAGTGGACTAGGAAATGTTCTGGTAGTAACCGACCATTTCACCCGGTATGCCCAGGCCTTCCCAACCAAAGACCAGAAGGCCTCCACTGTGGCCAAGGTACTTATGGAGAAATACTTCATACACTACGGGCTACCACAACGGCTCCATTCAGACCAAGGAAGGGACTTTGAAAGTTGACTGATACGAAAGCTCCTGGATACCTTGGGGATTAAGAAGACAAGGACTACCCCCTATCATCCACAAGGCGATGCTCAGCCGGAGAGGTTCAACCGAACCCTGCTCAATATGCTGGGAACTTTAAGCGGTGAAAAGAAGCAACATTGGAGCAACCACATAGCGGCCCTTGTGCATGCATACAATAGCACTATCAGCGACGCTACAGGGTACTCACCCTATAGACTCATGTTCGGGAGAGAAGCAAGACTGCCAGTGAATCTGAAAATACAAAAAAAGGTATATAGAGAGCTCATCCAATATATAATTTTCAGTGGTACCTATACAGGATGTAAATAATTTACTTATCTGCTACCAGATTATAAATAAAATACCTGAATATAAAGGTGTATGCCACGTGAAGAGCCTCTGAATAATTGAAAGCATATGCAAAAAAGGAGAGAGATGTAGGGAATCGGGAGTCCCCAACAGACAGTATTCTTCAAAAAGGCTCAATTAATTATATAAACTAAATATAAGTAAACCGCAATTGTGAAAGTAAAGAAAACAAATTTAATGATAATGAAAATAACACCACATATTAAACACCTAAAATCCGATAAATACCATTCAGCTTATTCACATAACACCGTCTGCAAATATCAGATAATTTCCCTCTATGGTGGACGGTCCCACGGTATAATGACCTTGTTTGTTTTTTCATCAATTTGACAGAGGAATTGACATTAAGATATCGGCTGTATATGAACCGATCCCGACTGTGTGAGTTGTAGAGTGTCAACCACATACAGGTTTACTTGTGTTCCCATACAATACGTTTCCTCCATCCATTCCCCCCCCTTTTTTTCCCAAACCCCCCCCCTTTCCCCCCCCCTCACGGTTGATTTCTATTTTACATTCATTCATTTCTTATAGTCTGTACAAATATAACTGCATTAACCAGCGTGAATGGTGGTATGATTGACCCATTTAAACAGCAGGTGGCTATAATCAACAACACCTGTTAGGTAATCTATATCTGGACAGACACCGGTTCTATGCGCATGCTCCGATGAAACCTTATTCAAGGCGAAACATGTAAGCAGTTAAGCAGTTTGCAGCTACACTCCATGTAGTGTTTAAACAGGGGTATCTTACCCACCGGACTAACCTCCAAAAGCACCCGCAATGATCATTCAACACGCCGTATTGATATGTAATCAACTCCGCGGCTTACTCATACCGAAAGTACACTACTGAGGATAGACTTTCTTCCCGAGTGTATTTGCTTGAACAAATCCGTTCAGACTTCAGTGAGTGAAAATCAATACATCATTGGTGATATTCGCAGAAACTTTCTGAACCAAGTGCTGACTGGAAACACAAGGAACTGGTGAGTGAGTGTTCTCTCCACAGATCAGTTGGCTGTTTAAAAATACAAGGCTGAGCAATTTTACAGTGACTATCCCGGTGAGGCATCAATAGCGATGATTACATCAATCTTTGCCTACCATACCGGTTGAAGTGCTTATATGCTCAAACCCAGCCCCGCGACACCCTCGCCACGCCAATCTGTGTGCAATATCGCCGGCATATGTATGTCCAATTAGCAGATCCACTCATGAACAGTTTCCTCAAAATGTTCTATACATAGAATGAACTTTGTTCATCATCAGTCATATACTGACAACTAAGAGCATTCATGATTTTTCCAACATCAGTAGTATATACAAGATCAGTAGCGGATGCATGTTTGTGATGTGTATGGTCGATTGGGTGGCCACCCCTGTTTAATGTTCATTTTTTGACTAGTCTCATTTTATATTAGGTGTTTATTATGTGGTGTTATTTTCATTATCATTAAATTTGTTTTCTTTACTTTCACAATTGCGGTTTACTTATATTTAGTTTATATAATTAATTGAGCCTTTTTGAAGAATACTGTCTGTTGGGGACTCCCGATTCCCCACATCTCTCTCCTTTTTTTGCATATGCCAGTGAATCTGGCCTTTGGCACCTCCATAGACCATTGTTCTGCTGCTTCCCACAAGGGATATGTTGATAGACTTAGACGTAATTTGAAAGTGGCCTATGAACAGGCCCAGGCGGCCTCGGAGCAAAGGGGAGCACGCAACAAGAGAAATTTTGATCTAAAGGTTAGGATCCAAGATCTACAACCAGGAGACAGAGTGTTGCTGTGGAACTTGGGAATCCCTGGAAAACACAAGCTTGCAGACAGATGGAGACCTGAACCTTATGTTGTTTGCAAAAGACTACCGGGCCTACCCGTTTACAGACTTAGACCAGAAGGGAAGTTGGGGCTTTTGAAGACCTGGCATCGGAACCACCTACTCTCACTAGCTGAGGCGGTTCGGATACCCCCTATGATGGATTCCCCTGAACCAACGTCCATTATGGACACTCCAAGACCAAACACTCAGTCTCAGACCCCTCGAACTGAGGATACCGAAGACTCGGAGATAAGTGAAGATGAGGGAGAGGAACTTGGTTGGCTTTGGCCTTCCCAGGCTCCGGCAACTTCAGCTATTGATCTTCCACCTGACGAAGATACCAAGGATCAAACACTGAATGCAGAAGCTACGGATGCTTGGGAAAGTGCTTGTGACCTACCACCTGAAGAAGATCCAAGGGAGTCCCTGTACCTCCCTGCCCCGGAGTCCAGTGCTACTGAACCAGAAGTAAATTCTAAGCCAGTTACAGAAGAAGAACCTGCCTCAACAGAAAGTCCAAGAGGACAGAGGAAGCGAAGAGCCATAAAACCTCCCAGGAGATTAACCTATCCACAAATGGGGAGGAGTGCTGAAGACACTGTGGTCACTGCCAGAAGGAGTATGGAGAACCCTGAGTCTCCCACTGTTCATTTGGTGGGAGGCAACCCCAACTCACTCTCTGGCACAGTTAGACAGGATACTGATGATAGTGTGTCCTGTGGGCAGGGGAGTTCGCTACCTTGGTTTTGGTGGGAATTTCCTCTGCCGACATCATATAAAACTTTGATTGATGTTGTACGTTCAGTAATTTAAGGTATGTTATCTTTGGGGACCAAAGAGTTTAAGTGGGGGGAGTGTGTAGCGGGGTCTCCTTTAAGGCCCCGGTACTACGTTACCCAGAACCCCATCCGGCCTTAGGGTGAAAGTTTCCACCGCAGAGACTCATGGGAGGGGCTATTTAAGGAAGAGGAGAGGCAGAGCTTGGCCTCTTTGGACACCGCGCTGCAAGCAACCAGTCTTCCTGTGCGGATCTGCTGCGGTGCAAGGCCCAAAGCCTGGGGCCTTACGTGACTTCCAAAGAGCCTTCCACCCCACTGCGGAGCCTGGGTGGATCCTGTCTTGTCGTGTGAGGACATCAGTTGGATCGGGGACCCGATCGTTACAGACGCTGTGTGGGATACACAGCCGGTGGAAGTCCCGGACTGGGATCGCGTCCGGAGTGGTGAGCGGGCACCTGCCCAGACCAATAGACTGTGTCGTGTCCAGGCCTATAGAACTGCATAGGCCCACAGTTCGTTTATTTGCTGTTCCACTGGGGGACCGGTAGCAGGACAGAGTTTAAGTGTCCCCCCCCCCCCAGTATAGTTATTCCAAGTTACTGCCTGTTGTGGATTACAAATTAGAATTTCATCAAGTGCACCACCGAAAGCTGGCATGCAAAGAAATCCTTATAGGAAGTGACTGAGATTTACTCCATGTCAGGCCTGACTCGGGTGGGGAGATAGTATATTGTTTAGTGCGCCATAGGGCGCGCACAACATAATAGCTACGCGTGGTGTAGTACCGCGCAGTGCCATTATAGTGTGCTGAATTGATGCCAGTTGCATGTGTG
Organism: Rana muscosa; assembly: GCA_029206835.1. NCBI lineage: Eukaryota > Metazoa > Chordata > Amphibia > Anura > Ranidae > Rana > Rana muscosa. The sequence goes on along the minus strand of CM055117.1, from coordinate 348,859,503 downwards.
ATTTTATACCTATGCTATTTACTATAAGAGTAAAACCGTTATAATCAATCTCTCGCCTTAGTGTGTTATCTTACTGCTTAGAGATTAATTCATGCAATACAATTGTGTGTGGGATAAGTATAGCCCTAGACTAACTGTGCCAGCGGGGGTCGAGTAAGATTGCTGGGGGTTGGCGGTACTGCACGCAGGGCCCGAAAATAAACCAGCGGCTCTCTTAACTGGGGGTAGCCCTACACGTGGGGGCTCTCGAGTCCGGGATCCTGTTGCAGCAAGTAACGCGCCAAAAGTACCAGCATGGACCCACTAGAAGTAGGACAGTGGTGTAAAACTGTCAACATAGATCCAGCCCAGTGAAGTAACCTGCTTGAAAGCCACAGTGAAACTCACTTGGGAGCAGTCTGGCCCTTTTGTCATGTTGGAACCCGACCCCAGGGAAGAACATTCGGGCCTAGAAGTAGTCCCAGAAGTGGTTCCAGTGAGGGCCCTGAAGAAGGCTCATTGTAAAGTGCCTGTGAGCGTCAGAAATACCACGGATGGTCCCATGGAAATCCCAGCTAGGCTGTTACTGGGCCGAGTGAGCCCTGCTACCCCAGTTGCTTCGCCAGATGTGGGGAAGACAGATGGAGAAAGTACTATATGGGAGAAAATTTCCATGGAGAATCCAAATCTGCCCAGGGCTTGGAAGGAGAGAGCCAAAGCCCAGTTGGTCAGGTGGGAAAGGATATTTTCCCAGGACAAGTTCGATGTGGGGATCCGCCTCCAGGAAGACAAACCCTTCAGGGAAAGGGTTAGGCGGGTTCCGTTGGCAGACCTCGAAGACTTCAGGGAACAGCTCGCCGAGCTCAAGCGAACAGGTGTGATCCAAGAATCTAGAAGTCCCTATGCCTCCCCTATAGTGGTGGTCCGGAAGAAGAATGGATCACTGAGGCTGTGCATAGACTATAGGACCCTCAACAGGAGGACCATACCGGACCAGTATACCACTCCAAGGATAGAGGATGCCCTACAGAGCTTGTCTGGAGCCAAGTGGTTCAGTGTTATGGACCTCAAGAGCGGGTACTATCAGATCCCTATGCACCCAGAAGACAAAGGAAAGACGGCTTTCATAACCCCAGTGGGGTTCTTTGAATTTAACCGGATGCCTCAGGGTCTGTCTGGAGCTCCAGCCACCTTCCAACGTCTCATGGAGAAGACTGTGGGAGACATGAACCTCATCGAAGTCCTCGTATACTTGGATGACATCATTGTCTTCGGAAGAACATTGGAAAAGCATGAGGAGAGACTGGAGAAAGTCTTGAAGAGACTGAGTGAGGAAGGACTCAAGCTCTCACCTGAAAAGTGCCAATTCTATCAGTCATCAGTCAACTATCTGGGGCATATAGTGTCTGAAGATGGGGTAGCCACAGACCCCAAAAAATTGGAGGCAGTTACCTCCTGGTCCAGGCCCACCACTGTGACAGAGCTCAGATCCTTCCTGGGGTTCTGTTCCTATTACAGGAGGTTTGTGGAGGGGTTTGCTTGGATAGTCAGGCCTCTGAATGAGCTGCTAAAGACAGAGGGGGAAGAGGATGACACAGGCCCCAGAAAACCAGGGGAGTCAGTCAAGGACCAGTGGAACGAGAAGTGTGAGAATGCCTTCCAGATGTTGAAGAAGACATTGACCACTGCCCCTGTCCTGGCCTACGCAGACCCTAATGCCCCATACACACGATCGTTTTTCATGCCGTTAAAAATGCCATTTTGAAAAATGGGCATTAAAACCGATCGTGTGTATGCTCCAGAGCATTTTTAACGACGTGAAAAACGGGCATTAAAAATTTCGAACATGCTCTATTTTTTCACGTCGTTTTTCATGTCGTTTTTTTTAACGACGTGAAAAACGATAGTGTGTATGCTTTAACGATGTGAAAAAAAACGCGCATGCTCAGAATCAAGTATGATACGGGAGCGCTCATTCTGGTAAAACTAGCGTTCGTAATGGAGATAGCACATTCATCACACAGTAAAGGACTGAAAAGCACGAGGCTGAAAAGCGCGAATCGTCGCTCAACAAACTTTACTAACATGAAGGGTGGCACCATTCGAACGGAACTTCCCCTTTATAGTGCCGTCATACGTGCTGTACGTCACAGCGCTTTGCTCGAGCAGTTTTTTTAATGATCGTGTGTACGCAAGACAGGCTTGAGAGGAAACATGAAAAAAAACGTCAAGAAAAACGTCGGTTTAAAAAATGCCATGAAAAATGATCGTGTGTATGGGGCATAAGAAGCCTTATGAACTTCATGTAGATGCCAGTCATGATGGTTTGGGAGGAGTGCTGTATCAGGAGCATGAAGAGCAACTGAGGCCTGTTGCGTATGTGAGCAGAAGTCTGACTCCCTCCGAAAAGAACTATCCTACCCATAAGTTGGAGTTCCTGGCCCTTAAGTGGGCGGTAGTTGACAAACAGACAACAACCCCCTCACCTATCTCTTCACCACAGCAAAGTTGGATGCCACAGGACATAGGTGGCTGGCGGCGCTGTCCGTCTTCGACTTCGGCCTAAAGTACAGACCTGGGGCTGGAAACCGAGATGCAGATGCTTTGTCTAGGAGATCTCACGTCCCCACTTGCAGTACAGAAGACTGGGCCCAAGTGGCACCCGACGGGGTGCGGGCCCTCTGTCAAGGGGCTGAACTTCAAGCCAGTGGCGGCTCAAGAGCAGAAGAGATAGGGTTACCATAGTAGGAGTTCCCAAGCAATACTGTGGAGTAACCCAACTGGGGGAAGATAACTTACCAAGACTGTCTAAGAAGGAGCTGAGATCCGACCAGTTGGAGGACCCTATGGGGAGGTTGGTCCTAGAGGCCCTGGAAAATCAGGACCCGAATAGGCTCTCACGCCACCCTTCAAAGGAAGCTTGCCTGTTGAGGAAAGAGTGGGACAAGTTACAGGTGCATCAGGGAGTGGTCTACCAAAGGGGCCCCTCTGATGACCTAGAAGACAAATGGCAGCTGTTCTTGCCAGAGAAGTACAGAGAGACAGTCCTGGTTGCCCTGCATGACAACCATGGCCATATAGGGGCGGAAAGGACTTTCCAACTTGTTAGGGACCGTTTCTATTGGCCCTGCATGAGGGCTGAAGTTGAAGAATACTGCCACTCATGTGCACGATGCATCCAGAGAAAGACTTTGCCCCATCAAGCTGCCCCAATGGGCCATCTACAAAGTCAAAGCCCGCTTGATCTGGTATGCATTGATTTTCTCTGCCTCAAACCCGACCTGAGTGGACTAGGAAATGTTCTGGTAGTAACCGACCATTTCACCCGGTATTCCCAGGCCTTCCCAACCAAAGACCAGAAGGCCTCCACTGTGGCCAAGGTACTTATGGAGAAATACTTCATACACTACGGGCTACCACAACGGCTCCATTCAGACCAAGGAAGGGACTTTGAAAGTCGACTGATACGAAAGCTCCTGGATACCTTGGGGATTAAGAAGACAAGGACTACCCCCTATCATCCACAAGGTGATGCTCAGAGGTTCAACCGAACCCTGCTCAATATGCTGGGAACTTTAAGCGGTGAAAAGAAGCAACATTGGAGCAACCACATAGCGGCCCTTGTGCATGCATACAATAGCACTATCAGCGACGCTACAGGGTACTCACCCTATAGACTCATGTTCGGGAGAGAAGCAAGACTGCCAGTGAATCTGAAAACACAAAAAAAGGTATATAGAGAGCTCATCCAATATATAATTTTCAGTGGTACCTATACAGGATGTAAATAATTTACTTATCTGCTACCAGAATATAAATAAAATACCTGAATATAAAGGTGTATGCCACGTGAAGAGCCTCTGAATAATTGAAAGCATATGCAAAAAAGGAGAGAGATGTGGGGAATCGGGAGTCCCCAACAGACAGTATTCTTCAAAAAGGCTCAATTAATTATATAAACTAAATATAAGTAAACCGCAATTGTGAAAGTAAAGAAAACAAATTTAATGATAATGAAAATAACACCACATATTAAACACCTAAAATCCGATAAATACCATTCAGCTTATTCACATAACACCGTCTGCAAATATCAAATAATTTCCCTCTATGGTGGACGGTCCCACGGTATAATGACCTTGTTTGTTTTTTCATCAATTTGACAGAGGAATTGACATTAAGATATCGGCTGTATATGAACCGATCCCGACTGTGTGAGCTGTAGAGTGTCAACCACATACAGGTTTACTTGTGTTCCCAGACAATACGTTTCCTCCATCCATCCCCCCCCCCTTTTTTTTTCCAAACCCCCCCCCCCTTTTTCCCCTCCCCAACCTCACGGTTGATTTCTATTTTATATTCATTCATTTCTTATAGTCTGTAAAAATATAACTGCATTAACCAGCGTGAATGGTGGTATGATTGACCCATTTAAACAGCAGGTGGCTATAATCAACAACACCTGTTAGGTAATCTATATCTGGACAGACACCGGTTCTATGCGCATGCTCCGATGAAACCTTATTCAAGGCGAAACATGTAAGCAGTTAAGCAGTTTGCAGCTACACTCCGTGTAGTGTTTAAACAGGGGTATCTTACCCACCGGACTAACCTCCAAAAGCACCCGCAATGATCATTCAACACGCCGTATTGATATGTAATCAACTCCGCGGCTTACTCATACCGAAAGTTCACTACTGAGGATAGACTTTCTTCCCGAGTGTATTTGCTTGAACAAATCCGTTCAGACTTCAATGAGTGAAAATCAATACATCATTGGTGATATTCGCAGAAACTTTCTGAACCAAGTGCTGACTGGACACACAAGGAACTGGTGAGTGAGTGTTCTCTCCACAGATCAGTTGGCTGTTTAAAAATACAAGGCTGAGCAATTTTACAGTGACTATCCCGGTGAGGCATCAATAGCGATGATTACATCAATCTTTGCCTACCATACCGGTTGAAGTGCTTATATGCTCAAACCCAGCCCTGCGACACCCTCACCACGCCAATCTGTGTGCAATATCGCCGGCATATCTATGTTCAATTAGCAGATCCACTCATGAACAGTTTCCTCAAAATGTTCTATACATAGAATGAACTTTGTTCATCATCAGTCATATACTGACAACTAAGAGCATTCATGATTTTTCCAACATCGGTAGTATATACAAGATCAGTAGCGGATGCATGTTTGTGATGTGTATGGTCGATTGGGTGGCCACCCCTGTTTAATGTTCATTTTTTGACTAGTCTCATTTTATATTAGGTGTTTAATATGTGGTGTTATTTTCATTATCATTAAATTTGTTTTCTTTACTTTCACAATTGCGGTTTACTTATATTTAGTTTATATAATTAATTGAGCCTTTTTGAAGAATACTGTCTGTTGGGGACTCCCGATTCCCCACATCTCTCTCCTTTTTTGCATATGCCAGTGAATCTGGCCTTTGGCACCTCCATAGACCATTGTTCGGCTGCTTCCCACAAGGGATATGTTGATAGACTTAGACGTAATTTGAAAGTGGCCTATGAACAGGCCCAGGCGGCCTCGGAGCAAAGGGGAGCACGCAACAAGAGAAATTTTGATCTAAAGGTTAGGATCCAAGATCTACAACCAGGAGACAGAGTGTTGCTGCGGAACTTGGGAATCCCTGGAAAACACAAGCTTGCAGACAGATGGAGACCTGAACCTTATGTTGTTTGCAAAAGACTACCGGGCCTACCCGTTTACAGACTTAGACCAGAAGGGAAGTTGGGGCCTTTGAAGACCTGGCATCGGAACCACCTACTCTCACTAGCTGAGGCGGTTCGGATACCCCTTATGATGGATTCCCCTGAACCAACATCCATTATGGACACTCCAAGACCAAACACTCAGTCTCAGACCCCTCGAACCGAGGATACCGAAGACTCTGAGATAAGTGAAGATGAGGGAGAGGAACTTGGTTGGCTTTGGCCTTCCCAGGCTCCGGCAAATTCAGCTATTGATCTTCCACCTGACGAAGATACCAAGGATCAAACACTGAATGCAGAAGCTACGGATGCTTGGGAAAGTGCTTGTGACTAGACATGTGCATTTCGTTTCGTTCCGAATCGAAATTCGGACGAATTTTTCATTATTCGGATATTCGGATGCATCCGAATTACCGAATTACAATACTAACGAATTTAACCGAATCCGAATTTTTTCGAATCTAAAAATATTTTTGACCCGACTTTGGGTCCATGTATCTCGGGGTTCCTTGGTGATAGAAACCCAAAATTTGGAGATGTTGTAGTGCTAGTTCTTCCGTGTTTGCATACCAAATTTGGGGTTTCTATCACTAAGTGACCCCGAGATACGTGGACCCAAAGTCGGGTCGCAAAATGTCAAGCACTTTACTGGAGCAGAGAATGACATTTTGCGACCCGATTTTGGGGCCACATATCTCGGGGCCACTTGTAGCTAGAAACCCCAAATTTGGTATGCAAACACAGTAGAACTAGCACTACAACATCTCCAAATTTTGGGTTTCTATCACCAAGTAACCCCAAAATACATGGACCCAAAGTTGGGTCGCAAAATATTTTCGAATCCGGTTGAAATAGTATCAACATGATTCGAAATTATTTCAACTGCATTTGAAACTATTTCAACCGGATTCGAAAATATTTTGTGACCCGAATTTGGGTCCATGTATCTCGGGGTTACTTGGTGATAGAAACCCCAAATTTGGGGTTATTGTTTTTTCTAGTCTATTTTCTATTTTATTATAATCTTTTCTATCCAAAGTTAAAATTAATTAATTAATTAAAAAATTTGAATTCATACTATTCGAAATTCAAATTTATTCTATTCGAAATTCGAATTTCAGAAGATGGTTGTATATTCTTTCTATTTTATTCTTCTAAATTATATTTTTTTTCTATTCTGTTCTAATCTTTTCTATTTGAATTATAAATTTTGGAAGATGGTTAGTTACTTACATCTGTCACATACAAAAAAAGATGTGAAATGGCTGTCATGGATGTCGATCACAAGGCAAGTACATATGCTGTATGTCATTGTCCGAGTGCCACGCGACCGGCCACGAGTGCCACGTGACCAAGTTGTGGATTGTCCACTTGCCACGTCACCTGCCACAAGTTATGGGGTTCCTAGCACCAAGTGACCCCCAGATAGGGGCGATCTGTCAAGTGCTTTTCTGCAGCAGAGAATTAAATTTTGTGACCCGACTTTGAGGCCACGTATCTCGGGGCCACTTATAGCTAGAAATCCCAAAATATTTGGTATGTAAACACATTACAACTGGCACTACAATAACCCCAAATTTTGGGTTTCTATCACCAAGTAACCCCGTTGTAATGCTAGTTCTACTGTGTTTGCATACCAAATTTGGGGTTTCTAGCTATAAGTGGCCCCGAGATACGTGGCCCCAAAGTCGGGTCACAAAATGTCATTCTCTGCTGCAGAAAAGTACTTGAAATATCGCCCATATCTGGGGGTCACTTGGTGCCAAGAGCCCCATAACTTGTGGCAGGTGATGTGGCAAGTAGACAATCCACAACTAGGTCACGTGGCAGGTCACGTGGCACTCGTGGCCGTTCACGTGGCACTCGTGGCACCGTGGCCGGTGTCGTGGCACTCGTGGCCGGTGTCGTGGCACTCATGGCAGGTGTTGTGGTAAGTGGACAATGACATACAGCATATGTACTTGCCTTGCGATCGACATCCGTGACAGCCATTTCACATCTTTTTTTTTATGTGACAGATGTATATAAGTAAGTAAATAACCTTCTTCCAAAATTTATAATTCAAATAGAAAAGATTAGAACAGAATAGAAAAAAAATATAATTTAGAAGAATAAAATAGAAAGAATATACAACCATCTTCTGAAATTCGAATTTCGAATAGAATAAATTTGAATTTCGAATAGTATGAATTCAAATTTTTTAATTAATTAATTAATTTTAACTTTGGATAGAAAAGATTATAATAAAATAGAAAATAGACTAGAAAAACAATAACCCCAAATTTGGGGTTTCTATCACCAAGTAACCCCGAGATACATGGACCCAAATTCGGGTCACAAAATATTTTCGAATCCGGTTGAAATAGTTTCAAATGCAGTTGAAATAATTTCGAATCATGTTGATACTATTTCAACCGGATTCGAAAATATTTTGCGACCCGACTTTGGGTCCATGTATTTTGGGGTTACTTGGTGATAGAAACCCAAAATTTGGAGATGTTGTAGTGCTAGTTCTTCCGTGTTTGCATACCAAATTTGGGGTTTCTATCACTAAGTGACCCCGAGATACGTGGACCCAAAGTCGGGTCGCAAAATGTCAAGCACTTTACTGGAGCAGAGAATGACATTTTGCGACCCGATTTTGGGGCCACATATCTCGGGGCCACTTGCAGCTAGAAACCCCAAATTTGGTATGCAAACACAGTAGAACTAGCACTACAACATCTCCAAATTTTGGGTTTCTATCACCAAGTAACCCCAAAATACATGGACCCAAAGTTGGGTCGCAAAATATTTTCGAATCCGGTTGAAATAGTATCAACATGATTCGAAATTATTTCAACTGCATTTGAAACTATTTCAACCGGATTCGAAAATATTTTGTGACCCGAATTTGGGTCCATGTATCTCGGGGTTACTTGGTGATAGAAACCCCAAATTTGGGGTTATTGTTTTTTCTAGTCTATTTTCTATTTTATTATAATCTTTTCTATCCAAAGTTAAAATTAATTAATTAATTAAAAAATTTGAATTCATACTATTCGAAATTCAAATTTATTCTATTCGAAATTCGAATTTCAGAAGATGGTTGTATATTCTTTCTATTTTATTCTTCTAAATTATATTTTTTTTCTATTCTGTTCTAATCTTTTCTATTTGAATTATAAATTTTGGAAGATGGTTAGTTACTTACATCTGTCACATAAAAAAAAAGATGTGAAATGGCTGTCATGGATGTCGATCACAAGGCAAGTACATATGCTGTATGTCATTGTCCGAGTGCCACGCGACCGGCCACGAGTGCCACGTGACCAAGTTGTGGATTGTCCACTTGCCACGTCACCTGCCACAAGTTATGGGGTTCCTAGCACCAAGTGACCCCCAGATAGGGGCGATCTGTCAAGTGCTTTTCTGCAGCAGAGAATTAAATTTTGTGACCCGACTTTGAGGCCACGTATCTCGGGGCCACTTATAGCTAGAAATCCCAAAATATTTGGTATGTAAACACATTACAACTGGCACTACAATAACCCCAAATTTTGGGTTTCTATCACCAAGTAACCCCGTTGTAATGCTAGTTCTACTGTGTTTGCATACCAAATTTGGGGTTTCTAGCTATAAGTGGCCCCGAGATACGTGGCCCCAAAGTCGGGTCACAAAATGTCATTCTCTGCTGCAGAAAAGTACTTGAAATATCGCCCATATCTGGGGGTCACTTGGTGCCAGGAGCCCCATAACTTGTGGCAGGTGATGTGGCAAGTAGACAATCCACAACTAGGTCACGTGGCAGGTCACGTGGCACTCGTGGCCGTTCACGTGGCACTCGTGGCACCGTGGCCGGTGTCGTGGCACTCGTGGCCGGTGTCGTGGCACTCATGGCAGGTGTTGTGGTAAGTGGACAATGACATACAGCATATGTACTTGCCTTGCGATCGACATCCGTGACAGCCATTTCACATCTTTTTTTTTATGTGACAGATGTATATAAGTAAGTAAATAACCTTCTTCCAAAATTTATAATTCAAATAGAAAAGATTAGAACAGAATAGAAAAAAAATATAATTTAGAAGAATAAAATAGAAAGAATATACAACCATCTTCTGAAATTCGAATTTCGAATAGAATAAATTTGAATTTCGAATAGTATGAATTCAAATTTTTTAATTAATTAATTAATTTTAACTTTGGATAGAAAAGATTATAATAAAATAGAAAATAGACTAGAAAAACAATAACCCCAAATTTGGGGTTTCTATCACCAAGTAACCCCGAGATACATGGACCCAAATTCGGGTCACAAAATATTTTCGAATCCGGTTGAAATAGTTTCAAATGCAGTTGAAATAATTTCGAATCATGTTGATACTATTTCAACCGGATTCGAAAATATTTTGCGACCCGACTTTGGGTCCATGTATTTTGGGGTTACTTGGTGATAGAAACCCAAAATTTGGAGATGTTGTAGTGCTAGTTCTTCCGTGTTTGCATACCAAATTTGGGGTTTCTATCACTAAGTGACCCCGAGATACGTGGACCCAAAGTCGGGTCGCAAAATGTCAAGCACTTTACTGGAGCAGAGAATGACATTTTGCGACCCGAGTTTGGGGCCACATATCTCGGGGCCACTTGTAGCTAGAAACCCCAAATTTGGTATGCAAACACAGTAGAACTAGCACTACAACATCTCCAAATTTTGGGTTTCTATCACCAAGTAACCCCAAAATACATGGACCCAAAGTTGGGTCGCAAAATATTTTCGAATCCGGTTGAAATAGTATCAACATGATTCGAAATTATTTCAACTGCATTTGAAACTATTTCAACCGGATTCGAAAATATTTTGTGACCCGAATTTGGGTCCATGTATCTCGGGGTTACTTGGTGATAGAAACCCCAAATTTGGGGTTATTGTTTTTTCTAGTCTATTTTCTATTTTATTATAATCTTTTCTATCCAAAGTTAAAATTAATTAATTAATTAAAAAATTTGAATTCATACTATTCGAAATTCAAATTTATTCTATTCGAAATTCGAATTTCAGAAGATGGTTGTATATTCTTTCTATTTTATTCTTCTAAATTATATTTTTTTTCTATTCTGTTCTAATCTTTTCTATTTGAATTATAAATTTTGGAAGATGGTTAGTTACTTACATCTGTCACATAAAATAAAAGATGTGAAATGGCTGTCATGGATGTCGATCACAAGGCAAGTACATATGCTGTATGTCATTGTCCGAGTGCCACGCGACCGGCCACGAGTGCCACGTGACCAAGTTGTGGATTGTCCACTTGCCACGTCACCTGCCACAAGTTATGGGGTTCCTAGCACCAAGTGACCCCCAGATAGGGGCGATCTGTCAAGTGCTTTTCTGCAGCAGAGAATTACATTTTGTGACCCGACTTTGAGGCCACGTATCTCGGGGCCACTTATAGCTAGAAATCCCAAAATATTTGGTATGTAAACACATTACAACTGGCACTACAATAACCCCAAATTTGGGGTTTCTATCACCAAGTAACCCCGTTGTAATGCTAGTTCTACTGTGTTTGCATACCAAATTTGGGGTTTCTAGCTATAAGTGGCCCCGAGATACGTGGCCCCAAAGTCGGGTCACAAAATGTCATTCTCTGCTGCAGAAAAGTACTTGAAATATCGCCCATATCTGGGGGTCACTTGGTGCCAGGAGCCCCATAACTTGTGGCAGGTGATGTGGCAAGTAGACAATCCACAACTAGGTCACGTGGCAGGTCACGTGGCACTCGTGGCCATTCACGTGGCACTCGTGGCACCGTGGCCGGTGTCGTGGCACTCGTGGCCGGTGTCGTGGCACTCATGGCAGGTGTTGAGGTAAGTGGACAATGACATACAGCATATGTACTTGCCTTGCGATCGACATCCGTGACAGCCATTTCACATCTTTTTTTTTATGTGACAGATGTATATAAGTAAGTAAATAACCTTCTTCCAAAATTTATAATTCAAATAGAAAAGATTAGAACAGAATAGAAAAAAAATATAATTTAGAAGAATAAAATAGAAAGAATATACAACCATCTTCTGAAATTCGAATTTCGAATAGAATAAATTTGAATTTCGAATAGTATGAATTCAAATTTTTTAATTAATTAATTAATTTTAACTTTGGATAGAAAAGATTATAATAAAATAGAAAATAGACTAGAAAAACAATAACCCCAAATTTGGGGTTTCTATCACCAAGTAACCCCGAGATACATGGACCCAAATTCGGGTCACAAAATATTTTCGAATCCGGTTGAAATAGTTTCAAATGCAGTTGAAATAATTTCGAAGCATGTTGATACTATTTCAACCGGATTCGAAAATATTTTGCGACCCGACTTTGGGTCCATGTATTTTGGGGTTACTTGGTGATAGAAACCCAAAATTTGGAGATGTTGTAGTGCTAGTTCTTCCGTGTTTGCATACCAAATTTGGGGTTTCTATCACTAAGTGACCCCGAGATACGTGGACCCAAAGTCGGGTCGCAAAATGTCAAGCACTTTACTGGAGCAGAGAATGACATTTTGCGACCCGATTTTGGGGCCACATATCTCGGGGCCACTTGTAGCTAGAAACCCCAAATTTGGTATGCAAACACAGTAGAACTAGCACTACAACATCTCCAAATTTTGGGTTTCTATCACCAAGTAACCCCAAAATACATGGACCCAAAGTTGGGTCGCAAAATATTTTCGAATCCGGTTGAAATAGTATCAACATGATTCGAAATTATTTCAACTGCATTTGAAACTATTTCAACCGGATTCGAAAATATTTTGTGACCCGAATTTGGGTCCATGTATCTCGGGGTTACTTGGTGATAGAAACCCCAAATTTGGGGTTATTGTTTTTTCTAGTCTATTTTCTATTTTATTATAATCTTTTCTATCCAAAGTTAAAATTAATTAATTAATTAAAAAATTTGAATTCATACTATTCGAAATTCAAATTTATTCTATTCGAAATTCGAATTTCAGAAGATGGTTGTATATTCTTTCTATTTTATTCTTCTAAATTATATTTTTTTTTCTATTCTGTTCTAATCTTTTCTATTTGAATTATAAATTTTGGAAGAAGGTTATTTACTTACTTATATACATCTGTCACATAAAAAAAAAGATGTGAAATGGCTGTCACGGATGTCGATCGCAAGGCAAGTACATATGCTGTATGTCATTGTCCACTTGCCACAACACCTGCCACAAGTGCCACATGACCGGCCACGAGTGCCACGTGACCGGCCACGAGTGCCACGTGAACGGCCACGAGTGTCACGTGACCTGCCACGAGTGTCACGTGACCTGCCACGTGACCTGCCACGAGTGCCACGTGAACGGCCACGAGTGTCACGTGACCTGCCACGTGACCAAGTTGTGGATTGTCCACTTGCCACGTCACCTGCCACAAGTTATGGGGTTCCTAGCACCAAGTGACCCCCAGATATGGGCGATATGTCAAGTACTTTTCTGCAGCAGAGAATGACATTTTGTGACCCGACTTTGGGGCCACGTATCTCGGGGCCACTTATAGCTAGAAACCCCAAATTTGGTATGCAAACACAGTAGAACTAGCATTACAACGGGGTTACTTGGTGATAGAAACCCCAAATTTGGGGTTATTGTAGTGCCAGTTGTAATGTGTTTGCATACCAAATATTTTGGGATTTCTAGCTATAAGTGGCCCCGAGATACGTGGCCTCAAAGTCGGGTCACAAAATGTAATTCTCTGCTGCAGAAAAGCACTTGTCAGATCGCCCATATCTGGGGGTCACTTGGTGCTAGGAACCCCATAACTTGTGGCAGGTGACAATCCACAACTTGGTCACGTGGCACTCGTGGCCGGTCACGTGGCACTCGGACAATGACATACAGCATATGTACTTGCCTTGCGATCGACATCCATGACAGCCATTTCACATCTTTTTTTTATGTGACAGATGTATATAAGTAAGTAACTAACCATCTTTCAAAATTTATAATTCAAATAGAAAAGATTAGAACAGAATAGAAAAAATATATAATTTAATAGAATAAAATAGAAAGAATATGCAACCATCTTATGAAATTCGAATTTCGAATAGAATACATTTTAATTTCGAACAGTAGGAATTAAAAAAAATTTAATTAATTAATTTTAACTTTGGATAGAATAGATTAGAATAGAAATAGAGAATACACTAGAAAAACAATAGAATAGAATAGAATATAGATACTATCTATTTCATGTTTAATTTTTTTTGCAGATTACTATTTTTTACATAAGATCTCCTGCAGACTATTAGCATTTATTTTATTTTTTTAGCAGATCTCCTGTAGACTATTAACAGCCATTTCACTTCTTTTTTTTTTGCAGATCTCCTGCAGACTGTTAGAATCAATTTCATTTTTTTTTTCAAAGTCGGGTCGCAAAATATTTTCGAATCTGCTTTAAATAGTATCAACATGATTCGAAATTATTTCAACCGCATTTAAAACTATTTCAACCGCATTTGAAACTATTTCAACCGGATTCAAAAATATTTTGCGACCCGACTTTGGGTCCACGTATCTCGGGGTTAGTTGGCGATAGAAACCCCAAATTTGGGGATGTTGTAGTGCTAGTTCTCCTGTGTTTGCATACCAATTTTGGGGTTTCTATCACTAAGTGACCCCGAGAAACGTGGACCCAAAATCGGGTCGCAAAATGTCAAACACTTTTCTGCAGCAGAGAATGACATTTTGCAACCCGAATTTTGGGCCACATATCTCGGGGCCACTTGTAGCTAGAAACCCCAAATTTGGTATGCAAACACAGTAGAACTAGCACTATAACATCTCCAAATTTGGGGTTTCTATTACTAAGTGACCCTGAGATACGTGGACCCAAAGTCGGGTCGCAAAATATTTTCGAATCCGGTTGAAATAGTTTCAAATGCAGTTGAAATAATTTCGAATCATGTTGAAATAATTTCGAATCATGTTGAAATAATTTCGAATCCAGTAGAAATATTTTCGAATTCGGTTGAAATATTTTCGAATGCGACCGATTTTCGAATTCGGTCGAAAACAAAACGAAATCCGAAAACGAATTTAACAAATTTAACGAATCTAACTAAACGAAATTAATTAATTAACGAATTAAAACGAAACGAAACGAAACGAATTTTTTCCTTTTGCACATGTCTACTTGTGACCTACCACCTGAAGAAGATCCAAGGGAGTCCCTGTACCTCCCTGCCCCGGAGTCCAGTGCTCCTGAACCAGAAGTAAATTCTAAGCCAGTTACAGAAGAAGAACCTGCCTCAACAGAAAGTCCAAGAGGACAGAGGAAGCGAAGAGCCATAAAACCTCCCAGGAGATTAACCTATCCACAAATGGGGAGGAGTGCTGAAGACACTGTGGTCACTGCCAGAAGGAGTATGGAGAACCCTGACTCTCCCACTGTTCATTTGGTGGGAGGCAACCCCAACTCACTCTCTGGCACAGTTAGACAGGATACTGATGATAGTGTGTCCTGTGGGCAGGGGAGTTCGCTACCTTGGTTTTGGTGGGAATTTCCTCTGCCGACATCATATAAAACTTTGATTGATGTTGTACGTTCAGTAATTTAAGGTTATGTTATCTTTGGGGACCAAAGAGTTTAAGTGGGGGGAGTGTGTAGCAGGGTCTCCTTTAAGGCCCCGGAACTACGTTACCCAGAACCCCATCCGGCCTTAGGGTGAAAGTTTCCACCGCAGAGACTCATGGGAGGGGCTATTTAAGGAAGAGGAGAGGCAGAGCTTGGCCTCTTTGGACACCGCGCTGCAAGCAACCAGTCTTCCTGTGCGGATCTGCTGCGGTGCAAGGCCCAAAGCCTGGGGCCTTACGTGACTTCCGAAGAGCTTTCCACCCCACTGTGGAGCCTGGGTGGATCCTGTCTTGTCGAGTGAGGACATCAGTTGGATCGGGGACCCGATCGTTGCAGACACTGTGTGCGGATACACAGCAGGTGGGAGTCCCGGACTGGGATCGCGTCCGGAGTGGTGAGCGGGCACCTGCCCAGACCAATAGACTGTGTCGTGTCCAGGCCTATAGAACTGCATAGGCCCACAGTTCGTTTATTTGCTGTTCCACGGGGGGACCGGTAGCAGGACAGAGTTGAAGTGTCCCCCCCCCAGTATAGTTATTCCAAGTTACTGCCTGTTGTGGATTACAAATTAGAATTTCATCAAGTGCACCACCGAAAGCTGGCATGCGAAGAAATCCTTATAGGAAGTGACTGAGATTTACTCCATGTCAGGCCTGACTCGGGTGGGGAGATAGTATATTGTTTAGTGCGCCATAGGGCGCGCACACCATAATAGCTACGCGTGGTGTAGTACCGCGCAATGCCATTATAGTGTGCTGAATTGATGCCAGTTGCATGTGTGATTTTATACCTATGCTATTTACTATAAGAGTAAAACCGTTATAATCAATCTCTCGCCTTAGTGTGTTGTCTTACTGCTTAGAGATTAATTCATGCAATACAATTGTGTGTGGGATAAGTATAGCCCTAGACTAACTATGCCAGCGGGGTTCGAGTAAGATTGCTGGGGGTTGGCGGTACTGCACGCAGGGCCCGAAAATAAACCAGCGGCTCTCTTAACTGGGGGTAGCGCTACACGTTAGGGCTCTCGAGTCCGGGATCCTGTTGCAGCAAGTAAAGCGCCAAAAGTACCAGCATGGACCCACTAGAAGTAGGACAGTGGTGTAAAACTGTCAACATAGATCCAGCCCGGTGAAGTAACCTGCTTGAAAGCCACAGTGAAACTCACTTGGGAGCAGTCTGGCCCTTTTGTCATGTTGGAACCCGACCCCAGGGAAGAACATTCGGGCCTAGAAGTAGTCCCAGAAGTGGTTCCAGTGAGGGCCCTGAAGAAGGCTCATTGTAAAGTGCCTGTGAGCGTCAGAAATACCACGGATGGTCCCATGGAAATCCCAGCTAGGCTGTTACTGGGCCGAGTGAGCCCCGCTACCCCAGTTGCTTCGCCAGATGTGGGGAAGACAGATGGAGAAAGTACTGTATGGGAGAAAATTTCCATGGAGAATCCAAATCTGCCCAGGGCTTGGAAGGAGAGAGCCAAGGCCCAGTTGGTCAGGTGGGAAAGGATATTTTCCCAGGACGAGTTCGATGTGGGGTGTGCTAGGAGTGCCACCCATCGGATCCGCCTCCAGGAAGACAAACCCTTCAGGGAAAGGGTTAGGCGGGTTCCGTTGGCAGACCTCGAAGACTTGAGGGAACAGCTCGCCGAGCTCAAGCGAACAGGTGTGATCCAAGAATCTAGAAGTCCCTATGCCTCCCCTATAGTGGTGGTCCGGAAGAAGAATGGATCACTGAGGCTGTGCATAGACTATAGGACCCTCAACAGGAGGACCATACCGGACCAGTATACCACTCCAAGGATAGAGGATGCCCTACAGAGCTTGTCTGGAGCCAAGTGGTTCAGTGTTATGGACCTCAAGAGCGGGTACTATCAGATCCCTATGCACCCAGAAGACAAAGGAAAGACGGCTTTCATAACCCCAGTGGGGTTCTTTGAATTTAACCGGATGCCTCAGGGTCTGTCTGGAGCTCCAGCCACCTTCCAACGTCTCATGGAGAAGACTGTGGGAGACATGAACCTCATCGAAGTCCTCGTATACTTGGATGACATCATTGTCTTCGGAAGAACATTGGAAGAGCATGAGGAGAGACTGGAGAAAGCCTTGAAGAGACTGAGTGAGGAAGGACTCAAGCTCCCACCTGAAAAGTGCCAATTCTATCAGTCATCAGTCAACTATCTGGGGCATATAGTGTCTGAAGATGGGGTAGCCACAGACCCCAAAAAATTGGAGGCAGTTACCTCCTGGTCCAGGCCCACCACTGTAACAGAGCTCAGATCCTTCCTGGGGTTCTGTTCCTATTACAGGAGGTTTGTGGAGGGGTTTGCTCGGATAGTCAGGCCTCTGAATGAGCTGCTAAAGACAGAGGGGGAAGAGGATGACACAGGCCCCAGAAAACCAGGGGAGACAGTCAAGGACCAGTGGAACGAGAAGTGTGAGAATGCCTTCCAGATGTTGAAGAAGACATTCACCACTGCCCCTGTCCTGGCCTACGCAGGCCCTAAGATGCCTTATGAACTTCATGTAGATGCCAGTCATGATGGTTTGGGAGGAGTGCTGTATCAGGAGCATGAAGAGCAACTGAGGCCTGTTGCGTATGTGAGCAGAAGGCTTACTCCCTCCGAAAAGAACTATCCTACCCATAAGTTGGAGTTCCTGGCCCTTAAGTGGGTGGTAGTTGACAAACTCAGAGACTATTTATATGGGGCGGAATTCACAGTGAAAACAGACAACAACCCCCTCACCTATCTCTTCACCACAGCAAAGTTGGATGCCACAGGACATAGGTGGCTGGCGGCGCTGTCCGTCTTCGACTTCGGCCTAAAGTAGATGCAGATGCTTTGTCTAGGAGATCTCACGTCCCCACTTGCAGTACAGAAGACTGGGCCCAAGTGGCACCCGACGGGGTGCGGGCCCTCTGTCAAGGGGCTGAACTTCAAGCCAGTGGCGGCTCAAGAGCAGAAGAGATAGGGTTACCATAGTAGGAGTTCCCAAGCAATACTGTGGAGTAACCCAACTGGGGGAAGATAACTTACCAAGACTGTCTAAGAAGGAGCTGAGATCCGACCAGTTGGAGGACCCTATGGGGAGGTTGGTCCTAGAGGCCCTGGAAAATCAGGACCCGAATAGGCTCTCACGCCACCCTTCAAAGGAAGCTTGCCTGTTGAGGAAAGAGTGGGACAAGTTACAGGTGCATCAGGGAGTGGTCTACCAAAGGGGCCCCTCTGATGACCTAGAAGACAAATGGCAGCTGTTCTTGCCGGAGAAGTACAGAGAGACAGTCCTGGTTGCCCTGCATGACAACCATGGCCACCTAGGGGCGGAAAGGACTTTCCAACTCGTTAGGGACCGTTTCTATTGGCCCTGCATGAGGGCTGAAGTTGAAGAATACTGCCACTCATGTGCACGATGCATCCAGAGAAAGACTTTGCCCCATCAAGCTGCCCCAATGGGCCATCTACAAAGTCAAAGCCCGCTTGATCTGGTATGCATTGATTTTCTCTGCCTCGAACCCGACCTGAGTGGACTAGGAAATGTTCTGGTAGTAACCGACCATTTCACCCGGTATGCCCAGGCCTTCCCAACCAAAGACCAGAAGGTCTCCACTGTGGCCAAGGTACTTATGGAGAAATACTTCATACACTACGGGCTACCACAACGGCTCCATTCAGACCAAGGAAGGGACTTTGAAAGTCGACTGATACGAAAGCTCCTGGATACCTTGGGGATTAAGAAGACAAGGACTACCCCCTATCATCCACAAGGTGATGCTCAGCCGGAGAGGTTCAACCGAACCCTGCTCAATATGCTGGGAACTTTAAGCGGTGAAAAGAAGCAACATTGGAGCAACCACATAGCGGCCCTTGTGCATGCATACAATAGCACTATCAGTGACGCTACAGGGTACTCACCCTATAGACTCATGTTCGGGAGAGAAGCAAGACTGCCAGTGGATCTGGCCTTTGGCACCTCCATAGACCATTGTTCTGCTGCTTCCCACAAGGGATATGTTGATAGACTCAGACGTAATTTGAAAGTGGCCTATGAACAGGCCCAGGCGGCCTCGGAGCAAAGGGGAGCATGCAACAAGAGAAATTTTTATCTGAAGGTTAGGATCCAAGATCTACAACCAGGAGACAGAGTGTTCCTGCGGAACTTGGGAATCCCTGGAAAACACAAGCTTGCAGACAGATGGAGACCTGAACCTTATGTTGTTTGCAAAAGACTACCGGGCCTACCCGTTTACAGACTTAGACCAGAAGGGAAGTTGGGGCCTTTGAAGACCTGGCATCGGAACCACCTACTCTCACTAGCTGAGGCGGTTCGGATACCCCCTATGATGGATTCCCGGAACCAACGTCCATTATGGACACTCCTAGACCAAACACTCAGTCTCAGACCCCTCGAACCGAGGATACCGAAGACTCGGAGATAAGTGAAGATGAGGGAGAGGAACTTGGTTGGCTTTGGCCTTCCCAGGCTCCGGCAACTTCAGCTATTGATCTTCCCCCTGACGAAGATACCAAGGATCAAACATTGAATGCAGAAGCTACGGATGCTTGGGAAAGTGCTTGTGACCTACCACCTGAAGAAGATCCAAGGGAGTCCCTGTACCTCCCTGCCCCGGAGTTCAGTGCTCCTGAACCAGAAGTAAATTCTAAGCCAGTTACAGAAGAAGAACCTGCCTCAACAGAAAGTCCAAGAGGACAGAGGAAGCGAAGAGCCATAAAACCTCCCAGGAGATTAACCTATCCACAAATGGGGAGGAGTGCTGAAGACACTGTGGTCACTGCCAGAAGGAGTATGGAGAACCCTGACTCTCCCACTGTTCATTTGGTGGGAGGCAACCCCATCTCACTCTCTGGCACAGTTAGACAGGATACTGATGATAGTGTGTCCTGTGGGCAGGGGAGTTCGCTACCTTGGTTTTGGTGGGAATTTCCTCTGCCGACATCATATAAAACTTTGATTGATGTTGTACGTTCGGTAATTTAAGGTTATGTTATCTTTGGGGACCAAAGAGTTTAAGTGGGGGGAGTGTGTAGCGGGGTCTCCTTTAAGGCCCCGGAACTACGTTACCCAGAACCCCATCCGGCCTTAGGGTGAAAGTTTCCACCGCAGAGACTCATGGGAGGGGCTATTTAAGGAAGAGGAGAGGCAGAGCTCGGCCTCTTTGGACACTGCGCTGCAAGCAGCCAGTCTTCCTGTGCGGATCTGCTGCGGTGCAAGGCCCCAAGCCTGGGGCCTTACGTGACTTCCGAAGAGCTTTCCACCCCACTGCGGAGCCTGGGTGGATCCTGTCTTGTCGTGTGAGGACATCAGTTGGATCGGGGACCCGATCGTTACAGACGCTGTGTGGGATACACAGCCGGTGGAAGTCCCGGACTGGGATCGCGTCCGGAGTGGTGAGCGGGCACCTGCCCAGACCAATAGTCTGTGTCGTGTCCAGGCCTATAGAACTGCATATGCCCACAGTTCGTTTATCTGCTGTTCCACGGGGGGACCGGTAGCAGGACAGAGTTGAAGTGTCCCCCCCCCCAGTATAGTTATTCCAAGTTGCTGCCTGTTGTGGATTACAAATTAGAATTTCATCAAGTGCACCACTGAAAGCTGGCATGCGAAGAAATCCTTATAGGAAGTGACTGAGATTTACTGCATGTCAGGCCTGACTCGGGTGGGGAGATAGTATATTGTTTAGTGCGCCATAGGGCGCGCACACCATAATAGCTACGCGTGGTGTAGTACCGTCCAGTGCCATTATAGTGTGCTGAATTGATGCCAGTTGCATATGTGATGTTATACCTATGCTATTTACTATAAGAGTAAAACCGTTATAATCAATCTCTCGCCTTAGTGTGTTGTCTTACTGCTTAGAGATTAATTCATGCAATACAATTGTGTGTGGGATAAGTATAGCCCTAGACTAACTGTGCTAGCGGGGGTCGAGTAAGATTGCTGGGAGTTGGCGGTACTGCACGCAGGGCCCGAAAATAAACCAGCGGCTCTCTTAACTGGGGGTAGCGCTACATATGTTTTATCATGTGTGCTTTTCAAGTATGTAATTATTTTATACTTTACTGTTTACTGTGTTTTATTGTTAACCATTTTCTTACTCTGTATTGATGAGAAGCTTTGATTCAGGTCTCTCTCCCATTTGCTCAAGCTTTTTATTTTATACTCCTCTGGAGGTGTTACCAGGAGAGCATATATTTTGGATATAACATGGGAGATTGGTTCCTTTTCTTCGCAGTATATCTCAAATTTTGTACATGGTCTACAATATTTCTCCAATGGGCCCAGGGATACCAAGAAATGTCTCACTTGTCGTGCCTGCCAGGCCGTCATTTCAAATTGGCCACCCTGTTGAATCATATTTTCTATTGTTGGCCAATTATCTAAATTCGTAAAGTGTGATACTTGATATAATCCTCTGTCTCTAAGTCCCTGAAAGCCTCTTACCTCCAACCCTAGTGGAAACATTGGGTTCCCCAGGACTGGTGTCAAAGGTGACTGTTCTGTAGTTATACTAGAGTTCCGACTTATCTTATATCCCACTTGAAGTGTAGGCCCTATTATAGGGTGCGTTTTCAATGAGGAAGGTAGAGATACATAACACCAGAGGGCTCTATTCAGTGGAATAATACTTATCTGTTGTTCAATTCTGATCCATAATTTATGTTCTGTGTGTCTACACCAATCAATAATCCTGCCTAGTTGCGCTGCCTGATAATACTTGAACATATCTGGGGCTGCAATTCCACCCCGCCCCTTCGGTATTGTTAATAAGCTTCTATTAATCCTAGGTCGTCTGCAGGCCCAGATACATTTTGAAAATTCTATCCCTATCTGATTAAAGTAAGACCTAGGGATATATATAGGTAATGCCTGAAACAGATACAGGAACCTAGGAACTATGTTCATCTTTAAAATATTGCACCTCCCAAACCAGGAATGCATACCCTTATTCCATTTCTTTAGCAATATTCTGGCAGTCACTAGTAATGGTCGGAAGTTCAGATCAAAAATTTTCGTTAAATTTGATGGGATCTGTGTCCCCAAGTAATTCAATGCCGTTGTCATCCATCTAAATTTAAAGTTCTGTTGTAGAGTTCTACTTAGGTGTCCCTGCATCGCCACTCCCATAGCCTCCGACTTACCATAGTTTATCCTGAAGCCAGACAACGCTCCATACTGTTCTACTTCCTTCAGAAAATTAGGCAATGATATTTGCGGAGAAGCTAATGAAAACAATAAGTCATCAGCATACGCCGATACCTTATATTCTTCTCCTCCTATTCTTATTCCTACAATGTCTGGGTTCTGTCTGGTCTTATTCAGAAAAGGTTCTAGTGTCAGAGCAAATAGGAGTGGCGACAAGGGACACCCCTGACGAGTCCCATTTGATATCGGGAATATTTTAGAGTATACTCCATTTGCCTTGACTGTGGCTTGTGGTTTTGAATACAGCTCAGTTATCCACTGTAGCATCCGACTCCCTAGCCCCATGTGTCTCAGTACTCCTAACATAAATCTCCAATTCACCCTATCAAAGGCTTTTTCTGCATCCGTGTTTATGAACACGCTAGGGTTTTTTAATTGGTTTGCTTGTTGAATTAAGTTTAGTACTTTAATGGTACTATCTCTTGCTTCACGTTTGGGAATAAATCCCACTTGATCTAAATGTACTAACTGAGAGACATGGGGTTGTAGTCAAATAGCTAAGGTCTTCGTAAATATCTTTAAGTCTGTATTTAATAAAGATATCGGTCGATAACTACTGCAGCATGTCAGATCTTTACCTTCCTTTGGTAGAATCGTAATATGTGCTCTTAGGCTCGGTTCACACAGCGGCAACACGACTTCCAGCGCGACTTTGAGAGGCAACTCAGTCACGACTTGAGCATGAATCACAGGGTGACCTCAGGGCGACCTCAGCGCGACTTGTGGTGATTTACAACACGACTTGAAGTCGCTTCCAGGACAGGAGACATTCCAGTGGCCAATAAAACAAGAATCAGCTCTGTGGGAGGGAGGGGTTTGCCTGAAAAATAGGTGTTCTCTTCCTGGAGAGTTGCTCCTGTTAAGACAGGGAATACGACTTCTGAGCGACTTCCATTGAAATCAATGGGTACAGGTCGCCTAGCAGTCGCCTAGGAGTCGGATTGAAGTAGTACAGAGACCTTTTTTGAAGTCGGAGCGACCGCAGTCGTGTACATTAAAACATCTCCATTGACTTCAATTAGTTTTAAAAATAGCGCGACTTGGGGCAACTCGGGGCGACCTGAAGTCGCGTCTGGAGTCGCCCCTGTGTGAACCGAGCCTTAATGTGTCTGGTGCAAAGGTAGTTTCCTGACCGATGGCATTAAATAGTTTGGTCGTGTATGGACTTAATAAAAGATAAAAACTTTTAAAATATTGTATCGAGAAACCATCTGGTCCAGGAGCCTTTCCATGTTTTATCATTTGTATTGCTGTGAATATTTCCTCAGATGTAATGGGTGCTTCTAATTTTCTTCGGACCGGAGATGGTAGTCGGGTTAGTTGTGCAGAGGCTAGATATTCAACAGGAAATATAAACAATGATTGAACAACCAATCCGGTTCCCCTGAAGAAGTCACGAGGTGTGACGTAATGAGTAGGGAGTGGCTAGAGGCTGACGCAAACCGGAAGTGACGTAAGAAGGCCACTGGAAACGCTGCGATCTTTGGATTTTGCTTGTTTTTAATATTTTTCATGTAAGAGCCCACCCACTTAGTGCTTAATAAATACCACTTTTATTATTTAACGTACTACACCATTGGAAGCCTCCTTTTCTCCCCTTTCTCCACCTTTATATCCCGCACATTGGAGCATATTAGGATACATTCGTGGAAGGAACTGAGGCTTGCAGGATCAGTGACAGCCAGCAGCTGTAGCTACAATTGAGAGATTTGAAAAGGATGCTTTGCTTGAGGTCAAATCATCTAATCAATGCGAGTTGTAACAGCTAATGAGGTGAGAGTTCTGGAAGACTGGTCTTTGGACACCAAGCACTCTATACTGTATAGGATTCTTATTCATCCACTCACTTTGATATCCATCGGAAGGATTTTTCCAATATTTATTGATTATTTATCTCTTTATACAATATATTCCATTTTGGACATTTGCACACTGCTTTGATGGTAGTTTAGTGTTTACAGTGATTACACAATACAGTGCGAGATCACTTTTTTTACTTATTACCTCTGCCTCCGTGCAGCATCTGGCTGGGTTGAGCCTTTCCCAGTGCGAAGCCCCAGCGCTCAGGCCGCTAAATTGCGCTAAACAGCCTGGGAGCCCACTCTGTGGGTCTTATTGGGGCCCCTGCAGTGTTTCCTCTTTGGGAACGAAACCTGCTTTTAAAATTGGTAACTGCAGCGCTTGTGGAATATGGAGGGGCCAGCTATGCTTTATCTCTCTCTTGGCCCCTTGTGCCATACAGGTTACCTGTCAGCATAACTGGGCCTACTTGGAAGAGTTGCAGCCTCGGACCAACATGGTCCCGAGGCCAAAATCACGTGACACGCTCCTCGCGCCAGGAGAGCCGCAAGGGGAAGAAGGACCCCCAGAAATGGCATCTGCCCCTAAAGTACCCTTCCCCGTCATGCTCAGCTGAACTGTTCCCGAGGAAGGATACCCAATGCACTTTGGCCTGTCAGTCTTCCACATTGGCCTGAGGTGGTAACGCCACCTACAGGCAAACAGTGGGAAGTCTTCCCAACACAGCCATAGCCGGAACAGAGGCTGATTTAGCATAATCACTTAAATCTGAGCCCAACTATTGGCGTCCTAATGATTATGATTACCATTATTACCAACCCCAAAGAACACCTATACAGACATATAATAGATTCTCACCTCTGAGAGAAGAACGAGGGACATACCAGTCCCAATATAATTATAGGGATAGAGATGAGAACCACCAATATAACAGATCTCCATTCAATTATAACCAAAACCACCCCGGACCATCTTACTCAGGGGGTTTTCACAAAGAACAAGGCGGGCACAACAGAAACCCCGATCCAAACGTGGAAGCAGAGGTGGATGGCGCGCCCAGAAAAAGAAAATGCGTATAGACACCAGTGGAATTTTCAATCTGAGTTCAGCTATTTTTACCGAGGCTGAGAACACAGTATTAAATAAAGGACTGAAATATGTTCCTCCTAAAAATTTAAATAAATTTGCAACTTTCATCGACGTGCAAAAATATGTGCGTAAATTGAACATACAAAGATTTTTTCTTTCTAACCCTACCAGACCATTGTTACCTGAAATCACCTCTTCAATTGTGCATTCAGGTTTTTCGAATCCTTCACTTTTTAATCCCCCATGCTCAACAGCTCCCTCAATTCAAGTATTTAAAGAACTTGTTTTGAAGGACTTAGATACATTACCTAAGAAAAGAACATATAATAACCCGAATATTAAAGCAGGCTTAAAGTCACTATGTGAACGAAAAAATCTGACCATACGCCCCGCAGATAAGGGTGGTGGCATAGTGGTCTTAGATAAGGAAGCCTATCACTTAGAAATGACCAACATTTTGAGTGACACTGAAACATATGTACGTCTTATAAAAAATCCTACGCAGAGTTTTAAAAGGGAGCTGGTTGATCTTATCGATACAGGGACACATTTGGGCATCCTCGACAAAAAAGAGGCCAATTATTTGGTTCCTGTCGCCCCACGCATCCCTATTATTTACTACCTGCCAAAGGTACATAAGGATGCAGAACATCCTCCAGGCCGCCCAATTATCAGCGGCATAGACTCTGTGACCTCCCGAATAGGGAGGTATATAGATTTTTATCTACAACCTATCGTAAGACGTATTCCATCATATCTTAAAGACACAAGGCATACCATCTCTCTGTTACAACAGATTAAATATAGTGATGACATGCTACTAGTTACAGCAGACGTCACTTCACTGTACACGTGCATCCCGCACCAACTAGGTTTAACAGCAGTTGAATCATTTCTATCCAGGGAAGACAATCTCCCAAGAACCCAGAAAAGATATGTCATGGACCTCCTGAGGTTCGCGACTACACACAATTATTTCTGGTATAACGGAGAATTTTTCCTGCAACAAAAAGGGGTTGCTATGGGGGCTATATTTGCCCCCAGTTTGGCCAACATTTTTATGGCCAAATGGGAGGAGGATGTCGTCTATGCTTTCAATCGGCCTGAGATAGTTCTCTGGGTTCGATACATTGATGACATCCTCCTCCTATGGAAGGGCAATCAAGAAACCCTCCAGTTTTTCATGTCTACCTTGAATGATAACCAGATAGGCATTCATCTGTCCTATGAGACCAGCTCTACTAACATCCATTTTTTGGACTTAGAAATATTTTGCAATAAAGGACAACTTGAGACTAGAACATTTTTCAAAAAAACGGACCGGAACGGCTATATACCGGTTGACAGTTGTCACCACTCTACCTGGTTGAAATCTGTGCCACGCAGCCAATTGTTGCGGATTAGGCGGAATTGTACCAACCTCACAGATTATTACCATCAAGCCACTATGCTGAAAACCAGATTCGTGGAAAAAGGTTATAGACCATCGTTAATTGAAGAAGAAATTCAACAGATTGCAGCGGGGAATCGTGAACCATTGCTAATTGAACGACCAAAGCTCTCACAGGATTCGAAATACAAATGGTCATTTTTTACCACATTTTCTACCCAATACAAACAAATCAAAGATATTTTCCAAAAACATTGGAGAATATTAAAGAACGATCAAATATTGGGTCCCACCCTCCCTGACAAAGCGGGCGTGATTTATAGAGGAGCATCATCTTTAAAAAACCAAATTGCTCCAAACGTCACGGACCCTCCTATCATTCCAGAGTTTTTTCCCCACATGAAGGCGTATTATCCATGCAGAAAATGCAAAGTGTGCCAGATCAACATCTGTGGGAAACGGAGGACTGATACCTTCTGCTCTACATCCACTGGAATTAACTATAAAATGAAGCAATTTACAACTTGTGCCAGCAAGCACATTGTATATTTGCTGACCTGCCCTTGTGGCAAGCAGTACGTGGGGCGCACCATCCGTACGTTCTCAATAAGGGTGGGAGAACATCTCACGAGCATCAGGAAGGGCAAAACTAACCATAGTGTACCAAGACACTACTTAGAGTTCCATAATAAAAACCCAATGGGCACCAAGTTTCAGATCATAGACAAGTTTGTGCCCAATTGGAGGGGAGAATCTAGTCTGAGGGGTGTCTCCAGACTAGAGACTTACTGGATTTATCAGCTTAGGTGTTTTAGGCCGTATGGCTTGAACATAGAATGGGACATTAATGCTTTTATTAATAAGGCATAGTCTCCCATTCTTTCCATAAGCTCTTTCTGATCCATACACACCCATTTTTTGTCCATTTAATATATTTAATTTTTATATAGAAATACTCTTTTATACATATTTGTTCAAAAGGTTTGTCTATATATACATTTTCCACAGTACCGATCAGTTTTGGCTCGTATAGATAATCAATATTCGGTTATCATATTGCCTTAGATTTATTATGTTTGCTTTAAGGGTTATCTAAGCATCATATTGTCTGTATATAGCATTGAGAATCATTCCCATTTATGTTTGATATGATTAGCCAGTCTTGCCCAGTCTGGTTATCATTCATCAAGGTCATCTCTATTCCATACATACATTATTCGGTTCCCACTGACATTAGTGCAGGAGATGTGTCTCCCTTGTACTTGGGAATAGGTATTTCTGGTTCGAGTATCTGACATACTAGGGACTACATATCCCAGCCCGCCCTCTGTCTAGCCTCTGATCCACATGGAGGACCAGTGCGGAGCGCGTGACGTCATGTCAACATGCTGGATCATTGTCTACATTTGTGTTCATGTTCCCCAGCTCGCACCGCCTCTGGTTCAGACTGGTGAGGCATATGACATGTCGGTGTGGTTAACATTCAGTGCTTTGGGCACTAGACTACAATATCCAGAATACCCAGCGCTCCACTTCCGGTTTCACCGGAAGTGTCATTATAACTGGCCTCATACTACAATCCCCAAGTTACCTTGCGTCTCACCTCCGGTTTTGCCGGAAGTGTTATTTACATCTCACGTATACGTTATTTACCGTTATTTCATGGCCAGTCTATGCTTATTCCCTGACAGCCTAGGGGTTTATATGCGGCCCCATGTAGACTTAGTCCCTTTTCCCCGATAGGGGTATATTTGGACTACATTTCCCGGCATACTTTGCGCTTGATTATCACGCGCGTATATACTCGAGATGTGATTGGATTTAAAACCTGGACGTTTTCCAATCCGTCACCCATTGGCCCACTAACGTGCAATGACGCTAATACGTCTGCACGATGACCCACGTGATGCGGTGATCCCGGAAGTGGGTTCAGAGCGGCATTTTCAATTCCAATTTTAAATGTTTTCCTCCTTCTATATAAAGCGTGGAGGTGACATACTAGCCTGTACCCCAGTTGATGTCTGTAGTAGACGAAACGCGTCGGGATTACATGCTAGTTACAGCCACCTAGCCCACGCATGTTTGTTGTATCGCTGGTTTTGATTTTCCAGGAATTTTTGGATTTATTATTATTTTTATTTATTTTAAATATCTTTGTAGTGGTTTTGTCATTTGAACTCTGCTCAGTTTTAAATAAAATTCCAGCTATCTGGATTTACACTATGCAGAGGTTTTCTCTTTCTTTTTTTGGAACCAACTTTTTCCCTGGATATCTGATCTTGGTTTGAGCTGAAGGGTTTGATCCGGTGTAAGCTTCCAGCTGCGGAGGAATAAAGGACAACATCACATCACTACGACCCAAGTCCCTGAGTGGACATAAGCCTGCATGACCCAGCACTGTATGGTGATCAGGGTCCGAGTCTTGCGGTAAGAGTATTCAATTCTCTTTAATACTTGAGATGATGATGTTATCACCGTGTCCCAGCTGGAAATTCTGAAGTGTTTTCCCCCCTTCCTATCATCGGTGTTCCCACACTTATAGGAATTTACACCACAGCCCAGGAATTTGATATCCAAGAGGACATTATACTCTTATTCAGGGGTTCCAATTACCCCCATGTGATTACTATTCGTTTGGGGGACATTGGTATATACCTGATGGTGTGGACAGTTGATATAGACTTTATCATTTTATGCTTTGTATGTTGGATATGTACTTCACAGACCGTCCTTCAATTAACATCTTATGATAAGCAACGTTGCCTTTACATTGCTCACAGTTTATTTCTCATACATAGGGGGTTATACACCCTATAGTTCAATAGATTGTTTTCACACTTTATATATATTTTTTATATACAGTTTTTTACATATATTTTACTTGGTTTCTGGGTCACACCCATAGGGATCACGCATTAGAGCTGTATCATTTGCTTATAGTTTGTGTACACACATTTACCAGGGGATCTTTTCACTCATCAGTGATTCACCACCCCCTTGTTTCCCTTTTTTTTTTTTTATATATTTATTTATTTATTTTTCACCTGTGGGGGATTTCTCACAGATATACAAACAGTGTGGAAGCACTTGTTGTA
Organism: Rana muscosa; assembly: GCA_029206835.1. Taxonomy (NCBI): domain Eukaryota; kingdom Metazoa; phylum Chordata; class Amphibia; order Anura; family Ranidae; genus Rana; species Rana muscosa. Next base: position 348,829,567 of record CM055117.1, on the reverse strand, counting down.
TTACATGCCTATAGGCACTGTTTTTTATTAATTTGGATTGCATTTAGCGCTCACATTTTATATACATATTTCTTCACAATTAGTCAATTGTTATGTGGGCAGCTTATTAGAATTTATCACTCAGCATTTCCTTTTGTGATATTCAGATATACACAAAAAAAAATTTCACTTACTGACAGGCGCAGTATTATCCATTCACTTTTAAACTTTGGCTATGTTTGACTTTGTATTTAATATCTTTTTATTAGTTGTTATCAAAATTTTATACAGTACAAAACATACAATTTTTCATCAACAATTAAATACATTATCCATTTACACTGGTTTAGGGTCATATCTCTTATTTTGGGAACCAATGTCCCTTCACTTTTTGTTTCTTCCCCTGTCCAGTTGTTAGGATCCCTTAAAAAACTATTATCCTTATATACCATTCATCCATCCATTCGTATCATCATTCATCCTCTAAAAAAAACAAAAAAAACACACTATAATATTTTCTTCCCCTTTCCCTCTCTCCCTCCTCTCTCTTGCTCTTTCCTCCTCTTTTCTCTTTCGCCACCTCCCTCTTATCTTGTATATTCTATTATATTTGCCGATAGCCGAAACTCATCCCATTGTTGCCACATTTTTGGCAGTTGATTTTTTGTATAGCCTTTAATCCAAATTTTTTTCCCCATATAATGTATTTCGTTCATTTCAGATATCCACTCTATTATTGTTGTGGTTTCTATCTGTAGCGGTCCTCCCCCAGCTTCTCCCCTCTCTTCACGGCTTGTTCTACTCGTCTAGGGGTATCTGGGAGAAGGGGGAAAGATGCACACCACCAGCTCGACTCTCTGATGTAGGATACAGAGATATGAGCTAAACCATTTACACTCGGGTCTGCGTTTTAGGCCAGGGCCTCAGCTTCTCCTATGGAGGATGATTGTCACTGTCACTGACAGGGACACTTAGCTTCCAGTAACACGAGTTCCACACCAACAAAAGTCCAACTTTGTTTTATTGACTTGAAACTGGTTGACTTTTAAAAGAACAGACAAGGTGTAGGGAAGAGTAGGTCCAGGCACAACTGATGAATTAAAGTTCCTTCTGTTCCGTTTAGTGCAAACAGTCTTGGCGCACAGTCGCTGCTACCGACTGTGAATTTGGTCACTGCCACTCACCTGGGTGAACGTTGAGGCCCCTGCCACAGGCCTTGGATGAGGCCTGCCACTGACCTGAGAAAGTTGGGTCCCTGCCACAGACCATAAGAACATGTAGTACCTCCTTTAGAACAAACGACCCCTGTCAGAGGAAGACATCCATCCGGACGGTCACCAGAGGCCTCCACCGGCACCAGCAAATGCTGCGCTGGCTCTACGGGGAGGTCACGTCTCCGGTCCCTTATGCCCAGGATTCAGGCACCCAATACCGGGGGCACCTTAGGAATGCTTCGCCCTCGCGGGACCCAGTCGAAGGTACTGGGCCCCAGGTCTCCTGGTGTAGTACCTCACCCCAGGCTGAAGGTGCCTGGGATGGAACTCGACTCCACGCGCCCAGGCCAAGGGCACCTGGGCACAGACGAACCGCAGCAGCCCCCAGGCCGAAGGTGCCTGGGGAATGGACCTTGTGCGCAAGATGTCCGCCCCCTTTTATATCCTTTCCCAGCAGGCACAGCGGGTCCCCCTCCCCGCCGTACTACCGCCACGAGAGGACAAAAAGGGCACGGCTCTGGAATGGTAGTTCAACCCCGCCACCCAGGGACCGCAGGGAACATGACACCATTCATACCTCCCACACTTCAAAATGTCCATAAATCCCTAAAATCAATGTATCATCTATAGCCCAGATACACTCCGCTAAATTTAACACCCGCTACATATCTTTTTTGCATTTACGAGCTATTATTGTTCTAGCTGCTGTTATCATATGATGAAAAATATCAATTTTTGTAGTTTTTATTGATCTTGATGTTATAGATAGTATTATATCTTTTATATTTAACTGTATCTTTACTCCTGACACTTTTTGATAGATTTTATGTATTTTATTCCAGAAACCGATCAACCGCCAAGATCCATACCAGATATGTACCATTGTTCCCCTATCTTTCATGCATCTCCAGCATATTTCTGTATTGTCTTTATTTATTTTGTTCAAAGCTACTGGATTCCAATACCACCTCATCAATATTTTATAGTTTCTTTCTTGATATTTCGGAGCTATTGATGCTTTATGTATTATTGAAATTGCCTTTTCCCATTCTATAGGAGATATTGATACTTCTGTCTCCTCCTCCCATTTTCTCATATATGTCAATTCATTAATTGGACCTGAAGGAAGTAGTAATTTATAAATTTTTGAGAGATTTTGTTTCCTTTCTTGATCTTCTATTAGTAAATGATCAAAATCTGTTAAAGGTCTGTTTAGTGCTATTAATTGTATTTTAACCTCTATATATGTTTTTAGTTGGTGATATTGGATCCATTTATTTTTATTTTCTATTCCCATATCTTGTAGTTTAGGTAGTTTTCCCTCCTCTAGGACTTATACTACTCTCTTAACCTCCCTGGCGGTATGATTCTGTCAGATTTTAGGTGCTGAAAGCGGTACCATTATTCTGCATGGAAATTTGGTGTTTTATATTGTAGGCCTGTAGTTCTTAGGAATAACTAATTTAAATCTGTCAAAAGTAGTGTCTAGTAGACATCCCGGGTATGATAAAGTTCAAAAAACAAAATCATAAATTATAATATAATAAATAACTATAAAATAATTATATACAATAATAATATAATAATAATAAAAGTGTTTTTCAGTGTTTGATGACGAATTTCCCCACAAATCACTATCGCTCAATTCTGCAAGTGATTCTAATTTATTGCTAGCAGCTTCACTTCTTTTCACATCTTTTCACTGGTAGCACAATTTTTTCCCCATTTTTTGATTCTAAATTATTATCGCTGTTTTCTAGCTGGTCTAAAACCACTTTTGATGTAAAGGGACACTTTCTGGTTGCCATGGACAATCTCCAGTTTCCAGGCAGAAAGGACAGTTTTTATTATATAAAAGTGCATGCAGGACACTGGGCAGACCACTAGGGACAAAGGGGATGTGTTATTATTTTATACAGTACTGTAATTTGTAAGATTACAGTCAGTGGTGTATTTAGGTTTTGTGCTGCCTTAGGCCTGACTAAACTTGCGCACCCCCTAATTTAAATATGACCCACCCCATCCTGTCAAAGCCACACCTCTTCCTTTTTAAGACCCGCCCTGTCATCTTCATGGGAGGAAGACAGAAGGATGCCGTGGGAAGAGGACAGAGGGACGCTGCATTAGAAGGACAGAGGAACGCCGTGGGAAGAGGACAGAGGGACGCCGCATGAGGAGGACAGAGGGACGCCGTGGGAAGAGGACAGAAGGACGCCGTGGGAAGAGGACAGAGGGACGCCGTGGGAGAAGGACGCCGTGGGAAGAGGACAGAGGGACGCCGTGGGAGAAGGACGCCGTGGGAAGAGGACAGAGGGACGCCGTGGGAAGAGGACAGAGAGGGATGTTGTGGCGGTCAATTAGGCCTAGAGAATAGCAGGCTAGGCACTTCCTAATGGCTCAGTCCCTGGGAATAGTAATGGATGATGGCCAACAGGCCCTCTTACCAGTCCCAGCGAAATCGCAACAATGATCCCTCTGGGTGGATGTTCGCTCACTCTGGGTTGCACGGAGTGACTCTAGTCAGTAGTGTAGCATGTCTGTATCCTGGCAGTGGCTCGGTCTTTCTCCCTCTCTGGTGGTGCAGGTACAGCGTGGCTCTCTGGTGGTGCAGGTACAGCGTGGCTCTCTGGTGGTGCGGGGTACAGCGTGGCTCTCTGGTGGTGCGGGGTACAGCGTGGCTCTCTGGTGGTGCGGGGTACAGCGTGGCTTTCTGGTGCTGCGGAGTACAGCGTGGCTCCCTGGTGCTGTGGGGTACAGCGTGGCTCCCTGGTGCTGCGGGGTACAGCGTGGCTCCCTGGTGCTGCTGGGTACAGCGTGGCTCCCTGGTGCTGCGGGGTACAGCGTGACTCCCTGGTGCTGCGGGGTACAGCGTGGCTCCCTGGTGCTGCGGGGTACAGCGCGGCTCCCTGGTGCTGCGGGGTACAGCGTGGCCCCCTGGTGCTGCGGGATACAGCGTGACTCCCTGGTGCTGCGGGGTACAGCGTGGCTCCCTGGTGGTGCGGGTACAACGTGGCTATCTGATGGTGCGGGGTACAGCGTGGCTCTCTGGTGGTGCAGGGTACAGCGTGGCTCTCTGGTGGTGCGGGGTACAGCGTGGCTCTCTGGTGGTGCGGGTACGATGTGGCTCTCTGGTGGTGCAGGGTACAGCGTGGCTCTCTGGTGGTGCGGGGTACAGCGTGGCTCTCTGGTGGTGCGGGGTACAGCGTGGCTCTCTGGTGGTGCGGGTACAGCGTGGCTCTCTGGTGGTGCGGGTACAACATGGCTCCCTCTCTGGTTTCCCCCAGCACAGTATTCTCTTTTGCTCCTCGTCTAACACCCCCTCTCTCCCCTCCAGCAGAGTGCTTGCATGCTGGGGGCTGTAGCTTGGTGTCTATGGACACACTGGGGCCGGAACTACATTTCCCATGATGCCCCAGAGTCTTCTGATTGGCCCTCTGCTGTGGCCAATCATGGGGAGGGTGCAGTGAATCCAATTAGAGCCGCTCTCTCTCTCTTCGGGTTACAGAAAGGGAAGGGGGGCGGCGGGGGAGATACAGACAGCCAGCAGCTCTCCTCTCCCTGTCACAGCGCCGCTACTCTATTTGCCAGAGAACTCGGCAGCTGCGCTGTGACAGGGAGAGGAGAGCTGCGGGCTGTCTGTATCTCCCCTGCCGCCCCCTTCCCTTTCTGTAACCCGAAGAGAGAAGAGAGAGCGGCTCTAATAGGACTCGCCGCGCCACCGCCCGCCGCCCAGCTTTCTGCCCGCTGTTTCCCTCCCCATCATTGGCCACAACAGAATCACGGCTGTGGGGCGGCGGCGGCTTGACGGCTCCTCTTTCAACTGCTTCCTGGCCCCCTTCGCACCCGGCGCGAGTCACTGCACTGCTTAGCGGTACTCCCCTGATAGTGGCCCTGCGTGCGGGAGACGGGAGGAGGGCGCGGGTGCAATTTTCGCCCCTCGCAAAGTGCCGCCCTAGGCCTGGGCCTAGTCGGCCTAGGCCAGAATAAAGCACTGAATACAGTATACTGTATGTGTATTGTGTGTTTCACTTTTTGAATTTGGCGCCGAACTCCGCCCCTGTGCGCCGCAACGTCGCAGGGAACAGAGCTCGGCGAAACTCGGCAGTGTGGATCGAGCGAGATGACGGCTCGCTCACATAGCGGGGACACATCGCAGGATCCAGGGGACAAGGTAAGTAACTTCCCCAGTATCGTCCCCTGTATCCTGCCATGCGATCCCGAGTCTGGCTCGGGAATACCGCCAGGGAGGTTAAGCCTCGTACACACGACCGATTTTCTTGGCAAAAAACGACAAGAAAACTGTTGGGAGAGCTTTCTTGCCAAGAAAACCGTTCATGTGTATGGTTTCTCGTCAAGAAAACTGCCGGGAATCTCGACGAGAAAAATAGAGAACCTGCTCTCTATTTTCTCGTCAGGATTCTTGCTTTTCTCGTCGGGATTCTCGTCGGCCTGTTTTGCGACGAGAAAACCGGTCATGTGTATGCTTTTCCGAGTCTTAAAAAATCGCGCAAGCTCAGAATCAAGTATGAGACGGGAGCGCTTCTTCTGGTAAAACGAGCGTTTGTAATTGAGATAGCACATTCGTCACGCTGTAAATTATTGCATTGTTTAAATCAGTGCCGATCCTGACCTCCCTGGGGCCCTAAGCAAAATTCTGCAAAGGGGCCCTCTACCTGACCCGTGAATAATGGGTGTTGTTTAAGCGTAATATTGAACGTGGCTTAAAGGGGCGTGACTCAAAGGGGTGTGGTTAGAGTCTGAGATGAACGAGGGATGGAGGGAGAAACAGAGAGAGTAAAAAAAGAGGGATGGAGGGACAGCAGGCCCAGATCCTACACCGCAATAGAAATATGAGTATTCCAGAAAGTTTAACAATCAGCAGATCAAGATTCTCCAAACACCTGGTGTTAGCAATTCAATCATCCCGGCACCATGGTTGTTATGGTGTCAGGGTGATTAAAGCGCATTATTTCTATTATTACTTTGTAATATAAAATTAAATCATTCAACTCACCATAATGCAGAATCAGTGGGAGCCCTGATGTCACTGTCCCCAGCCAGCGGAGTGCCTCCTTACATTTCAGGTGTCCTCAGCGGAGTGCCTCCTTACATCTCAGATCTCCCCAGCGGAGTGCCTCCTTACATCTCAGGTGTCCCCAGCGGAGTGCCTCCTTACATCTCAGGTGTCCCCAGCGGAGTGCCTCCTTACATCTCAGGTGTCCCCAGCCAGCGGAGTGCCTCCTTACATTTCAGGTGTCCCCAGCGGAGTGCCTCCTTACATCTCAGGTGTCCCCAGCGGAGTGCCTCCTTACATCTCAGGTGTCCCCAGCCAGCGGAGTGCCTCCTTACATTTCAGGTGTCCCCAGCCAGCAGAGTGCCTCCTTACATTTCAGGTGTCCCCAGCGGAGTGCCTCCTTACATCTCAGGTGTCCCCAGCCAGCGGAGTGCCTCCTTATATCTCAGGTGTCCCCAGCCAGCGGAGTGCCTCCTTACATTTCAGGTGTCCCCCCCCCAGTGCCGGCCTAAGACATTGTGCTGCCTGGTACCAAGAATTAAATGCTGCCCCCCCCCCCCAAAAAAAAAAAAATTACGCCCACCAAAAGGATATCATTTTATATCATGATAACTTAAGAGGATCTGTCATGGCTCTATACATGTATGTAGGAAAATAAAGAGGACCTGTCATGGCTCTATTCATGTATAGGAGTATAAAGAGGACCTGTCATGGCTCTATACATGTATGTAGGAAAATAAAGAGGACCTGTCATGGCTCTATTCATGTATAGGAGTATAAAGAGGACCTGTCATGGCTATATACATGTATGTAGGAAAATAAAGAGGACCTGTCATGGCTTTATTCATGTATAGGAGTATAAAGAGGACCTGTCATGGCTCTATACATGTATGTAGGAAAATAAAGAGGACCTGTCATGGCTCTATTCATGTATAGGAGTATAAAGAGGACCTGTCATGGCTCTATACATGTATGTAGGAAAATAAAGAGGACCTGTCATGGCTTCATTCATGTATAGGAGTATAAAGAGGACCTGTCGTGGCTCTATACATGTATGTAGGAAAATAAAGAGGACCTGTCATGGCTCTATTCATGTATAGGAGTATAAAGAGGACCTGTCATGGCTATATACATGTATGTAGGAAAATAAAGAGGACCTGTCATGGCTTTATTCATGTATAGGAGTATAAAGAGGACCTGTCATGGCTCTATACATGTATGTAGGAAAATAAAGAGGACCTGTCATGGCTCTATTCATGTATAGGAGTATAAAGAGGACCTGTCATGGCTATATACATGTATGTAGGAAAATAAAGAGGACCTGTCATGGCTTTATTCATGTATAGGAGTATAAAGAGGACCTGTCATGGCTCTATACATGTATGTAGGAAAATAAAGAGGACCTGTCATGGCTCTATTCATGTATAGGAGTATAAAGAGGACCTGTCATGGCTCTATACATGTATGTAGGAAAATAAAGAGGACCTGTCATGGCTTTATTCATGTATAGGAGTATAAAGAGGACCTGTCATGGCTCTATACATGTATGTAGGAAAATAAAGAGGACCTGTCATGGCTCTATTCATGTATGTAGGAAAATAAAGAGGACCTGTCATGGCTCTATACATGTATATAGGAGTATAAAAGGACCTGTCATGGCTCCATACATGTATATAGGAGTATAAAAGGACCTGTGTGTGGCCGCGATGTCAGCCGGCCACCCGCGATCGCTCCACAGAGAGCCAGAATGGGGATCTGTCAATGTAAACAGACAAATCCCCATTCTGACAGGGGAGGAGAGACAGATCTGCTGTTCCTAGTGATTAGGAACAGAGATCTCTCTCCTCCTTTAGTCAGTCCCATCCCCCCAGTTAGAAACACCTCCCAGGGAACACATTTAACCCCTTTCCTGCCAGTGACATTTACACAGTAATCAGTGCATTTTTATAGCACAAATCGCTGTATAAATGTCACTGGTCCCAAAAATGTGTCAAAAGTGTTCGATCTGTTCACCGCAATATCACAGTCTCCCTGAAAATCGCAGATCGCCGCCATTACTAGTAAAAAAAAATATTAATAAAAATGCCATAAGTCTATCCCCTATTTTGTAGACGCTATAACCTTCTATGCAAACTAATCAATAAACACTTATTGCGTTTTTTTTATTTTTTACCAAACATATGTAGAAGAATACATATTGGCCTAAACTGATATAGAAATACCACCAACAGAAAGCTCTATTTGTGGGAAAAAAAGGACGTACATTTTGTTTGGGTACACCGTCGCACGACCACACAATTGTCAGTTAAGTCGACACAGTGCCGTATCGCAAAACAAAATTAGTGAAGTGCATCATTTCTATTATTACATTGTTATATAATATATAAAATAGTTCAACTCACCATAATGCAGAATCAGTGGGAGCCTGAGCGTGTCTCTTGCCAACGTCACCTGCCACCAGATGCGAATTGTCACTTGCCACATGTTGCGGATTGTCACTTGCCACGACGCCACCTGCCACACATTGCGGGTTGTCACTTGCCACACGTTGCGGATTGTCACTTGCCACAGCGTCACACATTGCGTTTTGTCACTTGCCACAACGTCACTTGCCACACATTGCGGATTGTCACTTGCCACACATTGCGGATTGTCACTTGCCACAACGCTACTTGCCACACGTTGCAGATTGTCACTTGCCACTTCACCTGCCACATGTAGCAGATTGCCATTTGCTGTGTCCCAGAGTGAAGGCAGGCAGGAGAGAGATGACAGAGAAGAGGGGGGGTCTGCTGACAGAGAAGAGGGGGGTCTGCTGAAAGAGAAGAGGGGGGTCTGCTGACAGAGAAAAGGGGGCGTCTGCTGACAGAGAGGAGGGGGGGCGGCTGACATTTAGGAGGGGGGGGCGGCTGACATTGAGGAGGGGGGGCGGCTGACATTGAGGAGGGGGGTCGGCTGACATTGAGGAGGGGGGGCGGCTGACATTGAGGAGGGGGGGGGCGGCTGACATTGAGGAGGGGTGGGGCGGCTGACATGGAGGAGGGGGGGCGGCTGACATTGAGGAGGGGGGGCGGCTGACATTGAGGAAGGGGGGGGCGGCTGACATTGAGGAGGGGGGGCGGCTGACATTGAGGAGGGGGGGCGGCTGACATTGAGGAGCGGGGGCGGCTGACATTGAGGAGGGGGGGGCGGCTGACATTGAGGAGGGGTGGGGCGGCTGACATGGAGGAGGGGGGGGCAGCTGACATTGAGGAGGGTGTTTGTCGTGATATATGTAGAGAGACAGCACAAACCATTACTGTACATAAGCCATGTTTACTGAAAGAACCAGCAGGAAACAGGAAACACAACACAGGAAGAAGTACAACAGAGATGCACCATAGAGTTGCATTTAAAGAGACATGTCATCCATAACATCTACCCCTTTTAGTGTTAATAAATGAACATTGTTAAATTTAAAAGAGACAAAGCAATAACACATTCTACAGGTTAAGTCTCATAGGTGGTTTTGAACATCTACCACTACGGGTGAAGACTGGCCCTTGTGCAAGGATTCCTTTAGCCCTTTCTGAAGTTACTGGGCTCCTCTCATCACGTACTGGCATGCTCTGCGCTTGACAGCTGTCGGGTATACTTGCTTGCCCAGAACTGTCATTGCCGTTGGTATGAGGCATTCCCTCTGCACATGCCTCACTGTCAATGGGTGAGTCTGATCTATCAACGGGATACTGAGAATCAGGCTGCTCTGCCACTCTCAAATCCACTCGATTGCGGCGATAGAGAGTTCCTTCAACGTCCACAAGATAGGAGCGTGGTGCAACCTTTTGCAGACACGTACCTATTCTCCAATGGTTTTATACGGATTCGTTCTCCAATATTTAATTCTGGCAAATCTCTGGCCCATATGTCATATCGTGCCTTTGACACTTGTCTCTTAATCCTTATCTTTTCTGGAACACCTTGTATAACAGAGGGTTCAAGCAGCCTATTTGATACTGGTAAGGAGGTCTTTAATCTCCTTGACATCAGTCTTTGTGCCGGGCTACTATCCATGCCTTCAGTCGGAGTGTTTCTCCAATGTAAAATGGCCTTCCATGGGTCTTTACCATCACTTTGTGCTTTCTTGCATACATTTTTAACAATCTTTACAGCTGATTCAGCTTTGCCATTAGCCTGTGGATGACGTGGTGAGGAAGTAACATGCTCAAACTCCCATTCAGTGGCAAATTTTCTGAATTGTAGGCTTCCAAACTGAGGGCCATTGTCGGAGATCACTGTATCTGGTTGGCCATGACGTGCAAACTGAGCCTTGCACCTCTTAATTGTAGCTTCAGTGGATAAGTCGGGAAGAAGGTCTATTTCCCAGAAGTCTGAATAATGATCGACTAAAAGCAGGTATTCCTTGCCTGCGTAGTTGAATAAGTCCATACTGATAATCTGCCACGGACATGTAGGTATCTCATGTGACATCATGGTTTCTTTCTGTTGCAAATGGGCATATTCATTGCAGGTGGGACAATTACTGACAAAGTCTTTGATTTCACCATGCATGTTGGGCCAGTAAAGAGTATCACGAGCTTGCCTGTAGCATGCTTCACCACCAATATGGCTGGAGTGTATGCGTAATAACATCTCTGCTTTGTACAAGATACCATTTTGTATGCTGATCTCATCTCTAAAGGACCAGTATTCCCTTACAATTCCAGGTACTGCATCTTTTTCATCTGGCCACCCACTCAAAACAATAGACTTCAAAGCTTGTAAAGTTGCATCACTGTCAGTGTGCTGTATGAGTTGATGTAGTCGTTGATCTGTGACATTAAGATAGTCTGCTTGATTGATATCGGCAAATAAATTTTGTTCCTGTTCCAGCAGACAAATTGTACGATGCTCATGCTCACCTCCAGGTGCCACATTATCTGACGTAGCTCTGCTCAGGGTATCGCTGATATACATTTCACATCCTGGCTTGTAGACAACATTGAGGTTGTAATGCTGCAATGTAAGCATCATGCTCTGCAAACGCTTGGGAGCACACAAAAGGGGCTTTTTGAATATGGCTATCAAAGGTTTGTGATCAGTTTCAGCTGTAATTGAATCCCGTCCATAAAGATAATGATGGAAACGCTGGCAAGCAAATACAATGCTTAAACATTCCTTCTCAATTTGAGCATAATTTTGCTCAGCTGATGAAAGAGCTCTGGACGCATATGCAACTGGCTGACCTTTCTGCAAAGGGCAACAGCCTAGACCATTTTTACTGGAGTCACTTTGTATGGTAACAGGCTTTGTGACATCATAGTATTTCAACACTGGGGCAGAGGTGACCAAGTGTTTTATATCCTCTACTGCCCGGTCATGCTTGGGAAGCCAGTGCCAAACTGCATCTTTGTCCAGAAGTCGTCTTAGTGGCTCGCACACCTCAGATAAGTGTGGCAGGAATTTTGCTAGGTATGTAACAAAGCCAATAAATCTCTGTACCGCTTTGGCATCAGCAGGTTGTGGCATGTCCACAATGGCTTTAATCTTATCCGGGTCAGCTTTTTTTTTGTAAATTCTTTATTTAAGAGAAAAGGACATGCTGATACACAGAGAGCGCACAGATGCTTATCAAAAAACAGCAAACATTCCCCACCCCCTCATGAGTATAGATATTACATTTGAGATATAAAGCCCGTTGTCAGAGGGGGGGGTCACAACAAGTGTCAGGCTTACAGGAGCTCTCCGCCCCCCGCATAGCCGTATTTTTGTGGCAAAAGCCGATTTAGATAGAAATAGAAACGTCAAGCCCGTGAGAAACAGGCTTGCACAGGCCAACACTCTAGTGATGGTAATACAGAAAAAGCAGGGAAAGTAAGAGAAAAGAAAGCAAGGAGTGCAAGAATACAAGAGGGGAGGGGGGTGAGAAGAAAAAAAAAAAAAACCCCAACCACCCCCACCCGGGGGGTGGGGAACAGGGTGCCTCCAGCCACAGCCTCCCCGCCTGGGGAGCAGTCAAGTTCGATCCTCTCAGGTGGATCGAGCCATTAGGAGCCCGCATTCCTCCGAGAAGTAAAATTCGTGCCAGAAGTACCATGTTTTGGAGAATTTCTCACTTAGGCCTCTTTCCGTTGCTAACAAGTCCTCCATGTCATGGACAGCCTTCACTCTGCCCAACCAGCCCGCCACCGATGGAGGCTGAGTCTGCTTCCAATTCAGCGGGATGCAACCCTTTGCCGCATTGATCAGAAGCGGCAATATGGACTTTCTATAGCCCTTAGTTGGGATATTGTGGTGGTGCAGAAGGAAGAGCTCAGGTGACAACGGCAACTCTCTGTCCGTAAACTTTTGGACGATGCGGTGTACCTCAGACCAAAATGATTGTAAGATGCGGCATGACCAAAAGATGTGGAGGAGCGTACCAACCTCCTCCCCGCACCTCCAGCACATATCCGTGCTCTGAGGGAACATCTTGTGTATCTTTTCCGGAGTGTAGTACCAACGGGACAGAAGCTTATATTCCATCTCCTGGTGCCTTGCACTGATAGAAGTTGTTTGAGCGAAGAGAAGGATTCGGTCAACCTGTTTCCCCGTAAGTTGTAGGCCCAGCTCCCGTTCCCACTTGGTAACATAGAGCGGCCTAAAGTCCGGAGGGGGAGAAACTAGGATTTGGTATATCAGGGATATTGCATGTCTCAACGGGGACAGGTCCAGGCATAGCAACTCAAAAGGTGTCAGCTGCCGCCCATAAGTATTCGGAGAAGGCAACGTGTGGATGAAGTGGGACAGCTGGACCTTTTGCCAGAATGAGAGCCCAGTCAGAGCAGGGTCCTCTAGGATTTGTCGTCGAGTATGCCATTGGTCGTTTGTGAGAAAGTGTCGCACTTGAGACCTGTCCACCGGTTTCAACGCCAGGAATCTAGGGTCGTTGAGACCCGGACTAAAAGCCGGGTTGCCCACAATTGGGGTAAGCGGGGACGGGAGCGGTGCGATCGAATGATCACGGAAGGCCTTCCAAGCTGTCCTTATCGTCACCCCTACTGTGGGGTGATCAGAAATCTCCTTTGGCAAGGGAGGTTGGCACCAGGGCAACGAGTCCAAGTGGGCCCCAGTCCAGGCTCGTTCAATCTGCACCCACTGCTTCAGAAGGCCGTGACGGCACCAATCCAAGGAACGCGTTAAATGACATGCCTTGTGATAGAGAGTAACGTCCGGTAGGGCTACACCACCCTTCACTTTTGGCAGCCGGAGAATTTTCTGCACCAAACCGCGGGGGCTTCTGGGCCCACACAAACCGAATTAGCGTTCTGTTAACCGCTCTCAGGAAGGACGCCGGCACCCGTATGGGTAATGCCTGAAAGTGGTATAACAGTCTAGGTAAGACATTCATCTTCACAATGCTGCAACGGCCAAACCAGGAAAAAAGGCCATGCTGCCACTCTTGCAGGTCTTTTTTTACGGCCGTCAAAAGGAGAGGAAAGTTGAGGGGGAAAATCTCCTCCGTCCTGCTGGGTAACAAGATACCCAGATATTTGATATGGGACATAGCCCATTTGAAAGGAAAATCAACCCGGAGCAGGTCAGTTAAAGGAGGAGGTAAGGCGACCCCAAGTGCTTCCGATTTCTGGTAGTTAATGCGAAACATTGACACCTCCTCGTATAGCTTCAGTTCCTTGAGCAAGTTCGGAGTGGACACAAGGGGGTTGGTCAGAAAGAAGAGCAGATCGTCTGCGAAAGCCGCGATCTTGGGGGACAGGGTGGCGTCCAGGCGTGGTCCCGTAATGTCCGGGTTGTCTCTAATGATACGCAGGAAAGGTTCCAGTGTGAGGACGAATATCAGGGGCGACAAAGGGCACCCCTGTCTCGTCCCATTCGCAATCTGAAATGGTGAGGAAAGGTGGCCATTCACCCTGACCTGGGCCGATGGGCAGGAATATATTGCCAACATCCAATTCATCATGCGTTCCTGCAGGCCAACCCAGCGGAGAGTTTCAAACAGGAAAGGCCAACTCACCCTGTCGAACGCCTTTTCGGCGTCCGTCGAGAGGAGCAGCATAGGGGTTTTACGCGTCTTTGCAGCGTGGATCATGTTGATTGCCTTAGTCGTGTTGTCACGCGCCTCTCTAGTAGGAACAAAACCGACCTGGTCGGAATGGATTAGTTGTGGCATTAAGTCAATCAAACGCATGGAAAGCGCTTTCGTGAATATCTTGAGATCCACATTGAGCAGCGAGATCGGTCTATAATTTTGGCATCGTAGTGGATCTTTTCCCTCCTTCGGGATCACGGCAATGTGTGCTCTCAAGGCATCCGCCGGGAGGGGCGTCCCCTCCCCTGTAGCATTATACGCAGAGAGAAAATGCGGAAGCAATACTTCTCCAAAAGTCCTGTAATAGAGAAGGGAATATCCGTCCGGTCCCGGCGCCTTCCCCAAATGCATGCGCGACATTGCCACATTCACCTCCTCCACTGAGAGAGGCCTGTCAAGCTCGGTCAGGTCCTCCTCCGAAATCCGGGTGAGACCAGACCTCCTCAAATAGTCCCCGATCTTCCTCCCTGCATTCGACAGACCCCCCACAGATGTTGGACTAGGGAGATTATACAAAGTAGTATAGTATTCCCGGAACATTTCCGCGATACCTTCCGTGGTGTGAACCCTGTTGTGAGAGTCACTAATCAATTCAGGAATGAATGTACGAGCCCTCTGATCTCTCAGAGCCCTCGCCAGCATCCTACCACATTTGTTGCTATGCTCGTAAAAAGAACGGCGGCACTTCGAGATCACTGCTTTGGCTCTAAACAGGGCCAAGGAGCGCAGCTGGTTTCGCAGGGCTGTCAACTCAAGAAGGATCTGGGAAGCGAAGGATTGTTTATGAGCCGATTCCAAAACCCTGATTTTATCTAAAATGTCCACAATTTGTTTCGCTCTCTCCTTCTTGATGCGTGATCCCATTCTGATCAAGAGGCCACAAATGTAACTTTTATGGGCTTCCCATACCATTGTCGGGGCCACCTCTGAGTCAGCATTCGTGGCGAAGTACTGTCTCAGTTCTCTAGAGACCTCTTCCTCCACCTCGGGCATCTGAATTAACGAGTCGTTAAGCTTCCACGACCATTGTCTCTCTGCGGGGCAAAGCAAATCGATGTCTATAAAGACTGGGGCATGGTCCGAAAAGGTAATAGAACCAATCGAGGCTGAGGAGACCCTGGACAAAATCGCCTGAGGCACCATGAACATATCAATTCTGGTATACGAGTCGTGGGGGTGCGAATAGAACGTGAAGTCTTTGTGGCTTGGATGAAGGATACGCCATACATCCACCAAGTGGAGAGCATGGAAGTTTTTCTTAAGGCGCTTAAGTGAGGCGTAAGAGATTTGGGAAACACCCCTAGATGAGTCCAGGATCGGGTCCATGACAAAGTTCATGTCTCCACCCATAATCACCATCCCTTCAGCAAAGTCAACCAATTTGGTCATAATTGGCTCCAGGAAGGCGATCTGGTTGGCATTTGGGAGGTATAGATTGACCAAAGTCACCAGGGACCTTCCCAGCGTCCCCTTCACAAATAAAGCTCTCCCCTCTGCATCCCCCCACTGGTCCTTCAGTTGCCATGGGGTATCACCCCGAATCAGGATACTCACCCCTTTTGACTTAGAGTCAGAGGAGCAACCGTGGTACACTGTCGGGAAAAAGCGGCCATGCAGTCTTGGCAGCTTATCAGCACGGAAATGTGTCTCCTGCATGAAGCACACATGGGCCTTCATATGTTTTAGATCGGTTAGCACCATGGAGCGTTTCTCAGGGGTATTCAGCCCCTTCACATTTATAGAAACTAGACGAACAGGCTCTGTTTTACCCGTGGGCATGACTGCGGCCAGAAGAGGCAGGCACAAAAAAAAAAAAAAAAAAGGGGGCGGGGGAGGAGGAGGGAGGCTAGGAGGGAAAGGACAGAAGAGAGCAGAAGAGGAGAGAACAAAGAAACCTAGTATGCCTCAAGCGTAAGGGAGACCTAGTCTCAGTGCACCCCAGTAACCCTAGAGCAGGAGTCACTTGACGGGTGCGACCCTATGTGGGGAAAGTGTTTGAACACAACAGGGGTCGGAGGCTCCCTAACCCGACCCACCTCAGATGCTACAGAGAGCCGGATGGTTCTCAGAACAAAGTGGCCTGATAAGGATGGCCCAGCAGCCCGGCAACGCCGGCCCGGGGCCCCAACATGGGGCGCCCGAGCCCCGGCGCAACCCGCCCCCCAGGCCAGACCCCACCCAGGACAAAACAGTAGCACAGTAACCCATCACATTGCTCAAATACATGAAATGGACATTTAAACATCTTAGTGCAAAACAAAGAACAAAACCCAAGTAATTATAACCAGAAGGCCCAGCAAGAGAACTTATAAATGGCGCCATAAAAACCAAAAAGGGGGCCAAGGGGAAAATGCACACACTGGTACCGAAAGCTAGGCTTTGGCGCCCCCGCATGCCCAGGACGGGGGAGGCTCGACCAGGAGAACGGGGACCGCAAGATCAAAACGGCCTAGGAGGGGGGTCCCCCCAAGGAGGAACCCCCCACCGCAGCCCCAGCATGGGTCCCACCCCGGCCCCCCTAAAATCGATAAAGAAGCCGGCCGCCGTAGTAGCCCCCCCCCCGCCCCGGCGCACGGGCCAGGGAAGCCACCAGAGTATACAGGGGGAACAGGCGCCCGCTCCTTCAGGTGGCGTATCCCGGATCTGTCCAGGGGGCAGCCCACGGCACCAAAGATGGAGACAGTGGGTAAAGCCAAAATCCGGGGGACAGAGGAGGAAAAGGAAGGTATACAGGGGGGGAGGGGAGGGGAAGACAGAGGAAGGGGGAAGAGGGGGAGAAAGAGGAGGAGGGGGGGAAGGAGGAGGGAGAGGGGGGAGGTGAGGGAGGGGTAAGGGGGAGGGGAGGAGGAGAGGGGGAAAAGAGGAAGGGTGAAGACCGGGGAGGGGAGAAAGGAGGGGGTGAAGGGAGGAGGGTGGAGAAGGGAGGAGGGTGGAGAAGGGAGGAGGGAGGAGAGAGGGGGGGAGAGAGGGGGTGAGGAGGGGGAGAGAGGGAGGGGAAGAGGGGGGGAGAGAGGGAGGGGAAGAGGGGGGGAGAGAAGAGGGGGGAGAGAAAAGGGGGGGAGAGAAGAGGAGGGGAGAGAAGAGTGGGGAAAAGGGGGGTGAGGAGGGGGAGAGAGGGAGGGGGAGAGGGGAGGGGGAGAGGAAAGGGGGAAGGGGGAGAGATGGGGGGAGAGGGGGGGAGGAGAGGGAGAGAGTATGGGAGGGAATGGGGAAGGGGGAAGGGAGTGAGGAGGGATGAGGGGGGGAATGAGGGAACGAGGAAGGGGGGAGACAAGGAAGGGGGGGGAACGAGCAAGGGGGGGAGGGAGCACACATCAGTAGGCAGCATCCCCATATCCACGACGCCCGACCACATAGCACCCCACCCATCCACCCCCAGCCCAGGCATTTCAAAACGGCACAGCAAGACATCCCTCCCCTCCCCCCCACACCCAACCACCCCTAAAGTCCGAACCCCCCTCCCCCAAAAAAAAAAAAAAAACACCCCTATATAAAAACACCTGCCATCCAATCAAGTGACAGTCTATGGCTCCCTTTCATAGCTTGTCCTCAGGTGGGCTCCGAGAGCGGGGCGCAAAAGAAAAGTCAGCAGGTGGGGGAGAGAGGGGGCGGCCCCGGGGCGGCCCTACTGAAGAACGGCTCACAGTCACACATAGCCTGGAGGGTGAGAGGGAGAGCCGGGGGAAGACGTCTCCACCGGGATGGGGTGAAACAGTCACCGAGGCTTGGCCGCGAGCAGCAACCACCAGGGGGGGGGAGGGGAAGGGCAAACCCAGTCAGGCGACTCCCGCCAGAGCGGGGGTGATCCCATAGGGCCAACCCGACCAAGATCTGCATACACCCGGGAAGGGGGGGAGGGGGGAACGGCACAGGGCAGCTGTCCAAAGAGCGGGACCAAAAAAGTCCATAGCATGAACTTGTAAAGAAATAATAAAAAAATAAAAAATAAAAATCAGTTCACAGTGTGTGCCACCCCGTAACAGAAAAAACTCACAGTAGCAGGACTGGCTGGTCAAGCTTCGTTATCTTGGGCTCTAGCCGGCAGCTGATCGCCTCTCCTTCGCCTGGTGGAGCGGCGCGGCAGACCCGGTCCCGGAGCCCTGGGAGCTTGACGAGGATCTCTAGCTGGAAGCGGCTTCAGCCAATCAGCCAGGTGGAAGGGTTCCATGCCCAGAAAAAGGAACAGGTCCGGGAGATCTGCATGGCACCTCAGCGTGAAGGAATTTCCCCCCTTCCTGAGCGATAGCTGGAGTGGAAAGCCCCATCTATATGGCACCGCATCTCGCCGCAGCCGCTCCAGAAGGGGTTTCAACATAGCCCGTCTTTGTAGTGTTGCTCTGGACACATCAGAGTAGATCGACAGCTCCGCTCCATCAAAGTCGATCCGGTCCTTGGTCCATGCCGCCCTGAGAACTTGCTCCTTGTGTGCGTAGCGGTGCAGGCGGCAGATGACATCTCTAGGGCGGTCAGGATCCTGCGGCTTCGGCCCCAGTGCGCGGTGGACTCTGTCGAACTCCAAGGCGGCTGGAGTCTCCGGGCCTAGAAGCTGCCGGAAGATAGCCAGGACAGTGTCCAGTAGATTCTCCGGACCCGTTGCCTCTGGCAACCCCCGAACCCGGAGGTTGTTGCGGCGACTCCTGTCTTCCTGGTCCTCGGCCTGGAGCTGCACCTCAGCCAGCCTCTCCTGGAAGGCCTCCTGGCCTTTTTCTAATTGGGTGACCCGGAGCTCCAAAGCGCTCCTCTCCACCTCACCCTGTCCGACTCGGTCGTCAAGTGCGTGAACCTCAGAGCGAAGCCCCTGGAAATCACGGCGGTGCTGCTCCTCCATTCGTGCCATGAGGCCCTCCATGTAGGCCTTAGTTGGAAGCGCCTGTAGCAGGGACCTGATGTCCGCGTCCGTCTGCGAGGATCCTGCAGATGCCATAGAGCCACCCTGACTGTCATGAGAAGGCACCAGGAGGGAGGGCAGCCCCTCTAACGAGCGCGGGACACCTTGCTGTGAGACAGCCATGGATGTGGAAGGTAAGTCACCCTGTCCTCTCCCGCCACGTGGTGCCGCAGGGGAGATAGCTGTCGGAGCCGGGGATGTAAGAAATCTTCTGATCGATGCTTCTGGGTTAGCAGATTTTGATCCCCTGGTCTTCCTCCGTCTCCTGTATGTCATTTCAGGGTTGATTTTGCTAGCCAAACGTCCATTTCAGCCATAGATTGCAGGTCGGGAGTTGGGAGCTCAAACAGAAAGCTCCCTCACTCCGCCATGTCCAAGCCACGCCCCTCCGGGTCAGCTTTTAAGCCTTGTGAAGACAGGATATGTCCATGGAAACGGACTTCTTCCACCTTGAACTGCAATTTCTTCACACTAAGCCCCAGCATCACCTGCCTACAACGATCCAGTAGCGCTATTAACTTTTCATCATGGTCTTGCTCAGCCTCCTCATCTGTATTGCCGCAGCCAACTATAAGAATGTCATCAGCTATTGGCTCAATTCCGTCGAGACCACAGAATAGTTCATGCTGCTTTCGGTGGTATACCTCCGGTGCTACAGAGACTCCAAATGGTAGTTTGAGCCATCTCTTTCTGCCCCAAGGAGTCCAGAACGTGGTCATGTAGCTACTCTTTTCATCCAGTTTGCACTGTAAAAAGGCATCTCTAGCATCCACAAGTGTGAAGACACGTGCTTTAGGTAGTTTGTGCAAAATATCATCGAGTGTTGGCATTAAGTAGTGTGACCGTTTCAGGGCCATATTCAGAAACTTGGGATCAATGCGTATTCTGATCTTCTCAGGCTTTCTGATAACAACCATATTACTGATCCAATCTGTAGGCTTACTGAAGTTAGATGTCCTTCAGCTTCATATTTATTTATCTAGTTGAGCTTTAACCAGTGGCTTAATGGCGATAGGCACATTGCGTGGGGCACATTGTACAGGTTGAATGGTAGGATCAAGTTCAAAGCGAACCTCTCCTGGAACAGAAACTATCGGGCCCTCAAACACATCACTGTAGGTGTGAAGAATTTGCTGTTTTGTCAGTGGCCTAGTCAGAGATTTTGCAGGCTGATTATCAACATTATGTAGCTCAGCAGGAATGGTGAACAGCATCAGTCCAAGGCGCTCACATGTTGAACCTGATAATAGCGGTTTCTGATCGGCATCAACAATCTCAAAGTTCAGTTTGTGTATACAACGTATGCTGCATTCTGTTTGGAATAGCCCCAATGATTCCATTAGTTCCCCTGAATACAACTTTAGTTTGGTGCTACTAGGCTGAAGGGGTGCTCTGGGTGCCAGTTTCATTTTGTCCTTTATACTCATGACATCACACGTTGCACCCGAGTCCAGCTGGCAGGGTTGGATTATATTGTTTAATCTGAGGTTTACAAACCATTTTTTGCCCTTTGTGTTTACAGCACCAATGCATTCTGAGGAGTAAACCATATCAGTGCTAAGCAGGCGTGCATTCTCCGGATCTGACATTTGCTCAATTGTGTGCAGCTTCCTTGCTTCCATTTTACTGGAGAGACACACTCTTGCAAAGTGATTTGGTTTACCACATGCAGTACAGAATTTCCCATATGCAGGACACTTTTCTTTCTCTCGTACATGCATGTTGCCGCAATACTTGCATGATGCAGGCTTCCTCCCAGGTGAGTTGTGTAGGTGACCCTTGTGCTGAAACTTATGCCGGTGTTTTTTGAAGTTTTGCTGTTGTTTAGAGGCTGCATTGATATTGTCAATTAGTTTATCCTGCTCCATAGCTTTCATATGTTTGTCAGTAAGTTCAGCAGTGCGACATATCTCAATTGCTGTTTGTAGATCTAAATCATGTTTCCTCAATAGGTGGTGGCGTGTGCTTTCACTGGTGATACCCAAAACTATTTTATCACGAATAAGTTCATCTCTCAGAGAGACAAACTCACAGCTTGCAGCTTTTTCTCCTAGCCGTGTGACATACCTGTCTATTGATTCACAGTCTTCTTGCTTACAGCAGCCAAATATATATCTTTCATAGATGACATTTTTAGAAGGTCTGAAGAAAGCTTCTAATGCATCCAGAATGGTTTTGGTGTCACTCTTTTGCTCCTCTGTGAGGTTCAGATTACGCTTGTAAACATGGAGGCATTCACTTCCCATTATCCTTCTCAGCGTGGCTGCTTGCACTGCTGCAGACTTCTCATTTAACCCTGTGGCTAGGGAATAGTCCTGAAACTCAGCCCTGAAATTGTCCCAGTTACTACCAACATCTCCACTCACCCTCATTGCCTCAGACAGTGGAATGCTGTTAGCTGCCATGATGCTGTTTTCCTTGCTGCAAACACTCAACATCCAGGACAGGACTGCAATTGTCAGGAGGCACAATCAGTTCCAAGAACACTCACATGAAGGCTGGCAGGCTCTCAGCATCAAATGTGCAGAAAGAATATGAATCCAAATCTTCTGACACCATGTTTGTCGTGATATATGTAGAGAGACAGCACAAACCATTACTGTACATAAGCCATGTTTACTGAAAGAACCAGCAGGAAACAGGAAACACAACACAGGAAGAAGTACAACAGAGATGCACCATAGAGTTGCATTTAAAGAAACATGTCATCCATAACAGAGGGGGGGGGCGGCTGACATTGAGGAGGGGGGGGCAGCTCACATTGAGGAGGGGGGCGGCTGACATTGAGGAGGGGGGGCGGCTGACATTGAGGAGGGGTGGGGCGGCTGACATGGAGGAGGGGGGGGCGGCTGACATTGAGGAGGGGGGTGGCTGACATTGAGGAGGGGGGGCGGCTGACATTGAGGAGGGGGGGCGGCTGACATTGAGGAGGGGGGGTGGCTGACATTGAGGAGGGGGGGCGGCTGACATTGAGGAGGGGGGGGCGGCTGACATTGAGGAGGGGTGGGGCAGCTGACATGGAGGAGGGGGGGCGGCTGACATTGAGGAGGGGGGGCGGTTGACATTGAGGAGGGGGGGCGGCTGACATTGAGGAGGAGGGGCGGCTGACATTAAGGAGGGGTGGGGCGACTGACATTGAGGAGGGGTGGGGCGGCTGACATTGAGGAGGGGGGGCGGCTGACATTGAGGAGGGGGGGCGGCTGACATTGAGGAGGGGGGGGCGGCTGACATTGAGGAGGGGGGGCGGCTGACATTGAGGAGGGGTGGGGCGGCTGACATTGAGGAGGGGGGGGCGGCTGACATTGAGGAGGGGGGCGGCTGACATTGAGGAGGGGGGCGGCTGACATTGAGGAGGGGGGGTCGGCTGACAGAGTGGATGAGAGAGACGGACCTCAGGAGATAGTGACACTCAGCGAGTTAGGAGCACGCCCCCCCCCTGAGCCCTTCTATAGCTCAGCAGCGGCGAGGGGGGAACAAATTAGAGGCGGAGCCGGCCGGCTACAGTGAGCTGCGGCACCGCCACCCCTTTCCCCCCACAGGTCACAGTCTCAGATGACAGACAGACCGGGGGCGGGGGTGGGCGGTGCCGCAGCGCTATTTCGCCAGGATCTGGCGAATATGTGGCGGATCGGCCCTGGTTTAAATGTTGCGCATTTAAATCTTTAGAATGGTACAATAATGAAAAAGAATGAACTTGTTTTGCTGCTGATATTCACACAGAGTTCTGAATAACTTTTTAAAACATTTTTCATGCTGACTTCATGAATATTTTGTTATATTATATAGAGCAAGATTTCCTTAATATTTATGTATTTTTAATTTGGAATACAGATCTTCATTTTAAATGATTATTTAATTTCTAGTGATCTCCATGATTACAATTTTAATTTTGTTGTGTCAAGTTTACCAAAATAATTTTATTATCTTGTATTTTTAGACCTTTAAGAAGATTGTTTTGTGTTATCTGTCCCTTTTTTGGGGGAAATGTATCTGCCTACTCCAAAGCTAAATTTTTTATTTTTAGAAAAACACATAGTCAAGTATTAACTGTAAAAAAATAAAACATTTATTCTGGTATATAACAAAATAAATAGAAGGCAGCGCTGGAGAACCTGCTGCCATTTGTGCATCCATGGGACCCCAGAGCACACATCAACCCTGTGTGGACAATAAAATTGGGAGCTTGACAAGCATATCAGTTGTGAGCAAAATCTGATCCTGGACTCCCAGAGGTCAGGAACAGCAGCAGGTGATATATATGTCCAAAGTCTGTGGTACTACAACAGGCTGCCTTCTGTCAGACCACATTGAAGCAAGGCCATCACTTCCTAGTCTTCTTGGCAGCCTTCCCTGCAGCCTTTCCTGCAGCCTTCCCTGCAGCCTTCCCTGCAGCCTTTCTTTTGCGTGTGGCTGGAGGCTGTGCCACTGGAGGTGTACTTGTGTCAGGAGGAGGAGAAGGAGGTGGAGGAGAAGAAGAAGGAGGAGGAGGAGGTTGAGGTTGCGAAAGCTGGGCGACTTCACATATGGCCGTATTGGGGGTAATTCTCCCCATCACCCCCTTGTTCATTAAGCTGATCAGCAGGGGCTCACATAGGAGGCATTGTTCCATGCTCATACTTTTGAATTTGGCCCCAACTAGACCGGCAATGGCCTCTTCGGTGGTTGTTGGCTCCTGGAGGGTGGCATGTGCCTCTCTAATTAGGGCCATTGCTGCCTCGCTTGTGCTCCTCTCCCTCCTGGTTCTTCTTGTAAGGCGGATGGGAGGCACCTGAGATCTGGTCCTGCTACTTGGCCCGGCCACCTCCTGTCTGCCACTGGGCTCGGCCACCTCCTGTGTGCCAAGGGGCCCTGCCACCTCCTGGCTCACAGTGGGCACTGCCTCCTCCTGGCTCACAGTGGGCACTGCCTCACCCTGGCTCACAGTGGGCCCTGCCTCCTCCTGCCTGACACTTTCCAGACCCTCATGCTGGCTGATGTCATCCTGTGTATGAAAAAGGGACATAGTTTTAGTTTTTGGTTCATCAATCACACACAATTTTCAGCTCATGACTGTTGCAAATTGAATGTAAATCAATAGAACAGACTATCATTATGACCCCAGCAGTTTTCATTCTTCTCCCCAAATTTCAGGCCCACTACTGTCTATTGATATTTAGAACACTTTTTGATCAAACATTTTTTTTTTGCTTTCCATATTAACATTTTTTTTTGCTGCATTAATTTTATTACAATAAATGTTTATAAAATACTATACCTGGCTCCAGATGTCCAAATCGGGTTCTTCCAGGATGGCTACCTCCTCTTGCTCCAGAGAAGGCTCAGGTTGGCTGCAGGGAAGTCTGGGGGGAAGACTAGAAAGTGATGTCCTTGACTAGTGATGAGCCGAACACCCCCGGGTTCGGTTCGCACCAGAACCCGCGAACAGACCGAAAGTTCGCACGAACATTAGAACCCTATTAAATACAATGGATGCGAACGTTCGGATTCTAGAGTGCTAATTATAACGACTATTATCCATGTTATTGTCCTAAACAGAGTTTGGGAACCCGGGTTCTGCACCAGGGGACATGTATCAATGCAAAAAGAAGTTTTAAAAACGGACGTTTTCCGGGAGCAGTCATTTTAAAGATGCATAAAGTGAAAAAAAAAAAAGTCAAATATTCCTTTAAATATTGTACCTGGGGGTGTCTAAAGTATGCCTGTGAAGTGCCACGTGTTTCCCGTGTTTAGAACTGTCCCTGCACAAAATAACATTTCTAAAGGAAAAAAAAGCCATTTAAAACTGCTTGCGGCTTTAATGTAATGTCTGGTCCCGGTAATATGGATGAAAATCTTTAAGAAAAATGGCATAGCTACCCCATCACACCCCCCCCCCCCCACCCCAGCCCATTACCAGCCCCTTTGGGTCTTGTATGGATATTAAGGGGAACCCCGCACACAAAATAAAAAAGGCCCTATATACTCTGAACAGCCGTATACAGGCGGTGCATACAAGACAGGGACTGTAGGTTTGTTCTTATGTAGAATCTGTTTGTAATTTTGATCAGCTACATTGTTTAAGTGTAGCTCCAGCCCAAATACCTATTTTTAAGCTTTTTGGAAAACATAGGGAAGGGTTATCACCCCTGTAACATTTGTTTTGCTGTCTGTGCCCCTGTTCAGAACATTTCACCTCACTTTGCGTCCCAATGACAACTGATTTTGAAATGTGGTGTTTTTATTGAAACAAGGATTGGTGATAAAGCATCAGTAGAGAGGAGACACCTTTCTCCCATATTAATTCTTACAGGAGAGAATTTTCCCTCCAAGGGGTAGATTTCCTCTCACTTCCTGTTGTCTTCTTCCGTTTGCAAGTAGTAGTCGTTTGTAAGTTGGATGTTTGAAAGTAGGGACCTGCCGTATATACTCTGCAGAAATTGGCCCCTTAGGTGTTGGTGTTGGCACAACACTGTAAGCATTCACAGTTACTCTTGGTGGGTGCTGGAACGCCCTGCTGTCAACTATTATATCAGGAATTGTAATAACATATAATTGTTGAACAGTGGTAGTAAAAATTGGGCCTTTGATGGTGGTGCTGGTGCCACAACACTGTAAGGCCTGACAGTTACTCTTGGTGGGCGCAGCAATGGGCCCTGCTGTGAATTATTAGATCAATAATTATAATTGCATGCCCCTTGTGACAGCAGGAAGGTAAAGTCACCTGGTTGCATCCAGGGGGGTAGATATATTTCGCCCAGATTCAGGCTTTACGCCGACTTATACAACTAGGTGGAGAGTTGTATAAGGCTAGTGGGCTCATGGATGACTCATACCTCTAGGGAGAGTGTGGGGCGTCGTACAGACAGGGAGTTGATGAGACCAGCTGAAGCTTGTCAGCTCATTTAGGCCTCTATAAGAACTCCCAGCTTCATTAGATGTTAGCTCATGCCTGGAACCAGACCTGTGTGGACTGTCTAGGGAGAGTGAACCCCTGTGCGGTGAGACAAAGCCTGTGTGGCTATTTGCTTGGACATTTAAAACCAGGGACTTAGGGACTAGGACAGCACTAGGCTGATCCCAGTTGTTAGTTAGGAAACCTGTATGTTTAGTCAGAGGTCAAGTTGACCAGGATTTATTTTGTTTATGTTTCTTTTGCTTTGCTGTGTTTTGTCACTGTAAATAGAAAATAAACCGCACCTTTATGATTTTGAAAACCACAACCACCGTTTGCTGGGCCTGTTTTTGTGTGGGGAGCCCATCTCGGGGGTCACACACACCCGCTGCCGAGCTAACCCCCTCACAGTTGGTGGAGAATGCGGGCAGAGAAAACCCGAGAGAGGGTATTACAGAGATTCTATTGGCCGGGGGTGATGAAGGACATAGAAAATTATTGTTCCTCCTGCCCTGTGTGTCAGAGGTCGGCCCCGATGCCACATTTCCGTAGCCCGCTGGTCCCTCTACCCATCATTGAGGTCCCGTTTGAGAGGATCGCCATGGATTTGGTAGGTCCTATAATCAAGTCCGCTAGGGGGCACCAGTACATATTAGTTATAATGGACTATGCCACCCGTTATCCAGAAGCGATCCCTCTCCGAAATACCTCGGCCAAAACCATAGCCAAAGAGCTATCTCTTGTGTTTAGCCGGGTGGGTATTTGTAAAGAACTGCTTACGGACCAAGGTACACCCTTTATGTCCCGGGTTATGAAGGAGCTGTGTAAATTGTTCAAAGTGACGCAATTACGTACATCTGTGTATCACCCCCAAACCGATGGGCTGGTTGAAAGGTTCAACAAAACCCTAAAACAAATGTTGAAGAAAGTGGTGGATAGAGATGGAAAGGATTGGGACTGTCTACTTCCTTATCTGATGTTTGCTATTAGGGAGGTGCCCCAATCCTCTACGGGATTCTCCCCCTTTGAGTTACTGTATGGGAGACACCCAAGAGGGCTGTTGGATATTGCCAAGGAAACTTGGGAAAGTGAGAGTTCTCCCCACAGGAGTGTGATTGAGCATGTCGCCCTGATGCAAGACCGAATTGCACAGGTAATGCCCATCGTGAAGGAACATTTGGCCCAAGCGCAGTTAGCACAGCAGAGAGTGTACAACCGTGGAGCCAAGACCCGTACCTTTTCCCCGGGGGATAGGATACTGGTACTTGTCCCTACGGTTGAAAGTAAATTCCTTGCCAAATGGCAAGGCCCCTACGAGATAATGGAAAAAGTGAGCGAAGTGAATTACAAGGTCAGACAACCAGGAAGGCGAAAGCCCGAACAGATCTATCACGTTAATCTGTTGAAAGCCTGGAGGGATAGAGAGTCCCTAGTCGCAGACACTTGGTCACCAGCTCAAACTGGTTGCGTGATTCCGGAGGTTGGAATAGCAGCCACCTTGTCACAACCCCAACAACAGGAGGTTAAGGAGTTTGTGCTTCGCAACAAGGAGGTATTCTCTGAGCTGCCGGGACAAACATCTGGGGTAGAGCATGACATCATTACCCCGCCCGGTGAAAGGGTGAAGTTAAAACCCTATCGGATCCCAGAGGCCCGACGGGAGGCAATACGGGAGGAAGTACAGAAAATGCTGAACTTAGGGGTGATAGAGGAGTCCCAAAGTGATTGGTCTAGTCCCATTGTGTTGGTGCCTAAACCGGATGGGAGCTGGCGATTTTGTAACGATTTTCGACAGTTGAACAAAGTTACAAAATTTGACACCTACCCCATGCCACGTATAGATGAGTTGATCGACCGGCTGGGAACAGCCCGATACATGACGACTCTTGACCTCACAAAAGGGTATTGGCAAATCCCCCTGGCCAAGTCAGCCAAAGAGAAAACCGCATTTGTAACCCCAGACGGGGCGTTCCAATATAAAAGAATGCCGTTCGGGTTACAGAATGCGCCGGCCACATTCCAGCGGAAAATGGACCAGATGCTGAGGCCCCATCGGAAGTATGCTGCGGCTTACCTGGATGACATAATTGTCCATAGCACAGATTGGGCCTCACATCTGCCAAAAGTGCAAGCAGTCCTGGACTCTGTTCGGGAAGCGGGGTTTACGGCTAACCCCAAGAAGTGTACCATTGGGCAGGAGGAGGCCAAATATCTTGGGTACACCATTGGGAGGGGAGTAATAAAACCCCAACTCAACAAAGTCGAGGCCATCCAGAGTTGGCCACGTCCCAACAGCAAGAAGCAGGTACGAGCCTTTCTGGGAATCGCTGGGTATTATCGGCGATTCATTCCCCACTTTGCTTCTAAGGCTGTGCCCCTAACCAACCTGACGAAGGGGAAAGGGTCGGTCATGATTAAATGGACCCCCGAGGCTGAGGCAGCATTCCAATTCTTGAAACAAGCCTTATGTAGCCAGCCAGTGTTGTACTCACCCGACTTCTCTAAAGACTTTGTCGTACAAAGTGATGCGTCAGATGTGGGGTTAGGAGCAGTATTGTCCCAGGTCTGGAACGGGGAAGAGCACCCCGTCATTTACCTCAGCAGGAAGTTGAAGTCCCATGAGGTAAATTACGCCACCGTTGAAAAGGAGTGTTTAGCGGTGAAGTGGGCTCTAGATTCCCTTCGGTACTACCTGCTAGGTAGGCACTTTGACATGGTTACGGATCACGCTCCGTTAAAGTGGATGGCTCAAAACAAAGAAACAAATAGAAGAGTGAATAGGTGGTTCCTGGCCCTCCAGGAATTCAACTTCACAGTAAAGCATCGCCCTGGCGTTCAAATGGGGAATGTGGATGCTTTGTCTCGAGTACATGAATGCCTGATTGCTGGTGTTCCAACCCCGAGGTTAAAACAAGAGGGGGGGGGGTATGTGACAGCAGGAAGGTAAAGTCACCTGGTTGCATCCAGGGGGGTAGATATATTTCGCCCAGATTCAGGCTTTACGCCGACTTATACAACTAGGTGGAGAGTTGTATAAGGCTAGTGGGCTCATGGATGACTCATACCTCTAGGGAGAGTGTGGGGCGTCGTACAGACAGGGAGTTGATGAGACCAGCTGAAGCTTGTCAGCTCATTTAGGCCTCTATAAGAACTCCCAGCTTCATTAGATGTTAGCTCATGCCTGGAACCAGACCTGTGTGGACTGTCTAGGGAGAGTGAACCCCTGTGCGGTGAGACAAAGCCTGTGTGGCTATTTGCTTGGACATTTAAAACCAGGGACTTAGGGACTAGGACAGCACTAGGCTGATCCCAGTTGTTAGTTAGGAAACCTGTATGTTTAGTCAGAGGTCAAGTTGACCAGGATTTATTTTGTTTATGTTTCTTTTGCTTTGCTGTGTTTTGTCACTGTAAATAGAAAATAAACCGCACCTTTATGATTTTGAAAACCACAACCACCGTTTGCTGGGCCTGTTTTTGTGTGGGGAGCCCATCTCGGGGGTCACACACACCCGCTGCCGAGCTAACCACCTCACACCCTGTTGAACAGGGGCTGAAAAATTGGGCCTTTGGTGGTGGTGGTGGTGGTGGTGGTGGTGGTGGTGGTGTTGACACAACACTGTAAGGCCTGACAGTTACTCTTGGTGGGCGCAGCAATGGGCCCTGCTGTGAATTATTAGATCAATAATTATAATTGCATGCCCCTGTTGAACAGGGGCTGAAAAATTGGGCCTTTGGTGGTGGTGGTGGTGGTGGTGTTGACACAACACTGTAAGGCCTGACAGTTACTCTTGGTGGGCACAGCAATGGGCCCTGCTGTGAATTATTAGATCAATAATTATAATTGCATGCCCCTGTTGAACAGGGGCTGAAAAATTGGGCCTTAGGCACTGGTGGCACAACACTGCAACCCCTCACAGATACTGTACTTGGAGCACAGCAATGAGGCCTGTTGCAAAGTATTGCATCAAAAATTTTAATTACACGCCCCTGTTAAACAGGGGCTGAAAAATTGGGCCTTAGCCACTGGTGGCGGCACCCATAAACCAAAATGATCTTCCAAGCTATCATCATTAATCGGATCATTGAGGAGGAGGAAGAGGATAGCTAGTCAACATAACAGCACAGGAACTCAGCATCAGCATCAGTTTTGAAGGGATGTGACATTTTAAAATCAATTAGTCTGTTATATCAGCATCAGGTGTGTGGTAGCTGGTGGTGATCCAAGACTGGTTCATCTTGATGAAAGTCAGTCGATCAACCGAGTCGGTGGACAGGCGCACCCTGTGATCCGTGACAAATCCTCCAGCAGCACTGAATGTGCGTTCTGAAAGAACGCTGGATACAGGACAGGCCAGTAGCTCAATTGCATACTGTGCAAGCTCTGGCCAGTGATCCATCCTCAAGACCCAGTAAGCCAGAGGATTTTCGGTGGGGAAGGTGTCCAAGTCTGACCTTGCCCCTAGGTATTCCTGCACCATGTATATCAGACGCTGGCGATGGTTGCTGGAACCGATCATACTTTGGGGCTGCGGACTAAAGAATTGTCTGAACGCATCGGTCAGACGGCCACCTTCCCCACCGCTCCTTCTTTGACTGCCCAAAGCCTCAGCAACTCGTTGTCCAGGACCAGGAGTTTGTAACCTCCCAGTCTCTGGAAACGCGTTGCACAGACCTTTCTGCAAGGCCTCCCGGAGTTGTCTCATCCTCTGCTCCCTCTGCGACGGTAACATAAGGTCCGCAACCTTACCCTTGTACCGTGGATCAAGGAGAGTGGCCAGCCAGTAATGGTCCCTCTCCTTGATCCGAAGAATACGAGGATCCTTTCGCAGACTTTGCAGGATCAGGGAGGCCATGCAGCGTAGGTTAGCTGAGGCATTCAGTCCGGAGTCCTCTGGGTCACTAAGGACGACATGATCCGCAGCCACCTCCTCCCAGCCACGTACAAGTCCACTGGTTTCTTGGGACTGTAAATCATCCCTAAAAGACTGCTGCTGATGATGCTGAGTGCCAGCCTCCACCTCCATGCTGACACAATCCTCCTCCTCCTCCTCCTCCTCCTCCTCTTCCTGTGCGATGGGTGGGACAGAAGGAACACTGTCTGGGTAAAGGGGGCCTTGAGAGGCAAGGAAGTCCTCCTCTTCCTGCCTCTGTTCTGCCTCAAGTGCCCTGTCCATTATTCCAGCGTGTGCGCCAACAGGTGGACAAGAGGTACAGTGTCACTGATGCATGCACTGTCACTGCTCACCATCCTCGTGGCCTCCTCAAATGGTGCCAGGACAGTGCATGCATCCCTGATCATGCCCCACTGGCGTGGTGAAAAAAACCCGAGCTCCCCTGACCCTGTCCTGGTGCCGTAGTCGCACAGGTACTCATTGATGGCCCTCTGCTGCGTGTGCAGCCGCTGCAGCATGGCCAACGTTGAGTTCCACCTGGTGGGAATGTCACATATAAGGCGGTTCTTGGGCAGGTTCAACTCCTTTTGCAGCTCAGCCAGGCGAGCACTGGCATTATAAGATCTGCGGAATTGCACACAGACTTTCCTGGCCTGCCTCAGGACATCCTGTAAGCCCGGGTACCTGCCCAAGAACCGCTGCACCACCAGGTTAAGGACGTGAGCCATACAGGGCACATGGGTCAGTTGTCCCTGTCGGAGGGCGGAGAGGAGGTTGGTGCCATTGTCGCAAACCACCATTCCTGGCTTAAGCTGGCGTGGCGTCAACCACCTCTCGGCCTGCCCCTGCAGAGCAGACAGGACCTCTGCCCCAGTGTGGCTCCTGTCCCCCAAACACACCAGCGCAAGCACGGCATGGCATCTTTTTGCCTGCGTACTTGCGTAGCCCCTTGAACGCCTACGGAGCACCGCTGGTTCCGAGGACAAACCACAGGAAGAGGCCATGGAGGAAGAAGAGGAGGGGGTGGAGGAGAGAGGTGTGTCACAACCAGTAGTAGCATTTTGGAGGCGTGGCGGTGGAACAACCTCCAACACTACTGCACCTTGTCCTGCATCCTTCCCAGCTGCCAAAAGAGTGACCCAATGGGCCGTGAAAGAAAGGTAACGTCCCTGTCCATGCCTGCTGGACCATGAGTCAGCGGTAATATGCACCTTACCGCTGACCGCCCTGTCCAGCGAGGCCAAGACATTGCCTTCCACATGCCTGTAGAGAGCCGGAATCGCCTTCCGTGAGAAAAAGTGGCGTTTGGGAACCTGCCACTGAGGAACCGCACATTGCACAAACTCACGGAAGGGGGCCGAGTCTACCAACTGAAAAGGCAGCAGTTGAAGCGCTAGCAATTTAGCCAAGCTAGCATTCAACCGCTGGGCATGTGGATGGCTGGGAGTGAACTTCTTTCGACGGTCCAGCAGCTGGGGCAGGGAAATTTGCCTGCTAGAATCGGACGTCGGTGTACTGCTAGCAGAGTGCCCGCAAGTACTTGGCTGTGACACACCTAATTCTACACCTTCATTCCTCTCAGAGCAGGTTTCAGAGAGGACTGAAGGTATAGTGGGGTTGGAGATCCCAGCTGATGCGGTGCAAGAAGAGGTCAGCTTTGTTCTTTGGTGTGGGTCTTTAAGGTAGGCTTGCCAACGAGCTGCATGGCAGGTCAACATACGTCTGATCAAGCATGTGGTGCCCAAGCGGCTGATGTTTTGGCCACGCGATATACGCTTGAGACATATGTTGCAAACAGCAGCTGTGCGATCTGATGCACTCGCCTCAAAAAAGGCCCACACCAAAGAACTTTTTGAATGACGGGCAGAGGCAGCGCCCTGCACAGGCGGAGCTCTGCGGTGTGATTCCGTCGGTGTGCTGCCCATACGCTGGCCACCCAAGGGCATCCTGCCTCGTTGGAGATGTGCCTCCTCCTCATCCTCCTCCTCCTCCTCTCTCCTATTAGGCACCCACGTGGAGTCAGTGACCTCATCATCCCCTCCCTCCTCATCACTGGAGCCAATCTGGCAGTATGCTGCAGCTGCTGGAGCATGACTGCCAGATTGGTGTCCTTCTTGAGCATCCCCTCTCTCTGCTCTCACGCTACTGCCTTCCTCTATCTGGGTATCATCATCAGATCCTTCGAAACGCTGGGCATCCTCCTGAAGCATGTACCCAACACTGTGCTCAAACAGTTCGGGGGACTCCTCAGGAGGAGGACATGGTGGGTCTAGGGAAGGATTGACTAATGAAGATAATGATACCAGAGAAGAGGACGCTTTGGCAGCTGCTTTGCCAGTACCCTGAGCCTGGGTGAGAGAGGATGAGGAGGATGAGGTGGGCTTGGTCATCCACTCTACCAAGTCTTCGGCATGATGTGGCTCAACATGTCCAGCTGCCAAAAAGAAGGACAAGCGTGTCCCATGGCCATGTGCTGATGACAATGCACCGCGTCCACGACCAGCACTGTTGCCCCCAGACACAGAGCCTGCTTGCCCTCTTTTTTTGCCTCCTGACTGTCTGCCTCTCCTTGTTTGCCTTCCAGACATTTTAATGGATGGCCTGCAGGGTGATGGGAAAAACAGCAATAAGGGCTACCTTCAGGTGTATACTGTGCAGGAGGCTTAGCAACAATGACACTGACACTGTCCCCTGCCTATCCTTCTCTGTCCCTAAACACAAGGATTTGCAATATGCTTCAGCAAGATTGGTTTAGCACAGAATAGCACACTGACAGTTTCCCTCACTGTCCTTCTCTGTCCCTACAAACAAGATTTAGCACAGAATAGCACACTGATAGTTTCCACGAGTGTCCTTCTCTGTCCCTAAACTCAAGGATTTCAAATATGGTTCAGCAAGATTGGTTTAGAACAGAATAGCACACTGACACTTTCCCTCACTGTACCTCTCTGTCCCTAAACTCAAGGATTTCAAATATGGTTCAGCAAGATTGGTTTAGAACAGAATAGCACACTGTCAGTTTCACTCACTGTCCTTCTCTGTCCCTACAAACAAGATTTAGCACAGAATAGCACACTGATAGTGTCCTTCTCTGTCCCTAAACTCAAGGATTTCAAATATGGTTCAGCAAGATTGGTTTAGAACAGAATAGCTCACTGACACTTTCCCTCACTGTACCTCTCTGTCCCTAAACTCAAGGATTTCAAATATGGTTCAGCAAGATTGGTTTAGAACAGAATAGCACACTGTCAGTTTCACTCACTGTCCTTCTCTGTCCCTACAAACAAGATTTAGCACAGAATAGCACACTGATAGTTTCCACGAGTGTCCTTCTCTGTCCCTAAACTCAAGGATTTCAAATATGGTACAGCAAGATTGGTTTAGAACAGAATAGCACACTGACACTTTCCCTCACTGTACCTCTCTGTCCCTAAACTCAAGGATTTCAAATGTGGTTCAGCAAGATTGGTTTAGAACAGAATAGCACACTGTCAGTTTCACTCACTGTCCTTCTCTGTCCCTACAAACAAGATTTAGCACAGAATAGCACACTGATAGTTTCCACGAGTGTCCTTCTCTGTCCCTAAACTCAAGGATTTCAAATATGGTTCAGCAAGATTGGTTTAGAACAGAATAGCACACTGACACTTTCCCTCACTGTACCTCTCTGTCCCTAAACTCAAGGATTTCAAATATGGTTCAGCAAGATTGGTTTAGAACAGAATAGCACACTGTCAGTTTCACTCACTGTCCTTCTCTGTCCCTACAAACAAGATTTAGCACAGAATAGCACACTGATAGTTTCCACGAGTGTCCTTCTCTGTCCCTAAACTCAAGGATTTCAAATATGGTTCAGCAAGATTGGTTTAGAACAGAATAGCTCACTGACACTTTCCCTCACTGTACCTCTCTGTCCCTAAACTCAAGGATTTCAAATATGGTTCAGTAAGATTGGTTTAGAACAGAATAGCACACTGTCAGTTTCCCTCACTGTCCTTCTCTGTCCCTACAAACAAGATTTAGCACAGAATAGCACACTGATAGTTTCCACGAGTGTCCTTCTCTGTCCCTAAACTCAAGGATTTCAAATATGGTTCAGCAAGATTGGTTTAGAACAGAATAGCACACTGACACTTTCCCTCACTGTACCTCTCTGTCCCTAAACTCAAGGATTTCAAATATGGTTCAGCAAGATTGGTTTAGAACAGAATAGCACACTGTCAGTTTCACTCACTGTCCTTCTCTGTCCCTACAAACAAGATTTAGCACAGAATAGCACACTGATAGTTTCCACGAGTGTCCTTCTCTGTCCCTAAACTCAAGGATTTCAAATATGGTACAGCAAGATTGGTTTAGAACAGAATAGCACACTGACACTTTCCCTCACTGTACCTCTCTGTCCCTAAACTCAAGGATTTCAAATATGGTTCAGCAAGATTGGTTTAGAACAGAATAGCACACTGTCAGTTTCACTCACTGTCCTTCTCTGTCCCTACAAACAAGATTTAGCACAGAATAGCACACTGATAGTTTCCACGAGTGTCCTTCTCTGTCCCTAAACTCAAGGATTTCAAATATGGTACAGCAAGATTGGTTTAGAACAGAATAGCACACTGACACTTTCCCTCGCTGTACCTCTCTGTCCCTAAACTCAAGGATTTCAAATATGGTTCAGCAAGATTGGTTTAGAACAGAATAGCACACTGTCAGTTTCACTCACTGTCCTTCTCTGTCCCTACAAACAAGATTTAGCACAGAATAGCACACTGATAGTTTCCACGAGTGTCCTTCTCTGTCCCTAAACTCAAGGATTTCAAATATGGTTCAGCAAGATTGGTTTAGAACAGAATAGCACACTGACACTTTCCCTCACTGTACCTCTCTGTCCCTAAACTCAAGGATTTCAAATATGGTTCAGCAAGATTGGTTTAGAACAGAATAGCACACTGTCAGTTTCACTCACTGTCCTTCTCTGTCCCTACAAACAAGATTTAGCACAGAATAGCACACTGATAGTTTCCACGAGTGTCCTTCTCTGTCCCTAAACTCAAGGATTTCAAATATGGTTCAGCAAGATTGGTTTAGAACAGAATAGCTCACTGACACTTTCCCTCACTGTACCTCTCTGTCCCTAAACTCAAGGATTTCAAATATGGTTCAGTAAGATTGGTTTAGAACAGAATAGCACACTGTCAGTTTCCCTCACTGTCCTTCTCTGTCCCTACAAACAAGATTTAGCACAGAATAGCACACTGATAGTTTCCACGAGTGTCCTTCTCTGTCCCTAAACTCAAGGATTTCAAATATGGTTCAGCAAGATTGGTTTAGAACAGAATAGCACACTGACACTTTCCCTCACTGTACCTCTCTGTCCCTAAACTCAAGGATTTCAAATATGGTTCAGCAAGATTGGTTTAGAACAGAATAGCACACTGTCAGTTTCACTCACTGTCCTTCTCTGTCCCTACAAACAAGATTTAGCACAGAATAGCACACTGATAGTTTCCACGAGTGTCCTTCTCTGTCCCTAAACTCAAGGATTTCAAATATGGTACAGCAAGATTGGTTTAGAACAGAATAGCACACTGACACTTTCCCTCACTGTACCTCTCTGTCCCTAAACTCAAGGATTTCAAATGTGGTTCAGCAAGATTGGTTTAGAACAGAATAGCACACTGTCAGTTTCACTCACTGTCCTTCTCTGTCCCTACAAACAAGATTTAGCACAGAATAGCACACTGATAGTTTCCACGAGTGTCCTTCTCTGTCCCTAAACTCAAGGATTTCAAATATGGTTCAGCAAGATTGGTTTAGAACAGAATAGCACACTGACACTTTCCCTCACTGTACCTCTCTGTCCCTAAACTCAAGGATTTCAAATATGGTTCAGCAAGATTGGTTTAGAACAGAATAGCACACTGTCAGTTTCACTCACTGTCCTTCTCTGTCCCTACAAACAAGATTTAGCACAGAATAGCACACTGATAGTTTCCACGAGTGTCCTTCTCTGTCCCTAAACTCAAGGATTTCAAATATGGTTCAGCAAGATTGGTTTAGAACAGAATAGCTCACTGACACTTTCCCTCACTGTACCTCTCTGTCCCTAAACTCAAGGATTTCAAATATGGTTCAGTAAGATTGGTTTAGAACAGAATAGCACACTGTCAGTTTCACTCACTGTCCTTCTCTGTCCCTACAAACAAGATTTAGCACAGAATAGCACACTGATAGTTTCCACGAGTGTCCTTCTCTGTCCCTAAACTCAAGGATTTCAAATATGGTACAGCAAGATTGGTTTAGAACAGAATAGCTCACTGACACTTTCCCTCACTGTACCTCTCTGTCCCTAAACTCAAGGATTTCAAATATGGTTCAGCAAGATTGGTTTAGAACAGAATAGCACACTGACACTTTCCCTCACTGTACCTCTCTGTCCCTAAACTCAAGAATTTCAAATATGGTTCAGCAAGATTGGTTTAGAACAGAATAGCACACTGACACTTTCCCTCACTGTACCTCTCTGTCCCTAAACTCAGGGATTTCAAATATGGTTCAGCAAGATTGGTTTAGAACAGAAGAGCACACTGACACTTTCCCTCACTGTCCTTCTCTGTCCCTACAAACAAGGTTTAGCACAGAATAACACACTGACACTCTCCCTACCTATCCTTATTTGTCCCTAAACACAAGGAATCCAGGATTAGTAAAGGAAAAAAAATGACACTGTCCCTGCCTATGCTTCTCTTTCCCTGTTGCCGGAACACACTACACAAGGCCGCCGCGCTGGCGGCCTTTTATAGTGTGGGGCGTGTACTAAACCCCCTCAGCAATAATTGGCCACAGGCATCCTGCCTGTGGCCAATCATTGCTCTCCTCGCTGCCGGCGCTGTGATTGGCCAAGCATGCGGGGTCACAGTGCATGCTTGGCCAATCACAGCGCCTGGATGACACTGCAATGGCATAGTGCATTGTGGGCCGTTCGCGTCACTCGAATTAGGCGCGAACGGCCCAAATCATTCGATCTTCGTCGAATGATCGAACAGCCGATGTTCGAGTCGAACGTATGTTCGACTCGAACACGAAGCTCATCCCTATCCTTGACTCAAGGTGGTCATCCAGAAAGGACATCCTGCTGTAGTACCACAAAGTCGGGACATATACATCCGCTGCTGCTGCTCCTGACCTCTGAGAAGCCAGGACCTTAAAGCGCTCAGTCCTGTATGTGCCTCTCAAGCTCCCAATTTTACTGTCCACCTGTTGGATGGTTGCTGTGGGTACCCTGGTATGCACAAATGGGAGCAGGCTCTCCAGCGCTGCTTTCCTTACAACTTTTTTTCTGTGAAAGGGGTTTTTGGTCTCCCACAGAGTGGGCAGCTCCCTTACCAGGTCAATAAATTCCCCCAGAAATTCTTTCTCTATGAAAGCATTCTGCAAGACAAAACACAAGACAAAAATAGTAATGTCAGTCACACAGTCTAAACTCAAGAAAATCTTTATCCCCATATATATCCTCAAACAATCTCTAGGCAGTATAGGCCACCGATTTCACAAAGTATAAAAATCATACCTTCGGTCTGACGTCCGTCACTTTTCCTCCTCTCTTCGCACACAGAACGTAGTAAAGTCACATGTGTGTTTGCTTTATATACACTATGCATGCGTGAAACTCCGCACACGTTGCTCCGCACACGTCGCCCGCCCATGACGTTCACATTATCAACTTTTCTCCGCCCCTTCTCTTTCAGCGCGCAGACGATATGGCGGAGTCACAGCAGGTGTCTGGTAATTCATCAAATAACAATGATGAGACAAGCCCGGACCGTGAAACGTCACAATCAAGGAGCAGATTCAAGGCATCTAATATGTTTTTCGCGGAGATGGTGGACATATTGATAAAGTCAAATTATGATGCAAAGCATGGGCCGTATACGCACCCTAATTTAAGAAAGTCCAGAATTATGAAGAAAGTAGTGAAAAGTCTGAAGAAGAATTTCAGGGTGAAAAGATCAAAGGATTAGCTTAGAAAGAGGTGGTCTGACCTCAAACTGAGGGAGCCGGAGCAGTTAAGGAGTATTAAGAGAATGCTAGAAAAAAGTAAGTACTTGTAGTGTGTTCCTATTATTGTATTTCAGAACTTACATGTTGCTCCATGTTGTTGCTTTTTACTATTGGACCTTAGAAAATGTAATCTCGCCAAATTTAGTGGGCCCAGTAATCGGTCGTTACAGACACATCGTTCACCCACTACATACGATGTTTTGAGAATATACAGGGTTAAAAAGATTTATAGACATGCCTGTTTTTATTCCATAAATGTTAGTACATAGTTGTCTAGATGATGTGTTTGGAACTAGAATGAAATGCAAACTTGAATCAGTGTAAAGGAGAGGACACTCAGCAGCTGTTTACACATCTGCACTCTGGATCACTATAGTGTGGGCCACCAGAACAACCTTTTTAGGGTGTCCCACACAGGTGCATCAGTGTATTCTTGAGGTGTCTCCATGTGTAAAACTTGTCATAAAAAGGTGAATAGTCGGGGGGCGTGGCCAGGAGCGGCATGAGATAGGACGCTAGGGTACTGAGCTCCGGCGGCCGGTTATCCTGATCCGCATATCCTGGGACCCGTTGTACAGACAGACACCGCCGGACGATAGATACTGCCAGGGGAACCTGCAGGGAACATGTCCCCACCAAAGAAAGCTGCAGACGCGGTAGCCAAGCTAGGTAAATACCGCCGATTGGATCCGGATCCTCAGGCCCAAGATGGCGCCTCGCCGAGGGGGGAGTCCTCCTCGAGGGGAGACACAGCAAAGGTGCTGGAGGCCATCACAGCCTGCCAGGAGGCAGTTACAGCGTGCCAATTTAATCTCACGACCAAGATTGATGAGGTGAAGGTGGATATCTCCCTGTTGCGGCAGGACTTCCAGAAGCTGAGAGAGAGAGTGACAGAGGCTGAGAACCGCATCAGCAGCGTGGAGGATTTCCCCCCCCCCTTCAGAACTCTTCAGAAGCTATGCAGTTGCAGGTCAATCAGCTCCTGCAAAAGCAAGATGACCTCGAGAACAGATTCCGCCGCTGCAATTTGCGGTTCATCGGCCTGCCGGAGAGGGTGGAAGGGAAGGACCCCCCTACATTCCTTGAGGGCCTGCTATGTGATACTTATGGCAGGGAGGCGTTCTCTCCCACATTTGTTGTTAGCGAGCACACCGCATGCCGGGGAGATTGCCGCCAGTCGGGGCACCCCCCCGCACCTTTATCGCTAAATTTCTGAACTTCAGAGATAGAGATACCATTCTCCGCCTCAGCAGAGAGAAAGGAAACATCCCCCTGGGAAACAAGATGGTGGCCGTCTTCCCAGATTTCTCCGCAGAAGTTCAGCGCAGAAGGAAATCATTCACTAAAGCCAAACGACGCCTCCGCATCAAGAACTTAAAATATGCAATGCTGTTCCCAGCTCGCCTGCGTGTAGAGGGAGAGGACAAAGTCTACTTTTTTGAGGATCCTGAGGCAGCCATAACATGGATGGA
Organism: Rana muscosa; assembly: GCA_029206835.1. Taxonomy (NCBI): domain Eukaryota; kingdom Metazoa; phylum Chordata; class Amphibia; order Anura; family Ranidae; genus Rana; species Rana muscosa. The sequence goes on along the minus strand of CM055117.1, from coordinate 348,789,111 downwards.
ACAAGGAGAGGCACACCGCTGAGGAAGTGTGAGTTTTGCTATTTTAAGCCCCCTGTTTTATTTTGACAAGGCTCTGTCCTCAGCCTTTTTCCACAACGGAGGCCTGCCAACTACTCCCCTAGATCCCCTAAGTATATCTCCTCTGTACATTGAGTGCTGATCAGTACAGTTGCTCCCTCCACAACACCCCGGCCTCCTCCTCTTCTCCTCTCCCCCCCTTCTAAATTCGGAGGACACTCAAGATTATATTAACTGCCTTCCTTCCACATCCTTCCCTGAATAACAATCTGTCAAGCAGTCCTCCAGCCCTCAGTCCCACCCACGGGTCAGACATGCTCCTGTGTTTAATATATTGTATGGACCAATTTTTCTTATTTCACCAAGTCTTTTTTTTGCCCGGCGGAAGATAACATTACCCTATTGATCTCACTGTGCACAGTGAGCACCGTCCTTCAATGACTAACGTTACACAGCGTAGTTTCGCCCCCTTTCACTACGCATGCACCCTGTGGGGGAACGGCCTGTTATCTCGAGCATGTTCGCTTATGGTTGTTATCCTCATCTCTATGTTAGGAAATTCTGGAACTGTATTGTTTGGGTTTTGCTTTTCCCCTACAGGGTGGACAATTTCGATGCCATGTTGGCAGTTCAGGGATTATGCCCGCACAAGTTTGGGTCAGTGCGGGGTGGGGGGAGGGATGGTTTGCATTTCTGAGAGAAAGGTTCACGTTACATGTTGATGCTACCTATACCTGTTGCTATGTTCAATTTACAGTACCGTTACAGTTTTATTTTTCTTCCTTTATGTGCAAGGGCACGCTGACTGATCGGGGGTTCATGAGGTCAGATGCTCCACGCATTGTTTTCTCCTCACCCACATGGCCACCTTGAAGTTCCTTTTGTGGAATGTCCGGGGCATGAGAGACCCACTTAAACGGTTGGCAGTGTTCTCAATAGTAAAAAAACAGCATGCCAATGTAGGTGTCTTGGTAGAGACACATGCTGAGGGACGGGTACAGAGGGCGCTTAAACGCCCGTGGGTTGGATGGGCATACCACTCAGTACACACCTCCCATTCTAGAGGGGTGTCCGTTTTGGTGTCAAAATCCACCCATTTTGAGCTCATGGACTTGGTGACCGACCCTGCCGGTAGATATGTGTTCTTACGGGTTAAATTGCAAGGAGAGGTGTTTTTATTGTTGGCTTATTATGTACCGCCTCCGTTTAGCTCAGCTGTACTGTCAGCTGGGTTTGATTTCATGGCACTACACCCCTCCGTCCCGGCAGTGTGGCTGGGAGACATCAACATTGTCCTTAACCCCAGCCTTGACAGGCTGAGTAAATCCATGACTGCCCCACCACCTACGCACCCTACGAGGTTTGCCAGACTACTGACCGACTTTAACCTCATAGATACATGGAGATCCATGCACCCCACCGCCAGGGCCTACTCCTGTTTCTCTCCTTCCCATCACTCCATGTCCTGCATAGATCTCATCTTCCTTTCCCGACCCTTGCTACCACGGCTGGTTGGGGTGGGCTTCTCCCCTAGGTCACTATCAGACCACTGCCCATACTGAATCACGTTATCCCTGCCACATGACAAACCGCCAGCTGCGTGGCGGTTGAACCCATTCTGGCTTACCCTGATCCCAGAGGACGATGATATTGCTACCGACTGGGAACAGCACTTAGATAGCAATGAAGGCACATCCACACCACAGATAGTCTGGGACACATTTAAATTGCACGTACGTATGACACTTACCAACCGTATCAATCAAATCAAACGCACTTCTGCCACGGTCATGGACAGGGCATCGGAGGACTTACTTACAGCGGAGAGGGAGTTTACAAGGGATCCTACTGTAGAAAGGGCTGCTGCCATTAAGCTCATATCTAGGACAGTTGACTTCCTACAATATGAGAAATCTAAACGCAAAATGTTTTTCCATAGACAAAACTCATTCGAGCATGGGGAGCAAACTGGCAAACTTTTAGCATATATGATACACTGTGAGGAGAGACCACCTGTGGTGATTTCACTCCGCTCTCCTGGAGGTGTGCTGATAACAGACCCTAGATGTGTGACGTCACAATTCCGAGACTTCTTCGCCTCCTTGTACGCCACACGGGCCCCGTGATGAATCTGTTCCTCTCTGATCTACCTATCCCTAGACTGACTGAAGAACAAGTTGAGGAGATGGAAGCACCGCTGACGGCAGATGAGATCTCCGGGGCCATAGCGGAGCTCCCTGGCTCCAAGGCCCCGGGCTCGGATGGCCTACCAGTGGAATTATACTCCACATATCCGGTCCTCCTGGTCCCCAGACTGTTATCCCTTTACAACTCCATCTTTGAGACCTCTGAGCTCCCAGCGACTATGCGTGAAGCCACCATAGTGCTGATCCCCAAACCAGGTAAGGACCCACACCTTCCTGAATCGTACCGACCCATCTCCCTGTTACAGGTGGATGTCAAGATCCTTGCGAAAGTGCTTGCCATCCGCCTTAACAAAGTCATACTCTCCCTAATACATGGGGACCAGACGGGATTCATGCCGGGTAGAAATACGTCCTTTAATTTGCGCCGCCTCTTTATGAATCTCCAGGCTACACACGATATCCCGGGTTCCAGAATAATAGTAGTCTTGGATACAGCCAAGGCCTTCGACTCCGTCGAATGGGGGTACCTGTGGACATGCCTGGGAAAATTTGGCCTAGGCCCAAACTTTATAAAATGGGTGCAACTCCTGTACCAAGCTCCGGTGGCGCGGGTGGTGGCTAATGGGTGGCCCTCGGAGCGCTTTCAGCTCTTCAGGGGTACCCAGCAAGGGTGCCCTCTGTCACCACTGCTCTACGCGCTGGCGGCGGAGCCACTGGCGATAGCCATACGTGCACATCCCGGGATAGTGGGGCTCAGTAAAGGGGATGTGACGGAAACTATCAGTACTTATGCTGACGATACCCTATTGTATCTAGATGACTCAACCAACTCCCTTCCGACAGTTTTGAGCCTGATAGACCAGTTTGGAGTGTTTTCTGGACTCCGCATCAACTGGGATAAATCCCAGATTCTACCATTGGACAGCTTCCCACCGCCCGAAGACAGAGCTTTGCTCCCCCTTCAGAGAGTAGATACTATCAAATACTTAGGAATAAGGACCACCCAAGACCCAGCAGACTATATCCCACTTAATATAGTCCCACTGTACAACATGCTTAAACACAAGACCCAGATCTGGGCAAGACTCCCCTTGGGAGTGATGGGCCGGATAAACCTGGTAAAGATGGTACTTCTGCCTAAAATCCTCTATGTGCTATGGCATGCACCGGTCTACCTGATACTCAGACACTTTAAACAGATAGAGTCATTGCTGAAGCCGTTTGATTGGGGTAGTAGTAGACACAAGCTCCCCTAGCAGAAGCTTAAAAACCCCACTGACCTTGCTGGCACAGCCCTACCTGATTTTAATTTATACTACCTGGCAGCTCAACTGTCGCAACTTTTTCATATAGACAAGACAGACATGGAGAGGTTCCTTTGCTTACTGTGTCCAAAGTGGGCCCAGATCCTAGGAGATCCCATTGCGTTTATCGCAGGCAAGGGAGGGGATGTCAATGGCTCAACCGAACCTAAATCCTTGATTTACCATTATAGAAAGATATGGAACATAGCCTCCACTAGGCTTAACATACCTACAATGAACGATTATACTCCCCTATGGCATAATGTGGCCTTATCGGAATTCCTTTCCATCCCTGACTGTGACCTCTGGAGCTCTAGGGGGATATTCTACCTGAAGCATATAGCGCACAATGGTTCACTCAAAACTTTCGATAGACTTAAAACTGAGTTTGATCTCCCAAATCACATGTCCTTTAGATACCTACAGCTCCGTCATGCCTACCGTGCGCAATTTATGTCGGATGATGTCCCCATGTCTGGCAACCCTCTGATGGCAGCAGTAAAGTGCCCTGACCCCAAAAAATTGATCTCACAGTTTTACTGTATGCTTACACTCCCGCAGGCGACTGTCTCCGCCTATGCAGTGAAGACCAGGTGGGAGGATGACCTGGGACCTGTGGGGGATGACGAGTGGAGTGATGCTTTGGACACCTGCAAGATAGTCTCCCCTAAATTGTCCGATCGCCTAACACAAATTTTTATAGTCAATAGGGCCTACCTCACTCCACTCGTGGTCTCCAAATATAAGCCGGAATGATCAAATATGTGTCCCATGTGTGGCCTGGCCCCGGGCACCTTTTTCCATCTTCTCTGGCGCTGCCCCAAAATGCAGGCGTATTGGTCCCAGGTTGTCAGGTTCCTACACAATACCATGGGCTCTCCTGTCACACTACAGCCCAAACTATGCCTACTAGGGATTTTTCCTGGTCCTGGAGCTGAATAAGTTCACAAAAATATTTCTCCATGAAACACTGTTTTCCGCAAGGAAGGTTATTGCTAGAGTGTGGATGAGGGCAGAACCACCGAGGCTTTCACATTGGATAGCGGAGGTCAATGCTACTCTCCCTTATAAAAAGCTGGTATACTCTCATAGGGGTTGCCCCTCAAAATATGACAAAATTTGGGATAGGTGGCTCCGGGCATCAGAAACCACTGAGTAACTTGGGAACACACAACAATAATAATTCTTCCTTGATGTCAATGGTACTGACCGTATTTCTTTCTATAATGTAGTGTACATGAGTGCCTCATGACCCCAAGCACATTGTATAGGAATGTCATGTCAAGATATTTTCATTGTCACTAACTGTAAATTGTATACCCGCCATGTACAGTTTGAACATGTAACTATGCTTTCTTCTTCAATAAAACTATGTTTAACCACTTAACGACCGCTCACTGTATATATACGTCAGCAGAATGGCACCGACAGGCAAAATCACGTAGAGTGTACGTGATTGCCTTTGTATAGTTGGGGGGTCCAATCGGACCCCCCTCCTATACAGTGAGCGGTGGCTAAGTGTCCGGGAGCGTTCCGGGATGAGGGGGCAGCCATTCGTTTTTGGCCACCCCCTCGCGATCGCTCCCGGCGAATGGAAATGCCCCTCTGTCTGTGTCAGACAGAGGGAGCAGGAGGAAGTGATGTCATCTCTGGTGCGGCGCTCACATATACCGAGCGCCGTACAAGAGAAGACATCAGGTCAGTGCACACAACACTACACTGACACCAGGACACATAGGGACATAAATCGCCCCCCCCAGGCCCCCCAGACACCCCAGATCACCCCCCAGATCACCCCCCCAGCCCCCAGTCACAGTGTCACTGATTGCAGTGACCATTTATTTAGTGATCACTGCAATCAGTGACATTTGTGACTGTAAAAGTGTCACCAAAGTTTAGTCTTAGGTCCAGTGTAGCCCCCTAACCCCCCCTAATAAAGGTTTAACCCCCTGATCACCCCCCAGATAACCCTTTCACCCCCTATCACCACTGTCGCTAAGCGATCATTTTTCTGATCGCTGTCTTAGCGTCAGTGATGCCGATCGGCAGCCAGTAATTTTTTTTAGGTTCGCCGCATGTTTTTATAGCGTCAGGTACCCCAATATATTATCTAATAAAGGTTTAACCCCCTTGATCGCCCCCCAGGTAACCCTTTCACCCCCTATCACCACTGTCACTAAGCGATCGTTTTTCTAAACGCTGTCTTAGTGTCTGTGATGCAGATCGGTAGCCGGTAATTTTTTTTAGGTTCGCCGCAGGTTTTTATAGCGTCAGGTACCCCAATATATTATCTAATAAAGGTTTAACCCCCTTGATCGCCCCCCAGGTAACCCTTTCACCCCCTATCACCACTGTCGCTAAGCAATTGTTTTTCTAAACGCTGTCTTAGTGTCGGTGATGCAGATCGGTAGCCAGTAATTTTTTTTAGGTTCGCCACATGTTTTTATAGCGTCAGGTACCCCAATATATTATCTAATAAAGGTTTAACCCCCTTGATCGCCCCCCAGGTAACCCTTTCACCCCCATCACCACTGTCGCTAAGCGATCGTTTTCTAAACGCTGTCTTAGTGTCGGTGATGCAGATCGGTAGCTGGTAATTTTTTTTAGGTTCGCCGCAAGTTTTTATAGCGTCAGGTACCCCCATATATTATCTAATAAAGGTTTTAACCCCCTGATTGCCCTAGTTAACCCTTTCACCAGTGATCACCATATAAGTGTTACGGGTGACGCTGGTTAGTTAGTTTGCTTTTTATAGTGTCAGGGCACCCGCCGTGTATATAACCCAATAAAGGTTTAACCCCCTGATCGCCCGGCGGGTGATATCAATTAGGTTTTAGCGTCAGAGAGGGTCTGAGTCACACCCCAGGCAGCGTCAGGTTAGTGCCAGTAACGCTAACACCCACGCATGAAGCATACACCCCCCTTAGTGGTATAGTATCTGAACAGATCAATATCTGATCTGATCAGATCTATACTAGCGTCCCCAGCAGTTTAGGGTTCCCAAAAACGCAGTGTTAGCGGGATTAGCCCAGATACCTGCTGGCACCTGCGTTTTGCCCCTCCGTCCAGCCCAGGCCACCCAAGTGCAGTATCGATCGATCACTGTCACTTACAAAACAAAAACACACATAACTGCAGCGTTCGCAGAGACAGGCCTGATCCCTGCGACTCCAGTGCTGTAGGAGGTGATTTCACCACCACAGTTAAAAAAAAAAAGCAAATATGCCGAAGCATTGGGGCAGCAGGGGCGGAGGAGCGATTTTGCTCCTAATGCCGCGTACATACGGTCGAAATTCCGACGGAGGCTTGCCCGTGGAAAAGTCCGACCATGTGTGTGCGGCATAACTTTTTTGCGGGAGGATGCCCCCATGCTTCGGCATATATAAATGGTGCGTGTATGCCCATCATTGGAAGTGTGTGGATGAAGGGCGGTATTCTAATGGTGGGCATACCCACCGATCAATCTCTTTTTTCGTTCAGCCAACTGGCTGCATGAAAAAAAAAGATTACAATACATGTCCAACAAGGACCAGCAACGTACTGGTATGTTGCTGGACTTTGAATGTTTATACCAGAATGATGCCTGCGGGTTTAGGTATCATCTTGGTATCATTCTTTTCAGCCTGCGGCCAGCTTTCATGTAAAAGCATTCCTAGTGGCTAATTAGCCTCTGGACTGCTTTTACAAGCAGTGGGAGGGAATGCCCCCCCCCGGATATAAAAAGCGCCATTGGGAAATTGGGAAAGCATTTTATCACACCGATCTTGGTGTGGTCAGATGCTTTGAGGGCAGAGGAAAAATCTAGGGTCTAGAAAACCCCAGTTTTTTCAAAAAAAGAGTACCTGTCACTACCTATTGCTATCATAGGGGATATTTACATTCCCTGAGATAACAATAAAAATGATAAAAAAAAAAATACTTGGAAGGAACAATTTAAAAATAAAATAAAAAAGCAAAATTAATAATAAAAAAAAAAGAAAAAAAAAAAGCACCCCTGTCCTGCCCTGCTCTTGCCCAATGGCGAACGCAAGCGTCGGTCTGGCGTCATATGTAAACAGCAATTGCACCATGCATGTGAGGTATCACCGCGAAGGTCAGATCGAGGGCAATCATTTTAGCAGTAGACCTCCTCTGTAAATCTACTAAGGTTACCTGTAAAGGCTTTTAAATGCTTTTAAAAATGTATGTAGTTTGTCGCCAATGCGCGTTTGTGCGAAATTTTAAAGCATGTCGTGTTTGGTATCTATGTACTCGGCCTAAGATCATCTTTTTTATTTCATCAAACATTTGGGCAATATAGTGTGTTTTATTGCAGTAAAATTAAAAAAAGTGTATTTTTTAACCCAAAAAATGCGTTTGAAAAATCGCTGCGCAAATACTGTGTAGAAAAAAAAAATGCAACACCCACTATTTTAATCTGTAGGGCCTTTGCTTTAAAAATATATATAATGTTTGGGGGTTCAACATAATTTTCTTGCAAAAAAAAAAATGTTTTCATGTAAACAAAAAGTGTCAAAAAGGGCTTTGTCTTCAAGTGGTTAGAAGAGTGGATGTAAGCTTCCTAATGTTGTGTATAAAATGCCAGAACAGTTCAAAACCCCCTCAAATGACCCCATTTTGGAAAGTAGACACCCCAAGCTATATACTGAGAGGCATGTCGAGTCCATGGAATATTTTATATGTTGACACAAGTTGCGGAAAAACGACAATTTTTTATTATTTTTTTTGCACAAAGTTGTCACTAAATGATATATTGCTCAAACATGCCATGGGCATATGTGGAATTACACCCCAAAATACATTCTGTTGCTTCTCCTGAGTACGGGGATATCACATGTGTGAGACTTTTTGGGAGCCTAGCCACGTACGTGACCCCAAAAACCAAGCACCGCCTTCAGGCTTTCTAAGGGTGTAAATTTTTGATTTCACTTCTCACTGCCTATCACAGTTTCGGAGGCCATGGAATGCCCAGATAGCACAAAACCCCCCCAAATGACCCCATTTTGGAAAGTAGACACCCCAAGCTATTTGCTGAGAGGTATTGTGAGTATTTTGCAGATCTCGCTTTTTGTCACAAAGTTTTGAAAATTGAAAAAAAAAAATATATATATATATATATTTTCTTTCTTCATTTTCAAAAACAAATGAGAGCTGTAAAATACTCGCCATTCCTCTCAGCAAATAGCTTGGGGTGTCACGGACAGTACTTAATTTTCTCTGTCACAATTGCACTAATACGGCTACAATTACGTCAACTATATTTTCTTTAAAATTGTTGCACTTTTAAAACCAAGTCAAAATTTGAAGATGCACACAGTGTGTCAACATGTTCCATCTGCCATCAGGGGATATCCATGTATGGGTTTTGTGGGTGCAACCCCTTCCTCACATCTCAAGCAGGTGAAAGGAAGAAGGGGTTGCACCCCCAAAACACGTCCATTGATGGCAGATAGCACATGTTGACAATAGGGATCAGGAGGGAAATACCCTTTTTTAAAAACCCTCAAAATTGTGTGCATCTTCAAATTTTGGCTTGTTCAGGGGTGACAACACCCCATATTATGAAGGGCAGATAGAGATATTGTTACTAAAATAGAATGTCTGATATTGCCGAGAGGTTTACAATGTTGTATTTTGTTGTATGGTAATGAGAGTTTTGTATTTTCTTACCAAAAAAAAAAGGCCTGTTTATGGCCAACCAAAAAAAATTTGAATATTTTATAACACCAAAAATTTTATATTTACCATGTGTGAATGTGCACAGAGTAAAATATTTGAACAACAACAAAGTGTAGCTTCTTTATCAAATCCGCTATAACCTTTTTTGTGTATATTTTTGGTGTTACCAGAGAAATGGTTGGTATTTACTAAAGGAAAATACACTTGGCACTACAAGTGCACTAAGAAAAACTAGGAGACAGCAAAAAAAAAAAAACACAAGCAATACATCCAAAAATCAGATTAAACCAGATTTTTATTTTTTGATATTAAAACATTTTTTATGCATGGCCTGGCATAGGAATTGCCCCCCTACCCGTAAAATAGTCCACATATTTTTGCTGAACCTCACGGGTGTTTTGGGGGGGCAAGCCAGGACGGCCAAATTCTAGGCCCGGCAAGGTATTGTCACCTAAAAGTCCAGCCTCAGGCCCAATTGAGGCCATATAATTAGGTGATTTGATGACAAGATATATATGCAGCACGCAGCAACAGAAAACAATGTAGTTCAGTTTGTACTCCGCCAAGTTAATAGGTGTCATGAAAAGGCGGAACCGGCTGGCCATTATCCCAAAGGCATTCTCCACAACTCTTCGGGCCCTGGCCAGCCGGTAGTTGAACACCCTCCTCTCCGGGGTCAGGGTCCTTTGGGGAAATGGCCACATGAGATGCGGTCCAAGTCCAAAGGCTTCATCAGCCAACAACACAAAGGGGAGTCCTTCAACATTCCCTGCTTCCGGTGACAATGCAAGGTCGTCACTCTGGAGACAGAGGGCAAACTCCGTCTGGCTGAAGGCTCCCCCATCGGACATCCGGCCATTCTTCCCCACATTCACATAGAGGAATTCATACTGTGCTGACACCACCGCCATCAGCACGATGCTATGAAACCCCTTATAATTATAGAAATAGGACACAGAACGGGGTGGTGGCACGATGCGGACGTGCTTCTCATCAATGGCTCAACCGCAGTTGGGGAAGTCCCACCGCCTGGCAAAATGGGAGGCCACAGTTTGCCATTCCTGTCGCGTGAAAGGAAACTGTGGAGTCAAACAAGATAAAAAAAAATAGTACTTTTGCACATAACATTGCAAGCAGATTATACAAAAATACATTCTTGCCCAACATCGGTAGAACTTTCAGTTTAATGTGTTTTTAAATACTAAAATAGAAGTCTCAAGTATCATATTCATCACCCCTTCTGATGGCCCATTGTAAAAATATTTGGGGGGGCTAGATGAGTTTGTGAATCCCCCACTACAATGAAGCTGACAAAATACATTGGGAAGTGACTAGGCTAGGTGTGTTTGGGCCCAGGATAGCATGCTGGAGAGGTTAGTGAAGGGAAATATGCATGGAGGACAAAAAAGGGGCATTAAAAGCTTACAGCATGCATGGGGACAAAGGGTATATTCCCAGCATATTACAATCATGGTAATTAGGGAAGGATGAAAGAAATACAATACATTAGCATACATGAAATACATAGAATGTGATGTTAAAGGAGAAAACTTACCCTAATATAGTCCTCCTGCAGGACTTAGATGATGGCAGAACCGGTGTCTGGGATTATGAGGCCCAGAGCCTGGGGGGAGATGCCTGTCGTGAACTTCAGGTCCTGCAGACTTCTCACTGTCGCCAGGTAGCGTAATGTGGCGATGAGCCTCTGCACTGATGGCTTCCCGCATAATGGTGTCCTGCCTGGTGATATAGGGGGACACCAAAGCCAACAGTTGCTGAAAAACGGGGTCAGACATCCTAAGAAAATTCCTGTAGTCATCAGGATTATTCTCCTGGATCTCCCGCAGCAGAGGCATATTACAGAATTGGTCCCGCTGGAGCAACCAATTCTTGGTCCATGAACTCCTCCTCACCCTGTTCATGGATTCGTCTTGTTCCAAGACAAGAACACCAACACCAAGCGCCCGCACAGCACGAACTCTACGACGAGAACGTACCCGCGACATGGCTAGAAGACGATCGTCTGATCAGAACGTACTAAACAGAACGCACTTAAGAACAGCAAGGCCTATGAAGAACGACCAGAAAATCAGAAACGAGCAGACAAGAACGCACTGTAAAACAGATACGACCTGACTACACGCCCTGAAAGACAAATTACGAACCCACAAGCACAAACTGAACCGCAGAAAACGAACTGAAAGCACGAAGACTGAAAAGCGTGAATCGTCTTTTCCCAAACTTTTACTTCACACGCGGTAACACGAGATCAGAAAAAGCAGCCCAAGGGGTGGCGCCATTGAAATCGAACTTCCCCTTAATACTGCTGTCGTACGTGCTGTACATGACCGCGCTTTCCAACGACGAGATTTGGAATTGACAGTGTGTATGCAAGGAAAGCTTGACAAGAAGCTCGTCAAGCTTGACAAGAATCTCCTCGAGAAAAACAGCGGATTTTTTTACGACGAGATTCTCGGTCGTGTGTACGAGGCTTCAGTCTCTAATCTGTTCCATTTCAAGAATTTCTTAACTTTTTGTGCTGGAGGGAATTCTGGATTGGCGAACAATGGTGTCATTGGACCCATCATCTTGGATAGTCCCCATTTTTTAATTATTGTATCCCATATTTTTAAAGTGTCTACAACAAAAATTGTTAATTTATTTTTTCTGGTCTCAACTGAGGTTTTATCCATGGCAGGGCTCTAAGTTGTGTGCCTATGATGTTTTCTTCTATTTCAATCCATTGCTTATTTTCTCTATTACGATACCAATCAATTATCCTAATTAACCACTTAAGCCCCGGACCATTTGGTAGCTAAAGGACCAGAGGTGAATTCAGAATTTTGCACTGCGCTGCTTTAACTGTAAATTGTGTGGACATGCAATGTTGTGCCCAAACGAAATTTGCGTCCTTTTCTTCCCACAAATAGAGCTTTCTTTTAATGGTATTTGATTGCCTCTGCGATTTTTATTTTTTGCAATATAAACGGAAAAAGACCAATTTTTTTTTAAAAAAATGATATTTTCTACTTTTTGTTATAAGAAAAATCGAATAAACTCAATTGTAGTCATACATTTAGGCCAAAATGTATTCAGCCACATGTCTTTAGTAAAAAAAATGTCAATAAGCGTATATTTATTGGTTTGCGCAAAAGTTATAGCGTCTACAAACTAGGGTACATTTTCTGGAATTTACACAGCTTTTAATTTATGACTGCCTCTCATTTCTTGAGGTGCTAAAATGGCAGGGCAGTACAAAACCCCCCCAAATGACCCCATTTTGGAAAGTAGACACCCCAAGGAAATTGCTGAGAGGCATGTTGAGCCCATTGAATATTTTTTTTTTGTCCCAAGTGATTGAATAATGACAAAAAAAAAATTACAAAAAGTTGTCACTAAATGATATATTGCTCACACATGCCATGGTTATATGTGGAATTGCACCCCAAAATACATTCTGCTGCTTCTCCTGAGTACGGGGATACCACATGTGTGGGACTTTTTAGGAGCCTAGCCACGTACGGGACCCCGGAAACCAAGCACCGCCTTCAGGATTTCTAAGGGCGCAAATTTTTGATTTCACTCCTCACTACCTATCACAGTTTCGAAGGCCATAAAATGCCAAAATAGCACAAACCCCCACCCCCAAATTACCCCATTTTGGGAAGTAGACACCCCAAGCTATTTACTGAGAGGCATGATTAGTCCATGGAATATTTTATATTTTGCCACAAGTTGCGGGAATATGACAAACTTTATTTTTTTTGCACAAAGTTGTCACTAAATGATATATTGCTCACACATGCCATGGGCATATGTGAAATTACACCCCAAAATACATTCTTCTGCTTCTCCTGAGTACGGGGATACCACATGTGTGGGACTTTTTGGGTGCCTATTCGCATACGGGACCCCAAAAACCAAGCACCGCCTTCAAGGTTTCTAAGGGCATAAATTTTTGATTTCACTCCTCACTACCTATCACTACCTATCACAATTTTGAAGGCCATAAAATGCCAAGATGGCACAAAACCCCCCCAAATGACCCCATTTTGGAAAGTAGACACCCCAAGCTATTTGCTGAGAGGCATGTTGAGCCCATTGAATATTTTTTTTTTGTCCCAAATGATTGAATAATGACAAAAAGAAAAAAAAAAGAAAAAATGTACAAAACTTTGTCACTAAATGATATATTGCTCACACATGCCATGGTTATATGTGGAATTGCACCCCAAAATACATTCTGCTGCTTCTCTTCAGTACGGGGATACCACATGTGTGGGACTTTTTGGGAGCCTAGCCAGGTACGGGGCCCCAAAAACCAAGCACCGCCTTCAGGATTTCTAAGGGCATAAATTTTGGATTTCACTCCTCACTACCTATCACAGTTTCGAAGGCCATAAAATTCCAAAATAGCACAAAACCCCCCCAAATGACCCCATTTTGGAAAGTAGACACCCCAAGCTATTTACTGAGAGGCATGTTCAGTCCATGGAATATTTTATATTTTGCCACAAGTTGCGGGAATATGACAAACTTTGTTTTTTTTGCACAAAGTTGTCACTAAATGATATATTGCTCACACATGCCATGGGCATATGTGAAATTACACCCCAAAATACATTCTGCTGCTTCTCCTGAGTACGGGGATACCACATGTGTGGGACTTTTTGGGAGCCTAGCCGCGTACGGGACCCCAAAAATCAAGCACCGCCTTCAAGGTTTCTAAGGGTATAAATTTTTGATTTCACTCCTCACTACCTATCACAGTTTTGAAGGCCATAAAATGCCAAGATAGCACAAAACCCCCCAAAATGACCCAATTTTGGAACGTAGACACCCCAAGGAAATTGCTGAGAGGCATGTTGAGCCCATTGAATATTTTTTTTTGTCCCAAGTGATTGAATAATGACAAAAAGGAAAAAAAAATTTTACAAAAAGTTGTCACTAATTGATATATTGCTCAAACATGCCATGGTTATATGCGGAATTGCACCCCAAAATACATTTGGCTGCTTCTCCTGAGTACGGGGATACCACATGTGTGGGACTTTTTGAGAGCCTAGCCGCGTACGGGCCCCCGAAAACCAAGCACCGCCTTCAGGATTTCTAAGGGCACAAATTTTTGATTTCACTCCTCACTACCTATCACAGTTTTGAAAACCATAAAATGCCAAGATAGCCCAAAACCCCCACAAATGACCCCATTTTGGAAAGTAGACACCCCAAGCTATTTGCCGAGAGGCATGGTGAGTATTTTACAGCTCTCATTTGTTTTTGAAAATGAAGAAAGACATATTTTTTTATTATTTTTTTATTTTTTCAAATTTTAAAACTTTGTGACAAAAAGCGAGATCTGCAAAATACTCAACATACCTCTCAGCAAATAGCTTGGGGTGTCTACTTTCCAAAATGGGGTCATTTGGGGGGTTTTTGTACCATCTGGGCATTCCATGGCCTCCGAAACTGTGATAGGCAGTGAGGAGTGAAATCAAAAATTTACACCCATAGAAATCCTGAAGGCGGTGCTTGGTTTTCGGGGTCCTGTACGCGGCTAGGCTCCCAAAATGTCTCACACATGTGGTATCCCCGTACTCAGGAGAAGCAACAGAATGTATTTTGGGATGCAATTCCACATATAACCATGGCATGTTTGAGCAATATATAATTTAGTGACAACTTTTTGTACATTTTTTTTTCTTTTTGTCATTATTCAATCACTTGGGACAAAAAAAAAATATTCAATGGGCTCAACATGCCTCTCAGCAAATAGCTTGAGGTGTCTACTTTCCAAAATGGGGTCATTTCGGGGGGTTTTGAACTGTCCTGGCATTTTATGCACAACATTAGGAAGCTTATGTCACACATCATCCACTCTTCTAACCACTTGAAGACAAAGCCCTTTCTGACACTTTTTGTTTACATGAAAACATATTTTTTTTTGCAAGAAAATTATGTTGAACCCCCAAACATTATATATATTTTTAAAGCAAAGGCCCTACAGATTAAAATAGTGGGTGTTGCATTTTTTTTTCCACACAGTATTTGCGCAGCGATTTTTCAAACGCATTTTTTGGGGGAAAAACACACTTTTTTTATTTTTAATGCACTAAAAAACACTATATTGCCCAAATGTTTGATGAAATAAAAAAGATGATCTTAGGCCGAGTACATGGATACCAAACACGACATGCTTTAAAATTGCGCACAAACGCGCAGCGGCGAGAAACTACATTCATTTTTAAAAGCATTTAAAAGCCTTTACAGGTTACCACGTTAGATTTACAGAGGAGGTCTACTGCTAAAATTACTGCCCTCGATCTGACCTTCGTGGTGATACCTCACATGCATGATGCAATTGCTGTTTACATATGACGCTAGACCGACGCTTGCGTTCGCCTTTGCGCAAGAGCAGGGGGGGACAGCGGTGCTTTTTTTTTATTTTTATTTTTTATTATTTATTTTGCTTTTTTATTTTATTTTTAAACTGTTCCTTCCATATTTTTTTTTTTTTATCATTTTTATTGTTATCTCAGGGAATGTAAATATCCCCTATGATAGCAATAAGTAGTGACAGGTACTCTTTTTTTGAAAAAAAAATGGGGGGTTAGACCCTAGATCTTTCCTCTGCCCTCAAAGCATCTGACCACACCAAGATCGGTGTGATAAAATGCTTTCCCAATTTCCCAATGGTGCTGTTTATATCCGGGGGGGGCATTCCCTCCCACTGCTTGTAAAAGCAGTCTAGAGGCTAATTATCTGCTAGAATTGCTTTTACATGAAAGCCGGCCACTGGCTGAAAAGAATGATACCAAGATGATACCTAAACCTGCAGGCATCATTCTGGTATAAACATTCAAAGTCCAGCAACATACCAGTACGTTGCTGGTCCTTGTTGGACATGTATTGTAATCTTTTTTTTCATGCAGCCTGTTGGCTGAACGAAAAAAAGAGATTGATCGGTGGGTATGCCCACCATTAGAATACCTCCCTTCATCCATCCACTTCTAATGATGGGCATATATGCCGAAGCATGGGGGCATCCTCCCGCAAAAAAGTTATGCCGCGTACACACGGTCGGACTTTTCCACGGGCAAGCCTCCGTCGGAATTTCGACCGTATATACGCGGCATTAGGAGCAAAATCGCTCCTCCGCCCCTGCTGCCCCCATGTTTCGGCATATATGCTCTTTTTTTAACTGTGGTGGTGAAATCACCTCCTACAGCGTTGGAGTCACGGCTTTATGTATCGTGGGAGCAAACGCTGTTGCTGTCAAGATAAATAAATCCGCAATGCAACTGAATGGCGTACCTGCTAAGCAAATGATGGTTAACATTAAAACAAAGTAACATTACAGTACAACAGTAAGACCTTACCATACCATACCTGCAAAGCAAATACCAAAACAAAACCTAGTAAAAAATAAAACATTTTTTTAACGCAACCTGTGCCTAAAATATATATATGCCGAAGCATGGGGGCATCCTCCCGCAAAAAAGTTATGCCGCGTACACACGGTCGGACTTTTCCACGGGCAAGCCTTTGTCGAAATTTCGACCGTATGTACGCGGCATAAAAGGTTATGCCACGTACACACGGTCAAACTTTTCTACGGGCAAGCCTCCGTCGGAATTTCGACTGTATATACGCGGCATTAGGAGCAAAATCGCTCCTCCGCCCCTGCTGCCCCCATGCTTCGGCATATATGCTCTTTTTTTTTAACTGTGGTGGTGAAATCACCTCCTACAGCACTGGAGTCACGGCTTTATGTATCGTGGGAGCAAACGCTGTTGCTGTCAAGATAAATAATTCCGCGCTGCAGTTGAATGGCGCACCTGAAAACAAAAAATTACATACCTGAAAAGCAAGCATGATAAAACATTGCAGAATGGAATACAGTAAAAAAGAGCAGAACAATAGAGAGAAAATAGAGAGAGTGAGAGAGAACAATAAAACGACAACTATTTTTGTTTTTTTTATTTTATATTTTTTTGTGTTTTTGTTTTTTACGTTTTTTTTTTCTTTTTTACACTTTTTTTTTTAAACTTTAACAACTGTAATGGTTCTGGTCTCTCAAAATGTAATGGCATCTTGGGAGACCCTGTGTAAGTGTGTCCTAGTCTGTGAAATGCTGTACCCTATGCTAAAACTTCACTTTTGAGTGGTAGCGTTCAAAACATTCACCAAGGCAAAGACCAGGTTTGTCAGGACAGAGTGGACAATAATAACGGGTGTCACGCCTAAATCCGCGCTTGCTACAGACACGACATCTTTTTTGGGGGGCTCGTTGGGTAGGGGTACTCGGGAGGAGATGCGTATAATGCCTCTCATGCAGCCGGCTTACTGCATTTGGTAGGGGATGGTGAGGTGCAGAACCGCCTGGATACAGGAGTTCTGTGACTATCTCATTCTGGAATTTTAGAAGAGATAAAGTCCCGCCTGAAGCTCTGTATAGCACATGAGCGTTCAGCAAAGCCAATTGGAATAAGGATAGAGACACTTTTTTGTACCAGCGTCTCGCC
The DNA here is from genome assembly GCA_029206835.1 of Rana muscosa. Taxonomy (NCBI): domain Eukaryota; kingdom Metazoa; phylum Chordata; class Amphibia; order Anura; family Ranidae; genus Rana; species Rana muscosa. The sequence continues at coordinate 348,771,441 of CM055117.1, read as the reverse complement.
TTACGGTCAATTAGATACGGCGCCATCAACTGGTCGTTGAGGTCCACCCCTCCCATATTTTTGTTATATTCGTGGACACAGAGGGGTTTCTCCACAACACCAGTCGCTGTACGAATTTGGACTGTCGTGTCTGCATGAAGGGAGGTAAGAAGGAAAACATTCTTATTGTCCCTCCACTTCATAGCGAGCAAGTTATTACACTTTACGCAGGCTCTCTCCCCCAGCCTAAGACGGGCATCTACAAGCCGCTGGGGAAAGCCCCGGCGATTAGGTCGCACGGTGCCACATGCTCCAATCTGATGATCAAACAAGTGACTAAACAGTGGCACGCTCGTGTAATGATTGTCCACATACAAGTGGTACCCCTTTCCGAATAAGGGTGACACCAAGTTCCACACTATCTTGCCAGCGCTCCCTATGTAATCCGGGCAGTTGACCGGCTCAACCTGACTATCTTTTCCCTCATAAACCATAAAGCTCCATACATAGCCTGTTGCCCTGTCACAGCACTTATAGAGCTTGACCCCGTATCTGGCACGCTTGCTGGGAAGGTACTGCTTGAAAGCCAAGCGGCCAGAAAATTTAATCAGGGACTCATCAACGCAGACAGCTTGATCGGGAATAAACAAGGCTGCAAAACATTCGTTGAAGTGATTTATGAGGGGCCGAATTTTATAGAGCCGGTCGTATTCAGGGTCCCCACGTGGACGACAAAGTTCATTGTCGTTGAAGTGCATGAACCGCAAAATCTGCTCGTATCGTTTCCTGGGCATGGAGGCAGAGAACACGGGCATGTGGTCAATTGGGTGCGTGGACCAATAAGCACGCAATGACGGGAATTTATGTGTGCCCATGTTGAGGGAAAGGCCCAGAAAGGTCTTAAATTCGGAAACCGTAATTGGTTTCCAATCTTTGGCAATGGAAGGCAACTGGGGATTAGTGGCGATGAATTGACCAGCATATAAATTACTCTGGTCCACAATAGATCTATAGAGATCTTCCGTAAAAAACAGCGAATAATAATCGATTGGCATAAAATCAGCTGTTTCCACCTGAATACCGGGTTGGGCAGTGAATGGGGGAAGTGGTGGGGACCCAATCAGGATAGGCAAATTCTGCAGGAAGAGCACTATGGGTACGACGGGCCTGCCTTTGTCTTCTTATTGGTGGCAGCGGGACACTACTTGTGCTTGCCACCTCGCCAGCTTGAACTGCACTTATGGGACTCGCCACGTCACCACGTGATACTGCAGTGCTGGATGTACGCCCAGGCTGTACTAGGCCGCTGGTGCTTGCCAATTCACCAGAAGGAATAGCGGCGCTAGTACTCCTCTGCTCCATGATACGAGAGCCCTGCGGTTCTTGCTCCTCAACAATCTCAGAAGATCGGGATCGGGTATGCCTGACCTTAGCAGGGACCTCAACTTCGTCGTCAGAGCTATCTGACGTGGGGCCGCTGACGTCACTGTCTTCTACGGGAAGATATTCTGAGCCTGAATCTGACAGATACGTGACCTCCTCTTCACTATCTGTCATGCTCAGAATCTCGTAGGCCTCTTTACTAGTGTACCTTCGACTTGCCATTTTGGGCTCTAAATTTAGGGGTACACTAGTAAGATTCACAGGAAAAAAAGCACCCGACTGTCGTCAGCAAATATATCAAACGCTACAAAAAAAACTGTTAGCGGTCGCAGGGATCAGGACTGTCTCTGCGAACGCTGCAGTTATGTGTTTTGTGTTTGGTAAGTGACAGTGATCAATCGATACTTGGGTGGGCTGGGCTGGGCTGGGCTGGGCGGAGGGGCTAAACGCAGGTGCTAGCAGGTATCTGGGCTGATCCCGCTAACACTGCGTTTTTGGGAACCCTAAACCGCTGGGGACGCTAGTATAGATCTGATCAGATACTATACCACTAAGGGAGGTGTATGCTTTGCGCGTGGGTGTTAGCGTTACTGGCACTAACCTAACGCTGCCTGGGGCGACGCAGACCCTCTCTGGCGCTAAAACCTAATTGATCTCACCCGCCGGGCGATCAGGGGGTTAAACCTTTATTGGGTTATATACGGCGGGTGCCCTGATGCTATAAAAAGCAAACTAACCAACCAGCGTCACCCGTAACCTTTATATGGTGATCACTGGTGAAAGGGTTAACTAGGGGCAATCAGGGGGTTAAAACCTTTATTAGGTTAAATATGGGGGTACCCGACGCTATATAAAAACCTGACGGGTTACCTAAATAACTAAATAACTAACTGGGTAACCAGTGTCACCAGTGACGCTTATACGGTGATCACTGGTGAAAGGGTTAACTCTAGGGGCAATCAGGGGGTTAAAATAATATATGGGGGTACCTGACGCTCTAAAAACCTGCGGCGAAACTAAAAATAAATAACTGGCTATCTAGGGCACCACCGGCACTAAATACAGCGATCGAAAATAAGATCGCTTAGTGACGCTGGCGTTAGGGGGTGAAATGGTTACCTGGGGGGCGATCAAGGGGTTAAACCTTTATTAGGGGGGTTAGGGGGCTACCCTGGACCTAAAGGGGCCTAAACCTAACTGCCCTGCAACTTTTTACTATCACAGATGACACTAAATGCAGTGATCAGTAAAATAAATGATCACTGCAATCAGTGACACTGTGATTGGGGGCTGGGGGGTGACCTGGGGGGTGATCTGGGGGTGACTGGGGGGTGAAATGTGTGCCTATGTGTACCTATGTGTCAGTGGACTGTTGGTGCACTAACCTGCTTCTTCTCTCCTCGGCGCCGGAATCGAAAAGACCGCCGCGAGGGAGATGACATCACTTCCTCCTGCCTGTGTTTACATCACATGGCGGAGGAAGGGGGTGGCCGAAATCGAATGGTCACCCCCTCATCTATGATCGCTCCCCAACGATAAACGGCCGCTCACTGTATAGGAGGGGGGTCCGATCGGACCCCCCAACTGTACAAAGATGATCACGTACACTCTACGTGATTGTGCCTGTCGGTGCCATTCTGCCGACGTATATATGCAGTGAGCGGTCGTTAAGTGGTTAATGATGCTGCTTGTAAATATTAAATAAAGTCAGGGAGTGCAAGACCTCCATTTTTTTTGTTCTTATTAATGTTTCCCTTTTTATTCTTGGTGTTTTTTGAGCCCAAATAAAACTTCCTATTGCTTTTCGTAATTATGTCATTATTTTTTTTGGAGGGTTCATAGGTATGGTTTGAAATATATACAGTATCTTAGGTAGTATTTCCATTTTTACCACATTAATTCTCCCCATCCAAGAATGAATTATTTTGTCATATTTTTTGAATAGTTTTAAAACTTCCTTTATTATTATGGTATAATTAATTTCTTGTAACTTATTTAGATTGGTTGGAATGTATACCCCTAAATATTTAATTGCTTCCTTTTGCCATCTAAAGAGGAAATCTTTTTGCAGGAGCGTCTGTACTTTTACTGTCAATGATATATTCAACATTTGCGATTTGTCATAGTTTATTTTAAAATTACTTAGTTGACCAAAGTATTTAAGTTCCTGTATTAAATTTGGTATTGTTATAATCGGGTTGGTAATATATATTAATAAATCATCTGCATATACCACCATCTTATACTCATTTCTTTTAATCTTTATCCCCTGGATGTTTTTATTTTCCCGTATTGCTGTAGTAAGATGTTCCATTACCAATACATATAGTAATGGGGAAAGAGGACATCCCTGTCGAGTACCATTTGCTATCTGTATATATTCTGAGTAAATTCCATTAATTCTTACTTTTGCTCTAGGGCTCCGATATAATGCTAAGATCCTATTCAACATTTTAGGTCCCATTCCTAACTGAATTAGGGTTTCTTCCAAAAACCGCCATCCCACTCTATCAATTGCTTTTTCAGCATCTAGTGATAAAAGACATGCTGGGATGGCGATCTTCTGGGCATATTGCATTAATGTACATGTTTTTATTATATTGTCTCTGGTTTCTCTATTTTTAGTAAATCCTGTTTGATCTAGATTTATATGTTTAGGCAAAATTGGTGATAGTCTATTAGCAATAATTTTGTAAAGTCGTATATCTATGTTGGTAAGGGAGATTGGACGGTAATTTCTACATAATGTGTGATCTTTTCCTGGTTTTGGAATCAATGTAATGTGTGCTTCCATACTTTGGGATGTAAATGTTTGTGATGCGGAGATAGTATTATATGTCTTTTTAGGATTGGTACAATTATATCTTGAAATGTTTTATAAAATCTTGGTGTATATCCATCTGGACCCGGGCTCTTGCCCGGAACCAAAGTGGATATAACTTGCTGTATCTCTTCTGTTGAAATATCCTTATCCAGCTCCTTCATAGTCTCTTTAGAAAAGGTGGGTAAGGCTGTTTTATTTATATATTGACGTATTTCCTCTATATTATCATTACTTTCTTCTTTATTTTGTTGTCCTTTTATATTATATAGTTTAGTATAATATGTATGGAATGTTTCAGACATTTCCTTAGGGTCATAAGTCATTTCCCCTGTAGGTTTCAAAAAATTTTCTATGGATGTTAGAGGTTGTTGTTGCTTTAATATTCTAGCTAGTTTTTTCCCAGTTTTAATTCCATAATTATATTGTTGGGCCCTGTTTTTTTTCCCCTTAATCGCAAGGACTGTTCATCAAGCAGAGTTTGTAATTCTCTTTGTTTATCTTTTAATTTAATTCCTTCCATTGAATCAGGTCTCTGTTTATGTATTTTTTCTAGTAGTGATATTTCTTCCATTAGGTGAGTTATTTTTTGTTCTTTTTCTTTTTTTAATCTTGCTCCATGTTTGATAAAGTGTTCTCGTACTACGCATTTTAATGTTTCCCATTGTGTGGAGATTGAAGTATCATCTGTTTCGTGATTTTGTATAAAGTCTATTATTATTTGCTGAATATCTTCTTCGCATTTTTTATCATTGATCAGATTATCATTCAATCTCCATATTCCTCTTAATTTTGTATGTTCTATTATCTGTAGATCCATATAAATTGGGGCATGATCTGACCAAAGAAAATTACCAATATCTGTAGAGGGAGTCATCATAAGGCCGGTTTGATTAATAAAAAAATAATCTATTCTGTGATAGGTTTTATGTATATTTGAATAGTATGAATAGTTCCTCTCAGTCTGATGTTGAACCCTCCATATATCTGTCACTTGATATCTTTCCAATAGGTCTTTAAATTCTTCTAGTTGGCTATTATTCCTATGTGATTGATTTGCTGTAGTGTAAATTTTTGGATCCATGATGAAATTTAAATCTCCTCCTATTATTATTGGAGGTGTTATTTTTTGTTTATGGAATAAGTGTAATATTTGTGTTCTTTTAGAGGGAGAGTTCAGGTCTCTGGCATTAAATGAGCAAAATTTCACCTTCTCCATTTAAAAAAAGGGGGTACTGGGAAGGAGAGGAAAAGAAGAGAAAAAAAAATTGTTAATTATAAACTAATTTTAAACTAACTACCATTCATACTACATTCTTACCACTTACACTTCAAAAACTATTTGACTTTTCTAAAGTCTATTTTACTTGTAGTAAATTTCCCTATTAGGGGAGATTTGGAGCCGCTGAGATCTAATAAACGGCGCGTCGAGGTTTAACATGTTGCCTTATTATCTTTTTTCTCTTTTATTTTTTATTTTATTTTTTAACATTATTTTTATTAAAGTTTTCCAACACATACAACATACACAGCTTAAGCACCTACAGTACAGTACAGGAGCAAGTACAAAATTAGTAATACCATTTGCAATGCGAACCTAGCAAAACAAGCATAACAATGGAAGGGTGCAGCAACACCGCCCAAATAGAATCCAGAAGGGCATATATTATCATAAACCCATTAGTCCTTAATAACACATAAGAAGACATCGGAAGAAAAGCAAGGTATAATAGCAAGACAAGACCTAGATATGATGACCTTGTCCACCCCAAACTCACTAAGCCGTTTCAGGCTCAGCTAACCAAGTGCGCCAGACCTTGTCATACTTCAGTGGGCAGCCCCGATTGGCATAAGTATCCCTGTATAAAGGAAGGCTATTGTTCACCAAGCATTTCCATTGCATCAGAGAGGGGGGGCAGGCTTCTTCCACTGCATAGCAATGTTCTTACGAGCATAGAAGAGCAGCAGGGTAATCAGCGCGCGTTTGGCAGAGGATGGTACGATGGTCTCAATGAGCCCCAAAAGGCACACCTCCATTGCCAAAGGCACAGTGACACAGGCAACTCTATTAATCAAATCCAGCACCATTTCCCAATACCGCTGGACCCCCGAACAATGCCAGAAGATATGGGAGAAGTCGCACGGTGAGGCGCCGCATCTCCAACACTCTGAGGAATGAGCAGGGTCCATCTTGTGGAGTCTGTGGGGGGTGAAATAAGCCCTATGAACAATCTTGTATTGCACCAACCTGTCGCGCATGGAGACTAGGGTGTTGAAAGGGAGGTCCCACACATCATCCCAGTCATCATTGTCTAACGTGGGGATATCAGTCTGCCATCTAGTCCAGAGCTTGTCAAGGGGTGGAAGAGACACAAGGATCAAATACGAATAGAGATGTGAGGTGGGCTTTTCTGCAAAGCTAAATCTAAGTGTCCTCTCCAGTTCTGACTGCGCCACAATACATGAAGATTGTGGAAACTGCGCCGCAAATGCATGGGACAGTTGAAGATATCTGAATAGGAAATAGTTAGGTAGGTTGTACTGGGAGGAAAGGTGAGAGAAAGGGAGCAAGGAATTTTGAGACACTACGTGTGATACTAGTTTGATACCGTATTTTGTCCACGCGTAAGGGTCAGGGATTTTGTATATGTGGGATAAGTTAGGGTTCAGCCAGATAGGGGCATTGGGGGAGATTTCAGACTGTTTACATTTCTCAATGGCTAATCCTGTCCGCCATGCCCGCAGGGTGTTAAACATAGAGGGGGTCAGAGGATAAGGGGCACGAGGCCCCCTAAAAAGTAACAATTGAAGAGCTTCCAGCGAACCGACCACTGCCGCTTCCAGCACAGTTGACGAGTTCGCTCTGTCCGGCTGTAACCACCACGCCGCTGTCACCAGCTGCGCAGAGAGGTAATACTTATAGCAGTCCGGGAATGCCATGCCACCCTGCGTTCGTGGCCTCATTAAAGTCGTCAGTCGATACCTGGGAGGAGAGGGGCCCCATAGGAAGGAAGAAAAAATGCGGTTCAGTTTCTTAAAAAAAGACTTGGGCACCCATTGTGGGGAGTGGCGGAAAAGATACGTTAGTTTGGGAATAATCTTCATTTTTATGAGGTTAACTCGCCCCCATAATGACAGAGGCAGGTTACTCCATGATTTAAGCTTCATCTGGGACTCTAAAAGCACCGGGGTGAGATTCAAAGAGATAAAGTCCGAGGCTGAACCAGAGACATGTACCCCTAGGTATTTAAAGGAGTCCACCCACAGGAGGGGGCTATCAGGAGGTGATGTGGACCTGGCCGCTGGATCAATCGGGAATAGGAGGGACTTAGACCAATTTACCCTAAGACCGGTGACCTCGGCAAAGGTGTTCAGAATACTGAGCGCTCCCTGCAAGGACGGGCCGGCATCATTCAGGAAGAGCAGCATGTCATCTGCGTACAGCAGCCTTTCTCAACCAGTGTGCCGCGGCACACTGGTGTGCCGTCAGAGGTTTTAAGGTGTGCCGCGGGATGAGGGGAGAGAAGGGCTGTCAGATGAGCCTGATCTCCCGATCCCCTGCCGAACGATACATCGGCACTATGAGAAGCTCCGTCAGCCTCAAAATTGAAAGTAAAGAGCAGGGGAGTGTGCTGTGCTCTCTGCTTCCCCCTAGAGTGCAGTACCCGGTTTATTGAGGAAACTGAAAAGGTACTGTGCTAAGAGCTAGATTCGTTTTAAAAAGGGCTTTATACATGTGTCTGTGTGTGTGTCTGTGTGTGTACATGTGTTTGTACATGTGTCTGTATGTGTGTGTGTGTGCGTGCATGTTTCTGTATGTGCATGTGTGTGACTGTGCATGTGTCTGTATGTGTGTGTATGTGTGTGTGCGCATGTGTCTGTATTTGTGTGTGTGCACGTGTCTGTATGTGTGAGTACTGTGAGGGGGTTAACTCGGTAGCGGGTGTGTGTGACCCCCTGGTTGGGCTCCCCACACAAAAACAGGGCCAGCAGACGGAGGTTGTGGTTTTCAAAATCAAAAGGTGCGGTTTATTTCTCTATGTACAGTGACAAAAACACAGCAAAGCCAAAAAGAAACATAAACAAAATAAATCCTGGTCAGTTTGACCTCTGACTAAACATGCAGGTTTCCTAAACTAACAACTGGGATCAGCCTGGTGCTGTCCTAGTCCCTAAGTCCCTGGTTTAGTAAAAGTCCAAACAAATAGCCACACAGGCTTTGCCTCACCGCACAGGGGTTCACTCTCCCTAGACAGTCCACACAGGTCTGGGTCCAGGCATGAGCTAACATCTAATGAAGCTGGGAGTTTTTATAGAGGCCTTAAACGAACTGACAGGCTTCAGCTGGTCTCATCAACTCCCTGCCTGCACGACGCCCAGCCCTCTCCCTAGAGGTATGAGTCATCCATGAGCCCACTAGCCTCAGCTGGGCTTCATCAACTCCCTCCCTAGTTGTATAAGTCAGCATAAAGCCTGAATCTGGGAGAAATATATCTACCCCCCTGGATGCAACCAGGTGACTTTACCTTCCTGCTGTCACATACCCCCCCCTCTTGTTTTAACCTTGGGGTTGGAACACCAGCAATCAGGCATTCATGTACTCGAGACAAAGCATCCACATTCCCCATTTGAACGCCAGGGCGATGCTTTACTGTGAAGTTGAATTCCTGTAGGGCCAGGAACCACCTATTCACTCTTCTATTTGTCTCCTTGTTTTGAGCCATCCACTTTAACGGAGCGTGATCCGTAACCATGTCAAAGTGCCTACCTAGCAGATAGTACCGAAGGGAATCTAGAGCCCACTTCACCGCTAAACACTCCTTTTCAACCGTGGCGTAATTTACCTCATGGGACTTCAACTTCCTGCTGAGGTAAATGACTGGGTGCTCTTCCCCGTTCCAGACCTGGGACAATACTGCTCCTAACCCCACATCTGACGCATCACTTTGTACGACAAAGTCTTTAGAGAAGTCGGGTGAGTACAACACTGGCTGGCTACATAAGGCTTGTTTCAAGAATTGGAATGCTGCCTCAGCCTCGGGGGTCCATTTAATCATGACCGACCCTTTCCCTTTCGTCAGGTTGGTTAGGGGCACAGCCTTAGAAGCAAAGTGGGGAATGAAGCGCCGATAATAACCCGCGATTCCCAGAAAGGCCCGTACCTGCTTCTTGCTGTTGGGACGTGGCCAACTCTGGATGGCCTCGACTTTGTTGAGTTGGGGTTTTATCACTCCCCTGCCAATGGTGTACCCAAGATATTTGGCCTCCTCCTGCCCAATGGTACACTTCTTGGGGTTAGCCGTAAACCCCGCTTCCCGAACAGAGTCCAGGACTGCTTGCACTTTTGGCAGATGTGAGGCCCAATCTGTGCTATGGACAATTACGTCATCCAGGTAAGCCGCAGCATACTTCCGATGGGGCCTCAGTATCTGGTCCATTTTCCGCTGGAATGTGGCCGGCGCATTCTGTAACCCGAACGGCATTCTCTTATATTGGAACGCCCCGTCTGGGGTTACAAATGCGGTTTTCTCTTTGGCCGACTTGGCCAGGGGAATTTGCCAATACCCTTTTGTGAGGTCAAGAGTCGTCATGTATCGGGCTGTTCCCAGCCGGTCGATCAACTCATCTATACGTGGCATGGGGTAGGTGTCAAATTTTGTAACTTTGTTCAACTGACGAAAATCGTTACAAAATCGCCAGCTCCCATCCGGTTTAGGCACCAACACAATGGGACTAGACCAATCACTTTGGGACTCCTCTATCACCCCTAAGTTCAGCATTTTCTGTACTTCCTCCCGTATTGCCTCCCGTCGGGCCTCTGGGATCCGATAGGGTTTTAACTTCACCCTTTCACCGGGCGGGGTAATAATATCATGCTCTACCCCAGATGTTTGTCCCGGCAGCTCAGAGAACACCTCCTTGTTGCGAAGCACAAACTCCTTAACCTCCTGTTGTTGGGGTTGTGACAAGGTGGCTGCTATTCCAACCTCCGGAATCACGCAACCAGTTTGAGCTGGTGACCAAGTTTCTGCGACTAGGGACTCTCTATCCCTCCAGGCTTTCAACAGATTAACGTGATATATCTGTTCGGGCTTTCGCCTTCCTGGTTGTCTGACCTTGTAATTCACTTCGCTCACTTTTTCCATTATCTCGTAGGGGCCTTGCCATTTGGCAAGGAATTTACTTTCAACCGTAGGGACAAGTACCAATATCCTATCCCCCGGGGAAAAGGTACGGGTCTTTGCTCCACGGTTGTACACTCTCTGCTGTGCCACTTCCTGCTCAGGTGAATGAGATCATACATTTGAGACCTGGGGGGTTTTCCAAGCTGGAAAGTCCAGTTATGCACACGCTGAGCCCGGACAGCCAGGGTGACACCCAGCCTTGCCAATATTTCAGCTTTTAGCATTACATAGTCTTTTGCTTGGTCAGGCTCTAGGTCATAGTAAGCCTTCTGCGATTCACCAGTTAACAGAGGAGCCACCAGTCCAGCCCACTGCTCCTCAGGCCACTTTTCTCTTTCAGCAGTCCTTTCAAATGTGGTCAAAAATACCTCTGGATCATCCTCTCCAGTCATTTTTGTCAATAAACGACTCACCCCAAAGGACGCGGTATTAGTGGGACGGCTTTCCTCACTGGTCTGCGGACGTTGCTGCATTACTGCTTCCATTTGTTGTAGTCTCTGCTCTTGCTTCTGTAACAGGTCTATGAAGCGGGCCTCAGATTGCTGCTGGGCTTGTTGATGAGCTTGCTGCTGGGCTGCAAGGCTCCTTTGCAAACCTGCATTTGTCTGCTGTTGATTGGCATTTGCTAGAGCCAGCTGTTTCAGTATCTCCTCCATGCTGGCTTAAAAAAAACTGCCTGCATTCTCCACCAATTGTGAGGGGGTTAACTCGGTAGCGGGTGTGTGTGACCCCCTGGTTGGGCTCCCCACACAAAAACAGGGCCAGCAGACGGAGGTTGTGGTTTTCAAAATCAAAAGGTGCGGTTTATTTCTCTATGTACAGTGACAAAAACACAGCAAAGCCAAAAAGAAACATAAACAAAATAAATCCTGGTCAGTTTGACCTCTGACTAAACATGCAGGTTTCCTAAACTAACAACTGGGATCAGCCTGGTGCTGTCCTAGTCCCTAAGTCCCTGGTTTAGTAAAAGTCCAAACAAATAGCCACACAGGCTTTGCCTCACCGCACAGGGGTTCACTCTCCCTAGACAGTCCACACAGGTCTGGGTCCAGGCATGAGCTAACATCTAATGAAGCTGGGAGTTTTTATAGAGGCCTTAAACGAACTGACAGGCTTCAGCTGGTCTCATCAACTCCCTGCCTGCACGACGCCCAGCCCTCTCCCTAGAGGTATGAGTCATCCATGAGCCCACTAGCCTCAGCTGGGCTTCATCAACTCCCTCCCTAGTTGTATAAGTCAGCATAAAGCCTGAATCTGGGAGAAATATATCTACCCCCCTGGATGCAACCAGGTGACTTTACCTTCCTGCTGTCACAGTACACATGTCTGTATGTGCATGTGTCTGTATCTGTGTGACTGTGCATGTGTCTGTATCTGTGTGACTGTGCATGTGTCTGTATGTGTGTGTATGTAAACGTGTCTGTACATGTGTACACGTGTCTGTATGCGTATGTGCATGTGTCTGTATGTGTGTGTGTGTATGCTACTTTTAATCCTGAGCCCCCTCGATTTTCAGAGGCATTTGACAGGTGGTAAAGGGGCATTATGTTGCCTCCTCACCACCTGTTTTAAGACCGTACATGCAGCTTTACTACACCGCAACCCCATGCAATGCACACAGTTGGGGGTGGTTGCAGTACAGCCCCATTCACCCTGGGTATACCTCCAGCTGCAGCCACAGCATGTGTACACCCCCAGCTGCTGCCTCTGCAGCTAAAGGGGGAGAAGTTGGGGTTGGTAAAAACAGCTGAACCATGTGGTTTTACCGCCCCTCCAACCTGACATGAGAACAAGCCCTTGGTTCACATCTGTGTGGCTGCGTGTATGGCAGCCTATTCATTTCAATGGGCTTTTCTACCCACAAAAATTGCACTGCACCAAAAGCACCCCACGTTTTCCAATGCGTGGGGTACCATTAAGAATTAATTGCACCCCTAAAGAGCAGAGCGCGATTTTGCGCATGTTCCGCGACACACAGTAACGTGAACCAAGCCTTGGACTGGTGTGCCTCAAGAATGAAAATACTTTTTAATGGCGCCCCGACTGGAAAAAGGTTGAGAAACACTGGCGTACAGGGCAACCCTCTCCTCCAGCAATCCGAGTCGGAGACCCTTAATGTGCGGTGAGGTGCGAAGTGCCTCCGCCACCGGTTCAATAGCGAGGGCAAACAAAGCTGGAGAGAGAGGGCAGCCCTGCCTCGTTCCCCTGGTAAGCCCGAAGGGGACAGACAGTCCACCCCCCCAAGCGCACTGAGGAAGTGGGGCATTTGTAGATCACCTGGAGCCACCTGATAAACAGCAAAGGAAATCCCATCCTACGTAATGTTTCCCACAAAAAGGGCCACTCGACCGTATCGAAGGCCTTTTCTACGTCTAGAGATGCCACTGCCCGGGAACCCATATTGAGGTGGTGAGCATGTATGTTAGTGAACAGCCTTCTGAGATTAACATCTGTGGACCTACGGGGCATGAAACCCGTCTGGTCTGGGTCTATCACTGAGGGTAGCATGGGATATAACCGAAGGGCCAGAAGCTTGGTCAGAATTTTAAAGTCGGAGTTAAGTAAGGCAATAGGGCGGTAAGAAGCACAGGAAGTGGGGTCTTTGGGAGCCTTATATATCAGGGTCAAGTAGGCATGGTACATAGAACCAGGCAGACCACCGTTTGCCAGACATACAGTATATAATTGTGCCAACAGGGGCGCTAAGAGTTCCACATGAGCCCTATAAAAGTCCATCGGAAGCCCGTCCGGCCCCGGCGCCTTGCCAGGGGGGAAGGACCGGATAGCCTTTATGACCTCCAAAGCCGTAAATGGTTGGACCAATGTCTCTCTGTCATGGTCAGAGAGCCAGCCAAGCGCCAACGGATCCAACAGGCCGTTCAGCAACTCTGGCTGAAAATCTGAGGGTAGACCGGACGAATATAAAGCGCCATAAAAGGAGTTAAACGTCTGCAAGATATCAGAAGGGGAGGACACCGTCCCGCCCCCGGATGTCTGTAGGGTAGACACAAGGGTAAGGGGTTGGTCATGTTGTGTCATCATGGCCAGCAGGCGGCCATTTCGATCACCTTGTTCAAAGGCCCTCTGCTTACCCCTATAGGAGTCGAGTCGCGTGACCTCAGCCAGGTGTAACTGAAGGTCCCTCCGAGCCCCCAAAGTGAACAGGGGTAGGGTCACCACCATATGTAGCAGTGTGGTCATCAACAGTCTTCTGCAGCCCCAGAGTGGCAGCCGACTGCTGTTTTTTAATGCTGGTAATAGAAGAGATATACTGTCCCCTTGTGAAAGCTTTAAAGGCATCCCAGACAATGTCGGGAGAAGAGGATTCCTTATTATTTTCCCAGAATTCAGACAGCAGTTTGTCAGTAAGATCAGGATGAGAGACCCATTGTGTACCCAACCTCCAGAGCGCAGCGTTCCGGGAAGCCGGGGAGCGGAGCACCACCACCAGGGGACTATGATCGGACAGCCCGCTGGGCAGATAGGACATCTCCAACACGTCCGCTAACAGTGCGGGGTTGGAGAAGGCCAGATCTATCCGCGAAGCAGTCTTATAGGATGCCGAAAAACATGAATAAGTCCTTGTGGTAGGGTGCTTCCACCTCCAGACCTCCACCAGCCCCACCGCCTGAGCCCAGGCATAGAGGTCTATGCATTGTTTCTTAGGCGGGGTAGGTCTATCTAGGTCGGGCGACAAAATGGCATTGAAGTCTCCGATAATCAGAACCTTCCCCGGGCAGAAGGGCAAAATCTTTTCTAGGACCTCATACAATAATGCAGATGAAAACAGGGGAGGGATGTACAGATTTATAATGATATATCTTACAGACCATAACGTAAACACAACTATCACAAATTTCCCCTGGGGATCCGTCCGGACCTCTTCAATAACACAGGGGAAACTCTTGTGGATAAGGACCGACACACCCCTGGCGTATGTGGAATACGTGGCATGTATCGCTCGCTGTATCCAAGGTATTTTAAGAGTCAAAATCTTACTGCCCATGAGGTGAGTCTCCTGAAGGAGAATAAGCTGGGGGGAGTGAGATTTTAAGTATTGAAATAAAAGGGCTCGCTTGAATTTTGAGTTAAGACCTCTGACATTCCAGGAAAGGACGGTAAAGGAGTCAGCTAGTTGACTAGCCATCGGGCAATGGGGAGAAATAATTGAGGAGATACGCTAAAGGGCATGTACCAGTGCACCCCATGAGCAGCAAGATCTCGGTCACAGTGCAAAAAATACTGACAGTACTTAAGCATACCACAAAACAAAACAGAGAAAAAAACAAAACAACATAAGAGCAAGGAACAACTAAATCCTTAATCAAACTTCCCAGGCACGAGTGCCTATCCTACTATATCCCAGCCTTCCTCCAAACAGGGGGGAAGGTCTGGGAATAGTTTTTACCCAGAAAAGAACTTTAACTACAGGTGCCAGTGAACCCCTCAACTGGGGGCACTACACTACCGGTGCCAGTCCACCCACTCTGCTGACAGGTATTGTCTCTTCCGTCTTGTAAAAACAGGGAGCAGAGGGACGGGGATATTGATCCCAAAAATCAGTGGCACCAAAGTCAGCGACTTGATAGAACAGTGGGCAAGGGTGAGGGACATGAATCCCAATACAGCGAGAAGGGCTGAGCAATCCAGAGGGGGGTAGGTTGTAGTTCCTCCAGCTATTTGGTACCTCCAAGAGAGTGGAGGGCACCAGGCCTATCTCAACTCACACAACACTAAACCGCGAGGGTCAAGTGCAAGTCACGTGTAAAAGTGTGTTCGTGTTTGCTCCGGTAATTGCCAAATGTTTGTAGGATGAATCAAGCAAGGATATGGAAGATCCGTGCATCAGGTAAGTATGTACTCACAGGACAGTTTAGTAGGATATCAGGGCGCAGGAAATCCACGCAGTAGATCAGGGAATGGGTCTTCAACGTAAGGTGGTCAGCCAGTCATCCCCATCCGCTGGGTTGTCAAAGAATCGGATTGTTCCATCGTGTTGGACTCGCAGGCGGCTGGGGTAAAGCATGCCATATTTTATGTTCTTATCCCTGAGCCGTCTACGGACATCGTTGAAAGTCTTCCTTTTCCGCTGCAGATCAGCCGAAAAATCGGGGAAAAGAAAAACAGAGGCGTTGCCGTATTTGAGAGTCGGATGTTTGCGGGCCTCAGAGACAATCCTGTCTCTGTCTCGATAATTAAGGAAGCGTACCAAGAAGGGCCGGGGGAGATTTCCCGGGATGGCGCGGCCGGTGGGCACCCGATGAGCTCTTTCAACCACATAGGTAGGAGAAACATCTGTGAAGCCCAGTATATTTTTAAAAAACTCCTCCGCGAATTCTGCTGGGCGGTCCCCCTCCTCCTTCTCAGGTAGCCCCAGGACTCTGACATTGTTGCGTCTGAGTCTGTTCTCAGCGTCATCAGATTTTGCGACAAGGCACTGCACCGTGCGCTGCAGTTCAGCAATGGACGAGGCATGAGTGGCAGTAAGATCTTCGGTAGCGGATATCCTGGTCTCAGTTTCAGTCATCCTCCCCCTAATTTTGTCGAGGTCATTTCTGATAAGATTGCACTCCTCAGTAAGGTGGTCGATGCGCACAAGCAGTGAGGTCTTGCTCTGCTCGATCGTGGCCGTACTATCCTGCGATGGCGGGGTCCGCTCCGCCACCGGAACCTCACCGGGACCCATCTCCAAGTCAGCCAACAGGGCCCGGAGTTGTCCAAGCAGTATTGGGTCTGGCTGCAAGGCGGGGGATGGGGCTGCCGGGGGGACGAGCCTATCCTAACTGCCCCGGAGGATTTTTTCCCCTTCTTGGAAGAGGGGGACATCTGGTGGGTCACTAAAAGGGGGGCCCCAACAGAGGAGCAGCACACTCCAAGATCAATGTCCCGTAGGCAGCAGAGGGTGGCACAGATGGGTAATGGGAGAGTGTCCCGGGAGAGCACAGTCCAGGCTAACAGTCAGCAAGAGCATACAGCCCCCCAGCACACAGTGATCAGCAAGGTAGAATTAGTCCAGGAGGTTGGCAGGCAGAGAGTGCACTTAGGACATGTTCAGAACAGGGGGACACAGGCAGAATGGCAGAGTCACTAGGCCCCTGGGCACCTCCAGCAGCCCACACAGATTGGTCCCCACAGATCAGCACAACAGGTCCCCACAGGGAGGAGGATGAGTCGCAGGGCCGCGGGATCCGCATCCGCGATTTGCGGTCCGGTCGGCGCACTACCGCGGGGTAGCCGCTCAGGAAACAGCGGTGTCCGTCAGGCTCCACTAGGCCGCGGCTGCCGCGAGCGCTCCCCGCGGCTCAGCAGGCCATCAGAACACGCCAGGCAGTGGAGGGGGTAGGCAGGAGGAAGGAGAACAGTCCAGGGGATGTAGGATGGTTTCTAACCCCACTGTTAGGCAAGGATCAGCTCCCACAGGACGGACACAGGCCAGCAAGATGGCAGCGGCTGCAGGCAGAGTACTGGATGGCTTCCCGGGCGTCCACGACTGGATCCCCACTCAATACTTGGTCAGGGCCCAACAGGGGACAGGGAGGAACAGGTAGGCAAGGCGGCTTGAGCTGTATAGGCCAGTGGATGCATGGATGGCAAAGGATTGTGTTAAGGATACCCGGAGCTCCTCTCAAACACGTCCGCCGCTGCTCACATCCGGACACGCTCCTTTTTTCTCTTTTATTTTTAGACATCTAGAGCGGTAAAGAAAATTTCCTTTCTCTTTCTCTTTTCCTTCCTCTTTCTTTTCCTTTCTCTTTTCTTCCCCCTTCATTACTCACAGTCCTTTGCAAAAAAAATTATTTTTATTATATTTATTATATTCCAAGATATGCAATATATCATTAATAATACCATCACAAGAATAAAACAGAATCATTACTTAACCATTCCTAATCATTCAATTTTTTAAGCGGTGGTTACCAGGGGATTCCGGTTGGAAATGGGCACGAATGGGGGGGAGGGAAAGCAAGGAGAGAAAAAAAAAAAAAGGGGGGTGTTGTGATCTCTGGTCTAGTCCCCTTTACCAAATCTTATTGGTGTATTATATATAGTGTTGTGTTGTGTGTTGATGTGTTATTGTGTTGTTATTGTTACTTTTCTTTTTCATCTCTCTTCCTCTTTTCTTCCCTTTCTCTATCTATTTTTTGACCCTCTGTCCTGGTGCTCTTCCAGTTAATTGTGAGGAAAAAAAAAAAAATTATGTGTATTTACATATATAATATATATATAGTGTTATTTTTTATATTAATTTATGTGTTTGTTATAGTGATGAGCCGAACACCCCCGGGTTCGGTTCGCACCAGAACCCGCGAACGGACCGAAAGTTCGAACGAACATTAGAACCCTATTAAATACAATGGATGCGAACGTTCAAATTCTAAAGTGCTAATTATAACAACTATTATGCATGTTATTGTCATAAATAGGGTTTGGGAACCCGGGTTGTGCACCAGGGGACATGTATCAATGCAAAAAGAAGTTTTAAAAACGGTCGTTTTTCAGGAGCAGTCATTTTAATGATGCATAAAGTGAAAAAAAAAAAGTCAAATATTCCTTTAAATATCGTACCTGGGGGGTGTCTAAAGTATGCCTGTGAAGTGCCACGTGTTTCCCGTGTTTAGAACTGTCCCTGCACAAAATGACACTTCTAAAGGAAAAAAAAGCCATTTAAAACTGCTTGCGGCTTTAATGTAATGTCTGGTTCCGGTAATATGGATGAAATTCTTTAAGAAAAATGGCATAGCTACCCCATGACCCCCCCCCCCTACCCCAGCCCATTACCAGCCCCTTTGGGTCTTGTATGGATATTAAGGGGAACCCCGCACATAAAATAAAAAAGGCCCTATATACTCTGAACAGCCGTATACAGGCGGTGCATACAAGACAGGGACTGTAGGTTTGTTCTTATGTAGAATCTGTTTGTAATTTTGAACAGGTACATTGTTGAAGTGTAGCTCCAGCCCAAAAATCTATTTTTAAACTTTTTGGGAAACATAGGTAAGGGTTATCACCCCTGTAACATTTGTTTTGCTGTCTGTGCCCCTGTTCAGAACATTTCACCTCACTTTCCGTCCCAATGACAACTGTTTTTGAAATGTGGTGTTTTTCTTGAAACAAGGATTGCTGATAAAGCATCAGTACAGATGAGACCCCTTTCTCCCATATTTATTCTTACAGGAGAGAATTTTCCTTTCTAGGGGTAGATTTCCTCTCACTTCCTGTTGTCTTCTTTCGTTTGCAAGTAGGAGTCGTTTGTAAGTTGGATGTTTGAAAGTAGGGACCTGCCGTATATACTCTGCAGAAATAGGCCCCTTAGTTGTTGGTGTTGGCACAACACTGTAAGCACTCAGTTACTCTTGGTTGGTGCTGGAACGCCCTGCTGTCAACTATTATATCAGGAATTTTAATTACATATAATTGTTGAACAGTGGTAGTAAAAATTGGGGCTTTGATGGTGGTGCTGGTGCCACAACACTGTAAGCCCTGACAGTTACTCTTGGTGGGTGCAGCAATGGGCCCTGCTGTGAATTATTAGATCAAGAATTGTAATTACATGCCCCTTTTGAACAGGGGCTGAAAAATTGGGCCTTTCGTGGTGGTGGTGGTGGTGGCGTTGCCACAAGACTGTAAGCCCTCAGAGTTACTCTTGGTGGGTGCAGCAATGGACCCTGCTGTGAATTATTAGATCAAGAATTGTAATTGCATGCCCCTGTTGAACAGGGGCTGAAAAATTGGGCCTTAGGCACTGGTGGCACAACACTACAACCCCTCACAGATACTGTACTTGGAGCACAGCAATGAGCCCTGTTGCAAAGTATTGCTTCAAAAATTGTAATGACACGCCCCTGTTAAACAGGGGCTGAAAAATTGGGCCTTAGGCACTGGTGCCACAACACTCCAACCCCTCACAGATACTGTACTTGGAGCACAGCAATGAGCCCTATGGCAAATTATTGCTAAAAAAATTGTAATTACACGCCCCTGTAAAACAGGGGCTGAAAAATTGGGCCTTAGCCACTGGTGGCGGCACCCATAAACAAAAATGATCTTCCAAGCTATCATCATCAATCGTATCATTGAGGACTCGGAGGAGGAGGATAGCCAGTCAACATAACAGCACAGGCACTCAGCATCAGCATCAGTCTTGAAGGGATGTGACATGTTAAAATCAATTAGTCTGTTATATCAGCATCAGGTGTGTGGTAGCTGGTGGTGATCCAAGACTGGTTCATCTTGATGAAAGTCAGTCGATCAACCGAGTCGGTGGACAGGCGCACCCTGTGATCCGTGACAAATCCTCCAGCAGCACTGAATGTGCGTTCCGAAAGAACGCTGGATGCAGGACAGGCCAGTAGCTCAATTGCATACTGTGCAAGCTCTGGCCAGTGATCCATCCTCAAGACACAGTAAGCCAGAGGATTTTCGGTGGGGAAGGTGTCCAAGTCTGACCTTGCCCCTAGATATTCCTGCACCATGTTTATCAGACGCTGGCGATGGTTGCTGGAACCGATCATACTTTGGGGCTGCGGACTAAAGAATTGTCTGAATGCATCGGTCAGACGGCCACCTTCCCCACCGCTCCTTCTTTGACTGGCCGAAGCCTCAGCAACTCGTTGTCCAGGACCAGGAGTTTGTAACCTCCCAGTCTCTGGGAACGCGTTGCACAGACCTTTCTGCAAGGCCTCCCGGAGTTGTCTCATCCTCTGCTCCCTCTGCGACGGTAACATAAGGTCCGCAACCTTACCCTTGTACCGTGGATCAAGGAGAGTGGCCAGCCAGTAATGGTCCCTCTCCTTGATCCGAAGAATACGAGGATCCTTCCGCAGACTTTGCAGGATCAGGGAGGCCATGCAGCGTAGGTTTGCTGAGGCATTCGCTCCGGAGTCCTCTGGGTCACTAAGGACGACATGATCCGCAGCCACCTCCTCCCAGCCACGTACAAGTCCACTGGTTTCTTGGGACTGTAAATCATCCCTAAAAGACTGCTGCTGATGATGCTGAGTGCCAGCCTCCACCTCCATGCTGACACAATCCTCCTCCTCCTCCTCCTCCTCCTCTTCCTGTGCGATGGGTGGGACAGAAGGAACACTGTCTGGGTAAAGGGGGCCTTGAGAGGCAAGGAAGTCCTCCTCTTCCTGCCTCTGTTCTGCCTCAAGTGCCCTGTCCATTATTCCACGCAGCGTGTGCTCCAACAGGTGGACAAGAGGTACAGTGTCACTGATGCATGCACTGTCACTGCTCACCATCCTCGTGGCCTCCTCAAATGGTGCCAGGACAGTGCATGCATCCCTGATCATGCCCCACTGGCGTGGAGAAAAAAAACCAAGCTCCCCTGACCCTGTCCTGGTGCCGTAGTCGCACAGGTACTCATTGATGGCCCTCTGCTGCGTGTGCAGCCGCTGCAGCATGGCCAACGTTGAGTTCCACCTGGTGGGCATGTCACATATAAGGCGGTTCTTGGGCAGGTTCAACTCCTTTTGCAGCTCAGCCAGGCGAGCACTGGCATTATAAGATCTGCGGAAATGCACACAGACTTTCCTGGCCTGCCTCAGGACATCCTGTAAGCCCGGGTACCTGCCCAAGAACCGCTGCACCACCAGGTTAAGGACGTGAGCCACACAGGGCACATGGGTCAGTTGTCCCTGTCGGAGGGCGGAGAGGAGGTTGGTGCCATTGTCGCAAACCACCATTCCTGGCTTAAGCTGGCGTGGCGTCAACCACCTCTCGGCCTGGCCCTGCAGAGCAGACAGGACCTCTGCCCCAGTGTGGCTTCTGTCCCCCAAACACACCAGCGCAAGCACGGCATGGCATCTTTTTGCCTGCGTACTTGCGTAGCCCCGTGAACGGCTACGGAGCACCGCTGGTTCATAGGACAAACCACAGGAAGAGGCCATGGAGGAAGAAGAAGAGGAGGGGGTGGAGGAGAGAGGTGTGTCACAACCAGTAGTAGCATTTTGGAGGCGTGGCGGTGGGACAACCTCCAACAATACTGCACCTTGTCCTGCATCCTTCCCAGCTGCCAAAAGAGTGACCCAATGGGCCGTGAAAGAAAGGTAACGTCCCTGTCCATGCCTGCTGGACCATGAGTCAGCGGTAATATGCACCTTACCGCTGACCGCCCTGTCCAGCGAGGCCAAGACATTGCCTTCCACATGCCGGTAGAGAGCCGGAATAGCCTTCCGTGAGAAAAAGTGGCGTTTGGGAACCTGCCACTGAGGAACCGCACATTGCACAAACTCACGGAAGGGGGCCGAGTCTACCAACTGAAAAGGCAGCAGTTGAAGCGCTAGCAATTTAGCCAAGCTAGCATTCAACCGCTGGGCATGTGGATGGCTGGGAGTGAACTTCTTTCGACGGTCCAGCAGCTGGGGCAGGGAAATTTGCCTGCTAGAATCGGACGTCGGTGTACTGCTAGCAGAGTGGCCGCAAGTACTTGGCTGTGACACACCTAATTCTACACCTTCATTCCTCTCAGTGCATGTTTCAGAGAGGACTGAAGTTATAGTGGGGTTGGAGATCCCAGCTGATGCGGTGCAAGGAGAGGTCCGCTTTGTTCTTTGGTGTGGGTCTTTGAGGTAGGCTTGCCAACGAGCTGCATGGCAGGTCAACATATGTCTGGTCAGGCATGTGGTACCCAAGCGGCTGATGTTTTGGCCACGCGATATACGCTTGAGACATATGTTGCAAACAGCAGCTGTGCGATCTGATGCACTAGCCTCAAAAAAGGCCCACACCAAAGAACTTTTTGAATGACGGGCAGAGGCAGCGCCCTGCACAGGCGGAGCTCTGCGGTGTGATTCCGTCGGTGTACTGCCCTTACGCTGGCCACCAAAGGGCATCCTGCCTCGTTGGAGATGTGCCTCCTCCTCATCCTCCTCCTCCTCCTCTCTCCTATTAGGCACCCACGTGGAGTCAGTGACCTCATCATCACCTCCCTCCTCATCACTGGAGCCAATCTGGCAGTATGCTGCAGCTGCTGGAACATGACTGCCAGATTGGTGTCCTTCTTGAGCATCCCCTCTGTCTGCTCTCACGCTACTGCCTTCCTCTAGCTGGGTTTCATCATCAGACCCTTCGAAACGCTGGGCATCCTCCTGGAGCATGTACCCAACACTGTGCTGAAACAGTTCGGGGGACTCCTCAGGAGGAGGACATGGTGGGTCTAGGGAAGGAGTGACTGATGATGAGTCTGACATTGATACCAGGGAAGAGGACACTTTGGCAGCTGCTTTTCCAGTACCCTGAGCCTGGGTGAGAGAGGATGAGGAGGAGGAGGAGGGCTTGGTCATCCACTCTACCAAGTCTTCGGCATGATGTGGCTCAACATGTCCAGCTGCCGAAAAGAAGGACAAGCGTGTCCCATGGCCATGTGCTGATGACAATGCACCGCGTCCACGACCAGCACTGTTGCCCCCAGACACAGAGCCTGCTTGCCCTCTTTTATTGCCTCCTGACTGTCTGCCTCTCCTTGTTTGCCTTCCAGACATTCTAATAGATGGCCTGCAGGGAGATGGGAAAAAAGCAATAAGGGCTACCTTCAGGTGTCCTTCTCTGTCCCTTGAAACAAGGACTTTGACAGTGAAAGAAACTGACACACTCTCCCTACCTACAGTTTTCTGTCCCTAGAAAAATTTTTTTTTTAAAGCACAATTTAGCACAAGGAGAATTCACTCACTGTCCTTCCAGGTCCCTGGAAACAAGGACTTTGACAGTGAAAGAAACTGACACACTCTCCCTACCTACAGTTTTCTGTCCCTAGAAAAAATGTTTTTTTTAAGCACAATTTAGCACAAGGAGAATTACCTCACTGTCCTTCCAGGTCCCTGGAAACAAGGACTTTGACAGTGAAAGAAACTGACACACTCTCCCTACCTACAGTTTTCTGTCCCTAGAAAAAATGTTTTTTTTAAGCACAATTTAGCACAAGGAGAATTACCTCACTGTCCTTCCAGGTCCCTGGAAACAAGGACTTTGACAGTGAAAGAAACTGACACACTCTCCCTACCTACAGTTTTCTGTCCCTAGAAAAAATGTTTTTTTTAAGCACAATTTAGCACAAGGAGAATTACCTCACTGTCCTTCCAGGTCCCTGGAAACAAGGACTTTGACAGTGAAAGAAACTGACACACTCTCCCTACCTACAGTTTTCTGTCCCTAGAAAAAATGTTTTTTTTAAGCACAATTTAGCACAAGGAGAATTACCTCACTGTCCTTCCAGGTCCCTGGAAACAAGGACTTTGACAGTGAAAGAAACTGACACACTCTCCCTACCTACAGTTTTCTGTCCCTAGAAAAAATGTTTTTTTTAAGCACAATTTAGCACAAGGAGAATTACCTCACTGTCCTTCCAGGTCCCTGGAAACAAGGACTTTGACAGTGAAAGAAACTGACACACTCTCCCTACCTACAGTTTTCTGTCCCTAGAAAAAATGTTTTTTTTAAGCACAATTTAGCACAAGGAGAATTACCTCACTGTCCTTCCAGGTCCCTGGAAACAAGGACTTTGACAGTGAAAGAAACTGACACACTCTCCCTACCTACAGTTTTCTGTCCCTAGAAAAAATGTTTTTTTTAAGCACAATATAGCACAAGGAGAATTCACTCACTGTCCTTCCAGGTCCCTGGAAACAAGGACTTTGACAGTGAAAGAAACTGACACACTCTCCCTACCTACAGTTTTCTGTCCCTAGAAAAAATGTTTTTTTTAAGCACAATTTAGCACAAGGAGAATTACCTCACTGTCCTTCCAGGTCCCTGGAAACAAGGACTTTGACAGTGAAAGAAACTGACACACTCTCCCTACCTACAGTTTTCTGTCCCTAGAAAAAATGTTTTTTTTAAGCACAATTTAGCACAAGGAGAATTACCTCACTGTCCTTCCAGGTCCCTGGAAACAAGGACTTTGACAGTGAAAGAAACTGACACACTCTCCCTACCTACAGTTTTCTGTCCCTAGAAAAAATGTTTTTTTTTAAGCACAATTTAGCACAAGGAGAATTACCTCACTGTCCTTCCAGGTCCCTGGAAACAAGGACTTTGACAGTGAAAGAAACTGACACACTCTCCCTACCTACAGTTTTCTGTCCCTAGAAAAAATGTTTTTTTTAAGCACAATATAGCACAAGGAGAATTCACTCACTGTCCTTCCAGGTCCCTGGAAACAAGGACTTTGACAGTGAAAGAAACTGACACACTCTCCCTACCTACAGTTTTCTGTCCCTAGAAAAAATGTTTTTTTTAAGCACAATTTAGCACAAGGAGAATTACCTCACTGTCCTTCCAGGTCCCTGGAAACAAGGACTTTGACAGTGAAAGAAACTGACACACTCTCCCTACCTACAGTTTTCTGTCCCTAGAAAAAATGTTTTTTTTTAAGCACAATTTAGCACAAGGAGAATTACCTCACTGTCCTTCCAGGTCCCTGGAAACAAGGACTTTGACAGTGAAAGAAACTGACACACTCTCCCTACCTACAGTTTTCTGTCCCTAGAAAAAATGTTTTTTTTAAGCACAATTTAGCACAAGGAGAATTACCTCACTGTCCTTCCAGGTCCCTGGAAACAAGGACTTTGACAGTGAAAGAAACTGACACACTCTCCCTACCTACAGTTTTCTGTCCCTAGAAAAAATGTTTTTTTTAAGCACAATTTAGCACAAGGAGAATTACCTCACTGTCCTTCCAGGTCCCTGGAAACAAGGACTTTGACAGTGAAAGAAACTGACACACTCTCCCTACCTACAGTTTTCTGTCCCTAGAAAAAATGTTTTTTTTAAGCACAATTTAGCACAAGGAGAATTACCTCACTGTCCTTCCAGGTCCCTGGAAACAAGGACTTTGACAGTGAAAGAAACTGACACACTCTCCCTACCTACAGTTTTCTGTCCCTAGAAAAAATGTTTTTTTTAAGCACAATTTAGCACAAGGAGAATTACCTCACTGTCCTTCCAGGTCCCTGGAAACAAGGACTTTGACAGTGAAAGAAACTGACACACTCTCCCTACCTACAGTTTTCTGTCCCTAGAAAAAATGTTTTTTTTAAGCACAATTTAGCACAAGGAGAATTACCTCACTGTCCTTCCAGGTCCCTGGAAACAAGGACTTTGACAGTGAAAGAAACTGACACACTCTCCCTACCTACAGTTTTCTGTCCCTAGAAAAAATGTTTTTTTTTAAGCACAATTTAGCACAAGGAGAATTCACTCACTGTCCTTCCAGGTCCCTGGAAACAAGGACTTTGACAGTGAAAGAAACTGACACACTCTCCCTACCTACAGTTTTCTGTCCCTAGAAAAAATGTTTTTTTTAAGCACAATATAGCACAAGGAGAATTCACTCACTGTCCTTCCAGGTCCCTGGAAACAAGGACTTTGACAGTGAAAGAAACTGACACACTCTCCCTACCTACAGTTTTCTGTCCCTAGAAAAAATGTTTTTTTTAAGCACAATTTAGCACAAGGAGAATTACCTCACTGTCCTTCCAGGTCCCTGGAAACAAGGACTTTGACAGTGAAAGAAACTGACACACTCTCCCTACCTACAGTTTTCTGTCCCTAGAAAAAATGTTTTTTTTAAGCACAATTTAGCACAAGGAGAATTACCTCACTGTCCTTCCAGGTCCCTGGAAACAAGGACTTTGACAGTGAAAGAAACTGACACACTCTCCCTACCTACAGTTTTCTGTCCCTAGAAAAAATGTTTTTTTTAAGCACAATTTAGCACAAGGAGAATTACCTCACTGTCCTTCCAGGTCCCTGGAAACAAGGACTTTGACAGTGAAAGAAACTGACACACTCTCCCTACCTACAGTTTTCTGTCCCTAGAAAAAATGTTTTTTTTAAGCACAATATAGCACAAGGAGAATTCACTCACTGTCCTTCCAGGTCCCTGGAAACAAGGACTTTGACAGTGAAAGAAACTGACACACTCTCCCTACCTACAGTTTTCTGTCCCTAGAAAAAATGTTTTTTTTAAGCACAATTTAGCACAAGGAGAATTACCTCACTGTCCTTCCAGGTCCCTGGAAACAAGGACTTTGACAGTGAAAGAAACTGACACACTCTCCCTACCTACAGTTTTCTGTCCCTAGAAAAAATGTTTTTTTTTAAGCACAATTTAGCACAAGGAGAATTACCTCACTGTCCTTCCAGGTCCCTGGAAACAAGGACTTTGACAGTGAAAGAAACTGACACACTCTCCCTACCTACAGTTTTCTGTCCCTAGAAAAAATGTTTTTTTTTAAGCACAATTTAGCACAAGGAGAATTACCTCACTGTCCTTCCAGGTCCCTGGAAACAAGGACTTTGACAGTGAAAGAAACTGACACACTCTCCCTACCTACAGTTTTCTGTCCCTAGAAAAAATGTTTTTTTTAAGCACAATTTAGCACAAGGAGAATTACCTCACTGTCCTTCCAGGTCCCTGGAAACAAGGACTTTGACAGTGAAAGAAACTGACACACTCTCCCTACCTACAGTTTTCTGTCCCTAGAAAAAATGTTTTTTTTAAGCACAATTTAGCACAAGGAGAATTACCTCACTGTCCTTCCAGGTCCCTGGAAACAAGGACTTTGACAGTGAAAGAAACTGACACACTCTCCCTACCTACAGTTTTCTGTCCCTAGAAAAAATGTTTTTTTTAAGCACAATTTAGCACAAGGAGAATTACCTCACTGTCCTTCCAGGTCCCTGGAAACAAGGACTTTGACAGTGAAAGAAACTGACACACTCTCCCTACCTACAGTTTTCTGTCCCTAGAAAAAATGTTTTTTTTAAGCACAATTTAGCACAAGGAGAATTACCTCACTGTCCTTCCAGGTCCCTGGAAACAAGGACTTTGACAGTGAAAGAAACTGACACACTCTCCCTACCTACAGTTTTCTGTCCCTAGAAAAAATGTTTTTTTTAAGCACAATTTAGCACAAGGAGAATTACCTCACTGTCCTTCCAGGTCCCTGGAAACAAGGACTTTGACAGTGAAAGAAACTGACACACTCTCCCTACCTACAGTTTTCTGTCCCTAGAAAAAATGTTTTTTTTAAGCACAATATAGCACAAGGAGAATTCACTCACTGTCCTTCCAGGTCCCTGGAAACAAGGACTTTGACAGTGAAAGAAACTGACACACTCTCCCTACCTACAGTTTTCTGTCCCTAGAAAAAATGTTTTTTTTAAGCACAATATAGCACAAGGAGAATTCACTCACTGTCCTTCCAGGTCCCTGGAAACAAGGACTTTGACAGTGAAAGAAACTGACACACTCTCCCTACCTACAGTTTTCTGTCCCTAGAAAAAATGTTTTTTTTAAGCACAATTTAGCACAAGGAGAATTACCTCACTGTCCTTCCAGGTCCCTGGAAACAAGGACTTTGACAGTGAAAGAAATTGACACACTCTCCCTACCTACAGTTTTCTGTCCCTAGAAAAAATGTTTTTTTTAAGCACAATATAGCACAAGGAGAATTCACTCACTGTCCTTCAAGGTCCCTGGAAACAAGGACTTTGACAGTGAAAGAAACTGACACACTCTCCCTACCTACAGTTTTCTGTCCCTAGAAAAAATGTTTTTTTTAAGCACAATTTAGCACAAGGAGAATTACCTCACTGTCCTTCCAGGTCCCTGGAAACAAGGACTTTGACAGTGAAAGAAACTGACACACTCTCCCTACCTACAGTTTTCTGTCCCTAGAAAAAATGTTTTTTTTAAGCACAATTTAGCACAAGGAGAATTACCTCACTGTCCTTCCAGGTCCCTGGAAACAAGGACTTTGACAGTGAAAGAAACTGACACACTCTCCCTACCTACAGTTTTCTGTCCCTAGAAAAAATGTTTTTTTTAAGCACAATATAGCACAAGGAGAATTCACTCACTGTCCTTCCAGGTCCCTGGAAACAAGGACTTTGACAGTGAAAGAAACTGACACACTCTCCCTACCTACAGTTTTCTGTCCCTAGAAAAAATGTTTTTTTTAAGCACAATTTAGCACAAGGAGAATTACCTCACTGTCCTTCCAGGTCCCTGGAAACAAGGACTTTGACAGTGAAAGAAACTGACACACTCTCCCTACCTACAGTTTTCTGTCCCTAGAAAAAATGTTTTTTTTAAGCACAATTTAGCACAAGGAGAATTACCTCACTGTCCTTCCAGGTCCCTGGAAACAAGGACTTTGACAGTGAAAGAAACTGACACACTCTCCCTACCTACAGTTTTCTGTCCCTAGAAAAAATGTTTTTTTTAAGCACAATTTAGCACAAGGAGAATTACCTCACTGTCCTTCCAGGTCCCTGGAAACAAGGACTTTGACAGTGAAAGAAACTGACACACTCTCCCTACCTACAGTTTTCTGTCCCTAGAAAAAATGTTTTTTTTAAGCACAATATAGCACAAGGAGAATTCACTCACTGTCCTTCCAGGTCCCTGGAAACAAGGACTTTGACAGTGAAAGAAACTGACACACTCTCCCTACCTACAGTTTTCTGTCCCTAGAAAAAATGTTTTTTTTCAGCACAATTTAGCACAAGGAGAATTACCTCACTGTCCTTCCAGGTCCCGGAAACAAGGACTTTGACAGTGAAAGAAACTGACACACTCTCCCTACCTACAGTTTTCTGTCCCTAGAAAAAATGTTTTTTTTAAGCACAATATAGCACAAGCACAAAACACACTGACACTCTCCCTACCTATCCTTCTCTTTCCCTAAACTAAAGGAATCCAGGTTAAGCAAGAAAGAAATAAAAGTCACTGTCCCTGCCTATGCTGCTCTATCCCTGCTCCGGAACACACTACACTAGGCCGCCGTGCTGGCGGCCTTTTATAGTGTGGGGCGTGTACTAAACCCCCTCAGCAATAATTGGCCACAGGCATCCTGCCTGTGGCCAATCATTGCTCTCCTCGCTGCCGGCGCTGTGATTGGCCAAGCATGCGGGGTCACAGTGCATGCTTGGCCAATCACAGCGCCTGGATGACACTGCGATGGCGTAGTGCATTGTGGGCCGTTCGCGTCACTCGAATTTGGCGCGAACGGCCCAAATCGTTCGATCTTCGTCGAACGATCGAACAGCCGATGTTCGAGTCGAACGTATGTTCGACTCGAACACGAAGCTCATCCCTAGTTTGTTATTTATGTGTTATATATGAGGTAATCACGATTATGCATGATGTGGTATGTGATTGTGATTGTTTTGTTTATTTTTTGTGTGTGAGTTGTTGGTTAATAGAGTGAGCCACCTTAGTTCCCTTCTCCTTCCCCTTCCCTCCCTCCCCCCTCCCCCCTCTCTCCTCCCCCCTCATACTCCCCTAAACCTTTCTCCCATATCTATTAAAGTTTGCAGCAATTGTTTTGGGCCAGTTTGGTAAATCCACATCAGGGAGCTGAAGGATCCTTATGAAATCCGTCAGATCCCCTAAATCCCTGAATGTTGCTGATAATCCATCCTTCTGGGCCTGGAGCTGGAATGGAAATTTCCATCTGTATTGAATGTTTTTCTCTATAAGCAGTTCCACGAGAGGCCTTAGTGCTCTTCTTAAGTCCAGAGTACGTGTCATGGATATGCAGTAGTGTTTGTCTGTCAGCTTACCTTCCTTCCCATGTGTTCATCTTAGAGGCAAGAACCCTTTCACCTGGCTTCCTTTATAATCTCCTCCCATCCTGACTCCACCCCAGGCCCTATCACAGAACACTATATTAACCTGTGCACTGCAAGCCTGCTTTGCTGATCAACATGTTTGTTAGGCATTGTGTGTTTGGGTTCCTGCCTGCCGTGTGCTACGTCTGTCTCTCTGTTTCGTTATTGGCTTGTCCCCGACTATCCCTGTCTGCTCGTGACCCTTGACCTTCGGCTTGTCTTTCGTTTCTTGTCTGCTTGTGGCCCTTGACCTTCAGCTTGTTATTCGTTACTCTTATATCTTGTGCTGCTGCTTCCCCTCTTGTCCTCTTATCCTACGGGGCGTGAGCTAGGAGACTCTAGGGGCCACGACCTGGACCCAGCCTGCAGCATAACATCCTCACCACTAGAGGCTCTGGAGAAGACCTACTGGGTCTTAGACTCCGCGCCCTGGGGAATCTTGGCTCTAGCTTCCTATAGGATCCCGGTTGTGCTCCTCTGGTCCCGCTTTCCACAACCACCCAGTCAGCCATAGGGTTCACTACCTTGCGGTGCACTCCTGTCCCCCTACGGTGTGCATCTGTCACCTGGCCGTAGGTGACCTGACAGTTTGATCAGCCATGAACCCGGCTGACATGCCGCTCCCCGCGGATGATCCTTTGCAGGGCATAGTCCGCAGACTTGAGACCCAGGAATCTAATCAGACCCAGGTCATGCGATTCCTTCAGGATTTGGCGTCCCGTTTTGAACAGGTTCAGGCCTCATTAGGACCCCTGGTTCAACAACCTCAAACGCTACCAGTGGCTGCACCTATTCCGGTCGCAGTCGCAGCCACACATTCACTACAACTGCCAGCTCCGTCCCGTTTCTCTGGGGACTCCAAGGCCTGCAGGGGGTTCCTTAGCCAATGCACGATTCATTTCGAGCTTCAGCCTCAAAACTTTCTGTCTGATAGGGCAAAGGTAGCCTATATAATTTCCCTCCTCTCCGGTGAAGCTTTAGCCTGGGCAGCCCCTCTGTGGGAACTGAATGATCCAGTGGTTTCTAGCCTGTCTGGCTTCTTGAAACTTTTTAGGAATATCTTTGAAGAACCGGCTCGTGTCTCTTCAGCGGCCAGCGCCCTTCTACGTCTCCGCCAAGAGTCTGCTTCAGTGGGACAGTATGCCCTTCATTTCCGCATACTGTCGGCTAAGTTGAGCTGGAACAATGAGGCCTTAGTCGCAACCTTTTTGCATGGCCTCTCTGATAGAGTGAAGGATGAATTAGCAGGAAGAACCATCCCCACTGATCTGGGCGGAGTTATCTCCTTGTGTAACCAGATCGATATTCGCTTTTAGGAGAGGACCCTAGAAAAGCAACGCCAGCACTCCTTGGTTCTTAGTCAGCCTGAGCTCCCCTCTCTTCGACCCGTAGAGCATCTCCTACCAGCTGAGGAACCCATGCAGCTGGGTCGGACCAGGCTATCCCCCGAGGAACGTGCTAGGCGCAGAACTCTTGGTCTGTGTCTTTACTGTGGGGGCAAAGGCCATTTTCGTGACACTTGCTCTCTTTGTCCAGAAAAACATTTGGGTCCACTTCATCTGGAAAGTGGAGTATTGGACCCAGAAATATCACCTTCCCCTTCTCGTCTTCTGCTTTCTGTGTTCCTTCATGTTGGTGCTTCTTCTCATTCGGTCTCAGCATATCTGGATTCCAGAGCCGCTGGTAATTTCATGGACTGGGAAATCGCATCGTCCATGAGACTTACTCTTTTGCCCCTCACCACGCCATTGGTGGTCTTGGCGATAGATGGTACTGTTCTCCCAGGGGGACCTATCCGCTTCCAGACCCTCCCTGTTAGGATGTCGGTAGGGACACTCCACCAAGAGTGGATATCCTTCCTTATCTTACCCAAGGCCTCAACGCCTATAATTTTGGGTCTCCCATGGTTACAGCTCCATTCTCCTCATGTAGACTGGACTACTGGACAGATCCTGGCTTGGGGTTCCTCCTGTTCCTCGTCCTGCCTACCCAAGGTTGCCCCCTGTGAACCTGAGCCGGTCATTCATTCCAGGTCGCATAACCATTTACATTTCTCTGTCCCTAATCACCCTTGGACGCACAACCAGGCTAGCTTGTCTACAAGTCCTGCAGTCGCTACGTCTTGCGATGCGATTCAGGTAGTCGCTACACCTGACTCTGCTATTCACTCGGCCTCTGTACTAGTTATGCCAGTCCAGCCCATGCCCAGTGAGCCGCCTACTTTTTCTTGTTCAGGACATTCTGCTTGTCTTTCAGCTATTCAGCTTGACTCCTGTGACATGTCACCCTCTAACCAACCTGACTTCAGGGTTCCACTGACATCTGCCCAGTCTGATGGTCCTGTGCTAGATGACCAGTTCATCTTTAAGGGTCTAGGGGACCCTCCTCAGATTTCTGTTGATCCTCTCATGCCCTTGCTTATTCCTAGAGAGCCTTTGGTCCTCAATAGATCTTCTTGTCATCTCCCTACCTCGGTTCAGGTCTCTGAGGATAATCTAAAGTACGAGGTTAGACAAGTTCTGGATTCTCGGCTCTGCAGAGGTATTCTTCAGTACCTTGTGCATTGGAGAGGTTTTGGTCCTGAGGAGGCGTCTTGGATCGCTGCATCTGATGTCGTTGCACCTCATCTGTTGAAGAGGTTTCATCTGAGATTTCCCTTTAAGCCTGGGCCCAGGCGGGGGAGGGCCCATAAGAGGGAGGGTACTGTCATGGATATGCAGTAGTGTTTGTCTGTTAGCTTACCTTCCTTCCCATGTGTTCATCTTAGAGGACAGAACCCTTTCACCTGGCTTCCTTTATAATCTCCTCCCAGCCTGACTCCACCCCAGGCCCTATCACAGAACACTATATTAACCTGTGCACTGCAAGCCTGCTTTGCTGATCAACATGTTTGTTAGGCATTGTGTGTTTGGGTTCCTGCCTGCCGTGTGCTACGTCTGTCTCTCTGTTTCGTTATTGGCTTGTCCCCGACTATCCCTGTCTGCTCGTGACCCTTGACCTTCGGCTTGTCTTTCGTTATCCTTGTCTGCTTGTGGCCCTTGACCTTCAGCTTGTTATTCGTTACTCTTATATCTTGTGCTGCTGCTTCCCCTCTTGTCCCCTTAGCCTACGGGGCGTGAGCTAGGAGACTCTAGGGGCCGCGACCTGGACCCAGCCTGCAGCATAACATCCTCACCACTAGAGGCTCTGGAGAAGACCTGCTGGGTCTTAGACTCCGCGCCCTGGGGAATCTTGGCTCTAGCTTCCTATAGGATCCCGGTTGTGCTCCTCTGGTCCCGCTTTCCACAACCACCCAGTTTCCTATCCGCAGCAGTCAGCCATAGGGTTCACTACCTTGCGGTGCACTCCTGTCCCCCTACAGTGTGCATCTGTCACCTGGCCGTAGGTGACCTGACAGTACGTTTAGATAGATCTTGAAACAACATTATTTGTGTTTCTTTATGTTGTATGTTTGTCATGGATATGCAGTAGTGTTTGTCTGTCAGCTTACCTTCCTTCCCATGTGTTCATCTTAGAGGCCTGAGCCCTTTCACCTGGCTTCCTTTATAATCCCCTCCCAGCCAGACTCCACCCCAGGCCCTATCACAGAACACTATATTAACCTGTGCACTGCAAGCCTGCTTTGCTGATCAACGTGTTTGTTAGGCATTGTGTGTTTGGGTTCCTGCCTGCCGTGTGCTACGTCTGTCTCTCTGTTACGTTATTGGCTTGTCCCTGACTATCCCTGTCTGCTTGTGACCCTTGACCTTCGGCTCGTTCTTCGTTATCCTTGTCTGCTTGTGGCCCCTGACCTTCAGCTTGTTATTCGGTTCTCTCTTATCGTGTGCTGCTGCTTCCCCTCTTTTCCCCTTATCCTACGGGGCGTGAGCTAGGAAACTCCAGGGGCCGCGACCTGGTCCCAGCCTGCAGCTAACATCCTCACCACTAGAGGCCCTGGAGAAGACCAGCTGGGTCTTAGACTCCGCGCCCTGGGGAATCTTGGCTCTAGCTTCCGTTTGGATCCCGGTTGTGCTCCTCTGGTCCCGCTTTCCACAACCACCCAGTTTCCTATCCGCAGAAGCCAGCCATAGGGTTCACTACCTTGCGGTGCACTCCTGTCCCCCTACGGTGTGCATCTGTCACCTGGCCACAGGTGACCCTGACAATGTTTTTCTTTTGCCTAGCGGCAAACATGATTCTATCCTTTATTTGAAAAAAATGTATCCTACAAATAATGTCTCTTGGTCTACTGGGATCTAAAATTTTAGGTCCCGTCTCCACAGTCAACGACATCATGCGCATGGAGGAGATGCTGGCCCTTGATACTGACACCTTCGACAAATTTAAGACCCTGTGGCTCCTGTGGATAGACTACTCTGCCTCGGACTCCCTGAAAACATTATTGACATCTCTGGGTCAACCCAGTCGTCCACCCTGAATCCATCATGCAGGTTTGCTACGCCGAGGTCTGCTCAGCTCCCCCTTTCTCACTGTCTTCTCTATCCTCTTTTCTTTCCCCCTCTATCTTCTATCGTTCTCTTTCCCCCTCTCTCTTTCTGTGTTGGCAACGCCATTTTAATTTTCAAATGTCATGCTAACTACTTTTACTGGCCCTCACCGCCCTTTATTTGGAGTGACGCCGTCCGCTCTTAGAAGACGGCGGTATGTTAGTGCTTATGTTGAGCATGTCTCCTGTGGTAAAAATATATTTGACTCTAAAATTTTAGGTCCCCTTACTCTGTGTGCTCGGTCGATTACCATTTCCGTCTCTGGAGGATTTTGTATTAGCTCATTAAATATTATCTGCAATGTTGGTATCAATTCCTTTGTATTTACGATCTTCGGCAATCCTCTTACTCTTATATTGTTCCTTCTATTTCTGTTTTCCTGATTGTCTATTATATCCATAGCTTGTTTTAAATGATCTTCTTGTTCCTGTATTTTTTCTTCCGTTTTTAGTATTTTTTGTTCCAAACTTGTCACTCTTTTATCCATTATCTCTATTTTCTTTTGGGTATTCTGTGCAGAGCTTTTTAATTCCTGAAGTTCCGTTTTGTATGATCTCTCTAATCTGTGTACATACTGATCCATATCTTTTCTAGTTGGTAAGGAGCGAATGTATGTTTTTAAATCCCAATTTTCTTTTTCAATTTTATCTCTTTCAGCTGTTGATTTGTTTATATCAATTGGGGAACTATTTCTAAACTGTACAGCTTCTTCCTCCTCCATAGTTCCAAGAGATGTAGATGTTTCTATCATATTTAATATGCTTTGCAATGTTTGAGATGTTTGTGATGTCTGCGATATTTGCAACATTTGTGACATTTGTAGAAAATTGTGTAGGTATTGGTAATTCCTGTGGAGATTGCAACTGTTGAAAGAACTCTTTGATATCAGTTGTTTGTGTTGCTTGTGCACCTGTGTTATTTTTTTTTTTGTTCCGTTTTTCTTCTGATCTTTTTTGCTTGATGGTTTAGGGGTTTTATTTTTTCTGGGTGTCATTTAAGTCCCAATGGAGTAGGTAGTTTTGTATCTTCCCCCTCGGCTTATACTCGAGTCACCTTTTTGTGCCTAATCTCCCGGACTTTGGGGACCCAGTACCAGCCGGACGTAGGTCCCCTGGACCCTAAACTTGGCACACATGTAGCCCCACTCTTCCTCTATAAGTGTGCAAAGTTTGTTGTCCGGGGGACCTACAGCCAGAGAGCACCAATCTTTCAAAGCCGGGCACCCCTACCCTAGACTCCCATGTTAAACGGTCATTTCTCCGGTGGCACACATATAGCCCCATTTCTCCTCTATAAGTGAGCAAAGTTTTTTGTCGGGAGGGGGGGATCTACGGCCGGGGAGCACTGATTTTTCAAAGCCGGACACCCCTTCCATAGACTCCCATGTTAAACGTCAGTCTAGTCATGGGCACAGTGAGGCAAAGTGAGGCACAGTGAAGCATGCAGATGGACACCCTAGGCTTATACTCGAGTCATAAGCTTTTCCAGTTTTTTGTGGTAAAATTAGGTGCCTCGACTTATATTCGGGTCGACTTATACTCGAGTATATACGGTACTTCAGTTCCTCCTATTTACTTTGTAATTTAATTGTTATTTTAGCATCTGCAATCCTGTTGCCTTTATTCTGTAGATATTTTTGACATTTAACCACGAATCACCGACAGTTAATTAATATCCCATATTCATAGTTCAATATTCCATATTATCCAACTGTCTATCCATTGACCATCCACTAAGCATCTATTAAACATTACAAAACATCATTGCTATCGTTATTCAGATATTCTAATTTCCTGCTGATCT
This sequence comes from Rana muscosa, assembly GCA_029206835.1. Taxonomy (NCBI): domain Eukaryota; kingdom Metazoa; phylum Chordata; class Amphibia; order Anura; family Ranidae; genus Rana; species Rana muscosa. Next base: position 348,735,163 of record CM055117.1, on the reverse strand, counting down.
GGATTTTATTAATTCGTTGTCCACAGATTGTCCAAATCTATTTTCTTAATGCTTAGTGCCTTAATGCCTTTAACACTTCAACAGTATACCCCCATAGTTCCAAACGGGAGTCTATATTGAATCCACAGTCCATTCGTATATGTGTGTGACTCACCGCTCTTAGCTACAAACTTGCCTGTTTACTCTGTTTGATCTGTGTTAGTCCCGTGTTGGTCCCGTTCGCTGAGCTCCCATCCCGAGCCCGACCGAGATCCTCGGAAGGCCTCGACCCCCGTCTTGGCTCTCGCAGGACTACGCTCCGCTCCGCTGGTTGCCCGGTTCATCTGCTATTGAGCTCCCGTCCCGAGCCCGGTCGAGATCCTCGGGTGTCCTCCGACCTCCGCCTAGGCTCTCGCAGGACTCCGCTCCGCTATGTGCCCAGGCAAACAAACAAGTGCTGGGATCTCCCTTTACTGGCTCCAGACCAGGCTGAGTGCTCTCACCGAATGCCCGTTATTGAATGCCGAGTCACACCGGGTGCCGGATCACGCTGACTACACGCCAGACACAGGTCCTCCTGTCGGATTGTGCAGGCTCGTGCAGGCTTCCATGGGCTTCTGTAGGCTTCTGTAGGGCTCTGGCTCTGGTAAGTCCCGTTATTCCATAAGCATTGGATAAATTAAATAGATTAGGAACCGATTAGACAAGTATGTTTTGATATGGCTTGAGCTGAAATCTATGAAGTCAAATGCTAATACCGCTGTAGGAACATGCTCTACCTCACTACAACGCTGCCGCCATCTTACTCAGCAGCTCCTCCTCCCCTCCATTCAAACCTTCCGGGTCTGTCAATCTTGTGACTTTCGTCTGACTTTGTTTCCGTACCCCAAGGCGCAGGGGGCAGATGCTCTGGGCTCTCCCTGGGACTGCAATCTAGCCTATGTTTTTTTTCCCCAACATTTCCCGTAATAAGATTCCTCTTGAGGCTGTCAAGGGAGAACATAGTTTTCATAGCCATTCCTCCATATTTACCAGGAAGCCCTCGGATTTCTCTGGCCACTCATTTCAGGATACAGAAGACATTTCACCTCCATAACATACGTAGTCTGGGGCTGCAAGCAGGGGCGCTAAAAATGGAGGATGGGCAACTCTGGTTGCTCCAGATTCACTCCAGAGTGATCTCTACTTTGTTGTGTGCAAGAAGACATTCTACTTACAACATCTAGGCCTAATTCTTGAACAAGTTTTATTTTTCTTGGTAGGGCGAGACATTGATCCTACTGCCCTTCCAGTGTCAGCTGTTCTATACTTCCTCCAGGCCTTAGCCTATCCTCACGTAGCACACGAATGTCGGCTATATCGGCAATAACACATTTAAATGGGCCAAGAATCTTTTAGTTTGCACAACTTTGGAGTCGTGGGGAGTCGGTCACCAAGGAAAAGAGATCTATTGGAGTTGCTGGTTCTCATATCAGTTCAGCCGTTCGTTCCAACAAAGCAGTGTGCGGTTCAGGCCATCACTTGCAAGGCAATATCAATTGCAAGAACTTTAAGCAGAAGGTTGTCGGAGAATCAAGCTCTTGAAACTTCAAAGTAAAAAAATAAATATAGAAAGAGTAGAGTTAAGTCTTATAGATTATCTTGCATTAAACGTAGCAACAGCCTGCTCAGCCTGCTATTTAACAGACAGCTGGATACTGCCTAACATTCCAGAACATCACACAGGAAAGTCACACGTACGGTTCAGTTTCAGAACATTAAAGTAGTATCTGTCCACAATTATCCCTTTCAGGTCATCTAAATAAACCTTTTGTCATTCCAGCTGGGAATCATTAAAGGAACCCTAGCAGGCTGTGCATATGGGACTAGGGGTCACGAGCCTCCGTCAGCGGCGGCGGAGCACTCTACCAGAGCAGTTGAAGCCTCATAGGCAGCACATTCAAGAGAATCATCTGTAGAGGGGTATCGTGGTCGTCCCAACATTCCTACTCAAACTTGACGGAATAGAACCGGGGGCCTTGTCATCATGGGAATTTGTAGGAAGGACTATTCAGTCCTCTGTTTCAATCTAATTAGAAGATTAGTTTGACAAGTAGATCCCACCCTGTCAGTTAATTATTTATCACTAGTATGCTGCCATGGTGGCATCAGGAAAACTGGAAATTGTATCAAATACTTACCGTAATTTTCCTTTCCTGACGCCAAACCATGGCAGTATACGGTCCCACTCTTGTACGTTTCGGTATGTAGCTAATTACAGAGAATGGTGTGGGGCCTAACTAGGCCTTTAATTTATGCTATTCACTGGTCCTGAGGGAGTGGTCAGGAGGCGGAGCTCTATTACTAGTATCCTGCCATGGTTTGGCGTCAGGAAAGGAAAATTACGGTAAGTATTTTATACAATTTTCTGTTATAATGTTTGGGGGTTCAATGTAATTTTCTTGCAAAATTTTTTTTTTTTCGTGTAAACAAAAAGTGTCAGAAAGGGCTTTGTCTTCAAGTGGTTAGAAGAGTGGGTGATGTGTGACATAAGCTTCTAAATATTGTGCATAAAATGCCAGGACAGTTCAAAACCCCCCCAAATGACCCCATTTTGGAAATTAGACACCCCAAGCTATTTGCTGAGAGGCATGTTGAGTCCATTTTATATTTTGCCACAAGTTTCTGGAAAATTATTATTATTTTTTTTTACAGAAAGTTGTTACTAAATGATATATTGCTCAAACATGCCATGGGCATATGTGAAATTACACCCCAAAATACATTCTGTTGCTTCTCCTGAGTACGGGGATACCACATGTGTGAGACTTTTTGGGAGCCTAGCCACGTACGGGACCCCGAAAACCAAGCACCTTCAGGCTTTCTAAGGGTGTAAATTTTTGATTTCACTCCTCACTGCCTATCACAGTTTCGGAGGCCATGGAATGCCCAGATGGCACAAGCCCCCCCCCCAAATAACCCCATTTTGGAAAGTAGACACCCCAAGCTATTTGCTGAGAGGTGTGGTGAGTATTTTGCAGATCTCGCTTTTTGTCACAGTTTCGAAAATTGAAAAAAAAAAAAATAGGATTTTTTACTCACCGTAAAATCCTTTTCTCTGAGTCCATGGACCGACACAGCTTCTCTATTGACAAAGTGGGTATTATCCGTTAATTAGGAGTGACTAGGCAGAAAAACTTGTAAAAAGTGTTGCATCACACCTTCTACAGTACCGCCCAGGGGGCGGACTCTCTGGGTATACCCTCTCAGTCTGCATCTTCGCAGATCAGTTCGTCAAAAAGCAGTACAAACTTAAAAGGAGGGGTGGGTGCTGTGTCGGTCCATGGACTCAGAGAAAAGGATTTTACGGTGAGTAAAAAATCCTATTTACTCTTTCGTCCATGGACCGACACAGCTTCTCTATTGACAAAGTGGGACGTTCCAAAGCAGTGTCAGAGAAAAAACGAGGGGTGGTAACAGCATAAAAATAAACTTCACTCCAAACACAAAACAGCACTCCTCCAACGGAGGAGTTGCAACTCTAAACAGCTGCTTGCAAAACCTTGCGGCCAAAAGAGGCATCCGAAGATGCACCTACATCAATTTTGTAGAATTTTGTGACAGTGTGAGCGGATGACCAAGTCGCCGCTTTACATAATTGGGAAACAGACGCTTGATGTCGGAAAGCCCAAGAGGCACCTATTGCCCTAGTCGAATGCGCCGTGATAGGAAAGGGGGCGCCTGACCCTTTAAGGCGTAAGCCTGGATTACTATCTGTCGGATCCACCTAGAGATGGTGGCCGATGAGACTGCTTGGCCCTTCTTGGGACCAGCCACCGAAACAAACAGTGAGTCTGACTTCCGGAACAGGGAAGTAGCAGATAGGTATACTCTCAAAGCTCGGACAACGTCCAAGGAATGCAACGCCGACTCCTTAGGATTCGACGGCTGAGGACACAAGGATGGAAGTACAATGTCTTCGTTGAGATGAAAAGCCGAAACGACTTTCGGAAGAAAGGAAGGCTGCGGCCACAGCACCACCTTATCCTTGTGGAAAATCCAATAGGGAGCCTTGCAGGACAAGGCTGCCAGCTCAGAGACTCGTCTAACTGACGTAACAGCCACCAAAAAGACCACTTTCTGAGAACGTGTCAACAGGGGAATATCTCTAATATTCTCAAACGGTGCCTTCTGAAGCACCGAGAGGACCAGGTTCAAGTCCCACGGAGGTAACGGGGGACGGACCGGAGGGGCCACATGTCGGACCCCCTGCACAAATGTACTCACGAGAGAGTGAGTCGCCAGGGGTCGCTGAAAAAAGACAGCCAGGGCAGATATCTGTCCCTTAAATCGTACTTAGGGCAAGCCCTTGGTCCACCCCATGCTGTAAAAACAGCAGGATTCTGGAAACCAAATAGGTACGCGGATGCCATTTCATTTCCTCACACATGGAGATGTAGGCCCTCCAAGTGCAGTGATAGACCTTCCTAGAGGACGGTTTTCGAGCACTTCTCATAGTAGAGATTACTGAGTCTGACAGGCCCCGGTCTCTCAGTACCTGGTTCTCAACAGCCATGCCGTTAAAGCCAATGACTGTAAAGCAGGATGGAATATGGGACCTTGCGATAGCTGGTCCTTCCGTAGTGGTAGGCGCCAGGGGACGTCTGCTACCAGACGTACTAGATCGGCGTACCAAGGACGCTGAGGCCAATCTGGAGCGATTAGGATCATTGGAATTCCCTCTGCCTCCACTCTGCGGAGCAGAAGAGGAAGAAGCCTTAAGGGAGGGAAGGCATAGATTAGCCGATACTGACCCCACGATGCTACCAACGCGTCCGTTGCGTCTGCCCATGGGTCTCTTGACCGGGCCACAAATCTCAATACCTTCCGATTGAGTCGGGAAGCCAGAAGATCTACGTCTGGTGTGCCCCATCTTTGGCAGAGGAGTTGGAACACCTCCGGGTGTAAGGACCCTTCTCCCTGGTCCAGCATCTGGCGGCTCAGGTAGTCCGCCTGCCAGTTTTCCACACCCGGAATGTACACGGCCGACAGTGCCGGTACGCTCCTCTCTGCCCACTTCAGGATGCGAGCGATCTCCGATGTTGCAGCTGAGCTTCTTGTTCCTCCTTGATGATTGACATATGCCACTGCTGTGGCGTTGTCTGACTGGATCCTGACTGGACGCCCTTGCAGCCTCTGAGACCATTTGAAGAGGCACAGCCTGATCGCCCGGATTACCAGGACATTGATCGGCAGGAGGGCTTCCTCTGGGGTCCAGCGACCTTGCGCCGACTGAACACCCCAGACTCCCCCCCAACCTGTAAGGCTGGCGTCCGTCGTGATCACTATCCAGTAAACCGGAAGAAATGACTTCCCGGCCATTAGAGCCGGTGCTGTCAGCCACCATACCAGGGATCTCCTGACTATGTGGCTCACTCGGATTTGATAATCCAGAGATGATGGACATCTCTTCCATCTGGACAGAACTTCCTTCTGTAAAACTCGAGTGTGGTATTGAGCATATGGAACCGCTTCGAAGGAGGCTACCCTGAAGCCCAACACTCGCATGCAAAAAACGGAGTGACTACCAATTCCTGGAAGTCAGCTGCCGTACTGCAGCCCGGAGGGTCTGCAACTTCTCCACAGGGAGGAATACCTTTGCCTCTGAAGAATCCAGAATCAACCCCAGGTACCCTAGGCGTTGAGTGGGCACCAATACTGACTTTTGCGTGTTTAGTATCCAACCACAGTCTCGAAGAGTCTGACAGGTAATGGACACGCTTACCTCTAATTCTGAGCTTGAAGGGGCCTTCAGCAGAAGGTCGTATAAGTAGCCTGTGATAGCGATACCCCGCTGTCTTAGAAGTGCCAGAATCGGAGCGAGCACCTTGGTGAACGTCCTGGGTGCTGAGGCAAGGCCCAACGGGAGGGCCACAAACTGGTAGTGGTCCTTCCCGATAGCAAATCGCAGAAACCTCTGGTGTCTGGAGTATATGGGGACATGCAGGTATGCGTCCTTGATGTCCAAGGAGGCCAGAAAGTCCCCCGGATGGAGAGCCGTGACTACAGATTGAACCCACTCCATCCGAAAACTTTGTACCTTCACAAAGCAATTGAGGGCTCTGAGATCCAAGCTTGGACGAACCCCCTCCTTCTTCGGCACAATGAACAGATTTGAGTAAAAACCCCGTTCCAGTTCTGGAACTGGAATAACTACCCCGCGTTCCAGTAGACCCTGGACCGCCCCATACAGGGCCTCCCGATGGGTCTGTAGTAGCTGGAGATTGGAGGTGTTGAATCTGTCCGGTGGACAAGAGAGAAACTCTATCTTGTAGCCTGAGGAGATTACTTCGCAAACCCACCTGTCGGAGATTAGTGCTGTCCACTGAGTCGCGAATTTGCGAAGACGTCTCCCCACCCGAGAGCTGGGTGGGGGTGGACCTTCATGCGGACGCAAATTTGTCCGCAGGCTTATTGGGTATGCGGGACCAGGGACGCTTTTGTCCTTGGGCAGGCGCTTTATCGGCCTGGGGTCTTTTCCCTGTCGCCCTAGGGGGACGAAAAAAACACTTGTGTGCAGTAAAGGAGGGCCCTTGCCCTTGGCGTGGCCCCTTACCCTTGCTAATTTGGGGAAGCAAAGTGCTTTTACTTCCTGTGGCATCCTTGATGATGTCATCCAGAGAAGCCCCAAAAAAAGTCTGTCGCCCTTAAAAGGCAGATCCAACAGGGCTTTCTTGGAAGTCTGGTCCGCAGACCAGCCTTTTAGCCAGATCAGGCGGCGTATTGCTACTGCATAAACCGAAGTTTTAGACAGCAGGGGAATAGTATTCATGTCTGACTCGCAGACAAACCTAAGGCCCTGGACCAACAGGTCGGCCAATGTTATCTCATCAGGAGGAGCATCTCGCTCCTTAACCCCTGGAGTAGCAATCTTGCCCATTCAGTAAGTGTGTGAGACACTAGGGCCCCCGCCAATGCCGGGCGTACTGCCGAGCCTACCACTGAGTATAGGTAGCAAGCGAGTGCTTCAGCCTTCTTATCCACAGGGTCCTTGAAAACAGGAGCCCCTTCTACAGGAATTGTGGTGGCTCTATTAAGTCTGGACACCGGAGGGTCCACTATAGGGGGGAGAGGTCCATTTCTTCAGAAAACTCTCCTCAAAAGGGGTACCGTACCGCAAACCTCTTTGGGGCTGTAAAGACCCTCAGTGGGTTCTCCCATTCCTTGTATAAGAGTTTATCAAAAGACACACAAGGGAACACCTTAGCAGTGCGGGCAGGTCTATGAAACCCAAGTGGACCGGAGTCTCTGCTGCTTCTGCAGTATTTTCCAATTTTAGCATATCCCGCACTGCAGTAATAAGGTCAGATACCAAAGCCGTCTCGCGTACTGACCTGGACTTTGAGTCATTCTCACTGTCCGGTCACGGTCTGCAGTCTCTGATGCGTCAGAATCTGGGCCCGAGCCGTAGCTGGACCTGGTTCTGCACCAGAATTATCCCCAGAAGCTTGCAGGGGATGGGGCGTTTACTACCCCCTGTATTCCCGTGTGCTGCTTCCACCCTGGCAGCAAACGCCTCTAGGATTGCAGTCATAGCGTTCATAGACACCTCAGGGGCACCAGCTGCTAAATCTGGTGTTTCAGGGGAGAAGACATCTGGCTCAGATGCCATGCTGACCACACGCTGACACTCACAGGGCTCCAGGCAAGATATCAATAGGCCACCCTCCTGTGCTGCAGAGAGGCCGGGTCACCCAGAGGACTCACCACCCTGGATAGGTACTGCTATGCTGCGCCTGTGATGCTGTCCCCTTGCTGTTGTGTCAGTCTGCTTCTTTTATCAGCACTTCCTGTGTGAATTTTCGCGCCAGTGTAATGCACCCTAGAGGCCGGAGGCTCTCAAAAAATGGTTGCCAAAAACGTCTGTATGGAAGATAATGTGGGCTCTAAGAAAATGGCCGCCGACAGAAGATAGAGGTCAAGCAGCCATAGCCCACAAAAAGATGGCCGCCGAATGGCAATATCTGCATACAGGGTGGACAAACATGGCCGCCGATCAGCTGATAGGGGCCAGTGGGTGTGGCCGAACCACAGGAAGATGGCCGCCGGGCAGTCACAAGAGGCCAAACTTGGCATGGACCACCTCAAAATGGCCGCCGACAGCATGGAGGAGGAAGGACACAAACACAGGTAAGAAAAAATGACATTTCTTTTAAATGTTAGTTACAGCCAGCCCCGCTCCAGTGGGACCCCCTAGGTGACCCCCAGCAACCTTTAGCTAGAAGCCCAGGGAGGAGGGAAAGGCAGGGAGAGAGGGAAGAAAGGGGCCACAACCACTTACTTGATCTCTCCAGGAATGTCCAGCTAAATCACCCAGCCGAGGCAGGGGAGTTTTACTTACCTATCCTGCATGTATTCTGCTGGAAGACATTCCAAACAGATCATCGTCCGCGCACGGAAGGTGACTGTTGGCCAGGCATGCTGTGATTGGACCCAGAAGGGACGATCATATGTATGCCCTGGAGCATGACGCTCACCGGACAGGCTGCTGCGACTCGGCCGTAAGGTCAGCCGAAGCTGAGCGGTCCGATGCAAGCCTTGGAGCGTAAGCTCACCGGCCAGGCTGCTGCGACTCGGCCGTAAGGTCAGCCGAAGCTGAGCGGTCCGATGCAGGCCCTGGAGCGTAAGCTCACCGGCCACCCGTGGAGCGACGGGCATGTCGTGGAAAACCCAGCGCGTAGCTAGGGTCGGCACACGCTCGATGGCCGAAACTGGGGAGACTACAAGGATCGAGGATCCAGCCTGTCACCCAGTCGGCAGTTGATTGCAGGAAACAACAAATGTAGCAAAAAAAATAAAAATATATATATATATCTTTTTTCCCCGGACCAATGGGCCCAAAGGGAGCCATGTCCTACTCCTTGCTAGACAGAAAAAAACTGATCTGCGAAGATGCAGACTGAGAGGGTATACCCAGAGGGTCCGCCCCCTGGGCGGTACTGTAGAAGGTGTGATGCAACACTTTTTACAAGTTTTTCTGCCTAGTCACTCCTAATTAATGGATAATACCCACTTTGTCAATAGAGAAGCTGTGTCGGTCCATGGACGAAAGAGTAAATACATTTTGCTTTCTTAATTTTCAAAAACAAATGAGAGCTGCAAAATACTCACCATGCGTCTCAACAAATAGCTTAGCTTGGGGTGTCTACTTTCCAAAATTGGGTCATTTGGGGGGGGGGTTGTGCTATCTTGGCATTTTATGACCTTCGAAACTGTGATAGGTAGTGAGGAGTGAAATCAAAAATTTACGCCCTTAGAAATCGTGAAGGCGGTGATTGGATTTCGGGGCCCCGTACGTGGCTAGGCTCCCAAAAAGTCCCACACATGTGGTATCCCCGTACTCAGGAGAAGCAGCTGAATGTATTTTGGGGTGTAATTCCACATATGCCCATGGCATGTTTGAGCAATATATCATTTAGTGACAACTTTGTGCAAAGAAAAAAGGTTTGTAATTTTCCCGCGACTTGTGGCAAAATATTCCATGGACTCAACATGCCTCTCAGCAAATAGCTTGGGGTGTCTACTTTCCAAAATAGGGTCATTGGGGGGGGGGGGATTGTGCTATCTTGGCATTTTATGGCCTTCGAAACTGTGATAGGTAGTGAGGAGTGAAATCAAAAATTTACGCCCTTAGAAATCCTGAAGGCGGTGATTGGTTTTCGGGGCCCCGTACGCGGCTAGGCTCCAAAAAAGTCCCACACATGTGGTATCCTCGTACTCAAGAGAAGCAGCAGAATGCATTTTTGGGTGTAATTCCACATATGCCCATGGCATGTTTGAGCAACATATCATTTAGTGACAACTTTTTGTAAACATTATTATTTTAAATTTTTTGTCATTTTTCATTCACTTGGGACCAAAAAAAATAATATTCATTGGGCTCAACATGCCTCTCAGTAATTTCCTTGGGGTGTCTACTTTCCAAAATGGTGTAATTTGGGGTGGTTTTGTACTGCCCTGCCATTTTAGCACCTCAAGAAATGAGATAGGCAAACATTAACTAAAAGCTGCGTAAATTCTAAGAAAATGTACCCTAGTTTGTAGACGCTATAACTTTTGCGCAAACCAATAAATATATGCTTATTGACATTTTTTTTACCAAAGACATCTGGCTTAATACATTTTGGCCTAAATGTATGACTAAAATTGAGTTTATTGGATTTTTCTTATAACAGAATAAAAAGTTTTCTGTCTTTTTCCGTTTATATCGCAAAAAAAAAAAATCGCAGAGGCAATCAAATACCATCAAAAGAAAGCTTTATTTGTGGGAAAAAAAGGACGCAAATTTAATTTGGGTACAACATTGCATGACCGTGCAATTACCAGTTAAAGCAGTGCAGTGCCAAATTGTAAAAAGTGGTCTGGTCTTTGGGCTGCCAAATGGTCCGGGGCTGAAGTGGTTAAAGTGGAATTAAACCCTTCTATTCTTTACAGCCAAGAAGCTATCATCTTAGCCTCTGTTTGATCTGCAGTTGCCATGGTGCTGCACATGTGATCAGCTATAACACCAGCCATTTGATGGCTTGGAGGTTCAGTTAAGAACTTACCCAAGTACATTAGTAACTGTAGCAGTTACCATTCAAGGCATGCCTTGAATGTAACTGTTTTGAAAAACAGTTTAGTTGGTGAGCTTTGTTCTGCTTTAAAACTGAGTTTCACCCAAAAGTGGAACTTCCGCTCATTTTTCTCCTCTGCCCCCTCCGGTGCCACATTTGGCACCTTTGGGGGGGAGAGGATACTGTCAGGTACCCTGTCACCACTTCCGGGAGACCGGGCTGTGGCAAATTACATCAGCAGCTTAGCTCCCTCCACCTTCCCCCGCTGCCGGGCCAGTAGGAGAGCTCAGTGGTGCCTCGCACATGTGCAGTAGGGACCCGGCGTGAAGCTGTAATGCTTCGCTGCCGGGTTTCCTTAATGGCAATGGCGGCGGCGGCAGCACCTGACAGCTGATGAAAACATCAGCTGCGGTGCCGACATCACTGGACTCCAGGACAGGTAAATGTCATTTTATTAAAAGTCAGCGGCTGCAGTATGTGTAGCTGCTGGCTTTTACCTTTTGCAGGGGTGGGCGGACCTCTGCTTTAAGCTTTGAAAATGAAAGATATAAGCTGATTGGTTGCCGTGCATAGTTACTCCAGATTCTAGCTGCTCCAGTCTTTGTAAATTTCTGATCTGCATGACTGTTCCTTATGACCCAAAAAATATTAAAGCCAGAGGATCAATATAGCATTTCAGAAGGAGAAACCTCTGTATTTCTCCTAGTACAAGTTCATTACATAACCCTATTCATTTTATGTGTTCATTAAAGGTACTTTCTCAAATACAACTGCACCTCTGTCTGTCATTATACTAGGCCCTCTTATCTCTCCGCACCAATAATTAGCCTGAGAGAAGAAAGAACAGCATTGTAAGCAAATTAGGCTTTTCTACATGGCACAATGCTGTAAATCTAAGAAATAGTTTGCTGAGCGGAGAGAGCACAGAGGTGATGTCTGGTATGAGTTACTGGGCTACTTTTACAAAACCATTTTGCATGTGCTATTATGGTGTCCGGACACGTTTTCCCTAAATATCGCTTGCAGTCCTGAAATTGTCAATTCACTATACTGTTTCGTGGTATTTAACGCAAAATGCTCAAAACTGTCATTAACCACTTGACCACTGGGCACTTAAACCCCCTTCCTATCCAGACGAATATTTAGCTTTCAGTGCTCTCACACTTTGAATGACAATTACTCAGTCATGCAACACTGTACCCATATAAATTTGTTGTCCTTTTTTCACACAAATAGAGATTTATTTTGGTGGTATTTAATCACCAATGGGTTTTTTATTTTTTGCGCTATAAATGAAAAAATACCGAAAATTCTGTAAATTTTTTTAAATATTCTTTGTTTCTGTTAAAATTTAGCAAATTAGTAATTTTTCGTCATAAATTTTGGCCAAAATTTATACTGCTACATATCTTTGGTAAAAATAATCGAAATTGGTGTATATTATTTGGTCGGTGAGAAAGTTATAGAGTCCACAAGCTATGGTGCCAATCTCTGAAAATTGATCACACCTGAAGTACAGACATCTCATTTCTTGAGACCCTAACATGCCAGGAAAGTACAAATACCCCCCTAATGGCCCCTTTTTGTAAAGTAGACATTCCAAGGTATTTAGAAAGAGGCACAGTGAGGTTTTTTGAAGTTGTAATTTTTTTCCACAATTCTTTGCAATATCAAGATTTTTTTATTTATTTTTTCACAAAATTGTCATATTGACAGGTTATTTCTCACACACAGCATATGCATACCACAAATTCACCCCAAAACACATTCTGCTATTACTCCCAATTTCCCAAATATGGTGATACCACATGTGTGAGACTTTTACACAGCGTGGCCACATAGGGTCCAACATGCAGGGAGCACCAGCAGGCGTTCTAGGGGCTTAAATTTCAAGTCTAGTTTGACTATCTATTACACTTTGAGGCACTGTAGTGGTATGATGCGAACTGATGTGGCATGGATGAGCCGTGGATGGGGATGGTTGAGCCATGAATGTGGATGGCTGGGTATGGATGGGATGGCTGAGTATGGCTGGGTGGGTATGGCTAGGTATGGCTGAGTGGGAACCCTAGGTTGAGAAACCCTGCTTTGATTTTTGCTGTGATGTTTGGTGAAGTCATCTGTTTTTTTCTTTCGTGATCGGTGTGGTGGCGGGGGCAGTTAAAAGCACTGATCCCCCGTATAGTCTTTCAATAAAGCAGCTGACAGGCACTTCTCCCCCTCTCCCTCCCACGGCTGTCAGCTGCTTTATTGAAAGCCTATACAGAGGGATCGGTGCTTGTAACTCCCCCCCACCTCCGCACCGATTATACCCGACTTTCCCCCTGTGTCCTCCTTTCGGCTCCTCGGGTCCTCCTCTGGCTTCAGGTGTCCTCCTCCCTCCAGTGTCTTCCTTCCTCTCTCAAAGCCATTGTTTCTAATTTTTAGGGACTCATTAATGACTGGAATGGTACCACTGGATTGGCGTAGGGATAATGTGGTGTCCATATTTAAAAAGGGACCAAAGTCTTTACCAAGTAACTATAGACCTGTAAGTTTAACTTTTATAGTCGGGAAGATACTGGAGAGTTTATTAACCACTTAACGACCGCCCACTGTAATTATACGTCGGCAGAATGGCACCGACAGGCACAATCACGTATATCTACGTGATCGCCTTTGTATAGTTGGGGGGTCCGATCGGACGCCCCTCCTATACAGTGAGCGGTCGTTTTCCGTTGGGGAGCGATCCGAGATGAGGGGACGGCCGTTCGATTCCGGACACCCCCTCGCGATCGCTCCCGGCGAATGAAAAGCTTCCTCTGCTGTGTAAATGTAAACACAGGCAGAGGAAGTGATGTCATCTCTCCTCGTGTCGGTCTTTTCGATCCGGCGCAAGGAGAGAAGACATCTCACAGTAAGTGCACCAACAGCCCACTGACACCAGTACACGTAGGCACACTTTTCACCCCCCAGTCACCCCCAGATCACTCCCCAGATCACCCCCATTTCCTCCAGTCACAGTGCACCGTTTGCAGTGGTCATTTTTTTACTGATCACTGCAATCAGTGTCATTTGTGACAGTAAAAAGTTGCAGGGCAGTTAGGTTTAGGCCCCTTTAGGTCCAGGGTAGCCCCCTAACCCCCCTAATAAAGGTTTAACCCCTTGATCGCCCCCCAGGTAACCCTTTCACCCCCTAACGCCAGCGTCACTAAGCGATCGTATTTCCGATCGCTGTATTTAGTGCCGGTGGTGCCCTAGATAGCCAGTTATTTATTTTTAGTTTCGCCGCAGGTTTTTATAGCGTCAGGCACCCCCATATATTATTTTAACCCCCTGATTGCCCCTAGAGTTAACCCTTTCACCAGTGATCACAGTATAAGTTTTACTGGTGACACTGGTTAGCCAGTTAGTTATTTAGTTATTTAGGTTACCCGTCAGGTTTTTATATAGCGTCAGGTACCCCCATATATAACCTAATAAAGGTTTTAACCCCCTGATTGCCCCTAGTTAACCCTTTCACCAGTGATCACCATATAAGTTTTACGGGTGACGCTGGTTGGTTAGTTTTCTTTTTATAGCATCAGGGCACCCGCCGTATATAACCCAATAAAGGTTTAACCCCCTGATCGCCCGGCGGCTGATATCAATTAGGTTTTAGCGCCAGAGAGGGTCTGCGTCGCCCCAGGCAGCGTCAGGTTAGTGCCAGTAACGCTAACACCCACGCGCAAAGCATACACCTCCCTTAGTGGTATAGTATCTGAACAGATCAATATCTGATCTGATCAGATCTATACTAGCGTCCCCAGCGGTTTAGGGTTCCCAAAAACGCAGTGTTAGCGGGATCAGCCCAGATACCTGCTAGCACCTGCGTTTAGCCCCTCCGCCCAGCCCAGCCCAGCCCACCCAAGTGCAGTATCGATCGATCACTGTCACTTACCAAACACAACACACATAACTGCAGCGTTCGCAGAGACAGTCCTGATCCCTGCGATCGCTAACAGTTTTTTTGGTAGCGTTTGATACATTTGCTGACAGTCAGGTGCTTTTTTTACCTGTGAATCTTACTAGTGTACCCCTAAATTTAGAGCCCAAAATGGCAAGACGAAGGTACACTAGTAAAGAGGCCTACGAGATTCTGAGCATGACAGATAGTGAAGAGGAGGTCACGTATCTGCCAGATTCAGGCTCAGAATATCTTCCTGTAGAAGACAGTGAAGTCAGCGGCTCCACGTCAGATAGCTCTGATGACGAAGGTGAGGTCCCTGCTAAGGTCAGGCGTACCCGATCCCGATCTTCTGAGGTTGTTGAGGAGCAAGAACCGCAGGTCTCTCGTATCATGGAGCAGAGTAGTACTAGCGCCGCTATTCCTTCTGGTGAATTGGCAAGCACCAGCGGCCTAGTACAGCCTGGGCGTACATCCAGCACTGCAGTAACACTTGGTGACGTGGCGAGTCCCATAAGTGCAGTTCAAGCTGGCGAGGTGGTAAGCACAAGTAGTGTCCCGCTGCCACCAAGAAGACAAAGGCAGGCCCGTCGTGCCCATAGTGCCCTTCCTGCAGAATTTGCCTATCCTGATTGGGTCCCCACCACTTCTGCAGAACCCGTACTTCCCCCATTCACTGCCCAACCCGGTATTCAGGTGGAAACAGCTGATTTTATGCCAATTGATTTTTATTCGCTGTTTTTCACGGAAGATCTCTATAGATCTATTGTGGACCAGAGTAATTTATATGCTGGTCAATTCATCGCCGCTAACCCCCAGTTGCCTTCCATTGCCAAAGATTGGAAACCAATTACGGTTTCCGAATTTAAGACCTTTCTGGGCCTTTACCTCAACATGGGCACCCATAAATTCCCGTCATTGCGTGCTTATTGGTCCACGCACCCAATTGACCACATGCCCGTGTTCTCTGCCTCCATGCCCAGGAAATGATACGAGCAGATTTTGCGGTTCATGCACTTCAACGACAATGAATTTTGTCGTCCACGTGGAGACCCTGAATACGACCGGCTCCTCATAAACCACTTCAACGAACGTTTTGCAGCCTTGTTTATTCCCGATCAAGTTGTCTGCGTTGATGAGTCCCTGATTAAATTTTCTGGCCGCTTGTCTTTCAAGCAGTACCTTCCCAGCAAGCGTGCCAGATACGGGGTCAAGCTCTATAAGTTCTGTGACAGGGCAACAGGCTATGTATGGAGCTTTATGGTTTATGAGGGAAAAGACAGTCAGGTTGAGCCGGTCAACATAGGGAGCGCTGGCAAGATAGTGTGGAACTTGGTGTCACCCTTATTCGGAAAGGGGTACCACTTGTATGTGGACAATTATTACACGAGCGTGCCACTGTTTAGTCACTTGTTTGATCATCAGATTGGAGCATGTGGCACCGTGCGACCTAATCGCCGGGGCTTTCCCCAGCGGCTTGTAGATGCCCGTCTTAGGCTGGGGGAGAGAGCCTGCTTGAAGTGTAATAACTTGCTCGCTATGAAGTGGAGGGACAATAAGAATGTTTTCCTTCTTACCTCCCTTCATGCAGACACGACAGTCCAAATTCGTACGGCGACTGGTGTTGTGGAGAAACCCCTCTGTGTCCACGGATATAACCAAAATATGGGAGGGGTGGACCTCAACGACCAGTTGTTGGCGCCGTATCTAATTGACCGTAAGGCGAGACGCTGGTACAAAAAAGTGTCTCTATCCTTATTCCAATTGGCTTTGCTGAACGCTCATGTGCTATACAGAGCTTCAGGCGGGACTTTATCTGTTCTAAAATTACAGAATGAGATAGTCACAGAACTCCTGTATCCAGGCGGTTCTGCACCTCACCATCCCCTACCAAATGCAGTAAGCCGGCTGCATGAGAGGCATTATCCGTCTGCCCTCCCGAGTACCCCTACCCAACGAACCCCCCAAAAAAGATGTTGTGTCTGTAGCAAGCACGGATTTAGGCGTGAGACCCGTGTTTTTTGTCCACTCTGTCCTGACAAAACTGGTCTTTGCCTTGGTGAATGTTTTGAACGCTACCACTCAAAAGTGAAGTTTTAGCGTAGGGTACAGCATTTCACAGACTAGGACACACTTACACAGGGTCTCCCAAGATGCCATTACATTTTGAGAGACCCGAACCATTACAGTTGTTAAAGTTACAAAAAAAAGTGTAAAAAAGAAAAATAAATACATAAAAAACAAAACACAAAAAAAATATAAAATAAAAAAACCAAAAATAGTTGTCGTTTTATTGTTCTCTCTCTCTCTATTTTCTCTCTATTGTTCTGCTCTTTTTTACTGTATTCTATTCTGCAATGTTTTAGCATGCTTGCTTTTCAGGTGTGTAATTTTTTGTTTTCAGGTGCGCCATTCAGCTGCAGCGCGGAATTATTTATCTTGACAGCAACAGCGTTTGCTCTCACGATACATAAAGCCGTGACTCCAGTGCTGTAGGAGGTGATTTCACCACCACAGTTAAAAAAAAGAGCATATATGCCGAAGCATGGGGGCAGCAGGGGCGGAGGAGCGATTTTGCTCCTAATGCCGCGTACATACAGTCGAAATTCTGACAGAGGCTTGCCCGTGGAAAAGTCCGACCGTGTGTACGCGGCATAACTTTTTTGCGGGAGGATGCCCCCATGCTTCGGCATATATATATTTTAGGCACAGGTTGCGTTAAAAAAATGTTTTATTTTTTACTAGGTTTTGTTTTGGTATTTGCTTTGCAGGTATGGTATGGTAAGGTCTTACTGTTGTACTGTAATGTTACTTTGTTTTAATGTTAACCATCATTTGCTTAGCAGGTACGCCATTCAGTTGCAGCGCGGATCTATTTATCTTGACAGGAACAACGTTTGCTCCCACGATACATAAAGCCGTGACTCCAACGCTGTAGGAGGTGATTTCACCACCACAGTTAAAAAAAAGAGCATATATGCCGAAGCATGGGGGCAGCAGGGGCGGAGGAGCGATTTTGCTCCTAATGCCGCGTATATACGGTCGAAATTCCGACGGAGGCTTGCCCGTGGAAAAGTCTGACCGTGTGTACGCGGCATAACTTTTTTGCGGGAGGATGCCCCCATGCTTCGGCATATATAAATGGTGCATGTATGCCCATCATTAGAAGTGGGTGGATGAAGGGAGGTATTCTAATGGTGGGCATACCCACCGATCAATCTCTTTTTTTTGTTCAGCCAACAGGCTGCATGAAAAAAAAGATTACAATACATGTCCAACAAGGACCAGCAACGTACTGGTATGTTGCTGGACTTTGAATGTTTATACCAGAATGATGCCTGCAGGTTTAGGTATCATCTTGGTATCATTATTTTCAGCCAGTGGCCGGCTTTCATGTAAAAGCAATTCTAGCAGATAATTAGCCTCTAGACTGCTTTTACAAGCAGTGGGAGGGAATGTCCCCCCCTCCCCGGATATAAACAGCACCATTGGGAAATTGGGAAAGCATTTTATCACGCCGATCTTGGTGTGGTCAGATGCTTTGAGGGCAGAGGAAAGATCTAGGGTCTAACCCCCCAATTTTTTTCAAAAAAAGAGTACCTGTCACTACTTATTGCTATCATAGGGGATATTTACATTCCCTGAGATAACAATAAAAATGGTAAAAAAAAAAAAATATAGAAGGAACAGTTAAAAAAAAAAAAAAAAAAAAAGCAAAATAAATTAAAAAAAAAAAAAAGCAACGCAAGCATCGGTCTAGCGTCATATGTAAACAGCAATTGCATCATGCATGTGAGGTATCACCGCGAAGGTCAGATCGAGGGCAGTAATTTTAGCAGTAGACCTCCTCTGTAAATCTAACGTGGTAACCTGTAAAGGCTTTTAAATGCTTTTAAAAATGAATGTAGTTTGTCGCCGCTGCGCGTTTGTGCGCAATTTTAAAGCATGTCGTGTTTGGTATCCATGTACTCGGCCTAAGATCATCTTTTTTATTTCATCAAACATTTGGGCAATATAGTGTTTTTTAGTGCATTAAAAATAAAAAAAGTGTGTTTTTCCCCAAAAAAATGCGTTTGAAAAATCGCTGCGCAAATATTGTGTGAAAAAAAAAATGCAACACCCACTATTTTAATCTGTAGGGCCTTTGCTTTAAAAAAATATATAATGTTTGGGGGTTCAACATAATTTTCTTGCAAAAAAAAAATGTTTTCATGTAAACAAAAAGTGTCAGAAAGGGCTTTGTCTTCAAGTGGTTAGAAGAGTGGATGATGTGTGACATAAGCTTCCTAATGTTGTGCATAAAATGCCAGGACAGTTCAAACCCCCCCCCCCCAAATGACCCCATTTTGGAAAGTAGACACCTCAAGCTATTTGCTGAGAGGCATGTTGAGACCATTGAATATTTTTTTTTTTTTGGCCCAAGTGATTGAATAATGACAAAAAGAAAAAAAAGAAAAAATGTACAAAAAGTTGTCACTAAATTATATATTGCTCAAACATGCCATGGTTATACGTGGAATTGCACCCCAAAATACATTCTGTTTCTTCTCCTGAGTACGGGGATACCACATGTGTGAGACATTTTGGGAGCCTAGCCGCGTACAGGACCCCGAAAACCAAGCACCGCCTTCAGGATTTCTATGGGTGTAAATTTTTGACTTCACTCCTCACTGCCTATCACAGTTTCAGAGGCCATGGAATGCCCAGATGGCACAAACCCCCCCAAATGACCCCATTTTGGAAAGTAGACACCCCAAGCTATTTGCTGAGAGGTATGTTGAGTATTTTGCAGATCTCGCTTTTTGTCACAAAGTTTTAAAAATTGAAAAAATAAAAATAAAAAATGTCTTTCTTCATTTTCAAAAACAAATGAGAGCTGTAAAAAAATCACCATGCCTCTCAGCAAATAGCTTGGGGTGTCTACTTTCCAAAATGGGGTCATTTGTGGGGGTTTTGGGCTATCTTGGCATTTTATGGCCTTCAAAACTGTGATAGGTAGTGAGGAGTGAAATCAAAAATGTATGCCCTTAGAAACCTTGAAGGCGGTGCTTGGTTTTTGGGGTCCCGTACGCGGCTAGGCTCTCAAAAAGTCCCACACATGTGGTATCCCCGTACTCAGGAGAAGCAGCAAAATGTATTTTGGGGTGTAATTTCACATATGCCCATGGCATGTGTGAGCAATATATCATTTAGTGACAACTTTGTGCAAAAAAAATAAAGTTTGTCATATTCCCGCAACTTGTGGCAAAATATAAAATATTCCATGAACCCAACATGCCTCTCAGTAAATAGCTTGGGGTGTCTACTTTCCAAAATGGGGTCATTTGGGGGGGTTTTGTGCTATTTTGGCATTTTATGGCCTTCAAAACTGTGATAGGTAGTGAGGAGTGAAATCAAAAATTTACGCCCTTAGAAATCCTGAAGGCGGTGCTTGGATTTTGGGGCCCCGTACGCGGCTAGGCTCCCAAAAAGTCCCACACATGTGGATTCCCTGTACTCAGGAGAAGCAGCAGAATGTATTTTGGGGTGCAATTCCACATATAACCATGGCATGTGTGAGCAATATATCATTTAGTGACAACTTTTTGTACATTTTTTTTTTCTTTTTGTCATTATTCAATCATTTGGGACAAAAAAAATAAAAAATTAATGGGCTCAACATGCCTCTCAGCAAATAGCTTGGGGTGTCTACTTTCCAAAATGGGGTCATTTGGGGCGGTTTTGTGCTATCTTGGCATTTTATGGCCTTCAAAACTGTGATAGGTAGTGAGGAGTGAAATCAAAAATTTATGCCCTTAGAAACCTTGAAGGCGGTGCTTGGTTTTTGGGGTCCCGTGCGCGGCTAGGCTCCCAAAAAGTCCCACACATGTGGTATCCCCATACTCAGGAGAAGCAGCAGAATGTATTTTGGGGTGCAATTCCACATATAACCATGGCATGTGTGAGCAATATATCATTTAGTGACAACTTTTTGTAATTTGTTTTTTTTTGGTCATTATTCAATCACTTGGGACAAAAAAATAAAATATTCAATGGGCTCAACATGCCTCTCAGCAATTTCCTTGGGGTGTCTACTTTCCAAAATGGAGTCATTTGGGGGGGTTTTTGTACTGCCCTGCCATTTTAGCACCTCAAGAAATGAGATAGGCAGTCTTAAATTTAAAGCTGTGTAAATTCCAGAAAATGTACCCTAGTTTGTAAACGCTATAACTTTTGCGCAAACCAATCAATATACGCTTTTTGAATTTTTTTTACTAAAGACATGTGGCTGAATACATTTTGGCCTAAATGTATGACTAAAATTGAGTTTATTCGATTTTTCTTATAACAAAAAGTAGAAAATATCATTTTTTTTCAAAATTTTCGGTCTTTTTCCAATTATATCGCAAAAAATAAAAATCGCAGAGGCAATCAAATACCATTAAAAGAAAGCTCTATTTGTGGGAAGAAAAGGACGCAAATTTTGTTTGGGTACAACATTGCATGTCTGCAAAATTTCCAGTTAAAGCAGCGCAGTGCAAAATTCTGAAAACACCTCTGGTCCTTTAGCTACCAAATGGTCCGGGGCTTAAGTGGTTAAAAGACCACATAGAGGCATTCTTGCTGAAAAAAAATAGTTTAAGCAACATTAAAGTGGTTGTACACCCTGTACAACCACTTTTACCTACAGGTAAGCCTAGATTAAGGCTTACCTGTAGATGCTTGAAATATCGCCTAAACCTCCACGGTTTAGGAGATATTTACAATAGAGACGTGCGCCCATGTCTATGGCGCATGCGCCATAGACAACGGCGCAGAAGCACTTTCGAAACGGCGATCGTGCTGTTTCTAAAGGAGGTCATGTCATGACTGGCGGCTCCCATGCGAATGTGCGGGAGTGACATCATCGCGGCTTCGGACAATTACAATCAAAAGTGGGTTTACAACCACTTTAAGCATTGATTCATGAAAGACAGAAGTTGTCAAACAAACCTGATTTCTTTTTATCAGGAGGTAAGTAAAACTTTGGACAGAGGGGTGTCTGTGGACAAGGTATACTTGGATTTTGCAAAAGCGTTTGACACAGTTCCCCACACATGGCTAATGTGTAAGGTTAAGTCTACAAATCTTCTTCATTTGCAAGAAAATATAAGAAAATTGATCAAAAGAAATTGTAAATTCTGTTTTCAACGTTGAACGGGCCACAAATATTACATAAATATTACAATCTGATTGTTCAGTCTCTGTGGCCCATGTTTGGCCATCTCTATAATGCGGCAATCAGATGTGTGTGTGTATGTGTGTATATATATATTGTAATGTTCGGGGAACCAGCTAGATCGCAGGACACAGGCTTTTAAAAAAAAATGACGTTTATTTAAACTTAAATGGCTTCACAGCAGCAAAACAAAAGAAATGACAGTCTCACCGACTTGTAGAGTTTATAACTGCTGTCGCAGTTAAACAGTCCTTCCTTGGTGTTGCAGGTAAGTTTCCCAGATAGCAGGCTTCCATGCAGGCCACTGCCATGTACATTCACAGCTTCCCAGAGCTTTTCACAGCCTCCACAGCTTTTGCAGTGTCCACCATTCACCATGCAGACTTCACTACACTCCTCTCTCTAACCTACAACTTCCTGTCTCTCTTAAACCACTTCCTTGGACAGGTGTGTTGCTGTTCCCTTAAAGGAACCACAGCCCAAACAGAGGGGAAATATAGCGTCCTTCCAGGACCCAGCCACGGCGTCCTGTACATATCCCCCCCCCCCCTGTGCCCCAACGCCAAGGAGGTGGAGGCAACAGTGGAGCTAAAACAATGGACTCGGGAGAGGGCATCTGCATTTTGATGCAGTCTCCCGGGCCTATGCTCCACTACAAATTTAAATTCCTGGAGCGCCAGGAACCAACGTGTAATTCTGGCATTAGTCCCTTTACCTTGCCTCATCCATGTTAAAGGGGCATGGTCAGAAATTAACCTAAACTTCCTTCCCAAGAGGTAATATCTGAGGGATTCCAGAGCCCACTTAATGGCCAGACATTCTCGTTCAACTATAGCGTAGTTTTTCTCCGCTGGTGTCAACTTCCTACTGAGGAAGACTACTGGGTGCTCCTCACCATGAACAACCTGTGACAACACAGCTCCCAATCCTACATCGGAAGCATCAGTCTGGACAACAAACTCGTTTGAAAAATTGGGTGCTATCAGGACAGGGTGTTGGCACAGTGCTGACTTGAGCTCCAAAAAAGCCTTTTCAGCATCTGCATTCCATTCCACCATGACCGATTTCCGTCCCTTAGTCAGATCGGTCAATGGAGCCGCCAATGTGGCAAAGTTGGGTACGAATCTCCTGTAGTATCCCACCATGCCCAGGAATGCACGTACCTGCTTTTTTGTGAGGGGGCGGGGCCAATTCTGTATAGCCTCTACCTTGTTAACCTGAGGTTTCACCACCCCTCTACCTACAATATAGCCCAGGTATTTCACCTCCTCCATTCCCAAAGCACATTTTTCAGGGTTTATTGTAAACCCGTCCTTCCAAAGAGAGTCCAGTACTGCCTGGACTTTGGGCAAGTGTGATTCCCAGTCTCTGCTAAAAATGACTATGTCGTCCAAGTACACTGAGGCATACTCCCGGTGAGGTCGTAAAATCCTATCCATTGCTCGCTGGAAAGTGGCTGGAGCAGTTTGTAGTCCAAAAGGCATTCTTTTGTACTGAAAACTCCCCTCTGGGGTAGAAAAAGCAGTTTTCTCTCTAGCAGCCTTAGTCAACGGGATTTGCCAATACCCCTTGGTAAGGTCTAATGTTGTAATATACCTGGCTGGACCTAGTCTCTCAATAAGCTCATCTACCCGGGGCATGGGGTAGGCATCAAACCGTGAAACCTCATTAAGTTTCCGGAAATCATTGCAGAATCGCAGAGTCCCGTTGGGCTTTGGTACCAACACAATCGGGCTCGACCACTCACTCTGCGACTCTTCAATGATCTCCAGGTCCAGCATCTTCTTCACTTCCTCTGAAACGGCCTTCCTTTGAGCCTCTGGGATGCGGTAGGGCCGGACAAAAACTTTGACTCCAGGTTCCGTGATAATATCATGTTCTATGACACTAGTTAGCCCTGGCAAGTCTGAAAACTTTTCTTTATTTCTCTGCAAGAACTCCTTTGCCTGCTGACTTTGGATTTTAGACAGGGTACTTGCTACTTGGACACTCCCCACCCCAACCTGAGGCTCAAGTCTTGCACTAGCCAGGGAGGTCACCGGTTCCCTGTCTGTCCAAGGCTTTAACAAGTTGACATGATACATCTGATACGGTTTCCTCTTGCCTGGCTGGTGGACTCTATAATTTACCTCTCCCACTTTTTCCACAACTTCAAAGGGACCTTGCCATCTGGCCAAGAATTTACTTTCCACTGTGGGAATTAGCACCGCTACTCGATCCCCCACTTGGAAGTGCCTTATTTTAGCAGCCCTGTTATAGACCCGTCGTTGAGCCTCCTGGGCTTTTTGCAAATGCTCTTTGACTAGTGGCATCACAGTTTGGATCCTTTCCTGCATTTGGGAGACATATTCAAGAACACTCTTATGCTGAACAGGTTCACTTTCCCATTCCTCTTTAATAAAGTCAAGTAGTCCGCGAGGTCTCCGCCCATATACCAACTCAAAGGGCGAAAACCCAGTGGAGGCCTGGGGCACTTCCCTGATAGCAAACAGGAGAGCTGGTAACAGGCAGTCCCAGTCTTTCCCATCCCTTTGTACCACTCTCTTTAGCATAGACTTAAGGGTCTTGTTAAAGCGTTCCACTAACCCGTCCGTTTGGGGATGGTAGACCGATGTGCGCAGCTGTTTAATCCGGAACAGCTTGCACACATCGGCCATAACTCTCAACATAAATGGGGTGCCCTGGTCTGTGAGTATTTCCTTGGGAAAACCAGTCCGTGTAAACAACTGGAATAATTCCCGGGCAATAGCCTTAGAGGAGGTATTCCGCAGTGGAAGCGCCTCAGGATATCGGGTGGCATAGTCAAGAATCACTAATATGTAGGAGTAACCTCGAGCCGACTTTACCAAGGGACCCACTATATCCATGGCTATCCTCTCGAATGGGACCTCAATTATGGGCAGAGGGACCAAAGGGCTCCGGAAGTGGGTCACCGGAGCGGTCAACTGACAGGTGGGACAAGAGGCACAGTATTTCTTTACCTCTGCTTTCAGACCTGGCCAGTAAAACCGGTCGGTGATCCGTGCTTCCGTCTTCTCAACTCCCAGGTGTCCCCCTAACACATCATCATGGGCCAGGTCCAGAACCTTTCGTCTATATTGTTGGGGTACCAACAATTGTTCTACCACATTTTCCCTCACCTTGGTAACCCGATACAACAACTCATTATACATTGCGAAGTGTGGCCACCGCTCATTTGCACCTGGCTCTTGGGGAACCCCATTTACTACTACAACTTGTTCCCGTGCACGGGCCAAAGTGAGGTCCTGCATCTGAGCAGTACCAAACGCCCCCTGGGGAACACCCAAATCTGGCAGGGCAGGGGTAGAGGCCACTTCCTCGTCCTCTTCCCCCAGCATTACCTGAAGTGGGGAAGATCCTTCCCCCTCAGTGTTTTGGTAGATCTGTGGACCACATGTCTTGACATTATCAACAGTATCAGCTCTACTTTCATCACCATTAACCCAACCATTAGCAATTTCATCATTTGGATCCACATTAAGAACATTTGGCAGTTCAGGGTTATTCCTCTCAGCAGCAGGAACAGGGAGGCTAGTTTCTCCCCAATCTCTGAACTGTTCTCCTTGTTCCCACAGTTTTGTAAACAACGGACAGTCTCGTCCTATTATAACATCATGTACCAAGTTCTTTACCACCCCCACCTCTTGAGTACCAGTGCCACATGCTGAGGAGATGGTCACCGAGATGAGAGGGTACTCTCTAGTGTCCCCGTGAATGCACACCACCCGTAAGGTTTTTCTTACCGGACCGATCTTCCCAATTACTCTAGGATGAACCAGGGTTACCATGCTTCCGGAGTCCAACAAAGCCCGGGCAGGGAGGTGGTTCACTTGGACTTCACACTCAAATTTTTCCTCACCCAGGTCGAGCTGTGTGGTGCATACTTTATGGGCATAAAAAGACCCCCTCCGAAGAACCCCGCATTCCATGGGCTCCTCTTGCAGTGGGCAGTGTGCCCGGGTATGACCCCAGGAATGACATCACCAACATTGTACATCCCCTCCTCTCCGAACAGGAACAGAACGCTGAGGAGGTACCGGGAATGACTCTTGACCTTCCGGGGTGTTTGCTCCAGGACTCCTTGGAACATCCTTTCGAAGGGCAGCAGTTGGTCGAACAGGCCGTGGTAGACTAGGGCCTATGCGCTTGGTAGGTCCGAGCAGGTCCTTCACCACTGTATATCGTTCCACCATCTCGACAAGGAGGTTTGCTGTTTTGGGGTCTCCATGGCTGACCCACCGTTGAAGGTCGTCTGGCAGGGATCGCAGGTATATGTCCAGCACAACCCGTTCCACGATTTGGGGGCCCGACAACACCTCAGG
The DNA here is from genome assembly GCA_029206835.1 of Rana muscosa. Taxonomy (NCBI): domain Eukaryota; kingdom Metazoa; phylum Chordata; class Amphibia; order Anura; family Ranidae; genus Rana; species Rana muscosa. Next base: position 348,709,123 of record CM055117.1, on the reverse strand, counting down.
CTGCAGCCATTTTTTTACCAGTTGCACCAGGTCCTGCATTTGAGACCGAGGTGGCCGATCTGGACGATACTTCCATTGGTGCACTCGTTGGGCCCGAACGGCCGTAGTCACCCCCAGACGAGCCAGAATTTCTGCCTTTAACTTTTGATAGTCTTTAGCATCATCGGGTGGCAGGTCAAAGTAGGCTTTTTGAGGATCTCCGGTGAGAAAAGGGGCAATGAGGCTGGCCCACTGGTCCTGAGGCCACCCTTCTCTCTCTGCCGTCCTCTCAAATGTAGCAAGAAATGCCTCTACATCATCGCTCAGGGACAATTTCTGCAAAAAATGGCTTGCCCTCACAGTCACCTGGTTGCCAGGGGCAACAGCCGCTTGCTCCCGAACCTGAGATAGCTGCTGCACTGCTTCCTTTAAGACAGCCACCTGAGCCTGCATAACCTCTTGCTGGGCTGCTTGCTGGGCTGCCAACTGGGTCACCAACAGGCGGGTATTTTCTTGCTGCAGCTGATTTGCTTCCTCATGGCGAGTTTGCGCTTGCATATTAGCCAGGGACAGCTGTTTAATTAGCTCCTCCATTGCTTCAGCTTTCAACGTTTGTGCAGCTTTAACCCAGGACATAAATCCAATGTACTGTCCCTTTAACTGTCAGTTCAATGTCAAGTTCAATGCAAAAAAAAAAAAAACGTTTTGTTTTTTTCTTCTTATGCCTGTTATTCTGTCCTGCCCGCATTCGAGCACCAGTGTAATGTTCGGGGAACCAGCTAGATCGCAGGACACAGGCTTTTCAAACAAAAGGACGTTTATTTAAACTTAAATGGCTTCACAGCAGCAAAACAAAAGAAATGACAGTCTCACCGACTTGTAGAGTTTATAACTGCTGTCGCAGTTAAACAGTCCTTCCTTGGTGTTGCAGGTAAGTTTCCCAGATAGCAGGCTTCCATGCAGGCCACTGCCATGTACATTCACAGCTTCCCAGAGCTTTTCACAGCCTCCACAGCTTTTGCAGTGTCCACCATTCACCATGCAGACTTCACTACACTCCTCTCTCTAACCTACAACTTCCTGTCTCTCTTAAACCACTTCCTTGGACAGGTGTGTTAACCATTGCTGTTCCCTTAAAGGAACCACAGCCCAAACAGAGGGGAAATATAGCATCCTTCCAGGACCCAGCCACGGCGTCCTGTACAATATATATATACATATATATATATATATATATATATATATATATATATATATTGTGACAGCAGGAAGGTAAAGTCACCTGGTTGCATCCAGGGGGGTAGATATATTTCGCCCAGATTCAGGCTTTACGCCGACTTATACAACTAGGTGGAGAGTTGTATAAGGCTAGTGGGCTCATGGATGACTCATACCTCTAGGGAGAGGGCTGGGCGTCGTGCAGACAGGGAGTTGATGAGACCAGCTGAAGCTTGTCAGCTCATTTAGGCCTCTATAAGAACTCCCAGATTCATTAGGTGTTAGCTCATGCCTGGAACCAGACCTGTGTGGACTGTCTAGGGAGAGTGAACCCCTGTGCGGTGAGACAAAGCCTGTGTGGCTATTTGCTTGGACATTTAAAACCAGGGACTTAGGGACTAGGACAGCACTAGGCTGATCCCAGTTGTTAGTTAGGAAACCTGTATGTTTAGTCAGAGGTCAACTTGACCAGGATTTATTTTGGTTATGTTTCTTTTGCTTTGCTGTGTTTTGTCACTGTAAATAGAAAATAAACCGCACCTTTTTTGATTTTGAAAACCACAACCTCCGTTTGCTGGGCCTGTTTTGTGTGGGGAGCCCATCCCGGGGGTCACACACACCCGCTGCCGAGCTAACCCCCTCACAGTTGGTGGAGAACCAGTGGCAGTTTTTTTTTAAGCCAGCATGGAGGAGATACTGAAGCAGCTGGCTCTAGCAAATGCCAATCAACAGCAGACAAATGCAGGTTTGCAAAGGAGCCTTGCAGCCCAGCAGCAGACAAACGCAACTTTGCAACAGAGTCTGGAGGCTCAGCAACGAGCCCAGCAGCAATCTGAGGCCCGCTTCATAGACCTGTTGCAGAAGCAAGAGCAGAGACTACAACAACAGATGGAAGCAGTAATGCAGCAACGTCCGCAGACCAGTGAGGAAAGCCGTCCCACTAATACCGCGTCCTTTGGGGTGAGTCGTTTATTGACAAAAATGACTGGAGAGGATGATCCAGAGGTATTTTTGACCACATTTGAAAGGACCGCTGAAAGAGAAAAGTGGCCTGAGGAGCAGTGGGCTGGACTGGTGGCTCCTCTGTTAACTGGTGAATCGCAGAAAGCTTACTATGACCTAGAGCCTAACCAAGCAAAAGACTATGTGATGCTAAAAGCTGAAATATTGGCAAGGCTGGGTGTCACCCAGGCTGTCCGGGCTCAGCGTGTGCATAACTGGACTTTCCAGCTTGGAAAACCCCCCAGGTCTCAAATGTATGATCTCATTCACCTGAGCAGAAAGTGGCTACAGCCAGAGACTTTGTCCGCACCAAAGATTGTGGAACGTGTTGTAATGGATCGGTTTTTGAGAGCTCTTCCTACTGCCATCCAAAAGTGGGTAAGCCATGGAGACCCAGAGACGGCCGATGGTCTTGTGGATCGTGTGGAGAAATACTTGGCTACAGAGAACCTGACGGCCTCTTCCAGAGACACTCGGACTTTCCACCCTAAGACCAGACCATCCCCAGGGGCGGATAAGAGGATTCCAAGGGGTGAGGGTGGAGAGAGTGAGAGGGTGGGAGCTCTACCCCAAGTTTGGCGAGAACAGCCTGGGAAATCAGCGGCTCAAGAGGCGGCAAGAAGGATCGTTTGCTACCGCTGCCGGCAAGCGGGACATATTGCAGCCAATTGCCCGGTTGTGGAGGAACCCATGCAGTGTGACTTTCTGACGGGCAGACGTCAGTCGCTGTGTGCGATAGTCGCATGCACTGCCATTCGAGGAACTGAGAAACATTTATGCAAAATGTGTGTTAATGGTAGAAATGTTGTGGTATTGCTGGATTCAGGTAGCCTTGTGACCCTGATAAAGGCTGAGTTAGTTAAAACAGAGGTCTTTGGGAATAGCAAGGTAGCTGTTATTTGTGTGCATGGGGACACCCGAGAGTATCCAGTGACTACAGTGTGTTTCGAGACCCCCAAAGGTACCCTCTCTCATCCAGTGGGCTTAGTATCTCAGTTACCGCATGACGCCATTGTGGGAAGGGATTTTCCGAAGTTCTGGGAACTGTGGGATGATCCTGAGCCCCTCACTGGTGCCCCTATGTACCAGGAATGTGATAGCCAGAACTCCCCTGAGAGTGGTGAGGACTCTCCGGAATTTCCCTTATCAGTATTGGCAGGGGAGACTCAAGAAACTGGAGAGGAGCCCACCTCCTCAGACGAAAACCTACCGTCTGTGGAGTTTTCTGATCTTGAGGTTCACAGGGAAAACTTTGCCACAGAACAGTTGAAAGACCCCGCCCTAATAAAGGCACGGGAAAACGTAGTGAAAATAGATGGCGAGTTAGTGAACCCAGATAATACCTGCACTTACCCATACTTCAGCGTAGAGAAGGACCTACTGTATCGGGTGGCAAAAAGGGCAGAAGAAACCGTTGAGCAGCTTGTGGTGCCCAAACCTTACAGGAAGTTGGTGTTGGAGTTGGCCCATGGGCACATTCTTGGAGGTCATCTGGGGACAGAGAAAACCCGAGAGAGGGTATTACAGAGATTCTATTGGCCGGGGGTGATGAAGGACGTAGAAAATTATTGTTCCTCCTGCCCTGTGTGTCAGAGGTTGGCCCCGATGCCACATTTCCGTAGCCCGCTGGTCCCTCTACCCATCATTGAGGTCCCGTTTGAGAGGATCGCCATGGATTTGGTAGGTCCTATAATCAAGTCCGCTAGGGGGCACCAGTACATATTAGTTATAATGGACTATGCCACCCGTTATCCAGAAGCGATCCCTCTCCGAAATACCTCGGCCAAAACCATAGCCAAAGAGCTATCTCTTGTTTTTAGCCGGGTGGGTATTTGTAAAGAACTGCTTACGGACCAAGGTACACCCTTTATGTCCCGGGTTATGAAAGAGCTGTGTAAATTGTTCAAAGTGACGCAATTGCGTACGTCTGTGTATCACCCCCAAACCGATGGGCTGGTTGAAAGATTCAACAAAACCCTAAAACAAATGTTGAAGAAAGTGGTGGATAGAGATGGAAAGGATTGGGACTGTTTACTTCCTTATTTGATGTTTGCTATTAGGGAGGTGCCCCAATCCTCTACGGGATTCTCCCCCTTTGAGTTACTGTATGGGAGACACCCAAGAGGGCTGTTGGATATTGCCAAGGAAACTTGGGAAAGTGAGAGTTCTCCCCACAGGAGTGTGATTGAGCATGTCGCCCTGATGCAAGATCGAATTGCACAGGTAATGCCCATCGTGAAGGAACATTTGGCCCAAGCGCAGTTGGCACAGCAGAGAGTGTACAACCGTGGAGCCAAGACCCGTACCTTTTCCCCGGGGGATAGGATATTGGTACTTGTCCCTACGGTTGAAAGTAAATTCCTTGCCAAATGGCAAGGCCCCTACGAGATAATGGAAAAAGTGAGCGAAGTGAATTACAAGGTCAGACAACCAGGAAGGCGAAAGCCCGAACAGATCTATCACGTTAATCTGTTGAAAGCCTGGAGGGATAGAGAGTCCCTAGTCGCAGAAACTTGGTCACCAGCTCAAACTGGTTGCGTGATTCCTGAGGTTGGAATAGCAGCCACCTTGTCACAACCCCAACAACAGGAGGTTAAGGAGTTTGTGCTTCGCAACAAGGAGGTATTCTCTGAGCTGCCGGGACAAACATCTGGGGTAGAGCATGACATCATTACCCCGCCCGGTGAAAGGGTGAAGTTAAAACCCTATCGGATCCCAGAGGCTCGACGGGAGGCAATACGGGAGGAAGTACAGAAAATGCTGAACTTAGGGGTGATAGAGGAGTCCCAAAGTGATTGGTCTAGTCCCATCGTGTTGGTGCCTAAACCGGATGGGAGCTGGCGATTTTGTAACGATTTTCGTCAGTTGAACAAAGTTACAAAATTTGACACCTACCCCATGCCACGTATAGATGAGTTGATCGACCGGCTGGGAACAGCCCGATACATGACGACTCTTGACCTCACAAAAGGGTATTGGCAAATCCCCCTGGCCAAGTCGGCCAAAGAGAAAACCGCATTTGTAACCCCAGACGGGGCGTTCCAATATAAAAGAATGCCGTTCGGGTTACAGAATGCGCCGGCCACATTCCAGCGGAAAATGGACCAGATGCTGAGGCCCCATCGGAAGTATGCTGCGGCTTACCTGGATGACGTAATTGTCCATAGCACAGATTGGGCCTCACATCTGCCAAAAGTGCAAGCAGTCCTGGACTCTGTTCGGGAAGCGGGGTTTACGGCTAACCCCAAGAAGTGTACCATTGGGCAGGAGGAGGCCAAATATCTTGGGTACACCATTGGGAGGGGAGTAATAAAACCCCAACTCAACAAAGTCGAGGCCATCCAGAGTTGGCCACGTCCCAACAGCAAGAAGCAGGTACGAGCCTTTCTGGGAATCGCTGGGTATTATCGGCGATTCATTCCCCACTTTGCTTCTAAGGCTGTGCCCCTAACCAACCTGACGAAGGGGAAAGGGTCGGTCATGATTAAATGGACCCCCGAGGCTGAGGCAGCATTCCAATTCTTGAAACAAGCCTTATGTAGCCAGCCAGTGTTGTACTCACCCGACTTCTCTAAAGACTTTGTCGTACAAAGTGATGCGTCAGATGTGGGGTTAGGAGCAGTATTGTCCCAGGTCTGGAACGGGGAAGAGCACCCCGTCATTTACCTCAGCAGGAAGTTGAAGTCCCATGAGGTAAATTACGCCACCGTTGAAAAGGAGTGTTTAGCGGTGAAGTGGGCTCTAGATTCCCTTCGGTACTACCTGCTAGGTAGGCACTTTGACATGGTTACGGATCACGCTCCGTTAAAGTGGATGGCTCAAAACAAGGAAACAAATAGAAGAGTGAATAGGTGGTTCCTGGCCCTCCAGGAATTCAACTTCACAGTAAAGCATCGCCCTGGCGTTCAAATGGGGAATGTGGATGCTTTGTCTCGAGTACATGAATGCCTGATTGCTGGTGTTCCAACCCCGAGGTTAAAACAAGAGGGGGGGGGTATGTGACAGCAGGAAGGTAAAGTCACCTGGTTGCATCCAGGGGGGTAGATATATTTCGCCCAGATTCAGGCTTTACGCCGACTTATACAACTAGGTGGAGAGTTGTATAAGGCTAGTGGGCTCATGGATGACTCATACCTCTAGGGAGAGGGCTGGGCGTCGTGCAGACAGGGAGTTGATGAGACCAGCTGAAGCTTGTCAGCTCATTTAGGCCTCTATAAGAACTCCCAGATTCATTAGGTGTTAGCTCATGCCTGGAACCAGACCTGTGTGGACTGTCTAGGGAGAGTGAACCCCTGTGCGGTGAGACAAAGCCTGTGTGGCTATTTGCTTGGACATTTAAAACCAGGGACTTAGGGACTAGGACAGCACTAGGCTGATCCCAGTTGTTAGTTAGGAAACCTGTATGTTTAGTCAGAGGTCAACTTGACCAGGATTTATTTTGGTTATGTTTCTTTTGCTTTGCTGTGTTTTGTCACTGTAAATAGAAAATAAACCGCACCTTTTTTGATTTTGAAAACCACAACCTCCGTTTGCTGGGCCTGTTTTGTGTGGGGAGCCCATCCCGGGGGTCACACACACCCGCTGCCGAGCTAACCCCCTCACAATATATATACATACTATTTAGATTGTGTACACTAAACATTCCAAATATTATACTAATACAATCCACCTGGAATCAACTCACAGAAGTAAACTGCTAGGAGAGTAGAGCAACATTTTGGCCTAATTTTCTAGTCAGCAGTGTGCAGATGCAAAGAGGGCAAACTGTCTCTTTTGGCCACCAACTCTAGAGTGGTCATAGTGTCTCATCTTCAGTACTGGGACAAGATCCTTTAGTGCTTGGGGCAAGAAGGCCAAGCTGCACCCACCTCCACGAGTTGTACACTACTTTATCAGCATAGGTTACACATCAAAGGTGGCCACCCAGTCTGCCTACCCTTTGGTCCAGTTCTGCTGATACACTTAGTGTAATGCTAGCCAGTCAACCATGGTAGGAAGGGGATGGCACCACGAGTTTGAAACTATAGAACCTGCTCTAAGCACATGCATAATGTGTGGAAGCCCTTCTGGTAAATATTTTTGTTTAATGGAAGCTCAATTTTGCCACGTCATTGCTGCACCATTGTACCCATAACTCTGCTAAACTTTAACAAGAGAAGACATTTTTGGTAACATTTTGGTCTATTTATGTTACCCAGTTACTATTTACCCCCCCCCCCCCGTGTTTTTGGGATGCCTGGTCCCTTGCTGTTCATTGTGGTTGTAAGTATTAATGCCTGTTTTGCCAGGATGCATTTGTTTCAAGACAGATACACTAAAACGTATTTTGTTTTGTCCCAGACATGTTTAAATTGTGGTATTTTCCCCCACATTTGCTGGTGGTAGATTCCAAGTATTTTCTTTTACATTCTGAAAAATTCAATTTTCTAATATGGCTTTAGTTTTACAAAAATGCCAACATTTAAATAGTCATATATGAAAGAAAAACAACAATCTTGTTAGAGTAGTGATTAATTTATTTCTGTTGGAACTGGCCAAAGAAACTCAGTCATCACTGTGAATAATTTGTTGACCAGAATAAATTATTCTATGCCTGCAGCTTAATCCAACTTTCTGCTTCCAAAGTTTCTTTTTTTTTGCCAGTTTGCAGAACAAGATCACCTTCGCTACTGCCACTATCACTTGTCTAAGGGTAATTACCTGTGAAAATAAGAAAGTGCTGTTATTTCAAATGCCTTTGTTAAAGCTGTTGAGAAAAAATATATATGCAAAATATACAATCAATTTTTTCAATGTGTAAACTGTGAATAAAGTATAATGCAATCCTACTAGCCAATAACAGAGAAGCCCGGAGCTGATACGAGGTATAGGCAGAGGGCTGGCATGACTAGAGTAGTAGGGAACCTAGGGGTTAATAGTTAGGGGAGTGGAGAAAGTGTGAGGAGTGGGGGGTGGCCTGTGTAGTTCATTTTTCCGGGCTAGGAGGAGCTACGGGAAAGGACAGGTCACCCGTGGGGCAGCACATTGAGAGGAAGCTCCCACTGCGGCTGGGATCTTTGAGGGCCACGCTGGTACGAGGAAAATTAGGTCAATGTCTTCAATTGTCTCCAACAGGGTGCAACTATATCTGTAAAGGATTGTTCGTGTGATTTAAAGATGTTTTTGGTTTATTGTTATGGTTTAATTTGTTAATAAAATGGCCAAGCGGCCAATTTTACTCCAAAATGGTTGTCGCCTGGTTATTTATAAGTTAAGGTATCATTTTGGGGTATTAATGTTATGGAGGTTTATCTGACTTACTATAGTCATGTAAGCAATGGTTGTTTGGTTGGCTTATCTAGAAGATTAGTATCATGAAGAATTATTGTGACACTAAGCCCATTCACACAGGGGCAACTTTGGATCCGACTTCAAATCGCCCCAGGTCGCCCCTAGTCGCCTCAAGTCGCGCTGCATAAGAAAACCAATGTAAGTGAATGGAGCCATCTTAATGCACACTACTGCATTTGCTCCGACTTCAAAAAAGGTTCTTGTACTACTTTAATCCGACTTCTATGCAACTGCTAGGCGACCTGTACCCATTGATTTCAATGGAAGTCGCTCAGAAGTCGGATCCCCTCTCTTAACAGGAGCAACTTTCCAGGAAGAAAACATACATTTCTCAGGCAAACCCCCTCCCTCCCCTCCCTCCCACAGAGCTGATTCTTGTTTGATTGGCCACTGGAATGTCTCCTGTCCTGCAGGCAACTTGAAGTTGCCTTGTAAGTAGCTCCAGGTTGCGCTGTGATTCATACTCAAGTCGTGTCCAAGTTGCCTCCCAAAGTTGCGCTGGAAGTCGTGTTGCCCCTGTGTGAATGGAGTGTAACAATGTAACTGCAATTCAGGTTTTGTTAAATATGATACAATGTACATATTTACTTTTACATAAGAGCCTTAGAGAGGCGACTTCGGGAGAACCTGGTGGCATGGAAGGATTAGATAAGTAAAGTTCCCTTTTCTTTGTACCCTAGGTAAAAATGAGCATTTGATGTTTACTTGCCCCATTGCAAGAGTGCCCCCCCCCCCCGCCCTAGAATTCAGCTTTAAAAAAACTATCTGAGTTTTAGCAACTTTAATTTTTTGTCCGAATATAAAGTAACTTACAGCATTCACAACTTTTGTCAAACACAAGGCCAGTAGAGCAGTATTGTTTGTATGTAATTCCATTTGCACAGTTCCAGAAAGCATTCTTGTCACCAGCTACAGGATAAAGACCACTGGCTTTTCCAGCACAGAATTCTTTCTGAGTCCTGGCTGGAGGAATGGGAGCATAGTTGCCTAAAATTGTAAAATAAAGGTTATTATATTATATGCAAGTTATGTCTTCTACTTAATGGTTTATTATTTGCATCAACAGCTTTTGTTTTAAAAAAATGTAAATAACAGAATTGGGTGCTTCTTAACCACTTAACGACCGCTCACTGTATATATACGTCGGCAGAATGGCACCGACAGGCACAATCACGTAGAGTGTACGTGATTGCCTTTGTATAGTTGGGGGGTCCAATCGGACCCCCTCCTATACAGTGAGCGGTGGCTAAGTGTCCGGGAGCGTTCCGGGATGAGGGGGCAGCCATTAGTTTCTGGCCACCCCCTCGCGATCGCTCCCGGCGAATGGAAATGCCCCCTCTGTCTGTGTCAGACAGAGGGAGCAGGAGGAAGTGATGTCAACTCTGGTGCGGCGCTCACATATACCGAGCGCCGTACAAGAGAAGACATCAGGTCAGTGCACACAACACTACACTGACACCAGGACACATAGGGACATAAATCGCCCCCCCAGGCCCCCCCAGACACCCCAGATCACCCCCCAGATCACCCCCCCAGCCCCCAGTCACAGTGTCACTGATTGCAGTGACCATTTATTTAGTGATCACTGCAATCAGTGACATTTGTGACTGTAAAAGTGTCACCAAAGTTTAGTCTTAGGTCCAGTGTAGCCCCCTAACCCCCCCTAATAAAGGTTTAACCCCCTGATCACCCCCCAGATAACCCTTTCACCCCCTAACACCACTGTCGCTAAGCGATCATTTTTCTGATCGCTGTCTTAGCGTCAGTGATGCCGATCGGCAGCCAGTAATTTTTTTTAGGTTCGCCGCATGTTTTTATAGCGTCAGGTACCCCAATATATTATCTAATAAAGGTTTAACCCCCTTGATCGCCCCCCAGGTAACCCTTTCACCCCCTATCACCTCTGTCACTAAGCGATCGTTTTTCTAAACGCTGTCTTAGTGTCTGTGATGCAGATCGGTAGCCGGTAATTTTTTTTAGGTTCGCCGCAGGTTTTTATAGCGTCAGGTACCCCAATATATTATCTAATAAAGGTTTAACCCCCTTGATCGCCCCCCAGGTAACCCTTTCACCCCCTATCACCACTGTCGCTAAGCAATTGTTTTTCTAAACGCTGTGTTAGTGTCGGTGATGCAGATCGGTAGCCAGTAATTTTTTTTAGGTTCGCCGCATGTTTTTATAGCGTCAGGTACCCCAATATATTATCTAATAAAGGTTTAACCCCCTTGATCGCCCCCCAGGTAACCCTTTCACCCCCATCACCACTGTCGCTAAGCGATCGTTTTTCTAAACGCTGTCTTAGTGTCGGTGATGCAGATCGGTAGCTGGTAATTTTTTTTAGGTTCGCCGCAGGTTTTTATAGCGTCAGGTACCCCAATATATTATCTAATAAAGGTTTAACCCCCTTGATCGCCCCCCAGGTAACCCTTTCACCCCCTATCACCACTGTCGCTAAGCGATCGTTTTTCTAAACGCTGTCTTAGTGTCGGTGATGCAGATCGGTAGCCAGTAATTTTTTTTAGGTTCGCCGCATGTTTTTATAGCGTCAGGTACCCCAATATATTATCTAATAAAGGTTTAACCCCCTTGATCGCCCCCCAGGTAACCCTTTCCCCCCCATCACCACTGTCGCTAAGCGATCGTTTTTCTAAACGCTGTCTTAGTGTCGGTGATGCAGATCGGTAGCTGGTAATTTTTTTTAGGTTCGCCGCAGGTTTTTATAGCGTCAGGTACCCCCATATATTATCTAATAAAGGTTTTAACCCCCTGATTGCCCCTAGTTAACCCTTTCACCAGTGATCACCATATAAGTGTTACGGGTGACGCTGGTTAGTTAGTTTGCTTTTTATAGTGTCAGGGCACCCGCCGTGTATATAACCCAATAAAGGTTTAACCACCTGATCGCCCGGCGGGTGATATCAATTAGGTTTTAGCATCAGAGAGGGTCTGAGTCACACCCCAGGCAGCGTCAGGTTAGTGCCAGTAACGCTAACACCCACGCGTGAAGCATACACCCCCCTTAGTGGTATAGTATCTGAACAGATCAATATCTGATCTGATCAGATCTATACTAGCGTCCCCAGCAGTTTAGGGTTCCCAAAAACGCAGTGTTAGCGGGATCAGCCCAGATACCTGCTGGCACCTGCGTTTTGCCCCTCCGTCCAGTCCAGGCCACCCAAGTGCAGTATCGATCGATCACTGTCACTTACAAAACAAAAACACACATAACTGCAGCGTTCGCAGAGACAGGCCTGATCCCTGCGACTCCAGTGCTGTAGGAGGTGATTTCACCACCACAGTTAAAAAAAAAAAGGAAATATGCCGAAGCATTGGGGCAGCAGGGGCGGAGGAGCGATTTTGCTCCTAATGCCGCGTACATACGGTCGAAATTCCGACGGAGGCTTGCCCGTGGAAAAGTCCGACCATGTGTGTGCGGCATAACTTTTTTGCGGGAGGATGCCCCCATGCTTCGGCATATATAAATGGTGCGTGTATGCCCATCATTGGAAGTGGGTGGATGAAGGGCGGTATTCTAATGGTGGGCATACCCACCGATCAATCTCTTTTTTCGTTCAGCCAACTGGCTGCATGAAAAAAAAAGATTACAATACATGTCCAACAAGGACCAGCAACGTACTGGTATGTTGCTGGACTTTGAATGTTTATACCAGAATGATGCCTGCGGGTTTAGGTATCATCTTGGTATCATTCTTTTCAGCCTACGGCCGGTTTTCATGTAAAAGCAATCCTAGCGGCTAATTAGCCTCTGGACTGCTTTTACAAGCAGTGGGAGGGAATGCCCCCCCCCCGGATATAAAAAGCGCCATTGGGAAATTGGGAAAGCATTTTATCACACCGATCTTGGTGTGGTCAGATGCTTTGAGGGCAGAGGAAAAATTTAGGGTCTAGAAGACCCCAGTTTTTTCAAAAAAAGAGTACCTGTCACTACCTATTGCTATCATAGGGGATATTTACATTCCCTGAGATAACAATAAAAATGATAAAAAAAAAATACTTGGAAGGAACAATTTAAAAATAAAATAAAAAAGCAAAATTAATAATAAAAAAAAAGAAAAAAAAAAAGCACCCCTGTCCTGCCCTGCTCTTGCCCAATGGCGAACGCAAGCGTCGGTCTGGCGTCATATGTAAACAGCAATTGCACCATGCATGTGAGGTATCACGCGAAGGTCAGATCAAGGGCAATCATTTTAGCAGTAGACCTCCTCTGTAAATCTACTGGGGTAACCTGTAAAGGCTTTTAAAGGCTTTTAAAAATGTATGTAGTTTGTCGCCAATGTGCATTTGTGCGAAATTTTAAAGCATGTCGTGTTTGGTATCTATGTACTCGGCCTAAGATCATCTTTTTTATTTCATCAAACATTTGGGCAATATAGTGTGTTTTAGTGCATTAAAATAAAAAAAAAGTGTATTTTTTAACCCAAAAAATGCGTTTGAAAAATCGCTGCGCAAATACTGTGTAGAAAAAAAAATGCAACACCCACCATTTTAATCTGTAGGGCCTTTACTTTAAAAATATATATAATGTTTGGGGGTTCAACATAATTTTCTTGCAAAAAAAAAAATGTTTTCATGTAAACAAAAAGTGTCAAAAAGGGCTTTGTCTTCAAGTGGTTAGAAGAGTGGATGTAAGCTTCCTAATGTTGTGTATAAAATGCCAGAACAGTTCAAAACCCCCCCAAATGACCCCATTTTGGAAAGTAGACACCCCAAGCTATATACTGAGAGGCATGTCGAGTCCATGGAATATTTTATATGTTGACACAAGTTGCGGAAAACTGACAATTTATTTTTTCTTTTTTTTGCACAAAGTTGTCACTAAATGATATATTGCTCAAACATGCCATGGGCATATGTGGAATTACACCCCAAAATACATTCTGTTGCTTCTCCTGAGTACGGGGATATCACATGTGTGAGACTTTTTGGGAGCCTAGCCACGTACGGGACCCCAAAAACCAAGCACCGCCTTCAGGCTTTCTAAGGGTGTAAATTTTTGATTTCACTTCTCACTGCCTATCACAGTTTCGGAGGCCATGGAATGCCCAGATAGCACAAAACCCCCCCAAATGACCCCATTTTGGAAAGTAGACACCCCAAGCTATTTGCTGAGAGGTATTGTGAGTATTTTGCAGATCTCGCTTTTTGTCACAAAGTTTTGAAAATTGAAAAAAAATATATATATATATATATTTTCTTTCTTCATTTTCAAAAACAAATGAGAGCTGTAAAATACTCCGCCATTCCTCTCAGCAAATAGCTTGGGGTGTCTATATTCCAAAATGGAAACTGTGATAGGTAGTGAGGAGTGAAATTAAAAATTTGTGCCTAGAAATCCTGGTATCCCAGTACTCAGGAGAAGCAGAAAAATTTATTTTGGGGTGTAATTCGACATTGAACCATGGCATGTGTGAGCAATATATCATCTAGTGACAACTTTTTGTAATTTTTTTATTTTTTTTTGTCATTATTCAATCACTTGGGACAAAAAAAATATATTCAATGGGCTCAACAGGCCTCTCAGCAATTTCCTTGGGGTGTCTACTTTCTAAAATGGCATCATTTGGGGGGGTTTTGTGCTATTTTGGCATTTTATGGCCTTCGAAACTGTGATAGGTAGTGAGGAGTGAAATCAAAAATTTGCGCCCTTAGAAATCCTGAAGGCGGTGCCTGGTTTCCGGGGTCCCGTACGCGGCTAGGCTCCCAAAAAGTCCCACACATGTGGTATCCCCATACTCAGGAGAAGCAGCAAAATGTATTTTGGGGTGAAATTCCACATATAACCATGGCATGTGTGAGCAATATATCATTTAGTGACAACTTTTTGTAATTTTTTTTTTTTAGTCATTATTCAATCACTTGGGACAAAAAAAAAAAAATTCAATGGGCTCAACATGCCTCTCAGCAATTTCCTTGGGGTGTCTACTTTCCAAAATGGGGTCATTTGGGGGGGTTTTGTACTGCCCTGTCATTTTAGCACCTCAAGAAATGAGATAGGCAGTCATAAATTTAAAGCTGTGTAAATTTCAGAAAATGTACCCTAGTTTGTAAACTCTATAACTTTTGCGCAAACCAATAAATATACACTTATTGACATTTTTTTTACTAAAAACATGTGGCTGAATACATTTTGGCCTAAATGTATGACTACAATTGAGTTTATTCGATTTTTCTTATAACAAAAAGTAGAAAATATCATTTTTTTTCAAAATTTTCGGTCTTTTTCCGTTTATATCGCAAAAAATAAAAATCGCAGAGGCAATCAAATACCATTAAAAGAAAGCTCTATTTGTGGGAAGAAAAGGATGCAAATTTCGTTTGGGTACAACATTGCATGTCCGCACAATTTACAGTTAAAGCAGCGCAGTGCAAAATTCTGAATTCACCTCTGGTCCTTTAGCTACCAAATGGTCCGGGGCTTAAGTGGTTAACTGTTTCCCGACCAGCCGCCGCAGTTATACTGCGGCAGGATGGCTCCCCAGGGCGAGCCATCGTAGCTGTACGTCGGCTCTTTAAGATGCTGTAGGAGGCACGCGCGCCCACAGCGTGTCCCCGGAGCCGTTGCAAGTGCCCAGCAGGCGCGATGACCGACGGGCACCCGCGATCGCTCGTGACAGAGCGAGAACTGGGATTTGTGTGTGTAAACAAACAAATCCCCGTTCTGTCAGGGGAGAGGAGAGAGATTGTGTGTTCCTACTAAGTAGGAACGACGATCTCTCCTCCCCTAGTCTGTCCCATCCCCCCACAGTTAGAACACACTGAGGGAACACAGTTAACACCTTGATCGCCCCCTAGTGTTAACCCCTTCCCTGTCAGTGACATTTATACAGTAATCAGTGGCTATTTTTAGCTGTGATCGCTGTATAGATGTCAGTGGTCTCAAAAATGTTTCAAAAGTGTCCAATTTGTCTGCCACAATAACGCAGTCTGAATAAAACTCGCTGGTCGCAGCCATTACTAGTAAAAAAAAAAAAAATGGCATAAATCTATCCCCTATTTTGTAGACGCTATAACTTTTGCGCAAACCAATCAATATACGCTTATTGCAATTTTTTACCAAAAATATGTAGAAGAATACATATCGCCCTAAACTAAGGAAAAAAATGTTTAAAAAATAAATACAAATTGGGATATTTATTATAGCAAATGTAAAAGATATTGGGGGTTATTTACGAAAGGCAAATCCACTTTGCACTACAAGTGCAAACTACAAGTGTAAAGTGCACTTAAAAATTGCACTGAATGTGCACTTGGAAGTGCAGTCGCTGTAGATCTGAGGGGGACATGCAAGGAAAATAAAAAACTGCATTTTAGCTGGCACATGATTGGATAATAAAAATCAGCAGAGCATCCCCTCATTTCAAATCTACCCCTCAGATTTACAGCGACTGCACTTCCAAGTGCACTTTCAGTGCAATTTCAAGTGCACTTTGCACTTGTAGTTTGCACTTGTAGAAAGTGAATTTGCCTTTCGTAAATAACCCCATTGTGTTTTTTTTCAAAATTGTCACTCTTCTTTTGTTTATAGCGCAAAAAATAAAAAGCGCAGAGGTTATCAAATACCACCAAAAGAAAGCTCTATTTGTGGGAAAAAGGGTCAGGAAGAGGGTAAATTCTTTTGGGGCTGGAGTGGTTAAGGTATTTAATTATTATGGGTTTTCAGTCTTGAAATGAGCAAGCAACAAAAGCACTCTCATTAAAGGGGTTGTAAAGAGAATTAAAAAAAATAAATAAATAACAAACATGTTATGCTTACCTCCACTGTGCAGCTCGTTTTGCACAGAGTGACCCTGAACCTGGTCTTCTGGGGTCCCTCGGCGGCTGTCTCTGGTCCTGCCCGCAAGAACTGAACACCTTCATGCAAGGGAGCTCGCATGGTGGTAAGTTCTTGCGGGCGTGCTCCCGTGATACAGCCGGCCGCTATAGCCAATCACTATCACTCGGCCGCGTCATTGGATGTGATTGACAGCAGCGCAAGCCAATGGCTGCGCTGCTTTCAATCCATCCACTCTAGCCAATCAACGACCAGGCTGAGCGTCGAAGAGGATGTCGGGGGCGAGAACCAGGTGAACGGGCTCAGGTAAGTAAAACGGGGGGGCTGGGGGGGGGGCGGTATTGTCGGATGTTTTTTCACCTTAATGCATAGGATGCATTAAGGTGAAAAAACATGTACCTTTAGTGTCCCTTTAAGATTTTAAGAGAGAAACTATTGTATCAGCAGTCCTTCAATGTAAGCATGCGTTCACACCTTTTTTGGGGTTTTTGAGAATTTTTGCGAGTGTATGCATGCGGTTTGTTAAGTGTTTTGCAATTGTTTTTGCACATCTATACAAGCTCCTGGAAAGGAGGAAAGGCAAATGAGAGCAGAGGAGAACAGTTGTTCAGGCATAAAAGTACATGCAAAAACAAATTCTTGTGTCGCACACTTACAGGTGCTTCCATTGTAATCTATGGGGCCAAAGACATACACCACAGCTCCAATAAAAAGCTCATGTACCTTTTTTTGAGCTTTGAGCGACTAAGAGTAGAGGTGTGAAGAGACAATTGTAGGAAATACAATACATGCCATTACTGGCAACAGATCCATCATCAGCAATAAAAAGTGTTTTATCCTAAGAATTACTTGGTCTGTCAGCGATGGGTTCATAAAGGATTTTATCCCCCACTGCAAGCATACACCTTTAGCAGCTCAAGTCTAAACATGAATGCATTCTCTACATTAAGGTAAAAAACGTCCCAGTATTTGTATCGCTCCCTTGTATGCTTTAATGTTTTATACCATAATATTTCAGCTACTTACAGCAATCACAGCTCACATCAAATACAAGGCCAGTAGAGCAGTATTCTTTGTAGGTTATTCCATTTGCACAGTTCCAGAAAGCATTATTTTCACCAGCTACAGGGTATAGGCCACTGGCTTTCCCAGCACAGAATTCTTTTGTCTTTGTGGGAGGTGGTGGATAGTTGCCTAAAAAAAGCAAAATGCACATAACGTTTATAGATATGTAAACTTATTAAAATCTGCTCCACCAGAAGCAGCATTTTGTTTTTCCTATCTGAGCTTTTAACAGGGTTATAAAGGGGAAAAGTTATTTGGTGAGGGCATTGAGCACAGTTACAAAGCATCATCAGCACCATCAGCCTTTAAGCCCTGGCAGTTAGGCTGACAATGAATATAAAATTAATTAGACTAAAATACAGCATTTTTTGATGCATAAGCACCACAGCTCAGCATCTTACACTTCCAGTTATAGCATCTTGAGCCAACTGCTCAGGGAAGCCAACAATAACAAGGATTTACTGCTAAGGCCCCTTTCACACGGGACGGATCTGTGATGATCCACCCCGTGAACCTCCGCTTGCTCAGCGGGGATCGCTCCGCTGATCCCCGCTGAGCCGGCGGATGACAGGGCGGTCCCCGCACACTGTGCAGGGACCGCCCTGTCAGATCTCCCCTCTCCCCTATGGGGGGGATCGGATGAACACGAACCATCTGTCCGTGTTCACCCGATCCGCTCTGCAGACGGATTGAAAAATAGGATTTTCCTCCGTCTGCAGAATCGGAGGATTGCGGACCAGCATGAGATCGGGTGTCAGCGGATGTTCATCGTTCATCCGCTGACACCCGCTATCTCATAGGGACCAAAGTATGTCCCTTTTTCATCCGTAAACGGATGGATGAAGAAGCGGAAATACAGTCCGCATGTGTGAAAGGGGCCTAACTGATCGATGAAAGATTTGCAAGACTTTTTTCTGTGTGAGAGTTTTGTAAAATTTTATGTCATCAATTTCTGTTAATTTAACTGACTGGAAGACTGATTGACCCAGACATTAGTGTTCATCATTTCATTACCAACACTGTGAGAAAAAAAAAATTCTTTCTCGTACATCACGGGACACAGAGCGGCATAGTCATTACTATGTGGGTTATATAGATACCTTCAGGTGCTGGCACTGGCAACTTCCAAAACCGGAAGTACCCTCCCCTATATAAGCCCCTCCCATCCGGGAGTACCTCAGTTTTTTGCCAGTGTCTAAGGTGTTGGCCAAGAAGTAACATGTGTTTTTCACTGAGCTTGCGTACAGGTTCTTTTGGGCCTCAGTAAGCTATTCCGGATCCGACCAAAAAAGCTTCATAGCTAAACGGTCGGTACCCGGGCCTTGCAAAAGAGAAGAGCAAGGTTTTGCCTGTAATGCCTCTCTTAGGAGGGCTGGACCCTGGGATCCAGAGCTCTGGTCATACCCACGACCAAGATGTTTTCTGTGCAGGGTGCTATACAGGTCCAGGGGAGTGGAATCCTTGGGAACCCGGTCCCTGAAGGTTTAATTACAATGCCTGCCGTGATAGGTGAAGTTTGGGCTTCTGTGGACCAAACAGAGTCCTGCGGCGAGGAAAAGGTAAGTGGGGGCCCTCAGGAACTTGGTTCTATTGGGGGACCCCCAAACCTATTTTGTCTTTCTGCCTGTTACCTAAGGTATTCCCGCTAATATTCTGTGCATGCCTGTTACTACTGAGAAAATGTAAAAATTTTAATAGTAGGCAAGAAAAAAAAAAAAAAATGTAAGACCGCGGTACCTGTGTTAAACACTAGAGGCCGCTATGGTTCTTTTTCTTGTAATGTGGATTTTTTTCTTCCGAAGTCAAATCCAGGCAGTTGGTAAGTTCTCTTTGGGAAGCTGTCTCCTCTGCCATGTTGCTGCGCTCATCCATCCCCGGGCCCTGCGGCAGGGACCCTGGCTCCCATCTAGCTCCTTATTTTTTCAAAAAAGGCGCCGAAGGCGCACGTGCCCGCCCGCGCACGTGCGCGCGCCTCTCTATATAGAGGCGATCTGGAAAAAGGGGCGGAGCAGGTGGATGACGCTCGGTGTGCGCCGCGGCGCTACTGCGCATGTGCGGGCGTCCAGCATGTTTAAAGGCAATCACAGCTGGTTATTGAAGTGCACAGACAGAGCTAGCAACAGTAAAAAGGCACACAGAGGCGGTTGATGCAGGCATCCCCTAGAAAGGCACTTTAGTAGACACCAACTGTTATATAGCAGCAATTGTGCTAGACTATTCTCAGTAAAAGGGGTGTATTAAGGCTGGAATACCTCAGCTTTGGGCTTAGGAATATGCCGTCCAGAAGCTCCGGAACTAAATCTTCCAGGAAGCGAAAGGGGTCTCCATCGGGCTCTGGGGATCTTGGGCATGCTTCTGCTGCACCAGTCTTCCCTGAAAATTCAGAGGTTAGTGACCATAGAGACCCCGCAGGAGTACCTGGTACTGTGGCTGTCCTTAGTTCACCTGCTCCTGTGTATGTAACAGATGAGGTTTTTTCCTCAGCTCTGGGAGGATTAGAAGAGAGATTGTCAACATTAATCGCTGCCTCCCTGTCACAGGGAAAGCACGCCCGATCTCCGTCTCCTCCTTCAGAGTACCTGTTAGCGGAGCAACAGTCCCATACAGGGATCGACCTGCCTGAAGGGGATCAGGAGGAGGTTGATTCTGTTATAGAGGAATCAACTGTGGAGGAACCTTTCTCAGCATCTCAAGCTGAAAGATTATGGGTTCAGTCTTTGACTAACATGGTCCGATCAGCATTTAAAATGCACCTTGCGGAACCATCAACCACTACTGTCTCCTCGCTGGGGTCGCTAAAAGCTCTCCAGACTGTCTGTTCCTTTCCACTTCACCCTTTATTGGAAGGGCTCATGTACCAGGATTGGGAACATCCTGATAAAATATTTACTCCCCCCAAGAGATTTCCGGTGGTCTATCCCATGGAGGATAAGTTCATCAAAAAATGGAGGGTCCCTACAGTGGACGCAGCCATCTCTTGTGTGAATAAATCACTGACATGTCCAGTGGATAATGTCCAAATGTTCAAGGACCCAATAGATAAAAAACTGAAGTCCTTATTAAAATCTGCTTTTTCTACAGCAGGCTTGGTGACACAACCAGCAGTGGCAGCTATTGGGGTCTGCCAAGCAGTGAAGGATCAGTTGAAACAGGTCTTAAGGGACTTGCTAGATCAGCAGGCCCTTGCCCTAGCTGATCTACCTAGAGCCTTATGCTTTGCGGTTGACGCCATAAAGGATTCAATCCATCAGGCCTCCCGCCTTACGCTGTCTGTAGTACATATGCGCAGGCTTCTATGGCTCAAAAACTGGTCTGCTGAAGCTCCCTGTAAAAAATTGCTGGTTAGCTTCCCATTTCATGGTGAACGCTTATTCGGGGAAGACCTGGACAAATATATCCAGAAAATTTCCAACGGTAAAAGTACACTCTTGCCGGTTAAAAACAGAGTTAGAGGTCCCTCTTTTAAGAGGCCTGCTTCTCCAGTCCCTGGGGCATCGGCTGTGAAACAGTTCCGACGGCCTCCTCGGTCAAATCCCGGGGGTAAAAATCAGGGACAATCGCAGGGTAATAAAAAACCCTGGGTCAGGAGAGGTACAAAACCTCCCCCAAAGTCAAATGCATGAAGGGTTGCCCCCACTCAATCGGGTGGGGGGAAGACTCCAGTTGTTCGCAGAGACCTGGCGGGACACGATCAGAGACAGATGGGTGCTCTCCGCAGTAAGTCTGGGATACAGATTGGAGTTAAAAGACTCTCCTCCTTCCCATTTTATGAGGTCAAACGTGCCAAGGGATCCCCGGAAGAGAGAGTCCCTCCTGTTGGCACTAGAACAACTATTGCTCCAAGGAGTAATTATGGAGGTTCCCCTGGAAGAATGGGGGTTCGGGTTTTACTCAAACCTCTTTACAGTCCCGAAGCCAAACGGGGACGTGAGGCCCATATTAAATCTAAAAGGGCTAAACAAATTCCTGCATATCAGGACTTTCCGGATGGAGTCTATCCGATCGGTGGCCACTGCCCTACAAGGGGAGGAATGGTTAGCCTCGATCGACATCAAAGATGCTTATTTGCACATTCCCATCTTTCCAGTCCACCAAAAATTTATACGCTTTGCAGTAGAAGGGCGCCATTTTCAGTTCAGAGCCTTACCCTTCGGTCTGGCCACAGCACCATGAGTGTTCACAAAAATTCTGGCCCCATTATTGGCCAATCTAAGAACGCAAGGTGTAACGATAATGGCATATCTAGACGACTTGTTGCTGATAGACCACTCAGTGAAAAAACTAGAAGTGGTCGTTCACAAGACAATCAAGTATCTGGAATCTCACGGTTGGATTATCAACCGAGACAAGTCGGCCCTAAAACCAGTCAAAAGTCTGGAATACTTGGGGCTAAGGCTAGATTCAGGCCAGAGGAAAATATTCTTGCCTCGAAAAAAGGTGTTGTCTTTGAGAGATTTGATCCACTTAGTGGGTACAAAAAGACAGCCGTCCATACGCCTGTGCATGAGGCTGCTTGGAAAAATGGTGGCATCATTCGAAGCAGTACCCTACGGTCAATTCCATTCAAGGAATTTGCAAAGGGCCATACTGTCAGCCTGGAACAAGAAAGTTCAGGCCCTAGACTTACCAATGTCCTTGTCCCCTTCCGTTCGCAAGAGCCTCCGTTGGTGGTTGGTTCCCCAGAATCTGGAAAAGGGGAAATCCTTCAGTCCGATTTCTTGGAAGGTGGTCACTACAGATGCCAGCCTTATAGGCTGGGGAGCAGTACTGGAGCAATGGTCTCTCCAGGGCAGATGGTCGGATGCGGAAAAGGCCCTGCCCATCAATCTCTTAGAGATACGAGCAGCCCGGTATGCCCTAGTAGCATGGACATCCAAACTCCAAGGGTCCCCTGTCAGAATTCAATCAGACAATGCCACGGCAGTGGCATATATCAATCATCAGGGTGGCACCAGGAGTCGTGCAGCCCAGAGGGAAGTAAATTGCATCCTGAAATGGGCAGAAAGATATGTCCCAGCCATATCCACGGTATTCATTCCAGGAGTGGAGAATTGGAAGGCGGACTTTCTAAGTCGCCAACAATTATGCCCAGGGGAATGGTCCCTTCCCCCCGAGGTTTTTCGGACAATATGTCAGCGGTGGGGAACACCGGATGTAGATCTGCTAGCATCCAGATTCAACGCAAAGGTGGACAGGTTTGTCTCTTGGACAAGGGATCCCCTAGCTTGCGGCTCGGATGCCCTTGGGATCAGTTCAAGCTGATATATGCTTTCCCACCGCCACAATTGTTACCTCGATTACTCCGCAGAATCAGGGTAGAAAAGAAACCAGTGATTCTGGTGGCTCCAGCGTGGCCCCGAAGAGCATGGTACGCGGAGATTGTAAAAATGTCAGTGGGGAGTCCTTGGACTCTCCCACATCGTCCAGACCTGCTTTCGCAAGGACCGATATACCACCCTTCCTTACCAGCCCTAGGTTTGACGGCCTGGCTATTGAAGCCCACATTCTAAAAAAGAGAGGGCTCTCTAATCCTGTGGTATCTACCATGATCAATGCCAGGAAGCCGGTATCCAGGCAGATCTACTATAGAATCTGGAAGGCGTACATCGCGTGGTGTGAGGCCAAGAAATGGCATCCACGTAAGTACGTAATAGGTAGGATTCTGGACTTCCTACAGTGGGCTGTAGATAGGAAGCTTGCCTTGAGTACTATCAAGGGTCAGATTTCGGCCTTGTCAATATTTTTTCAAAGGCCCTTGGCTTCGCATTCACTAGTCAAAGCCTTTATACAAGGAGTGATGCGTATTAGTCCTCCGGTTAATATTCCCATATGTCCATGGGATCTAAACCTGGTTCTGTCGGTTCTACAGAAACAACCATTTGAACCATTACAGCATATTTCCTTGGTTCTTCTCACCAGGAAATTGATTTTTCTAGTAGCCATTTGTTCGGCTAAAA
Organism: Rana muscosa; assembly: GCA_029206835.1. NCBI lineage: Eukaryota > Metazoa > Chordata > Amphibia > Anura > Ranidae > Rana > Rana muscosa. The sequence continues at coordinate 348,685,780 of CM055117.1, read as the reverse complement.
GAGTGTCGGAATTAGCAGCTATGTCCTGTAAAGAGCCATATCTGGTTATCCATAAGGACAGAGTAGTGTTACGTCCTCATCCAGCCTTTCTTCCTAAGGTGGTATTGAGGTTTCATTTGAACCAAGATGTGGTTCTTCCTTCTTTTTTCCCCAAACCTAGTTCGGTAGAGGAAAAGTTATTGCATTCTTTGGATGTAGTAAGAGCAGTTAAAGCTTATCTAAAAGCCACTGCTCAGATTCGCAGAACGGATACTTTGTTTATTCTGCCGGAAGGCCCCAGAAAGGGTCAGGCAGCGTCAAAATCTACTTTAGCCAAGTGGATTCGACAGGTCATAATGCAAGCCTATGGCTTGAGAAGGAGACCGCCTCCGTTAAAAGTTAGGGCGCACTCCACGAGAGCAGTTGGAACTTCATGGGCAGTGCATCACCAGGCCTCCCTGGCTCAAATCTGTAAGGCCGCAACATGGTCTTCAGTACACACGTTTACTAGGTTCTACCAGGTGGACGTTAGAAGTCAGGAGGATGTCGCCTTTGGGCGCAGTGTGTTGCAGGCCGCAAAAGATCCTCATGCCTGATAGCGCTCAGCTTATGTATGGTGTATCCCCCCCCCCTCATTGGGCATTGCTTTAGGACATCCCACATAGTAATGACTATGCCGCTCTGTGTCCCGTGATGTACGAGAAAGAAAATAGGATTTTTATAACAGCTTACCTGTAAAATCCTTTTTTTGGAGTACATCACGGGACACAGAGCTCCCACCCCTCTTTTGGGGACACTTATTGCTTTGCTACAAAACTGAGGTACTCCCGGATGGGAGGGGCTTATATAGGGGAGGGTACTTCCGGTTTTGGAAGTTGCCAGTGCCAACACCTGAAGGTATCTATATAACCCACATAGTAATGACTATGCCGCTCTGTGTCCCGTGATGTACTCCAAGAAAAGGATTTTACAGGTAAGCTGTTATAAAAATCCTATTTTTTCACTGCAGCCTAAAATTAAAAGCCATACCTGTGAATAAAAGAAAAAACATTTATTTGTCTTTAACCACCTCAATACCGGGCCTATTCTGGCACGTCTCTCCTTCATGTAAAAATCATAATTTTTTGCTAGAAAATTACTCAGAACCCCCAAACATTATATATATTTTTTTAGCAGACACCCTAGGGAATAAAGTGGCAGTCATTGCAAATTTTTATCTTGCACGGTATTTGCGCAATAATTTTTCAAATGCCTTTTTTTTGGAAACAAAATTGGTTTCATGAATTAAAAAATAACAAAACAGTAAAGTTGGCCCAATTTTTTTGTATAATGTGAAAGATGATGTTACGCCGAGTAAATCTACGCTTTAAAATTGCACACACTCATGGAATGGCGCCAAACTTCGGTACTTAGGTACATAGGCGACACTTTATATTTTTTTACAGGTTACCAGTTTAGAGTTACAGAGGAGGTCTAGTGCTAGAATTGTTGCACGCGCTCTAACACACACGGCGATACCTTACATGTGTGGTTTGAACGGCGTTTACATATATGGGCGGGACTTACGCGTGTGTTCACTTCTGAGCGTAAGCTACCGGGGACAGGGGCGTTTTAAATTTTTTTCATTATTATTTTTTTTATTTTTACACCTTTCTTTTACATTTTTTTTTTTTTATCACTTTTATTCCTATTACAAGGAATGTAAACATCCCTTGTAATAGGAATCTATTGTAACAGGTCTTCTTTATGGAGAGATGCGGGGTCAATAAGACCCCACATCTCTCCTCCAGGCTGGAAAGCATGAGATCGGGGAAAACAATTCACCGATCTCATGCTGACAGGTCACGGCTTTGTTTACTTCCGGGTACCCGGACGTGACGTCATAGAGATGAAAGTCACCAGAAATCTCTATCTATCCTCTTCATCCGGCGCTGGCCGATTCATTCTCCGGGCCCCCAATGGCACGGGAGAGCCCGGGGAAGCACCGGATGGCGGCGGGAGGCGGGACATCCCCTCCCGTCGCCTATAAAATCGATTAAGTGGTGGAACTGCCGCTAAGATCTGTAGCGGCCTCCTCTCTCCCCTCTCTTCTATCAGCTCGTCTGTCTCTTGTCTAGGGGTACTTTAGAGGAGAGAGAGCGGGGTCACCACGCCAAGCCCTCACCGCAGATGTTTGTGTGGTGGAAGCAAAGTTCTTGTTTTACCTTCGAGTCAGTGTTCTGCACCTGGAACCTCCAATGAGAGTTACCTTGAACAATGTCTGCCAGAAAATGAGCCCCACACCATTAAAGTCCAACACTCCTTTATTCTTCCTGAATGAACACAATCAGTTAGACTCCCTTGTAGAACAGAACAGAAAAGGAGGTGTGGATGCGAGTAGGCCCAGACACAATGAACTCTCCACTTTCCTTCCTGAAAGTGGGTTGCGGTCTCCGAGCGAGGGGGAATTTCCTTCCAGGCAGTCTCCGATGGGAGGCTCACCTGTCACTGGCAATATGCTGCACCGGGTCTTCAAGTAAGTATCTCCCACCGGTCCATTACGCCTTACGGATTCGGGTACCCACTCCCGGGGTTCCCTAGGACCTCCTTCCCTCGCGGAACTCAGTGGTGGGCACTGAGCTCCAGACCTCCTCCCGAGTACCTCACCCCAGGCTAAAGGTGCCTGGGATGGAACACGACCTCCGAACGTCCTCTAGGCCTAGACCCGCCTAGGGGACCGACACGAACCACCGCCCTCAGGCTGAAGGTGCCCGGGCTCGACTCCTTCCACCAAAAATGGCCGCCCCCTTTATACCCCCTCCCAGCAAGCACGGCGGGTTCCCCGCCCCACCATACAACCGCTGAGAGAGACCAAAAGAGGTACGCCACCGCAACGATGGCTCAACCCCGGGCCCAAAGCGACAGTGCCACCTGGTGGGCCCCAGGGAACCATAAATCACAGTTTCCCTACCAGATTCAAAAAATAGAAAGCATATACCCGCTACAGATCGTTCTTATGGTGTGCAGAATCACTGGCTGAAAAGAAGGATATCTGAATGAAGCCTGTAGCTGATAGGTCACCAAAACCGAACTGCATATTTAAGTTGAGGCCAAACTAGTGTTTTGTAAAGGGGAAAGATTATTGAACCTTATATGCCATGTAGCTTGCTCCCCCTAACCTATATTGTCCTTCCTGATATATGGCGTTCCTGGTATCATCAGTAAACACTGAAATTTAGCTCCTAATTCAACCTTAATATCATTAATAAAAAAAAAGTTAACCAGCACTGGACTCAAGTCAGAACCCTGGGGCACACCACAGCCATTTAGAGAATGAGTCATTTATCACTATTTTTTGGTCACATTCATGTAATCAGTTTTCTTTCAATGTACATGAAGTTTCTTCAACACCAATAGATTTTATTTTGCAAATTGAATGTTTATGAGGTACATTATTGAATGCTTTTGCAAAGTCTATATATATTACATCCACTGGCCTTCCACTATCTAAATTTCTATTCACTTCCTCATAGACTGTTAACAGGTTTGTCTAACAAGAATGGTCTTTCATAAGTCTATGTCTATTATTACCTATGACTAGGTGTGCAATGGATCAAAAAACTCACGGATCGGATCGATTCTCAGATCACAGTCACTTATCGGATCATTTTTCGGATCAGCAAAAAAAAAAAAAAAAACACAAGACAAATTGTGTTACCCCCCCCCCCCCCCCCAACGGAATGATTAGAAAGATTTCAGTTATTTTCAACACAAAACGGAGCTTATATGCTTAAATACAATATTTGTAAATCCAACAAACTGTTTACATGTTAAATTTTAAAAGCAGCAGCAAACCTGCTGACCTTACATGGTTGCTAATGTGACAGAACACCTCTGATTTTCACATTTAACTAAATGTTAAATGTGAAAATCAGAGGTGTTCTGTCAGATTAGCAAGCATGTAAGGTTTGATGCTGCTTTTAAAATTTAACATGTAAACAGTCCGTTGGATTTACAAATACTAGGGTGTTCTGGGTCCCTACAGCAGCATCTCTCACTATTCACCACATGTCGCAAAAGTTAAACAGTAAACTTTAGGGCTCTTTCACACGGGGCAGATTTGCACGGTGAACTCCGCTTTGCTGAGTAGGGGATCGATCCACTGATCTCCACTTAGGCAGATGACAGGTCCATCTCTGCTCACTGTGTGGAGACAGACCTGTCAGAGCCCCGCTATCTTCTATGTGAGATCGGATGAAAATGGACCGCCTGTCCGTTTTCATCCAATCCCATCCGATCCTCCAGACAAATGGAAAATAGGGTCACCATCCGTCTGGATTTCATGGACAGGATTGGATCGGATGGCAGCGGGTGTCAGCGGACATGTCACTGCTGACATCCGCCGCTCCATAGAGGTGAATGAAGCGTCCAATCAAGTCCGCCTGAAACACATACAGGTGGACCTGGTCAAACAGCCCATGTGAAAGTGGCATTAGAGACGAGGAAAGCTTCCCCCAACACATAAATATGTTAATTTTACACTTCTTGTAGAACTAGACCCATATTTTTATATATATATATATATACAGGTCCTTCTCAAAAAATTAGCATATTGTGATAAAGTTCATTATTTTCTGTAATGTACTGATAAACATTAGACTTTCATATATTTTAGATTCATTACACACAACTGAAGTAGTTCAAGCCTTTTCTTGTTTTAATATTGATGATTTTGGCATACAGCTCATGAAAACCCAAAAATCCTATCAAAAAATTAGCATATTTCATCCGACCAATAAAAGAAAAGTGTTTTTAATACAAAAAAAGTCAACCTTCAAATAATTATGTTCAGTTATGCACTCAATACTTGGTCGGGAATCCTTTTGCAGAAATGACTGCTTCAATGCGGCGTGGCATGGAGGCAACCAGCCTGTGGCACTGCTGAGGTGTTATGGAGGCCCAGGATGCTTCGATAGCGGCCTTAAGCTCATCCAGAGTGTTGGGTCTTGCGTCTCTCAACTTTCTCTTCCCAATATCCCACAGATTCTCTATGGGGTTCAGGTCAGGAGAGTTGGCAGGCCAATTGAGCACAGTAATACCATGGTCAGTAAACCATTTACCAGTGGTTTTGGCACTGTGAGCAGGTGCCAGGTCGTGCTGAAAAATGAAATCTTCATCTCCATAAAGCTTTTTAGCAGATGGAAGCATGAAGTGCTCCAAAATCTCCTGATAGCTAGCTGCATTGACCCTGCCCTTGATAAAACACAGTGGACCAACACCAGCAGCTGACATGGCACCCCAGACCATCACTGACTGTGGGTACTTGACACTGGACTTCAGGTATTTTGGCATTTCCCTCTCCCCAGTCTTCCTCCAGACTCTGGCACCTTGATTTCCGAATGTACTTTGGACCACTGAGCAACAGTCCAGTGCTGCTTCTCTGTAGCCCAGGTCAGGCGCTTCTGCCGCTGTTTCTGGTTCAAAAGTGGCTTGACCTGGGGAATGCGGCACCTGTAGCCCATTTCCTGCACACGCCTGTTCACGGTGGCTCTGGATGTTTCTACTCCAGACTCAGTCCACTGCTTCCGCAGGTCCTCCAAGGTCTGGAATCGGTCCTTCTCCACAATCTTTTTCAGGGTCCGGTCACCTCTTCTCGTTGTGCAGCGTTTTCTGCCACACTTTTTCCTTCCCACAGACTTCCCACTGAGGTGCCTTGATACAGCACTCTGGGAACAGCCTATTCGTTCAGAAATTTCTTTCTGTGTCTTACCCTCTTGCTTGAGGGTGTCAATGATGGCCTTCTGGACAGCAGTCAGGTCGGCAGTCTTAGCCATGATTGCGGTTTTGAGTAATGAACCAGGCTGGGAGTTTTTAAAAGCCTCAGGAATCTTTTGCAGGTGTTTAGAGTTAATTAGTTGATTCAGATGATTAGGTTAATAGCTCGTTTAGAGAACCTTTTCATGATATGCTAATTTTTTGAGATAGGATTTTTGGGTTTTCATGAGCTGTATGCCAAAATCATCAATATTAAAACAAGAAAAGGCTTGAACTACTTCAGTTGTGTGTAATGAATCTAAAATATATGAAAGTCTAATGTTTATCAGTACATTGCAGAAAATAATGAACTTTATCACAATATGCTAATTTTTTGAGAAGGACCTGTATATAAGTATATACATATATATATTATGTATATATATATATATATATATATATATATATATATATATATATATATATTGTGACAGCAGGCAGGTAAAATCATCAGGTTGCATCCAGGATGGAAGATATATATGTCCCAGATTCAGGCTTTATGCCAATTTATACCACTAGGGAGAGTGCTGGGAGTCTTTCAGGGGAAGGGTTAATGAGCCCAGCTGAAGTAAGTGGGCTCATTAGGGCCTCTACAAGAACTCCCAGCATGCTAAGGGAGATGCTCCATCCTGGAACCAGTTCTATGTTGTGTAGACTGTGGAGTGTGCTTTTTGTCCTGTGCGGTGAGACAAAGCCTGTGTGGCTTAAACTTCTAAAACAGGGAGATAGGGGCTGGGGCAGCACAAGGCTGCACCTAGTTGTTAGACAGGGAAAATGTGTGTGTAGTAAGCGGTCAAGCTGACCAGGATTTCTTTTCATGTTTCTTTTGTTTTGCTGTTATATTTTTCACTGTATATACTGTATTTATTGGCGTATAACACTCACTTTTTTACCCTGAAAATAGAGGGTAAACTGTGCCTGCGTTTTATACGCAGGGGGCTGTGGAAAGTTTTTTCCCTGAAACTTCCCTCTTAAAGTTAGGGTGCGTGTTATACGCCTGTGCGTGTTATACGCCGATAAATACGGTAGTTTAAATAAACCGCACCTTTTTGTTTTTTCACCTACAACTCTGTCTGCTGTGCCTGTTTTTGTGTGGTGAACTCATCCAGGGGGTCACACACACCCGCTGCTGAGTTAACCCCCTCACAATATATATATATATATATATATATATATATATATATATAGTAAATTGGGGTTACTGTCTTGGTGCTCACTGCACTAGTAATACAGCAAAAATTCAGGCCACTCCAAGATTTATATAGAGTACATACATTACAAAACAACCACACTTTATGAAAACCTCTCTTCTATGCATGTACATACAGAAGATTTAATTCACTACCCTGGGAGAAATATAGTTAGGATTGTAAACTGTGCATAACAGCAACATAAATTTTAAATTCAGGAATGTAACTTAAAGCGGAACTCCGCCCAAAAGGGGAAGCTCCGCTTGTTTGATTTCTCCCCCCTCCGCTTCCATATTTGCCACCTTTCGGGGGGGGGGGGGGTACCTGGTTTTGACACAGCAAAGTCACCCGGAAGTTTGGCCATGCTCCTCCTTTCCCCGTCTCCAGGCCATTCACAAAAAAGCAGCGTGCTTCGCGCATGAGCAGTAGGGAGCCGGCTGTAAAGCCACAAGGCTTTACTGCCGGTTTCCCTTACAAGAAATGGCGGCGGCAGCATCCGAGAGCCGATTGAGAAAACGGCTGGGGTGAAGACATCGCTGGACTCCAGGACAGGTAAGTGTCCTAATATTAAAAGTCAGCAGCTACAGTATTTGTAGCTGCTGACTTTTCATTTTTTCTGAAGGAGCCTGGAGCTCCTCTTTAAAGCAGTAGTAAAGTCCACTTTGTGATTTTTATTTACAGGTAAGACTAAATTTTTCCTTGATAGATAAGTGTACAGAGTTGAAATTGACTTCTTTTCACTTCTTTTTCTTACCATTTGCTCTAATCCTGGTTCTACTAATTGTGGGATACCCTCAGGGATCTGGGTTAATAAAGCATGTACCAACTGCATATATATGAAAGTATAGCTCTCAGGTATATTCCAGCATTGCCTCATTTCTGCAAATTAAATAAATTTTTCCCTGTGTATTACTTGTGATAATTTTTTGACCCCAAATTTAGTCCATGCCCCTGGATCTTGAATAGAGTCTAGATGTGGAAGCTCAGGGTTTCTCCATAATGGGATATTTGGGGATAAATTCGTTTTCGAATATCCCTCTTTCGCCGCACCAGCTCTCCATATTTTTACTGTCGTTATCATCGAAGGGGTCAGGTCACGCCTGGATTTTAACCCACGAAATGGCAGTACCTGAAGTGCCTCAGAGTGGACCACTGCAGCCTCTAACATTGTAGCGGGGTTATATTTATCGGGGTTCAGCCATCTCCCCACCGTCACCAGCTGTGTAGCTAGATAATATTTCTAAAGGTCTGGGAAGGCTAATCCCCCCTGCACCGCCGGATGCATAAGTGTGCTTAATTTAATTCTGTCTGGTTTGTTTTTCCATATAAATGAGGAAAACATACCATATAACTGTACAAAAAATTTTAGGCAGCCATTGTGAAAAATTTCTAAACAAGTACAAAAATTTAGGAAGAATCTTCATCTTTATTAAATATATGCGTCCTAACAGTGACAAAGGCAATGCTTCCAATACCCTTGTTTTATTCCTAAACTCCTGTATTACTGAATCCAGATTCAACATTCAAAATTCTTCAACCTGTCAAGATATTATTATACCAAGGTATTTAAATTCTGTTACCCATTTTAATGGAAAATTTGGGGCAGCTGTGTCCTGTGCTCCTTGATCAATAGAAAATAATAAAGATTTACCCCTGTAAATAGTAAAAAAAAGTTTAATCATTCTAAAGCTCCCTCCAGTGATGGACCCGCGTCTCTCAAAAACAACAGCATATCATTGGCATACAGGGCTACCCTCTCATCCAGCCCCCCACACGGAGCCCTTGAATATTCGGCGAAGTCCTAAGAGCCTCTGCCACTGGCTTTATTGCTATCGCGAAGAGTGCCGGAGAAAGAGGGCAGCCCTGCCTCGTGCCTCTGTATAACTGAAAAAAAGATGGCAGCTTTCCTCCCAATTTAATGGCTGACATGGGTTTCTTATATATTACTTGTATCCAATTAATGAATACTAATAGAATTCCCGTCCTTCTAAGTATTTCCCATAGAAAAGGCCATTCGATTGATCGAAGGCCTTCTCTATACCTAGGGAGGCCACCGTCCTAGATCCTTTATAAACATGATGAGTATGTATAGTTGTATATAGTCTACGTAGATTGACATCTGTTGTTCTATGTGGCATAAATCCTGTCTGGTCTGAGTCTATAATAGTTTTTTAGTAGAGGTTGTAGTCTCAGTGTTAATATTTTGGTCAATATTTTTTAATCTATATTTAATAGTGATATCGGCCTATATGAGGAGCATCATTTTGGATCCTTCATTTCTTTATATATTAGAGTTATATGTGCCTGCCTCATTGAGTCTGGAAGGGCCCCTTTCAATAACCCACTTGTAAATACTTCTGCAAGTTTTTGGGCTAGTAAAGCTCCATATTTTTTATAGAATTCCACAGGAATTCCATCTGGGCCTGGTGCTTTCTCCCCTAGAAATGTATGTATAATCTTCATGATCTCCTCGCTTGTAGTTGGAAAGACCAATGCCTCTCTCTCCCTATCGGACAGCCACCCGAGAGCTACCCGGACCAAAAAGTCCACCATAATCCTCGGGCGGAAGTCAGAGGGGAGAGAAGAGGCATATAACAAACTATAATACTCTCTGAAGGTCTCCAAAATCTCCTCAGGTTCTTTTACTCTCTCTCCTTCTGAAGTCTCAATTTCTGATATGATTGTAGCTTGATGTTCTTCTTGTGCCAATCTTGCCAAAAATCTCCCACGTTTATCCCCTTGCTCAAAAATATTTTGTCTATTTCTATATAGTTCTAGCCTTGTTATTTCCTCCATATGTAGATGTAAATCTCTTTGTGCGGCCATCATTAGATCAGAATTGATAGTACAGTACTAGAATCTTGACCATATTTTTCCTTCTGTAATTCTATCTGTGTTTGTAACTCCTGTATCCTAACCTTCTGTTTCTTATTAACCGCTGCAATATTTGAGCTATATTGTCCTCACAGATACGCTTTAAATGCATCCCAGACAACATCTACTGAGGACGACCCCGTATTATTTTCCCAGTTTTTCCATTATTATAGATGTAATTTTTTCCGCTATTTCCGGGTATAACACCCATTGAGGGGTTAACATCCACAATGATGCATTTCTCAGAGTAGGGATACATATTGACAGAAATAAAGGGGAATGTCTGCTAACATTGTCGAATCTGCAAAGGCTAGATCTATTCAAGATGCCGTTTTATAGGAGGTAGAAAAGCAGGAGTAGGTTCTTTTTTCTTGGTTCCTCTATTTCCAAATTTCTGTTACCCCTGTCGCCTGTACCCAAATTTTACAAATCAGCTTAATGCTGCTTAGGAGGTTTTGGTCTATGCAACTCTGGGGATAGAACCAAATTAAAATCTCCAATAAGCAGTAACTTTGCTGGAAGATATTGAATGATTTTCTCCATTATCTCATTCACAATACCAACAGAAAAGGGAGGTGGAATATATACTGCCACTGTAATATATCTTTGTTGCCCAATCATATATAGTAAAATAACATATTTTCCTTGTATATCTATGTAGGTCTTTTATATTTCTCCAGGAAAGGATTTATTTACTAGGACTGATACCCCTCTGGCATAAAAAAAAATGGGAAGCATGATATACTTTTTGTATACAGGCTTTTTTTAAAGTAATTAATTTTCTTCCCATTAGATGTGTCTCCTGGAGTATAATCAACTGAGGACTATATTTTCTTATATATTGGAACATTATTGCTTGTTTAAACTTACAGTTTAATCCTCGGACATTCCAGGATATTACCAAATAACAATTATTTTTATCTGACATTATACAGAAAATAAGGGAAGAACGGATGCCTCTGCCGTATCTTACACCCCCTGGTTTTTAGAAGGAACGTCCATAAAGTCCTTAAACCACACCATTGCTGAACCTTTAAACACCAAATCCTTACATACACCTCATCCCCCTCCTCCCATCCCACCCTATCCCTTTCCACTCCCTTCCCCAATCTACAACCCCATCTATTCATGGATGGGAGTGGAGAGAAACTTCTCCTATCCCCTTCTTCACTGACCATAGTGTCTATTCTATACTCAGTACCCAAAATAGCCCAACTCAACCCCACCACAAAAACCAATCAACCTTCCATTCAATTGTGTGACGGGCTCTCCGATAGACAATGAATCTCAGAGACGCCATATCGGTAAACCATTTACCCCAAACATTTAACTTTCCCGTTATCACTTCAAAAAGGTGTGTTATTGTACATTATTAAATATATAGTGCTGTCATCATTATTTAGGAATCTATATTCGATGTGAAAACCCTCTCCCAACCACCCATCTTTTACAATTCTATGCTTTCCCTCGTATCATAGCATCACATCAAAATCAAAATTATATTATTTTTCGGTGCTATTATATTATTTACATTATTCATTACTTGCTACTTAATAATTCCATGTATACCCTCCAACCCAAAAAAAAAAAAGGGGAAAAGGGGGAAGGGAGAAAAAATAAATTTATCTAGTATCCAACCGTTCTGCTACAGCAGTTGGTGTTTCAAAAAACCGCACTCTCACACGCCCATCTCCTAAGAAATCCTTTCTGACCCAGTTTATCAGACTCTAAAAAAAAAAAAAAAATGTTTCCCTTACAAGAAATGGTGGCGGCAGTATCCGAGAGCCGATTGAGAAAAAGGCTGGGGTGAAGAAATCGCTGGACTCCAGGACAGGTAAGTGTCCTAATATTAAAAGTTTTCATTTTTTCTGAAGGAGCCTGGAGCTCCTCTTTAAATCAGTAGTAAAGTCCACTTTGTGATTTTTTATTTACAGGTAATCCTGTAATAAGGCTTACCTGTAGATAAAATGAGTATCTCCTAAATGTGCACTGTTTTGGAGATATTCACCCTGGATGCAGCCGGTGAAGTCACTAGCGCATTCGCTCTGAAGGTACGGCATACCGAGCCGAGAGTCACTTATACAGCCAGAGCCCGCAAACCCGAAAGAAAGACCGTCGAAAGATGGAAGCCCTGTCAGCGGTGACAGCGTGCCGCTGGAAGGCTCTGTTCTAAGGTAAGTATTTCAAAATGTGCTAGTATGCGATGCATACTAGCACATTATGCAATTGCCTTACAGGTTTTTTTGTTTTTGTTTTTAACGGGGGTTTACTACTGCTTTAATCTAAAAAGAATCAATTTAATTTTCATGACTCATAGCCTAACTGCAAAAGGTGCCAACACATTGAGGAATCCTACACTGCAGTAAGGTGGTGATACCTGAAAAGTGTCTAATAAGATTACCTTAAAAATGTACAGTAATGCAATAACAAGCAACATCTGGGCCCCAGCTGCATGGGCATAGCTTTTTATTTGCAATAAAAAGAAAAAAGTGTGCAATCACCAAAAAAAAATGTTTGCAACAAGAATGATCCTCTTGCAAATACCACAAGTGCAAAAAACAAGAGAATAAATAAATAATCACTATGTAAATTACCACACAAAAAATGTATATATAACTCAATCCAAATTATTGTGAAGTGCAATCACTAATAATCCAAATAACTAAAAATAGTAAATGTTTGTGAAGTGCAAGCACTAATATAGTCCAGATAACTGAATAATGGAAAAACAGTGCAGTGCAACCAAAATAAACGTGTCCCAAATGGATAGAAATTTTGTTCAAAAATAGATGATCTCTGGAGTTCAACTCAAATATAGGACAATCGATGGACACTTGCTGTCATTTTTAAAAATTTAAAAATTTTGATGTGAACATTGCTGTGTTTTTACAAATAAATATCTTGGTTTTTTTTTGGATATACTACACTATGAAGCCTTCTTTTTAATTTTTTCCTGCCAAGCCACTGTTCCTAAGGAACGTATCTGGAAAGTTGGAGTGATTGATTGATTGATTGGAGTTGAACTGGTACAAGCTCTTTGTGTAAGTGAAAATGTTTAGATTTCTGTCATATGGGCTTAGATGACATGGAGGACGACAGATTCTTACCACGGTTGATTTTTAGTGATGATACAACATTTCATCTAAGTGGTAACGTTTCGTGTCACAATGTTCTCATGTGGGGACTCGAGAAGCCACATGAACTTATACAGCATGAGCGACTTTCACGAAAAATAATGTGTTTTGTGCAGTTAATTTACAAAGATTTATGGCCCTTTTTTTTTTTTAGGGAAACACTGTTATGGGACATTCCTATCTTGCAATGCTGGAGGACTGGCTTTTCCCACAACTTAACTAAAGACTCTGAAGATTTATTTGTTTTCATTCCAAGTGGACTACACCACCACAGTGTAATACAGTATATATTGAGAGACAAAAAAATAAATAAAAAATTTGTGACAGTGTACAATCTTTAAACCCACCTTGATATACTTTCCCCCACCCGCACCTCCCTCCCCCACACCACACTTTAAATTTGTATGTTCATAAGTTGCCTATAGTTGCAAGGGCAAAAATAAAGGGGAGAGGAAAAAGAAAAAAAGCAAGGAAAAAGAAGGAGAAAAAAGGGAAAAGGGAAAAAGAGAAAAAAAATAAAAAAGAGAGGAAAAAGAAAGAAGGCTGGTGAAACAAGGAGGCAGAGACTAAAGTGGGAGAGACCCCCTAGGGGTAGCAGCATAAGTGTAGAAACCAAAGAAGGATGGATATATAGCAGTGTCTAAGGCCTCCCGCCTCCCATGCTCCAGAAGGAGCCTAAGAAAGGATTCCCTTGTACACTGCCCAGCCCCCTATAAGGGGCACCCCATTTCGTCCAACCAAGGCCTCCACATTCTTTCAAATTTTCTGATTTTGCCCTGCTTAATATATGACACCCTTTCACTCCATACCATTGCGTTTATAGTCTCTACCCAGCTTCCCACTGATGGGGGAGTTTGAGACTGCCACTTCTGTGCGATTAGCTTACGTGCTTGAAATAGGCATCTCAACACCACTTCCATGGTGTCTGGCAGGACTCTACTCCCCTCTATACCTAGTAGACAAGTCTTAGCCACCAGTTCTAACAGGGTCCCAAAGGTTTTAATTAGCCTATCGATTATCTCCTCCCAATATCTGAATAACTTTGGACATCTCCAAACCATATGAACAAAGTCCCCTGTCGCCTTACACCTAGGGCATTCAACGTTTTGCCTCCACTCGAGCCTAAACATCTTTTTAGGGGTATAATAGACTCTATGTAGGAAAAATAGATGGGATATTTTCTGCGCAGGGGAAATCGAGACCAAAGTTCCATGTTCTAATACCTTGTCCCATTGTTCAATGCTTATTGGCCCCACATCCCTTTCCCATCCTATTTTGCTCTTAGAGGGTCCAGCTCTGCTTATTGCCCTAGCCCCTAGTCTAGTGTACAACTCGGAGATTAGGCCTTTGGATGTGCTTGTCGTAGTTGTTTTTGAGAGAGTGGGGGTCTGGGTCCATGTTACTGTTTGTGACCTAAACTGGGCCTGAATACCATGCCTGATCTGGAGGTACTTGCAGAAGGTCTTATTTGATATGTTAAATTCACTTCTTAAATCTGAGAATGTTTTTATATGGTTACCCCTGTATAGCTGAATTAATCGTTTGATACCCTGTCTATCCCATTCCCTGGGTTTCTCTATGTCCCTAATTTCTGCTCGTTTTTTATTGCTCCATAGAGGCGTATACTCTGTTACTCCACTATACCCCATTAATGCCTTTGTTCCCTGCCAAACTTTCTTGACTAGTTCTACAGTCGGACATCTACAAATAAAAGAGTCTGCCTCCAATGCCTCCACCAATATGCGGCGTGGGGCCCCCATTAGCATCATACTGACACTAGAGTTACCCTCCATTGGGAATCCACAACCCGCTAGGTGTTGTAGTTGGGAGGCCAAGAAATATGATCTCGGGTGTGGGACCGCGAACCCCCCCTCTTTGTTTGGGAGTTGCAAGGTTTGCAAGCTAATCCTCGACTGTCCCCCCTTCCATATCAACTCCCTAAAGAGCGATTCTATTCTCTTAAACCACTTTTGGCCTAACCAAATCGGAGAGATATGAAGCAGATATAGTAGTTGTGGTAGCCATATCATTTTTATCAGATTGCAGCGCCCAGCTACTCATAGGGAGAGTCGTTTCCAAATGTCACCTTTGTGTTTTAGTTTAAGTAGTAATGGGGCCATGTTTAAGTTTACATACTGGTTTATGTCCCTGGTGATCCAGACCCCCAAGTATTTCAGTTTTGTGACTACTTTTAGCCGGGCGGTACCAAACAGGGCCTGGCCATCAAGTGGGTCAACCGGCAGCAAGGCCTATTTTTCCCAATTGATGACCAGGCCCGAGAATCGTCCAAACTCCTCAACCATCTGCATCACTATATTTAGTAGGGGCTCAACATCTCATAAAAAGAACAGGACATCGTCCGCGAATAGTGCTATCCGTTCCTCCCCCTCTGGCCTTCGAAACCTCCTTATTCCTGGCATTAGTCTAGTCTTAATTGCCAATGGCTCCATTGCAAGAGCAAACAGTAGAGGGGAGAGGGAGCGGCCCTGTCTCGTCCCTCTCTCTAGTTGGAACAGCTCTGATAATTCATTGTTTATTTTTATTTTCGCACGGGGTCATTATATAATAATTTAACCCATTTAATAAAGACCGGGCCGAATCCAAACCTCTCTAGCACCCTCCACAAATATTCCCATTCAAGGGTATTGAATGCCTTTGCGGCGTCTAAAGCTAACATTGCTCTAGTACCGTCCTTATCTGTGGGAATCTGCATATTTAAGAAGACTCTTCTGATATTGATGCTCGTTGACCTATTTAGAATAAAGCCTGACTGGTCTAGATGAATAAGATTCTGGATACAACTGTTAAGGCTTGTCGCAAGTACTTTGGCCAGAATTTTTACAACGGTACATAATAACGAAATTGGGCGGTAGAAAGAGACGTCCAGTTGGTCTTTCCCCTCCTTATGAATTACAATAATAGTAGCTTCCGACATTGAGGTGGGAAGCCTCCCGCTGGTTAGCGCCCAACCCAGTGTCTTCAGCAACTCTGGGAGCAATATATCTCCATATCGCTTGTATAATTCTATTGGGAGACCATCTGGGCCTGGTGATTTTTGGCTGGACATCCCCGCCACTGCCTTCTGCAATTCCTCCAGGGTAATTGGCGATTCCAAGTCTATCTTATCCTGCTCTGACAGGGTTGGGAACGCCATCCCCTGAAGAAAAGCCTCTATTTCTCCATTCCCAGCTTCTCTCTTAGATTTGTACAGTGATTTATAAAAGTCGCTGAATGTAAACATTATCTCTGATGCTTCAGTAGAGATCTCTCCATTTAATGTCCTAATCCTTAGATCTAATCAGGAGGGACAACATACGGCCCACTCTCTCACCTTCGCCAAATTGGCTTTGTCTTTGAAATATCCGTCTGTTCTCGGTCTTTCTTATAGTGGCCATTTTATAGACTTGTTGCTTGTCCAGCCATTCCCTCTGTCTAGTCACGGTAGGGTCCTCAATATAACGCTTTTCTTCCTGCGCTGCCTCCAATCTAATATCCCTTTCCCATCTCCTAGATTCCCCCTTCACCCTTGCCACCTGTTGGATCAGGAGCCCCCTTAAGTAGGCTTTCAAAGCGTCCCACACCACTCCAGCTGGCGCTGTGCCTTCAATGATTCATACAAAGTCGTTTAATCTATTGACCAGTTCTCCGGAGTTACCAATCAATTCAAGCCAACAAGGGGTGATTTTCCATTATCTCTGGTAGATCTTGTCTCCTGTCTTTATTATAAGCACCAACGGGGAGTGGTCTGAAACACTTCTTGGGTCATACTCTACCTTATTAACTAATGCTGTTGCCTCGTAGACATGTGCAATTCGTTTCGTTCCGAATTCGTTTTTTAACGAATTTCGACAAATTCGTTAATTCGGAAATATCCGAATTAACGAAAACTCATTTAACGAATTTTAACGAATATTCGTAAATTCAAATTTGCGAATGTACGAATTTACGAATATATGAATTTACCAATGCACAAATTTACGAATGTACGAATTTACCAATGCACGAATTTACGAATGTACAACTATCCGGAAATTCGTAAATTTGAATTTACGAATTTCCGAATATTCGTACATTCGTAAATTTGTACATTCGTACAATCGTAAATGAGTAAATTCGGAAATCTGAAATAATAATTAACTAATAACTTAACTATTACTAACTATTCAATTATAGGTATTGTAATTTCCTTTCAAATTTGGCTGTTAGTGAACTTAACGAAGTTACGAATTGTTTTCCGACATAATGAATGCCGTATCTAAACGAATGGAACGTAATGAATTAATAATAATAATAAATAACAATAATAATAATAAAAACGTTTTATTATTATTATTATTAATTTGTTCCGTTCCATTTGTTTAGATGCGGCATTTGTTATTTCAGGTTATGCGTAACTTCAGATAAATTTGTATTCGTTACGTTCGCTAACAGCCAAATTTGAAAGGAAATTACAACTATAATTTAATAGTTATTTTTTCAGATTTTCAAATTTTCGGGTTTTCGAAAATATCGAATTTCCGAAATTACGAATGTATAGTACGAATGTACGAATTTGCGAATGTATAAATTTACGAATGTACAAATTTACGAATGTACAAATTTACGAATGTATAAATTTACGAATGTACAAATTTACGAATTTACGAATTGCGATCATAACGAATGACTCGAAAAACGAAAAAAAAAAAAAAAACGAATGAAACGAAAACGAAAACTAACGAATTTTTTGGCAGTGCACATGTCTATTGCCTCGTCATTTCCTAGGGCCATGTCGATTCTGGAAAGGGTGAGATAAGAACTGGAAAAGCAGGAGTACTGCCGTTCTTGTGGAATGGCGCATCCGCTATATGTCCCTCATTCCCATTTCCCCCAGGAACCGAGCCAGTCGACCTTCATTTGTTTTGTTGGGCCTACTCCCCGAGGGGAATCTGTCCAAACTCCTGTCTAAGACTTTGTTAAAGTCTCCTACCACTAATACTGGGGTACCTACTTTGTCCAGTGTAAATTCTAACAGTCTATATAAAACTTCAAAGTTGAATGGGGTGGAGAATGTAGATGTTGGCCAGAACATATGGTTTATTCTCAATGGAACATGACAAAAAAATGTACCGGCCCTGCTCATCGATACAGCTCTCGCTACAGGAGAATGCCAGTCCCCTCCCCACCATTATGCTCACTCCTCTCGAATAGGAGGAGTGGGCAGAATGGTATTGGGATGGGAACTTCTGGTTACGCATTTGTATCGCATTATCTCTAGTCAGGTGCGTCTCCTATATGCAGAGCAGGCCGGGCCCCCTCCAAAACCGACATAACCAAGGCTCTTTTGACTGGGTCCCCTAGGCCACGGACGTTCCAGGATACTATACTGAACGTCTTATCCTGCATCAAAAAATATATGGGTAACAATAAAAGACATGGTAAAAAAAAACAGAAAAAAACAAAGTTTGTAGAAGCAACTAGTCCACTAGCCTGGATCTAATCCCTCCCCCTCGAGATGATTCCTCCATCCTGCACCTCCCTCTCTCCTGTTTCCCCCTGTATCCCCCTTCCCCTCCCCATTCACCCTCTGTGACATCCATAGTGCTAATTTTTGTGGTGTGTACTCTCTACCCCCCCCAATTCCCATCTTTCCCAGCACCCCCCACCCTCCCTCCCACCCCTCCCCTCTCCTGCCCGTCTGACCTCTACTTTCTCCCTGCGCCATACATCCCTCCCATTCCAAATCCATAATAATAAGCGTTTTAGTGAGCAATTTACATTGTATAAGAGCCACATAGGCTCCCTGATTCATACTCTTGCGTGTGACAACCCCCCCCCCCTCCTTTGTTGATTTAAGTCAACCAACAATTTTTAAAGTGCAATTACAGTGCAATTACAGTGCAATTTCAGTGCAAGAATGCAGTTACAAATGTAGTGTATCACAATAAGAACAGACCCCTCAAGGGGGAAAAAAAAGAAAAAAGTGTTTTTCCTCTCCTTTTTTGCAAATTTAAAAAAAAAAAAAGAGAAAGAGAAAAGGGGGAGATCCCCAAGACAACTCGCCAACTCTATGCCCCTTGCAATCTGCCGTATTATACAGTCTAAAAAACTACAGTCCCGCAGACTGATGAATTCTATAAGTCCTTCTTGTGCTTCTCCAACCACTGTTCCACCTCCCCCGGTGAACTAAAAAAGAAAGTGTCACCCAGTGCTGTCACCCGCAGGCGGGCCGGGTACAACAGAGCATATTCAACTTTATGCTTCTGTAGAGCTCGTTTAGCTGGCATGAATTCATTCCTGCGCCTTTGGAGGTCTGGGGAAAAATCTGGATACATAGATACCCTGACCCCATTGTACATAATGTTCCCCATCTCTAGGGCCTTCTGGAGGAGGATTGTCTTGTCATTATAATTTAGGAGTTTAAGGAGGAGTGGCCAAGGATGGGCGCCTTCCTGCCCGGGATTTAAAGGGGATGCGATGGGCTCTTTCAATCAAAAAGAGTGGTGGAAAAGTGTTAGGACCAAAAATGTCCCTAAACCACCCTTCCAAAAATGATATGGGGTTAGAACCCTGGCAGGCCTATCAGTCTCACGTTATTCCTTCGACTTTTATTCTCCATCTCATCGAGTTTAGCTGCTTGTCTGTCCATTTGTTCCTTTAAACTCTCGATTTCATGTTTTAATGGGTACAAATCATCCTCCACTGTGCTTACTCGCTCCTCCAGAGCACTAGTCCTTTCTACTGTTTTTCATAGTTCATGGCCTGTCTGGAGTAATTTCTCCTTGATACTTTCTAGCTGTAAGTTCAAAAAAGAAATTGACTCCCGGCAGGCATTGACGGCATGTAATACATCCCTTAATGTAGGTTCCTCCTTCTCCAGTGTGGACCCCGCTATGTTAACCGCCCCTATAGCTACAGCGGGCTTTACAGACATAGTTCCATGTTTTTCACCCCCTAGCCCTTTGGTACTCACTGTTTTGACGCCACTTGAGGTAATGGAGTTGGAGGATACCTGGCCATGGCCCTGGCTTTTTCTGTCTGATGATGTTCCCGTCTGGGCTTTAGCTTGTGCTGTGGTCTGTTGGTGAGTACCTTTGGCGGGTGAGATGGAGGCAGTGTGGGCAAATCGCTCCAACTTAGATGCTACCATTGCTGCTGCTGCTACTGCTGCTGTGGCTTGGGTCCCCTTCTCCTTTGCGGACCGTGTTATCTGCAACCCCTCCTGAGGTAGCTGTTCCTCTCCTTCTTTTTTCCCCTTAGCCATGTTTTCGTTTGTGTTCAGGGTTAAATGGGAGTATGTTTGATGATAAATAGTAGCTTTGTTGTCTAGTTTATCAAAAAAAAAAAAAAAGGAGAAGAAGTTGCCACTTTAGACAGTCCCAATCCCTTACTTGCCCTCTAAATAAAGTCTGCGTGACCTTTTGGGATCTTCACTTGTCATCCATTAGGCTTCAGATAGAGTAGGATAGGGAGAGCGGAGAGTGTTATGCCGCTCTATCCAGGATTTTACCGGGGGCCCTTTCCAGTAGCTTATGGGCTGATAGGTGATAGTGGGTGGACGCTGCAGGGGCCTCTCACACCCCCACAATCTGTAATACTGCTGGTAGTGGTATCCAATATAAAGTTTGTCGGTTTCTTTTTTTGAATCAAAAAGGTTTTTATTGAACACCAGATAGATCACAACAGTTTCCATTGTACAAAAAATAGCAAAGGTTTCCCTCTGCTGGCGAACTGTAAAACAACATATAAGATCACATAAAAAAAAAGAAAAAAACCAGCACCACAATCTTGCATATATAAGCATATTAATCCTTGGCCGCTTGGTTTCAAATTTACTGCAAAAGTCAGGACATCACCAGCTCCCTGGGGCTCAGGCCAGGGGTATCAAGCCATTGGGACCAAATTCTCTCAAACCTGCTCGGGCTTCCCCTGTGCTGGTATATGTACTTTTCCATTATAAGAGTATTCCCCATGTGTGCTACCCAAGAGGTGGTGGTAGGCGGTGAGACTGACTTCCAACCCATCAAAATAAGCTTCCTGGCCTGAAACAGGGCCCTAGAGACCGCGACCCTGGTCAACTCCCCAGGGATCGCTTCCTCCAAGATCCCCAGCAGGCAGCACTTAGGGTCCATAGGGATCGTAGTTTGAAACACTCTGTTTATTGTACCCACCACCTCAGTCCAATACCTGTGAAGCTTAGGGCATCTCCACAGGAGATGAATGAGATCTCCATTGTGCCTCTGACATCTACCACACACAGGGTCCCCGAGCTTACCCATCTTATATAATTTCAGCGGGGTGTAGTGTACCCTCAATAATATATATAGCTGTGACACTTTCTGCGCAACGTTTAAAGAACAAGTAGTGACTGACTGCCACGCCTCCTCCCATTGGTCCCCTGACAGTGTACCTATGTCCTTCTCCCACATGGATTCCGCCCTGCTCGGGAATGCCTGTAGGTGACTTGCCAGTAACATCTGGTAGCATTGTGAGATAAATCCTTTTGTTTCAGTGCTAGTGTGCAGCACACGGAACACCGGGGTGGGCGACTGAACCCATTCCACCGCATTCCCGTGTGCCGCAACCGCATGTTGAAGCTGCATGTAGTAATAATGCATATGAGCTGGGAGGTCAAATCTGGCCTGCAGTTCGGGGAAAGTGAGAAGCCTGCCGTTAACGAAAATGTGGGACAGCAGAGCCACACCATGGGCACGCCATCTGGGCCCCTGCTGCAGCTTCACCAACTCCACATAAGACCTATTGCCCCATATTGGGCTGTCTTCTGTGAATCCCTGCACTCCCTGGAGTTGTCGGCCCTTATTCCAGACTTTTTGGATAAGTGCGAGCGTCGGGGTCCGCTTGTTGGATTTTAGGAACATTTGCGCCTCCAGCCCCATCGGGATAGTCTCAGCGCCAGTGGCCGATAGCATCAGTCGTGCCGCCAAGCTCCCCGGGTCCTGGGACATAGAGCCGATCAAATGCTGTAACTGGGCCGCTATGTAGTACAGCCAAGGATTGGGAACCGCCAGCCCCCCACTGTCCTTGGCCCGCTGCAAGTGTTCCAGTCTAATCCGAGGGGGCCTAGTATGCCATAACAACCGTCGGAAGAGAGTGTTCACTATTCGGAAGATTTTCAGGTGTATCACTACAGGCGAGTTATGAAGAAAGTAGAGTAGTTGTGGCATTAAAATCATTTTGATCAGATTGGCTTTACCTGCAAGTGACATTTTTAGGGTGTTCCAGGTATTAATTTTGTCCCTAAACCGGGACAGCAATGGGTGCACATTAAGGGAGCAGTAGTCCCCCAGCCTGGGCGACACCTGTACCCCCAAATATTTAAAGCTAGATACAACTGGGATGGGACAAGAGTCCGGCAGGGCTACCCCACCATCCTCATCCAACAGCATCAGGGCGGATTTCGACCAATTAATGGTCAATCCCGAGTAGTGGCCGAATTGCTCTATTATTGACATAGCCCCGGGGATGGAGTGCGTGGGGTCCTCCAGGAACAGCAGCATGTCGTCCGCGTACAGCATGATTTTTTCTTGCAGCGTGCCGTATTGGAATCCCCGGACACGGGCACTAGCCCGTATCAGGGCTGCCAATGGCTCTATAGCGATCGCGAAGAGCAGGGGGGACAGGGGACATCCCTGCCTCGTCCCCCTACCCAGAGCAAAGGCCGGTGACATCCTATCCGCGACCCTAATGGTCGCCTGGGGGGACGCGTACAGCAGCCTGACCCACTCTATAAATTTGTCCCCAAAGCCAAACTTGGCCAACGTCGCCCAGAGGAACCTCCAACTGACACTATCAAATGCCTTGTTGGCATCAAGGGATAAGAGCGCCCTACGGCCCCCATTGTCTGCCTGCACCTGCATGTTCAAGAACATGCGCCTCAAATTGGTGGCGGTGGACTTCTGCGGCATGAAGCCAGCCTGGTCTGGGTGGATAATAGACGTGATTATCCCATTAACCCTGCGCGCCAGGACCTTTGCCAGGATTTTTACATTGCTCTGCAGCAACGATATAGGCCTATAGGAGCCAGGGTCAACCGGATCCTTCCCCGGCTTCAACAGTAAAATAATATTAGCCCTAGCCATGGAACCAGGCTGCTGACCACCCTCTAGTGCGGCGTTAAAGACCTTCAATAGTTCAGGTAACAAGTGCTCCCCAAATTGAGTGTACACTTCTATGGGCAGGCCATCCTCTCTGGGGGCTGTACATGTAGGAAAAGAGCTTGCCGCTAATTGCAGCTCGCCCAGAGTAATTGGTGCGTCTAACTGTTCTCTGGCAGATGTGGAGAGAGCAGGCAGATCAATACTAGCCATGTATGTTTCAAGGTCCGCATCCGAGTAGGCATCCCTCGATCCATAAAGGCCTTCATAGAAGGATGCCAGCTCGGATATAATGGTTTCAGGGGTATTAACCACCTTACCCGTAGAGGCGCGTATAGCACCGATGGCCGGGGATTGTGTTTGAGACCTCGCTATCTTGGCCAGCAATCGCCCAGTTTGTTCCCCTTCCTCATAAAATGCAAGTTTGGTAAAGAACCTCTTCCGCTCTGCCTTCGAGGATCGCAGACGGTCCAGAGAGTCCTGGGCCGACATCCAAGCCTCCCTGGCCGAGTCAGTGGGGCTAGTCACATAAGCGAGTTCCAGCTGTCTCACCTGGTCTCCCACCCGCTCCACCAAGGCAGAGGAGTTGTTCCTGACAATGTGTATTTCCTCGATAAATACCCCTCTAAGATAGGCTTTCAATGTTTCCCATTTTAGCAGTGGGTCTAGGTAGTGCTCATGGGCCCGGAGAAAGACTTCAATCTTGGTTTCAATACGTTCTGGGGATGTAAACAATTTGAGCCAATAAGCATTCAGTTTCCATGGGGCTCTAGGTAGGGAGCTAGACGGTTGAGTTACCAACCAAAGTACTAGCGGGGAGTGGTCTGATATCCCCCGTGGGAAATACTCCACCTTAGAGGTGCAACTAACCATGTTGGGAGCGCCCAGACACAGGTCTATACGGGAGAGGGAACCATGCGACTTGGAGAAACAGGAGAATTGTTTACACTTGGGGTTCCTAACCCGCCAGATGTCAACCCACCCCACCTCCTCCATCAGGCGTCCAAGAGCCGTACCCCGGTTGCCCTTAGGGGGCATCACCGGGGGGTGTCTGTCCAATTTAGGGTCTAGGTAGCAATTAAAGTCCCCTAGCAACAGTAGTGGGACGTCAGGCTTGTTTGCCAGGTAAGACAGCAGCAACTGCAGCACCTCTCTAGAAAAAGGTGGAGGCACATATACAAACGCCAGAATCATAGTAACGGTAAACAGTTTGCAATAAAGAAATACAAATCTCCCAGATATATCAATAAGCGAATCTAACTCCTGGTATACCAGAGCCTTGTGGATCAATACGCTCACTCCGCGTGAATAGGCGGAGTGAGTGGAGTGATAGGCCTGCCCTACCCACGCATATCCCAAGAAACTAGTCGTGTCTTTCAATAGATGGGTCTCCTGTAAGCCAATTATGGCCGGGTGAAATTTACGCAATACAGTGGATATCATGGTCCTTTTCAGAGGATCATTTACCCCTCTGACATTCCACGACACTATGGGTGTAGAAGACATGGCGAGTGTATATTAAGAGTTCTGTCTGAATGGGAGGAGTACCCAGAAGAGAGCAACAGTCCTGTATCCCCCCATCCAGCTAGCAAAAAACAGCCCTGTGGTTCAAACAGCTTTGACTGTGGTGCATCAGTTAGAACAGTACAGTCCCTTGGGAAAGAAAAAAAAATCCTGCAGAAACTGTGGCAGAGATTCCTGCGCATCGGCGCTTTGGTGTCAGTACAGTAAAAATAGAAGTAGGAAGCATAAGAAAAACAAGAACAATAAAACTTATCTGCATCTGCCGGTGGCTCCTGGACTGCCAACAGGGCGTCACTGGGGACTCCCCACCGGTGTTGAGTAATAGCAACACTGGCATTTCCAGTGCCAACAGGGCACAAAAACATAAGCCATGTCCACCATGACAGCAAACGGTACATGGGGGGGGGGTGCAGAGACACACTCCACCCATAAACTCAGGTCAGCGAAACAAAAAAAAACAGAAAAGTTAGTGGAGAACTATTCGCTGGTAACTTCAAGTAGGTATTGGTCCTCTCATAGTGACATCATTTCAGCAACAGCACTTCTTTACCCGGATTGCTCTTGATATAGATAGGATTGTCCGCATCAACCTGCACCATTCTCCGGTCCCCTCCTGCGGATGTCTTGTTCGTTGCGGTCTAGCCAGTCAGCAGCATCCTGTGCATTCTCAAAAAAGTGGGCCTCATCTCTGACTGTTACACGAAGCTTGGCTGGGTATAGCATGGCATAGGACAGCTGAAGCCTCTGCAGCCTTTTCTTGACATCTATAAACTTTGATCTTCTGCGTTGCACTTCTGCAGAGAAATCCGGATAAAAGGAAATCCGGGCTCCGTTATAATGTACAGCCCCCCTTTCTCTGGCCATTCGAAGTATCACTTCCCGGTCCCTGTAGTTAAGGAGTCTAGCAAGCATGGATCTCGGGGGATTACCGGGGGGGAGGGGGCGAGGTGGCACCCTGTGCGCCCGTTCCACCGTGTAAATCGGAGAAAAAGCCTCTTTACCAAAGATTTCCTGCAGCCAGCTTTCTATGAACGTCGTGGGGTCCCTGCCCTCCACCTTTTCTGGGAGCCCCACAATGCGTACATTGTTGCGTCTCAGGCGATTTTCGATCTCATCATGGCGATCAAAGGCCTGGCGTGCCTGCTGAGCAGCGACTCTCACTTCCCGGGTCATGTGTGGCATCTGATCCTCTATATCACTGACTCTGCCCTCCACGGCCGTGGTCCTCTCCCTGACCTTCTGTATATCATGTCTCAGGAGATTAACTTTCTCCTCCAGCCCCCCAAATCTCTCCTTCAGGGCATCCACTGAGGCAGTGCACCTGTGAACAGCATGCAGGATTTCACTGAGTGTGGGCTGGGGACTGTCCTCTGTCTGCTGGTCAAGCAAGGCTGGAACAGAACCAGGGTCTGACTCCATTTCATCATCCTCAGCTTCCTGCATGTCAGTGTGTCCCTGCTCAGCCTGCTCTGCGGGCACTGCATGACCCTGTGCAACAGTCTGCAGGGCATCATCCGGGCCTGTCAGTTTCCTGGCATAATATAGCATGTCTCTCGTTTGGTCTGTCCCTTTAGGGGCTTTGGTGGACTTACCCCCCAGCTCCGTCTTCTTCTCCTGCCCTCGTGGAGTCCTGGGAGGCAGAGACTGAGACATCCAGGCGCCATCTTGGAAGGCCTGGGAGGCCGCAGCCGCGGCGTCTCCTTTGTTTCCCCGGGTCATCATGCCGGGATTATCGAGCACCGCTGGAACCGGGGGTCTCTGGGGGTCTTTAGGCGCAGGTTTTGGCTGAATCGGGCGTTGTAGGTGGCGAGGAAAGGATCACTAACAGGATCTACAGCGGGAGCTCCGTCGAACAGGTCTGTTCACATGCCGCGTCAGGCCACGCCCCCCCAGTTTGTCGGTTTCTAAATAAACATTTTCCTCAACATTGGATAGGTCACATGGGACACCAAGACCCTGTGATTTTTATCTTGTGGGGATATATAAAACGTGTTTATGTTCCACTGTTACCTGCTGACCTGCACTTTCATTATTAAATATAACTCTTTGAAGTCAGGTTTTTCCTGTTGAAATGCACTGTATTTACTAAACTCCACAATTTCTTCTTTTTTTTATGCAGCATTTCAGCATAAGGGGCCTCAATAAAAAGTGGGCCTTTCTTTTTTAGTTTAAGGTCAGCTTTAAAATGTTAATGTAATTTAAAAAGGTATTTAGAATTTTCAATATTCCCCCAAATTTTTTTTAGGATAAGTGTACCTTTAAAGAAAGTGCACTTATTCTTTCTCACACCACTACCACTGAGCTAAACTACACTATCGTAACCAATTATAATCATGTCTCACAATGGCACCCTCAGCCTCTGGTGTATGTGTTTATTCTTTACACAATGCTGTTCTACAGTGGCTTCATGTGTACATCAACATCCCATAGATTTCCATGAGACATGGCTACATAGAAGTCCATGGGGAGCTATGTGCAGGCAACACCAGTGTATGTCGCCTTTGTGAGAAGGATATAAACAAACAAATCTTGTAAACAAATGCATCTGGGGTAGTTTAGTTCAGTGGAGAGAGGGGTGGCAAAAAGAATAAGGGCATTTTGTTTGTCACTTTGAAGTAGAACATTATATTCAATGAGATTAATGTCAAAAACATGATTACTCACAGCAGTGGCAGCTGAGCTCAAAAACTAGACCAGCAGGGCAGTTTTGACGATAGGTAATGCCGTTATCACAATGCCAGAAAGCATTCTTGTCTCCTTTGACGGGATAAAAGCCACTAACTTTGTCAGAACAAAATTCAGAGCTTCCTCTAGATGTAGTGTCTTTGGGATGCTCGTTTGGTTCATTGCCCTTAGGGAGATCTTTTGGTTCACTGATCTTTTGTTTTTCCTTAGGTTCACTGCTCTTGGAATGTTCTTTATGCTTATTTTCTTTTGAATGTTCCTTAGGTTCATTGTCTTTGGGTTGCTCCTTAGGTTTACTACCTTTAGGTTTCTCTTTTGGTTCACTGCTTTTTGGGTGTTCTTTATGTTCATTGTTCTTGGTATGCTGAATAGGCTCACTGCCCTTGGGTTGCTGAATAGGCTCACTCACTTTAGGATGCTGAATTGGTTCACTGGCCTTGGGATGCTGAGTAGGTTCTATGCCCTTAGGATTCTGAATAGGCTCACTGCCCTTGGGATGCTGAATAGGCTCACTATCCCTAGTATGCTCTTTAGGTTCACTGCTTTTTGAATGTTCCTTGGGTTCATTTGTCTTAGGGTGTTCTTTAGGCTCTGTATTCTTAGGATGTTCCTGAGGTTCACTACCTTTGGGATGCTGAATAGGCTCACTGCCCTTGGGATGCTGAATAGGCTCACTGCCCTTGGGATGCTCTTTAGGTTCAGTGGTTTTTGGATGTTCTTTGGGTTCATTGCTCTTAGAGTGCTCTTTAGGCTCTGTGCTCTTAGGATGTTGCTTGGGTTCACTACCCTTGGGATGCTGAATAGGTTCACTGCCCTTGGGATGCTGAATAGGTTCACTGCCCTTGGGATGTTGAAGAGGCTCACTGCTCTTGGGATGCTGAATAGGCTCAGTGCCCTTGGGATGCTGAATAGGCTCAGTGCCCTTGGGATGCTGAATAGGTTCACTGCCCTTGGCATGTTGAAGAGGCTCACTGTTCTTGGGATGCTGAATAGGCTCAGTGCCCTTGGGACGCTGAATAGACTCAGTGCCCTTGGGATGCTGAATAGGCTCAGTGCCCTTGGGATGCTGAATAGGCTCAGTGCCCTTGGGATGCTGAATAGGTTCACTGCCCTTGGGATGCTGAATAGGTTCACTGCCCTTGGTATGCTGAAGAGGCTCACTGCTCTTGGGATGCTGAATAGGCTCAGTGCCCTTGGGATGCTGAATAGGCTCAGTGCCCTTGGCATGCTGAATAGGCTCAGTGCCCTTGGCATGCTGAATAGGCTCAGTGCCCTTGGCATGCTGAATAGGCTCAGTGCCCTTGGCATGCTGAATAGGCTCAGTGCCCTTGGGATGCTGAATAGGCTCAGTGCCCTTGGGATGCTGAATAGGCTCAGTGTCCTTGGGGTGCTGAATAGGCTCACTTCCCTTGGGGTGCTGAATAGGTTCACTAGCCTTGGGATGCTGAATAGGTTCACTGCCTTTGGGATGTTGAAGAGGCTCACTGCTCTTGGGATGTTGAATAGGCTCAGTGCCCTTGGGATGCTGAATAGGCTCAGTGCCCTTGGGATGCTGAATAGGCTCAGTGCCCTTGGGATGTTGAAGAGGCTCACTGTTCTTGGGATGCTGAATAGGCTCAGTGCTCTTGGGATGCTGAATATGCTCAGTGCCCTTGGGACGCTGAATAGGCTCAGTGCCCTTGGGATGCTGAATAGGCTCAGTGCCCTTGGGATGCTGAATAGGCTCAGTGCCCTTGGGATGCTGAATAGTTTCACTGCCCTTGGGATGTTGAAGAGGCTCACTGCTCTTGGGATGCTGAATAGGCTCAGTGCCCTTGGGATGCTGAATAGGCTCAGTGCCCTTGGGATGCTGAAGAGGCTCAATGCCCTTGGGATGCTGAAGAGGCTCAGTGCCCTTGGGATGCTGAATATGCTCAGTGCCCTTGGGATGCTGAATAGGCTCAGTGCCCTTGGGATGCTGAATAGGCTCAGTGCCCTTGGGATGCTGAATAGGTTCACTGCCCTTGGGATGTTGAAGAGGCTCACTGCTCTTGGGATGCTGAATATGCTCAGTGACCTTGGGATGATGAATAGGCTCAGTGCCCTTGGGATGCTGAATAGGCTCAGTGCCTTTGGGATGCTGAATAGGCTCAGTGCCCTTGGGATGCTGAATAGGCTCAGTGCCCTTGGGATGCTGAATAGGCTCAGTGCCCTTGGGATGCTGAATAGGCTCAGTGCCCCCGGGATGCTGAATAGGCTCAGTGCCCTTGGGATGTTGAAGAGGCTCATTGCCCTTGGGATGCTGAATAGGCTCATGGCTTTTTGGATGTTCTTTGGGTTCATTGCCCTTGGGATGTTGAATAGGCTCAGTGCCCTTGGGATGCTGAATAGGCTCAGTGCCCTTGGGATGCTGAATAGGCTCAGTGCCCTTGGGATGATGAATAGGCTCAGTGCCCTTGGGATGCTGAATAGGCTCAGTGCCCTTGGGATGCTGAATAGGTTCACTGCCCTTGGGATGTTGAAGAGGCTCACTGTTCTTGGGATGCTGAATAGGCTCAGTGCTCTTGGGATGCTGAATAGGCTCAGTGCCCTTGGGACGCTGAATAGGCTCAGTGCCCTTGGGATGCTGAATAGGCTCAGTGCCCTTGGGATGCTGAATAGGCTCAGTGCCCTTGGGATGCTGAATAGGTTCACTGTCCTTGGGATGTTGAAGAGGCTCACTGCTCTTGGGATGCTGAATAGGCTCAGTGCCCTTGGGATGCTGAATAGGCTCAGTGCCCTTGGGATGCTGAAGAGGCTCAGTGCCCTTGGGATGCTGAAGAGGCTCAGTGCCCTTGGGATGCTGAAGAGGCTCAGTGCCCTTGGGATGCTGAATAGGCTCAGTGCCCTTGGGATGCTGAATAGGCTCAGTGCCCTTGGGATGCTGAATAGGTTCACTGCCCTTGGGATGTTGAAGAGGCTCACTGCTCTTGGGATGCTGAATAGGCTCAGTGCCCTTGGGATGATGAATAGGCTCAGTGCCCTTGGGATGCTGAATAGGCTCAGTGCCTTTGGGATGCTGAATAGGCTCAGTGCCCTTGGGATGCTGAATAGGCTCAGTGCCCTTGGGATGCTGAATAGGCTCAGTGCCCTTGGGATGCTGAATAGGCTCAGTGCCCCTGGGATGCTGAATGGGCTCAGTGCCCTTGGGATGTTGAAGAGGCTCATTGCCCTTGGGATGCTGAATAGGCTCACGGCTTTTTGGATGTCCTTTGGGTTCATTGCTCTTAGGGCGCTCTTTAGGCTCTATGATCTTAGGATGTTCATTGGGTTCACTACTCTTGGGATGCTGAATAGGTTCACTGCCCTTGGGATGTTGAAGAGGCTCACTGCTCTTGGGATGCTGAATAGGCTCAGTGCCCTTGGGATGCTGAATAGGCTCAGTGCCCTTGGGATGCTGAATAGGCTCAGTGCCCTTGGGATGCTGAAGAGTCTCAGTGCCCTTGGGATGCTGAATAGGCTCAATGCCCTTGGGATGCTGAATAGGCTCAGTGCCCTTGGGATGCTGAATAGGCTCAGTGCCCTTGGGATGCTGAATAGGTTCACTGCCCTTGGGATGTTGAAGAGACTCACTGCTCTTGGGATGCTGAATAGGCTCAGTGCCCTTGGGATGATGATTAGGCTCAGTGCCCTTGGGATGCTGAATAGGCTCAGTGCCCTTGGGATGCTGAATAGGCTCAGTGCCCTTGGGATGCTGAATAGGCTCAGTGCCCTTGGGATGCTGAATAGGCTCAGTGCCCTTGGGATGCTGAATAGGCTCAGTGCCCTTGGGATGTTGAAGAGGCTCATTGCCCTTGGGATGCTGAATAGGCTCACGACTTTTTGGATGTTCTTTGGGTTCATTGCTCTTTGGGCGCTCTTTAGGCTCTATGATCTTAGGATGTTCATTGGGTTCACTACCCTTGGGATGCTGAATAGGTTCACTGCCCTTGGGATGTTGAATAGGCTCAGTGCCCTTGGGATGCTGAATGGGCTCACTGCCTTTGGGGTGCTGAGTGGGCTCACTGTCTTTGGGGTGCTGAATAGGCTCACTGCCTTTGGGATGCTGAACATGCTCACTGCCTTTGGGATGCTGAACAGGCTCACTGCCTTTGGGATGCTGAACAGGCTCACTGCCTTTGGGATGCTGAATAGGCTTATGGCTTTTTGGATGTTCTTTGGGTCCATTGCTCTTAGGATGTTCCTTGGGTTCACTACCCGTGGGATGCTGAATAGG
Source organism: Rana muscosa (assembly GCA_029206835.1). Classification (NCBI taxonomy): domain Eukaryota; kingdom Metazoa; phylum Chordata; class Amphibia; order Anura; family Ranidae; genus Rana; species Rana muscosa. The sequence continues at coordinate 348,654,273 of CM055117.1, read as the reverse complement.
TTCACTGCCCTTAGGATGCTGAATAGGCTCAGTGCCCTTGAGATGCTGAAGTGGTTCACTACCCTTGGGGTGTTGAATAGGTTCACTGCCCTTGGGACGCTGAATCGGTTCACTACTTTTTGGATGATCTTTTGGTTTGTTGTGCTTAGGATGCTCTTTAGGCTCTGTGCTCTTAGGATGTTCAGTGGGTTCACTACTCTTGGGATGCTGAATAGGCTCAGTGCCCTTGGGATGCTGAATAGGCTCAGTGCCCTTGGGATGCTGAATAGGCTCAGTGCCCTTGGGATGCTGAATAGGCTCAGTGCCCTTGGGATGCTGAATAGGCTCAGTGCCCTTGGGATGCTGAATAGGCTCAGTGACCTTGGGGTGCTGAATAGGCTCACTTCCCTTGGGATGTTGAATAGGCTCAGTGCCCTTGGGATGCTGAATAGGTTCACTGCTTTTTGGATGTTCTTTGGGTTCATTGCTCTTAGGGTTCTCTTTAGGCTCTGTGCTCTTAGGATGTTGCTTGGGTTCACTACCCTTGGGATGCTGAATAGGCTCAGTGCCCTTGGGATGCTGAATAGGCTCAGTGCCCTTGGGATGCTGAATAGGCTCAGTGCCCTTGGGATGCTGAATAGGCTCAGTGCCCTTGGGATGTTGAAGAGGCTCACTGCTCTTGGGATGCTGAAGAGGCTCAGTGCCTATGGGATGCTGAATAGGCTCAGTGCCCTTGGGATGCTGAATAGGCTCAGTGCCCTTGGGATGCTGAATAGGCTCAGTGCCCTTGGGATGCTGAATAGGCTCAGTGCCCTTGGGATGCTGAATAGGCTCAGTGCTCTTGGGATGCTGAATAGGTTCACTGCCCTTGGGATGTTGAAGAGGCTCACTGCTCTTGGGATGCTGAATAGGCTCAGTGCCCTTGGGATGCTGAATAGGCTCAGTGCCCTTGGGATGCTGAATAGGCTCAGTGCCCTTGGGATGATGAATAGACTCAGTGCCCTTGGGATGATGAATAGGCTCAGTGCCCTTGGGATGCTGAATAGGCTCAGTGCCCTTGGGATGCTGAATAGGCTCGCTGCCCTTGGGATGTTGAAGAGGCTCACTGCCCTTGGGATGCTGAATAGGCTCACTGCCCTTCGGATGTTGAATAGGCTCACTGCCCTTGGGATGATCTTTAGGTTCTGTGTTTTTTGGATGTTCTTTGGGTTCATTGCTCTTAGGGTGCTCTTTAGGCTCTGTGCTCTTAGGATGTTCCTTGGGTTCACTACTCTTGTGGTGTTGAATAGGCTCACTGCCCTTGGGATGCTGAATAGGCTCACTGCCCTTGGGATGCTGAATAGGCTCACTGCCCTTGGGATGCTGAATAGGCTCACTGCCCTTGGGATGCTCTTTAGGTTCAGTGTTTTTTGGACGTTCTTTGGGTTCATTGCTCTTAGGATGCTCTTTAGGCTCTGTGCTCTTAGGATGTTCCTTGGGTTCACTACTCTTTTGGTGTTGAATAGGCTCAGTACCCTTGGGATGCTGAATAGGCTCAGTGCCCTTGGGATGCTGAATAGGCTCAGTGCCCTTGGGATGCTGAATAGGCTCAGTGCCCTTGGGATGCTGAATAGGCTCGGTGCCTTCGGGGTGCTGGATAGGCTCAGTGCTCTTGTGATGTTGAATAGGCTCAGTGCCCTTGGGATTTTGAATAGGCTCAGTGCCCTTGGGATGCTGAATAGGCTCACTGCTTTTTGGATGTTCTTTGGGTTCATTGCTCTTAGGGTGCTCTTTAGGCTCTGTGCTCTTAGGATGCTCCTTGGGTTCACTACTCTTGTGGTGTTCAATAGGTTCACTGCCCTTGGGATGCTGAATAGGTTCACTGCCCTTGGGATGCTGAATAGGTTCACTGCCCTTGGGATGCTGAATAGGTTCACTGCCCTTGGGATGCTGAATAGGTTGATTAGATGATGGAGCAGACCTGGAACCTGTAGAAAACATAAATTGTCATGTAACGGTCAAAGATCCAGCTTGCACTTAGCATATACTTTTAATTTACTGAATCCCTTGACTGACCCCCAACGTTATAAGCTGGTGTCCAGACAAATGTATTCTAACCACAGCTGTAGTGCATAACATCATATTATTAAAAGCTAAAATGGTTCTGAATGTTTTAGGTACTTACAACACTGACAGCTCTGATCAAAAATCAGACCAACAGGGCAGTCTTGTTGATAAGTTAGCCCTTTCCAGCAGTTCCAGAAGGCATTCTTATTTCCTTGTACTGGGTAAAGACCAGTTAATCTTCCAATGCAGTATCCTTTGCCACTCACATTACCACTGCTTTTTGCTGGAGAAGAGATATAAACACCTATAAAAAAAAAAACATAACCTTTATTTTCATAGCAGTTTTTGTTTAAATCATAAATGTTATATTTCTTTGACTTAAAACAACTGCACAACAATATTCATACAGCGTCATTTATTATACATATCCATAAGCAGGTTCTGGCCATTTCAGTTAAATACATGTCGTATACTGTAGCTCTAATGCCGCGTACACACATTCGGAATTTCCGATGGAAAAAGTCAGGCGGAATTTTTTCATCGGATATTCCGAACGTGTGTATGCCCCATTGGACTTTTTCCTTTGGATATTCCAACGGACTTTAGAAAGAGAACATTTCCATTCGTCTGGATGCAATTCCGACGGACTAAAAACCACGCATGCTCAGAATCAAGTCGACGCATGCTCGGAAGCATTGAACTTAATTTTTTTCGGCTCGTCGTAGTGTTGTACGTCACCACGTTCTTGACGGTCGGAATTTGGTGTAACAGTGTGTATGCAAGACAGCTTGAATGGAATTCTGTCGGAAAAAGCCGTCAGAGTTTATTCCGACGGAAAATCCGACCGTGTGTACAAGGCATAAGGCCAAGCAAACTAAGTGTAAGCTGCATCAGGAAATTAACTACAGGGTCGTGAGAGTTTAACCACTTTAACTCTCATACTTATATACCCTGTAAGGACCAAAGCAATTTTTACACTTCATCTAAAGGCCTGTTGATATGGTATTAACTTTGTCATTGTTAAAAAAAAAAAAAAAGAGGCTTTCTCCTGGTAATATGGTCTTGCAAAAAATAAAATATTTAAACAGATATAAACATAAAGATGGATGACTATTTAAATATATTTAATAGTGACAATGGAATCCTGTGAAATGAAAAAGAAAACACTAATGCTAAATAAGAGAAATACAAATAAAATCAACAGCAAAATATTACCAAAGGGGAGGAAAGGTATTTAGCGTTGGTTAGGTGTTAATTAGAAACACAGTTTATATACTGCAATTCTTTAATGATATCTTATGCAGATCAAAGATCACCACTTTGCTCTGCTGTGAGTGAACAAGAGTTCACAATCTAACAATCAAGCCAAGGGGTTACAATGTAACAACTATAACGTTGTTGTATCATAATTCTTGTGACACTGTTCTGCAAGTGTCAGTTTACACAGGAGCAACTGTAACCACTCCTGTCCCTGTTTAAGATCGTCTTACAGTTACTGCCATAGATAGAATTGATGAAGGGTCATATTTAAAAAAATATATATATTTGCTTGACTCTGCAGAGCATGTCGCAGCTGTAAATATTGAAAAAATGTCTTATTAGGCAAATTATATTTCTCTGCCAGTTTGTCAAATGGTTGCAAGACCTCATTATCAAAAAGTTGACAAAGAAGCAGAATACCAACTCTTTTCCATAAATCAAAATTTTCAAGTTTTGCTACCTCAGACAGTTGCGGATTATTCCATATGGACATATATTGAGTGTATGCCTGATAATGAGTATCTCGTTGAATAGTAGTCCAGATTTTATTAATTAAATAAAATGTGGGATAGTTACGTTTACTATGAAAGTGATGGGCTACTAATAAATGTACCGGTGGATTTATTGGTAATTGAGAAAATATAATTTGTTGTATGGGGTCCTCACAGTCTATAATATTCCAACCATACAATTGCTGAAGTTGAGATGTAAGATAATACTATCTGTCATTAGGAACAGCCAGATCTCCCTCATCTTTAGACAGCTTCAGAATTTCCAATCTAATCTGAGGATGTTTATTCTCCAAATAAGTATTCTAAACAAGGTATCTATTTGTCTAAAGAATTTCTGAGGAAGCTACATAGGACAATTATGTAACAAATAAAACAATTGTGGCATCCATATCATCTTTATCAAATTAGCTCTACCTATTATCGTTAAAGGCAACTTACTCCAAATTTTCCCCTTATGTTTAAGCCCCTTAACCACTTCAATACAGGGCTTTTATACCACCTCAATACAGGGCTTTTATACCACCTCAATACAGGGCTTTTATACCACCTCAATACGGGGCTTTTATACCACTTCAATACAGGGCTTTTATACCACCTCAATACCGGGCCTATTCTGGCACTTCTCTCCTACATGTACAAATCATCATTCTTTTGCTAGAAAATTACTCAGAACCCCCAAACATTATATATGTTTTTTTTAGCAGACACCCTAGGGAATAAAATGATGGTCATTGCAACTTTTTATCTTACACAGTATTTGCGCAATAATTTTTCAAACTCCTTTTTTTTGGAAAAAAAATGGTTTCATGAATTAAAAAATAACAAAACAGTAAAATTAGCCCAATTTTTTTGTAAAATATGAAAGATGATGTTACGCCGAGTAAATAGATACCCAACATGTCATGCTTTAAAATTGCGCACACTCCTGGAATGGCATCAAACTTCGGTACCTAAAAATCTCTATAGGCGACGCTTTGAAATTTTTTACAGGTTACCAGTTTAGAGTTAAAGAGGAGGTCTAGTGCTAGAATTGTTGCACATGCTCTAACGCACGCGGCGATACCTCACATATGTGGTTTGAACGGCGTTTACATATGTGGGCAGGACTTACGTGTTGGTTCGCTTCTGAGCGCGAGCTAACGGGGACAGGGGTGTTTTACATTTATTTTTTTAATATAATTTTTTTTATTTTACTTTTTTTATTTTTACACTTTTTAAAAAAAAAAATTTTTTTTTTTGATCACTTTTATTCCTATTACAAGGAATGTAAACATCCCTTGTAACAGGAATGATGTGTGACAGGTCCTCTTTATGGAGAGATGTGGGGTCAATAAGACCCCACATCTCTCCTCCAGGCTGGAAAGCATGAGATCAGGAAAAATAAATCACCAATCTCATGCTTACTAGCCGCAATCGCGGCTTTGTTTACTTCCGGGAACCCAGGCGTGACGTCATAACATCGCGCCCGGGCCTCCGACGGTCATAGAGAAAATCTCTATGCTCGTCATCCAGCGCCGGACGATTCTTTCTCCGGGCCCCCGGTGGCACGGGAGAGCCCGGAGAAGCACCGGAAGGCGGCGGGAGGAGGGGATTTACCCTCCCGTCGCCTATAAGAACGATCAAGTGGCGGAACTGCTGCTATGATCATTCGTATTGTGCACAGAATCGCTGGCATGAAAGAATGATATCTGAATGATGCCTCTAGCTGCAGGAATCATTCAGATATCCCCTCACAAAGTCAAGGACATCATATGACGTCCACCCAGGATGGGAGATCCCATCTGTAGACGTCATATGACTATGGCTGGGTAATGAAGTGGTTAAGCAATGGATCTAAATTTCTCTCCTTATATGCACTTACTTGGGAAGTAACTTGTACACCCAAATATTTAAATGTAGAAACTACCGCTTTTTGAGAGGCAGAAATTGTCAGGTTGCTCATCAGGGGGTCCACTGGTAAAAGAACTGATTCATCCCAGTTTATTGTAAAACCTGAGAGAACCATATGTATTGATTAACCACTTCAGCCCTCGAAGAATTTACCCCCTTCCTGACCAGAGCACTTTTTGCAATTCGGCACTGCGTTGCTTTAACTGACAATTGCGCGGTCATGCGACGTTGCACCCAAACAAAATTGACGTCCTCTTTTCCCCACAAATAGGATTTCTTTTGGTGATATTTGATCACCTCTGCGTTTTTTTGTTTTTTTTTTGCGCTATAAGCAAAAAAAGAGCGACAATTTTGAAAAAAAATGCAATATTTTTAACTTTTTGCTATAATAAATATCCCCCAAAGATATCTAAAAAAAAATTTTTCCTCAGTTTAGGCTGATATGTATTCTCCTACATATTTTTGGTAAAAAATATCGCAATAAGTGTATATTGATTGGTTTGCGCAAAAGTTATAGCGTCTACAAAATAGGGGATAGATTTATGGCATTTTTTTTTATTAGTAATGGCAGCGATCTGCGATTTTTATCATGACTGCGACATTATGGCAGACACATCGGACACTTTTGATGCTGTTTTGGGACCATTGTCATTTATACAGCGATCAGTACTATAAAAATGCACTGATTACTGTGTAAATGGCACTGGCAGGGAAGGGGTTAACCACTAGGGGGCGAGGAAGGGGTAAGTGTGTCCTAGGGAGTGATTCTAACTATGGGAGGCTGGGCTACGAGTGACAAGACAGTGTTCACTGCTCCCGATGACAGGGAGCAGTAGATCACTGTCCTGTCACTAGGCAGAACAGGGAGATGCCTTGTTTACACAGGCATCTCCCTGTTCTGCAGCTCCATGACACGATCGCGGGCACCCGGCGGACATCGAGTCCGCCGGACCCGCGGTCACACTCACGGAGCTTGTGGCGGGCGCTTGCTGGCATCGGCGTGCCCGATATTCCGCGATTTAAAGGGGATGTACAGGTACGTCCATATGCGCAGCCGTGCCATTCTGCCGGCGTAAATAGTCGTGCAGCGGTCGGCAAGTGGTTTAAGACATTACCGCTTTTAAAGATGACGATGTGTCTCCCAAAAATAAAAGTGTATCGTCAGCATATAAAGCAATTTTGTCCTCTCCCAGACATCTGCAAAATCCGATAATATTTGGTGATTGACAGACAGAAGCAGCCAAAGATTCAAGGGCTAAAGCAGAAAGTAAAGGTTCCACGTTGCAGTGAAAAAGGCTCAGATACATGTCAATTTGAACTCCGTTCCCAGTGGATGCCTTGTAAGGAGAAACATGTCGGGTGGAGCATAACCTGTGACGCTATCACGCTGTACAGCCAGCTGGTCTGATCAACAGCTGTTTCAAATCAATTTTTTTTGCTGAGTGCTTCTTTGGATGTGTAAGTCAGTGTTATCCGTGTGAAAAATAAACCTTTGTTTCGGAAAATACTACACCATGAAGCCTTCCTCTGTTCTGCATTGATCGAGATATTTTAGACACTTTTTAACCAAGGAGAGATTCTGGATACAAAGCCTCTTGGAGTGGTCTGCTTTGATAGCCAGGGACACAACAAAACTATGCTTAATTCATAGAGGGTGGGAGGTGACCACTTTCCAATGCTATGTTAAATACCTCCAGTAATTCTGGCAATAAATCAGTTCTATAAACTTTGTAGACTTCCCCCGGTAACCCATCTGCCCCTGGGGCATTATTATTAGTCAAGCTATCTGAAACAGTTTGAAGTTCAGAGGTTGATCCAACATCTCCCATTCATCTACTGATATTTCTGTTAATTTAATAGATGTAAGAAAGAGATGCAGTTCAACTTTATTATAGGATATTTTACTACTATACAATTTCTTAACCACTTCACTACCCGCCTATTGTAATATGATGGCCACAAGGTGGCTCTGCCATCCTGGGTGGCCGTCATATGACATCCTCGGGCCTCCAGGCAGCTGGGGGGCGCGCACGCGCCCCGTCACTCGGGTGCTGATGCGCGTGCCTGGGGGCCGCGATGTCTGCCAGGTACCCGCGATCGGCAGTTACAGAGCCAGGGACGTGGATCTCTGTGTGTAAACACAGAGATCCACGTCCTGTTAGGGAGAGGAGACCGATGGTGTGTTCCTTGTACATAGTGACACCGATCTCTCACCTCCCCCAGTCAGTCTCCTCCCCCTACAGTAAGAATCACTCCCTAGGGAACACATTTAACCCCTTGAACGCCCCCTAGTGTTAACCCCTTCCCTGCCAGTCACATTTATACAGTAATCAATGCATATTTATAGCACTGTTCACTGTATAAATGTGAATGGTGCCAAAATAGTGTCAAAAGTGTCCGATGTGCAATATTGAAGACCTGACAAAAATCGCAGATAACCGCCATTACTAGTAAAAGATAAAAAATAAAAAATAAATCATAAATCTTTCCCCTATTTTGTAGGCGCTATAACTTTTGCGCAAACCAATCACTATATGCTTGTTGTGATTTTTTTTTACCAAAAATATGTAGAAGAATACATATCGGCCTAAACTGGGATATTTATTATAGCAAAAAGTGCTGGATTGTACAGAGTATGAGTATTTTTTGGAACCTTCTATTTTAAACAGGGAGGGACGGGATTTTTAAAAAATATATTTAAGTGGAGTTCAGCTTTAAGTGAAGTCCTCCAGGAAGTTTCTATACTGTAGAAAATCCACAAGTGGTTACAATGATTACAGGTACATTAAACAGAGCATAGGACTTGATATTTTAGATGACTTCTAATTATAATGGTATATTTTAGTAATGATACACTGAAAGCCACCCTTGTAAAAGCAGGGAAGGGACTAAGAGGAAGCAAAAAAAAGCCTTATTGTAGGGTGTTAGAGTTTTATTTCAATAGCCCTGCTGGCCCTCATCTAAAACATTGCTACATAATATTATATTGTTAATACGTTTGTAGCTTGTCTTAACCTGTGTTGCATGTGCTGAGTTAGGCAGGCAATAGTTTATGCAATTTTCTTTCCTGCAACCATGGGTTACAGGACAGAAAATCATTGCAGTGTTGATGGGGGAACCCCTTCCGCAAAGCTATTGTGTTCTTCTGGCTGGGGGGGGGGGACGTCACAGGGAACATTCCCTGCCAGGAGAACAAAATTATTATTGCTAGCAGCTATAGTCGCTGGCAATAATTGCATGCTAGAAATCCGACAAGCTGGTTGTACCCAAGTCAATTGAGGGATTGACTTGGGTACAATCAGCCTGCACATAGATGGATCAAATCTCAGTCGGTCCCTGCAGAAGCGACCGAAATTCTAACCATCAATGGCCTGCTTTAAATAGGTTACTTTTCTACTGTCATTATTAGATATGAATATTGTTCTTCAGTGAAATTCAAATAAAAATATTTCACATTTTTTACAAGAACTAAAACTGGATCCAAAATAAATAAGAATGTTCCGATGCATCTTGCATTTCACGATTGCATTTCATTCCCCCTTTGATTACTTACAGCATTGACAGTCCTCAGTAAAAATCAGACCTGCAGGGCAATCTTGCTTATAGGTAAGCCCTTTCCAACAGTTCCAGAAGGCATTTCTTTTTCCTGCTACTGGGTATAAACCAGTAGCTTTTCCCACACAGAATCCAGTGCCAGTTGAACTAGGACTATTGCCAGAATGATCATCATGTTTAGAATTACTATGACTACTCTTTGAATGTTCATCAGTACCACTGCCCTTTGGATTGTTTGGGATCTTTGGATGTTGGTTAGATTCATTGTTCTTTTGGTGACTTCCAGTGTTGCTTGGGTGGTTTTCAGACTCACTGCTCTTTGGAGAGTCAGTGCCCTCAGGTTGGCTAGAATGATGCAAATTAGGGTTATTGTGCTTGTGACCAGCTGGAGGAGTTTGGGGTGAAGATGGAGAGGTACAAGCTGAAAAAAAAATCATCATCATTATCAAAATGTTTGTGTTTTTTTTTTTTTGTATTGTATCTATGGAAAATAACTCACCGGTAGACTCAATTCCAAGGGTTTCCTTTAATGCAGAGATAAGGGGGAATTTACCCTGGTTGCAAAATGTACCAGTAAAATCATCCATGTCAAGTGACCAAACCATTGCTCCTCCGAAGTTATTTTGCATCAACCAATCAGCCTACAGTTAAGAAACACAATATTATCAGTAAGTTGTAATGATACATACTTGTATACATACCAATATTATTCTAACAGTCTATAAAGACGAGAAGCAAAACTGACATGTTGATATGGAACATATAGAGGCATCTTAATGCTCTAAAGAGCTATATATCATAAGAAGACCTATTACATATAAAAAATACAAGCGATATAGACATTTTTAAATTTGCTATAATTAAATAATGTATCGCATTATACACATTGTATGTCAGATTTACTTTACGTGTATATGTAGCCAAAACATTTTTTAGTTTTGGATAGAGTAGGAAAGAGATAAAACCCCAGCATTGTTATTTTTCTTGCTGTCTGTGTACCCTTGGAAAACTTTACTTCCCTTTCTGTCCCAGAGATGCAACAGGAAGTTAGTGGAAATCTTCCAAATTTCCCTCTTTGATAGTTGTCTCCTGGACAAGTGTCCTCATTAGAAGATTCCCCCTCACCTTTTGTTCAGGTGACAACTCTAACATTTTGGATTTCTTCTCTCTTTCTGTTTATGTGACAATGGTCACCAGTACAAATAAAAAGGGTGAATCTTCTCAATGGGGAGAGTAATAAAAACTTAACAGATGCCCACTTAGTTTCTCAGGGAATGCAAGTTATTTAAAAAAAAAAAAAAATTCATGGTAAGTACATACATAATAGTATACTGTATGAACGTCGTGCTGTTAGCAATGGTAAAAACTGTATACCAACCGTCTTTGTTTATGGTCATTCTTAAAGGGGTTGTAAAGGTTTGTTTTTTATTTTCTAAATAGGTTCCTTTAAGCTAGTGCATTGTTGCTTCACTTACCTTTTCCTTTGATTTACCTTCTAAATGTTTGTTTTCTTTTCTGAATTTCTCACTTCCTGTTTCTCCTCACTGAACTTCACACCATCATCCGAGTGGTGTGGAGTCAGCCAGAACAGTTTACTGAACAGCTTACTGAGGAGGAACAGGAAGTGAGAAATTCAGACATAGAAAACAAAGAAAATAAATATTTAGAAGGAAAATCTAAGGAAAAGGTAAGTGAACCAACAATGCACTAGCTTAAAGGAACCTATTTAGAAAATAAAAAACAAACCTTTACAACCCTTTTAAGTATAAATACCAAGCTCTTTGAAGATGAAAAAGAATAACTAACAACACGTCAAAACAATTTAATTTGTAGTTACAATAATGATAAATAAAAAGTTTTAGCATACTGTAAATGTTATGTAGGTATTTAAAAAGTACCTTCAGCTGGAAACTGATAGTGTTATCATACCCCACCCAGTAACTGCCCTGGAAGGCATAAGGAACATCTTCTGAAAAAGACCATTCACTCCTAGCCCCAGTTTTAAGAAAATGGCAGATCTAAAAACATGAGACAAGAAAAGAAACAATAGCTTGTAATAAATATGTACTTAACTGCTATCAATTTAAACCATATTAAAAGATACATTATGCTGTGCTGTATAGTTACAGTACATAGTTGTTTAGATTAAAAAGGTCCATCAATTAAATTTCCCCCATAGATATGCTAGTTAAAATGCCTACAGTAAAAAAAAAAAAACATTTAGAATTGCTGCCAGTTTACCTCAATAGAGGAAGTGTCCTCATGGCCCAAATATGGCAATTAGATAAATCAATAATTTAACATGCCATAAAATATTCCTGTTAATGTGAGCAGCCCAAAATATTTCCCAAGACAAAAACTGAATGGTAAACAACTTGACTACAAGCCTTCAGAATTTATTTTACATTTTTTTACAATAGAAGGCAAACAGGCTGAATTTTCAAAGTCTCTGGTGAGTTTTGAGGATTCATTTCTACCCAGTACCTGGTATGCCCTCGATGCCCCTGTGAGGTTGGTGTATTAAAAGGTTGGATGGTTTCCCTGGCCACCACACTGCACCAGTCATACACACGCAAAAACACAAACACACAAAATATCTCACAAAGTGTTAGTGGTCTGCTAATATTACTTTAGAACTTCAGGATCTTTTTCAGAACTACAATTGCAAGTGTTGTCTCTAAGATTTGGCCTTAATTAAACTTTTAGATAGGTCAATTATGCATTAATATTATGTATGTTTATTATTATACATATTATTAGCTTTAGAAGCTGACAATTGGCATTGCCTGTTGCTGTTGCATCTATGATCTACAGTAAAATCCAGATACTCTCCATTGTGAAATTTCCCTGCAGATTCCCATCAAATATTAACTTTCAAGTCCAGTCAATCTCCCAATATCCTAGTGTTTCTAGGCTAGCTTGAAGGCTTAGCACATTGTGCATTATTTTATCACAGCTTAATTTAAAATGAAAAACTAAACAACACTGGTTCCAAGCAGTGGCGGCTGGTGCTCAAATTTTTTGGGGGGGCGCAAACAAACTGAAAAAAAAAACATCAATTGCCGCCACTGTGCCCATTAAACGCAGCCACTGTGCCCAAACGCCACTAGTTTGTCCCCAAATGCAGCCAGTTTCCCCCCATATACAGCCAGTTTCCCCCCAAAATACAGCCAGTTTGTCCCCCAATATACAGCCAGTTTGTCCCCCAAATGCAGCCAGTTTGTCCCCCAATATACAGCCAGTTTGTCCCCCAATAATACAGCAAGTTTCTCCCCCATAATACAGCCAGTTTGTCCCCCATAATACAGCCAGTTTGTCCCCCATAATACAGCCAGTTTGTCCCCCATAATACAGCCAGTTTCTCCCCCATATGCAGCCAGTTTGTCCCCCATATACAGCCAGTTTGTCCCCCAAATGCAGCCAGTTTGTCCCCCATAATACAGCCAGTTTGTCCCCCATAATACAGCCAGTTTGTCCCCCAAATGCAGCCAGTTTCTCCCCCATAATACAGCCAGTTTCTCCCCCATATGCAGCCAGTTTGTCCCCAATATACAGCCAGTTTGTCCCCCAAATGCAGCCAGTTTGTCCCCCATATACAGCCAGTTTGTACCCCAAATACAGCCAGTTTGTCCCCCATATACAGCCAGTTTGTCCCCCAAATACAGCCAGTTTCTCCCCCATATGCAGCCAGTTTCTCCCCCATAATACAGCCAGTTTCTCCCCCATAATACAGCCAGTTTCTCCCCCATATGCAGCCAGTTTCTCCCCCATAATACAGCCAGTTTGTCCCCCATATACAGCCAGTTTCTCACCCATAATACAGCCAGTTTCTCACCCATAATACAGCCAGTTTCTCCCCCATATGCAGCCAGTTTGTCCCCCATATACAGCCAGTTTGTCCCCCAAATGCAGCCAGTTTCTCCCCCATAATACAGCCAGTTTCTCCCCCATAATACAGCCAGTTTGTCCCCCATATACAGCCAGTTTCTCCCCCATATACAGCCAGTTTCTCCCCCATAATACAGCCAGTTTCTCCCCAATAATACAGCCAGTTTCTCCCCCATATGCAGCCAGTTTGTCCCCAATATACAGCCAGTTTGTCCCCCAAATGCAGCCAGTTTGTCCCCCAAATACAGCCAGCTTGTCCCCCCCCCAGCCCTGCACTTACCTTCCTCGAGTCAGCGCCGTCCTTCTTCCGTCCTCGATGTCTTCTCCCGCCCTCGATGTCACTTCAGCCAATCAGGTTACCGGTAACCAGACCCGGTGAACCTGATTGGCCAGGGAACGCACCCCCGTGCGTCCTCTCATTAGGTATTTAGAAGCCGATTACAGCCGCTGGCTCTGATAGGCACTTCTAAAGGCCAATCAGACGCTGTTATTCAGATGGCCGGCGCTCAAGGGGCCATCCATCTGAATAGTGGGCGGCAGCAATACATAGGTTCATGCAATGCATGAACCTATGTATTGTTGTGAGTGACGGCCGGGCGCAGAAGCGAGCGGTAGCGGCGCTTCTGCACCCATTATGGTCGCGCCGCCATGTGTAAAAAAAAAGACATTAAAAAAAAGGGCCCGTTTTTTTTTTAATGGTGACCACAGGAGGGGGGGCGGTGCCCGGGCTCCCCCTATGGACGGGCCGCCACTGGTTCCAAGACTGAGCTTCAAGATATACCATTAATAATGAGTATGAAACCTTAATGACATTTAGCAGGACACAACCTGTACTACATGCCTGCGCATCTTCCAAAAGAGGAGATAAACAACACAGTGGTACGCATCTGGACAAGGAGTACTAAAACTAGCTGAGTATGAAGATGAGGAGGAGGAGGCTCAGTTAGATCAACTCAATATGGGGTTTTAACACAGGGTAGTGAAACTTTTAGAAAATGTTTAAAAATTGTCCTTACCCTTTAACCCATCTCTTAACTCAAACATAACACATTTTCTACTCTTAGGCCTCGTACACACGACCGATTTTCTCGTCGTAAAAAACACGTCGTTTTTTCGACGAGATTCTTGTTAAGCTTGTCGATTTTCTCGTCAAGCTTTCTATGCGTACACACTGTCATTTTCCAATTTCCTCGTGGTTCTCTGCGCTCACGTCCAGCACGTACGACGGCACTATAAAGGGGAAGAACTTTTTCTTGGCGCCACCCCTTGGGCTGCTTTTGCTGATCTCGTGTTACCGCGTGTGAAGTAAAAGTTTGGGAAGAGACGATTCGCGCTTTTCAGTCTTCGTACTTTTCAGATCGTTTTCTGCCGTTCAGTTTGAGCTTGTGGGTTCGTATCTTGACTTTCAGGGTGTCTAGGCAGGTCGTATCTGTTTTACAGTGCGTTCTTGCCTGTTCGTTTCTGAATTTCAGTTTGTTATTCATAGGCCTTGCTGTTCTAAAGTGCGTTCTGTTCTGTACGTTCTGATTAGACGACCGTTTCCTAGCCATGTCGCCTGGACGTTCTCGTCGTCGAGTTCGTGCTGTGCGTGCGCTTGGTGTTGGTCTGCTTGTTTTGGACCAAGACCAGTCCATGAATGGTGTGAGGAGGAGTTCATGGACCAAGAATTGGTTGCTCCAGCGGGACCAATTCTGCCACATGCCTCTGCTGCGGGAGATCGTCGAGAATAATCCTGAGGACTACAGGAATTTTCTGAGGATGTCTGACCCCGTTTTTCAGGAACTGTTGGCTTTGGTGTCCCCCTATATTACCAGGAAGGACACCGTTATGCGGGAAGCCATCAGTGCTGAGCAGAGGCTCATCGCCACGTTGCGTTACCTGGCGACAGGGAGAAGTCTTCAGGACTTGAAGTTCACCACAGGCATCTCCCCCCAGGCTCTGGGCCTCATAATCCCAGACACCTGTTCTGCTATTATACAAGTCCTGCAGGAGGACTATATTAGGGTAAGTTTTCTCCCTTAACATCACATTTTATGTATTACATGTATGCTAATGTATTGTATTTCTTTCATCCTTCCCTAATTACCATGATTGTAATATGCTGAGAATGTCCTCTTTGTCCCCATGCATGTTGGAAGCTTTAGATTGCCCCTTTTTTATCCTCCCTAAATATTTCCCCTCACTAACTTTTCCAGCAGGGGCGCCTGTTGCTCCAAATGTTGGGGGGTTCCAACCCCAATTTCGGAAATAAACTTCCTCCTTTTTTGCTCTGTTGCCTAATAAACGCCCCCAGTTGTCCCCTCCAATGCAGCCATTTAGTCCCCTCTAATGCAGCCAGTTTCCCCCCAGCCCTGCACTTACCTTCTTGTGGTCAGCGCCATCCTTCTTCTGTCCTTGATGTCTTCTCCTTCCCTTCATGTTGCATCAGCCAATCATGTTACCATTAAACAGACTTGGTGAACATGATTGGCAGAGCAGCCTGTCAGTGTTTACACAAGGAATGCCCCCCTCCTTGCGTCCCCGATATTTCTTTGAGGAAGCCAATTACATCCCTCAGGTTGTAATTTGCAAGACTATTTTAATACCTGTTTCTGCTCTGCAATTTTAACCCCCTAAATGCCGCAATTATTCATATGTCGGTCACTTTACAAGAGGCCATCCACCTGAATAGTGTGCGGCATAGACAATACATAGGTTCATGCAACGCATGAACCTATGTATTGTTCTGAGTGATGGGCACAGGAGAGAGGGGACAGTGCTCCAGCGCCCACTCTGGACGCACCGCCACTGCAATGCTATCCTGTGGCCAAACACATCTCCCCCCCCCAAAAATAATTTAGTAATGGCCCATCAGAGGGGGTGATGAATATGATAAATGAGCCTTCCATTATACTTTTTTTACACACCTTAATAAACATATAATTAGATTGATGTTGGTCTCTAATTTTTTGGGATAGAATTTCCTTGTAATGTATGCCTTTGTTTTTCTAATATTATTTCATCTTGTTTCACTCCACAGCTTCCTTCCACGCCACAGGAATGGCAGACTGTGGCATCGGAGTTTGCCACGCGGTGGGACTTCCCCAACTGCGGTGGTGCCATAGACGGGAAGCACGTCCGCATCGTGCCGCCACCCCGTTCTGGGTCCTACTACTACAATTACAAGGGGTTTCATAGCATTGTGCTGATGGCGGTGGTGTCAGCACGGTATGAATTCCTCTATGTTGATGTAGGGAAGAATGGCCGGATGTCCGATGGGGGATCTTTCATCCAGACGGAGTTTGCCCTCCGTCTCCAGAGTGACGACCTTGCATTGCCACCGGATGCAGGGAATATTGAAGGACTCCCCTTTGTTTTCTTGGCTGATGAAGCCTTCGGACTCGGACGGCATCTTATGAGGCCATTTCCACAGAGGACCCTGACCCCAGAGAAGAGTGTGTTCAATTACCGGCTGGCCAGGGCCCGAAGAGTCGTTGAAAATGCCTTCGGCATAATGGCCAGCCGGTTCCGCCTTTTTATGACTTCCATCCACTTGGCGGACTACAAAATAAACTATGTAGTGTTATGCTGCTGTGTGCTACACAACTTTCTGAGCCAAAAATCTAATTCCTATATGGCCTCAGTTTTGCCAGAGGCTGGACTTTCCCCTGCAAATCCCCTTCCGGGCCTGGAATCTGCCCGTCTTGGCTTGCCCCCCCAAAATGCCCGTGTGGTTCGGGACAAATACATGGAGTATTTCACGGGTAGGGGGGCAATTCCTATGCCAGCCTATGTCTAAGTATCCCAATAAAAATCTTGTTTAAACCTTTAATTATTTGTTCTTTCCTGTCTCCTAGTTTGTCTTTGTGCATTTGTAGTGGCAAGTGTATTTTACTTTAGTAAATAACAACCAATTTCACTATGTTACCTTACAAAAGAACCAAATAAGCTTAGAGAGTATTATAAAAAGAAGCTACACGTTGTTTTTGGTCAAATATTTTACTCTCTGCACATTCTCTTTTTTTTTTTTGTTTTACTTTGGGGTTGGCCTGGCCACAACCCGGCAAATTTTGGCTTATGAAAATACAAAAATACCACTTGCATTTCTAAAATTACAACATTGGATACCTCTGAGCAATCTGAGACATTCAGTTACACAAACTATGTCTCTATGTGCCCGTCCTAATATGGGGTCCTGCCACCCCTTGCCCAGCCAAAAATTCAATATGCACACATTTTTACTTTTTTGCAAATAGGAAGTTTACAATCCTGATCCCTATTGTCAACATGTGCTATCTGCCATCAGGGGTGATCAATGGACGTGTTTTGGGGGTGCATCCCCTTCCTCAGTTCACCGACTTTTGATACGAGGAAGGGGTTGCACCCACAAAAGACGTACATGGATATCCCCTGATGGCAGATAGCACATGTTCACACACTGTGTGCATATTCAATTTTTGGCTGGTTTGTTACTCAAAAAATTATTAAAAAATATAAAAACAAACATGTAAAAACAAATGTGTTTGGATGGCTTATTGAATTCTCCCCAAAACATCGAGAATGTCTTTAAATGTTTGTTCCATCACATGGATTCTTTGTTTAATTAGGTCCAGTTCCGTGCTACATTCCATCACTTGCTGGATGAGGCGGATGGCACTGTCAGCAGAGAACCGTGTGCTATCCTTCACAACATTTCCATCCCCTAAAAACCATAAAAAAAATTTAATAAAACTCTGCAGGCCTACCTCGCTTACCTTAAGCTGTGGTGTCAGATACTGACCTGTTGTGGTGACCAGATCCACAACGTCATCCACCTCTCCTTCCTGCACTTCTCCTTCCTCCACCTCAACTTCCTGCACATCTTTCGGTTGTGGATCTTTGGGAGTTTGGGGTTGCTTGGAAGTTGTGGGGTGCATGTGCTCCCTGGAGTGTCCTCCTCCCAGTCTTCTCTCCCCTATGAGAATAAAACCAAAGGTCTATTTATCACACTGTAAAAATCTCATTGTTAAACTAAAAACAGGCTAAATTGTTTGGAAGTGGGGTACAAGTGTGTGTTTGTGCGGAATTTAAAGAAAAATGCATTATTTATGACCCCAAATATGTTTAGTATTCACATTTGGATGTAATTTTTTGGACATGGAGGCACCACAAATAAACTCTGATGCACCTGTGTGGGACACCCAAAAAAGGCGGGTCTGGTGGCCCACACTATAGTGCTCCAAAGTACAGATGTGGAAGCAGCTGCTGAGTGTCCTCTCCTTTACACTGATAAAAGTTTGCATTTCATTCTCCTTACAAACACATCATCTAGACTTAAAAATTATCCACAATACTTGATCAAAAATGGCAGATGTCTAATTACTTTTGTGGCTCTTAAATAAGCCAAAACCGCGGATAGTGGCCGAACGAAGTGTCGGTAACGTAACGAACGATTACTGTGCCCAACCTAGTTCAAAATATTACATTTTGGAAGGGAGTCCAATATGATAAAAAAAAAAAAAAAAATGTCAGTTTCTAAAAAGATTAATAGCAGAAAGGTCGTCATTTTACTTACTTTTAGCGAGCATCCTCTTTATGATCCTCAACTGGTCTGGCTCCCTCAGTTTGAGGTCTGACCACCTCTTTCTGAGCTGCTCATTTGAGCGTTTCACCCCGAACTTCGCCCTCAGACTCTTCACAACTTTAGTGAGGATTTTGGCCTTCCTTCTATTTGGTTTGCTATACGGCCCATGCTTGGCATCATAATCAGCCTTGACCAAGATGTCCACCATCTCCGCCATCTCCGCCAAAGACATATTCGATGCCTTGAATCTCCTCCTTGATCGTGACGTGTCCTCGGTCTCCGGGCTTGTCTCCTCGCTAGTTGCGGAATTATCAGACACCTGCTGTAACTCCGCCATATCTGTCTGCGCGCCGAAAGAGAAGGGGCGGGGAAAAGATGTTAGTTAGAACGTCATGGGTGGGCGACGTGTGCGGAGCGACGTGTTCGAATTTTGACGCATGCGTGGTGTGTATATAGCAAACACACATGTGACTATAGTACGTTCGGTGTGCGGAGAGAGGAGTTCAAGTGACGGACGTGCGAACGAAGGTATGTGATTTTGTGAGACTTGTAAAAATTGTTGGCCTATACTGTCTTGAGATTGGTGGAGGATATATATGGTGACTAGGATGTGAAGGAGGTTAGACTGTTTGCCTCACATTATTTAAATATAATTTATTTTACTTGCAGATACAATATGAATGTCTTTATTAGCGACAAAGAGTTCCTGGCGGAATTTATTGACCGGGTAAGGGAGCTGCCGGCTCTGTGGGAGACCAAAAACCCCATCCATAAAAAAAAGGGGTGAGAAAAGCAGCGCTGGAGAAGCTGCTCCCATTTGTGCATACCAAGGTGCCCACAGCCACAGCAAAACAAGTGGACACTAAAATTGGGAGCTTGAGAGGTACCTACAGGACTGAACGCTCTAAGGTGCTGGCTTCTCAGAGGTCAGGAGCAGCAGCAGATGATGTTTATGTCCCGATTTTGTGGTACTACAGCAGGATGTCCTTCCTGGATGACCACATTGAGCCAAGGCCATCACTCTCCACTCTTCCCCCCAGACTTCCCTGCAGCCAACCTGAGCATTCTCTGGAGCAAGAGGAGGCAGCCATCCTGGATGATCCTGATTTGTCCATCTGGAGCCAGGTATAGTATTAACTGAAAATGTAGTGGGATAAAATTAATGTTTCCCAAATATGTCAGGATGAGAAACATACATTATTTTGTATTCCACAAGTGAAATCATGATCTGTAGACATTATTCTGCACTTAATTGTGTGGTAAATAGTCAAGCTGATGTAGTGATAAATTTAAAGCAAGGATTTATGCATTTACATTCTAATTGCTTCCATCAGGATTACAAAGTTTGATGCAAAGATTAAACCAACATATTAAACTATGTTCCTTTTTCATACACAGGATGAAATCAGCCAGGAGGAGGGTCTGGAAACTGTCAGGCAGGAGGAGGAAGGGCCCAGTGGCAGCCAGGAGGTGGCAGGGCCCAGTGGCAGCCAGGAGGTGGCAGGGCCCAGTGGCAGACAGGAGGTGGCAGGGCCCAGTGGCAGACAGGAGGTGGCAGGGCAAAGGAGAAGCACCAGATCCCAGGTGCCTCCCATCCGGCTTCACAAAAGAGGCAGGAGGGACAGGACCACCAGTGAGGCAGCAATGGCCCTTATTAAAGAGGCCCATGCCACCCTCAAGGAGCCCACATCCCCTGAAGAGGCCATTGCCGGCCTAGTGGAGGCTAAGTTCAAGGTGATGAGCATGGAGCAACGCCTCCTATGCGAGCCCCTGCTCATCACCTTGCTCAACAAGGGGGTGATGGAGCAAATTACCCCCAATACCGCCATATGTGAGGTGGCCCAACTGACCCAACCTCAACCTCCACCTCCACCTTCCTCTTCTGCCCCACCCCCCTTCTGCTACACCTCCACCTTCTGCCCCACCCCCTTCTGCTACACCTCCACCTTCTGCCCCACCCCCTTCTGCTACACCTCCACCTTCTGCCCCACCCCCTTCTGCTACACCTCCACCTTCTGCCCCACCCCCTTCTGCTACACCTCCACCTTCTGCCCCACCCTCTTCTGCTACACCTCCACCTTCTGCCCCACCCTCTTCTGCTACACCTCCACCTTCTGCCCCACCCCCTTCTGCTACACCTCCACCTTCTTCTTCTGCCCCACCCCCTTCTGCTACACCCCCACCTTCTTCTTCTGCCCCACCCCCTTCTGCTACACCTCCACCTCCTCCTCCTGACAGGAGTACCCCTCCAGTGGGCCTGCCTCCAGCCAAACGAAGAAGGAAGGCTGCAGGAAAGGCTGCAGGAAAGGCTTCAGGAAAGGCTTCAGGAAAGGCTGCAGGGAAGGTTGCCAGGAAGAAGAGGAAGTGATGGCCTTGCTTCATTGTGGTCGGACAGAAGGCAGCCTGTTGTAGTACCACACACTTGGGACATATATCTCACCTGCTGCTGTTCCTGACCTCTGGGAGGCCAGCATCAGATTGTGTTCTGAAATGTGGGCCTTCTCAAGCTCCCAATTTTAGTGTCCACACAGGGTTGCTGTGTGCTCTGGGGTCCCTGGGATGCACAAATGGCAGCAGCTTCTCCAGCGCTGCCTTCTCTTTATTTAATTTATAAACATGAATAAATGTGTTTTTTGTTTAAGTTCATACTTGACTATGTGTATTTTTAAATAAAAAAAAACAAGCTTTGGAGTAAGCAGATACATTTGACTGACAATAAAAGGCACAGATATCACCCCCCCAAAAGAATAACTAAATCTGATTAGCACAAAAACATGGTGTGAAATTTTAAAAATATAGATTTGAAAATTAAATGGGAGATCGCTATCAAAACATTGAGAAATTATAATTAACATCATTTTGAAAAATCTAACCATTTAAATTATTCCTAAAAACTTGCACGATATAATACACATAAATCTTATAAAGAGCAGCATGAAAAAGGTTAAAAATAAGGCAGAACTCTGTGTGAATATCAGCAGCAAAAGAAGGTCACTAGTTTTGATTAATGTAACATTCTAACGAAGAATTCAATGCAGAACATTTAAACTATGAAATATTTATGAGCGTGACGAATGTGCTCTCTCCATTATGAAGGCTTGTTTTACCAGAAGATGCGCTCCCGTCTCATAGTTGCTTGTGAGCATGCGCGCTTTTGGAAGAGTCGTAAAAGCATACACACGAACCATTTTCTCGTCACAAAACAGGCCGACGAGAAACACGACGAGGAAATCTGGAATCCTGACGAGAAAATAGAGAGCAGGTTCTCTATTTTCTCGTCGAGATTCTCGTCAAGTTTCTCGTCGTAAAACCATACACACAAACGTTTTTCTAGACAAAAAAACTCTCGCGGCACTTTTCTTGACTGTTTTGGACGAGAAAATCGGTCGTGTGTACGAGGCCTAAGAAAATTTCTCCCCACTTTCTATCTTGATGACACCTTTAATGTCAAGATGTCACCAGGGCCAGAAGTAATGGGAAATTTCCCCAACATGGACACAAACCTGACAAAGAGTCTAACCCTTCCTTATGCTTTCCAAGACCAAAACAATTTTGCCTGGAATTGGGCTTTAACAATTCATATATAAAATTATTATGAATGAATTGGAAATATGGTATAGTTTATAGTGTTTTTATTTTTTTTTGCCATTTACACTACTACTCCATCTTGAATGATCTAAAGAAAATCTGCTTCATATTTAAATGGCTAGAAAGGGGGGAACTGGCTAAAACTTGTATACAAGGTCACATTTTTTGTTTATAAGCCCATTATTTACTTTAAATTGTTTGAAAATGCTTATAGGAATGCATACCTAATTAGAGGCATTGGTCAATTGCAGGATGAATTAATAGGTAACCTTCATTTAGGCTTGGTTCACATATGAGCTGCATGTGGCTCACAGCAGGGGCCCGGTGCATCCTGGTTCACCATTTCAGGCCCAATTTTAGCCCAAATTTTGGGCTGAATTTGGACATGAAAAGGATCAAAAGACGCACAGCGTTTTTTGTGCAAAACGCACCGGACCCGCTGCTGAGATATGTGAACCGGCTTCATAGAGAGTCGGTCAAAATCTCCTGCTATTGCGAATTGGATGCCGTTATCCGCATCCAATTCGCAATGGTGTGAACCCAGCCTCAATGGTTAGTGTTCCAATATATGAATTACAAAGATTAATGTTATTCTTAAAAAAAAAATATCAACTTTAAAAAAGGCATATGGGGGCGTGGCTACGGCATGCACGAGTGAGGACGTGCTCTCTCAGAGCTCCGTGAGGCCCGCGCTCTAATCGGCACATTCGGCGGCTTCTAGTGGGGGAAATACACCGCTGCTCGGATGCCTGCAAAGCGCAAACCATCCCCGCACCCACAGCAGACACCTCGAGGCCGATCCGGATCGCTGGATAACTTCTTTGAGACCCGCAGCAGAACAGCAGGTAAAGCTAAGATGGCGTCCGGCGCCCACGCTGCTAGGGCTGCCTCCCCCAACGGCTCCCCGCACTTGCCTGTGCACACCCTGCCTTCCCTTCCTTCTCTCTCCGGCTCTGTAAGCATGGAAGAGCCTGCACATGGAGGTGATCCCTGGGATGATAAAGATATCCGTGCCCACATCCTCTCCCTCCCCACTAAGGCTGACTTGGAGAGGTTTACTAGCAGATTGGAGATGGCTTTTAAAAAGGACATTGAGGCCCTGCAGGCTGACACTGCACATTTGGGTGATAGAGTGGAGACTCTGGAGGCACAGTGGGATGAGACTGCTCCAACCCTGCAGGACCTCTCTGATCACTGCAAACAACAAGATCGCAGGCTTGAGGCTCTGCTAGATCAAATGGATGATTTTGAAAATAGGAGTCGCAGGGTTAACATCCGCATCAGAGGCCTACCTGAAGCCACTGGCCCCAGAGATATCATCCCCACCCTGCAAGGGATCTTTAAGCAAATTCTAGGCCGACAGGCACCTGAACATTTTGAAATCGACCGGGCCCACAGAGCCTTGCGGCCCCCCTCTGATGATCCTGATAAGCCCAGAGACATTATCTGCAAGCTGCACAAATACTCGCTTAAAGAACGCATCATGAATCAAGTTAGGGGAGTCAGATTTGTGGACTTTGACGGGGCCAGGCTGACATTCTTTCCAGATCTCTCCAGACGCACACTGATGCAACGCCGAGCTCTTAAGCCACTGTTGGCGGCTCTACAGGATGCCCAGCTTCCCTATTGGTGGGGTTTCCCGTTTAGCCTCTCCGCAACTAAAGATGGCAGACAGGTCACACTACGGAGCAGGGATGATCTGCCCCGATTCTTGGAATCCCTAGACCTGCCCCAGGTCGACATCCCAGATTGGAGGTCGCCGTCTGACATCTCTCTTCCCGCACGCCCTGAAACGTGGCAGCCCGCTCGCCGGAGACGTCGCCGCGGACCCAGGCGAGGTCCCCCTGGCTCGGCGCCTCCATCTCGCCCCCCGCAGGGAAAAGACTGAACGACTGAACTGCTTTTTGCTGGCTCCTGAGACGTCTTTGTTTCACTTTTTTGACTTCCCCCTAGCCGCCGTATCACCTTTCTGCCCCTGGCCGAGGGGTAGATGAGCACCTTTAACTACTTGCGGGTCCTCATGCGGACTTGCTCTTGGTGCCTTACCACTTCCCCCCAATAGGTCAACTCCTTGGAGTTACGTGTCCCATTTTGGGAATGCCTCTGCTCGCTGGCCTTCACCATCTCCTCGTCTTGAGGGGGGGGGGGGGGTGGAGGCTCCCGACTGGTGGCAATGTTGCACTTTGTTGCGCCCTTTGGGCTTGTTATTTGTGTTTGTGTTTTTGTTTCCTGTATTTTTCCCTCCCCGTTTTTTTTCTATGTCTTATTTTCTATGACACCTGCTATAACCTTGGTTTGTTTTTTAGGCTCCTGTGTGTAATCCCTGTGCTCCTGGTGTCCTTCGCTGCAGGCCTGTTGTGCTGTGGGTCTCTCTTCCCTCTTGCCGCCGGCCTAGTGGCCGCACCCGTTGAACTCTCATTATGGCTGCTCTGAAAGTCGTGTCATACAACGTTCGTGGCCTGGGCTCCCCGTCGAAACGCAGTAAGTTGTGGCTTGAGATGAAACGCATGGGGGCACACATACTTTTTTTGCAGGAAACGCACTTTCGACCTGACTCGGTCCCCCGCCTTCCCAACCATTTATATAGCTCCTGGTATCTTAGCAACTCCCCCCGTCTTAAATCGGGGGGAGTGGCTATAGCGATACATAAAAATTGCCCTTTTGTGATGACGGACCAATTGCTCGACCCGGAGGGTCGGTTTGTGTTTGTCAAAGGCACCATATATACCCGCATGTTCACCTTTGCAGCCGTGTACGCCCCGAACCACAAACAGCTTACCTTCCTGGACTCGGTCCTGGAGTCCCTGTCCACCTTCCGGGAGGGACAGCTCATCCTGGGGGGGGACTTTAATGTTAGCCCTGACCCACACGTGGATACGTCCTCGGGCCACTCGACTCATTCCTTTGCCTTCCTGAAACACTTTAGAAAGTCCGTACAAGAGCACCATTTGGTCGACTGCTGGAGACTTCTCCACCCTACGGATAGGGATTATAGCTACTTCTCTGCCACGCATAGAGTATATACCCGCATTGACCTTCTGGTGATGGACCAGTTCTCGCTTGATTCCCTTGCTAACGCCTCTATTGGGTCCATTACTATTTCGGACCATGCACCGGTCTCCATCTCCCTGCATCCTCTGTCAATGGAGGCACGGTCGTGGAGCTGGCGTCTAAATGATGGCATCCTAGATGATGCGGTCGCCCAGAAGCGAGTGTCAGATACCATTTCCCTGTATTTCTCAGAGAACAAACCGGGGGAAGTTAGCATGGGCTCTGTATGGGAGGGGCATAAGGCGGTGGTTCGGGGGGAGCTGATATCTCAGGGTACGAGACTGAAACGGGCCAGGGAAGGGGAACTGCAGACCCTCTTGACCAAAATACATGCAGCTGAGCTGCTGCATAAACGGAAACTAACCCCTGACTTGGCATCTAAATTACAATCCCTGCGACAGGAGTTGGCTGCGCTGTTAGACACCAAAATTAAGGCGCGCGTTCGACATTTGGCACACAAATTCTATGAATTCGGCGATAAATGTGGGAGGTTACTGGCTAGGGCCCTTAAAAGCCGACGTGCCTCAGGACATGTCCACAAGCTTGCCTCCTCGACGGGACTTCCGGTCGTTCACTCCTCAAAAATTGCCAATGTCTTTAGGGACTTCTATGCCCGCTTGTATCATCTCCCTGATACTTTACATGGCGCGACAGAATCCCGACGGGTTGACCGCATTCATCAATACCTCACAGAGGCCAAGTTCCCGCAGCTAGAGGCGTCTGTATGTAAGCAGTTGGACTCACCCATCACTACTGCTGAAATTCAGAAGGTGGTGAAAGACCTACCCAATGGGAAAAGCCCTGGCCCTGATGGTTACACAAATACCTACTACAAAAAATACTCTGAGGTGCTCTCTGGTCCCATGTGTACCTATTTCACGGCGCTGGCGTCTGGCACGGCGATACCACCTGAGGCACTGATGGCACACATTGCAGTCCTCCCGAAGGATGGTAGAGATCATACCCTACCGGGCAGCTATAGGCCTATCTCACTTATTAACACAGACGTCAAGATTTTGGCCAAAATCTTGGCTAATAGACTTATGCCGATACTCCCAACGGTCATCCACCCGGACCAGACAGGGTTTATCATGGGCAGGGAAGCCAGGGATAACTCCAACAGAGCACTCCAGCTGATTCATTGGGTGGGGTCGCGGGTGGAGTCTCGCCCCTGTCTCTTGCTTTCCACCGATGCGGAGAAGGCGTTTGACCGGGTGGACTGGACTTATATGCGAACAGTTCTGGCTAGGCTTGGCTTGGGCTCAAGCATGATGGCGTGGATATCCTCCCTCTATAGCTCTCCGACTGCCAGGGTGAAGGTGAATGGGCTACTGTCCGAGCCCTTCCCGATCGGCAATGGGACACGCCAGGGATGCCCGCTGTCCCCTCTCATCTTCGCTCTGACCCTAGAACCACTGCTTAATAAAATCCGCCTTAACAATGATATCAATGGTTTCACAGTCGGTCTGACGGAACACAAACTATCGGCTTACGCAGACGATGTCCTATTCTATGTTTCCGATCCCTTGATATCGCTGCCTAACATCCTGGCGGAGCTGAGGGACTTTGGCCTGCTGTCTAACTTTAAAATTAACTATGATAAGTCAGAAATCCTGTCTTTGAATGTCCCCACGGATTTGCGTACACGGCTGCAAACAGCGTTTCCATTTACCTGGTGCCCAACCTCCTTAAAATACTTGGGAATATATTTGCCCACGAAATGTTCGATGCTTTATGACTGTAACTTTGCTCCGCTGCTTTCCACTGTCAGAATAGATCTGAAACGTTGGGATAGGGCGGCGTTTTCATGGATGGGCCGAGTCAGTGTACTTAAAATGAATGTGCTACCCCGTATTCTGTTTTTCCTGCAGATGGTGCCGATTACTTTGCCCAAGACGTTCTTCTCAACCCTCAATAGCCTGTTCATACACTATATTTGGGGTGGGAAATGCCCCAGGTTAGCCCTTCGCACTATCCAGCGCCCTAAGAATAGGGGAGGGTTGGGGGTTCCAGTGATCCGCAGGTATTATGAAGCAATAGCCCTGCAGCGTATTCTGGACTGGCACCACAATGTCCGGTATAAACTATGGGTACCCCTAGATAAGTTTTTAGCGGGCCGCAACCTGTCACACGCCCCATGGGTTCCCCGAGAAGATAGAGGTCTCTCGGGGCTGGTCTCCCCGTTTGCTGCTCACGCCCTGGCGACCTGGGACAGGCTGAATAAACTGGGGCTGCTTGCACCCCCGGTCTCTCCGTTGGCGCCCCTAGGAGGCTTCCCCTGGTTCGCTCCGGGGGAACACCCTTCCTTCTTTCGGACGTGGGCGGCAGATGGTGAGTCCAGATGCGGCAGATTTGTCCAGGACCATGGCCTATTGCCACTGGCCACTCTAAGGGACCATTACGGCCCCTACCCCATGGATGAGTGGCGTTACAGGCAGCTCCAGCATTTTGTCGCCGGGTTGCCCCAGGGGGTTAGGTCCCCCACTTCGGCTTCCCCCTTTGAACGCTTATGCATGTCAGACTCCGCTGTTCCCCATGCCATTTCGGTGCTGTATGATTTGCTGCAATCCATACATACTGAAGGGAAACCGGGATTCATTGGTGAGTGGGAGAGAGACCTCCGGCGCACCTTTACTGAACCTCAACTAGAGCACTTATATAGCTTGGCACACTCGAGCACAGTGGATACTAAGATGCAGGAGAATAGTTACAAGGTACTGTCCAGGTGGTACAGGGTACCATCCAAACTTGCTAAGATTTACCCCTCTTTCTCAGATGAGTGTTGGAGAGGCTGTGGCCTCAGAGGCTCGTTCCTTCACATCTGGTGGGAGTGCCCTAAGCTGAGGCCCTTTTGGTTAGATATCCATGCACAGATCAAACTGATCTTGGATCTGGAGCTACCCGATTCCCCGTTGGAATCCTTACTGCACTTTCCCACCATTCCCCTCGGCCAATATAGCAAATCCATCCTGCCCCATCTGCTTAATGCGGCTCGGAGGCTGATACCGATTCACTGGAGGACACCTCGGGTGCCTTCCCGTGCGGATTGGGTAAAGTTAGTGAATAATATCATGGCTGCTGAGGAATGGATGGCTAAGTGTAAAGATCGGTACGAGAAATTCTATTCCGTATGGGCCATTTGGATGAACTATGCAAGCCCGCCTGCTTTGTGTGCCCCGGGTCCCTCTCCGGCTGCGACCCCGCCCCCGTAAGGGGCGGAGTCGGAGGGGAGACGTGAGGGTAGCAGGGCGGTTTCTGAAAGGAGTGAGGAACTCCCACAAACCTACAGAAGCTTAAAGTTATGTAATACTTTGGTTGGTGTCACTTTTTCCCCTGGTTGTATAATTTTTTTTTTTTTTTTTTTGTTTCTTGCCCCACCCTTCACCCTCCTTTTTAGTTTTTGTTTTTATTTAACTTTTCACTGAGGTTACTGCCCCTAGGCTTTCGGCCTGCTAACTGTGGACCCAGCCTACTCCAAATTTTTGGGAGTGGGATGGCATCCTCGATAGGGGTATGCCAGACGGAGTCGGATGGGGTGATCCATGTCTGTTTGAACTCATATCACGCTGCTCATATGTTGATTATTATTCCCCCAGATATGGTTGTTACACCGTATGCTTCCACGATTGGCTTTACCACTAACTGTTTGTCCATGGTGGAGGGCTCCTCCTATAATGCTGTATTTTGCAAATCTTTCTACTTTGTCTATTGTCTCTCTGTTTGTCCTTTGAATATATCTTTTTAAATAAAGATTACATAAAAAAATAAAATAAAATAAATAAATAAATAAATAAAAAAGGCATATGCAGTATGGTATACTGTATATTGGTATGAATATGATGCCCTGATAATATTTGCAACTGTTCATTGACTAAATGTTAAATGAGGAGTAAATGTTAGTTTGTTTCACAGATGGAAACTGTTATGTTATGAAATAATAGGCTTAGTTCACTAAGAAATTTTACATTTCTAAATAAAAGAAATGTTCTTTGGCATTATAATATTTAACCATCCAACTGCTATTTCCAGCTCTCACTGTCGAAAACATCCTTATAGGTTAGTAAATTGAGCTTAATGTTGTGTGTTTAAGAGATGGGTTTAATTATGTGCAAAGTATAATAATATTAATAATAATAATTTGATAAGTAAAAGAATGATGCATCTGTTTGCACTTTAGTAAAGATTATATGCGTTATATACTTAATGAACTACTGTGTTTTTTTGTTTTGTTTTGTTGTAGATATTACTGTGAAGAACCACAAACCTCATAGTAAGACCATATTCCAGGCTGCCTTGTATAGATGCCAGCTGGTCCTGGTCCCAAGGTAGGAGCACCAATGGCAGTGTCAAATGTTTTTTTCAGATGGAAAGTGCGCCCATAGGTTGGGAAGCCAACAATGAGTTTGGAAGCTGGTGCACCATGCTTCTTCCAGTAGTACAAGATGTAATCCTTGAAGAGAGACCATTCATGTATACATAATTGATACATAGGAAGGGTGAGTGAATGAATGAGCAAGTAAGAGATAAATAGGTAGATTTATGGACGTTAGTTAGATAGATAGATAAATAGATAGATAGATAGATATTCAGTCAATAGACTGAAAAGCCAACATGTTCCTTACTTTTAAATTCATTCTACTTACAACATTCAAGCTATGTGGTCCAAACAGTGGGCTGTTCTCTCCAGTATAGCCTTCCCAAGAACCATGCAGGTCATAGGTCATAACATGGATGTAATCCAAAGCTCTGTGTAGTTTGGAATAATACCTTCATTTTACTGACATGAAATAACACAATTTGCAACTGTATGTTTTATATATACATATGTGTATATATATATATATATATATATATATATATATATATATATATATACAGATATATCTATATCTATATCCACTTGTCTACCACCCACCGTCAAATGACGGCGGGCGGAAGACTCTCGTTCTGACAGGACGTTTATATGACGTCCTGCCTTTAAATGGAACTAGGGGGCGCGCGCCCGCCGCATTGCTGGGGAACCAATGCGCGTGCCTGGCGGCCGCGATGGCCGCCGGGTACCCGCGATTGCCCAGTACCCGAGCAGGAAAGTGGATCTGTGTGTGTAAACACACAGATCCACATCCTGTCAGGGAGAGGAGACCGATGGTGTGTCCCTTGTACATAGGGACAACCATCGGTCACCTCCCCCAGTCAGTCCCCTCCCCCCACAGTTAGAACACATCTAGGAAACACATTTAACCCCTTCCTCGCCCCCTAGTGTTAACCCCTTCCCTGCCAGTCACATTTATACAGTAATCAATGCATTTTTATAGCAGGGATCGCTGTATAAATGTGAATGGTTCCAAAAATGTGTCAAAAGTGTCTGATCTGTCCGCCGCAATATCGCAGTCACAATAAAAATCACAGATCGCCGCCATTACTAGTAAAAAAAAAAATGCTATAAATCTATCCCCTATTTTGTAGACGCTATAACTTTTGCGCAAACCAATCAATATACGCTCATTGCGATTTTTTCTTTTTTACCAAAAATATGTAGAAGAATACGTATCGGCCTAAACTGAGGAAATTTTTTTTTTTTTTAAATGGATATTTATTATAGCAAAAAGTAAAAAATATTGTGTTTTTTTTTTTCAAACTGGACGCTCTTCTTTTGTTTATAGCGCAAAAAATAAAAACCGCAGAGGTGATCAAATACCACCAAAAGAAAGTTCTATTTGTGGGAAAAAAACAACGCAAATTTAGTTTGGGAGCCACGTCGCATGACCGCGCAGTTGTCATTCAAAGTGTGACAGCGCTGAAAGCTGAAAAATGGCTTGGGCAGGAAGGGGGTTTTCGTGCCTGGTAGGGAAGTGGTTAAATATATAGATAAATATATTTATATTATTTAAACAATGTAGACAGTAACAATTTTCTTACTCAGAGATTTGAGGTATCTCATAACTTGACGGAATGTTGCCTATACCAGAGGCCACAGCTGCAGTTATCATCAGTCTCGGTTTCTTGGCTTTTAAGGCTTCTAATTCAAAAGCTGCTTTAATTTCCTACAGAAAAAATATTAAACATGTTAGAATGGAATTTATCATTTATTCCAGCCCTCTTAGAAAGATCAGTGATGTGTTATAAAACACGTACGGTAAGTTATTGTATTTGGTAGCAGTTGACAGCTGACATTCCAAGATTTCATTAGAATAAAATATTTATGTGAAATCTTTTTTTTTTTTTAAATCTACAGTTACTTTAAAAAATTTATATTTTCAACAACTAATATTGGATAATGTGCACTGTATAATTATTACATGTGTATATGCAGTACATGTGATACATTTTAGTCTCCTGACATGTACCAGCTTACCTGGACCAGAAGAGTAAAGAGGTGTCTGTCCTGTGGGGGGCTACCACGGGCCCCAGGGTATTCCCAATCTATATCCAGACCATCAAAGTCATACTTTTGTAGGAACTCAATCACAGATTTAATAAACTTTTCACGGTTCTTGAATGTTGAGACCATAGTAGTAAAACTATGCAGTGAGAAAAGACAGCAAATTTTGTAATACCGAGATATATTACAATCAGTGTGTACGTTTATTTTGCATTATTGTAATTTAAAGGGAAAGTCTGCCAAAAATGGCCCAGGTTTTGGTGGATGTTGTAGAGTTAAACCATCTAACAGTTTTATTTATTTCTGCTGCACTCCAGAGGGAAAACTTCAATGCTTGAGTTCTGGACATCTACTGCAGTATTTATCATGGGTAGGAAGGTCCCTCTCTCGATGTGGATTATATTTTACAGTTATAGTAAATGCAGCAGAAATATTGGCAGTACCCCATGGTAAGTGGAACAACCAAAACTTCCATGTATGCAGGAAGAGTACCAGGATTTATAGTTTATAGTCAAAGGTTCTCCCTGCTGGTAACCACAAGAGCTCTAAGAAGCCATCAGGTTACTCAACCATATTGTGTATGAGAAATAATAAGGTTCGCTGGCCCTTTGTTAACCACTTAAGGACAGGGCCTCTTTTTTACACTTGTTGTTTACAAGTTAAAATCAGTTTGTTGCGCTAGAAAATTACTTAGAACCCCCAAACATTTTTTATATATATATATATATATATATATATATATATATTTTTTTTTTTATTCAGACATCCTAGAGAATAAAAAGACGGTCATTTCAATACTTTATGTCACACCGTATTTGCGCAGTGGTCTTACAAGCAATTTTTTGGGGGAAAAAATACACTTTTATGAGTTAAAAAATAAGACAACAGCAAAGTTAGCCCAATTTTTTTCTATATTGTGGAAGATAATGTTACGCTGAGTAAATTGATACCCAACATGTCACGCTTCAAAAATGCGCCCACTCGTGGAATGTCAATCACTTTGTCACTTATAAATCTCCATTGGCGACGTTTCTACAGGTTACCAGTTTTGAGTTAGAGGTCTAGTGATAGAATTGTTGCTCTCGCTCTAACAATCGGGGCGATACCTCACATGTGTGGTTTGAACATCGTTTTCATATGCGGGCGCGACTTACGTATGTGTTCGCTTCTGCGTGCGAGCTTGGCGGGATGGGGTGCTTTCAATTTATTTTTATTTTTTAATTTATTTTGCCTTTTATTTTTTATTTTTACACTGTCCTTTTTAAAAAAAATAAAATTGGGTCACTTTTATTCCTATTACAAAGAATGTAAATGTATCCCATGTAATAGAAAAAAAGCATGACAGGACCTCCTAAATGTGAGATCTGGGGTCAAAAAGACCTCAGACCTCAAATTGACACTAAAATGCAATAAAAAATTAAATGTTATTAAAAAAAACTTTCCCCTTTAAGAGCACTCCGCCCACCAATGCTATGGAGCTGAGCGGAAGGCCATCTTTCCCTCACTCGGCATCTAGGCACTGAGGGGAGAGGAACCGGTAATCAACGGAGACGACCGGAGCGGGGCGGGAGGGGGGCCCTTTACTGCCACCAATAAAATTGATCCTGCGGCGAATCTGTCGCAAATACCACTTTTATCTTAAAGAGGAACGCACGCCGTTCCTGAAAATACCGGGATTATGGCAACTAGCTGCTGCAATAACAACAGTATTCAGCATCAAAGTACCGATTTTCAGGTGATTTGTGTGAAGTGGTTAATCTGTACTTACGGTGCAGTTCCAAAGTTCCATCCACCAATAGATATTAAAGTTTTCAAATCCTTGTTCCTATGAAAATAAGATGATGATTGTTTAAGTGCTAAACCTGCATTGGTGTGATATTTGAATGCAACATTTACATTTTCAATTGTGCAATTACATAAAGAGTGTAACTAAAATGATATAATGAATCAGTAGGAAAAGCAACCATTTTAATGCAAAACAAAGATAACCTGTTTACTTGGAGGCCACGTTGGCATGTTAACATAGCATTTGGTTGACTATTAACATTAGAGTTATACTGTATGTCTATGTCTGGTTGTGTCAGTATGGTACTGATTGTGTCTGCAGACATGTTGCTGGTTGCGCCAGAAAATTATTGTTTTTGTCTTTACTAAAGGTTTCTGGTTGTGTCAGTACAATACTGTGCTGACACAACTAGTACATCAGTACATAATACTGTTTTTAATTTTGGCCCTGGCTCTATTCAAAAAAATATATATTTTTGGTTGGAGTTGGAATTTCACGGTGAACTTTAAGTTAATTCTGCAAGTTTGCCAAAATGTAATATATTTATATTACGTAATTTGTAAAAGAAATATTTTTCCATTTGTAGCAGATTGCTTAACTAAAGGAAAAGAGAAGAGAAACCTCTGCTGCTAGCAATCAGTCAGATGAGTAGCTACAATGAGCAGCTCAGTACAAATCAATGGAATTGTAGGCATGATCATACTGTAGATGACGTTACATGTGCGCTACATGTGCGCTACATGTGCGCTACATGTTTCTTTAAGAGAAAAGATGACTCTTTCACACACTTACTGCTTCTTTAGGTTTTGTAAAGCTTCATATTTATCCACGTCATTCCACTCCAAAGTGGTGATTTCATTTTTGGACATTCCAGCAAAGGCATAGATAAGATGAGTACAGAGGCATGGGTCAATATTTTCAGTCTTAAAGCTTCCAAGCCCGGGTCTGTACTGTGCTGAGCTGCTGAAGTAACATGTTAACTTATATGCAGAACCTATGTTTTAAAAAAGAGAAAGTACGTTTATGGCTAGCTTTTACTCCCCCTACCCCAGATGTCTGAAAAATATGAAATGTTAAAAAGAATTTAAGGAAACTTCTAAAGCCCAAATAAGTTATTGGGCTCAGTTTTGGAACACCATACATCACCATGTATAAACACATAAGTGGTCCATATAGTGAACAGAGTTATTTACTTTAAGGTCAAGGTTAAGGACTGTCAGGAATGGTGTCATTACCGGGCTCACCTGCTGGTGGCACTGTTGCATCCGGCACCAGTGGGTATAGTTCTGGTGGCCACCAGCGGGTGTCTCCCCACCAAGACTTTCCACCAGCCATCAAGCACACCTGATCTGGGTCTGCTGGACTATATAAACCCGCCCTTTACCAAGGCTCAATGCTCCAGAATTCCTTCTGTAAGCCTGGTCCCTGCCTGAACCTGATCCGTTACCTGATCCTGATCCTGATCCTGATCCTGATCTGTTCCCTGCCTTGTTCCCTGCCTTGTCCTGGACTCTGATCCTTGTACCCTGTCCCCTGAGACCTGTCCCCTGATTCCAGCTTCCAGCTCCCCCTTGTTGACTGCTCCCAGTATCTGGCCTTCTGCTCCCCTTGTCTCTCGTCCCTGCCTTGTTTATGTATGTGTGTTCCCTTTACTTGTAGATATTAGTTAGATAGTTAGATTAGGTTGTTTTGGGGTTTGTTGTGTTCTCTTGTATTCACTTCTTGCTTATGGTTTGCTGTTGTTTGATTACACGTGTGCCTTTATCTTTAATAAATATATATATTTTCACTTACTCTGTTCCTGATTCCTTAAAGTGCAGCCCAATGATCTGATCACCTGTATTGGATGTCTGTGTGTAGCATCCCCGTGACAGAATTCTGGAGCCATACAATCAGATCGGCTGCACCTGGGAATCGGGTCTGAGCACTTGTTAAATTACTAAGATGCAGGTGGACGATATTTTTTATCTTTCGCTCCTGGCAACAGATGACAGAGATTTCTGTTATCAGACGCTAAGAGAATACACTAGAGAGCAGTTATTTGAATGCATCCACATAGCTCACGTTTTTGTGGATCAGGGCAATTTTTTATTTGAGGATGTGCAAGCATTGATTTGTATCTGTACAGAGTTAGCCCTGTCTGATGCCTCTAGTGGAACTGATGATTATACACCTCCTTTTAATGCAGCTCAGGTAGAATCTTTGGTGTGGCTGTTGGAGGATGGAGGATGCTTTTTTCCATGAGCAGTACTCAGCTTGTCCTGAACAGGTGCTTGCAGCATGTATTGATTCAGTGCAGTCTCTGGTCAGACAAGCAGTGTGCAAACCTGATTTTGTGCAACCCTTATTACAGGCCTGGTCAAGTTTGTTGTACTCAGCCCCTGTCAGCTCCCAACCATCCATTTCTATGTCTAGACACCAACCTGCTGGGTTGTCTTCCTCTCCTTTTCCCCCAATTCCCACTTTTTCTGAACAATACACTCAGCTAACAATGAAGTACCAGTACCCTGTCTCCTCCTGCTGCACTTACCCTGCCTTTAACCCTTCTGCTTCTTCTCGGCTGCCTCCATCAGTTCCTTCAAAGCCCCCTTCAAAGTCTGCACCCTCTGTTTCACCATCCCTCCGCTCTTCACCTCTACCAGCTACATCCATTACCTGCAGTCCTATATCCATATACAAATCCTCTGTGGTGAAACCAAAGAAAAAACATAAGTTTTTTCCAACCCATTCAATCCTGCCATTATCCCAACCTGCCTCCACACCCACCAACCTGCTCCAGCCTGCGTTCATGCCAGCTGAACCTGACGATCCACCCAAATCTGCCAACCCTATGCCTGTTACCCAGTCTGACGTCCCAGTGCCATTTACCCAGCCTGAAGTTTCCGTGCCAGTTTGCCAGCCTGAAGTTTCCGTGCCAGTTTGCCAGCCTGAAGTTTCCGTGCCAGTTTGCCAGCCTGAAGTTTCCGTGCCAGTTTGCCAGCCTGAAGTTCCCATGCCAGTTTGCCAGGCTGAAGTTCCCGAGCCAGTTTGCCAGGCTGAAGTTCCCGAGCCAGTTTGCCAGGCTGAAGTTCCCGAGCCAGTCTTCCAGGCTGAAGTTCCCGAGCCAGTCTTCCAGGCTGAAGTTCCCGAGCCAGTTTTCCAAGCTGAAGTTCCCGAGCCAGTCTTCCAGGCTGAAGTTCACGAGCCAGTCTTCCAGGCTGAAATTCCCGAGCCAGTCTTCCAGGCTGAAGTGCCCGAGCCAGTCTTCCAGGCTGAAGTGCCAGTCTTCCAGGCTGAAGTTCCGAAACCAGTCTTCCAGGGTGAAGTGCCCGTCTTCCAGGCTGAAGTGCCCGAGCCAGTCTTCCAGGCTGAAGTGCCAGTCTTCCAGGCTGAAGTGCCCGAGCCAGTCTTCCAGGCTGAAGTGCCAGTCTTCCAGGCTGAAATTCCCGAGCCAGTCTTCCAGGCTGAAGTTCCCGAGCCAGTCTTCCAGGCTGAAGTGCCCGTCTTCCAGGCTGAAGTGCCCGAGCCAGTCTTCCAGGCTGAAGTGCCAGTCTTCCAGGCTGAAGTGCCCGAGCCTTCCAGGCTGAAGTGCCAGTCTTCCAGGCTGAAGTGACAGTCTTCCAGGCTGAAGTGCCAGTCTTCCAGGCTGAAGTGCCCATCTTCCAGGCTGAAGTGCCCGAGCCAGTCTTCCAGCCTGATGTGCCCCTGTCTGCTGCCCAGCCTGACGTGCCCCTGTCTGCTGCCCAGCCTGACGTGCCCCTGTCTGCTGCCCAGCCTGACGTGCCCCTGTCTGCTGCCCAGCCTGACGTGCCCCTGTCTGCTGCCCAGCCTGACGTGCCCCTGTCTGCTGCCCAGCCTGAGGTGTTCCTGTCTGCTGCCCAGCCCGAGGTGTTCCTGTCTGCTGCCCAGCCCGAGGTGTTCCTGTCTGCTGCCCAGCCCGAGGTGTTCCTGTCTGCTGCCCAGCCCGAGGTGTTCCTGTCTGCTGCCCAGCTCGAGGTGTTCCTGTCTGCTGCCCAGCCTGCTGCCCAGCTCGACAACCCGGAGCCTGTTGTCTGCCCGGATGTGCCCGCTGTCCAGTCTGCTGCTCCAGCGCCCGCTACTCAGTCGGATGTCCCAGAGCCTACTGTCTTGCTTGGTGATCCTGTACCTGATATCCAGCCTCACGATCCAGTTCCTGATGGTCCCATTCCTGATATTCTGCCTGGTGGTTCCTTTACTGCTGCCCAGCCTGATGACCCAGAGCCCGATGCCCAGCTTAATGATATGGTCCCTGCTAAACCTATTCCCGATGCCCAGCTGGCCGCTGATGTCTTCCTGATGGATGCCCTCTTTTCCGCTGTTTTAATCCTGCTTGTCACCCAGCCTGAATGTAATGCCCCTGTGTGGTCTGCCTCCGATGGGTTCTTGCCCATTGCCCTGTTAATTTTCATTTCCAGATCTAGACTTCCTGACCCTGGTGGTGGGATGCATGTCCTATTTTCAGACTCTAGTGGCACGTCCCCCAGTGAACTAAAGGACTCTGGCCTAGGAAGTGCGAAGAAGTCCGCAGACTCAGTAGGGAAACTTTTTAGGGGGTTTCCGTATCCACTCGGACTGTCAAACCAAGGGCTGAATGGAGTGTCCGGAGGCCACTCCTTAAGGGGGGGGGAACTGGCAGGAACGGTGTCATTACCGGGCTCACCTGCTGGTGGCACTGTTGCATCCGGCACCAGTGGGTGTAGTTCTGGTGGCCACCAGCGGGTGTCTCCCCACCAAGACTTTCCACCAGCCATCAAGCACACCTGATCTGGGTCTGCTGGACTATATAAACCCACCCTTTACCAAGGCTCAATGCTCCAGAATTCCTTCTGTAAGCCTGGTCCCTGCCTGAACCTGATCCGTTACCTGATCCTGATCCTGATCTGTTCCCTGCCTTGTTCCCTGCCTTGTCCTGGACTCTGATCCTTGTACCCTGTCCCCTGAGACCTGTCCCCTGATTCCAGCTTCCAGCTCCCCCTTGTTGACTGCTCCCAGTATCTGGCCTTCTGCTCCCCTTGTCTCTCGTCCCTGCCTTGTTTATGTATGTGTGTTCCCTTTACTTGTATATATTAGTTAGATAGTTAGATTAGGTTGTTTTGGGGTTTGTTGTGTTCTCTTGTATTCACTTCTTGCTTATGGTTTGCTGTTGTTTGATTACACGTGTGCCTTTATCTTTAATAAATATATATATTTTCACTTACTCTGTTCCTGATTCCTTAAAGTGCAGCCCAATGATCTGATCACCTGTATTGGATGTCTGTGTGTAGCATCCCCGTGACAGAATTCTGGAGCCATACAATCAGATCGGCTGCACCTGGGAATCGGGTCTGAGCACTTGTTAAATTACTAAGATGCAGGTGGACGATATTTTTTATCTTTCGCTCCTGGCAACAGATGACAGAGATTTCTGTTATCAGACGCTAAGAGAATACACTAGAGAGCAGTTATTTGAATGCATCCACATAGCTCACGTTTTTGTGGATCAGGGCAATTTTTTATTTGAGGATGTGCAAGCATTGATTTGTATCTGTACAGAGTTAGCCCTGTCTGATGCCTCTAGTGGAACTGATGATTATACACCTCCTTTTAATGCAGCTCAGGTAGAATCTTTGGTGTGGCTGTTGGAGGATGGAGGATGCTTTTTTCCATGAGCAGTACTCAGCTTGTCCTGAACAGGTGCTTGCAGCATGTATTGATTCAGTGCAGTCTCTGGTCAGACAAGCAGTGTGCAAACCTGATTTTGTGCAACCCTTATTACAGGCCTGGTCAAGTTTGTTGTACTCAGCCCTTGTCAGCTCCCAACCATCCATTTCTATGTCTAGACACCAACCTGCTGGGTTGTCTTCCTCTCCTTTTCCCCCAATTCCCACTTTTTCTGAACAATACACTCAGCTAACAATGAAGTACCAGTACCCTGTCTCCTCCTGCTGCACTTACCCTGCCTTTAACCCTTCTGCTTCTTCTCGGCTGCCTCCATCAGTTCCTTCAAAGCCCCCTTCAAAGTCTGCACCCTCTGTTTCACCATCCCTCCGCTCTTCACCTCTACCAGCTACATCCATTACCTGCAGTCCTATATCCATATACAAATCCTCTGTGGCGAAACCAAAGAAAAAACATAAGTTTTTTCCAACCCATTCAATCCTGCCATTATCCCAACCTGCCTCCACACCCACCAACCTGCTCCAGCCTGCGTTCATGCCAGCTGAACCTGACGATCCACCCAAATCTGCCAACCCTATGCCTGTTACCCAGTCTGACGTCCCAGTGCCATTTACCCAGCCTGAAGTTTCCGTGCCAGTTTGCCAGCCTGAAGTTTCCGTGCCAGTTTGCCAGCCTGAAGTTTCCGTGCCAGTTTGCCAGCCTGAAGTTTCCGTGCCAGTTTGCCAGCCTGAAGTTCCCGTGCCAGTTTGCCAGGCTGAAGTTCCCAAGCCAGTTTGCCAGGCTGAAGTTCCCGAGCCAGTTTGCCAGGCTGAAGTTCCCGAGCCAGTCTTCCAGGCTGAAGTTCCCGAGCCAGTCTTCCAGGCTGAAGTTCCCGAGCCAGTCTTCCAGGCTGAAGTTCCCGAGCCAGTTTTCCAAGCTGAAGTTCCCGAGCCAGTCTTCCAGGCTGAAGTTCACGAGCCAGTCTTCCAGGCTGAAATTCCCGAGCCAGTCTTCCAGGTTGAAGTGCCCGAGCCAGTCTTCCAGGCTGAAGTGCCAGTCTTCCAGGCTGAAGTTCCGAAACCAGTCTTCCAGGGTGAAGTGCCCGTCTTCCAGGCTGAAGTGCCCGAGCCAGTCTTCCAGGCTGAAGTGCCAGTCTTCCAGGCTGAAGTGCCCGAGCCAGTCTTCCAGGCTGAAGTGCCCGTCTTCCAGGCTGAAGTGCCCGAGCCAGTCTTCCAGGCTGAAGTGCCAGTCTTCCAGGCTGAAGTGCCCGAGCCTTCCAGGCTGAAGTGCCAGTCTTCCAGGCTGAAGTGACAGTCTTCCAGGCTGAAGTGTCAGTCTTCCAGGCTGAAGTGCCCATCTTCCAGGCTGAAGTGCCCGAGCCAGTCTTCCAGCCTGATGTGCCCCTGTCTGCTGCCCAGCCTGACGTGCCCCTGTCTGTTGCCCAGCCTGACGTGCCCCTGTCTGCTGCCCAGCCTGACGTGCCCCTGTCTGCTGCCCAGCCTGACGTGCCCCTGTCTGCTGCCCAGCCTGACGTGCCCCTGTCTGCTGCCCAGCCTGACGTGCCCCTGTCTGCTGCCCAGCCTGAGGTGTTCCTGTCTGCTGCCCAGCCCGAGGTGTTCCTGTCTGCTGCCCAGCCCGAGGTGTTCCTGTCTGCTGCCCAGCCCGAGGTGTTCCTGTCTGCTGCCCAGCCCGAGGTGTTCCTGTCTGCTGCCCAGCTCGAGGTGTTCCTGTCTGCTGCCCAGCCTGCTGCCCAGCTCGACAACCCGGAGCCTGTTGTCTGCCCGGATGTGCCCGCTGTCCAGTCTGCTGCTCCAGCGCCCGCTGCTCAGTCGGATGTCCCAGAGCCTACTGTCTTGCTTGGTGATCCTGTACCTGATATCCAGCCACACGATCCAGTTCCTGATGGTCCCATTCCTGATATTCTGCCTGGTGGTTCCTTTACTGCTGCCCAGCCTGATGACCCAGAGCCCGATGCCCAGCTTAATGATATGGTCCCTGCTAAACCTATTCCCGATGCCCAGCTGGCCGCTGATGTTTTCCTGATGGATGCCCTCTTTTCCGCTGTTTTAATCCTGCTTGTCACCCAGCCTGAATGTAATGCCCCTGTGTGGTCTGCCTCCGATGGGTTCTTGCCCGTTGCCCTGTTAATTTTCATTTCCAGATCTAGACTTCCTGACCCTGGTGGTGGGATGCATGTCCTATTTTCAGACTCTAGTGGCACGTCCCCCAGTGAACTAAAGGACTCTGGCCTACGAAGTGCGAAGAAGTCCGCAGACTCAGTAGGGAAACTTTTTAGGGGGTTTCCGTATCCACTCGGACTGTCAAACCAAGGGCTGAATGGAGTGTCCGGAGGCCACTCCTTAAGGGGGGGGGAACTGGCAGGAACGGTGTCATTACCGGGCTCACCTGCTGGTGGCACTGTTGCATCCGGCACCAGTGGGTGTAGTTCTGGTGGCCACCAGCGGGTGTCTCCCCACCAAGACTTTCCACCAGCCATCAAGCACACCTGATCTGGGTCTGCTGGACTATATAAACTCACCCTTTACCAAGGCTCAATGCTCCAGAATTCCTTCTGTAAGCCTGGTCCCTGCCTGAACCTGATCCGTTACCTGATCCTGATCCTGATCCTGATCTGTTCCCTGCCTTGTTCCCTGCC
The DNA here is from genome assembly GCA_029206835.1 of Rana muscosa. Classification (NCBI taxonomy): domain Eukaryota; kingdom Metazoa; phylum Chordata; class Amphibia; order Anura; family Ranidae; genus Rana; species Rana muscosa. Next base: position 348,612,501 of record CM055117.1, on the reverse strand, counting down.
TTGTCCTGGACTCTGATCCTTGTACCCTGTCCCCTGAGACCTGTCCCCTGATTCCAGCTTCCAGCTCCCCCTTGCTGACTGCTCCCAGTATCTGGCCTTCTGCTCCCCTTGTCTCTCGTCCCTGCCTGGTTTATGTATGTGTGTTCCCTTTACTTGTATATATTAGTTAGATAGTTAGATTAGGTTGTTTTGGGGTTTGTTGTGTTCTCTTGTATTCACTTCTTGCTTATGGTTTGCTGTTTTTTGATTACACGTGTGCCTTTATCTTTAATAAATATATATATTTTCACTTACTCTGTTCTTGATTCCTTAAAGTGCAGCCCAATGATCTGATCACCTGTATTGGATGTCTGTGTGTAGCATCCCTGTGACAAGGACCAGTGGGCACTCTTTCCTTGTGGAGGAAAAGAGATTTAACTTCCACATATGGAAAGGCTTCTTCATAGTGAGAGTTGTGAAAATCTTGAGTAGACTGCTTTAGGAACTAGTTCTGACCAACTCAGTAGATTTTTTAGAAAAAGAGCTGAAAACATTCCTTAATACACAAAATATAACTGGATAGTAATATGTATAAGGAATAGCACCTGAAAGTTTGGATTCAGGGACTATTCCATTGCCTTTTCGGGGATCAGGAGGGTATTTATTTTTCCCTATTGGAGCAGATTGGACCAAGCTTTATAAAAATCAGAGGGTGTTTTAATACCCATTATGCAGACAATGGTTCACTGCTGACACAAACAGTAAACACACCCTGAGAAATGTCATATAGCCATTGCATTTAGACAATAATGGACTGCAAAGATGCTGCAAGGAATCAGCAGCAGTAAGATGCTTACCTTCTTTCTTTCTATATCATTACCCAAACTGGCTTCTCGACAGTGACAATGATGGGCAGCATTTGGTCCATTCATGCATGGCTATTTGTAATCACCACCAGGGGTGTATGTGACAGGATGACAATGGAGGAACACATAGTATATAGTGTTGGAAGACCAGGGCTTTTTTTCAGGGGGAACTTGGTGGAACTCAGTTCCACCACCTCTGGCTCAGACCCTTGGGGGGGGGGGGGGGCTGCTCACCACAATCACTTGTAAACACAGAAGTCCAGTTTCTGTGTTTACAAGTGACAGCTCTGCAATCTGTGTGTAACCCCCCTGAACTCTGCACTCTGTATGTAATGCAATCCTGGTATTTAATGCCCCTTTAAGACTCTCCTACAGTTCGTGAAATTTGACTGACCACACCCACTATTTGATGTGATTTGGAGGGTGTGTGTGGGTGGAGGGGTTTTGGGGGGTCGTGGTTGAGTTCCAGCACCAATTGTTTGAGAAAAAAAGCCCTGTGGAAGACCATTAGCACCCCATATCACCGCAGAAAGTGCTTGAACAAGCATCTACATGGCAAAACCACCTTATATTAATTCAGTGAAATTTGCACATTATAATTGTAAAGCTTACTGTAGTTGTGATTTTGATGACAGAGTTTACATCTACTTTAATTAGTAAATTACCAGAGGCTGCCACAAACATTGCAGAAAGGCTAATACCGTCTGCAAACTAAACATCATGTTTGCACCCTATATTAAATGTTTACTTAAAAATACAGGTCATATACATGTGTATATATAACTGACCATAAACTAAGTTTAATTTTAAACTTACCTAGCTGCACGCTAAGCATCAATGCAAACCCTAAAGAAAACAGAAAAAAATTTTTTTATACAATATTATATATATATATATATATATATATAATATAAAGCTTACGTGCTAATTTATTTTCAGTAACTTCCGGCTATTAGGGTTATTTGTTACAGTCATTAAAGCAAAACTAAAGTCACATTAGCAAAAATTGCAAGTTGGTAGGTTTTATGACAGAAGAGACTCTGTGGGGCTGATTAACTAAAGACAACTAGCCTCTGTAGATTGCAAGTGCAGTTGCTCCAGAGCATAGTAATTGAGGGGAAACTCTGCTGACTTCTATCATCCAATCATACGCAACAAAAAATGCTGTTTTTTTGTTTTTTTTGGGGTTTTTTTTCCTTGCATGTGTTTGGGTATTCTTTGTGAAGCGAAGCTTTACGTCATTTGCTAAGCTCTGGAGCCATTGCACTTGCAAAGTCCAGAGTCTATTTGTCTTTAGTAAATCAACTACATGACAAATGAGGTTCAATGTAGAAAAATGTAAATTAATGCATTTGGGTGGCAAAAATATGAATGCAATCTATACACGGGGGTGAGAGCCTCTGGGGGAATCTAGGATGGAATAGGACCTGAAGGGCCTAGTAGATGATAGGCTCAGCAATGGCATGCAATGCCAATCTGCTGCTAACAAAGCAAACAGAATATTGGCATGCATTAAAAAGGGGATTAACTCCAGAGATAAAATTATAATTCTCCCGCTCCACAAGACTCTGGTCCGGCCGCACCTAGAGTATGCTGTCCAGTTCTGGGCACCAGTCCTCAGGAAGGATGTACTGGAAATGGAGAGAGTACAAAGAAGGGCAACAAAGCTAATAAAGGGTCTGGAGGATATTAGTTATGAGGAAAGCTTGCAAGCACTGAACTTATTCTCTCTGGAGAAGAGACGCTTGAGAGGGGATATGATTTCAATTTACAAATACCATACTGGTGACCCCACAATAGGGATAAAACTTTTTCATGGAAGGGAGTTTAACAAGACACGTGGCCACTCATTAAAATTAGAAGAAAAGTGGTTTCACCTTAAACTACGTAGAGGGTTCTTTACTGTTAAGCCTCGTACACACGATCAGATTTCCTATGGATTCTAATCCGATGGTTTTGTCCATCGGAAATCCGATGAAGCTGACTTCCATCAGTCTTGCCTACACACCATCAGTCCAAAAACTGACCGTTCCAAACGCGGTGACGTAAAACACTCCGATGAGCCGAGAAAAATGAAGTTCAATGCTTCTGAGCATGCGTCGACTTGATTCTGAGCATGCGTGGGTTTTTTAACCGATGGACTTGCCCATAGACGATCGGAATTTGCTATCGGTTTTTGATCCATCGGAAAAATTTAAAACATGTTCTATTTTTTAAAACCGATTGAAAAAAGACCAATGGGTCCCATACACGATCGGTTTGTCTGATGAAAACAATCCATCGGACGGTTTTCATCGGTTAAACCGATCGTGTGTACAGGGCTTAAGAGCGGCAAGGATGTGGAATTCCCTTCCATAGGCGGTGGTCTCAGCGGGGAGCATCGATGGTTTCAAGAAACTATTGGATAAGCACCTGAACGACCACAACATACAGGGATATACAAGGTAATACTGACATATAATCACACACATAGGTTGGAATTGATGGACATTTTTCAACCTCACCTACTATGTAACCCCTGTATGTCTCTCTTCTGCCATGACACCTCTTTCCCTAACTGCTAACATTGTTTATTTAAAATTATGTAGCTGGGCAGTAAGAAAGACAAAAGATGCCAGACCAAGAAGAAGAAGGGGAGAAGATGTCCGCAGTGGTGACAAGGGGGTGCACAGACATTGCATCTCTGAAGGAGAGCATTTTAGAAGGAACATAAGTGTGCCCAAATTTCAAAGTTTTCTGTGCATACTTGAACATTATGGCTAGAGCTTTGGGAAGCAAGAATAACTACAGTTCTGCTTTAAAAAGTAATTTAGTTCAGGCTTCATCTTTGATTAGCTTAGAAAAGTCAAGGTAAAGAAAGATAACTGATGATTGCTTTGCTTTAGGTTACTACACTATGCTTTATTAAATAAAATATTTTTTTAGGAATCTGTTCTCTTTCTTTAACTTAGAGCAAGTTATTGCACTCAAATAGTTATTCTATTGAAAATGTTATTTAAATAGTACTAAAACTATTACTTTTGTCCAGTTTTCCTATCATATTCAGTCTACACTACTGAGTGACTGCATGATACCAGTTAACACTTACCGGCAAGGAGTACGAGCCTGGCCATTTTCGCACTCAAACAACAAGGTTGGTGCCTTTTTATACCTTATACATAGCATGCTGAAGTCATGCAAAGGAGATATTGCAAAACCTATCTATTACTGAACAAATATGTTTTGGCCTACAGGTTGGCACCTAGCTGTTGACCTTATCAGTGTACCAAACCTTAATACCTATTTTTGAAGTGACTACATGAGATATAAGTAGACAGACCACACAATGAGCATAATATGTTCTCAGTCCATGTTTCTTGTCAGGAGGTAGAGGGGAATGACTTATTAAATTTTTTCTAGTAATACTTATGACTATTGTTTAATCAAAGTTGATAAGATCTGTCTAAAATTTACCATGAAGTGCAGCCAAAAATAATATTCATCTATGAAATAGTAGTAGGCAAGTAAAATTAAATACAAAGTCAAGGAGATCTAATGGTATCAAAGTCACAAAGATAGTGAACATGTGTAGTGGATTTATAGGTGTAATATAAGAAATTAAAGATATGGAAAGAGTGAATTGCAACACTGGGGGGAATTGCCAACCTCGAGAGGTGGCTTCTTCTTACTCAGCAAGTAGTTAATTGGGTTAATGTAAAAGGTGAAAGGGTTAATCAGGATGGGACTCTTTATTGGCTGACTTGGTACTAATGCATTTGCACAAAGCTGGCTTGGTTGCTATATTTAGTAACTACAGGTCTGTACATTTCACTTCTATATTGGAAATGATCTGTGAGGGTTGATAACAGTCCACGTATAAGGGTATCTCAAAGAATATCAGAAGCTAGCATTGATTTACAAGTGACGGGACTTTAATCTACTTTAGGATTTAATAGCAGGTAATTCTGAGACCACCTCAAAATACTCCTTCTAATTGCTGCAGTGCAGATAGAGGTAACTAGACTGAGAGGAATGTTTTGAACATACCATTCCCTATAAGTGAAAACACACACACCCAACAAATCAATCTAACAAAGTCCTAATCATTTTTAGATGTCGTCCTCAGATCTTTTGGTGTGTGTGCATGCGCTCCTTGTTTTGAATTGATTATATTACCAAAAAGAGGGACAAATAATTCAGATATAAGAGGCCATTTTTCAATTGAGATACTTTAGGACAGCCATTTTCAACTAGGGTGCCCAGGCACTCTGGGGTGACTTGAGGTTTCATTAGGGGTGCCTTGGCAAAATGCCTAAAAAGTGCCCAAAAATTGTATACAAGCCAGCGAGTGGATGAAGGCTGCCTTTTTAGTTACACTGAGGCCTCGTACACACGACCGATTCTTGTTAAGCTTGTCAATTTTCTCGTCAAGCTTTCTATGCGTACACACTGTCATTTCCCAATTTCCTCGTTGTTCTCCGCGCTCACGTCCAGCACGTACGACGGCACTATAAAGGGGAAGATCTTTTTTCTTGGCGCCACCCCTTGGGCTGCTTTTGCTGATCTCATGTTACCGCGTGTGAAGTAAAAGTTTGGGAAGAGACGATTCGCGATTTTCAGTCTTCGTACTTTTCAGATCGTTTTCTGCCGTTCAGTTTGTGCTTGTGGGTTCGTATCTTGACTTTCAGGGCGTCTAGGCAGGTCGTATCTGTTTTACAGTGCGTTCTTGCCTGTTCGTTTCTGATTTTCAGTTCGTTATTCATAGGCCTTGCTGTTCTAAAGTGCGTTCTGTTCTGTACGTTCTGATTAGACGACCGTTTCCTAGCCATGTCGCCTGGACGTTCTCGTCGTCGAGTTCGTGCTGTGCGTGCGCTTGGTGTTGGTCTGCTTGTTTTGGACCAAGACCAGTCCATGAATGGTGTGAGGAGGAGTTCATGGACCAAGAATTGGTTGCTCCAGCGGGACCAATTCTGCCACATGCCTCTGCTGCGGGAGATCGTCGAGAATAATCCTGAGGACTACAGGAATTTTCTGAGGATGTCTGACCCCGTTTTTCAGGAACTGTTGGCTTTGGTGTCCCCCTATATTACCAGGAAGGACACCGTTATGCGGGAAGCCATCAGTGCTGAGCAGAGGCTCATCGCCACGTTGCGTTACCTGGCGACAGGGAGAAGTCTTCAGGACTTGAAGTTCACCACAGGCATCTCCCCCCAGGCTCTGGGCCTCATAATCCCAGACACCTGTTCTGCCATCATCCAAGTCCTGCAGGAGGACTATATTAGGGTAAGTTTTCTCCCTTAACATCACATTTTATGTATTACATGTATGCTAATGTATTGTATTTCTTTCATCCTTCCCTAATTACCATGATTGTAATATGCTGAGAATGTCCCCTTTGTCCCCATGCATGTTGGAAGCTTTAGATTGCCCCTTTTTTCTCCTCCCTAAATATTTCCCTTCACTAACTTTTCCAGCAGGGGCGCCTGTTGCTCCAAATGTTGGGGGGTTCAAACCCCAATTTAGGAAATAAACTTCCTCCTTTTTTGCTCTGTTGCCTATTAAACGCCCCCAGTTGTCCCCTCCAATGCAGCCATTTTGTTCCCTCAAATGCAGCCATTTAGTCCCCTCTAATGCAGCCAGTTTCCCCCCAGCCCTACACTTACCTTCTTGTGGTCAGCGCCATCCTTCTTCTGTCCTTGATGTCTTCTCCTTCCCTTCATGTTGCATCAGCCAATCATGTTACCATTAAACAGACTTGGTGAACATGATTGGCAGAGCAGCCTGTCAGTGTTTACACAAGGAATGCCCCCCTCCCTGCGTCCCCGATTTTTCTTTGAGGAAGCCAATTACATCCCTCAGGTTGTAATTTGCAAGACTATTTTAATACCTGTTTCTGCTCTGCAATTTTAACCCCCTAAATGCCGCAATGATTCATATGTCGGTCGCTTTACAAGAGGCCATCCACCTGAATAGTGTGCGGCATAGACAATACATAGGTTCATGCAACGCATGAACCTATGTATTGTTCTGAGTGATGGGCACAGGAGAGAGGGGACAGTGCTCCAGCGCCCACTCTGGACGCACCGCCACTGCAATGCTATCCTGTGGCCAAACACATCTCCCCCCCCCAAAATAATTTAGTAATGGCCCATCAGAGGGGGTGATGAATATGATAAATGAGCCTTCCATTATCCTTTTTTTACACACCTTAATAAACGTATAATTAGATTGATGTTGGTCTCTAATTTTTTGGGATAGAATTTTAGAATTTCCTTGTAATGTATGACTTTGTTTTTCTAATATTATTTCATCTTGTTTCACTCCACAGCTTCCTTCCATGCCACAGGAATGGCAGACTGTGGCATCGGAGTTTGCCACGCGGTGGGACTTCCCCAACTGCGGTGGTGCCATAGACGGGAAGCACGTCCGCATCGTGCCGCCACCCCGTTCTGGGTCCTACTACTACAATTACAAGGGGTTTCATAGCATTGTGCTGATGGCGGTGGTGTCAGCACGGTATGAATTCCTCTATGTTGATGTAGGGAAGAATGGCCGGATGTCCGATGGGGGATCCTTCATCCAGACGGAGTTTGCCCTCCGTCTCCAGAGTGACGACCTTGCATTGCCACCGGATGCAGGGAATATTGAAGGACTCCCCTTTGTTTTCTTGGCTGATGAAGCCTTCGGACTCGGACGGCATCTTATGAGGCCATTTCCTCAGAGGACCCTGACCCCAGAGAAGAGTGTGTTCAATTACCGGCTGGCCAGGGGCCGAAGAGTCGTTGAAAATGCCTTCGGCATAATGGCCAGCCGGTTCCGCCTTTTTATGACTTCCATCCACTTGGCGGACTACAAAATAAACTATGTAGTGTTATGCTGCTGTGTGCTACACAACTTTCTGAGCCAAAAATCAAATTCCTATATGGCCTCAGTTTTGCCAGAGGCTGGACTTTCCCCTGCAAATCCCCTTCCGGGCCTGGAATCTGCCCGTCTTGGCTTGCCCCCCCAAAATGCCCGTGTGGTTCGGGACAAATACATGGAGTATTTCACGGGTAGGGGGGCAATTCCTATGCCAGCCTATGTCTAAGTATCCCAATAAAAATCTTGTTTAAACCTTTAATTATTTGTTCTTTCCTGTCTCCTAGTTTGTCTTTGTGCATTTGTAGTGGCAAGGGTATTTTACTTTAGTAAATAACAACCATTTCACTATGTTACCTTACAAAAGAACCAAATAAGCTTAGAGGGTATTATAAAAAGAAGCTACACGTTGTTTGTGGTCAAATATTTTACTCTGTGCACATTCTCTTCATTTTTTTTTTTTTTTTTTTTACTTTGGGGTTGGCCTGGCCACAACCCGGCAATTTTTGGCTTATGAAAATACAAAAATATCATTTGCATATCAAAAATTACAACATTGGATACCTCTGAGCAATCGGAGACATTCACTTACACAAACTATGTCTCTATGTGCCCGTCCTAATATGGGGTCCTGCCACCCCTTGCCCAGCCAAAAATTGAATATGCACACATTTTAAATTTTTTTCATATAGGAAGTTTACAATCCTGATCCCTATTGTCAACATGTGCTATCTGCCATCAGGGGTGATCAATGGACGTGTTTTGGGGGTGCATCCCCTTCCTCAGTTCACCGACTTTTGATACGAGGAAGGGGTTGCACCCACAAAAGACGTACATGGATATCCCCTGATGGCAGATAGCACATGTTCACACACTGTGTGCATATTCAATTTTTGGCTGGTTTGTTACTCAAAAAATTAGAAAAAATTATAAAAACAAACATGTATTGAATTCTCCCCAAAACATCGAGAATGTCTTTAAATGTTTGTTCCATCACATGGATTCTTTGTTTAATTAGGTCCAGTTCCGTGCTACATTCCATCACTTGCTGGATGAGGCGGAGGGCACTGTCAGCAGAGAACCGTGTGCTATCCTTCACAACATTTACATCCCCTAAAAACCAAAAAAAATAAATAATAAAACTCTGCAGGCCTACCTCGCTTACCTTAAGCTGTGGTGTCAGATACTGACCTGTTGTGGTGACCAGATCCACAACGTCATCCACCTCTCCTTCCTGCACTTCTCCTTCCTCCACCTCAACTTCCTGCACATCTTTCGGTTGTGGGTCTTTGGGAGTTTGGTGTTGTTTGGAAGTTGTGGGGTGCATGTGCTCCCTGGAGTGTCCTCCTCCCAGTCTTCTCTCCCCTATGAGAATAAAACCAAAGGTCTATTTAGCACACTGTAAATCTCCTTGTTAAACTAAAAACAGGCTAAATTGTTTGGAAGTGGGGTACAAGTGTGTGTTTGTGCGGAATTTAAAGAAGAATGCATTATTTATGACCCCAAATATGTTTAGTATTCACATTTGGATGTAATTTTTTGGACATGTAGGCACCACAAAAATTCTCTGATGCACCTGTGTGGGACACCCAAAAAAGGCGGGTCTGTTGGCCCACACTATAGTGCTCCAAAGTACAGATGTGGAAGCAGCTGCTGAGTGTCCTCTCCTTTACACTGATTAAAGTTTGCATTTCATTCTCTTTACAAACACATCATCTAGACTTAAAAATTATCCACAATACTTGATCAAAAATGGCAGATGTCTAATTACTTTTGTGGCTCTTAAATAAGCCAAAACCGCGGATAGTGGCCGAACGAAGTCTCGGTAACGTAACGAACGATTACTGTGCCCAACCTAGTTCAAAATATTACATTTTGGAAGGGAGTCCAATATGATAAAAAAAAAAAAACATGTCAGTTTCTAAAAATATTAATAGCAGAAAGGTCGTCATTTTACTTACTTTTAGCGAGCATCCTCTTTATGATCCTCAACTGGTCTGGCTCCCTCAGTTTGAGGTCTGACCACCTCTTTCTGAGCTGCTCATTTGAGCGTTTCACCCCGAACTTCGCCCTCAGACTCTTCACAACTTTAGTGAGGATTTTGACCTTCCTTCTATTTGGTTTGCTATACGGCCCATGCTTGGCATCATAATCAGCCTTGACCAAGATGTCCACCATCTCCGCCATCTCCGCCAAAGACATATTCGATGCCTTGAATCTCCTCCTTGATCGTGACGTGTCCTCGGTCTCCGGGCTTGTCTCCTCGCTAGTTGCGGAATTATCAGACACCTGCTGTAACTCCGCCATATCTGTCTGCGCGCCGAAAGAGAAGGGGCGGGGAAAAGATGTAAGTTAGAACGTCATGGGCGGGCGACGTGTGCGGAGCGACGTGTTAGAATTTTGACGCATGCGTGGTGTGTATATAGCAAACACACATGTGACTATAGTACGTTCGGTGTGCGGAGAGAGGAGGTCAAGTGACGGACGTGCGAACGAAGGTATGTGATTTTGTGACTTGTAAAATTTGTTGGCCTATACTGTCTTGAGATTGTTGGAGGATATATATGGTGACTAGGATGTTAAGGAGGTTAGACTGTTTGCCTCACATTATTTAAATATAATTTATTTTACTTGCAGATACAATATGAATGTCTTTATTAGCGACAAAGAGTTCCTGGCGGAATTTATTGACCGGGTAAGGGAGCTGCCGGCTCTGTGGGAGACGAAAAACCCCATCCATAAAAAAAAAGGGGTGAGAAAAGCAGCGCTGGAGAAGCTGCTCCCATTTGTGCATACCAAGGTGCCCACAGCCACAGCAAAACAAGTGGACACTAAAATTGGGAGCTTGAGAGGTACCTACAGGACTGAACGCTCTAAGGTGCTGGCTTCTCAGAGGTCAGGAGCAGCAGCAGATGATGTTTATGTCCCGATTTTGTGGTACTACAACAGGATGTCCTTCCTGGATGACCACATTGAGACAAGGCCATCACTCTCCACTCTTCCCCCCAGACTTCCCTGCAGCCAACCTGAGCCTTCTCTGGAGCAAGAGGAGGCAGCCATCCTGGATGATCCTGATTTGTCCATCTGGAGCCAGGTATAGTATTAACTGAAAATGTATTGGGATAAAATTAATGTTTCCCAAATATGTCAGGATGAGAAACATACATTATTTTGTATTCCACAAGTGAAATCAAGATCTGTAGACATTATTCTGCACTTAATTGTGTGGTAAATAGTCAAGCTGATGTAGTGGTAAATTTAAAGCAAGGATTTATGCATTTACATTCTAATTGCTTCCATCAGGATTACAAAGTTTGATGCAAAGATTAAACCAACATATTAAACTATGTTCCTTTTTCATACACAGGATGAAATCAGCCAGGAGGAGGGTCTGGAAACTGTCAGGCAGGAGGAGGAAGGGCCCAGTGGCAGCCAGGAGGTGGCAGGGCCCAGTGGCAGCCAGGAGGTGGCAGGGCCCAGTGGCAGCCAGGAGGTGGTAGGGCCCAGTGGCAGCCAGGAGGTGGCAGGGCCCAGTGGCAGCCAGGAGGTGGCAGGGCCCAGTGGCAGACAGGAGGTGGCAGGGCAAAGGAGAAGCACCAGATCCCAGGTGCCTCCCATCCGGCTTCACAAAAGAGGCAGGAGGGACAGGACCACCAGTGAGGCAGCAATGGCCCTTATTAAAGAGGCCCATGCCACCCTCAAGGAGCCCACATCCCCTGAAGAGGCCATTGCCGGCCTAGTGGAGGCTAAGTTCAAGGTGATGAGCATGGAGCAACGCCTCCTATGCGAGCCCCTGCTCATCACCTTGCTCAACAAGGGGGTGATGGAGAAAATTACACCCAATACCGCCATATGTGAGGTGGCCCAACTGACCCAACCTCAACCTCCACCTCCACCTTCCTCTTCTGCCCCACCCCCTTCTGCTACACCTCCACCTTCTGCCCCACCCCCTTCTGCTACACCTCCACCTTCTGCCCCACCCCCTTCTGCTACACCTCCACCTTCTGCCCCACCCCCTTCTGCTACACCTCCACCTTCTGTCCCACCCCCTTCTGCTACACCTCCACCTTCTTCTTCTGCCCCACCCCCTTCTGCTACACCTCCACCTTCTTCTTCTGCCCCACCCCCTTCTGCTACACCTCCACCTTCTTCTTCTGCCCCACCCCCTTCTGCTACACCTCCACCTCCTCCTCCTGACAGGAGTACCCCTCCAGTGGGCCAGCCTCCAGCCAAACAAAGAAGGAAGGCTGCAGGAAAGGCTGCAGGAAAGGCTTCAGGAAAGGCTTCAGGAAAGGCTGCAGGGAAGGTTGCCAGGAAGAAGAGGAAGTGATGGCCTTGCTTCATTGTGGTCGGACAGAAGGCAGCCTGTTGTAGTACCACACACTTGGGACATATATCTCACCTGCTGCTGTTCCTGACCTCTGGGAGGCCAGCATCAGATTGTGTTCAGAAATGTGGGCCTTCTCAAGCTCCCAATTTTAGTGTCCACACAGGGTTGCTGTGTGCTCTGGGGTCCCTGGGATGCACAAATGGCAGCAGCTTCTCCAGCGCTACCTTCTCTTTATTTAATTTATAAACATGAATAAATGTGTTTTTTGTTTAAGTTCATACTTGACTATGTGTATTTTTAAATAAACAAAATCAAGCTTTGGAGTAAGCAGATACATTTGACTGACAAGAAAAGGCACAGATATCACCCCCCCAAAAGAATAACTAAATCTGATTAGCACAAAAACATGGTGGGAAATTTAAATAATATAGATTCCAAAATTAAATGGGAGATCGCTATCAAAACATTGAGAAATTATAATTAACATCATTTTGAAAAATCAAACCATTTAAATTATTCCTAAAAACTTGCACGATATAATACACCTAAATCTTATAAAGAGCAGCATGAAAAAGGTTAAAAATAAGGCATAACTCTGTGTGAATATCAGCAGCAAAAGAAGGTCACTCGTTTTGATTAATGTAACATTCTAACGAAGATTTCAATGCAGAACATTTAAACGATGAAATATTTATGAGCGTGACGAATATGCTCTCTCCATTATGAAGGCTTGTTTTACCAGAAGATGCGCTCCCGTCTCATAGTTGCTTGTGAGCATGCGCGCTTTTGGAAGAGTCGTAAAAGCATACACACGAACCATTTTCTCGTCACAAAACAGGCCGACGAGAAACACGACGAGGAAATCTGGAATCCTGACGAGAAAATAGAGAGCAGGTTTTCTATTTTCTCGTCGAGATTCTCGGCAAGTTTCTCGTCGTAAAACCATACACACGAACGTTTTTCTAGACAAAAAAACTCTTGCGGCACTTTTCTTGACTGTTTTGGACGAGAAAAACGGTCGTGTGTACGAGGCCTGAGTCTCATGTTTTCATTGTGCACCATTACAACTTTCCAGCGTCCTAATGACCAATAGCATCATAGCATCCTTGTTTTGACCCTCCCCTGCCCCTCTCTATCAGCATTGGGCGTCACATTAGCTGAGGGAGAAGACAAACACGTTTGTGTGGTTAAAATTCTCATGCCTGTTTTTGAACTTTGTGTGGCTGGCACATGCAAGGTTTGGAGCTGCTCTCGTGTTTTTCCCATTGTATTTTATTCTATTGCTAAAAGAGTGAAGGCAGCTTTCCATCTGGTTGTTTTTTTATTTTTGTTTTGGAAACTATGAAATATCTCCCTCACATTTGTATCTAAATGTTTGTCTCATGTTTTAGTCTTCTAATTGTTTGTATGTAGTAACATGAATATGTTAGAACCCATCGCAGCGGCCCTCCTATGCGTTGCGGCTGTTGTATTTTTGTAGAAATGTGAAAGTAAGAGTTACAGAGGGTTTCCTTGTTGTCGGTTTTGAGGAATGTCAGTGACAATTTACCAATGTACATGAATGTTGTATTGTTTTACATTCTTTGCAGGTTAAAGATGAATATAGAGTAATCATTTTTGTTTATAAGTATCTTTCGGGTCCAAGGAGTTTCTAAAAGTGTATATACTGTGACAGCAGGAAGGTAAAGTCACCTGGTTGCATCCAGGGGGGTAGATATATTTCGCCCAGATTCAGGCTTTACGCCGACTTATACAGCTAGGTGGAGAGTTGTATAAGCCCAGCTGAGACTAGTGGGCTCATTGATGACTCATACCTCTAGGGAGAGGGCTGGGCGTCGTGCAGACAGGGAGTTGATGAGGCCAGCTGAAGCTTGTCAGCTCATTTAGGCCTCTATAAAAAACTCCCAGATGCATTAGATGTTAGCTCATGCCTGGAAGCAGACCTGTGTGGACTGTCTAGGGAGAGTGAACCCCTGTGCGGTGAGAGAAAGCCTGTGTGGCTATATTTTGCTTGGACATTTAAAACCAGGGACTAGGACAGCACTAGGCTGATCCCAGTCGTTAGTTAGGAAACCTGTAAGTTTAGTCAGAGGTCAAGTTGACCAGGATTTATTTTGTTTATGTTTTTTTTGCCTTGCTGTGTTTTTGTCACTGTAAATAGAAAATAAACCGCACCTTTTTGATTTTGAAGACCACAACCTCCGTCTGCTGGGCCTGTTTTTGGGTGGGGAGCCCATCCCGGGGGTCACACATACCCGCTGCCGAGCTAACCCCCTCACAGTTGGTGGAGAACCAGTGGCAGTTTTTTTTAAGCCAGCATGGAGGAGATACTGAAACAGCTGGCTCTAGCAAATGCCAATCAACAGCAGACAAATGCAGGTTTGCAAAGGAGCCTTGCAGCCCAGCAGCAAGCTCATCAACAGAGCCTTGCAACTTTACAACAGAGTCTGGAGGCTCAGCAACAAGCCCAACAGCAATCTGAGGCCCGCTTCATAGACCTGTTGCAGAAGCAAGAGCAGAGACTACAACAACAGATGGAAGCAGTAATGCAGCAACGTCCGCAGACCAGTGAGGAAAGCCGTCCCACTAATACCGCGTCCTTTGGGGTGAGTCGTTTATTGACAAAAATGACTGGAGAGGATGATCCAGAGGTATTTTTGACCACATTTGAAAGGACCGCTGAAAGAGAAAAGTGGCCTGAGGAGCAGTGGGCTGGACTAGTGGCTCCTCTGTTAACTGGTGAATCGCAGAAAGCTTACTATGACCTAGAGCCTAACCAAGCAAAAGACTATGTGATGCTAAAAGCTGAAATATTGGCAAGGCTGGGTGTCACCCTGGCTGTCCGGGCTCAGCGTGTGCATAACTGGACTTTCCAGCTTGGAAAACCCCCCAGGTCTCAAATGTATGATCTCATTCACCTGAGCAGAAAGTGGCTACAGCCAGAGACTTTGTCCGCACCAAAGATTGTGGAACGTGTTGTAATGGATCGGTTTTTGAGAGCTCTTCCTACTGCCATCCAAAAGTGGGTAAGCCATGGAGACCCAGAGACGGCCGATGGTCTTGTGGATCGTGTGGAGAAATACTTGGCTACAGAGAACCTGACGGCCTCTTCCAGAGACACTCGGACTTTCCACCCTAAGACCAGACCATCCCCAGGGGCGGATAAGATGATTCCAAGGGGTAAGGGTGGAGAGAGTGAGAGGGTGGGAGCTCTACCCCAAGTTTGGCGAGAACAGCCTGGGAAATCAGCGGCTCAAGAGGCCGCAAGAAGGATCGTTTGCTACCGCTGCCGGCAAGCGGGACATATTGCAGCAAATTGCCCGGTTGTGGAGGAACCTATGCAGTGTGACTTTCTGACGGGCAGACGTCAGTCGCTGTGTGCGACAGTCGCATGCACTGCCATTCGGGGAACTGAGAAACATTTATGCAAAATGTGTATTAATGGTAGAAATGTTGTGGTATTGCTGGATTCAGGTAGCCTTGTGACCCTGATAAAGGCTGAGTTAGTTAAAACAGAGGTCTCTGGGAATAGCAAGGTAGCCGTTATTTGTGTGCATGGGGACACCCGAGAGTATCCAGTGACTACAGTGTGTTTCGAGACCCCCAAAGGTACCCTCTCTCATCCAGTGGGCTTAGTATCTCAGTTACCGCATGACGCCATTGTGGGAAGGGATTTTCCGAAGTTCTGGGAACTGTGGGATGATCCTGAGCCCCCCACTGGTGCCCCTATGTACCAGGAATGTGATAGCCAGAACTCCCCTGAGAGTGGTGAGGACTCTCCGGAATTTCCCTTGTCAGTATTGGCAGGGGAGACTCAAGAAACTGGAGAGGAGCCCACCTCCTCAGACGAAAACCTACCGTCTGTGGAGTTTTCTGATCTTGAGGTTCACAGGGAAAACTTTGCCACAGAACAGTTGAAAGACCCCGCCCTAATAAAGGCACGGGAAAACGTAGTGAAAATAGATGGCGAGTTAGTGAACCCAGATAATACCGGCACTTACCCATACTTCAGCGTAGAGAAGGACCTACTGTATCGGGTGGCAAAAAGGGCAGAAGAAACCGTTGAGCAGCTTGTGGTGCCCAAACCTTACAGGAAGTTGGTGTTGGAGTTGGCCCATGGGCACATTCTTGGAGGTCATCTGGGGACAGAGAAAACCCGAGAGAGGGTATTACAGAGATTCTATTGGCCTGGGGTGATGAAGGACATAGAAAATTATTGTTCCTCCTGCCCTGTGTGTCAGAGGTCGGCCCCGATGCCACATTTCCGTAGCCCGCTGGTCCCTCTACCCATCATTGAGGTCCCGTTTGAGAGAATCGCAATGGATTTGGTAGGTCCTATAATCAAGTCCGCTAGGGGGCACCAGTACATATTGGTTATAATGGACTATGCCACCCGTTATCCAGAAGCGATCCCTCTCAGAAATACCTCGGCCAAAACCATAGCCAAAGAGCTATCTCTTGTTTTTAGCCGGGTGGGTATTTGTAAAGAACTGCTTACGGACCAAGGTACACCCTTTATGTCCCGGGTTATGAAAGAGCTGTGTAAATTGTTCAAAGTGACGCAATTGCGTACATCTGTGTATCACCCCCAAACCGATGGGCTGGTTGAAAGATTCAACAAAACCCTAAAACAAATGTTGAAGAAAGTGGTGGATAGAGATGGAAGGGATTGGGACTGTCTACTTCCTTATTTGATGTTTGCTATTAGGGAGGTGCCCCAATCCTCTACGGGATTCTCCCCCTTTGAGTTACTGTATGGGAGACACCCAAGAGGGCTGTTGGATATTGCCAAGGAAACTTGGGAAAGTGAGAGTTCTCCCCACAGGAGTGTGATTGAGCATGTCGCCCTGATGCAAGATCGAATTGCACAGGTAATGCCCATCGTGAAGGAACATTTGGCCCAAGCGCAGTTGGCACAGCAGAGAGTGTACAACCGTGGAGCCAAGACCCGTACCTTTTCCCCGGGGGATAGGATATTGGTACTTGTCCCTACGGTTGAAAGTAAATTCCTTGCCAAATGGCAAGGCCCCTACGAGATAATGGAAAAAGTGAGCGAAGTGAATTACAAGGTCAGACAACCAGGAAGGCGAAAGCCCGAACAGATCTATCACGTTAATCTGTTGAAAGCCTGGAGGGATAGAGAGTCCCTAGTCGCAGACACTTGGTCACCAGCTCAAACTGGTTGCGTGATTCCTGAGGTTGGAATCGCAGCCACCTTGTCACAACCCCAACAACAGGAGGTTAAGGAGTTTGTGCTTCGCAACAAGGAGGTATTCTCTGAGCTGCCGGGACAAACATCTGGGGTAGAGCATGACATTATTACCCCGCCCGGTGAAAGGGTGAAGTTAAAACCCTATCGGATCCCAGAGGCCCGACGGGAGGCAATACGGGAGGAAGTACAGAAAATGCTGAACTTAGGGGTGATAGAGGAGTCCCAAAGTGATTGGTCTAGTCCCATTGTGTTGGTGCCTAAACCGGATGGGAGCTGGCGATTTTGTAACGATTTTCGTCAGTTGAACAAAGTTACAAAATTTGACACCTACCCCATGCCACGTATAGATGAGTTGATCGACCGGCTGGGAACAGCCCGATACATGACGACTCTTGACCTCACAAAAGGGTATTGGCAAATCCCCCTGGCCAAGTCGGCCAAAGAGAAAACCGCATTTGTAACCCCAGACGGGGCGTTCCAATATAAAAGAATGCCGTTCGGGTTACAGAATGCGCCGGCCACATTCCAGCGGAAAATGGACCAGATGCTGAGGCCCCATCGGAAGTATGCTGCGGCTTACCTGGATGACATAATTGTCCATAGCACAGATTGGGCCTCACATCTGCCAAAAGTGCAAGCAGTCCTGGACTCTGTTCGGGAAGCAGGGTTTACGGCTAACCCCAAGAAGTGTACCATTGGGCAGGAGGAGGCCAAATATCTTGGGTACACCATTGGGAGGGGAGTAATAAAACCCCAACTCAACAAAGTCGAGGCCATCCAGAGTTGGCCACGTCCCAACAGCAAGAAGCAGGTACGAGCCTTTCTGGGAATCGCTGGGTATTATCGGCGATTCATTCCCCACTTTGCTTCTAAGGCTGTGCCCCTAACCAACCTGACGAAGGGGAAAGGGTCGGTCATGATTAAATGGACCCCCGAGGCTGAGGCAGCATTCCAATTCTTGAAACAAGCCTTATGTAGCCAGCCAGTGTTGTACTCACCCGACTTCTCTAAAGACTTTGTCGTACAAAGTGATGCGTCAGATGTGGGGTTAGGAGCAGTATTGTCCCAGGTCTGGAACGGGGAAGAGCACCCAGTCATTTACCTCAGCAGGAAGTTGAAGTCCCATGAGGTAAATTACGCCACCGTTGAAAAGGAGTGTTTAGCGGTGAAGTGGGCTCTAGATTCCCTTCGGTACTACCTGCTAGGTAGGCACTTTGACATGGTTACGGATCACGCTCCGTTAAAGTGGATGGCTCAAAACAAGGAAACAAATAGAAGAGTGAATAGGTGGTTCCTGGCCCTCCAGGAATTCAACTTCACAGTAAAGCATCGCCCTGGCGTTCAAATGGGGAATGTGGATGCTTTGTCTCGAGTACATGAATGCCTGATTGCTGGTGTTCCAACCCCAAGGTTAAAACAAGAGGGGGGGGTATGTGACAGCAGGAAGGTAAAGTCACCTGGTTGCATCCAGGGGGGTAGATATATTTCGCCCAGATTCAGGCTTTACGCCGACTTATACAGCTAGGTGGAGAGTTGTATAAGCCCAGCTGAGACTAGTGGGCTCATTGATGACTCATACCTCTAGGGAGAGGGCTGGGCGTCGTGCAGACAGGGAGTTGATGAGGCCAGCTGAAGCTTGTCAGCTCATTTAGGCCTCTATAAAAAACTCCCAGATGCATTAGATGTTAGCTCATGCCTGGAAGCAGACCTGTGTGGACTGTCTAGGGAGAGTGAACCCCTGTGCGGTGAGAGAAAGCCTGTGTGGCTATATTTTGCTTGGACATTTAAAACCAGGGACTAGGACAGCACTAGGCTGATCCCAGTCGTTAGTTAGGAAACCTGTAAGTTTAGTCAGAGGTCAAGTTGACCAGGATTTATTTTGTTTATGTTTTTTTTGCCTTGCTGTGTTTTTGTCACTGTAAATAGAAAATAAACCGCACCTTTTTGATTTTGAAGACCACAACCTCCGTCTGCTGGGCCTGTTTTTGGGTGGGGAGCCCATCCCGGGGGTCACACATACCCGCTGCCGAGCTAACCCCCTCACAATACATAGAAAGTAGGTGTATTCACATAGCTGTACACATGCATAAATACACACGTCTAAAAGAAGGTAAAAGTATCATAAACTGTTTCATTGTTTTATTGTTTCTTTTTTCTGCACCATTCTAAACCCTGCGTCTCTTCCTCCAGTTTGTAATGAGGAAGAAAATGGGGAGATAATGGTAAGAATGACAATTTTCAAACCAATAATACTAACCTCTCTAATTCCAAGTTTGTGACCTAGTAGGATGAAATGTTCCATGACTGTCTTTCTTTGATGGAATTTGAATCAGCAAGCAGCAGTCTGGTGAGGGAGGCTCCCATCCCAGATTCTAAGAACCTTTTTGTCAATAATTCCAGGTATTGCACCCTAGATGATAATGATGATGCAGGTTATGCAGTGACCACAGTCATTAAGTTCCCACATGTCTGGGTTATCACCATATGAGCTTTGTTTGGAGGTCAACCAAAAACAGGGTTGTACTTTCCTCAGTAGCTGCTGCCTACATGTTCAGCTGATGGGGTAGGTGCAGTCACTGTAACACGAACTTCAAAAGTTCCACCACAGGGTTCATGAGTCCTTCCTGGACCCTGACACCATAACCGGTTTACATTCTTTCCAACCAGGTGACTGGGTCATTGTAAAGAAGCTTGAGGGACGAGACAACTGGATCCACGCCAGCCACTGAAATAAGCTGCTCAACTACACCAAAGGATGAGGAGTATCTTTGTTTATTTATATTTTTCGATTGGTATATTTTCCAATTAGCTAAGAAAGTGAACAGGACCAATTTCTGGGTCTACTCTGAATCTCCACCGAGCTTTAGTACCCCAGCGATGACAGTGGTACATGCTATATATGATGTTCATATTGGTATGAGGAGTTTTGAAAACTCCAAACAGAAACTTGTCAATAGATCTTAACGATACATTTCTAAAGGGTAAAATTCATTATAGTTTTAACAATAGCTCTGGTTCTTGCCAGTTTGGGTATCGGGACAACTAGGTATCCCACAAGTGTGCTTCAACTTTAGTTTGGTACTTATGTGGGTCTAAAGCTTATAAGGTAATTCCCCTAATGCAAGAGATTCATGCGTCTTGGTGAAACTCGTCCCAGCATCTTATGTTGAAGCCGATCGTGAGGATCTGATGGTGCGAGAGAAGGTAAGAATGGCAGGAACAGCTAGAAGAGAATTGTTCACCAACCCCGACCAGGTCTGGGCATGGTTTCCTGCTTGTACAGGGTGGGGGCTTGAGCTTATAAAACGATTGAATAATTTCTCATCCAGTTTGGATGGGATGTTCAATGTAACTGTTGAAGCTAAAAGGAAGATCCCACAGGAACAACGGCAGATCAAGACCCTTCTATTAAAAGATGGCCCATGATTATCTGTTGCCATCCAAGGGGGGTTTCTGTGAATTCATAGGTAAGGATTGTTGTACCTGGATCGGGGATACTAGTGACAAAGTTCAGGCCCATATAGATAAGGTTAGATCCCGGCAAGGCAAACCCAGAGCTATAGCTAGTGAAGGTTGAAATCCTTTTAAGGGTCTGGGAATCTTTGGGGATTTTTTTATTTTTCATCGGATCATGGTTGAAGGAAGTAGGGGTATATATACTCATGTTGTTTTTGTTTCTATTCCTCCTATATGCCGTGATGAGGTACTACTGTTGCCTGATTGGATGAGTGAACAGAGCCGAGCAGATGACCACACCTTCCTCGCTGAGATGAGACGCCCCAAAGGTCTAACCCACGTACAAGACACAGAGGATCCCACACCGACCGCCCTTCATGTCCCCCTCTAAGTCATCCCTCCTGAAGAACAGAGTCTACAAGTCAAGCCATGTTTTCCTTTTTATGGACTCATATGGACTGTAAGGACTGATTTATTTCCAGGTGTAAGAAGATCAAGATTCATCGAGGGACACATGGGAACATATGGCAAAAGAGGAGGGACTGTTGTGGAAATTTTAAAAGAGCGGACTGGGGCAGACTGACGCTGGTTGAGTCCCGTCTGGTAGTGGAAAGCTTCCTGAGGTTGCAGAGAGGTGTTTGCAGAGAGGTGTTTGCAGAGTGGGGATATGTCCACCAGCAAAGGGCCCCTGTGCGATGCACAGACGATCGTCTGAGGGGGATGTGTTCACTCTGCAAAGACATTATCGGTTATAACGGGATGTACGCTCTTGTCCCCCCTGTGTGCCTGATCAACACATGGGGGGCATGGCGTGCCACTGCAGATAATTTCCCATCCACAGGAACGGTAGTATAATCTGGGTATGCGTTGTTCTCTGAACAATGCAAAATAAGGTTTCACGCTAACGGTGAAAATGGGAGTCTTTGAATTCTTATGGCCAGAGAGAGCCTCCATGATTTCAAGGCCAGCCATGCAGCTTTCTTTGTCTAGCTGAAGATGATGGCATACAGGTACAGGGGGTGGGAAATCATACACACCTCCCTTGCCCAGACACGCCCATAAGACTCCCCTAGTCATTGTTCATTGGTTGTTGTATAACTCCTCCTGCTTGCGTGTGCTTGATTGGCTGATTTGTGAAGCCACCAAGCTCTATTGTTATATGAATAAAGATTACTCTGATGATCAGCAGGTCAGGTGGTCGAGCTGTGGACCTAAGGATGTGATGACAGTGACTATGTCTGTTTACTTGGGAAGATACAGAAAAACAGGGTCGTACTAAGATGCATTATACCCAAAGGTTGAAAGTGACATGGATAATGCGTAGCGTATAGTGGAATTTCCACGACACAGTCTGTCTGTAGGGAAACATAAGCAGGAGGAGCTTCTAGTCCTCTGCTACTGGTCACATGCTCAAAATAAAAAACAGCCTTTGGAATACAGAGTAAAAATAAATAATTAATATCAATAAATTGTTTTAAATTGTCATACAAATATATATTTGAAATCAAATCTTTATAATTTTTTGGGCAATAATATGATGTCAGTGGATTTCTGCCAGTCACAGGCTGTGTCACGCCCTGCTAGACACTGGCTTCACAGAGAGGTGAAGCCTCCATTAATCTACATGTTATCTTGCCCCCATTGTGGTTAGTTGGTTAGTGGACATGGAGGAGGAAGGTGGGAAAGGACTGTAATTTACCACTGTGTATACCCCCACATGTGTGACTCTATAGTCACATGGGCTGCTCAGATTTGATATGAAAGAAATGCTCAGCATAGAAATGCTCAGCATAGAAACTGTACTGATCACAGAATGTGGTAAAGGGTCAATCACAGCGCCCCTTTACCATGTGATCAGCTGTGTCCAATCACAGCTGATCACATGTAAACAAACTTGCTGGTTATCTGCATTCTTTCCCTCATGTGCTGTCACAGCACGAGGAGAGACAGTAACCAGCAATTCTGACACCACATATTTACACTAATAATCAGGGCACTAATCATCAGTGCCCTAATTATCAGTGCAACCCCATTGGTGCCAGTCAGTGTCCATCAGTGCGGCCTATCAGTGCTCATCAGTGCAGCCCATCAGTGTCCATCAGTGCTGCCTATCAGTGCCCATCTGTGCTGCCCATCAGTGCCCACCAGTGCAGCCCATCAGTGCCCATCAGTGCCCATCAGTGCAGCCCATCAGTGCCCATCAGTCAGCCTATCAGTGCCCATCAGTCAGCCTATCAGTGCAGCCTCATCAGTGCCACCTCATCAGTGCCCAACAGTGCCACCTCATCAGTGCCCAACAGTGCAGCCTCATCAGTGTCCATCATTGCCCCCTCATCAGTGCCCAACAGTGCCATCTGATCAGTGCCCAACAGTGCCGCCTCATCGGTGCCCATCAGTGCCTGTCAGTGCACAACAGTGCACATCAGTGAAGAAGAAAAATTACTTATTTGCTAAATTTTATACCAGAAACTAAGAAAAACTGTATTTTTTTTTTAAATTTCAGTATTTTTCATTTGTTTAGCAACAAACCCAGTAGTCAATAAATAACACCAAATGAAAGCTCTATCTGTCTGAAAAAAATGATATCAATTTAATTTGGGTACAGTGTTGCCCAGTGTCATTCAAAGTGTGATAGCGCTGAAAAGCTGAAAATTGGCCTGGGCAGGAAGGGGGTGAAAGTGTCCTGTATTGAAGTGGTTAATTGATTGAACTTGATGGACACGTGTCTTTTTTTTCCCAGGCTAACCAGGTAACTTATAAGGAAGAAACATTCAGAAGAAACAAAGTAGAAAATAATCACTTCAATTACTTACTAAGGCCAGCCACAGTGAAAATGTATCTGTATCCTTCATTAAGTGCCGGTTCACACTTGTGCGATGCGATTATGAGGGTTTTTTTTTCATTGTTTGTTTATTAATTACCAGCGCGATTGCAATGCGAATCCAATGCGAATGTAATGCGCTTACAATGTAAATTAGGCACAGATGCGATTTCTGCTCAGGCCAATTGAAAAACCAAGAAAAAAATGGGTGTTAACTTCCTGTGCTTTCCCTGTTTTCTCTTGTGGGGAGAGTATTGTCGTTGGAGGAGTGTGGTTTTTGTGAAAAGTCAGTGAGGATTTTGTTTTTTGGTCATTATGTTTCATCATGTCCCGTTGATAATGGCAGCAGTTGTTACTGCTACTGCTGCAGTACTGATGGACAAAGCCCGGAGGAAGAGGAGGAGGAGGACCAAGAGACTGATGAGTACAAGAAGATATTGGGTCCATCCAATTATTCTAAATAGGGAAGAGAGAGGTCAGTTTAGGATCCTCTACAATCATCTCAGGCAGCATGAGGAGAAGTTCTTCAACTATTCCCGGATGTCAGTAAATAGGTTAGTACCTGTACCCCACTTCCTTCTCCTCCTCCCTCCTTTTTTCTATCTATCACTGACATGCATACCACTGACCACCAATTCCAATTACCACCAATCCCACTGACCACCAATGTAAGGGCAATCCCAATGACCACCAATCCAACTGACCACCAATGCCACTGACCACCAATCCCAATGACCACCAATCCTACTGACCACCAATGTAAGGGCATACATCCCACTGACCACCAATGCCACTGACCACCAATCCCAATGACCACCAATGTAAGGGCATACATCCCACTGACCACCAATGCCACTGACCACCAATCCCAATGACCACCAATGTAAGGGCATACATCCCACTGACCACCAATGCCACTGACCACCAATCCCAATGACCACCAATCCAACTTTCCATCTCTTTTATTCTTTCACTAGTACTCTTGCCTCTTACCATGTCATTTTGTATGGGCTTTAACTTGTCACTTACATTGGTTTTGTGGTTTTATTTCTTAGTTTTGATGAATTACTTCGGTTGCTTGGTACACGATTGGAGTATCAGAACACCACCTTTCGGAAAAGTGTGGAGCCAGCGGAAAGGTTGCTTGTAACATTAAGGTAAATTTCATCGATATACTTTGTGAATTTTATGCTATGCACCATAGTAAGCTATAGGAATGCAAAGAATGCAGACATAAATCACAATAAAATTGTCTTCCAAAATAAGTATTTTATTTATTTTTTTCAAAAACTTCTAATCAGTTTGTGACTACATGCTTTGCACCAACCATTGGAGAAACTTTCAAATTTTTTCTTACATATCAAGAACAACATAAAGAGGAGACAACACTCTCCTTCACTTTTTTTTTACTTTTTAAACACACTATGCATTTTTTTCCATCACCTTCTAACTTCCTCTGCCTCTCTAACTTCCTCTACCTCACCAACTTACTCTGCCTCTACAACTTTCTCTGCCTCTACAACTTTCTCTGCCTCTACAACTTCCTCTGACTCTCCAAGTTTCTCTGCCTCTACAACTTCCTCTGACTCTCTAACTTCCTCTGACTTTGTAACTTCCTCTGACTTTGTAACTTCCTCTGGCTCTCTAACTTCCTCTACCTCTCCAAGTTTCTCTGCCTCTACAACTTTCTCTGCCTCTACAACTTTCTCTGCCTCTACAACTTTCTCTGCCTCTACAACTTTCTCTGCCTCTACAACTTTCTCTGCCTCTACAAGTTTCTCTGCCTCTACAACTTTCTCTGCCTCTACAACTTTCTCTGCCTCTACAACTTTCTCTGCCTCTACAACTTCCTCTGACTCTCCAAGTTTCTCTGCCTCTACAACTTTCTCTGCCTCTACAACTTTCTCTCCCTCTACAACTTTCTCTGACTCTCCAAGTTTCTCTGCCTCTACAACTTTCTCTGCCTCTACAACTTCCTCTGACTCTCCAAGTTTCTCTGCCTCTACAACTTTCTCTGCCTCTACAACTTTCTCTGCCTCTACAACTTTCTCTGCCTCTACAACTTTCTCTGCCTCTACAACTTTCTCTGCCTCTACAACTTCCTCTGACTTTGTAACTTCCTCTGGCTCTCTAACTTCCTCTACCTCTCCAAGTTTCTCTGCCTCTACAACTTTCTCTGCCTCTACAACTTTCTCTGCCTCTACAACTTCCTCTGACTCTCCAAGTTTCTCTGCCTCTACAACTTTCTCTGCCTCTACAACTTTCTCTGCCTCTACAACTTCCTCTGACTCTCCAACTTTCTCTGCCTCTACAACTTTCTCTGCCTCTACAACTTTCTCTGCCTCTACAACTTTCTCTGCCTCTACAACTTCCTCTGACTTTGTAACTTCCTCTGCCTCTCTAACTTACTCTGCCTCTACAACTTATTCTGCCCTTCTAACTTCCTCTGACCTTCTAACTTCCTCTGACCTTCTAACTTCCTCTGACTTTCTAACTTCCTCTGACTTTCTAACTTCCTCTGACTCTCTAACTTCCTCTGACTCTCTAACTTCCTCTGACTCTATAACTTGCTCTCACTGTCTAGCTTTAACTTAAAGTAACTTTAATTCTAACTAGGGATGGGCCCGGTGCTCGATTCGAACCCATGTTCGAATCGAGCACCGGGCGTTCGCTCGCTCGTCGAGCCCAGAACTATTTGGGCCGTTCGCATCACATTCGTGTGATGCGAGCGGCCCCGCAATGCATTGCGGCCGGCGCGGCCGGCGCAGTGCATTGCTGGCTGATGATTGGCCAAGCATGCACTGTGACCCCGCATGCTTGGCCAATCACAGCGCCCGAAACTCGGAGAGCAATAATTGGCTACAGGCAGGACGCCTGTAGCCAATTACAGCTCAGGGGCTTTAGTACATGCCCCACCATTTAAAAGGCCGCCACGCCATCGGCCCCGGTCACATGAGTTCCGGCTTTAGGAGAGATCAGTCTGCTGATTCTGTCTTTGCTTGATACTGAAAGATTTGCTCTTCTTTGCTAAACCATTGGCTATTTCTTTGCTAAACCATTGCTACCTAAGTCATTGATCGTTCATTGCTGCTGATTGCACAGTTAGCGTGTTATTAGCTGCTGCTGGGGATTAGTCTGGTGCGTGCTTACTGTTAGTACAGTATTGCAGTAGTACCAACCGCAGTGCTGTTAGCACAGCATTGCACCCCAACAGCACCCATAGGACTTCTAGTGTGTTAGTGGCAGCAAACAGAGCTCCTATATTTTCTTCTCAGCAGCACCCATAGGACTTCTAGTGTGTTAGTGGCAGCAAACAGAGCTCCTATATTTTCTTCTCAGCAGCACCCATAGGACTTCTAGTGTGTTAGTGGCATCACACAGAGCTCCTATATTTTCTTCTCAGCAGCACCCATAGGACTTCTAGTGTGTTAGTGGCAGCAAACAGAGCTGCTATATTTTCTTCTCAGCAGCACCCATAGGACTTCTAGTGTGTTAGTGGCAGCAAACAGAGCTCCTATATTTTCTTCTCAGCAGCACCCATAGGACTTCTAGTGTGTTAGTGGCATCACACAGAGCTCCTATATTTTCTTCTCAGCAGCACCCATAGGACTTCTAGTGTGTTAGTGGCAGCAAACAGAGCTCCTATATTTTCTTCTCAGCAGCACCCATAGGACTTCTAATGTGTTAGTGGCATCACACAGAGTTCCTATATTTTCATCTCAG
The DNA here is from genome assembly GCA_029206835.1 of Rana muscosa. Taxonomy (NCBI): domain Eukaryota; kingdom Metazoa; phylum Chordata; class Amphibia; order Anura; family Ranidae; genus Rana; species Rana muscosa. The sequence goes on along the minus strand of CM055117.1, from coordinate 348,585,277 downwards.
AAGCACCCATAGGACTTCTAGTGTGTTAGTGGCATCACACAGAGCTCCTATATTTTCTTCTCAGAAGCACCCATAGGACTTCTAGTGTGTTAGTGGCAGCAAACAGAGCTCCTATATTTTCTTCTTAGCAGCACCCATAGGACTTCTAATGTGTTAGTGGCATCACACAGAGTTCCTATATTTTCATCTCAGAAGCACCCATAGGACTTCTAGTGTGTTAGTGGCATCACACAGAGCTCCTATATTTTCTTCTCAGAAGCACCCATAGGACTTCTAGTGTGTTAGTGGCAGCAAACAGAGCTCCTATATTTTCTTCTCAGCAGCACCCATAGGACTTCTAGTGTGTTAGTGGCATCACACAGAGTTCCTATATTTTCATCTCAGAAGCACCCATAGGACTTCTAGTGTGTTAGTGGCATCACACAGAGCTCCTATATTTTCTTCTCAGCAGCACCCATAGGACTTCTAGTGTGTTAGTGGCATCACACAGAGCTCCTATATTTTCATCTCAGAAGCACCCATAGGACTTCTAGTGTGTTAGTGGCATCACACAGAGCTCCTATATTTTCTTCTCAGCAGCACCCATAGGACTTCTAGTGTGTTAGTGGCAGCAAACAGAGCTCCTATATTTTCTTCTTAGCAGCACCCATAGGACTTCTAGTGTGTTAGTGGCATCACACAGAGCTCCTATATTTTCTTCTCAGAAGCACCCATAGGACTTCTAGTGTGTTAGTGGCAGCAAACAGAGCTCCTATATTTTCTTCTCAGCAGCACCCATAGGACTTCTAGTGTGTTAGTGGCATCACACAGAGTTCCTATATTTTCATCTCAGAAGCACCCATAGGACTTCTAGTGTGTTAGAGGCATCACACAGAGCTCCTATATTTTCTTCTCAGCAGCACCCATAGGACTTCTAGTGTGTTAGTGGCATCACACAGAGCTCCTATATTTTCATCTCAGAAGCACCCATAGGACTTCTAGTGTGTTAGTGGCATCACACAGAGTTCCTATATTTTCATCTCAGAAGCACCCATAGGACTTCTAGTGTGTTAGTGGCATCACACAGAGCTCCTATATTTTCATCTCAGAAGCACCCATAGGACTTCTAGTGTGTTAGTGGCATCACACAGAGCTCCTATATTTTCTTCTCAGCAGCACCCATAGGACTTCTAGTGTGTTAGTGGCAGCAAACAGAGCTCCTATATTTTCTTCTCAGCAGCACCCATAGGACTTCTAGTGTGTTAGTGGCATCACACAGAGCTCCTATATTTTCATCTCAGTCAGAAGCACCCATAGGACTTCTAGTGTGTTAGTGGCATCACACAGAGCTCCTATATTTTCTTCTCAGCAGCACCCATAGGACTTCTAGTGTGTTAGTGGCAGCAAACAGAGCTCCTATATTTTCATCTCAGAAGCACCCATAGGACTTCTAGTGTGTTAGTGGCATCACACAGAGCTCCTATATTTTCATCTCAGAAGCACCCATAGGACTTCTAGTGTGTTAGTGGCATCACACATAGCTCCTATATTTTCTTCTCAGCAGCACCCATAGGACTTCTAGTGTGTTAGTGGCATCACACAGAGCTCCTATATTTTCATCTCAGAAGCACCCATAGGACTTCTAGTGTGTTAGTGGCATCACACAGAGCTCCTATATTTTCTTCTCAGCAGCACCCATAGGACTTCTAGTGTGTTAGTGGCAGCAAACAGAGCTCCTATATTTTCTTCTCAGCAGCACCCATAGGACTTCTAGTGTGTTAGTGGCATCACACAGAGTTCCTATATTTTCATCTCAGAAGCACCCATAGGTCTTCTAGTGTGTTAGTGGCATCACACAGAGCTCCTATATTTTCTTCTCAGCAGCACCCATAGGACTTCTAGTGTGTTAGTGGCATCACACAGAGCTCCTATATTTTCATCTCAGAAGCACCCATAGGACTTCTAGTGTGTTAGTGGCATCACACAGAGCTCCTATATTTTCTTCTCAGCAGCACCCATAGGACTTCTAGTGTGTTAGTGGCAGCAAACAGAGCTCCTATATTTTCTTCTCAGCAGCACCCATAGGACTTCTAGTGTGTTAGTGGCATCACACAGAGCTCCTATATTTTCTTCTCAGCAGCACCCATAGGACTTCTAGTGTGTTAGTGGCAGCAAACAGAGCTCCTATATTTTCTTCTCAGCAGCACCCATAGGACTTCTAGTGTGTTAGTGGCATCACACAGAGCTCCTATATTTTCATCTCAGAAGCACCCATAGGACTTCTAGTGTGTTAGTGGCATCACACAGAGCTCCTATATTTTCTTCTCAGCAGCACCCATAGGACTTCTAGTGTGTTAGTGGCATCACACAGAGCTCCTATATTTTCATCTCAGAAGCACCCATAGGACTTCTAGTGTGTTAGTGGTATCACACAGAGTTCCTATATTTTCATCTCAGAAGCACCCATAGGACTTCTAGTGTGTTAGTGGCATCACACAGAGCTCCTATATTTTCTTCTCAGCAGCACCCATAGGACTTCTAGTGTGTTAGTGGCATCACACAGAGCTCCTATATTTTCATCTCAGAAGCACCAATAGGACTTCTAGTGTGTTAGTGGCAGCAAACAGAGCTCCTATATTTTCTTGTCAGCAGCACACATAGTACCTATAGTGTGTTAGTGTCAGCACCCATAGGACCTACAGTGTGTTGTGAGCACACATAGGAGTTCTATTTTTTATACTATATACACTACCGACTACAATGGCTGGAAGACCGCCAAGGAGAGGCAGAGCGTGCCGAGGCAAGAACACAGGGCAGGCAGGCTCTGTTTCTAGAGACAACAGTGCTGGCCGTGGACGTGGTCGTGCATCGTCATCAGCACGTGGCCATGGGACACGCTTGTCTTTGTTTTCGGCAGCTGGACATGTGGAGCCGCATCATGCCGAAGGCTTGGTAGAATGGATGACCAAGCCCTCCTCATCCTCCTCATCCTCTCTCACCCAGGCTCAGGGTACTGGCAGAGCAGCTGCCAACGCGTACTCAATGGCATCATCAGCCACCCCTTCCCTAGACCCACCATGTCCTCCTGAGGAGTCCCCCGAACTGTTTGAGCACAGTGTTGGGTACATGCTCCAGGAGGATGCCCAACGATTCGAAGGCTCGGATGATGATACCCAGCTTGAGGAAGTCAGTAGTGTGCGCGCAGAGAGAGGGGATGCTGAAGGACAGCAATCTGGCAGTAGTGTTCCACCAGCTGCAGCTTACTGCCAGGTTTGCTCTAGTGGTGAAGAGGGAGGGGATGATAAGGTCACTGACTCCACGTGGGTGCCTGAAGGGAGAGAGGAGGAGGAGGAGGAGGATGCAGCGTCACATGTCCAACGAGGCAGGATGCCCCCTGGAGGCCAGCTAGAGGCCAGCACAGCAACTGTACCACACCGCAGAGCTCCGCCTGTGCAGGGCGCTGCCTCTGCACGTTATCACAAAAGTTCTTTGGTGTGGGCCTTTTTTGAGACGAGTGCATCAGATCGCACCACTGCTATTTGCAATATTTGTCTCAAGCGTATCTCGCGTGGCCAAAACATCAGCCGCTTGGGCACCACAAGCATGAGCAGACATATGTCGACCTGCCATGCAGCTCGTTGGCAAGCACACATAAAAGACCCACACCAAAGAACAAAGCGGACCTCTCCTTGCTCCTCATCAGCTGGGATCTCCATCCCCACTATATCTTCAGTCCTCTCTGAAAGCTGCTCTGAGAGGACTGAAGGTGTAGAATTAGGTGTGTCACAACCAAGTACTTGCAGTACACCGACGTCCGATTGTAGCAGGCAAATTTCCCTGCCCCAGCTGCTGGACCGTCGAAAGAAGTATACTCCCAGCCATCCACATGCCCAGCGGTTGAATGCTAGCTTGGCTAAATTGCTAGCACTTCAACTGCTGCCTTTTCAGTTGATAGACTCGGCCCCCTTCCGTGAGTTTGTTCAATGTGCGGTTCCTCAGTGGCAGGTTCCCAAACGCCACTTTTTCTCACGGAAGGCGATTCCGTCTCTCTACAGGCATGTGGAAGGCAATGTCCATGCCTCGCTGGACAGGGCGGTCAGCGGTAAGGTGCATATTACCGCTGACTCATGGTCCAGCAGGCATGGACAGGGACGTTATCTTTCTTTCACGGCCCATTGGGTCACTCTATTGGCAGCTGGGAGGGATGCAGGACAAGGTGCAGTAGTGTTGGAGGTTGTTCCGCCACCACGCCTCCAAAATGCTACTACTGGTTGTGACACACCTCTCTCCTCCACCCCCTCCTCTTCTTCTTCCTCCATGTCCTCTTCGAGTGCTCTGTCCTCGGAACCAGCGGTGCTCCGTAGGCGTACAAGGGGCTACGCGAGTACGCAGGCAAAAAGATGCCATGCCGTGCTTGCGCTGGTGTGTTTGGGGGACAGGAGCCACACTGGGCCAGAGGTTCTGGCAGCTCTGCAGGGGCAGGCCGAGAGGTGGTTGACGCCACGCCAGCTTAAGCCAGGAATGGTCGTTTCTGATAATGGCACCAACCTCCTCTCCGCCCTGCGACAGGGGCAGCTCACCCATGTGCCCTGTATGGCTCACGTCCTCAACCTGGTGGTGCAGCGGTTCTTGGGCAGGTTCCCAGGCTTACAGGATGTCCTGAGGCAGGCCAGGAAAGTCTGTGTGCATTTCCGCCGATCTTATAATGCCAGTGCTCGGCTGACTGAGCTGCAAAAGGAGCTGAACCTGCCCAAGAACCGCCTAATATGTGACATGCCCACCAGGTGGAACTCAACGTTGGCCATGCTGCAGCGACTGCACACGCAGCAGAGGGCCATCAATGAGTACCTTTGCGACTACGGCACCAGGACAGGGTCAGGGGAGCTTGGCTTTTTTTCCCCACGCCAGTGGAGCATGATCAGGGATGCATGCACTGTCCTCTCACCATTTGAGGAGGCCACGAGGATGGTGAGCAGTGACAGTGCATGCATCAGTGACACTGTACCTCTTGTCCACCTGTTGGAGCATACGCTGCGTGGGATAATGGACAGGGCACTTGAGGCAGAACAGAGGCAGGAAGAGGAGGACTTCCTTGTCTCTCAAGGCCCCCTTTATCCAGACAATGTTCCTTCTGTCCCACCCATCACACAGGAAGAGGAGGAGGAGGATTGTGTGAGCATGGAGGTGGAGCCTGGCACTCAGCATCAGCAGCAGCAGTCTTTTAGGGATGATGTACAGTCCCAACAAACCAGTGGACTTGTACGTGGCTGGGAGGAGGTGGCTGGTGATCATGTCATCCTCAGTGACCCAGAAGACTCCGGACCGAATGCCTCAGCTAACCTACGCTGCATGGCCTCCCTGATCCTGCAAAGCCTGCGGAAGGATCCTCGTGTTCTTCGGATCAAGGAGAGTGACCATTACTGGCTGGCCACTCTCCTTGATCCACGGTACAAGGGTAAGGTTGCGGACCTTATCTTGCCGTCGCAGAGGGAGCAGAGGATGAGACATCTCAGGGAGGCCTTGCAGAAAGGTCTGTGCAACGCGTTCCCAGAAACTGGGAGGTTACAAACTCCTGGTCCTGGACGACGAGTTGCTGAGGCTTCGGTCAGTAGCAGAAGGAGCGGTGGGGAAGGTGGACGTCTGACCGATGCGTTCAGACAATTTTTTAGTCCGCAGCCCCAAGGTATGATCGGTTCCAGCAACCATCGCCAGCGTCTGATATACATGGTGCAGGAATACCTAGGGGCAAGGTCAGACTTGGACACCTTTCCCACCGAAAATCCTCTGGCTTACTGGGTCCTGAGGATGGATCACTGGCCAGAGCTTGCACAGTATGCAATTGAGCTACTGGCCTGTCCTGCATCCAGCGTTCTTTCCGAACGCACATTCAGTGCTGCTGGAGGATTTGTCAACGATCATAGGGTGCGCCTGTCCACCGACTCGGTTGATCGACTGACCTTCATAAAAATGAATCAGTCTTGGATCACCACCAGCTACCAGACACCTGAAGCGGATATAACGGAATAATTTATAATGTCACATCCCTTCAAGACTGCCTATGCTGATGCTGAGTGACTGTCCTGTTATGTTCACTGACTATCCTCTTCCTCCTCCTCAATGATCCATGCCACCACACCAGTGCCTAAGGCACAATTTTTCAGCCCCTGTATAACAGGGGCGTGTAATTACAATTTTTTAAAAAGATGCTTCGCAACAGGTGTGACTGCTGTGCTCAGAGTACAGTATCTGTGAGGGGTTGCAGTGTTGTGGCACCAGCACCAGTGCCTAAGGCACAATTTTTCAGCCCCTGTTGGGGCGTGTAATTACAATTTTTAGGCAATGCTTTGCAACAGGTCTCATTGCTGTGCTCAGAGTACAGTATCTGTGAGGGGTTGCAGTGTTGTGACACCAGCACCAGTGCCTAAGGCACAATTTTTCAGCCCCTGTATAACAGGGGCGTGTAATTACAATTTTTTAAAAAGATGCTTCGCAACAGGTGTGACTGCTGTGCTCCAAGTACAGTATCTGTGAGGGGTTGCAGTGTTGTGGCACCAGCACCAATGCCTAAGGCACAATTTTTCAGCCCCTGTTTAACAGGGGCGTGTAATTACAAATCTTGATCTAATAGTTCACAGCAGGGCCCATTCCTGCGCCCACCAAGAGTAACTATGAGGGCCTACAGTCTTGTGGCAACACCGTCCACCACCACCACCACCACCAAAGGCCCAATTTTTCTGCCCTGTTCAACAGGTGCATGCAATTACAAATCTTGATCTAATAACTCACAGCAGGGCCCATTCCTGCACCCACCAAGAGTAACTGTGAGGGCTTACAGTCTTGTGGCAACACCGTCCACCACCACCACCACCACCACCAAAGGCCCAATTTTTCTGCCCGGTTCGACAGGTGCATGCAAGTACAAATCTTGATCTATTAACTCACAGCAGGGCCCATTCCTGTGCCCACCAGTCTTGTGGCTACACCAACATCTAATAGGGCAAATTTCTGCAGAGTATATACGGCAGGCCCCTACTTTCAAACATCCAACTTACAAACGACTCCTACTTGCAAACGGCAAGAGAAAACAGGAAGTGAGAGGAAATCTACCCCTAGGAAGGAAAATTCTATCCTGTTAGATTTAATTTGGGAAAAAGGTATCTCCTCTCTACTGATGCTTTATCACCAATCCTTGTTTCAATTAAAACCCCACTTTTCCAAAAACATTTGTCATTGGGACGGAAAGTGAGGTGACATGTTCTGAACAGATGTGCAAAGACAGCAAATGTTACAGGGGTGATAACCCCTCCCTATGTTCTCCAAAAAGCTTAAAAATTGATTTTTTTGGGATGTAGCTACACTTCATAATGTACCTGTTCAGATTCTACTTAAGAACAAACCTACAGTCCATGTCTTGTTTGCACCACCTATATACTGCTGTTCAGAGTATATAGGGTTGTAGGTATAGGGTTTTATTTTGGGTGCGGGGTCCCCCTTAGTATCCATACAAGACCCAAAGGGGCTGGGGTGGGGGGGGGTGATGGGGTAGCCATGCCATTTTTCTCAAGGATTTTCAGCCATATGGCGGCCAGGACAAGACATGACATTAAAGCCGCAAGTGGTTTTAAATGGCTTCTTTTTTTCCTTTACAAATGTCATTTTGTGCAAGGACAGTTCTAAACACGGGAAACACATGCCACTTCACAGGCATACTTTAGACACCCCCCAGGTACCATATTTAAAGGAAAATTTCACTTTTTTTTTTTTCACTTTATGCATCATTAAAATGACTGCTCCCGAAAAAACTTTAGTTTTTAAAATTTCTTTTTGCATTGATATATGTCCCCTGGGGCAGGACCCGGGTCCCCAAACCTGTTTTATGACATTAACATGCATATTGGCCGTTGTAATTAGCAATTTTGATTTCGAACGTTCGCGTCCATTATAACGAATAGGGTTCGAAAATTCGCGCGAACTTTCGGTCCGTTCGAAGGTTCTGGTGCGAACCGAACCCGGGGGTGTTCGGCTCATCCCTAATTCTAACTTACAAAAGTTTACTAACTCTACCTCTCCACCTTATCCTCCCTGTCATATCCAACTCTCTCATCCTCCCTTCCTCGCATCTTCATCTCCACTTTCCCCACTACCTTTTTTTCTCTCCGTCTCTTTTTCCCTGAGATATTCAAAATAGGATATATAATTTAACAAAAAACATAACGTTTACTAAGAAAGTATTGAATTTCCACATGAAGTTGGTAGTGAAATTAGCAGGTAGTCCTCTACAAATTCAAAAAACTTGGTGAACTATGTTCACCAGGCTTGTTGAATTCATGCCGTTGTAGTGTTGAAGAGCTTGGTGGTGTTAGCAAGGCTTCATCTTGTGTTGAGGGATATTTCCTCAATGGCACAGGTGGGGATATCTCGGTATCCGGTGGTACACTTGGGGGCCCATATTGTCTATAGGGCATATGCATATTAGAGGCAACTTCGATCGACTGATTGTGATATAGATAAGGATTTTTAATTAGCGGTTTGTGCTGTTCCATTGGTCTTGCTACAGGTGGAAATTGCTTTGCCACGGACGGTATTTGCTCGTAGAGCTGTTGTGGTCTGTTTTGTGATGGCACATGGTAAGATGTTGACTCAAGTGGTCTCATATCCATTGGTCTACTAATATCGGCGGTTGTATTTGGGGGTGAAATTACTGAGGCAACTGGTGAAGGAATGGGATATGGGATTCGTGATCTGGGGGTCTCATAGATGCTAGTGGGTTCCGCAAAACTAGAGGGGTAAGGGTTTGGTGCAGTGTTTGAAGCAGTAGAAAGACTCTGGTGCGTTGGCACAGAAACATGGCGTGGCACAGTAAATGAATGGATGCAATGTTCCACTGCAATCCTCATATCAAAGTAATAGTCTGGCAAGACCTCTTTCAGAAGAGGCACCAAACTAATGGCAAACATTGTATGAGGGCATCGCTGGGCATCAATTTGTTCAGTGATCCCTGACACAATGTGTAGCAATTTCTTGGTCTGGTCTTGGTCTTCAACCTGTTCAGCTGCCCTGCAGCTTTGCTTTCTGCGGGAAGTAGATGCCTGTCTTTGCCTTCTGCTGGAAGGTGTCGAAACGTCTGTATCCTCGTTATCCAGCTCATGAGAAGAGGACTCGTTAACCTCAATCACCTCACCCTGGAGCTCCATAGCTAAATCCTCATGATTTGAGCTAGCAAATGATACTCCTTCATCAACGTCAACAGTAGCAGCATGCTCCTCCCCCTCCTCCTTCTCTTCCTCCTCCTCCTCCCAACTTGCTTCTGTGCTGCAATACAAAAATTAGAAGTCTTTTTTTAAAATAAATAAAAAGATAAGGGGAGAAGTAAAGGTTAGGGCTAGGACAGGATAATTAGATAGAGATGGTAGAGTGACCGATTCATAAATGATAACTTACTTCCTCAATTCTAGAACAGGCCTCAAAAAATCCATGTATCTGGCGAAGGCGTAGGGACGCTTTGGGGGGGCACCAGACCCACTCCTTGCTTCACGCTCCAGTCTCTGGTGTCTCTGAAGTGTGTCTTTAAGGCTTCGCCACCTAGTGCGTATGAGTCCTTCTGTAAAAAAAAAATAACACTAATTATTTTTCTATCTTTTACAGGTACCTAGCAACGGGAAATTCATTTGCCAGCTTGCAATACGAGTTCAAACTGGGAAAATCTACGGTCAGCACAATTGTACGGGACACCTGTATGGCCATCTGGGAGGTGTGGTCATGAGAAAACCAAACAAAGACGAATGGAACTCCAAAGCTCAGTTATTTTGGGATCGCTGCAACTTCCCTAACTGTGTGGGGGCAATCGACGGAAAGCACATCAGAATTGTTAGGCCAGTCGGTAGTGGGACAAAATATTTTAATTATAAAAAATATTTTTCTTTCGTGCTTCTGGCAGTGGCTGATGCAAACTTCTCGTTCACATACATAGACATTGGTTCTTATGGGAGTAGTTCTGACTCCAGCATTTTTTCCCACTCTAGTTTTGGAAGAATGATTCGGGAGAACACACTGGACCTCCCAAACGAACGACCACTCCCTGGAAAATCTGAACCCCCTCTCCCTTTAATATTTGTCGGTGATGAGGCTTTCGCTCTTTCGGAAAAAATGCTAAGGCCATATGCCAACAGGTCACTGTCTGTGGAGAAAAGGGTCTTTAACTATCGGCTAACAAGAGCCCGAAGAGTTGTGGAGTGTACTTTCGGAATCATGGCAAACAAATGGCGATTTCTGCACACCCCAATTACTCTAAACATGGAAAACGCCATAATTGCCGTAAAAGCTGCCTGTGCACTTCACAATTTTGTGCGGGAAAGAGATGGATACCTTTTCGAGGACTCTTTGTTGGATGAGATGGAAGGCGCAGATTGGACACATACAAGGGGCAATTACAGAGGGGCCAGCATCCGTGAGAAGTTTACTGACTTCTTTATGAGTCCTGCCGGTCAAGTATCATGGCAGCTTGATGCCATTGCATAAAGATCAATAACTTTTTTACCAGTCAATGCTGCATCGTCTCATATCTTTTACTTTTTTCAATAAATGTGATAATGTTTTATTGTTCAACAGTGTGTACATGTATTTTTTCTGCTTTGTGTCAACATATTGAGCATGCAATATCATCCCACAACATTACATTGGTGGTCAGTGGGATGCATGACCTTACATTCGTAGTCAGTGGGATTGGTGGTCAGTGGGAAGCATGCCCTTACATTGGTGGTCAGTGGGATTGGTGGTCAGTGGGATTGTTTGGTGGTCAGTGGGATTGGTGGTCACCTTACATTGGTGGTCAGTGGGATGCATGCCCTTACATTGGTAGTCAGTGGGATTGGTGGTCAGTGGGATTGTTTGGTGGTCAGTGGGATTGGTGGTCACTTTACATTGGTGGTCAGTGGGATGCATGCCCTTACATTGGTAGTCAGTGGGATTGGTGGTCACCTTACATTGGTGGTCAGTGGGATGCATGTCCTCACATTGGTGGTCAGTGGGATTGGTGGTCACCTTACATTGGTGGTCAGTGGGATACATGTCCTCACATTGGTAGTCAGTGGGATTGGTGGTCACCTTACATTGGTGGTCAGTGGGATGCATGCCCTCACATTGGTGGTCAGTGGGATTGGTGGTCACCTTACATTGGTGGTCAGTGGGATACATGTCCTTACATTGGTGGTCAGTGGGATGAATAAATAGGAATGTACTTACGTTTAATTTTGCGAACATGAGGTGTGAAGTCATCCCAGTCTGCATACAGAGATTGACAAATTTCAACCCAGCCTCTGCTCTTCCGGGCATGATTTTTGTATTCTTCAATCCGGCTGTCCCATATATAAGGCCTGTCACGGACAAGCCTGATGAGCTCCTCATTATCAATGGTGTTCCGGCGCCTTGGGGCCATCTTCTCTGTTTACATATGGACACGAGACAGGAAACAGGAAGTGAGGGGGCAGAACTGGAAGGAGGAGCTGGAGGTGAAGTATTCGCACATATGTGAACCACCAATGCGATTCCAGAACGATTTACATTGATGTCTATGGAGACTAAATTCGCAACGCAGCGGTCTAAACTCGCACAAGACCCTTTTTTTCATCGCATCGCATTCGGAGAGGAATCGCAACGCATAGATGTGAACCACCATCATTGAAAACAATTACTTTTTGGATGACATGCGAATCTAGTTTGTGTTTGACGCATCGCATTCGGTATCAACTCGCACAAGTGTGAACCGGCCCTAACCAGCTGATGGGCCCAGCTCTTCCCTACCCTTTTGACAGACATGCTGTAAACACAAGGATGATCTTTTCACTCAGAAGTGAAAACGCTTCCTTATAAAGCTTTTCATCATAATCTCCAGGCTCCTCTCCTGTGTACAAAGCCTGAGGCCCCCAGATCCCACCACCCCCCGTGTGAATGAATATGCGGTACATAGTACCCCTACTCATTCACTCCCCAAAAAATGTGTAGTGTAAAAAAAAAATAGACATTTTATGGGGTGGGGGTCACTCAATGATGTCACCGGGTGGCCCTGCCCTTTTGGTTATTTAAGAACTGTCAGAGGGTGGTAGCCTTCGGCACGAACTGACCTTTTTTTTTTTCTCTTTATTTGGGTCAGCAGGCATTGTGATGGACAATGGATCTACACTGGGGGACATTTATTTTTACAGTGCCTTGAAAAAGTATTCATACTTTTCATAATTTTACACATTTTGTGTTACAACCAAAAATGTAAATGTATTTTATTGGGATTTTATGTCACAGACCAACACAAAGTGGCACATACAGTAATTGTGAAGTGGAAGGAAAATGATATTGATTTAAGAATAAATGATTTTATTTATTTTTTTACTAATAATATCTTAAAAGTGTGGCGTGCATTTGTATTCAGCCCCCCTGAGTCAATACTTTGTAGAACCACCTTTCGCTGCAATTACAGCTGCAAGTCTTTTTGGGTATGTCTCTACTAGCTTTGCACATCTAGAGAGTGACATTTCTGCCCATTCCTCTTTGCACAATAGCTCAAGCTCTGTCAGAATGAATGGAGAGCATCTATGAACAGCAATTTTCAAATCTTGCCACATATTCTCAATTGGATTTGTGTCTGTATTTTGACTGGGCCATTCTAACACAGGAATATGCTTTGATCTTAACCATTTCATTGTAGCTCTGGCTGTACGTTTAGGGTCGTTTTCCTGTCTCAAGTCTTTTGCAGACTCTTAACAGGCTTTCTTCTAAGATTGTCCTATATTTGGCTCCATTGGCCTGTATTTGGCATCCATCTTCCCATCAACTCTGACCAGCTTTCCTGTCGCTGCAGAAGAAAAGCATCCCCTCAACGTGATGCTGTTACCACCATGTGTGGGGAGATGTGTTCAGGGTGATGTGCAGTGTAAGTTTTGCCCCACACACATACGTTTTGCTTTTAGGCTAAAAGGTTCAATTTTGGTTTCATCTGACCAGAGCACCTTCTTCCACATGTTTGCTGTGTCCCCCACATGGCTTCTCACAAACTGCAAACAGGACTTGTTATGGATTTCTTTCAACGTTGGCTTTTTGCCACTCTTCCATAAAGGCAGATTTGTGGTGTGCACAACTAATCGTTTTCATGTGGACAGCCACCTGAGCTGTGGATCTCTGCAGCTCATCCAGAGTTACCATGGGCCTCTTGGCTGCTTCTCTGATTAATGCTCTCCTTGCCCGGCCTGCCAGTTTAGGTGGAGAACCATGTCTTGGTAGGTTTGCAGTTGTGCCATACTATTGAACAGTGCTTCGTGAGATGTTCAAAGCTTGGGATATTTTTTTATAACCTAACCCTGCTTTAAACTTATTAACAACTTTATCCCTGACCTGTCTGGTGTGTTCCTTGGCCTTTATGGTGCTGTTTGTTCACTAAGGTTCTCTAACAAACCTAAGAGGGCTTCACAGAACAGCTGTATTTATTCTGAGATTAAATTACACACAGGTGAACTCTATTTACTAATAGACTTCCGAAGGCAATTGGTTCTACTCGATTTTAGTTAGGGGTATCAGAGTAAAGGGGGCTGAATGCAAATGCACACCCCACTTTTCAGGCATTTATTTGAAAAAAATAATGAAAACCATTTATCATTTTCTTTCCACTTCACAATGATGTACCACTTTGTGTTGGTCTATCACAAAAAAATCCCAATAACATTTTTTATTTTTGGTGATGAGTATGTACCCCATGCTCATTCACATAGGCGGGGCTGGGATCTGTGCCCCCTTGGTAAAGGGGGCTTCCAGATTCCGATAACCCCCCCCATCTGCAGACCCCCACAACCACTAGCCACATTTGTGAGGAAGAGGCCCTTGTCCCCATCAACATGGGGACAAGGTGTTTTGGGGGTGCTTGCTCATACCATCCCTTTCCTGACCTGCCAGGCTGCATACTCAAATAAGGGCCTGGTATGGATTTGGAGGGGGTAACCCACGCCATTTTATTTTTCAATTTTTTTTAACTGCCAGCAAATACATTTTTTACTTTCAGCTGGCAGCGGGAAACTTGCTCCATAACAACCAGTTCCTTAAATATCGCATGTCGGGATCACTACGTATTTACTGCATGCAAATTTTTTTGGGGTGAATTGACTTTCACTCCTGTTTTATGTGGAATTTACCAAGCATTTTTGCTTTATGCAGTAAATACTGCATAAAGCAGTATTGAATTGACATTTTCAGGATAGCATGTGGTATTTGGGAAAACACCTAAATACTGCATGCGATTTGATTCTGTGAATAGAGCCCAGTGGTATCATATTATCTGTACACCTCTCCGACACATATTGCCCACTGCCAAACCTGTCATAACTTCCTCACTCCTCTTATATACATATTGCCTGTAGTTTATATATATATATTGTGAGGGGGTTAGCTCGGCAGCGGGTGTGTGTGAACCCCGAGATGGGCTCCCCACACAAAAACAGGCCCAGCAAACGGAGGTTGTGGTTTTCAAAATCAAAAAGGTGCGGTTTATTTTCTATTTACAGTGACAAAACACAGCAAAGCAAAAGAAACATAAACAAAATAAATCCTGGTCAACTTGACCTCTGACTAAACATACAGGTTTCCTAACTAACAACTGGGATCAGCCTAGTGCTGTCCTAGTCCCTAAGTCCCTGGTTTTAAATGTCCAAGCAAATAGCCACACAGGCTTTGTCTCACCGCACAGGGGTTCACTCTCCCTAGACAGTCCACACAGGTCTGGTTCCAGGCATGAGCTAACATCTAATGAAGCTGGGAGTTCTTATAGAGGCCTAAATGAGCTGACAAGCTTCAGCTGGTCTCATCAACTCCCTGTCTGCACGACGCCCCACACTCTCCCTAGAGGTATGAGTCATCCATGAGCCCACTAGCCTTATACAACTCTCCACCTAGTTGTATAAGTCGGCGTAAAGCCTGAATCTGGGCGAAATATATCTACCCCCCTGGATGCAACCAGGTGACTTTACCTTCCTGCTGTCACATACCCCCCCCTCTTGTTTTAACCTCGGGGTTGGAACACCAGCAATCAGGCATTCATGTACTCGAGACAAAGCATCCACATTCCCCATTTGAACGCCAGGGCGATGCTTTACTGTGAAGTTGAATTCCTGGAGGGCCAGGAACCACCTATTCACTCTTCTATTTGTTTCCTTGTTTTGAGCCATCCACTTTAACGGAGCGTGATCCGTAACCATGTCAAAGTGCCTACCTAGCAGGGAGTACCGAAGGGAATCTAGAGCCCACTTCACCGCTAAACACTCCTTTTCAACGGTGGCGTAATTTACCTCATGGGACTTCAACTTCCTGCTGAGGTAAATGACTGGGTGCTCTTCCCCGTTCCAGACCTGGGACAATACTGCTCCTAACCCCACATCTGACGCATCACTTTGTACGACAAAGTCTTTAGAGAAGTCGGGTGAGTACAACACTGGCTGGCTACATAAGGCTTGTTTCAAGAATTGGAATGCTGCCTCAGCCTCGGGGGTCCATTTA
This sequence comes from Rana muscosa, assembly GCA_029206835.1. Taxonomy (NCBI): domain Eukaryota; kingdom Metazoa; phylum Chordata; class Amphibia; order Anura; family Ranidae; genus Rana; species Rana muscosa. The sequence goes on along the minus strand of CM055117.1, from coordinate 348,569,770 downwards.
ATCATGACCGACCCTTTCCCCTTCGTCAGGTTGGTTAGGGGCACAGCCTTAGAAGCAAAGTGGGGAATGAATCGCCGATAATACCCAGCGATTCCCAGAAAGGCTCGTACCTGCTTCTTGCTGTTGGGACGTGGCCAACTCTGGATGGCCTCGACTTTGTTGAGTTGGGGTTTTATTACTCCCCTCCCAATGGTGTACCCAAGATATTTGGCCTCCTCCTGCCCAATGGTACACTTCTTGGGGTTAGCCGTAAACCCCGCTTCCCGAACAGAGTCCAGGACTGCTTGCACTTTTGGCAGATGTGAGGCCCAATCTGTGCTATGGACAATTATGTCATCCAGGTAAGCCGCAGCATACTTCCGATGGGGCCTCAGCATCTGGTCCATTTTCCGCTGGAATGTGGCCGGCGCATTCTGTAACCCGAACGGCATTCTTTTATATTGGAACGCCCCGTCTGGGGTTACAAATGCGGTTTTCTCTTTGGCCGACTTGGCCAGGGGGATTTGCCAATACCCTTTTGTGAGGTCAAGAGTCGTCATGTATCGGGCTGTTCCCAGCCGGTCGATCAACTCATCTATACGTGGCATGGGGTAGGTGTCAAATTTTGTAACTTTGTTCAACTGTCGAAAATCGTTACAAAATCGCCAGCTCCCATCCGGTTTATGCACCAACACAATGGGACTAGACCAATCACTTTGGGACTCCTCTATCACCCCTAAGTTCAGCATTTTCTGTACTTCCTCCCGTATTGCCTCCCGTCGGGCCTCTGGGATCCGATAGGGTTTTAACTTCACCCTTTCACCGGGCGGGGTAATGATGTCATGCTCTACCCCAGATGTTTGTCCCGGCAGCTCAGAGAATACCTCCTTGTTGCGAAGCACAAACTCCTTAACCTCCTGTTGTTGGGGTTGTGACAAGGTGGCTGCTATTCCAACCTCCGGAATCACGCAACCAGTTTGAGCTGGTGACCAAGTGTCTGCGACTAGGGACTCTCTATCCCTCCAGGCTTTCAACAGATTAACGTGATAGATCTGTTCGGGCTTTCGCCTTCCTGGTTGTCTGACCTTGTAATTCACTTTGCTCACTTTTTCCATTATCTCGTAGGGGCCTTGCCATTTGGCAAGGAATTTACTTTCAACCGTAGGGACAAGTACCAGTATCCTATCCCCCGGGGAAAAGGTACGGGTCTTGGCTCCACGGTTGTACACTCTCTGCTGTGCTAACTGCGCTTGGGCCAAATGTTCCTTCACGATGGGCATTACCTGTGCAATTCGGTCTTGCATCAGGGCGACATGCTCAATCACACTCCTGTGGGGAGAACTCTCACTTTCCCAAGTTTCCTTGGCAATATCCAACAGCCCTCTTGGGTGTCTCCCATACAGTAACTCAAAGGGGGAGAATCCCGTAGAGGATTGGGGCACCTCCCTAATAGCAAACATCAGATAAGGAAGTAGACAGTCCCAATCCTTTCCATCTCTATCCACCACTTTCTTCAACATTTGTTTTAGGGTTTTGTTGAACCTTTCAACCAGCCCATCGGTTTGGGGGTGATACACAGATGTACGTAATTGCGTCACTTTGAACAATTTACACAGCTCCTTCATAACCCGGGACATAAAGGGTGTACCTTGGTCCGTAAGCAGTTCTTTACAAATACCCACCCGGCTAAACACAAGAGATAGCTCTTTGGCTATGGTTTTGGCCGAGGTATTTCGGAGAGGGATCGCTTCTGGATAACGGGTGGCATAGTCCATTATAACTAATATGTACTGGTGCCCCCTAGCGGACTTGATTATAGGACCTACCAAATCCATGGCGATCCTCTCAAATGGGACCTCAATGATGGGTAGAGGGACCAGCGGGCTACGGAAATGTGGCATCGGGGCCGACCTCTGACACACAGGGCAGGAGGAACAATAATTTTCTATGTCCTTCATCACCCCCGGCCAATAGAATCTCTGTAATACCCTCTCTCGGGTTTTCTCTGTCCCCAGATGACCTCCAAGAATGTGCCCATGGGCCAACTCCAACACCAACTTCCTGTAAGGTTTGGGCACCACAAGCTGCTCAACGGTTTCTTCTGCCCTTTTTGCCACCCGATACAGTAGGTCCTTCTCTACGCTGAAGTATGGGTAAGTGCAGGTATTATCTGGGTTCACTAACTCGCCATCTATTTTCACTACGTTTTCCCGTGCCTTTATTAGGGCGGGGTCTTTCAACTGTTCTGTGGCAAAGTTTTCCCTGTGAACCTCAAGATCAGAAAACTCCACAGACGGTAGGTTTTCGTCTGAGGAGGTGGGCTCCTCTCCAGTTTCTTGAGTCTCCCCTGCCAATACTGATAAGGGAAATTCCGGAGAGTCCTCACCACTCTCAGGGGAGTTCTGGCTATCACATTCCTGGTACATAGGGGCACCAGTGGGGGGCTCAGGATCATCCCACAGTTCCCAGAACTTCGGAAAATCCCTTCCCACAATGGCGTCATGCGGTAACTGAGATACTAAGCCCACTGGATGAGAGAGGGTACCTTTGGGGGTCTCGAAACACACTGTAGTCACTGGATACTCTCGGGTGTCCCCATGCACACAAATAACAGCTACCTTGCTATTCCCAGAGACCTCTGTTTTAACTAACTCAGCCTTTATCAGGGTCACAAGGCTACCTGAATCCAGCAATACCACAACATTTCTACCATTAACACACATTTTGCATAAATGTTTCTCAGTTCCTCGAATGGCAGTGCATGCGACTGTCGCACACAGCGACTGACGTCTGCCCGTCAGAAAGTCACACTGCATGGGTTCCTCCACAACCGGGCAATTGGCTGCAATATGTCCCGCTTGCCGGCAGCGGTAGCAAACGATCCTTCTTGCCGCCTCTTGAGCCGCTGATTTCCCAGGCTGTTCTCGCCAAACTTGGGGTAGAGCTCCCACCCTCTCACTCTCTCCACCCTCACCCCTTGGAATCCTCTTATCCGCCCCTGGGGATGGTCTGGTCTTAGGGTGGAAAGTCCGAGTGTCTCTGGAAGAGGCCGTCAGGTTCTCTGTAGCCAAGTATTTCTCCACACGATCCACAAGACCATCGGCCGTCTCTGGGTCTCCATGGCTTACCCACTTTTGGATGGCAGTAGGAAGAGCTCTCAAAAACCGATCCATTACAACACGTTCCACAATCTTTGGTGCGGACAAAGTCTCTGGCTGTAGCCACTTTCTGCTCAGGTGAATGAGATCATACATTTGAGACCTGGGGGGTTTTCCAAGCTGGAAAGTCCAGTTATGCACACGCTGAGCCCGGACAGCCTGGGTGACACCCAGCCTTGCCAATATTTCAGCTTTTAGCATCGCATAGTCTTTTGCTTGGTTAGGCTCTAGGTCATAGTAAGCTTTCTGCGATTCACCAGTTAACAGAGGAGCCACCAGTCCAGCCCACTGCTCCTCAGGCCACTTTTCTCTTTCAGCGGTCCTTTCAAATGTGGTCAAAAATACCTCTGGATCATCCTCTCCAGTCATTTTTGTCAATAAACGACTCACCCCAAAGGACGCGGTATTAGTGGGACGGCTTTCCTCACTGGTCTGCGGACGTTGCTGCATTGCTGCTTCCATCTGTTGTTGTAGTCTCTGCTCTTGCTTCTGTAACAGGTCTATGAAGCGGGCCTCAGATTGCTGCTGGGCTTGTTGCTGAGCCTCCAGAATCTGTTGCAAAGTTGCGTTTGTCTGCTGCTGGGCTGCAAGGCTCTGTTGATGAGCTTGCTGCTGGGCTGCAAGGCTCTGTTGATGAGCTTGCTGCTGGGCTGCGAAGTTCTGTTGTTGAGCTGCAAGGCTCTTTTGCAAACCTGCATTTGTCTGCTGTTGATTGGCATTTGCTAGAGCCAGCTGCTTCAGTATCTCCTCCATGCTGGCTTAAAAAAAAACTGCCACTGGTTCTCCACCAACTGTGAGGGGGTTAGCTCGGCAGCGGGTGTGTGTGAACCCCGAGATGGGCTCCCCACACAAAAACAGGCCCAGCAAACGGAGGTTGTGGTTTTCAAAATCAAAAAGGTGCGGTTTATTTTCTATTTACAGTGACAAAACACAGCAAAGCAAAAGAAACATAAACAAAATAAATCCTGGTCAACTTGACCTCTGACTAAACATACAGGTTTCCTAACTAACAACTGGGATCAGCCTAGTGCTGTCCTAGTCCCTAAGTCCCTGGTTTTAAATGTCCAAGCAAATAGCCACACAGGCTTTGTCTCACCGCACAGGGGTTCACTCTCCCTAGACAGTCCACACAGGTCTGGTTCCAGGCATGAGCTAACATCTAATGAAGCTGGGAGTTCTTATAGAGGCCTAAATGAGCTGACAAGCTTCAGCTGGTCTCATCAACTCCCTGTCTGCACGACGCCCCACACTCTCCCTAGAGGTATGAGTCATCCATGAGCCCACTAGCCTTATACAACTCTCCACCTAGTTGTATAAGTCGGCGTAAAGCCTGAATCTGGGCGAAATATATCTACCCCCCTGGATGCAACCAGGTGACTTTACCTTCCTGCTGTCACAATATATATATATATATATATATATATGTGTAGCGGGGTATTCCCCTTTAAGACAGAGAGAAAAGAAGTTCCAGGGGAGAGGTGAGTCGGGAGGAAGTAAAGAGACATTACTGGAAGTGAAAGCAGAGGAGAAAGAGACTACATCTCCCAGTACATCTTGCAGCACCCAGGGTGCATTGCTCCAGAACAGAGACTGCTGGGGCAGACTTTATTAAGGGAAGGCGGAGTTTTGGTCGCTCTTTTTGAACCCCCCCTCTCCTAGCAAGAGGATGTCTGTGCTGAACTGCTGTGTGCACAAGGCCTGAAGCCCGGGCCGTGTGCTCCTTTCCAAAGAGCCCTCTGCCAGCCTAGCAGAGCCTTAGAGACATCTAATCCTCCTTGCTGCAGTACACCAGAAGGATTGAAGACTTGGATGTCGGTGGATTCCTGTTCCTAGACGAATCGATGGAGGAAACGGACTTGGACTTGCCCGGGTGGTGAGAGCTGTTTAAAGACAGATACTTTTACCTTTACTATTCGTTTGGATTACAAGTTGCTCTTCAAGTGCACCACCAAAGATTGCTAGCGAATATTGTTTCACTGAACTTCCATTTAGATCAGTCAGGCCTGACTGCATAGGTAGACATTGCTGGATGTTAGTCTACCCATGAGGGGAAGTAGCTGTAAAAGGGCAGCGCTAGAGTTGCATAGCAATACTTAATTATTCTGATTACTCTGTTTATCTTTATTACTGTTTATTGCAGGGATCTGCAACTTGTTATACTGTTGTTTATTACTTGCCCATTAGCCTCAGTAAAATATCTGGGTCAAGTACATTGGTGTCAGTTTCACTTACTTTAATAGAAGTTTTAAAGTATATCACTGTGTGTGTTTGCCATAGGACTGCGTCACCTAGAGTTGCGGTCACGCGGTCCTATCTCCCCTTACTAGCTGTGCCAGTAGGGGGTTGAGCATATTGTTGGGGGTTGGCGGAGCTGTCTTCAGGGCCCAACTAAGTCTGCGGCCTTCTTAGTTGGAGGTATCGCTACACGTGGGGGCTCGTCCGGGATCCTGATACAGCAGGTGAACGCCAGAAGTGCCGGCATGGACCCCATCAAAGTAGTCCAATGGTGCGAAGCAGAAGGGACACGCTCAGAAGCGAGCGTGGCCATTGAACTTCCAGGGAGTGACTGGAGAGAGAAACAAATTAAAGAGGTGGTACAAATATTGTCCCCGGATAGAAAGGCTTACGTGGTCGCAATGAGACCAGACTCAAGGACCAACTGCACCTATGCACTGATAGAGTGGGGACAGGATGTCCCTGAAAACTTCCACGGTGCCAGTATAAAATTGTCCGAAAAGACTGAGTTCCACCTGACACATCCTAGTCAGAAGCAGTTAGAACCCTTGGACAGGAAAGCAGGGGCTGCTGTTAAATCGCAGGCAGAGCAACAGCTGATTGATCTGAAACGACAGTACCGTGACATACAAGAGAGGTTTCAGGAGACTTCCAGTATGATAGCTGAACGCATTAAGGAGTTACGTGTCGCTCCTGAGGATCAGAAAGATGGTCAGATAAAGCCCAAACCTGGGAAGGTACCGAAGAAACGAGCTCAGGGTCGCCTGCAGGAAGTAACCATCCGGAAGGATTTCCGCATTGATGGCCAGATAGGAGAAAGAGGGCAGAAGGACAAACTGTCCTACACCAACCTCCTACACCAAATAGAGTTGGGGTTACAGAAAGGATATCAGGAATCTGAAATTAGAGAGGCTGTAATCCATGCCATCAGCCCAGGTTCAAGTGTCAGGGGCATGTTAGAGAGGAAGGGTGGATTGACCCTGAACCAGCTAAAGAGGATACTGAAAAGCTACTATGAGGAGGAAGATGCTGCTGAGTTATTTCATCGACTGATAAATATGACCCAGGAGAGTGGAGAGACTCCTCAGAACTTCCTATTCCGGGCCATTGAGCTCAAGGACCGCCTGTTGTCCACATCCAAGGATGAAGGAAATGGGGAGCATTTTGGAGTCGAGCTAGTCCAAAAGAAATTCCGGAGATCTGTGACTACGGGATTGAGGAGTGACTACATCAAGCTACAGCTGAAGCAGCATTTGGAAGATCCCTCAACTCCGGATGAGGTCCTCATTGAGAAAATGAATGAAGCAGATAAGATGGAGATTGAGAAGGACCAAAAACAGAGGAAACTTCAATCTCCTAGCACCACAAGTGCCAAAGTACAACAGATAGATGTCCCTTCAGACACTCGGGAGCTTAGTGTACTGGCAGCAAGCACTGAACAGGGATCATGGTCTTCACCTATTCACCACTTCCCCACAAGTCAGACTGGACTGGAGGAGCTGTTCCAGACCCAGAAAGAAATACTAGAGATGATGACGATGTTGATGACTCGTCTGGTGAAACCCCAGACAGAAGAGGTCTCACCACTCATGGCACCAAAGACCCCTACCACTAACCGCTCTATGAAACCAATACAGAGAGCCTGCTTCAAATGTGGAGGAAAAGGACATCTCAGGCGAGTATGCCCAAGCCTGGTAGTTGAGGAAAAGTCCAAACAGCTGGCGGGAAACTTCAGCGGGCCCCGGTGAAGGAGCCGACCGGGTGCCCATCATTTTCAGTGAGTTCCAAACTGAATGAGAAGCTAAGGAAGAGAAAAGACAAAACTCCTCAGAGGAACTATAGTATCCCTCAGCAGGGGTACACCCCAAAGAGAGAGGGCCAGACCCCTCAGAAGAAGCACAGCATTCCCCAAAGGGAATGCACACCTAAGAAAAACTATAATATCCCTCAGCAGGTCTGTATGCCCATTAAAAGGAGGGAAATCGATGCATACCAGGCCCAAGAAAGACTAAAGTCAAAAGGGAGATGGACGAGAGAGAGTCCGAAGGGAAAGGACCAGAAGAAGGCGACTCCTGCCAGGCCATATCCGGAGAAGCTGGTAGGCCCATCTCCTGTAGTGCCCATTCAAGTGGAGGGAGTTTACACCAGAGCCATCTTGGATACTGGGGCACAAGTGACCCTACTATACCAGGATTTCTACGATAAGCACTTGAGTCATCTGCCCATCCAGAACATAGAGGAGCTGGAAATATGGGGAATTGGAACCCAGAGTTTCCCCTATGATGGCTATCTGCCCATCCGGATGACCTTTGACCCATCTGTGGCTGGGAAGGCCGAAGTGTTTGACACCCTGGCAGTTGTGTGCCCTCGGCCGCCAGGAGCCAACAAGAGCTCCCTTATAATAGGGACGAACACGGACCTGGTCCGAAGACTCCTGACCCCTTTAGTGGAAGAGAAGGGGCAAGCAGCCACCAAGATCCATCCCATGCTGAGGACGGCTTACCAAAGGCTGGTCCTAGAGCAGAAGACCCCGGTGGAGGGGATAGGGAAGGTGTGGAGACTTGGAAGAGGAGGGGTAGTGTTGCAGCCTGGCGAAGTAACCTGTCTCAGAGCCACTGTGAAGCTTACTTGGGAGCAGCCTGGACCCTTTGTCGTGCTGGAGTCCGACCCAAAAGGAGAGTCCTCAGGTCTGGAAGTGATACCAGAAGTGATTCCGCTGAAGGTTCTGAAGAAGGCCCATTGTAGAGTTCCAGTGAGTGTTAGAAACACTACCAGAGGCCCCATGGAAATCCCTGCCAGAATGCTGCTGGGCCAGGTGAGCCCTGCTGCCCCGGTTACCCTGTCAGAAGTAAAGGGGACGGGTGAAAGAGGAGATCTTTGGGAGAAGCTGTCCATGGAGAACTTGAATCTATCCAGGGTTTGGAAAGAGAGAGCCAAGGCCCAGTTGACTAGATGGGAGAAGATATTCTCCAGAGATGAGTTCGATGTGGGGTGTGCAAGGAGTGCCACCCATCGGATCCGCCTCCAGGAAGACAAGCCCTTCCGAGAGAGAGTCAGGCGGGTCCCCCTAGCAGATCTGGAGGATCTAAGGGAACAACTTGCAGAACTCAAGAGGACTGGTGTGATACGGGAGTCCAGGAGCCCCTATGCCTCTCCCATAGTGGTGGTCAGAAAGAAGAATGGGTCATTGAGGCTCTGTATAGACTACAGGACTCTCAACAGAAAAACCATCCCCGACCAATACACCACTCCGAGGATAGAGGATGCCCTACAGAGCCTCTCTGGAGCCAAATGGTTCAGCGTTATGGACCTCAAGAGCGGGTACTATCAGATCCCTATGCATCCAGAAGACAAGGAGAAGACAGCTTTCATAACCCCAGTGGGGTTCTTTGAATTCAATCGGATGCCCCAAGGTCTGTCTGGAGCCCCAGCTACTTTCCAACGTCTTATGGAGAAGACTGTAGGAGACATGAACCTTATTGAAGTCCTTGTATACCTGGACGATGTCATTGTCTTTGGGAGAACCTTGGAAGAACACGAAGAGAGGCTGGAAAAAGTGTTGAGAAGACTAAGTGAGGAAGGACTCAAGCTTTCGCCTGAGAAGTGTCGGTTCTACCAGTCTTCTGTGAACTATCTGGGGCACATAGTGTCTGAAGAGGGGGTGGCCACAGACCCTGAGAAATTGGAGGCAGTTACCTCCTGGCCATGACCCACCACAGTAACAGAACTCAGATCCTTCTTGGGGTTCTGCTCCTATTACAGGAGGTTTGTGGAAGGATTCGCCCGAATTGCTAGACCATTGAATAAACTACTCAAGACCGAGGGGGAGGAGGACGACTCAGGGCCCAGGAAGCCGGGAGAGTCAGTCAGAGATCAGTGGAACCAGAAGTGTGAAGAGGCCTTCCAGGCATTAAAGGAGAGCCTAACCACTGCCCCGGTCTTGGCCTACGCAGACCCAACCAAACCCTATGAACTGCACGTGGATGCTAGTCATGACGGTCTGGGAGGAGTACTTTACCAAGAACACGAAGGGCAACTGTGGCCTGTTGCCTACGTGAGTAGGAGCCTGAACCCCTTGGAGAAGAACTACCCCACCCACAAGCTGGAGTTCCTGGCCCTTAAGTGGGCGGTAGTAGACAAACTCAAAGACTACCTATATGGGGCGGAGTTCACTGTGAAGACCGACAACAACCCCCTTACCTACCTTTTCACCACGGCCAAGCTGGATGCCACTGGACACAGGTGGCTGGCCGCACTTTCTGGATTCAACTTCAGCCTAAAGTATAGGCCAGGGACTGGGAATCGAGATGCAGACGCTCTGTCCAGGAGATCTCATTCTCTCACCAGTGACGTAGAAGATTGGACCCAAGTGGCACCGGACGGGGTGCGGGCCCTTTGTCAAGGAGCTGAATTCCAAGCTCGAGGAGGTTCCAGAGCAGAGGAAATAGGAGTTACCATGGTGGGAGTCCCCAAACACTACTGTGGAGTAGCTCAACTGGGAGAGGACAACCTGCCAAGACTGTCCAAGAAGGAGTTGAGGTGTGACCAATTGGAAGACCCCATGGGGAGATTGGTCCTGGAGGCCCTGGAGAATCAGGATCCAAACAGACTCATGCGTCAACCTTCAAAAGAAGCTCGCCTGCTGAGGAAAGAGTGGGACAGGTTGCAGTTACATCAGGGAGTGGTCTACCGAAGGGGCCCCTCTGATGACTCAGAAGATAAATGGCAGCTGTTTCTGCCAGAAAAGCACCGAGAGACTGTTCTAGTCGCCATGCATGACAATCATGGCCACCTAGGAGCTGAAAGGACCTTCCAACTTGTCAGAAGTCGGTTCTATTGGCCCTGCATGAGGGCAGAGGTAGAAGAGTACTGCCACTCATGTGCCCGATGCATCCAGAGGAAGACTTTGCCCCATCAAGCTGCCCCAATGGGCCATCTACAAAGTCAAGGCCCAATGGATCTGGTATGCATCGATTTTCTCTGCCTCAAACCCGACCTGAGTGGACTAGGAAATGTTCTGGTGATAACCGACCATTTCACCCGGTATGCCCAGGCTTTCCCGACCAAAGACCAGAAGGCCTCCACCGTAGCCAAGGTACTTATGGAGAAGTACTTTGTCCACTATGGGCTGCCACAGCGACTCCATTCAGATCAAGGGAGGGACTTCGAGAGTAAACTGATCCGGAAGCTCCTGGATTCTTTGGGAATCAAGAAGACTCGAACTACACCTTACCATCCACAGGGAGATGCTCAGCCGGAAAGGTTCAACCGAACCTTGCTCAACATGTTGGGGACTCTGGAAAGTGAGAAAAAGCAACATTGGAGCAAACACATAGCAGCCACAGTACATGCTTACAACTGCACCATCAGTGATGCTACAGGCTACTCCCCATATCGACTCATGTTTGGGAGAGAGGCGAGACTACCTGTGGACCTGGCCTTTGGCACCTCTCTGGACCATTCCTCAGTCACATCCCACAAAGGGTACATGGACAGGCTCAGACAAAGCCTGAAAGTAGCTTATGAGCAAGCTCAAGCAGCTTCCGACCAAAGGGGGGCTAGAAATAAGAGAAACTTTGACTTGAAGGTCCGGGTGCAAGACCTACAGCCTGGGGATCGAGTGCTGTTACGCAACCTGGGGATCCCTGGGAAGCACAAACTTGCAGACAGATGGAGATCTGAACCTTATGTCATCTGTAGGAAGTTGCCGGGCCTACCTGTCTATAAGTTGAAACCAGAAGGAAAGGTAGGCCCACTGAAGATGTGGCATCGGAATCACCTGCTCCCACTTGCTGAGGCAGTTAGAATACCTCCTGCGGGAGACTCCCCTGAACCGGCCTCTATCCTGGATACTCCTAGGCCGAACACTCGGTCGCAGACCTCCCGAGCTGAGGATGGAGAGGCCTCTCAACTTAGTGAAAATGAAGAAGGAGAACTTGATTGGCTGTGGCCTTCCCCAACTCCAGAAACTTCTAATATTGATCTCCCAGCCACTGAAGACACTCAAGATGGAACACTGAACCCAGAAGCCACAGAGTTCATCCCTTCTAGTCCTTCAGCAGTAGGGATGAGCTTCGTGTTCGAGTCGAACATACGTTCGACTCGAACATCGGCTGTTTGATCGTTCGACGAAGATCGAACGATTTGGGCCGTTCGCGCCAAATTCGAGTGACGCGAACGGCCCACAATGCACTACGCCATCGCAGTGTCATCCAGGCGCTGTGATTGGCCAAGCATGCACTGTGACCCCGCATGCTTGGCCAATCACAGCGCCGGCAGCGAGGAGAGCAATGATTGGCCACAGGCAGGATGCCTGTGGCCAATTATTGCTGAGGGTGTTTAGTACACGCCCCACACTATAAAAGGCCGCCAGCACGGCGGCCTAGTGTAGTGTGTTCCGGAGCAGGGAAAGAGAAGCATAGGCAGGGACAGTGACATTTATTTATTTCTTGCTTAACCTGGATTCCTTTAGTTTAGGGAAAGAGAAGGATAGGTAGGGAGAGTGTCAGTGTGTTTTACTGTGCGAATCCTTGTTTCTAGGGACAGGGAAGGAAAGTGAGGGGAATTCTCCTTGTGCTATAGTGTGCTTTAAAAAAACATTTTTTCTAGGGACAGAAAACTCTAGGTAGGGAGAGTGTCAGTTTCTTTCACTGTGATAATCCTTGTTTCTAGGGACAAAGAAGGAAAGTGAGGGGAATTCTCCTTGTGCTATAGTGTGCTTTAAAAAAACATTTTTTCTAGGGACAGAAAACTCTAGGTAGGGAGAGTGTCAGTGTCTTTTACTGTGCGAATCCTTGTTTCTAGGGACAAAGAAGGAAAGTGAGGGGAATTCTCCTTGTGCTATAGTGTGCTTTAAAAAAACATTTTTTCTAGGGACAGAAAACTCTAGGTAGGGAGAGTGTCAGTTTCTTTCACTGTGATAATCCTTGTTTCTAGGGACAAAGAAGGAAAGTGAGGGGAATTCTCCTTGTGCTATAGTGTGCTTTAAAAAAACATTTTTTCTAGGGACAGAAAACTCTAGGTAGGGAGAGTGTCAGTGTCTTTTACTGTGCGAATCCTTGTTTCTAGGGACAGGGAAGGACAGTGAGTGAATTCTCCTTGTGCTATAGTGTGCTTTAAAAAAACATTTTTTCTAGGGACAGAAAACTCTAGGTAGGGAGAGTGTCAGTTTCTTTCACTGTGATAATCCTTGTTTCTAGGGACAAAGAAGGAAAGTGAGGGGAATTCTCCTTGTGCTATAGTGTGCTTTAAAAAAACATTTTTTCTAGGGACAGAAAACTCTAGGTAGGGAGAGTGTCAGTGTCTTTTACTGTGCGAATCCTTGTTTCTAGGGACAAAGAAGGAAAGTGAGGGGAATTCTCCTTGTGCTATAGTGTGCTTTAAAAAAACATTTTTTCTAGGGACAGAAAACTCTAGGTAGGGAGAGTGTCAGTTTCTTTCACTGTGCGAATCCTTGTTTCTAGGGACAAAGAAGGAAAGTGAGGGGAATTCTCCTTGTGCTATAGTGTGCTTTAAAAAAACATTTTTTCTAGGGACAGAAAACTCTAGGTAGGGAGAGTGTCAGTTTCTTTCACTGTGCGAATCCTTGTTTCTAGGGACAGGGAAGGACAGTGAGTGAATTCTCCTTGTGCTATAGTGTGCTTTAAAAAAACATTTTTTCTAGGGACAGAAAACTCTAGGTAGGGAGAGTGTCAGTTTCTTTCACTGTGCGAATCCTTGTTTCTAGGGACAAAGAAGGAAAGTGAGGGGAATTCTCCTTGTGCTATAGTGTGCTTTAAAAAAACATTTTTTCTAGGGACAGAAAACTCTAGGTAGGGAGAGTGTCAGTTTCTTTCACTGTGCGAATCCTTGTTTCTAGGGACAGGAAAGGACAGTGAGTGAATTCTCCTTGTGCTATAGTTTGCTTTAAAAAAACATTTTTTCTAGGGACAGAAAACTCTAGGTAGGGAGAGTGTCAGTTTCTTTCACTGTGCGAATCCTTGTTTCTAGGGACAGGGAAGGACAGTGAGTGAATTCTCCTTGTGCTATAGTGTGCTTTAAAAAAAAATTTTTTCTAGGGACAGAAAACTCTAGGTAGGGAGAGTGTCAGTTTCTTTCACTGTGATAATCCTTGTTTCTAGGGACAAAGAAGGAAAGTGAGGGGAATTCTCCTTGTGCTATAGTGTGCTTTAAAAAAACATTTTTTCTAGGGACAGAAAACTCTAGGTAGGGAGAGTGTCAGTGTCTTTTACTGTGCGAATCCTTGTTTCTAGGGACAAAGAAGGAAAGTGAGGGGAATTCTCCTTGTGCTATAGTGTGCTTTAAAAAAACATTTTTTCTAGGGACAGAAAACTCTAGGTAGGGAGAGTGTCAGTGTCTTTTACTGTGCGAATCCTTGTTTCTAGGGACAAAGAAGGAAAGTGAGGGGAATTCTCCTTGTGCTATAGTGTGCTTTAAAAAAACATTTTTTCTGGGGACAGAAAACTCTAGGTAGGGAGAGTGTCAGTTTCTTTCACTGTGCGAATCCTTGTTTCTAGGGACAAAGAAGGAAAGTGAGGGGAATTCTCCTTGTGCTATAGTGTGCTTTAAAAAAACATTTTTTCTAGGGACAGAAAACTCTAGGTAGGGAGAGTGTCAGTTTCTTTCACTGTGCGAATCCTTGTTTCTAGGGACAGGGAAGGACAGTGAGTGAATTCTCCTTGTGCTATAGTGTGCTTTAAAAAAACATTTTTTCTAGGGACAGAAAACTCTAGGTAGGGAGAGTGTCAGTTTCTTTCACTGTGCGAATCCTTGTTTCTAGGGACAAAGAAGGAAAGTGAGGGGAATTCTCCTTGTGCTATAGTGTGCTTTAAAAAAACATTTTTTCTAGGGACAGAAAACTCTAGGTAGGGAGAGTGTCAGTTTCTTTCACTGTGCGAATCCTTGTTTCTAGGGACAGGGAAGGACAGTGAGTGAATTCTCCTTGTGCTATAGTGTGCTTTAAAAAAACATTTTTTCTAGGGACAGAAAACTCTAGGTAGGGAGAGTGTCAGTTTCTTTCACTGTGCGAATCCTTGTTTCTAGGGACAAAGAAGGAAAGTGAGGGGAATTCTCCTTGTGCTATAGTGTGCTTTAAAAAAACATTTTTTCTAGGGACAGAAAACTCTAGGTAGGGAGAGTGTCAGTTTCTTTCACTGTGCGAATCCTTGTTTCTAGGGACAGGGAAGGACAGTGAGTGAATTCTCCTTGTGCTATAGTGTGCTTTAAAAAAACATTTTTTCTAGGGACAGAAAACTCTAGGTAGGGAGAGTGTCAGTTTCTTTCACTGTGATAATCCTTGTTTCTAGGGACAAAGAAGGAAAGTGAGGGGAATTCTCCTTGTGCTATAGTGTGCTTTAAAAAAACATTTTTTCTAGGGACAGAAAACTCTAGGTAGGGAGAGTGTCAGTTTCTTTCACTGTGCGAATCCTTGTTTCTAGGGACAGGGAAGGACAGTGAGTGAATTCTCCTTGTGCTATAGTGTGCTTTAAAAAAACATTTTTTCTAGGGACAGAAAACTCTAGGTAGGGAGAGTGTCAGTTTCTTTCACTGTGCGAATCCTTGTTTCTAGGGACAGGGAAGGACAGTGAGTGAATTCTCCTTGTGCTATAGTGTGCTTTAAAAAAACATTTTTTCTAGGGACAGAAAACTCTAGGTAGGGAGAGTGTCAGTTTCTTTCACTGTGATAATCCTTGTTTCTAGGGACAAAGAAGGAAAGTGAGGAGAATTCTCCTTGTGCTATAGTGTGCTTTAAAAAAACATTTTTTCTAGGGACAGAAAACTCTAGGTAGGGAGAGTGTCAGTTTCTTTCACTGTGCGAATCCTTGTTTCTAGGGACAGGGAAGGACAGTGAGTGAATTCTCCTTGTGCTATAGTGTGCTTTAAAAAAACATTTTTTCTAGGGACAGAAAACTCTAGGTAGGGAGAGTGTCAGTTTCTTTCACTGTGATAATCCTTGTTTCTAGGGACAAAGAAGGAAAGTGAGGGGAATTCTCCTTGTGCTATAGTGTGCTTTAAAAAAACATTTTTTCTAGGGACAGAAAACTCTAGGTAGGGAGAGTGTCAGTTTCTTTCACTGTGCGAATCCTTGTTTCTAGGGACAGGGAAGGACAGTGAGTGAATTCTCCTTGTGCTATAGTGTGCTTTAAAAAAACATTTTTTCTAGGGACAGAAAACTCTAGGTAGGGAGAGTGTCAGTTTCTTTCACTGTGATAATCCTTGTTTCTAGGGACAAAGAAGGAAAGTGAGGGGAATTCTCCTTGTGCTATAGTGTGCTTTAAAAAAACATTTTTTCTAGGGACAGAAAACTCTAGGTAGGGAGAGTGTCAGTTTCTTTCACTGTGCGAATCCTTGTTTCTAGGGACAGGGAAGGACAGTGAGTGAATTCTCCTTGTGCTATAGTGTGCTTTAAAAAAACATTTTTTCTAGGGACAGAAAACTCTAGGTAGGGAGAGTGTCAGTTTCTTTCACTGTGCGAATCCTTGTTTCTAGGGACAGGGAAGGACAGTGAGTGAATTCTCCTTGTGCTATAGTGTGCTTTAAAAAAACATTTTTTCTAGGGACAGAAAACTCTAGGTAGGGAGAGTGTCAGTTTCTTTCACTGTGATAATCCTTGTTTCTAGGGACAAAGAAGGAAAGTGAGGGGAATTCTCCTTGTGCTATAGTGTGCTTTAAAAAAACATTTTTTCTAGGGACAGAAAACTCTAGGTAGGGAGAGTGTCAGTTTCTTTCACTGTGCGAATCCTTGTTTCTAGGGACAGGGAAGGACAGTGAGTGAATTCTCCTTGTGCTATAGTGTGCTTTAAAAAAACATTTTTTCTAGGGACAGAAAATTCTAGGTAGGGAGAGTGTCAGTTTCTTTCACTGTGATAATCCTTGTTTCTAGGGACAAAGAAGGAAAGTGAGGGGAATTCTCCTTGTGCTATAGTGTGCTTTAAAAAAAAAATTCTAGGGACAGAAAACTCTAGGTAGGGAGAGTGTCAGTTTCTTTCACTGTGCGAATCCTTGTTTCTAGGGACAGGGAAGGACAGTGAGTGAATTCTCCTTGTGCTATAGTGTGCTTTAAAAAAACATTTTTTCTAGGGACAGAAAACTCTAGGTAGGGAGAGTGTCAGTTTCTTTCACTGTGCGAATCCTTGTTTCTAGGGACAGGGAAGGACAGTGAGTGAATTCTCCTTGTGCTATAGTGTGCTTTAAAAAAACATTTTTTCTAGGGACAGAAAACTCTAGGTAGGGAGAGTGTCAGTTTCTTTCACTGTGATAATCCTTGTTTCTAGGGACAAAGAAGGAAAGTGAGGGGAATTCTCCTTGTGCTATAGTGTGCTTTAAAAAATCATTTTTTCTAGGGACAGAAAACTCTAGGTAGGGAGAGTGTCAGTGTCTTTTACTGTGCGAATCCTTGTTTCTAGGGACAAAGAAGGAAAGTGAGGGGAATTCTCCTTGTGCTATAGTGTGCTTTAAAAGAACATTTTTTCTAGGGACAGAAAACTCTAGGTAGGGAGACTGTCAGTGTCTTTTACTGTGCGAATCCTTGTTTCTAGGGACAAAGAAGGAAAGTGAGGGGAATTCTCCTTGTGCTATAGTGTGCTTTAAAAAAACATTTTTTCTAGGGACAGAAAACTCTAGGTAGGGAGAGTGTCAGTTTCTTTCACTGTGCGAATCCTTGTTTCTAGGGACAAAGAAGGAAAGTGAGGGGAATTCTCCTTGTGCTATAGTGTGCTTTAAAAAAACATTTTTTCTAGGGACAGAAAACTCTAGGTAGGGAGAGTGTCAGTTTCTTTCACTGTGCGAATCCTTGTTTCTAGGGACAGGGAAGGACAGTGAGTGAATTCTCCTTGTGCTATAGTGTGCTTTAAAAAAACATTTTTTCTAGGGACAGAAAACTCTAGGTAGGGAGAGTGTCAGTTTCTTTCACTGTGCGAATCCTTGTTTCTAGGGACAAAGAAGGAAAGTGAGGGGAATTCTCCTTGTGCTATAGTGTGCTTTAAAAAAACATTTTTTCTAGGGATAGAAAACTCTAGGTAGGGAGAGTGTCAGTTTCTTTCACTGTGCGAATCCTTGTTTCTAGGGACAGGGAAGGACAGTGAGTGAATTCTCCTTGTGCTATATTGTGCTTTAAAAAAACATTTTTTCTAGGGACAGAAAACTCTAGGTAGGGAGAGTGTCAGTTTCTTTCACTGTGCGAATCCTTGTTTCTAGGGACAGGGAAGGACAGTGAGTGAATTCTCCTTGTGCTATTGTGTGCTTTAAAAAAAATTTTTTCTAGGGACAGAAAATTCTAGGTAGGGAGAGTGTCAGTTTCTTTCACTGTGATAATCCTTGTTTCTAGGGACAAAGAAGGAAAGTGAGGGGAATTCTCCTTGTGCTATAGTGTGCTTTAAAAAAACATTTTTTCTAGGGACAGAAAACTCTAGGTAGGGAGAGTGTCAGTGTTTTTTACTGTGCGAATCCTTGTTTCTAGGGACAAAGAAGTAAAGTGAGGGGAATTCTCCTTGTGCTATAGTGTGCTTTAAAAAAACATTTTTTCTAGGGACAGAAAACTCTAGGTAGGGAGAGTGTCAGTGTCTTTTACTGTGCGAATCCTTGTTTCTAGGGACAAAGAAGGAAAGTGAGGGGAATTCTCCTTGTGCTATAGTGTGCTTTAAAAAAACATTTTTTCTAGGGACAGAAAACTCTAGGTAGGGAGAGTGTCAGTGTCTTTTACTGTGCGAATCCTTGTTTCTAGGGACAAAGAAGGAAAGTGAGGGGAATTCTCCTTGTGCTATAGTGTGCTTTAAAAAAACATTTTTTCTAGGGACAGAAAACTCTAGGTAGGGAGAGTGTCAGTGTCTTTTACTGTGTGAATCCTTGTTTCTAGGGACAAAGAAGGAAAGTGAGGGGAATTCTCCTTGTGCTATAGTGTGCTTTAAAAAAACATTTTTTCTAGGGACAGAAAACTCTAGGTAGGGAGAGTGTCAGTGTCTTTTACTGTGCGAATCCTTGTTTCTAGGGACAAAGAAGGAAAGTGAGGGGAATTCTCCTTGTGCTATAGTGTGCTTTAAAAAAACATTTTTTCTAGGGACAGAAAACTCTAGGTAGGGAGAGTGTCAGTTTCTTTCACTGTGCGAATCCTTGTTTCTAGGGACAGGGAAGGACAGTGAGGGAAATTCTCCTTGTGCTATAGTGTGCTAAAGCATTCCTCATCAACCATCTTTGAAATCCTTGTTTTTTGGACAGTCAGGGAAATTGTCGTTGTGCTATTCTGTGCAAAAGCAATCATCCTCAACCATATTTAGAAATCCTTAAGTAAAGGGACAGAGAAGGACACCTGAAGGTAGCCCTTATTGCTTTTTTCCCATCTCCCTGCAGGCCATCTATTAGAATGTCTGGAAGGCAAACAAGGAGAGGCAGACAGTCAGGAGGCAATAAAAGAGGGCAAGCAGGCTCTGTGTCTGGGGGCAACAGTGCTGGTCGTGGACGCGGTGCATTGTCATCAGCACATGGCCATGGGACACGCTTGTCCTTCTTTTCGGCAGCTGGACATGTTGAGCCACATCATGCCGAAGACTTGGTAGAGTGGATGACCAAGCCCTCCTCCTCCTCCTCATCCTCTCTCACCCAGGCTCAGGGTACTGGCAAAGCAGCTGCCAAAGCGTCCTCTTCCCTGGTATCAATGTCAGACTCATCATCAGTCACTCCTTCCCTAGACCCACCATGTCCTCCTCCTGAGGAGTCCCCCGAACTGTTTGAGCACAGTGTTGGGTACATGCTGCAGGAGGATGCCCAGCGTTTCGAAGGGTCTGATGATGAAACCCAGCTACAGGAAGGCAGTAGCGTGAGAGCAGACAGAGGGGATGCTCAAGAAGGACACCAATCTGGCAGTCATGTTCCAGCAGCTGCAGCATACTGCCAGATTGGCTCCAGTGATGAGGAGGGAGGGGATGATGAGGTCACTGACTCCACGTGGGTGCCTAATAGTAGAGAGGAGGAGGAGGAGGATGAGGAGGAGGCACATCTCCAACGAGGCAGGATGCCCTTTGGTGGCCAGCGTAAGGGCAGTACACCGACGGAATCACACCGCAGAGCTCCGCCTGTGCAGGGCGCTGCCTCTGCCCGTCATTCAAAAAGTTCCTTGGTGTGGGCCTTTTTTGAGGCTAGTGCATCAGATCGCACAGCTGCTGTTTGCAACATATGTCTCAAGCGTATATCGCGTGGCCAAAACATCAGCCGCTTGGGTACCACATGCCTGACCAGACATATGTTGACCTGCCATGCAGCTCGTTGGCAAGCCTACCTCAAAGACCCACACCAAAGAACAAAGCGGACCTCTCCTTGCACCGCATCAGCTGGGATCTCCAACCCCACTATAACTTCAGTCCTCTCTGAAACATGCACTGAGAGGAATGAAGGTGTAGAATTAGGTGTGTCACAGCCAAGTACTTGCGGCCACTCTGCTAGCAGTACACCGACGTCCGATTCTAGCAGGCAAATTTCCCTGCCCCAGCTGCTGGACCGTCGAAAGAAGTTCACTCCCAGCCATCCACATGCCCAGCGGTTGAATGCTAGCTTGGCTAAATTGCTAGCGCTTCAACTGCTGCCTTTTCAGTTGGTAGACTCGGCCCCCTTCCGTGAGTTTGTGCAATGTGCGGTTCCTCAGTGGCAGGTTCCCAAACGCCACTTTTTCTCACGGAAGGCTATTCCGGCTCTCTAGCGGCATGTGGAAGGCAATGTCTTGGCCTCGCTGGACAGGGCGGTCAGCGGTAAGGTGCATATTACCGCTGACTCATGGTCCAGCAGGCATGGACAGGGACGTTACCTTTCTTTCACGGCCCATTGGGTCACTCTTTTGGCAGCTGGGAAGGATGCAGGACAAGGTGCAGTAGTGTTGGAGGTTGTTCCACCGCCACGCCTCCAAAATGCTACTACTGGTTGTGACACACCTCTCTCCTCCACCCCCTCCTCTTCTTCTTCCTCCATGGCCTCTTCCTGTGGTTTGTCCTATGAACCAGCGGTGCTCTGTAGCCGTTCACGGGGCTACGCAAGTACGCAGGCAAAAAGATGCCATGCCGTGCTTGCGCTGGTGTGTTTGGGGGACAGAAGCCACACTGGGGCAGAGGTCCTGTCTGCTCTGCAGGGCCAGGCCGAGAGGTGGTTGACGCCACGCCAGCTTAAGCCAGGAATGGTGGTTTGCGACAATGGCACCAACCTCCTCTCCGCCCTCCGACAGGGACAACTGACCCATGTGCCCTGTGTGGCTCACGTCCTTAACCTGGTGGTGCAGCGGTTCTTGGGCAGGTACCCGGGCTTACAGGATGTCCTGAGGCAGGCCAGGAAAGTCTGTGTGCATTTCCACAGATCTTATAATGCCAGTGCTCGCCTTGCTGAGCTGCAAAAGGAGTTGAACCTGCCCAAGAACCGCCTTATATGTGACATGCCCACCAGGTGGAACTCCATGTTGGCCATGCTGCAGCGGCTGCACACGCAGCAGAGGGCCATCAATGAGTACCTGTGCGACTACGGCACCAGGACAGGGTCAGGGGAGCTTGTTTTTTTTTCTCCACGCCAGTGGGGCATGATCAGGGATGCATGCACTGTCCTGGCACCATTTGAGGAGGCCACGAGGATGGTGAGCAGTGACAGTGCATGCATCAGTGACACTGTACCTCTTGTCCACCTGTTGGAGCACACGCTGCGTGGAATAATGGACAGGGCACTTGAGGCAGAACAGAGGCAGGAAGAGGAGGACTTCCTTGCCTCTCAAGGCCCCCTTTACCCAGACAGTGTTCCTTCTGTCCCACCCATCGCACAGGAAGAGGAGGAGGAGGAGGAGGAGGATTGTGTCAGCATGGAGGTGGAGGCTGGCACTCAGCATCATCAGCAGCAGTCTTTTAGGGATGATTTACAGTCCCAAGAAACCAGTGGACTTGTACGTGGCTGGGAGGAGGTGGCTGCGGATCATGTCGTCCTTAGTGACCCAGAGGACTCCGGAGCGAATGCCTCAGCAAACCTACGCTGCATGGCCTCCTTGATCCTGCAAAGTCTGCGGAAGGATCCTCGTATTCTTCGGATCAAGGAGAGGGACCATTACTGGCTGGCCACTCTCCTTGATCCACGGTACAAGGGTAAGGTTGCGGACCTTATGTTACCGTCGCAGAGGGAGCAGAGGATGAGACAACTCCGGGAGGCCTTGCAGAAAGGTCTGTGCAACGCGTTCCCAGAGACTGGGAGGTTACAAACTCCTGGTCCTGGACAACGAGTTGCTGAGGCTTCGGCCAGTCAAAGAAGGAGCGGTGGGGAAGGTGGCCGTCTGACCGATGCGTTCAGACAATTCTTTAGTCCGCAGCCCCAAAGTATGATCGGTTCCAGCAACCATCGCCAGCGTCTGATAAACATGGTGCAGGAATATCTAGGGGCAAGGTCAGACTTGGACACCTTCCCCACCGAAAATCCTCTGGCTTACTGGGTCTTGAGGATGGATCACTGGCCAGAGCTTGCACAGTATGCAATTGAGCTACTGGCCTGTCCTGCATCCAGCGTTCTTTCGGAACGCACATTCAGTGCTGCTGGAGGATTTGTCACGGATCACAGGGTGCACCGACTCGGTTGATCGACTGACTTTCATCAAGATGAACCAGTCTTGGATCACCACCAGCTACCACACACCTGATGCTGATATAACAGACTAATTGATTTTAACATGTCACATCCCTTCAAGACTGATGCTGATGCTGAGTGCCTGTGCTGTTATGTTGACTGGCTATCCTCCTCCTCCGAGTCCTCAATGATACGATTGATGATGATAGCTTGGAAGATCATTTTTGTTTATGGGTGCCGCCACCAGTGGCTAAGGCCCAATTTTTCAGCCCCTGTTTTACAGGGGTGTGTAATTAAAATTTTTTTAGCAATAATTTGCCATAGGGCTCATTGCTGTGCTCCAAGTACAGTATCTGTGAGGGGTTGGAGTGTTGTGGCACCAGTGCCTAAGGCCCAATTTTTCAGCCCCTGTTTAACAGGGGCGTGTCATTACAATTTTTGAAGCAATACTTTGCAACAGGGCTCATTGCTGTGCTCCAAGTACAGTATCTGTGAGGGGTTGTAGTGTTGTGCCACCAGTGCCTAAGGCCCAATTTTTCAGCCCCTGTTCAACAGGGGCATGCAATTACAATTCTTGATCTAATAATTCACAGCAGGGCCCATTGCTGCACCCACCAAGAGTAACTCTGAGGGCTTACAGTGTTGTGGCAACGCCACCACCACCACCACCACGAAAGGCCCAATTTTTCAGCCCCTGTTCAAAAGGGGCATGTAATTACAATTCTTGATCTAATAATTCACAGCAGGGCCCATTGCTGCACCCACCAAGAGTAACTCTGAGGGCTTACAGTGTTGTGGCAACACCACCACCACCACCACCACGAAAGGCCCAATTTTTCAGCCCCTGTTCAACAGGGGCATGCAATTACAATTCTTGATCTAATAATTCACAGCAGGGCCCATTGCTGCACCCACCAAGAGTAACTCTGAGGGCTTACAGTGTTGTGGCAACGCCACCACCACCACCACCACCACGAAAGGCCCAATTTTTCAGCCCCTGTTCAAAAGGGGCATGTAATTACAATTCTTGATCTAATAATTCACAGCAGGGCCCATTGCTGCACCCACCAAGAGTAACTCTGAGGGCTTACAGTGTTGTGGCAACGCCACCACCACCACCACCACCACCACGAAAAGCCCAATTTTTCAGCCCCTGTTCAACAGGGGCATGCAATTACAATTCTTGATCTAATAATTCACAGCAGGGCCCATTGCTGCACCCACCAAGAGTAACTGTCAGGGCTTACAGTGTTGTGGCACCAGCACCACCATCAAAGGCCCAATTTTTACTACCACTGTTCAACAATTATATGTAATTAAAATTCCTGATATAATAGTTGACAGCAGGGCGTTCCAGCACCAACCAAGAGTAACTGTGAGTGCTTACAGTGTTGTGCCAACACCAACAACTAAGGGGCCTATTTCTGCAGAGTATATACGGCAGGTCCCTACTTTCAAACATCCAACTTACAAACGACTCCTACTTGCAAACGCAAGAAGACAACAGGAAGTGAGAGGAAATCTACCACTAGGAAGGAAAATTCTCTCCTGTAAGAATAAATATGGGAGAAAGGTGTCTCCTCTGTACTGATGCTTTATCAGCAATCCTTGTTTCAAGAAAAACACCACATTTCAAAAACAGTTGTCATTGGGACGGAAAGTGAGGTGAAATGTTCTGAACAGGGGCACAGACAGCAAAACAAATGTTACAGGGGTGATAACCCTTACCTATGTTTTCCAAAAAGTTTAAAAATAGATTTTTGGGCTGGAGCTACACTTCAACAATGTACCTGTTCAAAATTACAAACAGATTCTACATAGGAACAAACCTACAGTCCCTGTCTTGTATGCACCGCCTGTATACGGCTGTTCAGAGTATATAGGGCCTTTTTTATTTTATGTGCGGTGTTCCCCTTAATATCCATACAAGACCCAAAGGGGCTGGTAATGGGCTGGGGTGGGGGGGGGTCATGGGGTAGCTATGCCATTTTCTTAAAGATTTTCATCCATATTACCGGGACCAGACATTACATTAAAGCCGCAAGCAGTTTTAAATGGCTTTTTTTTCCTTTAGAAGTGTCATTTTGTGCAGGGACAGTTCTAAACACGGGAAACACGTGGCACTTCACAGGCATACTTTAGATACCCCCCAGGTACGATATTTAAAGGAATATTTGACTTTTTTTTTTTCACTTTATGCATCATTAAAATGACTGCTCCCGAAAAACGACCGTTTTTAAAACTTCTTTTTGCATTGATACATGTCCCCTGGTGCACAACCCGGGTTCCCAAACCCTTTTTAGGACAATAACATGCATAATAGTTGTTATAATTAGCACTTTAGAATTCGAACGTTCGCATCCATTGTATTTAATAGGGTTCTAATGTTCGTACGAACTTTCGGTCCGTTCGCGGGTTCTGGTGCGAACCGAACCCGGGGGTGTTCGGCTCATCACTAGTGAGCATGCCCAGAAATATCCAGGCGCTGTTCACACACAAAAAGCAGGCAAAAAAAAAAAATAACTGGCTGGGCATGTGCAGAACAACACCAATGCAGCTAGCAAAAAATAACCCCCCCCGCCTCCCCCCGTCCAAAATTAAGCACATCATCCAGCATGCTACAAAATTAGAGATGGGACAATCACCCCTCCCCCCCACCAACAAATCCCATTGCAGTCTATGGGAACTGAATGGTTAATTTTGCTAGTCCCCACTTGGCTGGCTTATCTTCTAGTAGTTATTGGCCTTAAAATGGGGGCCCAGGTCCCACCCTAAGGGACATATATCAATGTCACCAATTTGGAAAACACCAAAAACAAAACAAGGAGAAGTGCCTTTAAATATGCCAAATTGCTTAAGGGCCATTTCACACCACATGCAGTGCATTGCGTTTTTTATGCATCCAAAATGCATGGAAAGTTGGTTATTTGGTTCTAAATGGCAGTGTTTGTTCCAGTGCGTTCCAGTTCCACCAAAAAAGTAGAACATGCTGCATTTTACCTGCACTGGACTGTACTGGAACGCATCAAAACGCATCATAAACGCACTGGAACGCACAGGAACACACCTAAATGCACCAAAAACGCACTGGAACACACTTGTCCTTATCCATGGTTAATAAAAAAGAGGGGTGAAAACAAAGCACTGGACTGCATCAAAAACTTACCAAAAATGCACCGGAACGCATGAAAAAAGTGCATGCAGAAAAGCACCTGGAACGCATCCGGATTGTGTTTCTATGGTGTGAACTGACCCTAGTTCTCACTATAGAAACGCAGTCTGGGTGCGTTCCAGGTGCTTTTCTGCATGCGCGTTTTTGACACATTCCAGTGCATTTTTAAGGCGTTTTTGATGCAGTCCAGTGTTTTTTCCCACCTCTTTTCACTTAGGACAAGTGTGTTGCAGTGCGTCTTTGGTGCATTTAGGTGCGTTACGGTGCTTTCCAGTGCATTTTTGGTACGTTCCGTTGCGTTTTTGATGTGTTTTACTGGGGTCCAGTACAGTTTTGTACCTAAAAAATGCAGCATGACCAATTATTTTTTGGCTTTCTGAAACGCACTGGAACGGACTGCAGTGGTGTGAACTATGCCATTGGCATTAATGTGATCAACTTTCTTTGCGTTTTTCAGGCATCAAAAAAACGCACTGCACTGCATCCGGTGTGAACTGGCCCTAAATATCATCCCCGGGGGTGTCTATAGTATGCCTGTAAAGTAGCACATGTTTTCCATGTTTATAACAGTTGGAGAGCAAAATGACATTTCTAAAGTAAAATAATAGTCATTTAAAAGTCCTTGCGGCTGTAATGAATTGCTGGTTCCTGTCAATACAGATAAAAGTCATTGAAAGTCTTTGCTAACCAAAAAAAAAATGCGTGGGGGTTCCCCCAAATTCCATAACCAGGCCCTTCAGGTCTGGAATGGATATTAAGGGGAACCCCGCTGCAAATGTAAAAAAAAAATGATGTGCGGGTTCCCCCCAAATATCCAAACCAGGCCGTTCAGATCTGGCATGGATTTTAAGGGGAACTCCACCCCAAATTTAAAAAAAAATGGCGTGGAGTCCCCTTAAAATCCACACCAGACCCTTTATCCGAGCACATAACCTGGCCGGCCGCAGGGGAAGAGGGGGGGGACGATAGAGCGGCCCCCCCTCCCTCCTGAACCGTACCAGGCCACATGCCCTCAACATGGGGAGGATGTCCCCATGTTGATGGGGACAAGGGCCTCATCCCCACAACCCTTGTCCGGTGGTTGTGGGGGTCTGCGGGCGGGGGGCTTATCGGAATCTGGAAGACCCCTTTAACCTGTGTGAAATGGTAATGGGGTACAAATGTACCCCTACCATTTCACAAAGAAAGTGTCAAAAATGTAAAAAATGACAGGAGACGGTTTTTGACAATTCCTTTATTAATGTCTTCTCTTTTCTTCCATCTTCTTCCTTCTTCTTCTTCCAGCTTCTTCTTTTCTCCATTCGGGTTTCTTCCTCCATCTTCATCTTCCTCTTCATCTTTATCTTCATCTTCATCTTCCTTCTTCCTTCGGTGTTCTCGTCCAGCATCTTGCCCCGGCGTCTTCCCTTCTTCTTTCTTCTCTGGCCGCTCCGTTTGAATTGGAGGTTCCCGCTGTGCGACGCTTCAGTTCTTCAGTTCTCCTCTGGGTCCGCTTACACCCGGTGACCCCGCCCCCCTCTGACGCACATGGATTTCACGGGGACTTTCCCCGTGGTGACAGAGGGGGCGGAGCCACCGGGTGTAAGCGGACCAAGTGGAGAACTGAGGCGTCGCACAGCGGGAACCTCCAATTCAAACGGAGCGGCCGGAGAAGAAAGAAGAAGGGAAGACGCCGGGGCAAGATGCTGGACGAGAACACAGAAGGAAGAAGGAAGATGAAGATGAAGATAAAGATGAAGAGGAAGAAGAAGATGGAGGAAGAAACCCGAATGGAGGAAAGAAGAAGATGGAAGAAGAAGATGGAAGAAGAAGAAGGAAGAAGAAGAAGGAAGAAGAAGAAGGAAGAAAAGAAAATACATTAATAAAGGAATTGTCTAAAACCGGCTCTTGTCATTTTTTACATTTTTGACACTTTCTTTGTGAAATGGTAGGGGTACATTTGTACCCCATTACCATTTCACACAGGGGGGGGCCGGGATCTGGGGGTCCCCTTTGTTAAAGGGGTCTTCCAGATTCCGATAAGCCCCCCGCCCGCAGACCCCCACCCACAACCACTGGGCAAGGGCTGTGGGGATGAGGCCCTTGTCCCCATCAACATGGGGACATCCTCCCCATGTTGAGGGCATGTGGCCTGGTACGGTTCAGGAGGGAGGGGGGGCCGCTCTCTCGTCCCCCCCTCTTCCCCTGCGGCCGGCCAGGTTATGTGCTCGGATAAAGGGTCTGGTGTGGGTTTTTGGGGAGACTCCACGCCATTTTTTTATAAAATTTGGGGTGGAGTTCCCCTTAATATCCATTCCAGACCTGAAGGGCCTGGTTATGGAATTTGGGGGAACCCCACGCTTTTTTTTTTTGGTTAGCAAAGACTTTCAATGACTTTTCTCTATATTGCCGGGAGCCGACAATTCATTACAGCCGCGGCTGCTTTTAAATGGGTTTTTTTTCCTTTAGAAATGTCATTTTGCAGGCGCAAAGGCAATTTCAGAGCTGCGCCTGTTCAACTTATGCAAATTAGTTTATGTAACTTGACATTTACTAAGATTTTGCCGGCGCAGTGAACCGGCGCATTTAAACCATTGAAATTCCCGCGCTGAGCTAAAAAAAAACTCCCGCAGCTCTAATCGTACTTGCCGGCGCAGCGGGCTGGTTTTGAAAAAGTTACTTTCTCACTCTATTTTGGGCAGGTTTGTTATTTGGGCAGGTGTCACTACACTTCCTCACATCACCCCACATCACCCCCATTATATTCTCACTTCCAGCTTCTTTATATTTAGTGTTTAACATGCCCTGCGCCAGGTCCATAGTAGCGCACTGAGCGCCTCCTCCCGGGCGCAGAGAACACTATAGTAAATGAGAAATAGGGCTGCGCTACCGGCGTTAATGTTTTGTAAATACCAAAACAGCCATTGCGCACGCAGATGCGCCAATACTCATGGCGCAAACGTTTGGTAAATCAGCCCCACTGTGTGCATCTTCAAAATTTGGCTTTTAAAATGCGAGAAAAAAAAAAATGAAATAGAAAAAATTACTTCCAAAAAATGTAGAATTTTTATGTGATTTAGATTCTGCCTAAAACATCAATGATGTTATTCATTTATTTTTTCAACATCATTGATCTTTTGCTTTATCATGTCTAAATCCCGATTGCACACCATTATCTCCCCGATGAGGATGTGTGCACTTGCACTGGTGAAACGAGTATCTTCTTCTACTACAACATCCACATCACCTAAAATAAAAAACAATAAACATGCAGGCATATATCTATTACCTAAAGCTATGGTCTCAGACACTGACCTGTTGTGGTCACTATTTCGCCCACTTCATCCACCTCTCCTCCCTCCACATCCTCAGGTTGTGGTGTGCGGAGTTCCCCTTCTTTCTGAGGTGTGGGGTTCCTGGTGTCCTCAGATGTCCTGAGTCTTTTCTCCCCTATGTGAATTAAACAAAAGGTATACTTAGCACACAGATATTTGAGTCCAGAAATAGGAATATGAAACATTGCTTGGAAGTGTGGTACGATTGTCTGTTTTGGCAGAGTTCCAAGCTGAAGACATGATTTTTTCCCTTACCAAAGCTGGAATACTTACCTTTTTTGAACAAGTTGCACACATGGAGACACCCCAAGTATCCACTGGAGCACCTTAGTGGGACACCCTAAAAAAGTTGTTCTGGTGTCCCACACTAGTGCTCCTGAGTGCAGATGTGTAAACAGCTGCTGAGTGTCCTCTTCTTACACTGAATCAAGTTTGCATTTCATTCTAGTTACAAACACATCTAGACAACAATGTACTAAACTCAGGGCCGGCGCTACCACTAGGTGGACTAGGTGACCGCCTAGGGCGCACTGCCGCCTAGGGCGCCTGGCCGCTGGTTATTCTACTCCCGCACAGTGCCGCACTGTCCTCCAAAGAGCTTGCACACAATCCACCGTGACATGTCAAACAGCGACAGCGCCGCCAGCCCCCCTCGAGCGCGGCTCATCAGGGACAGTCTCCTCCCTCCTCCATGCTCTCTGATAACACATCGTACGGCATCGGACATTGCCCGCTACCCTCCCCGCAATCAGCCCCGAGCCCATCACAGCTCTTGCGCCCCGCAGAGACCACGCTTCCTCCGTGTACCGTGTGACAGAGGGGGTGTGGCCGCTCTGGTCTCCTCCAGCTCTCAGGCTCTGCTCGTAGTTAGTGTACCTGGTGCGGGTGATCGGGAGGAGCAGCCCCGGGGATCGTGTGGTCGAGAGGTAGGTGCGGGGCGGAGGAGTCTCTGGGGAGGGAGGGGGAGAGGAGGTATCGCTGTTTGTGCAGCTGCCGCTGATCGATAAATACTGTGTGTAGTGCTGTGGTCAGACCATATGGATGGATGGAGGAGGGGGGTGGGGAGTATACACATCACCCGACCTGTTCATCGGGGGGTCACCCAGCATTGTATGGCCTGAAGGAGGGGAGATCAGCACTGCTGGGCCCATCAGTAACCTGTACTGTCAAAAAGAAAAGAAAATCACTTCTGGAAGCAGCACTCCGATTAAAAAGCCTTTATTCCAAAAGGTTCAGGAAACAAAAAACACACTGCACGACACGGCAAACTGGTCACATCTAGCTGACGCGTTTCACACTATTATAGTGCTTACTCATAGCTGGTTATTGTACAAAAGTTACCTAAGATATACCCTAAAATAGGGGAAGTCATAGGATCCAACCCCAAGGTGAAAATAATTAATTAATTAATTGGAGATTGATGGACATGGAGTGATTCAAGTGAAATGGGTGTGGTCCACTAACCACGATAATAAAAAAAGGGAAAAGTGCCTCACCATGCATACAATCTTGTGAGAAAGTGTGTGAGAAGGGTGTGTGTGTAAAATATAAGGTGTAGGGTAGTGAAATGAAAAGATATCCCATGAAACATATATATATTAGTGAAAAGTATATTGAAAATATATATTAGAACTTGTAAATAAAAGTGTATCATGTGTTTAATTAATCTAGACCATTTAGTATGTATTAATACTGACTGGTCCGTAGTGATATGTCCATGTGACTTTTTATTTTTATTTCTATTTTGTTTTCTATTTTTTGTTAATTCTGTTGATATATTTTTTATATTTTTATGTTTTATGATGGTTTGTGACGTAAAAAATACTGTGAAAAAAACAGATGTTTTAAATAAACCGATATCTGAACAAATTGTGATTGTATGTGAGTGTATGTCCCTTTTGTCTGTTGGAATGAAGGTCGTCCCATGGGGTATGCAATGTATAGCAATAAACTGCTGTAAATGCATTCAGTGGATGGATGTATGTGAGTAAACAGTGTGCATGTGTAAAAACACACATATATATATATGCATGTATGCTTAAAAGCTGCACAAAGGTGCTCAATGCATGTACCTCCCCTGGAGTCCTAAATGCAAAATGTTCTCAGCATATGCTCTAAACGGAAATTAAATACAGACTAAAATTATGTATAAAACTGCAGATATGCTGATGTGAATATGGTACGATATAATATGGTGTGGAGGGACATTGGACCCATGCAGCGTACATGATAGATGGACACACATGCACGAATAAATTTGTTTAAATTGATTGAAATTGGCCAATGTCAATAGCCATCACCAGTCCATATAAAGCATGCATAAAGGGACTTAATAAGATGATATGTAAAGTTGGAAAGGCATGTCATCTCTACCAAAACCACCAAAATGACCCGGGACAAAGTCGACTACGAAAGCGGGAATGTATATACCTGGAAGAAGATGCATTTTCAATCTGGTCGATCACGGAAAAACCAACCGAAGAAAGTCAGCTTTTCCGATTTAGAACATGATCCGGGCAATGACACCATGGCTACATCCGCATCGGACTCTTCACTTGAACGTCCATCGAGGTCTTCCATCCTGGATCATTCACAGGACGGCATTCCATCTGGAAACCCTCGGGGGTCCCACACAAAAGCCAAATTGAAGGGCGCAACAAGAAAACCCGGAGAGGAGGGAAAAGACACTCGCACATCAAAGAAAACCCCATACATCTTGCGGGGGACAAAGAAATAGAGGTCACCAATGTCATTAACATCTCGAGCAGAACGTTAAGTGATGAAGAGAAGGGCATTTTATCCAAGGGACTAAATTTTTGCCCTACCAGGCATTTTGACCTTTTCAACACCTTATTGGACGTTAATAAGTTCTCCCGTTCCTTAACACTTAAAAAACACTATTTTGATTTTCCCATGGAAGCAGAGGATACCTCCTGCGGTGATCGGGATATGGGTGAGTGTCCTTCTTCTCCAGTATTGTTTTCCGAAGTATGCCTTCTCCAAGAGCTTGTGGATTTGGCCACTGAGTCCAGTCCTTGCCCCGTTGACCCCACTGATGTCCCTAATAGTATTTCATTTAAACTCAGATCGGACTTTTATCCGGTGGGGTCGCGGGGCAAGGATCTCAACCTCTTTCAACGAATGGTCGAGAAGGATCTCACCCATCTGGCTCGCAATTGCCGTAGGAGGTCTGCTTCCCACAACTTGTCTCCATTAGAACATAAGGCCCTCAGGAATTTAGAAATGGACAAGAACATTGTCATTCGCAATGCGGATAAGGGTGGGCTGGTGGTGGTTCTTGACTCTGACACTTACCAAAGCGAGGCCCTACGTCAGTTGCCTGACAGCAATACCTACACTCCAATCAAAGGTGATCCCACCACTACTTTCTCTGCCAAACTTTCCTCTTTGTTGGACACAGCAGTCCATGCGGGAATTTTCTCAGAGAAAGAAAAACTGTTATTCATTCCCACTGATCCCGTGATGCCAGTGTTCCATCACCTGCCAAAAATTCACAAAGGCCTGGACCCACTTATGGGCAGGCCCATAGTGGCAGGTATTGGATCGCTCAATGAGCGCCTGGGAGAATGGATCGATGGCCAACTCCAGCCATTAGTTGTCAATCTCCCAGGCTACCTACGTGACACCAAACAATTGCTCATAAAACTTAGGGATTTTCAGTGGAAAGCAGAGTATAGGTGGATCACTTGCGACGTGACTAGTCTCTATTCGAGTATCCCTCATAACCTGGGTGTTTTGGCGGTGTCCACCTTTCTCAAAGAATCCGGGAGGTATTCATTGGCATTACAGGAGTTCATCCTGTTGTCATTGCATTACTTACTCACACATAATTTTTTCATGTTCGACGGGGGTTATTATCTCCAAAAGTGCGGGGCCTCCATGGGAGCGAAATTTTCACCTTCCCTGGCCAATCTTTATATGGGATTTTGGGAGAGGTCCCGCATTTTTGGACATGATAGCCCCCGTCGTACAGATACAGTTTTCTTTTGCAGGTTCATTGATGACCTCCTGTTTGTTTCCTCTAATGAGGAGACAAACTTACAGGACTGGTTAGATCATTTTAATGACAATTCCATGAACCTTCGCTTCACGGGGAAATTAGGCATCACTTCCATAGATTTTTTGGATGTCTATTTGTCGGCTGCCAATGATGTGGTAGTCACAGGCATTTACAGAAAACCCACAGCAGGCAATGCCCTCCTTAGAGCAGACTCGGGTCACCCCAGCCACACTATTCGCGGGGTCCCGGTTGGACAATTCCTCAGGCTCCGCCGGTTGTGCAGCAGACCTGAGGATTTTGCCACTGAGGCAGTAAACATGACCCAACGGTTCATTAGTAGGGGTTATCCCCCTAACATTGTAAAAAAAGCCTCCAAAGCTGCGAGTGTCATTCCTAGGGAGACTTTACTTCGGAATTATCCGAATAAACATAAAAACCGAGCGGCACTGCCCTTCAGTGGAATTCCGGTATTCTCTACACCGTACAGTTTTGAATTTAGCAAAATAAAATCTACTATCGAGAAATACCTTCCCATTCTACTGAATGACCCTGCCTATCACGCAATACTCTCTAGGGGGGTCAAATCAGTGTCCCGTAGAGCCCCCACCTTGGGCAGCCGTCTCTCCCCCAGTCTTTTCTCAAGTAAATCTTCGGCCACTAATTGGTTGCACTTTCAGGGCACCTTTAGATGTGGAATGCCTCACTGTAACTACTGTAGACACATAAAAACAGGTGATACAGTTTTGTCAAGCACCAATCACAATTCTTTTGACATCAAGCAATTTATTAATTGCAACACAAAGTTTTTGGTATATGTGATTAAATGCGAACAGTGCGATATCCAATATGTCGGAAGAACTACTAGGAGACTCAAGGATAGACTGTATGATCACCTGTATGACATACAGAAAGACAGAAACACAAATGTCGCGAGGCACTGGGTATCTGTACACCAAAAAAATGTCTCATGCCTGTCCATACAAGGCATGGAAAAAATCAGCTCGCCTGCCAGGGGGGGAGACAAGTTCAGGACACTGTGCAGGCGTGAGGTCTATTGGATTTTCTCGTTGGATACTAGGATACCGGCGGGCCTCAACTTTGAATGGGATGTATCCCATTACTATGACTAGTCCTCACGTCCTGCACGGTGTCCTTTTCAATGTCTGTCATCTATGTAGGTTTGCTGAGGTTTGGACTGTGTTTTGTCCCTGACGTGCATTTACACATTCGGAACGCTGTCAGAGGTTTCCATTTCATTTCATTTTATTTATTTTACTTAGTTACCATGACATTGATTGCTCATTGATCGCTTTTTGCATGTTTCAATTTTCGTGGTCTTAGTAGTATTATCCACAATATTTATGGAACATGAAAGTTCTACTATTTTATTGGGACCAATCTCCTCATTTTTTCTTCTTTTATTGCTTTTTTTAGCATTGAATTATAATTCACATGGTCTTGAAGAAACAACATGGACTTGGTCTCTCATTTGTACAAATTATCGTTTAGTGGTAGATTGTAACGATTAGGTTGTGTCATTACATGTTTTACACATCTTTTTTGGTTTTGTTTCGAGTGTTTCATAGTCTTATCTTTTTAGTTCATGTTGGTACTGTCATGTCATTTTTGATAGCATGTATTGCTTTGGATGTATACAGACATAATTATGTATATGCAGGCGACATAACTATAATCTTCCATCTTGGAAGCAAAAATATGCTCATACATGTAGGATAACTGCATTTCAAACTGCATTCTGAATCCTATCATAGATGTAACAGATGCAATAGATGCAACACTATATTGGTATTTGTTGAGCGTCCACAATCATGTCGGTATCATGTATGCCTATTCTAGTCGGGATCCAACCACAAGGCTATTATCATTATGGTCATTTTCTTAATAAACATTTTCCACACAGATACTTGCTCCAGTATAAAACCGTTCACACAGAACCATTCTGTGTACCTTTCCACACCTTGATTGGACATATTGATTTCCATCGAGGTGTCTATGATCGGATGTGCATCCTAAACTGATGCACATAATTTTGGAACGACTACTTACATAGACACACGTCTATAGCGGGCTACCTATGTGTGTATACTTAAATCTGTGGGTTTACAATGACATATTCTTGTTGGCCCGGGATTCACATGCATTTTTGTCCCGAAACAGACAGGCACACCTGCACACGCTCTCTCATTATCTCTATCTTTATCCTTATATTTATCACTTACATATATGGACATTTTCATAACCTTTATAGTTTGTTAGCTCGCCAAATGCATACCTATTACCTAGACTACCTAAACACTTTACATATCATCTTATTAAGTCCCTTTATGCATGCTTTATATGGACTGGTGATGGCTATTGACATTGGCCAATTTCAATCAATTTAAACAAATTTATTCGTGCATGTGTGTCCATCTATCATGCACGCTGCATGGGTCCAATGTCCCTCCACACCATATTATATCGTACCATATTCACATCAGCATATCTGCAGTTTTATACATAATTTTAGTCTGTATTTAATTTCCGTTTAGAGCATATGCTGAGAACATTTTGCATTTAGGACTCCAGGGGAGGTACATGCATTGAGCACCTTTGTGCAGCTTTTAAGCATACATGCATATATATATATATATGTGTGTTTTTACACATGCACACTGTTTACTCACATACATCCATCCACTGAATGCATTTACAGCAGTTTATTGCTATACATTGCATACCCCATGGGACGACCTTCATTCCAACAGACAAAAGGGACATACACTCACATACAATCACAATTTGTTCAGATATCGGTTTATTTAAAACATCTGTTTTTTTTCACAGTATTTTTTACGTCACAAACCATCA
Source organism: Rana muscosa (assembly GCA_029206835.1). Taxonomy (NCBI): domain Eukaryota; kingdom Metazoa; phylum Chordata; class Amphibia; order Anura; family Ranidae; genus Rana; species Rana muscosa. The sequence continues at coordinate 348,534,451 of CM055117.1, read as the reverse complement.
TAAAACATAAAAATATAAAAAATATATCAACAGAATTAACAAAAAATAGAAAACAAAATAGAAATAAAAATAAAAAGTCACATGGACATATCACTACGGACCAGTCAGTATTAATACATACTAAATGGTCTAGATTAATTAAACACATGATACACTTTTATTTACAAGTTCTAATATATATTTTCAATATACTTTTCACTAATATATATATGTTTCATGGGATATCTTTTCATTTCACTACCCTACACCTTATATTTTACACACACACCCTTCTCACACACTTTCTCACAAGATTGTATGCATGGTGAGGCACTTTTCCCTTTTTTTATTATCGTGGTTAGTGGACCACACCCATTTCACTTGAATCACTCCATGTCCATCAATCTCCAATTAATTAATTAATTATTTTCACCTTGGGGTTGGATCCTATGACTTCCCCTATTTTAGGGTATATCTTAGGTAACTTTTGTACAATAACCAGCTATGAGTAAGCACTATAATAGTGTGAAACGCGTCAGCTAGATGTGACCAGTTTGCCGTGTCGTGCAGTGTGTTTTTTGTTTCCTGAACCTTTTGGAATAAAGGCTTTTTAATCGGAGTGCTGCTTCCAGAAGTGATTTTCTTTTCTTTTTGATCATAATTGCATTTGCCTGCACCCTTGGCTGCTGGGAGGAGGCATTGTCAGGGATTTCCACACCTGAGCGGCTCCCTCTTTCCCGTCTCTTCAAATCTTCTGGATCATTGCTACCCAGTGTTGACCAGCTCGGAGTGGATTCCCACCTTCTCATTTACTTTCATCTGAATTTAGCTCATTCCAGCAACCAGCCTGTCATGGATATCAATACATCAAACACATCTGCCAACGAACCTGGTCACAGTAGAACTTTCATGGCACCCTCTGACAACCCCCTTAGATCGGGACTACAGGCTCTACAGCTTCAGCCCACGGATGACAAAATTGTTTCCCTAACAAGCATCTTTAGGAAGCTCGAATCGGTGATGGCCAAGGAAATTCGAATTTATTGGGACATTAATTCGCTTTCTGACTATGTGGCATTGTTACGCATCCCCCGAGGTCTCAGAATCAAGAAGTTCCCTACGTCTGACCTCCTGAATGAGGCTTTAAAACAAGAATGGACAGATACACTTAGCTCATGCTCTCTTAAATTAATGGAGATACTCCTTAAATCAAAGAGCCAAGAAATAAGCATCATACAATCAGAAATGGCAGACATTCAGAGCAGTCTCACGGAATTGCAGACACATCCTGAGTTTGCGGAATTAGATAGCCGCTTGAACAAAAGACTGGACAAGTTGGAAAGGCATGTCATCTCTACCAAAACCACCAAAATGACCCGGGACAAAGTCGACTACGAAAGCGGGAATGTATATACCTGGAAGAAGATGCATTTTCAATCTGGTCGATCACGGAAAAACCAACCGAAGAAAGTCAGCTTTTCCGATTTAGAACATGATCCGGGCAATGACACCATGGCTACATCCGCATCGGACTCTTCACTTGAACGTCCATCGAGGTCTTCCATCCTGGATCATTCACAGGACGGCATTCCATCTGGAAACCCTCGGGGGTCCCACACAAAAGCCAAATTGAAGGGCGCAACAAGAAAACCCGGAGAGGAGGGAAAAGACACTCGCACATCAAAGAAAACCCCATACATCTTGCGGGGGACAAAGAAATAGAGGTCACCAATGTCATTAACATCTCGAGCAGAACGTTAAGTGACGAAGAGAAGGGCATTTTATCCAAGGGACTAAATTTTTGCCCTACCAGGCATTTTGACCTTTTCAACACCTTATTGGACGTTAATAAGTTCTCCCGTTCCTTAACACTTAAAAAACACTATTTTGATTTTCCCATGGAAGCAGAGGATACCTCCTGCGGTGATCGGGATATGGGTGAGTGTCCTTCTTCTCCAGTATTGTTTTCCGAAGTATGCGCTCTCCAAGAGCTTGTGGATTTGGCCACTGAGTCCAGTCCTTGCCCCGTTGACCTCACTGATGTCCCTAATAGTATTTCATTTAAACTCAGATCGGACTTTTATCCGGTGGGGTCGCGGGGCAAGGATCTCGACCTCTTTCAACGAATGGTCGAGAAGGATCTCACCCATCTGGCTCGCAATTGCCGTAGGAGGTCTGCTTCCCACAACTTGTCTCCATTAGAACATAAGGCCCTCAGGAATTTAGAAATGGACAAGAACATTGTCATTCGCAATGCGGATAAGGGTGGGCTGGTGGTGGTTCTTGACTCTGACACTTACCAAAGCGAGGCCCTACGTCAGTTGTCTGACAGCAATACCTACACTCCACTCAAAGGTGATCCCACCACTACTTTCTCTGCCAAACTTTCCTCTTTGTTGGACACAGCAGTCCATGCGGGAATTTTCTCAGACAAAGAAAAACTGTTATTCATTCCCACTGATCCCGTGATGCCAGTGTTCCATCACCTGCCAAAAATTCACAAAGGCCTGGACCCACTTATGGGCAGGCCCATAGTGGCAGGTATTGGATCGCTCAATGAGCGCCTGGGAGAATGGATCGATGGCCAACTCCAGCCATTAGTTGTCAATCTCCCAGGCTACCTACGTGACACCAAACAATTGCTCATAAAACTTAGGGATTTTCAGTGGAAAGCAGAGTATAGGTGGATCACTTGCGACGTGACTAGTCTCTATTCGAGTATCCCTCATAACCTGGGTGTTTTGGCGGTGTCCACCTTTCTCAAAGAATCCGGGAGGTATTCATTGGCATTACAGGAGTTCATCCTGTTGTCATTGCATTACTTACTCACACATAATTTTTTCATGTTCGACGGGGGTTATTATCTCCAAAAGTGCGGGGCCTCCATGGGAGCGAAATTTTCACCTTCCCTGGCCAATCTTTATATGGGATTTTGGGAGAGGTCCCGCATTTTTGGACATGATAGCCCCCGTCGTACAGATACGGTTTTCTTTTGCAGGTTCATTGATGACCTCCTGTTTGTTTCCTCTAATGAGGAGACAAACTTACAGGACTGGTTGGATCATTTTAATGACAATTCCATGAACCTTCGCTTCACGGGGAAATTAGGCATCACTTCCATAGATTTTTTGGATGTCTATTTGTCGGCTGCCAATGATGTGGTAGTCACAGGCATTTACAGAAAACCCACAGCAGGCAATGCCCTCCTTAGAGCAGACTCGGGTCACCCCAGCCACACTATTCGCGGGGTCCCGGTTGGACAATTCCTCAGGCTCCGCCAGTTGTGCAGCAGACCTGAGGATTTTGCCACTGAGGCAGTAAACATGACCCAACGGTTCATTAGTAGGGGTTATCCCCCTAACATTGTAAAAAAAGCCTCCAAAGCTGCGAGTGTCATTCCTAGGGAGACTTTACTTCGGAATTATCCGAATAAACATAAAAACCGAGCGGCACTGCCCTTCAGTGGAATTCCGGTATTCTCTACACCGTACAGTTTTGAATTTAGCAAAATAAAATCTACTATCGAGAAATACCTTCCCATTCTACTGAATGACCCTGCCTATCACGCAATACTCTCTAGGGGGGTCAAATCAGTGTCCCGTAGAGCCCCCACCTTGGGCAGCCGTCTCTCCCCCAGTCTTTTCTCAAGTAAATCTTCGGCCACTAATTGGTTGCACTTTCAGGGCACCTTTAGATGTGGAATGCCTCACTGTAACTACTGTAGACACATAAAAACAGGTGATACAGTTTTGTCAAGCACCAATCACAATTCTTTTGACATCAAGCAATTTATTAATTGCAACACAAAGTTTTTGGTATATGTGATTAAATGCGAACAGTGCGATATCCAATATGTCGGAAGAACTACTAGGAGACTCAAGGATAGACTGTATGATCACCTGTATGACATACAGAAAGACAGAAACACAAATGTCGCGAGGCACTGGGTATCTGTACACCAAAAAAATGTCTCATGCCTGTCCATACAAGGCATGGAAAAAATCAGCTCGCCTGCCAGGGGGGAGACAAGTTCAGGACACTGTGCAGGCGTGAGGTCTATTGGATTTTCTCGTTGGATACTAGGATACCGGCGGGCCTCAACTTTGAATGGGATGTATCCCATTACTATGACTAGTCCTCACGTCCTGCACGGTGTCCTTTTCAATGTCTGTCATCTATGTAGGTTTGCTGAGGTTTGGACTGTGTTTTGTCCCTGACGTGCATTTACACATTCGGAACGCTGTCAGAGGTTTCCATTTCATTTCATTTTATTTATTTTACTTAGTTACCATGACATTGATTGCTCATTGATCGCTTTTTGCATGTTTCAATTTTCGTGGTCTTAGTAGTATTATCCACAATATTTATGGAACATGAAAGTTCTACTATTTTATTGGGACCAATCTCCTCATTTTTTCTTCTTTTATTGCTTTTTTTAGCATTGAATTATAATTCACATGGTCTTGAAGAAACAACATGGACTTGGTCTCTCATTTGTACAAATTATCGTTTAGTGGTAGATTGTAACGATTAGGTTGTGTCATTACATGTTTTACACATCTTTTTCGGTTTTGTTTCGAGTGTTTCATAGTCTTATCTTTTTAGTTCATGTTGGTACTGTCATGTCATTTTTGATAGCTTGTATTGCTTTGGATGTATACAGACATAATTATGTATATGCAGGCGACATAACTATAATCTTCCATCTTGGAAGCAAAAATATGCTCATACATGTAGGATAACTGCATTTCAAACTGCATTCTGAATCCTATCATAGATGTAACAGATGCAATAGATGCAACACTATATTGGTATTTGTTGAGCGTCCACAATCATGTCGGTATCATGTATGCCTATTCTAGTCGGGATCCAACCACAAGGCTATTATCATTATGGTCATTTTCTTAATAAACATTTTCCACACAGATACTTGCTCCAGTATAAAACCGTTCACACAGAACCATTCTGTGTACCTTTCCACACCTTGATTGGACATATTGATTTCCATCGAGGTGTCTATGGTCGGATGTGCATCCTAAACTGATGCACATAATTTTGGAACGACTACTTACATAGACACACGTCTATAGCGGGCTACCTATGTGTGTATACTAAAATCTGTGGGTTTACAATGACATATTCTTGTTGGCCCGGGATTCACATGCATTTTTGTCCCGAAACAGACAGGCACACCTGCACACGCTCTCTCATTATCTCTATCTTTATCCTTATATTTATCACTTACATATATGGACATTTTCATAACCTTTATAGTTTGTTAGCTCGCCAAATGCATACCTATTACCTAGACTACCTAAACACTTTACATATCATCTTATTAAGTCCCTTTATGCATGCTTTATATGGACTGGTGATGGCTATTGACATTGGCCAATTTCAATCAATTTAAACAAATTTATTCGTGCATGTGTGTCCATCTATCATGCACGCTGCATGGGTCCAATGTCCCTCCACACCATATTATATCGTACCATATTCACATCAGCATATCTGCAGTTTTATACATAATTTTAGTCTGTATTTAATTTCCGTTTAGAGCATATGCTGAGAACATTTTGCATTTAGGACTCCAGGGGAGGTACATGCATTGAGCACCTTTGTGCAGCTTTTAAGCATACATGCATATATATATATGTGTGTTTTTACACATGCACACTGTTTACTCAAATACATCCATCCACTGAATGCATTTACAGCAGTTTATTGCTATACATTGCATACCCCATGGGACGACCTTCATTCCAACAGACAAAAGGGACATACACTCACATACAATCACAATTTGTTCAGATATCGGTTTATTTAAAACATCTGTTTTTTTTCACAGTATTTTTTACGTCACAAACCATCATAAAACATAAAAATATAAAAAATATATCAACAGAATTAACAAAAAATAGAAAACAAAATAGAAATAAAAATAAAAAGTCACATGGACATATCACTACGGACCAGTCAGTATTAATACATACTAAATGGTCTAGATTAATTAAACACATGATACACTTTTATTTACAAGTTCTAATATATATTTTCAATATACTTTTCACTAATATATATATGTTTCATGGGATATCTTTTCATTTCACTACCCTACACCTTATATTTTACACACACACCCTTCTCACACACTTTCTCACAAGATTGTATGCATGGTGAGGCACTTTTCCCTTTTTTTATTATCGTGGTTAGTGGACCACACCCATTTCACTTGAATCACTCCATGTCCATCAATCTCCAATTAATTAATTAATTATTTTCACCTTGGGGTTGGATCCTATGACTTCCCCTATTTTAGGGTATATCTTAGGTAACTTTTGTACAATAACCAGCTATGAGTAAGCACTATAATAGTGTGAAACGCGTCAGCTAGATGTGACCAGTTTGCCGTGTCGTGCAGTGTGTTTTTTGTTTCCTGAACCTTTTGGAATAAAGGCTTTTTAATCGGAGTGCTGCTTCCAGAAGTGATTTTCTTTTCTTTTTGATCATAATTGCATTTGCCTGCACCCTTGGCTGCTGGGAGGAGGCATTGTCAGGGATTTCCACACCTGAGCGGCTCCCTCTTTCCCCTAACCTGTACTGTGCCAGGCCTGTCACCTCCTCCTAATACAGAGCACATCATATAGGAGAGATACTGATCATCACCTGAAATATGACACTGACAGAGCTCCCTGACACTGGGCCCCATTCACACCAATGTATAATGACAGAAAATCACATCACTTGTCCAGCATGCTGCCTCCTTCATTGATGATGGGGCCCCAAACAGGCCAAGCCAGGGGCCCACACAAGGACACACTCATCGGGCAGGCCAATAAAAATGAACCGATGGTCCTACTGGGCACAACAGGCAGCCGCCACTCCATTCACACATAGTGTCAGAGGTACAGCGGCGATGGGAGACTGTGTCTGTGTCCCGACTCCTGAATGAATGGAAGCAAGCAAACATTCATTAATGGGCACTGGTGAGGCTGCATTTGATGGGCGCTGGTGAGGCTGCATTTGATGGGCGCTGGTGAGGCTGCATTTAATGGACGCTGGTGAGGCTGCATTTGATGGGCGCTTTATTTAAAAGGTGGGTTATACATGGGCATGGCAAAGGGGGTAGAGCCAAGGGGGGCGGCAAAATGAAGTTTCGCCTAGGGTGTCAAAAATCCTTGCACCAGCCCTGACTTAACTTCTTTTAATACAAATAGGCATGACCAAATGTAGTTAACCTATATCTGCCAAAAACATCGTACTTAGTGGGCGAACGAACGATGTTTACTACGACCGATTACTATGCCCACGAACCTGAAAGTTGCCATTTTAAACTGTACAACAGTAAAGAAAAGCACATGGAGCAACATGCAAGTAATAATAATAATAATAGGAACACAGGACAAATACTTACTTTTTAGTAGCAGTTTCCTGGTCCTTCTTTACTGATCGTGCTCCCTCAATTTCAGGTCTGACCAGCGTTTCCTCAATTGCTCCTTGGATCGTCGTACCCCAAAATTCCAGTGCAGACTTCTCACAACTTTAGACATGATCTTAACCTTTCTCACATTTGGGTTTGGGTACGGTCCATACTTCCCATCAGAGTCAGTCCTCTTCAAGATGTCCACCATCTCCACCATCTCTACAAATGAGGAAAAAAGCACTAGGGGGCGGGACTTTAAATGAAACACGTGTATGCTGGGAGTAAATAGGTAAAACTTAGGAAATTTATTATATTGAGCAGCGTTAGCGGGTATAGACATTGTCACAAGGTTTACAGTATATCATATCACAATGCGAACAAGCATGTAGAAATGGTTTTTACAGACATAGTTATATCATAGTTAATATTGAGTAAAACTAGTAACAAAATTGTTCCAAGGCAAATCAAAATAAATTCCATAGTTCACCAAGATAAATGGGGTAAAAGCATAAAAAAGAGAGTAGCGTCTGCAGGACCTATGGTCTCCCTGATACAAACATTGGGTATGGGTAATATTGTAAAATCAGTATGTAGGTTGAGAAGAGAAGGCTTCTAGTGGCTCGACGCATTTCGCAGCCTCAACGCCGCTCATCAGGAGCAAGCCAATTGTCTGTAACAAGAGTATTGTAAATAGGTATTTAAATAGAGGTTAAAAGGACCATGGACAAAAATGGGTATAAGAACCCCAAATCAAGTACATGTGTACTTACTAGGGTCCGTCCAATGATAGTGCGGTGGTCGGAGACCGCAGGCCAGCCAAGGGTACCCCCAACCGGGAACCGCAGCGGGCAACCCCACGAAGACGGCCAGCTGGCCGCCACCAGGGCAGGCATGGATAGATGAGACATCCCTGTGTAAATTAAGTGAAAAAACTAATTGTGAATAAATGAGGTGCACCAAGATAAAATCAATTGGTGCAGAAAATGGAAAGTGGGGGACCAGTGAGTGCTACAAAGTGAAGTGGAACCAGGAGTGCAAAATAAAATAAAGCGGGAGAATGTGATTACCATGTGAGTGTGGGAAACAGTGAAGGGTCAATGGGGAGACTAGGACAAAGAAGGTGCTGGGACATGAAGAGCAAGAAAAGTAAATAAGCAAAAGTGGTAGATAGTGAAGAGTTACCTTGGTGCATAATAGCAGGAGGGAGGAGGGGAAAGGAAGTTCCCCAAGCGATGTGTGACCGGAGATAGGGATCCCCAAATGACCCAGCCGCTCACGGGAGCGTCCATATGTAAGCCGACGTGGGACTGCCCACTGACGTCACGCCGTGAAGCGGAGTAGGGGGAGCGGGTCGCCGGCGAGCCGGAGAACTAGCTCCGGCCAGTCAGCAACTCCATTGCCACCCACCGCTCACGAGAGTGGAGAATCTGCCGCACAGGCGTAGCAGCGCCAGGAAGACGCTGCACGTCCGGCGGGAGAAGCGTGACGTTGACGTGCAATGACACGGTCCCCGCCCATCCCAGAATAGGGGGGGGGGGAGATCCGCAAAGCACGTCACAGCCCCCGGAGGGAGAAGGCCGCCAGAGGCAGTGCCCAGACACACTCACAGCATCAGTGGATAAATCACAGGAGTACTGGATAAAACTATGAGGGAAATTGAAATTACATTAATGAGATATAATGATAAGTGAGGTACAAAGGTAAAATAAATTGGCTCAGGGGAGGCTAGTCATTAGGTCAATAAGTGCACATATGGTAATGCAATTAGATAGTAGAGCGATAACACGTGCTTCCATCCCTTAATATGTGTAAATATTTTGAAGGGGGGAAGGGGCTGGTCTGGGACTTTGAGGGAAAAGCAAGGCCTGGTAGGGCCAATTGTTTCCATCCCAGGGGACTTTAAATGAAACACATGGATTGGTAATGCCATGTGATCGTTATAACGAAAGTAACATTTTAACTTGGGGCATTAGTGGCCTATACTGCTTATAGATTGAGGTCTATATTGGGATAAGATTAGAAGAGTTTAGACTGACATTAGGGTTTGTCTTGTGTTTTGTCTTGCAGAGAAAATGAAAAAATTCAAAGACTCTGATTTCCTGCCCCTGTTTATAGACAAGTACAGGGAGCTGACCTGTTTGTGGCAGGTTAAACACCCATTATATAAAAATAAACCAGCTAGGAAGGCAGCGATGGAGAAATTGCTGGAATTGGTGAAGCCACAGATCCCCACGGCAGACATCCCCTATTTGAAAACCAAAATTGGTGGCTTGAGGAGCAATTATAAGAGTGAGTGGAATAAGGTTCAAGCTTCCAAAAGATCTGGAGCAGCAGCAGAGGACATTTATGTCCCCAGTCTGTGGTACTATGACATAATGCGTTTTCTGGAAGACCAGATTGACATCAGGCCATCAATTTCCACTCTTCCTTCCCCCCCAGCTGAGGCTTCCAACGACCAACCTGGGCCTTCCAACCAGGAAGAAGTGCAGGAGCCCAGCTGGAGCCAGGTATAGTATTTTTCTACATATTTATTGTCCTAAAATTAATGATGTTAGCTAGATGTTTTTATTGATAACAAATTAATGATTTAACAAAAAGTGTTTTACATATCAATAGACAGTAGTGGCCAAAAATGATTGGAACAAGAATGAAAACTGCTGGGGTCAGAATGATAGTCTTTTCTATATATTAACATTCAATTTGCAACAGTCATGAGCTGAAAATTGTGTGTGATTGATGAACCAAAAATTAAAACTATGTCCCTTTTTTATACACAGGAAAGCCTCAGCCAGGAGGAGGCTCTGGAATGTGGCAGCCAGGAGGTGGCAGGAGAAAGTGGCAGCCAGGAGGTGGCAGGGGAAAGTGGCAGCCAGAAGGTGGCGGGGGTAAGTGGCAGCCAGGAGGTGGCCGGGCCCAGTAGCCTGAAACAATCACAGGTGCCTACCCTCTGCCTTCCAGCCAAAAGGCCCAGGAAGGGGAGGAACGTGGGGGAGGCAGCACTCGGTCTCATTCAGGAGGCTAATGCGGCCCTCAGAACCCCCCAACCTTCAAGAGGCCTATGTAAAATGCAGGACATGGAGGAGGGCCAACGCTTCATCTGTGAGGAAATAATTTTTATGGCCCTAAATAAGGGGTTGAGGGGCAAACTCACCAGAAAAAGCCACATTTGTGAGCTTGACCATCCTCCTCCTCCTCCTCCACCTCCTGCCACAACTCCACCACCAGTGCCACAGCCTGGAAGCAAGCGTGGAGGGAAGCGTGGAAACAAGACAAAAAAGTGATGGCCTGGGTTCAGACTGGTCTGACAGAAGACGCAGGCTGTTGCAGTACCACAGCCTGGGGACATATTTGTCATCTGCTGCTGTTCCCGATCTCTCAGAGTCCTGGACCAGATTGTGCTCCCTATTATATGGACTCCTCAGGCTACCAATTTTGATTTTCAAATAGTTGATGTCTGCCCTGGGGTCCAAAGGCTTCGCCAATTTCACCAGTTTCTCCAGCATTGCCTTCCTCTTTATTTTGTTATAACCCATAACAAATGCTTGCCTATGTGTTTTTCTTCAAAAAGGACAGTTTGTTTGTGAGTAGGCAGGTACATTTCAAAAATACAATGTCAAATTAACAAGGGACACCATCACCAACCTCCTTGAGGTTTAAAAATACAAGATAATAATGTTGTTGTGGTAACTTGACACACAAAAAAAAAAAAATATGGAGATCACTAGAAAATAATTTTAAAATAATTTAAAAAAAAAACAGGAGATCTTGATTAAAATAAAAAAAGGAAAAAAGATGACTATAAAAAAATTCTAAACATCATTATAGAGATCTGGCTTTAAAAAATAAAAAGATTATTCAGGAGATCACGAGAAATAATAAAGAAATACGTTTGTCAGAACTCTGTGTGAGTATAACCAGCAAAACAACTTCATTATTCTAGCATTATAAAGAAGAAAAGAATGCGCTGCATTAAAAGATCAAAAAATTTGCAGCGTGACGAATGTGCTATCTCCATTACGAACGCTAGTTTTACCAGACTGAGCGCTTTCGTCTCGTACTTGATTCAGTGCATGCGTGTTTTTTTGTGCGTCGGAATTGCATACACATGATCGGAATTTCCGACAAGAAGTTTTGCCGTCGGAAAAATTGAGAACCAGCTCTCAAACATTTGTTGTTGGAAATTCCGAAGCAAACGTCCGATGGAGCGTATACACGGTCGAAATATCTGACCAAAAGCTCACATCGAACATTTGTTTTCGGAAATTCCAATCGTGTGTATGCGGCATTACAGTGCTGAAGTTCACAGGCTGCCATGAGGGCAAAAGGAGAGAATATCCGATAAGACTCTATCCTTGTAAGTTTAATGTCAGACAAAATTCAGCCAGTTCAGCAGGAATCCATCTAATAGTAAGATGGTTGTTCTATTGATTTCAGTACAACCAGCCTGTCGTTTTTTTTCCATGCGATCACTGCTGATCATTGTATTCTAATGTAAGCCTCCTGCTATCAGAATACAATTGCACAGTGACAGGGATTCCCCCATTAACCCATGGTTGAAGGAAAAAAAATTGCATAATGTGTTGCCAGCCTTAATACTGGTTCAAGCTCATTTTTTTTCCGTTCAACCCAGTGGGCTAAACTAAAAAAAAAAACTGACGACAGAGTGCTGATCGGGAGCTGGTGTAGTACTATTCGTACTTTTTCCATCAGGGTGGGAGAACATTTAACCAGCAATAAAAAGGGTAAGACGAACCACAGTGTTCCAAGACACTATTTGGAGTTCCATAATAAAAACCCCAAAGGTACCACGTTTCAAATTATAGATAAATTCATTCCAAGTTGGAGGGGAGAGTCCCGCCTTAGGGGGGTCTCCCAGTTAGAAACATACTGGATATACCAGCTTAAATGTTATAGGCCCTATGGCCTCAACGTGGATTGGGACACTAATGCCTTCATCAACCGAGCATAACATAATTTCCAATTCATCAATTTAGATTCCCTTTATATGCATTTTATGACCTTCATTATGTGTTAATTATGGTCCTACTATATATCAACTTTATTACTGAGATGATCGAGATTATCGGTATATGCCGATATGCTATATGTGTCATTATGGGGACATTCCAATGTGATTCCTATCTCTGGGATACCAGTCCAATTTTTACATATATATTTTTATAATTCTTTTATTCAACATTTTAAGGATAATTAGTACTTATATTCTCCAACAATTTTTTAGATGGGGGGCTATTACGTACCATTTACTGTCCCTATGGTTTTTGGTGCGTATATTTGTCCAATTAGGTTGCATTTGGCCATTATGAGTTAATCAAATCCCGGCATATCTATAGAAATATATATAGTTACGATTTGTTCCTATATAGCTATTTTTTGATAACGTGCCTATCATACATTTCCCTATAAGTCTATGAGGATATATGATGTATCACAGAGACATTTCTGCTATTTCCGCCGGATTAATGTTTATTTACATTGCCATGGCGATCGGATCCACGATAATGCACGCATTTGGTTGGGTAGCGCATCCTGTGTTCAAGGCAGTTGAGCTCGTCATAGGATTACGCACCCCAGCACATCTATCTCTAAATGTGCGGACATCGATGGATAGCGGGGCTGGAGGATGTAGTCCGTGATTGCGGCGGTTGGCCTTACAGGGAACTACACATCCCAGACTGCCTTGTGGCTGACTGAGTCGTCATGACGCAGCGGCACTAGATGGTGAGTTCCGTATGGTCCCTGTATGAGACTACATTCCCCAGTCTGCCTTGCAGATGACGCTCACGCCATGACGGTGCGTCATGTGGTACTGATACACCTCTGCACGCCGACGACCATAAGGATGTGGCGGATGACGCGGCGAGGCTCCTTTTTGACACATGTTACCCTATTGGTTCCCCACCATAGGGGGTAGGATCTACATCACTATTGTCTTTTCTTATAGGACAAGGGGATCCCGGAGGTGGGAAAGGTAGTAAGATGGCAACTGTTTTGAATTACACTATTATCTCTTCCTGTATTTAAGCGTGGAGGTTAGAGAGCCCAGGTATTCCCCAGTTGAAGTCTGTTTGGACGAAACCGGTCGGGATAATACGCCAGCTCCAGCTGTCCTTACCACGCTGCCTTTTTTCATTATATTTTTGTGCTGTGGATTGTTTTGGATTTCCTTTTGATCTTTTGGCTTTTTATGGACTTTTTACTGATGTTCATAGTGTATGAACTTTTACGGATGTCTTTATAAATAAATCTTTTTGGATTTACACCATGTGGAGATTTTTTTCCTGTTTTCCATGGCTATGATCCATTGAAGTGTTTGCTACCCGGGATTTGGATTCTTCCTGATCTGGAAATACACATCAGAAGTGCTGCCTGCACTAAGAGGAGGTGCTCCATAGATCCTGGCTGTCGTTTCTGTCCTAGAAGTGGACAAAGCTTTGATGATCCACCGCCGTATGGTGTGTTGGATCCATTCCAGCTGGTAAGAGTACCTATTTCTCTTCTGTTGTTCCAAGGTGAAGGCACTCCCGGGTGATAGCTCACACTTACCTGCACAGAACGTCCAATATATTAACAGTATATTTTACAGTTAAAACAAGTTCTCCACAGAACCTCAGTTTTGAACTATATCTCAGTGTATGGCAATTCTAAAGGACATACACTCATCTGTGATACCCCATACAAACTCTATATAACTTTATTGGTGTATGTTTTATCATTTTTCACATATAACGATATATATTTTCATAAAGCACTAATTTGATGACCAGTTACCTGTTTAGTTCAATACAGATGGGTGGATGAGTTCGTTGATCTATGTCACACAGGGCTGGACTGGGACCAAAATTTGGCCCTGGACTTCATCCAGACCAGCCCACTTTAATTCAATAAAATGCTGCCCCCCACCCCCCCAAAAAATCACGCCCACTAAAAGGCCCCTACATCCATTATTGTATATCATGAGAGGGTGAGCGAGAGGGGAATGAGAGAGAGAGAGAGGGAGGGTTGAGGGAAAGGGGATGAGAGGGGGTGGGTGAGAGAGGGGGGTGAGTGTAAGAGAGAGGGAGTGAGTGTAAAAGAGAGGGGGTGAGTGTAGGACCCCTTACACACTGAGGCGTTTTTCAGGCGCTTTTGGGCTAAAAATAGTGCCTGTAAAGCCCCTGAAAAATGCCTCCGCTGCAGTCCCAGTGTGAAAGTCCTCCAAGCAGCATCTTTGGGGCGGTGGAGGAGCGGTGTACACACCGCTCCTGCCCATTGAAATTAATGGCTGAGAGACAGAGGAGGGGTCTGAGAGACAGAGGAGGGAGCTGAGAGAGAGAGGAGGGGATAAAAGAGGGGGGGACTGAGAGACATGGGAACTGAGAGACAGAGGGGGGACTGAGAGACAGAGGGGGGGACTGAGAGACAGAGGGGGGACTAAGAGACAGAGGGGGGTCTGAGAGACAGAGGGGGTCTGAGAGACAGAGGAGGGGTCTGAGAGACAGAGGGGGAAGCTGAGAGACAATGGGAGGGAGCTAAGAGACAATGGGAGGGAGCTGAGAGACAATGGGAGGGAGCTGAGAGACAATGGGAGGGAGCTTTAAGACAGAGGAGGAGCTGAAAGACAGAGGGGGAGCTGAGAGACAGCTGAGAGACAGAGGGGGAAGCTGAGAGACAGAGGGGGAAGCTGAGAGACAGAGGGGGAGCTGAGAGACAGAGGGGGAGCTGAGAGACAGTGGAGGGGAGCTGAGAGACAGTGGAGGGGAGCTGAGAGACAGTGGAGGGGAGCTGAGAGACAGTGGAGGGGTCTGAGAGACAGTGGAGGGGTCTGAGAGACAGTGGAGGCATCTGAGAGACAGGGGGAGCAGAGAGACAGAGGAGGAGAGCTGAGAGACAGAGGAGGGGTCTGGGAGACAGAGGATGGGGTCTGAGAGACGGAGGGGGGGTCTGAGAGATGGAGGAGGGGTCTGAGAGACAGAGGGGAGCTGAGAGAGGAGGGGATAAAAGAGGGGGAGACTGAGAGACACGGGAATGGAGAGACAGAGGGGGGACTGAGAGACAGAGGGGGGTCTGAGAGACAGAGGGGGTCTAAGAGACAGAGGGGGAGCTGAGAGACAGGGGGGGAGCTGAGAGACAGGGGGGAGCTGAGAGACAGGGGGGGAGCTGAGAGACAGGGGGAGCTGAGAGACAGAGGGGGGGCTGAGAGACAGAGGGGGGGCTGAGAGACAGTGGAGGGGTCTGAGAGACAGTGGAGGGGACTGAGAAACAGACAGAGGGGGGTCTGAAAGACAAAGGGGGGAGCTGAGAGACAGAGGGGGAGAGCTGAGAGACATAGGGGGAGAGCTGAGAGACAGAGGGGGCGAGCTGAGAGACAGAGGAGGAGAGCTGAGAGACAGAGGAGGAGAGCTGAGAGACAGAGGGGGGTCTGAGAGATAGAGGGGAGCTGAGAGACAGAGGAGGGGCTAAAAGAGGGGGGACTGAGAGACACGGGAACTGAGAGACAGAGGGGGTCAAGAGACAGGGGGGTCTGAGAGACAGAGGGGGAGCTGAGAGACAGAGGAAGAGCTGAGAGACAGAGGGGGGACTGAGAGACAGAGGGGGAGAGCTGAGAGACAGAAGGGGAGAGCTGAGAGATAGAGGAGGGGGCTGAGAGACAGTGGGGGGAGCTGAGAGACAGAGGGGGAGCTGAGAGACAGAGGAGGAGAGCTGAGAGACAGAGGAGGAGAGCTGAGAGATAGAGGAGGAGAGCTGAGAGACAGAGGAGGGGTCTGAGAGACAGAGGGGGGTTCTGAGAGACAGAGGGGGGGTTCTGAGAGACAGAGGGGGGGTCTGAGAGACAGAGGAGGGGTCTGAGAGATAGTGGAGGGGCTGAGAGACAGAGGAGGGGGACTGAGAGACAGAGGGGGGGACTGAGAGACAGAGGGGGCAGAGAGACAGAGGGGAGGGCTGAGACAGACCACATAGCACTGTCCCTTTCTGCAGTCCCTCCTCTGCTCACCTCCCTGCTGTCTCAGTGTTCTGGCATGTTTGTGTAGGATGCCAGGTACCTGATGGCCATCAGCGGCAGCGCCGAGTCTCCCTCTTGATCCGGGGGGTGCTCACGCTGCTCTGCTGCTCCTTACAGCGGCGCATGTTCTCTTCCTCCGGGCTCCCAGGCAGCCTGCCCTCCGGCCCAGGCCGCATGGTTCCTGGAGCAGAGAGGAGGTGGAGGAATCGAGGTTCTGGGAGCGCAGGTGTGGCCGCGCTCACTACTGTCCGCCTCTTCGGTGCTCAGGGAGGGGGTGGAGCTCTTCTCCCTCGGAATTTTACATCCAACTGCCCTCCTTGATGGCCACCTTCCCTGAATCCCCATCGCTGTTTGCTGCCACGCTCCCACTGCCGCTGAACTGCATAAAAAAACGGGCCACAAAAAATATATATATATTTTTTTTTTTGTGAGGGCTGCTGTTTGCTGCCACGCTCCCGCTGCCGCAAAACTGCATAAAAAAACGGCCCACAAAAAAAATATATATATATTTTTTTTTCATTATTTTTTTTTTTAAACGGCCCACTGAGCCATCGGCCCACCGGGAAACTCCCGATAGTCCCTATGGCCAGTCCATTCCTGATGTCACATATGATTATTTTCACATTAATTTTTGTTTATAACAATTTATGTGTGACATGGTGTATTTTATTATTATACATTGTGCTTAATTTAATTAATATTATATCTATTAAGGTTCCCACCTTAATTCTCATTAGCGCCACACTTTTTTAACATTTATCCTTTTATATCCTGTCTGATTTTGGTGTTTGGCTGCAGTTGTTTTCTTCACATTTAGGATTGGCGCAGTATTATATTTTTCTATTTTGTATGGTTTCTTGGACTGCCTATATTGCTGCCTTTTTTTTTCACTTGTTCATATCGGTTATTACGTTTAACCTATTATGGATGTTTTTGAGTATCGCACTAGTCGCACTTTTACCACAGAAGGTGTATTTGTTTCCACAAATACAGATTCGGAAATAGGGGGTTTATTCATGAGGTTGAAAAACCTCATGACATCAGAACTGCACCTTGAATGGGACAAGGCGTTCCTGAACCAATATGTGAAGGAGCGCATGGTCCCTAGAGGGTTAAGTTGGGATGTATGCCCACAACAGGGAGACCTTGATGTAGAAGCTTGGTTTCGCTATTTTAATGAAGCCGGGATTTCATTCATTTTTTTTATTGGAGAAAAAGATGACCCGACTAGCCCTTATAGACAAAGAAATTAAAGACATTAGGGAAAAACTTTTGCCATACAAGTCCACATCTGAATATAATTTATTATCTACTAATTTAAAAGGCCACTTAGAAAAGGAAGAGAAAGAACAGCAAATAAAGAAACAGAAAAAATACACTAGGGACGTCAACGACTACAAGAGTTGTTGCGTCTTTAGCTGGCAATCTAAGGAGGGCATAGGAATGGAGGAGAATAACCGCAATATGGATATAACGGCTCCTCCGGCTAATGATGTGAGATCACAACCATCCACATCTAATCAAGTTCAAGGCCGTCCTTTGGTTGCCAGAGAATCTAACCAGAAACAACCTAATGCACGTACCCCTAATACACAATATCGTGGCCCACCTCCAATACCAGGAGGAAGAGGTAGAGGCCCCCGAGGTAATAATAGGGGCAGAAAAGATAATTCCCGGGAGTATTGGAGACACGATTCACCACACGGAAGGGGGGGTTAATGTCAACAAGATACTGACTATTATACATACCAGAACCAAAGAACACCTATACAAACCTATAACCGTTTTTCACCACTTAGGGATGATAGGGGTATGTACCCACCTCAACATAATTCCAGAGACAGAGATGATGATTATTCACATAATAGATCTCCGTTTTATTATAATCAAAATCATCCCGGGCCATCCTACTCAGGGGGTTTTCACAAAGAACAAAGTGGGTACAACAGAAACCCCGACCCAAGCGCGGATGTAGAGGCGGATGGCGCGCCCAGAAAAAGAAAATGCATATAAAGGACGATGGAATTTTTAATTTAAGTACAGCCACCTTCACGGAAGCTGAAAAAATTGTTTTAAATAAAGGACTGAAATATGTTCCCCCCAAACATTTGAATAAATTTGCCACATTCATAGATGTGCATAAATACGTACGGAAATTAAATATACAAAGATATTTCATTTCCAATCCAACTAGACCATCTTTTCCAGATACTAGTTCACTTATGGTACACTCAGGGCTTTCGAATCCTTCTCTCTTCAATCCACCATGCCCTACAGCACCTTCAGTCCAGGTATTTAAAGAATTAGCTTTGAGGGATTTGGAAGCACTCCCCAAAAAAAGAATATACAGTGATCCTAGGTTAAAAATTGGCCTGAAATCTTTGTGTGAAAGAAAAGATTTGACTATACGCCCCGCCGAAAAGGGGGGTGGTATAGTCGTCTTGGATAAAACAGCCTACCATTTGGAAATGACCAAAATTTTGAGTGACACTGCTACATATGTCCGTTTAAATGGTAACCCTACTCAGAGCTATAAGATAGCTCTAACCGATTTGATTGACACTGGGTCACAATTAGGTATTCTTGATAAAAAAGAAAAAAGTTATCTGGTTCCTGTTGCCCCATTATCTACCGAAGATACATAAAGATGCGAGTCACCCCCCGGGTCGTCCAATAATTAGCGGAATTGATTCTGTAACCTCACGAATAGGGAGGTATATAGATTTCCATCTTCAGCCTATTGTGAAGTCTATACTGTCATATTTGAAGGACACCCGCCATGTTATTTCACTGTTACAACAGGTGAATTATAGCGATGACATCTTGCTTGTAACAGCGGATGTTGCTTCGCTGTATACATGTATTTCACATGAATTGGGTTTGTCGGCAGTCAGTTTATTTTTGTCTAGGGTCAATAACCTTTCGGGCACACAAAAAATATATATTATGGACCTTTTTATAGTTTGCGACCCATCACAATTATTTTTGGTATAATGGTGACTTCTTTTTGCAACAAAAGGGGGTCGCAATGGGGGCAAAATTTACTCCAAGTTTGGCAAATATCTTTATGGCCAAATGGGAGGAGGATGTCATCTATGCTTGTAATCGACCCGAGATTGTTCTCTGGGTTCGATACATAGATGACATCCTGCTCCTATGGAGAGGTGATGAGACCTCCCTCAATTTATTTATGTCCACTTTGAATGACAACGTTGTGGGCATTAATTTGTCCTATGAGATCAGTTTTAGGTCCATTCATTTTTTGGACTTAGAATTTTTTTCCAATAAAGGACAACTACAAACCAAGACATTTTTTAAACCAACAGACAGGAATGGTTACATTCCGGTCGATAGTTGTCACCATTCAGCATGGTTGCGATCTGTACCCCGTAGTCAGATTCTGAGAGTCAGACGTAACTGTTCTGACCTTTCGGATTTTTTCTATCAGGCTAATATACTTAAGTCTAGGTTTGTGGACAAAGGATATCAAGTCTCCGTCATAGAGGAAGAAATCCAACAAATTGCTAGGATTGAGAGGGATTCTTTAGTTAAAGAGCAAAACAAGTCTTTTTTTACCACATATTCTGTCCAACACAGACAGATAAGGGATATCTTCCAAAAACATTGGAAATTACTAAAAAATCATCAGGTTTTAGGTCCGACACTGCCCGATAGAGCTGGGGTAACATATCGAGGAGCAACTTCATTAAGAAATCAGATTGCACCTAATGTTACGGATCCCCCAATAACACCTGTCTTTTTTCCTCATTTAAAGGCATACTATCCTTGTAGAAAATGCAAGGTTTGTCAAATTAATATCTGTGGGAAACGCAAAACTGACACCTTTAGATCCACATCTACAGGGATCAGTTATCAAATGAAAAACTTTACCACATGTGTGACTAAATACATCGTCTACCTGCTTACCTGCCCATGCGGGAAGCAGTATGTAGGGCGCACTATTCGTACTTTTTCCATCAGGGTGGGAGAACATTTAACCAGCATTAAAAAGGGTAAGACAAACCACAGTGTTCCAAGACACTATTTGGAGTTCCATAATAAAAACCCCAAAGGTACCACGTTTCAAATTATAGATAAATTCATTCCAAGTTGGAGGGGAGAGTCCCGCCTTAGGGGGGTCTCCCAGTTAGAAACATACTGGATATACCAGCTTAAATGTTATAGGCCCTATGGCCTCAACGTGGATTGGGACATTAATGCCTTCATCAACCGAGCATAACATAATTTCCAATTCATCAATTTAGATTCCCTTTATATGCATTTTATGACCTTCATTATGTGTTAATTATGGTCCTACTATATATCAACTTTATTACTGAGATGATCGAGATTATCGGTATATGCCGATATGCTATATGTGTCATTATGGGGACATTCCAATGTGATTCCTATCTCTGGGATACCAGTCCAATTTTTACATATATATCTTTATAATTCTTTTATTCAACATTTTAAGGATAATTAGTACTTATATTCTCCAACAATTTTTTAGATGGGGGCTATTACGTACCATTTACTGTCCCTATGGTTTTTGGTGCGTATATTTGTCCAATTAGGTTGCATTCGGCCATTATGAGTTAATCAAATCCCGGCATATCTATAGAAATATATATAGTTACGATTTGTTCCTATATAGCTATTTTTTGATAACGTGCCTATCATACATTTCCCTATAAGTCTATGAGGATATATGATGTATCACAGAGACATTTCTGCTATTTTCGCCGGATTAATGTTTATTTACATTGCCATGGCGATCGGATCCACGATAATGCACGCATTTGGTTGGGTAGCGCATCCTGTGTTCAAGGCAGTTGAGCTCGTCATAGGATTACGCACCCCAGCACATCTATCTCTAAATGTGCGGACATCGATGGATAGCGGGGCTGGAGGATGTAGTTCGTGATTGCGGCGGTTGGCCTTACAGGGAACTACACATCCCAGACTGCCTTGCGGCTGACTGAGTCGTCATGACGCAGCGGCACTAGATGGTGAGTTCCGTATGGTCCCTGTATGAGACTACATTCCCCAGACTGCCTTGAAGATGACGCTCATGCCATGACGGTGCGTCATGTGGTACTGATACACCTCTGCACGCCGACGACCATAAGGATGTGGCGGATGACGCGGCGAGGCTCCTTTTTGACACATGTTACCCTATTGGTTCCCCACCATAGGGGGTAGGATCTACATCACTATTGTCTTTTCTTATAGGACAAGGGGATCCCGGAGGTGGGAAAGTAAGATGGCAACTGTTTTGAATTACACTATTATCTCTTCCTGTATTTAAGCGTGGAGGTCAGAGAGCCCAGGTATTCCCCAGTTGAAGTCTGTTTGGACGAAACCGGTCAGGATAATACGTCAGCTCCAGCTGTCCTTACCACGCTGCCTTTTTTCATTATATTTTTGTGCTGTGGATTGTTTTGGATTTCCTTTTGATCTT
This sequence comes from Rana muscosa, assembly GCA_029206835.1. Classification (NCBI taxonomy): domain Eukaryota; kingdom Metazoa; phylum Chordata; class Amphibia; order Anura; family Ranidae; genus Rana; species Rana muscosa. The sequence continues at coordinate 348,512,581 of CM055117.1, read as the reverse complement.
TTGGCTTTTTATGGACTTTTTACTGATGTTCATAGTGTATGAACTTTTACGGATGTCTTTATAAATAAATCTTTCTTGTTCATACATCACGGGACACAGAGCAGCATAGTCATTACTATGTGGGTTATATAGAATTACCTTCAGGTGCTGGCACTGGCAACTTCCAAAACAGGAAGTACCCTCCCCTATATAAGCCCCTCCCATCCGGGAGTACCTCAGTTTTTTGCCAGTGTCTAAGGTGTTGGCCAAGGTTAACATGTATTCATCTGGGCTTGTGTACAGGTTCTCTGGGCCTTAGCAAGCTATTCCGGATCCGACCAAAAAAGCTTCATAGCTAAACGGTCGGTACCCGGGCCTTGCAGAGAAGAGCAGGGTTTTGCCTGTAATGCCTCTCTTAGGAGGGCTGGACCCTGGGATCCAGAGCTCTGGTCATACCCAAAACCAAGAGGCTATCTGTGCAGGGTGCTATACAGGTCCCTGAAGGTCTAGTACAATGCCTGCCGTGAGAGGTGAAGTTTGGGCTTCTGTGGACCAAACAAAGTCCTGCGGCGGGGAAAAGGTAAGTGGGGGCCCCTCAGGAACTTGGTTCTATTGAGGGGACCCCCAAGCCTAATATGTCTTTCTGCCTGTTACCTAAAGGGTATTCCCGCTAATAGCTGTATATGCCTAAGAAATCCTAGAAATGTTTTTTCATAAGGGAAGTTTTAAAAAAACTGTAAACCTGGAAATGTTTTTCATAAAGGAGGTTTTAAAAAAAAAAAAAAGACAAAAGTGCGGTACCTGTGTTTGTCCACTAGAGACCGCTGTGGAACGTCTTTTTTCTTGGGACTATTCCTTCCATGGTGAAAGTCCAGGCAGATGAGTGAGCTCTCTATCAGGGAAGCTGCATTCCTCTGTCATGCTGCCAAGTAGTTTCCTTCCATCCCCGAGTCCTGGTAAAACAGGGACCCTGGCTCCTCTCCCTACATGGCGCCAAGAGCGCACACGTGCACGCGCGCGCGCGCGCACACATGCTTTCTTTTTATAAGGTTTAGCTTCAAAAAAGGGGGCGGAGCCTGGCGGATGACGCGCTCTGTGCGCCCAGCGCTTCTGCGCATGCGCGGGCGTCCCAGCAAGATAAAAGGACTCAGTCCACGCTGCTTGCTATGGACACAGAGCATGAAAAGGAGCTGGTAGCATGGTATAGGGGCTTACAGCGGGCGGTTGATACAGGCATCCCCAGAAAGACGCATTAGTAGACACCCACTGATGTACATAGCAGCAAATTGCATTAGACTATTTCAGTAAGGGGTGTATTGCGGCTGGAATACCTCAGCTTTGAACTAAGGAATATGCCGCCTAAAAAACTCCGAGATATACCTCTCAGGAAGTGTAGGGGGTCTCCATCGGGCTCTGAGGATCTGGAGCAGTCATCTGCACCCTCTTCCCCTGAGAAATCAGAGGTTAATACCCATAAGGAACCCCCGGGAGTGCCAGGTACTGCGGCTGTCCTCAGTCCACCTGCTCCTGCATATATAACAGAGGAGGTTTTTTCCTCAACTCTGGAGGGATTGGAGCAGAGATTGGCTGCATTGATCGCTTCTTCTCTACAGGAAAGAAAGCGCGCCAGATCTCCATCACCTCCATTAGAGTGCCTGTTGGCAGAGCAACAGTCCCAGGAAGGGACCGACCTACCTGAAGGGGATCAGGAGGAGGTTAGCTCTGTTTTTGAGGAATCGACAGTAGATGAACCATTTTCAGCATCACAGACTGAAAGGTTGTGGGTCCAGACCCTAACTGACATGGTTCGATCTGCATTTAAAATGCCTCTTGTTGAACCATCAACTACTGCTGTCTCCTCATTGGGGTCGCTAAAAGCTCCCCAGGTTAATTGCTCCTTTCCAATACATCCATTATTGGAAGGACTTATATACCAGGACTGGGAACATCCTGATAAACTATTTGTTCCTCCTAAAAGGTTTCCGGTGATCTATCCCATGGAGGAAAAGTTCACCCAGAGATGGAATGTTCCTACGGTGGATGCAGCCATCTCTTCTGTGAACAAATCACTGACATGTCCAGTAGATAATGTTCAAATGTTCAAAGATCCAGTGGATAAAAAATTGGAATCTTTATTAAAATCTGCTTTTTCCACAGCAGGGGCTGTTACACAGCCAGCAGTGGCAGCTATTGGGGTCTGCCAAGCTTTAAAGGATCAAATGAAAATGGTCCTGAGGGATTTGCCAGACCAACAGGCCCAGGCTCTGGCTGATCTGCCTAGAGCATTATGCTTTGCGGTTGACGCCATCAAGGATTCTATCCATCAGGCCTCCCGCCTCACGCTGTCTTTGGTACATATGCGTAGGCTTCTGTGGCTTAAAAACTGGTCTGCTGAAGCTCCCTGTAAGAAGCTCTTAGTTAGCTTCCCATTTCATGGGGAACGCCTTTTTGGCGAAGACCTGGATAAGTATATCCAGAAGATTTCCAGTGGTAAAAGTACTCTCTTACCGAGTAAGAAGAGGTCTAGGGGTCCATCTTTTAAGAGGACTACCTCTCCTATCCCTGCGACGTCTGCTACTAAGCAGTTCCGACGGCCTCCCCGGTCAAACTCAGGAGGTAAAAATCAGGGACAGCCACAGGGTAATAAAAAGCCCTGGATCCGAAGAGGTACTAAACCAGCCTCCAAGTCAGGCCTATGAAGGGCTGCCCCCACTCAAACGGGTGGGGGGAAGACTTCAGTTGTTCGCAGAGACCTGGCGGGAGACGATCAAAGACAGATGGGTGCTCTCCGCAGTAACTCTGGGATACAAGTTGGAGTTAAAAGAGTCTCCTCCATCCCATTTTATGTGGTCAGGCATGCCAGGAGACCCTCTGAAAAGACGGTCTCTCCTATTGGCGTTAGAACAACTATTGCTCCAAGGAGTAATTATGGAGGTTCCTATGGAAGAGTGGGGGTTGGGTTTCTACTCAAACCTTTTCACAGTCCCGAAGCCAAACGGGGACATAAGACCCATATTGGACCTAAAGAGTCTAAACAAATTTCTAAACGTCCGGTCTTTCCGGATGGAGTCGATCCGATCGGTCACCGCTGACCTACAAGGGGAGGAATGGTTAGCCTCGATCGACATCAAAGATGCTTACTTGCATGTTCCCATCTTTCCAGGTCATCAAAAATTCCTACGCTTTGCAGTAGAAGGGCGCCATTTTCAGTTCAGAGCCTTACCATTCGGTCTGGCCACAGCACCACGAGTGTTCACAAAAATTCTGGCCCCACTGTTGGCCGATCTAAGAACACAGGGTGTAACGATAATGGCATACCTAGACGACCTGTTGTTGATGGACCACTCAGTTGCCAAGCTAGAAGTGGTAATTATCGATACAATCAAGTATCTAGAATCTCACGGTTGGGTCATCAACCTGGACAAGTCAGCCCTACAGCCAGTGAAAAACCTGGTATATCTAGGGCTACGGCTGGATTCAGACCAGAGGAAGATTTTCTTACCTCTAGACAAGGTATCCTCTTTGAGGGGCTTGGTCCGTCTGCTTTGTGCAAAAAGACAGCCGTCCATACGCCTGTGCATGAGGCTGCTAGGAAAGATGGTAGCATCATTCGAAGCTGTGCCATACGCCCAATTCCACTCAAGGAATTTACAAAGGGCCATATTGTCAGCCTGGAACGGAAAAGTTCAGGCTCTAGACTTCCCGATGGCTTTGTCCCCTTCCGTTCGGAAGAGTCTCTGCTGGTGGTTGATCCCCCAGAATCTCCAGAAGGGAAAACCCTTCAGCCCGATATCTTGGAAGGTGGTCACTACAGATGCCAGCCTTATAGGCTGGGGGGCAGTACTGGAGCAATGGTCTCTCCAGGGCAGATGGTCAAATGTAGTAAAAACCCTGCCCATCAATCTCTTAGAGATACGAGCAGCCCGGTACGCCCTAGTAGCCTGGACATCCAGACTCCAAGGGTCCCCTGTCAGAATTCAATCAGACAATGCCACAGCAGTGGCATATATCAATCATCAGGGAGGCACCAGGAGTCGTGCAGCCCAGAGGGAAGTAAGTCACATCCTGGAATGGGCAGAAAAGCATGTCCCATGTATATCAGCTGTCTTCATTCCAGGGGTGGAGAATTGGAAGGCGGACTTTCTGAGTCGCCAACAGTTATGCCCAGGGGAATGGTCCCTTCATCCCGAGGTCTTCCGAGCAATATGTCAGCGGTGGGGAACACCGGATGTAGATCTGCTAGCATCCAGATTCAACGCAAAGGTGGACAGGTTTGTCTCCCGGACAAGGGATCCCCTCGCTTGCGGCTCGGATGCTCTGGTGTTCCCTTGGGATCAGTTCAGACTGATATATGCATTCCCTCCGCTACAATTGTTGCCTCGACTCCTTCGCAGAGTCAGGTTGGAGAAGAAGCCGGTGATCCTGGTGGCTCCAGCGTGGCCCCGAAGGGCCTGGTACGCGGAGATCATCAAAATGTCTGTGGGGAGTCCTTGGACCCTTCCACGTCGTCCGGACCTGCTTTCGCAAGGACCGATATACCACCCTTCCTTACTAACTCTAAGTTAACGGCCTGGCTATTGAGTCCCACATCCTAAAGAAGAGAGGTCTCTCTAACTCTGTGGTATCAACTATAATCAATGCCAGGAAGCCTGTATCCAGGCAGATCTACTATAGAGTTTGGAAGGCGTACATCACTTGGTGCGAGGCCAGAAAATGGCATCCACGTAAGTACGTTATAGGCAGAATTCTGGACTTCCTGCAGTGGGCTGTAGACAGGAAGTTTGCCTTAAGTACTATCAAGGGCCAGGTTTCGGCCTTGTCAATACTATTTCAAAGGCCCCTGGCTATGCATTCACTTGTCAAATCCTTTATGCAAGGTGTGACTCGTATTATTCCACCGATTAAGGCTCCCATATGCCCATGGGATCTAAATTTGGTTCTGTCGGTTCTGCAGAAGCAGCCATTTGAACCTTTGCGGCACATTTCCTTGGTTCTACTCACCAGGAAATTGATATTTTTAGTAGCCATATGCTCGGCTAGAAGAGTGTCGGAATTAGCCGCCATGTCCTGTAAAGAGCCATATCTGGTTATCCATAAGGACAGAGTAGTATTACGTCCTCACCCAGCCTTTCTTCCTAAGGTGGTATCGAGGTTTCACTTGAACCAGGATGTGGTTCTTCCTTCTTTTTTCCCCAAACCAAGCGCGGTAGAGGAAAAGTTATTGCATTCTTTGGATGTAGTAAGAGCAGTTAAAGCTTATCTAAAAGCCACTGCTCAGATTCGTAGAACGGATTCTCTGTTTGTTCTGCCAGGAGGCCCCAGAAAGGGTCAGGCAGCATCAAAATCTACTTTAGCCAAGTGGATTTGACAGGTCATAATACAAGCCTATGGCTTGAAAAGTAGACCGCCTCCGTTCAAAGTTAGGGCGCACTCCACGAGAGCAGTTGGAACTTCATGGGCAGTGCATCACCAGGCCTCCCTGGCGCAAATTTGTAAGGCCGCAACATGGTCTTCAGTACACACGTTTACTAGGTTCTACCAGGTGGACGTGAGAAGTCAGGAGGATGTCGCCTTTGGGCGCAGTGTGTTGCAGGCCGCAAAAGATCCTCATGCCTGATGGCGCCCAGCTTATGTATGGTGTATCCCCCCCTCATGTGGCATTGCTTTGGGACGTCCCACATAGTAATGACTATGCTGCTCTGTGTCCCGTGATGTATGAACAAGAAAGTAGGATTTTTAAAACAGCTTACCTGTAAAATCCTTTTCTTGGAGTACATCACGGGACACAGAGCTCCCACCCCTCTTTTGGGGACACGTATTGCTTTGCTACAAAACTGAGGTACTCCCGGATGGGAGGGGCTTATATAGGGGAGGGTACTTCCTGTTTTGGAAGTTGCCAGTGCCAGCACCTGAAGGTAATTCTATATAACCCACATAGTAATGACTATGCTGCTCTGTGTCCCGTGATGTACTCCAAGAAAAGGATTTTACAGGTAAGCTGTTTTAAAAATCCTACTTTTTGGATTTACACCATGTGGAGATTTTTTTCCTGTTTTCCATGGCTATGATCCATTGAAGTGTTTGCTACCCGGGATTTGGATTCTTCCTGATCTGGAAATACACATCAGAAGTGCTGCCTGCACTAAGAGGAGGTGCTCCATAGATCCTGGCTGTCGTTTCTGTCCTAGAAGTGGACAAAGCTTTGATGATCCACCGCCGTATGGTGTGTTGGATCCATTCCAGCTGGTAAGAGTACCTATTTCTCTTCTGTTGTTCCAAGGTGAAGGCACTCCCGGGTGATAGCTCACACTTACCTGCACAGAACGTCCAATATATTAACAGTATATTTTACAGTTAAAACAAGTTCTCCACAGAACCTCAGTTTTGAACTATATCTCAGTGTATGGCAATTCTAAAATACATACACTCATCTGTGATACCCCATACGAACTCTATATAACTTTATTGGTGTATGTTTTATCATTTTTCACATATAACGATATATATTTTCATAAAGCACTAATTTGATGACCAGTTACCTGTTTAGTTCAATACAGATGGGTGGATGAGTTTGTTGATCTATGTCACATATGATTTTTTTCACATAAATTTTTGTTTATAACAATTTATGTGTGACATGGTGTATTTTATTATTATACATTGTGCTTAATTTAATTCATATTATATCTATTAAGGTTCCCACCTTAATTCTCATTAGCGCCACACTTTTTTAACATTTATCCTTTTATATCCTGTCTGATTTTGGTGTTTGGCTGCAGTTGTTTTCTTCACATTTAGGATTGGCGCAGTATTATATTTTTCTATTATGCTCGGCCGGCTTCTGTCGGAGGGACCGGCTGATATACACACGGGCCGAATGTTGGTAATTTTTTTATTTAATTTAATCAGCACTGTCTATGTCATTCCTGTTGCTTTCTTCCCCATTCAGTAACAACAGATATTAAAGCTGTCAGTTGATCAGCCTTTAGTCAGGGCCGGATTAACATAGGGGCTATTGGAGCTGCAGCTCCAGGCCCCTTCCTCAAGATAGGCCCATTTACCCCAAAAAAATAAAAATCACATAAAAAAAAAAAAAAGATCGACTTCGAGGATTGTAGCCCGGCGACCAGGGGCCACAGAGACCCCATATTTGGGAGGTATGTAGCTGAAGACCCACCCCACCACTGGTAAAAATATGGGGCTGCTATTATTTATGGTTCCGGAGATACGAGGATGCTTGCGCAGCCTGTCAGAGCGGACAGTTTAAATACAAGCTGACACACTCTGCAGCAGAGAGGATGAGCTCACAGTGCTTATAATAATTATTTGTATATTACTAAGACTGCTTTCACACTATGCCGCTCCAAGCGTCGGCTGTAAAATAGCGGTAAAACGCTGCCATTTTACCGTCGGATTTGCGGCGCATTTCGGCCGCTAGCGGGGCGCTTTTAACCCCCGCTACCGGCCGTAAAAGGGTTAAAACCACCCGCGATGCGCCGCTACAGCGGCGTATTGCCGGCGGTATGGCGGTGCTGCCCATTGATTTCAATGGGCAGGAGCGCATTAGGAGAGTTCACCGCTCCTAATGCGCTCCAAAGAAGTTGCTGGCAGGACTTTTTCTGATGCCTGGCCAGCGCACCCCTCCAGGGTGAAAGCCCTCGGGCTTTCACACTGGAGTGAATAGAGCAGCTGTTTAAGGGCGGATTCCAAGCACCAGCAAAACGCCCTCAGTGTAAAAGGGGTCTTATAGTAATTAACCCCTTGCCACCCAGGCCAATTCTGACACTTCTCTCCTACATGTAAAAATCATCACTTTTTTTTGCTAGAAAATTACTCAGAACCCTCAAACATTACATATATTGTTTTAGCAGACACCCTATGGAATAAAATGGTGGTCTTTCAACTTTTTATGTTACACGGTATTTGCGCAGCAATTTTTCAAACTTTTTTTTTTTTGGAAACACACTGTTTCATTCATCAAAAAACAAAACAAAAAAAAAACCACTAACGTTAGCACCATTTTTTTTTGTATACTAAGCGATGCTTTAAATTTTTTTACAGGTTACATGTTTAGAATTACAGAGGAGATCTAGTGCTAGAATTATTGCTCTCGCTCTAACGATCATGGTGTATGTAACCTGTGTGTATCTGGCTCTGATACTAGCCAGTGCCTACCCAGCCACTGACTAATATCTCTCCCCAGCCTGTCCCCACACACCCTCTCACCTGCTGACCTGTGGATGGAGGAATCACTCCTGCAGTGTTATTGTGTTCTGTCAGTGAATACAATGATCAGTGTTGCTAACTATAGCTGGCAGCACTGATTGTTTTGGGGAAAAACCTGACAGGCTGGTTGTACTCAAGTCAGATAATAGATTGACTTGTATAAAACCAGCTAGCCCATACATAGATCGACTATGGCTGTTCTTTGCTTAATTGGCGTAATTTCAATCCATGTATGGCCTGATTAACCACTACGCAGTCCCTAAACATCCACAAACCTTTAAATTTTTCCTTCCCAGATTCCTTCATCCTCCTCACCTGTACATAGTGCCCACTGTCATACTCTCCACACTTCTCTCCTGTACATACTGCTCACTGTCATACCCTCCACACTTCTCTCCTTTACATAGTACCCGCTGTCATACCCTACACACTCCTCTCCTGTACATAGTGCCCGCTGTCATACACTTCTCTTCTGTACATAGTGCCCACTGTCGTACTCTCCACACTTCTCTCCTGTACATACAGTTCACTGTCATACCCTCCACACTCCTCTCCTATACATAGTGCCCACTGTCATACCCTCCACACTCCTCTCCTATACATAGTGCCCACTGTCATACCCTCCACATTTCTCTCCTATACATAGTGCCCACCATCATACCCTCCACAGTCCTCTCCTGTGCATACTGCTCACTGTCATACCCTCCATGCTCCTCTCCTATACATAGTGCCCACTGTCATACCCTCCACACTCCTCTCCTATACATAGTGCCCACTGCCATACCCTCCACATTTCTCTCCTATACATAGTGCCCACCGTCATACCCTCCACACTCCTCTCCTGTGCATACTGCTCACTGTCAAACCCTCCATGCTCCTATCCTATACATAGTGTCCACTGTCATACCCTCCACACTTCTCTCCTATACATAGTGCCCACCACCATACCCTCCACACTCCTCTCCTGTACATACTGCTCACTGTCATACCCTCCACACTTTTCTCCTATACATAGTGCCCACTGTCATACCCTCTACATTTCTCTTCTATACATAGTGCCCACTGTCATACCCTCCACACCTCTCTCCTGTACATACTGCTCACTATCTTATTCTCCACACTCATCTCATGTACATACTGCCCACTTTCATAAACTCTTCTATTGTACATAGTGCCGGCTGTCAAACCCTCCACACTCCTCTCCTGTACATACTGCTCACTCTCATACCCTCCACATTCCTCTCCTGTACATACTGCCTATTGTCATACCCTCCACACTCCTCTCCTGTACATACTGCCCACATGCATAAACACCTCTATTGTACATAGTAGAGCTGCACGATTCTGGCTAAAATGAGAATCACGATTCTCTCACGATTCTCGCGGCGTAACATCCTCTTTCACATTAAAATAAATAAAAATGGGCTAACTTTACTGTTTTTTTTTATTATTTTTTATTCATTGATGTGTATTTTTTCCCCAAAAATTGCATTTGAAAGACCACTGGGCAAATACAGTGTGACATAAATTATTGCAGCAATTGCCATTTTATTCCCTAGTGTCTCTGCTAAAATATATATATAATGTTTGGGGGTTCCAAGTAATTTTCTAGCAAAAAATATTGGATTTTAACTGAAGAAACAAGTGTCAGAAAAAGATTTGGACTTTAAGTGGTTAAACTTCCTGCATTTACACACAGACATTTGCTCTAAGAAGGGAGTTAGTTACAATGTTTCATGTTGTTAAAAAAACTTGGCAGATTGCCCACTTTCTTTACACAAGTTTATCCCTTTGATCTAAAAACTTGGCAGACTGCCCGGACTTTTTCTTTTGACAGCTGAGTGAGCAGATAAATTCTCTCCACTTGTTATATGAAAGAATCGGCAAACTCTGCATTGGAGATCGTCAGGGGGGTTGAATCGAGATCACGATTTTTTTAACGATTAATTGTGCAGCTCTAGTACATAGTGCCGGCTGTCATACCCTCCACACTCCTCTCCTGTGCATACTGCCCACTATCATACCCTCCACACCCCTCTCCTGTACATACTGCCCCCATCATACCCTCCACACTCCTCTCCTGTATATACTGCCCACTATCATACCATCCACACTCCTCTCCTGTACATACTGTAACCTAACCCTACCCTTCACACTCCTCTCCTGTACATACCACCCCCATCATACCCTCCACATTCCTTACCTGTACATACTGCCCACTTTCATACCCTCCACACTCCTCTACAGTACATACCACCCTCTGTCATACCCCCCCCCACACTCCTCTCCTGTACATACTGCCCACTTTCATACCCTCCACACTCATTTCCGGTACATATCACCCTCTGTCATACCCTTCAAACTCCTCTCCTGTACATAGTACATTCTGCCATACCCTCCACACTCCTCTCCTGCACATAGTGCCCACTGTTAGACCCTCCACATTCCTCTCCATCACCTGCACATACTTCCCAGTTTTATACCGTCCATACTCTTCCCCTATGCCTCTTACCAACAAAAACAGTTCTTTATAATTATTCTGAATATCCTCAATGTTACCAGCTCTAGAGTGGGCACACTTTTGTTAGTTCAACTAAAGGAAATCTTCTCAGTCCTCATATTTGTTCTGCCCCATTATTAGTACTCATTTCATTTTGTGATTACTACTGTGATGTATAGAGGAACATAGGGGATCTCAGCTACTCTAAATATAGCACTGGTAAAAAAAAGTGCCCCTTAAAAATATTTTTAAGATGTTGGCAACTATGCACTTAGGCGCTGACCAAGGGCACCGGGTCAGTAGGGGGCCCCATGGGAGGCTCCTGGGATCCTGTGATAATAAAGCGGTAGTAAACTTCGCTAACATTACTACTTTTTAGAGGCCCTGAGGTAGGTTATGCCATAGTGTACAAATATGTAGAGCATATTAGCACAGTAGGGTACACTTAAATTGTCAGACTGAGCCCTCCAGTGCTGCGCTGTGATCAATCCGGCGGGGCCGGGGCGCTTCCATCTTCACCCGGTCTTCCTTCTGGGCTCTGTGCCTTCGGTCACTTGCCTTGGCTGGGCTGCGTTGATGTCATTCCCACACTTGCTCATGCGCATCCTCTCTCTCTCTCATCCCCCCTTTCTCTCTCATCCTCCCTCCCTTACCCCTCACGCCTCTCTCCTCTCTCATCCTCTCTCTCTCTCTTTCTCTCTTTCTCATCCTCCCTCTCTCTCTTTAATTTAATTTGTTATAACAAAACATTTTTGCATATTTATTTATTTATTTTTTATAAAAGGCCCCACCAAAATCCTCAGCACCAGGCCCATGATGTTCTTAATCTGGCCCTGCCTTTAGTGGTTCTGATTTTAGGAACAGTGCTGAGAATAGAGAACAATTGAGCATATGCAGATCAGGGTGAGACAGTGCATTGCTGGATTTTAACAGTATAGGCACTTTTTTTGTATGTTTTACATAGTGTGAGGGGGTTAGCTCGGCAGCGGGTGTGTGTGACCCCCGGGATGGGCTCCCCACACAAAACAGGCCCAGCAAACGGAGGTTGTGGTTTTCAAAATCAAAAAAAGGTGCGGTTTATTTTCTATTTACAGTGACAAAACACAGCAAAGCAAAAGAAACATAAACAAAATAAATCCTGGTCAACTTGACCTCTGACTAAACGTACAGGTTTCCTAACTAACAACTGGGATCAGCCTAGTGCTGTCCTAGTCCCTAAGTCCCTGGTTTTAAATGTCCAAGCAAATAGCCACACAGGCTTTGTCTCACCGCACAGGGGTTCACTCTCCCTGGACAGTCCACACAGGTCTGGTTCCAGGCATGAGCTAACATCTAATGAAGCTGGGAGTTCTTATAGAGGCCTAAATGAGCTGACAAGCTTCAGCTGGTCTCATCAACTCCCTGTCTGCACGACGCCCAGCCCTCTCCCTAGAGGTATGAGTCATCCATGAGCCCACTAGCCTTATACAACTCTCCACCTAGTTGTATAAGTCGGCGTAAAGCCTGAATCTGGGCGAAATATATCTACCCCCCTGGATGCAACCAGGTGACTTTACCTTCCTGCTGTCACAATAGCTATACCTGCAGGGGCCAGCCTGAAGTGATCTATCAGGACTTCATTTTCTGATTAAAATTTCACTTTAAACAGAGGGAACCATTAAAGTGCAGTCTCTGCATTAGGGTAAAAAACTTTCTACAAGCAGCTCCCCACCCCAATTGATTCAGCATTGTGCACGAGAGCAGAGGCTCTCTCGGGTCTTTCCCTCCTCATTGGTTCGGACACAGCAACAGGAGCCATGGGGGGGTGAGCATGCATGAGTGCCCCCATATCAAGTTGCTTGCTATGGGGACAGTCGGAGAGTGAGGGAGGAGCCAGGAGTGTCAGCGAGGGACCCAAGAAGGATAGGATCATGGCTTCTCTGTGCAAAACTATTGCATGTATTTTTTTATTTATTATTAATTTAAACCTTCACAATCACTTTAACCACTTTCCGCCCGGTCAATAGGAGATTGACGCAAAACGCTCCAGTGTGAAAGGGGTCTTAAGGTGTTTAAAATTCCAAAATGCACTGTGAGCAGAGTAATCTGTTGGGGAGAGAGGAGTTCATTTAAAGGGAACCTGTGCTGTTATTGACTTTACATACTATGTGGGTCATTTACAGTTAACCAGGTGAGATCACAAGTGGCATTGGTGTAGCACTGAACGTGGAGCAGCCTTTCTCAACCTTTTCAACACAGAGGAACCCTTGAAATAGTTCTCCGGTCTCGGGGAACCCCTGCTAAAATTGAGAAATCTACAACTCATGATACATTAGTGTGACAGTCAGTTGGAAGAATGGTCCTTACACTTGTGGCAATTGGGAAGAATTACCTCCTTACAGATAGCTAAAAAGATCAATGGGGTCAGTGTGAACTTATTTGAGAGGCAGAAATTGCCCAATGCTGAAGGAACCCCTAGCAACCTCTGGAGGAACCCTAGGGTTCCATGGAACCCTGGTTGAGAATCACTGACGTGGAGGAATGGAGTGGATACACTTCGCAAAAGTACACTACCAGATTAAGTGGATACACTTTACAGAAGTATATTAGCACATTAAGTGGCACAAAAGGAAAAGGCATACAGACTGTTGCACTTGGACTCTTTTTGTTTGCATGATATACTGTATGTTTATTTATAATTATTTGTGATTTTTGTGGCACTAATGAAATGTAATTTTATCTATAATATGCTACACCATTTTGTGTTTATTTTTATGTTGTTTGCTCACATAGGGAAGTGTCATTATGTGTAAGCAGCTGTTAACGTAAAGATTTTTATTGGATTTAGTGTATAAATAGCAGCACATCAGTTTATGGATTACAATGGTGGATGTGGCTGCCTCAGTGCCGATTTTCAGATATATTTTTTTATACCATTGCATCCAGGCATGAACCACATGATTGCTGAATGATGTGGACACTATCAGAGGTGAGGACCCAATGGACTATTGGGTGTCCAGGCACAGTATGTGCTGGAGCTTCTCGCTTGTCCTGCAGTTATTGGGATGTCTGATGCAGCAGGAGGTTTCTGGATCCTCATGTCCCTTGACAGTGTGACCCAGCTCACTTTTATTAAAATTAACTAGTCCTGTGTTGCACTTCAAACTTTGCAGCCTTTTCTGAAGCTACTGCCCTGTAAAAGAGCCACACAATGTTTCTGCAGCTGGACCTCAGCCGCCAAATTTCAGATGTTCGTAGCTGGGTAAATTCTTAATTTTATAACAATGATAGACACTCACGCCTAGGTGAACAACCAATAACGTTGAGTTGTGTATAGATGATTATAATATAAGCTGTCTATGCTCTCCAACGGATAAGTTAATTATGAATAAATATCAGGCAACGCTTGCTTATGCATAAACTAATTGATTATACTAAAAATGTTGTAGTATATACTACAAAAATTACTATATTGTTGATGTCAAACAATATTTCGATCTCTCCATCAATAATAAAAAAGTAACATAGTGCAAACAAAAAGTCCTTTTGTGCAAAGTAAAGTGCTTCTTGCATTGTTTCCAGTGTATCCCTTGTGTTTCCATCACGTGCAATAGTATAATCACTTCGCACTCACCAGATGTGGCAAGGAAAGTCAACTGGGCATGTAGGACCATTTTAGAGGGACCTATTCCACTTTCCCTTGTATGCTCTGGTGACTTCTACCGGTCCAGAACTCCTTCCTGTTGCAGTCCCAGGTGCTCTTTAGGAGCTTTATTATGCAGGTAAAAAGTAAATGGAAAAACGGCCTCTCATAGTGTAAAATACTTTAGGTTTATTCGTCTAAAATGTACAGCAATTGCCATACATAGCAATACAAAAAAACGCCACTATACAATTATGAAAACGACCCTCTGTGTGTGTATGTGTGTGGAGAAAATAGGATTTTTTACTCACCTTGTTGTAGGATCCAGATACATATAAAATCAAAAAATCAACCCCATAAATGTATAAAACAAAAACGCACATGCCTGTCTATCATCAAATTAACACATAAGATGCCACAATTATGTGTTAATTTGATGATAGACAGGCATGTGCGTTTTTGTTTTATACATTTATGGGGTTGATTTTTTGATTTTATATGCATCTGGATCCTACAACAAGGCTTTAGATCTCTATGACACACTTGCCTAAATTCATGTCACATATGTAACGATATTGTGCATCAATTTAATGCACTACTCGCACACAGGCAGTTACAACTGGACTGGTCATTGAGACATTTTTTGTCCCCCATATTATAATCCACCCACGTCATACACACACACTTGCCTCTCTTTGAAATTTGCAATATGAAATTCTAGATTCTAGTGCAACCCTTCACACATGCATTTTTATTTTTTTTATTTTTTTCCACAACCCTTCACACATGCATTTTTTATTTTTATTTTCACAACCCTTCACACATGCATTTTTTTTTTTTCACAACCCTTCGCACATGCATTTTTTTTTTCACAACCCTTCACACATGCATTTTTTTTTTCACGACCCTTTACACATGCGTTTTTTTTTTCACAACCCTTTACACATGCTTTTTTTTTTTTTTCACAACCCTTCGCACATGCATTTTTTTTTTCACAACCCTTCACACATGCGTTTTTTTTTCACAACCCTTTACACATGCATTTTTTTTTTCACAACCCTTCGCACATGCATTTTTTTTTTTTCACAACACTTTACACATGCATTTTTTTTTCTCTGTTATTTCATTATCTAATTTTTCTACTCACATCACACAGGTTTTGGCTTGGGTTATACGAACATATTCCCATACCTAATTAGCGAGTCCACATTTTACATCACTTAATACACGACCTACACTTAGAATAATCCACTGATAAGTGACAGCCACCGGCATGAGTCTAACCATTTCCCGTACATACGTGCACATTAATTGTACACGTTGCATGTGCTCAACACCGGCTTGATACGCTGTAAATTTTATATATAGTAAAAACCACAACACAGTATAAGTTTAACGAAATTAATTCAAATGGTAGTCTTTCATCCACAGTTAATACACATACAATAATAATTATGATATAGTTAATATATAGCTTATTACCTCAAACAAATAGCTTATTATTTTAAATAAATAGCACAAAAAATAGGAATGTGTTAAGGCAGTCAAGATCAAGAATAACATACTGATATTTTGAATGCACTGACATGTTTACATAAAAATTCAAGTAATAAACAAAATATGCATAATATAAATATATATACCATACACAATGGCATAATAATGCTACAGTTTATTTATATATTTTTTATCTATCATGCGCAGTATCGTATGGTTTGGAATGTGTCTCACTAAACCAATTCTTGATCTTGGCCAGATACACTCTAGACTAGTTTTTGCTTCATTTTTTCACTTTCACTAATTTCATTCCTATTTCAGTGTTCATCACATGATTCATTATCATTATTTATATAATCATATATATATATATATATATATATATATATATATATATTTTTTTTTCATATACAAATATATATCTTCCACACATTTTCTTTTTCATTGATTGTACTTCTTTGAGAATGATTTTTCCTTCTCTCATCACAGTGGTCAGCAGATCACATTTTTTTACTATTTAATTTGAATCATTCATTCACAAGCCAATCATTGAATTATTGTTTTCACTTGGTGTTGGATCACATGATCTTTTCTCTTAGGGTATATATTAGTTTGATTTTTGTGCATTAGGCAGCTATGAATAAGCACTAGCACACTGTGAAACATGTCAGCCAAATTTTTTTGACCTGTGTAACGTTGTACAGTGTGTATTTTGGATTCCTTATTTTAAAATAAAGGCTTTTATTTTTGAGTGCTGCAGTCCAGAAGACTTTTTCGTTCCTGTTTGCTGTCAATAGCATTGCTTGCACCTTTGTCTGCTGGGAGGAGGGGATTTGAAGGATTCCCACACCTGAGCGTCTCCCTTTCTCTTACTGACGTAATACCAAGAGGCATCTATTGCCCTGGTTGAATGCGCCGGAATGGAGGCGCCTGACCCTTCATGGCGTAAGCCTGATCACAATCTGTCGGATCCACCTAGAATGGTGGCCGACGAGACCGCTGGGCCCTACTGGGGACCAGCCACTGAAAAATAAACAGTGAGCCTGGATTCTGGAACGGAGCACTACCAGACAAGCATTCTCTCAGAGTTTGGACCACGTCCAAGAATGCAGCGTCATCTCCTTAGGATTCGACGTATGAGGACACAAGGATGGCAGTACAATGTCTTCCTTGAGATGGAAAGTCGAACACGACTTCTAGGAAGAAAAGAAGGCTGCGGACGCAGCACCACCTTATCCTTGTGGAAGATCAGATAGGGAGGCTTGCACGACAAGGCTGCCCGCTCAGAAACCTGTCTTAGCTGGCGTAACAGCCACCAAGAGGACCACTTTCTAAAAAAAAAGTGTCAACAAGGGAATCTCCCTGATGTTCTAAAACAGTGGTTTCTGAGACACTTAGAGGCCATGCCGTTGAAGCCATAACCTGCAAGCAGAATGGCATATGGGACCCTGCACCAGCAGGTCCTCTCTTAGTGGTAGACGCCAAAAGGACGTCTTCTACACAAGCCCCACGGAGGTAGTGGAGGGTGGGCCAAAGGGGCCGCCTGCCGAACCAACTGTACAAACGTTTTCACTAGAGAGTGAGCCACCAGGGGTCGTTGAAAGGACAGCCAGGGCAGATACCTGCCCCCTAATTGTACTTAACAGTAGAATTTTTGGCCCGTTCCCTGCTGAGAACAGCAGGACTCTGGAACCAAATAAGTATGCGGATGCCACCTCATTTCCTCACAAATGGATGTGTAGGTCTTCCAAGTGCAACGGTAAATCTTCCTAGAGGATAATTTCCAAGCACTCCTCATGGTAGATATCACTGAGTCTGACAGGTCCCGGTCTCTTAGCACCTGGCTCTCAAGCCATGCCCTCAAGACAGTGACTGTAAAACAGGATGGCGTCTGGACCTAGCGACAACAGGTCCTTCCTTAGCGGTAGCTGCCAAAAGGCGTCTGCTACCAGACGCACTATATCGGCGTACCAAGGACGCCAAAGCCAATTCAGAGCAATTGCGACCATTGTAATCCTCTCTGTTTCCAATCTGTGAAGCAGATGAGGAAGGAGTTTCCGTGGAGGAAGCCATAGATTAGTCGGTACTGACTCCACAGTGCCATCAATGGATCTGTCGTGTTTGCCCATGGGTCACTTGACCTGGCCACAACCTCTATACCTTCCGATTGAATTGAAAAGTCAGGAGATATACGACTGGCGTGTTTCCCCTCTGGTAAGGGAGCCCCTTAGGGGGTGAGCGACCTCCGATGCTGCAGCAGAGTTGCTTGCTCCTCCTTGATGATTGACATACGCCACAACTGGATTCTGACTGGACGCCCTTGTAGCCTCTGAGACCATGTGGAGAGGCAAAGCCAGATCCCCCGACTTTCAGACCAATGATCTGCAATGGGATTCCTCCGGAGTTTAGCGACCCAGGTTGACTGAGCTCTTCAAACTCCTCTGCAAACGGGAAGGCAGGCGTCCACCGTGACCACTATCCAGTAAAAGGAAGGAACAACTTCCCAGACAGAATGCCGGTGAAGTCGGCCACCAACTAGGGAAGCCCTGTTTAGGTGGCTCACCCGGATCTGATGATCCAGGGATGAAGGGCACTTGACCCTTCAGGACAGAGTTACCCTCTCTAACACTCGTGTGTGAAATAGTGCCTATGGTACTGCCTCGAAGAAGGCTACCATAAGGCTCAGGACTCGCCTGCAAAGGTGGCATGACAACCCCTCCTTGGGATGTCAACTGCCGCACTGCAACCCAATGGGTCTGCAACTTTCCCCTAGGGGGAAAAAACTTACGCCTCTGAGGAGTCCAGAATCAACCCTAGATATACTAGGAGTTGGGACGGTACCAATACTGACTTCTGAGTGTTCAGCACCTAACCAAGTATCAGAGGGTCTGACAGGTTATAGACCCGCTCACTTCTAAATTTAAGTTTGAAGTGACCCTCAGAAGAAGATCGTCCAAGTTGCCCATGATAGCGATGCCACGCTCTCATAGTAGGGCCAGAATCATGGCAAGCACCTTGGTGAACACCCTTGGTGCTGATGCCAGGCCAAAGGGGAGAGCCACCATTGGTAGTGGTCTTCCCCGACCGCCAACACAGACATCTCTGATGCCTGTTGCATCCGGAGACATGCAGCATGCGTCCTTGATGATCAAGGATGCCGGAAAATCCCCTGGATGGAGGGCAGTGGCAACAGAGCAAGCCAACTCCTTTCCGGAATCTTTGTACTCTTACAAAGCAGTTGAGGGTCCTGATATCCAAGATAGGACGAACCCTCTCCAGTACTATGAACAGATTTGAGTAGAACCCCTAAACCCGTTCCTGTACTAAGACAGGAAGGTTTACCCTGCGTATCAGCAGGTCTTGTACCGCTCCATGTAGAGCTTCCCGACAAGTCGGCAGAAGCTGGCGGTTAAGAGGGAAATATCTGGTCGGTAGGCAAGCCAGGTTGGGCTTGCAAACCCGGGGACGCTTCTGTCCCTCAGCAGGCGCTTTATCGGCCTGGGGTTGTTTACTTGCCACACTATGCGGACGAAGGGACCGCTTGTATGCGGTGAAGGAGGGCCCTAGCCTATGGCGTGGCTCCTTACCCCTATTTGGATTGCCGAAGCAATGTGCTCTTACCTCCTGTGGCATCTTAAATTATGTCATCCAGCGAGGCCCCAAAAGTCTGTCGCCCTAAAAGGGCAGATCCAACAGGGCCTTCTTGGAAGATTGGTCCGCAGACCAGCACCTTAGTCAGATCAGGTGGCATAGCGCCACCGCATAAACTGAGGCTCAAGACAGCAAGGGGATAGTATCCATGTCTGACTTGCAGACAGACTCAAGGCCCTGTACCAACTGGTCGGCCAGAGCTACCTCGTATGGAGGAGCCTCCCGTGCTTTTACCTTGGAGTAGGTACCTTGCCTACTCAGTAAGTGTCTGAAACATCAGACAAACCCCAGCCAATGCTGGACGTACCTCTGAGCCCCCCACTGTGTATAGGTAGACAGGAGCCCCCTCCACTGGAATCGTGGTAACTTGTTAAGTCTGGACACAGGGGGGTCCACTATCGGGGGAGAGGTCCATCTTTTCAGGAACTCTCCTCAAGGGGTACCAGACCGCCCAAAAAAATAAAAAATAAAGACATTTTTTAGGGCTGAAAAAGGAAAAAAACCTCAGTGGGTTTCCCCACTCCTTGTACAAGAGCTTATTAATATAAGCCACACAAGGAACACCTTTAGGGACCCCAAAAAGGGGACCGGTGTCTCTGCTGCCTCTGCAGCATTCTCTATTCTTAGCGTACTCCGCACTGCAATAATAGGTCAGATACCAAAGCCTTTTTGTGTGCTGACCTGGAATTGGAGCATTCTCACTGTCCGACAGGTCACGGTCTGCAGTCTCTGATGCATCATAAACCGGGTCATGAGCCATAGCTGGACCTGGTTCTGCATCAGAATTATCCCCAGAAGATTGCCGGGGACAGGGGGCATTTACTACCCCTTGTATTCCCGTGTGCTGCTTCCACCCTGGCAGCAAAAGCCTCTAGGATTGCCGACATAGCGCCTATAGACACATCAGGGGCACCAGCTGCTAAATCTGGTGTTTAAGGGGAAAAAACATCTGGCTCAGACGCCATGCTGACCACGCGCTGACACCCACAGGGCTCCAGGAAAGATATCAATAGGCCATCCTCCTAGCTGATCAGAGATGCTGGGTCACCCAGAGGACTCACCACCCTTGGATCGGTACCGCTATGCTGCCGTGTGCTGTGCCTGTGATGCTATCCCACCGCTGCTGTGTCAGTCTGATAGTTTATCAGCGTCTCCTGTGTAAATTTTTGCGCCAGTGTAATGCACCCTAGAGGCCGGAGACTATCGCAAAATCCCCGCCAAGCGGCTGTATGGAAACATGTGGGCTCCAAGAAAATGGCCGCCGAGCCGAATATGGAGGCAAAAGCGGCTGCGGACCCCACAAAGATGGCCGCCGAGCGGCGGTAAACACATTCAGCGTGAATCCTAGGAAACATGGCTGCCGAACAGTCGATAGAGGCCAAGCAGGTGCGGACCACAAGAAAATGGCCGCCAAGCGGCGATATATACATATAGGCGCAAAACTACAAGAAAATGGCCGCCGGGCAGACACTAGAGGCTGAAACAGACATGGACCACCGCAAAATGGCCGCCGACAGCATGGAGGGGGGAGAAGCACACACACAGGTAAGCAGAAAAGACATCTTTTAAATGACAGTTACAGCCAGCCCCGCACCAGATGGAACCCCTTAGGTGACCCCCAGCACCCAGCAACCTTAGCTCAGAGCCCAGGGAGGAGGGAAGGCAGGGAGAGAAGACAGAAAGGGGCCGCAACCACTTACTTGAACTCTCCAGGAATGTCCAGCCAAGTCACCCTGCCGAAGCGGGGGAGCTACTTACCTATCCTGCATGTCTCATGCTGGAAGACATTCCAAAACAGATCATCATCCGCGCACGGAAGGTGACTGTCGGCCAGGCATGCTGTGATTGGACCCTAGGGAACGATCATATGTATGCCCTGGAGCACGACACTCACCGGACAGGCTGCTGCGACTCGGCTGTAAGGTAAGCCGAAGCTGAGTGGTCCGATGCAAGCCTTAGAGCGTAAGCTCACTGGACAGGCTACTGCGACTCGGCCGTAAGGTCAGCCGAAGCTGAGCGGTCCGATGCAGGCCCTGGAGTGTAAGTTCACCGGCCACCCGTAGAGCGACGGGTATGTCGTGGAAAACCCAGCGCGTAGCTAGGGTCGGCACACGCTCGATGGCCGAAACTGGGGGGACTACAAGGATCGAGGATCCAGCCTGTCACCCAGTCGGCAGTTGATCGAAGATCGCAGGAAACAAAAAAACAAAAATGTAGAAAAAAAATATTTTCCCTGGACCAATGGGCCTGAAGGGAGCCATGTCTTACTCCTTGCTAGACAGAAAAAAAATGATCTGCGAGATGCAGGGTGAGGGGATATAACAGAGGGTCCACCCCCTGGGCGGTACTGTAGAAGGTGTGATGCAACACTTTTTACAAGTTTTCTGCCTAGTCACTCCTAATTAACGGATAATACCCACTATGTCAATACAGAAGCTGTGTCGGTCCATGAACGAAAGAGTAATGGAAGCTACCTACTTCCTAGGCCGGAAATGACGCACGAGAGCGACAACTTGACGCGTTTCGTCATCAATGGGCAACATTTTCAAAAGCAGAAAGCCCTCTTGCAATTCAATCTCTTAAATAAACTTCCGGGGACTTGTAACACTCCTCCCCTTCCAATCAATTACTACACTATAGAAGAGACAATAAGGAAGCACCATCCCTAATGTGTCTTAATTTGTAAATCTATTAGCCCCTTCTTCCTAATTGGGACACTATGCATTGCCAATGATGCCTCAGTGGCGATATCTTGTAGATCTTGTGCTTATTGTTGCCCCATTAGTGATTAAAGTTGTTGTTTTTTTTACCTTCATAATCGATAATTAAACTGATATAAACTGAGGAAATGGTGATTATGGATTATGTGTGTAAATACAAGTGAATAATTAATTTGACGTGATGTACTAACCTAATATATCCCTAAATATAAAATGTGAAATTAAAAGATGAATCAAAAAATGTCAATGAAATAAAAAAATACAATAATAAAAATAAAATAAAATAAAAAATAAAACAATAATTGTGAAAATAAATTAAAATAATAAATAATAATAATAAAAAAAAAAGATTTTTCATATCTTTATATATTACATATTTTATTTTTTATTATTTTTTATTTAAATTTATTTTCATCATTATTGTTTTATTTCACATTTTTATTCCTAATTTTATTCTAAATTCTTAATTTTGCCTCAACATTTTGTGGCCTGTTTCAGTGCTTTAGCCCTGTAAAGGTGCCACACAATGTTTCCACAATTGGACCTCAGCTGCAAAAATTTTATGTTTGCTACAGGGTAAATCCTTTGTTGCACCCTCAAAGATTACAGCCTATTCCAGTGCTCCAGCACTTTAAAAGTGTCACATGATGTTTCCATGCTTGCCCTATACTGCCAAATTTCTAATGATTGCTTTGTTTATTTAATTTGTTATAGAACAATCGTAGCATTAGACATGTAGGTTCAGATACCGAAATCAACATAGAATAGATGATTAGACAGGTATGTTCATTATCTTACATAACAAGAAGGTAATACAGAAAGAAGAAGAGAGTGAGATTAACCAGTTTAAATCAGTATTTTTTGCTAGAAAATAACTTTGAACCCCCAAACATTATACATTTTTTTAGCAGAGACCCTAATAAATAAAATTGCGATTGTTGCAATTTTTTCTGTCACAAAAAACAAAACACAATATATACCCCATTTTCTTTTGTAAATTGTTAAAGATTTACGCAGAGTAAACAGATACCTAACATCAGTGGCATAGCGTGGGTTGTCAGCACCCGGGGCAGGGCAAGAGATTTGCGCCCCCTAACCCGTGGATTTTTAGCACTCTCTGAGTCCCTTCTGCTAGTACAGTTGTACTGACCAACCTGATTTCTACACCGACCTACCTGACCACTATACTAACCTACCTGATTCCTATACTGACCTGCCTGATTCCTACACTGACCACTAAACTGACCTATCTGATTGCTATACTGACCACTACACTGACCTACCTGATTCCTATACTGACCACTACACACATTATTATTGCTCACTGATTGGTTGCTAGACGATACTGCACATAATTACCGCTTACCCATTGTTTGCTAGAGGTTACTGCACATCATTACTACAAACTGATTGGTTGCTAGAGGATACTGCAAGTTATTATTGCTCACTGATTGCTTGCTAGAGATTACAGCAGATCATTACTGTTCACTTATTGGTTGCTGAAGGTTACTGCACATTATTACTACTCACTGGTTGCTAGAGGTTACTGCATATTATTAATGCTCCCTAATTGGTTGCTAGACATTGCAGCACATCATTACAGCTCACTGATTGGTTTCCAGAGGTTACAGCACATCATTACAACCTACTGATTTGTTGCTTAAGGTTGAAGCACATCATCTCACTACCTGCACACCACAGACTGCAGAAGTGACGGGACCCACCAATAGACAGAAAAGAAAAAATAGAACTAATTATTAAGCCAGGACTGCACCGCAAATTCTTCCTCATAGTGAAGCGGAAGAGCTCACAGTCTCCTAGACTGCACAGCGCAGGAGAAGAGCTGCAGGTAACCTGTCGCTGCGCCCCTCAAAATTTTGCGCCCGGGGCGACCGCCCCCCTGGGCCCCCCACGCTACGCCACTGCCTAACATGTCACATTTTAAAATTGAGCACACTCGTGGAATGGCAACAAACTATGGTACTTAAAAATTTCAATAGGCGACATTTTAAACACCAGGTTACCTGTTTAGCGTTACAGAGGAGGTCTAGCACTATAATTATTGCTCTCACTCTAATGTTCACGGCGATACCTCACATATGTGGTACGAACACCGTTTACACATGCATGCAGGATTTACGCATCGTTTGCTTCTACCCACGAGCAAAATTATAATTTTTTCTTATGTATTATTATTATTTTGATCACTTTTATTCCTATTACAAGGAATGTAATTATCCATTGTAATAGAAATAAGAATGACAGGTCCTCTTTATGAAGAGCTCTGGGGTCATTTTGCTTTAAAAAAACAAAAAAACAATTATACTTCCACCCTAGACTGGAAGTGATGTCATGACGTTGCTCCAGTCCTCCCAGGCCATAGAGACGATCAAAGAGTATCTTTCATGAGAAAGCCAGCCGCCATCTGCAAAAAAACAATACCGGGGTTATGGCTAATATCTTATATGGCCATAATCCCAGTAAACCACTTGCAAAACGCAGCGTATATAAACATATTACGGTCGGCAAGTGGTTAAAAAAAGCTTATAGTGTGAGGGGGAATCTGACGATCCCCAGCATGTTTTAGTGCAGTAACCTATTTTAGGTGTCCTTTTGACTTCCATCTTTCACCCACGATGTCATGCACCTGGGTGTATTTGAACCGGGATCTTCCTGGTCCCACAGCTGCAGCCTTACCTGTTGTGCTACGGAGCAGATCTAGACTTTTGGAAATGTCCTCTCAGTATTAAGCATTACCTTGGACTCACTAGCCCCACCTGCTGCCAGCTGTGGACAATGTTCAATCAAAACAGCCCATAAAAAGGAAGTGATGCTATCTCTCAGCGCCCGTTTGTGTGGAATAGCTCACTGGGTGTTATGACTGCTTTTTGATCTTGATTTTCGTGTTAAACTTCTGCCTGAATTCCTGACTACTCTCTAGCCTGCTGATTTTGTACTTCACTGCCAGCTTGTGTATGACCTTTGCCTGCCTGACCACTCTCTGGATTTCGATCGTGTACCGTTTTGCCTGATCTGTTGCCAACCTAATCTGCCTAACTACGTTTTCGCCTGAATCCTCAGCACACAATTTCCACTTCGGACACTACCTATCACAGGTACCTTACATTACAAATGGGCCACAATGACAGTGGACCCTGCTGAGATTGTGAAGGCGATTTCACGTCAGGGACAATTGATTGGAGCTCATGAACAGCATCTTTCTTCCCTGGATGCCGAGTTAGATGAACTTTGTACTATGCTTAAATCTTGTTTGCCTGCTTCCTCTGCAACGGTCCAGACTCCGGATGCTACTCCTGCTACGATCCAACCCGCCTCTTCTGTACCTCCCAAACTTCTCTGACAAATTTGGTGGTGATACTGAGGACTGCAGAGGCTTTTTAAATGTTTGCCGTTTGCATTTCCGCAACAACCCTGGGACCTTTAGCACTTCGTCTGTCAAAGTGACTTTTGTAATTTCCTTGTTAAAGGGGAAGGCCCTGGCCTGGGTCTCTCCTTCTCTGGAACGCAATGATCCTGTGCTGCAAGACGCTGACAAATTTCTGGCTTCTTTCCAGACTGTATTTGACAAGCCAGATAGAGCTTCTGCAGCTGAGTACTCACTCTTGGACATGCAACAAGGCACCAGGTCTGTGGCACAATATGCTATTGAGTTTCGTACCCTTGCTGCTGAGACTACTTGGGACTCAATGGCATTACATGCAGCCTTCCGAAAAGGTCTTGCAGATCGCATCAAAGACGAATTAGTCTATAAGGATTCCCCAGAAGACCTAGAGAAATTCATAGAGCTCTGTGTTCGTCTGGATGTCCGGTATCATGAAAGGTGCCAAGAGAGACTTAGAACTCGCAAGTTTCCTAGGCCAGTTTACCATTTGGCCCCTAACTTCCAAGCACCACCTCAGCCAGAACCTGAAATCTCAGTTGAACCCCAGGCACCTGTGGAACCCATGGATGTAAGCCATCACCACCTAACTGAGTCTGAGAAACAAAGGAGGCGTGCATTGGGCCTATGCCTATACTGTGGACTTAAAGGACATTTATTATCTGTCTGCCCTTCCCGTCCAGTAAAAGGCAGGGTCTAACCAGTGTTGGAGGAGCTGGCTTAGACCTTACAGGTATATCCTCCAATACCAAGATTACCATTCCTGCAATTATCCATTTATCCTCTAAACTTGTCTCCTGTGAGGCTTTTGTGGATTCTGGAGCTGCTGGCATATTCTTGGACTACACTTTTGCTAAAAAAAATAATATCCCATTTGTTCCAAAATCTAGACCCCTGAACATTACCACCGTGAATGGACAACCCTTGGGAGATGGCATTGTAAAATTTGAGACTATGACAATCACCCTTCAGGTAGGCGTACTCCACAAAGAGGAAGTTGTCTTGTCTCTTATTGATTCTCCACTTCTGCCTGTTATCCTTGGTTACCCATGGTTACAACAACATAACCCTTCTTTTGATTGGGAAAATGGAGAACTAACCTCTTGGGGGTCGTTCTGTCATTCAAACTGTTTGTCTCAACCCAAAAGACTCTCTGCTTGTATGTTGGCTTCCGTGGCCGTCCCACCTACCTTGCCTCATGAATACCATGCGTTTGCAGATGTATTTTGCAAGCAAAAGGCAGAGGTTTTACCTCCACATCGTTCTTTTGACTGTGCAATTAAATTGATTCCTGGAGCACCTCTTCCCAAAGGAAGGACCTATCCCCTGTCTTTGCCTGAACAAAAATCCGTGGAGGAATACGTAAAAGACAACTTGGAAAGAGGTTTTATCTGACCTTCTTCTTCTCCAGTAGGGGCAGGTTTTTTCTTTGTTGAAAAAAAAGATGGGGGTCTTCGACCATGTATAGACTATCGAGGGTTAAATCAAATCACCGTAAAAGACTCCTACCCTTTGCCTCTCATTCTTGAACTGTTTGATGTACTTAAGGGGGCTGTTATCTTCTCCAAGCTAGACCTACGAGGGGCTTATAATCTGATTCGAATTAAAGATGGGGACAAGTGGAAGACAGCATTCAACACTCGTAATGGACATTTTGAATATCTGGTTATGTCATTTGGGTTGTGTAACGCCCCTGCTGTCTTCCAACGTTTCATGAATGAAATTGTTCATGATTCTAGCAACAGTTTTGTGATCATCTACTTGGACGACATTTTAATCTTTTCCAAGACTCATCTAGAGCACATCTTGCATGTAAAGCAGGTATTGCAACGACTGAGAGAAAACCATCTTTACGCGAAGATTGAGAAATGCAGTTTCCATCAAAGCCGTATTCCTTTCCTTGGATACATTATAAGTGCTGTCGGTTTCCAAATGGACCCTCAAAAACTTTCCGCTGTCTTGCAATGGCCCCAACCGACCACTTTAAGAGGGCTCCAAAGCTTTCTAGGGTTCGCAAATTACTACAGACGCTTCATCAAAGGTTTTGCCTCCATTGCGGCCCCCCTTACTGCTATGACTAAGAAAGGTACAAATTGCAAGGTATGGTCCTCAGAAGCAGAATCGGCTTTCCAGCAATTAAAAGACATGTTCAGCAAAGCTCCAATTCTTCAGCATCCAAATCCTGATCTCCAGTACATAGTTGAGGTTGATGCCTCTGAGGTAGGAGCAGGTGCCGTGGTCTCCCAGAGACAGCCTAAGTCCGGTAGAATCCATCCAGTAGCATTTTTTTCTAGAAAGTTTTCTCCAGCGGAGATGAATTACGATGTTGGGAATCGAGAACTACTGGCCATCAAATTGGCATTGTCTGAATGGCGACATCTTCTGGAAGGGGCTCCCAAGCCTTTTTCTATCCTCACTGACCATAAAAACCTACTGTATCTTCAGACTGCAAGACGTTTGAACTCACGTCAGGCCCGATGGGCTCTGTTTTTCTCCCGTTTTAATTTTGTTCTTTCTTATGTTCCTGGGCATAAAAACAAGAAAGCCGATGCTCTTTCCAGACAGTTCGCTACCTCTGAAGAAGACCAACCTACCGAGCAGTATATAATCCCACCTCACAAAATTGTCGCACAGATCTCTACGGCTCTTTCCCAACAGTTACAAGAAACCCAGAATCGTGTACCCCAAGGCTTGAAGATACCACCAGGTCGCCTGTTCGTAGCCCTTAGCCTCAGAAAACCTGTACTCCTCTGGGCACATGATGGTGTGTTATCTGGTCATCCTGGTGTCACTATCACTCTCAAGACCTTGCAGCGTCATGTCTGGTGGCCTCATATGAAAAGGGATGTTACTGACTATGTGGCTGCCTGTCCAACTTGTGCTGCTAATAAAGTACCCCGTACATTGCCTGCTGGACTGTTACAACCACTTTCGGCACCTCGTCAGCCTTGGACCCATTTGACTATGGACTTCATTACAGACTTACCCAAGTCCGAGGGCATGACTGCTATATGGGTCATAGTGGATCGCTTTTCCAAAATGTCTAATTTTGTGCCGCTCTCGGGATTACCTTCAGCGGAAGCACTGTCTACTCTCTTCCTTTCCCATATTGTGAGATATCATGGCATACCTACCAATGTCGTCTCAGACCGCGGATCCCAGTTTGTTTCCCGATTCTGGAGAGCGTTCTGCAAGAAACTGGGAGTAACACTTTCACTCTCTACCTCACATCACCCTCAAACAGATGGTCAAACCGAACGCATGAACCAGACCCTAGAAACCTATCTTCGACATTATGTCAATGCCTTACACTCCAACTGGTCTGAGTATTTGCCTTTAGCTGAGTTCGCCATTAATTCCCGTTGGCACAGTGCTCTTCATACCACACCATTCTACGCAGCCCTAGGCTATCACTCTCAGACTTTTCCCCTACTTCAGCCTTCTTCTGGTGTACCAGCAGCAGATCAGTGGGTGAAAAATATTCTGCTACATTGGAAAAAGATTTGCTTATTACTACGGAAGTCAGCAGGCAAGTATGCACTTTTTTCCAACAAACGAAGACGCCATATACCTCCATATGTGGTGGGGGGCAGAGTTTGGCTATCAACCAAATATGTGAGACTGAAACAACCTTCTACCAAATTGGGCCCTCGATTCATTGGTCCTTACAGAATTATTGCTCGAGTCGGGCCAGTCTTCTATCGGTTGAAATTACCCTCCTCTCTCCGGATTCATCCTGTGTTCCACGTTTCCCTCCTCAAAAAAGCAATTTCCAATCGCTACTCCAGAACGCAACAGCTACCTCCTCCTGTTCTTGTTGATGGACAAAATGAGTTTGAAGTCTCCAAGATTCTTGATTCTAGAAGACAGGGTCTTGGCCTTCGGTATCTGGTTCATTGGAAGGGATATCCTGTCACAGACCGTTCCTGGGTTCCAGCCAAAGATCTGCATGCACCTTCTCTTATTCAAGACTTCCATGCCTCCTTTCCCACTAAGCCCCGCTAGGCCCCCGGAGGGGTCCACTGGGGAGGGGGCCCTGTCATGTACCTGGGTGTATTTGAACCGGGATCTTCCTGGTCCCACAGCTGCAGCCTTACCTGTTGTGCTACAGAGCAGATCTAGACTTTTGGAAATGTCCTCTCAGTATTAAGCATTACCTTGGACTCACTAGCCCCACCTGCTGCCAGCTGTGGACAATGTTCAATCAAAGCAGCCCATAAAAAGGAAGTGATGCTATCTCTCAGCGCCCGTTTGTGTGGAATAGCTAACCTGGGTGTTGTGACTGTTTTTTGATCTTGATTTTCGTGTTGAACTTCTGCCTGAATTCCTGACTACTCTCTAGCCTGCTGATTTTGTACTTCACTGCCAGCTTGTGTATGACATTTGCCTGCCTAACCACTCTCTGGATTTCGATCGTGTACCGTTTTGCCTGATCTGTTGCCAACCTAATCTGCCTGACTAGGTTTTCGCCTGAATCCTCAGCACGCAAGTTCCACTTCGGACACTACCTATCACAGGTACTTTACACACGAGCAGCCATAAAGTAAGAGCACATCTTTCCCACCATTACACACCCCAAAATGAGCAGGTTAGCAACCTATAGTGTATATATATATATATATGTGTGTGTGTGTGTATGTGTATATGTAATATATATATATATATATATATATATATATATATGTATGTGTGTGTGTGTGTGTGTGTGTGTGTGTGTGTGTGTATATCTATATATATATATATATATATATATATATATATATATATATATATACAGTGGGGAGAACAAGTATTTGATACACTGCCGATTTTGCAGGTTTTCCTACTTACAAAGCATGTAGAGGTCTGTCATTTTTATCATAGGTACTCTTCAACTGTGAGAGACGGAATCTAAAACAAAAATCCAGAAAATCACATTGTATGATTTTTAAGTAATTAATTAGCATTTTATTGCATGACATAAGTATTTGATATATCAGAAATGCAGAACTTAATATTTGGTACAGAAACCTTTGTTTGCAATTACAGAGATCACACGTTTCCTGTAGTCCTTGACCAGGTTTGCACACACTGCAGCAGGGATTTTGCCCCCCTCCTCCATACAGAGCTTCTCCAGATCCTTTCAGGTTTTGGGGCTGTCACTGGGCAATACAGACTTTCAGCTCCCTCCAAAGATTTTCTATCGGGTTCAGGTCTGGAGACTGGCTAGGCCACTCCAGGACCTTGAGATGCTTCTTACGGAGCCACTTCTTAGTTGCCCTGACTGTGTGTTTCGGGTCGTTGTTATGCTGGAAGACCCAGCCACGACCCATCTTTATTGCTCTTACTAAGGGAAGGAGGTTGTTGGTAAAGATCTCGCGATACATGACCCCATCCATCCTCCCCTCAATACGGTGCAGTCGTCCTGTCCCCTTTGCAGAAAAGCATGCCCAAAGAATGATGTTTCCACCTCCATGCTTCCACGGTTGGGATGGTGTTCTTGGGGTTGTACTCATCCTTCTTCTTCCTCCAAACACAGCAAGTGGAGTTTAGACCAAAAAGCTCTATTTTTGTCTCATCAGACTGTATGACCTTCTCCCATTCCTCCGGATCATCCAGATGGTCATTGGCAAACTTCAGACGGGCCTAGACATGCGCTGGCTTGAGCAGGGGGGCCTTGCATACACTGCAGGATTTTAATCCATGACGGCATAGTGTGTTGAGACTGTGGTCCAAGCTCTCTTCAGGTCATTGACCAGGTCCTGCCGTGTAGTTCTGAGCTGATCCCTCACCTTCCTCATGATCATTGAAGCCCCATGAGGTGAGATCTTGCATGGAGCCCCAGACCGAGGGAGATTGACCGTCATCTTGAACTTCTTCCATTTTCTAATAATTGTGCCAACAGTTGTTGCCTTCTCACCAAGCTGCTTGCCTATTGTCCTGCAGCCCATCCCAGCCTTGTGCCGGTCTACAATTTTATCCCTAATGTTCCTACACAGCTCTCTGGTCTTGGCCATTGTGGAGAGGTTAGAGTCTGTTTGATTGAGGGTGTGGACAGGTGTCTTTTTTTTTTTTAAATCAGAACAACGTTTATTGAGCATAGGTATAACATTGACATACGGGTAAACAGTGCAACATGCACTACAATTACGGAGCATCACATTTGATGTACAATATAACATGTCAAAATAGCTGTAGAAGTGTGTGCAGCATATTACTAGATGAACAGCATAGCATCTCAGGGTCAGCTAGAAGGAGGGGGAGAGAGGAGGCTCATAGTAGGCACATGGGGCGGCTAGATGGCAGTGCGTCTAGCCCTCTGCATCACAAGTGGAGGCATCTCCCAACCATCTATCCCAAACTTTGTGATATTTATCAGGGCAACCTCTGTGCAAGTACAGCAGTTTCTTGTATGGTAGGGTGATGTTGACTGCTCTGATCCATAGTTGCAAGTTGGGGGGGGGGGGGGGCCTCAACCAAGTCTTGGCTATCTGAAGCCTGGCGAGGAATAATGTTTCTTGCAGCAGTGTGTTTAGATACTTTTCGGCCTCAGTGAGCGAAGAGTCCCAACAAACACTGACGGGGGCAGAGGGTAACTGGGGAGCCCTTGCGGTCATGGAGGAACCGGACCCCCTGGGCCCAGAATCCCTGAATGCGGGGGCAAGCCCAGAGGAGATGATAGAAGGATGCGTTGGGATAGCCACAGCCAGGGCAGTCTGGACTGTGTCCAGGTCTGTACTTAGAGATGCGGTGGGGCATCAGGTAGGAGCGGTGGAGGATGTATAAGTGTGTGTGAGACGGTCGGAGAGTTTAGGGGAGACTAGTCTGCAGTTGGCAAGGGCCTCGTCCCAGTCCTCATTTAAAATAATGCCCAATTCTGTCTCCCAGTGGGATTTCAGCTGTTGAGCGGTGCTGGTGGCCGAGGGTAGCAGGAGAGAAGCGTGTATCTGAAATCAGCTTCTTAGAGTCACTACCTAGGACTATGTCCATTGTCCACCAGCAGCGGGACCTTGAGGGCTGGAATGGAGCCATCGAACTGCGTGGTAAGCACATGCCGGAGTTGGAGGTAGCGGTAAAACATGTGGTTGGAAAGAGCAAAGTCTTTTTTAAGAGTGTCGAAGGACTTGACGGCACAGTGAGCAATGACTTGGAATAAATATATGACACCCTTAGTGACCCATATTCCATGATCGGGGATAGTAGCCAGTTCGGGCAGGTGTGGGTTGTCCCATAGGTGTGTGTATGCCTGGGGGGAGGGCGCCTCTCCATACTGCATGGCGAGCTGCCAGATCTTGCAATGATGAAAGAGCATGCGTTTTCCCTCATCCATCCGAAGCGGTCGGCTAGGTCCGAAGAAAAGAAACTGAAAGGGGTGGGAGAGCGGGCCCGGGGCCCGTGAACATACCAGGGCGGAGTAGCGATCTCTATCGGAGCGGTTAAAGTAAAAGAAGTGGGACAGTTGGGTTGCCACGTAGTAGAGGGAGAGGTCGGGGACCGCCGTGCCTCCCAGGTCAGTCGGACACTTCAGAACCCTCCACGGCAGCTTGTGCCAGGCGGGCCCCCAAATGAACGAATTAAGGATGGACTCCATGGCTTTAAATACACGAGGGGGGATGTACAGCGGGGCCTGCCAAAGAACATAAAGTATCTTGGAGGAGTATCATTTTGACTAGGTTGATGCGACCCATAACTCAGAGGGGGAGACGGGACCACGTTTGCGTTTTGGCTTTTAGGACATCGAATAGGGGGTCGACGTTAAGGGGGATGAAGTCGGGCAGTGATCTAGAGATGTGGATGCCCAAATATTTAATAGAGCTTGTCCTAACGAGGGGAAGTGCGGCCTGGTCGGCGTCCGGGGCACCCAGGTCTAGTGGGAGAATGTGGGACTTGGTCCAATTTATCTGCAGCCCCGAGAACACCCCAAAGGCATTTATACGCTGTAGGGCCGCCTGTAATGAGGGACCTGCATCCGCAAGGTAGAGGAGCATGTCATCCGCATAGAGGCTGACCACTTCACTCAGCTGACCGCAACAAAGTCCCCTGATACCCGGATGTCTCCGAAGAGCTATAGCCAGGGGCTCCACCGCCAGGGTGTACAGGAGGGGCGAAATAGGGCAGCCCTGCCGCGTGCCACGGGAAAGTGGGATGGGGGAGGAAATTCTACCGTTGACCTGTATGCGGACCATGGGGGATTGATAGAGGAGCTGGAGCCATTTCACAAACTTCGGACCGAAACCGAATCCGTGGAGGCATTCCCAAAGGTAGCGCCATTCCACAGAGTCGAATGCCTTAGCTGCGTCCAAGCTGACCACCACCCTGGAGCCCATGTCTGAGTGCTGAGACTGGAGGTTCATGTGGAGCCTCCTGAGATTGAAGGCTGTGTTCTTGTCTGGCATGAAGCCAGTCTGATCAGGGTGCACCAGGCTAAGGATTACTTTCTTGAGGCCCATGGCAAGGATTTTCACATCGAGCTGGAGGAGGGAGATGGGTCGGTAAGATTCTGGGAAGAGGGGGTCCTTGCCCAGTTTGGGGATGAGGACAATAAGAGCCTCGCCCATGTAGGGTGGGAGTGTGCCAGTGTCAAAGATGTGCTCATAGAGCTTGCAGAGTTTGGGGATAAGGATCTCGCCGAAATGTTTATAAAACTCAAGGGGGAGCCCGTCCGAGCCCGGTGCCTTGGATGTGGGAAGTCTTGCCAGTGCCTCCGTCACACATTTCGCAGTTATGGGTGCCTCCAGCTGGGCCATCTGGGCAGGGGTGAGTGTGGGGAAGGGGATGGTTTGTACGAATTTTAAAAGTTCGTCTTGGGAGTGGAAGGCGGAGGAGGAGTAGAGGGTGGAGTAGTAGGACCTGAACTCCTCTGCCACCAGGTCAGGGTCCGTAAGCCGTGCCCCTGATTCTGACTGGAGAGTCACCACCAATGGAGGCTTGTGGTCCATGTGTGCCAAGTAGGCCAGAAGCTTACCAGCTCGCTCGCCATGTTCGTATATGCGCTATTTGCTGTAGAATATGCCTTGTTTTGCCTTCTCAGTGTGAAGTTGGTCAGTGAGTCTGGT
Source organism: Rana muscosa (assembly GCA_029206835.1). Taxonomy (NCBI): domain Eukaryota; kingdom Metazoa; phylum Chordata; class Amphibia; order Anura; family Ranidae; genus Rana; species Rana muscosa. The sequence continues at coordinate 348,477,951 of CM055117.1, read as the reverse complement.
CTGTAGGCGTAGGAGGGAGGCGTTAGTCTCGGTCGGGTCAGCCCGAAAAGTTTGTTCGAGAGCGTGTAAGCGGTCCTCTGCCTGACAGAGCAGCTGTTTGGAGGTGGCCTTGTGTCTATTGATGCGTGTGTAGAGGATCATACGGGCGTGGAGTTTAAAGGCCTCCCATACGGCTCCGGCCGAGGCCGTGCCCTCATTTGTGCGGAAGAAGTGCTCCCACTCAAGGCGGATATTATCCACATCCGTGAGGATGAGCAGACAGGTGTCTTTTATACAGGTAATGAGTTCAAACAGGTGCAATTGATACAGGTAATAAGTGGAGAACAGGAGGGCTTCTTAAAGAAAAAATAACAGGCCTGTGATGGCCAGAATTCTTACTGGTTGGTAGGTGATCAAATACTTATGTCATGCAATAAAATGCAAATGAATTATTTAAAAATCATATAATGTGATTTTCGTTTTAGATTCCGTCTCTCGCGTACCTATGGAGAGAGAGAGAGAGAGAGAGAGAGAGAGAATATTTTTTTTTTATGGGTTCACACTTGTGCAATGCGGAAACTAGTGTGATCCCTGTGCGGGTTTCCACATCGCACCTGCATTGACATCTGCGCACCGCTGCTGCTGTCAATGTAAAGTTAATGACACCCCCAGATCATATCACAGATCGCAGGAATGGTGCAGGAATCGGATCGCATGGGTGTTCACACCCATGCGATTCGTTTCCAGTGTGGACCGCATAAAGGGTCCTGTACCATTTTGGTGCAAATGCAATATTATTTAAATTAATATCGCACAAACATTGCATGTGATATGCACAGCAATGCGTCACATGCAATTTCTGTGATTGCACAATTGTGATGCCAGCCTCTTTCTCTCTCTTTTATTTACAGTACCTCACAAAAACACCCTTCACATTTTTGTAAATATATATATATTTTCATGTGACAACACTGAAGAAATTACACTTTGCTACAATGTAAAATAGTGAGTGTACAGATTGTATAACAGTGTAAATTTGCTGTCCCCTCAAAATAACTCAACACAAAGCCTTAAAGCAGAGGTCAACCCGATTTTTTTTATTTTTTTTTTTAAAAGCCAGCAGCTACAAATACTGCAGCTGCTGACTTTTAAAAAATGGACACTTACCTGACCAGCGCGCCCGCGATGACAGCAGACGAGGCTGAGCAATCGCTCGGTCCTCGGATGCTTCCGCCGCCATCCTCGGTGAGGGAATCAGGAAGTGAAGCCTTGCGGCTTCACTGCCCGGTTCCCTACTGCGCATGCAGGGGGGGTGACTCGAAGGGGCGGGACTCCCGTGGGAGTCAGAACCCGGAAGTCGTGCAAATACCTGTATTAGACAGGTATTTGCACCCCCCTCCCCCCTGAAAGGTGCCAAATGTGACACCGGAGGGGGGGAGGGTTACAAAAAGCAGAGGTTCACTTTTTGTGTGAACCTCTGCTTTAATGTCAAAACCGCTGGCAACAAAAGTGAGTACACCCCTACATGAAAATGTTCAACTTGGGCACAATTAGCCATTTTCCCTCCCCGGTGTCATGTGACTTGTTAGTGTTACAAGGTCTCAGGTGTGAATGGGGATCAGGTGTGTTAAATTTGGTGTTATCGCTCTCACTCTCTCATGCTGTTCACTGGAAGTTCAACATGGCACCTCATGGCAACGAACTCTCTGAGGATGTGAGAAAATAATTCTTGCTCTACATAAAGATGGCCTAGGCTATAAGAAGATTTCCAACACCCGTAAACTCAGCTGCAGCACGGTGGCCAAGACCATACAGCAGTTTAACAGGACGGGTTTCAATCAGAGCAGGCCTCGATATGGTTGACCAAAGACATTGAGTGCACCTGCTCAGTGTCATATCCCGAGGTTGTCTTTGGAAAATAGACGTATGAGTGCTGCCAGCATTTCTGCAAAAGTTGAAGGGGTTGGGGGTCAGCCCGTCAGTGCTCAGACAACACGCTGCACACTGCATCAAATTGGTCTGCATGTCCTGTGGTCTGATGATACCAAGATAAACTCATTTGGTTCAGATGGTGAGGAGTACAAAGACAGGTGTGTCTTGCCTACACTCAATTATGGTGGTGGGAGTGTCATGGTCTGGGGCTTCGTGAGTGCTGCCGTCACTGGGGAGCTACAGTTCATTGAGACAACCATGAATGCCAACATGTACTGTGACATGATGCCCTCCTTTCAGAGACTGGGCCGCAGGGCAGTATTCCAACATAACGACCCCAAACACTACTCCAACACGACCACTGTCTTGCTAAAGAAGCTGAGGGTAAAGGTCATTGACTGGCCAAGCATGTCTCCAGACCTAAATCCTATTAAGCATCTGTGGGGCATCCTCAAACGGAAGGTGGAGGAGCGAAAGGTCTATAACATCCACTAGCTCCAGAGTGGAAGAGGACTCCAGTGGCAACCTGTGAAGCTCTGGGGAACTCCATGCCCAAGAGGGTTAAGGCAGTGCTGGAAAATAATGGTGGCCACACAAAATATTGACACTTTGGGCCCAATTTGGACATTTTCACTTACAGGTGTACTCACTTTTGCCAGCGGTTTAAACATTAATGGCTGTGTGTTGAGTTATTTTGAGGGGATAGCAAATTTACACTGTTATACAAGCTGTACACTTACTACTTTACATTATAGCGAAGTGCAATTTCTCCAGTGTTATCACATGAAAAGATATAATAAAAAAAATTTAAAAAATGTTAGGGGTGTACTCACTTTTGTGAGATACTGTATGTATATATATATATATGCACATGCACATACACATGTAAATAATATGACCAGTGACATAGCAGTAAGGCCCATTTCACACTGAGGCGTATTGCAGGCGTTTTAGAGCTAAAAATAGCGCATAAATAACGCCTGAAATACTGCTGCCCCAGTATTCTCAATGTGAAAGTCTGAGGGCTTTCATACTGAGGCGATGCGCTGGCAGGTGAAAAAAAAATCTCCTGCAAGCCGCATCTTTGGAGCGGTAAAGGAGCGGTGTGTATACCGCTCCTTTACCGCTCCTTCCCATTGAAATCAATGGGACACCGCGGTAATACCGCGTCTGTAGCCGTTTGCGGGCGGTATTAACCCTTTTTTGCCCGCTAGCGGGGGTTAAAACCGCACCGCTAGCGGCCGAATATCGCGGTAAATACAACGGTATTGCAGCGCTAAAAATTGCACCGCTATACCGCCACCGCACATGCCCGTCCCAGTGTGAAAGGGGCCCAAGTCGCTGTACTGCAAGTGGTGATGATGGCAGCTGAAATCACTGTTATTATCTTTTCTTTATATATATATATATATATATATATATATATATATATTGTGACAGCAGGAAGGTAAAGTCACCTGGTTGCATCCAGGGGGGTAGATATATTTCGCCCAGATTCAGGCTTTACGCCGACTTATACAACTAGGTGGAGAGTTGTATAAGGCTAGTGGGCTCATGGATGACTCATACCTCTAGGGAGAGTGTGGGGCGTCGTACAGACAGGGAGTTGATGAGGCCAGCTGAAGCTTGTCAGCTCATTTAGGCCTCTATAAGAACTCCCAGCTTCATTAGATGTTAGCTCATGCCTGGAACCAGACCTGTGTGGACTGTCTAGGGAGAGTGAACCCCTGTGCGGTGAGACAAAGCCTGTGTGGCTATTTGCTTGGACATTTAAAACCAGGGACTTAGGGACTAGGACAGCACTAGGCTGATCCCAGTTGTTAGTTAGGAAACCTGTATGTTTAGTCAGAGGTCAAGTTGACCAGGATTTATTTTATTTATGTTTCTTTTGCTTTGCTGTGTTTTGTCACTGTAAATAGAAAATAAACCGCACCTTTTTGATTTTGAAAACCACAACCTCCGTTTGCTGGGCCTGTTTTTGTCTGGGGAGCCCATCCCGGGGGTCACACACACCCGCTGCCGAGCTAACCCCCTCACAATATATATATATATATATATATATATATAATATTCTACCTGCATTAAAATGCTATTATTAAAGTCATTTTTATATCATTTTTAATTTATTAGTAAAAAAAAATTGTAAACCCTAAAATATGGTTTTACCCATGGACTGTTCTATTACAGTTATATGGGGTTTATATTTGTATACTTTATTAAAAAAATGTTTTTTAATGATTAGAAATTTATTTTTCATTTATATGAATGGTGTATAGCTGCATTACATATGTGGATTCCATTCATTTACTATACACCATTCACATTTAATTAGGCACATGCATGATCTTTAAATATTGATAAAAAACAATGTTTTTAAAAAATTAGGTTAATGTATATTGTGTAGGGGGAATGTAACTTTATTATTTTATTAATATGTGGTGTATAATGTGTGATTCGTGTTCAACTTTTGTATTTTACACTTCCTCATACTGTAATCCCGCTACATCGCGCAAGATTACAGTGAGAGGAGCCGTTCTCAGGAGTTCCCAGCGTTTGTAGCTCGCTTCTCAACTCAACCTGAGAAGCGAGCTACAGAGCTTCATAAACAGGCACTCAGAGGAGCGCGATCTCCTCTGAGAATGCCTCAGAACAGAATAGCGGTATTTTACCGCAGTTTCATAAAAGGACACCTTACACATTAGCTGGACTCGAAAACGAGAGTGTGCTCCTTGCTGCAAAGGCCAGTTATAGGTTGGAGTGGTTGCTATTTGTTTGTACTGTTGGTAATTGGTGAGAGGATGCACTGGATACCTTTCACTGCCATTGTGCTATTGCTGGCTGTCCAGTGTGTTCCTATACCTTTAAGGAGGGGTGAACTCCTTCCAGGCATACCTGTCCTTAATCTATTCATTATTATATTTGTGCTCCTACTCCAGAGACTCAAAATTATAGAGTTAGGACTGCAGTAAACTGGGGAGCCGTGACATGGTCGCTACAGCTTACCCATTTATTTGAAAATATGTGCAAACTAAACCCCTTGGTTTTAACTTGAACTGTTAGACAAGGTCAATTTGGTTTGTTGCAGGCTGGCTGGTAAGTGAGCTAGGAATTTTTGTTTATTAACCACTTCAGCCCCGAGCCTCATTTTGAGATTTGGTGTTTACAATTTAAAAAGCATTTTTTTGTTTGCTAGAAAATTACTTAGAACCCCCAAACCATATATATATATATATATATATATATTATATATATATATATATATATATATATAAACACCCTAGAGAATAAAATGGCGGTTGTTGCAATACTTTCTGTCACACCATATTTGCGCAGCGGTCTTACAAGCGCACTTTTTTGGGAAAAAATACACTTTTTTTAATAAAAAGTTAACTCTATTTTTTTTATATTGTGGAAGATAATGTTACGCCGAGTAAATTGATACCCAACATGTCATGCTTCAAAATTGCGCCCGCTCGTGGAATGGCGACAAACTTTTACCTTTAAAAATCCCCATAGGTGATGTTTAAAAAATTCTACAGGTTGCATGTTTTGAGTTAGAGGAGTTCTAGGGCTAGAATTATTGCTCTCGCTCTAACGATCATGGCGTTACCTCACATGTGTGGTTTGAACACCATTTTCATATGCAAACACTGCTCACGTATGCGTTCGCTTCTGCATGCGAGCTCGGCGGGACAGGGCTCGTTTAAATTTTTGTTTTTCCTATTTATTTTACCTTTTATTTTTACACTGTTCTTTTAAAAAAAAATAGTGTCACTTGAATGTAAACATCCCTTGTGGTAGAAAAAAAGCATGACAGGACCTCTTAAATATGAGATCTGGTGTCAAAAAGGCCTCAGATCTCATATTTACACTAAAATGCAATAAAAAATAAAAATAAAAATAAATGTCGTTTGAAAAAATAAAGTATCTTTAGGAGATACAGTGCTGTGAAAAAGTATTTGCCCTTTCCTGATTTATTTACTTTTGCATATTTCTCACAAATGATTCAGATCACCAAACTAATTTTAATATTACACAAAGATAACTTGAGTAAATCCAAGATGCAGTTTTTTAATTATTATTTCATTTATTAAGGGGAAAAAGCTGTCCAAACCTGCCTGGCCCTATGTGAAAAAGTAATTACCCCCTCCCATGCTGAATCATTAATGAACTGTGATTAACCACAATTTTTTGGACAGCTGAGTAAAATTTCACTTGCCACATCCACGCCTGATTACTGTCAGACCTGTTGAATCAAGAAATCACATAAATAGAAAGCTGTCTGACAATGTGAAGCATGCTAACAGATCACAATAAGCCACACATGCCACAATCTAAAAAAATTCAAGAACAGATTAGAAACAAACATGTATCGGTCTAGGAAGGGTTTCAAAGCCATTTCAAAAATTACTCCAAGAGCATGATGACAACTCATCCAGGAGGTCATAAAAGAACCCAGAACAACATCTAAAGAACTGCAAGCCTCACTTTCCTCAGGTAGGAACAGTATCCATGATTCAACAATAAGAAAGACACTGGGCAAAAATGGCATCCATGGGAGAGTTCCAAGGCCAAGACTTTTAGGCAAATATTCTGTGGACTGATGAGACAAAAATGTAACTTTTTGGAAGGTGTGTGTGACAGGAGGGTCACTTTGGACACAGGGTGAGCCAGGAAATAATGGACATTAGGAAATATATCTTGGGCTACCTAAAATGGGTCTGTAATAATCCACCATATCCCCAAAGATATCTGTAAAGGACTATTTACTGTTTTTGAACTCAACAGGTTAATTGAGAGATACTGAGGTGTTCAGCCTCAATCACCTGTCTGCCTAGTGTAATGCTAATCCCAGCTTCTAAAAGACCTGTTCATTGTTTGGGGTGATTTACATTCTATTGTCCATTGTGGTCTGGGGGAATTAAGCCTATAATTATAGGTTGTGGAACTAGCAGCAGACGGGTTAATTGAAGAGATGTTGATGAATCACCTGCATACTTGTGTGTATTGTACTCAACAGACAGACCGGCTACAAAACCATTTCATTGTAAATGTGTATTGGGGTTGTTATGTTGTGGGCGGAGCTGGACCATTGTTCATTTTAGGTTAATGCAGTATTGGATGGGTATAAAAGTTACAATGTTTTTCTCAATAAAGTCATTCGATCCTAGGAAGATACAGAGTGCGTCTCGTTCTTCCAGAAGGATTAATCCCTATGGGAAGGGGTCGGCTGGCTGTGGAGTATCGGCAGTGAATTTGTGTCCAGGAGAGGGAAGGGATCTAAACGGCGTTACCCCCTTACGTATTTGGGGTGCCGTTACACTGGTTGGCAGCGGTGGGATGCTTCCTGCAGTCTGGGACATTCAAACCTCCACCTGGATCCAAGAACAGGATAAGCAGACTTTGGTCACACCAGCGGAGATATGGATCTGGCATCAGAGTTCCCGGGGCTGCTGCAAATCGTCCTTTCAGCATACACCAGGACTGTGTCTGCGGATGAATACCTGGAGCTCAGGCAGCTGATTCGGGTGGAGCTCTGGATTGGAGCCCTCCAGCTCGCTGGTATAAAACAGGGCAAATGCTTTCCAACCCCTGAACAACGGGCCAGTGACCAACAGGCATTACGGATGGCATTCCTGGGAGAGCGGCCCCAGGAGCAATGGGTGACTGAGTTGGACAGGCTGGTCCAGCAGGAGATAGAGCTGGACAGTCGTTATCGGGCTCTGCAATGGCACACAGAGCAGGGATATTTAAGAGACAACAGAATGCTCTCCGGAGGGATATGACTTTGGCGGCCCTGGATTGCTGTGGGAGAGCCTTACAGATTGTCTTGTGTTTGGCGATGAAGGGGAACCTACCCTTGAGGACCTGCGAGAATACAGAGAGGCTATGCTTGGTCTTTCAGGGGTCTCAGAGCTTAAACCTGATCTAGACTATTTGTTAAGGAAGGAACAGCATCTGGAAAGGGGATACAGGAAACTGCTAGAATGTGTTCAGCAGCATGCCAGAGAATCGGCAGTGGAAAATCTGAAGATTGCCAGCCCTAAAGCCGAAGTGGATGATATGGAGTTCCAGGGAGCTAGGGCAGTTGGCTCATCTCCCCAGCCACAGATTACAGAAGGTATGGACTTAAGGGACTGTTCAGAGGATGTTATGGATTATGCATCACCTGCTCAAGTACTGGCAGCAGGACAGAGTGCTACAGACCCCTGCTCTACACCCGTGGCAGTTTTGGAGGCCCGAGGTGAGAAGGTGATGGTTCCTCTTTCCCAGGGGATTTCAGAGATGCAGGGGGGAGAAGCAGCTCTTTTCCCTCCCCAACAGTTAGCCAGAGCAGATGGTGTGGAGTCCCCAGCAGAAGTGCTGGCAACAGGGCAGAGTGATAGCAACCTCTGCCCAGCACCGGAAACAACTGTGGAGTTTCAGGGAGCCGGGGCAGTTGGCCCATCTCTCCAGCAACAAGCTGAGGTGGTAAAGCTTCTTACCCCCAGCTGAATCACTGGCAGCAGGGCAGAATGCTACTGGCCGCTGCACACAACTGCCACTTGAGCGGATATCAGTGGATGGGACTATGGTCTCCACCCACAGCAACCCAGCGGAAGAGCTGGCAACAGAGCAGAGTGCCGCGGGCCTCTGCTCTCAACTAACAGAAGAGGGAGTTCCTGTGGTACTGGATGGGACTTCGGTCCTCACTGACACAACCCCAGAAAATGGTGTGACACTGGGACAGGAGAATGTCAACCTTGCTTTGCAAGCACTGGGGGATTTTCACCTACCACAAGTGGATGGGACTTCGGTCTCCACTTGTGTACCTCGGGGATGCTGGGCAGTCGGCCCGGATCCCCAGCGGCATGAAAGACTGAGCCCAGTCACCCTGTCTTCTCCCCAGCGGCGGGTATGTTCTCTGAGAGAGGCAGAGGTTGGCTGGGTAAGTGATGCTCTGTTTGGAGCAATTTATTTGGGGTACGGTGTGGATACCGGCATTGGAGGAATGGACCTATGGACTAACTTCGGAGTCAACCCGTCTGGGGTCACCTCCTGTGTTGGTCTCCTGCCGAAAGGGGAGATGTGTGACAGGAGGGTCACTTTGGACACAGGGTGAGCCAGGAAATAATGGACATTAAGAAATATATCTTGGGCTACCTAAAATGGGTCTGTAATAATCCACCATATCCCCAAGGATATCTGTAAAGGACTATTTACTGTTTCTGAACTCAACAGGTTAATTGAGAGATACTGAGGTGTTCAGCCTCAATCACCTGTCTGCCTAGTGTAATGCTAATCCCAGCTTCTAAAAGACCTGTTCATTGTTTGGGGTGATTTACATTCTATTGTCCATTGTGGTCTGGGGGAATTAAGCCTATAATTATAGGTTGTGGAACTAGCAGCAGACGGGTTCATTGAAGAGATGTTGCTGAATCACCTGCATACTTGTGTGTATTGTACTCAACAGACAGACCGGCTACAAAACCATTTCATTGTAAATGTGTATTGGGGTTGTTATGTTGTGGGTGGAGCTGGACCATTGTTCATTTTAGGTTAATGCAGTATTGGATGGGTATAAAAGTTACAATGTTTTTCTCAAAGTCATTCGATCCTAGGAAGATACAGAGTGCGTCTCGTTCTTCCAGAAGGATTAATTCCTATGGGAAGTGGTTGTCTGGCTGTGGAGGATCGACAGCGAATTTGTGTCCAGGAGAGGGAAGGGATCTAAACGGCGTTACCCCCTTTCGTATTTGGGGTGCCGTTACAGTGTGCATCCCATTACATCTGGCATAAAACAAATACAGCATTTCATAACAAGAACATCATACCAACAGTCAGACATGGTGGTGGTAGCGTGATGGTCTGGGGCTGCTTTGCAGCTTCAGGACCTGGACGACTTACCATAATTGATGGAACCATGAATTCTGAACTGTACCAGAAAATCCTAAAGGAGAATGTCCGACCATCAGTTCGTGACCTCAAGCTCAAGTGCACTTGGGTTATGCAGCAGGACAATAGTCCGAAACATAACAGCAAGTCCACCTCCGAATGGTTCAAACAATGCAAAATTTCGGTTTTGGAGTTGCCTAGTCAAAGCTCGGATTTAAATCCAATTGAGATGCTGTATCATGACTTTACACAGGCCGTTCATGCTGGAAAACCATCCAATGTGGCTGAATTAAAACAATTCTGCAAAGAGTGGGCCAGAACTGCTCCACAGCAATGTGAAAGACTCATTGCCAGTTATCACAAAGGTTTGGACAGCTTTTTTGCATTAAATGAAACCATCATTTAAAAACTGTATTTTGTATTTACTCGTAATAATGTAATAATAAAATTTGTTTGATGATCTGAGTTATTTACGTGTGACAAATATGCAAAAAAATAAAAAATCAGAAAGGGGGCAAATACTTTTTCACAGCATTGTTAGTCATGAGAAAACAATAATTATATAGGTCAAAGATCCTGTCCCAAAATTGTTTTATGGGAGAGCAGCTCCACCAAATATGAAGGAAGGTACCCTCATGACTATGACATCACCAACAGATATTTGTCAAACTGGGAAAAAGTTAAGTGTTGTAGTACCATAATTCCATCTCATCAAATAGTTGCTTTGCAGGTCATAGAGCGAATGCATGAGGGTAAAAGCTTGAAGCCAATCCTCCAGGGAAAATCGTAGTCCGACTCCCACTGCTTCTGGCAGGGAAGTGGAGGAGATGGTATACCCCAGACAATAAAGTTATGAAGCGTTATGTAAAGAAGGTTAAGACTATGAACATAAGTGTTCAAATTCCCTCAGGGGTCAGTGCAAAATGGATTTGAAAGAGAGCGTTTTAGAATGGCTAGACAGTTGTCGGTGAAAAACTATATAGAACTTTTGCCTTAATTTAGAGAGTAATGAGTGGCCACAGATCAGTAGAAGTAAGGATATGTCTTTTGTGGCCATAAGGCCATTTTCCATATCTAATGAGGTAAAACCAACCGGGAATTGACTGTCTTTAATTTAATACAGTGCCCAGACACTCTAAAGGTGCCACACAATGTTTCTATAGCTGGACCTCAGCTGCCAAATTCCTAATGTTTGCTGCAAAGAAAATTCTGCATTGCACTGTCAGATAATACATTGTATTTTTTATTGCAAGATAACATCTGCCTCCACTCCCTCTCCCTTTTCCCCTCGAATAAGGCCTACCTCAAAAATAGGACCTAGCGTGAGTTTCTGGGATGGCTGCAAATTAAGTCCTACCCCGAAAATAAGACCTAGCATTTCCTGACACAGCATGACAGCATATACGTATGGGAAGGCTCCGCCTCCCTGCCCAATTCAGGACCGGTTATACTATAAAAGTAGGTTTCCTCCCTTCCTGCAGTATTCTCTTTTTTTTCCTCACTGCTACAGCCGGTTATGCTACTGCTAAAAAGCAGAATTTTTATTTTTCCCTCACCTTGCCGGACGCTTCTGGCCAAGCCGCACAGGTTCAAGCCTCTCCTGTGATGAAGCTCCCCGCTGTAAAGGCAGACATGAACGCCTATATGGGGGACACCCCACCCCTCCCTCTCAAGATCCAGGAAGATATGGGGGTGAGGGCATCTGGTCTCTAGGGATTACTCCTTTATCATGATGTCATGGATGGACATTCATTGGACTTTCTGTTTGGACATGAAGCATGCAGGTGGTAAGGCACCACATGGTGCACAATTCCATTCAGTTACTGCTGCAAGTATGTGGTTAAACTTGCATTTCTGAAGTGTTGTGGTTGTGTCTGCAATACTGCTAATGATAGCAGGTGTGCTGTGCTGGGCTGAAGCCTTCCTACTAACTGAACAAGCCTGGCCCTACAGTCTTGACTTATTTTCTGCAGGTATGCTGTTGGTTTGCATTTCTGAAAAGCATATATCACACATGTGAATCTAACTGGCTATCCATAGTGCCACTTTGTTTACTAATGTGTCACAGATTGAAGTCTGTGTCTGCAGTTTTTCTAATGCTTGAACTGATAACAGGTGATATTGAGCCCTTTCCTTTTAATGCAGGGCCTGGCCCTGCAGGCTGGGCTCACTGTGTATTGATGCTTGGTTGTGGTATGATCCTTGGTGGTACATGTGTCTAAGGTAGGTTTAACCTGCTAGTGCTAATTGTCAGATGACTATTAATTGCGCTGCTTGTCTATGATTACATTAACTCTACAGTGTGAATGACTGGTGTTTTTCTATGCATTTACATGCTGACCTTGGTGCTAAAATAAGTCAGAATCTGTTTAGTCACATTCCTTAGTACTTACCTGTTAGCAATAGGTAATTGCTTGTGTTATTTGGGGTACCCCACAGAAAGATATGTGGTTGTAGTGGTTACTACTTATGGCAAATACCCCAGGCATGGCTCCAGGCTTCAGCTCATCTGTGAACCAGTAGCAATCAGCCTTCCTAGAGACCAGCAACTTTAACTAAGGTGAGGGCAGGTAGGTATATGCTATATCCTAAAAGAGTGCACATTATGGGCATAATGAGTGTAAATCTCTCCAGCCCTCAACACCAGTCAACCTACTTCTGCAACAGGGGACAGATTCTCTTCAGCCCTGAAAGAACCACTATGTAGTTAACTGCCAGTGGAGGCAGATCAAGAAGTCTCTACAGTAATCATAGTGGTCTGGTGGTAACTGGTGTGTCGGCCAAAATGCAAAACAAGGTTGCAGGCCAAAGACAGTGACAAACGGGCAGAGACCTGAAAAGTCCATACCAAGCCTAATCAAACAGTTGTGTTTGTTTAAAGGCAACCTCTACCTCAGAGCTTGCTTCTGGGAAATTGCTATGACAAGTTGGCATATCAGAAGCAAAAGGTGGATACTTTAACCCCGTCCAAACTGACTGTGTGGAGCTCAGGGACTAAGCTATTCAAATAAAGGCATTTAAAGGGTACCTCTGCCTCAAAAGCAGCCGGCCAAACAGGCTGCATCAGATTAACCAAGGGTGCCATTCTTCCAACAGAAGAGGCAATATCCTATCCTTAAGTAGGGATGGACGAACATCTCCCGGGACGCGAACGCGGGTAAATGTTCGCGAACCGTGGGTTCGCGGCGGGCCCCATTCATTTCAATGGGAGGCGAACATTAAAAACCTCCAGGTCATATTTGCAGCCACAAAATTACTAGCTGTGCACACATAGTCCCACAACATGGACAATGACATAACAGAAGTATTAAGCAAATTTGAGATCGACAACGACAAGCATTCTTTTTTTATCTGAAATTTTTTGTCAATTCAGGAGCGCATGAAGGCCATGGAAGAGACGCAAGGCCAGGCTATGAAGGGGGTGCATGAGATGATCCTGCTATTGGAAAAGTTGCCATAAATGTTTTTTTTTTTTTTGTAAGTTGTATAAATCGTTTATACAGTTATAACGTTTATTTCGTTTTTTGTAATATTGCTCGGTTTTATTGTAATAGCTCGGCCTAAATCAGCCGGAACTGACAGCAGCCGGTAAATACATGTCAAATACATATAGGGTCCATTCACATGTCTGTAAAATGGGTCCGCATCCGTTCCACAATTTAGCGGAATTGATTTTCAATTCCAGTCTGAAAAATTAGGCATTCACAGCCTGGATAAAGAAGTAAGTGTCGGCCAGTACAGGCCCCAAAAATTAGCCAACAGGCATTCATCTGACAGGAAAGAACTTTAAATTCTGTGGCTGGAGGTACATTAGGCATTCACAGGATAAATACGTTTCGGGCACTACAGGCCCCAAAAATTAGGCATTCAACGGACATAAAAGGCCTTTTATGCCGCTGTATTTACCCAAGAAGACAAGGACCATGAATAATTGTTATAGGTGGTAGTGGATATTTGTGGCCTGTCATGAGGAATTTGAATGAAACATGGTCTACTGGTCACATGTGTTGAATTCCTCAGAGATCCATGCCTCATTCATTTTTATAAATGTGAGGTAGTCAACACTGTCGTGAGCTAAGCGAGTGCGCTTATCGGTCATGATCCCCCCTGCTGCGCTGAACGTCCTTTTGGACAGGACACTGGACGAGGGGCAAGCCAACAGTTCCATTGCAAATTGTGCAAGCTCTGGCCAGAGGTCAAGCCTGCCCACCCAGTAGTCCAGGGGTTCATCACTTCTCAGAGCGTCCACATCGGCTGTTAATCCGATGTAGTCGGACACCTGTCGGTCTAGGCGTTCCCTGATGCTGGATCTGGATGAGACCTGTCGATGGGTCGGCTGAAAGAATGATCTCATATCAGAAGTGACCAAGACATCTTCAAACCGCCCTCTTCTTGCAGGCGCTGTTGGATTGGTATCCACAACTGTTCCTCTGGGAGTGGAAATTCCTCTGCCAGCGCACGCAAAAGCAGAATGCAGAATTTCTCGAAGCAAGGCCTGGAAGTGCTCCATTCTGACAGCCCTCTGTGATGGTGGTAACATTTCTGCCATTTTTTGTTTGTACCAGGGGTCCAAGTACGTTGCCACCCAGTAATGGTCCTTGCCCTTTATGCTTTTTATACGGGGGTCCCTCTTAAAACACTGGAGCATGAAGGCCCCCATTTGCACTAAACTGGAAGCAGTGTGGTGGCCTGGCTCCTGCTCGTCATCATCCAGGATAATGTCGTCCTCGATCTCCTCCCCCCATCCACGAACAGCAGGGATCCCAGAAAGGTTTAAAGCATGCTCTTCTTGCTCCTCCTCATCCGCCCTGGCACCATCCTCCTCTGACTCCTCTTCAGACTCCTGTTGGTGACTTGTCTCAGAGTAGCCCCCCCTGGGAATTCATCCAGCATTGCGACTTCCTCATCTTCCTGCTCCTGCTCCTCGACGGCTTGATCAATGACACGACGCAATGCACGCTCCATAAAGAAGGCATAAGGTACGATGTCACTGATGGCACCATGGCTGCGACTGACCAGTTTGGTGATCTCATCAAATGCCCGCAAAAGTCTGCATGCGTCGCGCATGAGCAGCCACTGACGCGGTGAAAAAAAAACAAGATCCCCAGAACCTGTTCTGGCGCAGAGTTCGTACAGGTAGTCGTTAACTGCACGTTTCTGCTGGAGCAGCCTATCAAGCATATACAAGGTTGAGTTCCATCACGTCGGGCAGTCACAAATAAGACGTCTGACCGGCAGATTGTGTCGCCGCTGAATGTCAGCAAGGCGAGCCATGGCCGTGTAAGATCTTCTGAAATGGGCCGAGATTTTCCTTGCCTGCCGCAAGACATCCTGGACCCCAGGGTATTTGACAACGAATCTCTGCACGACCAAGTTCAAGACGTGTGCCATGCATGGCACGTGTGTAATTTTGCCCTGTTTCAACACGCTCAGCAGATTGGCACCGTTGTCGCACACCACTTTACCAACTGTCAAATTGAGCGGTGTTAGCCACTGATCTGCCTGTGAACGCAAAGCTGAAAGGAGTGCAGGGCCAGTGTGGCTCTTGGCTTCTAGGCACAACAGACGCAGCACAGCATGGCAACGTCTCACCTGGCATGTCGAATAGGTTCTGGGGATCTTGGGCAGCGCAGCGGTAGCAGCGGAAGAGACGGTAGCAGCGGAAGAGGAGGAGTCAGCCGAGGAGGAGAGGGAGGATGGAGTAGGAGGAGGAGGAGAAGAAGAGGCAGGCCTGCATGCAATCCGTGGCAGTAAAACCAAATCTACACGGGTGCCACGGGTTACATGCTTGACGGCCGTCAGAAGGTTCACCCAGTGGGCAGTAAAAGTAATATACCTTCCCTGCCCGTGTTTGCTAGACCACGTGTCTGTGGTCAGATATGTGCCAGAGATACATTCACTTGCCACTGAACATGGCCATATAGCTCTGGGATGCCCTTCTGGGAGAAATATTTCCTTCCTGGGACCTTCCATTGTGGTGTTCCAATGGCCACAAATTTTCGAAAGGCCTCCGAGTCCACCAGTTTATATGGCAGTAGTTGGCGGGCTAGGAGTTCTGACAAGCCAGCGGTCAACCGTTGGGCAAGAGGGTTATCCGGCGTCATCATTCTTTTACGCTCGAACATTTGGCCCACGGAA
The DNA here is from genome assembly GCA_029206835.1 of Rana muscosa. NCBI lineage: Eukaryota > Metazoa > Chordata > Amphibia > Anura > Ranidae > Rana > Rana muscosa. Next base: position 348,462,027 of record CM055117.1, on the reverse strand, counting down.
GCCTGCCTTTTTCCAGATAAACTTGGGGACGGAATGATGGAAGGTGGAGTGGAGGACAACTGTGAAGAGAGAGGAGAAGTAGAAGAAGAGGCTGGACGGTGAGAGCCTGGAGTTTGGCTTTGTGGGTTCTGACGGCATTGCTCCCACTGGGCTCGGTGATGGGAGTTCATGTGCCTTCTTAAGGCGGTCGTCCCTAGGTGAGTGTTGGGCTTACCGCGACTTATGCGTTGACTGCAAAAGCTGCAGATGGCAACACTATTGTCAGCAGCGGACACGTTAAAAAAAGCCCACACTGCGGAGCCATGTGCCGGCGTCCTGGGAGCGCCAGATGTGACCGTACATGGTTGATGGCTTGCTCTGAGTCCTGATACATTAGCAGTCTTGTTTGTCACTCCTGTGCAATGTAAGTTCCGCCTGCCTCTCCTCCCTATCTGCTGGTCCATCTCTCCCTCTGAACTCCCCTCCTGGTCCTCTCTTGTGGGCACCCACGTGACGTCCATAGACACATCATCATCTACATCACCTTCCCCACCACTAACATTAGAGATCTCGGAGTAGGCAGCAACAGCGGGGACCAGCATCCTTGGGCTGATCTGGGTACTGTCGTCAGACTGCTGAGTGGCGGTTGTTGCTACCTCCTCTTCCTGATCCAATGTCAAGAATGCCTGCGCATCAGAGAAGTCTTGTGATGGATCGGAAAATAATTCCTGTGACTCAAGCGGAGGGTATATGGTGGCGGTGGTGTTGGTGGTAGTGTCTTTGGGGGTGCACACAGCAGAGAGTGAAGAGGGTGCAGATAGAGGATGAGGAGGGTGCAGAAGAGTAAGGCTGAGTGAGCCACTCAACCAAGTCTGGTGCGTCCTTTGACGTAATCGAACGCACCTTCTGCAACTTCCCACTTTGGCTCCGGCCTGGTGCTCCTGCCCTACCCCTACCACCCCTGCGGAAGGGCCTGCCTCTTCCTCTGCCTGTCATCTTTTTAAATGACCCTGTGACAAAAGGCTGTAGAGAAGGGCAGTATATGTGGAAGAAGGTATACAACACCCCGCTTCAAACTGTCGTTTTCGGGGGCCACTGGTCTATCACAGCAGTTATAATACTTTTTTCTAATTGCGTTTGTCACTCTTTGAAGTATCGCTGCAGAACCTCTCAGCAGTCACAATGCTGCACAGTAGAAATGCACTATACTATTCTTCCTATATGTGAAAGTTTTTTTATGCGTGTATTAGACCCCTATATACTGCACACCAAATAGTACACCTATACCAGTCCTTAAAATGAACTTTTGTAGAGCTTTATTGGTTAGCGATTTTAGTCGCTAGTCTGTGCCTGCGACACACAACGGCAATTTCTACCTAAACCGAGAAAAGAGCTACAGCAGAACTGCTGCACAGTTGAAATGCACTAAATATTATATAGTATAGTATATAGTATATATTATATAGTATGTTTGAAAGTTTTTTTTTTATGCGTGTATTAGACCCCTATATACTGCACGCCAAATAGTACACCTATACCAGTCCTTAAAATGAACTTTTGGGGAGCTTTATTGGTTAGCGATTTTAGTCGCTAGTCTGTGCCTGCGACACACAGCGGCAATTTCTACCTAAACCGAGAAAAGCGCTGCAGCAGAACCGCTCAGAAGCTGCACAGTAGAAATGCTGCACAGTTGAAATGCACTATATATTATATAGTATAGTATATATTATATAGTATGTTTGAAAGTTTTTTTATGCGTGTATTAGACCCCTATATACTGCACACCAAATAGTACACCTATACCAGTCCTTAAAATGAACTTTTGGGGAGCTTTATTGGTTAGCGATTTTAGTCGCTAGTCTGTGCCTGCGACACACAGCAGCAATTTCTACCTAAACCGAGAAAAGAGCTGCAGCAGAACCGCTCAGAAGCTGCACAGTAGAAATGCACTATACTATTCTTCCTAGAGTATTTTATGCGTGTAGTACACCCCTATTTACTGCACACAAAATAGTACACCTATACCAGTCCTTAAAAGGACTTTTGTGGACTGTACACCTATACCAGTCCTTAGAAGGACTTTTGTTTTAGTAGAGTCTGTCCCTGCTAGTACACACACAGCAACCTTCCTACACTGACTAAAGACAGCTGCAGAACTGCTCAGCACTGCAGTCCCAATGCTGCACAATTGAAATTAACTAAAAGAGTATTACCCCCCTATACACTGCACACATAACAATTGTACACCTATACCAGTCCTTAAAAGGACTTTTGTGGACCTAATAGCTAGGATTACAGTCTGTCCCTGCTCCACACAGCAACCTGTCCCTACGCTGACAAATAACAGAATGTAAAATGGCAGCCAGATCAGGTCTATTTATAAGGTAGGGGGTATGTCCATCTGCTGAAATGTCTCATTGGCTGTCCTGTACCACATGATGGATGTGTCATAGGTCAAAGTTCCACAATGTAAAAGATTCAGAATATGGTGGCCGCGAACCGGCCGCGAATAGCGCCATATGTCCGCCGGTTTCGCGAACCGCGAATGCGCAAAATTTGCCGCGAACCGCAAGGCCATCTCTACTGTTAAGTAGTGTTTTGTGTCCTGCGATTGTGCTCACTTCGGTAGCCAGACTGACAGGACCCCAGACAGGATGAAAGCAAAGCTCTGCTCAGTGATAAAATCTCTATGATGGCGGATCCTAGATTGAAAATGGAGTAGCCAATGATGCAGTTCAGACACTGCGGATACAAAACTGTATGCTGTTTCTCCAGTAATCATTGTGGTCAGTGAACCCTTATGTCACATGCCGCTTTAAGTCAGAGTGGTGACTGTTCAAGTCGGATCTGGTGATATTTAGGAGTATTAATTCCTGATGTTAATCACCAATGACCAGAGGATGGCCAAAAGGCAAAGTTACAAAGAGTGAATGACAGGTTAGACCTGGGAGAACTATAGCGGAGAATAAAGAATCAAGAATCATCTTTATTTGCCTAAACCCAAGCTGCCCAATAGGGTCAGCTGACAGTTATATGTAAATTTGAGCTTAGGATCTGTGGGTCCTGTGCATTAAGGAAGCCAATGGAATTTTTTTTTTTTCATTTCTCTCTACCAATTCATTGCATTCCCTTCATGATGCATCAGAGCACAAGGGTTGTGATTACATGGTCGTTGGTCAAAAGTAAGACTTGAATAACAAGCGGAAGGATAAGGATCCAAAAAATTTGCACAGGCCATTGTTACAATTAATCTCTCCAGCCGTCAGTAAGGCTTGACCTCCACAAATCATACCCCATGATTTCCAAGGAGTATCGTTCATAGCGGTGCGACCCCAAGTCACTGCAACGGTAAAGTAGTCCCTACACCACTTTTGATCCCACTGTGATCTAACTTTGGGTCCATAGACATCAAGAAGACACAGGCATTGATTCAAGACACATAGAAATCGCACGATTTTAGGTCGCAATAGTGGAAACCTAGGCTAAGACTGTCGATGGTCTTTAGACCTAGCAAGTTGTATAATTGCATGGTTGCATAGGGGGTGAGGTTGAGGATGGACACAGGTCCATCAAGTCCAATCTATGTGTGATTATATGTCGGTATTACCTTATATATCCTGTATGTTGTGGTCATCCACAAGTGTGTGGGTGTGTGTGTGTGTGTGTGTGTGTGTGTGTGTGTGTGTGTGTGTATATACTGTATACACACTTCGAAATACCCATGTTTCAGCAAGTACCTTTGCTTGGCATTTAGAGTTCACTACGAGTTCATCTGGCAGACTGACCTTTCCACAAACTCCGGACATTTCCTGGGATATTGGGTCCAGTAAGGGCCGACTTGCAGGACCAAGGACTTCTGGTGAGCCTTGTCTGGACAACAGACTGGCGCAATGACTTCCAGATTCTGGGAAAAGAGTCCCAGTACAGACTCTGATCGAGTCGGGAGGAACCATCATCGTGAGACCAACTAGTCTCCTCACAACAATGGCCTACCGGGAAGCAATTCTGAATCTCTGAAAAAATACACTAAAGTTACACTCAGAGAGAGCAACAGTATAAGTATCTCACTTGAACAAATGGCTCTTTCCCATTGGTTGCGTCTCACGGTCGCAAGAGCGATAAAGTAGCCTGTAGTAATCCACGAGGTCCGAGGTGCCCAAGGGAAGGTTGACAACTGTATTAACTGGTTTTGTAGTAAGGAAAGACTTACTTCCTGCACTAGAAACAGTAACTCCACAGAGGAGAAAAGTCCCCTCTTGGGGAGGTAGCTAAACTAACCTTTCAGCGTATCAGCTATTGGGCATACCAATCATCCCAAGTGGTTACTCGTCGGGTATTCATGCCAAGGGAAAACAAGGTGTCAAAGTCAGAGTTATAGCGGTCGCAGACTGGAGTCTTTCCGAAACGCAACAAAAAGAGCCTCAACTATGCTGAAAAGCAAAATGGGGAAGGCCTATCTTCGCTGTCAAGAAGGAATGCAAAACTAGTCAACTTCTGTCAGAAGTATCTCCCAGCATGTTAAGTTAGGGTTTTCTAGAACTTACAGCCAGATGGCGTAAGATACAAAAGCCGTTGGATGACAAGGGACAGTCTCCAAAACAAAAATCCGGTCAAGGGATCGGCAACAAAAAAGGCTATCAAGATATTTGGTCTGACAGTAACCTGGGTGGCTTCCCAGAGGTGGAAGCAGAGAAACTGACAGCCAACTGGGTCGGCAAATTAGCCAATATGTATATTCACCAAACCTAATAGTCTCCAGGATCCTTATCCGGATTCGCAGGCGTTCGGTGGTGATAACAATAATTGCCCTGTGGCTTGCAGGCCATAATATCCGTGGGTACAGTCTCAGACCCGAGAACCTGCTATTCTCCTTCCTGAGATCCAACACCTCATACAGCGTAGCCAGCGGTATCTTCCAAATTCATACAAGTTTATATCTAGATGCTGGAGACCAAGAAGTAGAGGTCTCACCGTTTTTAGTGTTTGAAATCCTATGGAGGTCAGAGCGCCTACTCCAGACTTCAAGTACATTAGATACGAGAAAAACCAACAGAATTTAAAGGATGGAATTCTCTGTTCCTTACTGTAAGGATTGCATTGTATACAAGTAAGCCTAGAGACAGCATTAAAGGATACATGAAACTCAGTCGTGTCCTCACTCTCTGGGATCCAGTAACGGTGGGATCCAGTAACGGTTGCATATCTTGGCAACCAATTCCGAAAAACCTGGGCAAGTTATTTTCCCCATGGAGTCCTCCAAATAGTGTCAGACACATTATCTCACTCTCCATTTAGAGGGATAAGACATCCTAAATATGGCCAGTAACATAGAATAAGTATTCCTTTTGGTGAATAGGTCTAGAAAGATCTCAGAAATCCAAGTGTCAAGCTATAAACTACCTTGTTGCTGAAATTATCAGGCAAAATGGCTCTAGTCTCTTCCTCCAACACTATACAAAGGTTGGTATCTTTGCAACCTGGGTTAGAACATCAGCCTTCTGACATATCCAAACTAAAGTGTTTGAAGTACCACGAACATTGAAAATAGTCAAGGTTGAAAAGAGATGTAGAATTGGCCCTTCTTCTAGGAGAAAAACCATAGACTCATCAGGCCTAACGGCATCTGAAAAAGACAATCACTGTCTAACGAAGACAATCGCAATGGTGCGGATCAAGTTAGTCAAAGCTTAGATGACTAGGACAAACCCATCAGGTGAGGGCAGAGACTGCTCTGCCCAGACTGATTGTGCATCCATTGATGGAACTCCCAGAATAGTTCATCCTGAATTAATATGTAAAACTACGACCTCGTCTACATTCAACACGTTGGGGGTCCATTCTTGTGGACCCAGCAGTCTTAACTACAATACATCTCAGTCGTTAGTGGGGATAGATCTAATCCTCTTAAACACTTGAGCAGTACCCACCCTTGTTGTCTGGTGATTTGGTACATCCCATACGTATATGCTGTCATGCTGTGTCAGGAAAAGGGAAAATTTTATACTTGCCTGACGGTAATTTTCCTTTCCTGATGCAAGCATGACAGCATATAGGTCCCCTCCCAAAAAAAAATAAAAAATCACGAAAATATAATAAAGGCCTTTGCAGTGATACTAAGTTATGAGAATACTGCAGGAAGGGAGGAGACCTACTTTTATAGTATAACCGATCCTGAATTGGGCAAGGAGGCGGAGCCTTCCCATACGTATATGCTGTCATGCTTGCATCAGGAAAGGGAAATTACTGTCAGGTAAGTATAAAATTTTCCCTTTTCTGGGATGGCTGCAATAAAAGCCCTACCCCAAAAATAAGCCCTAGTTAAAGTCCTTGTAAAATCATGTAATTTGCTCTGTAGACAGATTATATAATGTGCAGTGTGTCTCCTTGTGTGACTTTATTGTGGGAAAAAACGTATTTACAGCGCCGTTGGGCACTCACATAACCGGTCAGAGCTCTTCTCCCGCTCCACGTCAACAGCCCCTCCCTCTGCAGTGCTCAGAGTGGGGCTGATGTCAGCAGGGATCTTGGACCCTCCCTCTGCAGTATTCAGGGCAGGGAAGAGCTCTGCGGGTCATGGAGCGCCTGCACATTATATGATCTTTTTACAGAACAGATTACATGATTTTACAAGGACTTTAACTAAGGTTTATTTTTGGGATTACATAATTTCATAATGCTGACTCCTGAGCTAACAGGGGGAGAGGGGGGGAGAAGACAGGGGATATAGGAACTTTTTTTGTACATACCGTAAATAAATAAGACATCCCTGAAAATAAGCCCTAGTGTTTTTCTTGTAGCAAAAATTTATTTAAGACCCAGTCTTATTTTTAGGGAAACACAGTAGTACTGTGCTCTACCGAAGCAGCTTACATACTGTCTAGCCACTGTACAATATTTGTGGCTAGTGTCCCTCAAATAATTCACTCTTTATTTCAAGTTTCCTACATTGCAGCCTTATCAAGCTGCTTACATTCTGTCCAGTCACTGTACAATTTATGTGCCTATTGTCTCCCAAATAATACACTCACACTCTAATATTTGTCTCCTCTTCTATTGCAGCCTATCGCTGCTTACATACAGTTTAACCACTGAATATGATCTGTGGCTGTTTTCTCTTGGATAAAACATTTTAATGTTTATTTCAAGATAAAACCTACCTTGTCTCTCCTTGCTATATTGCGGCCTAACCCAAGTGTTTACATACTATGCAGCTACTGAACAATATTTGATACTATTGTCACTCAAATAATACACTCTAATTTTTATTTCAAGATAAAGCCTGCATTGTCTCATCCATTTTATAATGTGGCCTAACCAAGCAGCTTACATACTTTAACAGCCAGTGAACCATATTTTTGGCTATTATCTCTCAGATAATACACTCAAATTTTTAGTGTAAGATAAAAACTGCTTTGTCTTTTTTCTATTATCGACATATTGAAGTGTTCACGTACTGTCCTGACCCTACCCAAGTATGTGTGGTTGTGGTTTTGAATGTTTTTTGTCCATTTTGTTTAGATATTTTATGGAACTTTTAAGATAATGCAGCGTGGTACTGCTAAAAAAATGGCTCACCATTTATACTATTACATTTCTAAGTTGAGGGCTTTATAATTTTTACATAGTTTTAATATTTTAGGAGTCAAATTTGCTATAGGTTTTAGATCTGTTGTGGTTGCTACTTTCACTAGTCAATTCAGGCCTATTATAGCTTGATATAAAAAATTAGGTGTCACAGCCAAAAACTACCCCAAAAAAGTTTTAATAATAGTGGAATCCTGCTGCTGTATTTAAGGCAAACTACCGTATTTATCGGCGTATAACACACACTTTTTTCCCCTTAAGAGCAGGGGAAAATCGTGGGTGCGTGTTATACACCGAACGGCTGCCTCAGAGGGGAAGAAGGGAACAAGCGCCGCAGAGATAGACAGAGCCGGATGTCCTGTGTACTCGGCTCCTCTCAGCTTGTCTCAAAATCACGCCCAGTCCGGCCTCCTGCCATTGGACCGGTGTTATGTCCATCATAGGAGCCGGGCCAAGGGGAGGGACTGGGCGGGACTGCGAGAGGAGCCGAGTACACAGGACATCCGGCTCTGTCTATCTCAGCGGCGCTCGTTCCCTCCTCGGCAGGCAGATGTGTGGGAAAGGCTGCAGATGGACACTGATCATTCTGCAATGATGGGCAAGGCTGCAGATGGACACTGATCATTCTGCAATGATGGGCAAGGCTGCAGATGGACACTGATCATTCTGCAATGATGGGCAAGGCTGCAGATGGACACTGATCATTCTGCAATGATGGGCAAGGCTGCAGATGGACACTGATCATTCTGCAATGATGGGCAAGGCTGCAGATGGACACTGATCATTCTGCAATGATGGGCAAGGCTGCAGATGGACACTGATAAGAATGCATTGATAGGCATTTAAAATGTATGTTTTTTTCCTTAAACTTCCCTCCTAAACTTTGTTTAAATGTGCCTCATGGCAATGCCTAGCTCCCCTTTTTTCCCAAAAGTTTGCCTATTATTCTGAATTATTCATTATTCTTGAAAATTGAAGTCAGTATCAAGATCTGCTGTTAAGTTATGGTTTCACAAATTTCAAACAGGATTTGACCAACCCTGGCAGATTTGCCCATCCCTACATACCACCAGCTTTTTTCTTAGAAATAATATAACGCTAACTTAATTTATATCTAAATAAAGAGAAAGTAAAAAAAAAAAAAATCCTAGATTAGAAATTCAAGAAAACTATTGAAAAAACAAAATCACTAGCAGTGGGTAAAACCATTGTATTTATTTATATATATATATATATATATATAAAACATCTAGCAATTCAAAAATTACATACATTCACGCGAGATTGTGATTCTTTGATGTTTATTAAACACTGGAAATGGTTTACTGACATTTTAGAAGATGCTTTTATGCCCAGTTACAGCAAGAGCAGCTGGTATCGAACACTAGACCTGTCTGGCAGGATTGCTGGTAGGTATTTCCATTTAAACAGTTAAAAAAGCCACTTTTGCTATTTGGGTTTGGATAAAGACCATTTGTTTTTCCCACACAGAAACTACTGCCTCCGCTGCTGCCACCTCCGCTACTTCCGCTCCCGCTGTTTACAGTTGTTGAAGCTGGTGCTACTGTTATAGTTGGCGTCTGGCAATCTGATTGGAGATCATGTCAAAAATAATAATTTATTAACTGTATATATCATGCAAAGTGTTTCAAACTATGTATATGTTTGCTTTTCTAGCTGTTATGCTATAAACAAACAATAAAGGTTTGATTTTTTTTCAGAAAATCTGTAATACAATGACATATTAAATAAAAAGGTAATTTTATGTTACAGAAGACAGACAGTCACAGTTGTTCTCTTTGGCTGCTTATATAATTTATTGTATACTCTACAATCACCTGTAAAGTCAGTATTTTGCTAAATGTGTGTTTGGTTTGTTACATCATTGAATTTTACTAGTTCAGTTATTTATTTAATGAAGTTTCCCTGTATAACAGAACAAACAACTTATCTAGCTCAACTCAAGCTAAAACATTTTTAACATATAGCCTTTAAAATGTATATTTGTAAATCTGTCAAAGTATTATTGCAGTGTGTGTGTTTGTTAGGACATTTTTACCTCACTTCCTGTCGCACTGACTGTCTGGACAGCAGTACAAAAAACAAAAAACAAAAACAGGACAAGAGAGTGGTCACCACTGGGGCAGGTAGTCACAAACAGTAATCATTGCCTGACAGAAGTTCTAACTTATTTCCCTTTTACTGCAAAAATGAGTTTTGTTTCTGACTGTCACCAGTGGGGAGATTTCACTGCACTTCCTGTCCCAACTGGGAAAATCACCCCAGTGGGGACAAACGTCACAATAAAATTCTAACAGGGGTTCTATGTTTTGCTCACTCTTCAAAATTAATAAAATATTGACTGGTTTACATCATCCAGATTTCCATACACAAGAAGTATAGTAAAGTGTAAAAGGAAATAAAGCAGTGCTTCGACAAGCTTGTTCTACATTATATATAATTTAGATTACATTTCTTTGTAATTTTGCCTTTTCACTGGAAATATGGTATCACTTTGAAAGGAGAACATCAAATTGTCTGTAAAGCAACCTATAAAGTAACAATCAACTATTTTATGTGTTCACCATACCACGTTTTTGCTCTATTCCCAAATTTCTTCTGATCGGCACCTTTTATTTATCGACCGAGCATTTCTCTTATCCTGCAATAGGTAATCCTCCTTTGAACCCTTCCACATACCATCAAATAATCATTAAGTCTGCAGGTCTTTATTAACTCTATTGAATTCCATTTTGGTTAGGGAATACAACTTTAATGTCTCATCTCTTTAAGTCTACTGAACTTTTCCAATTTTTACACTATATTGTCTACATCAGGGGTCCTCAAACGATGGCCCGCGGGCCGCATCTGGCCCGCTGGTGTGATTTACCCGGCCCGCGGACTGGCCCTTTAACATCACAACAATCCCCCTCCCCTCTGCTACCTTTATCACACAAGACGTGAAACATGACAGGTCTGGACAAAGGGCGGGACCTTTGGAGTTAAGAAGCGGGTGATTGGTTACTAGGCAGCGGGACGGTCCCAGCAATTAATCACTTTCCTTTCACTTGTAAAGTCCCGCCCTTTGTCCGGACCTGCCCAGCTTCACGTCTTGTGTGATTAAGGTAGCAGTGGAGAGGGGGGGGGTGCTGTGATATTCTAGAAGGGGCGGCAGTGTAATATCGATGGGGGAGTCTGTGATGGGGGGGGAGTCTGTGATGAGGGGGATCTGTGATTGGGGGGGAATCTGTTATAGGGGGATCTGTGATGGGGGAGTCTGTTATGAGGGGCTTTGTGATGGAGAGGAGCTTGTGTTGGGGGGCTTTTTGATGGGGGAATCTGTGATGGGGGGGATCTGTGATGGAGAGGAGCCTGTGATGAGGGGGATCTGTGATGGAGAGGAGCCTGTGATGAGGGGGATCTGTGATGGGGAGGGGATCTGTGATGAGGGGAGTCTGTGAAATACTAATAAGTTTATGTTGATTAAAATAGTTTTTTATTTTAAATATTAAATAGTTTTTTGCTGTTTTTTTTTGCACTACAAATAAGATGTGAGCATAGGAATTTGTTCATATTTTTTTAAACTATAGTCCGGCCCCCCAACAGTCTGAGGGACCATGAACTGGCCCCCTGTTTAAAAAGTATGAGGACATCAACAGTAGCAGCTTGTTTGAGCAGGGTTCTTGTTCCTATTTTATAATTTTGTGGATGTTATAACATAAAAAGAATACCAAGACTGACAAAAAGAAAAATAGCACCTAAACTTAATAACTAGTGACTTAGCCTAAACTAGAATTCCACTGCCAAACAAGCTTTAAAACTTTTTATGTACATAGTGCAGAATACTCACTTGGGAAAGATATTCCCAGACTGGATTTCAGTGTGTTCATCAAAGGGTATTTTCCTTGGCCACAGAAATTGCCACTGAAGTCATCTAGGGGAAGAGCCCATACCATAGCACCTCCAAAGTTGTTCTTCATTAGCCACTCTGCCTATATGAGATAGAAGCCACAAGCAATATTACTTTAACCACTTCAGCCCCGGACCGTAGGTCTTTTTGCAATTCGGCACGTCGTCACTTTTCCCACAAATAGAGCTTTCTTTTGGTGGTATTTGATCACCTCTGCGGTTTTTATTTTTTGCGCTATAAACAAAAATTAGAGCTACAATTTTGAAAAAAAATGAAATTTTTTACTTTTTGCTATAATAAATATCCCCCAAAAATATATAAAAAAAAAAACATTTTTTTCCTCAGTTTAGGCCGATACGTATTCTTCTACATATTTTTGGTAAAAAAAATCCCAATAAGCGTTTATTGATTGGTTTGCGCAAAAGTTATAGCGTCTACAAAATAGGGGATAGTTTTATGGCAATTTTATTATTATTTTTTTTTTTTTACTAGTAATGGCGGCGATCAGCGATTTTTATCGTGACTGCAACATTATGGCGGACACATCGGACACTTTTGACACATTTTTGGGACCATTGTAATTTTTACAGCGATCAGTGCTATAAAAATGCACTGATTACTGTGAAAATGACACTGGCAGTGAAGGGGTTAACCACTAGGTGGCGCTGTAAGGGTTAAGTGTGCCCTAGTGAGTGATTCTTACTGTAGGGGGGATGGGCTGTGTGTGACATGACACTGATCTCTGCTCTGATTACAAGGAGCGGAGATCAGTGTCATTGTCACTAGGCAGAGCGGGGAGATGCTTGTTTACATCTGCATCTTCCCGCTCTATCTTTCCGTGAGACGATCGCGGGTATCCCCGCGGCGATCGAGTCCGGGGGTCCCGCGGTCGGGTTCACGGAGCTTGCGCGTGCACAATGGCGCTTCCTTAAAGGGGACGTATATATATGTCCTTCTGCCCAGGAGTACCATTGTGTCGACGTATATAGTCGTGCGGCGGTCAGGAAGTGGTTAATGAATAAACAGAAATAGAAAGATCACTAAAACCATTGTTAAAACATATATAAAGCCTACAAATTCAACACAATATGGGGTTGGTTTATTAGATCTAGGGAGAGCAAAATCTGGTGCAGCTTTGTATAGAAACCAATCAGCTTTCAGTTTTCTTCTTGTCGAAGTTTAATTGAACAAGCTGAAGTTAGAAACTGATTAGCTACTATGCACATCTGCACCAGATTTTACACACTCCAGTTTAAGTAAATCAACCCCACTGTGTCCTTAAACTCATATGCTCCATTTATCATGAAATAATGCAACATTATATATCTATCTATCGATTTTCACCTTGATCTTCCAACTCTTTGGGTTGTCATATCCAATCCATTCACTTCCTTTGTAGGCATATGGGACTTCTTGTGGGCTGTTCCACACCTCTGTAGCTCCATTCAAAAATCCACAGATCTGTAGGAATATAGAAATAAATAAGTAACACTTCATCATGTCTTCTTTGTAAATAGTTTATGTGTAACACATGGCCAGTATATTTATTGTTAGAATTTATGGTAGGGGATAAATGTGCAAGTTTACATTTTTTAAAAGTGACATAATAGGCAATTATAAGGGATACCTTTGTCAGTTTTTTTAGTCAAGATAAAATCAGTGCTTCTATCCTTCCTACAAATCACTGAGCTAGCACCCTTTTTAACACTATAAGCTCACCTTAACCCTGTGATAATATTTTTTTTGCTTTCGCTAAATGCACAAATGGCAGACACCAGTCGCAATCACAGCAAAGAAGAGTAAAGCCCTGTACACACGATCGGATTTCCTATGGATTTTCGTCCGATGGATTTGTCCATCGGAAATTCGATGAAACTGTTTTCCATCAGTCTTGGCCACACACCATCAGTCCAAAAACCGACAGCAAAAAAATGACGGGACGTACAACACGTACGACGTCGCTATAAAAGGGAAGTTCAAATCTAATGGCGCCACCCCTTGGGCTGCTTTTGCTGATTTTGTGTTACCGCGTGTTAGTAAAAGTTTGGTGAGAGCCAATTCGCGCTTTTCAGTCTCCGTGCTTTGCAGATGGTTTCCTAGTGTTCAGTTTGTGCTTGTGGGTTCGTATTTGTTATTCAGTGCGTGCAGTCAGGTCGTTACTGCTTTGCTCTTGGCCGTTCGTTTACTGTTTTTCAGGTCGTTCTTCTCGGGCCTTGCTGTTCCACGGTGCGTTCTGTTTGAGTTCGTTCTGACCAGCCGACCGGTTTAAGACCATGTTTGAAGTGCGTTCTCGTTCTCAAGCTCATGCTGGCTATGGACTTGGTGTTGCGGTTAACACTGTAACCCGAGTTCAGTCCGTGAACAGGGTGAGGAGGAGTTCATGGACCAAGAATTGGTTGCTCCAGCGGGACCAATTCTCACATATGTCTCTGCTGCGGGAAATCCATGAGAATAATCCTGATGATTTCAGGAATTATCTCAGGATGACGGACCCCGTTTTTTCACCGTCTTTTGGATTTGCTGTACCCCTATATCACGAGGCAGGACACTGTGATGCGCCAGGCCATCACTGCCGATTTCTTTCCTCATTCCCAAATTTGCCTGATTGTAATATCCTGGGAATGTCCCCTTTCTCCCCATGCATGTTTTTACCTCTAATGGCTTTTTTGGTGCCTACATGCCTATTTCCCTTCACTAACCTCTCCAGCATGCTATCCTGTGCCCAAACACAGCTAGCCTAGTTTTTTACTCCCGTTTTTTTTTTGGGTCAGTGCCATCGTAGTTTTGCACCCCTCCCCCCACCCTAAACTGTGTACAAATGTTTTAGTTCTCATTCAAGTTCAGCAGAGTGGTAGAGCCTTTATTTTGGGCCCCCAAAATCACCTCCAACCCCCCCCCTTAGAATATTTTCTAATGTCCCCTCAGCGGGGGTGAGTCATCTGATAAGTGGGCCTTCTTTTTTGGGCATGAAATACTCCTTTAAATAATAATGTTAGACTAATGTTGGTCAACAATGTCTTTGTGTAATCTGTTTGCACTGTAAACTGAAAACGTACTAATGTCTTCTTTTTGTTTGTTTGACTCCACAGTTTCCTTGCACACCACAGGAATAGCAGACTGTGGCTGATCAATTTGCCCAGCGGTGGGACTTCCCCCAACTGTGGAGGGGCAATTGATGGCAAGCACGTCCACATAGTGTCGCCACCCCGTTCGGGGTCATACTATTTTAATTAGAAAGGTTTTAAAAGTATAGTGTTAATGGCGGTACGGTATGAGTTCCTGTATGTGGACGTGGGGAAGAACGGCCGGATGTCCGATGGCGGAGTATTCGCTCAGACAGAGTTCGCTCATCGTCTGCACTCTGGGGGTCTTGCACTGCCTCCCGATGCCGACAACGTGGATGGACTACCGTTTGTTTTTATCGCGGATGAAGCCTTTGGACTGGGACCACACCTGATGTGGCCGTTTTCCCAACGCACCCTCACCCCGGAGAGGAGGGTTTTTAATTACTGGCTGGCCAGAGCCGGGAGAGTTGTGGAGAATGCCTTCGGGATAATGGCCAGCCGGTTCCGCCTGTTTCAGACAGCAATCCATATGGCGGAATACAAACTCAACCACATCGTTTACTGCTGCTGCATATTGCACAACTTTCTGAGACATTTTTCTGCGACATATGTGTCAACAGTTGGGCCTGAGGCCGGTCCATCAGAGATGAACATTATGACCGGCCTGGACACTGCCCGTACTGGCTTGACCCCCCCCCCCAAAGTGCCCGTGAAGTACGTGATAAATACGTTGAGTACTTCACGGGTAGGGGAGCCATCGCAATGCCAGACCATATCTGACCTTTGGGTTTTTAAAATAAAATCTAATTATTTATTTTACATTCTGGTTTTGTCATTCTTGTTTTTTTTTTAATTATGTGTCTCCCAGGTTCTTGTAGTGCCAAGTGTATTTGTCCTTAGTAAATAGCCACAATTGTCACTATAATAAACATGGATTTAGCATTTTC
Source organism: Rana muscosa (assembly GCA_029206835.1). NCBI lineage: Eukaryota > Metazoa > Chordata > Amphibia > Anura > Ranidae > Rana > Rana muscosa. The sequence continues at coordinate 348,446,542 of CM055117.1, read as the reverse complement.
AGAACTGCTATTGAGCACAGAAAGAACAAGCCACACCTTTTTGAGTGTCCCAGAAACTTTTTACTCTGTGCACCACATTTTTTTTTTTTTTTTTTTTTTAGAAATACAATGTAGAAAGTTTTGCCTCCTCCAAAAAAAATTAAAAAAAATTGGGGTTTGTTTTGCAGAAACATGCATGGGTCAAAATAGTAAACATTTAAAAAAAAAAAGAAATATAAAAATTCAAACTGAAAAAGAGAAACCTGAGATGGGGTGATGTCACCCCTGATCCATCCCAAATGTGAAGATCCCCACTTTCTTTTTGTGGCTCAAATGGGTATTTTCTACATGATCCCATGGCTAAAGTCAACATGTGCTATCTGCCATCATGGGGGATCAATGGACGTGCTTTGGCTGTGCAAACCCTTCCTCTCACCTACTTGAGTAGGGAGGAAGAGGTTGCACCCCCAAAACAGGGACATAGATATCCTGTGACGGCAGATAGCACATGTAGACTCACTGTGTGCATCTTCACATTTGGGCTGGTGGGAATACCAGTGCAAACTTGTCAGGCGAAAAAAAAAAAAAAAAACAGGGGCGGGGGGTCAGACTATTCGCCCCAAAATATCTGTAATGTTTTTATATTTTTGCTCAATCACATTCATTCTATTCCTCATAATGTCCATTTCGCTACTACATTCCATTATTTCTTGAATAATTATTTTGGCACTAGCACTTGAGAATGGAGGATTTGGAGTTCCTGACACACCACCACGTTCATCCCCTAAAAAAAAAAAAAAATGTATAAATATGCAGGCCTACATCTGTATTTATCTTGAAGTTGTGGTGACAGACCCTGACCTGTTGTGGTGATAAGCTCCACCTCTCCTTCCTCCACCTCTCCTTCCTCCACCTCTCCTTCCTCCACCTCTCCTTCCTCCACCTCTCCTTCCTCCACCTCTCCTTCCTCCACCTCTCCTTCCTCCACCTCTCTTTCCTCCACCTCTCTTTCCTCCACCTCTCTTTCCTCCACCTCTCTTTCCTCCACCTCTTCTTCCTCCACCTCCGCTTCCTCCACATGCTGATCTTGGGGTGCTTTTGGATCTTGGGGGTGTTTATGTGGTCTGTGCTTCCTCATCTCCTCAGATTGGTGTCCTCCCAGTCTCCTCTCCCCTATGGGAATGCCAAAAAAAGGTATCCTTTAGCACACCGAGATTTGAGGGCAGAAATTGTAAACATTGCTTGGAAGTGGGGTCCAATTGATATTTGGGCCTGATTTCCAAGATGAACTCATGAGATCTTGAGAACTCTACAAAGCTGCATGTTTTTTTTTAAGGGGCATAAAAAACACACTTGGAGAACCACCAATGTATCCACTGGAGCACCTGTGTGTGACACCCTTAAAAATCTGGTCATGTGGCCCACACTATAGTATAGTGCTCCTAAGCAAAAAGCTGTGTAACCAACTGCTTGAGTGTCATCTCCTTTACACAGAATCCATTTTAGCCTTTCATTCACATTCTACTTTACTTACAACACATCATCTAGCCAAAAATGTGTAGAAACGTTGTTTTATTAAAATGAGGCATGACCACATGTGGTTTACGTGGATATGTGGCAAACATGTTTTTGGGAAGACGATCAAGTGTTTACAACGAAACATTACCAAATAAGTGGTCCCTCAACTTAACATAAAAGTTGCCATTTTCAAATGTGAAACCAGTCAAGCCAAGCACATGGAGCAAAACATGGAAGAATACATATTCCAATTTGAAATAACACAGTAAAAATAAAAGCTTACTTTTTTCTATGCTTTTTTTAAGCTTCCTATACTGCTCCGGCTCCCTCAGCTTCAGGTCAGACCACCTTTTACGGAGCTGCTCCTTGGATCTCCTGACCCCATATTTCTGATAGAGAGTCCTCGCCACTTTGTCCATTATTTGCGACTTCCTGAGGTTAGGGGTGTCGTATGGCCCATGCTTCCCATTATAATCTTTTCTCCGCAGGATGTCCGCCATCTCAGCAAATGACATATTAGTCGCCTTGTATCTTTTATTCCTGGATCGGGACGTTCCCGCCTCTGGCCTTTCCTCGTCTGGGCTTTCTAATAAAGAAGCCACCTGTGACACCGTCATGTCGTCGTATCCCACTGTGCGCCGAACGTGAAGGGGCGGGGAAATGCAGGAAAAGACCGTCATGGGCGGGTGACGCGGGCGGAGTTACACGCATGCGCAGGGTATAAAATGGGAATGAAGTTATTAGAGTTGCGCGGAGTAAGAACGAGCGGAAGTGCAGAAAAGACAACAACTAAGGTAAGAAGGGAACTTGGGCCTGCAGTGGCCTATAATGGTTCATGATTGTGAAGGCCAAAATTGGGATAAGTTTAGGAGAATGGCATCTGACCTCTACTGTTTTTTTCTTGTTTTTTAACTTCCAGACAGTCTACAATGCATAAATTACGTGAGCCGGATATTATGTTGGTTTTTATTGAAAAATATAAAGAACTCCGCAATCTGTGGGAAATTAAACATCCAGCTTACCACAAGAGTGGTGTACGTCGGGCAAAAATTCAAAAATTTGCGGATTATATGAAGCCCTGGGTCCCAGAGGCAGACTACAGTATGATGAACAATAAGATAAACAATATGCGGAATGCATATAAAAAAAATACACAGAATACTGCGCTTCGATGAGATCAGGAGCAGCAGCAGACAATGTAGTACATCCCAAGCTGTGGTACTACAAGCATCTGCAATTTCTGGAAGACCAGTCTGATGCCAGGGAATCAATTTCCAGCCTTCCCTCAACCCTTCCTTCCACCCTTCCATCCAGCGTTCCTTCCACCCTTCCCTCCAGCGTTCCTTCCACCCTTCCCTCCACCCCTGCAGAGGTGGAGGAGGAGCCACCTGTGCTTGAAGAGCCCGATCTTTGCATCTTCAGCCAAGTATAGTATTTTATAACATAATTATTGGCCTCAAAGTACTATTGTGATGAACTTGATTTATTCTCCAGAAATGATAACACCCCCCCCCCACAGAAAAAAAAATAGGGACAGAAATGATTGTTAAAGTATCTAAAAAGAACGGGGACAGAATGAGATCAAAATTGTGTGTGATTGATTCCCCCAAATATCTAACTATGTGCCTTTTTTCTACACAGGATGAGGCCAGCCAGGAGGAAGAGGCGCAGGAATGTGGCAGGCAGGAGGAGGCAGGGGTGAGTGTCAGCCAGGAGGAGGCAGGGCTAAGTGGCATGCAGCAGGTCCCCAGGCCTAGTTGCAGCACAGTGTCACAAGTGGCTCCCCTCCACGTCAGACCGAAAAAACATTGGCGGATGACACAGGTGGAGGAGGAGTCACTCAAGATTATACGTGATGCTGCTGCCATCATGAGGGCCCGCCTCAACCCTGTTGAGGGGTTTAGTACCTACCTCGCGGACAAATTAGTCCAAATGGAGGCGGGACAACGTGCCCTCTGCGAGCACATTATATACACGGCCGTACACATGGGGGGAAGGGGGCAGCTGACTGAGGCCACCCATCTCTCGCATCAGGCCAATCCTTCTCCTCCTTCTCCTCCTCCTTCTCCTGCCACATTACCACCCACAGTGGCCCGGCCTGCAAGGGTGCGTGGACGGGGCCGTGGAGGGAACTCTGCAGAGAGGCGTGGAGGGAACACTGCAGGGAAGCATGGAGGGAAGTGTACAGGGAAGAGCAGAAGGTGATTCCCTGGCTTCGAGCTGCTCTTCCAGAAGTTGCAGTTTGATGGATTACCACAGCTTGGGATGATGTATGTCTTTGGCTGCTGATCCTGATTTCATGCTGTTGTTTATCTTATTGTTCATCATACTCATGTCTGCCTTTGGGGTCCAATGACTTCATATTTTCCGCTAATTTTCCAATTGTTGCCCTTCGTTTTTATTTATATATTTTGCCAGAATAAATGGAGATTTGATTTCAGCCAAAATACTTGCCTGATGTGTTTTTATTGGGAGTAGCAATAACATTTCCTAAATACAATGTGGAATTAATAACAAGGGACACCAACCTCCAAGAGGGAAAAGTAAACTAAACATATGTTGTTGTGAGAAATTGACACCCCAAAAAAAAAACAAGAAAAAAAATAAATAATAATTTTTGAGTAAATTTTGTGAGGTCTGGCTTTAAGAATAAATCTAATTTATTCAGAAGATCACAAGAAACAAGAAAGACATAAGTTTGTCCGAACTCTGGATAAAGATCTGCAGCAAAAAATAAATTTTAAACACCATTCTAAAGCAAAAAACAATGTGCTGCATTAAACGAGGCAATAACTTGCAGAATGACGAATGTGCTCTCTCCATTAGGAACGCTTGTTTTACCAGAACAAACGCTCCCGTCTCCTAATTCAGTCTGAGCATGCGTGGGTTTTTTATCCGATGGACTTGCCCATAGACGATCGTTTTTTTCTATCGGTTTTTGATCCATCTGAAAATTTTAAAACATGTTCTATTTTTTAAAACCGATGAAAAAAAGACCGATGGGTCCCATACATGATCGGTTTGTCCGATGAAAAAAATCCATCGGACGGTTTTCACCGGTAAAACCGATCGTGTGTACAGGGCTTAAGGGCGATACAACTGGGTTCAAGCATGTTTCCTAACCAAAGGAATCAGATAAGTGTGAAATAAACTGTAGTTTTTGTGTTTATTACATATTCATACAAACAAGTAACAAGTGCCTACCTCTGTTTTCAACAAACAAGCCAACGCAGTTTTGAACAGATTTTAACTTAATGCCATAAATAACAATGCACCATGTGTTAAAAAAAACGCAATCATTACTTTTGTTTTGCTGTATTTTGGAAAAAACCTGTCAATAATTATTCTTTTTTTTGCAATCAGTGTACCTCAAAGTATGCCATAAATCCAGCTTCCTGTGTATATTTAGCACCTGGACCTCCACCAGAAGTTGGAGCACCAAGGCCATTGTTAGAAGGATTTGAGAGTGTGAAGGTTCGTCCATAGGCTGGGAAACCAACCATAAGCTTTTCTGGTGCAGCTCCATTATCCTTCCAGTAATTCATAGCATAATCCTGAAAATTATTTAAAAAATGAATACATATGTTGAGGAAAGGGTACAGATTGTAAAATACATAAAAGATGATTAATAAAACATACCACATTGAAGTAGATATAACCACCCTGATCAGCTGGGCCCTGGAAAAGGGGACTGTCCTCTCCTGTGAACCCTTCCCACGAGCCACGTAGATCATATGTCATTACATTGATGAGGTCCAAGTATCTATTAATGGAACAGAATTTATTAAGACTCTTGCAAAACTCACTTCCATAACCATTAATGCCTTTCTAAATAGAATTATGCAGAATTTAAAGCACGGTTTCAAACCAAAACTTTCTTGAACTAAAATCTTATATTTTATCAATTTTAGCACAGATTTTTGATAAAAATAACACATATACATTGTAAATTAAATTTCACCATGGGGAAAATTTGTAGGGTAGATCAAAAGGGTCCAGATAGTAATGGAGTAGGCAAGAGGAAAATCTGGTAGGGACATCATGGTGGGGAAAATTGGGATTATACTTTTTCTGTGTTTGTGGATGACACAAATCTTTACTGCATAATACAGTCCATGGAACGTTTCTTAATTTGTTAAACTAACAATACATGATTGAGCGAATACAGGGAAATGGAAGTTCCATGTGGATAAATGTAAGTACTCTATTTGGGGGTTAAAATATGCAGGCAACATGGGTGTAAATCAGGGGTTGAATTTGGCATATTTGTGTGATGGCATATGTCTTTTTCAGCCTAAATATGTAACTAAAAGTGATCTCTATAACACTCCCGAATGTTAAGCATTTGAGCTTTTCAGGAACTTCTTTGGATATGTTTGTTTGCAGTAATACACCTATTAATTTAATAGATCTTCCTAGAGAAAGAAGCTAAACACTGATAACAATTTAGTATTTCTTAAATAATAAAAATTCTGCTGGGGAAAATAGGTTTAGAATTCTAAAATCAGATAAATATTGTTCTATATATAAATTTTCTAGGCACCTTTAATGGTATATTCCTTGATCTACCCAAAAAAATATAATTTGCATAAAATTTGTCAGCCACCGTTATAGCACATAAACAACATAGAATCCTCTAGATCTCTTTTTATTACAAAGTAGATCATCCAGCTACCATTATAATATCTAATCTTTTATTAAAAGATACAGTATATAATATATTATAACATACACTGTTTCTCCAGTCACCGTCATAACGTCACAGAATCCTCCAGACATTTTTATAATATAGAGTTCTCCAGCTACCATTATAATATCTATTAGAATTCTTCAACCACCTTATAACATTTAGACCTCATAACATCATTATAATATAATATAGAATCTTCCATACAACCTTAGAAGTAATATAAAGTAGAATGCTACAGCTACCTTTTTAACATTGAATCTTCAATCCACCATTATATTATAACATAGATTGCTACAGCTATCATAACATCCACATCCCCTATTGTAAATAAATCAGCCATGAAGTCCCAAATAGGAATTACCTATAGCCCCCATCTAGCCTTTGTTGTTGTTTTTGGAGCAGCTAGCAGCAGCCATCTGACTGTCATTCCAGCACTGCTCCTGCTGCTTTCTGTTCCTGACCCACACAGAAGTGGGGGCATCTTTTAGGAAATGGAATGTGCCAGCCCTGTTGGAGGCAGAAGGCATACTGAGAAAAACTGGCTGCTGATATAGTGCTACATGTGGTGCCTAATCTGTCACCACTATGCTATTTTCTATCTTTTGAACACGATTACAGAGAGTTGGCAAAGTACATCATGTATACATAGGTGCAAAACATATTATATATGGAGTAAAATTGTAGACACTTGTACAATAATGGCAACCATAGACAGAAGACCTGAGTCATCTGCCAGGAGTGCTGGGGTGCTTGCCCAGGTACAAGGGCCTAGCGACATTGCTGATCTTAATTTTACTTCAAATAATGGTATATCAGGCTAGGATATTTAAACTAATCAGGAATGGTCATTTTAAGGCTAATGATCATTACAGAGTTAAATTATTGTGTAAACAAAATACACTTAACCAGTGGGTCTACTTCACACACCATTAGTAATACTGTATGTGATTCCTCATAGGAATTTATTTTATAGTCTTCATAGGAACTGGATAAAATGTACATATTTAGTTCAGTTGAGATATAGCAGATAATCTTGCATCTCATCCAGTCCTAACAGTATTTGCATCAATGTTTGTTAGGATGTTTCATTTTTCCAAAGATGTGATTCTCATATGACTTTGCTTACGCCCCGAGTCTCAGTGATGTAAAAGATATATATGCCAAATTTCAAGAAGATTGGATAATATTTAGGGGTTACACACATTGATCACTTTTATCACAAACTAGTGAAATTTCTAACATTGAACCAAGTGTACAAAAGAAGAAAAAAAAGATTCATATAAGAAAAAACATTACAAAGCTATCGCTGAAATCAAGACAGTTATACTGGAAGACTCATCTCCATCTTCACAAGCACCTAGTGACAAAGAGGCTGAGTTTTCGCCTCCAGCAACGAAAAAATTACATTCAAGTCCTAGATTAAAACCTCTTGATCAGACACTCACGTCTACTTGGGATCGAGAACAGCTATCTATTCGACAAGCAAGTACTTCATTTATAGCAACTGCAAACAGCTTGGCCACGATGTTTCAAAAATTTCCATATCTCCAGCTACCGTTTACCGAGCTCGGGCCATCAATAGAAGTAAAATGGCAAAGAAAATCGAAGAGTCACTCTTTGAAAATCCTCCTCATTTGGTCTTGCTTTGGGATAGTAAACTGTTGCCCTCAGTTGCCCATGGGCATATCAAAACTTTGGAAGATAGAGTTGCAGTTCTAGTGACTGGCAAAGATTTTGAGCACTTGCTTGGCATACCTGTTGCCCTGAAAGCCACTGGTGAGCAGATGGCTGAAGTAGTTATTCGGGAAGTGGACCATTTTGGGCTACGTGACAATATAATCGGTATATCTTTTGATACTACAGCATCTAATACAGGACTGATCCAAGGGGCATGTACCAGAATTGAAAGAGAAATCGGACGAACATTGTTGTGGTTGGCTTGCCGTCATCACATCCATGAACTAATATTGAAAGGAGTGTTTGAGGATTGTTGTGGCATACATCAAGTGGTCCTGACATCCAGTAAAAGGAAGTGAAACGATTAGAGGGTAAAAACATGGATTTTGAAGGAAAAGACCTGAGCCATTTCGTTACTAATAAAACAAAGACGTTCTTTGAATTGTTTGGGATCCACGACGTGACAGAATACTGCAGTGATTCTCTAAGAAGCCATGTGAAAGCTCTTAAGGTTGTCAATGATACCGCAGAAAGAGGAATTGCTCTGATAAAAAAGTATAACGAATCGGTCAGGGATGAACAACAAAAACAATTCTTGTTGAGGGTAGTTGAGCATCACAGAAAAGTTGTCACCAATGCAACAAAACAAGGGATTGCATCGTTCAAAGTTGATTAATATAACACGTTTTGCCTATCATATTACCTATTAATCTTAGTGTATAGTTTTAATAGTATTTTAAGTTTATGATTTCTAGTTTTCCCAATAAAAGTAATTAACATTGAAAAATCTTATTTTTTGCCTACTTTTACAAAACAGATCAAAGTGTGCAACCTCTAAATATTATCCAATCTTCTTAAAATTTAGCATATATATCTTTTACATCACTGAGACTCGGGGCATAAGCAAAGTCTGCAAAAATTTTACAGTTTATTTTTTACCTTAGAAAATGAAACAACCTAATGTTTATTCAAATACTGTTTCCAAGAAAGGAACATTTAGACAAAACAGTTTTTACCAAGTTTAAATGCAATGAGCTGAAGGAGGCAGGCTTTCACCATATACATTCATGGGCACTTACTGAGATAACTGGGGAATCTGGTATGCATTTTCAATTGTTGACTTGCCAGCAGACACTGCAGCAGACATGAGTAGACGAGGTCTGTTGGTCTGACTTGCTTCCTGAACAAATGCAGCATTCATTTCCTACAGAAAAGAAGAAATATTAATAGAATGCAGAACTGCCTACACCTGTATAAAAATGAAACATAGAGCAAATATTGGATGCTTGCCTATTTAAATAACACCTGTGCTGAAAGAAACATTTAGCCCTGGTTCACATTGGTGTGATTTGACATGTCAAATCGGCAGCATTTTCTGGCAATTTCCGGCAATGGCACCATCCTAATCGGTGCGACGTCGCATCTGCGGCGCTGCACCGATTTCAAAAATAGGATTTTTTGTACTCACCGTAAAATCCTTTTCTCTGAGTTAATGGACCGACACAGCTTCTCTATTGACAAAGTGGGTATTATCCGTTATTTAGGAGTGACTAGGCAGAAAAAACTTATAAAAAGTGTTGCATCACACCTTCTACAGTACCGCCCAGGGGGCGGACCCCCCGGGTATATCCCCTCACTCTGCATCTCGCAGATCAGATTGTCAAAAAGCAGTACAAACTTAAAAGGAGGGGTGGGTGCTGTGTCGGTCCATGAACTCAGAGAAAAGGATTTTACGGTGAGTACAAAAAAATCCTATTTACTCTTTCGTTCATGGACCGACACAGCTTCTCTATTGACAAAGTGGGACGTCCCAAAGCAGTGTCAAAGAAAAAAACGAGGGGTGGTAACAGCATAAAGTAAACTTCACCCCAAACACAAAACAGCACTCTTCCAACGGAGGAGTTACAACTCTAAACAGCCGCCTGCAAAACTTTGCGGCCAAAAGAGGCATCCGAAAATGCACCTACATCAACCTTGTAGAATTTTGTGAAAGTGTGAGCGGACGACCAAGTCGCCGCTTTACATAATTAGGAAACAGACGCTTGATGTCGGAAAGCCCAAGAGGCCCCTATTGACCTGGTCGAATGCGCCGTGACAGGAAAGGGGGGCGCTTGACCCTTTAAGGCGTAGGCCTGGATTACTATCTGTAGGATCCATCTAGAGATGGTGGCCAATGAGACTGCTAGACCCTTCTTGGGACCAGCCACCGAAACAAACAGTGAGTCTGACTTCCGGAACAGGGAAGTAGCAGATAGGTATACTCTCAAAGCTCAGACAATGTCCAAGGAATACAACGCCGACTCCTTAGGATTCGACGGATGAGGACACAAGGATGGAAGTACAATGTCCTCGTTGAGATGAAAAGCCGAAACGACTTTAAGAAGGAAGATAGGGAGCCCTGCAGGACAAGGCTGCCAGCTCAGAAACTGTAACAGCAACCAAAAAGACCACTTTCTGAGAAAGTGTCAATAAGGGAATATCCCTAATATTCTCAAACGGTGGTTTCTGAAGCACCGAGAGGACCAGGTTCAAGTCCCACGGAGGTAGCGGGGGACGGACCGGAGGGGCCACATGTCATATCTGCCCCTTAATAGTACTTAAGGCAAGCCTTTGGTCCACCCCATGCTGTAAAAACAGCAGGAGTCTGGAAACCAAATAAATACGCAGATGCCACTTCATTTCCTCACACATGGAAATGTAGGCCTTCCACGTGCAATGATAAACCTTCCTAGAGGATGGATTCCGAGCACTTCTTATAGTAGAGGTTACTGAATCTGCTAGACAGAAAAAATCTGATCTGCGAGATTCAGAGTGAGGGGATATACCCGGGGGGTCCGCTCCCTGGGCGGTACTGTAGAAGGTGTGATGCAACACTTTTTACAAGTTTTTTCTGCCTAGTCGCTCCTAAATAACGGATAATACCCACTTTTTCAATAGAGAAGCTGTGTCGGTCCATGAACGAAAGAATAAAGTACTTTCTGTACTACTTTTTGCGATTTCAGCCTGCGATTTACATTGACATCTGTGCAGAAACTGCATAAATGTTTCTGTAATCGCGGCAGAAATCGCGACTGACAAGCCGGAGTGAAATTCAGCTGAACTCGCACGGCTTCTCTCCTGCAGCCCAGTGTGAACCTGGGCTCAAGCTACCATTACTGTCCTTTCCTCAGGTGAATGCTATTTGCCAAGCAGTCATTCTGATCTAATGGCTTCAGTGACTCAATTCTAATAATACTGACAATAATAGTAATAACAATAAATTTTACTTAACAAAAAAAAGTAGAAAACTTCAATTTTGCCTCCAAAAAAATAACTGCTGATATTTCTCAACAGCATTTTTCAGTTTGAACAAGTGGCATGTATTGTGTGTTTTTCTGCTAATATAACAGATCTCTGGAGCTTACCATTACAAACATGAGCATTCTTTTCATCATATGATCCACAGCTTCCTCTTCTGAAGTATGCCAGGGGGGTAAATTATAAGAAATGTAACATGCATTTCTAATTTATTACTAATGAATGCTATGCATTACTAATTATTATTATTGTGAGAAACTCAAGGGAATGCTTCAAAAGTGTTTAATAAGTGATTTCCCTGATCCTTTTACAATATATCTTTATAGTGTATTACACACTACAAGGAAGAGGTCCAGCACTTCTTCTATAGCACATGTGTCAAACACAAGGCCCGGGGGCCGAAACTGGCCCTTCAGGCTATTTCATGTGGCCCTCACACCTCTCCTGTGGCATCGCCCTCCTCTCCCTGCCCCCCCCCCCCCCGTCCCAGCAGTCGGCAGCAGATAGGAGGACAGAACACCTCCACCAGATCCTTCACTTCTCCGTGCAGCCTCATTTCTGCCTCCCCTGGTCTTCACATTCAGCAGTCTCTGACAGGTGACTTCAGCCCTCCTCTGGTCCTCCTCCAGACCTCGCACTTTCTGCTTCCTAGCTCTGCCCCCAGCTTCTTCCCGGCAGCAACACAAGGCAAAGAGGGTGCACTGTGATGTAAGGGATGGTGGGGGACTCTTGGTTTCTGATGGTAGGAGTGCATCCAATATCTAGCATCTAGTCTTGCATATACAGAGTAATATACAATACTGGCGCTTTAGTTGTCATAAGGACAATACATATATAATTTACCACAGAAGTCCTTTTAGCTGTGCGAAGAGCTTGGGTGTGAGTTTAAACAATCCTGGGATGTAACTGGGCAGCCTTACTGAGGGAGCCGAAGCCAGACTCCAAACATATAAAACAGAGAAAAAGACAAAAAAGGCGCCACTTAGTTAAAAACTGTCACACTTTTATATCACAATAATATCAAAGCACTCACTCTTAGGTAAACTGTAACAGGCACATGAACGGTCTGGTCTGCGATCGTACTCCACTTGCTGGCAGTCTCAATGAGAAATGACATCCATGTATGCTGAGCGAGAAGCTGCTTGACAAAGATGGGTGCAGTGATTTAAAACGTCTCTCTGCTTTAACATCGAAACGCGTTGCATGCTGGTCGTGACGTCACTCCGCTGAGCGTTGCGTCTCAGTCAGACTCCGAGTTTGCGTCCCAGCCCTCCTCCTGGTTCATTGAGAGACTATCCGGATACATCTGCATGGATATCACACCGGCTTCTCGCTCAGCATACATGGATGTCATTTCTCATTGAGACTGCCAGCAAGCGGAGTACGATCGCAGACCAGACCGCTCATGTGCCTGTTACAGTTTACCTAAGAGTGAGTGCTTTGATATTATTGTGATATTAAAGTGTGACAGTTTTTAACTAAGTGGCGCCTTTTTTGTCTTTTTCTCTGTAGTCTTGCATATACAACCGGCCCTTTGAGGGCAGCCATAATGCTGATGTGGCCCACAATAAAAATTTAGTTTGACACCCCTGTTCTATAGTGTCTTTCATCATAACAAGGGCAGCAAAGCAAACAACCCCAATTCAATATCACTGTAAATGCTCTACACCAGTGGTCATCAACCCTGCCTTAGGGCCCACTAACAAGCCAGGTTTGCAAGATAACTGAAATACATCACAGGTGATATCATTTGCTGCTCAGTGATTGCAATATTCTAGTCTGCATCTCCCTAAGAACATACATAAAATCTGGCCTGTTACTGGGCCCTGAGGACAGGGTTGATGACCACTGCTCTACAGCAGTGTTTCTCAACTCCAATCCTCAAGGCGCACCAACAGGTCATGTTTTCAGGATTTCCCTCAGATAAAACAGCTGTGGTAATTACTAAGGCAGTGAAACTGATCAAATCACCTGTGCAAAATAATGGAAATCCTGAAAACATGACCTGTTGGTGCGCCTTGAGGACTGGAGTTGAGAAACATTGCTCTACAGTATGGTGGAAAATAATACGTTAAAGGACCACACAGTGAAAAAGAAAAAACTTGCACTTGCTATTTTAAAAAATGTATCACTTAAAGTGGATGTAAACCCGATTCATGAAATTTGACCTGGGCACATCTATCTGTAGTGTTTACTTATCGCTCTCCAAAGCCCTAAGTCCTGTGTCTTTCTGCTGCTTCGTTTCTCTGTTATCAACATGATGACTTCTGACAAGTTCTCCGATACGGGAGATAAAAAGCAGCTGAAAATTTGTATCGGGTAGGTTGCTATAAATAGATTAGCAGAGAGCTGATATATTCACAGCACAGCTCTGCATGTTTCGTTCTTCCTCTGTCTATGTTGAGGGGGGATGTGTGCCTTTTCTCCAATCAGCTGTCACACATGCCAAGACTGCCCTCCCACTGCTGAAAAAATTCTAACACAATGTTTACATTCTAAAGAATATAGCAAGCTGAAGACAGCAGATATGCATGTAAAACTTATGTAGGGAGATGTGTTTCATCTCTGTGTATCATCTGAGGCTGTTCACTTCACTGGGTATAGCAGAGTGTTTATATCCACTTTAAAGCACCCATCTGACCTAGTCCTAAAACAGTAACCCTTAGCAAAATGTCACAGAGAGATAGTGACTTTATACTTTTTTTGCAATTGAAAATCAGATTATGCAAACACCAACATGAGCTGATATGGGCAGAAAGTGGTAGGATATAATTTGTGAAAGCACAAAGGCTCATTGGGTGTACCACTGACTTTCATGACAGCTAGATTGTTTGTGAAACAATTTTTTTTGAGCAAAGGATTGTGATGTATACTGGCCCTGAGAATCAAAGTGCCAAAGTGGTTATTGTTTGTAAGCAAATATCCAAGGCTGGGGGTCAAAAGATTCTTCTCCCAAAAACTGAAATGGGTAGTTTAGTATGCAATCTACAATGCAAGCTTCTTGTAATAAAAAAATAGGCATAAAAACATTGTCACACTGCCCTAATTTTGAGCTTTTAACTGTACAAAAAATGTTTTATACCTGCAGCAGGACAGAGAAGAGCTGCTGGGTTTCTGGAGGACTTCCTCTGTCTGAGTCTCCAGGATACTCCCAGTCGATATCCAGGCCATCAAAGCCATACTGCCTCAGAAAACTTATTACAGAATTGATAAAAGTCTGACGGTTTGCAGAACTGGAAACCATGGTATTAAACCTGAAATAAAGGCAATATGTTGTTTTGTTGTAAGTGACCGTGATAAGCTTATTTCGAGGACTTAAATAACATGTATGACAAATAATATTTTATTACCCAGAGGTTCCATAGTTCCAGCCTCCAACAGATAGAAGTGTTTTCAGTTCACTGTTGCTGTAAACAAAAACAGGTGGACATTTTTTGTGGTTGATAACCAATAAAATATTCAATATCTGCAACTTTTAATCAAAGACAAAATTGCTGGAGATGTCAAAAAGAAAAAGGGACTACATATTTTTTGTCTTGTCCAGAATTGGAAAAAAAATTGGACCCTGCTCTATTTCTCCTCCATGTCTTGAATATTCCGGAGAAAATGTATAACAAATCAGTCCTACGCCACCTCTTTAATGCTGCCAAATCGTGCATTGCACTGCGTTAGAGACAGGCATAAGGCTTATTCGAAAACATGGGCCCATTGGAACATATTCACATTCTTGGAGGAAGGGAAGGCCCTCTTCGGGAACCTATCTTATCCACTCACTTGATTTAATGTGGAAAAATGCTTTATCCTGTACAATCATGGTGGCAGAAACAACTTGACCCAAGAGAGGCGACCCCCCTAATCCACACATAGTAGGTAAGGTTGAAAAAAGACACAAGTCCATCAAGTCCAACTTATGTGTGTGATTATATGTCAGTATTACCTTGTATATCCCTGTATGTTGTGGTCATTTAGATGCTTATCTAATAGTTTCTTGAAACCATCTATGCCCCCCGCTGAGACCACCACCTGTGGAAGGGAATTCCACATCCTTGCCGCTCTTACCGTAAAGAACCCTCTACGTAGATT
Source organism: Rana muscosa (assembly GCA_029206835.1). Taxonomy (NCBI): domain Eukaryota; kingdom Metazoa; phylum Chordata; class Amphibia; order Anura; family Ranidae; genus Rana; species Rana muscosa. Next base: position 348,431,298 of record CM055117.1, on the reverse strand, counting down.
AAGGTTAAACCTCTTCTCTTCTAATTTTAATGAGTGGCCACGTGTCTTGTTAAACTCCCTTCTGCGAAAAAGTTTTATCCCTATTGTGGGGTCACCAGTAATGGTATTTGTAAATTGAAATAATATCCCCTCTCAAATGTCTCTTCTCCAGAGAGAATAAGTTTAGTGCTTGCAACCTTTCCTCATAACTAATATCCTCCAGACCCTTTATTAACTTTGTTGCCCTTCTTTTGTACTTTCTCAATTCCAGTACATCCTTCCTGAGGAATGATGCCCAGATCTGGACAGCATACTCTAGGTGTGGCCGGACCAGAGTCTTGTAGAACGGAAGAATTATTGTTTTATCTCTGGACTTAATCCCCTCTTTAATGCATGCCAATATTCGGTTTTCTTTGTTAGCAGCAGCTTGGCATTGCATGCCATTGCTGAGCCTATCATCTAGGACCCCCCAGCTTCTTTTCCATCCTAGATTCCCCCAGAGGTTCTCCTCCCAGTGTATAGATGGCATTTATATTTTTGCCCCCCAAATGCATTATTTTACATTTTTCTACATTGAACCTCATTTGCCATGTAGTTGCCCACCCCATTAGTTTGTTCAGATCTTTTTGTAAGGTTTCTACATCCTGCGGAGAAGTTATTGCCCTGCTTAGCTTAGTATCATCCACAAATACAGAGATTGCACTGCTTACCCCATCCTCCAGGTCGTTTATGAACAAATTAAAGAGGATTAGTCCCAGCACAGAACCCTGGGGGACCCCACTACCCACCCCTGACCATTCCGAGTACTCCCCATTTATCACCACCCTCTGAACTCGCCCTTGTAGCCAGTTTTCAATTCATGTACTCACCCTATGGTCCATTCCAACCGACCTTATTTTGTACAGTAAACGTTTATGAGGAACTGTGTCAAATGCATTTGCAAAATCCAGATACACCAAATCTACGGGCCTTCCTTTATCTAGATGGCAAGTCACCTCCTCATAGAAGGTTAATAGATTGGCTTGGCAAGAATGATTCTTCATGAATCCAGGCTGATTACTGCTAATGATACCATTCTCATTACTAAAATCTTGTATATAGTCCCTTATCATTCCCTGCAAGAGCTTACATAGTATTAATGTTAGGCTAACTGGTCTGTAATTCCCAGGGATGTATTTTGGGCCCTTTTTAAATATTGGTGCTACATTGGATTTTCTCCAATCAGCTGGTACCATGCCAGTCAGTAGACTGTCAGTAAAAATTAGGAACAATGGTCTGGCAATTACTTGACTGAGTTACCTAAGTACCCTCGGGTGCAAGCCATCTGGTCCCGGTAATTTATTAATATTAAGTTTCCCAGGTCTAATTTTAATTCTGCCCTCTGTTAACCATGGAGGTGCTTCCTGTGATGTGTCATTAGGATAGACACTGCCATTTTGGTTACTGAAGCCCCCCGATTCCCTTGTGAAGACAGAGGAGAAGAATAAATACCTTTGCCATCTCCCCATCCTTTGTAACCAGATGTCCTTCCTCATGCTTTATGGGGCCAATATGGTCTGTCCTCCCTTTTTTCCTGGTTATATACTTAAAGAATTTCATGGGATTTTTTGCTCTCCTCTGCTATGTGTCTTTCATTTTCCATCTTAGCCGCCCTAATTGCACCCTTAGATTTTTTGGTGCATTCTTTATAAAGTCTGAATGCTGATGATAATCCCTCAACCTTGTATTTTTTGAAGGCCTTCTCCTTTGCTTTTATATAAATTTTTACATGGGAGTTAAGCCATCCTTTTGCTCACTCTTTTAAATGTATTACCCAATGGGATGCATTGGCTAATGCCTTTATTTAATATGCTCTTAAAGCAAACCCAATTCTCCTTCGTGTTCTTTGTTCCTAAGATTTTATCCCAACTTATGCCTTCTAGCAAGGTTCGTCGTTTAGGGAAGTTGGCTCTTTTGAAATTCAGTGTCTTTGTATTCCTCTTATGTTTCCTATTTGTGTGATTTATACTGAAGCCAATTGACCTGTGATCGCTGTTACCTAAATTGCCCCATATTTCCACATCCGTGATCAGGTCCGTATTGTTGGTATTCAGTAGATTTTGCTATTGCTGGGTTTGACGGAAAGGGTCACTTTATGCATGTAGTCTTCTAATGTGATCTACTGCTCTGTGAATGCTGGATACTTTAAATAAAGAACTTTAAAAAAAAATGTGTATCTCTAATTAAACTATCAGTGAACTGTCCTGCCATATTTTGTTTATTTGGTAGCTGAATAAAGTATAATTACTGGCTAAATCCAAAATGTAAGTTTACATACTATTTTTTCAGGCCATTGAAGGAAGCATAGAGGGTTGGATCATTCCATTCAAACGTCTGAATCTGGTTGTTGGTCATAGTGGCAAAGGCGTAGATCAGGTGAGTACACATGCAGGGGTCCACATTATCTGGCATGTACTTTGCAGCTCCAGGGTAGTACTGGGCCCAGTTGGTAAAGTAGCATACCAACTTGAAAGAAGAGCCTGGTTAGGTAAGGAAAGAATGATACTCAATGCAGCACTTAAAAAGTGAATCACTTCTACAAAAATGCTCTATAGTGGAAAATAATGAAATTTGGAAATTTTTTAGCTCTTATGCCGCGTACACACGATCGATTTTTTCGACGGTGAAAACACCGTCGAGAAAATCGACGTTAAAAACGAGGAACAGCTTGTTCCCCTCACACACGGCCGTTTTAAATGTCTTTTTTTTTTTGGTCGAAAAAAACGACCGTGTGTGGGCTCCGCGGCAGTGTTTCCCTATGGGAAAAAACATGTTCTAATTTTTCTCGTCGTTTTTAATGCTGTTTATCTCGTCGAAAAAAACGACAGAAAGCCCACAGACTATCGTTTTTCTCGTCGAATGGGAAAAATTTTGTTTTTTTCGACGGGAAAAACGGCCGTGTGTACGCGGCATGAGGCATAGACATGTATCTATGACCCTGAAGAACAGAGCTCAATGTAAATGAAAGCAAATCTACCTAAACTCACATATTTTACTGGATATTTTATACAAGAACACGGAAACAATAAGCTATGAAACATCTAGAAACTTAAACATGAACTAGTACTAGGAACAAAATACATTTTGAGGTATTTCTAGCATGAAAAAAGCCCAGACGTTTGATTGGGCTGATGCTAAGCAGTGGGCATAGCTTGTGGTTTGTTTAGGCAGGCCACCCATGCAGTAGCCAGTACAGAGCAGATGACACATGCTGTGCCTGACCTATGTCCTGAAGAATGCTGAGTGTTCTTGGGTATAAGATTCTCCTTCAAAGTACAATATGGGTGCAGCTGAGGAGCCATATTAGTTGTCTAGATCCAGTTTTACACTAATGTATTGCCAAGGATGACCAGATTTCCCCAAATGGGCTGCACTCATACTATAAGATGTATAGAATCAAGCAGTTACAAGCACTGTCACTAAAAGGTATTATGACAAGCGGCTTGTTTGAGATAGTAATATTTCCTAAACAATGTGGCTCAAGTTGTGAGAACTGTAATTTAGAAATCAGGCACTTGATCAAGTTTATTTTACAGGCAAGGGATGTGGTAACCGAGCCAGCTGGGCATGTATGACCTTTCTGTGCATTAAACTTGCCCTTGTCATTGGTTTCTAAATTCAATACATATACAGTATAAACAAGGTTGTTACAATCAGTGCTGTGTCTTATGCTACTTCAGTATGCAATATAGGGTTCCAAGATTTTGCCTTGATATGTTTTAGACTATGTCTTCCTTGGAGCTGAATGCAGAAGATGATAATGCTTCACCTTTGCTCAGAACACTCTCCCTAATAGTTTCCTTTTAGGGGAAGCAGTGAAAATCAAAGGGAAGCCATGGCCCAAACAATGCACGGAATAAATATGTATTTAGTGTGTGCCTTTATGTTTCTTGGGCTATGTCCTAATAGGAGCTAGATGCAGAAGATGACAATACTTCACCTTCACCACTCTCCCCAATAGGCCCCTTTCAGGGGAAAAACAATGTAAGTCATTGGGAGGCATGGTTCAAACATTGTATACAATAAAGTAGTATGTGTTGAGCTTGTGCCTGGATGTGTCTTAAGCCCTGTACACACGATCGGATTTCCGATGGAATAAAATCCGATGGATTTTTTTATCGGATTTCCGATGAATCTGACTTCCAGCAGTTTTGCCTACACACCATCAGTCAAAAATCCAACCGTCCCAAACGCTGTGACGTAAAACACTCAGACGAGCCGAGAAAAATGAAGTTCAATGCTTCTGAGCATGCGTCGAGTTGATTCTGAGCATGCGTGTGTTTTTTCTCCGATGGAGTTCCCCACAGACGATGGGAATTTGCTATCGTTTTTTTTTCCATCGGATAAATTTAAAACATGTTCTATTTTTAATCACCTATGGGAAAAAGACCGATGGGGCCCATACACGATCGGTTTGTCTAATGAAAAAAGTCCATCAGACTGTTTTCATCTGTAAAACCGATCGTGTGTACAGGGCTTCAGGCTATTTCTTCATAGAAGTTGGATGCAGAAGATGAACATGCTTCATCTTTGCTCAGGACACTCTACCAACTGACCCCCTTTCAAGGGAAATTATGTAAGTCATTGGGGAAGCATGGCCCAAACATTGAATGCAATGAAATATGTATTGAGCTATTCAAGCACAAGGTCAGACCCCATATTTGAAGGCACTTGGAATGTATCAGAAAAGCCTTCCTCTTTGAGACAAGTTTTTGGGAAAAATAAACCAGCTGCATTCACTAAACTTAGCAGTAAGTGTAAGTCATAGGTGTGCGCACAGGGTGTGCCAGGTGTGCCCAGGCACACCCTAATCACCCTGTGCAGCACAGATTCCCCCTATTGCTTCCCTTTCCTCCCACAGCGCGTCCGGCTTCCCTCCTCTCCTTTCCTGCCAGCTGTTACTGTGGAGATGTTTTAGGATGAGTGGGGGAAGGGGCCGGTAAATATTTAATCCACCGGCCCCCTTCCTTTCTGAATGAACATTGTGAGTTATCGGTAATGTGTGTTTGAGCTTTGGGGTGCACACCCTAATGCAATAGGCTGCGCACACCTATGGTGTAAGTAGTTCTGTCCATGAACCTGTGCTCTAATTAAAAGGCAATATTTTTTTTTACTTACCTAACTGCACATGCAGTAGGAGGGCCAAACCTGAAATATAAATATTTGGGAAAAAGATGAGTAATATCACCACAAGCAAAAAGACCTCAGATTATATTGGAGTGAGTTATGAGAAACGTACCCGCTAGGAGCAGCTTGTTCATCTTGACGAAGTAGGTACCTTAATGTCAGCTCTCATTTATATAGGCATCAGTCACCTTCAATTTCTCAAAGAATGTCCTGCACACATTGCTTTTATTGACATCAAAGATAAAGCATGATTTTAAATATGTAATTACTGTACAGCAGTGTTTCATATTTTAGGTCAAGTTGCTTACACTAGCTAGCTGGATGTGCCCCAATACAAATCACTCAATCTGAGATGTTGGTTAGAATTATGACACTGGCAAAGCTTATAAAGGGAAACTAATCAGATGTTATGTAAGAAACTGCTTATCAGAAAGTATGTATGCATCATATCTTTGAATCAGCTTCTATGTTTCCAGCATACAAATATGAAAGACATAGGAACCGTTGATGTTTTGCAATGCTTTTAAGCATGGGCATGTGGCAAAACACATCAGTAAAACAATGTTTTCAATATTCTGATTAACAATAGAAAGGATCCCCACTGTCCGCTTACAAGAAGTCGGTGTTGAGACACTTGATTAACGCTGCCAGGGCATGTATTCCCCCCTGTGGAAATCGCCATATCTACCTACTTCAGGGCAATGCCTTTTTAACCACTTCAGCCCGGAATGTTTTACCCCCTTCCTGACCAGAGCACTTTTTACAATTTGGCACTATGCTGCTTTTTTTCATAAATCTCTTTATTAAATGTTCCTCTTTTTCTTCACATATTACATCATACATTTTACATATTATACATCCTATTATCTTAAATTAGATTATACATCCTTCATCATACATTTCACCTCTAACAATTCAATTGTTTCAAACTATAAAGAAAAAAAAAAAAAAAAAAGATTTAACCCATCAGTCCTCACATTCAAAAAAATATAGGTTGAAACCCTTTCATCCATTGGTGTAGTTCTATCCCAATTCCGCACCCCTCTCCCCTGCAGCTGTCATAGGATTTTCTATCCAATTTGCCCAGATTTTCTCATATTTCTCTTCCTTTCCTCTGTTGTAATATGTCTCCTTGTACAATGCCAGATTGTTATTTATTAAGTTTTTCCATTGTGCCAGTGGGGGAGCTTCGGCCTTCTTCCAATTCAATACTATTGCCTTTCTTGCATAAAAAAGGAGGAGGCAAAGCTGTGTTCTTTTTTCTATAGAAAGCGTATTTTCCCCAACTAGCCCAAGTAGACAGATCTCTGCCTCTGGGTCCAGTTTAACTGACGTCACTCTATCAATTATTCTCAGGATCTCTCTCCAAAATATCATTATCTTTGGACAAGTCCAGAAAATATGGATAAAGTTTCCAGGGGTACCTGCACACCTCCAGCAGTTTTGAGAATTAGATGGTGATATTTTAGATAGTTTATACGGTGTAAAATAACTTCTATGTGTTATTTTGAATTTTATTAATTTGTCTCTAAGTGAAATTAAAATTTGAAATGGGAATTTATATATCTTTCCCCAGTTTTCTGCTGATAATCCTGGAATATCTCTTAACCAGCACTCGCTCAGTTTGTTCATATCTGATTGTTCAATCTTTAATAGATAGTTATATAGATTTGAAATCATCCCCCTTTCTCTTTTTTTTCTCATCATCTTTTCTAAGCCCGTTTCTATTAACTGGGGGATACCCTGTGGGAACTGGGCTGACAACGCACATGTTAGCTGAATATATCTAAATAAATAGCTCTCAGGGATGTTCCAATTTTTCTCATATCTGCAAATGGAGCTATTTTCCCCTCATGTATTACCTGCGATATTTTCTTGATTTTAAATTTTGTCCATACTCTAGGATCTGGGATAGAAGCAAAATGCCTAAGCTGCGGATTTCTCCATAATGGGGTATTTGGGGATATGTCTGTTTTTAAATTACTCTCTCCTATCATGCCAGCCTTCCATGCTTTTACTGTCGTTATCATTGATGGAGTTAGATTTCGGCTATTTTTCATCCCGCAAAATGGTAGTGCCTGCAGTGCCTCCAGAGACTGTACCACCGCAGCCTCCATTACTGTGGCGGGATCGTGCCTGTCAGGACTCAGCCACCTTCCTACTGTTACCAGCTGTGCTGCTAGATAGTACCTGTATAGATCTGGGAAAGCCAACCCTCCTTGTGACACCGGGCGCATAAGTGTATTTAGTTTTATTCTAGCTAATTTATTTTGCCATATAAATGAAGATAATTCACCATGTATCTGTGTAAAGAAACTTTTTGATAACCATTGTGGTGAGTTTCTAAACAAGTATAACAACTGAGGAAGAATCTTCATCTTTATCAAATTTATACGTCCTAGTAAGGATAGGGGTAGTTTTTCCCACATTTTAATTTTTTTTCTATTTTCCTGTAATACTGGATCTAAATTCAAACTTTTGAATTTTTCAACCTGTCGTGATACAACTATACCCAAATATTTAAATTCTGCTACCCATTTTAATGGGAGATTTGGGGTCGCTGTATCTTGTGCTCCTCGATCTATAGTAAATAACAATGATTTACCCCAGTTTACCTTAAGTCCTGTATATAGTGAGAAGGTATTTAATAACTCTAACGCCCCATTCAGTGACGGACCCGCATCTTTTAGGAATAGCAGCATATCATCTGCATATAGGGCAACCCTCTCTTCCAGCCCTCCTATTCGGAGTCCCTGGATCTCTTGTGGCATCCTTAGAGCCTCTGCCACTGGCTCTATTGCTACCGCAAATAATGCTGGAGAGAGAGGGCAGCCCTGTCTTGTACCTCTGTACAGCTCAAAGAAAGGTGATAGCCTTCCCCTGAGTTTAACTGCTGATATAGGTCTCCTATATATTGTTTGAACCCAGCTAATAAATTTTGAGGGAAACCCCATTCTCCTAAGTATTTCCCATAGAAAGGGCCATTCTATAGTGTCAAAGGCCTTTTCTATATCCAGGGAAACTACCGTCCTAGATCCTTCACAGTTGTGGTGTGCATGTATATTCGTAAATAATCTACGTAGATTTACATCTGTCGTCCTTTACGGCATAAATCCCGTCTGGTCTGGATCTATAATAGATTTTAATAGAGGATGTAATCTAGATGTTAATATTTTTGTTAATATTTTGAAATCTGTATTTAATAATGCTATCGGCCTATATGAGGGGCACAGTTTTGGATCTTTACCCTCTTTATGTATCAGAGTTATATGTGCCTTTCTCATTGAGTCCGGCAGCATCTCCTTCAGCAGTCCTTCAGAATATACCTTTTCTAATTTTGGAGCTAATATATCTTTTTATTTTTTATAGAATTCGACAGGAATTCCATCTGGCCCTGGTGTTTTTTCCCCTGGGAATGTATTTATGGCTTTTATTATTTCCTCACTTATGATTGGTTTAACCAGTGCCTCCCTCTCCCTGTCTGATAACCACCCTAGGGCTACCCGGTCCAATAGGTCCGACATGGCCCCTGGATGGGAGCCGGAGGGGAGAGAGGAGGTATATAACCCAGCATAGTAATCGCCGAAGGTCTTCAATATCTCATCTGGTTCTTTTACGCTTATTCCTTCTAGCGTTTCTATTTCTACTATGATTGTTGGTTGATATACCTGTTGTGCCAGTCTTGCTAGAAACCTCCCACTTTTGTCTCCCATTTCGAAGATATTTTGTTTCTTTTTATGTATGTCTAGTCTTGTTATCTCCTCCATGTGTAATTGTAATTCTCTTTGTGCGGCCATCATTAAATCAAAATTGGGATTAATTGGGTCTTGACTATATTTTTCTTTTCTACACTCTACCTGTATCTGTAACTGCTGCACCTTAACCTTCTGTTTTTTATTTATTGCTGCAATATTGGAGATATATTGACCCCGTAGATATGCTTTGAATGCATCCCACACTATGTCTATTGAGGATGTTCCCTCGTTGTTTTCCCAGTATTCATTTATTATGGTTATCATTTTTACTGATATTTCTGGGTACACCACCCACTGTGGGGACAGCCTCCACAGTGTTGTGTCTCCAGAGGCAGGAATATGTATTAACACCTGTAGGGGAGCTGTTACGGAGATATTCCTAACCTCGCTTAAATGCTTACTATCAGTGATTAAACCTTTTGTCTATAAAAAATGAAATCAAACGATAACGGTGCAAAAAGAGAAAACAATTACATTTATTTTTACAGAAATGATACCACCTCATAGCAAGATGATACCAATGTTACACGATACATAATAGGAACATTGCTCTAACCTAAAATTATATCACCTATGACCAATGTTACATGATAATACCAACAGGAATATTGCTATGACAAACATGATACCAATGTTACATGATAATATGATTAAGAGAGCAAACGTGAAGTAATATTAATCTTAAACATGGGAGAGAGAGAGGGAGAGAGAGAGAGAGAGAGACAGAGAGAGAGAGACAGAGGGAGAGGCAGAGGGAGAGAGGGAGAGAGAGAGAGAGAGAGAGCAAATTACGTGACCATGTCGTCTGCGTCAGATCTTCATTCGCAAGGGCTTATTATGGCTCTGGCTGACTAATTTATAATCCAAAATCCGATGGTCTCATTGGTTCAAATCTGACCACCTGATTGGTTGAAATCTCAGGTCTCTTTACCTAGCCTGCCCCCTCTAAAGCTGAAATACTGGTTGCTTTATCAGCTTAGTCTAACCAGTTCCCACATTAGCTTGCTAAGGACCCCCTGCGGTGACCGGCCCCCCCAAGACAAAGGACACTTAAGTTTCACCTGAAACCTCCCAACCAACAGGAGATGATACGTCCTTTGTTTACAGTATGGGGGGAGCTCTCTCTCAAAGAAAACATCTTTCAGTAAACTCATAAACAGATTTTACCCGTCCCCTTACATATATATATATATATATATATTGTGACAGCAGGAAGGTAAAGTCACCTGGTTGCATCCAGGGGGGTAGATATATTTCGCCCAGATTCAGGCTTTACGCTGACTTATACAACTAGGTGGAGAGTTGTATAAGCCCAGCTAAGGCTAGTGGGCTCATGGATGACTCATACCTCTAGGGAGAGTGTGGGGCGTCGTGCAGACAGAGATGAGGAGACCAGCTGAACCTTGTCAGCTCATTTAGGCCTCTATAAGAACTCCCAGCTTCATTAGATGTTAGCTCATGCCTGGAACCAGACCTGTGTGGACTGTCTAGGGAGAGTGAACCCCTGTGCGGTGAGGCAAAGCCTGTGTGGCTATTTGTTTGGACTTTTACTAAACCAGGGACTTAGGGACTAGGACAGCACTAGGCTGATCCCAGTTGTTAGTTAGGAAACCTGTATGTTTAGTCAGAGGTCAACTTGACCAGGATTTATTTTGGTTATGTTTCTTTTGCTTTGCTGTGTTTTGTCACTGTAAATAGAAAATAAACCGCACCTTTTTGATTTTGAAAACCACAACCTCCGTTTGCTGGGCCTGTTTTGTGTGGGGAGCCCATCCCGGGAGTCACACACACCCGCTGCCGAGCTAACCCCCTCACAGTTGGTGGAGAACCAGTGGCAGTTTTTTTTTAAGCCAGCATGGAGGAGATACTGAAGCAGCTGGCTCTAGCAAATGCCAATCAACAGCAGACAAATGCAGGTTTGCAAAAGAGCCTTGCAGCTCAACAACAGAGCCTTGCAGCCCAGCAGCAGACAAACGCAACTTTGCAACAGAGTCTGGAGGCTCAGCAACGAGCCCAGCAGCAATCTGAGGCCCGCTTCATAGAACTGTTGCAGAAGCAAGAGCAGAGACTACAACAACAGATGGAAGCAGTAATGCAGCAACGTCCGCAGACCAGTGAGGAAAGCCGTCCCACTAATACCGCGTCCTTTGGGGTGAGTCGTTTATTGACAAAAATGACTGGAGAGGATGATCCAGAGGTATTTTTGACCACATTTGAAAGGACCGCTGAAAGAGAAAAGTGGCCTGAGGAGCAGTGGGCTGGACTGGTGGCTCCTCTGTTAACTGGTGAATCGCAGAAAGCTTACTATGACCTAGAGCCTAACCAAGCAAAAGACTATGTGATGCTAAAAGCTGAAATATTGGCAAGGCTGGGTGTCACCCAGGCTGTCCGGGCTCAGCGTGTGCATAACTGGACTTTCCAGCTTGGAAAACCCCCCAGGTCTCAAATGTATGATCTCATTCACCTGAGCAGAAAGTGGCTACAGCCAGAGACTTTGTCCGCACCAAAGATTGTGGAACGTGTTGTAATGGATCGGTTTTTGAGAGCTCTTCCTACTGCCATCCAAAAGTGGGTAAGCCATGGAGACCCAGAGACGGCCGATGGTCTTGTGGATCGTGTGGAGAAATACTTGGCTACAGAGAACCTGACGGCCTCTTCCAGAGACACTCGGACTTTCCACCCTAAGACCAGACCATCCCCAGGGGCGGATAAGAGGATTCCAAGGGGTGAGGGTGGAGAGAGTGAGAGGGTGGGAGCTCTACCCCAAGTTTGGCGAGAACAGCCTGGGAAATCAGCGGCTCAAGAGGCGGCAAGAAGGATCGTTTGCTACCGCTGCCGGCAAGCGGGACATATTGCAGCCAATTGCCCGGTTGTGGAGGAACCCATGCAGTGTGACTTTCTGACGGGCAGACGTCAGTCGCTGTGTGCGACAGTCGCATGCACTGCCATTCGAGGAACTGAGAAACATTTATGCAAAATGTGTGTTAATGGTAGAAATGTTGTGGTATTGCTGGATTCAGGTAGCCTTGTGACCCTGATAAAGGCTGAGTTAGTTAAAACAGAGGTCTCTGGGAATAGCAAGGTAGCTGTTATTTGTGTGCATGGGGACACCCGAGAGTATCCAGTGACTACAGTGTGTTTCGAGACCCCCAAAGGTACCCTCTCTCATCCAGTGGGCTTAGTATCTCAGTTACCGCATGACGCCATTGTGGGAAGGGATTTTCCGAAGTTCTGGGAACTGTGGGATGATCCTGAGCCCCTCACTGGTGCCCCTATGTACCAGGAATGTGATAGCCAGAACTCCCCTGAGAGTGGTGAGGACTCTCCGGAATTTCCCTTATCAGTATTGGCAGGGGAGACTCAAGAAACTGGAGAGGAGCCCACCTCCTCAGACGAAAACCTACCGTCTGTGGAGTTTTCTGATCTTGAGGTTCACAGGGAAAACTTTGCCACAGAACAGTTGAAAGACCCCGCCCTAATAAAGGCACGGGAAAACGTAGTGAAAATAGATGGCGAGTTAGTGAACCCAGATAATACCTGCACTTACCCATACTTCAGCGTAGAGAAGGACCTACTGTATCGGGTGGCAAAAAGGGCAGAAGAAACCGTTGAGCAGCTTGTGGTGCCCAAACCTTACAGGAAGTTGGTGTTGGAGTTGGCCCATGGGCACATTCTTGGAGGTCATCTGGGGACAGAGAAAACCCGAGAGAGGGTATTACAGAGATTCTATTGGCCGGGGGTGATGAAGGACGTAGAAAATTATTGTTCCTCCTGCCCTGTGTGTCAGAGGTTGGCCCCGATGCCACATTTCCGTAGCCCGCTGGTCCCTCTACCCATCATTGAGGTCCCGTTTGAGAGGATCGCCATGGATTTGGTAGGTCCTATAATCAAGTCCGCTAGGGGGCACCAGTACATATTAGTTATAATGGACTATGCCACCCGTTATCCAGAAGCGATCCCTCTCCGAAATACCTCGGCCAAAACCATAGCCAAAGAGCTATCTCTTGTTTTTAGCCGGGTGGGTATTTGTAAAGAACTGCTTACGGACCAAGGTACACCCTTTATGTCCCGGGTTATGAAAGAGCTGTGTAAATTGTTCAAAGTGACGCAATTGCGTACGTCTGTGTATCACCCCCAAACCGATGGGCTGGTTGAAAGATTCAACAAAACCCTAAAACAAATGTTGAAGAAAGTGGTGGATAGAGATGGAAAGGATTGGGACTGTTTACTTCCTTATTTGATGTTTGCTATTAGGGAGGTGCCCCAATCCTCTACGGGATTCTCCCCCTTTGAGTTACTGTATGGTAGACACCCAAGAGGGCTGTTGGATATTGCCAAGGAAACTTGGGAAAGTGAGAGTTCTCCCCACAGGAGTCTGATTGAGCATGTCGCCCTGATGCAAGATCGAATTGCACAGGTAATGCCCATCGTGAAGGAACATTTGGCCCAAGCGCAGTTGGCACAGCAGAGAGTGTACAACCGTGGAGCCAAGACCCGTACCTTTTCCCCGGGGGATAGGATATTGGTACTTGTCCCTACGGTTGAAAGTAAATTCCTTGCCAAATGGCAAGGCCCCTACGAGATAATGGAAAAAGTGAGCGAAGTGAATTACAAGGTCAGACAACCAGGAAGGCGAAAGCCCGAACAGATCTATCACGTTAATCTGTTGAAAGCCTGGAGGGATAGAGAGTCCCTAGTCGCAGACACTTGGTCACCAGCTCAAACTGGTTGCGTGATTCCTGAGGTTGGAATAGCAGCCACCTTGTCACAACCCCAACAACAGGAGGTTAAGGAGTTTGTGCTTCGCAACAAGGAGGTATTCTCTGAGCTGCCGGGACAAACATCTGGGGTAGAGCATGACATCATTACCCCGCCCGGTGAAAGGGTGAAGTTAAAACCCTATCGGATCCCAGAGGCTCGACGGGAGGCAATACGGGAGGAAGTACAGAAAATGCTGAACTTAGGGGTGATAGAGGAGTCCCAAAGTGATTGGTCTAGTCCCATCGTGTTGGTGCCTAAACCGGATGGGAGCTGGCGATTTTGTAACGATTTTCGTCAGTTGAACAAAGTTACAAAATTTGACACCTACCCCATGCCACGTATAGATGAGTTGATCGACCGGCTGGGAACAGCCCGATACATGACGACTCTTGACCTCACAAAAGGGTATTGGCAAATCCCCCTGGCCAAGTCGGCCAAAGAGAAAACCGCATTTGTAACCCCAGACGGGGCGTTCCAATATAAAAGAATGCCGTTCGGGTTACAGAATGCGCCGGCCACATTCCAGCGGAAAATGGACCAGATGCTGAGGCCCCATCGGAAGTATGCTGCGGCTTACCTGGATGACGTAATTGTCCATAGCACAGATTGGGCCTCACATCTGCCAAAAGTGCAAGCAGTCCTGGACTCTGTTCGGGAAGCGGGGTTTACGGCTAACCCCAAGAAGTGTACCATTGGGCAGGAGGAGGCCAAATATCTTGGGTACACCATTGGGAGGGGAGTAATAAAACCCCAACTCAACAAAGTCGAGGCCATCCAGAGTTGGCCACGTCCCAACAGCAAGAAGCAGGTACGAGCCTTTCTGGGAATCGCTGGGTATTATCGGCGATTCATTCCCCACTTTGCTTCTAAGGCTGTGCCCCTAACCAACCTGACGAAGGGGAAAGGGTCGGTCATGATTAAATGGACCCCCGAGGCTGAGGCAGCATTCCAATTCTTGAAACAAGCCTTATGTAGCCAGCCAGTGTTGTACTCACCCGACTTCTCTAAAGACGTTGTCGTACAAAGTGATGCGTCAGATGTGGGGTTAGGAGCAGTATTGTCCCAGGTCTGGAACGGGGAAGAGCACCCAGTCATTTACCTCAGCAGGAAATTGAAGTCCCATGAGGTAAATTACGCCACCGTTGAAAAGGAGTGTTTAGCGGTGAAGTGGGCTCTAGATTCCCTTCGGTACTACCTGCTAGGTAGGCACTTTGACATGGTTACGGATCACGCTCCGTTAAAGTGGATGGCTCAAAACAAGGAAACAAATAGAAGAGTGAATAGGTGGTTCCTGGCCCTCCAGGAATTCAACTTCACAGTAAAGCATCGCCCTGGCGTTCAAATGGGGAATGTGGATGCTTTGTCTCGAGTACATGAATGCCTGATTGCTGGTGTTCCAACCCCGAGGTTAAAACAAGAGGGGGGGGTATGTGACAGCAGGAAGGTAAAGTCACCTGGTTGCATCCAGGGGGGTAGATATATTTCGCCCAGATTCAGGCTTTACGCTGACTTATACAACTAGGTGGAGAGTTGTATAAGCCCAGCTAAGGCTAGTGGGCTCATGGATGACTCATACCTCTAGGGAGAGTGTGGGGCGTCGTGCAGACAGAGATGAGGAGACCAGCTGAACCTTGTCAGCTCATTTAGGCCTCTATAAGAACTCCCAGCTTCATTAGATGTTAGCTCATGCCTGGAACCAGACCTGTGTGGACTGTCTAGGGAGAGTGAACCCCTGTGCGGTGAGGCAAAGCCTGTGTGGCTATTTGTTTGGACTTTTACTAAACCAGGGACTTAGGGACTAGGACAGCACTAGGCTGATCCCAGTTGTTAGTTAGGAAACCTGTATGTTTAGTCAGAGGTCAACTTGACCAGGATTTATTTTGGTTATGTTTCTTTTGCTTTGCTGTGTTTTGTCACTGTAAATAGAAAATAAACCGCACCTTTTTGATTTTGAAAACCACAACCTCCGTTTGCTGGGCCTGTTTTGTGTGGGGAGCCCATCCCGGGGGTCACACACACCCGCTGCCGAGCTAACCCCCTCACAATATATATATATATACACATACATACACATACATATACATATATATATATATATATATATATATATATATATATATATATACACATACACATACACATACATACATACATACACATGCAGCGTCCTGTTCCCAATGATTGGACGCTATTAAACCAGCAGCTCCTACAAGGGTAGTGTTTCATAAATACATATATACATGTGTCCGTTTGGGGGGGCATGGTGGTTTATTTAGAGTACAGGATATGAAAAAGAATTAGAATCAAAATATCCACCACAGTACCCCCTCAAGTTCATTATTGAACTTATGACCTCCTTCAATGATCTTGTATCCACCGACAACGGCCCAGAAGCCCCCCGACCCTTTCCCCACCACCACTGCGGCCTTTTCCTTTCTTGAACCCGCCGTAACCCATCAAGGTAGACTTGAGACAGTCCTGGTGCCTTTGAGACTTCACATCCGACCCATGAGAGTCTGTACTGCAATGCTTCATCGCCCCTCTGCATTGGAAGAGCGAAATTCAAACATTAATGGCGGGATCCTTGCATATTTAGTCCTGTAGCTTGGAAATATGGTGTTATGATTGTCACGATTGGATCGGACCGCGAGACAGCACTTTTCAGCATGGTGAAGGAAAGTTTCAGAAGAGTCTTATTCGTGGCACGTTTTTCTTAAGAGATGCGTTGCTTCTTCAGGTGGTGGTTGGGCGGGCCTCCGGACAGTCGTGCATGAATACAAAAAAAAAAGAACAAAAAGGAGAATGTCAGACAGGAGTTATTGGCGGAATGTCAGACAAGAGTAGTGGCGTGGCCACTAAGACTGAATATCTTATGAGGGGTGCAATGTGGACGAGTAAGGTGGGATCCCCACAGGGTACCGAGACCGAGCCACGGCCAGTATCATCCATTGCCCTTGATGGTAGGGATAGTCAACACTGCCTGCTATTGTTAGGTCCCTGGGTTCACCACACCTGCTCACGGGGCTCAGGTTAAAGCAGTGGGCAGATTAGGGGAGGTAAAATTACATTAAGACATGGGACCTGGATGTCCAGGGATACTTTGTGAAATATGGTATTTGTATGTTTCAGGAACCCATTCTATGGAACCCACTGGACTATTAAAAAAATGGAGTCAGGCAGAGACGGTAAACCCTTACAATTCACAACTCATCTCTGATATTCAAACAAAAGTCCCAGAAGATGAATACATTTATTTTCCAAGATAAAGCAGAATATGAACCAAAGAAAGTAGGAAAGAGAAAAGAGAAAAAAGAATACAATAAGCAACAAAACATACAGGTTCAATGCTGCTTCGACCCAGACCGTTTGTCACCCATTTCCCTTTATGTCAAAGAGCACTGACTCTGCATTCAAAAAAAACAAACAAACAATATATAACTGTCCTGAAACAGTGCCTCGAAGAATAATATATTGTGGCTGTTGCAGCAGCAGCTTGGCAGAAAAAAATAAAAAATAACTAAAAATAAAAATAAAATAATAAATAGGTGAACAGGATCACTGTCACTAACCATTTACAAGTCGGGTAGAAAAACAAAAAAATAAAAATATTTTAAAAAGGAGAGGCTAAACCAATGGTTGCCAAAAAACTTTTTTAGAATTTAGTCACCCCGACTGTCCTCTAATATTACAGATTGAACAGGCTTATCCCTAGAACAAAAACAAGAAAAATATAGTTCTAGGGTCCTCTCTTAAATGCGCAAGCTACTCTAAATCGGTCTCTTAATAGTGACCCGCATTGGGACCGCAACAGGGTGCAGTTTACTAAAGTTTTTTTTTTTCCCCAGAACATCCTGATTTCCATCTGCCTTGTTATCTCCTCCCATGCTCCACCTCAGGACTGCTCCAGAACCTCTGGACCTCCCCACCTTTAAAACCATACGCCCAGCCAGGCGCTCCCCTTTCCACACCTCTTTTATTCCAGGAAGCCTACCCCGCCTCCACCTAAAATGTTACCCCAGCCCGCTCCATATCAGATAATTCCCAGCGGCTATTATTTTTGTTCCACCCCCTCCTCTTAGATTATCAACCCCTAGAGAAGGGCCTTTTTATTCACGCCTTTCCCGAACTGTTGGCACAAATTACATCCTGTTGCCCAAAGTTTAACTACCCATCTTTTAACTCCTCCCCGAATCCCAACAGAAGTTTCACTAAGTGTAAGGGGATGTCAGGTTTTATAAAAAAAAACTTTCTTTCGGGGCTATAGGGGTGAAACCCGGGGTTCCTTCTATATCCCTCCCAAGGACAAGAGTGTAGGTACAATAGACTCCCCGAGGTAGTGTACCCTGCTGAGTACAATTCAACCTGATGCTGAAAACAGTGTATCATTAGCCATGTGATGTCAGCATCAGTACCCCAGCATCCGGTATTGAGTCTAACACCTACACCATCGAAGCAATGACAAAAACCCACAAAATTCTATCCCAGTGACCATGCCCAGGGTATATCATGCACCCCTACCTACTGTTAGGCATGGAACAAGGGTGTTTCTTGAACCTAACGCCACATCAGTATCCTCTAGGTCAAATAACCAAACTCGCCTATATCCCAAATACCCAGGTGCTTCCTTCCCAGCAATGATCTCCCCATCCAGAACACAGCGTGAAATACATTCACCACTGTGTATTGGCCGTGCAAGGGACATTGTGTTCACACCTCTGACAGAGGGAAATATCAACCTGCCCCCAGCTTCCGTACCCTCTGATCACAGGTGGGTTCCTTAGCCACAAATGCAACAAGATAGAATCCCCAGTCAGTAAGCCACTGGTGCCCTCAACTCTACAGACCGAGTCTGCATTTCTGTAACACCTTTCACAATCCAAACCAGTACAGCCCATCCAGGCATTCGACTACCACTTTGGATTAGTGTAGGCGACGTGTTTTGGCACAGTCTCACTGAGTGGTGATGCTAACTCATCAGGCCACTGCCCCTCATAGAGAGATTTGTACAATCAGCTTGATGCTGGTTGACAACTCCACCTTCCCATGTGTGCACACCAGAGCCAATGACCTATATCTGCCCTGTACCATCTCACACTCTCTACCAACCTCTCACCATGGTTGATGAAATCTTGAGCCACTTTACACTGTGGTTCTCTTTCCCCCCCATATAGTGCTGAACACATCCCTCCTCTCCTGGTTATTCCTCCGAGATAAGCGTCCTGTACTCTGTGTCCGCACATCTCTGGGAGCAAGCCACTGGTACCATGACCGCGCTTGATTCAGTGTGTATTCAGTACATATAGGATAATAGGTTTTCATCAACCATTATAAGATGCTGGAGCGCCATGTGGTGATGGAATACTGTAGATACCTGCACCATATTCAGTGTCCCACCTGTCCCCCAAAAAAAAAAAACAAAAAAAAAAAAACATTTCCTCCTTTCCATCCCTGTCCGGACTCAAACCCCTCAGAACCAGATGGACTCCAGTGTGTAACCCAGTAGAGTGATAGGATAGTACCCAAATTGACCGTAATATAGGCACAATGTTCTGTCCCTGCCATTAGGGATGAGACTAGTACTAGTTACATTTTGACAACCCTGAACTGAGTCATCCACCACTCCATAGGACTCATAGTCAATTCAGATACTACCCCACCTGCCTGTCTTTATAAGGTGGAACTTGTCACACTGAGTAAGAGTCAGTCAACTCTCCGAGGTTTTTAATTCTGGCCAGTGCAAGTTGAATGTCCTACCCTTTCCCTGATATGTAGCCCAGGACCTCCCAATGTGTTCCTGATTATCTCCAACTCCATAGTGTTTATGGTACCCAGTGACCCGCCTCCCGCTCCAAAGACAGTCGCCATCAAGCCTCTCTTTTTCCTAAGTCATGGGATATGGTCTGGATACCCGGTATGAAAACCACCTGCCACCAGGTACACCCAATCCCTCATATAGACTGCACACCTTCTCCCTCCTCTTTCAATTCGGTATTCAGACAGTGTTATACTTCACCCCTACAACACAAGCTGCCTACACTATTCAGACAGGACTCACATGAATGACAGGAGCCTAGCGCCACACTGGGGCACTGGTCTTCTTGGCCTGCAAGACACAGACAACTAGTTAAGGTACACAAGGACTCTAGGACAGGAAGGACACCTATGGGTGTAAACTGAGGAGAATACGGCATGCCCACACCTCTATCTGATAATACCTCGGACGTGAGGGCTCTTGGAACAGCCAATCGCTGGTAACACCCCATACAACCTTCCTGCACAATTTTTGTTTTCCCAGACTCAACCAAAACTATACAATATGAGGCCAGACCTATACCCTCTCAACTTGTATGCAAGCAGGCAGGCCCTCATACCACACATCTGCAGGTAAATCTAAAATAAATGGAAAAACAAAATTGCATAATGTGTATCCAGCTTGAGAAACTGCTGCTACCAGACACACCTGACCAGCAGACTAAGACAAATCCCTTGCAGCACTGAGACCACTGAACAGTAGGAGGTACCCGAGCCGACCGGTGTGCCTTGAAACACACAGATATTTATTAGGCAATTGGTAACAAATAGCCACATAAACAGTCCCAGCAGGAAACTATGAGAAGTGTTGGTTTCCCCTATTTCAGAGAGATGGGATTGCTTGGTGACACGGTAGGAAAACAGGTTTGAACTACATTTGGGGACACACAGATAGCTAGGGACATTAGCATACCTTAGCTTCAGGCAATGAGCCAAACTCGTACAGCCAGGTATGGTTGGGCGTGTACCTAATTACAATGACAGCGAGGGGGGGGGTGTAAGCAGTCCTATTCCTGAACACAAGTTCGCCCAAAGTAACATCAGACCATTACCCTTTTACCACGAAGTGCAGCACCCCTGGCAGAGATTTATAATCCTCCTTAGCCTCACATATGTGTTAGAGTGCCAATTATCCCCAGCAGTCTTACTCAACTTTTATGCAGACTTCAGTTAATTGGTTCTGCTACTCAGTAGATCAGAACATACAACACACACTGGGTGGTCCAAAACACAACCGAATGGACTGACCACTAGACATTCCAACTAGATAATGGTGGCGACAAACTAAAACATTTTACATGTGAAACCCGACCAACCAGGAAAAAACACTTTTTTATCACGTTGTTCTCTGGAGGCTACGATTTCCTCTTGTTCTGAAAGCCAGAAAACCCAATTATCGACTCTGAGGGATAAAATTCCAATAACAGTTAGTGATAAACATTCCATTTTTCGCAATTTACAAAAAACAATTCCAGTAACAAGACATTAGCATATGAAACACAAATATACATTACATTCCTTTACATTACATAACCCGTGCATTTTTTTTAAAATACCCAAAAATTGTTGAGCTCAACTTTTAATTAATATGTATTACATAATACACATTAATGACCACGTGGTTTTTGTTTCCCCAAAAAAAATGTATTCACCATGGTGAGAAAAAAATTAGCAACTTGTACTGTGCTGGAAAAAAAAAACTGTCACTCTTACATTTATCATTCTCCTCCCATTTTCTTCCTCATTACAGACTGACGGAAGAAATGCGTGGTGCAGGAAAAAAGAAACAATGAAATAGCCTATGATACTTTTACCTCCCTTAGGACTCATATTTATCCATATGTACAGCTGTCTACATAAACCTGTTCTCTGTGTACAAACTCCTTGGACCTGAAAAATACTTATAAGCAAAATCATTACTCTATTCTTCATATTTGACCTGCAAAGAATGGTAAAACAATAATGACATTCCTGTACATTGGTAAATTGTCAATGACATTCTTTCAAAACCGATTCAAACAAAACCCTCTGTAACCCTTACTTTTCCCATTCCTACAAACATACAACAGCCGCGACGCATCGGAGGATCGCCGCGGTAAGTTCGAATATATTCACGTTACTACATACAAACATTCAGATACAAACCACCGTTCCGCCTCTGAGAATCACGAAAGCGTGTACTACACCTCCATCAACACTCATCATTACAGATTTCTGAAGCCACAGCTCAACTACATCCAAGGTACCTTTATTCTGAGGTTTTGGTCCTCCAGCAAAAGTACCTTCCAAAGGAGTACACCTTACTGTACCCTCTGACCAGATATGTCATCCTTTAAGGGGTCTCATGTCCGGAGCCCCAAACCCAGATCTCATGTGCGGTGCAGCTGTCTGACTGGTGGGGAGCCTAATTTTTATTTTATTTTTCCCCAAGCATGGACGGCACATTACCCATGACGATTCAAATCGCTTATGAAGTGTCCCGCGTCCAGGACACCCTTGCGCTTTATTTTCGGAGCGATTATGGTTTACGACTTTATTACCATAATCGACCCCCGGAATCCCGGTTATTTTACACGGCCTGACCGGGGCTGTTAGCGTACTACTCCTCACGTTTATGTTAATCACAGGAATTCCGATTATTTTACACGGCCTGACCTGTCTCGCGATAAACGTGTTTGTCAGACGAGCTGCAAAGCACCATGAAATCCTCCACTATTCAAAACAATATTATGGCTTCTTTCTACCTGCATCTAGATGTTACAATAATGGTGATGCCCCCTGTTTGCTTGTCTCCACCCAAAACTGTATTACAGTACAAAACTTCACAAAACTGGAACGAAATGTCCTAAACTTTTTTAACGGTACCATTTATCAACCAATCATAATACTTCACCACAAAATCCCTTGCTGAATCGTCTTCTGTAACACAAACACATTTTAGTAAAAGCACTTTCACAAAAAACTATTACAGCCTGGCTCAGGTCATTTGCATGTCAATACAATTCGTTTTACATTCTCACAGATCTGGTTGGAAAGAAAGGGGGGTCATTTCGGGCTGTCAGCAGCTGAGAACATAATGTCACAGATCCGCACTACACCTCTCGCATAGTCTCCACACACACATATTCACACACTTGGTCAAAGATGACCTCTAGACATCACACAAATCAGAATCTTTTCTATCATAACCTGTACTTCTTAAACCCATAACATCTGTTTGGTCAGGTTCCTCCTTGTCCCCCTGTTCATCATTATTCTACCATCCCTGCACAATAAGCATCTCTTTCCCAAGCATTTGGCTTGACCGTACCATTTTTTTTTTTCAAAATACAATTTCCCAGTCCACCATTCCCAACATTGCATATTTCCCAACTCAAGGCCCCTGTATCAATCCTTTCTTCCTTCGGGGTCAAGTGGTAAGGTTCCCCACGGTTAGACTCCCTCTTTGAAGCGATTTTACCCATCCTTTACGGACGAAAGACCTTGAACTGTTTCCCAGAGTTAGCTACTCTCTGACCAATGATTGGGTCGACAGGTACCGCCCCTGTCGCCGTTGCGAACCTTTTTTCACTACTCTGCCAGAACAACCACTTCTTTGACTATAGTCCTTTAAAAAGTAAGCCTGGAAATACTTCCCAACTAAATAAATAGTTTAATCTCCCCGTGGACTTCTCCAAGGTATTCCAAAAAAAAAAGAAAAAAAAATAATGACTGTATCACAGGGCTTCCCAAGCGTTAAGCTTGATTAGACCCTCTGATTGCTTGTAGTGCAGGAGGCAGTTTTGTTTGCTAACCTGGAACTTCCCATCTCAAACTCTAAACACCTCTCAAGATGGCCGACAAGCCAAGCCACCACAAAATGGTGGATGACCACCGCACATCTCATGGACATGACAAAATGGTGGATGATGCCCAATTTTTTCCCGCCAAAACCAGCTTGGCACATACCACATGGGTTCCCACACACACACAGGAAAACAAAAAATAGTCTCCATCAGATTGCAACACCGAGAAAAAAACACACTACTCCATTCGCACCAAACATCAAAATCTGCCCCAAAAGCTTACAATCCCCCCGTTAGTAGTTTACACAGAAAGATAGATTCGCATACATCCAGATAATTCAGTGTGATTTAGTCTCTGTTTCCACTGATGCAATTCGCCATGCGACCTTGGACACAAAGTCGCATTACAAATCGCTTACCATTGATTTCAATAGCACCCATTCCAATCTATGTGACTCAAAGCTGCAGTGACTCTATCAAAATCGCATTCAACACCACACCACAGTCGCACTAAAGCTGCATTTCAACGTCACATGACAGTGGAGTTGCGCCAGTGGAAACGCAGCCCTATACGCACAGGTTTGTTTCAATCCCAAAGATTGGCCTAATCTTAATCAAAGGGTCAACTGAAATTGATTCCAAACAGAGCCCTTATCATTCATACCGATACCCTGCTGCAATTTCATTCTATATACATACATTATTCAAAAATCAGTCTCATCAAAATATTCGCCTAGACACGGGGCACCATCTGTTATGGAGATATTCCTAACCTCGCTTAAATGCTTACTATCAGTGATTAAACCTTTTGTCTATAAAAAATGAAATCAAACGATAACGGTGCAAAAAGAGAAAACAATTACATTTATTTTTACAGAAATGATACCACCTCATAGCAAGATGATACCAATGTTACACGATACATAATAGGAACATTGCTCTAACCTAAAATTATATCACCTATGACCAATGTTACATGATAATACCAACAGGAATATTGCTATGACAAACATGATACCAATGTTACATGATAATATGATTAAGAGAGCAAACGTGAAGTAATATTAATCTTAAACATGGGAGAGAGAGAGAGGGAGAGAGAGAGAGAGAGACAGAGAGAGAGAGACAGAGGGAGAGGCAGAGGGAGAGAGGGAGAGAGAGAGAGAGAGAGAGAGAGCAAATTACGTGACCATGTCGTCTGCGTCAGATCTTCATTCGCAAGGGCTTATTATGGCTCTGGCTGACTAATTTATAATCCAAAATCCGATGGTCTCATTGGTTCAAATCTGACCACCTGATTGGTTGAAATCTCAGGTCTCTTTACCTAGCCTGCCCCCTCTAAAGCTGAAATACTGGTTGCTTTATCAGCTTAGTCTAACCAGTTCCCACATTAGCTTGCTAAGGACCCCCTGCGGTGACCGGCCCCCCCAAGACAAAGGACACTTAAGTTTAGTAGTGGCGTGGCCACTAAGACTGAATATCTTATGAGGGGTGCAATGTGGACGAGTAAGGTGGGATCCCCACAGGGTACCGAGACCGAGCCACGGCCAGTATCATCCATTGCCCTTGATGGTAGGGATAGTCAACACTGCCTGCTATTGTTAGGTCCCTGGGTTCACCACACCTGCTCACGGGGCTCAGGTTAAAGCAGTGGGCAGATTAGGGGAGGTAAAATTACATTAAGACATGGGACCTGGATGTCCAGGGATACTTTGTGAAATATGGTATTTGTATGTTTCAGGAACCCATTCTATGGAACCCACTGGACTCTTAAAAAAATGGAGTCAGGCAGAGACAGTAAACCCTTACAATTCACAACTCATCTCTGATATTCAAACAAAAGTCCCAGAAGATGAATACATTTATTTTTCAAGATAAAGCAGAATATGAACCAAAGAAAGTAGGAAAGAGAAAAGAGAAAAAAGAATACAATAAGCAACAAAACATACAGGTTCAATGCTGCTTCGACCCAGACCGTTTGTCACCCATTTCCCTTTATGTCAAAGAGCACTGACTCTGCATTCAAAAAAAACAAACAAACAATATATAACTGTCCTGAAACAGTGCCTCGAAGAATAATATATTGTGGCTGTTGCAGCAGCAGCTTGGCAGAAAAAAATAAAAAATAACTAAAAATAAAAATAAAATAAAGGAGG
Source organism: Rana muscosa (assembly GCA_029206835.1). Classification (NCBI taxonomy): domain Eukaryota; kingdom Metazoa; phylum Chordata; class Amphibia; order Anura; family Ranidae; genus Rana; species Rana muscosa. The sequence continues at coordinate 348,405,885 of CM055117.1, read as the reverse complement.
AAAAAATAAAAATAGATAACTCTTCTATCCTATTAGTGATCAACAGGTGAACAGGATCACTGTCACTAACCATTTACAAGTCGGGTAGAAAAACAAAAAAATAAAAATATTTTAAAAAGGAGAGGCTAAACCAATGGTTGCCAAAAAAACTTTTTTAGAATTTAGTCACCCCGACTGTCCTCTAATATTACAGATTGAACAGGCTTATCCCTAGAACAAAAACAAGAAAAATATAGTTCTAGGGTCCTCTCTTAAATGCGCAAGCTACTCTAAATCGGTCTCTTAATAGTGACCCGCATTGGGACCGCAACAGGGTGCAGTTTACTAAAGTTTTTTTTTTCCCCAGAACATCCTGATTTCCATCTCCCTTGTTATCTCCTCCCATGCTCCACCTCAGGACTGCTCCAGAACCTCTGGACCTCCCCACCTTTAAAACCATACGCCCAGCCAGGCGCTCCCCTTTCCACACCTAAATACTCTTTTATTCCAGGAAGCCTACCCCGCCTCCACCTAAAATGTTACCCCAGCCCGCTCCATATCAGATAATTCCCAGCGGCTATTATTTTTGTTCCACCCCCTCCTCTTAGATTATCAACCCCTAGAGAAGGGCCTTTTTATTCACGCCTTTCCCGAACTGTTGGCACCAATTACATCCTGTTGCCCAAAGTTTAACTACCCATCTTTTAACTCCTCCCCGAATCCCAACGGAAGTTTCACTAAGTGTAAGGGGATGTCAGGTTTTATAAAAAAAAACTTTCTTTCGGGGCTATAGGGGTGAAACCCGGGGTTCCTTCTATATCCCTCCCAAGGACAAGAGTGTAGGTACAATAGACTCCCCGAGGTAGTGTACCCTGCTGAGTACAATTCAACCTGATGCTGAAAACAGTGTATCATTAGCCATGTGATGTCAGCATCAGTACCCCAGCATCCGGTATTGAGTCTAACACCTACACCATCGAAGCAATGACAAAAACCCACAAAATTCTATCCCAGTGACCATGCCCAGGGTATATCATGCACCCCTACCTACTGTTAGGCATGGAACAAGGGTGTTTCTTGAACCTAACGCCACATCAGTATCCTCTAGGTCAAATAACCAAACTCGCCTATATCCCAAATACCCAGGTGCTTCCTTCCCAGCAATGATCTCCCCATCCAGAACACAGCGTGAAATACATTCACCACTGTGTATTGGCCGTGCAAGGGACATTGTGTTCACACCTCTGACAGAGGGAAATATCAACCTGCCCCCAGCTTCCGTACCCTCTGATCACAGGTGGGTTCCTTAGCCACAAATGCAACAAGATAGAATCCCCAGTCAGTAAGCCACTGGTGCCCTCAACTCTACAGACTGAGTCTGCATTTCTGTAACACCTTTCACAATCCAAACCAGTACAGCCCATCCAGGCATTCGACTACCACTTTGGATTAGTGTAGGCGACGTGTTTTGGCACAGTCTCACTGAGTGGTGATGCTAACTCATCAGGCCACTGCCCCTCATAGAGAGATTTGTACAATCAGCTTGATGCTGGTTGACAACTCCACCTTCCCATGTGTGCACACCAGAGCCAATGACCTATATCTGCCCTGTACCATCTCACACTCTCTACCAACCTCTCACCATGGTTGATGAAATCTTGAGCCACTTTACACTGTGGTTCTCTTTCCCCCCCATATAGTGCTGAACACATCCCTCCTCTCCTGGTTATTCCTCCGAGATAAGCGTCCTGTACTCTGTGTCCGCACATCTCTGGGAGCAAGCCACTGGTACCATGACCGCGCTTGATTCAGTGTGTATTCAGTACATATAGGATAATAGGTTTTCATCAACCATTATAAGATGCTGGAGCGCCATGTGGTGATGGAATACTGTAGATACCTGCACCATATTCAGTGTCCCACCTGTCCCCCAAAAAAAAAAACAAAAAAAAAAAAACATTTCCTCCTTTCCATCCCTGTCCGGACTCAAACCCCTCAGAACCAGATGGACTCCAGTGTGTAACCCAGTAGAGTGATAGGATAGTACCCAAATTGACCGTAATATAGGCACAATGTTCTGTCCCTGCCATTAGGGATGAGACTAGTACTAGTTACATTTTGACAACCCTGAACTGAGTCATCCACCACTCCATAGGACTCATAGTCAATTCAGATACTACCCCACCTGCCTGTCTTTATAAGGTGGAACTTGTCACACTGAGTAAGAGTCAGTCAACTCTCCGAGGTTTTTAATTCTGGCCAGTGCAAGTTGAATGTCCTACCCTTTCCCTGATATGTAGCCCAGGACCTCCCAATGTGTTCCTGATTATCTCCAACTCCATAGTGTTTATGGTACCCAGTGACCCGCCTCCCGCTCCAAAGACAGTCGCCATCAAGCCTCTCTTTTTCCTAAGTCATGGGATATGGTCTGGATACCCGGATTGAAAACCACCTGCCACCAGGTACACCCAATCCCTCATATAGACTGCACACCTTCTCCCTCCTCTTTCAATTCGGTATTCAGACAGTGTTATACTTCACCCCTACAACACAAGCTGCCTACACTATTCAGACAGGACTCACATGAATGACAGGAGCCTAGCGCCACACTGGGGTACTGGTCTTCTTGGCCTGCAAGACACAGACAACTAGTTAAGGTACACAAGGACTCTAGGACAGGAAGGACACCTATGGGTGTAAACTGAGGAGAATACGGCATGCCCACACCTCTATCTGATAATACCTCGGACGTGAGGGCTCTTGGAACAGCCAATCGCTGGTAACACCCCATACAACCTTCCTGCACAATTTTTGTTTTCCCAGACTCAACCAAAACTATACAATATGAGGCCAGACCTATACCCTCTCAACTTGTATGCAAGCAGGCAGGCCCTCATACCACACATCTGCAGGTAAATCTAAAATAAATGGAAAAACAAAATTGCATAATGTGTATCCAGCTTGAGAAACTGCTGCTACCAGACACACCTGACCAGCAGACTAAGACAAATCCCTTGCAGCACTGAGACCACTGAACAGTAGGAGGTACCCGAGCCGACCGGTGTGCCTTGAAACACACAGATATTTATTAGGCAATTGGTAACAAATAGCCACATAAACAGTCCCAGCAGGAAACTATGAGAAGTGTTGGTTTCCCCTATTTCAGAGAGATGGGATTGCTTGGTGACACGGTAGGAAAACAGGTTTGAACTACATTTGGGGACACACAGATAGCTAGGGACATTAGCATACCTTAGCTTCAGGCAATGAGCCAAACTCGTACAGCCAGGTATGGTTGGGCGTGTACCTAATTACAATGACAGCGAGGGGGGGGGGGGTGTAAGCAGTCCTATTCCTGAACACAAGTTCGCCCAAAGTAACATCAGACCATTACCCTTTTACCACGAAGTGCAGCACCCCTGGCAGAGATTTATAATGCTCCTTAGCCTCACATATGTGTTAGAGTGCCAATTATCCCCAGCAGTCTTACTCAACTTTTATGCAGACTTCAGTTAATTGGTTCTGCTACTCAGTAGATCAGAACATACAACACACACTGGGTGGTCCAAAACACAACCGAATGGACTGACCACTAGACATTCCAACTAGATAATGGTGGCGACAAACTAAAACATTTTACATGTGAAACCCGACCAACCAGGAAAAAACACTTTTTTATCACGTTGTTCTCTGGAGGCTACGATTTCCTCTTGTTCTGAAAGCCAGAAAACCCAATTATCGACTCTGAGGGATAAAATTCCAATAACAGTTAGTGATAAACATTCCATTTTTCGCAATTTACAAAAAACAATTCCAGTAACAAGACATTAGCATATGAAACACAAATATACATTACATTCCTTTACATTACATAACCCGTGCATTTTTTTTAAAATACCCAAAAATTGTTGAGCTCAACTTTTAATTAATATGTATTACATAATACACATTAATGACCACGTGGTTTTTGTTTCCCCAAAAAAATTTTATTCACCATGGTTCCACCACAGAGCATGGTCTGATAGGCCACTTGGTAAATATTTAGCATCTACGATATCTATTAGCATTGCAGAATCTGCAAATGCCAGGTCTATCCTGGATGCTGTTTTATATGATGTAGAATAACAAGAATACATTCTTTTTTCTGGATTTCTCCATCTCCATATTTCCGTTACCCCCATCGTTTGTGCCCAATTATATAAATAATCTGAATGGTTTTTAGGAGGCTTCGGTCTGTCCAGTTCAGCGGACATTACTGAGTTGAAATCTCCAATGAGCAACAGTTTTGCTGGAGGATACTGTATAATTTTTTCCATTATCTCATTTAAGATTTCAACTGTAAATGGAGGTGGGATCAGAGGCGTAACTAGAACCTTCAGGGCCCCGGTGCAAGAAACCATGGAGGGCCCCCCTGACCTCCAGCCAGGGCCCTTCCCACTGATCCCGGGGGCAGCAGGACCTGGATAGGAGGGGGAACAAATCCTCTTTATTTTCCTCCTGCTGCCACTTAATGTCTATCGGAGGGAGAGGAGGAGAAGCAGACTTTTGGTGGCGGCAGGAGAAAATGGAGGGGATTTGTTCCTCTAAATGCCCCCCATCTAGGTGTTTAGGGGCAACATGTGCGCTATTGCAATTGTGATCCCTGTAGTTACGCCCCTGGGATGAGTGGCAGCGGTGGTGGTGGGGGGTGGGATCAGTGGTGGTTGGGGAGGAATAGGATCAGTGGCATCGTTGGTGGTGGGGGATGGGATGAGTGGCAGCAGTGGGGGGGATCAGTGGCAGCAGTGGTGGTTGGGTGGGGATGGGATCAGTGGCGGTTGTGGTGGTGGGGTGGGCATCAGTGGCAGTAGTGGTGGTGGTGTGGGCATCAGTGGCAGTAGTGGTGGTGATGTAGGGGTTATCAGTGGCAGTAGTGGTGGTGATGTGGGGGGATCAGTGGCAGTAGTGGTGGTGATGTGGGGGGAATCAGTGGCAGTAGTGGTGGTGGGGGGTATCAGTGACAGTAGTGGTGGTGATGTGGGGGGGGATCAGTGGCAGTAGTGGTGGTGATGTGGGAGGGATCAGAGGCAGTAGTGGTGGTGATGTGGGGAGGATCAGAGGCAGTAGTGGTGGTGATGTGGGGGGGGATCAGAGGCAGTAGTGGTGGGGGGGGGTATCAGTAACAGTAGTAGTGGTGATGAGGGGGGATCAGAGGCAGTAGTAGCGGTGATGTGGGGGATCAGAGGCAGTAATGGTGGTGGGAGTATCATTGGCAGTAGTGGTGGTGATGTGGGGGGGATCAGAGGCAGTAGTGGTGGTGATGTGGGGGTATCAGTGGCAGTAGTGGTGGTGATTTGGGGTATCAGTGGCAGTAGTGGTGGTGATGTGGGGGTATTAGTGACAGTAGTGGTGGTGATTTGGGGTATCAGTGGCAGTAGTGGTGGTGATGTGGGGGTATCAGTGGCAGTAGTGGTGGTGATGTGGGGGTATCAGTGGCAGTAGTGGTGGTGATTTGGGGTATCAGTGGCAGTAGTGGTGGTGATGTGGGGGTATCAGTGGCAGTAGTGGTGGTGATGTGGGTGTATCAGTGGCAGTAGTGGTGGTGATTTGGGGTATCAGTGGCAGTAGTGGTGGTGATGTGGGGGTATTAGTGACAGTAGTGGTGGTGATTTGGGGTATCAGTGACAGTAGTGGTGGTGATGTGGGGGGGATCAGTGACAGTAGTGGTGGTGATGTGGGGGTATCGGTGGCAGTAGTGGTGGTGATGTGGGGGTATCAGTGGCAGTAGTGGTGGTGATGTGGGGGTGATCAGTGACAGTAGTGGTGGTGATTTGGGGTATCAGTGGCAGGAGTGGTGGTGTTGGGGGGTATCAGTGACAGTAGTGGTGGTGATGTGGGGGTATCAGTGACAGTAGTGGTGGTGATGTGGGGGGGATCAGTGACAGTAATGGTGGTGATGTGGGGGGGGGAATTGGTGGCAGTGTTGATTTAGAGGGATGGGTGCCACTCACTTGCAGATCTCTTGGTTCCCCCTCCTTGCTAGGTCTCCCTTGCGTGAGAAGAGAGGATGGGCGGGGCCTGTGAGTACCAATTTGTGTAGGCGGAGTCTAAGAAGGTGGGCGGAGCGGGCGGGGACTGTGCCCGTGAGTGCAGGCGGAGAGGATGGGCGGAGCGGGCAGAGAGGATGGGCGATGCCGGCGGGTACTGTGCCGTGAATGTGGGAGGAGAGGATGGGCGGAGCGGGCGGAGAGGGTGGGCGGAGCGGGCGGGGACTGTGCGGCGTGAGTGCGAGAAGAGAGGATGGGCGGAGTGGGCCGGACTGCAGTGTGCCCGCGAGTGCGGGCGGGCGGGTAAATGACCAGTGTCCTATCTCCCGGGCGGCGGCGGGCCCCCCTACAGTGGCGGAACTCAGGGGCCCGGTCGCAAGTGCGACTGGTGCGACCCTGATAATTCCGCCACTGGGTGGGATATATATTGCTACTATAATATATCTCTGTTGCCCAATCTTATATAATAGAATCACATATTTCCCCTGTACATCTATATAGGCTTTTTCCACCTTTCCAGGAAAGGATTTATTTATTAGCACTGAGACCCCTCTGGCATAGGATGAGTAGGTGGCATGGTACTCTTTTTGTATCCAAGTTTTTTTTAGCGGTGTTGTTTTTTTTCCCATTAGATGTGTCTCCTGTAATATAATTAGTTGCGGACTGTACTTTCTTATATACTGGAACATTAACGCTCGTTTGAACCCAGAGTTCAATCCTCTGACATTCCACGATATTATTGAATAAGTATACGCTGCTTTAACTTGTAATTGCGCGGTCATGCAATGCTGTACCCAAACAAAATTTGCCTCCTTTTTTTTCCCCCACAAATAAAGCTTTCTTTTGATGGTATTTGATCACCCCTGCGGTTTAGATTTTTTGTGCTATAAACGGAAAAATACCGAAACTTTTGGTCATATATTTATGCCAAAATGCATTTAGCCACATGTCTCAGGTAAAAAAAGTTAAATAAGCGTATATTTATTGGTTTGCGCAAAAGTTATAGCGTCTACAAACTAGGATACATTTTCTGGAATTTACGCAGCTTTTAGTTTATGACTGCCTATCTCATGTCTTGAGGCGCTATAATGGCAGGGCATTACAACACCCCCCCTTCCCAAATGGCCCCATTTTGGAAAGTAGACACCCCAAGGAATTTGCTGAGAGGCATGTTGAGCACATTGAATATTTTTTATTTTTTGTCACAAGTGATTGAAAAATGACAAAAATAAGATAAAACAATCTACACAAAGTTGTCACTAAATTATATATTGCTCAAACATGCCATGGGCATATGTGAAATTCCACCCTAAAATACATTTTGCTGCTTCTTCTGAGTACCGGGATACCACATGTGTGAGACTTTTTGGGAGCCTAGCCACGTACAGGACCCTGAAAACCAATCACCGTCTTCAGGCTTTCTAACAACGTAAAATGGTGATTTTACTCATCATTACCTATCACAGTCAAGCCCCGTACACACAATCGGTTTTACCGATGAAAACCGTCCGATGGATTGTTTTCATCAAACAAACCGATCGTGTATTGGACCCATCGGTCTTTTTTCCATCGGTTTTAAAAAATAGAACTTGTTTTAAATTTTTCCAATGGATCAAAAACCGATGGAAAATTCCGATCGTCTATGGGCAAGTCCATCGGTTAAAAAACCCACACATGCTCAGACTGAATTAGGAGACGGGAGCGCTCGTTCTGGTAAAACTAGCGTTCCTAATGGAGAGAGCACATTCGTCATTCTGCAATTTTTTGCCTCGTTTAATGAAGCGCATTGTTTTTAGCTTTAGAATGATGTTTAAAATGTCGTTTTTGCTGCAGATCTTTATCACGAGTTCTGACATACTTATGTCTTTCTTCTTTCTTGTGATCTTCTGAACAATTTGTTTTATTCTTAAAGGCCGACCTCACAAATTACACAAAACCTTTTTTTTGGTGTTATTTATTTGTTGTGCATTTTTTGGTGTGTCAATTTCTCACAACAACATTTTTTTTTTACTTTTCCTCATGGAGGTTGGTGTCCCTTGTTATTAATCACACATTGTATTTATGAAATGTTATTGCTACTCATAATAAAAACACATCAGGCAAGTATGTTGGCTGAAATCAAATCTCCATTTATTCTGGCAAAAAAGCAAACAAAAAACGAAGGGCAACAATTCAGAAATTAGCAGAAAATATGAAGTCATTGGACCCCAAAGGCAGACATGACTATGATGAACAACAGCATGAAATCAGGAGCAGCAGCCAAAAACATATATCATCCCAAGCTGTGGTACTCCATCAAACTGCAACTTCTGGAAGAGCAGCTCGAGGCCAGAGAATCACCTCCTGCTCTTCCCTGTAGCCTTCCTTCCACGCTTCCCTGCAGCGTTCTCTCCATGGCCCCATCCACGCACCCTTGCAGGCCGGGCCACTGTGGGTGGTAATGTGGCAGGAGGAGGAGGAGAAGGAGGAGAAGGATTGGCCTGATGAGAGATATGGGTGGCCTCAGTCAGCTGCCCCCTCACCCCCATGTTTACGGCCATGTAGATAATGTGCTCACAGAGGGCACGTTGTCCCGCCTCCATTTGGAGCAACTTATCGGCAAGATAGCTACTAAACCCCTCCGCAGGGTTGAGGGGGGCCCTCATGATGGCAGCAGCCTCACGGATCATCTTTAGTGACTCCTCCTCCACCTGTGTCATCCGTCGATGTTTTGGCGGTCTGACGTGGAGGGGAGCCACTTGTGAGACTGTGCTGCCACTAGGCCTGGTGACCTGCTGAGTCCCACTTGGCCCTGCCTCCTCCTGGCTGACACTCACCTCTGCCTCCTCCTGCCTGCCACATTCCTGAGCCTCTTCCTCCTGGCTGGCCTCATCCTGTGTTGGAAAAAAGCACATAGTTAGATTTTTTGTGGAATCTATCACACACATTTTGGATATCATGACTGATGCCTTTTTTTTTGGGGGGGGGGGGATGTTATCATTTTGGGAGAATAAATCAATTTCATCACAATATTACTTTGAGGGCAATAATTAGGTTCAAAAATACTATACCTGGCTGAAGATGCGAAGATCAGGCTCTTCAAGCTCAGGTGGCTCCTCCTCCCCCTCTGCAGGGGTGGAGGGAAGGGTGGAAGGAACGCTGGAGGGAAGGGTGGAAGGAAGGGTTGAGGGAAGGCTGGAAATTGATTCCCTGGCCTCAATCTGGTCATCCAGAAACTGCAGATGTTTGTAGTACCACAGCTTGGGCTGTACTACATCCTCTGCTGCTGCTCCTGATCTCTTTGAAGCGCGCACTTCTTTGTATTTTTTTTATATGAATTGTGCAGGTTGTTTATCTTAGTATTCATCATAGTGTAGTCTGCATCTGGGATCCAGGGCTTCATATCCTCTGCTAATTTTTGAATTGTTGCCCGACGTACATCACTCTTGTGGTACGCTGGATGTTTCAGTTCCCACAGGTTGCGTAATTGTTTATATTTGTCAATAAAAACCAACATGATCTCTGGCTCCCGTAACTTATAGTGTCTGCAAGTAAAAAACACAGAAAAAAACATGAGAGGTCAAATGACATTCTACTCAACTTCTCACAATATTGGCCTATACAATCATGAACAATTATAGGCCACTGCAGGCCCCAGTTCCCTTCTTACCTTAGTTGTGTTCTTTTCCGCATTTCCGGTCGTCCTTACTCCGCGCATCCCTAATAACTTCTTTCCCCTTTTTATACCTTGCGCATGCGTGTAACTCCGCCCTCGTCGCCCGCCCATGACGGTCTTTTCCTGCATTTCCCCGCCCCTTAACGTTTGGCGCACAGTGTGAGACGGCGACATGTCGCAGACACAGGTGGCTTCTTTTTTTGGAAATTACCGACGAGGAAAGCCCGGAGGCGGAAACGTCCCGATCCAGGACTAAAGATACAAGGCGACTAATATGTCATTTGCTGAGATGGCGGAGATGGTGGACATTCTGCGGAGGAAGGATTACGATGGGAAGCATGGGAAGCATGGGCCATACGACACCCCTAATCTCCGGTAAAATGTAAAATAAATATTGCGCTAGTTTCAAAGAATAAATGGTGAAATAATATAGTGAAGCAGCTACATAAAATATGACTAATATTAAAACGTATGTCAAATAAAGATGTAGCGCTGATAGTGAAAAAGAGGCCAAACAATTGGTCTCTAAATGAAGTAATGTGAATAAGAAACAACACTAAAGTGAGTCCACTAAATGTCCATAAACATATCCGTGATGAAGACAAATGATATTTGAAGCAACACGTGCATCCACCCACTTTTAATGATGGGCATACATGCACTGTTTTTTTAACTGTGGTCGTGAAATCACCTCCTACATCGCTGGAGTCGCTCATATATACGTATCGTGAGAGAAAACGCTGTTGCTGTCAAGATAAATAAATCAGCGATGAACTCGGCAAGGGTGTCCCCTGTCGCCTCTGTTGTTCGCCATTGCCATAGAACTTATGGCAGCATTGGTGCGTTCCAACCCTTCGATAACCGGTTTTAAATATGGACAGTTACACGAGAAACTCAAGCTCTACGCGGACGATACCATGTTGTTACTGGGGGACACGTCAGGATCCCTGGGTGAGGCCATGACAGTAGTCCAAGACTTTGGTTCATACTCCGGCCTGGTGATCAACTGGAACAAATCCACAATTAGGATGCTGGACTCTGAGGCTCCACAGGGCCCCACGTTACAGAACATCCCGGTATGTACGAAATTTAAATATTTCGGTATCTGGGTCACACCACAACCCCGCGACTATATCACCCTGAATCTCTCCCCCTTATTAGGCCGGATTAGGGACAAGTCCAAAGTGTGGGCAAAATTGAAAATGTCATTAGTGGGCAGAGTGAACCTCACCAAGATGATATTTATGCCATAACTTTTGTATACTCTCCATAATACCCCCATGGTGATCCCACTGAAGTTCTTTAGAATAATTAATTCCCTATTTCGGGCTTTCCTCTGGCTTAACAAACCCCCCAGAATTAAACTGGAGCAACTACAAAAACCCAAGGAGGCAGGGGGATTGGCCCTTCCTAATCCATGGTTATATTATCTAGCCGCCCAGCTACAGCATATCGCCCGAGCTATATCTACGGGGACGGAGGTGGAGGGAGGGGTCGGGGACCCGGTGATCGCCCTATTACAGCACACCTCGAGCACAGACAAGGTAGTCACGGGTCTAGAAGCATTGCAATTTGCCAAGTCGAACAAGCTCTTCCCCACCTATGCTTGACACATCAACTGCAAAATGTTGAGGGCTTTAAAGGGCATAGCCCAATCTGGAACAATCAGTATTATGGGGAGTTGCTTCTTTTGACTTGTGCGGAGCGCTGGAGGAGGTATGGGGTCACTCATTTGGTCCACACTTTTTCCAATGGCCGTCTGCTCTCCTTTGCAGAGCTGAGGGAAAGGTTTGGACTACCTCAATCCATGTACTTCTATTATCTACAGTTAAGCCACGCTGTCGGGGCTCAGGCAGGAAACAACCCGTGGATTCTATCCCCTGCCCCGATTTTTCACTACATGACAGAGGTGACCTGTTTTAAAGGCTTTATCTCCAGATCGTACGCCATGTTGCTCTCCTTATTCTCGTGAGGCTTTCCCGTGAGGGTGCTGTCCTCCTGGGAGACTGATGTAGGTGTATTTGAGGAGGACCAATGGGAGGAAGCATTGCTAGCAGTGCAGGAGTGCTCACTTAACACTGCAAAACGTCTGTCACAATTGTTCATTGTACTGAGGGTTCACTTCACACCTGCGAGATTGCATAAAATGGGCCTCATTGAGGATGACAATTGCCCTAGATGTGCACGAGACCATGGGGACCTTATTCACTTACTGTGGAGGTGCCCGAAGTTACACCTCTATTGGAGGGGGGTTCTTAAAACCCTAAATGGGGTATTCTTAGTCACGATTCCACAAGACCCGAAAGTCTGTATCCTAGGCATACTGGACGATTTACCGCTTGAAGATAATCCAAAAAAATCCATTGGTAGAGCCCTCTTCCAGGCCCGTATACTTATCCTCCATCATTGGAAGGCAACTGAACCTCCTAGGCTAAGTGAATGGATAACGCAGATGGGATCCACTCTCGCCTGGAGAAATATATATATCAGCACAGAGGCCGACAGTGGAAATTTGAACTCCTGTGGGCCCCTTGGTTGAATACCCCAGGGTTGGCCCTGCTTGAACTGGTGATAGACAGACTGCTTCTTTAAGATGTGTGATGGGGGGTCGTGGGTGGAAAGCGCAAATGCATACAACTAGACTTTTGTCTTGGTCTGTCGGGGGGATAGCTATTGCGGCCTGGTTGGTTATATTTTTACTAGATGTTGGTCTATGGAATGTAAGAGGACTATGTTGTTTCAGTTTTTATCGTTCCAAGGTGCTATGGAATGATTGTTTTAGTTCTGCAAAAGTATGTAAACCTTGTTTTTTTACCATATGTGTCAATAAACATCCTTTTTGAGAGAAAAAAATTAAAATAAATCAGCGCTGCAGCTGAATGGCGTACCTGAAAAGCAAACAATGGTAACAATAAAACATTAACTCAATAAAACAACTTTATTTTTTATTGCAATCTGTGCCAAAATATATATATATATATATATGCCAAAGCATGGGGGCAATATGCTGTAGGATGTGATTTCACCACCACAGTTAAAAAAAAAGAGCGTATATGCCGAAGCTCCTCCACCCCTGCCCCCATGCTTCGGCATATATGCTCTTTTTTTTAACTGTGGTGGTGAAATCATATCCTACAGCGCTGGAGTCACTGATTTACGTATCGTTAGAGCAAACGCTGTTGCTGTCAAGATGAATAAATCAGTGCTGCAGCTGAATGGCGTACCTACAAAGAAAATAATGATTAACAATAAAACACAGTAAACAGTAAAGTATAAAAGAATTACATAACTGCAAAGCAAAGATGATAAAACAGTAACAATAAAACATTGCAGTTAAGCATAAAATACAGTAAAACAGAGCAGAACAATAGAGAGAGAACAATAGATAGAGAACAATAGAGAGAGAACAAGAAAATGACAACTATTTTTGGCTTCTTTATTTTATAAATATTTTATTTCCTTTTTTTATTAATTTTTTTTACACTTTTTTTGTAACTGTAATGCCACGTACACACGATCGGACATTCCGACAACAAAACCGTAGATTTTTTTCCAACGGATGTTGGCTCAAACTTGTCTTGCATACACACGGTCGCACAAATGTTGTCGGAAATTCAGATCCCCAAGAACGCGGTCACGTACAACACGTACGACGGCACTATAAAAAGGAAGTTCAATACCAAGTGCGCCACCCTTTGGGCTCCTTCTGCTCATCTCTTGTTAGTAGAAGTTTGGTGAGAGACGATTCGCGCTTTTCAGCCTCGTGCTTTTCAGTCCGTTACAGCGTGACGAATGTGCTATCTCCATTACGAACGCTAGTTTTACCAGACCGAGCGCTTCCGTCTCGTACTTGATTCAGAGCATGCATGGAATTTTGTTTGTCGGAATTGTCTACACACGCTCGGAATTTGCGAGAATGGATTTTGTTGTCGGAAAATTTGAGAACCAGCTCTCAAATTTGTGTTGTCGGAAATTCCAACAGCAAATGTCCAATGGAGCCTACACACGGCTTGACAACAAGCTCCCATTGAAAATTTGTTGTCGGAAATTCCGATTGTGTGTACACAGCATTTCTGTAACGGTTCCAGGTTTGGGTCTCTCAAAATGCGATGACATCTTTGGAGACCCTGTTAAAGTGTGCCCTAGAACTGTGCAGTGCTGTACCCTACGCTAATACTCCACTAGTGTGTGGTAGCGTTGGAAACATTCACCGATGCAGAGACCAGGTTGGCCAGGACAGGAGGGACAATAAAAGCGGGTGTCACACTTGTATCCATGTTTCCTACAGACACGACATCTTCTTTGGGGTATTCATTGGGTAGGGGTACCAGGGAGGACATACGGAAAATGCCTCTCATGCAGCCAGCTCACTGCATTTGCGTTGGGAAGGTGGGGCACAGCACCGTCTGGAAACAGAAGGGCTGTGATGACCTCTTCCTGTGATTTAAGGAAGGATCCAGTTCGTCCTGACGCTTTGTACCGCACATAAGCGTTCAGCAGAGCCAATTGAAATAGGCCAATTAAGTATGGCACCAACAACTGGTCGTTGAAGTCTACCCCTCCCATGTTAAGGTTGTATTCGTGGACACAGAGGGGCTTTACAACAGCCGCTGTTGGAATTTCAACTGTCGTATCTGCGCAAAGGGAGGACAGAACAAAAGCATTCTGATTATCCCTCCACTTCACTGCAAACAAATTATTACATCTCAAGTAGGCTTTCTCCCCCAGTTTAATTCGTGATTCTACAAGCCGTTGGGTGAAGCCCCGGCAATTAGATTGCACGGTGCCACATGCGCCAATTCCACAATCAAAAAAGTGACAAAAAATTGGCACGCTTGGGTAATAATTGTCCACGTACAAGTGGTACCCCTTTCCGAATAAGGGTGACACCAAGTCCCACACAATTATACCAATGCTCCCTATGAAGTCTGGACAGTTGAGGGGCTCCACATGACTATCTTTTCCCTCATAAACTATAAAACTATTTGTATAGCCTGTTGCCCTGTCACAGAGCTTATACAACTTGACCCCATATATGGCATGCTTGCTGGGAAGATACTGTTTGAAAGACAAGCGGACAGAAAACGTAATCAAGGACTTAATCAGAAAACGTAATCAGACAACTTGATCGGGAGTAAACAAGAATGCAAACTGTTGGTTAAAATGGTTTACGAGGGGCCGAATTTTGTAGTCAATCAAATCCAGGGTCACCCCGAGGACGACAGAGTTCATTGTCATTGAAGTGCATATACCGCAAGATCTGCTCGTATCTAGCTCTGGTCATGGAAGCAGAGAACACGGACATATGATGAATTGGGTCAGTGGATCAATATGACCGCAACTCACTCTTTTTAGTTATGGGGAGGGCCAGAAAGGTCTTAAATTCAGAAACTGTAATAGGTTTCCAATCTCTGGCAAGGGTCAACTGGGGATTAGCAGTGATTAATTGACCAGCATACAAATGTCTTGGTCCACAATAGATCTATAGAGATCTTCTGTGAAAAACAGTGCATAAAAATCAAGTGACGTAAAATCAACTGTTTCCACCTGAATTCGGGGTTGGCCAGTGAATGGGGGAAGGACGCTGCAGAAGTGGTGGCTCCCAATTAGGATTGGCAAATGCAGCGGGAAGGGCACTGTGGGCTCAATGGGCCTGTGTTTGCCTTCTTCTTGGTGGCTGCAGGGCACTACTTGTGCTAGCCACCGCACCAGCTTGAACTGCACTTATGGGACTCACCACGTGATACTGCAGTGCTGGTTTGACTACGACCAGGGTGTACTAGGCCGCTGGTGCTTGCCAGTTCACCAGAAGGATGAGTGGCACTAGTATTGGCTCTCTGCTCCATATGAGAGCCCTGCGGTTCTTGCACCTCAACAACAGAAGAAAGGGGTCGGGTACGCCTGACCTTAGCAGGGACCACTCTGTCGTCAGAGCTATCTGTCAGGGTGCCGCTGGTGTCTACTGGTTCGTATTCTGAGCCCGAATCTGACAGATGGGTGACTTCCTCTTCACTCTCATCTGTCATGCTCAGAAACATTTAGGCCTCTTCACTAGTGTACCTCCAATTGGACATTGTGGCCTCTAAATTTACAGGTACATGTCATGGATATGCAGTAATGTTTGTCAGCTTACCTCTCCTCCATGTGTTCAGCTTTAGAGGCCAGCCACTCTCACCTGGCTGTTTTAGTAATCTCTCCTCAAAGCATGGCTCCACCCCAGCCCCTATCAGAGAACTCTATATTAACCTGTTCACTGCAAGCCAGCCCTGCTGATCAATATTGTGTGTTTAGCTTTCGTGTGCGACTTGCTGTGTCTTCTATGTCTGATTCCAGTTACCGATCTTGGCTTGTTCATGACTATCCTTACCTGCTTGTTACCCCGACTATTGGTTATCTCCTGACTATCCTTTGTTGTCGCAATCTGCTGCTTCCACTCTACCTCCCTGTAGTCTACCGTGAGCGTGAGCTGAGAGACCCTGGGGGCCGCGACCTGGAGCCAGCTGCAGCGCAGTCCATCCTCACCACTAGAGGATCTGGTGAACACCTACTCGCTCTTAGACTCCGTGCCCTGGAGAATCTATTGTGACAGCAGGAAGGTAAAGTCACCTGGTTGCATCCAGGGGGGTAGATATATTTCTCCCAGATTCAGGCTTTATGCCGACTTATACAACTAGGGAGAGGGCTGGGCGTCGTGCAGGCAGGGAGTTGATGAGATCAGCTGAAGCTTGTCAGCTCGTTTAAGGCCTCTACAAAAACTCCCAGATTCATTAGGTGTTTGCTCATGCCTGGACCCAGACCTGTGTGGACTGTCTAGGGAGAGTGAACCCCTGTGCGGTGAGACAAAGCCTGTGTGGCTATTTATTTGGACATTGACTAAACCAGGGACTTAGGGACTAGGACAGAACTAGGCTGATCCCAGTTGTTAGTTAGGAAACCTGCATGTTTAGTCAGAGGTCAAGCTGACCAGGATTTATTTTGTTTATGTTTCTTTTTGGCTTTGCTGTGTTTTTGTCACTGTACATAGAAAAATAAACCGCACCTTTTGATTTGGAAAACCACAAACTCCGTCTGCTGGCCCTGTTTTTGTGTGGGGAGCCCAACCAGGGGGTCACACACACCCGCTACCGAGTTAACCCCCTCACAGTTGGTGGAGAACCAGTGGCAGTTTTTTTTAAGCCAGCATGGAGGAGATACTGAAACAGCTGGCTCTAGCAAATGCCAATCAACAGCAGACAAATGCAGGTTTGCAAAGGAGCCTTGCAGCCCAGCAGCAAGCTCATCAACAGAGCCTTGCAGCCCAGCAGCAAGCTCACCAACAGAGTCTGGAAGCTCAGAAACAAGCCCAGCAGCAATCTGAGGCCCGCTTCATAGACCTGTTACAGAAGCAAGAGCAGAGACTACAACAAATGGAAGCAGTAATGCAGCAACGTCCGCAGACCAGTGAGGAAAGCCGTCCCACTAATACCGCGTCCTTTGGGGTGAGTCGTTTATTGACAAAAATGACTGGAGAGGATGATCCAGAGGTATTTTTGACCACATTTGAAAGGACTGCTGAAAGAGAAAAGTGGCCTGAGGAGCAGTGGGCTGGACTGGTGGCTCCTCTGTTAACTGGTGAATCGCAGAAGGCTTACTATGACCTAGAGCCTGACCAAGCAAAAGACTATGTGATGCTAAAAGCTGAAATATTGGCAAGGCTGGGTGTCACCCTGGCTGTCCGGGCTCAGCGTGTGCATAACTGGACTTTCCAGCTTGGAAAACCCCCCAGGTCTCAAATGTATGATCTCATTCACCTGAGCAGGAAGTGGCTACAGCCAGAGACTTTGTCCGCACCAGAGATTGTGGAACGTGTTGTAATGGATCGGTTTTTGAGAGCTCTTCCTACTGCCATCCAAAAGTGGGTAAGCCATGGAGACCCAGAGACGGCCGGTGGTCTTGTGGATCGTGTAGAGAAATACTTGGCTACAGAGAACCTGACGGCCTCTTCCAGAGACTCTCGGACTTTCCACCCTAAGACCAGACCATCCCCAGGGGCGGATAAGAGGATTCCAAGGGGTGAGGGTGGAGAGAGTGAGAGGGTGGGAGCTCTACCCAAAGTTTGGCGAGAACAGCCTGGGAAGTCAGGGGCTCAAGAGGCAGCCAAAAGGATTGTTTGCTACCGCTGCCAGCAAGCGGGACATATTGCAGCAAATTGCCCGGTTGTGGAGGAACCCATGCAATGTGACTTTCTGACGGACCGACGTCAGTCGCTGTGTGCGACAGTCGCATGCACTGCCATTCGGGGAACTGAGAAACATTTATGCAAAATGTGTATTAATGGTAGAAATGTTGTGGTATTGCTGGATTCAGGTAGCCTTGTGACCCTGATAAAGGCTGAATTAGTTAAAACAGAGGTTTCTGGGAATAGCAAGGTAGCTGTTATTTGTGTGCATGGGGACACCCGAGAGTATCCAGTGACTACAGTGTGTTTCGAGACCCCCAAAGGTACCCTCTCTCATCCAGTGGGGTTAGTATCTCAATTACCGCATGATGCCATTGTGGGAAGGGATTTTCCGAAATTCTGGGAACTGTGGGATGATCCTGAGCCCCCCACTGGTGCCCCTATGTACCAGGAATGTGATAGCCAGAACTCCTCTGAGAGTGGTGAGGACTCTCCAGAATTTCCCTTGTCAGTATTGGCAGGGGAGACTCAAGAAACTGGAGAGGAGCCCACCTCCTCAGACGAAAACCTACCGTCTGTGGAGTTTTCTGATCTGGAGGTTCACAGGGAAAATTTTGCCACAGAACAGTTAAAAGACCCCGCCCTAATAAAGGCACGGGAAAACGTAGTGGAAATAGATGGCGAGTTAGTGAACCCAGATAATACCTGCACTTACCCATACTTCAGCGTAGAGAAGGACCTACTGTATCGGGTGGCAAAAAGGGCAGAAGAAACCGTTGAGCATGTCGCCCTGATGCAAGATCGAATTGCACAGGTAATGCCCATCGTGAAGGAACATTTGGCCCAAGCGCAGTTGGCACAGCAGAGAGTGTACAACCGTGGAGCCAAGACCCGTACCTTTTCCCCGGGGGATAGGATATTGGTACTTGTCCCTACGGTTGAAAGTAAATTCCTTGCCAAATGGCAAGGCCCCTACGAGATAATGGAAAAAGTGAGCGAAGTGAATTACAAGGTCAGACAACCAGGAAGGCGAAAGCCCGAACAGATATATCACGTTAATCTGTTGAAAGCCTGGAGGGATAGAGAGTCCCTAGTCGCAGAAACTTGGTCACCAGCTCAAACTGGTTGCGTAATTCCGGAGGTTGGAATAGCAGCCACCTTGTCACAACCCCAACAGCAGGAGGTTAAGGAGTTTGTGCTTCGCAACAAGGAGGTGTTCTCTGAGCTGCCGGGACAAACATCTGGGGTAGAGCATGATATTATTACCCCGCCCGGTGAAAGGGTGACGTTAAAACCCTATCGGATCCCAGAGGCCCGACGGGAGGCAATACGGGAGGAAGTACAGAAAATGCTGAACTTAGGGGTGATAGAGGAGTCCCAAAGTGATTGGTCTAGTCCCATTGTGTTGGTGCCTAAACCGGATGGGAGCTGGCGATTTTGTAACGATTTTCGTCAGTTGAACAAAGTTACAAAATTTGACACCTACCCCATGCCACGTATAGATGAGTTGATCGACCGGCTGGGAACAGCCCGATACATGACAACTCTTGACCTCACAAAAGGGTATTGGCAAATTCCCCTGGCCAAGTCGGCCAAAGAGAAAACCGCATTTGTAACCCCAGACGGGGCGTTCCAATATAAGAGAATGCCGTTCGGGTTACAGAATGCGCCGGCCACATTCCAGCGGAAAATGGACCAGATACTGAGGCCCCATCGGAAGTATGCTGCGGCTTACCTGGATGACGTAATTGTCCATAGCACAGATTGGGCCTCACATCTGCCAAAAGTGCAAGCAGTCCTAGACTCTATCCGGGAAGCGGGGTTTACGGCTAACCCCAAGAAGTGTACCATTGGGCAGGAGGAGGCCAAATATCTTGGGTACACCATTGGCAGGGGAGTGATAAAACCCCAACTCAACAAAGTCGAGGCCATCCAGAGTTGGCCACGTCCCAACAGCAAGAAGCAGGTACGGGCCTTTCTGGGAATCGCGGGTTATTATCGGCGCTTCATTCCCCACTTTGCTTCTAAGGCTGTGCCCCTAACCAACCTGACGAAAGGGAAAGGGTCGGGCATGATTAAATGGACCCCCGAGGCTGAGGCAGCATTCCAATTCTTGAAACAAGCCTTATGTAGCCAGCCAGTGTTGTACTCACCCGACTTCTCTAAAGACTTTGTCGTACAAAGTGATGCGTCAGATGTGGGGTTAGGAGCAGTATTGTCCCAGGTCTGGAACGGGGAAGAGCACCCAGTCATTTACCTCAGCAGGAAGTTGAAGTCCCATGAGGTAAATTACGCCACGGTCGAAAAGGAGTGTTTAGCGGTGAAGTGGGCTCTAGATTCCCTTCGGTACTATCTGCTAGGTAGGCACTTTGACATGGTTACGGATCACGCTCCGTTAAAGTGGATGGCTCAAAACAAGGAGACAAATAGAAGAGTGAATAGGTGGTTCCTGGCCCTACAGGAATTCAACTTCACAGTAAAGCATCGCCCTGGCGTTCAAATGGGGAATGTGGATGCTTTGTCTCGAGTACATGAATGCCTGATTGCTGGTGTTCCAACCCCAAGGTTAAAACAAGAGGGGGGGGTATGTGACAGCAGGAAGGTAAAGTCACCTGGTTGCATCCAGGGGGGTAGATATATTTCTCCCAGATTCAGGCTTTATGCCGACTTATACAACTAGGGAGAGGGCTGGGCGTCGTGCAGGCAGGGAGTTGATGAGATCAGCTGAAGCTTGTCAGCTCGTTTAAGGCCTCTACAAAAACTCCCAGATTCATTAGGTGTTTGCTCATGCCTGGACCCAGACCTGTGTGGACTGTCTAGGGAGAGTGAACCCCTGTGCGGTGAGACAAAGCCTGTGTGGCTATTTATTTGGACATTGACTAAACCAGGGACTTAGGGACTAGGACAGCACTAGGCTGATCCCAGTTGTTAGTTAGGAAACCTGCATGTTTAGTCAGAGGTCAAGCTGACCAGGATTTATTTTGTTTATGTTTCTTTTTGGCTTTGCTGTGTTTTTGTCACTGTACATAGAAAAATAAACCGCACCTTTTGATTTGGAAAACCACAAACTCCGTCTGCTGGCCCTGTTTTTGTGTGGGGAGCCCAACCAGGGGGTCACACACACCCGCTACCGAGTTAACCCCCTCACACTATGCTCTAGCTCCCAGTGGGATCCGTGTTGGTGCTCCAGTGGACCTGCCTTCCTGAACCTCCCAGAGTTCCATCTGCAGCAGTCAGTCCTATGGTCCACTACCTTAGCGGTGCACTCCTGACTCCGACGGAGTGCATCTGTCATCTGGCCTCAGGTGACCTGACAGTACAACTAGTGTGACTCACAGGCAAAAAGAGCACCCGATTGTCAGAGCCTGCTTCAATCGCTACCAAAAAAACTGTTAGCGTTCGCAGGGATCAGACCTGACTCTGCAAAACAGAAAACAAAAACTCCTGCGTACAAGTGGAATACCAGACAGTCTGTAAGTGGAATGATAAATGTCACTTGGCCTTGCTGCCTTCACGGATAGGGGTATCCTAGCGGTAAATGACAAAGAGAAAAAAGAAAGGCGCACCAGCCTCGTGCATTATCCTTGAGTGGATTTATTAAAAAAATTATAAAAGAAACCTACTTACAAACATACAAGAATGACACAGGTTAAAAGAGTCCACAAAAATTGCAGCAATGCGTCCGAACCGAACCCACTCCAATACGTCACAGAGGGATTGACAGGGGTCACTGCCGGCTTACGCGCTTCAAAGACAAGTCTTCTTTCTCAGAGCTCAGCAGTGTTTTCTCTCTCAGCTCACCCAATATATACACATATGCATGCAACCCCCAGCAAATGAACAGGAAAAGGACCTCCCACTGATGTGGGCGGTCCGCAATCAATGTGGCCGCTCACAGGTGGTATCGATGGGACACATGTGAAGAGGGGGAGGGAAGGGGGGGAGAGGGGAAGGATGGAGGGGAGGGGCCGCTAATGAGGTGGGAATGCCATGACTAGGATGATGAGTCACACATAAGCAAGGATGGATCCTGAATCAGGAAACAAAACAATCCAACAAATAGTGCTGACAGATGGAGAGGAGGTGGCGACCTACCTCTAGGTTGTTAGGGCACCAGGTTCCCTGTGGTGTAGTGGGCACACCTGACACTTGTCAGACAGCAGCAATCATGTTGGTGCAGAGTGCAGGGTGTAAGCTCATTAACTTGCATCAGTGCGCCTAGCGCTTGTCGGCCAGTCACTGTATTCCTCCTATATGGCGCCAGGCGTAAGCTTGTAAACAGGGTAAATGGAGATCATCCAGGCTTGATTAGCGTCTGGGACACACGCTGCCTAGCTTTCGCTCCAGCAGACAGGAAGTGCGGTGGCCGCATCGCGTCCTGAGCGCCAGCCGTCACTGCCTGATGGCGTGTGACTGGTTGAGCTGGCGCCATTTTGCTGGAGACCTACAACTAGAGGGCAATAGGGGACAAACCAAAAGTAAATAGACAAAATAAAAAATGACACTGATGCGGGCAGAAGGGATTACACAGGGGATGCTGGTGCAGTTACGGGCATACGTCAGTTATTGCCATAATGTGCCCAAAGTGGGGGGAGCTGTCACTAATCCTCTGGAGGCTACAGGGAGCATGTCATGTAGCTGGACCTTGGGGGTAGAGCAGCGGATGACCCGATCATGACAGTACAGTCAGATTGGTTTACATAGTGACCATCCACAGCCTAAACCACATAGGGTTACAAACAAGGGGGATGCATACAATAATATAATGTGATCAGAGAGAGAAAAAATGCAAATAAAATGCAATGCAAATAAAAGTTCTACTGCAAGTAATACATATAGAGATGAGACAGTAATCACAAAAATATGTATAGAAACCATTTGGGCAACTTGGATATAGAACAAGAATCACATAATAACTAGATAGATTGGTGATTCATATTAAAAAGTCAAGCTTGAGGGAAGGATGGATGGGGCCATGTATCGTGAGATCTTGGTCAACAACCTCCTTCCCTCAGTAAGAGCATTGAAGATGGGTCGTGGCTGGGTCTTCCAGCATGACAACGACCTGAAACACACAGCCAGGGCAACTAAGGAGTGGCTCTGTAAGAAGCATCCCAAGGTCCTGGAGTGGCCTAGCCAGTCTCCAGACCTGAACCCAATAGAAAATCTTTGGAGGGAGCTTAAAGTGGAGTTCCACCCTCTTTTTGAACTTTGCTGCATCCTCTCTATGAATGTCCCCTTTAGAACAATTGGCATATTTTAATTTTTTGTTTTTAAAACTTACGTTTTGCTGGGACTTTTTTTGTATCTCCCGCCGCGGCCGCTGAAAACTCTGCGCGTCATACACTGATCGCTCGGCCTCCTGGGAGATATTCGTCATCGATTCCCAGGAGGTTTATCGCGTTCCCATTTTCATGTAGGCCCGCCCATCCTGCTCATCCTGCCCTCCCTCGGTCCGCCTGGTGACCACCTTCCTCCGCTCCTCCCTCCCTCCCTACCTAGCGAGCCTCAGCCTGTCACATCTCACACTGCACTGTGTGATGATGTGACCGGTGTTCTGCCCAATAAGTTCTCCAGGCAGAGGTGGAGGCGCTGAAGCGCCAGAGTGCTCCCCTCCCTCCTCCTTCTCCTCTCCTCTCTCTCCGCCGATCACCGCCGCCGCCATATTCCCTGCCAAAGCCCCCCACCCTCCTCCCTCCTCCTCCTGTCAGAGGAGGAGAGCGAAACAGCTGCAGATCGGAGCGGCTGTCTCTGACCAGCCGCGCAGTGACGTTGCTGGGGGGGTTAGTACTAATAATGGAGGGGGGGTTAGTACTAATAATTGAGGGGGGGTTAGTACTAATAAGGGGGGGTTAGTACTAATAATGGAGGGGGGGTTAGTACTAATAATGGAGGGGGGGTTAGTACTAATAATGGAGGGGGGGTTAGTACTAATAATGGAGGGGGGTTAGTACTAATAATGGAGGGGGGGTTAGTACTAATAATGGAGGGGGGTTAGTACTAATAATGGAGGGGGGGGTTAGTACTAATGATGGAGGGGGGTGGTTTGTTCTGGGGGTGGGTCAGTACTAATGATGGAGGGGGGGTTAGTACTAATGATGGAGGGGGGGGTGGTTTGTTCTGGGGGTGGGTCAGTACTAATGATGGAGGGGGGGTCAGTACTAATGATGGAGGGGGGGTGGTTTGTTCTGGGGTGGGTCAGTACTAATGATGGAGGGGGGGTCAGTACTAATGATGGAGGGGGTGGTTTGTTCTAGGGGGGGTCAGTACTAATGATGGAGGGGGGTGGTTTGTTCTGGGGGGGGTCAGTACTAATGAAGGAGGGGGTGGTTTGTTCTGGGGGGGTCAGTACTAATGATGGAGGGGGTGGTTTGTTCTGGGGGGGTTAGTACTAATGATGGAGGGGGGTGGTTTGTTCTGGGGGGGTTAGTACTAATGATGGAGGGGGGGTCAGTACTAATGATAAAGGGTGGGTGGTTTGTTCTAGGGGGGGTCAGTACTAATGAAGGAGGGGGGGGTTAGTACTAATGATGGAGGGGGGTGGTTTGTTCTGGGGGGGTTAGTACTAATAAGGAGGGGGGTGGTTTGTTCTGGGGGGAGGGGGTTAGTACTAATGATGGAGGGGGGGTCAGTACTAATGATAAAGGGTGGGTGGTTTGTTCTAGGGGGGGTCAGTACTAATGAAGGAGGGGGGTTAGTACTAATGATGGAGGGGGGTGGTTTGTTCTGGGGGGTCTGTACTAATGGAGGGGGGTGGTTTGTCCTGGGGGGGTCTGTACTAATGGAGGGGGGTGGTTTGTCCTGGGGGGGGTCTGTACTAATGGAGGGGGGTGGTTTGTCCTGGGGGGGTCTGTACTAATGGAGGGGGTGGTTTGTTCTGGGGGGTCTGTACTAATGGAGGGGGGGAAGCCACACAGCCTGGCGCCATCCCTGGCAGAGAAAGGAATGGAGTCATTGCCAGAATACAGATCTGGGCTCTACCCAGTGGAGTCGCCACGGGCAATTCAGAGTGAGCCGACTCCTGATCAAAGGAAACCGCTGTTGCTGTATCGCTGGGTCAGGTGAGAGGGCCAATCGGCCATTGTCTACTAACGTCCATAGGAACTGCAGTCTCTGACCATCTCCTGTGCTATGTCTGCATAGATGCGATTCGATTTGCTGGGGGTGTTGCAATGTGCTGTAAATGATGCGATTTGACGTGCTGGGGTGATGCAATGTTCTGTGGGCCATGCGATTCGATGTGCTGGGGGTGTTGCAATGTGCTGTGGGCCCATGCGATTCGATGTGCTGGGGGTGTTGCAATGTGCTGTGGGCCCATGCGATTCGATGTGCTGGGGTGTTGCAATGTGCTGTGGGCCCATGCGATTCGATGTGCTGGGGGTGTTGCAATGTGCTGTGGGCCCATGCGATTCGATGTGCTGGGGGTGTTGCAATGTGCTGTGGGCCCATGCGATTCGATGTGCTGGGGGTGTTGCAATGTGCTGTGGGCCCATGCGATTCGATGTGCTGGGGTGTTGCAATGTGCTGTGGGCCCATGCGATTCGATGTGCTGGGGGTGTTGCAATGTGCTGTGGGCCCATGCGATTCGATGTGCTGGGTGTGATGCAATGTGCTGTGGGTCATGCGATTCGATGTGCTGGGGGTGTTGCAATGTGCTGTGGGCCCATGTGATTCGATGTGCTGGGGGTGTTGCAATGTGCTGTGGGCCCATGCGATTCGATGTGCTGGGGTGTTGCAATGTTCTGTGGGCCATGCGATTCGATGTGCTGGGGGTGTTGCAATGTGCTGTGGGCCCATGCGATTCGATGTGCTGCGGGTGTTGCAATGTGCTGTGGGCCCATGCGATTCGATGTGCTGGGGTGTTGCAATGTGCTGTGGGCCCATGCGATTCGATGTGCTGGGGTGTTGCAATGTGCTGTGAGCCCATGCGATTCAATGTGCTGGGGTGTTGCAATGTGCTGTGGGACCATGCGATTCGATGTGCTGGGGTGTTGCAATGTTCTGTGGGCCCATGCGATTCGATGTGCTGGGGGTGTTGCAATGTGCTGTGGGCCCATGCGATTCGATGTGCTGGGGGTGTTGCAATGTGCTGTGGGCCCATGCGATTCGATGTGCTGGGGTGTTGCAATGTGCTGTGGGCCCATGCGATTCGATGTGCTGGGGTGTTGCAATGTGCTGTGGGCCCATGCGATTCGATGTGCTGGGGTGTTGCAATGTGCTGTGGGCCCATGCGATTCGATGTGCTGGGGTGTTGCAATGTGCTGAGGGGCCATGCGATTCGATGTGCTGGGGTGTTGCAATGTGCTGTGGGCCCATGCGATTCGAAGTGCTGGGGTGTTGCAATGTGCTGTGGGCCATGTGATTCGATGTGCTGGGGGTGATGCAATGTGCTGTGGGCCCATGCGATTCGATGTGCTGGGGTGTTGCAATGTGCTGTGGGCCCATGCGATTCGATGTGCTGGGGTGTTGCAATGTGCTGTGGGCCCATGCGATTCGATGTGCTGGGGGTGTTGCAATGTGCTGTGGGCCCATGCGATTCGATGTGCTGGGGTGTTGCAGTGTGCTGTGGGCCCATGCGATTCGATATGCTGGGGGTGTTGCAATGTGCTGTGGGCCCATGAGATTCGATGTGCTGGGGGTGTTGCAATGTGCTGTGGGCCCATGCGATTCGATGTGCTGGGGTGATGCAATGTTCTGTGGGCCATGTGATTCGATGTGCTGGGGGTGTTGCAATGTTCTGTGGGCCCATGCGATTCTATGTGCTGGGGTGTTGCAATGTGCTGTGGGCCCATGCAATTCAATGTGCTGGGGGTGATGCAATGTTCTGTGGGCCCATGCGATTCTATGTGCTGGGGGTGTTGCAATGTGCTGTGGGCCCATGCGATTCGATGTGCTGGGGTGATGCAATGTTCTGTGGGCCCATGCGATTCGATGTGCTGGGGTGTTGCAATGTGCAGTGGGCCCATGCGATTTGATGTGCTGGGGTGATGCAATGTTCTGTGGGCCCATGCGATTCGATGTGCTGGGGGTGATGCAATGTTCTGTGGGCCCATGCGATTCTATGTGCTGGGGTGTTGCAATGTGCTGTGGGCCCATGCGATTCGATGTGCTGGGGGTGTTGCAATGTTCTGTGGGCCATGCGATTCGATGTGCTGGGGGTGTTGCAATGTGCTGTGGGCCCATGCGATTCGTTGTGCTGGGGGTGTTGCAATGTGCTGTGGGCCCATGCGATTCGATGTGCTGGGGTGTTGCAATGTGCTGTGGGCCCATGCGATTCGATGTGCTGGGGTGTTGCAATGTGCTGTGGGCCCATGCGATTCCATGTGCTGGGGTGTTGCAATGTGCTGTGGGCCCATGCGATTCGATGTGCTGGGGTGTTGCAATGTTCTGTGGGCCCATGCGATTCGATGTGCTGGGGGTGTTGCAAAGTGCTGTGGGCCCATGCGATTCGATGTGCTGGGGGTGTTGCAATGTGCTGTGGGCCCATGCGATTCGATGTGCTGGGGTGTTGCAATGTGCTGTGGGCCATGTGATTCGATGTGCTGGGGGTGATGCAATGTGCTGTGATTGATACACACACATACCCCTCATCCCTCACCTTCAAATACAGAAATCTGTTGCTAAGGGTAAGAGCTTTAAAAAATTCCTAATTGTAAACTAAATCATTTTGTTTCTGTGCAGATATATCTACATAATAAGATTATATATATATATATATATAATGTAGATATATCTGCACAGAAACAAATGATTTAGTTTACAATTAGGAATTTTTTAAAGCTCTTACCCTTAGCAACAGATTTCTGTATTTCTAGAATATTATTGCTTGTACATACTGGAGGGAAGGAGGGGGAGGAGATGTTTACATAAATAGGGGGCGGCAACTTGCTATGAAACTGGAGAGCAAATATAACATGAAAGTGAAACCGATTACACTGCTTGTGATATCCAGGAAGACATATGCAGTCTGGCTTCAGATGCCCACACTTAAAATGGCCACGGCCTATTTCTAGTTTATACACTACTATCTAAATGCTGTAATAACCTAACAAAACAGATCTTAGTTTACAGACTAACTTTACTAGAATACATTAAAATTGTGTATTCTAGGGGTATTTTTATTTAAAAAGTGTCATTTCGGCCGGAACACCACTTTAAAGTCTGTATTGCCCAGCGACAGCCCCAAAACCTGAAGGATCTGGAGAAGCTCTGTATGGAGGAGTGGGCCAAAATCCCTGCTGCAGTGTGTGCAAAACTGGTCAAGAACTACAGGAAACATATAATCTCTGTAATTGCAAACAAAGGTTTCTGTACCAAATATTAAGTTCTGCTTTTCTGATGTATCAAATACTTATGTCATGCAATAAAATGCAAATCAATTACTTAAAAATCATACTATGTGATTTTCTGGATTTTTGTTTTAGATTCCGTCTCTCACAGTTGAAGAGTACTTATGATAAAAATGACAGACCTCTACATGCTTTGTAAGTAGGAAAACCTGCAAAATCGGCAGTGTATCAAATACTTGTTCTCCCCACTGTATAGGGCCCTCGGTAAGGTCACCGTCTTGATCACATTTATCCTACCAAACCAGGACAACTTATCTGCCGGATATCCCCTCAAGTCTTGCTTAATTTTATTTAGCAGAGGTAGATAACTATCCTGGTTTAAATCTGTTTCCAAAGTGGACAAAAAGACCCCAAGATACAGTACCTTATCCCCTTATGCTTCCAGGCCAACTGATACTGAGATCTAAGGTCTCTGCATTCTGCTAAGGGGAAAAAACATTCAATATCTCCGTCTTCTCTTTATTAACCTTTAAATTTGAATTTCTCCATATTTTTCAAGTTCCGCTAAAATATTTGGAAGTGTTTGTCTTGGGTTGTAGACATATACAGGGCCGTTTGAAGGAATTTGGGGGCCCCAAGCAAAATGGACATGGTGACCCCCCCCCCCCCCCCTGCACTCACGCAAAGCCTACAGGAATCACAGCATAGCGATACAGTTTATCCTGGCAGGAGAGGACACACAAACACATCCTAGCAGGGCAGGGAGGGTTCATGCTGGGACTGGAAATCATGTGACCCCCCCCAAAAGTGAAGCACTACAGGTCCCAGCATGAACCCCTCAGAGCTGACTACTGCTCCAGTCCTGCCCAGTGCCCACATAAGGGTGATCACTGGGCAGGACTGGAGCAGGAGTCAGCTCTGAGGGGTTTATGCTGGGACCTGTAGTTCTTCACTTTTGGGGGGGCCCGGGGGGGGGGTCACATGATTTTAAGTCCCAGCATGAACCCTCCCTGCTCTGCTAGGATGTGTTTGTGTGTCCTGAGGGGTTCATGCTGGGACCTGTAGTTCTTCACTTTTGGGGGGGGGTCACATGATTTCATGTCCCAGCATGAACCCTCCCTGCCCTGCTAGGATGTGTTTGTGTGTCCTGAGGGGTTCAGCTGGGACCTGTAGTTCTTCACTTTTGGGGGGGGTCACATGATTTCATGTCCCAGCATGAACCCTCCCTGCCCTGCTAGGATGTGTTTGTGTGTCCTGAGGGGTTCAGCTGGGACCTGTAGTTCTTCACTTTTGGGGAGCGGGGTCACATGATTTCAAGCCCCACAATGAACCCTCCCTGCCCTGCTAGGATGTGTTTGTGTGTCCTATCCTGGCAGGGAAGGGAGGGTTCATGCTGGGACTGGAAATCATGTGACCCCCCCCCCCAAAAGTGAAGAACTACAGGTCCAAGCATGAACCCCTCAGAGCTGACTACTGCTCCAGTCCTGCCCAGTGCAGTGCCCACCCCTTATGATGTGTTAGTCAGTGCTGTGCTGTCAATGGTGAGTGAGCAATGCTTACTTGCCTGCTTTCTACAGCTGGCTGAAATCTGTCTCACTCTGTCACGTCTTTCTGTGTTCTTCAGACTTCAGCACAGCAGCATGCCGCTGCCTGAGTGCCTGGCTGAGTGGCTGGACAGTGTGCCTCTGAGGACAGAGCGGGAGGAGGAGGGTGGACTCGGAGGCGGAGCTAGCTAGAAGATCTTTCCTCCGCTGCCTGTGATAGGCACAACTCTGCCTCTCTCCTGCTCTGCTAGTGACGTCACTGGTTGCTACAAGCCAAGCGGGCGTCACGTAGCAACCAACAGAGACAGTGCCAGCTAGCTAGGCTAGGGGGGTCCACAGCCACTGTCAGATCGATCGTGCATTTGATTTAGATCGACCCAGGGCGGAATTTGGAAATCCAGGACTGTGACAGGCAGCAGGCAGGCATCCTAGGCTGAGGCCCCAGGCCAGCTCGGGGCCCCAGGCAATTGCTTGTTTTGCCTGTCCTGTTCCGACGGCCCTGGACATATAACATCATGTCATCAGCAAAGGCAGAGACCTTGTGTTCTTGTCCGTCCACCTCTACCCCCCTAATCTCCTGATTTGCCTATATAGTCGCTAGCAAAGGTTCCAGGGAAAGAACAAAAAAGTAAAGGTGAAAGTAGGCATCCCTGACGTATACCATTGTAGAGCGTAAAAGTACCCGAGAGGGTCCCGTTCACTCGTACCTGAGCCGTTGGTTCTGGAGTATAATGCCCCTATCTATTTATACATACGTAAGCCTATACCTGCATGTCTCAATGTCGCAAGCATATACTCCCAGTCCAATCTATCAAAGGCATTTTGTGCGTCTACTGACAGGAATAAAAAACACGGATCCGTGTTTTCTACCTAACGATGTGCCCACAAACAACTATTTTCTAGTGAGTGCAATTATTTGCAATTAAAATATGCTGCTATAACTACTACACTCAGATTGGCGCTGCTTTTTTGTCTTTTATGTTCCTACCACCAGAGTAACTTCTGCTCCTCAGCTAGCTGCCTTTCCCAGTGTGGACTCCCAGATTATTACTATCTCTGAGGTTATTACCCAGAACAAATGGACTTTCACCTTGGACTATTTCTAACTATTAACTCCCTTGTCATGTTTTAATGATTTTAATTAATTTTTTAACTGGTAAACATTATCCCCCTACCATTTCTCTCACTTCTTATCCTTGCAATATATTTATCATTGTGTATGGTTAAAGGGTTGATTTGCTTTTACCATTATCCCTGCCCATATCTAGGAGTGCCTTGGCACAACAAATATTGTTGTCTTACTGACAAGAATAATACTGGTTTCTTTCCCCTTTTAACTCCATGGATTAGAAGTAGTGCTCTTATTACATTATCCCTCGCTTCCCTCACTTCCCTCCCTGGTACAAAGCCCACCTGGTCATTTTCTATCCATTTTGACATAAAGGGCTTCAGTCTCTCGGCCAATATCTTTGCATAAATCTTTATATCTTCATTAATCAAAGATATTGGCCAATAGCTAGTACACAATGTTCGATCTTTTCCTTCTTTAGCTATGAGAGTTATATGAGCCCCTAGGGCTTCCTTGCGTATTTTCATGCCTCCCCCTATAGAGTTCACATATAACTGGAAGTATGGCACCAAGATCCCTGAGAATTTTTTATAGTACAATGAGGTATACCCACCCGGACCTGGGCACTTTCCTACTAGTACTTTTAATTGCCTTTTCTATTTCTTCTTTTGATAGCTCTATATATAACTTACTAGAACAGTGGTTCTCAACCCCTGTCCTCAGGACCCACTAACAGGCCAGGTTTGCAAGATAACGGAAATACATCACAGGTGATATAATTTGCTGCTCAGTGATTGCAGTATTCTAGTCTGAATCCCCAAGGTAATACCTAAAATCTGGCCTGTTAGTGGGTCCTGAGGACAGGAGTTGAGAACAACTGTACTAGACCCTTCTTCCAGTATAGCCGGTAACTTTGATTTGTATAAATATTGCTCTATTTTATTTCTTCTAAGAATTTTTGTAACATCTTTTGTATAATATTTTAATTCCCCCTTCTTATCTTTCATTTTTGCTACATAATTCAAGTTACTTCTAGGTTTAATTACCCCTGCCAGTAATTTTCCAGGTTTATTCCCCATTTCATAGTATTTCTTACCTGTCCTATTAAATACCCATTTAGTATCTTGCTCCATCAGTTCCCTCGGATTTTCTATTTTTTCTGTTAATGTAACCATAATTTGATCTTCGTGTGTTCCTTTATGTAGCTGCTCCAGGGCCTGAATCTCTTCTAATAGGGATTGTTTCTGATCTTGCCATATTTTTTTCC
Source organism: Rana muscosa (assembly GCA_029206835.1). NCBI lineage: Eukaryota > Metazoa > Chordata > Amphibia > Anura > Ranidae > Rana > Rana muscosa. The sequence continues at coordinate 348,373,898 of CM055117.1, read as the reverse complement.
TCTTGGCCCTCTCTGCTAGAAATTAGTTTCCTTCTCTAGATCCTCAATTATCCTGGGGTTGTATAGAAGGGATTCGTCCATTCTCCAGGACCTCTGCCCTGTCGGGATGTCCTTTAAATCCAGGACCATCTCCACCGGAGCATGGTCCGAGAAAGTTATTGACTTTATCTCTGTCTTTCGTAAACTCTCCAAGAGTTGGTGGTCTAATAAAATATAGTCAATTCTAGAATATGACGAATGAATTAAGGAATAGTATGTAAAATCTTTGTCTCTGGGATGTAGCATTCTCCACGTCTCTACTAGGTGCAATTGATGGCGTTTATGTTTAATTGCCCTTAAATATTTTCCTTCTGACCTCAAAGAAAGGGGTTGAGTATCTTTAACAGTCTCTGTAAGGCCTCTTATCCCTAATTTTTTTCATCTACTGCGATTTTCTTGATCTTCAAGTTTATATTGAATATTCCTTATCTCTAGCCAACCCATCTCAGCCCTTTCACGCAGCTCCATTATTGCCCCGGATTTCTCGGCAGAGGTACAGCGTAAGAGATCATAATTCCAGGATGTGAAAAAGCGATTGATACGTCTCCAACTGCCATACGCTATACTGTATCCTGCCAGGCTGAGAGTTACTGCCAGGGGCCAGAATCACTTCTTCAAATCTGCCTCAGATGCTGCCTTCTGGCTGGACCACATGAACAGAGCCTGCGGAACTGTCTCATTGGCAGAGATGAGGGCTGAAATACCCTATTTTGATCCCTGCTGATCAGAATGTGGATGCTGACTTTCTTTTGGATATATGCCTTCTACTTTTTTTTTTTTAACCGGATGAGAGGGCTATTTCTAGTTCTAAAACTACGCAATGTTTTTAAGGGGCTGCTGCCTCTCTGACGTAAAGTGGAACTTCGGCTCATCGGATTCCTCCCCCCCTCCGGTGCCACAATTGGCACCTTTCAGGGGGGAGGGGGTGCAGATACCTGTATAATACAGGTATTTGCACTCACTTCCGGGCATAGATTGCCGCAGAATCTGCGGGTATCTACGCCACTTCCTGTTCCCCCCCGCTGTGTTCTGGGAAACACACAGTTCCCAGAACACAGCGGGGGACCAGTGAAAGACGCGCAGTAGGGAACCGGGCAGTGAAGCCGAAAAGCTTCGCTTCCTGATTCCCTCACCAAGGATGGCGGCGGGGGCAGCCGAGAGATGAGCGATTGCTCGTCTTCTGCTGCAGACATCGCGGGCACCCTGAACAGGTAAGTGTCCAATTATTAAAAGTCAGCAGCTGCAGTATTTGTAGCTACTGGCTTTTAATAATTTTTTTAAGGTGGAGCTCCGCTTTAAATCAGATTTTCACATTGACAAAACAAGTTTTGGCGACCATGGCTCGGTTGGCCGGGTCCCCGAGCATGCTACCAGTACCTGTCTTCTACCATGGGCCATGGTTCTACATGGGCTCTCTTGAATAAATTCAGTTGTTTTTTTATTTTCTCTTTATATCCAGTTTCTGATTGCCCACTGCATTCACCTGTTGCCATCGGAATCCTCATGTTCCCCGGCGGCTGCTTGGGGACCCCAACGCCACTATGTGTTCACCCTGGTGTCTGCATTGACTCAGACATATGTTTGGGGCTCTACCACTGAATATGTCCATAGGATAATGCCTTTGATCTACCATGGCTGAAAAACCTTTGATATCCTGGAATGTTTGGGGTGTTCATGACACTTTGAAAAGAGTTATGATCTCAGCCTGTATTAGATGCTTTCAACCTGCCATATTGTGTTATAAGGAGGCTCGCCTTGCCTCTGATTCTGTTTCCAGCCTTAGCTACTCTTGGCTTCTGGGGAGCTATCACTCCACGCATACTGCTTTCTCCCACGGGATCATCCTCTTGATTCACAGGGCCCTGGCCTTCCGGGAATTGGGCTCTAGGGTGAATACTGATGGCCGATTTATATTTCTGTACTGTAAGCTGTACACCATTACTGGCTGGCATTTGTATACATACCACCCCCCTTTTCGGGGGAGGTGTTACGTGCATTGGTCTCATACCTGGCTGACAAACCGGATACCCCGATGCTTATCCTTAGGGATTTCAATTGTTACCTTGACCCACAGTTAGATAGGCACCTACCTGTTTTACAGCCTAGAGGGGGAGTGACTACAGCCTTAGGAAAAATAATCTCAGAGGTGGGATGGGTGGATCTATGGAGGTTTAGATACCCCCTGGATAAATGATTTTCATGCTTCTCTAAATCACATGGGTCTTTATCCAGGATTGACCTTTGCATTGGTAATGCTTCCAGTGCCACCCTGGTGTCCCGACTGGAATACCTACCGAGGGGAGTCTCTGACCATTCTCCCTTGGTGGTGTGGCTACGAGCTCAGCCCCCCTCATCACTCCCCAGGGCTCCATGGAAATTGAATGCCTTCTGGCTACAGCTGTTCCCCTCACACGATAACATAGGTACACAAATACAGCACTTCTTTGAAACTAATTGTTTCACAGGGGATGAGCTGTTGTGCTGGGAAGCTTTCAAAGCTAACTGAAGGGGAATATTTATAGCAGAAAATAATGGTATTAACATAGTTACATAGTAGGTGCGGTTGAAAAAAAGACACAAGTCCAACCTATGTGTGTGATTATCTGTCAGTATTACATTGTATATCCCTGTATGTTGTGGTCGTTCAGGTGCTTATCTAATCGTTTTTTGAAACTATCGATGCTCCCCGCTGAGACCACCGCCTTTGGAAGGGAATTCCACATCCTTGCCGCTCTTACAGTAAAGAACCCTCTTCATAGTTTAAGGTTAAACCTCTTTACTTCTAATTTTAATGAGTGGCCATGTGTTTTGTTAAACTCCCTTCCGCAAAAAAGTTTTATCCCTATTGTGGGGTCACCAGTACGGTATTTGTAAATTGAAATCATATCCCCTCTCAAGCGTCTGTACTCCAGAGAGAATAATTTCAGTGCTTGCAACCTTTCCTCATAACTAATATCCTCCAGACCCTTTATTAGCTTTGTTGCCCTTTTTTGTACTCGCTCCTTTTCCAGTACATCCTTCCTGAGGACTGGTGCCCAGAACTGGACAGCATACTCCAGGTGCGGCCGGACCAGAGTCTTGTAGAGTGGGAGAATTATCGTTTTATCTCTGGAGTTGATCCCCTTTTTAATGCATGCCAATATTCTGTTTGCTTTGTAGGCAGCAGCTTGGCATTGCACGCCATTGCTGAGCCTATCATCTACTAGGACCCCCCAGCTCCTTTTCCATCCTAGATTCCCCCAGAGGTTCTCCTCCCAGTGTATAGATTGCATTTATATTTTTGCCACCCAAATGCATTATTTTACATTTTTCTACATTAAACCTCATTTGCCATGTAGTTGCCCACCCCATTAATTTGTTCAGATATTTTTGCAAGGTTTCCACATCATGCAGAGAAGTTATTGCCCTGCTTAGCTTAGTATCGCCAGCAAATACACAGATTGAACTGTGTACCCCATCCTCCAGGTTGTTTATGAACAAATTAAATAGGATTGCTCCCAGCACAGAACCCTGGAAGACCCCACTACCCACCCCTGACCATTCCGAGTACTCCCCATTTATCACCACCCTCTGAATTCGCCCTTGTAGCCAGTTTTCAATCCTATGGTCCATGCCAATGGCCCCTATTTTGTACAGTAAACGTTTATGGGGAACTGTGTCAAATGCTTTTGCAAAATCCAGATACATCACGTCTATGGGCCTTCCTTTATCTAGATGGCAACTTGCCTCCTCATAGAAGGTTAATAGATTGGTTTGGCAAGAACGATTCTTCATGAATCCATGCTGATTACTGCTAATGATACCGTTCTCAATTCTAAAATCCTGTATATAGTCCCTTATCATCCCCTCCAAGAGCTTACATAGTATTGATGTTAGGCTAACTGGTCTGTAATTCCCAGGGATGTATTTTGGGCCCTTTTTAAATATTGGTGCTACATTGGCTTTCCTCCAATCAGCTGGTACCATGCCAGTCACTAGACTGTCAGTAAAAATTAGGAACAATGGTCTGGCAATTACTTGACTGAGTTCCCCCCAAAGTACCCTCGGGTGCAAGCTATCTGGTCCCGGTGATTTAGTAATGTTAAGTTTCCCAGGTCTAATTTTAATTCTGTCCTCCGTTAACCATGAAAGTGCTTCCTGTGATGTGTCATTAGGATAGACACTGCAGTTTTGGTTACTGAAGCCCCCCAATTCCCTCGTGAAGACAGAGAAGAATAAATTCAATACCCTCGCCATCTCCCCATCCTTTGTAACCAGATGTCTTTCCTCATTCTTTATGGGGCCAATATGGTCTGTCCTCTCTTTTTTACTGTTTATATATGTAGCGGGGTGTTTCCCCTTTAATTAGGAGAAAGAACTACGGTTCCCAGAGCTCCACTGGTTCACAGGATGTTTTGAGTTATGCCCCAGAGACTCATGGGGGAAGGAATATAAGGAGGGGGTGAGGCCTAGCTCTTTCTCTTTGGACACGGGGAGGCAGAGAGAGATACACCTGTGCGGATCTGTGCTGTTCCAGGCCTGAAGCCTGGGGCCTGTGGAGCGAACCACAGAGCCTTCCACCCCCTTTGCGAGCCTGGGTGGCATTCAGACTCATCTCTTCTAAAGTTATCTGGATCGGGGATCCGATCGCAGAAGCCGCTGTGGACGAGGACCGACACAGCCGGTGGAAGTTCCGGACTGAGGGAAGTGTTCCGGAGTGGTGAGCGAGCGAAAGCTCATCTTTAAACTGTTACTTTTATACTTTGTGCCTACTAGACTTCCGAGGCCTAACACCTCCGGTGAGGGGGAATTACCCCCCCCTATTGGATTACAAATACATGGTTTTAAATACTTCAAGTGCACCACCTTTACAGATCCTGTGCCGGTGAAGATTTGTGTTTCTTCTAAGACTGAGTTTCATGGTTAGGGATCAGGCCTGATCCGTTAGATAGTTATAAGTTAGTTATCACACCACAGGGTGTTTAGGTAACGGTCGCCCCACGTGGCGTTCCGTCCCCTTTCCATTGCTGGTACACACACACACAGTATTGTGATTTATAACTGCAGGGACCTGCTTATTTGTTGTGAACCAAATGTTACATGCATGTTATCTCCTTTTATCTTACCACTAGCAGTAAAGTCAGTTATTATTTACAACATTGTCTATGAGTCTGAGTTATCAATCCACACACCCACATTTAAAGCATAAGTGATTGTTTATGTGAAATTGCTGTGGGTTAACTGTGCCAGAGCGGGTAGAGCAGATTGCCGGGGGGTTGGGGAAGCTGTACTCAGGGCCCAAATCAAAACTTGCGGCTCTCTTAAGTTGAGGGTATCGCTACACGTGGGGGCTCGTAAATCCGGGATTACTGAGACAGCGGTGAGAGCCCGCCAAGACTTACCGGTATGGACCCGAAAGACATCAGAACGTGGTGTGAAGTAGCTAAGACAGATCCAAGCCAGTCAGTGGTCATTAACATTCCGGGTCAGGAATGGTCGACCGAAACGATGGAAGGGTTAATGAAGTCAGACCCAGACACCTCACACCAGTATACGCTAGTGGAATATTCAGATAGGAAGCCAGAGGCTTGTAAATGCAAATATGCGCGGATGCCGGATAACAGATCTTATAGTTTGGCGCACGCTATTAAGAAAGAGCTATCACCAACGGGATCACCGCAGGTTGCGGCCCGTACCCCGCCAGAGAGGAAAGACGGAGCGACACCTCCGGTGACGCCTGCACCTGCCACGGCCATATCACCCGAACTGATAAAGGCGTTAGGGGATCTACTAACAAACTGTCAGAAGACAAGCACAGTGCACGTAGAGACTAGCTACCGGAGACTAAAAACATTCTCGGGGGAGCTCCCCGTCCCTGCGGGGGAGGAAGATTTTGACACTTGGGTGGAACAGGCATTACAAGCAGTAGAGGCATGGGAGGTGCCTGAAGCCCAGAAAAGACAACGAGTTTTAGAAAGTTTGAAAGGTGCCGCGGCAGAAGCGGTGAAGAGCTTCCGGTTTGGAAATGCAAACTGTACAGCTCAAGATTGTCTGGCCATGCTGCAGGAAGAGTTTGGACAGCTGGAGAAGGTGACAGAGATGGTCTACCAATTTGAACATACTTTCCAGCAGCCGAATGAGAAACTGTCAGAGTATGTTAGAAGGTTGAACAGGCTGTTATGCAAGATCGTCCTGAAGAAGGGAATGCTGCCCAAAGATGCGGATGAAGCACGAATGAAGCAGATCATGAGGGGAGCGCGGCGCTCAGACCCAGTCTGGCTGCACCTGAAAACCTCAGGAGGAGGAATGTCACTGACCTACTCTGATCTAATAAAAATTATTAGGGACGAAGAGGCGCTGCAGAGAGATCAGCAGGTGGCCAGGGTGAGTGTCACCCCTGTACCAGTGTTGGTCAGTTCGGTCAAGAGCCCGGAAAGAGATGCAGAAGTCGACACTTTGAAATCACAAATGTCCCAAGTGTTGGAGATGCTGACCTCTTTGATGGAGAAAGATCAAAGAAGAGCAGAGAAACCAAGTCCAAGAAAGGAGTTGTTCCCGAATACCTCAGAACCAGCCTCCATACAGGACCGAGAAGAGATGCTATGCTACAACTGCGGGGCAGTGGCCACTTTGCCAGTAGGTGTTCCAGTCCCAAGAAGAAGAAAATGGATAATCGCCAGCCGGCGGGAAACTCCAGAGGGCCCCGGTGAGGGAGTCAACCGGGTGCCCATCTCTTTCAGTGAGCTCCAAACTGAATGGAAGGAAGCAAAAGAGAGAGAACAAAACTCCTCAGAAGGAATCTAGGGTCTCTCAACCAAGATACACACCAGAGAGAGGGGACAAGACCCCTCAGAAGAAATTTAGCACTCCCAAGAAGGAATGCCTACAACCAAGAGACAATAACATCCCTCAGCGGGTTTGTACTCCCATTAGGGTGGGGAAGGTCAATGCATACCGGGCTCAAGAGAGAATAAAGTCAAAAACAAACTGGATGAAGACAAGTCCTCAGAAGAAAGTGACCTCAACCCGGCCGTACCCAGAAGAATTGGTCGGCCCGTCCCCCACTGTATCTATCCAGGTGGAAGGAGTATATACGAAGGCCCTCCTGGACACTGGAGCTCAAGTAACTTTGTTGTACAGAGACTTCTACGATAGGCACTTAAGCCATTTGCCTATACAGAAGATAGAAGAGCTGGAGATATGGGGCCTGGGAACGCAGAGGTTCCCCTATGATGGTTATCTGCCCATAAAGCTGACATTCGACCCCTCTGTGGCTGGGAAGACAGAAGTGTTCGACACCCTGGCAGTTGTGTGTCCTAGACCACCCGGGGCCAGCAAGATGTCCCTCATCATAGGCACCAATATGGATCTAGTGAGAAGACTTCTGACGCCCCTGGTGAAGATAAGGAGCCATCAAGATCCAAACATCCATCCCATGCTGAAGACAGCCTACCAACGGTTAGTGTTGGAGCAGAAGACCCCAGGAGAGGGGATAGGGAAGGTGTGGAGACTGGGGAGAGAAGGAGTGGTGCTGCAGCCCGGACAGGTGGCTTGCCTCAGGGCCACTGTGAAGCTCACCTGGGAGCAGCCTGGTCCCTTTGTCATGCTGGAATCCGACCCAAGGGAAGATCACTCAGGCCTGGAAGTGATTCCAATCAAGGCCCTGAAGAAAGCCAGGGGAAGAGTCCCGGTGAGTGTGAGGAACTCTACAGAAAGGGCCATAGAGATCCCTGCCTGGATGCTGTTGGGACAGGTGAGTCCTGCTGTCCCAGTCAGCTGGTCAGAAGTAAAGGGGACGGGTGAAGAAGGAGATGTTTGGGAAAAACTTTCCATGGAGAACCCGAATTTACCTGGAGCCTGGAAAGAGAGAGCCAAGGCCCAGCTGACTAGATGGGAGAAGATTTTCTCCAAAGATGAGTTCGATGTGGGGTGTGCGAGGAGTGCTACCCACCGCATCCGCCTGCAAGAAGACAAACCGTTCAGGGAGAGAGTCAGGCGGGTTCCGCTGGCAGATCTGGAGGATCTGAGGGAGCAGCTTGCAGAACTGAAAAAGACTGGGGTGATTCGAGAATCCAGAAGCCCCTATGCCTCTCCAATAGTGGTGGTCAGGAAGAAGAATGGGTCGTTGAGGCTCTGCATTGACTACAGAACTCTCAACAGGAGGACCACCCCTGATCAGTACACCACGCCAAGGATAGAGGACGCCTTACAGAGTTTGTCTGGAGCCAAGTGGTTCAGCGTGATGGACCTCAAGAGCGGGTACTATCAAATTCCCATGCACCCAGAGGATAAAGAAAAGACCGCTTTCATAACTCCTGTGGGGTTCTTTGAGTTTAATAGAATGCCTCAGGGTCTATCTGGGGCCCCAGCTACTTTTCAACGTCTCATGGAGAAGACTGTCGGAGATATGAACCTCATAGAAGTCCTCGTGTACCTGGACGATGTCATTGTCTTCGGGAGAACTTTGGAGGAACATGAGGCCCGATTGGAGAAAGTGTTGAGAAGGCTTAGTGAAGAGGGACTAAAGCTTTCCCCCGAGAAGTGTCGGTTCTACCAGTCTTCGGTGAACTATCTGGGACACATAGTGTCTGAAAAGGGGGTGGCTACTGATCCTGAGAAGTTGGAGGCAGTTACCTCCTGGCCAAGACCCACAACAGTCACTGAACTTAGATCTTTCCTGGGCTTCTGCTCCTACTATAGGAGGTTTGTGGATGGGTTTGCCTGTATTGCCAAGCCCCTAAATGAACTGCTCAAGACTGAAGGGGAAGAGGATGGCCAGGGACCCAGAAGACCCGGGGAGTCGGTTCAAGATCAGTGGACCCCCAGGTGTGAAGAGGCCTTCAGAACCCTGAAGAGGAGCCTCACCACAGCCCCAGTATTGGCCTATGCTGATCCCACCAGACCATACGAGTTACATGTTGATGCTAGTCATGAAGGCCTAGGTGGAGTGCTCTACCAAGAGTATGAAGAGCAACTGCGACCAGTGGCCTATGTGAGTCGGAGTCTGACCCCCTCGGAGAAGAACTACCCCACTCATAAGTTGGAGTTCTTGGCCCTCAAATGGGCAGTGGTGGACAAACTAAGAGACTACCTTTATGGGGCAGAGTTTACAGTAAAAACAGATAACAACCCTCTGACTTACCTATTCACCACTGCCAAGTTGGATGCCACAGGACACAGGTGGCTGGCTGCATTATCTGGGTTCAACTTCAGTCTTAAATACAGACCAGGGACTGGAAATAGGGATGCAGATGCCCTGTCCCGAAGATCTCATACCATGGCTGATGACTGGGAGGACTGGACTCAGGTAGCACCGGAGGGAGTGCGAGCCCTTTGTCAGGGGTCTGAATTTCAAGCCAGAGGGGGCTCCAGAGCCGAGGAGATAGGAGTTACCACAGTGGGAGTCCCAAAACACTACTGCGGGGTGACTCAACTTGAAGAGGAATGCTTACCGAAGCTGTCTAAGAAGGAACTGAGGTGCGACCAATTGGAAGACCCCATGGGGAGATTGGTCTTTGAAGCATTGGAAAACGAGAGTCCACAGAAACTTCGACATCACCCCTCCAAGGAGGCTCGTCTGCTAAGGAGAGAGCTAGACAAGCTACAGGTCCATCAGGGAGTGGTCTACCGAAGGGGCCCCTCTGATGACTCCGAGGATAAATGGCAGTTGTTTCTCCCAGAGAAGCACCGAGAGACTGTGCTGGATGCCTTACATGACCAGCATGGTCACCTGGGAGCTGAAAGAACCTTCCAACTTGTCAGAAGCCGGTTCTATTGGCCCTGTATGAGGGCTGAAGTGGAGGAATATTGCCACTCCTGTGCACGATGCATCCAGAGGAAGACTCTACCCCATCAAGCTGCCCCAATGGGCCACCTACAGAGTCAAGGCCCAATGGATCTGGTATGCATTGACTTTCTCTGCCTCGAACCCGATTTGAGTGGATTGGGAAATGTTCTGGTGGTAACCGATCATTTCACCCGTTATGCACAGGCGTTCCCCACCAGAGACCAGAAGGCTTCCACTGTAGCTAAGGTGCTTCTAGAAAAATACTTCGTCCACTATGGATTACCACAGAGAATCCACTCCGACCAAGGAAGGGACTTTGAGAGTCGCCTGATCCGGAACCTACTGGACTCCCTGGGAGTGGAAAAGACCAGGACTACCCCTTATCATCCACAAGGAGATGCCCAGCCTGAGAGGTTTAATCGGACTTTGTTAAACATGCTGGGGACTCTGGAGACAGAGAAGAAGCAGCATTGGAGTCAACACATATCCACTTTGGTGCATGCCTACAATTGCACCACCAGTGATGTGACGGGTTACTCTCCCTACCGCCTCATGTTTGGGAGAGAAGCAAGATTGCCAGTGGATCTGGCCTTTGGCATTTCTCTAGACTATACCTCTGCTACCTCCCACAAAGGATATGTAGACAGACTTAGGTATAATTTGAAAGCGGCCTATGAACAAGCCCAAGCGGCCTCAGACCAGAGAGGGGCCCGAAATAAAAGGAACTATGATTTGAAGGTTCGAGTGCAAGACCTGCAGCCTGGAGACCGTGTTCTGCTACGCAACCTAGGGATCCCAGGGAAGCACAAACTTGCTGATAGGTGGAGGTCTGAGCCTTACGTTATTTGTAGGAAACTCCCTGGACTACCGGTGTACAAGTTAAAGCCAGAGGGGAGAGTGGGACCCTTGAAGACCTGGCACAGAAACCACTTACTCCCGCTTAAAGAAGCAGTCAGGATACCTCCAGTGAGGAACCTACAGGAATCTGTTTCCATCTTGGATACTCCCAGACCCAACACTCGGTCTCAGACCTCTCGATCTAGAGGTGGACAGGCTTCTCAACCAAATGAAGATGGGAGAGGAGAACTGGAGTGGCTATGGCCTTCCCCAACCCCGGAAAATCCCACCATAGACCTTCCACCCACTGAGGATATGCAGGATGGGACCCTGAACCCAGAAGCTACAGAGTTCATTCCATCCAGTGGCGTGCCTGAATGCTGGGAAGATATTCCGGGCCTGTACTCAGATGAAGAAGAGACAGAGGCCCCAGAATCAGTGATGATGTCAGAAAGTGTTCCTGACACAGAGCCTGTGGTACCTGAGCCTGAAGTCCCAAGGGAGCAAAGAACTTACAGAGTCGTGAGGCCTCCCAGGAAATTAACCTACCCTCAATTGGGAAAAAGCTCAGAGGACTCTGTTGCCACTGCCAGAAGAAGTACTGAGTGCTCAGATCCTTCCACTGTTCATTTGGTGGAAGGCAACCCCAGCTCACTCTCTGGCACAGTTAGACAGGCCACCCATGCTAGTGTGACCTGTGGTACAGGGAACCCCACCTCTGAGTTTTGGTGGAAATTCCCTGTACCAACATCATACTCCGCATTCAGTAGATTGGTTCAGAATTGTTGTTAAATTGTTTATCTTTGGGGACCAAAGAGTTTTAGTGGGGGGAGTGTGTAGCGGGGTGTTTCCCCTTTAATTAGGAGAAAGAACTACGGTTCCCAGAGCTCCACTGGTTCACAGGATGTTTTGAGTTATGCCCCAGAGACTCATGGGGGAAGGAATATAAGGAGGGGGTGAGGCCTAGCTCTTTCTCTTTGGACACGGGGAGGCAGAGAGAGATACACCTGTGCGGATCTGTGCTGTTCCAGGCCTGAAGCCCTGGGCCTGTGGAGCGAACCACAGAGCCTTCCACCCCCTTTGCGAGCCTGGGTGGCATTCAGACTCATCTCTTCTAAAGTTATCTGGATCGGGGATCCGATCGCAGAAGCCGCTGTGGACGAGGACCGACACAGCCGGTGGAAGTTCCGGACTGAGGGAAGTGTTCCGGAGTGGTGAGCGAGCGAAAGCTCATCTTTAAACTGTTACTTTTATACTTTGTGCCTACTAGACTTCCGAGGCCTAACACCTCCGGTGAGGGGGAATTACCCCCCCCCTATTGGATTACAAATACATGGTTTTAAATACTTCAAGTGCACCACCTTTACAGATCCTGTGCCGGTGAAGATTTGTGTTTCTTCTAAGACTGAGTTTCATGGTTAGGGATCAGGCCTGATCCGTTAGATAGTTATAAGTTAGTTATCACACCACAGGGTGTTTAGGTAACGGTCGCCCCACGTGGCGTTCCGTCCCCTTTCCATTGCTGGTACACACACACACAGTATTGTGATTTATAACTGCAGGGACCTGCTTATGTGTTGTGAACCAAATGTTACATGCATGTTATCTCCTTTTATCTTACCACTAGCAGTAAAGTCAGTTATTATTTACAACATTGTCTATGAGTCTGAGTTATCAATCCACACACCCACATTTAAAGCATAAGTGATTGTTTATGTGAAATTGCTGTGGGTTAACTGTGCCAGAGCGGGTAGAGCAGATTGCCGGGGGGTTGGGGAAGCTGTACTCAGGGCCCAAATCAAAACTTGCGGCTCTCTTAAGTTGAGGGTATCGCTACATATACTTAAAGAATTTCTTGGGATTTGTTTTGCTCTCCTCTGCTATGTCTTTCATGTTCCATCTTAGCCACCCTAATTGCACCGTTACATTTCTTGTTGCATTCTTTATAAAGTCTGAATGCTGATGATGATCCCTCAACCTTGTTACTTTTTGAAGACCTTCTCATTTGCTTTTATATGCATTTTTACATTGGAGTTGAACCATCCAGGACTTTTGCTCACTCTTTTAAATTTATTACCCAATGGGATGTATTGGCTAATGCCCTTATTTATTATGCTCTTAAAGCAAACACATTTCTCCTCCGTGTTCTTCGTTCCTAAGATTTTATCCCAACTTATGCCTTCTAGCAAGGTTTGTCGTTTAGGGAAGTTGGCTCTTTTGAAATTCAGTGTCTTTGTATTCCTCTTATGTTTCCTATTTGTGTGATTTATACTGAAACCAAAAGACCTGTGATCGCTGTTACCTAAATTGCCCTGTATTTCCACATACGTGATCAGGTCTGTATTGTTGGTAATCAGTAGATCCAGTAACGCTTAATTTCTAGTTGGTGCGTCTACCATCTGAACCATGAAATTGTCCTGCAAGACATTTAGGAACTGGCGAGCCTTGGAAGAATGCGTGGTTCCCTCCGCCCAGTCTGTGTCTGGATAATTAAAATCCCCCATTATGATAACACTTCCCATCCTTGCTGCTAATCCAACTTGTGATAGGAGATCCGTCTCCCCCTCCTCCCTCAGGTTAGGGGGCCCTATAGCATACTCCCAGTATTATTTTCCCCTTAGCTTCTTCCCTTTGGATTTCACCTCCTCCCTAGCTCCCTTAGTGATGTCATCTCTCACATTGACTTGAACATTATTCTTGATATATAGGCATATCCCTTCCTCTTTTTTACCCTCTCTATCCCTGCAATAAAGGGTATACCCTTGAATGGTTGCCAGACAATCATGAGAGCTGTTGAACCAGGTCTCTGAAATTTCCACAAATTCCAAATCCGCTTCGTACAACAGTAGCTCTAGTTCACCCATCTTGTCTGCCAGGCTCCTGGCATTGGTGAGCATGCCACGTAGTTTAGACCGGTCGCATACTAACCTCTTATTGTGTGTTACTATATTTACCTTGGGTTTATGGGGCTTTAGTCAACCTACCACTAATGCCCCCCACTGGGTACCCTCTGGAATATGTTCCGCGCTGACTATCTCTACCTCTTGCCCCCCCCGTTGCCTAGTTTAAAAACCCCTCAAACTTTTTGGCCATCTTAACTCCCAGCTAATCTGCACTGAGAAGTCGGCACATACCCCTCCTTACTACACCAGCTCTTCAGCCACTTGTTTACTTCCCTAATATTCCTTTGCCTTTCTGGTGTGGCTCAATGTACCGGTAGTATTCCTGAGAATACTACCTTGGAGGTCCTTTCCCTCAATTTAGCTCCCAAGTCCCTAAAATCGTTCTTTAGGACACTCAATCTGCCTCTGACTTTGTCATTGGTGCCAATGTGCACCACGACAGCCGGGTTTTCCTCAGCCCCTCCTAGTAATCTGTTCACCAGATCCGTGATGTGTCGAACCCGAGCACACGGTAGACAACATACAGTTCGGCACTTCAGGTCTTTGTTACAGATTGCCCACTCTGTCCTTCTAAGAATTGAGTCCTCTACCACCAGAATTTGTCTTTCCTTTCCCTTCGCTTCCCCCCCACTCTCACTGGAGGAGTTCTTCTACCGGCAGCTGGGAGAGTTCCTCAGCTCCAGTAGTGCTGGTCCCTGACTGGTTTCACCAATGTCACTCAATGGAGCGTACTTATTGGGATGCTCCAGCCCTGAATCAGTCTCCCTGGCACTTCCCCCTCTACCCTTCCTGACTGTCACCCATCTACTCTTTCCTATTGCCTGCACCTTTGTGTCGCCACCCGCCTATGTGCTGGCACCTGCCGTGCATGTTCCTGGCTCTCCATTAGTATAGAGGGTGTTCTCAGAACTGACAGTTGCTTCCCCAGATTCAGAACCTGGGCTTCCAGGGAAACAATGTGCTTACATGTTGCACAGAAGTATTTGCCCTTGATCGGATGATCAAGGAACGCATACATGCCACAAGATGTACACCGAGTCACATCTCCACACCCGCCGGGCATCGTACCTACAAATTTAATGAGGATTAGGGATTATACCCTGTCCAAATGACCTAACTAGCTTCCTGACACTAATACTGTACAAGACAATACATAGGGACTTGCAGACCCACGTACACACACACAATACACAAGTACTAACGATCCACACACACTACTCAGACAACACTCAGGTGTTCACAATACAAAGGTACTCGCAGCACTCATGCACTTACAAATATGCAGGTACACACTCACACTACACAGGTACTATGACTCCTGTTGTAACCTCCTGTTTTGAACTGTTTTGAAGTCATAGTACCTGTGTAGTGTGAGTGTGTACCTGCATATTTGTAAGTGCATGAGTGCTGCGAGTACCTTTGTATTGTGAACACCTGAGTGTTGTCTGAGTAGTGTGTGTGGATCGTTTTAACTCACCACTTAGTCCAGTTCCACCTGATGAGCAGGCTCACAATGAGTTCTACAGAAAGGTATATAAGCTTCAAGCACCTGTGACAAATAAACCACTCCCCTTAATTAGTAGGCTGAAGGAAGCAAAGAAAAAAAAGGCTGTTTAAAAAGTGACAGAAAAAGGTGTTAAAAAGCTACAAGGAAAAGCCCCAAAAAGAACCTAAAAATTAAACACAGTAATCACCACCAGTCAAAAGCAAAACTTGTTCACACTCTCCACTCAAGGTCCCCACTGTTTAGCTTCCAACCAGAAGTCTGGCAATTTCAGATGTTCTCTACAGAAAGTTATATAGGCCTCAAGCACCTGTAACCAATTAACCACTCCCCTTAATTAGTAGGCTGAAGGAAGCAAAGAAAAAAAAAGGCTGTTTAAAAAGTGACAAGGAAAAGCCCCAAAAAGAACCTAAAAATGCAACACAGCAATCACCAGCAGTCCTCATCTCAATTTATCCTACAAGTGGAAAGCCAGGTATGACAGCTTGAGTTGCAATATGTGTCTGAATCACAGGATTCTGCGAGGGAGGCAAGGATGTCAGCCCAGGACTCTCTGGACAGCTTTTTTTTTTTCTAAAATGGTGTTTTATGAGGGGGAGAAAACGGACCGTTTGCTAGCCATGATAGCTCATTCCAATCAAGCCTCTCCTGCCATAGGTGCGCTTCGTGCCCCGGATGGCCATATACTGAACTACCCTGAACTTATCTCAACTGAACTGACCCGTTATTATACATCCCTTTACCAATCTAAGTGTCAATATTCCCAGGAGGAATTATCTTAGTATTTGAACACAATGACACTGCCTAACCTGTCACAGGATCAGAGATCCAAACTAGACTCCCTGCTGACTCTGGATGAGGAACAGAGGGCGGCTTCCTCCTTTCCTGCATCCAAGGCCCCTGGGGATGATGGTATCCCTGTAGAGGTGTACAACAAATATGGGGCATCTTACCGAATCTCCTAAAAGGTTTTTAACGCTGCTTATGATGCCCAACATCTTCCAGAGTCTATATCCCGGGCCAACATTGTTCTGCTTCTGAAACCGGATAAGGACCCACTGGATCCTATAGACCGATTTCATTGTTGCAGAGCGTTGTAAAAATCCTAGCTAAGATACTTGCTCAATGACTTAATAAGTTCATTCTATTATACATGCAGATCAGGCGGGATTTATGTCCCATAAATCTACGGCTTTAAACCTACGTAGGTTATTCCTCAACATACAAACGCCAGCTGACAAATGGGACAAAAGGCGCTACTATCACTGGACGCCAATAAAGCATTTGATAATATAGAGTGGCAGTATTTATGGGTGGTGTTGACCAGGTTTGGCTTTGGGTTCATCTAGTGGACACAACTGCTGTATTATGCCCCTAAGGCTACTATAAGATGTGCCGATATGGTCTCCCCTGCCTTTGTGCTGGGATGAGGAACCAGACAGGGGTGTCCCCTCTCCCCCCTGCTGATTGCAATCGCCATAGAATTGCTGGCTGCCCTGATCCGCACCAATCCATTGATTACTGGGTTCCGATATGGCGGTCGATGACATGTTGCTTTACCTGGGTGATACCACTTCTTCTCTGGAGGCCATCATGGATACGGTTTCCAGATTCGGACACTTTTCTGGTCTCAATAGTTAAATGGACAAAATCCACACTCCTACTATTGGACAGCAGATTGGGTCAGCCAGTCTCGCCATCCTGCCCCATTCCCACCATATCCTCATTTAAATACTTGGGGGTTCACATCACTGCTAACCTGCTGGACTACTGTCGCCTTAATATGCACCCGTTGCTATCCAGGTTTAGGGATAAGATGAACACCTGGAGTAAATTGCAGCTGTCAGTGGCTGGTAGAACTAATTTAATCAAAATTATTTTAATGTCCCAACTGCTATATCCCCTGCACAATTCGCCAGTGGTGATTCCCCTGAAAACATTTAGAATAGTTTAATCCATCTTTAGATCTCTGATCTGAAACAATCGCACCCCCAGAATGAAACTCGAGCAACTACAAAACCTTAAGGACCAAGAAGCTTTGGCGCTACCTAACCCCTGGTTATACTATGTAGCGGCTAAACCTGAAGGCTTGGAGATAAACCACAGAGAAGTTTTCCTACATACAATCTCCTCCACAAAATTTGCTGGAAAGCAAAACAGCTACAACGGGTGAAGGGGTTTACTGCATACAGCCCAATTTGGGGAAACGGTTCCTACGAGGAATTAGGCAAGTTGACCCAGGGTAACAGATGGAAGGCATTTGGGATGACCCATATTTTCTGCTCCCCTTTTCAGCTCTCCAGGTGAGGTTTTCCCTCTCCTTGTATGTGCAGTTTTAACTACTTACAATTGCACCATGCCATCAGGGCCCAGGGAGCGGAGACAGTGGGGACCTTTCGCCAACCCCAATTTTCAATTAGATTTTCTCAGTTGTGCATGCCAAAGGCCTTATATCTCAGTGCTACAGTATGCTACTGAGCAATTATTTTGATGGCTACCCCTCCAAAGGCTCGTGCAAGGTGGGAGGAGGCCCTTGGTCAGCTCTCAGGGGATCAGTGGGAGAATGCGCTGCAGGCTGTGGCTATTAGTTCCCTAATTTCTTCACAAAAATGATCCCAGCTATATATAGTACTGAGATCCCATTATACTCCTGTCAGGCTCCACAGAATAGGCGTCCTTGCAGACCCTTTATGCTACAGGTGCAAACGTAACAGGGGTGACCTTATCCACCTCCTTTGGAGGTGTCCCAAGCTCTACCACTACTGGGTACCATTAATAGGGTATTTCAAACTTAGGTACCCCTTGAACCTAAATACTGCTTATTAGGCATCTTAAGAGATATCATCTTGGAGGAACATGCGCGGGTTGCGTTTAATCAAGCTCTTTTTCAGGCCCAGAAAACGCTTCTTGTATTTTAGAAGTCTCATGAGCCCCCCCTCACACCAGCTGTGGGTGACACATATGGGAAATACCCTTATTTTTTAAAGGTGCGTCTACCAGCATAAGGGATGTCTGGGAAAATTTGAAAAGATAGACACCACTGGCCTCAGTCCGCGTGAGCTTGTTCAAATGCGGTTACTATCTAACTGCAGTGCCCTGGGCGCCCAACATAATTCACACATAGTTATGATCTTACCTAGCTAGCGGCTGCCTATGTCTGACTCAACTGCCTAGTTCAGGCTTACACGAGGATGTATTTGTAATACTACTGATTAGTTTTAAAAATGGCAGTTTTTTCGGGAGCAGTGATTTTAATAATGCTTAAAGTGAAACAATAAAAGTGAAATATTCCGGAGGAGAAGATGGCTGCTTGATTCCTCAGCTCCATCAGACATCGGCCTATATTCGGCTTTTATTGGGGACTGCCGTTGTTCTTTCGTACATTGACATGGGGACTTCATCCCGTGGTGCCTCTGGATCCAGATCTTGTTCTCTGAGAGAACCGGGAGGTCACATCAATGCAACTATTCCGGGTATGTTCCGGAATCACAGAGCTAATATGGCGGCTCTCTCCTCAGCATCCTCTCAGGGACATGACGACCTTGTCTTATCTCCAACTACACCACCCCCTCCTCAAATGGCGATCACCTCACCGGATCAACAACAACCGAGTCTTAACGAGCTCAGAACAGTGGCGGCAGATATTAACCACTTCGCGCCTAAGGACATCCATGGATGTCCTGGACTTTGAGCTGGGATATCTGAATGATGCCTGCAGCTGCAGGCATCATTCAGATATCGTTTTTTAGAGCCGGCGATTCTGTGTACCGTAAGAATGATCATAGCGGCTGTTCCACCGCTTGATCGTTCTTACAGGCGGCGAGAGGGGACGCCCCCCCTCCCGCCGCCCTCCGGTGCTTCTACCGACTCACCTGTGCAATCGGTGAGTCGGTGACATTATCCGCCGGCCCCGGCTTCTTACCATAGAGATTTCCGGCGGACCAGATGGTCACCGGAGTCTCTATGATCGTTCGGAGGCCGCGCACGATGTTATGACGTCACGCCCGGCCTCTGCATTCAAAAAAACGGCGCCGCTTCGGCTAGGAAGCGGTGATCGTTTTTTTTTTTTGTTTTTTTTTATTTCAGGCTTCCCAGCCTAGAGGTGAGATGTGGAGTCTTATTGACCCCATATATCACTGTAAAGAGGACCTGTCATGCTTATTCCTATTACAAGGGATATCTACATTCCTTGTAATAGGAATAAAAGTGATTTATTTTTTTTAAGTGTCAAAGTAAAAAGTTTAAAGTAAAATTAACAATAAATAATAATAAAAAAATGTAAAGTGCCCCTGTCCCCGGTAGCTCGTACGCAGAAGCGAACGCATACATAAGTCCCGCCCACATATGAAAACGATGTTCAGAACACACATGTGAGGTATCGCAGCGAACGTTAGAGCGAGAGCAATAATTCTAGCCCCAGACCTCCTCTGTAACTCAAAATATGTGACCAGTAAAAAAAAAAAAAAGCGTCGCCCATGAGGATGTTTAAGTACTGAAGTTTGGCGCCATTCCACGAGCGTGTGCAATTTTGAAGGGTGACATGTTCGGTATGTATTTACTCGGCATAACTTCATCTTTCACATTATGTAAAAAAATTGGGCTAACTTTAATGTTTTAATATTTTTTAATTCATAAAACCGTTTTTTCTCCAAAAAGAATGCGTTTGAAAAATTATTGCGCAAATACCGTGCAAGATAAAAAGTTGCAATGACCGCCATTGCATTCTCTAGGGTCTTTGCTAAAAAAACATATATAGTGTTTGGGGGTTATATGTAATTTTCCAGCAAAAAAATGAGGATTTTTACATGTAGGAGCGAAGTGTCAGAATTGGCCCGGGTGCGAAGTGGTTAAGGATACGTTATCTGCAGCCATCACGTATCTGCGTCATGAACTACAGGCCATTGCGGGAAGAGTCTGTGAGGTAGAAGAGGCGGCTGTACAACAGCAGACGGAGATAACGACGGTTCGTCACACGACTGATAAACATACCATGCAACTCCGAGATTTACAGCGACATATGGAAGAATTAGATAACCAAGGAAGACGCCATAACCTAAGGGTAAGAGGTCTTCCTGAAAGTGTCACCACCGACCAGATTGTTCCCACAATGACGGCCATATTTAATCAAATTCTTGACAAACCCCGCCAAACGCCTATAGACATGGAACGTATACATAGGGCTCTAAGAACGAGGGGTAAAGATTCGGATCCACCTCGTGATATAATATGTTGCTTGACTGATTATAAACTTAAAGAGGACATTCCCAGAAAAGCTCGGAACAAGTTGGATCTGGATCATGATGGCAGCACCATTCATATATATCAGGATTTGTCGACTATTACATTGAAACACCGAAGGGACCTTCGTCCTTTGCTGGAAGTCCTAAAGAGCAAGAGCATCCAATATCGTTGGAAATTTCCCTTCGGCCTAACGGTGACTCATTTAGGACGTACAGCTTTATTGAGAGTACCCGAAGAGATGGAGGACTTCTGACACACTTTGGATATTCCGTTGGTTGCAGTACCGAATTGGTATGCTGATTTTTCTATTACCGGATCGGTCCGTAGGAGGGATAGAGAGGAACCTATGGAAGCTCTAAACACGCATTTCCGCAGAAGGCGCTCTCCTTCATCTTCCCGATTGATCCCAACTTTGATGTCTCAACATCAACCTCATAGTCCTACTATAGCGCCTATGCCTCGTAGAGCTCGTCGGGACCGTTAAGATGTCCCTATACTATATGCCTGTTACGGTCGGATGAGTTAGAAACTGTTTTTTCTTGATACCTGTTATGTTCTACGTTCGGTGCACCGCTTTTCATCGCTCCTTGCTATCCTGGATTGATGTTTGGAAGGTACTGGGTGACCCAGCTAGTTCTTATACATGCTCTTGGCATAATATGTCATGAAGATCTGCCTACAGTCAAGTGTTCTTTGTGATTCTACTCCTCTGTATACCTCTAAGACTGATCCCGGGAATCGCAAACATTATACTTGCATTGGTAAGTATTCGCTGCCTTGACACATTTGCATCGGGACGTCCTGATTACTGAGACAATACGAGAACGTTTACACTTGCTTCTGCATAGACTGTTTTACCCGCATCATCCCCAGAATTGGGGATCAGTGACATTATTGACTTTTGGTGTAAGTATCTCACGAGTTGTACTTCTGTTCTTTGGATTACACACCAGAGTTTTGTTGAACTGCACTGTACCTGTCGTTGCAGGGAGATATGATTTCTTTTAAATATTTTAAATATATTAACGCTGTAATGTGTATTTCTATAATTTGTTCCTCTAGTTTTCTGTTATACAGAATCGTGGGATGAGATGTTGAAGATGTGTTGTTTTGAACTTATGTTATATTTCACCCTTATCTGTCTGAACTCTGTTGATAATGTCAGTTTTTTTGGGGATTTAGCATAATATGACTGAACTGTTGTTCTGCAGTGCCACCTAGAGACACAGGAAGGTCATTGACGTTCTTGCCTCCTGATTGATACCTTAGTGACTACTAGTCCATCACATATACAGTATAGACTCCCATTTCCCTTTCACTTAAATGTAATGGTTGTACCAATTTTGCTATTATACCCTATACCTTTGGAGTGCAACACTCTGACTGGATACTAGCACACTCTCCTTATGCTTCCCCCATATGTAGCTCATTTACTTGGGACTAGTCTTCACTAATTATAATATCAATACATCTTTACATGGTATTTGTTCTCTTAATACACCTCCAACTCTCATCCCCTTAACGTTTTGTTGATGGTTACAGGTTTTATTGTGCTCTTATGTTTGTATAATGACTTTTCTAATGGTGTAGTTGTTACTGACTTATCCTTAAATAGGTTTTTCAATATTTCATTATTATTTTATTGTTTCCTTTTATCAACGTGTTTTGCTTTCAGGGATTTTCAAATGGCATAGGTTAAATACGGATTTTACGTTCTTACTTTTTAAATTCCTATACAAATTCCTATACAAACCTGGTACCCTATGAATTCATATTATATGCCTTTTTTCCCCTCATGTTTACTAATGTGCCATTTTCAGGCCATTTGTCTGTTGGTTTTCATACATTACATCTTTTTTTCTGACAAGACCTCATCCCACACAGTGGCTGTGATACATATCATACATCGCTAAGTGACAAACCTTTTTAGCTGCCACTGATACCGTCCGGTTTTTCTCACCTCCCTATTAGGACAGGTGAGCGGGTTCTCTATTGTCTCCGGAATCCCCCTTTCTTTCCCTTGAACCTTTCCTATACACTCCAACCTTTGCCCCTTATATCACTCCCTCTCCACTTTACTGTACACCCTTTCTTCCCCTGTTTACCAGTATCTGCTTCACCGTTTTGACATAAATATCAAGGATTCTAGACCCTTCTCAGTTATAAACGGCCCATACTTCTGTAACAATAATGTCCTCTGCACCACCAAAGAATGATACACACCAGCTTAAGCTCCTTTCTCTAAACGCAAAGGGACTTAATGTACCAGAGAAACGTTCCCAATTACTTCTTTATATGCATAAACATAAGATAGATATATTGTTTTTACAGGAAACACATTTCCGTACAGATGCAACTCCAAAATTACACAATTATTACTTTCCAACTGCTTACCATTCTACTAACCCGTTATCCAAATCT
This sequence comes from Rana muscosa, assembly GCA_029206835.1. Lineage (NCBI taxonomy): Eukaryota > Metazoa > Chordata > Amphibia > Anura > Ranidae > Rana > Rana muscosa. Next base: position 348,351,187 of record CM055117.1, on the reverse strand, counting down.
AAGGGGGTATCTATTTTATTAGCTAAGCAATGTCCTTTCCACCTGATTGACACTTTCACAGATGTCGAAGGTAGATTTATTTTCTTAAAAGGTACCTACATGGGTAAAACATTCACACTAGCGAATGTGTATGCCCCAAATTCTAGACAAGTTACCTTCTTCCGTACTATTGTGAAGGCCCTAGCAACGTTTCAGGAGGGTACTATTATTTTGGGGGGTGACTTTAACGTCCCCCTAAATCCGCTTCTTGATACCTCTAATGGTAAGTCTATCCTTCCATATGCGACTCTCCGATCCATTAAGACCCAACTCCAAACACTGTTATTACATGACACATGGCGTACGTTGAACCCTAACGGTAAAGACTTCACCCTTTTCTCGGCCCCACATAACAAATATTCAAGAATTTACTATTTTTTAATTTCACAGAACGATCTTCCCATCCTACAACGTACCTCTATAGAGTCCATGTTCCTCTCAGATCATCACCCTGTCTCTATGACTATATCTTTCCCTGATGTGCCTAACCCAGTGTTTCTCAGCTTCAGTCCTCAAGGCGCCCCAACAGGTCATGTTTTCAGGATTTCCCGCAGATGAAACAACTGTGGTAATTACTAAGGCAGTGAAACTGATCAAATCACCTGTGCAAAATAATGGTAAGCCTGAAAACATGACCTGTTGGGGCGCCTTGAGGACTGGAGTTGAGAAACACTGGCCTAACCATTCGCAGTCATGGAGATTAGACCCATCTCTGCTCACGGATCCATCCATCTCTGCTGAAGTTGAACTTCACATTAAACATTATTTTATGGAAAACAATCCCAATGATACCTCCCCGCTTATTAATTGGGAAGCCCACAAATGTGTAATACGTGGTGTTCTTATTGCAGCGGCGGTTAACAGGAAAAAAGAAAGACAAAAACACTTTAATGAACGAGTACATAAACAAACTCGAGCCATTGACACCTTAAACTCTGATTCAATGCAGAAATGAGATGCTGGACTTATTGGGCAAACAAGTAAGACGTAGATATATTCTCTCTCGAAAGTCTTTCTACGAATATCGTAACAAAGCAAGTAAGTTACTTGCTAGAGCATTACAGGACAGGAAGGCTTCTACAACGGTACATTCACTGACAGATTCGGCGGGTCATAAACTAACCTCAACACCTGACATAGCAAATCAGTTTGTCTTGTATTATTCACAACTGTATAATGTCATGGATATGCAGTAGTGTTTGTCTGTCAGCTTACCTTCCTTCCCATGTGTTCATCTTAGAGGCCTGAGCCCTTTCACCTGGCTTCCTTTATAATCTCCTCCCAGCCAGACTCCACCCCAGGCCCTATCACAGAACACTATATTAACCTGTGCACTGCAAGCCTGCTTTGCTGATCAACGTGTTTGTTAGGCATTGTGTGTTTGGGTTCCTGCCTGCCGTGTGCTACGTCTGTCTCTCTGTTACGTTATTGGCTTGTCCCCGACCATCCCTGTCTGCTCGTGACCCTTGACCTTCGGCTCGTTCTTCGTTATCCTTGTCTGCTTGTGGCCCCTGACCTTCGGCTTGTTATTCGGTTCTCTCTATCGTGTGCCGCTGCTTCCCCTTATCCTACGGGGCGTGAGCTAGGAAACTCCAGGGGCCGCGACCTGGTCCCAGCCTGCAGCGTAACATCCTCACCACTAGAGGCCCTGGAGAAGACCAGCTGGGTCTTAGACTCCGCGCCCTGGGGAATCTTGGCTCTCGCTTCCGTTGGGATCCCGGTTGTGCTCCTCTGGTCCCGCTTTCCACAACCACCCAGTTTCCTACCCACAGAAGCCAGCCATAGGGTTCACTACCTCGCGGTGCACTCCTGTCCCCCTACGGTGTGCATCTGTCACCTGGCCACAGGTGACCCTGACATATAATCTACCCCAAATGACTACAAGTACCAATGAGATTGGGAGGAAACAACTGATCAAAGACTTCCTAAAATTACATGGTCCCACTCTTATTTCAGAATCCTCTTTTCATGTTCTAGACAAACCCCTGACTACAGAAGAAGCCGATATCGCACTGAAACAAATGAAAACAGGTAAAAGCCCGGGACCTGACGGACTGACTGCAGGTTATTATAAAGCTTACTCGGATATTCTAACCCCCGTTTTTATATCAGCCTTTAATGCCTGTGCGTCGTCCATCAAGCCCCCACGAGACTTATTGACGGCCCACATTACCGTAATCCCTAAACCGGGTAAAGATTTATCGCTTCTTTCAAACTACAGACCCATTTCATTGTTGAATGTAGACCTCAAGTGGTATGCGAAAATTTGGGCGAATCAAATCCTTCCCCTACTTCCTGATCTTGTACATCTTGATCAAGTCGGTTTTATCCCGGGCAGGGAAGCTAGAGATAACACCCTTAAGGTGCTCAACATTCACCATTGGCTTACGTCTACCGATCGTCCGGGTTTTCTGCTGTCCCTTGATGCCGAGAAGGCATTCGACAGAGTGGCTTGGGATTATATGACTGAAACTTTGAATTGTATGGGCTTTCCTCCCCGTATGTTAAATTATATCCTCACACTTTACTCGTGGCCTCCTCAAATGGTGCCAGGACAGTGCATGCATCCCTGATCATGCCCCACTGGCGTGGTGAAAAAAACCCGAGCTCCCCTGACCCTGTCCTGGTGCCGTAGTCGAACAGGTACTCATTGATGGCCCTCTGCTGCGTGTGCAGCCGCTGCAGCATGGCCAACGTTGAGTTCCACCTGGTGGGTATGTCACATATAAGGCGGTTCTTGGGCAGGTTCAACTCCTTTTGCAGCTCAGCCAGGCGAGCACTGGCATTATAAGATCTGCGGAAATGCACACAGACTTTCCTGGCCTGCCTCAGGACATCCTGTAAGCCCGGGTACCTGCCCAAGAACCGCTGCACCACCAGGTTAAGGACGTGTGCCACACAGGGCACATGGGTCAGTTGTCCCTGTCGGAGGGCGGAGAGGAGGTTGGTGCCATTGTCGCAAACCACCATTCCTGGCTTAAGCTGGCGTGGCGTCAACCACCTCTCGGCCTGCCCCTGCAGAGCAGACAGGACCTCTGCCCCAGTGTGGCTCCTGTCCCCCAAACACACCAGCGCAAGCACGGCATGGCATCTTTTTGCCTGCGTACTTGCGTAGCCCCTTGAACGCCTACGGAGCACCGCTGGTTCCGAGGACAAAGCACAGGAAGAGGCCATGGAGGAAGAAGAAGAGGAGGGGTGGAGGAGAGAGGTGTGTCACAACCAGTAGTAGCATTTTGGAGGCGTGGCGGTGGAACAACCTCCAACACTACTGCACCTTGTCCTGCATCCTTCCCAGCTGCCAAAAGAGTGACCCAATGGGCCGTGAAAGAAAGGGAACGTCCCTGTCCATGCCTGCTGGACCATGAGTCAGCGGTAATATGCACCTTACCGCTGACCGCCCTGTCCAGCGAGGCCAAGACATTGCCTTCCACATGCCTGTAGAGAGCCGGAATCGCCTTCCGTGAGAAAAAGTGGCGTTTGGGAACCTGCCACTGAGGAACCGCACATTGCACAAACTCACGGAAGGGGGCCGAGTCTACCAACTGAAAAGGCATCAGTTGAAGCGCTAGCAATTTAGCCAAGCTAGCATTCAACCGCTGGGCATGTGGATGGCTGGGAGTGAACTTCTTTCGACGGTCCAGCAGCTGGGGCAGGGAAATTTGCCTGCTAGAATTGGACGTCGGTGTACTGCTAGCAGAGTGGCCGCAAGTACTTGGCTGTGACACACCTAATTCTACACCTTCATTCCTCTCAGTGCAGGTTTCAGAGAGGACTGAAGGTATAGCGGGGTTGGAGATCCCAGCTGATGCGGTGCAAGGGGAGGTCCGCTTTGTTCTTTGGTGTGGGTCTTTAAGGTAGGCTTGCCAACGAGCTGCATGGCAGGTCAACATATGTCTGATCAAGCATGTGGTGCCCAAGCGGCTGATATACGCTTGAGACATATGTTGCAAACAGCAGCTGTGCGATCTGATGCACTCGCCTCAAAAAAGGCCCACACCAAAGAACTTTTTGAATGACGGGCAGAGGCAGCGCCCTGCACAGGCGGAGCTCTGCGGTGTGATTCAGTCGGTGTGCTGCCCATACGCTGGCCACCTAAGGGCATCCTGCCTCGTTGGAGATGTGCCTCATCCTCCTCCTCCTCCTCTCTCCTATTAGGCACCCACGTGGAGTCAGTGACCTCATCATCCCCTCCCTCCTCATCACTGGAGCCAATCTGGCAGTATGCTGCAGCTGCTGGAGCATGACTGCCAGATTGGTGTCCTTCTTGAGCATCCCCTCTCTCTGCTCTCACGCTACTGCCTTCCTCTATCTGGGTATCATCATCAGATCCTTCGAAACGCTGGGCATCCTCCTGGAGCATGTACCCAACACTGTGCTCAAACAGTTCGGGGGACTTCTCAGGAGGAGGACATGGTGGGTCTAGGGAAGGATTGACTAATGATGACATTGATACCAGAGAAGAGGACGCTTTGGCAGCTGCTTTGCCAGTACCCTGAGCCTGGGTGAGAGAGGATGAGGAGGATGAGGTGGGCTTGGTCATCCACTCTACCAAGTCTTCGGCATGATGTGGCTCAACATGTCCAGCTGCCGAAAAGAAGGACAAGCGTGTCCCATGGCCATGTGCTGATGACAATGCACCGCGTCCACGACCAGCACTGTTGCCCCCAGACACAGAGCCTGCTTGCCCTCTTTTTTTGCCTCCTGACTGTCTGCCTCTCCTTGTTTGCCTTCCAGACATTTTAATGGATGGCCTGCAGGGAGATGGGAAAAACAGCAATAAGGGCTACCTTCAGGTGTATACTGTGCAGGAGGCTTAGCAACAATGACACTGACACTGTCCCCTGCCTATCCTTCTCTGTCCCTAAACACAAGGATTTGCAATATGCTTCAGCAAGATTGGTTTAGCACAGAATAGCACACTGACAGTTTCCCTCACTGTCCTTCTCTGTCCCTACAAACAAGGTTTAGCACAGAATAGCACACTGAGTTTCCCTCACTGTCCTTCTCTGTCCCTACAAACAAGATTTAGCACAGAATAGCACACTGATAGTTTCCACGAGTGTCCTTCTCTGTCCCTAAACTCAAGGATTTCAAATATGGTTCAGCAAGATTGGTTTAGCACAGAATAGCACACTGACAGTTTCCCTCACTGTCCTTCTCTGTCCCTACAAACAAGATTTAGCACAGAGTAGCACACTGATAGTTTCCACGAGTGTCCTTCTCTGTCCCTAAACTCAAGGATTTCAAATACGGTTCAGCAAGATTGGTTTAGAACAGAATAGCACACTGACAGTTTCCCTCACTGTCCTTCTCTGTCCCTACAAACAAGATTTAGCACAGAATAGCACACTGATAGTTTCCACGAGTGTCCTTCTCTGTCCCTAAACTCAAGGATTTCAAATACGGTTCAGCAAGATTGGTTTAGAACAGAATAGCATCCTGCCTGTGGCCAATCATTGCTCTCCTCGCTGCCGGCGCTGTGATTGGCCAAGCATGCGGGGTCACAGTGCATGCTTGGCCAATCACAGCGCCTGGATGACACTGCAATGGCGTAGTGCATTGTGGGCCGTTCGCGTCACTCGAATTTGGCGCGAACGGCCCAAATCGTTCGATCTTCGTCGAACGATCGAACAGCCGATGTTCGAGTCGAACGTATGTTCGACTCGAACTAGAAGCTCATCCCTGCTCCTTATCCCTCTTCCTTTATACTGAAATATTTGACCACTTAGGTTATGTTTATATGGCTCTTCTAGCTATATATACTTACATTGTTCTTCCCTCCCAGTTAGAAGGCTACTCCTTCTTTTTTCATCTTGACACCTTTTTTTATCGAAATATTTTTCTAGTTTTATTATATATTTCAGATTATTTTAATTATTAGGGTTTAGTCCTATCAGGTACACTCCTTATTGATATTTTATCAATATCTTATTGATGTACCTGTTTATATAGTTTAGTTTTCTTAGGTCTGAAATTATTTTACATTTCTGCTTCATTGCATTGTTTGAACTTATCTTTGAGACTGTAAAATTATACATCTGTATTTTATGTGGTGGCTGCGTCTGCATTTATTATCTTTATGTACTTCTGTGTACGTTCACAATAAAAACTTCTCAGAAAAAAAAAGCAAATATTCCTTTAAATTTCGTACCTAGGGTGTGTATATAGTATGCCTGTAAAGTCGCGCTTGTTTCCCGTGCTTAGAACTGTCCCTGCACAAAGTGTCATTTCTGAAGGAAAAAAAGTAATTTAAAACTCACTCGGGGCTGTAATGAATTGTCGGCTCCCGACAATACATAGAAAAGTCATTGGTAAAAAAAAAAAAAAAATGCGTGGGGGTCCCCCAAATATCCATACCAGGCCCTTCAGGTCTGGTATGGTTTTTAAGGAGAACTCCACCACAAATGTAAACAAAAAAAATGGCGTGGAGTTCCCCCAAAAATCCATACCAGACCCTTTATCCGAGCACACAACCTGGCAGGCCGCAGGAAAAGAGTGGGGATGAGAGAGCTCCCCCCCCCCTCCTGAACCGTACCAGGCCACATGTCCTCAACATGGGGAGGATGTCCCCCATGTTGATGGGGACAAGGGTCTCGTCCCCACAACCTTTGCCCAGTGGTTGTGGGGGTCTGCGGGCAGGGGGCTTATCGGAATCTGGAAGACCCCTTTAACAAAGGGGACCCCCAGATCCCACCACCCCCTCCTATGTGAATTGGTAATGGGGTACATTGTACCCCTACCATTTCACAAAGAAAGTGTAACAAATTGTAAAAAAAAAAACAGACACCGTTGGGAACGTCCTTTATTAAAAATAAAAAAAATTCAAAAAAAACATTCCATCGATGAAATCCAGTGTCCCGCGGTGATCCGATGTCCAGCGCTGTCCACACGAAACGTCATTGGCTGAGCCTGAGCGGACCTATTGGGGAACTTCCTCCGCAGTGTAATAAATGAATAGACCCGCCCCTTCTCACGTTCCGCATCTGGTCCGCTTAGCCTTACACCTACGTCATTGGCTGAGCGGACCTGATTTAGGAACTTTAGAAGGGGCGGGTATATTCATTTAATACACTGCGGAGGAATTTCCCCATCAGGTCCACTCAGGCTCAGCCAATGACATTTCGTGTGGACAGCGCTAGACATCGGATCACCGCGGGACACTGGATTTGATCGCTGGAATGTTTTTTTTTATTCTATTCTTTTTAATAAAGGACTTTCCCAACGGTGTCTGTGTTTGTTTTTTTTTTAAATTTGTTTTACTTTCTTTGTGAAATGGTAGGGGTACAATGTACCCCATTACCAATTCACATGGGGGGGCCGGGATCTGGGGGTCCCCTTTGTTAAAGGGGTCTTCCAGATTCCGATAAGCCCCCCGCCCGCCACAACCACCGGGCAAGGGTTGTGGGGATGAGGCCCTTGTCCCCATCAACATGAGGACATCCTCCCCATGTTGAGGGCATGTGGCCTGGTACGGTTCAGGAGGGGGGGTGCTCTCTTGTCCCCCCCCTCTTTTCCTGCGGCCTGTCAGGTTGTGTGCTCAGATAAAGGGTCTGGTATGGATTTTTGGGGGAACTCCACGCCATTTTTTTTTAAATTTGGGGTGGAGTTCCCCTTAAAATCCATACCAGACCTGAAGGGCCTGGTATGGATATTTGGGGGGAACCCCACGCAATTTTTAATTTTTTTTTATTATCAATAACTTTTCTATGTATTTGCCGGGAGCCGACAATTCATTATAGCCGCGAGTGAGTTTTAAATTACTTTTTTTCCTTCAGAAATTACACTTTGTGCAGGGACAGTTCTAAGTACGGGAAACAAGCGCGAATTTACAGGCATACTATACACACACCCTATATACAAAATTTAAAGGAATATTTCACTTTTATTGTTTCACTTTAACCACTTAAGCCCCGGACCATTTGGTAGCTAAAGGACCAGAGGTGAATTTGGAATTTTGCACTGCGCTGCTTTAACTGTAAATTGTGCGGACATGCAATGTTGTACCCAAACGAAATTTGCGTCCTTTTGTTCCCACAAATAGAGCTTTCTTTTAATGGTATTTGATTGCCTCTGCGATTTCAATTTTTTGCGATATAAACAGAAAAAGACCGAAAATTTTGAAAAAAAAATGATATTTTCTACTTTTTGTTATAAGAAAAATCGAATAAACTCAATTTTAGTCATACATTTAGGCCAAAATGTATTCAGCCACATGTTTTTAGTAAAAAAAATGTCAATAAGCGTATATTTATTGGTTTGTGCAAAAGTTATAGAGTTTACAAACTAGGGTACATTTTCTGAAATTTACACAGCTTTAAATTTATGACTGCCTATCTCATTTCTTGAGGTGCTAAAATGACAGGGCAGTACAAAACCCCCCCAAATGACCCCATTTTGGAAAGTAGACACCCCAAGGAAATTGCTGAGAGGCATGTTGAGCCCATTGAATTTTTTATTTTTTTGTCTTAAGTGATTGAATAATGACAAAAAAAAAAAAAAAAATTACAAAAAGTTGTCACTAAATGATATATTGCTCACACATGCCATGGTTATATGTGGAATTGCACCCCAAAATACATTTTGCTGCTTCTCCTGAGTACGGGGATACCACATGTGTGGGACTTTTTGGGAGCCTAGCCGCGTACGGGACCCCGGAAACCAAGCACCGCCTTCAGGATTTCTAAGGGCGCAAATTTTTGATTTCACTCCTCACTACCTATCACAGTTTCGAAGGCCATAAAATGCCAAAATAGCACAAAACCCCCCCAAATGACCCCATTTTGGAAAGTAGACACCCCAAGCTATTTGCTGAGAGGTATTGTGAGTATTTTGCAGATCTCGCTTTTTGTCACAAAGTTTTGAAAATTGAAAAAAATATATATATATATATATATATATATTTTTTTTTTCAATTTTCAAAACTTTGTGACAAAAAGCGAGATCTGCAAAATACTCACAATACCTCTCAGCAAATAGCTTGGGGTGTCTACTTTCCAAAATGGGGTCATTTGGGGGGGTTTTGTGCCATCTGGGCATTCCATGGCCTCCGAAACTGTGATAGGCAGTGAGAAGTGAAATCAAAAATTTACACCCTTAGAAAGCCTGAAGGCGGTGCTTGGTTTTTGGGGTCCCGTACACGGCTAGGCTCCCAAAACGTCTCACACATGTGGTATCCCCGTACTCAGGAGAAGCAACAGAATGTATTTGGGGGTGTAATTCCACATATGCCCATGGCATGTTTAAACAATATATCATTTAGTGACAACTTTGTGCAAAAAAAAAAAAAAAATTTCGTTTTTCCGCAACTTGTGTCAACATATAAAATATTCCATGGACTCGACATGCCTCTCAGTATATAGCTTGGGGTGTCTACTTTCCAAAATGGGGTCATTTGGGGGGGGTTTGAACTGTTCTGGCATTTTATACACAACATTAGGAAGCTTACATCCACTCTTCTAACCACTTGAAGACAAAGCCCTTTTTGACACTTTTTGTTTACATGAAAACATTTTTTTTTTTGCAAGAAAATTATGTTGAACCCCCAAACATTATATATATTTTTAAAGCAAAGGCCCTACAGATTAAAATGGTGGGTGTTGCATTTTTTTTTTCTACACAGTATTTGCGCAGCGATTTTTCAAACGCATTTTTTGGGTTAAAAAATACACTTTTTTTAATTTTAATGCACTAAAACACACTATATTGCCCAAATGTTTGATGAAATAAAAAAGATGATCTTAGGCCGAGTACATAGATACCAACGACATGCTTTAAAATTTCGCACAAACGCGCATTGGTGACAAACTACATACATTTTTAAAAGCCTTTAAAAGCCTTTACAGGTTACCCCAGTAGATTTACAGAGGAGGTCTACTGCTAAAATGACTGCCCTCGATCTGACCTTCGCGGTGATACCTCACATGCATGGTGCAATTGCTGTTTACATATGACGCCAGACCGACGCTTGCGTTCGCCATTGGGCAAGAGCAGGGCAGGACAGGGGTGCTTTTTTATTTATTTATTTTATTTATTTTATTTATTTATTTTATTATTAATTTTGCTTTTTTTTTTAAATTGTTCCTTCCAAGTATTTTTTTTTTTTATTGTTATCTCAGGGAATGTAAATATCCCCTATGATAGCAATAGGTAGTGACAGGTACTCTTTTTTTGAAAAAACTGGGGTCTTCTAGACCCTAGATTTTTCCTCTGCCCTCAAAGCATCTGACCACACCAAGATCGGTGTGATAAAATGCTTTCCCAATTTCCCAATGGCGCTTTTTATATCCGGGGGGGGCATTCCCTCCCACTGCTTGTAAAAGCAGTCCAGAGGCTAATTAGCCGCTAGGATTGCTTTTACATGAAAGCCGGCCGCAGGCTGAAAAGAATGATACCAAGATGATACCTAAACCCGCAGGCATCATTCTGGTATAAACATTCAAAGTCCAGCAACATACCAGTACGTTGCTGGTCCTTGTTGGACATGTATTGTAATCTTTTTTTTTCATGCAGCCAGTTGGCTGAACGAAAAAAAGAGATTGATCGGTGGGTAAGCCCACCATTAGAATACCGCCCTTCATCCACCCACTTCCAATGATGGGCATACACGCACCATTTATATATGCCGAAGCATGGGGGCATCCTCCCGCAAAAAAGTTATGCCGCACACACATGGTCGGACTTTTCCACGGGCAAGTCTCCGTCGGAATTTCGACCGTATGTACGCGGCATTAGGAGCAAAATCGCTCTTCCGCTCCTGCTGCCCCAATGCTTCGGCATATATGCTTTTTTTATTTTACTGTGGTGGTGAAATCACCTCCTACAGCACTGGAGTCGCAGGGATCAGGCCTGTCTCTGCGAACGCTGCAGTTATGTGTGTTTTTGTTTTGTAAGTGACAGTGATCGATCGATACTGCACTTGGGTGGCCTGGGCTGGACGGAGGAGCAAAACGCAGGTGCCAGCAGGTATCTGGGCTGATCCCACTAACACTGCGTTTTTGGGAACCCTAAACTGCTGGGGACGCTAGTATAGATCTGATCAGATCAGATATTGATCTGTTCAGATACTATACCACTAAGGGGGGTGTATGCTTCACGCGTAGGTGTTAGCGTTACTGGCACTAACCTGACGCTGCCTGGGGTGTGACGCAGACCCTCTCTGACGCTAAAACCTAATTGATATCACCCGCCGGGTGATCAGGGGGTTAAACCTTTATTGGGTTATATACGGCGGGTGCCCTGACACTATAAAAAGCAAACTAACTAACCAGCGTCACCCGTAACACTTATATGGTGATCACTGGTGAAAGGGTTAACTAGGGGCAATCAGGGGGTTAAAACCTTTATTAGATAATATATGGGGGTACCTGACGCTATAAAAACCTGCGGCGAACCTAAAAAAAATTACCGGCTACCGATCTGCATCACCGACACTAAGACAGCGTTTAAAAAAACGATCGCTTAGCGACAGTGGTGATAGGGGGTGAAAGGGTTACCTGGGGGGCGATCAAGGGGGTTAAACCTTTATTAGATAATATATTGGGGTACCTGACGCTATAAAAACCTGCGGCGAACCTAAAAAAAATTACCGGCTACCGATCTGCATCACCGACACTAAGACAGCGTTTAAAAAAACGATCGCTTAGCGACAGTGGTGATAGGGGGTGAAAGGGTTACCTGGGGGGCGATCAAGGGGGTTAAACCTTTATTAGATAATATATTGGGGTACCTGACGCTATAAAAACATGCGGCGAACCTAAAAAAAATTACTGGCTGCCGATCGGCATCACTGACGCTAAGACAGCGATCAGAAAAATGATCGCTTAGCGACAGTGGTGATAGGGGGTGAAAGGGTTATCTGGGGGGTGATCAGGGGGTTAAACCTTTATTAGGGGGGGTTAGGGGGCTACACTGGACCTAAAACTGAATGTACTGACACTTTTACAGTCACAAATGTCACTGATTGCAGTGATCAGTAAATAAATGGTCACTGCAATCAGTGACACTGTGACTGGGGGCTAGGGGGGTGATCTGGGGGTGTCTGGGGGGCCTGGGGGGGCGATTTATGTCCCTATGTGTCCTGGTGTCAGTGTAGTGTTGTGTGCACTGACCTGATGTCTTCTCTTGTACGGCGCTCGGTATATGTGAGCGCTGCACCAGAGATGACATCACTTCCTCCTGCTTCCTCTGCCTGACACAGACAGAGGGGGCATTTCCATTCGCCGAGGCCGATCGCGAGGGGGTGGCCGGAAACTAATGGCTGCCCCCTCGTCCCAGAACGCTCCCGGACACTTAGCCACCGCTCACTGTATAGGAGGGGGGTCCGATTGGACCCCCCAACTATACAAAGGCAATCACGTACACTGTACGTGATTGTGCCTGTCGGTGCCATTCTGCCGACGTATATATACAGTGAGCGGTCGTTAAGTGGTTAAGCATTATTAAAATCACTGCTCCCGAAAAAACGTAAGTTTTAAAAAAAAAAAAAATTTGCATTGATACATGTCCCCTGGGGCAGGACCCGGGTCCCCAAAACACTTTTTATGATAATAACTTGCATATAAGACTTTAAAATTAGCACTTTAGATTTCTCCCATAGAAATTGTTCGCTGTTCGGCGAACGGGCGAACAGGCAATGTTCGAGTCGAACATGAGTTCGACTCGAACTCGAAGCTCATCCCTACTACTGATCTCTTTGATGATGTACTACTTGACATATTTGCCTTCTCTTTACACTACTGTATGGTGAAATAATGCTGTGGAACATGTGTTCCCTTTTTCATTTGTTATTCTGTTCTGATTGATACCGGATTGTATCTGACTTTGCTATCTTGAATAAAATACCTGTTTGATATATAAAATAAAAAAATAAAAAATAAATCATATCACCAATCTGGAGTGCTCACAATTGTCAGTTGCAATAGTGAACATCAAGCAGCAAATAACACATACAAAGCTGCCATAAGCTGCTCATGAGCAAACCCTTCACCAACAATAAATGCAGAGTGCGAACTGAGAAATCACACACAAATGGGCTCCAGGCTTCAAACATGCCCAGCTTTGATATGGTTTGAGGCAAGATCAGTGATGTAACAGTTCAGTTAATTATGTTTCAGAATAGCCTTGAGATTGTTCTGCGTATAATGTCAAATCTAAAAGGAGACTGTAATGTGTAGCCCTTAACAAGAGTTGTACCCCAACAGTAGAATATAAAGCTCTCATAAGAACTGGCAACAAACAGATGCTTTTCTAGGCAGACAATTTATACACACCCTAAATAAGTTTTCCGTCCATAGAGTCTTATCAATTTATTAAACCAAGTCAGACACCTATAAAATGTTTAAAATTAACCGATAAGCTGCTTTCCACTGTGGTTTTTACACACATTATATACAATAATACATTACTATGCGCAGCTAATCAATAATACTTCATAAAAAACACAATTATGTTATTTTTGTTGGAGATACAACAAACTTTTAGCTTAGCTTACTGTATTTGACTGCAGTTTAGAAAAAGGAAACAAGATGTCGCTAATGCTCAGTGATATGCTATGTATTTCTCTATGATGTGTTGTATTTCCTGTATACTGTGATGTACTTGTTGGTTGCTTTTTCCTGTCTGTGATTCTTCTTACAATGTGAAGTGACATCTTTGCTAGTGTGGTTATGTTCCAATAAAGAAGCCAGTTCCTGTTACTACACAATGTCTGATCTGAACTGACTCCGCTGCACCTATCAATCGTACTTTGCAACAGGTTATGGGCCCAGTATCCGGATAAAGACTTATGACCAGGTGTGGCCCAGGCAGAACAAATCCTCGAACAGAAGACAGTGTGGCTGATGCGGAGATCGACATAAGGAAGCTTTCCAGCGACATCTCCTATAGACAAGTAAGACTGTTAATATATAAAGGAGGGATAAAATGGCCGGAAACTCTGAGCTTAAACTCTCAGTGGCCAAGCTGAACAATGACAATTATCAGCTATGGAAGTTTAAAGTGGAAATGCTATTATCCAAAGATGACTTGTGGGAGGTTACCACTACAGAGAGGCCACAGGATAATAATCAGGACTGGGACAAAAAAACAGACAGGCACGGGCCACCATGAGCCTACTAGTGGAGGATGATCAGCTCATTCATATACGCAATGAGGACACAGCGAAAGGCATGTGGGATGTACTGAAAAGACTGCATGAAAGATCCAGTTTAAACAGCAAGCTCTTTCTTCTGCGGAAACTTTACAAAATGAGACTTGGCAGAGAACAGGACATGCAGGAGCATATAAACGCAATGCTGGAAGTGATTGCGCAACTCAGATCGATCGGGGAGAATATAACAGACAATCACATTGCAGCCATGTTGTTATGCAGTTTGCCCGATACATATACTGCACTAATCAATGCACTGGAGACACGACCTGAGACAGATCTGACGCTAGCATTTTTAAAAACCAGGCTCATAGATGAGTATCAGAGAAGAAAGGAATTAGTGCATGACTCCACAGAAACCGACACCAGCACCGCTCTTAAAGCTACAGATGCAAGATTACACAGGAAAGAGACCAGAGTGTGTTTCAGATGCCACAAACAGGGACACATAAAGAAAGACTGTACTATATGGAAAGCAGAGCAAATGAGACAGCCTCCCTCTTATACTAAACAAAAGGTCAAAACCACAATCAATGATCCAAGGGAACGTACCTGGAATGCCACATTTAAAGCGACAGGCAACAATAAATGCCAAGGCTGGTGCATCGATTCGGGGGCAACCAGTCACATGACGAGTGATAGAAGTTTCTTCACATAACTTGATCTGAGCAACAAAGAAACTATTTATCTTGCAGATGGAAGCAAAATACATGCAGAAGGATATGGGCATGGAACCCTTGTATGCCCTGATGATGCGGGACACAATTTAGCCATACCAGTGAAAGATGTGCTTTATGTTTATAATCTAGTAGGAGGACTCTTATCTGTGAAGCGTCTAACAGCCAGAGGACTCACTGTAAAATTCCAAGGTGACAAGTGTTCCATTCTAAACGGCAAACAGACAATAGCAAGTGCCAAGCTGGATGATCATCTATATCACCTTGACACAGTGAAGGAAAAGGTGAGACTATGTACACACAAGCACAATGACTGTATACATATATGGCACAGACGTCTAGGTCACAGACACCCAGAATGCATACAGGAACTACAGAGGAGGAAGCTGACAAGGGATCTGATAGTATCCCCTTGTCCAATTACCGTTAAATGTGAATGTTGCATTAAATCCAAAGCTACAAGAGCAACACTTCCCAAAGTCAGTCAGAAGAGAGCTTCAAGACCACTTGACTTAGTTCACAGTGACGTGTGTGGTCCCCTAAACCCACCAACACCTGGAGGCAACAGGTACATAGTGACTTTCATAGACGACTATTCAAGATACACAGTCACCTACCTAATGCAACACAAGAGTGAAGTTTTTGACAAAATTAAAAGGACTATATAATAAAGACAAGTAACAAGTTTCAGAGGAAGCCTCTCATACTTCGGAGCGATAATGGAGGTGAATTCACAGGAGGTAAGATACAAGAGTACCTAAAACAGAATGGAATAGAACATCAAAAGACAGTCCCGTATACACCAGAACAAAATGGAGTAGCTGAAAGAAAGAATAGAACTCTGACTGAAATGATCAGATGTATGCTGAGACTCTGGACTACCACAAAAATACTGGGGTGAGGCAGCTATGACAGCTACATATTTGCAGAACAGACTTTTTACCAGAACAGTGGAGAAAACCCCATATGAACTATGGCACAATGAGTTTTTGGATGCAAAGCATTCATCTACATACCTGAAGAAAAACGCACTAAACGCCAAAACAGAGCGTTTGAAGGTATCTTTGTTGGATACAGTGACAATGTCAAGGGTTACAGAATCCTAAATCCCAAAACAGACAAGGTTACCATTAGCAACAGCATAACTTTTGTTGAAGATTTAAGAGACAATGTAATGACAACAGTAGAAGCAAGAATAGAAGAGAAAACTGACATTGACCAGCCCATCTCTGTAACTTCCGAACAAACAGTTGGAGTGTAGACTCAACCAGTACTGAAGAGCAGACACAAGAAGGCTCAGACACAAAAAAGAGACGTTCAACAAGAGAAAACAAAGGTAAACCACCTATACGTCTTTCATACAAAGCAAGTATTGCCAGTATCAACGAACCTGCAAACTGGGAAGACATATCTCAACTTTCAGAACAAGAAGCAACTAAATGGATAAAGGCTGCTGAGGAAGAGATAAAATCCATGCATGACACTAAAACATGGACACTTACAGAACTACCACCCGGAAGGAAAGCCATAGGCTGTAAATGGACTTTTAAAGTGAAATACAATGCAGATGGCACAGTTGAACGGTAAAAAGCAAGACTAGTAGCCAAGGGCTATTCTCAAAAATGCGGAGAGGACTATGATGAGACGTTTGCACCAGTAGTCAAGCACACTACAATACGGACTTTACTGACAGTAGCCGTCACAAGGAAAATGCAAGTGAAACATTTTGATGTGAAAACCGCATTTCTACATGGCGATTTAACAGAAGAAATTTACATGGAACAACCGCCAGGATTCGAAGATGAACAAAGGTCAGACCTAGTGTGCAAACTTCACAGGAGTATATATGGTCTAAAGCAAGCAGCCAGAGCGTGGAATATAAAAATAAATGAAGTGCTTACACATCAAAACTTTCAAAGGAGTAAAGCAGACCCCTTATACACAAATAAATTGTCAAACAGATGGGTCTATATGCTTATCTATGTGGATGATATCCTGATTTGCTTTGAGCAAGAAGGGGATGAAGCAGAAATACTGGAAAAACGAAATCAGCACTTTGACACCAAAGATCTTGGCAACATAAAGAATTACCTCGGCATCCAGATCGAGAGAGAGGAAGATGGCAGCTTTCTTCTGAACCAAAGACACAAAATACAAGAAATAATTGAAACATTTGGAATGGAAGACACCAAACCAGTAAAATCTCCCATGGAAACCAACTACCTAAAGGAGATGAATTGTCAAGATAACCCATTACCTACTAATACTCAATACAGGAAAGCAATAGGGAAATTGCTGTATCTTACCACCGCTACAAGGCCGGACATTGCAGCAACTGTCGGAATCCTATGCAGAAAGGTTTCGATGCCAAGTCAAAAGGACTGGAATGCTGTAAAGCGAATCATTCGCTATCTTAAAAGGGACTTCGCACTACAAGCAAAAGTTACCACCAAGTGATAAAAGCACCTGAACAGGATATGTGGATGCTGACTGGGCAGGAGACACCAGTGACAGAAAATCTACCAGTGGCTACTTATTTTTTCTGTCAGGAGGTGCCATCAGTTGGACTAGTAAAAAGCAACTCTCTGTTTCACTGTCGTCTACTGAAGCAGAATACTTTGCTGCAGCTCAGGCAAGCCAAGAAGTTATATGGCTGAGACAGCTATTAACAGACTTAGGTCAACCACAGTTGGGACCAACTGAAATCTATGAGGACAATCAAGGATGCATTGTACTTGCACACATGGAAGGAGTTAATTCAAGAACCAAGCACATTGATGTGAAGTTCCACTTTCTTAGGGATCTTCAAGAGCAAGGTCTTCTTGAGTTACTTTATTGCCCAACCAAGGATATGACAGCAGATATCCTTACAAAGCCCCTGACTGCTGAAAGACATTCAAGGCTTACAAAGAAGATGGGTTTAACAGACTAAAGCCCCATACACACTATCAGTTTTCTTGCAGGTTTTTCTCTTCAGGTTTACCAAAACCATCTAATATGAGGTCAAACCTTAAGAGTTTCAATTCGTATGCAATCAGGCAGGCCCTTGCACTACATGGTTTTGGTAAACCTGAAGAGAAAAACCTGCAAGAAAACTGATAGTGTGTATGGGGCTTAAGCCTTAGTTGTTGAGAAGGGGTGTTGGAGATACAACAAACTTTTAGCTTAGCTTACTGTATTTGACTGCAGTTTAGAAAAAGGACACAAGATGTCGCTAATGCTCAGTGATATGCTATGTATTTCTCTATGATGTGTTGTATTTCCTGTATACTGTGATGTACTTGTTGGTTGCTTTTTCCTGTCTGTGATTCTTCTTACAATGTGAAGTGACATCTTTGCTAGTGCGTTATGTTCCAATAAAGAAGCCAGTTCCTGTTACTACACAATGTCCGATCTGAACTGACTCCGCTGCACCTATCAATCGTACTTTGCAACAATTTTTTGTATTAAATCTGTAGTAAACCGCAGTTACAGGGGAAACAAAATAATTCCCCCCCCCCCTGCAAGGCAATATCATAATGTTCTAGTATGCATTGCATACTAAACACATTATGAGAGACTTACCTTAAAACAAATCCCTCCAGCATCGCGCTGTCAATGCTGAGAGGGCTTCCATCTTCATCCGGTCTTGCTTTCGGGTTCGTGGCCTTTGGCTACATGAGTGGCCGGGGGTGTGATGACATCACTCTTCTGTTCTCCCGTTTACGACACAGGCTCTGAAGGTCTAGCACGGTATGCCAAACCTTCCGCGCGCATGCGCCGGTGACATCACTGGTTGCATGCACTCCGAATATCTCCTAAACAGTGCAAGTTCAGGAGATATTCACAGTACCTTTAGGTAAGCCTCATTACAGGCTTACCTGTAGATAAATGATGAAAAACTTGGATTTTTTACTCACCGTAAAATCCTTTTCTCTGAGTTCATGGACCGACACAGCTTCTCTATTGACATAGTGGGTATTATCCGTTAATTAGGAGTGACTAGGCAGAAAACTTGTAAAAGAAAAAAAAAAAAATTAGCATCACACCTTCTAGAGTACCGCCCAGGGGGCGGACCCTCTGGTATATCCCCTCACTCTGCATTTCGCAGATCAGTTTGTCAAAAAGCAGTACAAACTTAAAAAGGAGGGGCGGGTGCTGTGTCGGTCCATGAACTCAGAGAAAAGGATTTTACGGTGAGTAAAAAAATCCTATTTACTCTGTCGTTCATGGACCGACACAGCTTCTCTATTGACATAGTGGGACGTCCCAAAGCAGTGTCAGAGGGGGAGGGGGGGAATAAATGAAAGGTGGTAACAGCATTAAAAACGTAACCCCAAACAGAGCTCCTCCGAGGAGGAGTTGCAACTCTAAACGGCCGCCTGCAATATCTTGCGGCCGAAGGAAGCATCCAAAGATGCACACACACCTTAACTTGTAAAGTTTAGTTAAAGTGTGACCGGACGAGCAGGTCGCCGCCTAACACGCTTGATGCTTTCAGAGCTCGGACAGCGTCCAAAATATACGACGTTGTTTCCTTAGGATTCGACGGATGAGGACACAAGGATGGCAGTACAATGTCTTCCTTGATGGAAGGTCAAAAGACCTTAGGAAGAAGAAGGCTGCGGACGCAGCACCACCTATCCTTGTGGAAGATCAGATAAGGAGCCCTGCATGACAAGGCTGCCGGCTCAGAAAACCGTCTTACTGACGTAACACCAAGAGGCATCTATTGCCCTGGTTGAATGCGCCGGAATGGAGGCGCCTGACCCTTCATGGCGTAAGCCTGATCACAATCTGTCGGATCCACCTAGAATGGTGGCAGACGAGACCGCTGGGCCCTACTGGGGACCAGCCACTGAAAAATAAACAGTGAGCCTGGATTCTGGAAAGGAGCAGTACCAGACAAGCATTCTCTCAGAGTTTGGACCACGTCCAAGAATGCAGCGCCGTCTCCTTAGGATTCGACGTATGAGGACACAAGGATGGCAGTACAATGTCTTCCTTGAGATGGACAGACGAACACGACTTCTAGGAAGAAAAGAAGGCTGCGGATGCAGCACCACCTTATCCTTATGGAAGATCAGATAGGGAGGCTTACATGACAAGGCTGCCGCTGAAAAACCAGTTTTAGCTGGCGTAACAGCCACCAAGAGAACCACTTTATAAAAAAAAAAAAAAAAAGTGTCAACAAGGGAATCTCCCTGATGTTCTAAAACAGTGGTTTCTGAGACACTTAGAGGCCATGCCGTTGAAGCCATAGCCTGCAAGCAGAATGGCATATGGGACCCTGCACTAGCAGGTCCTCTCGTAGTGGTAGACGCCAAAAGGACGTCTGCTATACAAGCCCCACGGAGGTAGTGGAGGGTGGGCCGGAGAGGCCGCCTGCCGAACCCACTGTACAAATGTTCTCACTAGAGAGTGAGCCACCAGGGGTCGTTGAAAAGACAGCCAGGGCAGATACCTGCCCCCTAATTGTACTTAACAGTAGAATTTTTGGCCCGTTCCCTGCTGAGAAAAGCAGGACACTGGAACCAAATAAGTACGCGGATGCCACCTTATTTCCTCACAAATGGATGTGTAGGTCTTCCAAGTGCAACGGTAAATCTTCCTAGGGGATGATTTCCGAGCACTCCTCATGGTAGATATCACCGAGTCTGACAGGTCCCGGTCTCTTAGCACCTGGCTCTCAAGCCATGCCCTCAAGCCAGCGACTGTAAAACAGGATGGCATCTGGACCTTGCGACAACAGGTCCTTCCTTAGCGGCAGCTGCCAAAAGGCGTCTGCTACCAGACGCACTATATCGGCGTACCAAGGACGCCAAAGCCAATTCAGAGCAATAGGGACCATTGTAATCCTCTCTGCCTCCAGTCTGTGAAGCAGATGAGGAAGGAGTTTCCAAGGAGGAAGCCATAGATTAGTCGGTACTGACTCTACAGTGCCATCAACACATCTGTCGTGTTTGCCCATGGGTCACTTGACCTGGCCACAACCTCAATACCTTCTGATTGAATCGAGAAGTCTGGAGATATACGACTGGCGTGTTTCCCCTCTGGTAAGGGAGCCCCTTAGGAGGTGAGCGACCTCCGATGCTGCAGAAAAGTTGCTTGCTCTTCCTTGATGATTGACATATGCCACAACTGTGGTGTTTGTCCGACTGGATTCTGACTGGACACCCTTGTAGCCTCTGAGACCATGTGGGGAGGCAAAGCCAGATCCCCGACTTTTAGGCCAATGATCTGCAATTGGGATTCCTCCAGAGTCCAGCAACCCAGGTTGACTGAGCTCTTCAGACTCCTCTGCAACAGGGAAGGCAGGCGTCCACCGTGACCACTATCCAGTAAAAAGGAAGGAACAACTTCCCAGACAGAATGCCGGTGAAGTCGGCCACCAACTAGGGAAGCCCTGTTTAGGTGGCTCACCCGGATCTGATAATCCAGGGATGAAGGGCACTTGACCCTTTAGGACAGAGTTACCCTCTGTAACACTCGCGTGTGAAATAGTGCCTATGGTACCGCCTCGAAGAAGGCTACCATAAGGCTCAGGACTTGCCTGCAAAGGTGGCATGACAACCCGTCCTTGGGATGTCAACTGCCGCACCGCAACCCGACGGGTCTGCAACTTTCCCCTAGGGGGGAAAAAAATAAAAAAAACGTACGCTTCTGAGCAGTCCAGAATCAACCCTAGATATACTAGGAGTTGGGTCGGTACCAATACTGACTTCTGAGTGTTCAGCACCCAACCAAGTATTGGAGGGTCTGACAGGTTATAGACTAGCTCACTTCTAAATTTAAGTTTGAAGTGACCCTCAGAAGATCTTCCAAGTTGCCCATGATAGTAATGCCACACTGTCTTAGTAGGGCCAGAATCATGGCAAGCACCTTGGTGAACACCCTTGGTGCTGATGCCAGGCCAAAAGGAGAAACCACCATTGGTAGTGGTCTTCCCCGGCCGCCAACGCAGACATCTCTGATGCCTGGTGCATCTGGAGACATGCAGCATGCGTCCTTGATGATCAAGGATGCCGGAAAATCCCCTGGATGGAGGGCAGCGACAACAGAGCGAGCCAACTCCTTTCTGGAATCTTTGTACTCTTACAAAGCAGTTGAGGGTCCTGAAATCCAAGATAGGACGAACCCTCTCCAGTACTACAAACAGATTTGAGTAGAACCCCTAAACCTGTTCCTGTACTAAGACAGGAAGGTTTACCTGCGTATCAGCAGGTTTTGTACCGCCCCATGTAGGGCTTCCCGACAAGTCGGCAGAAGCTGGCGGTTAAGAGGGAAATATCTGTTCGGTAGGCAAGTCAGGTTAGGCTTGCAAACCCAGGGACGCTTCAGTCCCTCAGCAGGCGCTTTATCGGCCTGGGGTTGTTTACTTGCCGCACTAGGCGGACAAAGGGACCGCTTGTATGCGGTGAAGGAGGGCCCTAGCCTATTGTGTGGCCCCTTACCCTTATTTGGATTGCCGAAGCAATGTGCTCTTACCACCTGTGGCATCGTAAATGATGTCATCCAGCGAGGCCCCAAAAGTCTGTCGCCCTAAAAGGGCAGATCCAACAGGGCCTTCTTGGAAGATTGGTCCGTAGACCAGCACCTTAGTAAGATCAAGTGGCGTAGTGCCACCGCATAAACTGAGGCTCAAGACAGCAAGGGGATAGTATCCAAGTCTGACTCGCAGACAGGCTCAAGGCCCTGTACCAACTGGTCGGCCAGAGCTACCTCGTACGGAGGAGCCTCCCCGTGCTTTTAACCCTTGGAGTAGGTACCTTGCCTACTCAGTAAGTGTCTGAAACATCAGACAAACCCCAGCCAATGCTGGACGTACCTCTGAGCCCCCCACTGTGTATAGGTAGCGAGTGTCCCTGAAGACAGGAGCCCCCTCCACTGGAATCGTGGTAACTTGTTAAGTCTGGACACAGGGGGTCCACTATCGGGGGAGAGGTCCATCTTTTCAGGAACTCTCCTCAAGGGGTACCGGACCGCCCAAAAAAAGAAAGAAATTTTTTAGGGCTGAAAAAAGGAAAAAACCTCAGTGGGTTTTCCCACTCCTTGTACAAGAACTTATTAATATAAGACACACAAGGAACACCTTAGCAGTGCAGGCTGGCTTTAGGGAACCCAAAAAGGGGACCGGTGTCTCTGCTGCTTCTGCAGCATTCTCTATTCTTGGCGTACTCCACACTGCAGTAATAGGTCAGATACCAAAGCCTTTTTGCATGCTGCTTACTACCCCCTGTATTCCCTTGTGCCGCTTCCACCCTGGCAGCAAAAGCCTCTAGGATTACCAACATAGCGCCCATAGACACATCAGGGGCACCAGCTGCTAAATCTGGTGTTTCAGGGGAAAAAACATCTGCTCAGACGCCATGCTGACCACGCGCTGACACCCACAGGGCTCCAGGCAAGATATCAATAGGCCACCCAGAGGACTCACCACCCTTGGATCGGTACCGCTATGCTGCCGCATGCTGCGCCTGTGATGCTATCCCACCACTGCTGTGTCAATCTGATAGTTTATCAGTGTTTCCTGTGTAAATTTTTGCGCCAGTGTAATGCACCCTAGAGGCTGGAGACTAATCGCAAAATGGCCACCAAGCGGCTGTATGGAAACATGTGGGCTCCAAGAAAATGGCCGCCGAGCCGAATATAGAGGCAAAAGCGTCTGCGGACCCCAAAAAGATGGCCGCTGGTAAACACATACAGCGTGAATCCTAGGAAACATGGCCGCCGAACAGTCGATAGAGGCCAAGCAGGTGCGGACCACAAGAAAATGGCCGCCAAGCGGCGATATATAAATATAGGCGCAAAACTACAAGAAAATGGCTGCCGGGCAGTCACTAGAGGCCGAAACAGACATGGACCACCGCAAAATGGCCGCCGACAGCATGGAGGCGGAAGAATCGCACACACACACAATACATCTTTTAAATGAACGTTACAGCCAGCCCCGCACCAGATGGAACCCCCCTTGGGTGACCCCCAGCACCCAGCAACCTTAGCTCAGAGCCCAGGGAGGAGGGAAGGCAGGGAGAGAAGACAGAAAGGGGCCGCAACCACTTAATGGATCTCTCCAGGAATGTCCAGCCAAGTCACGCTGCCAAAGCGGGGGAGTTACTTACCTATCCTGCATGTCTCATACTGGAAGACATTCCAAAACAGATCACCATCCGGGCACGGAAGGTGACTGTTGGCCAGGCATGCTGTGATTGGACCCTAGGGAACGATCATATGTATGCCCTGTAGCGCAACACTCACCGGACAGGCTTCTGCGACCTGGCCGTAAGGTCAGCCGAAGCTGAGCGGTCCGATGCAAGCCTTGGAGCGTAAGCTCACCGGACAGGCTACTGCGACTGGGCCGTAAGGTCAGCCGAAGCTGAGCGGTCCGATGCAGGCCCTGGAGTGTAAGCTCACCGGCCACCCGTAGAGCGACGGGTATGTCATGGAAAAGCCCAGCGCGTAGCTAGGGTCGGCACACGCTCGATGGCCGAAACTGGGGGGGGGAATACAAGGATCGAGGATCCAGCCTGTCACCCAGTCGGCAGTTGATCGAAGATCGCAGGAAACAAAAATGTAGAAAAAAAAAAATCTTTCAGTGGACCAATGGGCCCGAAGGGAGCCATGTCTTACTCCTTTGCTAGACAGAAAAAAAACTGATCTGCGAGATGCAGAGTGAGGGGATATACCAGAGGGTCCGCCCCCTGGGCGTTACTGTAGAAGGTGTGATGCAGTTTTCTGCCTAGTCACTCCTAATTAACAGATAATACCCACCATGTCAATAGAGAAGCTGTGTCGGTCCATGAACGAAAGAGTAAGTGGGTTTACTACCACTAGCTGGAGGTCCGCTAATTGCATATCCCTGGCCTCGGGGTTCAAGCTAGTGCTGCTGCATAATCATGTGTTTTTCAGTGCCCATCTCTAGTGTGTTTTTGCATGTGGTTTAATTTTGTTTTTTGTAGGAGATTGTTAGGCATAACATCTCTGCTTAAAAAAAATACATGCAGATGTGGTTTTCATGTACTCGTATTGAAGTCTATGGGGCCAAAACCACACTATGCTACACCCCCCAAAAAAAACTGCACTTTTTCAAAAATTACACTGTGCCATGTTGCATTCATGTAAATGGGCAACATGGAGAGTAATGTCATTTCTATAATCGTGTATTGTGGGAAGGAGAAATCACACTACTGTGAGTGGGGGGCTTATTATGACTAGGTCTCATTTATACAAACTACTCCAAAAGTCATCCACAGCATCCATTTAGAGATTAAGGGACATCATTTAGAGATTAAGGGACATCTGGACCCTTATTGACTTTCATGTAGTTCTACGTGTTCCAAATAAGCTCTTGCTTAGGCAGACACTTTTTAGCAACAGGAATCAAAGACGATAAAAACCTACATGTTTTGTGGTTTTGATTAAGGATAACTCCATCTATGAAAGCAGCGCTAGAAAAATGTATTTCATAACACATTTTTGCAAAAAATAGTTAAACTTTTTCAGAAGGATGCATCAACATAAAACATTCAGCACATCTTCCATATAGGGCAGGGGTGCTCAACTTTTAAGAGCAAGGGCCATTTAAACTCCCTGGCGGTATTCCAGAGTCTGACTCGGGGTGGAATTTCAGTACCATTAGCGGTAACCCCGAGCCAGACTCGGGATTGCATCGCAGGATACAGGGAGTGTTACTTACCTTGTTCCCTGGATCCTGCGATGTCTCCCCGCTGTGTGTGCGAGCTGTCTCCTCACTCGATTCGCACAGTGCCGCCGAGCTCCATTCCTTGCGACGTTGCGGCGCACAGGGGCGGAGATTGGCGCCAAATTCAAAAAAGTAAAAAACACATACAGTACACTGTAATCTTACAGATTACAGTACTGTATAAAATAATTACACGTCCCCTTTGTCCCTAGTGGTCTGTCCAGTGCCCTGCATGCACTTTTATATTATAAATACAGTTTTTTCTGCCTGGAAACTGAAGATTTGACATAAAGGGACACTTTTTGGTTGCTATGGACAAAGTGGTTTTAGACCAGCTAGAAAACAGCGATAATAAATTAGAATCACTTGCAGAATTGAGCGATAGCGATTTGTGGGGAAATTCATCATCAAACACTAAATCTAATGACAGCGACAATTCTGCAACTGAGCAAATTTCTGTGTTTTTGATTTGATTACATTATTGAATCATTTTTATTATTATTAGTTATAATTATTTATTATATTCTAATTTATGATTTTGTGTTTCAAACTTTCATACCCGGGATGTCTACTAGACTCTTGTTTGGACAGATTTAAGTGAGTTATTTCTAAGAATTACAGGCCTACAATATAAAACGCCAAATTTCCATGCAAAATGATTGTACTGCTTCCAGCATCAAAAATCTGACATAATCATACCGCCAGGGAAGTGAAGTGATCTGGTAACCAGTCACTATTACTGAGCCCCCTTTAAGGCTGCTTCCACACTGATGCACTGCGGTTAGCTGCGATTTGCCATAGACTTCTAATATATCTTATGGGTGTGGTGCACTTTCTGAAAGCACACCATACCTGCAGGATAGAATATACCGTATTTATCGGCGTATAACACGCGCCGGCGTATAACACGCACCCCAAGTTTAGCAGGGAATTTTAGGGAAAAAATCTTTTCGGAGGGAAGTTTAAGAAAAAAAAAATTTACATTTAAATGCAGCCTTACCAGTGTCATTTGCAGCCTTGTCACAGTGCAGCCTTGCCAGTGTCCATTGCAGCCTTGCCAGTGTCCAGTGCAGCCTTGCCAGTGTCCAGTGCAGCCTTGCCCAGTGTCCAGTGCAGCCTTGCCCAGTGTCCAGTGCAGCCTTGCCCAGTGTCCAGTGCAGCCTTGCCCAGTGTCCAGTGCAGCCTTGTCACATTGCAGCCTTGCCCCCCCAGTGTTTATTGCAGCCTTGAATTTAAATTTGGCGCCGCCGAGATAGTCGCTGATACAGGGCGGAGCGGGGCGAACGCTGCTGAGAACGCAGGGACTGGGCGGAGCCGAGATACACATAGCCGAGTGTATTCGGGTGTACTCGGCTCTTCTCGGCTTCGCTCACAGTCACGCTCTATGATGGACATATCACAGGTCCAATGGCGGGACTGGGCGTGACTGTGAGCGGAGCCGAGAAAAGCCGAGTATAGCCGAATACACTCGGCTATGTGTATCTCGGCGGCGATCGCTCCGCTCACAGTCAGCGGAGATCGCCGGGCATAGGTGAGTATCGGCGTATAACACGCACCCACGATTTTCCCCTGATTTTAAGGGGAAAAAAGTGTGTGTTATACGCCGATAAATACGGTAAGTGCTTTCACTCAGTGCAGCTAACCCACAGGAAAGCTGCTGGTACACTTCGCTGCACCAACGGATCAGTGTGCAAGCCGCCCAATAGCACTTAAAAAATGAACCTTTACAACCCCTTTAATATTTTCTAAATAGGTTCCTTTAAGCTAGTGCATTGTTGGTTCACTTACCTTCTCCTTAGATTTCCCTTCTAAATATTTTTGTTTCTTTGTTTTCTTTGTCTGAATTTCTCACTTCCTGTTCCTCCTCAGTAAGCTGTTCTGGCTGACTCAACACCACTCGGATGATGGTGTGAAGTTTAGTGAGGAGAAACAGGAAGTGAAAAATTCAGACAAAGAAAAAACATTTAGAAGGTAAATCAAAGGAAAAGGTAAGTGAACCAACAATGCACTAGCTTAAAGGAACCTATTTAGAAAATAAAAAACAAACCTTTACAACCCCTTTAAAAAAAAAAAAAAAGAAGAAGTGTTAATATGCCCATTGCAATGGTGCAGTGTATTTGAAATATAATACAGTGACCTTTTCCTCTTTTAGCTTCTCCTGGCATCGCTCTCCAGGTCCCAAGTAAAGTAAACTATATTACACTTCCTGGGACAGGAGCCAGCGCTAAAGAAGCATTGGCTTATGCGGCTCCTGCACCCTCCACTACTGGCACCATGCACTCTGATGCTCTGGGATGGCAGGTTGGCATCCCTTGATTGCGGCTAGCCGACCCATCATCTCAGAGCAAGGGCATGCGCTTCCCTGGTTTAAGGTCAAGGACCACATCAGAGGGCCAAAAAGGTTGAGCCCCCCTGATATAGGGGTTGTTATTATTATTATTATAATGAATAGACATGATCTGTACAAACCTCAGTGAGTGTGTTTATGTTCCTTGCAGTGAGTGTATTTGGTAGTGTACACAGGTTTTTATTGTCCCACTGAAGAGAAGGCAACAAGTTATGTCATATTAGGCTTTATTTAGTACCTAGGGCTGCACAACATGTAGACTCAAGGGCCGTACACACAGACCAAATAGCGAGTGGCGTCGGTTCAATAGAAACCAACCGACATTCAACCGGTGTGTACGGCAGCCAGTCCGACAGAAGCCACCCATTCGGCTGGCTTCTGTCGAAGGGGCATGACGACTGCAAAAGGTCTGCCGAACAGCACTCTCAGCCCCCTGGGTTGAATGAAAAAAAAAAAGTAAGTGTGTACTACTATTTTAGGCACAAAAAATTATTCCATAATCAATTTTCAGGTTCCCAGATGATTACATTTCATTATAATAATGCAACAATGAGTACCAGTTCAACAACTGTGGAGCACTACATGGAAAAAAAACTATTCCTCAATGTTCAATAGAAGGCAGGCACAGAGCATGACTACCCCAGTAGTAACCATCTGGAATCTTGAAATCTCCATCACTTGGATTTGTTGCTAGGAATTAAAGCGGAACTCCAGGTAAACAGATTAATACACAGATGAAATACATAGAGGGTGGCTATTCTACCTGCCAAAGGATTTTATTTCCATACATTTATTCATTCCTGTGGTTTACACAGCTTAGCCAGATGATACTACTTCTACTACTCTCTGTTATAGGTATATAAAGGATGTACTGGTGTCCTCTCTCCAATTTCAGTCTGCTGAATGGGTAGTGAAGTACCTGCAGGACACCAATGAGCTCATTCTTCTGCTTCACTCTGCACATTTGCAGGCAGGACAATATTTGGTTCACACTCCTGCTCCTCCCTTTCCCAATATGAATGCTGCTGTATAGGGCAAGTGTCCCCAACTCACTGAGCCCCGGACTGCTACCGGTCCGTGGCCTGTCAGACACGAGGCCGCACTGCTGGCAGGAGCTCAGAGGCTGTTTGTTTACATAGTGGCGCTCACATGCCAGAACCAACAAGCCAAGTTGCCTCCTATAACCATCAGCAGTGCATTTGATTCTCATAGAAGGTGTGAACCCTACTGTCAACTGCGCATGTGGCAGTTGTAGGTTTCCTGCTCCTTGAAAATCTAAATGTCAAATGCCTGAGGCGGTAGTGCTGGGGAGAGGCTGCATAGCCATATATAGACAGGTTTCACTCACTGCACAGAGAAAACCTGGTGGCAGGCTACATTGGCAAGTGACACACTGCATCTGGTGGCAGGCTTTATAGTGGCAAGCAACAGTGGCTGTGATGATCTCATCACCATGGTGTCAGGATGATTGAAGCACTAACAACCCAACCCCCGGTCCTTGGGGGAGAGAGAAAGAAGAAACACAAAACAAAAACGGAAAAGAAAAAAAAAAAACCCCACTTCTTCCACACAACCAATCCCTGGTGCCAAAAAGGTTGGGGACAGAAGGTATAAAGTATTGCAAGAGGCCAATATCAAGTCAAATTTAGGAACCTACAATAATTGTATTTAAAACATTGAATGATTGAATGAATGAATGAATGAATGAATGAATATGGGGGCGCATTAAATGTGTGCCTTTCATATCTGCCTGAAGTTTAGCATTATAAAACTTTACATAACCCTACTGCTCTGCACTTTTTACTGAATTACCCTGCAAGACTAGCAATGGCTAGGATTTTCTCAGCATGAAATAAACAGAATTTTTGCAACCAGCACACAGATGCATTGAGCCTGAACTAAATGGACTATTCATATCTAAAGATATTATCACGCAACTCAGCTAAACATTATATTACTCATTATATAGACCATAAAATATTGTCACACAAAACTCAGCTAAACAACATATTATAAATCTTTATCTAGAACATAAAACATAAACACACAAAATATACAACATAAGACACATGGTATAAGCATTACTTTCTGAAATCCAGTTTGTAAAACATGTTTTAGTGCAAAAAGTAAGAAAGTCTCAAAGAACCTGAGATAAACACCATAATAAAGAGCAATGATGGATCAGATCAGGAGTTGAAAATGTTTTTCCAACTTTTAACATGGCAGATGACATGAAAATTATAGAAATCTGTATTCCTTACACCACCCAAGACAGTACAGTGCCAACCTGTGGCCAGCTGTTAAGGCTCAAAAAGTTCCATCACGTCCTCTTAGCCATAGGCATTTCAAGAACATCAAGGCACTCACTTTTGAGACAGCATTATATGCTTGGACTTTTATATAACCTACAGTTAAAAGTGTTTGTGGTCTATAACATATGCTGCAAAGAATGACTGCATCCTCCAATCACCATTTAATGTTGAGTCCAGAGGTAATTTTCTCTACTGCATGATACTGTGTAAGTAAGGCCTCTTCTATCTTGAGACCACCTCTCCCTCCAAGCCACTGTTCATAAAGTTCCTTCACTCTCTCATTCTTTTCTGGTAACTCATTTCTCACAGAACTGTAAAGCTGTTCGACCCTCTCCAGGAAGTTCTTACTAGGTTCTCCTTCTGCTCGGATCTGTCCTCCTCCATTCAAGCAGCCTGAAAGAAAAAAGACACTGAGTTCAGAGAAAACAATACAAAATATCAAGTATTTTCTCCTCTACTCTGCCCTATTAGAAGGCCTCGTGCACAGAAATAAATTTATATCCAAAAGATCAGGACTGTGCTAGGAAGACATGAAGACCCATCCTAATAACACAGAGTGACGTACCACAAAGACTGTTCTAGAGTGTCAAAAGCACACACAATTACAGTGGGTATAGAATAGAATCACCCCCCTTAAAAACAAAACAAAAAAACACACACCTTTTGTTGTTTTGCAGCCTGAAATGAAGACATAGCAGTATAGTCAGTGATTATCTGGCGCTCCAAATGGAGTGATCCTTATACCGCCACCTCCCCAGTGTGAAAGGGGGCCTAGCGCCGCTATTTTTAGTGGCGCTATACCGTCGTAATTGCGGCTGTATTCGGTCGCTAGCAGTGCAGTATTAACCCCCGCCCGCAATGCGCCTCTGCGCTTTCCCATTACTTTCAATGGGAAGGAGCAGTAAACACACTGTGCCCAATATTGAAGTGGTTAAACAGGAAGGCAGCCATCCTTCAGAGGGTGTCCAGAACTCTGCAAGACATGCAAGGAAATAACACTGAGGAGGCTCCGACCTGAGTGTAGTGTTAAAATTATGACTAATAGGATAAGATTAAAAATACTTACAAGATGATAGAAGATGCATGCTCGTCAAAGTAAAGTCCAGTCCTGGCATTCCACATGGCTCTGTGTGTCCCACCGCTGTTCGAGTGCTGGTCAGTGTGGAGCTTCCTGGTTTCTTGCTCCTGGAGAAACACTGATCCATTCCAGCCAGCTGCTCAATCCTTTCCAGCTATCCAGAACAGCGGTAGGACCCACAGAGCCCTGTGGAATGCCAGGACTGCGCTGTTCTTCGACGAGCATGCATCTATCATCTTGTAAGTGTTTTTAATCTTATCCTATTAAAGTCATCATTTTAATACTATACTCAGGTCGGTTCATCCAAGTGAAAGATATAACACCAACAGGCCAGAATTTATTTTATTTTTTAAATTCAAACACAGAATTACAGAGTTGGAAAAAGGATCACCCCCCCCCTCCTAAAAATATGACTTGTAATCTCAGTTGTAGCTGATCACCTTTTCAATGGCCCAAAAGCCATTTGACTTTCATCTGTGATCAGCTGTGGTCATTTTGATTAGCTTAGCATGAAAAGAGCTTTCCTGGAGCATTTCAGTTCCTGGTGGTGCAACTATGGGTGGCAAGGCACTGTCAAAAATCTCCAGGATAAAGTTGTGGACAGGCACAAGTCAGGAGATGGATACAAAAAAAAGGTCAAAAGGTTTTATCAATGCCTAGAAACACAGTAAAGTCTATTATTAGGAAGTGGAAGGTATTTGGTACAACACAGACCCTCCATGCATCAGGACGTCGCTCCAAACGGGATAAAAGACTCAGGAGAAAACTGGACAGAGGGGCTACCAAGAGGCCTACAGCAACTCTGAAGCAGTTGCAGGAATTTATGACAGAGTGGTCATTGTGTACATATGAAAACAATCACAAATTCTCCACAAATGTGGCTTGTATAGGAGGGTTGCAAGAAAAAAGCAAAATCACATGCAGTCGCGACTGAGCTTTGCCAAAACGCAACTTGAAGATTCTGAGGCCACATGAAAAAAGGTGTTCTGGTCAGATGAGATTAAAATGTTCTTATTGGTACCAGACTCCTGACTTGCTTCACTCTATATACCCATCAGCTGATCGCCGTTGTTGGCGCTGTAGTAAAGAGGTGGGGACGCTGTATCATACCTATTGGACATGCCCACTGATTGTCCCCTACTGGCAGACGGTACATTCTCTTCTCCACTCCATCTTTGATACTTGGGTGCCATTTGACCCTAAATTGTTCCTCTTGGGTCTTCTACCCCCTTCTTTTTCCAAAACCTCGAAAAAACTCCTAGCCCAGGTGCTAACAGCGGGGAGGTGCTTGGTAGCCCTGAAATGGAGACGGAAGGAACCCCCATCTTTGTTTGAATTGCACTCCAGGATCAGAGATGTTAAGCGGATGGAATTCCTGACTGCATCCCTAAACAATACCCTCGATTCACACAACCAAATATGGGAACTGTGGGACAAACGAGAAGCCCCTAATATCGGCTAACACGTGGTTGGTGTCCCCGGGCGGTGAGGGGGCCTGGGGTCGGGTTGCTGTCCTCTTCTTTCCTACCCTTTCCCCCCTTCAACCATTTCCTCCTCTCCCTATCCTTGTCCTCTCTAGTCCCCTTGTCTCTATCTACATTTTCTTTATCCTTTCTCCTACTCTTTTTTTTGTTCCTGATTTTTATCTTAACGAGTCCGACCTTAATGGTATAGCTAGCTTTATTGTTTGAATATGGCCACACAAGGCTTAGTGTTTGTTATCTATGCCTCAACTTTGTCTCTCTATGGGTGACAATGTGTGTGGACAGTACGCCTGCGGTTTGCCATGTATCGCATAGCGTGCCTTTTATTTGTATTTTATTTTTATTTTTATTTTTTTTGTATTGTCTGTCTTTTTCTGTTGGTGAATTTGAAAAATCAATAAAACTGTCAGTTTTCAAAAAAATATATATTATTTGGCCCTTAACACCAAACAATATGTCTGGTGGAAATCCAATACAGCTCACTATTTAAATAATACCATTCCTAAAGTAAGGCATGGAGGTGGTAATATCCTGTTATGGGGCGTTTCTCTGCAGCAGGGACTGGGGCACTTGTCAGGATAGAAAAATGGATGGAGCAAAATACCATCAAATTCTTGTGGAAAATCTGCTGCCCTCTGCCAGAAAGTTGTCAATGGAAAGAAGGGTTACCTTCCAGCATGACAATGGCACAGAGTACAGATCAAAAATGACCACACAGTGGATAAAGGGGAAAAAGGTGAATGTCCTTGCATGGCCTAGTCAGAGCACCGATTAAAACACATTAAAAATCTGTGGAATGACTTGAAGACTGCAGTCCACAAATGGTCACCATCAAATTTAACTTAACCTGGGCAGTTCTGCAAAGAAGAGTGGGCAAATATTGCAAATTCTAGATGTGCAAAGTTAGTAGAAGACATATCCCAACAGATTAAAGGCTGTAATTAAACGCAAAACGTGGTTCAACAAAATACTGACACAAAGGAGGGAATCTTTTTCCAAATCAGTGATTCTGCTTTTGCATTTTTTTTTCTGACATGTTGGTGTTAAATCTTTCACTTGGGTGTTATAAGTTGCACTTATAATACTGCTAGATAAAACAAAAACTGTGTGCCTTCATTTCAGGATGCAAAGCAACAAAAAAGGAGCGATTAATTTCTATAACCACTGTACATCACAAGGGCTAAGCAATTTGATCAGGTCAGGTGAATTAAGAATGTTTGACCTAATAGTAAATCCAGCACTGCTTTCAGGGTATTCTCTAAATAGAAGAAAGAATGTGTTGTGCAGAACTACCAAATTTCAGTTCATGAAATACAAGAACCTAATGAGTTTGCATAGTTTTATACCCGGTTTAGCTTAACTGCTTATGGAACTTTGAAGACTCATTAATGTGAAAGTTAAGACTCGTACTCCAGCCCAATTTTATCTCGAGGAGAAAGAAGAAAAAAAAGTTCTAAGCCTTTTTGCTGCTTTTGCTCCTACTTTTATGTTCCAACGACTGAGGGACATAAAGCAAGGGGAAATGTCTCAATTGGAGGACACCAATAGCAGTAAAGACAAGACAGAGTTTGTAATCCCTCCTCTCTCCATTCTAAAAAATGGATAAAAAATATGTTGTTAGGAAAAGTCCCTTTATATTCACCATTTGATTGCTGCTGAAAAATAGGATTTTTATAACAGCTTACCTGTAAAATCCTTTTCTTGGAGTACATCACGGACACAGAGCGACATAGTCATTACTATGTGGGTTATATAGATACCTTCAGGTGCTGGCACTGGCAACTTCCAAAACCGGAAGTACCCTCCCCTATATAAGCCCCTCCCATCCGGGAGTACCTCAGTTTTGTAGCAAAGCAATAAGTGTCCCCAAAAGAGGGGTGGGAGCTCTGTGTCCCGTGATGTACTCCAAGAAAAGGATTTTACAGGTAAGCTGTTATAAAAATCCTATTTTCTTTCTCGTACATCACGGGACACAGAGCGACATAGTCATTACTATGTGGGACGTCCCAAAGCAATGCCCAATGAGGGGGGGATACACCATACATAAGCTGAGCGCTATCAGACATGAGGATCTTTTGCGGCCTGCAACACACTGCGCCCAAAGGCGACATCCTCCTGACTTCTAACGTCCACCTGGTAGAACCTAGTAAACGTGTGTACTGAAGACCATGTTGCGGCCTTACAGATCTGAGCCAGGGAGACCTGGTGATGCACTGCCCATGAAGTTCCAACTGCTCTCGTGGAGTGCGCCCTAACTTTGAACGGAGGCGGTCTCCTTCTCAAGCCATAGGCTTGCATTATGACCTGTCGAATCCACTTGGCTAAAGTAGATTTTGACGCTGCCTGACCCCTTCTGGGGCCTTCCGGCAGAATAAACAAAGTATCCGTTCTACGAATCTGAGCAGTGGCTTTTAGATAAGCTTTAACTGCTCTTACTACATCCAAAGAATGCAATAACTTTTCCTCTACCGAACTAGGTTTGGGGAAAAAGGAAGGAAGAACCACATCTTGGTTCAAATGAAACCTCGATACCACCTTAGGAAGAAAGGCTGGATGAGGACGCAACACTACTCTGTCCTTATGGATAACCAGATATGGCCCTTTACAGGACATAGCGGCTAATTCCGACACTCTTTTAGCCGAACAAATGGCTACTAGAAAAATCAATTTCCTGGTGAGAACCAAGGAAATGTGCTGTAATGGTTCAAATGGTTGCTTCTGTAGAACCGACAGAACCAGGTTTAAGTCCCATGGACATATGGGAATATTAACCGGAGGGCTAATACGCATCACTCCTTGTATAAAAGCTTTGACTAGTGAATGCAAAGCCAAGGGCCTTTGAAAAAGTAGGATTTTTAAAACAGCTTACCTGTAAAATCCTTTTCTTGGAGTACATCACGGGACACAGAGCAGCATAGTCATTACTATGTGGGTTATATAGAATTACCTTCAGGTGCTGGCACTGGCAACTTCCAAAACAGGAAGTACCCTCCCCTATATAAGCCCCTCCCATCCGGGAGTATCTCAGTTTTGTAGCAAAGCAATACGTGTCCCCAAAAGAGGGGTGGGAGCTCTGTGTCCCGTGATGTACTCCAAGAAAAAGGATTTTACAGGTAAGCTGTTTTAAAAATCCTACTTTCTTGTTCATACATCACGGGACACAGAGCAGCATAGTCATTACTATGTGGGACGTCCCAAAGCAATGCCAAATGAGGGGGGGGGGGATACACCATACATAAGCTGGGCGCCATCAGGCATGAGGATCTTTTGCGGCCTGCAACACACTGCGCCCAAAGGCGACATCCTCCTGACTTCTAACGTCCACCTGGTAGAACCTAGTAAACGTGTGTACTGAAGACCATGTTGCGGCCTTACAAATTTGAGCCAGGGAGGCCTGGTGATGCACTGCCCATGAAGTTCCAACTGCTCTCGTGGAGTGCGCCCTAACTTTGAACGGAGGCGGTCTACTTCTCAAGCCATAGGCTTGTATTATGAGCTGTCGAATCCACTTGGCTAAAGTAGATTTTGATGCTGCCTGACCCTTTCTGGGGCCTTCCGGCAGAACAAACAAAGAATCCGTTCTACGAATCTGAGCAGTGGCTTTTAGATAAGCTTTAACTGCTCTTACTACATCCAAAGAATGCAATAACTTTTCCTCTACCGAGCTTGGTTTGGGGAAAAAAGAAGGAAGAACCACATCCTGGTTCAAGTGAAACCTCGATACCACCTTAGGAAGAAAGGCTGGGTGAGGGCGTAATACTACTCTGTCCTTATGGATAACCAGATATGGCTCTTTACAGGACATGGTGGCTAATTCCGACACTCTTCTAGCCGAGCATATGGCTACTAAAAATATCAATTTTCTGGTGAGTAGAACCAAGGAAATGTGCCGCAAAGGTTCAAACGGCTGCTTCTGCAGAACCGACAGAACCAAATTTAGATCCCATGGGCATATGGGAGCTTTAATCGGTGGAATAATACGAGTCACCCCTTGCATAAAGGATTTGACAAGTGAATGCATAGCCAGGGGCCTTTGAAATAGTATTGATAAGGCCGAAACCTGGCCCTTGATAGTACTTAAGGCAAACTTCCTGTCTACAGCCCACTGCAGGAAGTCCAGAATTCTGCCTATAACGTACTTACGTGGATGCCATTTTCTGGCCTCGCACCAAGTGATGTACGCCTTCCAAACTCTATAGTAGATCTGCCTGGATACAGGTTTCCTGGCATTGATTATAGTTGATACCACAGAGTTAGAGAGACCTCTCTTCTTTAGGATGTGGGATTCAATAGCCAGGCCGTTAAACTTAGAGTTAGTAAGGAAGGGTGGTATATCGGTCCTTGCGAAAGCAGGTCCGGACGACGTGGAAGGGTCCAAGGACTCCCCACAGACATTTTGATGATCTCCGCGTACCAGGCCCATCGGGGCCACGCTGGAGCCACCAGGATCACCGGCTTCTTCTCCAACCTGACTCTGCGAAGGAGTCGAGGCAACAATTGTAGCGGAGGGAATGCATATATCAGTCTGAACTGATCCCAAGGGAACACCAGAGCATCCGAGCCGCAAGCGAGGGGATCCCTTGTCCGGGAGACTAATCTGTCCACCTTTGCGTTGAATCTGGATGCTAGCAGATCTACATCCGGTGTTCCCCACCGCTGACATATTGCTCGGAAGACCTCGGGATGAAGGGACCATTCCCCTGGGCATAACTGTTGGCGACTCAGAAAGTCCGCCTTCCAATTCTCCACCCCTGGAATGAAGACAGCTGATATACATGGGACATGCTTTTCTGCCCATTCCAGGATGTGACTTACTTCCCTCTGGGCTGCACGACTCCTGGTGCCTCCCTGATGATTGATATATGCCACTGCTGTGGCATTGTCTGATTGAATTCTGACAGGGGACCCTTGGAGTCTGGATGTCCAGGCTACTAGGGCATACCGGGCTGCTCGTATCTCTAAGAGATTGATGGGCAGGGTTTTTACTACATTTGACCATCTGCCCTGGAGAGACCATTGCTCCAGTACTGCCCCCCAGCCTATAAGGCTGGCATCTGTAGTGACCACCTTCCAAGATATCGGACTGAAGGGTTTTCCCTTCTGGAGATTCTGGGGGATCAACCACCAGCAGAGACTCTTCCGAACGGAAGGGGACAAAGCCATCGGGAAGTCTAGAGCCTGAATTTTTCCGTTCCAGGCTGACAATATGGCCCTCTGTAAATTCCTTGAGTGGAATTGGGCGTATGGCACAGCTTCGAATGATGCTACCATCTTTCCTAGCAGCCTCATGCACAGGCGTATGGACGGCTGTCTTTTTGCACAAAGCAGACGGACCAAGCCCCTCAAAGAGGATACCTTGTCTAGAGGTAACAAAATCTTCCTCTGGTCTGAATCCAGCCGTAGCCCTAGATATACCAGGTTTTTCACTGGCTGTAGGGCTGACTTGTCCAGGTTGATGACCCAACCGTGAGATTCTAGATACTTGATTGTATTGACAATTACCACTTCTAGCTTGGCAACTGAGTGGTCCATCAACAACAGGTCGTCTAGGTATGCCATTATCGTTACACCTCGTGTTCTTAGATCCACCAACAGTGGGGCCAGAATTTTTGTGAACACTCGTGGTGCTGTGGCCAGACCGAATGGTAAGGCTCTGAACTGAAAATGGTGCCCTTCTACTGCAAAGCGTAGAAATTTTTGATGACCTGGAAAGATGGGAACATGCAAGTAAGCATCTTTGATGTCGATCAAGGCTAACCATTCCTCCCCTTGTAGGGCAGCGGTAACCGATCGGATCGACTCCATCCGGAAAGACCGGACGTTTAGAAATTTGTTTAGACTCTTTAGGTCCAATATGGGTCTTATGTCCCCGTTTGGCTTCGGGACTGTGAAAAGGTTTGAGTAGAAACCCAACCCCCACTCTTCCATAGGACCCTCCATAATTACTCCTTGGAGCAATAGTTGTTCTAACGCCAATAGGAGAGACCCTCTTTTCAGAGGGTCTCTTGGCATGCCTGACCACATAAAATGGGAAGGAGGAGACTCTTTTAACTCCAACTTGTATCCCAGAGTTACTGCGGAGAGCACCCATCTGTCTTTGATCGTCTCCCGCCAGGTCTCTGCGAACAACTGAAGTCTTCCCCCCACCCGTTTGAGTGGGGGCAGCCCTTCATAGGCTTGACTTGGAGGCTGGTTTAGTACCCCTTCGGATCCAGGGTTTCTTATTACCCTGTGACTGTCCCTGATTTTTACCCCCTGAGTTTGACCGAGGAGGCCGTCGGAACTGCTTAGTAGCAGACGTCGCAGGGATAGGAGAGGTAGTCCTCTTAAAGGATGGACCCCTAGACCTCTTCTTACTCGGTAAGAGAGTACTTTTACCACTGGAATACTTCTGGATATACTTATCCAGATCCTCGCCAAAAAGGCGTTCCCCATGAAATGGGAAGCTAACTAAGAGCTTCTTACAGGGAGCCTCAGCAGACCAGTTCTTGAGCCACAGAAGCCTACGCATATGTACCAAAGACAGCGTGAGGCGGGAGGCCTGATGGATAGAATCCTTGATGGCGTCAACCGCAAAGCATAATGCTCTAGGCAGATCAGCCAGAGCCTGGGCCTGCTGGTCTGGCAAATCCCTCAGGACCATTTTCATTTGATCCTTTAAAGCTTGGCAGACCCCAATAGCTGCCACTGCTGGCTGTGTAACAGCCCCTGCTGTGGAAAAAGCAGATTTTAATAAAGATTCCAATTTTTTATCTACTGGATCTTTGAACATTTGAACATTATCTACTGGACATGTCAGTGATTTGTTCACAGAAGAGATGGCTGCATCCACCGTAGGAACATTCCATCTCTGGGTGAACTTTTCCTCCATGGGATAGATCACCGGAAATTTCTTAGGCGGAACAAATAGTTTATCAGGATGTTCCCAGTCCTGGTATATAAGTCCTTCCAATAATGGATGTATTGGAAAGGAGCAATTAACCTGGGGAGCTTTTAGCGACCCCAATGAGGAGACAGCAGTAGTTGATGGTTCAACAAGAGGCATTTTAAATGCAGATCGAACCATGTCAGTTAGGGTCTGGACCCACAATCTTTCAGTCTGTGATGCTGAAAATGGTTCATCTACTGTCGATTCCTCAAAAACAGAGTTAACCTCCTCCTGATCCCCTTCAGGTAGGTCGGTCCCTTCCTGGGACTGTTGCTCTGCCAACAGGCACTCTAATGGAGGTGATGGAGATCTGGCGCGCTTTCTTTCCTGTAGAGAAGAAGCGATCAATGCTGCCAATCTCTGCTCCAATCCCTCCAGAGTTGAGGAAAAAACCTCCTCTGTTATATATGCAGGAGCAGGTGGACTGAGGACAGCCGCAGTACCTGGCACTCCCGGGGGTTCCTTATGGGTATTAACCTCTGATTTCTCAGGGGAGGAGGGTGCAGATGACTGCTCCAGATCCTCAGAGCCCGATGGAGACCCCCTACACTTCCTGAGAGGTATATCTCGGAGTTTTTTAGGCGGCATATTCCTTAGTTCAAAGCTGAGGTATTCCAGCCGCAATACACCCCTTACTGAAATAGTCTAATGCAATCTGCTGCTATGTACATCAGTGGGTGTCTACTAATGCGTCTTTCTGGGGATGCCTGTATCAACCGCCCGCTGTAAGCCCCTATACCATGCTACCAGCTCCTTTTCATGCTCTGTGTCCATAGCAAGCAGCGTGGACTGAGTCCTTTTATCTTGCTGGGACGCCCGCACATGCGCAGAAGCGCTGGGCGCACAGAGCGCGTCATCCGCCAGGCTCCGCCCACTTTTTGAAGCTAAATCTATAAAAAGAAAGCGTGTGTGCGTGTGCGCTCTTGGCGCCCTGTAGGGAGAGGAGCCAGGGTCCCTGTTTCACCAGGACTCGGGGATGGAAGGAAACTACTTGGCAGCATGACAGAGGAATGCAGCTTCCCTGATAGAGAGCTCACTCATCTGCCTGGACTTTCACCATGGAAGGAATAGTCCCAAGAAAAAAAGACGTTCCACAGCGGCCTCTAGTGGACAAACACAGGTACCGCACTTTTGTCTTTTTTTTTTTTTTTTTTAAAACCTCCTTTATGAAAAAACATTTCCAGGTTTACAGTTTTTAAAACTTCCTTTATGAAAAAACATTTCTAGGATTTCTTAGGCATATACAGCTATTAGCGGGAATACCTTTTAGGTAACAGGCAGAAAGACATATTAGGCTTGGGGGTCCCCTCAATAGAACCAAGTTCCTGAGGGGCCCCCACTTACCTTTTCCCCGCCGCAGGACTTTGTTTGGTCCACAGAAGCCCAAACTTCACCTTTCACAGCAGGCATTGTACTAGACCTTCAGGGACCGGGTTCCCAAGGATTCCACTCCCCTGGACCTGTATAGCACCCTGCACAGATAGCCTCTTGGTTTTGGGTATGACCAGAGCTCTGGATCCCAGGGTCCAGCCCTCCTAAGAGAGGCATTACAGGCAAAACCTTGCTCTTCTCTGCAAGGCCCGGGTACCGACCGTTTAGCTATGAAGCTTTTTTGGTCGGATCCGGAATAGCTTGCTAAGGCCCAGAGAACCTGTACACAAGCCCAGATGAATACATGTTAACCTTGGCCAACACCTTAGACACTGGCAAAAAAACTGAGGTACTCCCGGATGGGAGGGGCTTATTTAGGGGAGGGTACTTCCTGTTTTGGAAGTTGCCAGTGCCAGCACCTGAAGGTAATTCTATATAACCCACATAGTAATGACTATGCTGCTCTGTGTCCCGTGATGTATGAACAAGAAAATATTGACAAGGCCGAAATCTGACCCTTGATAGTACTCAAGGCAAGCTTCCTATCTACAGCCCACTGTAGGAAGTCCAGAATCCTACCTATTACGTACTTACGTGGATGCCATTTCCTGGCCTCACACCAAGCGATGTACGCCTTCCAGATTCTATAGTAGATCTGCCTGGATACCAGCTTCCTGGCATTGATCATGGTAGCTACCACAGGATTAGAGAGACCTCTCTTTTTTAGAATGTGGGCTTCAATAGCCAGGCCGTCAAACCTAGGGCTGGTAAGGAAGGGTGGTATATCGGTCCTTGCGAAAGCAGGTCCGGACGATGTGGGAGGGTCCAAGGACTCCCCACAGACATCTTTACAATCTCCGCGTACCATGCTCTTCGGGGCCACGCTGGAGCCACCAGAATCACTGGTTTCTTTTCTACCCTGATTCTGCGGAGTAATCAAGGTAACAATTGTGGCGGTGGAAATGCATATATCAGCTTGAACTGATCCCAAGGGAACACTAGGGCATCCGAGCCGCAAGCTAGGGGATCCCTTGTCCGAGAGACAAACCTGTCCACCTTTGCGTTGAATCTGGATGCTAGAAGATCTACATCCGGTGTTCCCCACCGCTGACATATTGTCCGGAAAACCTCGGGGTGAAGGGACCATTCCCCTGGGCATAATTGCTGGCGACTTAGAAAGTCCGCCTTCCAATTCTCCACTCCTGGAATGAATACCGCGGATATGGCTGGGACATATCTTTCTGCCCATTTCAGGATGTAATTTACTTCCCTCTGGGCTGCACGACTCCTGGTGCCACCCTGATGATTGATATATGCCACTGCTGTGGCATTGTCTGATTGAATTCTGACAGGGGACCCTTGGAGTTTGGATGTCCATGCTACTAGGGCATACCGGGCTGCTCGTATCTCTAAGAGATTGATGGGCAGGGCCTTTTCTGCATCCGACCATCTGCCCTGGAGAGACCATTGCTCCAGTACTGCTCCCCAGCCTATAAGGCTGGCATCTGTAGTGACCACCTTCCAAGAAATCGGACTGAAGGATTTCCCTTTTTCCAGATTCTGGAGAACCAACCACCAACGGAGGCTCTTGCGAACGGAAGGGGACAAGGACATTGGTAAGTCTAGGGCCTGAACTTTTTTGTTCCAGGCTGACAGTATGGCCCTTTGCAAATTCCTTGAATGGAATTGACTGTAGGGTACTGCTTCGAATGATGCCACCATTTTTCCCAGCAGCCTCATGCACAGGCGTATGGACGGCTGTCTTTTTGTACCCACTAGGTGGATCAAATCTCTCAAAGACAACACCTTTTCTCGAGGCAAGAATATTTTTCTCTGGCCTGAATCCAGCCTTAGCCCCAAGTATTCCAGACTTTTGACTGGTTTTAGGGCTGACTTGTCTCGGTTGATAATCCAACCGTGAGATTCCAGATACTCGATTGTCTTGTGAACGACCACTTCTAGTTTTTTCACTGAGTGGTCTATCAGCAACAAGTTGTCTAGATATGCCATTATCGTTACACCTTGTGTTCTTAGATTGGCCAATAATGGGGCCAGAATTTTTGTAAACACTCGTGGTGCTGTGGCCAGACCGAAGGGTAAGGCTCTGAACTGAAAATGGCGCCCTTCTACTGCAAAGCGTAGAAATTTTTGGTGGACTGGAAAAATGGGAATGTGCAAATAAGCATCTTTGATGTCGATCGAGGCTAACCATTCCTCCCCTTGTAGGGCAGTGGCCACCGATCGGATCGACTCCATCCGGAAAGTCCTGATATGTAGGAATTTGTTTA
Organism: Rana muscosa; assembly: GCA_029206835.1. Lineage (NCBI taxonomy): Eukaryota > Metazoa > Chordata > Amphibia > Anura > Ranidae > Rana > Rana muscosa. The sequence continues at coordinate 348,307,836 of CM055117.1, read as the reverse complement.
GCCCTTTTAGATTTAATATGGGCCTCACGTCCCCGTTTGGCTTCGGGACTGTAAAGAGGTTTGAATAAAACCCGAACCCCCATTCTTCCAGGGAAACCTCCATAATTACTCCTTGGAGCAATAGTTGTTCTAGTGCCAACAGGAGGGACTCTCTCTTCCGGGGATCCCTTTGCACGTTTGACCTCATAAAATGGGAAGGAGGAGAGTCTTTTAACCACTTAAGCCCCGGACCATTTCGGGCCATTAGGACCAGGCCTGTTTTTGGGATTCGGCACTGCGCTGCTTTAACTGTAAATTGTGCGGACATGCAATGTTGTACCCAAATGAAATTTGCGTCCTTTTCTTCCCACAAATAGAGCTTTCTTTTAATGGTATTTGATTGCCTCTGCGATTTTTATTTTTTGCGATATAAACAGAAAAAGACCGAAAATTTTGAAAAAAAATGATATTTTCTACTTTTTGTTATAAGAAAAATCGAATAAACTCAATTTTAGTCATACATTTAGGCCAAAATGTATTCAGCCACATGTCTTTAGTAAAAAAAATGTCAATAAGCGTATATTTATTGGTTTGCGCAAAAGTTATAGCGTTTACAAACTAGGGTACATTTTCTGAAATTTACACAGCTTTAAATTTATGACTGCCTATCTCATTTCTTGAGGTGCTAAAATGGCAGGGCAGTACAAAACCCCCCCAAATGACCCCATTTTGGAAAGTAGACACCCCAAGGAAATTGCTGAGAGGCATGTTGAGCCCATTGAATATTTTTTTTTTTTGTCCCAAGTGATTGAATAATGACAAAAAAAAAAAAAAAAAAAAAAATTACAAAAAGTTGTCACTAAATGATATATTGCTCACACATGCCATGGTTATATGTGGAATTGCACCCCAAAATACATTCTGCTGCTTCTCCTGAGTACGGGGATACCACATGTGTGGGACTTTTTAGGAGCCTAGCCACGTACGGGACCCCGGAAACCAAGCACCGCCTTCAGGATTTCAAAGGGCACAAATTTTTCATTTCACTCCTCACTCCTATCAGTTTCGAAGGCCATAAAATGCCAAAATAGCACAAAACCCCCCCAAATGACCCCATTTTGGAAAGTAGACACCCCAAGCTATTTACTGAGAGGCATGTTCAGTCCATGGAATGTTTTATATTTTGCCACAAGTTGCGGGAATATGACAAACTTTTTTTTTTTTGCACAAAGTTGTCACTAAATGATATATTGCTCACACATGCCATGGGCATATGTGAAATTACACCCCAAAATACATTCTGCTGCTTCTCCTGAGTACGGGGATACCACATGTGTGGGACTTTTTGGGAGCCTAGCCGCGTACGGGACCCCAAAAACCAAGCACCGCCTTCAAGGTTTCTAAGGGCATACATTTTTGATTTCACTCCTCACTACCTATCACAGTTTCGAAGGCCATAAAATGCCAAGATGGCACCAAACCCCCCCAAATGACCCCATTTTGGAAAGTAGACACCCCAAGCTATTTGCTGAGAGGCATGGTGAGTATTTTACAGCTCTCATTTGTTTTTGAAAATTAAGAAAGACATTTTTTTTCTTTTTTTTTTTCTTTTTTTACATTTTCAAAACTTTGTGACAAAAAGCGAGATCTGCAAAATACTCAACATACCTCTCAGCAAATAGCTTGGGGTGTCTACTTTCCAAAATGGGGTCATTGGGGGGGGGGGGGGGGTTGTGCCATCTGGGCATTCCATGGCCTCCGAAACTGATAGGCAGTGAGGAGTGAAATCAAAAATTTACACCCATAGAAATCCTGAAGGCGGTGCTTGGTTTTTGGGGTCCCGTACGCGACTAGGCTCCCAAAAAGTCCCACACATGTGGTATCTCCGTACTCAGGAGAAGCAACAGAATGTATTTTGGGGTGTAATTCCACATATGCCCTTGGCATGTTTGAGCAATATATAATTTAGTGACAACTTTTTGTACTTTTTTTTTTTTTTTGGTCATTATTCAATCACTTGGGACAAAAAAAAAAAATATTCAATGGGCTCAACATGCCTCTCAGCAAATAGCTTGAGGTGTCTACTTTACAAAATGGGGTCATTTGGGGGGGTTTTGAACTGTCCTGGCATTTTATGCACAACATTAGGAAGCTTATGTCACACATCATCCACTCTTCTAACCACTTGAAGACAAAGCCCTTTCTGACACTTTTTGTTTACATGAAAAAAAAATTTTTTTTGCAAGAAAATTATGTTGAACCCCCAAACATTATATATTTTTTTAAAGCAAAGGCCCTACAGATTAAAATAGTGGGTGTTGCATTTTTTTTTTCCACACAGTATTTGCGCAGCGATTTTTCAAACGCATTTTTTGGGGGAAAAACACACTTTTTTTATTTTTAATGCACTAAAAAACACTATATTGCCCAAATGTTTGATGAAATAAAAAAGATGATCATAGGCCGAGTACATGGATACCAAACACGACATGCTTTAAAATTGCGCACAAACGCGCAGCGGCGACAAACTACATTCATTTTTAAAAGCATTTAAAAGCCTTTACAGGTTACCACGTTAGATTTACAGAGGAGGTCTACTGCTAAAATGACTGCCCTCGATCTGACCTTCGCGGTGATACCTCACATGCATGATGCAATTGCTGTTTACATATGACGCTAGACCGACGCTTGCGTTCGCCTTTGCGCAAGAGCAGGGGGGGACAGCGGTGCTTTTTTTTTTTTTTTTTTTATATTTATTTGGCTTTTTTATTTTATTTTTAAACTGTGCCTTCCATATTTTATTTTTTTACCATTTTTATCGTTATCTCAGGGAATGTAAATATCCCCTATGATAGCAATAGGTAGTGACAGGTACTCTTTTTTTGAAAAAAATTGGGGGGTTAGACCCTAGATCTTTCCTCTGCCCTCAAAGCATCTGACCACACCAAGATCGGTGTGATAAAATGCTTTCCCAATGGCGCTTTTTATATCCGGGGGGGGGGACATTCCCTCCCACTGCTTGTAAAAGCAGTCTAGAGGCTAATTATCTGCTAGAATTGCTTTTACATGAAAGCCGGCTGCTGGCTGAAAAGAATGATACCAAGATGATACCTAAACCCGCAGGCATCATTCTGGTATAAACATTCAAAGTCCAGCAACATACCAGTACGTTGCTGGTCCTTGTTGGACATGTATTGTAATCTTTTTTTTCATACAGCCTATTGGCTGAACGAAAAAAAGAGATTGATTGGTGGGTATGCCCACCATTAGAATACCTCCCTTCATCCACCCACTTCTAATGATGGGCATATATGCCGAAGCATGGGGGCATCCTCCCGCAAAAAAGTTATGCCGCGTACACACGGTCAAGCCTTCGTCGGAATTTCGACCGTATGTACGCGGCATAAAAGGTTATGCCGCGTACACACGGTCGGACTTTTCCACGGGCAAGCCTCCGTTGGAATTTCGACCGTATATACGCGGCATTAGGAGCAAAATCGCTCCTCCGCCCCTGCTGCCCCCATGCTTCGGCATATATGCTCTTTTTTTTAACTGTGGTGGTGAAATCACCTCCTACAGCGTTGGAGTCACGGCTTTATGTATCGTGGGAGCAAACGCTGTTGCTGTCAAGATAAATAGATCCGCGCTGCAACTGAATGGCGTACCTGCTAAGCAAATGGTGGTTAACATTAAAACAAAGTAACATTACAGTACAACAGTAAGACCTTACCATGCCATACCTGCAAAGCAAATACCAAAACAAAACCTAGTAAAAAATAATAAAATGTTTTAACGCAACCTGTGCCTAAAATATATATATGCCGAAGCATGGGGGCATCCTCCCGCAAAAAAGTTATGCCGCGTACACACGGTCGGAATTTTCCACGGGCAGGCCTCCGTCGGAATTTCGACCGTATGTACGCGGCATTAGGAGCAAAATCGCTCCTCCACCCCTGCTGCCCCCATGCTTCGGCATATATGATCTTTTTTTCAACTGTGGTGGTGAAATCACCTCCTACAGCACTGGAGTCACGGCTTTATGTATCGTGGGAGCAATTCCGCGCTGCAGTTGAATGGCGCACCTGAAAACAAAAAATTACATACCTGAAAAGCAAGCATGATAAAACATTGCAGAATAGAATACAGTAAAAAAGAGCAGAACAATAGAGAGAAAATAGAGAGAGAGAGAACAATAAAACGACAACTATTTTTGGTTTTTTTATTTTATATTTTTTTTGTGTTTTGTTTTTTACGTTTTTTTTTGTAACTTTACAACTGTAATGGTTCGGGTCTCTCAAAATGTAATGGCATCTTGGGAGACCCTGTGTAAGTGTGTCCTTGTCTGTGAAATGCTGTACCCTACGCTAAAACTTCACTTTTGAGTGGTAGCGTTCAAAACATTCACCTTGGCAAAGACCAGGCTTGTCAGGACAGAGTGGACAAAAACTACGGGTGTCACGCCTAAATCCGCGCTTGCTACAGACACGACATATTTTTTGGGGGTGGCTTTGGGTAGGGGTACTCGGGAGGACATACGAATAATGCCTCTCATGCAGCCGGCTTACTGCATTTGGTTGGGGATGGTGAGGTGCAGAACCGCCTGGATACAGGAGTTCTGTGACTATCTCATTCTGGAATTTTAGAAGAGATAACGTCCCGCCTGAAGCTCTGTATAGCACATGAGCGTTCAGCAAAGCCAATTGGAATAATGATAGAGACACTTTTTTGTACCAGCGTCTCGCCTTACGGTCAATTAGATACGGCGCCAACAACTGGTCGTTGAGGTCCACCCCTCCCATATTTTGGTTATATTCGTGGACACAGAGGGGTTTCTCCACAACACCAGTCGCCGTACGAATTTGGACTGTCGTGTCTGCATGAAGGGAGGTAAGAAGGAAAACATTCTTATTGTCCCTCCACTTCATAGCGAGCAAGTTATTACACTTCAATGCCCCAGTCCATTACTCCCATCATCGCCCCCTCCCCCCGCCCCATCAGGTTCAGCCCTTTGTTATACAGTACCCATTCGGACTTAATAAAGGGATCCACATCACTGTTGGTGGATCTAATTACCTTACATCCTTTAGAGGAAGGCAATTTTAAAAGATTTTCACTGGGTCACTTAATACATAGGACTGAACCACACGTCCGGACTAGTGTACTGTTATATGTTTTTTGTTTTTGTTAAGTCTTGTCTGTCCAGTGATGTTCCTTGTATCAAGGTTTATAAATCATCCACAGGTTGGGTACCCACTTGCACTTTATTTAATCTTTATATGTCATAAGGTTTACAGGAATAAATATTTAATTCACAATATTTCTGTTTGATCTATTTTTGTTGCTAAAGTAACCCCTTTGCCTGTCTCTAAACAGGCTCATCCCCTTCCCATTCCCTTTAACTCTATACACTTCAAGCAGGCTCTCTCCCCCAGCCTAAGACGGGCATCTACAAGCCGCTGGGGAAAGCCCCGGCGATTAGGTCGCACGGTGCCACATGCTCCAATCTGATGATCAAACAAGTGACTAAACAGTGGCACGCTCGTGTAATAATTGTCCACATACAAGTGGTACCCCTTTCCGAATAAGGGTGACACCAAGTTCCACACTATCTTGCCAGCGCTCCCTATGTAATCCGGGCAGCTGACCGACTCAATCTGACTATCTTTTCCCTCATAAACCGTAAAGTTCACTACATAGCCTGTTGCCCTGTCACAGAACTTGTAGAGCTTGACCCCGTATCTGGCACGCTTGCTGGGAAGGTACTGCTTGAAAGACAAGCGGCCAGAAAATTTAATCAGGGACTCATCAACGCAGACAACTTGATCGGGAGTAAACAAGGCTGCAAAACGTTCGTTGAAGTGGTTTATGAGGGGCCGAATTTTATAGAGCCGGTCGTATTCAGGGTCCCCACGTGGACGACAAAGTTCATTGTCGTTGAAGTGCATGAACCGCAAAATCTGCTCGTATCGTGCCCTGGACATGGAGGCAGAGAACACGGGCATGTGGTCAATTGGGTGCGTGGACCAATAAGCACGCAATGATGGAAATTTATGTGTGCCCATGTTGAGGGAAAGGCCCAGAAAGGTCTTAAATTCGGAAACCGTAATTGGTTTCCAATTTCTGGCAATTTTAGGCAACTGGGGGTTAGCGGCGATAAATTGACCAGCATATAAATTACTCTGGTCCACAATAGATCTATAGAGATCTTCCGTGAAAAACAGCGAATAAAAATCAATTGGAATAAAATCAGCTGTTTCCACCTAAATACCGGGTTGGGCAGTGAATGGGGGAAGTACGGGTTCTGCAGAAGTGGTGGGGACCCAATCAGGATAGGCGAATTCTGCAGGAAGGGCAGTATGGGCACGACGGGCCTGCCTTTGTCTTCTTGGTGGCAGCGGGACACTACTTGTGCTTGCCACCTCGCCAGCTTGAACTGCACTTATGGGACTCGCCACGTCACCAAGTGTTACTGCAGTGCTGGATGTACGTCCAGGCTGTACTAGGCCGCTGGTGCTTGCCAGTTCACCAGAAGGAATAGCGGCGCTAGTACTACTCTGCTCCATGATACGAGAGACCTGCGGTTCTTGCTCCTCAACAACCTCAGAAGATCGGGATCGGGTACACCTGACCTTAGCAGGGACCTCAACTTCGTCATCAGAGCTATCCGACGTGGGGCCGCTGACGTCACTGTCTTCTACGGGAAGATATTCTGAGCCTGAATCTGACAGATACGTGACCTCCTCTTCACTATCTGTCATGCTCAGAATCTCGTAGGCCTCTTTACTAGTGTACCTTCGTCTTGCCATTTTGGGCTCTAAATTTAGGGGTACACTAGTAAGATTCACAGGAAAAAAAGCACCTGACTGTCGTCAGCAAATATATCAAACGCTACAAAAAAACTGTTAGCGATCGCAGGGATCAGGCCTGTCTCTGCGAACGCTGCAGTTATGTGTGTTGTGTTTGGTAAGTGACAGTGATCGATCGATACTGCACTTGGGTGGGCTGGGCTGGGCGGAGGGGCTAAATGCAGGCGCTAGCAGGTATCTGGGCTGATCCCGCTAACACTGCGTTTTTGGGAACCCTAAACCGCTGGGGATGCTAGTATAGATCTGATCAGATACTATACCACTAAGGGGGGTGTATGCTTTGCGCGTGGGTATTAGCGTTACTGGCACTAACCTAACACTGCCTGGGGCGACGCAGACCCTCTCTGGCGCTAAAACCTAATTGATCTCACCCGCCGGGCGATCAGGGGGGTTAAACCTTTATTGGGTTATATACGGCGGGTGCCCTGATGCTATAAAAAGCAAACTAATCAACCAGCGTCACCCGTAACCTTTATATGGTGATCACTGGTGAAAGGGTTAACTAGGGGCAATCAGGGGGTTAAAACCTTTATTAGGTTAAATATGGGGGTACCCGACGCTATATAAAAACCTGACGGGTTACCTAAATAACTAGATAACTTACTGGCTAACCAGTGACACCAGTGACGCTTATACGGCGATCACTGGTGAAAGGGTTAACTCTAGGGGCAATCAGGGGGTTAAAATAATATATGGGGGTACCTGACACTAATAAAAACCTGCGGCGAACCTAAAAAAAAAATAACTGCCTATCTAAAACACCAGCGACACGAATACAGCGATCGGAAAAACAATCGCTTAGTGACGCTTAAGTTAGGGGGTGAAAGGGTTACCTGGGGGGTGATCAAGGGGTTAAACCTTTATTAGGGGGGGGGGGGTTAGGGGGCTACCCTGGACCTAAAGGGGCCTAATCCTAACTGCCCTGCAACTTTTTACAATCACAGATGACACTAAATGCAGTGATCAGTAAAATAAATGATCACTGCAATCAGTGACACTGTGATTGGGGGCTTTGGGGTGACCTGGGGGGTGATCTGGGGGTGACTGGGGGGTGATTTGTGTGCCTATGTGTACCTACGTGTCAGTGGACTGTTGGAGCACTAACCTCTGTCTTCTCTCCTCGGCGCCGGGAACGAAAAGACCGCGGCGAGGGAGATGACATCACTTCCTCCAGCCTTGTTTACATCACATGGCGGAGGAAGCATTTTCATTGGCCGGGAGCGATCGCGAGGGGGGAGCGGAATCGAGCGGCCGCCCCCTCATGCCTGATCGCTCCCGAACACTTAACGGCCGCTCACTGCAGTGAAGGGGGGTCCGGATGGACCCCCCAACTGCACAAAGGCGATCACGTAGATCTACGTGATTCTGCCTGTCCGTGCCATTCTGCCGACGTAAATCGGCGGTGGGCGGTCGTTAAGTGGTTAACTCCAATCTGTATCCCAGACTTACTGCGGAGAGCACCCATCTGTCTCTGATCGTGTCCCGCCAGGTCTCTGCGAACAACTGGAGTCTTCCCCCCACCCGATTGAGTGGGGGCAACCCTTCATGAATTTGACTTTGGGGGAGGTTTTGTACCTCTCCTGACCCAGGGTTTCTTATTACCCTGCGATTGTCCCTGATTTTTACCCCCGGGATTTGACCGAGGAGGCCGTCGGAACTGTTTCACAGCCGATGCCCCAGGGACTGGAGAAGCAGGCCTCTTAAAAGAGGGACCTCTAACTCTGTTTTTAACCGGCAAGAGTGTACTTTTACCGCTGGAAATTTTCTGGATATATTTGTCCAGGTCTTCCCCGAATAAGCGTTCACCATGAAATGGGAAGCTAACCAGCAATTTTTTACAGGGAGCTTCAGCAGACCAGTTTTTGAGCCATAGAAGCCTGCGCATATGTACTACAGACAGCGTAAGGCGGGAGGCCTGATGGATTGAATCCTTTATGGCGTCAACCGCAAAGCATAAGGCTCTAGGTAGATCAGCTAGGGCAAGGGCCTGCTGATCTGGCAAGTCCCTTAAGACCTGTTTCAACTGATCCTTCACTGCTTGGCAGACCCCAATAGCTGCCACTGCTGGTTGTGTCACCAAGCTTGCTGTAGAAAAAGCAGATTTTAATAAGGACTCTAATTTTTTATCTATTGGGTCCTTGAACATTTGGACATTATCCACTGGACATGTCAGTGATTTATTCACACAAGAGATGGCTGCGTCCACTGTAGGGACCCTCCATTTTTTGATGAACTTATCCTCCATGGGATAGACCACCGGAAATCTCTTGGGGGGAGTAAATATTTTATCAGGATGTTCCCAATCCTGGTAAATGAGCCCTTCCAGTAAAGGGTGAAGTGGAAAGGAACAGACAGTCTGGGGAGCTTTTAGCGACCCCAGCGAGGAGACAGTAGTGGTTGATGGTTCCGCAAGGTGCATTTTAAATGCTGATCGGACCATGTTAGTCAGGGACTGAACCCATAATCTTTCAGCTTGAGATGCTGAGAAAGGTTCCTCCACTGTTGATTCCTCTATAACAGAATCAACCTCATCCTGATCCCCTTCAGGCAGGTCGATCCCTGTATGGGACTGTTGCTCCGCTAACAGGTACTCTGAAGGAGGAGACTGAGATCGGGCGTGCTTTCCCTGTGACAGGGAGGCAGCGATCAATGTTGACAATCTCTCTTCTAATCCTCCCAGAGCTGAGGAAAAAACCTCCTCTGTAACATACACAGGAGCAGGTGAACTGAGGACAGCCACAGTACCAGGTACTCCTGCGGGGTCTCTACGGTCACTAACCTCTGAATTTTCAGGGGAGACTGGTGCAGCAGAAGCATGCCCAAGATCCTCAGAGCCCGATGGAGACCCCCTTCGCTTCCTGGAAGATTTAGTTCCGGAGCTTCTGGACGGCATATTCCTAAGCCCAAAGCTGAGGTATTCCAGCCGTAATACACCACTTTTACTGATAATAGTCTAGCACAATTGCTGCTATATAACAGTTGGTGTCTACTAAAGTGCCTTTCTAGGGGATGCCTGCATCAACCGCCTCTGTGTGCCTTATTTACTGTTGCTAGCTCTGTCTGTGCACTTCAATAGCCAGCTGTGATTGTGCCTTTAAACACGCTGGACGCCCGCACATGCGCAGTAGCGCCGCGGCGCACACCGAGCGTCATCCACCAGCTCCGCCCCTTTTTGCAGATCGCCTCTATATATAGAGGCGCGTGCACGCGCGCGGGCACGTGCGCCTTCGGCGCTCTTTTTTGAAAAAATAAGGAGCTAGATGGGAGCCAGGGTCCCTGCCACAGGGCCCGGGGATGGATGAGCGCAGCAACAGGGCAGAGGAGACAGCTTCCCAGCAGAGAACTTACCAACTGCCTGGATTTGACTTTGGAAGAAAAAAATCCACATTACAAGAAAAAAAGAACCATAGCGGCCTCTAGTGTTTAACACAGGTACCGCGGTCTTACCATTTTTTTTTTTTCTTGCCTACTATAAAAAAAATTTACATTTTCTTAGTAGTAACAGGCATGCACAGAATATTAGCGGGAATACCTTAGGTAACAGGCAGAAAGACAAATTAGGCTTGGGGGTCCCCCAATAGAACCAAGTTCCTGAGGGCCCCCACTTACCTTTTCCTCGCCGCAGGACTCTGTTTGGTCCACAGAAGCCCAAACTTCACCTATCACGGCAGGCATTGTAATTAAACCTTCAGGGACCGGGTTCCCAAGGATTCCACTCCCCTGGACCTGTATAGCACCCTGCACAGAAAACATCTTGGTCGTGGGTATGACCAGAGCTCTGGATCCCAGGGTCCAGCCCTCCTAAGAGAGGCATTACAGGCAAAACCTTGCTCTTCTCTTGCAAGGCCCGGGTACCGACCGTTTAGCTATGAAGCTTTTTTGGTCGGATCCGGAATAGCTTACCGAGGCCCAAAAGAACCTGTACGCAAGCTCAGTGAAAAACACATGTTACTTCTTGGCCAACACCTTAGACACTGGCAAAAAACTGAGGTACTCCCGGATGGGAGGGGCTTATATAGGGGAGGGTACTTCCGGTTTTGGAAGTTGCCAGTGCCAGCACCTGAAGGTATCTATATAACCCACATAGTAATGACTATGTCGCTCTGTGTCCCGTGATGTACGAGAAAGAAGGGTCAATTAACTCGAGGGTGAACCAAACTTGACCTAAAACGTTTGAGATAACAGTGCTGAAGTGCAGGCAGAGAATAAAAAAATAAAAGAATATAACCAGTGGCGTTATGCCAAAAAAAAACAAACATTAAAAGCCAGCAGCTACACATACTGCAGCTGCTGGCTTTTAATAAATGGACACTTACCTGTCCTGGAGTCCATCGATATCGGCAGCCGCAGCTGATGTTTACATCAACTGTCAGGTGCTCTGTCGCCATTGCGCGTACAGGAACCTGGCAGTGTAGCCTTTCGGCTTCACGCCGGGAGCCCTACTGCGCATGTGCGAGGCCCGCTCCTCTCTCATATTGGCCCAGTGGCCGGTGATGGAGGAGGCGGGAGCCCCACGGCGATGTCACAGCTCCGCAGCAGGGACTCCCGGAAGTGGGAAAGAATACCTGTCAAAGACAGGTAATTCTGTCTCCCCTTCCCCCCCGAAAGGTGCCAATTGTGGCACCGGAGGGGGGAGGAATAAGATGAGCGGAAGTTCCACTTTTGGGTGGAACTCCGCTTTAATTATACATTTTTTACATTTTGATGAAAACAATAACAGAAATAAAAAAAAAATTATATATATATATATATATATATATATATATATATATATATATATATATATATATATATATATATATATATATATATATATATATATATATTCACCCTCAATTATAGGGGATGTATTACCTGAAGGACAGGCCATCACTTCCACATAATGGTAATTGCAGCGTCCTCTTTTTAGCTTCTGAACCAGATTCTGTATGTTCCGAAAACCATATGCCAAAGCAAAGTGCAACAGCACCTTATTGTCCTTCTCCAGGGTCACTTCCTGAAAGTCCTTGTTCCTAGAGGGATTCAAATTCCAAAAGATGAAAAGCCTATATCAATGTAAATAAACATCTTCTGGAATAACTGAACAAAAAGATAATATTTTTTATTTTTTTTTGGACTATATGGACAAGTTTACTAAAATCATGCCTCAAGCATACAATGTATAAAGCATCTTTTCCGGGTCAGAACTGAACTGCTTGGGCAAATAGTTTGGTAAAAAAGGTTACGATCCTCCATTGGCTTATTAAACATGAAACAGCTCTATGTGGGACAACTGGGAGACTACCTGAAATAGAATTACTGTATATTTCACTGTAAAACCCTTTACTTAGAGTCTATTGATGGAAATCTATCACCCTCAGGTAACACTAATTGGATGCTAGCAAACTTAAAAAGAAAAAAAAAAAACACACTGTAGGCCAAGCTCAGGGTATCCCCTCCTACTACAAGCATGCCTCAGTTTTCCAACAAACCAGCACAATCAAAAACACAGAGGGATCAGACCCGTGTCCCCAATAAGACTCCAAGACAAGGATTTTACGATGAGTACAAAACTCCTATTTGCTTTATTTCTTTCATTGATGAATACAGGAAGTCATTCACCTTCAGGACATCCAAAAGCAGTCCAAACAAATGCCAACTGTAAACTGTGAAATGACTACAGCACAAAGAGCCACCTGAAGGTTCTTATGTCAGAAGCTGGCATTATATAAACCCACCATGTCCACTTGGTAGAACTTAGAATGTGTTAACATGGCAGTTGCTTGACGCTGAAAAGCACCAAGATCTTGTAGAGTGCGCCTAAAGCTTTTCAAATAATCCTTAAATGTAGTGGCTGCATTCATTTTGCTTTTTTCCCCTGGTGATCCTGCCAGTAACACTTCCTGTTTAAGAGTGTCTACTCTGGACGGAGGAGAAACTGAGGCACCTTTGAACAGCAGTGCTGTCAATGTAGGAAGAGGGTAATTTTAGATGCATTAGCACAGCCTTCCACAACCAGTGGTCCATTAGAAAATTTTGGCGGCCCCCATGAGTTCTGCCGCAAATCAACATTGTGTATATCATGATGTATACCGCCCAATGTTGTTCTCAATGTTTGCTGGCAGTCAATATGTATTAACCACTTGGCGCCCGCGCTATAGCCGAATGACGAGCACAGCACGGACCCCAAATGCCGGGAGGCCGTCAATAGACGTCCTCCCCTTTGCGCACGCGCTGTGATCACTGAGACTCGGGTGATCACAGATCCGTGTAAAGGGCCGGTCCCAGCCCCTTGCCACGTGATTAGCTGTCAACCAATGACAGCTGATCACGTGATGTAAACAAAGGATCGGTAATCGTTTTTTTTTCCTCCTCACGCTAACAGCGCGAGGAGAAAAAAAAGCAGATCACCGGCATGTGTACAAGGGACATCGGTCCCGAAGAGGCAATTCTGTCTCATCTGTGCCCACAAATACCGCCTGCTATTGCCACCTGCCAGTGCCCACAGTGCCACCTATCAATGCCCACAAGTGCCACCTATCAATGCCCACAAGTGGTGCCAATCAGTGCCACCTATCAGTGTAACCTACCAGTGCCAATCAGTGCCCATTATTACCAGCCATTAGTGCCACCCACCAGTGCCCATCAATGCAGCCCACCAGTGCCCATCAATGCAGCCCATCAGTGCCCATCAATGCAGCCCATCAGTGCCCATCAATGCAGCCCATCAGTGCCCATTAATGCAGCCCATCAATGCCCATCGATGGAGAAAAATTACCTGCTTGCAAAATTTTAGAACAAAAAAATATATATAATTAAAAAAAAAAAAAATCTGTCTTTTTAATTTTTTTTTTAAACAAAAAATAGAAACCGTAGGTGATCAAATGCCACCAAAAGAAAGCTCCATTTGTGGGGAAAAAAATTGGGTACAGTGTTGTATGACCACGCAATTGTCATTCAAAGTGCATCAGCGCTGAAAATTGGTCTGGGCAGGAGGGGGGTTTAAGTGCCCAGTTAGCAAGTGGTTAATACCCAATGCCTCCTCTGTAGTTCTGGCTCCAGTGAACTCAGAGGGAGGCGTCAGGAGTAGTGCAGACTGCAGAGAGCAGAAGGTGAAGGAGGGGTCTTTCAATGGCAGCACTGATCACAGACTGTCGGAGGGAGCACGGAGCTAAAGCACATGGCTGGATAAGGAGGTGAGATCCAATGACGAGTCTGTGTAGGGCAGCAGTGTGATGCAGAGGGGGGTTGAGGGGGCAGAGAGCTGGAGCATTGTGTGTACACAGTATAAGGCAGCTGTGTGATCCAGGTGGAGTGGGCAGAGAGCCGGAGCATGGTGTGTATAAGGCATGTAAAAATTCAGGTTAGTGAAACTAGGGATTCGAAATTGTGAGCTTAGTGGCCCGTGAGGTACAAAAAAGGTTGGCGACAACTGCGCTAGCAGATTTAGATGGACTTGACTAAGAAATTAAAGCCAAGCTCCTGTTAACACATTTTTAATGCAGCCAACACATTTAAGATTTGTGAAGCTGTAAAACATGACATTTTTAATTTTTGTGTATACTGCGTTAAGTGCCCATTCACACCGCAACACGGTGCAGGAAACCCATGTTCTGTGCACGTATTTCCACACTTCAATGCAAACACTCTGAGAGTGCCATCTGCTGTGAGTGTCTATAGATGTCTAACACTCCAAAGGCAGATAGAAAGCACTGTGTTTGCCCGCACCAGATTGCATGGTTGAAGTGCGTTTTTAAAAGTAGTGCATGCACCTAGTAATGCTACCAGTTTAGATGTTAGCAGAGGTGATGGCTTCCCAAGGACGTCATATGATGTCATTGACTGAGTGGGGATATCATATTTTACAGCCGGTGATTCTGTGCACCGTAAGATCAAATCATAGCAGCAATTGAGCCACTTGATCATTCTTACAGGCGGCGGGAGAGGACAGCCCTCTGGTGCTTCTCTGGGCTCGCCCATGCTATCGGCGATCCAGGGAAAGTATCCGCTGCCGCCGGACGTTGATCATAGAGATTTCCAATTTTCCCAGACATCTCTATGACCTTCGGAGGCCTGGGCGTGACATTAGGACGTCACGTCCGGCGGAAGTAAACAAAGCCAAGAACTCTGCTGGGGGGGAAAAAAATAAAAAATCTTTCCCTTTTTTTTTTATCTCAATCTTTCCAGCCTGGAAAAAAAAGCAAAATAAAATGAAAGCACCCCCGTCCATGTGCTCACTCACAGAAGCGAACGCAAGTCACGCCCGCATACGTAAACGGCGTTTAAATCATACATGCGAGGTATCGCCGCGTGCGTTTGAGTGGAGAGCAACAATTCTAGCACTAGACCTTCTCTAACTCTAAACTGGTAACCTGTAAAAAAATTCAAGCGTCGCCTATGGAGATTTTTAAGTACCTAAGGTTGGCGCCATTCCACAACTGTGCGCAATTTTAAAAGCATGACATGTTGGGCATCTATTTACTCATCGTAACATCTTTCACATTATACAAAAAAATTGGGCCATTTGAAAAATTGTTGCGCAAATACCCTGCGACATAAAAAGTTGCAATGACCGCCATTTTATTGCCTAGGGTCTGTTAATCACTTCCGGACGGGCTCACGCCGATATACGTCGGCACTTTGCAGAGGGATATCGTTGTTATGGCAGCAGCTAGTTACCATAACCCCAGTATCCTCTTCTTTAGTGAGCGGTCCGGTTTCAGATAAAAGTGGTCTCTGTGGCGGATTCGCCGCAAGATCACTTTTATAGGCGGTGGGAGAGGGGCCCCCCTCCTGCCGCTCTCCAGTGCCCTCCGCCGCTTACCGGAGCCGTCGGCAGCGATGGAGGCGATCAGGTCCTCTCCCTGGCTTGGTATGGAGACAAGTGAGAGGAAGATGGTCCCCATCCGTCTCCATACCATTGCAGGGCAGAAGCCACGTCAAAACGTCACTTCCTCCATGCTATAAGTCTATTTAAGAGCTATGGGCGGAAGAGAGGGATGTGTCTAAGAAGGTCTGCTAGATCACAAATTACAGTGGAAAGCGTGGCCAAACTGTGGTTTCTACTAGACTGCACAGCCATATTTAGACATGACTTAATAGCCATTAAAGGAAAGTGGAGGTATATTGTAAAAATCTCTGAAAATAGAAGAAGTTGTTAGTATGCAAACTATTTAAAATACTTTTCTCCCCTAGGTAACGTGTCATTTCTTTCTCCGTTATCTACCTAGCATTACACTTTATAAAACCACAGCCCTTTATAATAGCATGATGTAAAGGTGAAAAATGCAGCGCTAAATCTAGGAGCGCTGCTGAGTAAGTTTCTATGAAACTAAATTCAAGAAAGAATACCCTACCCAAACGTGACTCCACTGAAAGAACTCAAAATAATAATGGTGAGGTGGACATACAATAATGTACATAAAAACCATATATTGCAATGGTACGCCTAATTGAATAGACAAAAAAGGGATTTTTATAACAGCTTACCTGTAAAATCCTTTTCTTGGAGTACATCACGGGACACAGAGCGACTTAGTCATTACTAATGGGTTATATAGATTACCTTCAGGTGTTGGCACTGGCCAATTCCAAACCGGAAGTACCCTCCCCTATATAAGCCCCTCCCATCCGGGAGCACCTCAGTTTTGTAGCCAAGCAATAAGTGTCCCAAAAAGAGGGGTGGGAGCTCTGTGTCCCGTGATGTACTCCAAGAAAAGGATTTTACAGGTAAGCTGTTATAAAAATCCCTTTTTCTTTTTCGTACATCACGGGACACAGAGCGACTTAGTCATTACTAATGGGACGTCCCAAAGCAATGCCAAATGAGGGGAGGGATACATAAGCTGGGCGCCATCAGGCATGAGGATCTTTTGCGGCCTGCAACACACTGCGCCCAAAGGCGACATCCTCCTGACTTCTAACGTCTACCTGGTAGAATCTAGTAAACGTGTGTACCGAAGACCATGTTGCGGCCTTACATACTTGAGCCAGGGAGGCCTGGTGATGCACTGCCCATGAAGTTCCAACTGCTCTTGTGGAGTGCGCCCTAACTTTGAACGGAGGCGGTCTCTTTCTCAAGCCATAGGCTTGTATTATGACCTGTCGAATCCACTTGGCTAAAGTGGATTTTGATGCTGCCTGACCCTTTTTAGGGCCTTCCGGCAGAATAAACAAAGTATCCGTTCTGCGAATCTGAGCAGTGGCTTTTAGATAAGCTTTTACTGCTCTTACTACATCCAAGGAATGTAATAACTTTTCCTCTACCGAGCTAGGTTTGGGGAAAAAAGAAGGAAGAACCACATCTTGGTTCAAATGAAACCTCGATACCACCTTAGGAAGAAAGGCTGGATGAGGACGTAATACTACTCTGTCCTTATGGACAACCAGATATGGCTCCTTACAGGACAAGGCGGCTAATTCCGATACTCTTTTAGCCGAACAAACGGCTACTAAGAAAATCAATTTCCTGGTGAGAAGAACCAAGGAAATGTGTTGCAATGGTTCAAACGGTTGTTTCTGTAGAACTGACAGAACCAGGTTTAAGTCCCAAGGACATATGGGAATACTAACCGGAGGGCTAATACGCATCACTCCTTGTATGAAAGCTTTGACTAGTGAATGCGAAGCCAAGGGCCTTTGAAAAAATATTGACAAGGCCGAAATCTGACCCTTGATAGTACTCAAGGCCAGCTTCCTATCTACAGCCCACTGTAGGAAGTCCAAAATCCTCCCTATCACGTACTTACGTGGATGCCATTTCTTGGCCTCACACCACTTAATGTACGCTTTCAAGATCCTATAATAGATCTGCCTGGATACCGGCTTTCTGGCATTGATCATGGTAGATACCACAGAATTAGAGAGCCCTCTCTTTTTCAGAATGTGGGCTTCAATATCCAGGCCGTCAAACCTAGGGCTGGTAAGGAAGGGTGGTATATCGGTCCCTGCGACAGCAGGTCCGGACGATGTGGGAGGGTCCAAGGACTCCTCACTGACATTTTTACAATCTCCGCGTACCATGCCCTTCGGGGCCACGCTGGAGCCACCAGAATCACTGGTTTCTTTTCTACCCTGATTCTGCGGAGTAATCGCGGTAACAATTGTGGCGGTGGGAATGCATATATCAGCTTGAACTGATCCCAAGGGAACACTAGGGCATCCGAGCCGCAAGCTAGAGGATCCCTTGTGCGAGACACAAATCTGTCCACCTTTGCGTTGAATCTGGATGCTAGCAGATCTACATCCGGTGTTCCCGACCGCTGGCATATTGCCTGGAAAACCTCGGGGTGAAGAGACCATTCCCCCGGGCATAATTGTTGGCGACTTAAAAAGTCCGCTCTCCAATTTTCCACTCCTGGGATGAAAACCGCGGATATGGCTGGGACATATTTTTCTGCCCACTCCAGGATGCAATTTGCTTCCCTCTGGGCTGCACGACTCCTGGTGCCACCCTGGTGATTGATATATGCCACTGCTGTGGCATTGTCCGATTGAATTCTGACAGGGGACCCTTGGAGTTTGGATGTCCATGCTACTAGGGCATACCGGGCTGCTCGTATCTCTAAGAGATTGATGGGCAGGGCCTTTTCTGCTTCTGACCACTTGCCCTGGAGAGACCATTGCTCCAGTACTGCCCCCCAGCCTATGAGGCTGGCATCTGTAGTGACTACCTTCCAAGAAACCGGACTGAAGGGTTTCCCTTTTTCCAGATTCTGGGGCACCAACCACCAATGGAGGCTCTTGCGAACGGAAGGGGACAGGGACATTGGTAAGTCTAAAGCCTGAACTTTTTTGTTCCAGGCTGACAGTATGGCCCTTTGCAAATTCCTTGAATGGAATTGACCGTAGGGTACCGCTTCGAATGAAGCCACCATTTTTCCCAGCAGCCTCATGCAGAGGCGTATGGATGGTTTTCTTTTTGTACCCACTAAGTGGGTCAAATCTTTTAAAGACGACACCTTCTCTGGAGGTAAGAAAATCTTTCTCTGATTTGAATCCAGCCTTAGCCCTAAGTATTCCAGACTTTTGACTGGTCTTAGAGCTGACTTGTCCCGGTTGATAATCCAACCGTGATATTCCAGATACTTGATTGTCTTGTGAATAGCTACTTTCAGCTTTTCCACTGAGTGGTCTATTAGTAGCAGGTCGTCTAGATATGCCATTATCGTTACACCCTGTGTTCTTAGATTGGCCAATAATGGGGCCAGAATTTTTGTGAACACTCGTGGTGCTGTGGCCAGACCGAAAGGTAAGGCTCTGAACTGAAAATGGCGCCCTTCTACTGCAAAGCGTAGAAATTTCTGGTGGGCCGGAAAGATGGGAATATGCAGATAAGCATCCTTTATGTCGATCGAGGCTAACCATTCCTGCCCTTGTAGGGTGGTGGCCACCGATCGGATCGACTCCATCCGAAAAGTCCTGATATTTAGGAACTTGTTTAGCCCTTTTAGATTTAATATGGGCCTCACGTCCCCATTTGGTTTGGGGACCGTGAAAAGGTTCGAGTAAAACCCGAATCCGCTTTCTTCCAGGGGAACCTTCATGATTACACCTTGGAGCAATAGTTGTTCTAGTGCCAGAAGGAGGGATCCTCTCTTCTGGGGATCTCTTGGCACGTTTGACCTCATAAATTGGGCAGGAGGAGTGCCTTTTAACTCCAGCTTGTATCCCAGACTTACTGCGGAGAGCACCCATCTGTCTCTGATGGTGTCCCGCCAGGTCTCTGTGAACAACTGAAGTCTTCCCCCCACCCGATTGAGTGGGGGCAACGCTTCATGCCTTGGGGGGAGGTTTTGTACCTCTCTTGATCCAGGGCTTCTTGTTACCCTGTGATTGTCCCTGATTTCTGCCCCCTGAATTTGACCGCGGAGGCCTTCGGAACTGCTTCACAGCCGATGTGCCCGGGACTGGAGAAGTAGGCCTCTTAAAAGAAGGACTTCTACCCTTGTTCTTAACCGGTAAGAGTGAACTTTTACCGGCAGAAATTTTCTGGATATATTTGTCCAGATCTTCTCCAAATAAGCGTTCTCCATGAAATGGGAAGCTAACCAGCAGTTTTTTACAGGGAGCTTCAGCAGACCAGTTTTTGAGCCACAGAAGCCTACGCATATGTACTATAGACAGCGTAAAGCGGGAGGCCTGTTGGATTGTATCCTTTATGGCGTCCACCGCTAAACACAAGGCTCTAGGCAGGTCAGCTAGGGCAAGAGCCTGCTGATCTGGTAAGTCCCTTAAGACTTGTTTCAACTGATCTTTCACTGCTTGGCAGACTCCAATCACTGCTACCGCAGGTTGTGTCACCATGCTTGCTGTAGAGAAAGCAGATTTTAGTAAAGACTCCAATTTTTTATCTATTGGGTCTTTGAACATTGAAACATTATCTACTGGACATGTCAGTGATTTGTTAACAGAAGAGATGGCTGCGTCCACTGTAGGGACCCTCCATTTTTTTATGAACTTATCCTCCATGGGATAGATCACCGGAAATCTCTTGGGGGGAGCAAATATTTTATCAGGATGCTCCCAATCCTGGTAAATAAGCCCTTCTAATAAAGGGTGGATTGGGAAGGAACAGACAGCCTGGGGAGCTTTTAGCGACCCCAGCGAGGAAACCGTAGTGGATGGTGGTTCCGCCAGAGGCATTTTAAATGCTGATCGGACCATGTTAGTCAGAGACTGAACCCATAATCTTTCAGCCTGAGATGCTGAGAAACCACTGTTGATTCCTCCATAACTGAATCAACCTCATCCTGATCCCCTTCAGGTAGGTCGATCTCTGTGTGGGGCTGTTCCTCCACTAACAGGCACTCTGAAGGAGGAGACGGAGATCGGACGCGCTTTTCCTGCGACAGGGAAGCAGCGATCAATGCTGTTAATCTCTCTTCCAATCCTCCCAGAGTTGAGGATAAAACCTCCTCTGTTATATATACAGGAGCAGGTGGACTGGGGACAGCCGCAGCACCAGGCATTCCTGCGGGGTTTCTACGGCTACTGACCTCTGAATTCTCAGGGGAGATTGGTGCAGTACAAGCATGCCCAATATCCTCAGAGCCCGATGGAGACCCCTTTGGCTTCCTGGAAGAACTATTTCCGGAGCGTCTGGACGACATATCCTTTAAGCACAAAGCTGAGGTATTCCCGTCGTCATACACCAATTTTTGCTGGTAATAGTCTAACACAGTTGCTGCTATATACCAGCTGGTGTCCACTAAAGTGCCTTTCTATGGGGATGCCTGCATCAACCGCCTCTGTGTGCCACTGTTTGTTGCTAGCTCTGTTTGCATCCAGCTGACACTTGTACTGTGTCTTTTAACCATGCTGGGACGCCTGCACATGCGCAGAAGCGCCGCGGCGCGCATCGAGCGTCATCCACCCGCCCCGCCCCTTTTTTTTCATAGGAGGCGCGTGCACGCGTGCGCCCGTGCGCCATTGGCGCCCTTTTCGAAATCAAACAGGGACTAGGAGCCAGGGCCCTTTTTGCCGGAGGGCCTGTGCGGTGGATGAGCGCAGCAACAGGGCAGAGGAAGTGGATTCCCACAGAGAAACTTACCAACTGCCTGGATCTTTTGACTTGAGAAAACCAAAGATCCACATGACAAGAAAAATGGACTACAGCGGCCTCTAGTGGTTTAACACAGGTACCGCGGTCCCTTTTTTTTTTTTTTCTTGACTACTATTAAAATTTTACATTTTCAGTAGTTACAGGCAAACACAGATATTTAGCGGGAATACCGTTAGGTAACAGACAGAAAGACAAATTAGGCTTGGGGGTCCCCCAATAGAACCAAGTTCCTGGGGGCCCCCACTTACCTGATCCCCGCCGCAGGACTTTGTTTGGTCCACAGAAGTCCAAACTTCACCTATCACGGCAGGCATTGTAATTAAACCTTCAGGGACCGGGTTCCCAAGGATTCCACTCCCCTGGACCTGTATAGCACCCTGCACAGACAACATCTTGGTCGTGGGTATGACCAGAGCTCTGGATCCCAGGGTCCAGCCCTCCTAAGAGAAGCATTACAGGCAAAACCTTGCTCTTCTGCTGCAAGGCCCGGGTACTGACCGTTTAGCTATGAAGCTTTTTTGGTGGGATCCGGAACAGCTTACTAAGGCCCAAAAGAACCTGTACGCAAGCCCAGTGAAAACACATGTTACTCTTTGGCCAACACCTTAGACACTGGCAAAAAACTGAGGTGCTCCCGGATGGGAGGGGCTTATATAGGGGAGGGTACTTCCGGTTTGGAATTGGCCAGTGCCAACACCTGAAGGTAATCTATATAACCCATTAGTAATGACTAAGTCGCTCTGTGTCCCGTGATGTACGAAAAAGAAACCAATATATATATATAACACACAATGAAGTGTCCTATAATAAATGTGGATGTAAACAGAGTCTGTTATTCCCCGATGGACGTGCCGAATCCACTGTGAAAAATATCCACGTTACAGATGTGTTGCGTGAAAACACCCAGGATGAATATGCAGTACGTTCCAGCATCCACGATAGACAGGTAGGTAATAAATACTCTTACCATGAATTAGATGCAAGTGAGCATGGACGGGAAACTCCAAGGCAGTTACTCCAATGGGGATGTCTCAACTCCAACTTCCAGAAGGCACAAGAACTATGATTAAAAAGGACCTCTCCCGATGGTTCTTACACGAGAGGTGTACACGTCAGTAAGCGTTCCATTAGGGGTATCACATCAAATTAGTAGAATGCAGGCAGATGGATTTGTTTGGATTTATGTATCTATCTGCCTGCATTCTACTAATTTGATGTGATACCCCTAATGGAACGCTTACGGACGTGTACACCTCTCGTGTAAGAACCATCAGGAGAGGTCCTTTTTAATCATAGTTCTTGTGCCTTCTGGAAGTTGGAGTTGAGACATCCCCATTGGAGTAACTGCCTTGGAGTTCCCGTCCATGCTCACTTGCATCCAATTCATGGTAAGAGTATTTACCTACCTGTCTATCGTGGATGCTGGTACGTACTGCATATTCATCCTGGGTGTTTTCACGCAACACATCTGTAACGTGGATATTTTTCACAGTAGATTCGGCACGTCCATCGGGGAATAACAGACTCTGTTTACATCCACATTTATTATAGGACACTTCATTGTGTGTTATATATATTGGTTTGGTCTATTCAATTAGGCGTACCATTGCAATAATAGGATTTTTGTACTCACCGTAAAATCCATTTCTCTGACATCCATGGACCGACACGGCGGCTCTTAATCACTGAACGTGTGGGTATATGTCCCTGCTTGCAGGAGAAGACCTAGACAGAATGTTAAAACATTCTAGAACAAACCAGAGCTGAACAGCCCCGCCCAGGAGGGCGGTCCCTCCGGACATTACCCTCCGACCTACAGCTAGCAGACCTCAGTTTGTAACAAAGCAGTACAAACTTAAAAAGGAAGGGTGGGTGCCGTGTCGGTCCATGGATGTCAGAGAAATGGATTTTACGGTGAGTACAAAAATCCTATTTTCTCTTATTATCCATGGACCGACAGGGCGGCTCTTAATCACTGAACGTGTGGGATGTCCCAAAGCAGTGTCAAGAGGGATGGGAGCAGTATAAATGGAAAGACCAAAAAACTTCACTCCAAACAAGGCAGAGCTTCTCAACGGAGGAGTTGTCACTTGAAACAGCGGCCTGCAACACCTTGCGGCCGAAGGAAGCATCCGGAGATGCAGCCACATCAACCCTATAAAACTTAGAAAAGGTATGAACAGACGACCAGGTCGCCGCCTTGCACACTTGTGCAACCGTCACTTGATGTCGGAAAACCCAGGAAACACCAATTGCCCTGGTGGAATGCGCCGTAACCGGAAAGGGAGGCGCCCGCCCCATGAGAGCATAGGCTTGAAAGACGGTTTGTCCGATCCACCTAGAAAATGGTGGCAGACGAAGCCGCTTGGCCCTGTTTCTGACCAGAGTCAGACTTTCGAATAGAAGCAGTAGCAGACAGGCACACCCGCAAGGCTCGTACCACATTCAAAGTGTGCCACGCACACTCTGGGTTGCGATGGGTAAGGACACAAGGACGGGAGGACAATGACCTCATTTAGGTGAAAGGTCGAGATCACCCTTGACAAAAGAGAAAGTCGCGGATGCAATACCGCCTTATCCTTATGGATGACTAAATATGGCGACTTGCAGTACAAGGCCGCCAACTCAGAGACTCGTCTAACAGAAGTGATTGCCACTAAAAGGGCCACTTCTGAGACAAAGTCAAGAGGGGAATATCCCTGATATTCTCAAAAGGAGGTTCCAGGAGAACCTAGAGTACCAATTCCGATCCCATGGGGGGAGAGGAGACTTGACAGGAGGGAGCACATGGAGAACCCCCTGCACAAGGGTGCTAACCAAGGAATGACCCGCTAGTGGTCGCCGAAAGAAGACGGCCAAGGCCGAAATATGACCCTTAATGATACTCAAAGCGAGCCTTTAGGCCACTCCATGCTGCAGGAAACGCAGAATTCTAGGGATGGAATACGTCCGAGGACGTCAGTCCAGCTCTTCGCACATGGCGATGTAAGCTTTCCAGGTACGGAGATAGATCATTCTGGAGGAAGACTTCCGTGCCCTTAATATGGACGACATGACCGAGTCCGAGAGACCTCGGACTCTCAACACCTGGCCTTCAACAGCCATGCCGTTAAGGCCAGAGACTGTAAAGGCAGGATGAAATATAGGACTTTGAGACAGAAAGTCCTCCCTTATTGGCAACCGCCAGGGAACGGCCGCGACGAGACGTACCAGATCGGCATACCAGTGAAGCCGAGGCCAATCCGGAGCAATGAGAATCACCGGAATTCCCTCGGTCGCCACCCTGCGCAGCAGGCGAGGGAGCAACTGCAGCGGAGGATAAACGTATATCAGGTGATAATGACCCCATGGGCCACTAACGCCTCTGAGGCATCCGCCTAAGGATCCCTGGATCTGGCCACAAACCTCGACACCTTGCGATTGAGTCGAGAAGGCCATCGGGTCCACCTCCGGCATGCCCCACCGTCTGTGTGGCAAAGGAGTTGAAATACCTCTGGGTGCAAGGACCACTCTCCCTGGTCCAGCGTCTGGCGCCTCAAATAGTCCGCCAGTTCTATGCCGGAATGTAAACGGCCGACAGAGCCGGCACACTTCTTTTAGCCCACTTCAGGGTACGGGGGACCTCGGAAGCCGCAGCTGAGCTACGAGTCCCCCCTGATGGTCGACATACGCCACCGCCGTGACATTGTCCGACTGGATCCTAATGGAGCGATTCTGCAATCTCTCAGACCACGAGGAGAGGCACAGTCTGATGGCCCGTATTTCCAGAACATTGATCGGCAAACGGGCTTTGTCCGGAGTCCAAGCCCTTGGGCCAACAGGACTCCCCAGACTACACCCCAGCCCTTCAGGCTGGCATCCGTAGTGAACACCTTCCATTGGACGGGGAGGAACGACTTCCCGGACCGAAGAGCCGGGGACCCAAACCACCATGTCAGGGACGCCCTGACCAGGTGACTCACCTGGATCGGAAAATCCAAAGACAATGGGGATTTGTCCCAAGTGAACAAGACCCTGGTGTGTGATTGGTCATACGGAACGGCCTCGAAAGAGGCCACCATGACTCCCATGCAAAAAAACGGATTGACGACCATTTTTTGGGATGTCAGCACCCGTAATGCAGACTGAAGTGTCAGTAGCTTCCCCGGAGGTAGGAATACCTTTGCCTCCAAGGAGTCCAGAATCAGACCGAGATACTCCAGATCTTGAGTCGGGACCAGGACTGACTCCTGAATGTTTAGGAGCCACCCGAAGCCCACGACAGCGATACCTCGCCGTCTCATCAAAACTAGAACCGGCGCAAGCACCTTGGAGAACACCCTCGGTGCCAAGGCTAGGCCGAAGAAAGAGCCACAAATTGATAGTGGACTTCACCGATCTCAAGCGTAGAAACTTCTGGTGACTTGCGCAGATCGGAACATGTAAGTAGGTGTCCAAGGTCGCCAGAAAATCCCCTTGACGGAGTGTATTGATCATCGTGCGAATTGATTCCATGCGGAACTTTTGCACCTTCACGAAGGCATTCAGGACCTGAGGTCTAAGATAGGCCGAACCCCGTCCCTTTTTTGGGACGACAAACGAATTCGAGTAGAATCCCTGAAACCTCTCCTGTGATGGAACCGGCACAATCATTTCGGACCTGAGCAATCCTGAATATGCCCCATAGGGCTGCCCGACGGGCAGGAAGGAGAGGGAGATTCGAGGGAAGTATCTGTCTGGGACCAGGAACGGAAACCTATCCTGTAACCTGAGGTGATCACCTCGCCCACCCACCGGTAGGAGATCCAGGAGATCCACCGATCCGTGAACCTGCAAAGTCGTCCCCCCTACCCCAGAGTCGGGTGGGGGCAAGACATCACGCAGAGGCGGGCTTGGGGAGCCGGCTTGTTTGGCTTACGCACCCAGGGGCACTTGTGTCCACCAGCCGCACCGCTGTCAGTCTGGGAGGGCCTCCCCGTTGACTGATGAAAAACCCCCCTTTTTTGCTGGAAAGGAAGGACCCTGCTTACGGCGGCCTCCTTACCTTGCTAGCCTGAGGAAGAAGAGTGCTTTTACCTCCCGTGACATCCTTGATGATGTCATCCAGCGCAGCACTGAAAATCCTACCACCTTTAAATGGTAGATCCGTCAGAGGCTTTTTAGAAGCTAGGTCAGCAGACCAGCATTTCAACCAGATCAGACAACGCAATACCACCGCCAAGACAGAGGCCCTGAGATATAAGGGGGCGCATCTAACGTGGCGTCGCAACATAAACCAGGCCCTGCACCATTTGGTGGGCCAGAGCAATAGTGTCTGGAGGAAGATTATGCTCTTGTACAGTTTGGTGCAAAAATTTTTGCCCAACCCGTAAGTGTCAGACACAAGGGTCGCCGCTACCGCAGGCCGTAGGGCAGACCCCAACAAGGCAAACATGGCTCTGCTCACCACTTCTGACCTCCTGTCAGTGGGGTCCTTAAATGCAGGAGTCCCCTCCATCGGCAGAGTGGTGGCCTTGTTCAACCGGGCGACTGGAGGGTCGACCACTGGGGGAGAAGCCCACGTTTTAAGTAGGGCATCTTCAAAGGGGTATCCGATAGGCAAACGCCGCGGGACCATAAGTCTTCTGCGGCTTTTTCCCCAGACCTCATCAATGAGCTGGTCAAAGAAAGGTACATATGGAAAAATCCTTTTTAAGAAGGCCCGGCCCTAAGGAACCAGAGGAGACTGTTCGCCTGAGGTTCTACATCCGCAGCATTCAGCTTGAGAGTGTCCCTCACTGCATCAATGAGTTCACTAACAAGCGCCCTGTCATTTACTGACACAGAACTGGAGTCTTCCTCGCAAGGAATGTCCTGTTCAAAACCATCAAAGATATTCAGAGCTAGGGTCCTGAGCGGTAGTGGCTAGGCCCATATCTGAATCAGCGCACACCCCCCCTTTTTTTTTCGTGGAAATAAAGTGGGGAGAGGGGCTTTTTGCTCCCTTGCGCTCACACACTGCTTCCCTCCTGGTCAGAATGATTCCAGGACTGCAGACAACTGGTCCATAAGGACCGCAGGAGCACTGCCAGTTGTCTCTAACAAGTGTGAAGAAACAGGTGAACCAGACTCCATGTTGCCACCCTCCGAGACCTTATTCACCATTACAGTGAATAATACAGCCCACCCACTGGCTGTGCTGGAGCTGAGGAGGGGATACCCGGAGTACTCACCACCCCTAGGGACCGCTCGGTACCGCTGTATGAGCTGCGCTGTAGCGTGAGCCTGAGGAGAGTGAAGAATTTGTGAGGAGATGTGGTATTTCGCGCCGTTCAGCAGCGCCGCTAGAGGCCGAAAATTAAACTGAAAGCGCCGCGGCTACAAGAAAATGGCCGCCGGGCGCCTGTATAACTGTGCTATGAGTCGCGGCAAAATGGCCGCCGATGGTGCACTTTTTAAATTGAAAACACCGCGCCAATGGCGCACGTAAAAAAAACACACACATTCCCCCAGAACACTTCCCAAGTGACTAACAGCCATGGAGCGGCCCCCGCCCCCAGGACAGAGTGACCCCCCAAGCATCCCCACACAGCACAGCAGCAGAACAGGGTGCAGAGAGCAGCATAACAGGGGGGAGACAGGGAGAACCCCCCACACACAGAAACACAGCCAGCATGTACTCACCTTGCAGCAGGAGAGACTACTTACCCGTCCCACAAGCACCTTGGAGAACACCCTCGGTGCCAATAGAGGGACTCACTGGCTTGTTTCAGACAGACCTATCACAGAGTCGTACTGCGTAGCTGTCGGCCCGGTCAACCGCGAAAGATACAGTAGGTACTGTTCAATCTTGAGAGGACCGCGGGAGCATGAAAGCAACCCTGGAGCCATGGGGTATGTCGTGAACTGAGTCTCACGCACACAAGGCGAGGATAAGCACGTTCGATGGTCGGACAGGGAAGACTACGAGGATACTAGTGTACCCAACTTTTTGCCCAGCCGACAGTTGATTGAAGGTCTCAAAAATAAAATAAAATTCCCAAAGGAATAAAATTTAAAAGTAAAATCTTCCAGGAGACTGGCTCCTGAGAGAGAGCCACGTCTTCTCCTTCTGCTAGGCAGAAAAAAAACTGAGGTCTGCTAGCTGCAGGTGGGAGGGAAAAGTCCGGAGGGACCGCCCCCCTGGGCGGGGCTGTTCAGCTCTGGTTTGTTCTAGAATGTTTTAACATTTAACATTCTGCCTAGGTCTTCTCCTGCAAGCAGGGACATATACCCACACGTTCAGTGATTAAGAGCCGCCGTGTCGGTCCATGGATAAGAGAAATATGTTTTTATGTACATTATTGTATGTCCACCTCACCATTATTATTTTGAGTTCTTTCAGTGGAGTCACGTTTGGGTATTCTTTCTTGAATTTAGTTTCATAGAAACGTACTCGGCAGCGCTCCTAGATTTAGCGCTGCATTTTTCACCTTTATATCCTTATCGCAATACTATCTTATTATTTATGTCAGCAGCTTTACTCCTCTTCAGTTTTTTTCACTAGTAGCGCAATTTTTCCCCATTTTTTTGAGTAAAAGCATGATGTGGCTAGTCATACAAAGCCTAATCTTGTTAAAAGGTTAAATATATATATATATATATATATATATATATATATATATATATATATATAAATATAAATAATGGTAAAAAACATGCATGAAACTCATCAAATGGTGAAATAATGTGATGAGTGGACTGCGAAAGCCAATAATTTTACAATTCATAGCTCCTCTATTTATAGTGTATTACCAGCAAAAGCTTGCCCTTCGTTTTCATTACTTTTACATTGAATATTGCAGCCAGTCATACCTAGCCAAACTAACATCCCATGGGAAAACCGTAGAGCCTCATGCACACTGGGCATTTTTACAGCTGCTGTTTTGGGCATCAGGCTTTTTTTTTTTAAACTGCCTCTAAACACCCCTGCATGTTATCCAATGTGTTCATGCACACATAGGATGACATGCATTAAAAGGATTTAAGATACATTAAAGTGAAAAAAAAAACACTCCTTCCTAACCAGAGCAATTTTTACAATTAGATTTTTGGCGCCATTGCGGACAGATTGGAGACTTTTGTCACATTTTTGGGACCATTGACATTTATAGAGTGATCAGTGCTATAAATATGCACTTATTACTGTATAAATGTCACTAGCAGGGAAGGGGTTAATGCTAGGGGGCGATCAAGGGGTTAAGTGCGTGTTCCCAATTCTGTGGGGAGGGGAGTGTCTGGGAGAGATGACAGATCGTGGTTTCTACTTTGTAGAAACACACACACAATCTGTCTTCTCTCCTCTGACAGCACAGGGATTTGTGTGCACACACACACACACACACACACAAATTCCTGTGCTGGCGCTCGTGCACGCGATTGTGCGTGGCCGGCCACGCGCATCGAGTTCCCCGCTGTGTAGTGGGTGCCCACGCGTGCCTCCGCTGGCGCTCACACGCCCTCTGGCGGCTCTCCGGTTAAGGACGCTGGCGGCCCCGCTCCTTAAAGCTACAGTCCAGCATTTCTAAAGCAGTTTTTAGCTGTCTAGTGTGCATGAAGCCCAAGAGTTGTGCCTCGAGCAACACGTGACTATAAAAATAATCCATGCTAAACATTACATTCATTCAAAAACTAGTCAATGAAAATACAGCACAAAAATCTAGCACTTACTTTAGAGGCTTGTATTTTATTTCATCCACTTGAATCCCAAATAACTCTTGTGCTGCATGTTTAAATATGTGTTCTAGATATCCACCTGATCCCCCTCCTTCATGTCCCACTGGCTCGTCGTCCATCACAGAGGTGAATCTATACAGAGAAAATATTGGTCAATAAAATTCAAAAGCTTCATTAAACTTTGAGACTCCACTATCAAAAGAAGACACTCAGGAGATAATGAAAGTCTGTTGGTCGGACAGGGAAGACTACGAGGATATCTTGTACCCAACCTGTTGCCCAGCCGACAGTTGATAGAAGATCTCAAAAATAAAATAAAATCCCAAAAAGGAATAAAAAAATATCTTCAGGAGACTGGTTCCGAAGAGACCCACGTCCTCATCCTCTGCTAGGCAGAAAAAAAACGGAGGCTGCTGGCTGCAGGTAGGAGGGTTATGTCTGGAGGGACCGCCCCCTGGGCGGGGCTGTTCAGCTCTGGTTTTGGAATGTATGTTGTAACATCTAACATTCTGCCTAGTCTTCTCCTATGAGCAGGGACATAAACCCACTCGTCAAGTATGAAGAGGCTGTGTCAGTCCATGGACGGTAAGAGAAATGATGTTTTATGATCTTAGAGCTTGGGTCTATGAACAGCTTATCCGGTCTTGGACTTTGGACATGTCAAACACACCAAAAAACTATCTAAATACTTTGGGTGTGCGATATGTCCTTTTCTGCACTTCCCTGCCCACATTTACTGGCAAATTCCGGCTGTTATTTTGACAGCAAGGACTTGTTTGCTATCATAGAATGTCTGAAGAAGAGTCAAGAATTGAAAATTAAAAAAACAAAAAACACACAACACACACACACACTAAGCCAGTGTTTCTCAACTCCAGTCCTCAAGGCGCCCCAACAGGTCATGTTTTCAGGATTTCCCTCAGATGAAACAGCTGTGGGAATTACTAAAGCAGTTAAACTGATCAAATAACCTGTGCAAAACAATAGAGAGCCTGAAAACATGACCTGTTGGGGCGCCTTGAGGACTGGAGTTGAGAAACACTGCACTAAGCTTTGCTATATAGCCTCTTGTTAACCCTAATCAGACCAAAAGAACTTCTTCCTTCCCTTAGCTATTTTGCTACAATTTTTTTTTTGTTTTTAGGCTTTAAATGCTCTAGTACACTGAGAACATACAGGTGTGAGAACTAAAAACCGGTAAAGCAACATCTGTGGATTGTTAACATACAGGTTCAAATTATATATGCCAACATACACCTGTCATAGAAAAAAATATTAAAGCTACCATTTCTTTAGTTTCCTTCTCAAAATGCTGGTTGTCTGGCTGTCATTCTGACAATTTGGCAGCTACTGAGTCTTGGATCCAAATTAAGCATAGAGATAGAAATAAAAAAAAACTTCTCGGACTCATGTGCCACATGTTTTTCTTGGCCTGCCACTCAGATGTAGGGGGGAGGCAGATGCAGGTAGTCAGCTAGCCTTGTCAGGAGTAGTGAATATTGAGAATTGCCTCTACAATAAATATTGAAGTAGGAGAGGGTGCCATCATCCCGAATGGACTAAATAGGAAGAAAATGGGGATATATATAGGGATAACTCCTAACTCCCTTATCACCCAATGAAAGGTTGGGACTATTGCGACACCCATGCACAGCATAGATATAAAGTTTAAAACATTTTATTTAAGAACAGTACAAATCAAAACAATGATTAATACAGAAAACATAATACATTACAATACATTAACATAATACACTACATTAACATAATACATGAAAAAGAAGAATATTTATAAACTCTACAGGTGTGCAGAGGTGCGATACTGATGCGATAGACGATTCCCCGACATGTTTCGCGGTGTATACCGCTTCTTCTGGAGGCGTCACATAACAGTACAGTCTATAATGTAATCAATAAACTTGGTGTAAATACACTGTCATAATTGTTTGAAGAACAATAGTGTAGGAGTAAAGGGTAATGAACATATACAGACCTGGCTAACCAGTTTGATCAAAAAAAGACCAAAAAATGCGTAGCAAGCTGAAGCACCTTGAGGGGGGTGCTACCCCCTGGGACGGGCACGAGAGGATTGGGATGGCACTGAAAGATTAATAACACAACATGAGTTGGAACCTAATTATGTGAAAAGGGGGGGGGGGGGGAAAGGGGAGAAAACATGGTGGAGAGAGAAAAGAAAAAAGGGGGGGGAGGGAGGGGGAGAAAGGGGAAAGAGTGAGGGAAAAAAAAGAGGGGGAGGGGGGAAAAGAGGAGGAATGTTGTGACGAAATGGAACGGAGACTAGTGAAAAGAAAAAAGGAAAGTGGTGTAAAGGGATAAGACATGGTGGGACAGGGAGAAAAATATAATGTAATACATTTATATATATATTATATTATATATATATATATATATATATATATATATATATATATATATATATATGCTATGGTCGGCCAAAAGGGCCGTACAAGTAAGAGAGATAATAAAGGGAGAGAACAAGGAGAGTGGGAGAATGGTAGGGGGGGAAGGTGAACAAAGGAGTGAATGGTGGGGAAGTAGTGAGGTAATTGTGGGTGAAAAACAGTGATAAGGAACTAATGGCTACAGAATGCAAGTGCTCGGGGGGGAAGAAAAATCAAAAGGACCAACCCTGTGGTGTACAAGAACCTCAAATAGCCGGGACAAATTGCAAACAGTTGAATGGGTCACAGTTGGTAAATGGGGCACCGCTTTTAGGGATCGGGATGGCCTGGTAAGCGCTTAATATGCAGGCATTATCCGTCTATAGCCGTAAGTGAACCCAAGCAGAGGGCGAACAAGCCTTGCAGTATTGCAGATTGCAGTTACAGATCTATAGAAGGCAAGGTAAACAGGATTGTTGGATTGCTAAATAGCACTGAAATTAGTTTCTCTCAAGGGTCCCCCCCCTAAGCAAAAGTATTGGGGGGGGGGGGCAGGTGCACATGAATAGGTGAACCTGAGGATAAGGTCCCTGAATCTGTAAAATAGGATTTTTATAACAGCTTACCTGTAAAATCCTTTTCTTAGGAGTACATCACGGGACACAGAGCGACATAGTCATTACTAATGGGTTATATAGATACCGTCAGGTGCTGGCACTGGCAACTTCCAAAACCGGAAGTACCCTCCCCTATATAAGCCCCTCCCATCCGGGAGCACCTCAGTTTTGTAGCAAAGCAATAAGTGTCCCCAAAGAGGGGCGGGAGCTCTGTGTCCCGTGATGTACTCCTAAGAAAAGGATTTTACAGGTAAGCTGTTATAAAAATCCTATTTTCTTTCTCGTACATCACGGGACACAGAGCGACATAGTCATTACTAATGGGATGTCCTAAAGCAATGCCCAATGAGGGGGGGGATACACCATATATAAGCTGAGCGCTATCAGACATGAGGATCTTTTGCGGCCTGCAACACACTGCGCCCAAAGGCGACATCCTCCTGACTTCTAACGTCCACCTGGTAGAACCTAGTAAACGTGTGAACTGAAGACCACGTTGCGGCCTTACAGATTTGAGCCAGGGAGGCCTGGTGATGCACTGCCCATGAAGTTCCAACTGCTCTCGTGGAGTGCGCTCTAACTTTGAACGGAGGCGGTCTCCTTCTCAAGCCATAAGCTTGCATAATGACCTGTCGAATCCACTTGGCTAAAGTAGATTTTGACGCTGCCTGACCCTTTCTGGGGCCTTCCGGCAGAATAAACAAAGTATCCGTTCTGCGAATCTGAGCAGTGGCTTTTAGATAAGCTTTAACTGCTCTTACTACATCCAAAGAATGCAATAACTTTTCCTCTACCGAAGTAGGTTTGTGGAAAAAAGAAGGAAGAACCACATCTTGGTTCAAATGAAACCTCGATACCACCTTAGGAAGAAAGGCTGGATGAGGACGTAACACTACTCTGTCCTTATGGATAACCAGATATGGCTCCTTACAGGACATAGCTGCTAATTCCGATACTCTTTTAGCCGAACAAATGGCTACTAGAAAAATCAATTTCCTGGTGAGAAGCACCAAGGAAATATGCTGTAATGGTTCAAATGGTTGTTTCTGTAGAACCGACAGAACCAAGTTTAGATCCCATGGACATATGGGAATATTAACCGGAGGACTAATACGCATCACTCCTTGTATAAAGGCTTTGACTAGTGAATGCGAAGCCAAGGGCCTTTGAAAAAATATTGACAAGGCCGAAATCTGACCCTTGATAGTACTCAAGGCAAGCTTCCTATCTACAGCCCACTGTAGGAAGTCCAGAATCCTACCTATTACGTACTTATGTGGATGCCATTTCTTGGCCTCACACCACGCGATGTACGCCTTCCAGATTCTATAGTAGATCTGCCTGGATACCGGCTTCCTGGCATTGATCATGGTAGATACCACAGCATTAGAGAGCCCTCTCTTTTTTAGAATGTGGGCTTCAATAGCCAGGCCGTCAAACCTAGGGCTGGTAAGGAAGGGTGGTATATCGGTCCTTGCGAAAGCCGGACGACGTGGGAGAGTCCAAGGACTCCCCACTGAAATTTTACAATCTCCGCGTACCACGCTCTTCGGGGCCACGCTGGAGCCACCGGTTTCTTTTCTACCCTGATTCTGCGGAGTAATCGAGGTAACCATTGTGGCGGTGTGAATGCATATATCAGCTTGAACTGATCCCAAGGGAACACTAGGGCATCCGAGCCGCAAGCTAGGGGATCCCTTGTCCGAAAGACAAACCTGTCCCCCTTTGCGTTGAATCTGGATGCTAGAAGATCTACATCCGATGTTCCCCACCGCTGACATATTGTCCAGAAAACCTCGGGGTGAAGGGACCCTTCCTCTGGGCCTAATTGCTGGCGACTTAGAAAGTCCGCCTTCCAATTCTCCACTCCTGGAATGAATACCGCAGATATGGCTGGGACATATTTTTCTGCCCATTTCAGGATGTAATTTACTTCCCTCTGGGCTGCACGACTCCTGGTGCCCCCCTGATGATTGATATATGCCACTGCTGTGGCATTGTCTGATTGCATTCTGACAGGGGACCCTTGGAGTTTGGATGTCCATGCTACTAGGGCATACCGGGCTGCTCGTATCTCTAAGAGATTGATGGTCAGGGCCTTTTCTGCATCCGACCATCTGCCCTGGAGAGACTATTGCTCCAGTACTGCTCCCCAGCCTATAAGGCTGGCATCTGTAGTGACCACCTTCCAAGAAATCGGACTGAAGGATTTCCTTTTTTCCAGATTCTGGGGAACCAACCACCAACGGAGGCTCTTGCGAACGGAAGGGGACAAGGACATTGTAAGTCTAGGGCCTGAACTTTTTTGTTCCAGGCTGACAGTATGGCCCCTTGCAAATTCCTTGAATGGAATTGACTGTAGGGTACTGCTTCGAATGATGCCACCATTTTTCCCAGCAGCCTCATATACAGGCGTATGGACGGCTGTCTTTTTTGTACCCACTAAGTGGATCAAATCTTTCAAAGACAACACCTTTCCTCGAGGCAAGAATATTTTTCTCTGGCCTGAATCCAACCTTAGCCCCAAGTATTCCAGACTTTTGACTGGTTTTTAGGGCTGACTTGTCTCGGTTGATAATCCAACCGTGAGATTCCAGATACTTGATCGTCTTGTGAACGACCACGTCTAGTTTTTTCACCGAGTGGTCTATCAGCAACAAGTCATCCAGATATGCCATTATCATTACACCTTGTGTTCTTAGATTGGCCAATAAAGGGCCAGAATTTTTGTAAACACTCGTGGTGCTGTGGCCAAACCGAAGGGTAAGGCTCTGAACTGAAAATGGCGCCCTTCTACTGCAAAGCGTAGAAATTTTTGGTGGACTGGAAAGATGGGAATGTGCAAATAAGCATCTTTGATGTCGATCGTGGCTAACCAATCCTCCCCTTGTAGGGCAGTGGCCACCGATCGGATCGACTCCATCGGAAAGTCCTGATATACAGGAATTTGTATAGCCCTTTTAGAATTAATATGGGCCTCCCGTCCGCGTTTGCTTCGGGACTGTAAAGAGGTTTGAGTAAAACCCGAACCCTCATTCTTCCAGGGGAACTTCCATAATTACTCCTTGGAGCAATAGTTGTTCTAGTGCCAACAGGAGGGACTCTCTCTTCCGGGGATCCCTTGGCACGTTTGACCTCAAAAATGGGAAGGAGGAGAGTCTTTTAACTCCAAACTGTATCCCAAACCTACTGCGGAGAGCACCTATCTGTCTTGATCGTGTCCCGCCAGGTCTCTTGCGAACAACTGGAGTCCTCCCCCCACCCGACTGAGTGGGGGCTTCATGAATTTAACTTTGGGGGAGGTTTTGTACCTCCCCTGACCCAGGGTTTCTCATTACCCTGCTACTGTCCCTGTTTTTTACCCCCGGGATTTGACCGAGGAGGCCGTCGGAACTGTTACACAGCCGATGCCCCAGGGACTGGAGAAGCAGGCCTCTTAAAGAGGGACCTCTAACTCTGCTTTTAACCGGCAAGAGCGTATTTTTACCGCTGGAAATTTTCTGGATATTTGTCCAGGTTTTCCCTGAATAAGCGTTCACCATGAAATGGGACGCTAACCAGCCATTCTTTACAGGGAGCTTCAGCAGACCAGTTTTTGAGCCATAGGAGCCTACGCATATGTACTATAGACAGCGTAAGGCGGGAGGCCTGATGGACTGAATCCTCTATGGCGTCAACCGCAAAGCCTAAGGCTCTAGGTAGATCAGCTAGGGCAAAGCCTGCTGATCTGTCAAGTCCCTCAAGACCTGTTTCAACTGATCCTTCACTGCTTAGCAGACCCCAATAGCTGCTACTGCTGGTTGTATCACCAAGCAGATTTTCATAAGGACTCCAATCTTTTATCTATTGGGTTCTTGAACATTTGGACATTATCCACTGGACATGTCAGTGATTTATACATACAAGAGATGGCTGCGTCCATTGTAGGGACCTTCCATTTTTTTTTTTTTTTTTGATGAACTTATCCTCCATGGGATAGACCACCGGAAATCTCTTGGGGGAATAAATATTTTCTCAGGACGTTCCCAATCCTGGTAAATGAGCCCTTTCAGTAAAGGGTGAAGTGGGAAAGAACAAACAGTCTGGGGGCTTCTAGCGACCCCAACGAGGATACAGTAGTGGTTGATGGTTCCGCAAGGTGCATTTTTAAATGCTGATCGGACCATGTTAGTCAGAGACTGAACCCATAATCTTTCAGCTTGAGATGTTGAGAAAAGGTTCCCCCACTGTTGATTCCTCTATAACAGAATCAACCTTATCCTGATCCCCTTCAGGCAGGTCGATCCCTGTATGGGACTGTTGCTCTGCTAACAGGCATTCTGAAGGAGGAGACGGAGATCGGGCGTGCTTTCCCTGACAGGGAGGCAGCGATAAATGTTGACAATCTCTCTCTAATCCTCCCAGAGCTGAGGAAAAAACCTCCTCTGTTACATACACAGGAGCAGGTGACTGAGGACAGCCACAGTACCAAGTACCCCTGCGGGGTCTCTACGGTCACTTACCTCCGAACTTCAGGGGAGACTGGTGCAGCAGGAGTATGCCCAAGATCCTCCGAGCCCGATGAGACCCCCTTCGCTTCCTGGAAGATTCAGTTCCGGAGCTTCTGGACGGCATATTCCTAAGCCTAAAGCTGAGGTATTCCAGCCGTAATACACCACTTTTACTGAGAATAGTCTAGCACAATTGCTGCTATATCACAGTTGGTGTCTACTAATGTGCCTTTCTAGGGGATGCCTGTATCAACCGCTTGCTGTATGCCTTTAAATGTTGCCAGCTCTGTCTCTGTACTTCATAGCCAGCTCACTACAATATTGTGGTTTTTTTAAACTGCTGGGACGCCCGCACATGCGCAGAAGCGCTGCGGCGCGCACAGAGCGTCATCCCCCAGGCTCCGCCCCCTTTCCCGGCTCACCTCTATATATAGAGGCGCGTGCACGCGCGCGGGCACGTGCGCCTTCGGCGCTAATTTCAAATATGGTAACAAGGGACAGGAGCCAGGGCCCCTCTTTGCCGCAGGCCGGGGGATGGACGAGCACTGCAACATGGCAGAGGAAGCAGTTTCCTATAAGAGAACTCACCATCTGCCTGGACTTTGCTCTGCTGAGAAGAAGCTAGTCCACATGACAAGAAAACATTCCACAGCGGCCTCTAGTGGACAAACACAGGTACCGCAGTCTAATATATTAAATATATATATATATATAAAAAAAAATTTTTTTTTTTTTTTTCTTGACCACCATTAAAAATTATTACATTTTTTTAGTAGTTACAGGCATGCACAGAATTTTGCGGGAATACCATTAGGTAACAGACAGAAAGACAAATTAGGCTTGGGGGTCCCCCAATAGAACCAAGTTCCTGGGGGCCCCCACTTACCTGTTCCCCGCCGCAGGACTTTGTTTGGTCCACAAAAGCCCAAACTTCACCTATCACGGCAGGCATTGTAATCAAACCTTCAGGGACCGGGTTCCCAAGGATTCCACTCCCCTGGACCTGTATAGCACCCTGCACAGAAAACATCTTGGTCGTGGGTATGACCAGAGCTCTGGATCCCAGGGTCCAGCTCTCCTAAGAGAAGCATTACAGGCAAAACCTTGCTCTTCTCTGCAAGGCCCGGGTACCGACCGTTTAGCTATGAAGCTTTTTTGGTCGGATCCGGAATAGCTTACTGAGGCCCAAAAGAACCTGTACGCAAGCTCAGTGAAAAACACATGTTTCTTCTTGGCCAACACCTTAGACACTGGCAAAAAACTGAGGTGCTCCCGGATGGGAGGGGCTTATATAGGGGAGGGTACTTCCGGTTTTGGAAGTTGCCAGTGCCAGCACCTGACGGTATCTATATAACCCATTAGTAATGACTATGTCGCTCTGTGTCCCGTGATGTACGAGAAAGAAATATGGATATCATTCTTACCTTGAACCAAAGGCATGTAAGCATGTCCCGGATGATGGCCGTCCATAACAAGAGGCGGGTCTCGCTCGCCTCTTGTATCCTCCAAACAGCAGGCGTCATCACGCCGCCGGCTGCCGTCGGCATTGGGCGACGCCTGTGTCCGCCGGTCCCAAGGCGCATGCGTCAGACATACAATCCACGCACGCGCCCTGGCCCCCGCTCATGGGCTGAAAGCCTCAATGCGGGGAAGAAGACAGGGGCGGTGCGAGAGGCCAGGGGCGGGTGCGTTTTGGTCCTCTTTTTTTGATCAAACTGGTCAGCCAGGTCTGTATATGTTCATTACCCTTTACGCCTACACTATTGTTCTTCAAACAATTATGACAGTGTATTTACACCAAGTTTATTGATTACATTATAGACTGTACTGTTATGTGACGCCTCCAGAAGAAGCGGTATACACCGCGAAACATGTCGGGGAATCGTCTATCGCATCAGTATCGCACCTCTGCACACCTGTAGAGTTTATAAATAATCTTCTTTTTCATGTATTATGTTAATGTAGTTTGTGTATTAATCATTGTTGTTGTTTTGATTTGTACTGTTCTTAAATAAAATGTTTTAAACTTTATATCTATGATGTGCATGGGTGTCGCAATAGTCCCAACCTTTCATTGGGTGATAAGGGAGTTAGGAGTTATCCCTATATATATCCCCATTTTCTTCCTTGTCAGGAGTAGTGAAACCAGACAGCCAAGGCAGTTAGCATTGTCAGAAGGATGGGAGCAAAAGAAGGCTCCTCATTTTGTTTCCAAATTTATTTTATGCTGCCTGCCCCCACATTATTACTACTGCTGTTAGCAACAGCTTTGTCATGGCACCAAAGCAACAAGTGTAAATGTGCATAAGAAGCAGATAGGAATAGAAGCACTGTCTAATGTATTAAAAAAAAAAAAAAAAAAACTCACTCTGTATCAAGTGGACAGGGATTCACATCTGCTAAAGACATTTCTTCTTGTTCCAACATTCGCAGAACTTCCCCTGCAACGAAACATCGGTCTTAAATGTCTAACAAATAAAGGATTTAAGAAACTACGTTACAAACCAGCACTCTAAAGTAAAAGCAAGATAAATCACTCACCAGTTGTAATGACGCTATCTACATCTCGGGTCTCATATTCCTGGTTAAAGAAGTCTGGTCTAGAAGCCTCTAGCTTTTTGTCATAACACGGCATCACTGTCACATGGTAGATCTGATTTGGCTTTAGGTTCTGTGTTGATTAAAATAAAAAGAAAGGAAAATCAGTAAGTTGAAATAAATTTTATCAGATAATCAATGTTACACTGTTACTAAAAAGGCAAACAAAAAATATATATAAAACATGGTGTTTGTCTGCTTTGTGCAATGGCACAGAGCATCCCCAAAAGCTCCTCTTCTGGTGTCCCACACGGGTGATTTTGGCTCCTCCTCTTGTGTGTGCGCTCGCTCCATAGACACACAGCGGGCTTAGCCCCACCCCCCACTTCCTCCTCACTAATTGATTGACGGCAGCAGAAGCCAAAGGCTCCTGCTGCTGCCCGAGTCCCTGTGTGAAGATGGAGAGCAGGAGGAAGAGATGCAGCCGTGCACAGCACTGGATCTCCTCTCTTACCCTTCACACAGGGAAGGGGGAGGACAGAAAGCTTTAAAATGTTTGCCTTAATGCAGGGAATGCATGAAGGTAAAAAAGCCATTAAAGTCTGATATGCCGAAACATTTGTCTGATAATGTCAAGTTTCCTACCTGTGTCTGTGCAAAGTGACTTTTGATCAGGGATCCCATGACTTGCTGTGGTGACTTGGTGACACTGATGTATGGGATGATTAAAGAGCCATGTGTTTTTTCAGCATAACAAATCCAGCCTGAAAAAAAAAAAAAAGCAAGAATGTATTTTTCATATCTGCATACAAAGTTTCAAGGGTGAGAACTCCCTTAACCAGTCTAGTGGAACTCCTGTTAAGATGGGTCATTGGTATATTGACAGTGGGAAACAGACCCCTGGATAACAAATTGCCTCTTAAAAGGGGAATGTTCAGAGGGGCCCTGGACTATTTAGGGTCCTTCCATTGCTTAAGAGGAACTGCAGTCTGCTCACATAATTTGTAATAAAAACATATTTGACATTCTGAAGCTTCCCTCCAACCACTTTGCATATTTATATATAACGCATACCATACACTGATTCTGTACTTGCCAAATATGCTGCAGAAATCTCCCTCCACTGAGTCTGGCTGCAGCCATTTTAACTGTGGACAGCTGAAGTTGCTTCCTGTTCACTTCCTGGATTTACATAGACACACACTTCCAGCTCTGCAGCTCTTATTGGCCATAATATAACTCAGCCCCCCTTCTCTTCCTGGAACTCTCGATCTCTCTCTCTCTCTAGAGATCGAGAGAGAGAGATCGAGATCGAGAGAGCTGTGCATGATGTCATACGCCTTGCCTTTTTTTTCTCCAGACAAGACACAGGACGTGGGCTGTATTAGGTAAAAAACGCACAATCTAATCCTAGGGTTCTCTTTTTTTGTGTTGGACCGTGTCCACCCCAACCCCATGGGTGGAGATATCAACAAAATCATCTTACAAAGAGAACCAAGGAGGATCCACCGCCTTAATGCCACCTCACCTTTAAACCACTTTTCCCCGGTTTCGTTTCTGGGGGTTGTGAGCTCCTTCTGTAATGTCATAGGGAGCATCATTTCTATATTTCCTACATGCATATTGACACTCCTTTGTCTGACCTTGAGTAGCCAGCCCAGTTCATTTTTCCCCTCTACATCATATCTAAGCTCACTCCCTTCCCTATATTTCTTACTTTTTTCTTTTGCATTTCCTTTATCCGTTTTTTTCCCTCCCCAGACAGAGTTGCTGTGACCTTTTTATGACCCCTGTGGTGCAGTTTCTGGCTGTCCCCATTATGCATGTCGCCTGACAAGTGAGGACTGTCCCCAGCTCCGGGCAGTCCTTTTTAGGCAGCAGTTGTCACCGCGCATGTGCGGAGACTTCCTGCTGCACCCGTGGCCTCCCGGCTGTGTCTTTGCGCCGGAGGGTCCACCCCAACCATGCCTGGCCCCTTCCTCAGGCCGGGCTTCTGCAAAGGTTCCGACCACAATGAGTAGGATGTAGTTTAGTACACATCATTTAGGTAATCAACTTCTCTTTTTATACAGCCCAGTGCCCGATGGTGTTCTCTTACATTTGGTGCTGGGTCTGTATTCTGGGAAGATGCATGCACAACTACAGCAATAATAAAAAGGTCAGTCTTTTGTGATACCCTAGTAGAACCTTCATGCTGCTGTGCACTCCCCCAAAGATTTTTGTCTTCAGATTTACCAAAATCATATAATATGAGGTCAAACCTTAAGAGTTTCAATTTGTATGCAATCAGGCAGGCCTTTGCACTACATGGTTTTGGTAAATCTGAAGACAAAAATCTGCAGAAAATCTAATAGCTTGTATGTGGTCTTACTTCTCTGACTCACTGGTCTTTTGTGCACACTGTTGACTTTTTTCCATTAGCTCACAACCAGAAAAAAAGTAGAACCTTTATATTCTGACCCTTTATTTACAGGCCACTCCTACATCCTCCCTCCTGGCTGCTTCCTGTCAGCCTATCTGAACCCCCTACTTCTGGGTGGGTCCTTGTGGCATTGCATCCTGGGTGCGGAGGTTTTCTGCCCCCCCTTCCACAATCAGATCTACCAGTCACCCCAGCTCCATCTGAAGTTACTTTTGTGTTTTTCTAGTATTTCAGATTCTTTGACTGCAACATTGTATAATATATTATATATAAAAAAAAAAAAAAATTGTTGATATCTATTGTTACCTATGTTAATTTACTATTATTGTCTCATAGAATTTGTGTACCCCTAAAAAAGAACCCCAAAAGAAGGATTCACTCCAAAACATGTCGGTTACAATGGGGGACCCCTTTAGCCAGCTCTTGTTCAGGCTGCTATTTCAGGGTATTCCCCACTGTCGTGGGTACTTTTCCTCTATACATGTAGATGTTTACTTCGCTATGTTGTATCATCTTTTATGAATTTACTTGAATTTGTAATCATAATAAAATTGGTGACCAGCCTTATTTTTACGGCTTGCCTCTTTACTGCCTTAAAGTTCCTGAGGGGTTTCCCTTTCTGCTGCTATTTGCATGCAGTTTTTGTAGTTCTAAGCTGGCATACAGGGCTTACATTTTTTGTCAGTTTTTAAATCTCCTGTAGATGACAGTATAACCTGACTGTCTCTGAACGCCTGCATCCCTCAATGAATGAAAAAGAAAAGAGGCATAGATATAAGTAACGACCATGATATGTGATCATTTTTATTCAAAGACGACATTTTTAGGTCTACCTGGGCAGGCGGAGGCCAGC
Organism: Rana muscosa; assembly: GCA_029206835.1. NCBI lineage: Eukaryota > Metazoa > Chordata > Amphibia > Anura > Ranidae > Rana > Rana muscosa. The sequence continues at coordinate 348,264,454 of CM055117.1, read as the reverse complement.
ATTGGAAGGGCTTTCTTATCTTCTTGCTGTCTATTGTATCTCTTTATAAACTCTTGCTGACTCTCCAACAAGCTGAAGTTTCTGGAGAAGCTTGTGTCAAAAACACGGTAAACACCTACCAAAAAAAAAAAAAAAAAATGCAATAAACTCCTGTGCATTCACATAATGTAACAGACCTCTTATCAAATAGCACAGTTTTGCACATTTGTTTTACAGTAATAATATATATTATAAACATAATGACTCACAATCATAGAAATCAAAATTTTAAACAGTGGTTTTACAATAAAAAATAGGATTTTTATAACAGCTTACCTGTAAAATCCTTTTCTTGGAGTACATCACGGGACACAGAGCGGCATAGTCATTACTATGTGGGTTATATAGTTTACCTTCAGGTGCTGGCACTGGCAACTTCCAAACCGGAAGTACCCTCCCCTATATAAGCCCCTCCCATCCGGGAGCACCTCAGTTTTGTAGCAAAGCAATAAGTGTCCCCAAAAGAGGGGTGGGAGCTCTGTGTCCCGTGATGTACGCCAAGAAAAGGATTTTACAGGTAAGCTGTTATAAAAATCCTATTTTCTTTCTCGTACATCACGGGACACAGAGCGGCATAGTCATTACTATGTGGGATGTCCTAAAGCAATGCCCAATGAGGGGGGGGGGGGGGGTACACCATACATAAGCTGAGCGCTATCAGACATGAGGATCTTTTGCGGCCTGCAACACACTGCGCCCAAAGGCGACATCCTCCTGACTTCTAACGTCCACCTGGTAGAACCTAGTAAACGTGTGTACTGAAGACCATGTTGCGGCCTTACAGATTTGAGCCAGGGAGGCCTGGTGATGCACTGCCCATGAAGTTCCAACTGCTCTCGTGGAGTGCGCCCTAACTTTGAACGGAGGCGGTCTCCTTCTCAAGCCATAGGCTTGCATTATGACCTGTCGAATCCACTTGGCTAAAGTAGATTTTGACGCTGCCTGACCCTTTCCGGGGCCTTCCGGCAGAATAAACAAAGTATCCGTTCTGCGAATCTGAGCAGTGGCTTTTAGATAAGCTTTAACTGCTCTTACTACATCCAAAGAATGTAATAACTTTTCCTCTACCGAACTAGGCTTGGGGAAAAAAGAAGGAAGAACCACATCTTGGTTCAAATGAAACCTCGATACCACCTTAGGAAGAAAGGCTGGATGAGGACGTAACACTACTCTGTCCTTATGGATAACCAGATATGGCTCCCTACAGGACATAGCGGCTAATTCCGACACTCTTTTAGCCGAACAAATGGCTACTAGAAAAATCAACTTCCTGGTGAGAAGAACCAGGGAAATATGCTGTAATGGTTTAAATGGTTGTTTCTGTAGAACCGACAGAACCAGGTATAAGTCCCATGGACATATGGGAATATTAACCGGAGGGCTAATACGCATAACTCCTTGTATAAAGGCTTTGACTAGTGAATGCGAAGCCAAGGGCCTTTGAAAAAATATTGACAAGGCCGAAATCTGACCCTTGATAGTACTCAAGGCAAGCTTCCTAACTACAGCCCACTGTAGGAAGTCCAGAATCCTACCTATTACGTACTTACGTGGATGCCATTTCTTGGCTTCACACCAGGCGATGTACGCCTTCCAGATTCTATAGTAGATCTGCCTGGATACCGGCTTCCTGGCATTGATCATGGTAGATACCACAGGATTAGAGAGACCTCTCTTTTTTAGAATGTGGGCTTCAATAGCCAGGCCGTCAAACCTAGGGCTGGTAAGGAAGGGTGGTATATCGGTCCTTGCGAAAGCAGGTCCGGACGATGTGGGAGGGTCCAAGGACTCCCCACAGACATCTTTACAATCTCCGCGTACCATGCTCTTCGGGGCCACGCTGGAGCTACCAGAATCACTGGTTTCTTTTCTACCCTGATTCTGCGGAGTAATCGAGGTAACAATTGTGGCGGTGGGAATGCATATATCAGCTTGAACTGATCCCAAGGGAACACTAGGGCATCCGAGCCGCAAGCTAGGGGATCCCTTGTCCAAGAGACAAACCTGTCCACTTTTGCGTTGAATCTGGATGCTAGCAGATCTACATCCGGTGTTCCCCACCGCTGACATATTGTCCGGAAAACCTCGGGATGAAGGGACCATTCCCCTGGGCATAATTGTTGGCGACTTAGAAAGTCCGCCTTCCAATTCTCCACTCCTGGAATGAATACCGCAGATATGGCTGGGACATATCTTTCTGCCCATTTCAGGATGCAATTTACTTCCCTCTGGGCTGCACGACTCCTGGTGCCACCCTGATGATTGATATATGCCACTGCCGTGGCATTGTCCGATTGAATTCTGACAGGGGACCCTTGGAGTTTGGATGTCCATGCTACTAGGGCATACCGGGCTGCTCGTATCTCTAAGAGATTGATGGGCAGGGCCTTTTCTGCATCCGACCATCTGCCCTGGAGAGACCATTGCTCCAGTACTGCTCCCCAGCCTATAAGGCTGGCATCTGTAGTGACCACCTTCCAAGAAATCGGACTGAAGGCTTTCCCTTTTTCCAGATTCTGGGGAACCAACCACCAACGGAGGCTCTTGCGAACGGAAGGGGACAAGGACATTGGTAAGTCTAGGGCCTGAACTTTTTTGTTCCAGGCTGACAGTATGGCCCTTTGCAAATACCTTGAATGGAATTGACCGTAGGGTACTGCTTCGAATGATGCCACCATTTTTCCCAGCAGCCTCATGCACAGGCGTATGGATGGCTGTCTTTTTGTACCCACTAGGTGGATCAAATCTCTCAAAGACGACACCTTTTCTTGAGGCAAGAAAATCTTTCTCTGGTCTGAATCCAGCCTTAGCCCCAAGTATTCCAGACTTTTGACTGGTTTTAGGGCTGACTTGTCTCGGTTGATAATCCAACCGTGATATTCCAGATACTCGATTGTCTCGTGAACAACCACTTCTAGTTTTTCCACTGAGTGGTCTAGCAGTAACAAGTCATCTAGATATGCCATTATCGTTACACCTCATGTTCTTAGATTGGCCAATAATGGGGCCAGAATTTTTGTGAACACTCGTGGTGCTGTGGCCAGACCGAAGGGTAAGGCTCTGAACTGAAAATGGCGCCCTTCTACCGCAAAGCGTAGAAATTTTTGGTGGACTGGAAAGATAGGAATGTGCAAATAAGCATCTTTGATGTCGATCGAGGCTAACCATTCCTCCCCTTGTAGGGCAGTGGCCACCGATCGGATCGACTCCATCCGGAAAGTCCTGATATGTAGGAATTTGTTTAGCCCTTTTAGATTTAATATGGGCCTCACGTCCCCGTTTGGCTTCGGGACTGTAAAGAGGTTTGAGTAAAACCCGAACCCCCATTCTTCCAGGGGAACCTCTATAATTACTGCTTGGAGCAATAATTGTTCTAGTGCCAACAGGAGGGATCCTCTCTTCTGGGGATCCCTTGGCACGTTTGACCTTATAAAATGGGGAGGAGGGGAGTCTTAACTCCAATTTGTATCCCAGACTTACTGCGGAGAGCACCCATCTTTCTCTGATCGTGTCCCGCCAGGTCTCTGCGAACAACTGAAGTCTTCCCCCCACCCGATTGAGTGGGGGCAACCCTTCATGCATTTGACTTTGGGGGAGGTTTTGTACCTCTCCTGATCCAGGGTTTCTTGTTACCCTGCAATTGTCCCTGATTTTTACCCCCGGGATTTGACCGAGGAGGCCGTCGGAACTGTTTCACAGCCGATGTCTTAGGGACTGGAGAAGCAGGCCTCTTAAAAGAGGGACCTCTAACTCTGTTTTTAACCGGCAAAAGTGTACTTTTACCGCTGGAAATTTTCTGGATATATTTGTCCAGGTCTTCCCCGAATAAGCGTTCACCATGAAATGGGAAGCTGACCAGCAATTTTTTACAGGGAGCTTCAGCAGACCAGTTTTTGAGCCACAGAAGCCTGCGCATATGTACTACAGACAGCGTAAGGCGGGAGGCCTGATGGATTGAATCCTTTATAGCGTCAACCGCAAAGCATAAGGCTCTAGGTAGATCAGCTAGGGCAAAAGCCTGCTGATCTGGCAAGTCTCTTAAGACCTGTTTCAACTGATCCTTCACTGCTTGGCAGACCCCAATAGCTGCCACTGCTGGTTGTGTCACCAAGCCTGCTGTAGCAAAAGCAGATTTTAATAAGGACTCTAATTTTTTATCTATTGGGTCCTTGAACATTTGGACATTATCCACTGGACATGTCAGTGATTTATTCACACAAGAGATGGCTGCGTCCACTGTAGGGACCCTCCATTTTTTGATGAACTTATCCTCCATGGGATAGACCACCTGAAATCTCTTGGAAGGAGTAAATATTTTATCAGGATGCTCCCAATCCTGGTAAATGAGCCCTTCCAGTAAAGGATGGATCGGAAAGGAACAAACAGTCTGGGGAGCTTTTAGCGACCCCAACGAGGAGACAGAAGTGGATGATGGCCCCGCAAGGGGCATTTTAAATGCTGATCGGACCATGTTAGTCAGGGACTGAACCCATAATCTTTCAGCATGTGATGCTGAGAATGGCTCTTCCACTGTTGATTCCTCTACAACAGAATCAACCTCATCCTGATCCCCTTCAGGTAGGTCGATCCCTGTATGGGACTGTTGCTCCGCTAACAGGCACTCTGAGGGAGGAGACGGAGATCGGGCACGCTTTCCCTGTGACAGGGAAGCAGCGATCAATGTTGACAATCTCTCTTCCAGCCCTCCCAGAGCTGAGGAAAAAACCTCCTCTGTTACATACACAGGAGCAGGTGAACTGAGGACAGCCACAGTACCAGGTACTCCTGAGGGTGCTCTACGGTCACTAACCTCTGATTCTTCAGGGGAGATTGGTGTAGCCGAAGCATGCCCAAGATCCTCAGAGCCCGATGGAGACCCCCTATGCTTCCTGGGATTTTTAGTCCCAGAGTTTTTAGACGGCATATTCCTAAGCCCAAAGCTGAGGTATTCCAGCCGAAATACACCACTTACTGACAATAGTCTAGCACAATTGCTGCTATAAAAACAGTTGGTGTCTACTAATGTGCCTTTCTATGGGGATGCCTGCATCAACCGCTTGCTGTATGCCTTTTTTAAATGTTGCCAGCTCTGTCTCTGCACTCCATAGCCAGCTCACAACACATAATTGTGCTTTTTAACATGCTGGGACGCCCGCACATGTGCAGAAGCGCTGCGGCGCGCACAGAGCGTCATCCCCCAAGCTCCGCCCCCTTTCCCAGCTCACCTCTATATATAGAGGCACGTGCGCCTTCGGCGCTCTTTTTTGAAAAAGGAAACTAGGAACAAGAGACAGGGCCCTTTTGCCGCAGGCCGGGGGATGGACGAGCATTGCAACATGGCAGAGGAAGCAGTTTCCCACAAGAGAACTCACCATCTGCCTGGACTTGCTCTGATGAAAAGAAACTAGTCCACATGACAAGAAACGTTCCACAGCGGCCTCTAGTGGATTAACACAGGTACCGCAGTCTATATATTTTTTTTTTTTTTTTTTTCTCGACCACTATTAAAATATTAAATTTTTTAGTAGTTACAGGCATGCATAAATATTTAGCGGGAATACCGTTAGGTAACAGGCAGAAAGACATATTAGGCTTGGGGGTCCCCTCAATAGAACCAAGTTCCTGAGGGGCCCCCACTTACCTTTTCCCCGCCGCAGGACTCTGTTTGGTCCACAGAAGCCCAAACTTCACCTATCACGGCAGGCATTGTAATTAAACCTTCAGGGACCGGGTTCCCAAGGATTCCACTCCCCTGGACCTGTATAGCACCCTGCACAGAAAACATCTTGGTCGTGGGTATGACCAGAGCTCTGTATCCCAGGGTCCAGCTCTCCTAAGAGAAGCATTACAGGCAAAACCTTGCTCTTCTCTGCAAGGCCCGGGTACCGACCGTTTAGCTATGAAGCTTTTTTGGTCAGATCCGGAATAGCTTACTGAGGCCCAAAAGAACCTGTACGCAAGCTCAGTGAAAAACACATGTTACTTCTTGGCCAACACCTTAGACACTGGCAAAAAACTGGGGTGCTCCCGGATGGGAGGGGCTTATACAGGGGAGGGTACTTCCGGTTTGGAAGTTGCCAGTGCCAGCACCTGAAGGTAAACTATATAACCCACATAGTAATGACTATGCCGCTCTGTGTCCCGTGATGTACGAGAAAGAAATATCCTGTGAAACAATTACAGTTGAAGCAGCTTACCTAGTGCTTTGAAAAAGGAAGTCAGTTTTTTAGCAGTTTCTGGGATGTTTAGGTTAAACTTCGCAGCCAAAGAGGCCCGAGACTGTGGTGAGATGGACACTACCACCAGCTTTTGCCGAGAGGGATCTTCTATCTGATCAGAAAGAAAAGGACAAGTAGTAAAAAATATCTGTGTATTCACGGCAAGCCAAAATAAATTATCCATATAATGCTTCCAGCAATTTCTTGGGGTGACCACACTCAGTAAACTGAGTTCTCCCTACTGATGTGACCATTTTGAGCATAGTTCGCAATAAATTTAGATAATGTTTGGTTTAACAAACTAGTCCTCAGTGCTAGTCACAGATTTTCAAGTATGAAGACATTCGTCAAAACACTAAAAATCACAATATAAGTTTGAGTCAGGGTGCGACATCAAAGCTGTGGTAAATATAACAAGGATAGTACACCGGGTTCCTCAAGATGTGCTTTTTCTTACCCTCTAAAGCTGTTTTTTTCAGGGCCCCATATTTCATTAAACAGGGTCACTTTATGTTCCTTGCATATCTCAAAGCCTCTTTTGGTGCTTTCTGGACGAACAGATTAGCCCCACTGAGGCATGCTCATTCTCTTGCATATTCAATCTTACAGCATACAGGGCCAAACTCTATACCTCCATATATAAGGCTACTTTCACACTGAAGCTGCTGGATGCGCTGACGGTATAGCGGCGCTATTTTTAGCGCCGCTATACCGTTGTTTTTGATACGATTTGCGGGCGCTAGCGGGGTGATTTTAACCCCCGCTAGCGGCCGAAAAAGGGTTAAAAACACCTGCAAAAACGCCTCTTTGCAGCGTTTTGGAGGCGCTACCCCATTGATTTCAATGGGCATGGGTGCTATAGGAGCGGTATTTTTACCGCTTCTATCGCGCCTCAAAGATGCGGCTTGCAGGAGTTTTTTTACCCTCCTGCCAGCGCACCGCTCCAGTGTGAAAGCCCGGAGCGGCTTTTTCAGGGCGCATTGCAGGCGCTATTTTTAGCGCAATAACGCCTTCAAAGCACCTCAGTGTGAAAGGGGCCCAAGGGCTTTGGAAAACATGGTGCAACAATTAGAGAAATCAATCCACTTGTGTAAAGAAGAAATATGGGACATCAAAATCTGAAAAAAGTAGTGGCAAGTCCAAAATCTTGGTGACCCTGTCCAAATGAATATCTATAATGTACTGTATTCTACAATTTTTACACCTGGTTTCTGTTAGGCCCCTTTCACACTGGGGCGGGAGGTGCGGTGGCGGTAAAGCGCCGCTATTTTTAGCGGCACTTTACCGTCGTATTTGCGGCGCTAGCGACCGAAAAAGGGTTAATACCGCCAGCAATGCGCCTCTGCAGAGGCGCATTGCAGGCGGTATAGCCGCGGTGTCCCATTGCTTTCAATGGGCAGGAGCGGTAAACACACCGCTCCTTCACCGCTCCAAAGATGCAGCTAGCAGGACTTTTGGAGCGGTCCTGCTAGCGCACCGCTCCAGTGTGAAAGCCCTCGGGCTTTCACACTGGAGAAACAGCAGCCGCTGTTTCAGGTCGGTTTGGCAGGCGCTATTTTTAGCGCAATAGCGCCTGCAAACCGCCCCAGTGTGAAAGGGGTCTTAACGTGGCTCTGCCTTTATGAACCTCTTTAGAAAAATAAGAAAAAATAAATAAAATATATAGAAATTGATTCTTGGATAATGATCTATCATCTATCTGATCTATTTGTACATTAGTTGACTTGATACAAGAATGAAACGTATGAAATAATGTGTTGTATTATGTAGGTTTGCCTTGTCCTGATGAAGCGGGCAAAACCTGAGAAATGCTTAGACAAATTTATGGGATACCTCTTTGGAATTATGTATATTATATATGGTCATGATTCCTGACCTATGTTGCCATGTTGTTTGTAAATCTGTATCCAATGTATTTTATGATTTCTGATAGACATGTATCCAAATTTTGTATGCACTAGGATTGTCATTTTTAAATTATAGGCTAGTAAATGATTATTCCCTGGTTTTAGGGAATCTGGTTTATCGTGAATAATCATGAAATTTTTCTATTTTTTGCGGTTGGTTTATTCTTTGGTCGCATGTGCTGATATGCTCTATTTTTGTATAGAGTTGGTTTTTGTTTGATCACATCATATTCTGGTGATGATCAACACTGCAACAAAATATGATTTTGTATTTGGGGATCACCAATCTAATATAAAAGTTAGGCAATATATTTGTAAATATAGTGTTAAACTGTGGTATAGGCCCACATTTATCTGATCCTCTGAACTCAATAAAGTGCATGTTTTGAAGTTCTCTTGGCAAAATCAGGAGAAATAAATAGGTTATGTGCTTCTCTCATGTTGGCAGCATCTAAGGCCAGAAAATTACAAAAAACATAGCCCATGCACATGTAATTCCTGAACTTCAATTTTAAACTAAGCTTGTTATGAGAGCTATATTATGGCTACAATGGCTGACCTCCTGAAAATTCTTGTTGCCTGATTGTCTCTAGCTCCAGTACTGCTTGATACACTGATCAAGAATAAGCATGCAAATAAAGAATGTTAGTGTAAAGTCAGAATTCTTAAACTGCATACTAGACCTAGGTGGGTGCCAAAACTACTGGATCAGCATAACAGCCATAGTACAGCTAAAATGATTACTTTGTTCTGGGCGAGAATCTTGTACAATTCTTCATGGCTTTGCTGGGTGATCAAGATGCTTTCTGCAGAGGTGACACAGCCACTACAGGCCAGGCAATCGTTCAATGTAATCTTTGCTTTTTCTAGCTTTTGGGAAGCTCCATCCTACATGAAGGGAAAAAAAATGAATAAATAAGGTTTTGATATCCCTTTAGCATAAAAAAAATTTGAAACTCATTTTTACTACTAAGGCTAGGTTCACACTGGTGCAATTGCAGACATCGCATGCGATTTTCACCACATTCCCATGCGATGTATGTGTGGTGCGATTTCAGTCATAGGTTTGTGTGGCTGAAATCGCATTGCATCCGCACCAAAGTGGCACACTTTCACACAAAGACACCGTGCAGAATAAGGCACTGTGGGGTTGAATAACTAAAACTTAAGTGCAAAATCCGGTGCAGCTCAGCATAGACACCAATCAACTTCCAGGTTTTTTTGTCAAAGCTTAAAGTGGTTGTAAACCTCTGATTGTGACTTTTACCTAAAGGTAAAACTAGAATAAAGCTTACCTATAGGTAGTGGAAATATCTCCTAAACATGCGCCATTTAGGAGATATTTGCTGTACACTGCGCCGATGATGTCATTGGTGCATGTGCTGTGAACAAACAGCTCTCTGTGACATTTCTTCACTTGCAAGTGCCACGACTGATGGCTCCTGACATCACCCGGCTCCGGCTAGTCCCAGAGCCAGAGTCCGCAGCCCCGGAAGGAAGAGGGGCGAAGATGGATGTGGCCACCAGCAGGGACAGCGCACACTTCGTTTGCGGGCAAGTGGCAAACGATGCAAAAGCCCATTATGCTTTTACTTTGCAGAGGAACAAAGAGGAAGTAAAACCCATCAGGGTTTACTTCCTCTTTAATTGAACAAGCTGAAGTTAGAAGTCGATTGGGTATCATGCAAAGCTGCACCAGATTTTTTCACTCTCCAGTTTTGGTAAATCAACCCCTGTAAGTCAGTATTGGGCAAAATACCAGCTTTGGCCTCTGCCTGCCTTTTTTATGCACAGTTTCCACAGTTCAGTTCCCCTTTAATGAATTAAAGTGAACCAGTGGGGAAATTTAAACTAAAAGCAAAATTACCTATTCACAAAATAACTTTTTGCTGGGGATTCCAATGCTGGGATTGCCTAGAACCCTCTCCAATCAGCTCTTCAGATAGCAACTAGAAAAGTGGGATGGCGCAGGGGCATGGCTAACCTCCACTCTGCGTAGATGGATGAACAGTGAAGGAATCTTCGTGGTGTTGAAGTCAGAAGCTTTGCAGCATGAGGTATATGCTGAAAATGTATCCTGCAACTAAGCCACGTGGTTTGGTTTTCACACAGGTTTGATTTAAAGTGACTATCACCACCTTGAAATAAAAGAACTTTAGGAGCTACTGAATCTTCTGCATTAGGTAAGAGATACCTGGTCCCTTGTCATTACTGTGTTCTTGGACAGTGGGACAAGGCTCTCTTTTTCAGTCTGTCATAAATGCTACTGCCATTCCCATCCACCCTACAGTATAGTATAGTATACAAACAGACATATTGACATTACATCATAGGTAGTCACTTCAGAACACCTTTGTTCTCGTTAACTTCCTTGTCACCTCCTCCCATGCCCACCTTCAGGACTGGAGAGAGCCTCTTTCATCCGCTGGAATTCCTTATCCCAGTATGTCCTGCTATCTCCTACTCGGTCTCATCAGGGCCCTCTTAACTCTCTTGTATTGAATTTTATTGTAACTCTACTGTTGGTGCTATAGAACACCTATATAATAAAGATGTGGGGGCGGGTTGAAGCGGGCTGGGGAGGTAATACAGGTCCTTCTCAAAAAATTAGCATATTGTGATAAAGTTCATTATTTTCTGTAATGTACTGATAAACATTAGACTTTCATATATTTTAGATTCATTACACACAACTGAAGTAGTTCAAGCCTTTTCTTGTTTTAATATTGATGATTTTGGCATACAGCTCATGAAAACCCAAAAATCCTATCAAAAAATTAGCATATTTCATCCGACCAATAAAAGAAAAGTGTTTTTAATACAAAAAAAGTCAACCTTCAAATAATTATGTTCAGTTATGCACTCAATACTTGGTCGGGAATCCTTTTGCAGAAATGACTGCTTCAATGCGGCGTGGCATGGAGGCAACCAGCCTGTGGCACTGCTGAGGTGTTATGGAGGCCCAGGATGCTTCGATAGCGGCCTTAAGCTCATCCAGAGTGTTGGGTCTTGCGTCTCTCAACTTTCTCTTCCCAATATCCCACAGATTCTCTATGGGGTTCAGGTCAGGAGAGTTGGCAGGCCAATTGAGCACAGTAATACCATGGTCAGTAAACCATTTACAAGTGGTTTTGGCACTGTGAGCAGGTGCCAGGTCGTGCTGAAAAATGAAATCTTCATCTCCATAAAGCTTTTCAGCAGATGGAAGCATGAAGTGCTCCAAAATCTCCTGATAGCTAGCTGCATTGACCCTGCCCTTGATAAAACACAGTGGACCAACACCAGCAGCTGACATGGCACCCCAGACCATCACAGACTGTGGGTACTTGACACTGGACTTCAGGCATTTTGGCATTTCCCTCTCCCCAGTCTTCCTCCAGACTCTGGCACCTTGATTTCCGAAAGACATGCAAAATTTGCTTTCATCCGAAAAAAGTACTTTGGACCACTGAGCAACAGTCCAGTGCTGCTTCTCTGTAGCCCAGGTCAGGCGCTTCTGCCGCTGTTTCTGGTTCAAAAGTGGCTTGACCTGGGGAATGCGGCACCTGTAGCCCATTTCCTGCACACGCCTGTTCACGGTGGCTCTGGATGTTTCTACTCCAGACTCAGTCCACTGCTTCCGCAGGTCCTCCAAGGTCTGGAATCGGTCCTTCTCCACAATCTTCTTCAGGGTCCGGTCACCTCTTCTCGTTGTGCAGCGTTTTCTGCCACACTTTTTCCTTCCCACAGACTTCCCACTGAGGTGCCTTGATACAGCACTCTGGGAACAGCCTATTCGTTCAGAAATTTCTTTGTGTGTCTTACCCTCTTGCTTGAGGGTGTCATGATGGCCTTCTGGACAGCAGTCAGGTCGGCAGTCTTACCCATGATTGCGGTTTTGAGTAATGAACCAGGCTGGGAGTTTTTAAAAGCCTCAGGAATCTTTTGCAGGTGTTTAGAGTTAATTAGTTGATTCAGATGATTAGGTTAATAGCTCGTTTAGAGAACCTTTTCATGATATGCTAATTTTTTGAGATAGGAATTTTGGGTTGTCATGAGCTGTATGCCAAAATCATCAATATTAAAACAAGAAAAGGCTTGAACTACTTCAGCTGTGTGTAATGAATCTAAAATATATGAAAGTCTAATGTTTATCAGTACATTACAGAAAATAATGAACTTTATCACAATATGCTAATTTTTTGAGAAGGACCTGTATGTCATATGCTGGGGGAGAGTGAAAGGGTGTAGTCACTTGTCAAGGAACTGCCTAACAGTGACTTTGGAGTAGTTACTGTAGAGGAGTGTTGAGGTAGTCAAGATGGATGGGGTGTCTGCGAGCAGGGAGTTTTGAGGCAATCAGTAAGGGATGTCTATCAGCAGGCGAGAGGGTGTGAAGCAGCTGTGAAGGGAGGCCTAAAGAAAGTTGTGTTTTCCTTGTAAACACAGTAATTGTAGGGCACTTAGCACTTTTTAATCAGTGTGGCACGTAAAGGCCAAGTTCACCTTTTGGGGAAAAACGAATAAATGCACATATTTCTGCAGAAAAAATAAAAAAATAATGTGCATTATTTGTTTCCCGCAGAAGCCTAGAAAGCATTGCACCTGTGATCAGTAGATCACAGGCGCAATGCCAGGTTCCTGCAGACTCTTGATATAGTTGTCTGCCCCCACCTTCAGTACGAGCAGACAGTTACTGAAGAGCAGGATGATTGAATTAAGAGAGCGCTCACCGGTGCCCTCAGAGTTCATTGCAAGCTGTCTGCCACATGGTAGTTGTAGTTCATTCACAGAACTCTGTGAATTAAAGATGCAGCTGTGTGGGCAGAGGGGGTGACAGCGGGTGCGGGGAGATAACCCCATGCCCACTGTCAGAGGTGCCATTGTGGGGGTGGGCTCCCAAAGGTGAACTTATCCTTTTAATATTGCTCAATACAAATGCTAAGAAATATAATTGTACAATATGCTATAATGTCCAAAAGCATAGGTGTAAACCAGAAAAAACACACTAGCTGTGATTATTCGATTTTCTATTAGCTTACTGTTGCCTTGCTAAACAGACCTGTATTGTTTTAGTCAGACTCCGCTCACCTCATTAACCTGAAAATAGCTCCCATCGTCTTCAATTCGGATCTTGGCTGCTGCTTTTCCAGGTTTCTTCTCAACTTTAACTGGTTTAATGCAATCCTATAGAGAAATACAAACAAAGTTTTTTTCCCCCCCGACAATTGACAATGAAGCATTTGAGTATACAATTATTTCCCAAAGTGAACTTGAATAGCCAGTGACACTCAGATGTCTCTTGGACAAATCTTGTTCAATAATTTTATCTGTGTTCAGAAGTCAACTGAACATCAGTCACCCAGGAGAACCTTAGTAGTTTTAGAGGGCAAACTTATATAACCTATCAATATGCACTTTATTTTTAGGGCTAGTTTACACTTGCTTCAAAACAAGGCTTTGTTAAAGCTCTCGGATGGCCAGTCAAAGCTCCTGTCACTAAATAAAATGGTTAGCTTACAGTCCTGTTTACACATTGTTTTTGCTTGGTGCTTCGATGAGGCTTTGGTGGAGCTTCGCTGAGGCTTCAAGCGAGCTATGCCATAGACTTCTATGGAGGGTTTGAAGACGCTTTGGAGCACCACTAAAGCTACAAGGGGTCTCATTTTTGAAGCAAAGCAAAAGCAGGTGTAAACAGGACTGTAAGCTAACCATTTTATTTAGGGACAGGGGCTTTGACTAGCGTTCAGAGAGCTTTGACAAAGCCTGTCCGAAACCTTGTTTTGAAGCAAGTGTAAACTAGCTGTTAATGTGTGTTGAAGCAAGTGTAAATGAGCCATTAGGTCTGTAAAATAAAGATTGTAATTGAATGCAATGTGTAATGCATTGTGACTGGATGAGCTCCCTAGCCTTTACCAGCACTAAATGAAGGGACACTTGGAGGTCCCAGTTCAATAGAAGAGGTTTGTCAGAATGGGCCAATTACAGTGTAAAATGTTACTCCAGACCATTATTATACAAAGATACAAAGTAACACTTGCATCTTTCTGTTCCTTCATCTGCAGATAATGTCACTTAGTGCCGGTTCACACTTGTGCGAGTTGATACCGAATGCGATGCGTTAAACACAAACTAAATTCGCATGTCATCCAAAAAATAATTGTTTTCAATGATGGTGGTTCACATCTATGCGTTGCGATTCCTCTCCGAAGGCGATGCGATGAAAAAAAGGGTATTGTGCGAGTTTAGAGCGTTGCATTGCGAATTTAGTCTCCATAGACATCAATGTAAATCGTTCTGGAATCGCATTTCACGGTTCACATATGTGCGAATTCCACCACACTATTCTCCACAAAAACATTGATCGCAGCTATGTCCCACTCCTGAAATTCGCATTAAAATCGCGGTAAATTCGCACCTCAGAATGGACTAAAAAAAACGAACAAATTCACAGCGCAGCTGTGTGAACCGGCACTAAAAGTGGTTGTAAAGGCTTCTCTGTGCAGCATCTCCCTTAGGCCTCATGCACACTGGAAGTTTTTGGACGTTTTTACAGCAGCTGTTTTTGGCAGTAGACGTTTTTTTCTAGTCATTAAACTCTCCATCATGTTATCCTATGTGTCCATGCACACATAGGCTGTTATCAGTTTTGGGCAGTCGCATTTTTGAGCAGTAAAAAAACTGAAAAACGCTATTGCAAAAACATTGAAAAAAGCTGAAAAACTCACTGCAAAGCTACTGGCTTTTTTATAACGTTATTTTAATGCCCAGTATGCATGAGGCCTTAAAGTGGTTGTAAACCCTAGATAAAAAAAAAAAAAAAAACCCTGCAAGAGAAAGGCATAATGAGCTAGTCCATTATGAATTACTTACCTTACATCGAAGCCCCCACAGTGGTCTTTATACCCTCTCCGGCCGGTGACATCTCTCCCGGGGGTTACTTCCGGGTATCGCGGCTCCGGTGCTGTGAATGGCCGGAGCCGCAATGACGTCACTCCCACGCATGCACTCGGGAGCCACTGGTACCGGCACACTCACAGAAGCAACGACAGGGGATATCCGTGCAGGTTTAGGGGATATCCTGGGTAGCTACAGCTAAGCCTGATTTATAGGCTTACCTGTAGCATAAAGTGGTCTGTAAGGGTTTACAACCACTTTAATCCCCCTAATAATTACCTGATTAATGATCTCTATCCAGCGATGTGCATGAAAGCAGCGGCTCTCCTGGGTCTCTCCATTCTCATTGACAGCAGCGGGAGCCATTGGCTCAGCCAATCACAGGCAGTGAGAAGGAAGCAGGGCCGAGCCGTGCTCTGTGTCTTATAGACACACAGAGTTGGCTTAGGACTGAGCATGCGCAAGTGCCCCCCCCCCAACGCAAACGGCTTGCTACAGGATCACCAGCTAATGACCCGAGAACAGGAGGATCGAGGCTGCTCTGTGCAAAACCAATGCACAGAAGAGGCAAGTGTGACATTTTATTTTTATTTTTTTAATGTGAACCTTTAAAGCAACCTTCATTTTTTATTTTTTTTTATAAAATGTTCTTTTGTTCAACCCCTTAGTTTACTCTAATCAGCCCTAATTAACTCCTTAGTCTTTCTCTCTTCAACTTATTTTTCTGCAGAATTGTTCATTTTATATTAAACTATTAATAAGACATTTATGTAAACAGTAAAATGTAGATCTAAGAATCAATAAATTAGGAATTTGACACCCAGGGCTGCTCTTAACCACAAAATTACTTTTAAGTAGTAATAAAGCAGTGAAACAAATATTATTAAGACTATAAGATAAATGCACAGTGAACACTGTAGTGTCCTTTCACTTGGTGGTCAGTAAAAATGCCTGCCTACTTTGCCAGAAAGTGAAAAAACACCCCCTTAGGCTGGATTCACACCTACGCATTTTTAGTTCTTTTTGCATTTTGCAGATTTGCACTACAGAACATTTATAACATGGTTATTTATGGAACACGTTCTGTAGTACAAATCTGCAAAATGCACTAAAAATGCATAGGTGTGAATCCAGCCTTACACTGGTGGTCAGAGGTGAAGAGACTTCTTTGGTGGTTAGGTCCCTTTCACACTGGGGCGGTTTGCAGGCGCTGTTTTGCTAAAAATAGCGCCTGCAAACCGAGCCTAAACAGGGGCTCCTGTGTCTCCAATGTGAAAGCCCCGAGGGCTTTCACACTGGAGCGGTGCGCTAACAGGACTTAAAAAAAAAAAAGTCCTGCTACCCGCATCTTTGGAGCGGTGTGTTTACCGCTCCTACACCACTCCTTCCCATTGAAATGAATGGGATACCGCGGTAATACCGCCCACAAACCGCAGCTGTAGCCGCGTTTTGCGGGTAGTATTAACCCTTTTTCGGCCGCTAGCGGGGGTTAAAACCGCAGCGCTAGCAACCGAATACCTCAGCAATCCCGACGGTATAGCGCCGCTAAAAATAAATACCGCCACCGCCCCAGTGTGAAACCGGCCTTAGTGAAAAGCTACCTTACATAGATGGTCAGCTGAGGGGGCCCGCTCGCGCAGGTGGTCAGTGGACTGGGGGCCCGCTCGCGCAGGTGGTCAGTGGACTGGGGGCCCGCTCGCGCAGGTGGTCAGTGGACTGGGGGCCCGCTCGCGCAGGTGGTCAGTGGGGGGAGGGCACCCAGGCAAGTTCTTTAACGGTCTTCAGGTTTCTGATGCCACCATTATGGCTGTGGGAAGCCAGCTGTGACTTTTTGCTATTTCACAGCCGGCTCCCACCTGCGCATTCACAAGACGTACTGCACTTTTGGACTGCTCCTGCAGCCTCCTGGGACCTATGACATTTTCCACGAGGTTATGGCTGGGGGTGTTGGAAGGTGGAACGTAAATATCCACTGTTATCTCCTAGGCAATTCCAGCAGAAGTGGGAGTGGGTACCTATCAGAAATAGGGTACCCGCTTCTAGGGGAAAAGGGTGATGGCCTTATAGAAATAATAGGATTTTTGTACTCACCGTAAAATCCGTTTCTCTGGCATCCATGGACTGACACAGCGTGTCTTATACACCTTTACACGTGGGTTATGTCCCTGCTTGCAGGAGAAGACCTAGGCAGAATGTGAGATGTTATACATACATTCTAAACAGCCAGAGCTGAACAGCCCCGCCCAGGGGGGTGGTCCCTCCGGGCATAACCCTCCCACTGCAGTCAGCAGACCTCAGTTCGTAACAAAGCAGTACAAACTTAAAAAGAAGGGTGGGTGCTGTGTCAGTCCATGGATGCCAGAGAAACGGATTTTACGGTGAGTACAAAAATCCTATTTTCTCTTGTCATCCATGGACTGACACAGCGTGTCTTATACACCTTTACACGTGGGATGTCCCAAAGCAGTGTCAAGAGGGATGGGAGCAGTATAAATGGAAAACCAAAAACTTCACTCCAAACAAGGCAGAGCTCCTCAACGGAGGAGTTGCAACATCAAACAGCGGCCTGCAACACCTTGCGGCCGAAGGAAGCATCCGAAGATGCAGCCACATCAACCTTATAAAACTTAGAAAAGGTATGAACAGACGACCAGGTCGCCGCCTTGCACACTTGTGCAACCGACGCTTGATGTCGGAAAGCCCAGGAAGCACCAATTGCCCTGGTGGAATGTGCCGTAACCGGAAAGGGAGGCGCCCGCCCCTTGAGAGCATAAGCTTGAATGACGGTTTGTCTGATCCACCTAGAAATGGTGGCAGACGAAACCGCTTGGCCCTGTTTTGGCCCAGAGACAGCCACAAATAGTGAGTCAGACTTCCGAATAGAAGCAGTAGCAGACAGGTACACCCGCAAGGCTCGTACCACATCCAAAGTGTGTAGCGCAAACTCTCTGGGATGCGATGGGTGAGGACACAAGGACAGGAGGACAATGTCCTCGTTTAAGTGGAAGGCCGAGACCACCTTTGGCAGAAAGGAAGGTCGCGGACGTAACACCGCCTTATCCTTATGGATGATCAAAAAGGGCGACTTGCAGGACAAGGCCGCCAATTCAGACACTCGTCTAATGGAAGTAATGGCCACCAAGAAGGCCACCTTCTGAGAAGAAGTCAAGAGGGGAATATCTCTAATATTTTCAAAGGGAGGTTCCTGGAGGACCGAGAGCACCAAATTCAGATCCCACGGGGGGAGAGGAGGCTTGACAGGGGGGAGCACATGGCGAATCCCCTGCACAAAAGGTGCTAACCAAGGGATGACCCGCCAGCGGTCGCTGAAAGAAGATGGCCAAGGCCGAAATCTGACCCTTAATGGTACTCAAAGCGAGCTTTTGGGTCACGCCACGCTGCAGAAAATGCAGGATTCTGGGAACGGAATACGTTCGTGGGCGCCAGTCCAGCTCTTCGCACATGGCGATGTAAGCTCTCCAAGTACGGTGATAGATCCTTCTGGAGGAAGACTTCCGTGCCCTTAACATGGTCGAAATGACCGAATCCGAGAGACCTCGGTCTCTCAGCACCTGGCTTTCAATAACCATGCCGTTAAAACCAGAGACTGAAAAGCAGGATGAAATATAGGACCTTGAGACAGAAGGTCCCCCCGTATCGGTAACCGCCAGGGAACGTCTGCGACGAGACGTACCAGATCGGCGTACCAGTGACGCCGAGGCCAATCCGGAGCAATGAGGATCACCGGAATTCCCTCGGTCGCTACCCTGCGGAGCAGGCGAGGGAGCAACTGCAGCGGAGGATAAACGTATATCAGGCGATACTGACCCCATGGGGCCACCAACGCATCCGAGGCATCCGCCCAGGGATCCCTGGATCTGGCCACAAACCTCGACACCTTGCGATTGAGTCGAGAAGCTATCAGGTCCACATCCGGCGTGCCCCACCGTCTGCAAAGAAGTTGAAAGACCTCCGGGTGCAAGGACCACTCCCCCTGGTCCAGCGTCTGGCGACTTAGATAGTCCGCCTGCCAATTGTCTACGCCCGGAATGTAGACGGCCGACAGAGCCGGCACGCTTCTTTCGGCCCACCTCAGGATGCGGGCGACCTCGGAAGCCGCAGCTGAGCTCCGAGTCCCCCCTTGATGGTTGACATACGCCACTGCTGTGGCGTTGTCCGATTGTATCCTGATGGAGTGACCCTGTAGTTTCTCCGACCATGAGGAGAGGCACAGTCTGATTGCCCGTATCTCCAGCACATTGATCGGTAAGAGGGCTTCGTCCGGAGTCCAAAGCCCTTGGGCCGACAGGACTCCCCAGACTCCCCCCCCAGCCCGTCAGGCTGGCGTCCGTCGTGATCACCGTCCATTGGATGGGGAGGAACGACTTCCCGGACCGAAGAGCCGGGGACCTCAACCACCACGTCAGGGACGCCCTGACCAGGTGACTCACCTGGATCTGAAGATCCAAGGACAACTGGGATTTGTCCCAAGTGGACAAGATCTCTTTCTGTAAGGCCCTGGTGTGCGCTTGGGCATAAGGAACGGCCTCGAAGGAGGCCACCATGAGTCCCAGGACTCTCATGCAAAAGCGGATTGACGACCATTTTCGGGACGTCAGCACCCGTACTGCAGACTGAAGTGTCAGTAGTTTGTCTGGAGGTAGGAAGACTCTTGCTTCCAAGGAGTCCAGAATCAGACCTAGATACTCCAGACGCTGAGTCGGGACTAGAACCGACTTCTGAACGTTCAGGAGCCACCCAAACTCCCTGAGGGTCTGACTGACGATAGTCACACTTTCTTCCAATTCTGAGCCACTGTCTGCTCTTAGAAGGAAATCGTCCAGATAGCCCACGATAGCAATGCCTCGCTGTCTCAGCAAAGCTAGGACCGGAGCAAGCACCTTGGTGAACACCCTCGGTGCCGAGGCCAGGCCGAAGGGAAGAGCCACAAATTGATAGTGGACTTCGCCGACCACAAAGCGCAGAAACTTCTGGTGGCTTGCGCAGATCGGAACATGCAAGTAGGCATCCTTGATGTCCAAGGATGCCAGAAAATCCCCTTGACGGAGTGTAGCGACCACCGTGCGAATGGATTCCATGCGGAATTTTTGCACCTTCACGAAGGCATTCAGGGCCTTGAGGTCCAGGATCGGCCGAACCCCGTCCTTTTTTGGAACAACAAACAGATTCGAGTAGAACCCCTGAAACCTCTCCTGGGACGGAACCGGCACAATTACTCCGGACCCGATCAAATCCTGTACAGCCCCCAAGAGGGCTGCCCGACGGGCAGGAAGGAGAGGGAGATTTGAGGGAAAGAATCTGTCTGGGGGCCAGGAGCGGAACTCTATTCTGTATCCTGAGGTGACCACCTCGCACACCCACCGGTCGGAGATCCGGGAGGTCCACCGATCCGCGAACCTGCGAAGTCGTCCCCCCACCCCAGAGACGGGCGGGGGCAAGACTTCACGCGGAGGCGGGCTTGGGAGCCGGCTTGTTCGGCTTACGCACCCAGGGGCGCTTGTGCCCGCCAGCCGCACTGTTGTCAGTCTGGGATGGCTTACCCGTGGACTCTGACGGACGAAAAAAACCCTTTTTTGCTGGAAAGGAAGGACCCGGTTTACGTCGGGCCTCCTTACCCTTGATAGTTTGAGGAAGGAGAGTGCTTTTACCTCCCGTGACATCTTTGATGATGTCATCCAGAGCAGCACCAAAAAGTCTACCACCCTTAAAAGGTAGATCCGTCAGGAGCTTCTTAGAGGCTAGGTCAGCAGACCAGCATTTCAACCAGATGAGACGACGCAATACCACTGCCGAGACAGAGGCCCTGGATATTAAAGGGGCCGCGTCCAACGTGGCGTCGCACACATATATCAGACCCTGCACCATCTGGTGGGCCAGAGCAATAGTGTCTGGAGGAAGGTTATACTCCTGCACAGTTTGGTGCAAAATTTTTGCCCATTCCGTGAGTGTCTGAGACACAAGGGTCGCCGCTACTACGGGCCGTAGGGCGGATCCCAACAAGGCGAACATGGCTCTACTCACCACTTCTGACCTCCTGTCAGTGGGGTCCTTAAACGCAGGAGTCCCCTCCATCGGGAGAGTGGTGGCCTTGTTTAAACGGGGGACTGGAGGGTCGACCACCGGGGGAGAAGCCCACTTTTTAAGCAGGGCGTCTTCAAAGGGGTATCTAATAGACAAACGCCGCGGGACCATAAAAGTCTTCTGCGGCTTTTCCCAGACCTGGTCAATGAGCTGGTCAAAGAAAGGTACATATGGAAAAACCTTTTTAGAAGGCTTGGTCTTAAAAGAACCAAAGGAGACTGTATCCGCCTGAGGTTCTGCGGTCGCAGCATCTAGCTTGAGAGTGTCCCTTAACAGCATCAATGAGTTCACTAACAAGCGCCCTGTCATTTACTGACTCAGAACTGGAGTCTTCCTCACAAGGAATGTCCTGTTCAAAACCATCCAAATATTCAGAGCTAGGGTCCTGAGCAGCAATAACTAGGCCCATATCTGAAGCAGAGCACTCCCCTTGTGGAGATAAAGTGGGGAGAGGGCGCTTTTTTGCTCCCTTGTGCTCACACACAGCTTCCATCCTGGTCAGAAATGATTCCAGGACTGCCGACAACTGGTCCATAGGAACCGCAGGTGCTGGAGCACTGGCTGCTGCCTCTGGCATGTTAGGGGAAGCTGGTGACTCTGACTCCATAATGTCCCTCTCAGACCACCCACAGGCCGTGCTGACTGAAGTAGGGGAATGCCCAGGGAACCCACCAACCTGACCAGGACCGCTCGGTTCCGCCGCTCTGTCTCACTGCGCCGCGCTGCTCAGCGTGAGTGAGCTGAGAGGAGAGAGTGTGAGGAGATTCGCGCCGTTTCCAGCGGCGCTAGAGGCCAAACTAGTGCCAGAAAAGACGTGCGGCTACAAGAAAATGGCCGCCGCAATGTGTTCCGGCGGGCCCCGGCAAGATGGCCGCCAATGTAAAAATCAGCACACACACAAAACATGGCGCCGAACGGCGCCCAGGCCCCTCACCTCCAAAAACAAAACAGCCCCAGCGAGTGCAGAGCAGCATGAGCCCCCCCCCAGGACAGTATGGCCCCCAGGCACCCCCCATAGTACAGCGCCAGCACTAGTGAACAGAGAGTGACATTAAAAACACAGGGGGAGACAGGGAAATCCCCCCACACAAGAAACACACAGCATGTACTCACCTGCAGCCAGGAGAGACTACTTACCCGTCCCCTGAGGGACCCGCTGGTGTGTTTCTGACAGAACTATCACAGTGCGGTACTGAGTAGCTGTCGGCCCGGTCCACCGCGAAAGATACAGCCGGACTGTTCTATCTTGAGAGGACCGCGGAGCTGAAAGCCCACCGGCCACCCCTGGAGTCGTGGGGCATGTCGTGAACTGAGTCTCACGCACACAAGGCGAGGATCAGCACACTCGATGGTCGGACAGGGAAGACTACGAGGATATCTTGTACCCAACCTGTTGCCCAGCCGACAGTTGATAGAAGATCTCAAAAGAAAAAAATAGGAAAAAATTCCAAAAGAATAAAAATAGGTCAGGAGACTGGCTCCTGAGGGAGCCACGTCTTCTCCTTCTGCTAGGCAGAAAAAAACTGAGGTCTGCTGACTGCAGTGGGAGGGTTATGCCCGGAGGGACCGCCCCCCTGGGCGGGGCTGTTCAGCTCTGGCTGTTTAGAATGTATGTATAACATCTCACATTCTGCCTAGGTCTTCTCCTGCAAGCAGGGACATAACCCACGTGTAAAGGTGTATAAGACACGCTGTGTCAGTCCATGGATGACAAGAGAAATGGCACTACCCATTTTTGGGAAATTACAAGCTGACGGAGGTAGCTATGGATCCGCCCACTGCCATGCACTGTCAATCAAAAGGAAGGCAGAATTGATGGGCAAGTGGTCTCTCATAGTTCCCCATTGGGTTCTGCCCACCCAACTACAAAATTCCTCAGCCATGCGCCTGTCTGTCTGTGATGGGAAAAGTGGCTGGGAAAAGAGGGAGCGCATTTAAGAAGGGGGATCCAGAATGGACAGGTCAACCTCAGTGCCAGCCTCCAACATATTTATCTACCTGAAAGGTGCATGCATCTGCTGCAAACGCATACAGTTTTGGTGCAGAGACTTAACAGGATCCCTCTAGACATCGTTTAGAATTCCATCGGGCCTCCACAACCAAAATTGTCTTTAATGACAGGTTCTTAAAGTGGAATTAATTAGAACTACCTGCATTTGTTGCTTGAATTAGGCGCATGTAGTTTAGAAGAGAGCCGACACCAGAAAAGTGTAAAGGCTTTATTAAATTCTCCAGATTGTTCCTCGATGAATAAGCTATTCTTGTTTTGCCTGTCTTGACCAATAAAGTGCACACCATGGCATTTATGCCATGGTAAAGTTGGAAATACAGAGCACACTATAGACAGAAGTAAAAATATATATTTTTTTTTTATTAATTTAAAAAAGTAAAAGACACTTTTAATTCTAAGCAGTTTCTGTTACCAGAAAGTAATTTTTTCAGAATCCAAACTGACTTTTCATGAAAATGGAAAGTCTGCTTTATTTGCATCCCCCCCACTTACCAAATACAAATGGTTTAAATAAGTGTTGAAAATACATCTTTCCAAAAAATACTTCCAACATTTCAGGAGGCGTAGGTGGCACCACTGTGCCTCCCAGGAGAGCTGGGTGTTCGAAATCCCAATGGGCATCCTTGTGGGATTTCGAGCACCAAGCTTTTTCATGAGACGCAACATCGCCTGCGTCTCATAAAAGAAGCAGAAAATGGTGCAGAGGTAAATTATTATTTTTTTATTATTATTAAATGCATTTTTAAGTTCTTTGTATTGAGATCTGCGAAACAGGGCCTCAAATTAAGCAGACCTTCTATTTTTGGAAGATCTGCTTTAAAGAATAATCCTTCGGCCCCTTTCACACTTTGTGGACCGTTCAGGTCCGCCTGTCAGTTTTTTAGGCAGACCTGAACGACGCGGTGACATGTCTGCTGACATCCGATCCGCTAAATGCATGCGGATGGAAACCCTATTTTCCATCCATCTGTTGGATCGGATGAAAACGGACACGTTTTTTTTTTATGCAGAGTTCTGCGGTGGCGGGAGCATGGCAGCAAACAGCGGCGGATATTCGGGGAAGGTGGCCAGCGAGGAGGGCAGTTGGATGTAAAAGCCGAGGAGGGAGAAGAGCTCCACCCCCTCCCTGACCACCGAAGAGGGAACAGGAGTGAGCGCGGCCACCCCAGAACCTTGATTCCTCCACCTCCTCTCTGCTCCAGGAACCAGCAGGCCTGGGCAGGCTGACTGGGAACCCGGAGGAAGAGAACATGCGCCGCTGTAAGGAGCAGAGCAGCGAGAGCACCCCCCGGATCAAGAGGGAGACTCGGCGCTGCCGCTGCTGGCCATCAGGTACCCGGCATCCTACGCAAACATGCCAGAACACTGAGACAGCGGGAGGGTGAGCAGACGGGGGGACTGCAGAAAGGGACAGTGCTATATGGTCTGTCTCAGCTCCCCCTCTGTCTCTCTGCCCCCTCCTCTGTCTCATTCACTCCCTGACTCTTAGGCTGCGTTCACACTGGGGCGGGCATTGATGGTAAAACGCTGCTAGTTTTAGCAGCACTTTACTGTCTTTTTAGCTGCGCTATTCGGCTTCTAGCAGGCGCTTTTAACCCCTGCTAGCACCCGAATTAAAGATTAAATGTGCCCGTGTAGTGCTGCTGCCGAAGTGCTTTGCAGGTGCTTCAGCAGCGGTGGCCATTCCTTTCAATGGGTAGGAGCGGTGTGTACACCGCTCCTCCACCACCCCAAAGGACTTTTTTTTTAATGCCCTGGCAGCGCCCCAGTGTGAAAGCACTCGGACTTTCACACTGGGACTGTGCTATTTTTAGCCCTAAAGCGCCTGAAAAACA
This sequence comes from Rana muscosa, assembly GCA_029206835.1. Classification (NCBI taxonomy): domain Eukaryota; kingdom Metazoa; phylum Chordata; class Amphibia; order Anura; family Ranidae; genus Rana; species Rana muscosa. Next base: position 348,239,466 of record CM055117.1, on the reverse strand, counting down.
CCTGTGTGAAAGGGGTCCTACACTCACCCCTCTCTCCCATGATATACAATCATGGATGTAGGGGCCTTTTGGTGGGCATGATTTTTTTTTGGGGGGGTGGGGGCAGCATGTCATTGTTCTCAGTGGTTAGTTGTTGGAGAGGCAGAAAGTGCACATTGCTCAAGAAACTCCTTGCCTTCTCCTAAGCTAGCACACGTTTCGATTCCTAGAATGACACTGTAAATTGTATCAAGAAAATTCTAAGCTGTACAAAAAAAGAAGACAATTCATCCAGGAACTACACATCCCTGACCACCCTTCCTGGTAGGTCCCCCAACCCTGGTACAGGTCATGCGACATCCACGTGTCCTTCACTTCTCCGGCCCTCAATAGTAGAGCACGGTATGGACGATGACACACCTGGGATGGCCCGATATAATCGTCCAGGTCGGTCAGCTGCAGCACGCCACTGAAATGAGACGCCATGTCGTGTGCGGAGCTCTCAGTGCTGAGAACGGTTCCTTGTCAGAGCCCTCCCCTTCCTACACGCCTGGTGGTCACATGACCGTGTGACGCCACCCCGCAGCCCCTCTCCCACTCCTGAGTGGCCGGTGTTCTTTCGTTGGGTTCGGTGCAGTGTCGGAGCTCCGTGTTGTGTGAAGGTGTCGTGTGTCGCTGTCGCCATGGTGCTGGACCTGGACTTGTTCCGTGAGGACAAAGGAGGGAACCCGGAGCTCGTACGGGAGACACAGAGAAAGAGGTTTAAAGACCCGGGCTTGGTGGACGCTCTGCTCCGGTCAGACGCGGCATGGAGGAAATGTGAGTCTCTGAGCGAGCAGTGTGTGAGGTGGAGGGAGAGCCTCGCTCAGGCCGGTGTATAGACCTTATATATGTGTGTATATAGAGCGGAGAACATGTGCTGGCCTCACATCTGATGCAATCTTACTGCAAGCCAGCTATAGCGGAGGCGTGGTGACATCTAGGCCCCGCCCTCCCCTGTGAACTATAATGTACTCAGCACTGGCTGCATGCTCATCTGATACCTTATGTGTTCTGGGTGTGGGGGGGAATGCAGGGACTATGCGTCACTCAATATACATGGCTACTTTTTTAAGAGCACTTGCCCACAGTACTGATGTGTGAACATCAGATTGTTGATGGAACATTTCTGCCTAAAAAAAAGAGGATGGGCCTTTTTTTTTTTTTTCCTGATCTACCCACAGAGCAAGTTTACACACTTGTGTGTACAAGCCCTGAGCTGCATTCAGATCAGTTAACGTATAAGTGCACTCTAACCAGGGTGGATCTGATTTAAATCAAGTCGATTTAAATCACAATTTTTTAAGAGCAACTGTCAGTTCTGACCCGCTGTTGGCTCACCAACAGTCTCATTTACTTTAATGGGACGGCTGGTGATGCGGCAGTGACACAACAAGGTGAGGGACGTGGTGGCAGCAGGTGAGTGGATGCCCGCTAACAGGTACTGCCATGATGGATCTGAAATGATAGGTGCTCTTTAACCAGTTGCCGACCAGCTGCCGCAGTTATATTGCGGCAAGTTGGCTCGGCTGCGTGAATCGATGCACTGGCTTTTGCTGGCTGTAGCTGCTGACATAAAATAGAAGTTTTTTTTTTTTGTTTTTTTTTCCCCTAATCATACTTACCTAGGTGGATGCAGCATCAGACCGATGCTGCATATGTCTCCCGGCGTCTCTGCACTGAGAACTATGCCACCGAACACTGCCAATGGCTTGGTTTTCACTCCTCCCCGAGCAGAGCAATGCTGACTGTCAGTCAGCATCACTTCTGCTCTACTTCTCCACACTCATTTGAACACTGAGCCGTGGAGGGGCTGAGAGCGGCCGTCTCAGCGGCTCACTGAGACTGCCATCAATCAAGGCAGCTGGCGGATCCAGACTTGGAAGTCGGGATGACGCGCTGCCCCAACTGATGGCAGTGACATCAGCAGAGAATGGACTTCAGACCGCTCTCAGCTGAAAACGGGTCACTGGAGTGCAAAACAAATTGCACTCCTGTGACTCGGAGAAGCCCAGCCTAAAAAGCTCAGGCTGGACTTCTCCTTTAATAAACAGGCACTAACCTGTCCTACGATCCAGCGCAGCCATTTTCACCTGGTGTCCTCTCTCCCTTGCTTTTTTACTATGGGCACCCGGCAATGACTGCTCGCGGCTTCACAGCCCGGTGCCCCCTGGGCATGCGCGGGTGGCGATGTGCACTGTAAATGGTCCCGCAGTCTTTTGGGACCTGCCACATGTCCAAGATCACTGCCCCTAGGCGGTTGGAGCAGAAGTGGGAGCGAGTACCTGTCAAAATTGGGTACCTCCATTTCACAAACAGGAGCGGAGGAGGAGGCCTTAAAGTAAAACTTCCCTGTTTGGGTGGAGCTCCGCTTTAAAGAGTTGCTGACAATTTACATATTAGGAAACTGGTGGTAATGAGGAACTCCAGCCATTTGTAAAAATAAATAAATAAAAGTAAGCAGCCTCAAATATTGTAGCTGCTGACTCTTAATAAACACACTCATCAGTCCAAGGATACAGCGCTATCTTCCCCCAGGCAAGTTCTTTAACGGTCTTCAGGTTTCTGATGCCACCATTTTGGCTGTGGGAAGCCAGCTGTGACTTTTTGCTATTTCACAGCCGGCTCCCACCTGCGCATTCACAAGACGTACTGCACTTTTGGACTGCTCCTGCAGCCTCCTGGGACCTATGACATGTTCCACGAGGTTATGGCTGGGAGTGTTGGAAGGTGGAATGTAAATATCCACTGTTATCTCCTAGGCGATTCCAGCAGAAGTGGGAGCGGGTACCTATCAGAAATGGGGTACCCGCTTCTAGGGGAAGAAAAAGGTCTTGATAACAATATAGGGAAAGGGAGGCGGAGGAGGATAAGAAGAATTTTTTCACTTTTAAGTGAAGTTCCTCTTTAAGACCAGCTCTGAGCCAGCATATACAGAGGTACACCAGTGGGGTATGCTTGTGCTGGGAAGCTGTCATATATGTGATGATATCATGAATGTGTCAGCCTCCTGCACAGTGGTCTATCCCATGCCCCATTCAACTGTTGGCCGGGAGAAAAGCTAAATGTAAACCAAGGGACTGGGGATACTGGTGATGGCCTTAGAAGCCTTGTACACACCGATTTTCTCGGCAAGAACCAGCAAGAAACTTGCTGGCAGAGCTTTCTTGCCGAGTAAATTGGTCGTGTGTACGCGGCTTTCAGGTTTCTTGTCAAGAAAACCGACAAGAATATCGACAAGAAAAATAGAGAACCTGCTCTCTATTTTCTCGTCAGCATGTTTCTCGACGAGAAAAGTGTGTGTGTGTGTACACTTGCCTGTCGCCGTGGAAACCCGCGCATGCTCGAAATGACTTTGGCGCATGCGCGGTAGCTTCCTAGGCATAGGTAGGGTGTAGCAAGATGGCAGCGACGGCATCGAATGTGACGAGCGCACGCTCGTCGTAGTCGATGACGTCACCGCGTTCGCTCCATTCAAAGAACCGCGGGCTCTTTGAATCGAGCGTCTGTTCACTCGGCCGGTACAAGTTTCTTGTCCAAGAACCTCGTCAAGAAAAACGTTTTTTTTTTTTTTTTCATGACGAGATTCTCAGCTGTGTGTACGAGGCCATAGAAATATGGCACTACCCATTTTTGGGAAATTACAAGCTGACGGAGGTAGCTATGGATCCGCCCACTGCCATGCACTGTCAATTAAAAGGAAGGCAGAATTGATGGGCAAGTGGTCTCTCATAGTTCCCCATTGGGTTCTGCCCACCCAACTACAAAATTCCTCAGCCATGCGCCTGTCTGTCTGTGATGGGCAAAGTGGCTGGGAAAAGAGGGAGCGCATTTAAAGTGGAGCTCCACCCTAAATAGCAACTTTTGCTATTTGGAACCCTCCCCCCCTCCGGTGTCACAATTGACATCTTTCAGGGGGGAGGGGGGTGAAGATACCTGTCTAAGACAGGTATTTTCACCCACATCCGGGAGTCCTGTCTCCGGGAATCTGCGGGAGTTACGTCACTTCCCGCAGACTTCCCTTGGTGTTCTGGGAGACACTCGGCTCCCAGAACACAGGAGCACCAATCAGAACGGCGCAGCGCGACTCGCGCATGCGCCGTAGGGAACCGGGCATGAAGCCGCAGGGCTTCACTTCCTGGTTCCCTCAGCGAGGATGGCGGAGGGAGCAGCAGAGCGACGAGCGGTCGCTCGTCCTCTGCTGCGGACGTCGCTGGACTCCAGGACAGGTAAGTGTCCAAATATTAAAAGCCAGCAGCTGCTGTAGCTGTAGCTGCTGGCTTTTAATTTTTTTTTTCCGGTGGAGCAACCCCTTTAAGAAGGGGGATCCAGAATGGACAGGTCAACCTCAGTGCCAGCCTCCAACATATTTATCTACCTGAAAGGTACATGCATCTGCTGCAAACGCATACAGTTTTGGTGCAGAGACTTAACAGGATCCCTCTAGACATCGTTTAGAATTCCATCGGGCCTCCACAACCAAAATTGTCTTTTATGACAGGTTTTTAAAGTGGAATTAATTAAAACTACCTGCATTTGTTGCTTGAATTAGGCGCATGTAGTTTAGAAGAGAGCCGACACCAGAAAAGTGTAAAGGCTTTATTAAATTCTCCAGATTGTTCCTCGATGAATAAGCTATTCTTGTTTTGCATGTCTTGACCAATAAAGTGCACACCATGGCATTTATGCCATGGTGAAGTTGGAAATACAGAGCACACTATAGACAGAAGTAAAAAAAAAATTTTTATATTTTTTTAAAAAAGTAAAACAGACACTTTTAATTCTAAGCAGTTTCTGTTACCAGAAAGTAATTTTTTCAGAATCCAAACTGACTTTTCATGAAAATGGAAAGTCTGCTTTATTTGCATCCCCCCCACTTACCAAATACAAATGGTTTAAATAAGTGTTGAAAATACATCTTTCCAAAAAATACTTCCAACATTTCAGGAGGCGTAGGTGGCACCACTGTGCCTCCCAGGAGAGCTGGGTGTTCGAAATCCCAATGGGCATCCTTGTGGGATTTCGAGCACCAGGCTTTTTCATGAGACGCAACATCACCTGCGTCTCATAAAAGAAACAGAAAATGGTGCAGAGGTAAATGATTTTATTTATTTTTTTATTATTAAATGCATTTTTAAGTTCTTTGTATTGAGATCTGCGAAACAGGGCTTCAAATTAAGCAGACCTTCTATTTTTGGAAGATCTGCTTTTAAAGAATAATCCTTCGGCCCCTTTCACACTTGTGGACCGTTCAGGTCCGCCTGTCAGTTTTTTAGGACGTGGTGACATGTCTGCTGACATCCGATCCGCTAAATTCATGCGGATGGAAACCCTATTTCTCTTATCCTCCATTGACTGACACAGCTGGATACTGTAAACGTGTGGGTATATGTCCCTGCTCGCAGGAGAAGATCTAGGCAGAATGTTAGATGTTAAAACATTCTAGAACAAACCAGAGCTGAACAGCCCCACCCAGGGGGGCGGTCCCTCCGGACATTACCTTCCCACCTGCAGCTAGCAGACCTCAGTTTTTTTTTCTGCCTAGCAGAAGGAAAAGACGTAGCTCTCTCAGGAGCCAGTCTCCTGGAAGATTTTACTTTTAAATTTTATTCATTTGGGAATTTTATTTTATTTTTGAGACCTTCAATCAACTGTCAGCTGGGCAACAGGTTGGGTACACTGGTATCCTCGTAGTCTTCCCTGTCCGACCAACGAGCGTGCTGATCCTCGCCTTGCGTGCGTGAGACTCAGTTCACGACATACCCCATGACTCCAGGGGTGGCCGGGTTGCTTTCATGCTCCCGCGGTCCTCTCAAGATGGAACAGTACTTGACTGACTGTATCTCTCGCGGTGGACCGGGCCGACAGCTACGCAGTACGACTCTGTGATAGGTCTGTCTGAAACAAGCCAGTGGGTCCCTGAAAGGGATGGGTAAGTAGTCTCTCCTACTGCAGGTGAGTACATGCTGGCTGTGTTTCTGTGTGTGGGGGTTTCTCCCTGTCTCCCCCCTGTTATGCTGCTCTCTGCACCCTGTGCTGTGGGGTGCTTGGGGGTCACTCTGGCCTGGCTGGGCGCTCATGTCTGCAGTTTTTTCTGGTGTGTGAGGTGATTATTGCGTGCGCCATTAGCGCGCGCATTGGCGCTGTTTGAGGTGGTTATTGCGTGCGCCATTGGCACGCATTAGAGCTTTGAATTTCGCGCTCGGCGGCCATCTTGGCGTTCAGTGGCGCAGTTATAGCTGCGGCCATTTTCTTGTGGCCGCCGCGCATTTATTGCTGGCGGTGGCGCGAATCCCCTCACAATCTCCTCACAGACTGATCGGTCCTTAAGGGTTGGTGGGTCCTCCAGGTATCCCCTCCTCAGCGTAGCCAGTGGGTGGACTGTATATACACTGTATAGTGTATAAGGTCTCAGAGGGTGGCGTTATGGAGTCTAATACACCTGCTCTCCACACTTGCCTGGGGCAACTGGCAGTGCTGCACAGTTAAACATGTTCATATGTTTCCTGCACCTGCGGTCCTTATGGACCAGTTGTCAGCAGTCCTGGAATCATTCCTGTCAGAATGGAAGCGGTGTGCGAGCAGAAGGAGCTATAAGCCCCCTCCCCCCACAAAAATCTTTACTGAGGGAGTGCTCTGAGTCAGATATGGGCCTAGCTACTATGCTCAGGACCCTACCTCTGAATATTTAATGTTTATGAACAGGACATTCTAGGGCTGGGAAAAAAATCGATTTTAATCTTGAATCGAGTTTTGAGCTCAAATCGATTCAGATTTGAAGAAAATCGATTTATTTTTTAATTTTTTTTTTTTAATTTATTTATTTATTTTTTATATATTTTTTTTTTTCCCCTTCAAAGTTTCCGTAGCAGGACTGCAGGGGGCGTATCCGGAATGGCACTGAGCAGCGTTACCCCAATTACATCTACTCGCTGCAGCCGCCGTCTGCCTACCTGATCAGCGTGTCATGCAGACAGACGGCGGCCATTGCAGTGTTCAAAAGCCGTGCCTCCCGAGTCCTCATCGTCTGTGATAGGCGGAACACTCAATTTCACAGCAGGCAGTATTCAGCCTATCACGGACATCCTCTCATCCTCGTCTGTGTTATGAGGATGACCATGATAGGAGGAACACTGAATGCTGGGAAATTGAGTGTTCCGCCTATCACAGACGAGGAGGAGGCGCGGCTTTTGAATACTGGAATGGCCACCGGTGTAGCAGTAAAATCCGTATACCATGAAAATCTGCATCAGGTATGGGCACAGTGATTGAAGCATGGGCACAGTGAGACACGGGCACAGTGAGACACGGGCACAGTGAGACACGGGCACTGTGAAGCATGGGCACAGTGAGACACGGGTACAGTGAGGCATGGACACAGTTCAATTCAACTAAGAGTAACCTCATGATTTTTTGTTGTTTTATTAGCTAAATCCAAATACAGTATTAATAATTTGGATGTTTAACAATCTTTGTTGCACACTGCAAAAAACAACAAAAGGTCACAAGCGCTAAATTGGTGGATAAAGAAAAAAATATAATGGATGATAATAATAATAAGAAAAAAATCCCAAATATTTTGGGAAGTACAAAGTATCCAAAAGGGGGAAAAAACAGGATCCAGCGCAGCAAGAAAAAATCCGTACCCAGAAGTACAAAATACACAACATGCACACAATATAATCCAGCGCTCATGGAACATACATTATTAACTATTGAAAACTCTTGAAGAATTGATAAAAAAGCTTAGTCCATTTATCACAATAAAGAGAGGGATCCAATCACAAATGTGCAGAGGGAAAATGAATCTTAACTCTCCAGTTGCCAGTGGTGACAAACTTGTTAAACTTGCAGTGACATCCGTGGAGCAAGGAGGGGTTAAAAAAGTCAAAACAAAGCCTGTGGCATGATCTCCGTGTGAGCACAGTACCTTGAATGATAAACAACAGGCAGACCAGCGTGTGGAGAGCCCTCCAACCCAAAAGGATGCAGAGCCAGGATTGCAGCAAGGCTGGGACAGAAGGAATCACACACAGAGTTTCAAGAGTTTTCAATAGTTAATAATGTATGTTCCATGAGCGCTGGATTATATTGTGTGTTTGTTGCACACTGACTTTGCAGTTAGAGAAAGGGTTTGCCTTTGCAATTTTGTTTGTTGATGCACTTTAATTAATATAATAAAAAAAAAAATCTAATCGTAAATCGAGTTTTTTATAAAAAAAAATCGCAGATTTTTTGGGGGGGGGGGAATCGCCCAGCCCTAGGACATTCCCTTGTGAGGAAGACTCCAGTTCTGTGTCAGTGAATGACAGGGCGCTTGTAAGTGATCTCATTGATGTGAGAAATACTCTCAAGCTAGAATTGCTGTGACAAGCTTTTCTTTTACACAATTTCCTCACTGTTTTCCTCACACGCTCCCTCAAGAGCAGCATGGATGAGGGAGGACTTTATTCATTTATGTATCTAGTCCGTGAGCCTTCTGTGTGATATCCTGAGGCAACATTTCCCGCCATTTCCTGGGGAATGATTTGAGCTCTGACAGACACACGGTCTGAGGATCAGAGGTTACCTGTTACCTGCATGCTGCTTCGGCAGCACAGTCAAGCCGGTTGGAATGATACAGAGAAGATTATACGCCTCTGCGCCATAATTTAAATTCATCCTATACCTCTACACTGCATACATTCACAGTGTATGTATGTGTTATTGGTCTCTGTGTCTGCGTGGGTGTCCCCACGTTCCAATGCTGTGTTTCAGTGCCATACATGATATAAACGTACAAAATATGTTTATGCATGACTCCAGATACATTCACAGTATATGTATGTATTATACTCTCTGGGTTGGCGGGGGCTCCGGTGTCCTCCCGCACTCTCATGGTATGTGCGCTTCGGCTCTCTGCACAGTATAGACATGTTCAATATGTTTATTGCACATATTATACATGTTTACAGTATGGGTATACTGTTTGCGTGGGGTTCCTCCAGGTACTCCGGTTTCCCCCCCCATGCTCCAATGGAAATGCACAGCATAAACATGTGCAATATGTTGATTCACATGCTATCATTCCTACACGGTATCTGTGTGCTGTCTGCGTGGAGTTCTTACGAGTGTTCCGGTTTCCTCCCACGCGCTGACGGTATGTGCGCCTTTGGCCTTCTGCACAGTTAAACATGTTCAATGTTTATCACGCATGCTATAATACCTACACGGTATGTGTAGGCAGTCTGTGTGGTTTTCCTCCGGGTACTCCGCTTCCCTCCCACACTCCATTGGTATGGGCGCTTCGGCGCTATGCACAGTCTAAATTTGTGCGATTGGATATCCACATACTAACATACCTACCCGGTATGTCTTTGCAGTCTGCGTCGTTTTCCGCCCACGCTACATGACATGCATGCCTTTTGGTGCAATACACGATGTAAACATACACATTTTGTTTATACACTACACTAAATACATTCACAGTAGTTGTAGGTATTGCATTCTCTGAGTATGCGTGGGGTACTTCGGTTCCTCCCACGCACCAACAGTGTGCGCGCCTTCGGTGCTATGCACACATGAGCTTGTGCAAAATGTTTAGCACACACACTATAATACCTACACGGTATGCATATGCAGTCTGCGTGGGTTTCTGCCCACGCTACATGACATGCATGCCTTTGGTGCAATACACAGTGTAAACATACACATTATGTCTATACACTACACTAAATACATTTACAGTAGCTGTAGGTATTGCATTCTCTGAGTATGCGTGGGGTACTTCGGTTCCTCCCACGCGCCAACAGTGTGCGCGCCTTCGGTGCTATGCACACATGGGCTTGTGCAAAAATGTTTAGCACACATACTATAATACCATACACAGTATGCGTATGCAGTCTGCATGGGTTTCATCCGGGTGCTCAGGTTTCTCCCCTGCGTTCCAATGGTGTGCACATTCTCAGCGCTATGCACAGTATAAACAATTTGTTTATTCGCAGGCTAACATACCTACACGGTTGTGTACGCAATCTGCGTGGCTGGTTTACGTCCAGGCCCCGATGATGTGCGCGCCTTCGTCGCTGGCACAGTATATACGTGTTTAATAGGTTTATCCACAAATACTAAACTACATACGCCGTATGTGGGGGTATTATGCTCTTTGTGGCAGGGTGGGTTTCCTCCCACACTCTCCATTTGTGCGTTTGACGCAATACATAGTATAAACTATGTGTTTGCACAATCAGCACTTATCCATGGGTAGCTGCTGGATGGAGCATTGTCACAAGGATCCCTGGTTTCAGGGGTATCCCTTTCCACCTGCTTTCAGTGGTGATCAGAAGCGCTGGCTTGGACTGTGTTCGCCAGGCTGAGGTTAGTGTTACGCACGTTAGTGGCTGCGTCTCTGGCGTTTTTTGTAGCTCAATGACTGGGCAAAAGCCTCTGCTTCATCCATCAGTCGTCTAGCAGGTGCACTACAACTGCGTTAGCCTTTAGGGTCTCTGTGCCCGGGGTGGGTTTGCGCCACCTGTGGAGGCTGAGGTACTAGTCCTCTGACCGAGTTTCTAGGGAAGTTCCGTCAAGTTGCCTTTTATTGGCCAACATTTGAGGCACCCTGTACACTGGGGCCTCCCTTCTCCGATACATTGCGGAGTCTCTTTGGGATTCTCATACATCTCGCTGCAAGACGGTCCTGTCGGCCGTGTGCATTGCAGGCGAAGGGTCCTTGCATCCGGAGGTGTTTCCACCTTCTTTACCGGAGGTGGGGCACCGGAAGTGGACCTTATGGCCTCTCGACTCACTCGCAAGGTGGCAAGATCGTGGTCAGGTCCAGGGACCCCTGGGCGGATGCGTCAGACGCGTTGGAAGCCAGTGGGGGCAGTATCGCCTGATATATGCTTACCCCCCGCTACTGTTGTTGCCTCGCCGGCTTCGCAGAGTAGGGGCTGAGGCCATTCCAGTGCTCCGGAACGGCAACATTGGTACGCCGATCTACTTCGGCTAGTAGCAGACATTCCTGGCGACGGCCTATTGGGGTGGACCTTCTGTCTCATGATCCCATACTTCATCCTGCTTTACAGTCCTTGGCTTTAATGGTATGGCTGTTTAAAGCCAGGTGCTGAAGGACCGAATTCTCTCGTATTCGGTCATCTCTTCTATGTTGTTGACATGGAAATCTTCTTCCTGAAAGATATCTCACCGTACCTGGAAGGCTTACATCGCTATGTGCGAGGAACTTGAGTGGCATCCTCGGATGTATTCCGTTCCCAGGATTTTGCTGTTCTTATAGCGTGGTGTGACCCAAAAGCTGGCCTTGCATACCTTTTTTTTTTTTATTTATTTATTTTTTTTATTTATTTTTTTTTAGGGTCGGATTTCGGCCCGGGCTGTCTTTTTTTTTTTTTCAACGCCCGCTACCGAGCCATTCCTTGATTAGCACCTTTTTGTGCAGGGGGTTCGCCATGTGATCCCCCCTGTCAAGCCTCCTCTCCCTACTTGGGATCTGATTTTGATGCATCTCGGTTCTCTAAGAACATCCCTTTGAGAATATCAGAGAGATTCCTCCTCTTGACCTTGTCCCGGAAGTTGGCCTTAGTGGCCATTGCTTCGGTTAGACGGGTGTCTGAGTTGGCGGCCTTGTCTGGCAAGTCGCCTTACTTGGTCCTCCATAAGGATATGTTGGTGTTGCGCCCACGACCATCCTTCTATTCTAAGGATGGTCTCGGCCTTTCACCTTAAGAAGGACATTGTTCTTCCGTCCTTGTGTCCTCACCCATCGCATCCCTGAGAGTTTGCGCTTCATACATTAAGATGGGTACAAGCCTTGCGTGTGTACCTGTCTGCTACTGTTTCCAATCGGAAATCTGTGTCTGGTCCAAAACAGGGCCGAGCGGTGTCGTCTGCCACCGTCTTTAGGTGGATCAGGCAGACCGTCATACAGGCCTATGCCCTTAGGGGCAGGCGCCTCCCTTTCCGGTTGCGGCGCATTCCATCAAGGCAATTGGTGCTTCCCGGGCCTTCCGACATCAAGCGTCGGTTGCACAAGTGTGCAAGGCGACGACCTGGTCGTCTGTTCAACCTTATAAAATCTTGAAAAGGTATGATGTGGCTGCATCTTCGGATGCTCCCTTCGGCCGCAAAGCATTGCAGGCCGCTGTTTAATGTCGCAACTCCTCCATTGAGGAGCTCTGCTTGTTTGGAGTGAAGTTTTGGTTGTTCCTTTACTACTGCTCCCACCCTTCTGATACTGCTTTGGGACGTCCCACACGTTTACAGTATCCAGCTGTGTCAGTCCATGGACGATAAGAGAAAATAGTTTTTTTGTACTCACCGTAAAATCCATTTCTCTGACGTCCATGGACTGACACAGCACCCACCCTTCCTTTTAAGGTTTGTACTGCTTTGTTACGAACTGAGGTCTGCTAGCTGCAGGTGGGAGGGTAATGTCCGGAGGGACCGCCCCCCTGGGCGGGGCTGTTCAGCTCTGGTTTGTTCTAGAATGTTTTAACATCTAACATTCTGCCTAGATCTTCTCCTGCGAGCAGGGACGTATACCCACACGTTTACAGTATCCAGCTGTGTCAGTCCATGGACGTCAGAGAAATGGATTTTACGGTGAGTACAAAAATCCTATTTTTCCATCCATCTGTTGGATCGGATGAAAACGGACAGGCAGTCCGTTTTCATCCGATCCCCAATAGAGGAGAGCGGGGCTCTGACAGGTACCTCCCTGCACAGTGAGCGGAGACGGACCTGTCACCCCTTGTCAACCTGTCATCAGCTGAGCAAAAGAGAGTCCGTAGACGGGCAAGCCCGTGTGAAAGGGGCCTAACCAACACCAAGAAGTGTGTGACCTTTCAAATTACAACTGTCATTTTTTTTCCGTGCAAGTTAAAAAAAAAAATTTAAATATGTCATATAGTGCTTCCATTTTATTATCCTACAATTTGTATTCATAAGGCCTAATACTATGCGCAACCCAGCGTGTCCCCGTGTGCTATAACACAATCAATTTGTGGTCATACATATATAAACAATTTCCTCCCCGAAGAGGAGCTCTCATGACTGGGATGCCCGTCAGTTGTAGGAAGAGAGATTGTTTTTTAAGCAAACTTTACCGTCCAGCCAATAGTCTTCCTGCAATCTTAAAGGGGTTGTAAAGGTTTGTTTTTTATTTTCTAAATAGGTTCCTTTAACCACTTAACAACCACCTGCCGACAAATAACGTCGACAAGGTGGTTGCTTAACTCTGGGAGGACGTTATATAACGTCCTCCCAGAATCGCGCTCCCGCGCGCCCCCTGGGGCGCGCACACGGGAAACTCCGTGGACCCGGCGGATCACGAATCGCGGTAAATCGCCGCTGATAGCGGCCGTTTACCACGTGATCGCTCCGTCAAATGACGGAGCAATCACTTGTAAACAGACCGGCGTCATTTGATGACGCCGGTTCCTCTCTCCCCTCTCTGTACCGATCGGTACAGTGTGAGAGGAGAGGGGAGGGAGCAGATCAAGGCAGCAGCGCTGTGGGCTGGATCTGTGACAATTGCAGTCACAGATCCAGCCATCCATCCATCCCTGCTCAGCCATCCCTGTGCTATACCCTGCCAATACTCTGCAAAATACCCTGCCAATACTCTGCAAAATACCCTGCCAATACCCTGGTGCAATACTCTGCAATACCCTGGTGCAATACCCTGGTGCAATACTCTGCAATACCCTGCGCAATACCCTGCAAAATACTCTGCAATACCCTGCAAAATACTCTGCAATACCCTGCAAAATACCCTGCAAAATACTCTGCAATACTCAGGTGCAATACTCTGCAATACTCTGGTGCAATACTCTGCAATACTCTGGTGCAATACTCTGCAATACCATGCGCAATACTCTGCAATACCATGCGCAATACTCTGCAATACCATGCGCAATACTCTGCAATACCATGCGCAATACTCTGCAATACCATGCGCAATACTCTGCAATACCCTGCGCAATACTCTGCAATACCCTCCACAATACTCTGCAATACCCTCCACAATACTCTGCAATACCCTCCACAATACCCTGTGCAATACCCCGTGCAATACCCTGCCATAGTCCGCAATACTCCGCAATGCCCTGCAATACTCCGCAATGCCCTGCAATACTCCGCAATGCCCGGAAATACTCCGCAATGCCCGGCAATACTCCGCAATGCCCGGCAATACTCCGCAATAACCACTTCCCGCCCTCCGGCCGTCATATGACGTCCTTGACTTTGTACGGGGATATCTGAATAATGGGTGCAGCTACAGGCATCATTCAGATATTAGCTTTTTCAGCCGGCGATTCCCTACACCATAACAACAATCATAGCGGCTGTTCCGCCGCTTGATCATTCTTACGGGAGGCGAGAGGGGATGTCCCCCCCCCCCCGCCGCCCTCCGGTGCTTCTACCGACTCACCGCTACGATCAAAGCCAGGATTGTTGTTTTTTTTTTCTGTGTGTTTTTTTCAGGCTTCCCAGCCTAGAGGTGAGATGTGGGGTCTTATTGACCCCCCCCCCCCCCCCATATCTCACTGTAAAGAGGACCTGTCATGCCTTATTCCTATTACAAGGGATGTTTACGTTCCTTGTAATAGGTATAAAAGTGATCAAAAAAATGTTTGGGGCGGAAAAACATGTCAAACTAAAATAAATAAAGTAAAATGAAGAATACATTTTTTTTTTTTTTTTTTTTAAAGCGCCCCTGTCCCCGTGAGCTCGCATACAGAAGCGAACGCATACGTAAGTCCCGCCCACATATGAAAACGGTTTTCAAACCACACATGTGAGGTATCTCTGCGAACGTTAGAGCGAGAGCAATCATTTTGGCCCTAGACCTCCTCTGTAACTCAAAACATGTAACCAGTAAAAATATTTAAAGCGTCGCCTATGGGGATTTTTTAAGTAGCGAAGTTTGGCACCATTCCACGAGCATGTGCAATTTTTAAGGGCGACATGTTAGGTATCTATTTACTCGGCGTAACTTCATCTTTCACATTATGCCAAAACATTGGGCTAACTTTACTGTTTTTTTTTTTTTTTAAGCACAAAACATTTTTTTTACCGTAAAAAACGCGTTAAAAAAATTGCTGCGCAAATATCGTGCGAGATAAAAAGTTGCAACAACCACCATTATATTCTCTAAGGTCTTTGCTAAAAAAAACATATATAATGTTTTGGGGTTCTATGTAATTTTCTAGCAAACAAATGATGATTTTTACATGTAGGAGAGAAATGTCAGAATTGGCCTGGGTGCTCCAGAACGCCTGAAGGTGCTCCCTGCATGTTGGGCCTCTCTATGTGGCCACGCTGTGTAAAAGTCTCACACATGTGGTATTGCCATACTCGGGAGTAATAGCAGAATGTGTTTTGGGGTGTAATTTGTGGAATGCATATGCTGTGTGTGAGAAATAACCTGCTAATATGACAATTTTGAGAGAAAAAAAAAATCTTGATTTTGCAAAGAATTGTGGGAAAAAATGACAACTTCAAAAAACTCACAATGCCTCTTTCTGAATACCTTGGAATGTCTTCTTTCCAAAAAGGGGTCATTTGGGGGGTATTTGTACTTTTCTGGCATGTTAGGGTCTCAAGAATTGAGATAGGCCGTCAGTACTTCAGGTGTGATCAATTTTCAGATATTGGCACCATAGCTTGTGGACTCTATAACTTTCACAAAGACCAAATAATATCCACCAATTTGTACTTATTTTTACCAAAGATATGTAGCAGTATAAATTTTGGCCAAAATTTATGAAGAAAAAATAGTAATTTGCAAAATTTTATAACAGAAACGAAAAAAAAATCATTTTTTTACAAAATTTTCAGTCTTTTTTCTCTTATAGCGCAAAAAATAAAAAACCCAACAGTGATTAAATACCACCAAAAGAAAGCTCTATTTGTGTGGAAAAAAAGGACAAAAAATTCATATGGGTACAGTGTTGTATGACTGAGTAATTGTCATTCAAAATGTGAGAGCACCGAAAGCTGAAAATTGGTCTGGTTATTAAGGGGGTTTAAGTGCCCAGTGGTCAAGTGGTTAAGCTAGTGCATTGTTGGTTCACTTACCTTTTCCTTCGATTTCCCTTCTAAATGTTTTTTTTCTTTGTCTGAATTTCTCACTTCCTGTTTCTCCTCACTAAACTTCACACCATCATCCGAGTGGTGTGCAGTCGGCCAGAACAGCTTACTGAGGAGGAACAGGAAGTGAGAAATTCAGACAAAGACACAAAAATATTTAGAAGGGAAATCGAAGGAAAAGGTAAGTGAACCAACAATGCACTAGCTTAACGACCGCCCACTGTAAATATACGTCGGCAGAATGGCACGGACAGGCACAATCGCGTACCTGTACGTACCTGCCTTTGTATGGATGGGGGGTCCAATCGGACCCCCCTCCGGTACAGTGAGCGGCCGGGATCGCTTCGGGAGCGATCCGTGAGGAGGGGGCCGCCATTCGATTCTGGCCACCTCCTCGCGAACGCTCCCGGCGAATGAAAAGCTTCCTCTGCCTGTGTAGTGTTTACACAGGCAGGAGGAAGTGATGTCATCCCTCATGCGGCACTCACATATACCGAGCGCCGCATGAGAGAAGACACACAGGTTAGTGCACAAACACTACACTAACACCAGGACACATAGGCACATGATCGCCCCCCCCAGTCACAGTGTCACTGCAATGACCATTTATTTACTGATCACTGCAATCAGTGACATTTGTGACTGTAAAAGTGTCAGGGCAGTTAGTTTTAGGTCCAGTGTAGCCCCCTAACCCCCCTAATAAAGGTTTAACCCCTTGATCTCCCCCCAGGTAAACCTTTCACCCCCTAGCACCGCCGTCACTAAGCGATCGTTTTTCTGATCGCTGTTTTAGTGTCGGTGATGCCGATAGGTAGCCAGTTATTTTTTTTTTTTAGGTTCGCTGCAGGTTTTTATAGCGTCGGGTACCCCCATATATTACCTAATAAAGGTTTAACCCCTTGATCGCCCCCCCCCCCCCAGGTAACCCTTTCACCCGTGTCACTAAGCGATCGTTTTTCTGATCGCTGTCTTCGTGTCGGTGATGCCGATAGGTAGCCAGTTATTTATTTTTTTTAGGTTCGCCGCAGGTTTTTATATAGCGTCAGGTACCCCCATATATTGCCTAATAAAGGTTTAACCCCCTGATTGCCCCTAGTTAACCCTTTCACCAGTGATCACCATATAAGTGTTACGGGTGACGCTGGTTAGTTAGTTTGCTTTTTATAGTGTCAGGGCACCCGCCGTATATAACCCAATAAAGGTTATATACCCCAGGCAGCGTCAGGTTAGTGCCAGTAACGCTAACACCCACGCGTGAAGCATACACCTCCCTTAGTGGTATAGTATCTGAACAGATCAATATCAGATCTATACTAGCGTCCCCAGCAATTTAGGGTTCCCAAAAACGCAGTGTTAGCGGGATCAGCCCAGATACCTGCTAGCACCTGCGTTTTGCCCCTCCGTCCAGCCCAGGCCACCCAAGTGCAGTATCGATCGATCACTGTCACTTACAAAACACAACACACATAACTGCAGCGTTCACAGAGACAGGCCTGATCCCTGCGACTCCAGTGCTGTAGGAGGTGATTTCACCACCACAGTTAAAAAAAAAAAAGAGAGCATATATGCCGAAGCAGGGGGGCAGCAGGGGCGGAGGAGCGATTTTGCTCCTAATGCCGCGTACATACGGTCAAAATTCCGACTGAGGCATGCCCGTGGAAAAGTCCGACAATGTGTGTGCGGCATAACTTTTGCAGGAGGATGCCCCCATGCTTCGGCATATATAAATGGTGCATGTATGCCCATCATTTAGAAGTGGGTGAATGAAGGGAGGTATTCTAATGGTGGGCATACCCACCGATCAAGCTCTTTTTTTCGTTCAGCCAACAGGCTGCATTGAAAAAAAAGATTACAATACATGTCCAACAAGGACCAGCAACGTACTGGTATGTTGCTGGACTTTGGTTATACCAGATTGATGCCTGCGGGTTTAGGTATCATCTTGGTATCATTCTTTTCAGCCAGCGGCCGGCTTTCATGTAAAAGCAATCCTAGCAGATAATTAGCCTCTGGACTGCTTTTACAAGCAGTTTTTTCAAAAAAGTACCTGTCACTACCTATTGCTATCATAGGGGATATTTACATTCCCTGAGATAACAATAAAAATGATTAAAAAAATAAATAAATATGGAAAGAGCAGTTTAAAAATAAAATAAAAAAGCAAAATTAATAATAATAAAAAAAAGCACCCCTGTCCCGCCCTGCTCTTGCGCAATGGCGAACACAAGCGTCGGTCTGGCGTCATATGTAAACAGCAATTGCATCATGCATGTGAGGTATCACCGCGAAGGTCAGACCGAGGGCAGTCATTTTAGCAGTAGACCCCCCTCTAAATCTAACGTGGTACCCTGTAAAGGCTTTTAAAAATGTATGTAGTTTGTCGCCACTGCGCATTTGTGCGAAAATTTAAAGCATGTCGTGTTTGGTATCCATGTACTCGGCCTAAGATCATCTTTTTTATTTCATCAAACATTTGGGCAATATAGTGTATTTTAGTGCATTAAAATTAAAAAAAGTGTATTTTTTTTTCCCAAAAAATGCGTTTGAAAAATCGCTGCGCAAATACTGTGTGGAAAAAAAATGCAACACCCACCTTTTTAATCTGTAGGGCCTTTGCTTTATAAAAATTATATAATGTTTGGGGGTTCAACATAATTTTCTTGCAAAAAAAAATAAATATGTTTTCATGTAAACAAAAAGTGTCAGAAAGGGCTTTGTCTTCAAGTGGTTAGAAGAGTGGATGTAAGCTTCCTAATGTTATGTATAAAATGCCAGGACAGTTCACAACCCCCCCAAATGACCCCATTTTGGAAAGCAGACATCCCAAGCTATATACTGAGAGGCATGTCGAGTCCATTGAATATTTTATATGTTGACACAAGTTGCGGAAAAAATACAATTTTTTTATTTATTTATTTATTTTTTGCACAAAGTTGTCACTAAATGATATATTGCTCAAACATGCCATGGGCATATGTGGAATTACACCCCAAAATACATTCTGTTGCTTCTCCTGAGTACGGGGATACCACATGTGAGACTTTTTGGGAGCCTAGCCACGTACGGGACCCCAAAAACCAAGCACCGCCTTCAGGCTTTCTAAGGGTATACATTTTTGATTTCACTCCTCACTGCCTATCACAGTTTCGGAGGCCATATATCATTTAGTGACAACTTTTTGTAATTTTTTATTTTTTTTTTGTGATTTATTCAATCACTTGGGACAAAAAAAAAATATTCAATGGGCTCAACATGCCTCTCCGCAATTTCCTTGGGGTGTCTTCTTTCAAAAATGGGGTCATTTGGGGGGGGTTTGTACTGCCCTGCCATTTTAGCACCTCAAGAAATGAGATAGGCAGTCATAAATTAAAAGCTGTGTAAATTCCAGAAAATGTACCCTAGTTTGTAGACGCTATAACTTTTGCGCAAACCAATAAATATACGCTTATTGACATTTTTTTTACTAAAGACTTGTGGCTGAATACATTTTGGCCTAAATGTATGACTAAAATTGAGTTTATTGGATTTTTGTTATAACAAAAAGTAGAAAATATCTATTTTTTTTTTCAAAATTTTCAGTCTTTTTCCGTTTTATATCGCAAAAAAAATAATCACAGAGGTAATCAAATACCATTAAAAGAAAGCTCTATTTGTGGGAAGAAAAGGACGCAAATTTCGTTTGGGTATAACATTGCATGTCCGCACAATTTCCAGTTAAAGCAGCGCAGTGCCAAATTCTATAAACACCTCTGGTCCTTAGGCTGGGTTCACACTGGTCCGACAAACGCTCCGACATTGGGAGCTCATGTCGCATGACGTGTGAAAATCAATGTTTCCCTATGGGAGCCGTCTTAATTGGTCCGACACAAGTCGGTCTGACTTTGAAAATGCTCCCTGTACTACTTTGGTCCGACTTTGATCCTACTTCAGCCCATTGAATATCATTAAAGTAGGATCCTTGTCCTAACCATCCGACTTTTGACATCCGACATGGTGATTACAGCAGCAGTAAAAGGAATTTATCTCACCCTGGGATTGTTTTGATTGGTCAAAGGACAAGTCAGACTAGCACAAAGTCGGATCAAAGTAGTATCCTGTTCATGAAAGTCGGACCAATGTAGGATCAATGTAGGACTGATGTCGCAGAGCAAAGTAGGATGAAAGTTGTATGACTGTCGTGTCGTACCACTGTGAACCCAGCCTTAACCTGCATAATGGTCCGGGGCTTAAGTGGTTAAAGGAACCTATTTAGAAAATAAAAAACAAACCTTTACAACCCCTTTAAGTCTGCTGAGGTATGGAGGTACTGTGCATCCCTGAATTTGATGCAGCTAAAGTTATTAGGATTGGGAACCTTTTTATCCAATGGTTTTTAGGATCCTTTAAACAGAATCTACATATAATGTGATCCGTCATCTAAATTAGTGTACGAAATAACGTTGGTTGCAACTGCACACAGATTTTTTTTTACACTTTCAAGTTACTATAGCCATGAATGTGATGGAGCATTGCACTCCAAAAATAGTACCTAAAGCATGCTTTGGAGTGGGCTGTTCTCACACATGCTTATATGACGGGGGGGGGGGGGGGTGTGAATGACAAAGGGGTAGATTCAACGCTGTATCTTGGCCTAGGGCAGCACTTTGCAGGGGGCAGCATGAAAAGAGTCCCGCCAGAGAAATTTGTGCTTAAAGTAGAACTATAGGTAACACTTTTTTTTTTTTTTCATTTTGGATCATATTTAAATTAGGGGTTGCACGTGTTTAATCAGGCCTAGGGCAGCACAAAACCTAAATACACCACTGGGTAGCTTTATGAACGTTGTTTCTGATAGTTTTTTGTTTTCTTTCCATTGACCCCCATGGGCTGTAGTGGCACAGTTTTGGCATCAGTCATAATTATAGGGTTTTAGTAGAACAGGCTTTGTAAGAGTGGGCAGACATTTGTGTTGCAGACCCTTGGGAAATGCACAAAGCTTTGTCTTGCATGTTTGATTTGCAGAGTAACTCAGTGGGGGAGTGTCTGTATTTTAGGAAGGGGCCAGTAAATCTAAAGCACAGGCTGTAATGCCAGGCACACCCGTCCTGTCCTATATCCTAATCTGATGTTCGCTTACACATGATGAGACAAAAGCTTGCTTTCAAGATGCTGAAATACCAGATCTTACATTATCTATTGTCAACCTGCCCATGGTTCAGGATTATTACTTTGATAGTATGTTGTGCTATGTACTCATTTAACAAGGTGACTTGTATCCCTGTTATTTTTGTGTTTTACAGGCAGGTTTCAAACAGACAACCTGAACAAGCAGAAAAATCTCTGCAGCAAGACCATTGGGGAAAAAATGAAGGTAAAACAAATGCAACATATTACCACTAACATGTTTTTTGTATTTGTGTAGGTGCTAAAAATGCTTTACATTTTTGAGACCAGAAATTAAAGTCACAACCTCATGAGGTCATACTTTCAAGATTTTCCTCATCCTGCATATGTATATTTTTCAGTGGTAGGGTTGCACCGACACTGAGCATTTGCACGAGTACTTGTACTCATGCAAATGCTCCGATACCTGGGCAGCCTCAGAGATGATCGGTGCGGTGGTGGGGGCAGTTACAATTACTGATCACACCCCACCCCCCCCCCCACCGTGTGGCTTGCAATAAAGCAGCTGACAGACGCTTTTCCTCCTCTCCCTCCCGTGGCTTTCAGCTGCTTTATTGAAAGCCACACAGGGAGATCAGTGATTGTAACTGCACCGATCACCACTGCACTGATCACCCCCGGCTCCCCCTCTGTGCTTCCTAGGTCCTCCGTGTCCTCCCCTGGCGTCCTCCGTCCCAGATCTGTCCGGGTGGAGAGCAGAGGAAGGAGTCAGTAAATGTGTCATTTACAGGCTCCTTCCTTTTCTGAATGCACAGTCGGTGATCACTGACTCTGTCCATTCACATAACTGAGCATTGTAAACTGTGTTTACAACGCTTCAGTTTATGAATGAACATGTCCATTCATCTTCAGTGCTGCTGAGAAAGGGACTGGGGAATATGTGTCCTTAGTCCCTTTCCCTGTCTCACCAAAGCCCCCCCCCCCCTCCAAACAGGGCTGCCACCGTCATCATTTGTAAAAAATAAATAAACTACTGACACAGTCCACGCCTCATCAGTGCTGCATATAAGTGCCACTGTCACATGACATTTAAAAAAAAAGAAAAGGATCGTTAATCGGCATCGGCAAGTACTTGGGGGGGGGGGGGGGGAGTACTCAGTCTTAAAGTGGTATCAGTGCAACCCTATTCAGTGGGGAAGAGTTCTCTACCTCTATATATGTGTGGTGTGTTTTGTCACAGTATAAGAATATACTGTATAATACATATGACATTCAGTACCGGACAATGACCATCATCGATCTTAACAGAGCACGTCTTCAGAAGTCTACCTTACTAGTTACAGTGCATCTTTTAAGTGCGATCCAGAGTATGATTCAGGGACCTAACATGATATGATGGCCAATAAGTTGGGAGCATAAAGCTGTAACCATTATCTCGATGTTCAGAAACAACATTTAGACACAACCCATTTATCAGGGGAAAGTTATGGTTTTGTTTTAAATGGAAGTAAAGGTACCTGTTTATTGGTAATTTCAGGCAAAAAAAATATAATGGCACACAGCCGAACAATGTGTATGTTAACTGGTGGTTCCATGTCCAACAAACACCTTTGATGTTTTCACTATACAGTGGAACCTCGGTTTTAAGAGTAACTTGGTTTGAGATCAATTTGATTTGCGAGAAATAAAAAAAAAGAAAAAAAATCTGACTCGGTTTGCGAGTGACTCGCAAGACGAGCAGAATTCAAGCTTAATAGGCCTGCAGTACCACATTTTGGCCTGAGGTACAGGGGCGCAGGAGCCGAGCAGAGCCTAAATAGGCATGCAGTACCGCATTTGGCCTGAGGTACAGGGGCGCAGGAGCCGAAGCTACGATCGCCGCTTCCGGCAATGCTCGGAAATACTCCCTTTCCGTGCCTTTCCGATGTTTGCCGAGGTCAGCCGACGTGTCCTCGTGCCTTTTCGGACGTTTTCGGCGCTCTCTGGTGCCCCCCCCACCTCTGGCCGCATTCGGTATGGCATCCCATTGAAGTCAATGCGGAACAAATTATTTTTCGTTTCCATTGACTTCTATGGGAAAACTCGCTTTGATATGCGAGTACTTTGGATTACGAGCATACTCCTGGAACGGATTATGCTCGTAATCCAAGGTTCAACTCTATAAATAAAACCAAATGTGATCAATTAATATGCAGCGCATACTATGCCACTGCAACTAATAACAATCTCTTTTGATGTGGTACAATATGTCTGGATGCCTGGACCTCCATGCTTTATCTTTGTGTAAGGCTGTCAGTGCAGGTGGTATAGAGCAGGGCTTGACAAATTTTCTTAGAATTTTTTTTTTTTTTTTTTTTTTTAAACTAACAAAGCTTACTGGTGGATTGTGTAACATGTTCCTGAAAGGTGAACTTGTCCTTTTTAACCCTTTCATGGCCAGAGCCTTTTTGCTTTATTTGCACGTTATCCCTAAAGATTACATAAAAACCTCTAAACATTTTATATGTTCTAAAAGCAGACACCCTAGAGAATAAAATAGTGCTAGTTCCAATTTTTAATGACACACGATCTTACCGCAAAGGTCTAGGAAATGCGAAATTTCAGTAAAAAACACATTAAAAGGTAATTTTAGGGGGCACAAAATTGCAATAAATTACCCAATTGTTTTGGTAAAAAATAAAAGCCAAGGTTGCACTAAGTAAAATAGATAACGGTGTCTCCACTGAAGCTTTATCACCAAGGCTTGTTTCAAACAACACCAACATTTTCAAAATCCAATTGTCACAGGAACATAAAGTGAGGTGAAATCTTCCGAACAGGGGCACAGACAGCAAAGCAAACATTACAGGGGTGTTAACCCTTCCCTATGCTATCCAAAAAAACATTTTTTTCTTTTGGCTGGAGCTACACTTAAAAAATTTACTTGTTCCAACTTACACACAAATTCAACTTAAAGTGGTTGTATACCCACTTCTACTTTTTTTTTCATACCTAAAAGGCATAATGAGCTAGTATGCACCGCATACTAGCTCATTATGAAATACTTGCCTTAGAACGAGGTGTCGGGAACTTACCTGGTCCACGCCGAGGGAGATGTCCTCTTGCCTCTGCGTGTCTTCCGGGTATCGCCACTCCAGCGCTCTGAGTGGCTGGAGCGGCGATGTCGTCACTCCCGCGCGTCGGCAAGGTCTGGCGGCTGCCGGACTTTTGCCGAGAATCCCCGCCGCAGTCAGCAGCTCATTGCGGGGGGAATATCTCCTAAACCGTAGAGGTTTAGGAGATATTCTTTTTACCTACAGGTAAGCCTTATTATAGGCTTACCTGTAGGTAAAAGTTAAAAAACAGGGTATACAACCACTTTAAGAACAAACCTACAGAATCTTGTTTGTAACCCGGGGACCGCTTGTATATGTCAACTCAATGTTTGTTTAGCCTCATGCCTCAATAAATACGGTTTTCTTAATCAAATATTTTTTTTGTAAATCTGTTACAAATATTGTTGCCTGGAGATCCCACAAATAACACTCCCTGTTCCTTCATCACACATTCTGTTATTAGAAGACAATTATTGAATTCCTCCCAGCGCTAACATACTACTTGGGCACAAAGTGTTTTCAGCCGTCCACAATATGAAATGCCAGTCATCCAAATTGGACGCCGTGTTTGGCCAAATCATTTCAAATCTTTGGCATCCAGGGCCATATTTCTAACTTGTCACACTGGCCCTGGTCTAGGGTGCCATGACCACATGGGCTGCAACTAGTAGAGTGCATTGCATTACACTCTTTCCCTGCCAACAAGAAGGGGAGGAGAGCAGATGTGTGTCCGCTCTCCATCATCCCTTCTACCCTGCGGCATCCGTTATGCCAGTCCCGGGCAAGCGGAGCCCAGGATACATATTGGGGGGGGGGGCGCGCACGGGGTGTGTGGAGCATTCAGTTGGCAGCCCAGGAAGCAGGATTACATTTCTCGTCACCATGGCGACCTGGGGTTTGTCAAGCCCTGGTATAGAGAGAGATTCTTTACTCTGATGTTGATTGCGTACAGGATTCTCTGCGCCTAAATGCCACAAAAGTGTGCTAAAGGAATACACTGTTATCAAGAGATAACATTGCCAAAATTGAAGCATTATTTCACTGTACAATTCTTCCTTGTATAGAATGAAAAAGGGTTGCTGTCTCAAGGATGTTGTTTAATCCCTGGAAATAGCAAGTGAGACTTGTTATCAAATAAAAAAAGAAACCAGCTTAAGGCTCTGTGTACACAGAAGCTCAAAAACGGTTGTTTTTAAAGCAGCAGAAAAAGCTAGCTTTTATCAGCGTTTTTTTACTAGCTTTTTTCTTTCTCGTACATCACGGGACACAGAGCGACATAGTCATTACTAATGGGTTATATAGATACCTTCAGGTGCTGGCACTGGCAACTTCCAAAACCGGAAGTACCCTCCCCTATATAAGCCCCTCCCATCCGGGAGCACCTCAGTTTTTTGCCAGTGTCTAAGGTGTTGGCCAAGAAGTAACATGTGTTTTTTCACTGAGCTTGCGTACAGGTTCTTTTGGGCCTCAGTAAGCTATTCCGGATCCGACCAAAAAAGCTTCATAGCTAAACGGTCGGTACCCGGGCCTTGCAGAGAAGAGCAAGGTTTTGCCTGTAATGCCTCTCTTAGGAGGGCTGGACCCTGGGATCCAGAGCTCTGGTCATACCCACGACCAAGATGTTTTCTGTGCAGGGTGCTATACAGGTCCAGGGGAGTGGAATCCTTGGGAACCCGGTCCCTGAAGGTTTGATTACAATGCCTGCCGTGATAGGTGAAGTTTGGGCTTCTGTGGACCAAACAGAGTCCTGCGGCGAGGAAAAGGTAAGTGGGGGCCCTCGGGAACTTGGTTCTATTGAGGGACCCCCAAGCCTATTTTGTCTTTCTGCCTGTTACCTAAGGTATTCCCGCTAATATTCTGTGTATGCCTGTTACTACTGAGAAAATGTAAAAAAAAATTAATAGTAGGCAAGGAAAAAAAAAAAAAAAATGTAAGACCGCGGTACCTGTGTTAGACACTAGAGGCCGCTATGGTTCTTTTTCTTGTAATGTGGATTTTTTTCTTCCAGAATCAAATCCAGGCAGTTGGTATGTTCTCTGCTGGGAAGCTGTCTCCTCTGCCCTGTTGCTGCGCTCATCCATCCCCGGGCCCTGCGGCAAAGGGACCCTGGCTCCCATCTAGCTCCTTATTGTTTTCAAAAAAGGCACCGAAGGCGCACGTGCCCGCGCGCGTGCGCGTGCACGCGCCTCTATATATAGAGGCGATCTGGAAAAAGGGGCGGAGCGGGTGGATGACGCTCAGGTGTGCGCCGCGGCGCTACTGCGCATGTGCGGGCGTCCAGCGTGTTTTAAAGCACATTATAGCTGGCTATTGAAGTGCACAGACAGAGCTAGCAACAGTATAAAGGCACACAGAGGCGGTTGATGCAGGCATCCCCTAGAAAGGCACTTTAGTAGACACCAACTGTGATATAGCAGCAATTGTGCTAGACTATTCTCAGTAAAAGTGGTGTATTACGGCTGGAATACCTCAGCTTTAGGCTTAGGAATATGCCGTCCAGAAGCTCCGGAACTGAATCTTCCAGGAAGCGAAGGGGGTCTCATCGGGCTCTGGGGATCTTGGGCATGCTTCTGCTGCACCAGTCTCCCCTGAAGTTCAGAGGTAAGTGACCGTAGAGACCCCGCAGGGGTACTTGGTACTGTGGCTGTCCTCAGTTCACCTGCTCCTGTGTATGTAACAGAGGAGGTTTTTTTCCTCAGCTCTGGGAGGATTAGAGAGAGATTGTCAACATTGATCGCTGCCTCCCTGTCAGGGAAAGCACGCCCGATCTCCGTCTCCTCCTTCAGAGTGCCTGTTAGCAGAGCAACAGTCCCATACAGGGATCGACCTGCCTGAAGGGGATCAGGATAAGGTTGATTCTGTTATAGAGGAATCAACAGTGGGGGAACCTTTTCTCAGCATCTCAAGCTGAAAGATTATGGGTTCAGTCTCTGACTAACATGGTCCGATCAGCATTTAAAAATGCACCTTGCGGAACCATCAACCACTACTGTATCCTCGTTGGGGTCGCTAGAAGCCCCCAGACTGTCTGTTCTTTTCCACTTCACCCTTTACTGAAAGGGCTCATTTACCAGGATTGGGAACGTCCTGAGAAAATATTTATTCCCCCAAGAGATTTCCGGTGGTCTATCCCATGGAGGATAAGTTCATCAAAAAATGGAAGGTCCCTACAGTGGACACAGCCATCTCTTGTATGTATAAATCACTGACATATCCAATGGATAATGTCCAAATGTTCAAGAACCCAATAGATAAAAGATTGGAGTCCTTATGAAAGTCTGCTTGGTGATACAGCAAGCTTGGTGACACAACCAGCAGTGAGGTCTGCTAAGCAGTGAAGGATCAGTTGAAACAGTTGAGGGACTTGACAGATCAGCAGGCCTTGCCCTAGCTGATCTACCTAGAGCCTTAGGCTTTGCGGTTGACGCCATAAAGGATTCAGTCCATCAGGCCTCCCGCCTTACGCTGTCTATAGTACATATGCGTAGGCTTCTATGGCTCAAAAACTGGTCTGCTGAAGCTCCCTGTAAAGAATGGCTGGTTAGCGTCCCATTTCATGGTGAACGCTTATTCAGGGAAAACCTGGACAAATATATCCAGAAAATTTCCAGCGGTAAAAATACGCTCTTGCCGGTTAAAAACAGAGTTAGAGGTCCCTCTTTAAGAGGCCTGCTTCTCCAGTCCCTGGGGCATCGGCTGTGTAACAGTTCCGACGGCCTCCTCGGTCAATTCCCGGGGGGTAAAAAAAAAAAAAACAGGGACAATAGCAGGGTAATGAGAAACCCTGGGTCAGGGGAGGTACAAAACCTCCCCCAAAGTTAAATTCATTGAAGGGTTGCCCCCACTCAGTCGGGTGGGGGGAGGACTCCAGTTGTTCGCAAGAGACCTGGCGGGACACGATCAAGACAGATAGGTGCTCTCCGCAGTATGTTTGGGATACAGTTTGGAGTTAAAAGACTCTCCTCCTTCCCATTTTTGAGGTCAAACGTGCCAAGGGATCCCCGGAAGAGAGAGTCCCTCCTGTTGGCACTAGAACAACTATTGCTCCAAGGAGTAATTATGGAGGTTCCCCTGGAAGAATGAGGGTTCGGGTTTTACTCAAACCTCTTTACAGTCCCGAAGCAAACGCGGACGGGAGGCCCATATTAATTCTAAAAGGGCTATACAAATTCCTGTATATCAGGACTTTCCGATGGAGTCGATCCGATCGGTGGCCACTGCCCTACAAGGGGAGGATTGGTTAGCCGCGATCGACATCAAAGATGCTTATTTGCACATTCCCATCTTTCCAGTCCACCAAAAATTTCTACGCTTTGCAGTAGAAGGGCGCCATTTTCAGTTCAGAGCCTTACCCTTCGGTTTGGCCACAGCACCACGAGTGTTTACAAAAATTCTGGCCCTTTATTGGCCAATCTAAGAACACAAGGTGTAATGATAATGGCATATCTAGATGACTTGTTGCTGATAGACCACTCAGTGAAAAAACTAGACATGGTCGTTCACAAGACAATCAAGTATCTGGAATCTCACGGTTGGATTATCAACCGAGACAAGTCAGCCCTAAAAACCAGTCAAAAGTCTGGAATACTTGGGGCTAAGGTTGGATTCAGGCCAGAGAAAAATATTCTTGCCTCGAGGAAAGGTGTTGTCTTTGAAAGATTTGATCCACTTAGTGGGTACAAAAAAGACAGCCGTCCATACGCCTGTGCATGAGGCTGCTGGGAAAAATGGTGGCATCATTCGAAGCAGTACCCTACGGTCAATTCCATTCAAGGAATTTGCAAGGGGCCATACTGTCAGCCTGGAACAAAAAAGTTCAGGCCCTAGACTTACAATGTCCTTGTCCCCTTCCGTTCGCAAGAGCCTCCGTTGGTGGTTGGTTCCCCAGAATCTGGAAAAAGGGAAATCCTTCAGTCCGATTTCTTGGAAGGTGGTCACTACAGATGCCAGCCTTATAGGCTGGGGAGCAGTACTGGAGCAATAGTCTCTCCAGGGCAGATGGTCGGATGCAGAAAAGGCCCTGCCCATCAATCTCTTAGAGATACGAGCAGCCCGGTATGCCCTAGTAGCATGGACATCCAAACTCCAAGGGTCCCCTGTCAGAATTCAATCAGACAATGCCACAGCAGTGGCATATATCAATCATCAGGGGGGCACCAGGAGTCGTGCAGCCCAGAGGGAAGTAAATTACATCCTGAAATGGGCAGAAAGATATGTCCCAGCCATATCTGCGGTATTCATTCCAGGAGTGGAGAATTGGAAGGCGGACTTTCTAAGTCGCCAGCAATTATGCCCAGAAGAAGGGTCCCTTCACCCCGAGGTTTTCTGGACAATATGTCAGCGGTGGGGAACATCGGATGTAGATCTTCTAGCATCCAGATTCAACGCAAAGGTGGACAGGTTTGTCTCTCGGACAAGGGATCCCCTAGCTTGCGGCTCGGATGCCCTAGTGTTCCCTTGGGATCAGTTCAAGCTGATATATGCATTCACACCGCCACAATGGTTACCTCGATTACTCCGCAGAATCAGGGTAGAAAAGAAACCAGTGATTCTGGTGGCTCCAGCGTGGCCCCGAAGAGCGTGGTACGCGGAGATTGTAAAATGTCAGTGGGGAGTCCTTGGACTCTCCCACGTCGTCCGGACCTGCTTTCGCAAGGACCGATATACCACCCTTCCTTACCAGCCCTAGGTTTGACGGCCTGGCTATTGAAGCCCACATTCTAAAAAAGAGAGGGCTCTCTAATTCTGTGGTATCTACCATGATCAATGCCAGGAAGCCGGTATCCAGGCAGATCTACTATAGAATCTGGAAGGCGTACATCGCCTGGTGTGAGGCCAAGAAATGGCATCCACGTAAATACGTAATAGGTAGGATTCTGGACTTCCTACAATGGGCTGTAGATAGGAAGCTGGCCTTGAGTACTATCAAGGGTCAGATTTCGGCCTTGTCAATATTTTTTCAAAGGCCCTTGGCTTCGCATTCACTAGTCAAAGCCTTTATACAAGGAGTGATGCGTATTAGTCCTCCGGTTAATATTCCCATATGTCCATGGAATCTAAACTTGGTTCTGTCGGTTCTACAGAAACAACCATTTGAACCATTACAGCATATTTCTTTGGTTCTTCTCACCAGGAAATTGATTTTTCTAGTAGCCATTTGTTCGGCTAAAAGAGTGTCGGAATTAGCAGCTATGTCCTGTAAGGAGCCATATCTGGTTATCCATAAGGATAGAGTAGTGTTACGCCCTCATCCAGCCTTTCTTCCTAAGGTGGTATCGAGGTTTCATTTGAACCAAGATGTGGTTCTTCCTTCTTTTTTCCCCAAACCTACTTCGGTAGAGGAAAAGTTATTGCATTCTTTGGATGTAGTAAGAGCAGTTAAAGCTTATCTAAAAGCCACTGCTCAGATTCGCAGAACGGATACTTTGTTTATTCTGCCGGAAGGCCCCAGAAGGGGTCAGGCAGCGTCAAAATCTACTTTAGCCAAGTGGATTCGAAAGGTCATAATGCAAGCCTATGGCTTGAGAAGGAGACCGCCTCCGTTCAAAGTTAGAGCGCACTCCACGAGAGCAGTTGGAACTTCATGGGCAGTGCATCACCAGGCCTCCCTGGCTCAAATCTGTAAGGCCGCAACATGGTCTTCAGTACACACGTTTACTAGGTTCTACCAGGTGGACGTTAGAAGTCAGGAGGATGTCGCCTTTGGGCGCAGTGTGTTGCAGGTCGCAAAAGATCCTCATGTCTGATAGCGCTCAGCTTATGTATGGTGTATCCCCCCCCTCGTTGGGCATTGCTTTAGGACATCCCATTAGTAATGACTATGTCGCTCTGTGTCCCGTGATGTACGAGAAAGAAAATAGGATTTTTATAACAGCTTACCTGTAAAATCCTTTTCTTGGAGTACATCACGGGACACAGAGCTCCCACCCCTCTTTAGGGACACTTATTGCTTTGCTACAAAACTGAGGTGCTCCCGGATGGGAGGGGCTTATATAGGGGAGGGTACTTCCGGTTTTGGAAGTTGCCAGTGCCAGCACCTGAAGGTATCTATATAACCCATTAGTAATGACTATGTCGCTCTGTGTCCCGTGATGTACTCCAAGAAAAGGATTTTACAGGTAAGCTGTTATAAAAATCCTATTATTAGCGTTTTTCAGTGTAGCTTTTTTTAGCTTTTAAAAAAAAAAAAAAAAAAAAAAAAAATTTTTCTTTCAATGGACCAAAAAACGATAAACGCTCGCGGCCAGTGTTTTTGAGCGTTTTTTCATCGTTTTGCGTATTTTTTGTGCCGAAAAACGGCACTTTGAACGCAAATTTCTTGCGTTCAGAAAAAAGCCCAGTAACTCCACTGCTCATTAAAGCTAAAAAAACGTTGTGTACATGAACACATAGGCTAACATAGAGTGCAGTTAATGGGCTTTTTAAAAAAACGCCAATAAACTGCAGTTTATCAGCTTCTGTGTACATGGAGCCTAAATGTTATCTTCTTTATTGATGAGGAGCTGTGTGTGTGTGTGTGTGTGCGCGCGCTGAATTAAACCTTTTTTTTTTTTTTTGTCTTGTATATTTTTGCCATTGCAGAAGAAAGAGCCTGTTGGTGACAGCGACGAACTTCCAGAAAATGCCCGGGATGTAGACCAGTTAACTGCAGAAATTCTGAGTGTGAGTATGTTCTTCCAATGCTCCTGTAGTAACCATGTGCCATGAAGTGGATGGGTAGGAACATAAGAAGTTTCCCATACTTATAGTACAATTGTAAAGGCCCGTACACAGAGGCGTTGCTAGGGGAGTGCGGTCCGCCCCCGGGTGACACCCGCTAGAGGGGTGACACCCTCCCCTTTTTTTTTTTTTTTTTACAGCTGACCCATTCATTGATTAATTTCACCCCGCTGGGCTGGAAGCCTGGAACAACACCTCCAGCGCCGCGGCCGCCCCTGGTGTGTGTCCTCCGGCTCCTTATTCTTCCTATTCCTAAATTCCAATCCTCCTCCCTACCCTACAGAGCCAGCGAGCGACTCAGCCTGTCACATCATCACACTGCACTGTAGTGT
This sequence comes from Rana muscosa, assembly GCA_029206835.1. Classification (NCBI taxonomy): domain Eukaryota; kingdom Metazoa; phylum Chordata; class Amphibia; order Anura; family Ranidae; genus Rana; species Rana muscosa. The sequence goes on along the minus strand of CM055117.1, from coordinate 348,207,110 downwards.
CACACTGGAGTGTCAGTGAAAAGATTATCAACAACACGCTGGAGTGCTCATCATGCTGCAGTTAAGCCAGTAAAAGAAAAATTGAATATGTTTGTGTCTGCAATCGAAGCGCTTTGTGATCCTTCTGAAAATATGGACACAAGAGGAGCAGCAGAATGTCTACTGCCTGCTGTCTGTGATTTTACGTTTTTGTGCTACCTATACTTCTGGGGTGATGTACTTCAAGAAGTTGATGTTACACAACAGTACCTGCAGACCAAAGGCTTAAAGGGGTTGCTCCACCGGAAAAAAAAAAATTAAAAGCCAGCAGCTACAGCTACAGCAGCTGCTGGCTTTTAATATTTGGACACTTACCTGTCCTGGAGTCCAGCGACGTCCGCAGCAGAGGACGAGCGACCGCTCGTCACTCTGCTGCTCCCTCCGCCATCCTCGCTGAGGGAACCAGGAAGTGAAGCCCTGCGGCTTCATGCCCGGTTCCCTACGGCGCATGCGCGAGTCGCGCTGCGCCGTTCTGATTGGTGCTCCTGTGTTCTGGGAGCCGAGTGTCTCCCAGAACACCAAGGGAAGTCTGCGGGAAGTGACGTAACTCCCGCAGATTCCCGGAGACAGGACTCCCGGATGTGGGTGAAAATACCTGTCTTAGACAGGTATCTTCACCCCCCTCCCCCCTGAAAGGTGTCAATTGTGACACCGGAGGGGGGGAGGGTTCCAAATAGCAAAAGTTGCTATTTAGGGTGGAGCTCCACTTTAAGTCTGGACAAAGCTAGAGTCACTAAGACTTTTTCTGTTTGAAGAGCGCAGTCACCTAGTGGAACATGCAATTAAGCAGGCACATTTAAAATCTAAAGAATATGAAATTGCCGTAGAGAGAAGAGCCAGGTTTAAGAAGAGGATGGCAGGGGAACAGGCACGTGATGCTGGAGGCATAAGTCTACAAGACGAGAACAAGAGGGCAATGCTTGAGTGCATTGATCGCTTCCATTCTGAACTCCAGATCAGATTAAGAGCCATCATGGAAGTTGCAGCCATGTTTGAGGCTGTTCAAGCAAAGAGTCTCATATATGAAACTGAAGAAACATTAAAGGTGTCCATTCCAAAACTGACCACTTTTATGACGAAATATCTGAGAGTGAGCTGTTAATGGAAATACCCAGACTGAGGAGACATCTCAAAGCAGCCATGATCAACCTAGAAGAAGTCAAAGATTGGTCGGCTTTACAAGTTTTGACCTTCATAGCAGAATGGGACTTCATTGAATCTCTTCCAACCCTTTCACTATGTCTAAAAATATTTCTGACAATCTGTGTGTCTGTGGCTTCATGTGAGAGGAGCTTTTCAAAGTTGAAGCTGATAAAAAACTATTTGCGTTCAACGATGGGACAGGCAAGGCTTTCTGATCTTGCAATATTATCAGTTGAAAGTGAACTAGCGAAATGTATTGATTTTGATGATGTTGTTCACAATTTTGCAGCTGTCAAGGCTAGAAAAGCAAAGTTTTGATTTAGATGTTAACTAAATGCTTTCATATTTGTTCCTGTTTTTGTGTTATTTATTTATTAATTCAGTAAAGTTTAAAGTTAAAATAAATACAGTTATTTAACAGTTTAAGCTTTGATTTCTATTATTTTCATATGATTTTGTTATTCAAATTTGCTAGTTGATTGATAGTTATTAACGGCACTACTGTTGCCAATATATGCAGTGTTATTAGGGTGAAAAAATTATTGGGGGGGGGGGGGTGACACCATGTTATACCGCACCAGGTGACACCAACCCTAGTGACGCCACTGCCCGTACACACGATACGAAAATCGGAAGTAACATTTTGAACGATCTGCCAATTTTCAGATCGTTAGTATGGTGCTTTCGATAGCTGATTCCGTTTTTTCATCAGACAAAAGCTGGATGTGCAGACTATAAAATTTTTGTGATACGTGAACTCAACGTCCGATTTTCATACAAAAAAAATCGTAAGAGCAAGACTATGCATGCTCAGAAACGAAAGAATACATATAAAACTTTTGTACACATTACGTCACTTCTGAAGTTGAATTCTGTCGTACGAGAATTTTCGTATGGTGTGTAACCTCTTCACTTTCGACATGAGACTAGCATGCAACAAAAATGGACGAACGGTCGTCCGAAAATCTGATCGCGTGTGTATGAGGCTTAAAACAGCCCTCTCGTGTTACATCATGATACTTATACAGCCTCCTCCAATTTAATTAAAAAAGAGTTTAACAAATCGTTTGAACTGTCCTTGCTGCTCCTCGGCAAAATTTAACATCGCCATTTTTTGGGGGGGGGTTCCAACCAATCTGAGAAACCATCTGTATGTTGCTGGTGGTATGACAATCTAGGCTGCTTTCAGCAGCAAGGTTTTTTTTACTTTTATTTTTTTTATTTTTTTTTATTTTTTTATTTTACTGTAGTATGCATTTTGTATTGCAGTGCATTTTTTTTTTTTTTTTATTATTTCCTTGTTTTAAGCAGAGGTGCAGTAAATACCGTAGTTTTCTTTCATAAGAAAAGCCCCGTACACAGTCTGACTTTTTGCCAACAAACTTCATTTTGAGCAAGTTTGATAAAAAATCCGACCGTGTGTACGCTCCATCGGACAAACTTTTTTGGTTTTCATCAGACAAATGTTCGGTCTGCAAACAGACAAACTTTTCGCCAACAAAAGTCCGATGGAGCAAAGTCCGACCGTGTGTACAGAAAACCATCGGACTTTTGTCCGCTGGACAAAACAAATAATGTTAAAATCAACCAACAATAGCAGAAGTTGACCAAAGGGTGGCGGTAAAGAGCAGAAAAACCACGTGATGTTGGAAAAAGTTTTGGGAAAGTTTGCAGAAAAGTCCTGTGGTGTGTATGCTATAGGTGTGCCCGGCCAACTCTGTTCGGACAAAAATCCACGGAAAAGTCCGATGGGAGTCCGACCGTGTGTACGAGACTTAACACTTGCAAGCATTTTGTTGATTCGTTTTACTTATCTTTTTTCAGCAGTTTACTTCCTGAAATGACCAGCTTTTTCGTTTTTGTTTACTACTTAACTGCACAGGAACTCTTTAATCAAGCCCAAACCGTGAATCATATCATTTGGAATGGGAAACCTAATCTATTTATGGGAGGTGCACTAATTTATTTAAATTTCATTTTATTGCAGCCATTTTGCTATTGGGTGTGTTCTATAAGATCTCCACATTTTGATAGAAGGGACTGCACAAGGTACAATAAGTGAGCTGTCAGCACAGCAGCACTATTTCTGGTCCCTACACATTATTTCACTAGTATTTGGCACAATTTGGATAATGAGTAGGGACCAAAAGTAGTCCATAAATGATACTATTGTAATGACAGCAGTGTATTCACAAGGCTATATCTTGCAAAGGGCATAATAGAGGTAAGTTTAGTTAAAACATTACATTTACCTTTTGCCAGCCTTTCCATTAAATCCTCTATGTTAATGCTGTATCCAGAAACAGAAGGCCTAACGTTGATATCCACTATATGACATTCCGTTTTCCTCCTATAGTGAATAAATACTAACTTGATAGATTGCAATACTTGTAAAAGTTATCAATATATTATCGCCTTAACTTGCATTAATGGGCTAGGGCTATGTTTTGCAAAGGAGTTTTTACTAATTTTAGATATTTTCTTGCTCTTTTGTTGCTAAGGAGGAGTACATTGTAATCACTGTCGCAGTGATTTCAAAAAGACAACCATTCGATGACTAAACTAAGTTGAGCATAAGCTACAGAACCACTGGCTTCAGTAGCTACACATTGGGGTTGATTTACTAAAACTGGAGAGTGCAAAATCTGGTGTAGCTCTGCAGAGAAACCATTCAGCTTATTCAATTAAGATTTGACAAAAAACCTGGAAGCTAATTGGTTTCTATGCAAATCTGCACCAGATTTTGCACTCTAGTTTTAGTAAATTAAACCTGGTGGGGGAGATTTACTAAAACTGGAGCACTCAGAATCTGGTGCAGCTGTGCATTATAGCCAGCTTCTAGCTTCAGCTTATTCTGTTGGCAATACAACTTGGAAGCTGGTTAGTTTCCATGAAGCATTGCACTCTCCAATTTTAGTAAATAACCCCCATTCTGTTCAATACAGCTCCTGATAAACTTGGCACACCAATGATCTGTAGCCAGCTATTAAAGTGTTTGTGAACCCAAAAACTGAATTGACTTAACTTGTTTCAAAGTTGTGCCCGCTCGTGGAATGGTGACAAACTTTTATCCTTAAAAATCTCCATATGTGACGTTTAAAAAATTCTACAGGTTGCATGTTTAAAGTTACAGAGGAGGTCTATGGCTAGAATTATTGCTCTCGCATGTACAATTGCGGCGATACCTCACATGTGTGGTTTGAACACTATTTTCATATGCGGGCGCTACTCGCGTATGCGTCGCATCTGAATTCGAGCTGGGAAGCGCGTTTAAAACATTTTAATTTATTTTACCTTTTATGTTTTATTTTTACAATGTTCTTTAAAAAAAATCACTTTTATTCCAATTACAAGGAATGTAATCATCCCTTTGTAATAGGAAAAAAAGCATGACAGGACCTCTTAAATATAAGATCTGGAGTCAAAAAGACCTCAGATCTCATATTTACACTAAAATGCAATAAAAAAAAATGTAATTTAAATAAAAAAATGTTGCTTTAAGAGCTATGGTCGGAAGTGACATTTTGACATCACTTCCGCCCTGCAATGGTATGGAGATGGGTGGGGGCCATCCTCCCCCCCCCACTCAGCCATACCTAACGGGGAGAAGGATGCAATCGCCTCCACCGCTGCAGGCGGCGCCGGTAAGCAGCGGAGGGCACTGGAGAGCGGTGTGGGGGTTGAAGTTCATCCCTTTATACACCAAAGCAATGTTTTAGTGGCCTTGTAACCACTAGACAACTTTTTTTTTTTTTTTTTTTTTTTTTTAAATCACCACAATGTGATACAGATAGCAAAAATCTGACAGGGGTTATAATAACTATCCCTTGCTTTATCCATAATGGGGGGGGGGAGTTATGCCCATAGTTCTGCTTTAAGTTTTGAAACTTGCACCATACTGATAAGTTATTCATTGCCTGATAACTGGAGTGATTTAAAAATTATGGGTTTGCATCTACATTAATGTTTTTGGGGTCCAATAAATTATTTTCACTTGTTGCTTTTACAATAAATTTTTTTATGCTTTTTTTTTTTTAATAATGTGAATCTTGTCCAATACAGACATTATCAGTAACACAGATTAAGAAACTTCGAGTCATGATAGATGAGAAAATTGCAGAAATCGACACGGAACGTTTGCGTTTAGAGACTGAAAGATTTGAAAGCCTTCGAGAAATAGGAAACCTGCTGCACCCATCTGTACCAATCAGTAATGATGAGGTATTCACTTCCATTTTCATTCTGTTATCTGTTTTTAGTAATTTAAGTTTAAGGCCTCATGCCCACGGACGTTTTAAAAAACGGGCTGTAAAGCTAGTACAGACGCCAGGAAAAAAGCACAGTTTTTAACGCAATTTTTTCCGCGTTTTGCATTGAATTCAATGTACGTTTCTCCACGCTAGCTTTCAGCCGCGTTTTTCCTTCTCTATTCAAAATCAATGGTTCCCTATGGGAGCCCATTGATTTGAATAGAGGTTGCACCAGAAGTCTGATCAAGATGATCCGACTTGCGGGGCGACTCGTGTGCGAAGAATCTTGAAGGGGAACCCCGCGAAAAAAAAAAATTTTGCGTGTGGCCCCCCCCCCCCCCAGGACGATACCAGACCCTTCGGTCTGGTATGGATCTTGAGGGGAACCCTCACACCAAAAATAAATAAATGGCGTGGGTGTTCCCCCAGGATCCGTACCAGACCCTTATCCGATCACGCAGCCCGGCAGGTCAGGAAAGGGGGGCGAGCGCCCCCTCCCTCCTAGACCATACCAAGCCACGTGCCCTCAACATGGGGAGGGTTGGTGCTTTGGGGCAGGGGGGGCACTGCGCCCCCCACCCCAAAGCACCTTGTCCCCATGTTGATGAGGACAAGGGCCTCTTCCCGACACCCCTGGTCGTTGGTTGTCGGGGTCTGCGGGAGAGGGGATTATCGGAATATGGGAGCCCCCTTTAATAAGGGGGCCCCCAGATCCCGGCCCCCCACCCTATGTGAATGAGTATGGGGTACATCGTACCCCTACCCATTCACCTGGGGGAAAAAAGTGTCAATAAAAAAAACGCACTAGACAGGTTTTTAAAGTAATTTTATTAGGCAGCTTCGGGGGTCTCTTCCGACTTCTCCGGTTCTTCTGCCGGGCTCCTCCGCTATCTTCTGCCACACTTTTGCTAGCGTTGGTCCGGTCTTCTCCGCCGTCTTCTTCCCTCTTCTCTTCTTCGATGTTGACACAACGCTCTCCCCCGCTGTAATGCCATATGCGCGGTTCGCAGTGACTTATATAGGCATGGGGCGTGATCACCGGGTGATGTCGTCCGGTGACCACACTCCCTTATAGCGTCACAGTCTTGGGGCATGATGCGAATGTGACGCCATAAGGGGCGGGGTCACCGGGTGACATCACAGATGACCACGCCCCATGCCTATATAAGTCATTGCGAACCGCGCACACGGCATTACAGCGGGGGAGAGCGTCATGTCAACATCGAAGAAGAGGGGAGAAGACCGGGCCAACGCTAGCAAAAGAGCAGCAGAAGATAGCGGAGGAGCCCGGCAGAAGAACCGGAGAGTGGGAGAAGAGACCCCTGAAGTTAGAAGAAGACCACTGGAGCTGCCTAATAAATTACTTTAAAAACCTGTCCTAGTGTGTGTTTTTTATTTTAATTTTTTTTAATTAAAGGGGGCTCCCAGATTCCGATAAGCCCCATCTCCAGCAGACCCCGACAACCAACGGCCAGGGTTGTCGGGAAGAGGCCTTTGTCCTCATCAATATGTGGACAAGGTGCTTTTGGGTGGGGTGCCCCCCTTTCCTGACCTGCCGGGCTGCGTGCTCGGATAAGGATCTGGTATGGATCCTGGGGAAACCCCCACGCCTTTTTTTTTTTTTTTTTTTTTGGTGTGGGGGTTCCCCTCAAGATTCATACAAGACCGAAGGGTCTGGTATTGTCCTGGGTAGAACCTCACGCTTTTTTTTTTTTCTTTTTTTTTTTTCTTTTTTTTTTTTCCGCGGTGTTCCCCTTCAAGATTCTCCGTACACGAGTCGCCCCGCAAGTCGGATAATCTTGATCCGACTTCTGGTGCGACCTCTATTCAAATCAATGGGCTCCCATAGGGAACCATTGATTTTGAATAGAGAAAGAAATGCCGGACGATGCTTAACACAGCGTTAAGCCTCGTTAAATCGCGTTTAACACCCTTTGCCGGCGTCTGACGTCTTTACAGCTCTAATGCTGGAGCTTCAGAACGCACTGGTCCTGGGTTTTTCTTGCAGCTTAATTAATGGCTATGCCATTTACAGCTCAAAAACGTCATGGTGGGCATGAGGCCATAAGCTAACATGGAGAGCCGTTTTTAAGCTGCAAAAAATGCTCATAAAAGCGGCTGTAAAAACGTCCGTGGGCATGAGGCCTAAAAAGGACTAAATTGGGGATAATCTGTGTATTTACAGAGAATACTGAAATCATGGTTTCTTTACAGTATAGCCCTTAATCCAGGGTGTGTGTCTATTTGTTTGGTGTATGCCTCTACATGCAAATAGGAAAATAGATTCAGGTTTAGGTCTGAATTCTTGGGTGGCCAGTCCATTTGATCAAGCTGTTAGTAGACAGCACAGATCACAGTCAAAATGCACAGAGCCAATGACAGCAATCTCAAATGTTGGCACTATCTGCATACATTTCAGTCCCCCCCCCCTTTTTTTTTCCCCCTACATTGGAGGAAGGAGTATTGAAGGAAGGGAGATTCAAGTTGGGGTTTTAATTCATTTGATTGATTGTCAGATCCTTTTTTTTTTTTTTTTTTTTTTTTTTTTTTAACAACTCACCCCCCCCCCCCTTTAGTTTAAGCTGAACATCTGTAGTGTGATCTGTACATTAACACATTCACTTCCCTTATCCTCCACATTAACCCCCTCATTTCCATCTTTCCATTGTACAGTATGTGACCTGTGCATTAACCCCTTTAAAAAAAAATTGTGGCAAAACATTAGGTCAACTTTTGGTTTAAGTATGTTCCAAAAAAGTAATTTTTGGGATGTTTATACTGTCCTTGTATTATATGATATACAGTAAAATCGTTTCGTGCGTGCATAATTGGTTCCGGAAACATGCTTGTAATCCAAAACGCTCGTTTATATCCAAGCAAATTTCCCCATAAGAAATCATGAAAACTCAGATGATTTGTTCCACAGCAATTTATTCATAAGTTCTTCAGTTTATAGTCCATATAAAGAGATTAGATAAATGTGATGTGTAACGATAAAATGTCCATCCACAAAGGTAAGCCTCCACAAGGGCATTAGAAGAAAAATCCAGCAGGAGCTACAGAGTATAAAAGAGAAGAGAGATGCCTCCAAGTGTAGCAATATGGTTACATTTAATGAAGGTACAACATTTAGCAACTCGCATGGTTGATGATTAAAAGAGCGATCTCTGAAAGCGAGGCTTGAAGTGCTTGTGGAAGAGATAACGTCGCTGGCGGAGAGGAGGATGGTCTATGTGGGCAGCTTTACCCCAGATGCCTGCATACTTAGATGTGCCTGTTTTAATCATCAACCATGTGAGTTGCTAAATGTTGTACCTTCATTAAATGTAACCATATTGCAACACTTGGAGGCGCCTCTATTCTCTTTTATACTTGGTTGTGACATGACGCTACTTGTATATCAAGACAAAATTGATTAAAAAGATTAGCTTGTCTTGCAAAACGCTCTTAAACCAAGTTACTCTCAATCCAAGGTTTTACTGTAGTCTGTTTAACTTTGTTATAGGTTTTATTTGGGATATTTTAAGGATTTTTTTTTTCCTTTAGCAAAAAAAACCCAGGGGTTATTAAAAGTGGTTGTAATATATATATATATATATATATATATATATATATATATATATATATATATATATATATATTAATAATAATAATAATATTAAAAAAAACTGCAAGACAAAGGCATAATGAGCTAGTATGCATACTAGCTCATTATGAATTACTTACCTTTGCCTCACATCGAAGCCCCCGCAGCGGTCCTCGTGCCATTGCTTCAGTTTGCTCTATTGCGCATGTGCCGATGACATCAGTACAGGCAGGGGAGAGGGGATATCTCCTAAACCGTGCAGGTTTTGGAGATATCCTGGGTAGCTACAGGTAAGCCTTATTATAGGCTTACTTGTAGCATAAAGTGGCTGTAAAGGGTTTACAACCACTTTAAATCCCACAAAATGAAAGTTCTATAAAAAAAACTTTGTAAAATGTTCTTATATAAAACAAATTTGGGTACAGTGTTGCATGACTAATTTGTAAGTCAAGCCATCAGCACTGAAAAAAAAAATGGCCTGGTACTGAAGGATTGTTTCAGGCTGGTACTCAAGAGGTTAAGAATTGGTTGAAATCGATGCATGTAAAAATGTTGGTCCATGGAAGGTAAAATGATGAACCACTGTTTGAAAAGTTGGCTTTGAGTCACTAGCATACACATGTTGGTAGAAAGATGGGTATACTTGGGTGAATACCGTGTGTGTGTGTGTGTGTGTGTGTGTGTGTGTGTGTGTGTGTGTGTGTGTTTTTTCATAAAACAGACATTTTATATTTATAAACCTTTTCTGCTTCTTGACTTATGCTGTATATCAAAGCTCTTTTGAATTTCTGACATGTCTAGGATAATGACAACAAAGTGGAGCGCACATTTGGAGACTGTGGAACTAAAAAGAAGTACTCTCATGTGGATCTTGTAGTTATGGTGGATGGCTTTGAAGGAGACAAAGGTGCCGTGGTTGCTGGCAGCAGAGGCTATTTCCTCAAGGTGGGTACTTTATCGGCAGCAATATATATATATATATATATATATATATATATATATATATATATATATATATATATATATTATACATACATATTATTTTCCAAACGTATTGGGGCACCTGCTTTTACACACACACATGAACTATAATGGCATCCCAGTCTTAGTCCGTAGGGTTCAATATTGAGTTTGCACACCCTTTGCAGCTATAACAGCTTCAACTCTTCTGGGAAGGCTGTCTACAAGGTTTAGAAATGTGTGTCTATGGGAATGTTGGACCATTTTTCAAGAAGCGCATTTGGGAGTTCAGGCACTGATGATGGACGAGAAGGCCTGGCTCGCAGTCACCGCTCTAATTCATCACAAAGGTGTTTTTATTGGGTTGAGGACAGGACTCTGTGCAGGGCAGTCAAGTTCCTCCACCCCAAACTTGTTCATCCATGTCTTTATGGACCTTGTTTATGTACTGGTGCACAGTTATGTTGGAACAGGAAGGGCCATCCCCAAACTGTTCCCACAAAGTTGAGAGCATGAAATTGTCCAAAATGTCTTAGTATGTTGGCACCTTAAAGTCGATGTAAACCCACTCTCATCCTTTCTAAACTACTGCCATAGTGGTTATCTATAAGGATATACATGCCTCCTGTATGTATCCTTACCTTTCAAATGTCTCCCCTCTGTCTGTTATGAGACCCGAAAAACTGCAGATTCTGTGGGTCGGTCTGTTGTCCTGAGCTCAGTGGGTGGAGTCGTGATGTCAGACTCCCCGCCTACCTCTACACTCCCCTTGTCAACATGCATTTTCTCCTGTGTAGTTCTTACACTGAACTTCTGCAGGTCTTGTGGATTATGCCTCATGATCACTAACATCCAATCAAAACCCAGAAAAGTCACCACATGATTTCAGCATGCCCAATCATGCTGAGGTGTGGAGCAGCTAATCCTGGGAGAGCTGGAGAATAAAAGAGGAGGGAATCTGTAGTATGTGTGTCTCGCTCATCCTCCTGCATGATATATGTAAATCACCTGTCACTCACAGCAAGGGGGAGAGACTCCAATTTCTGTCTCTGTTTTTATCTCACTAAAAAAAGATAAGAGGACTGCTCAAAGCTGGGTTAACTCTTTGTGGCAAGACTGGGCACAGATGATATGAAATCCTATACTGTACAAGGTGCAAGCCTTAATTTAAAACAAAAACAAATTCGGGTTTACATCCACTTTAAGAGTTCCCTTCACTGGAACTAAGGTGCCAAGCCCAACCCCTGAAAAACAACCCCACACCATAATCCCTCCCCCTCCACAAAATGATATGGACCAGTGCACAAAGCAAGGTCCATAAAGACATAAATGAGCGAGTTTGGGGTACACTGATGCAGTAATTCATGCAAAAGGAGCCCCGACCAAGTATTGTGTGCATGCTATACTATATATGGACATACTTTTCAGTAAGCCAACATTTCTGTATTTAAAAAAAGGGATTTTTATAACAGCTTACCTGTAAAATCCTTTTCTTGGAGTACATCACGGGACACAGAGCGACTTAGTCATTACTAATGGGTTATATAGTTTACCTTCAGGTGTTGGCACTGGCCAATTCCAAACCGGAAGTACCCTCCCCTATATAAGCCCCTCCCACCCGGGAGCACCTCAGTTTTGTAGCCAAGCAATAAGTGTCCCAAAAAGAGGGTGGGAGCTCTGTGTCCCGTGATGTACTCCAAGAAAAGGATTTTACAGGTAAGCTGTTATAAAAATCCCTTTTTCTTTTTCGTACATCACGGGACACAGAGCGACTTAGTCATTACTAATGGGACGTCCAAAGCAATGCCAAATGAGGGGGGGGGGTACATAAGCTGGGCGCCATCAGGCATGAGGATCTTTTGCGGCCTGCAACACACTGCGCCCAAAGGCGACATCCTCCTGACTTCTAACGTCTACCTGATAGAATCTAGTAAACGTGTGTACCGAAGACCATGTTGCGGCCTTACATACTTGAGCCAGGGAGGCCTGGTGATGCACTGCCCATGAAGTTCCAACCGCTCTTGTGGAGTGCGCCCTAACTTTGAACGGAGGCGGTCTCTTTCTCAAGCCATAGGCTTGTATTATGACCTGTCGAATCCACTTGGCTAAAGTAGATTTTTGATGCTGCCTGACCCCTTCTGGGGCCTTCCGGCAGAACAAACAAAGAATCCGTTCTGCGAATCTGAGCAGTGGCTTTTAGATAAGCTTTAACTGCTCTTACCACATCCAAAGAATGTAATAACTTTTCCTCTACTGAGCTAGGTTTGGGGAAAAAAGAAGGAAGAACACATCTTGGTTCAAATGAAACCTCGATACCACCTTAGGAAGAAAGGCTGGATGAGGACGTAATACTACTCTGTCCTTATGGACAACCAGATATGGCTCCTTACAGGACATAGCTGCTAATTCCGACACTCTTTTAGCCGAACAAATGGCTACTAAGAAAACCAATTTCCTGGTGAGAAGAACCAAGGAAATGTGTTGTAATGGTTCAAAACGGTTGTTTCCTGTAGAACCGACAGAACCAGGTTTAAGTCCCAAGGACATATGGGAATACTAAACCGGAGGGCTAATACGCATCAACTCCTTGTATAAAGGCTTTGACTAGTGAATGCGAAGCCAAGGGGCCTTTGGAAAAAATATTGACAAGGCCGAAATCTGACCCTTGATAGTACTCAAGGCCAGCTTCCTATCTACAGCCCACTGTAGGAAGTCCAGAATCCTCCCTATCATGTACTTACGTGGATGCCATTTCTTGGTCTCACACCACGTAATGTACGCTTTCCAGATCCTATAATAGATCTGCCTGGATACCGGTTTCCTGGCATTGATCATGGTAGATACCACAGAATTAGAGAGCCCTCTCTTTTTCAGAATGTGGGCTTCAATAGCCAGGCCGTCAAACCTAGGGCTGGTAAGGAAGGGTGGTATATCGGTCCTTGCGACAGCAGTCCGGACGAAGTGGGAGGGTCCAAGGACTCCTCACTGACATTTTTACAATCTCCGCGTACCATGCCCTTCGGGGCCACGCTGGAGCCCACCAGAATCACTGGTTTCTTTTCTACCCTGATTCTGCGGAGTAATCGCGGTAACATATTGTGGCGGTGGGAATGCATATATCAGCTTGAACCGATCCCAAGGGAACACTAGGGCATCCGAGCCGCAAGCTAGGGGATCCCTTGTTGCGAGACACAACCTGTCCACCTTTGCGTTGAATCTGGATGCTAGCAGATCTACATCCGGTGTTCCCCACCGCTGGGCATATTGCCTGGAAAACCTCGGGGTGAAGAGACCATTCCCCCGGGCATAATTGTTGGCGACTTAGAAAGTCCGCTCTCCAATTTTCCACTCCTGGGATGAAAACCGCAGAGATGGCTGGGACATATCTTTCTGCCCACTCCAGGATGCAATTTGCTATCCTTCTGGGCTGCACGACTTTTGGTGCCACCCTGATGATTGATATATGCCACTGCCGTGGCATTGTCTGATTGAATTCTGACAGGGGACCCCTGGAGTTTGGATGTCCATGCTACTAGGGCATACCGGGCTGCTCGTATCTCTAAGAGATTGATGGGCAGGGCCTTTTCTGCTTCTGAACCACCTGCCCTGGGAGAGACCATTGCTCCAGCACTGCCCCCCAGCCGATGAGGCTGGCATCTGTAGTGACCACCTTCCAAGAAACCGGACTGAAGGGTTTCCCTCTTTCCAGATTCTGGGGCACCAACCACCAATGGTGGCTCTTGCGAACGGAAGGGGACAGGGACATTGGTAAGTCTAAAGCCTGAACTTTTTTGTTCCAGGCTGACAGTATGGCCCTTTGCAAATTCCTTGAATGGAATTGACCGTAGGGTACCGCTTCGAATGAAGCCACCATCTTTCCCAGCAGCCTCATGCAGAGACGTATGGATGGTTTTCTTTTTGTACCCACTAAGTGGGTCAAATTTCTTAAAGACGACACCTTCTCTGGAGGTAAGAAAATCTTTCTCTGATTTGAATCCAGCCTTAGCCCTAAGTATTCCAGACTTTTGACTGGTCTTAGAGCTGACTTGTCCCGGTTGATAATCCAACCGTGATATTCCAGATACTCGATTGTCTTGTGAATAGCTACTTCCAGCTTTTCCACTGAGTGGTCTATTAGTAGCAGGTCGTCTAGATATGCCATTATCGTTACACCCTGTGTTCTTAGATTGGCCAATAATGGGGCCAGAATTTTTGTGAACACTCGTGGTGCTGTGGCCAGACCGAAAGGTAAGGCTCTGAACTGAAAATGGCGCCCTTCTACTGCAAAGCGTAGAAATTTCTGATGGGCCGGAAAGATGGGAATATGCAGATAAGCATCCCTTATGTCGATCGAGGCTAGCCATTCCTGCCCTTGTAGGGCGGTGGCCACTGATCGGATCGACTCCATCCGAAAAGTCCTGATATTTAGGAACTTGTTTAGCCCTTTTAGATTTAATATGGGCCTCACGTCCCCATTTGGTTTGGGGACTGTGAAAAGGTTCGAGTAAAACCCGAATCCGCTTTCTTCCAGGGGAACCTTCATGATTACCCCTTGGAGCAATAGTTGTTCTAGTGCCAGAAGGAGGGATCCTCTCTTTTGGGATCTCTTGGCACATTTGACCTCATAAATTGGGCAGGAGGAGTGCCTTTAACTCCAGCTTGTATCCCAGACTTACTGCGGAGAGCACCCATCTGTCTCTGATGGTGTCCCGCCAGGTCTCTGTGAACAACTGAAGTCTTCCCCCCACCGATTGAGCGGGGGCAATACTTCATGCCTTAGGGGGAGGTTTTGTACCTCTCTGATCCAGGGCTTCTTGTTACCCTGTGATTGTCCCTGATTTCTGCCCCCTGAATTTGACCGCGGAGGCCGTCGGAACTGCTTCACAGCCGATGTGCCCGGGACTGGAGAGGTAGGCCTCTTAAAAGAAGGACTTCTACCCTGTTCTTAACCGGTAAGAGTGAACTTTACCGGCAGAAATTTTCTGGATATATTTGTCCAGATCTTCTCCAAATAAGCGTTCCTCCATGAAATGGGAAGCTAACCAGCAGTTTTTTACAGGGAGCTTCAGCAGGACCAGTTTTTGAGCCACAGAAGCCTACGCATATGTACTATAGACAGCGTAAAGCGGAGGCCTGTTGGATTGTATCCTTTATGGCGTCCACCGCAAAACACAAGGCTCTAGGCAGGTCAGCTAGGGCATGAGCCTGCTGATCTGGTAAGTCCCTTAAGACTTGTTTCAACTGATCTTTCACTGCTTGGCAGACTCCAATCGCTGCTAACCGCAGAGTTGTGTCACCATACTTGCTGTAGAGAAAGCAGATTTTAGTAAAGACTCCAATTTTTTATCTATTGGGTCTTTGAACATTGGAACATTATCTACTGGACATGTCAGTGATTTGTTAACAGAAGAGATGGCTGCGTCCACTATAGGGACCCTCCATTTTCTTATGAACTTATCCTCCATGGGATAGATCACCCGGAAATTCTCTTGGGGGGAGCAAATATTTTATCAGGATGCTCCCAATCCTGGTAATAAGCCCTTCTAATAAAGGGTGGATTGGGAAGGAACAGACCGCCCTGGGGAGCTTTTAGCGACCCCAGCGAGGAAACCGTAGTGGATGGTGGTTCCGCCAGAGGCATTTTAAATGCTGATCGGACCATGTTAGTCAGAGACTGAACCCCATAATCTTTCAGCCTGAGAAGCTGAGAAGGTTCTTCCACTGTTGATTCCTCTATAAGTGAATCAACCTCATCCTGATCCCCTTCAGGTAGGTCCGATCTCTGTGTGGGGCTGTTCCTCCACTAACAGGCACTCTGAAGGAGGAGACGGAGATCGGAACGCGCTTTCCTGTGACAGGGAAGCAGCGATCAATGCTGTTAATCTCTCTTCCAATCCTCCCAGAGTTGAGGATAAAACCTCCTCTGTTATATATACAGGAGCAGGTGGACTGGGGACAGCCGCAGCACCAGGCATTCCTGCGGGGTTTCCTACGGCTACTGACCTCTGCATTCTCAGGGGAGATTGGTGCAGTGCAAGCATGCCCAATATCCTCAGAGCCCGATGGAGACCCCTTTGACTTCCTGGAAGATCTATTTCCGGAGCGGTCTGGACGACATATCCTTTAAGCACAAAGCTGAGGTATTCCCGTCGTCATACACCAATTTTTGCTGGTAATTAGTCTAACACAGGTGCTGCTATATACCAGCTGGTGTCCACTACAGTGCCTTTCTATGGGGATGCTGCATCAACCGCCTCTGTGTGCCACTGTTTGTTGCTAGCTCTGTTTGCATGCAGCTGACACTTGTACTGTGTCTTTTAACCATGCTGGGACGCCCGCACATGCGCAGAAGCGCCGCGGCGCGCATCGAGCGTCATCCACCCGCCCCGCCCCTTTTTTTTTCATAGGAGGCGCGTGCGCGCGCCCGTGCGCCAATGGCGCCCTTTTCGAAAACCAACAGAGGACTAGGAGCCAGGGCCCTTTTTGCCGGAGGGCCTGTGCGGTGGATGAACGCAGCAACAGGGCAGAGGAAGTGGATTCCCTCAGAGAAACTTACCAGCTGCCTGGATCTTTTGAGTTGAGAAAACCAAAGATCCACATTTACAAGAAAAATGGACTACAGCGGCCTCTAGTGGTTTAACACAGGTACCGCGGTCCCTGTTTTTTTTTTTTTTTTTCTTGACTACTATTAAAATTTTACATTTTCAGTAGTTATAGGCAAACACAGATATTTAGCGGGAATACCGTTAGGTAACAGACAGAAAGACAAATTAGGCTTGGGGGTCCCCCAATAGAACCAAGTTCCTGAGGGCCCCCACTTACCTGATCCCCGCCGCAGGACTTTGTTTGGTCCACAAAAGTCCAAACTTCACCTATCACGGCAGGCATTGTAATTAAACCTTCAGGGACCGGGTTCCCAAGGATTCCACTCCCCTGGACCTGTATAGCACCCTGCACAGACAGCGTCTTGGTCGTGGGTATGACCAGAGCTCTGGATCCCAGGGTCCAGCCCTCCTAAGAGAAGCATTACAGGCAAAACCTTGCTCTTCTGCTGCAAGGCCCGGGTACCGACCGTTTAGCTATGAAGCTTTTTTGGTGGGATCCGGAACAGCTTACTAAGGCCCAAAAGAACCTGTACGCAAGCCCAGTGAAAACACATGTTACTCTTTGGCCAACACCTTAGACACTGGCAAAAAACTGAGGTGCTCCCGGGTGGGAGGGGCTTATATAGGGGAGGGTACTTCCGGTTTGGAATTGGCCAGTGCCAACACCTGAAGGTAAACTATATAACCCATTAGTAATGACTAAGTCGCTCTGTGTCCCGTGATGTACGAAAAAGAAATCTTTTTTTTTTTTTTTTTATTGGTCTTGTGTATTATTCAAATTTTTTGAGATACTGAATGTTAAGTTTTTTCATTCACTGTAAGCCATAATCATCAAAATTAAAAGAAAGACATGCTTGAAATATATCACTCTGTGTGTAATGAATCTATATAATGAGTTTCACTTTTTCAATTGAATTACTGAAATAAATGAACCTCCCCTCCCCCTTTCTTTATTTTTTCTGGTATGTGCACTTAAAGTTTTATTTTTTTGTTTTTTATCAGTATGAATTATAATAAAGTGAAAGCTTTCCTATATTATAGGGAAATTTTAGGAGTGTTAATTGTACCCAAACAGGACCCTAAATATTACATTTTAGGGCACCTTTTACCACCTGCTATGGCCCTGCCCTTGTATTCAGGGATACTGGACTGAAGTGGTAAATTTTTTTTACATGGGCTCTTCTTTGACTCTATGCCCTAAACAATGTCTCCTAGCCTTCTCTCCACCTCAAGAGAACAAACCTGTGCATATTTTCCTACAGGAGTCTTTCTTTATGGCCAGAATGCAAATTGCAAGGGTCTGGCTTAGGGAGTCACCCCCCCCCCCCCCCCCCCCCCCCCCACAGTCCAGCAATGGATCGTAGCTATCAATGCGATATTACCCTACAAAAAAAAAGTTCTCTATATCCATAGAGGTTGTCCACACAAGTATTGCAAGAACTGGTACCAGTGGCTGGGAAAATGTTTCCGCATGTGTTAACTAAGCCACTTTGCTAATTTATCCCACGGGTCACATGTAACACTCCCTGTACTCTGTTTTTGGTATATTTCACATGCCTACTATTGGATGTCTATGCGATATTGTCTGCATATTATTGCCAATGCTCACTGTTTATCTACACACTCCTTTCTCAGTAACACAAGTGTGGTATACTTTATATCCTTTTTCTATATGACATTGTCACCATGTATACTTTATTCAAGGTGCCTGTTGCACTATTGTATGTATATCTTTTCCTTTTCTTTCTCGTAAATCACGGGACACAGAGCGACATAGTCATTACTAATGGGTTATATAGATACCGTCAGGTGCTGGCACTGGCAACTTCCAAAACCGGAAGTACCCTCCCCTATATAAGCCCCTCCCATCCGGGAGCACCTCAGTTTTTTACCAGTGTCTAAGGTGTTGGCCAAGAAGAAACATGTGTTTTTCACTGAGCTTGCGTACAGGTTCTTTTGGGCCTCAGTAAGCTATTCCGGATCCGACCAAAAAAGCTTCATAGCTAAACGGTCGGTACCCGGGCCTTGCAGAGAAGAGCAAGGTTTTGCCTGTAATGCTTCTCTTAGGAGAGCTGGACCCTGGGATCCAGAGCTCTGGTCATACCCACGACCAAGATGTTTTCTGTGCAGGGTGCTATACAGGTCCAGGGGAGTGGAATCCTTGGGAACCCGGTCCCTGAAGGTTTGATTACAATGCCTGCCGTGATAGGTGAAGTTTGGGCTTTTGTGGACCAAACAAAGTCCTGCGGCGGGGAACAGGTAAGTGGGGGCCCCCAGGAACTTGGTTCTATTGGGGGACCCCCAAGCCTAATTTGTCTTTCTGTCTGTTACCTAATGGTATTCCCGCAAAATTCTGTGCATGCCTGTAACTACTAAAAAAATGTAATAATTTTTAATGGTGGTCAAGAAAAAAAAAAAAAAATTTTTTTTTTATATATATATTTAATATATTAGACTGCGGTACCTGTGTTTGTCCACTAGAGGCCGCTGTGGAATGTTTCTTGTCATGTGGACTAGTTTCTTCTCAGAGAGCAAAGTCCAGGCAGATGGTGAGTTCTCTTATAGGAAACTGCTTCCTCTGCCATGTTGCAGTGCTCGTCCATCCCCCGGCCTGCGGCAAAGAGGGGCCCTGGCTCCTGTCCCTTGTTTCCGTTTTTTGAAATTAGCGCCGAAGGCGCACGTGGCCGTGCACGTGCCTCTATATATAGAGGTGAGCCGGGAAAGGGGGCGGAGCCTGGGGGATGACGCTCTGTGCGCGCCGCAGCGCTTCTGCGCATGTGCGGGCGTCCCAGCAGGTTAAAAACCACAATATTGTAGTGAGCTGGCTATGAAGTACAGAGACAGAGCTGGCAACATTTAAAGGCATACAGCAAGCGGTTGATACAGGCATCCCCTAGAAAGGCACATTAGTAGACACCAACTGTGATATAGCAGCAATTGTGCTAGACTATTCTCAGTAAAAGTGGTGTATTACGGCTGGAATACCTTGGATCTTGGGCATACTTCTGCTGCACCAGTCTCCCCTGAAGTTCAGAGGTAAGTGACCGTAGAGACCCCGCAGGGGTACTTGGTACTGTGGCTGTCCTCAGTTCACCTGCTCCTGTGTATGTAACAGAGGAGGTTTTTTCCTCAGCTCTGGGAGGATTAGAGAGAGATTGTCAACATTTATCGCTGCCTCCCTGTCAGGGAAAGCACGCCCGATCTCCGTCTCCTCCTTCAGAGTGCCTGTTAGCAGAGCAACAGTCCCATACAGGGATCGACCTGCCTGAAGGGGATCAGGATGAGGTTGATTCTGTTATAGAGGAATCAACAGTGGGGGAACCTTTTCTCAGCATCTCAAGCTGAAAGATTATGGGTTCAGTCTCTGACTAACATGGTCCGATCAGCATTTAAAAATGCACCTTGCGGAACCATCAACCACTACTGTATCCTCGTTGGGGTCGCTAGAAGCCCCCAGACTGTTTGTTCTTTTCCACTTCACCCTTTACTGAAAGGGCTCATTTACCAGGATTGGGAACGTCCTGAGAAAATATTTATTCCCCCAAGAGATTTCCGGTGGTCTATCCCATGGAGGATAAGTTCATCAAAAAAAAAAAAAAAAAAAAATGGAAGGTCCCTACAGGGACGCAGCCATCTCTTGTATGTATAAATCACTGACATGTCCAGTGGATAATGTCCAAATGTTCAAGAACCCAATAGATAAAAGATTGGAGTCCTTATGAAAATCTGCTTGGTGATACAACCAGCAGTAGCAGCTATTGGGGTCTGCTAAGCAGTGAAGGATCAGTTGAAACAGGTCTTGAGGGACTTGACAGATCAGCAGGCTTTGCCCTAGCTGATCTACCTAGAGCCTTAGGCTTTGCGGTTGACGCCATAGAGGATTCAGTCCATCAGGCCTCCCGCCTTACGCTGTCTATAGTACATATGCGTAGGCTCCTATGGCTCAAAAACTGGTCTGCTGAAGCTCCCTGTAAAGAATGGCTGGTTAGCGTCCCATTTCATGGTGAACGCTTATTCAGGGAAAACCTGGACAAATATATCCAGAAAATTTCCAGCGGTAAAAATACGCTCTTGCCGGTTAAAAGCAGAGTTAGAGGTCCCTCTTTAAGAGGCCTGCTTCTCCAGTCCCTGGGGCATCGGCTGTGTAACAGTTCCGACGGCCTCCTCGGTCAATTCCCGGGGGTAAAAAACAGGGACAGTAGCAGGGTAATGAGAAACCCTGGGTCAGGGGAGGTACAAAACCTCCCCCAAAGTTAAATTCATTGAAGCCCCCACTCAGTCGGGTGGGGGGAGGACTCCAGTTGTTCGCAAGAGACCTGGCGGGACACAATCAAGACAGATAGGTGCTCTCCGCAGTAGGTTTGGGATACAGTTTGGAGTTAAAAGACTCTCCTCCTTCCCATTTTTGAGGTCAAACGTGCCAAGGGATCCCCGGAAGAGAGATCCCTCCTGTTGGCACTAGAACAACTATTGCTCCAAGGAGTAATTATGGAGGTTCCCCTGGAAGAATGAGGGTTCGGGTTTTACTCAAACCTCTTTACAGTCCCGAAGCAAACGCGGACGGGAGGCCCATATTAATTCTAAAAGGGCTATACAAATTCCTGTATATCAGGACTTTCCGATGGAGTCGATCCGATCGGTGGCCACTGCCCTACAAGGGGAGGATTGGTTAGCCGCGATCGACATCAAAGATGCTTATTTGCACATTCCCATCTTTCCAGTCCACCAAAAATTTCTACGCTTTGCAGTAGAAGGGCGCCATTTTCAGTTCAGAGCCTTACCCTTCGGTTTGGCCACAGCACCACGAGTGTTTACAAAAATTCTGGCCCTTTATTGGCCAATCTAAGAACACAAGGTGTAATGATAATGGCATATCTGGATGACTTGTTGCTGATAGACCACTCAGTGAAAAAACTAGACGTGGTCGTTCACAAAACAATCAAGTATCTGGAATCTCACGGTTGGATTATCAACCGAGACAAGTCAGCCCTAAAAACCAGTCAAAAGTCTGGAATACTTGGGGCTAAGGTTGGATTCAGGCCAGAGAAAAATATTCTTGCCTCGAGGAAAGGTGTTGTCTTTGAAAGATTTGATCCACTTAGTGGGTACAAAAAAAAAAAAGACAGCCGTCCATACGCCTGTATATGAGGCTGCTGGGAAAAATGGTGGCATCATTCGAAGCAGTACCCTACGGTCAATTCCATTCAAGGAATTTGCAAGGGGCCATACTGTCAGCCTGGAACAAAAAAGTTCAGGCCCTAGACTTACAATGTCCTTGTCCCCTTCCGTTCGCAAGAGCCTCCGTTGGTGGTTGGTTCCCCAGAATCTGGAAAAAAGGAAATCCTTCAGTCCGATTTCTTGGAAGGTGGTCACTACAGATGCCAGCCTTATAGGCTGGGGAGCAGTACTGGAGCAATAGTCTCTCCAGGGCAGATGGTCGGATGCAGAAAAGGCCCTGCCCATCAATCTCTTAGAGATACGAGCAGCCCGGTATGCCCTAGTAGCATGGACATCCAAACTCCAAGGGTCCCCTGTCAGAATTCAATCAGACAATGCCACAGCAGTGGCATATATCAATCATCAGGGGGGCACCAGGAGTCGTGCAGCCCAGAGGGAAGTAAATTACATCCTGAAATGGGCAGAAAAATATGTCCCAGCCATATCTGCGGTATTCATTCCAGGAGTGGAGAATTGGAAGGCGGACTTTCTAAGTCGCCAGCAATTAGGCCCAGAGGAAGGGTCCCTTCACCCCGAGGTTTTCTGGACAATATGTCAGCGGTGGGGAACATCGGATGTAGATCTTCTAGCATCCAGATTCAACGCAAAGGGGGACAGGTTTGTCTCTCGGACAAGGGATCCCCTAGCTTGCGGCTCGGATGCCCTAGTGTTCCCTTGGGATCAGTTCAAGCTGATATATGCATTCACACCGCCACAATGGTTACCTCGATTACTCCGCAGAATCAGGGTAGAAAAGAAACCAGTGATTCCGGTGGCTCCAGCGTGGCCCCGAAGAGCGTGGTACGCGGAGATTGTAAAATTTCAGTGGGGAGTCCTTGGACTCTCCCACGTCGTCCGGACCTGCTTTCGCAAGGACCGATATACCACCCTTCCTTACCAGCCCTAGGTTTGACGGCCTGGCTATTGAAGCCCACATTCTAAAAAAGAGAGGGCTCTCTAATGCTGTGGTATCTACCATGATCAATGCCAGGAAGCCGGTATCCAGGCAGATCTACTATAGAATCTGGAAGGCGTACATCGCGTGGTGTGAGGCCAAGAAATGGCATCCACATAAGTACGTAATAGGTAGGATTCTGGACTTCCTACAGTGGGCTGTAGATAGGAAGCTTGCCTTGAGTACTATCAAGGGTCAGATTTCGGCCTTGTCAATATTTTTTCAAAGGCCCTTGGCTTCGCATTCACTAGTCAAAGCCTTTATACAAGGAGTGATGCGTATTAGTCCTCCGGTTAATATTCCCATATGTCCATGGGATCTAAACTTGGTTCTGTCGGTTCTACAGAAACAACCATTTGAACCATTACAGCATATTTCCTTGGTGCTTCTCACCAGGAAATTGATTTTTCTAGTAGCCATTTGTTCGGCTAAAAGAGTATCGGAATTAGCAGCTATGTCCTGTAAGGAGCCATATCTGGTTATCCATAAGGACAGAGTAGTGTTACGTCCTCATCCAGCCTTTCTTCCTAAGGTGGTATCGAGGGTTCATTTGAACCAAGATGTGGTTCTTCCTTCTTTTTTCCCCAAACCTACTTCGGTAGAGGAAAAGTTATTGCATTCTTTGGATGTAGTAAGAGCAGTTAAAGCTTATCTAAAAGCCACTGCTCAGATTCGCAGAACGGATACTTTGTTTATTCTGCCGGAAGGCCCCAGAAAGGGTCAGGCAGCGTCAAAATCTACTTTAGCCAAGTGGATTCGACAGGTCATAATACAAGCCTATGGCTTGAGAAGTAGACCGCCTCCGTTCAAAGTTAGGGCGCACTCCACGAGAGCAGTTGGAACTTCATGGGCAGTGCATCACCAGGCCTCCCTGGCTCAAATCTGTAAGGCCGCAACATGGTCTTCGGTACACACGTTTACTAGGTTCTACCAGGTGGACGTTAGAAGTCAGGAGGATGTCGCCTTTGGGCGCAGTGTGTTGCAGGCCGCAAAAGATCCTCATGTCTGATAGCGCTCAGCTTATATATGGTGTATCCCCCCCCTCATTTGGCATTGCTTTAGGACATCCCATTAGTAATGACTATGTCGCTCTGTGTCCCGTGATGTACGAGAAAGAAAATAGGATTTTTATAACAGCTTACCTGTAAAATCCTTTTCTTGGAGTACATCACGGGACACAGAGCTCCCGCCCCTCTTTGGGGACACTTATTGCTTTGCTACAAAACTGAGGTGCTCCCGGATGGGAGGGGCTTATATAGGGGAGGGTACTTCCGGTTTTGGAAGTTGCCAGTGCCAGCACCTGAAGGTATCTATATAACCCATTAGTAATGACTATGTCGCTCTGTGTCCCGTGATGTACTCCAAGAAAAGGATTTTACAGGTAAGCTGTTATAAAAATCCTATTTTTATACAATAAAAAGATAGTTTTGCTCAAATTTTTTTAATTTTTGTCAGGAATTCTAAAAAAATACCACTGCACTTCTTGGTGAGTGTGTAGGCACATCTACACTAACAGCCTCACAGCTGCACATCATCTGCGGTATAAGGCTGCTTTCACACTGATCCTTTTTTTTTTTTTCACTTTTGCAATAAAAAATAAAGCGGAAGAAAAACGTATGACCATGAAAGAAAAACGTATGACCTATGGGACTCTTCACACTGCTGGTCTGCTGCTTTTAGTATAATCCTGATTGCTGCATTTTTGGTGTGGTAAAAAAATGCACCTTCCCATTGAAATGCATAGAAAACACATTTGCGTTTTTGATGTGGTTTTTGACAAACGTGGTAAAAATGCATATGTGTGTTTTTGCTATGAATCAGTGTGAAAGCGCCCTAAGATTTATGACAAAAGTCTACCCCTCCACCAAGAGGTCTGCTTCCACACAGAAAAACCGTGCATGCTAAATCAATAAAGAGGAAAAAATCTCCTTTTTTTTTTTTTTTTTTTTCCCCCCACCTCTTATTTAAGTCATATTGGTCATTTTGTACTTTATTATAGCTACAGTACATTTTTATTTTGCTTTGGGGTGTATTTTGTTTCTCGTAATATCATCTTGTTATGCATCTTTACCGCCTACTCTTTCTGCCTTTTATAGGGTCCACTTGTATTTTTGGAGCAAGCCCTTATCCAGTTTGCACTTCAGACTCTAGCAGGGAAAGGTTATACTCCCATATACACACCATTTTTCATGAGGAAAGAAGTAATGCAGGAAGTAGCTCAACTAAGCCAGTTTGATGAGGAGTTGTATAAGGTATGCTATTAACAAACCTCAATGTTGTTTAAGTCATTTGGTCACAAACCTGTAATTTATGGTATATTTACTTTGTTTTGCTTCTCTATATCAGGGATCCTCAAACTACGGCCCTCCAGCTGTTGCGGAACTACATATCCCATGAGGCATTGCAAAACTCTGACATTCACAGACATGACTAGGCATGATGGGAATTGTAGTTCCTGAACACCTGGAGGGCCGTAGTTTGAAGACCCCTACCCTATATTAACCATCATTTGCAATGTTTACGGCATGCACACAGGTGTTTGACTTGTATTAAGAATACATAGTTACTCAGGTTGAAAAAAAGTCCATCTAGCTCAGCCTATGGAAGAAAATAAAAATTATATAATATATAATTATAATATATAAAAATCCTATACCCACAGTTGATCTGGCGGAAGGCAAAAACCCCAGCAAAGCATGATCCAGCAGGGGAAAATTTTCTTTCCTGATCCCCCAAGAGGCAATCGGATTTTCCCAACTTTACCTATAAATGTTAGTACCCAGTTATATTATGTACATTTTAGGAAAGTATGCAGGCCTACTGAGCTGGCCAGAACCACCTCTGCAGGGAGTCTATTCCACATTTTCACAGCTCTTACTATGAAGGAACCTTTCTGTATGTGGAGATTAAATCTCTTTTCCTCTAGATGTAAAGAGTGTCCCTTGTCCTCTGTGATGACCTTTTAAAGTGAATAACTCAACACCAAGTTAACTTTATGGACCACTTATGTATTTATACATGTTGATCATATCCCCCCTTAATCGCCTCCTCTTCTCAAGGGAGAATAAAATCGGTTCCTCTAATCTTCCTCATAGCTGAGCTCCTCCATGCCTCCTATCAGTTTGGTTGCTCTTCTCTGCACTTTCTGCAGTTCCCCGATTTATCCTTACCTCGCTTAATACAAGAAAGGACTTTGCTCGCTTTGGAAACCACGGCATGCTATTAAGCTTATGATCTACCAAAACATCCCAGATCCTTCTCTACCATTGAGTCCCCCAGTTGTACTCCCCCCTAGTATGGATGGTGCATGCACATGGTTGGTCTCCGAGTGCATAACTTTATATTTATCAACATTAAACCTCATTTCTCTTACCATCCATGGACTGACACGGTGTCTCTTTACACTTTACACGTGGGTTATGTCCCTGCTTGCAGGAGAAGACCTAGGCAGAATGTGAAATGTTATACATACATTCTAAAAGCCAGAGCTGAACAGCCCCACCCAGGGGGCGGTCCCTCCGGACGTAACCCTCCCACTATAGTCAGCAGACTTCAGTTTTTTTCTGCCTAGCAGAAGGAGAAGACGTGTCTTTTTCAGGAGCCAGTCTCCTGACCTATTTTTTATTCCTTTTGGAATTTTTTCCTATTTTTTTCTTTTGAGATCTTCTATCAACTGTCGGCTGGGCAACAGGTTGGGTACAAGATATCCTCGTAGTCTTCCCTGTCCGACCATCGAGCGTGCTGATCCTCGCCTTGTGTGCGTGAGACTCAGTTCACGACATGCCCCACGACTCCAGGGGTGGCCGGTGGGCTTCCAGCTCCGCGGTCCTCTCAAGATAGAACAGTCCGGCTGTATCTTTCGCGGTGGACCGGGCCGACAGCTACTCAGTACCGCACTGTGATAGTTCTGTCAGAAACACACCAGTGGGTCCCTCAGGGGACGGGTAAGTAGTCTCTCCTGGCTGCAGGTGAGTACATGCTGTGTGTTTCTTGTGTGGGGGATTTCCCTGTCTCCCCCTGTGTTTTTTAATGTCACTCTCTGTGCACTTCGCTGGCGCTGTACTGTGTGGGGTGCCTGGGGGCCATACTGTCCTGGGGGGGGGGCTCATGCTGCTCTGCATTTCGCTGGGGCTGTTTATTTGAGAGTGAGGGGTCTGGGCGCCGTTCGGCGCCATGTTTGGTGACTGTGCTGTTTTTTACATTGGCGGCCATCTTGCCGTGGTCCGCCAGAGCACATTGCGGCGGCCATTTTCTTGTAGCCGCACCTTCTTCTAGCTCTAGTTTGGCCTCTAGCGCCGCTCAGGAACGGTGCGAATCTCCTCAGTCTCTCTCCTCTCAGCTCACTCACGCTGCGCGGAGAGACAGGGCAGCGGAACCGAGCGGTCCTGGTCAGGTTGGTGGGTCCCCTGGGCATTCCCCTACTTCAGTCAGCACAGCCTGTGGGTGGTCTCAGAGGGGGACATTATGGAGTCAGAGTCACCAGCTTCCCCTAACATGCCAGAGGCAGCAGCCAGTGCTCCAGCACCTGCGGTCCCTATGGACCAGTTGTCGGCAGTCCTGGAATCATTTCTGACCAGGATGGAAGCTGTGTGTGAGCACAAGGGAGCAAAAAAGCGCCCTCTCCCCACTTTATCTCCACAAGGGGAGTGCTCTGCTTCAGATATGGGCCTAGTTATTGCTGCTCAGGACCCTAGCTCTGAATATTTGGATGGTTTTGAACAGGACATTCCTTGTGAGGAAGACTCCAGTTCTGAGTCAGTAAATGACAGGGCGCTTGTTAGTGAACTCATTGATGCTGTGAGGGACACTCTCAAGCTAAATGCTGCGACTGCAGAACCTCAGGCGGATTCAGTCTCCTTTGGTTCTTTTAAGACCAAGCCTTCTAAAAAGGTTTTTTCATATGTACCTTTCTTTGACCAGCTCATTGACCAGGTCTGGGAAAAGCCGCAGAAGACTTTCATGGTCCCGCGGCGTTTGTCTATTAGATACCCCTTTGAAGACGCCCTGCTTAAAAAGTGGGCTTCTCCCCCGGTGGTCGACCCTCCAGTCGCCCGTTTAAACAAGGCCACCACTCTCCCGATGGAGGGGACTCCTGCGTTTAAGGACCCCACTGACAGGAGGTCAGAAGTGGTGAGTAGAGCCATGTTCGCCTTGTTGGGATCCGCCCTACGGCCAGTAGTAGCGGCGACCCTTGTGTCTCAGACACTCACGGAATGGGCAAAAATTTTGCACCAAACTGTGCAGGAGTATAACCTTCCTCCAGACACTATTGCTCTGGCCCACCAGATGGTGCAGGGTCTGATATATGTGTACGACGCCACGTTGGACGCGGCCCCTTTAATATCCAGGGCCTCTGTTTCGGCGGTGGTATTGCGTCGTCTCATCTGGTTGAAATGCTGGTCTGCTGACCTAGCCTCTAAGAAGCTCCTGACGGATCTACCTTTTAAGGGTGGTAGACTTTTTGGTGCTGCTCTGGATGACATCATCAGGATGTCACGGGAGGTAAAAGCACTCTCCTTCCTCAAACTATCAAGGGTAAGGAGGCCCGACGTAAACCGGGTCCTTCCTTTCCAGCAAAAAAGGGGTTTTTTCGTCCGTCAGAGTCCACGGGTAAGCCATCCCAGACTGACAACAGTGCGGCAGGCGGGCACAAGCGCCCCTGGGTGCGTAAGCCGAACAAGCCGGCTCCCAAGCCCGCCTCCGCGTGAAGTCTTGCCCCCGCCCGTCTCTGGGGTGGGGGGACGACTTCGCAGGTCACGAATCGGTGGTCCTCCCGAATCTCCGACTGGGGGGTGTGCGAGGTGGTCACCTCAGGATACAGGATAGTATTCCGATCCTGGACCCCAGACAGATTCTTTCCCTCAAGTCCTCCTCTCCTTCCTTCCTGTCGGGCAGCCCTCTTGGGGGCTGTACAGGATTTGATCAGGTCCGGAGTGATTGTGCCGGTTCCGTCACAGGAGAGTTTTCGGGGATTCTACTCATATCTGTTTGTCGTCCCAAAAATAGGACGTGGTTCGACCTATCCTGGACCTCAAGGCCCTGAATGCCTTCGAGAAGGTGCAGAAATTCCGCTTGGAATCCATTCGCACGGTGATCGCTACACTCCACCAAAGGGATTTTCCTCTGGCGTCCTTGGACTTCAAGGACGCCTACTTGCATGTTCCGATCTGCGCAAGTCACCAGAAGTTTCTGCGCTTTGCGATCAGCGAAGTCCACTATCGATTGTGGCTCTTCCTTTCGGCCTAGCCTCGGCACCAAGGGTGTTCACCAAGGTGCTTGCTCCAGTTCTAGCCTTCTGTTACAGCGAGGTATTGCTGTCGTGGGCTATCTGGACGATCTTCTGCTAAGAGCAGAAAGTGGATCAGACTTAGAGGAAAGGTGACTATCGTCAATTAGACCCTCAGGGACTCGGGTGGTTCCTGAACATTCAGGAGTCAGTCCTGGTCCCGACTCAGTGTCTGGAGTATCTAGTTCTGATTCTGGACTCCTTGGAAGCAAAGGTATCCTACCTCTGGAGAAGTCGCCGACACTTCAGTCTGCGGTGCGGGTGCTGACATCCCAAAAATGGTTGTCAATACGTTTTTTGCATGAGAGTCCCGAGACTCGTGGTGGCCTCCTTCGCGGCCGTCTTGTATGCCCAATCTCACACCAGGGCATTGCAGAAGGAGATCTTGTCCACCTGGGACAAATCCCCGTTGTCCTTGGATCTTCATATCCAGGTGATTAACCTGGTCAGGGTGCCCCTGGCATGGTGGTTGAGATCCTCGGCTCTTCGGTCCGGAAAGTCGTTCCCCTCCCATCCAATGGACGGTACTCACGACTGACACCGGCCTGACGGGCTGGGGTGGAGTCTGGGGAGTCCTGTCGGCTCAGGCCTTGGACTCCGGACGAGCCCGTTTACCAATCACTGTTCTGGAAATATGGGCCATCGGACTGTGTCTCTCCTCCAGGTCAGAGAGAGTACGGGGTCGCTCCATCAGGAGCCAGTCGGACACCGCCACGGCGGTGGCGTATGTAAACCATCAAGGGGGAACTCTGAGCTCAGCTGCGGCTTCCGAGGTAGTCCGTATCCTGAAGTGGACCGGAGGAAACGTGCCGGCTCTGTAGGCCATTTTACATTCTGGGCATAGACAATGGGCAGGCAGACTATCTGAGTCGCCAATCGCCAGACACCGGACCAAGAAGAGTGGTCCTTGCATATTTCAACTCCTTTACCGACGGTGGGGCACGCCGGATGTGGACCTGATGGCTCTCGACTCAATCGCAAGGGTCGAGGTTGTGGCCAGATCCAGGGATCCTTGGGCGATGCCTCGGATGCGTTGGTGGCCCCATAGGGTCCTTATCGCCTGATATAAAACTCCGGCGATCCTAATTGTTCCGGATTGGCCTCAGCATCACTGGTACGCTGATCTGGTACGTCTCGTCGCGGACGTTCCCTGGCGGTTGCCGATGAGGGAGGACCTTCAGTCTCAAGGTCCTATGTTTCATCCGGCTTACAGTCTCTGGCTTTAACGGCAGGGCTGTTCAAAGCCAGGTGTTGAGGGACCGAGGTCTCTCGGGCTCGGTCATTTTGACCATGTTAAGGACACGGAAGTCTTCCTCCAGGCAGATCTATCACCGTGCCTGGAAAGCTTATATCACCATGTGCGAAGCGCTGGACTGGCGTCCTCGGACGTATTCCGTCCCCAGAATCCTGCGTCCTCTGCAGTGTGGAGTGACCCAAAAGCTTGCTTTGAGTACCATCAAGGATCAGATTTCGGCCTTGGCCGTCTTCTTTCAGCGACCTCTAGCGGGTCATTTTCTTGGTTAGCACCTTGTGTTGGGGGTTCGCCATGTGCTCCCTCCTGTCAAGCCTCCTCTCCCACCGTGGGATCTGAATTTGGTGATCTCGGTCCTCCAGGAACCTCCTTTTGAGAATATCCGGGATATTCCCCTCTTGTCTCGTCTCAGAAGGTGGCCTTTTAGTGGCAATCACTTCTGTTTGACGAGTGTCTGAGTTGGCGGCTTTGTCCTGCAAGTCGCCATATTTAGTCATCCATAAGGATAAGGTGTTGCATCCGCGACCTTCCTTTTTTGCCAAAGATGGTGTCGACCTTTCACCTACATGAGGACATTGCCCTCCCGTCCTTGTGTCCTCACCCATCGCATCCCAGAGAGTTTGCGCTGCACATATTGGAGGTGGTACGAGCCTTACGGGTGTACCTGTCTGCTACTGCTTCTATTCGGAAGTCCGACTCGCTGTTTGTGACTGTCTCTGGTCCATAACAGGGCCAAGCGGTTTCGTCTGCCATCATTTTTAGGGGAATCAGACAAACCGTCATTTAAGCCTATGCTCTCAAAGGGCGGGCGCCTCCCTTTCCGGTTACGGCGCATTCCACCAGGGCAATTGGTGCTTCCTGGGTTTCCCGACATCAAGCGTCGGTTGCACAAGTGTGCAAGGCGGCGACCTGGTCGTCTGTTCATGCCTTAAGTTTTATAAGGTTAATGTGGCTGCATCTTCGGATGCTTTCTTCGGCCGCAGGGTGCTGCAGGCCGCTGTTTAAAGTTGCGACTCCTCCGTTGAGGAGCTCTGCCTTATTGGAGTGAAGTTTTGGTTTTTCCATTCATACTGCTCCCATCCCTCTTGACACTGCTTTGGGACATCCCACGTGTAAAGTGTAAAGAGACACCGTGTCAGTCCATGGATGGTAAGAGAAAATAGGATTTTTTGTACTCACCGTAAAATCCATTTCTCTGACATCCATGGACTGACACGGCACCCACCCTTCCTTTTAAGTTTGTACTGCTTTGTTACGAACTGAAGTCTGCTGACTATAGTGGGAGGGTTATGTTCGGAGGGACCGCCCCCTGGGTGGGGCTGTTCAGCTCTGGCTTTTAGAATGTATGTATAACATTTCACATTCTGCCTAGGTCTTCTCCTGCAAGCAGGGACATAACCCACGTGTAAAGTGTAAAGAGACACCGTGTCAGTCCATGGATGTCAGAGAAATGGATTTTACGGTGAGTACAAAAAATCCTATTTCTCTTATCATCCATAGACTGACACAGTGTCTCTTTACACTTTACACGTGGGTTATGTCCCTGCTTGCAGGAGAAGACCTAGGCAGAATGTGAGATGTTATACATACATTCTAAAAGCCAGAGCTGAACAGCCCCACCCAGGGGGCGGTCCCTCCGGGCATAACCCTCCCACTACAGTCAGCAGACTTCAGTTTTTTTCTGCCTAGCAGAAGGAGAAGACGTGGCTCCCTCAGGAGCCAGTCTCCTGACCTATTTTATTCCTTTTTGGAATTCTTTTTTATTTTATTTTTGAGAATCTTCTATCAACTGTCGGCTGGGCAACAGGTTGGGTACAAGATATCCTCGTAGTCTTCCCTGTCCGACCATCGAGCGTGCTGATCCTCGCCTTCTGTGCGTGAGACTCAGTTCACGACAGGCCCCATGACTCCAGGGGTGGCCGGGTTTGCTTTCATGCTCCCACGGTCCTCTCAAGACTGAACAGCTCCTGACTGACTGTATCTTTCGCGGTGGACCGGGCCGACAGCTACTCAGTACTGCACTGTGATAGTCCTGTCAGAAACACCAGTGTGTCCCTCAGGGGACGGGTAAGTAGTCTCTCCTGCCTGCAGGTGAGTACAAAGGGCTGTGTGTTTCTCTGTGGGGGATTTTCCCTGTCTCCCCCTGTATTTTATTGTCGCTCTCTGTCACCATTACTGGCGCTGACTGTGTGGGGTGCTTGGGGGTCACACTGTTCTTAGGGGGCTCATGCTGGTCTGCAATGTATGCCTTGGGGCTTTTTTGTGTGTTTTTTTTTTTTGGGGCCTGAGCGCCGAGTGGCGCTGTGCGTGTGTGCTGTTTCATTTTAACTGCGTCATGGCGGCCATCTTGCCGCGGATCGCCTCAGTGAAGTGCGGCGGCCATTTTCTTGTAGCCCGCGCGCTTTTCAGCACTAGTTTGGCCTCTAGCGCTGCTATAGCAGCGCGAATCTCCTCAGTCTCCTCACAGCTTACCAGCGCTGACACAGCGCGGTACAGACAGCGGAACTAAGCGGTCCCTGGTCCGGTTTGGTGAGTCCCCTGGGCGCCCCCTCCTCAGTCAGCACAGCCTGTGGGTGGACTTTTTATCTGAGAGAGTCTCAGAGAGGGACAATATGGAGTCTGTGTCACCAGCTTCCCCTAAAAATGTCAGTGGCAACAGGCAGTGCTTCAGCACTGCGGTCCCTATGGACCTGTTGTGGGCAGCCCTGGAATCAATTTCTGACCAGGATGGGAGCTGTGTGCAAGCGCAAGGTGCAAAAAGGCGCCCTCTCCCCACTTTATCTACTCAAGGGCAGTGCGCTGATTCAGATATGGGCCTAGCCACTATCGCTCAGGACCCTAGTTCTGAATGTATGGATGGTTTTGAACAGGACATTCCTTATGAGGGAAACTCCAGTTCTGAGACAGTAAATGACAGGGCGCTTGTTAGTGTGCTCATGACTGCGGTGAGGGACACTCTCAAGCTCAAATGCTGCGGATGCAGAACCTCAGGTGGATACTGTCTCCTTTGGTTCTTTTAAGGCCAGGCCTTCTAAAGGGGTTTTTTCCATTGTACTTTCTTTGACCAGCTCATTGATAAGGTCTGGGAAAAGCCGCAGAAGAATTTTTTTATGGTCCCGCGGCGTTTGTCTATCAGGTACCCCTTGAAGATGCCCTACTTAAAAAGTGGTCGACCCTCCAGTCGCCTGGTTGAACAAGGCCATCACTCTCCCGATGGAGGGGACTCCTGCATTTGAGGACCCCACTGACAGGAGGTCAGAAGTGGTGAGCAGAACCATGTTTGCCTTGTTGGGATCCGCCCTACGACCTGTGGTAGCGGCGACCCTTGTGTCTAAAACACTTACAGGTTGGGCAAAAATGTTGCACCTAGCTGTACAGGAGCATATTCTTCCTCCAGACACAGTTGCTCTGGCCCACCAACTGGTTCAGGGCCTGGTTTCTGTGTGCGACGCCACGCTGAACGCGGCCCCTTTAATATCCAGGGCCTCTGTCTCGGCGGTGGTATTGCGTCGTCTTATCTGGTTGAAATGCTGGTCTGCTGACCTAGCCTTAGGAAGCTCCTGACGGATCTACTATTTTAAAGGAGGTAGACCTTTCGGTGCTGCTCTGGATGACATCGTCATGGATGTCACGGGAGGTAAACGCACTCTTCTTCCTTAGACTAGCAAGGGTGAGGAGGCCCGCCGCAAACAGGGGCCTTCCTTTCCAGCAAAACAGGGGTTTTTTCGTCAGTCAGAGTCCACAGGTAGGCCCTCTCAGACTGACGGCAGTGCGGCTGGTGGGCACAAGTGCCCCTGGGTGCGTAAGCCAAACAAGCGGCTCCCAAGCCCGCCTCCGCGTGAAGTCTTGCCTCCGCCCGACTCTGGGGTGGGGGGGCGACTTCGCAGGTTCACGGATCGGTGGACCTCCCGAATCTCCGACTGGTGGGTGTGCGAGGTGGTCACCTCAGGTTATAGGATAGTATTCCGATCCTGGCCCCCACACAGATTCTTTCCCTTGAATCTTCCTCTCCTTCCTACCTGTCGGGCAGCCCTCTTGGGGGCTGTACAGGATTTGATCAGGTCCGGAGTGATTGTGCCGGTTCCGTCACAGGAGAGTTTTCAGGGATTCTGCTCGAATCTGTTTGTCGTCCCAAAAATAGGACGTGGTTCGACCTATCCTGGACCTCAGGGCCCTGAATGCCTCGAGAAGGTGCAGAAATTCCGCATGGGATCCATTCGCACGGTGATCGCTACACTCCACCAAAGGGATTTTCTTCTGGCGTCCTTGGACTTCAAGGACGCCTACTTGCATGTTCCGATCTGCGCAAGTCAGCAGAAGTTTCTGCGCCTTGCGATCAGCGAAGTCCACTCTCGATTGTGGCTCTTCCTTTCGGCCTTGCCTCGGCACCAAGGGTGTTCACCAAGGTGCTTGCTCCGGTTCTAGCCTTCTGTTACAGCGAGGTATTGCTGTCGTGGGCTATCTGGACGGTCTTCTGCTATGAGCAGAAAGTGGCTCAGACTTAGAGGAAAGGTGACTATCGTCAATTAGACCCTCAGGGACTTCGGGTGGTTCCTGAACATTCAGGAGTCAGTCCTGGTCCCGACTCAGTGTCTGGAGTCTCTAGTTCTGGTTCTGGACTCCTTGGAGGCAAAGGTATCCTACCTCTGGAGAAGTTGCTGACACTTCAGTCTGTGGTGCGGGTGCTGACATCCCGAACATGGTTGTCAATCCGTTGTTTGCATGAGAGTCCCGGGACTCCTGGTGGCCTCCTTCGCGGCCATTCCGTATGCCCAATCACACACCAGGGCATTGCAGAAGGAGATCTTGTCGACCTGGGACAAATCCCCGTTGTCCTTGGATCTTCGGATCCAGGTGATTCACCTGGTCAGGGCGTCCCTGACAGGGTGGTTGGGACCCTCGGCTCTTCGGTCCGGAAAGTCGTTCCCCTCCCATCCAATGGACGGTACTCACGACGGACGCCAGCCTGACGGGCTGGGGTGGAGTCTGGGGAGTCCTGTCGGCTCAAGGCCTTGGACTCCGGACGAGCCCGTTTACCAATCACTGTTCTGGAAATGCGGGCCATCAGACTGTGTCTCTCCTCCAGGTCAGAGAGAGTACGGGGTCGCTCCATCAGGAGCCAGTCGGACAATGCCACGGCGGTGGCGTATGTAAACCATCACGGGGGGACTCAGAGCTCAGCTGCAGCTTCCGAGGTAATCCGTATCCTGAAGTGGGCCGGAAGAAACGTGCCGGCTCTGTAGGGGCGGACTATCTGAGTCGCCAATCGCCGGACCAGGAAGAGTGGTCCTTGCATATTTCAACTCCTTTGCCGACGGGGGGGCACGTCGGATGTGGACCTGATGGCCTCTCGACTCAGTCGCAAGGGTCGAGGTTGTGGCCAGATCCAGGGATCCTTGGGCGATGACTCGGATGCGTTGGTGGCCCCATAGGGTCCTTATCGCCTGATATAAACTCCGGTGATCCTAATTGTTCCGGATTGGCCTCAGCGTCACTGGTACGCTGATCTGGTACGTCTCGTTGCGGACGTTCCCTGGCGGTTGCCGATGAGGGAGGACCTTCAGTCTCAAGGTCCTATGTTTCATCCGGCTTACAGTCTCTGGCTTTAACGGCAGAGCTGTTAAAAGCCAGGTGTTGAGGGACCGAGGTCTCTCGGACTCTGTCATTTTGACCATGTTAAGGACACGGAAGTCTTCCTCCAGGCAGATCTATCACCGTGCCTGGAAAGCTTATATCGCCATATGCAAAGCGCTGGACTGGCGTCCTCGGACGTATTCCGTCCCCAGAATCCTGCGTCCTCTACAGTGTGGAGTGACCCAAAAGCTTGCTTTGAGTACCATCAAGGATCAGATTTCGGCCTTGGCCGTCTTCTTTCAGCGACCTCTAGTGGGTCATTTCTTGGTTAGCACCTTGTGTTGGGGGTTCGCCATGTGCTCCCTCCTGTCAAGCCTTCTCTCCCACCGTGGGATCTGAATTTGGTGCTCTAGGTCCTCCAGGAACCTCCTTTTTGGGAATATCCGGGATATTCCTCTCTTGTCTTGTCTCAGAAGGTGGCCTTTTAGTGGCAATCACTTCTGTTTGACGAGTGTCTGAGTTGGCGGCTTTGTCCTGCAAGTCGCCATATTTAGTCATCCATAAGGATAAGGCGGTGTTGCATCCGCGACCTTCCCTTTTGCCAAAGGTGGTGTCTACCTTTCACCTACATGAGGACATTGTCCTCCCGTCCTTGTGTCCTCACCCATCGCATCCCAGAGAGTTTGCGCTGCACATATTGGATGTGGTACGAGCCTTACGGGTGTACCTGTCTGCTACTGCTTCTATTTGGAAGTCCGACTCACTGTTTGTGACTGCCCCTGGTCCATAACAGGGCCAAGCGGTTTCGTCTGCCATCATTTTTAGGGGAATCAGACAAACCGTCATTCAAGCCTATGCTCTCAAAGGGCGGGTGCCTCCCTTTCCGGTTACGGCGCATTCCACCAGGGCAATTGGTGCTTCCTGGGTTTTCCGACATCAAGCGTCGGTTGCACAAGTGTGCAAGGCGGCGACCTGGTCGTCTGTTCATACCTTTTAAGTTTTTTATAAGGTTGATGTGGCTGCATCTTCGGATGCTTCCTTCGGCCGCAGGGTGCTGCAGGCCGCTGTTTAAAGTTGCGACTCCTCCGTTGAGGAGATCTGCCTTCTTGGAGTGAAAGTTTTTGGTTTTTCCATTTATACTGCTCCCATCCCTCTTGACACTGCTTTGGGACATCCCACGTGTAAAGTGTAAAGAGACACCGTGTCAGTCCATGGATGATAAGAGAAAATAGGATTTTTTGTACTCACCGTAAAATCCTTTTCTCTGACATCCATGGACTGACACGGCACCCACCCTTCCTTTTTAAGTTTGTACTGCTTTGTTACGAACTGAAGTCTGCTGACTGTAGTGGGAGGGTTATGCCCGGAGGGACCGCCCCCTGGGTGGGGCTGTTCAGCTCTGGCTTTTAGAATGTATGTATAACATCTCACATTCTGCCTAGGTCTTCTCCTGCAAGCAGGGACATAACCCACGTGTAAAGTGTAAAGAGACACCGTGTCAGTCCATGGATGTCAGAGAAAAGGTTTTTACGGTGAGTACAAAAAATCCTATTTTTGCCACTTAGTTGACCAATTAGACATTGAGGTTGGCTTTTAAGTTTGAGACATCTTATGTCAACTCCTAGTGTAAATAAGGTATACGGAGTCTAATGGCTCCATGCACACAGCCACCTAGCATAGTGATTTTATGTTTGCCACACTAAAATAAATATGGACCGTTTCATCTGCATTGAATCTCCTGCTCATTGGTATTGCTAAACACTGACACCAGCCCAAGGCTCTTTACACAAGCACAATATATGCTGTATAGTGCTATTTTGTACTGCTTGTGGCACTACAGATACTAGAGTAATCAATCACTCCTCCTACGTATCGCAATCTGATAATATGTAACTATCTTTTAAATTCTGATAAAGATCTGCATCAGGTAGGGTGGCCAAAAAGCACCCAAATTAGCATTGTTTAGAATATATAAAAATTGCGTGTGTTTAAAATACAGCCAAAGTTAGGCAGAGTCTCTCAATCTTGCTGATCAAATTTATTTTTAAGATTTATAGAATTTAATTATAGTCCTTTAACCACTTCAGCTCCAGAACATTTATCCCCTTTCATGACCAGGCCATTTTTTTGCAATACGGCACTCCCTTACTTTAACTGACAATTGTGCGGTCATGCGACGCTGCACCCAAATAATAATGTTGTGTTTTTTTTTCCCTGGCAAATGGAGCTTTCCTTTGGTGGTATTTGATCACCTCTGCAGTTTTTTTTCATCAAAATCAAATTTCTTCATCAATTTAGGCCAATATGTATTCTGATACATATTTTTGGTTAAGAGAATCTCAATAAGCGTATATTGATTGGTTTGTGCAATAGTGATAGCATCTACAAACTATGGGATATTTTTATTTATTTATTTTACTAGTAATGGTGGCGATCAGCGACTTATAGCAGGACTGCGATATTGCGGCGGACAAATTGGGGACACTAATACAGTGATCAGTGCTAAAAAAAATATGCACTGTCGTACGAATGACACTGGCAGGGAAGGGGTTAACAGGGCCGATCAAAGGGCTAAATGTATGCCAAGGTTGTGCTTACTAACTGTGGGGGAGGTGTTTTCACTAGGGGAAGGCAAAGATCCGTGTTCTTGTTTTGCAGATCGCCATTCTGCCGGTGTCCTGTGTAATTGGCGGGTGCCATCAGACATTGAATACGTGGTACCTCCCGCTGTGTATAATCACAGGAGCAGGTCGCCGGTATTGCGGGCCCCAGACCTGGAAGTGTATGATCGCATACTAGGTACGTGATCTGGCAAAGAGCGGCTGCCCTGCCACAGTAAATGTACGGTGGGCGGTCCACAAGCGGTTAAGGCAAATTTATATAAAAATCTTGACTGTTAACATGCATACTTGTAAGTTTACATCCCATAAATGCCCTGGCATGAATGTAACTGCAATTCATACCAAGTGATGTCCCATTCTGCCTTTCTAAGCAAGTAGAGTTGCATCTAGAATGGAATGTTTTCTTCTGTGTTGCAAGTAACTTGGTACTCGAGCATTCCTTTTAAGCGCTCATAACCTATTATACAACAGTGAAACTACAGGCCTCCTTCCACTATCTCAGCGCTGTGGACCTTTTATAAATCTCAAAATCATATAGACATTTAAATAGTTTCAGAAATTCCAATAATCCCAGTAATTCAATAAAAAAAACAGTGATTTCAAAATATTAGCTGGCGCTTAAAATGCAAAGAAAATTATACACAGATATTAGTAAAATGTCCACAGGCACTTCAATATGTACCTCTGAATACTAAAGCAGCGCTACTGTAAATAATTAATTCTGACTAGTTTTCTTATGATAATGGCATATGAGAAAAGTGAATGACCGATGGTGATAAAGAGTCCAGAAAGACACAGGTGGTGATCCTATTGCGATATTGTAGATGTGCACCTCACACCAAAATCCTCAATCCGAGTACCTATGGGAGATGCTGTACAACTCTTGACACCCTCCATGATGTGGATGACGGTTACCTGAAACATATTAAGGCTTGATATGTTTTTCTCATAACCTATTGCTTTGATTTTTCTCTGTTTTTAATTTTTTTAGGTGATTGGAAAGGGTAGTGAAAAATCTGATGATAATTCCATTGATGAAAAGTACCTGATCGCAACATCAGAACAACCAATTGCTGCTTTACATCGTGATGAATGGTTAAAGCCTGAGGACTTACCCATCCGTTATGCAGGCTTATCGACTTGTTTTCGTCAGGAAGTTGGCTCCCATGGAAGAGATACGCGTGGGATCTTTAGAGTGCATCAGTTTGAAAAGGTATTAGAATTTTAGTGCAACATTGTAATAAAGTATAATTTTTTTAGAGTTAATTGCAGTGTTCTCTGTGTGTGTGTGTGTGTGTGTGTATGTGTGTATATATGTGTGTGTGTATATATATATATATATATAATTTCAGAGAACTCTGTAATTAACACAAGATTTCATACCAATTTGTCTTATACAGTGGATATAAAAAGTCTACACACCCCTGTTTAAAATTTCAAGTTTTCTGTGATGTAAAAAAAAATGAGACAAAGCTAAATTTCTTTCTCGTACATCACGGGACACAGAGCGACATAGTCATTACTAATGGGTTATATAGATACCATCAGGTGCTGGCACTGGCAACTTCCAAAACCAGAAGTACCCTCCCCTATATAAGCCCCTCCCATCCGGGAGCACCTCAGTTTTTTGCCAGTGTCTAAGGTGTTGGCCAAGAAGTAACATGTGTTTTTCACTGAGCTTGCGTACAGGTTCTTTTGGGCCTCAGTAAGCTATTCCGGATCCGACCAAAAAAGCTTCATAGCTAAACGGTCGGTACCCGGGCCTTGCAGAGAAGAGCAAGGTTTTGCCTGTAATGCTTCTCTTAGGAGAGCTGGACCCTGGGATCCAGAGCTCTGGTCATACCCACGACCAAGATGTTTTCTGTGCAGGGTGCTATACAGGTCCAGGGGAGTGGAATCCTTGGGAACCCGGTCCCTGAAGGTTTGATTACAATGCCTGCCGTGATAGGTGAAGTTTGGGCTTTTGTGGACCAAACAAAGTCCTGCGGCGGGGAACAGGTAAGTGGGGGCCCCCAGGAACTTGGTTCTATTGGGGGACCCCCAAGCCTAATTTGTCTTTCTGTCTGTTACCTAACGGTATTCCCGCTAATATCTGTGCATGCCTGTAACTACTAAAAAAAAAAAATGTAGTATTTTTAATAGTGGTCAAGAAAAAAAAAAAAATATATATATATATATATATATATATATATATATATATTTAATATATTAGACTGCGGTACCTGTGTTTATCCACTAGAGGCCGCTGTGGAACGTTTCTTGTCATGTGGACTAGTTTCTTTTCATCAGAGCAAGTCCAGGCAGATGGTGAGTTCTCTTGTGGGAAACTGCTTCCTCTGCCATGTTGCAATGCTCGTCCATCCCCCGGCCTGCGGCAAAAAGGGGCCCTGGCTCTTGTCCCTAGTTTCCCTTTTCGAAATTAGCGCCGAAGGCGCACGTGGCCGCGCGCGTGCACGCGCCTCTATATATAGAGGTGAGCCGGGAAAGGGGGCGGAGCCTGGGGGATGACGCTCTGTGCGCGCCGCAGCGCTTCTGCGCATGTGCGGGCGTCCCAGCATGTTAAAAAACACAATTATGTGTTGTGAGCTGGCTATGGAGTGCAGAGACAGAGCTGGCAACATTTAAAAAAAGGCATACAGCAAGCGGTTGATGCAGGCATCCCCATAGAAAGGCACATTAGTAGACACCAACTGTGATATAGCAGCAATTGTGCTAGACTATTCTCAGTAAAAGTGGTGTATTACGGCTGGAATACCTCAGCTTTAGGCTTAGGAAATATGCCGTCCAGAAGCTCCGGAACTGAATCTTCCAGGAAGCGAAGGGGGTCTCATCGGGCTCTGAGGATCTTGGGCATGCTTCTGCTGCACCAGTCTCCCCTGAAGTTCAGAGGTAAGTGACCGTAGAGACCCCGCAGGGGTACTTGGTACTGTGGCTGTCCTCAGTTCACCTGCTCCTGTGTATGTAACAGAGGAGGTTTTTTCCTCAGCTCTGGGAGGATTAGAGAGAGATTGTCAACATTGATCGCTGCCTCCCTGTCAGGGAAAGCACGCCCGATCTCCGTCTCCTCCTTCAGAGTGCCTGTTAGCAGAGCAACAGTCCCATACAGGGATCGACCTGCCTGAAGGGGATCAGGATGAGGTTGATTCTGTTATAGAGGAATGGGGGAACAGTGGGGGAACCTTTTCTCAGCATCTCAAGCTGAAAGATTATGGGTTCAGTCTCTGACTAACATGGTCCGATCAGCATTTAAAAATGCACCTTGCGGAACCATCAACCACTACTGTATCCTCGTTGGGGTCGCTAGAAGCCCCCAGACTGTCTGTTCTTTTCCACTTCACCCTTTACTGAAAGGGCTTATTTACCAGGATTGGGAACATCCTGATAAAATATTTACTCCTCCCAAGAGATTTCAGGTGGTCTATCCCATGGAGGATAAGTTCATCAAAAAAAAAATGGAAGGTCCCTACAGTGGACGCAGCCATCTCTTGTATGTATAAATCACTGACATGTCCAGTGGATAATGTCCAAATGTTCAAGAACCCAATAGATAAAAGATTGGAGTCCTTATGAAAGTCTGCTTCTTTTTACAGCAAGCTTGGTGACACAACCAGCAGTAGCAGCTATTGGGGTCTGCTAAGCAGGGAAGGATCAGTTGAAACAGGTCTTGAGGGACTTGACAGATCAGCAGGCCCTTGCCCTAGCTGATCTACCTAGAGCCTTAGGCTTTGCGGTTGACGCCATAAAGGATTCAGTCCATCAGGCCTCCCGCCTTACGCTGTCTATAGTACATATGCGTAGGCTTCTATGGCTCAAAAACTGGTCTGCTGAAGCTCCCTGTAAAGAATGGCTGGTTAGCATCCCATTTCATGGTGAACGCTTATTCAGGGAAAACCTGGACAAATATATCCAGAAAATTTCCAGCGGTAAAAATACGCTCTTGCCGGTTAAAAACAGAGTTAGAGGTCCCTCTTTAAGAGGCCTGCTTCTCCAGTCCCTGGGGCATCGGCTGTGTAACAGTTCCGACGGCCTCCTCGGTCAATTCCCGGGGGTAAAAAACAGGGACAATAGCAGGGTAATGAGAAACCCTGGGTCAGGGGAGGTACAAAACCTCCCCCAAAGTTAAATTCATTGAAGGGTCCCCCACTCAGTCGGGTGGGGGGAGGACTCCAGTTGTTCGCAAGAGACCGGGCGGGACACGATCAAGACAGATAGGTGCTCTCCGCAGTATGTTGGGGATACAGTTTGGAGTTAAAAGACTCTCCTCCTTCCCATTTTTGAGGTCAAATGTGCCAAGGGATCCCCGGAAGAGAGAGTCCCTCCTGTTTGGCACTAGAACAACTATTGCTCCAAGGAGTAATTATGGAGGTTCCCCTGGAAGAATGAGGGTTTGGGTTTTACTCAAACCTCTTTACAGTCCCGAAGCAAACGCGGACGGGAGGCCCATATTAATTCTAAAAGGGCTATACAAATTCCTGTATATCAGGACTTTCCGATGGAGTCGATCCGCGGTGGCCACTGCCCTACAAGGGGAGGATTGGTTAGCCGCGATCGACATCAAAGATGCTTATTTGCACATTCCCATCTTTCCAGTCCACCAAAAATTTCTACGCTTTGCAGTAGAAGGGCGCCATTTTCAGCAGAGCCTTACCCTTCGGTTTGGCCACAGCACCACGAGTGTTTACAAAAATTCTGGCCCTTTATTGGCCAATCTAAAAACACAAGGTGTAATGATAATGGCATATCTAGATGAATTGTTGCTGATAGACCACTCAGTGAAAAAACTAGACGTGGTCGTTCACAAGACAATCAAGTATCTGGAATCTCACGGTTGGATTATCAACCGAGACAAGTCAGCCCTAAAAAACAGTCAAAAGTCTGGAATACTTGGGGCTAAGGTTGGATTCAGGCCAGAGAAAAATATTCTTGCCTCGAGGAAAGGTGTTGTCTTTGAAAGATTTGATCCACTTAGTGGGTACAAAAAAGACAGCCGTCCATACGCCTGTGCATGAGGCTGCTGGGAAAAATGGTGGCATCATTCGAAGCAGTACCCTACGGTCAATTCCATTCAAGGAATTTGCAAGGGGCCATACTGTCAGCCTGGAACAAAACAGTTCAGGCCCTAGACTTACAATGTCCTTGTCCCCTTCCGTTCGCAAGAGCCTCCGTTGGTGGTTGGTTCTCCAGAATCTGGAAAAAGGGAAATCCTTCAGTCCGATTTCTTGGAAGGTGGTCACTACAGATGCCAGCCTTATAGGCTGGGGGGGGCAGTACTGGAGTAATGGTCTCTCCAGGGCAGATGGTCGGATGCAGAAAAGGCCCTGCCCATCAATCTCTTAGAGATACGAGCAGCCCGGTATGCCCTAGTAGCATGGACATCCAAACTCCAAGGGTCCCCTGTCAGAATTCAATCAGACAATGCCACAGCAGTGGCATATATCAATCATCAGGGGGGCACCAGGAGTCGTGCAGCCCAGAGGGAAGTAAATTACATCCTGAAATGGGCAGAAAGATATGTCCCAGCCATATCTGCGGTATTCATTCCAGGAGTGGAGAATTGGAAGGCGGACTTTCTAAGTCGCCAGCAATTATGCCCAGAGGAAGGGTCCCTTCACCCCGAGGTTTTCTGGACAATATGTCAGCGGTGGGGAACATCGGATGTAGACCTTCTAGCATCCAGATTCAATGCAAAGGTGGACAGGTTTGTCTCTCAGACAAGGGATCCCCTAGCTTGCGGCTCGGATGCCCTAGTGTTCCCTTGGGATCAGTTCAAGCTGATATATGCATTCACACCGCCACAATGGTTACCTCGATTAATCCGCAGAATCAGGGTAGAAAAGAAACCAGTGATTCTGGTGGCTCCAGCGTGGCCCCGAAGAGCGTGGTACGCAGAGATTGTAAAATGTCAGTGGGGAGTCCTTGGACTCTCCCACGTCGTCCGGACCTGCTTTCGCAAGGACCGATATACCACCCTTCCTTACCAGCCCTAGGTTTGACGGCCTGGCTATGAAAGCCCACATTCTAAAAAAGAGAGGGCTCTTTAATCCTGTGGTATCTACCATGATCAATGCCAGGAAGCCGGTATCCAGGCAGATCTATTATAGAATCTGGAAGGCGTACATCGCCTGGTGTGAGGCCAAGAAATGGCATCCACATAAATACGTAATAGGTAGGAGTCTGGACTTCCTACAGTGGGCTGTAGATAGGAAGCTTGCCTTGAGTATT
This sequence comes from Rana muscosa, assembly GCA_029206835.1. Taxonomy (NCBI): domain Eukaryota; kingdom Metazoa; phylum Chordata; class Amphibia; order Anura; family Ranidae; genus Rana; species Rana muscosa. The sequence goes on along the minus strand of CM055117.1, from coordinate 348,162,400 downwards.
ATCAAAGGTCAGTTTTCGGCCTTGTCAATATTTTTTCAAAGGCCCTTGGCTTCGCATTCACTAGTCAAAGCCTTTATACAAGGAGTGATGCGTATTAGTCCTCTGGTTAATATTCCCATATGTCCATGGGATCTAAACTTGGTTCTGTCGGTTCTACAGAAACAACCATTTGAACCATTACAGCATATTTCTTTGGTTCTTCTCACCAGGAAATTGATTTTTCTAGTAGCTATTTGTTCGGCTAAAAGAGTGTCGGAATTAGCCGCTATGTCCTGTAAGGAGCCATATCTGGTTATCCATAAGGATAGAGTAGTGTTACGCCCTCATCCAGCCTTTCTTCCTAAGGTGGTATCGAGGTTTCATTTGAACCAAGATGTGGTTCTTCCTTCTTTTTTTTCCCCAAACCTACTTCGGTAGAGGAAAAGTTATTGCATTCTTTGGATGTAGTAAGAGCAGTTAAAGCTTATCTAAAAGCCACTGCTCAGATTCGCAGAACGGATACTTTGTTTATTCTGCCGGAAGGCCCCAGAAGGGGTCAGGCAGCGTCAAAATCTACTTTAGCCAAGTGGATTCGACAGGTCATAATGCAAGCCTATGGCTTGAGAAGGAGACCGCCTCCGTTCAAAGTTAGAGCGCACTCCACGAGAGCAGTTGGAACTTCATGGGCAGTGCATCACCAGGCCTCCCTGGCTCAAATCTGTAAGACCGCAACATGGTCTTCAGTACATACGTTTACTAGGTTCTACCAGGTGGACGTTAGAAGTCAGGAGGTTGTCGCCTTTGGGTGCAGTGTGTTGCAGGCCGCAAAAGATCCTCATGTCTGATAGCGCTCAGCTTATGTATGGTGTATCCCCCCCCCTCATTGGGCATTGCTTTAGGACATCCCATATTAGTAATGACTATGTCGCTCTGTGTCCCGTGATGTACGAGAAAGAAAATAGGATTTTTATAACAGCTTACCTGTAAAATCCTTTTCTTGGAGTACATCACGGGACACAGAGCTCCCGCCCCTCTTTAGGGACACTTATTGCTTTGCTACAAAACTGAGGTGCTCCCGGATGGGAGGGGCTTATATAGGGGAGGGTACTTCCGGTTTTGGAAGTTGCCAGTGCCAGCACCTGAAGGTATCTATATAACCCATTAGTAATGACTATGTCGCTCTGTGTCCCGTGATGTACTCCAAGAAAAGGATTTTACAGGTAAGCTGTTATAAAAATCCTATTTTTAGAACTTTTTGCACCTTATTTAATGTGGCCTATAAACTGTACAACTCAGTTGAAAAACAAACTGAAATCTTTTGGCGGTGGGGGGGGGGGGGGGGATAAAAGTAAACTAAAATGTGGTTTCATAAGTGTGCACACCCTCTTATAACTTGGGATGTAGCTGTGTTCAGAATTAAGCAATCACATTCAAACTCATCTTAAATAGGAGTCAGTACACACCTGCCACCATTTAAAGTGCCTCTGATTAACCCCAAATAAAGTTCAGCTGTTCTAGTAGGTCTTTCCTGACATTTTCTTAGTCACATCCTACAACAAAGGCCATGGTCCGCAGAGAGCTTCCAAAGCATAAGAGGGATCTCATTGTTGAAAGGTATCAGTCAGGAGAGTACGAAAACATTTCCAAGGCATTAGATATACCATGGAACACAGTGAAGACAGTCATCATCAAGTGGAGAAAATATGGCACAACAGTGACATTACTAAGAACTGGACATCCCTCCAAAATTGATATAAAGACTAGAAGAAAACTGGTCACGGAGGCTGCCAAGAGGCCAACAACAACATTAAAGGAGCTGCGAGAACATCTGGCAAGTACTGGCTGTGTGGTACATCGGACAACAATCTCCCATATTCTTTGTATGTCTGGGCTATGGGGTAGAGTGGCAACACGGAATCCTTTTCTTGCAAAGAAAAACATCCAAGCCTGGCTAAATTTTGCAAAAACGCATCTGAAGTCTCCCAAAAGCATGTAGGAGAAGGTGTTCTGGTCAGATGAAATCAAGGTTGAACTTTTTGGCCATAATGCCAAAAAGATATGTTTGGCGCAAAAACACTGCACATCACCAAAAGAACACCATACCCACAGTGAAGCATGGTGGTGGCAGCATCATGCTTTGGGGTGGTTTTTCTTCAGCTGGAACAGGGGCCTTATTCAAGTTAGAGGGAATTATAAACAGTTCCAAATATCAGTCAATATTGGCACAAAACCTTCAGGCTTCTGCTAGAAATCTGAACATCAAGAGGAACTTCATCTTTCAGCATGGCAAGGACCCAAAGCATACATCCAAATCAACAAAGGAATTGCTTCACCAGAAGAAGATTAACATTTTGGAATGGCCCAGATCTGAATACGATTTTAAAATCTGTGGGGTGATCTGAAGAGCGCTGTGCGCAGATGCCCTCGCAATCTAACAGAGTTGGAGGGTTTTTGCAAAGTCAAGATTTGCCATGCTGATAGACTCATACCCAAAAAGACTGAGTGCTGTAATATAATCAAAAGGTTCTTCAACAAAGTATTAGTTTAAGGTAGTGCACACTTATGCAACCATATTTTTATTTTTACTTCCCTCCACCTAAAAGATTTGTTTGTTATTCAACCGAGTTGTACTGTTTATAGGTCACATTTAAAGGAGTAGTCCAGCCTGAGCTCGTTCGGCTGGGCTTCTCCTAAAGCCCTATACACACAGTCGGACTTTTGGCCAACAAACTTCATTTTGAGCAAGTTGGACCAACAATCCGACCGTGTGTACGCTCCATCGGACAAACTTTTTTTTTTTTTTTTTTTTTTTCATCGGACAAAAGTTCGGTCTGCAAACGGACAAACTTTTGGCCAACAAAAGTCCGATGGAGCAAAGTCCGACCGTGTGTACAGAAAACCATAGGCCTTTTGTCCAATGGACAAAACAACTAATGTTAAAATCAACCAACAATAGCAGAAGTTGACGGTAGCGGTAAAGAGCAGAAACGAGCAGAAAAACCATGTAATGTTGCAAAAAGTTTTGGGAAAGTTTGCAGAAAAGTCCTGTGGTGTGTATGCTATGGGCGTTCACGCCCAACTCCGTTCGGACAAAAATCCACAGAAAAGTCCGATGGAAGTCCGACCGTGTGTATGGGGCTTAAGGGTCACAGTGCCATTTGTTTTGCACTCCTGTGACCCGTTTTCAGCAGAGAGCGGTCTGAAGTCCGCTCTCTGCTGACGTTACCAGGATCAGTCCAGGCAGCGCATCATCCCGACTTCGGAAGTCTGGATCCGCCAGGTGCCTGGACTGATGGCTGTCTCAGTGACCCGCTGAGACAGCTGTTCCCAGCCCCTCCACAGCTCAGCGCTCCAATGAGCATGGAGGAGCAGAGCAGGAGAGCTGCTGACTGACAGGCAGCAGCTCTCTGCTTGGGGAGGTGAGAGAACCGACCCATCGGCGGTGTTCCGTGGCTTGGTTCTGGTGAACGCGTTGTGTCGGTTGGCCGGAGAGCGAGCTTGCTGAAGAGGAGGGCCAGGGAGCGCAAGCCGAGAGAAACAGGAAAATAGTGGGCAGGGACCGACGGGAAGAGTGAGAGAAGGAACCCAGGCCTGTGTACCGGGGAGACACAAAGCGCTGCGTCTCGGAGTGCAGCTGTGAGAGCTGCCGCTAGATATACTGCAGTCTAGTGGATCATTATTTTCTGAAATTGGTCAACCCTTTTGTATGCCGTTTGTTGAACAATACCTACGAGATATATGGAGATTATGTTTGTTCGCCTGGGAGGTTCTTTTCATCCATCCACTAGTCCCATGCTTTTTTCCTGTTGAGGAAGGACCTGGGTTTGAGATATCTGCATCCTTCGGCTTACTATCTGGTAAGCAGGCTCTCTGTAAGGTGGCGGTGCACTTGTCTGTGATACAGTCACACTGGGTGTTATTATTCATGCAATTTTTGTGGGCTGGGTTTAAGCTATCTGCTTACTTGGCTTACTATCTGGTAAGCATTTTCTCTGATGTGACGGTGCACTTGTCTGCGATTCATCACTGGATCTTTTTTATCGATTAATTCAACACTTGTGAAAGCACTGGATCGATCACATGCTCTGCAAATTTATTGGACCTTATTAGTCCACAAACAGCAGAAATGGCATATCACGGGGCATCTGACTGTGATACGTCATTTCTGCTGTTTGGTGTAGCTGGAACGCACAGCGGCGTTTCCCAGCACATGGAAGTTTAAATCTGCAAGGAACTGCTGTTTTTCCTTGATTTTTTAAATAAAACTGTGGCATACTTCACTATGGAAGCCCTTTCTTATTTTTTCCACTAACCAATTGGACAAACCTTTTGCAAATAGTTTTTCCCTGGGATTGTGGTTTGAACAGCTTGGAGCCATCCGGTGGTAGCGTTCTGGAAGTTGGAGGTTTGGTTTGACCACCTTTTGGGATTGTGGAAATTCCTGCTGGAAACATTCACAGGCGTTTTTTGACTACCTGTAATGGGGGGTCATTGAAATCTGGTGAGTAGGCTGGTTGACAGGTGATGGTGGTGGAAGACCTACAGGCCTGGTTCACACTGGGGCGACAAACGCTCCGACATTGGAAGCTCATGTCGCATGACGTGTGAAAATCAATGTTTCCCTATGGGAGCCGTCTTAACTGGTCCGACACATGTCGGTCCGACTTTGAGAATGCTCCCTGTACTACTTTGGTCCGACTTTGATCCGACTTCAGCCCATTGACTATCATTGAAGTCGGATCAAAGTCGGACCGCAGTCTTGCATGATCCGACTTTGGCATGCGACTTGTGCTCTGCTGCTCTTGAGGGGGAACTCCAGGCCAAATTTTAAATAAAAAACCGGCATGGGTTCCCCCTCCAGGAGCATACCAGGCCATTGGGTCTGGTCTGGATTTGAAGGGGAACCCCTATGCCGAAAAAACGGCGTGGTGGTCCCCCCCAAAATCCAAACCAGACCCTTATCCGAGCACACAACCTGGCAGGCCGCAGGGGAAGAGGGGGGATGAGAGCGGCCCCCCCTCCCTCCTGAACCGTACCAGGGCGCATGCCCTCAACATGGGGGGGTTTGGTGCTCTGGGGCAGGGGGGCGACCTGCGGCCCCCCCACCCCAGAGCACCCTGCCCCCATGTTGATGAGGACAGGGCCTCTTCCCGACAACCCTGGCCGTTGGTTGTCGGGGTCTGCGGGCGGGGGGCTTATCGGAATCCGGGAGCCCCCTTCAATAAAGGGGCCCCCGGATCCCGGCCCCCCCACCCTATGTGAATGAGTATGGGGTACATCGTACCCCTACCCATTCACCTGGTGGAAAAAAATTGCAGTAAAAAAACCACACAGCTTTTTAAAGTATTTTATTGCACAGCTCCGGGGGTCTTCTTCCGACTTCGGGGGTCTCCGGTGTCGTCGCCCCGCTCTCCGGTTCTTTCTTCTGCCGGGCCACCGCTAACTTCTTTTGCTAGCGGAGGCCCGGTCTTCTCCGTCGCCTTCTTCTTCTCCTGTTCTTCTCCCGCTTCTTTCTTCTGCCGGCCCCTCCACTAACTTCTTTAGCTCTTTTGCTAGTGGAGGGGCCGGTCTTCCCGTCGCCGTCTTCTTCTCTCTTCTCCTTCTCGATGTTGACGCGTTGCTTCCTCCCGCTGTAATACTGGCTGTTCGCTCCGCATTAATATAGGCTTCTCATGACGTCACAGTCACATGTTCCCATGACGTCAGTCACATGCTCCGGGGTCATGTGCCCCGGAACATGTGACTGTGACGTCATGAGAAGCCTATATTGGAGCGGAGCGAACAGCCAGTATTACAGCGGGAGGAAGCAACGCGTCAACATCGAGGAGGAGAAGAGAGAAGAAGACAGCGCCGGGAAGACCGGCCCCTCCACTAGCAAAAGAGCTAAAGAAGTTAGTGGAGGGGCCGGCAGAAGAAAGAAGCGGGAGAAGAACCGGAGAGCGGGAGAAGAAGAAGGCGACGGAGAAGACCGGGCCTCCGCTAGCAAAAGAGCTTAAGAAGTTAGCGGTGGCCCGGCAGAAGAAAGAACCGGAGAGCGCGGCGACGACACCGGAGACCCCCGAAGTCGGAAGAAGACCCCCGGAGCTGTGCAATAAAATACTTTAAAAAGCTGTGTGGTTTTTTTATTGCAATTTTTTTCCACCAGGTGAATGGGTAGGGGTACGATGTACCCATACTCATTCACATGGGGTGGGGGGCCGGGATCCGGGGGCCCCTTTATTGAAGGGGGCTCCCGGATTCCGATAAGCCCCCCGCCCGCAGACCCCGACAACCAACGGCCAGGGTTGTCGGGAAGAGGCCCTGTCCTCATCAACATGTGGGGCAGGGTGCTCTGGGGTGGGGGGGCCGCAGGTCGCCTCAGAGCACCAAACCCCTGCCCCCATGTTGAGGGCATGCGGCCTGGTACGGTTCAGGAGGGAGGGGGGCCGCTCTCTCGTCCCCCCCCTCTTCCCCTGCGGCCTGCCAGGTTGTGTTTGGATAAGGGTCTGGTTTGGATTTTGGGGGGGACCCCCACGCCGTTTTTTCGGCATAGGGGCGCCCCTTCAAATCCAGACCAGACCCAAGGGCCTGGTATGCTCTTGGAGGGGGAACCCATGCCAGTTTTTTCTTTAAAATTTGGCCTGGAGTTCCCCCTCAAGATTCATACCAAACACAGTGCCTGATATTGGCGGGGATCCAAGTCGGATCCCCGTTCATTGAAAGTCGGACATATGTCGGCTTCATGTCGCAGGGCAAAGTTGGATCCAATGTAGGACAGATGTAGTGTCGCACTAGTGTGAACCCAGCCACAATCTCCTTACCTTACTGCTCAGCAAGGATTTGAAGATTTTGATACATTGCTTGAGGATTTGATACATTGTTTGAACACTCATTAACATCATCACAGATGCACTTTGTGTTTGGACTTCATATTATTTATTCATGTTAATTTATATTATTTACTAATGTTGGTTCTCAGATGAGATTGCTTTTTCACATATTTGCACTTTATCCTTTTTTAAGAAGCGCGGTTCAATCCATTTAATATTGACTTGTTGTTTTTTCACTCATTTTTCACATATAACGTGCTGCTCATTGGTATCATTAATACTAGTTACTTTGCGCTGGTCTTGGGGCTTTTTAACCCTTTGTTTACACTTTACTTCCTCTTTAACGGGTGTGTGTAGACTTTTTATATCCACAGTATGTTCATAGAACTGATGTTAAAGTGGAACTCCATCCAAAGTTTGCGATGGTGAGGTTAAGTCCTATGTCCAATATATGAAATACAAACAAAATATTTGGTTACTTCTTTTCAAATAACAGGCGGGAATCCTCTTTTACAGTGGCACTCTGTAGAACGAAGAGTATGCAACATGTCCAAATATTTTAATAAAATGTCTATCTAGTGTGTTTTTTATTTTTGTCTTCATTTTAGATTGAGCAGTTTATATATGCCTCTCCTCATGATAACAAGTCCTGGGAATTGTTTGATGAGATGATCGGCACAGCAGAAGGTTTTTACCAGGCATTGGGCATTCCATATCGCATAGTTAACATTGTTTCAGGTATGCATGCTTCTATAGACTTTTTTGTGTACTACCATTTAAATATCCCTGTTTTCTGATGAACAAAATCCTGTCCAAGTAAGATTTAGTAGCCTGGACACCAGAAGGCACAACTCCTTCCTTTTTTTTTTTTTTTTTATTGCATATAGGAAAAGAAAGGTAATGAAGGTGGGCTGTGCAGGTGAAACCTCCTAAGATTCCTGGCTACCTAGAAGGAGGAAAGGGAAGAATTGCACAGCTCCCAGTGCACTAGGCCTATAACAGCCTCTGATTATTACTGCTCAGCGCATTTTGTATGCTTGTACATTCAGCTCTGCATTACATGTAGTATTCTGAAAATGGAATGGGGTTCTCTATAGTGCAGATTTTCAATATGTTCCTTGTACGTGGTGTTATGCAATTCAGCATCGTTGCTGGTTTATCCTAAAGTTTACTGTTCATATTATTGTTTAGGAAAAGATCCAGCCATGCAAAAATCATTTTGCATTTTAGACCAATGCATGTAGACTTTTTCTTCTGTAATGATTACTAGTTTTATTTAATGTAGATCAGTGCCTTCTTTCACATTAGGCACCCTGTATTTTATCTTTTTGATAACTTTCATATCCTAAACAATACATTTCTCAGTATTTGGGATGATTGTATCTAATGCCTGCATTAGATGATAATCACTTAGAACCAGTTCACACCAGAACGCAGTGTGGGAAAGGCACCCGCACAGCGCTCAAAACACATTGCCTTTACGTTCTGCTAGGGTGCCATCAACAATTGATAAGCCCCCGCAAGTACCGATCTGCGTTTGCAGGCACCAGATAGCATGGTACCATGTACAGGAACAGGATTATTGTGTGAACCGCCTCCTAAAGAGGTAGAAAACTCTGCTTGGTCACTTTTTATAATAAATCTTTACTTTACCATTGAATATCTCCTAAATGTGCACTGTATAAGATTTTCACAATCCAGAGCGCTGTGCTGTGATGGTGACTCCTGTGCGGGAGGGACACCATTGCAGCTCTGCCATTCAACGGCCAGAGCCCATGAACCCGGAAGGAAAACTAGGTGATAGTGGAATTCCTGACAGCAGTGACGGTGTGCTGCTGGAGTGATCTGTTTTACAGGCAAGTCTGTCATAATGTGCTAGTAGGTGGTACATACTAGAACATTATGGCGTTAACTTGCAGGGGGGCCTGTACTTTATTTATTTTTTCTTCAGACTTCACTACCGCTTTAAAGAGGAAATGAGGTTTAAAAACTGTGCCCAAAAAGGCAAGACCAAGTTCAAAGAAAAGACTAGGCAGCGATATTCCCTGTGGTCCCCCTGCAGCTGATCTTTTGCCTATTACTGATTGACTCTGTTCTGTGTGGATGTAGCCATCTTGGTAGAGGTAGGGTTTCACTATCTCATATCAGAGCCCCCCACCACGAAAAACACAGTAGTGACATCACTAAATCTTCAAATTTCCTGAGAATAGCGGACAAAGGCTATTAGAATTCAGCTATGAGGCTGTAGGCACACCCATATTTCAGGAAATGAACTGATAATTTTAAAGGCATAATTAACATTTTTAGATATTCCCCAAACCAATTAGAAACATTTCGCTTTGGGTTTAGGTCCACTTTAATGTAGATCATTTTAGGGTCTTGTTGCCTTATTTACCTATACTTTTGAACTAGGCTAATTTTTATTTAATTTTTTTGGATAGAGTAAGTGAGGGTTCTACCCCCTGTCAGATTTTTCCCATTGGGGAAATTTTCTTTCAGTTCCTCTCACATAGCCACAACAGGCAGAGAGGGGAAAACCCTTCAAAGTGAGGGAAATCCCTGATAGTTACCAAGGTCACCAGAACTAGTGCCCCCTTTGGAAGATTTCCCACCTTTTTCCTGTTCTGGTAACCACTCAAAATTTGGAGGTGTTTCCCTTGCTTTCACGTTCAGTGGCAAGTCGCCAGGACACACCTAGAGGACGAATCTCTCGAACGGGACTCGGATATCAATAAAAACAGGTGTTCAATTCCATCTATACTCAATCTAAAACAAATGGAGAAGAAAATAGCCGGGAGACGCTCTGAGATGGGGTAGAATTCGGCATCTTTTTTATATAACACAGACACTGGGAGACATAGCGTTATATAACCGATGGGGTGGTATACATATAATATTTTTTTATAGCAGCAAGAGGGGGGAGAGGATGGGGGAAAGTAGAGAGGAGAGCTGCGGATGATGGAGGCACGTAAACTGACCACGGTATCAGGGCTCAGCAGCCATGATAAACCATGGTCAGTTTACAGAGGGGAGGGCAGAACCAGGCAAAATCAACCGGGTTTTTTAGGTTATATGGGGGGCCAAATTGCACAGCAGAAGCACTGTGCTGTTAATCATGCTTTAAGGGAATAGGATCTATCTATTATTTTTTTAGGTAACAAATACTTTAATGCAGAGTGCAGGTTTGATGCGATCCCTTAGGCTGGCCATACATTATACAATTTGCTATAGATTTCCCTTCAACTTTGTAGTGCATGGGCTGGCCTGATTGCATACAAATTGTTTAGTGTTTAGGTTTCACCCCATATTTTATGGTTTTGGTAAATCTAAAGGAAAATTGTACAAGAAAATTTGTATAATGTGTGGGCAGCCTAATTCCATCCGTCACATTCAGTGACCAATAAGCTCCTCGTGTCTGACAAGTCAAAGATTATGGCTGTGTATACCTCCCCGCTACAACCGTTTACAACTGTTATCTGGTTAAAACAAAAAGACTGCAGTAAAGAGACTTTGGTAAAGCAGGATATGTGGCGCTCATTGGATAAATAAAATATAATTAATACTACTTAATCCTAAAATATGCAGATAGTAATTTTTAAAAACATAAATAAACCTGTTGAAAGGAAATTATTTGCAAATTCCAAAAAGGGTAGATCCAAATAGATGATGCGTCCTTAAATTATTCTCTCATTAGAATTGTACAGCCAATGGTTAACGAACCAATGCTATAACAATACAATGAATAAATGTGCAGAAAACGCAATCTGCCTTCCTCTGCCTTCCATCAGTGTGTACTGATATCCACAAAAGGTAATTAGAAGCTAGCCTCCCAACAGGAATCCAATTCAGTAATGGGTCCAGGCCATAAAACTGGGATCATCAATAGGTAAATAATAAATATGCATCAGTGGCATAAATACCTGTACGAAATATGATATCCAAATAAACAATTCAACCTGTGCAAAAATTTATTTGAAAACAGCAATAATGCAAATGAATAATAAATAATTTGCAGCAATAAATAATGTGCAAACTTAGCAAGAAAATGTGCAAAGAGCAATTGTGCAAATATAATGTAAAAAAAGGTATTGTAATAATCCAAAAAGATGAAGCGAAAAAAACTCTCCAGGAACTGGAGATAGAGAAATGTGCAAATTTGAAGAGAGGGGCTACATGTGTGCGAAGTTTGGGGTCCAGGGGGATCTACGTCGGCCGGTACCGGGTCCCCAAAGTCCGGGAGATCTGGCGCAAAAAGATGACTCGCGTATTAGCCGAGGGGGCATTTTCAGAACCAAAAAATTGCTAAAAAACTCTGCTTATACTCGAGTATATACGGTGTGTGTGTGTGTATATATAATTATATAAAAAAAAAGTCCCATGCTCGGTGCAAAAAAATCCAATTGTGACAGTTACTTCAAATGTGCGGTGAAATCCATCCAATATAAAGTGCAAGTGCCACTGTTCAGCCAATCTCCAATGTGCGTGGTAATATTTAACCCAGCCTCTCACCTTTAATTATGAGAGCAAAAAGCCTCACTGACTAAACCACACTAGCTGGATGTTGCCATATATATGTTTGTGTGTGTGTGTGTGTGTATGTGCATATACATATATATATATATATATATTTCAGGGCTCGACAAACCCCGGGCGCCAGGTCGCCTTTGCGACTAGAATTAGCGACCTGGGGCAGCACAGCTGGGGTATCCTGTGTCTCCGTGCCCCCCCCTCCGCGCCGCGGGATCGCGTCGGACCGTGCAGGCCGGTAATTGAGTCCGCGGCCTTCTGCAGGCCTATGCTTCCTTCTGTGGTCTAGCGCCTACTTGTGGTGGCCGTTGGTATTGCAACCAGCAATGCTAATGGAGTTTCCCTGTCTGTTTTCCCTGCCATCTCCTTCCCTCTAATTAGAACCCCCAAACATTATATAATATTTTTTATTCTAACACCCTAGAGAATAAAATGGCGGTCGTTGCAATACTTTCTGTCACACCCTATTTGCGCAGCGGTCTTACAAGCGCACTTTTTTTTAATAAAAAAATAAGACAACAGTAAAGTTAGCCCAGTTTTTTTTTTTATATTGTGAAAGATAATGTTACGCTGAGTAAATTGATACCCAACATGTCACGCTTCAAAATTGCGTCCACTCGTGGAATGGCGACTAACTTTTACCCTTTAAAATCTCCATAGGCGACGTTTAAAAAATTCTACAGGTTGCATGTTTTGAGTTAGAGGAGGTCTAGGGCTAGAATTATTGCTCTCGATCTACCGATCACGGCGATACCTCACGTGTGGTTTGAACACCACTTTCATATGCGGGCGCTACTCACGTATGCGTTCGCTTCTGCGCGCAAGCTCGGCGGGACAGGGCGCGTTCCTGGCTCCTAACTTTTTTAGCTGGCTCCTAGATTCCACGCAAATTTGTCAAGCCCTGTGTGTGTGTGTGTGTGTGTGTGTGTGTGTGTAATATATATATATATAAAAAAAAATTTAATGGTTTTATATATTTAATTTTGGCACATTCAATCAATTTGCACATTTTTTTTTTGCAAATTCCTCTATCTGCTGATAGTTCCTGGAGATTTTTTTTTTCTCTTATCTTTTTGGATTATTACAATACTTTTTTTTTTTTTTTACATTATATTTACGATTGCTTGCACAATTGCTCTTTGCACATTTTCTTGCCAAGTTTGCACATTTATTGCTGCACAAACCTATGTATTATTCATTTGCATTATTGCTGTTTTTTAATTAATTTTTGCACAGATTGAATTGTTTATTTGAATGTCATATTTCGTACAGGTATTTATGACACTGATGCATATTTATTATTTACCTATTGATGATCCCAGTTTTATGGCCTGGACCCATTACTGAATTGAGTTTCTGTTGGGAGGCTAGCTTCTAATTATCTTTTCTGCACATTTATTCATTGTATTGTTATAGCATTGGTTCGCTAACCATTGGCTGTACAATTCTAATGAGAGAATAATTTAAGGACGCATCATCTATTTGGATCTACCCTTTCTGGAATTTCCAAATTTCTTTTCAACAGGTTTATTTATGTTTTTAAAAATTACTATCTGCATATTTTAGGATTAAGTATTATTAATTATATTTTATTCAATGAGCGCCACATATCCTGCTTTACCAATTTAACTTTTAGTGTGAGAACACCTTTTATGTTGGCAGCTATTGGTCCAGTTAAAAGTTTTTTTGAGCTGTGGTTTGCGCATAGTACCCCCTCTTTTACATTAGTAAAGTGATTAATGGAAACTGTTGGTTTTCTGGCTGTCATTCTAATGTTTTGGCTTTAAAGATGTTGCAGTTCCTGGCCTGCAGCATATATACTGTTAAGTAGATTGAGAACTTTTCTGACGCTCATTTACAGCATGATCATTTCCGACAAAAAATGTATATCTGTGTAAATCCTATAAATCAGTGCTTCTAATACTCTGGATCTTTTGTTCTGCATAGCTACTGAGGATTTTTCTGCTTTTTACAGGTTCTTTAAATCATGCAGCCAGTAAGAAGCTGGACTTAGAAGCATGGTTTCCTGGCTCGGCTGCATTTAGAGAATTAGTGTCTTGCTCAAATTGCACTGACTATCAGGCACGAAGGCTGCGCATCCGTTATGGACAAACAAAAAAGATGATGGATAAGGTAAAGCAATGGGCTCATTTTAGCCAGCAGGTCCCCTGAGCAGATTGCCTAGCTCTCTGTACTAATTAAAATATATGTTCTCTATGCTGCATTTTGGATTTCACCAAACTAATTAGTAAAAAAGTATAACTAAAGGTAAAAGTTTTGCCTTTTTAGTTCTGCTGGGTGTCCTGCTGATCCAGCAGTTTTTAATACTGATTCACTGACCGTGAGCAAGCGTGCAAATCCTGAACAATAGAAATCAACATTGGTTGCCTACATCTTTCCCTTACCATTTTTATTTAAAGCTGTATTTAATTATATAAGAAGGGGGGAAATTTTTTTATCAGTCTCTTCTGCCATAAATCCAATGCACACCGAGCCACACTTGCACAGCTCGGAGTACATTACACACTGGCTCTGTTCCAAGGTGATGTGAATCCCGTGCGCATGCGCAGGAGTGACGTCAGCATGGCCCAGATATTTAAGCGACTGAAAGGAGTGAACCTGGAATGAAGACCAGGTGAGGATGGAAGTCCTCCCCCACTGACCTTGCAGTGCTGGAGGTCCTCCTTTTGACAGGTACATTTTTCATAATGTGCTAGTATGCGGTGTGTACTAGCACATATAGCATAAAGCTGCGGGGGCACAGAAAACAAATTGAGTTGAATACCACCATTTCAGGTACTGACCATATAGTATATAAACAGGCTTTACATTTTTAATCTACATAACCTTTGAAAGATTAATATTAGAGGTTTTAGCATTAATTCAAATGTAGCCTTTGACAGCCTATTTAATAAACAGTCCAAGGGGCAAAGCATTCAGTGCCAAGATCCATGACCTTTAGTAGCCAATTTCCTCTACATTAGTCAGCCAGCCAATGTTCTCCATATTGAAGTCTGAGTATAAATGAATATTGATTGGCAATTAATTCTATTGCATTGCTCCTTGCATTGTTTTGCTTTTTTTTTTTTTTTTCCCTTTTTTTTTTTTTTTTTCAAAATTGCTTGCTTTGGCTGTGCTGAGAGCTCTCACAAATGTCAAGGGAACGTTTTTAGTTTTTCAGGTTCAGCGGTTTTAAATAAATATTGCCCTGTTTTGTATGTTGCAGGCTGATTTTGTGCATATGTTAAATGCTACAATGTGTGCTACAACACGAGCCATCTGTGCAATTCTTGAGAATTATCAGACCGAAGATGGAATAGCTATACCAGAAAAACTCAGAGATTTCATGCCTGCTGGTCAGTATAACTATTCGCATCCTTTTTAGATCTTGAATCTGATTCCAATCCTGATCGTTCATATCTTTGTGTAAAATTATCCTGTTAGGCTAGGTTTAGATGTGCGGAAAATTAATTTGAGGTCAGTTTGCATTTGATAGGCAGTGAAGAGATAATATGTTGCACTGCTTGTTTTACATCATAAATTGCTGCATTATCTGTAAATGCTGTACCATCACCTGAATGGGTCGTGTTCAGCATGGTAGTGCCTGCCGAACGAGGGGGGGTGGGGGTTATTTTGGCCGCAAAGCATCCCTACTCTGGCATGTGAACATCCCCATCCACTGCCTTTGCAGCTTAAGGAGCCCTTCATTGTAGGTGAATATGTTTGTGTCTATTTAAAAAGCCACTAGCCAGTCAGTCAATCAATCAATGTATGCACCCAAACCTGTAAAAGTGCAGGGTCGAACGGGCATCCCCACAGCCCTGCCGTGAATTTAGAGTTGATTTACTAAAGGCAAATAGACTGTTCACTTTGCAGGGGACGTTGCACTTGAATGAATGACCATGAAGGGAAGCTGTGTTGACTTCCATCATTATTATTATTATTATTATTATTATTATTATTATTTTCCTTGCATGTGATTAGGTATTCTTTGCAAAGTAAAATTTCACTAAGCTCTGGGAAAATTCCAAAGAAGTCCAATTTTTATTTTTTTTGGCATGTGATTTATCTGTAAAAGCATCCCATGTATAGACATCCACAGGCCCTAAGTCTGCTCTTGATAACTGCCCTCTCGGATGTGATGTTGGCATCCCTGGCAGTTTCAGAGCTGTCAGTCAAATTAAACTCTCTTTTTCTTCCCAGGCGCCTCCCCATGACAGATAGGTTAGACTTTGCGAGACCCCAGAATAGGACCCTTTTAACAGCTTAATCCACTTTTGCTGCCACCAACGTAGGGCTTACATGGGTGGCAGCACCCACCTGTTAACTGACTGCTGTAGCTGTGACTCCCAGTCGCCTTTCCAGTGGAAGTGATCGCTTTCACATACACTTTAATATGCTGCACACACCCTGTCTGGTATCCCGGGTAAAAGTCCTTCCTGTGGGTGTCTGGGATGGTCTATTCCATCACAAATATTAAGTAGCACTGTGTACACTGAACTGAGAACAGTATTTCTAGGGCCATCATTCGTGGTTAACTCTAAATTGATGAGCTGTAAAGGCTGGACAATTTTGCTTAGTGTAGATTGTTGCTGTTTATGTGCACACAATTTTTTTTAGGCTTGACATGTTTGGAATGCATTTACAGTATCTCACAAAAGTGAGTACACTTATCACATTTTTGTAAATATTTTATTATCTTTTTCATGTGACAACACTGAAGAAATTACACTTTGCTACAATGTAAAGTAGTGAGTGTACAGCTTGTATAAAAGTGTACATTTGCTGTCCCTTCAAAATAACTCAAAACACAGCCATTAATGTCTAAACCGCTGGCAACAAAAGTGAGTACACCCCTAAGTGGAAATGTCTAAAATGAGCCCAATTAGCCATTTTCCCTCCCCGGTGTCATGTGACTCGTTAGTGTTAACAGGTCTCAGGTGTGGTAAATTTGGTGTTATCGCTCACTCTCTCATACTGGTCACTGGAAGTTCAACATGACACCTCATGGGAAAGAACTCTGAGGATCTGAAAAAAAAAATTGTTGCTCTACATAAGGATTGCCTAGGCTATAAGATTGCCAAGACCCTGAAACTGCTGCAGCACGGTGGCCAAGACCATACAGTGGTTTAACAGGACGGGTTCTACTCAGAACAGGCCTCGCCATGGTCAACCAAAGAAGTTGAGTGCATGTGCTCAGCGTCATATACAGAGGTTGTCTTTGGGAAATGAATGTATGAGTGCTGCCAGCATTGCTAAAGAGATTGAAGGGGTGGGGGTTCAGCCTGTCAGTGCTCAGACCATACACTGCATCAAATTGGTCTGCATGGCTGTCGTCCCAAAAGGAAGCATCTTCTAAAGATTATGCACAAGAAAGCCTACAAACAGTTTGCTGAAGACAAGTAGACTAAGGACCTGGATTACTGGAATCATGTCCTGTGGTCTGATAAGACCAAGATAAACTTATTTGGTTCAGATAGTGTCAAGCGTGTGTGGCCGCAATCAGGTGAGGAGTACAAAGACAAGTGTGTGTCTACAGTCAAGCATGGTGATAGGAGTGTCATGGCCTGGGGCTACATGGGTGCTACCGGCACTGGGGAGCTGTTCATTGAGGGAACCATGAATGCCAACATGTACTGTGACATACTGATCAGAGCATGATCCTCTCCCTTCGGAGACTGGGCCGCAGGGCAGTATTCCAACATAACGATCCCAAACACACCTCCAAGACGACCACTGTCTTGCTAAAGAAGCTGAGGGTGAAGGTGATGGACTGGCCAAGCATGTCTCCAGATCTAAACCTTTATTGAGCATCTGTGGGGCATCCTCAAACAGAAGGTGGAGGAGCGCAAGGTCTCTAACATCCACCAGCTCTGTGATGTCATGGAGGAGTGGAAGAGGACTCCAGTGGCAACCTGTGAAGCTCTGATGAATTCCATGACAAAGAGGGTTAGGGCAGTGCTGGAAAATAATGGTGGCCACACAAAATATTGACACTTGGGCCCAATTTGGACATTTTCACTTAGGGGTGTACTCACTTTTGTTGCCAGCGGTTTAGACAGCTATAGTTGTGTGAGTTATTTTGAGGGGACAGCAAATTTACACTGTTATACAAGCTGTACACTCACTACTTTTACATTATAGCAAAGTGTAATTTCTTCAGTGTTGTCACATGAAAAGATATAATAATTGAATAGGACCATGTGGAAGGTACACTGCGTCCCTTGGGGGAGGGTTTACCAAGCATCATCTGGCAAGAGGCACTAAGGGCAAAGAAAAAACAGCAGGATATAGCCCATATAAATATGTATGTAAAAAGTTGCATGAGCGATAAATGAAAAACCAGGCCAACCAAGAAAGAATACCCATATAAAATACATGAGGGAAGCAAAAAGAATGCAAACGATACCGCTCCCCAAAGAAAAGTTGGACAGAAAGCAGGTTGAAACTGTAGCAGAGTAGGAAGATGTGGCGGCTACCAGGCCAGAGGTGAGATTTAATATCCAGTTGTCACCAGTGTCATCCTGGCTGCATTATATGTCACTTCTGGCCATATCAAGAGGCTGAGATATTGAGGATGCAAGAGCAAAGCGCCCAATGGAAGTGATGCACATAATTTCTGCTCTTGCAGAACCACTGCAACTGATTGGCGGAAATACAGAGGTAACAGACCAGAAATTTTGCACTGTCTGCAGTTGAATAAATGCAGCATAATTATGCTTTTGCGAGAACTAGGGCCGAAACAACTAATCGATTAATCGACAACTAATCGATTATGAAATTAATCAATTACTATTTTCATAATCGATTAATCGGCCAGTAACATAATTGGGTTAAAAAATCTAAAATGATCCCTTTTTATAGTACAAAAAGAGCAAATCGCTACTGTAAATATTACTTTCACTGTCCCACAGTAAAAAATGAACCCCTTACAGTAGCGATTATTTGCTCTTTTTGTACTAATTTTTGTTTTTTGACCCCTTTATGTTACAAAACGTCTCAGGCCTGGGTCACACCTCTGTGTTTTTGGTGCTTTTTTCAGAAACACACTACAGTTCATTTACATGGTTTCCTATGGGACATGTTCACATCCATGCTTTTTTCAGCTGCTGCGTATTTGGAAAGGGCAAGGTTTTTTTTTTTTTATACGAAACGGTGCTATTTTGTTTTTTTGGTTCAACATACTTCAATGGAGAAGCTGCAGAAAAGCATGTAATGCGTTTTTGTGGCAATTTGTGTTTTTTAATCTGCCCAACAACAAATTGGCCACAAAAAAAAAGCAAATCGCAGCAAAATTACCTCTTCTTCTTCTTTTTTTTTTTTTTTTTTTAAGGTTATTAACCGAAACAATAATCGCCCAACTAATCGGTTATGAAAATAATCGTTAGTTGCAGCCCTAGCGAGAACATTCCTGCCACCACAGGTACCTTGAAGCCTTCACCCTTTTGGAGAGGTTTACCCCGGGTGGGAGAGGGAGTTTTCTTTCAAAAGAACCTTCCTCAGAAGATTCAGGATACAAAAGGGAAGATGGATGAGTGGGAGACTAAGCCTTGTAGCTATTTAGGGGCCTGTCCTGAGGTCTCGTGGGATGCATTTTAACAAATTTTTGCTGCCATGACAACTGCCTGGGAAAAAAGTTTATGCAGGGAGGTGATAGACAGATGCTTGGGTCAGCATTAAATGTAATTGGACACTATGCAAAGAGAATATGCCTGATTTTTATTGAGGAAGGAGGTTGTGCTTGGGATTTGAACAGAAAAATTTGCTAGGAAGTTCAGAAGTGCATTGTAAGTCAATAAAACATTGCTTATGGGAAAGAATTACACTTCAAGTAAGCATTTAAAATACTTGATTTTTTTTCTGTTTTACCCACAGTTTAACCCCTTCCTACCTGGCCATAGTCATATGACGCTGGCAGGAACCCTCCCTCCCTCCGGGCGGGCGTCATATGGCGTCCTTTTTTTCCTGGCCGTCTATGGGGGGTGCGCGCGCGCCGGCGGCGGCACCACTCGTGACCTGGCGGCCGCGATCACGGCAGGAGTGTGGATCTGTGTGTGTAAACACACAGATCCACCTCCTGTCAGAGGTGAGGAGACCGATGTGTGTTCCCAGTACAGAGGAACACAGATCGGTCTCCTCACCTTGTGAGTCCCCTCCCCTTACAGTTAGAATCACTCAATAGGGAACATATTAACCCCTTGATCGCCCCCTAGTGTTAACCCCTTCCCTGCCAGTCACATTTACACAGACATCAGTGCAGTTTTATAGCACTAATCGCTGTATAAATGTGAATGGTCCCAAAAACGTGTCCGATGTGTCCGCCGCAATGTCACGGTCACAATAAAAATCGCAGATCGCCGCCATTACTAGTAAAAAAATAAAATAAAAAAATGCCATGAATCTATCCCCTATTATGTAGACGCTATAACTTTTGCGCAAACCAATCAATATGCGCTTATTGCAAATTTTTTTTACCAAAAATATGTAGAAGAATACATATCGGTCTAAACTTAGGAAAAAAATTGTTTTAAAAAAAAAATTGTGATATTTATTAAATCAAAAAGTAAAAAATATTGAGTTTTTTTCAAATATGTCGCTCTTTTGTTTATAGCGCAAAAAATAAAAAACGCAGAGGTGATCAAATACCACCAAAAGAAAGCTCTATTTGTGGGGAAAAAAGGACGTCAATTTTGGTTAGGTTCAACGTCGCACGACCGCGCAATTGTCAGTTAAAGCGACGCAGTGCTGCATCACAAAAAGTGCTCTTGTCAGGAAGGGGGTAAATTCTTCCGGGGCTGAAGCGGTTAAAGAATAAATTAACCCAAAATTAAATTTTTCCTAATATGTGCCAGCTGTACCATGTACTTGTATGAAAATGTATCCTGTTCTCTTAATATTGCTTTCTTTGTTTGAAATCCCTGGTGTTCCTGCTAGTTGGTCTGCTATCCTATATAAAACTGACCACACTAAGCAGGAGAACACACTGTGGTCAATTCTCTAGCTGTGCTGGGAACACCGCCTGCTCTCCTCCAATGATTAGACTTGTGCTGACATGTCTGCCCGCCCCCTGCACAGCCACTGGGAAAACCAGTGTGCTGATGCTGCTTCTCCTGCTCCCCAACTCTCCTAAGATCCTTATACAGCTGAGAACAGAGGGTATGTGATCATTATAAATACCGGTTTTCCTATATTATTATTTTTTTTTTTTTTTTTTTTTATTTATATACAGTGTTTTGCCTTTTTTTTGTTTCTATTGTAAACTGAATGGGTTGTTTTACAAGGTGTGGGTTTACATATACTTTAAGTGGGTGACTGGGTCTCTTTTAAGTGTTTTAAATAATCAAACTGATGGTTTGTGTTTTTTTTTGTTTGTTTTTTTTCCCCCTACAGGGCTTAAGGATATAATAAAATTTGTGAAGCCTGCTCCAATTGATCAAGAGCTAACAAAAAAACTAAAGAAACAGCACGATAGTGGGAAAAAGAGTCAAAACAGTGATCTAGATACTCAGATGCAGAAAATGGAAGTCAACAGTGCATAATGTTAAGATAACTTTCCATAATCCATTCCGGTGCACGTACCCTATTAACCTACTGAGATGCAACAGACCATTAAATTATTGGGCCTTTTGTCAGTTTCATTTATCCCTGGAATATTAGTCATGATCTCCAGTTTTTCTGTTTACAGTAAAGAAAAGTTGGACAATTTAATTCAGGGTTAATACGGTGGCAAAGTGGAATAAAATGTACTCGTATAAATGTATAAAAATAAATAAAGCAGGCTGTTAAACTGTTCATGATAGTGCATTATATGGCAGTTCTTGACTAGAAATTGTGTGTGTGTGTGTATATATGTGTGTGTGTGTGTGTGTGTGTGTGTGTATATATATATATATATATATATATGTGTGTGTGTGTGTGTATATATATATATATATATTGTGACAGCAGGAAGGTAAAGTCACCTGGTTGCATCCAGGGGGGTAGATATATTTCGCCCAGATTCAGGCTTTACGCCGACTTATACAACTAGGTGGAGAGTTGTATAAGCCCAGCTAAGGCTAGTGGGCTCATGGATGACTCATACCTCTAGGGAGAGTGCTGGGCGTCGTGCAGACAGGGAGTTGATGAGACCAGCTGAAGCTTGTCAGCTCATTTAGGCCTCTATAAGAACTCCCAGCTTCATTAGGGGTTAGCTCATGCCTGGAACCAGACCTGTGTGGACTGTCTAGGGAGAGTGAACCCCTGTGCGGTGAGACAAAGCCTGTGTGGCTATTTGCTTGGACATTTAAAACCAGGGACTGGGATCAGCCTAGGGCTGTCCTAGTCCCTAAGTCCCTGGTTTTAAATGTCCAAGCAAATAGCCACACAGGCTTTGTCTCACCGCACAGGGGTTCACTCTCCCTAGACAGTCCACACAGGTCTGGTTCCAGGCATGAGCTAACCCCTAATGAAGCTGGGAGTTCTTATAGAGGCCTAAATGAGCTGACAAGCTTCAGCTGGTCTCATCAACTCCCTGTCTGCACGACGCCCAGCACTCTCCCTAGAGGTATGAGTCATCCATGAGCCCACTAGCCTTAGCTGGGCTTATACAACTCTCCACCTAGTTGTATAAGTCGGCGTAAAGCCTGAATCTGGGCGAAATATATCTACCCCCCTGGATGCAACCAGGTGACTTTACCTTCCTGCTGTCACATACCCCCCCTCTTGTTTTAACCTCGGGGTTGGAACACCAGCAATCAGGCATTCATGTACTCGAGACAAAGCATCCACATTCCCCATTTGAACGCCAGGGCGATGCTTTACTGTGAAGTTGAATTCCTGGAGGGCCAGGAACCACCTATTCACTCTTCTATTTGTTTCCTTGTTTTGAGCCATCCACTTTAACGGAGCGTGATCCGTAACCATGTCAAAGTGCCTACCTAGCAGGTAGTACCGAAGGGAATCTAGAGCCCACTTCACCGCTAAACACTCCTTTTCAACGGTGGCGTAATTTACCTCATGGGACTTCAACTTCCTGCTGAGGTAAATGACTGGGTGCTCTTCCCCGTTTCAGACCTGGGACAATACTGCTCCTAACCCCACATCTGACGCATCACTTTGTACGACAAAGTCTTTAGAGAAGTCGGGTGAGTACAACACTGGTGGCTCCTCTGTTAACTGGTGAATCGCAGAAAGCTTACTATGACCTAGAGCCTAACCAAGCAAAAGACTATGTGATGCTAAAAGCTGAAATATTGGCAAGGCTGGGTGTCACCCAGGCTGTCCGGGCTCAGCGTGTGCATAACTGGACTTTCCAGCTTGGAAAACCCCCCAGGTCTCAAATGTATGATCTCATTCACCTGAGCAGAAAGTGGCTACAGCCAGAGACTTTGTCCGCACCAAAGATTGTGGAACGTGTTGTAATGGATCGGTTTTTGAGAGCTCTTCCTACTGCCATCCAAAAGTGGGTAAGCCATGGAGACCCAGAGACGGCCGATGGTCTTGTGGATCGTGTGGAGAAATACTTGGCTACAGAGAACCTGATGGCCTCTTCCAGAGACACTCGGACTTTCCACCCTAAGACCAGACCATCCCCAGGGGCGGATAAGAGGATTCCAAGGGGTGAGAGTGAGAGGGTGGGAGCTCTACCCCAAGTTTGGCGAGAACAGCCTGGGAAATCAGCGGCTCAAGAGGCGGCAAGAAGGATAGTTTGCTACCGCTGCCGGCAAGCGGGACATATTGCAGCCAATTGCCCGGTTGTGGAGGAACCCATGCAGTGTGACTTTCTGACGGGCAGACGTCAGTCGCTGTGTGCGACAGTCGCATGCACTGCCATTCGAGGAACTGAGAAACATTTATGCAAAATGTGTGTTAATGGTAGAAATGTTGTGGTATTGCTGGATTCAGGTAGCCTTGTGACCCTGATAAAGGCTGAGTTAGTTAAAACAGAGGTCTCTGGGAATAGCAAGGTAGCTGTTATTTGTGTGCATGGGGACACCCGAGAGTATCCAGTGACTACAGTGTGTTTCGAGACCCCCAAAGGTACCCTCTCTCATCCAGTGGGCTTAGTATCTCAGTTACCGCATGACGCCATTGTGGGAAGGGATTTTCCGAAGTTCTGGGAACTGTGGGATGATCCTGAGCCCCTCACTGGTGCCCCTATGTACCAGGAATGTGATAGCCAAAACTCCCCTGAGAGTGGTGAGGACTCTCCGGAATTTCCCTTATCAGTATTGGCAGGGGAGACTCAAGAAACTGGAGAGGAGCCCACCTCCTCAGACGAAAACCTACCGTCTGTGGAGTTTTCTGATCTTGAGGTTCACAGGGAAAACTTTGCCACAGAACAGTTGAAAGACCCCGCCCTAATAAAGGCACGGGAAAACGTAGTGAAAATAGATGGCGAGTTAGTGAACCCAGATAATACCTGCACTTACCCATACTTCAGCGTAGAGAAGGACCTACTGTATCGGGTGGCAAAAAGGGCAGAAGAAACCGTTGAGCAGCTTGTGGTGCCCAAACCTTACAGGAAGTTGGTGTTGGAGTTGGCCCATGGGCACATTCTTGGAGGTCATCTGGGGACAGAGAAAACCCGAGAGAGGGTATTACAGAGATTCTATTGGCCGGGGGTGATGAAGGACGTAGAAAATTATTGTTCCTCCTGCCCTGTGTGTCAGAGGTCGGCCCCGATGCCACATTTCCGTAGCCCGCTGGTCCCTCTACCCATCATTGAGGTCCCGTTTGAGAGGATCGCCATGGATTTGGTAGGTCCTATAATCAAGTCCGCTAGGGGGCACCAGTACATATTAGTTATAATGGACTATGCCACCCGTTATCCAGAAGCGATCCCTCTCCGAAATACCTCGGCCAAAACCATAGCCAAAGAGCTATCTCTTGTGTTTAGCCGGGTGGGTATTTGTAAAGAACTGCTTACGGACCAAGGTACACCCTTTATGTCCCGGGTTATGAAGGAGCTGTGTAAATTATTCAAAGTGACGCAATTACGTACATCTGTGTATCACCCCCAAACCGATGGGCTGGTTGAAAGATTCAACAAAACCCTAAAACAAATGTTGAAGAAAGTGGTGGATAGAGATGGAAAGGATTGGGACTGTCTACTTCCTTTTCTGATGTTTGCTATTAGGGAGGTGCCCCAATCCTCTACGGGATTCTCCCCCTTTGAGTTACTGTATGGGAGACACCCAAGAGGGCTGTTGGATATTGCCAAGGAAACTTGGGAAAGTGAGAGTTCTCCCCACAGGAGTGTGATTGAGCATGTCGCCCTGATGCAAGACCGAATTGCACAGGTAATGCCCATCGTGAAGGAACATTTGGCCCAAGCGCAGTTAGCACAGCAGAGAGTGTACAACCGTGGAGCCAAGACCCGTACCTTTTCCCCGGAGGATAGGATACTGGTACTTGTCCCTACGGTTGAAAGTAAATTCCTTGCCAAATGGCAAGGCCCCTACGAGATAATGGAAAAAGTGAGCGAAGTGAATTACAAGGTCAGACAACCAGGAAGGCGAAAGCCCGAACAGATCTATCACGTTAATCTGTTGAAAGCCTGGAGGGATAGAGAGTCCCTAGTCGCAGACACTTGGTCACCAGCTCAAACTGGTTGCGTGATTCCTGAGGTTGGAATAGCAGCCACCTTGTCACAACCCCAACAACAGGAGGTTAAGGAGTTTGTGCTTCGCAACAAGGAGGTATTCTCTGAGCTGCCGGGACAAACATCTGGGGTAGAGCATGACATCATTACCCCACCCGGTGAAAGGGTGAAGTTAAAACCCTATCGGATCCCAGAGGCCCGACGGGAGGCAATACGGGAGGAAGTACAGAAAATGCTGAACTTAGGGGTGATAGAGGAGTCCCAAAGTGATTGGTCTAGTCCCATCGTGTTGGTGCCTAAACCGGATGGGAGCTGGCGATTTTGTAACGATTTTCGTCAGTTGAACAAAGTTACAAAATTTGACACCTACCCCATGCCACGTATAGATGAGTTGATCGACCGGCTGGGAACAGCCCGATACATGACGACTCTTGACCTCACAAAAGGGTATTGGCAAATCCCCCTGGCCAAGTCGGCCAAAGAGAAAACCGCATTTGTAACCCCAGACGGGGCGTTCCAATATAAAAGAATGCCGTTCGGGTTACAGAATGCGCCAGCCACATTCCAGCGGAAAATGGACCAGATGCTGAGGCCCCATCGGAAGTATGCTGCGGCTTACCTGGATGACGTAATTGTCCATAGCACAGATTGGGCCTCACATCTGCCAAAAGTGCAAGCAGTCCTGGACTCTGTTCGGGAAGCGGGGTTTACGGCTAACCCCAAGAAGTGTACCATTGGGCAGGAGGAGGCCAAATATCTTGGGTACACCATTGGGAGGGGAGTAATAAAACCCCAACTCAACAAAGTCGAGGCCATCCAGAGTTGGCCACGTCCCAACAGCAAGAAGCAGGTACGAGCCTTTCTGGGAATCGCTGGGTATTATCGGCAATTCATTCCCCACTTTGCTTCTAAGGCTGTGCCCCTAACCAACCTGACGAAGGGGAAAGGGTCGGTCATGATTAAATGGACCCCCGAGGCTGAGGCAGCATTCCAATTCTTGAAACAAGCCTTATGTAGCCAGCCAGTGTTGTACTCACCCGACTTCTCTAAAGACTTTGTCGTACAAAGTGATGCGTCAGATGTGGGGTTAGGAGCAGTATTGTCCCAGGTCTGGAACGGGGAAGAGCACCCAGTCATTTACCTCAGCAGGAAGTTGAAGTCCCATGAGAGAAAATTACGCCACCGTTGAAAAGGAGTGTTTAGCGGTGAAGTGGGCTCTAGATTCCCTTCGGTACTACCTGCTAGGTAGGCACTTTGACATGGTTACGGATCACGCTCCGTTAAAGTGGATGGCTCAAAACAAGGAAACAAATAGAAGAGTGAATAGGTGGTTCCTGGCCCTCCAGGAATTCAACTTCACAGTAAAGCATCGCCCTGGCGTTCAAATGGGGAATGTGGATGCTTTGTCTCGAGTACATGAATGCCTGATTGCTGGTGTTCCAACCCCGAGGTTAAAACAAGAGGGGGGGTATGTGACAGCAGGAAGGTAAAGTCACCTGGTTGCATCCAGGGGGGTAGATATATTTCGCCCAGATTCAGGCTTTACGCCGACTTATACAACTAGGTGGAGAGTTGTATAAGCCCAGCTAAGGCTAGTGGGCTCATGGATGACTCATACCTCTAGGGAGAGTGCTGGGCGTCGTGCAGACAGGGAGTTGATGAGACCAGCTGAAGCTTGTCAGCTCATTTAGGCCTCTATAAGAACTCCCAGCTTCATTAGGGGTTAGCTCATGCCTGGAACCAGACCTGTGTGGACTGTCTAGGGAGAGTGAACCCCTGTGCGGTGAGACAAAGCCTGTGTGGCTATTTGCTTGGACATTTAAAACCAGGGACTTAGGGACTAGGACAGCCCTAGGCTGATCCCAGTTGTTAGTTAGGAAACCTGTATGTTTAGTCAGAGGTCAACTTGACCAGGATTTATTTTGTTTATGTTTCTTTTGCTTTGCTGTGTTTTGTCACTGTAAATAGAAAATAAACCGCACCTTTTTGATTTTGAAAACCACAACCTCCGTTTGCTGGGCCTGTTTTGTGTGGGGAGCCAATCCCGGGGGTCACACACACCCGCTGCCGAGCTAACCCCCTCACAATATATATATATATATATATATATATATAATTAGAGCTGCACGATTAATCGTTTGAGGATCGCGATCTCAATTCACCCCCCCACGATCTCCAGGCTGGATGTCCGCGATTTTCTTAAATCCCCCGCCAGTTCCACGTAACCAGCGTGGCACGCAAATTGATCATATAGCGTGATGCATTGAAACTGTCTCTCCTCTGCTCGCACACAGCCCCGCCTCCTAACCCCACGCTGTGATAGACAGAACACATCCCAGCATTGGACCCGCATTCTGTCTATCACAGCGCGAGGTTAGGAGGAGGCGGGGCTGTGTGCGAGCAGAGGAGAGACAATTTCAACATACGGGCGGTGAGTTTCTATAAGAAAATGTGTGCTGCTGTCCGTCCTCCCTTCTCCCCCCCCCCCCCCCCCCCATACCACACTTGGCTGGCTGTCTTCGGGACTCCGTCCTCCCCCCCCCGGCCGCCGAGTCTGTCTCCTGTCCCTGCCACCTATGTTCACAGTGAGAGGGGAGACCTGTGCTAGTGCTAGGACTCCTGTTTTTGAAGTGAGAGGGTCAATAAAGAGAACCTGTCTCCTCCAATTGGTATCACACAGTGAATTGTTTTCTCCTGTGTGATAGCAATAAAGTGAAAAAAATGATAAAAAAAATAATAATTAAATTAATAAAATAAAGAAATTAAAAAGTAAAGAATAATAAAAATACGGTATTAAAAATAAGAAAATTTTGCAAAAATAAAAAAAACAAACGACAAGCGAATTATTATTTTTTTTTTAAATTTACCATTTTAAAGAATCATGAGAGAATCGTGATCTTTGTTCTAATCAAAAGAATCGTGATTCTCATTTTTCCCAGAATCGTGCAGCTCTAAATATATATATAGTATATATAGACAGTTACAGCCTCAAGCCTTTTTGAGTATGATGCTACAAGCTTTATTTTTGGGCAGTTTCTCCCATTTCTTCTTTGTAGGACCTCTCACGCTCCATCAGGTTGGATGAGGAGCATCAGTGTACAGCCATTTTCATATCGCTCCAGAGATGTTCAATTGGGTTCAAGCTTGGGCTCTGGCTGGGCCACTCAAGGAAATTCGCAGAGTTGTCTCGTAGCCACTCCCTTGTTATCTTGGCTGTGTGCTTAGGGTTGTTGTCCTGTTGGAAGACTAACCTTCGCTGCAGTATGAGGTGCAGAGCGCTCTGAAGCAGGTTTTCATCAAGGATGTCTCTACATTGCTGCATTCATCTTCCCCCAATTCTGACTAGTCTCCCAGTTCCTGCCACTGAAAAGCATCCCCCACAGTAAGATGCTGCCACCACCATGCTTCACTGTAGGGATGGTATTGGCCAGGTTATGGGCGGTGCCTGGTTTCCTCCAGACATGACCCTTGCCATTCAGGCCAAAGAGTTCAATCTTTGTTTTTATCAGACCAGAGAATTTTTTTTCTCATGGTCTGAGAATCCTTCAGGTGCCTTTTGGCAAACTCCAGGCAGGCTGTCATGTGCCTTTTACTGAGAAGTGGCTTTTATCTGGCCTCTCCACCATACAGGCCTAATTAGTGGAGTGCTGCAGATATGCTTGTTCTTCTGGAAGGTTCTCCTCTCAGTTTGGCCGGGCGTCCCGCTCTAGGAAGAGTCCTGGTGGTTCCAAATTTCTTCAATTTATGGATGATGGAGGCCACTGTGCTCGGATTTCATGGCTTGGTTTATGCTCTGACATGCACCGTTAACTGTGGGACCTTATATAAACAGATGTGTGCCTTTCCAAATCGTGTCCAATCAACTGAATTTACTACAGGTGGACTCCAATCAAGTTGTAGAAATATCTCAAGGATGATCAGTGGAAACAGGATGCACCTGAGCATGATTTTTGAGTGTCTTGGCCAAGGCTTTGAATACTTATGTACGGGTGATTTTTTATTTATTTTTTCCTTTTTAATATATTTGCAAAGATTTCAAACAAACTTCTTTCACGTTGTCATGATGGGGCATTGTTTGTATAATGTAGAGGAAAATAATGAATTTCATCCATTTTAGAATAAGGCTGTAACATAACAAAATGTGGAAAAAGTGAAGCGCTGTGTGTATGTATAAATAAATATATATTGTAAGCTGGGGAACAGGTAGCAGGTACAAAGCTCCCTGGGATAAGCAGTCTCAGGCACAGATACAAAATCCACAATGGCAGTGACAAAACAGTGCAGTGTTTATTTGTGATATTTACAAGGTCTATATACGGGTGCTTTACAGTTTCTCAAAAAACAAACCGAACCAAAAATAGCGAAACAACAACCTAGCCATGTCTCAGCACTAACTATACAAAATACAGGCCCTAACTAACAGGCTGAGCAAGCCTACAGCTTGTCAGCTCCCACATATACAACTTGTTAGCTTTTTACCAAACTCTTGCTCTCACAGACAGGAGTTGTCTGATTTTTCCCAGGCCGATCGCACTGGCTATCTGTCTCAAGTGAGCATAAATTGGCCTGAGGAGAGGACCAAGACCTGAACTGGATCAGAGATCCCTGAATGTGTATGAAAGTAGCCTGGGAGATGTATAAACCACCAACAGGACTTTTCCCGGCTCTCTCTGGGACACCCTGCTACAATAATTATTTATATATATATATATATATATATACACACACGCACACAGTTGCAAAAAAAAGTATGTGAACCCTTTTGGAATAAGGATTTCTGCACAAATTGGTCATAAAATGTGATCTGATCTTCATCGAAGTCGCAACAATAGACAATCACAGTCTGCTTAAACTAATGACACGCAGAATTAAATGTTACCATGTTTTTATTGAACACACCATGTAAGCATTCACAGTGCAGGTGTAAAAAGTATGTGCACCCCTAGACTAATGAGATCTCCAAGAGCTAATTGGAGTGAGGTGTCAGCCAACTGGAGTCCAATCAATGAGATGAGATTGGAGGTGTTGGTTACAGCTGCCCTGCCCTATAAAAAACACACACCAGTTCTGGGTTTGCTTTTCACAAGAAGCATTGCCTGATGTGAATGATGCCTGGCACAAAAGAGCTCTCAGAAGACCTACGATTAAGAATTGTTGACTTGCATGAAGCTGGAAAGGGTTATAAAAGTATCTCCAAAAGCCTTGCTGTTTATCAGTCCACGGTAAGACAAATTGTCTATGAATGGAGAAAGTTCAGCACTGCTGCTACTCTCCCTAGGAGTGGGCGTCCTGTAAAGATGACTGCAAGAGCACAGCGCAGACTGCTCAATGAGGTGAATAAGAATCCTAGAGTGTCAGCTAAAGACTTACAAAAGTCTCTGGCATGTGCTAACATCCCTGTTAGCGAATCTACGATACGTAAAACACTAAACAAGAATGGATTTCATGGGAGGATACCACAGAGGAAGCCACTGCTGTCCAAAAAAACAATGCTGCACGTTTACAGTTTTCACAAGAGCACCTGGATGTTCCACAGCAGTACTGGCAAAATATTCTGTGGACAGATGAAACCAAAGTTGAGTTGTTTGGAAGAAACACACAACACTATGTGTGGAGAAAAAGAGGCACAGCACACCAACATCAAAACCTCATCCCAACTGTGAAGTATGGTGGTGGGGACATCATGGTTTGGAGCTGCTTTGCTGCGTCAGGGCCTGGACGGATTGCTATCATCGAAAAATGTATTCCCAAGTTTATCAAGACATTTTGCAGGAGAACTTAAGGCCATCTGTCCACCAGCTGAAGCTCAACAGAAGATGGGTGTTGCAACAGGACAACGACCCAAAGCATAGAAGTAAATCAACAACAGAATGGCTTAAACAGAAGAAAAAACGCCTTCTGGAGTGGCCCATTTAGAGTCCTGATCTCAACCCGATTGAGATGCTGTGGCATTACCTCAAGAAAGCGATTTCATACCAGACATCCCAAGAATATTGCTGAACTGAAACAGTTCTGTAAAGAGGAATGGTCAAGAATTACTCCTGACCGTTGTGCACGTCTGATCTGCAACTACAGGAAACGTTTAGTTATTGCTGCCAAAGGAGGTTCAACCAGTTATTAAATCCAAGGGTTCACATACTTTTTCCACCTGCACTGTGAAGGTTTACATGGTGTGTTCAATAAAAACATGGTAACATTTAATTCTTTGTGTGTTATTAGTTTAAGCAGACTGTGATTGTCTATTGTTGTGACTTAGATGAAGATCAGATCACATTTTATGACCAATTTGTGCAGAAATCCATATCATTCCAAAAAGGGTTCACATACATACACACACACACACACAGTTGCAAAAATAAGTATGTATGTAATATATATTTATATATATATATGTATATATGTGTGTGTGTGTGTGTATATATATATATATTAAAATAAGTATTGACTACGCCACAATTTTTCTAGGTAAATATATTTCTAAAGGTGCTATTGACATGAAATTTTAACCACACGTCAGTAACAATCCACGCATTCCATACATAAAAAGAAACCAAAACAAATCAGTTCAAAAATTAAGTTTTGTATGTAATAAAATGGAATGGCACAGGGAAAAGGTATTGAACAAGAAAAGGAGGCGCAAAAAGGCATGGTCACCAGCTTAACTCTATCAGTAATTAATAATTTGCACTGACAAGAGGCAGGATTGCTTTCTATCAGCTGGTTCAGTCTCAACTAATGGCGTATAAAAAGGTGTCTCATTACCAAGGTGTCGTACGAAAAGCATCTCATGCTGGGTAAAAATAAAGGGCTCTGTCAAGACTTCTGCAACCTTATTGTTGCAACACATACTGATGGCATTATATGCAAAAAGTAGTGAAGTTCAAGGCCTGCTTTCACTATCTCGGCGCTATGGGCTCAAAGGACTAGTGATAGCAAATTACCGTATTTTCCGGCGTATAAGACGACCCCCCTAATTTTCCAATGAAAACATTGTTTTGGTCTATACTCGCCGTATAAGACTACCCCCTACCTCACACAGGGATGCAGTCTCGTAGCTCCGATCCAAGCCCAATGTCTGAAGGCAGCTCTGGAAGACTTAGATGCAGGTCCATCCTCTCTTCATGCTAGAGGTAAGCAGGCACCGCAGCAAATCCCCTTTGCTTCTCTCCTGATGGCTCTGGTCATGGCAGGCTGAGAGCTCAGACCCCATCAATAGGTCTGCACTCTCCTCTCTCCTGGCTCAGTTTGCCCATAAAACAGTGACACTTCCTCCTCTAGGTGCAGCCACTTTTGGTATTAAAAAGTCCACAGTCTATTAGCCTCCATTGGCAAGTACAGTGCAGAAAAGGGTTGCATTCATTGCAGTATGCACTGAGCCAATCCCGGCTGGCGATGCACTCTGTTGCTGAATACAGAGCTTGTTAAGCCTGCTCGGATTGGCAGAGGCTTGTGACATCATCAGCCCGCGCCGCTCCAATCCGAGCAGGCTTAACAAGCTCTGTATTCAGCAACAGAGTGCATCGCCCGCCGGGATTGGCTGAGCGGCGCATACTGTATTTAACAGTATACCGAGCATCCGGCAGGCTTCACATCCATCTGTCAGCCTCTGCACCCGGCGTATAAGACGACCACCGCTCTTTAGCAGTGTAATTAAGGTGTAAAAGGTCGTCTTATACGCCGGAAAATACGGTAAACCAAAATGATAAAATGTTACCATAAATCATTGAAATATAACATTCAAAATTCAGCTGCCACTTTCAAAGCATAAAAATGCACAATAATAAAATATACAGTTAGTAAAACTATAACAAATAAATTTGTCTGTTACTAAAGTAGCGCTTAATGGACACTAGGTGAACTTGACCACTCTATCCTATGGAGGTCCATAACAGAACAAAACACTGTAAATTCAAATGGGTGGCAGGTGTGATGATGTCCAAGCCAACAAGGAGCTTGGACAGTTTTGTTCTCTTATGGACTTCCATAGGATAGAGTGGTCAAGTTCACCTAGTGACCATTAAGCGCTGCTTTAGTAACAGACACATTTATTTGTTATAGTTTTACTAACTGTATATTTTAATACTGATGGCATTGGTTACAGAAGGAATTCTGAACTTCTGAATGTTAAGTGAGCACTGTTGGGGCCATAATCCATAAGTGGAAAGAACATCATTTCAACATAAACCGGCCACAACCAGGTGCTCCTCACAAGATTTCTGACAGAAGAGTAAAAATAATCATTAGAAGAGTTGTCCAAGAGCCAAGGACCACTTGTGGAGAGCATCAGATAGACCTGGAATTGGCAGGTTTAACTGCTTGATGACCAGCTCACGCAGATATACGTCAGCAGAATGGCATGTACAGGCAGATTAAATTACCTGTACGTTGCCATTAAGACGCAGCATTGTGGGGGCGCCGCCCTGAGTCCGACCGCGGTTCCCACAGACTCTATGTCCGCGGGGATACCCGCGATCGTCTCACGGAGAGGAAGAACGGGGAAATGCTAATGTAAACATTCTTCCTAGTGAGAGGACACTGATCACAGTTCCCTGTAATCGGGAGCGGTGATCAGTGTCGTGTCACACGTAGCCCATCCCCCCTAAAGTTAGAACACATCCCTAGGACACATTTAACCCCTTCAGCGCCCCTCCTGGTTAACCCCTTCACTGCCAGTCACATTTACACAGTAATAAGTGCATATTTATAGCACTGATCGCTGTGTAAATGTGAATGGTCCCAAAATAGCGCCAAAAGTGTCCGATGTGTCCGCCATAATGACGCGGTCACGATAAAAATCGCTGATCGCCGCCCTTACTAGTAAAAAAAAAAATTATTAACCACTTAAGCCCCGGACCATTTGGTAGCTAAAGGACCAGAGGTGAATTCAGAATTTTGCACTGCGCTGCTTTAACTGTAAATTGTGCGGACATGCAATGTTGTACCCAAACGAAATTTGCGTCCATTTCTTCCCACAAATAGAGCTTTCTTTTAATGGTATTTAATTGCCTCTGCGATTTTTATTTTTTGCGATATAACCGGAAAAAGACCGAAAATTTTGAAAAAAAATGATATTTTCTACTTTTTGTTATAAGAAAAATCGAATAAACTCAATTTTAGTCATACATTTAGGCCAAAATGTATTTAGCCACATGTCTTTAGTAAAAAAAATGTCAATAAGTGTATATTTATTGGTTTGCGCAAAAGTTATAGCGTTTACAAACTAGGGTACATTTTCTGGAATTTACACAGCTTTAAATTTATGACTGCCTATCTCATTTCTTGAGGTGCTAAAATGGCAGGGCAGTACAAAACCCCCCCAAATGACCCCATTTTGGAAAGTAGACACCCTAAGGAAATTGCTGAGAGGCATGTTGAGCCCATTGAATATTTTTTTTTGTCCCAAGTGATTGAATAATGACAAAAAAAAAAAAAAATTACAAAAAGTTGTCACTAAATGATATATTGCTCACACATGCCATGGTTATATGTGGAATTGCACCCCAAAATACATTCTGCTGCTTCTCCTGAGTACGGGGATACCACATGTGTGGGACTTTTTAGGAGCCTAGCCACGTACGGGACCCCGGAAACCAAGCACCGCCTTCAGGAATTCTAAGGGCGCAAATTTTTGATTTCACTCCTCACTACCTATCACAGTTTTGAAGGCCATAAAATGCCAAAATAGCACAACCCCCCCCCCCCCCCAAATTACCCCATTTTAGAAAGTAGACACCCCAAGGAAATTGCTGAGAGGCCTGTTGAGCCCATTGAATATTTTTTTTTTTTTGTCCCAAGTGATTGAATAATGACAAAAAAAAATAAAAAATTACAAAAAGTTGTCACTAAATGATATATTGCTCACACATGCCATGGTTATATGTGGAATTGCACCCCAAAATACATTTTGCTGCTTCTCCTGAGTACGGGGATACCACATGTGTGGGACTTTTTAGGAGCCTAGCCGCGTACGGGACCCCGAAAACCAATCACCGCCTTCAGGATTTCTAGGCACAAATTTTTGATTTGATTCCTCACTACCTATCACAGTTTCGAAGGCCATAAAATGCCAAAATAGCACAAAACCCCCCCAAATGACCCCATTTTGGAAAGTAGACACCCCAAGCTGTTTGCTGAGAGGCATGGTGAGTATTTTACAGCTCTCATTTGTTTTTGAAAATGAAGAAAGAAATTTTTTTTTTTTATTTTTTTTTTTTCAATTTTCAAAACTTTGTGACAAAAAGCGAGATCTGCAAAATACTCACAATACCTCTCAGCAAATAGCTTGGGGTGTCTACTTTCCAAAATGGGGTCATTTGGTTTTTTTTGTGCCATCTGGGCATTCCATGGCCTCCGAAACTGTGATAGGCAGTGAGAAGTGAAATCAAAAATTTACACCCTTAGAAAGCCTGAAGGCGGTGATTGGTTTTTGGGGTCCCGTACGCGGCTAGGCTCCCAAAAAGTCTCACACATGTGGTATCCCCGTACTCAGGAGAAGCAACAGAATGTATTTTGGGGTGTAATTCCACATATTCCCATGGCATGTTTGAGCAATATATCATTTAGTAACAACTTTGTGCAAAAAAAAAAAAAAAAAATTGTATTTTTTCCGCAACTTGTGTCAACATATAAAATATTCCATGGACTCGACATGCCTCTCAGTATATAGCTTGGGGTGTCTACTTTCCAAAATGGGGTCATTTGGGGGGGTTTTGAACTGTTCTGGCATTTTATACACAACATTAGGAAGCTTACATCCACTCTTCTAACCACTTGAAGACAAAGCCCTTTTTGACACTTTTTGTTTACATGAAAACATATTTTTTTTGCAGGAAAATTATGTTGAACCCCCAAACATTATATATATTTTTAAAGCAAAGGCCCTACAGAATAAAATGGTGGGTGTTGCATTTTTTTTTCTACACAGTATTTGCGCAGCGATTTTTCAAACGCATTTTTTGGGGAAAAAATACACTTTTTTTAATTTTAATGCACTAAAACACACTATATTGCCCAAATGTTTGATGAAATAAAAAAGATGATCTTAGGCTGAGTACATAAATACCAAACACGACATGCTTTAAAATTTCGCACAAACGCGCATTGGCGACAAACTACATACATTTTTAAAAGCCTTTAAAAGCCTTTACAGGTTACCCCATTAGATTTACAGAGGAGGTCTACTGCTAAAATTACTGCCCTCGATCTGACCTTCGCGGTGATACCTCACATGCATGGTGCAATTGTTGTTTACATATGACACCAGACCGACGCTTGCGTTCGACATTGGGCAAGAGCAGGGCAGGACAGGGGTGCTTTTTTTTTTTTTTTTTTTTTTTTATTATTAATTTTGCTTTTTTATTTTATTTTTAAATTGTTCCTTCCATATTTATTTATTTTTTATCATTTTTATTGTTATCTCAGGGAATGTAAATATCCCCTATGATAGCAATAGATAGTGACAGGTACTCTTTTTTTGAAAAAACTGGGGTCTAGACCCTAGATCTTTCCTCTGCCCTCAAAGCATCTGACCACACCAAGATCGGTGTGATAAAATGCTTTCCCAATTTCCCAATGGCGCTATTTATATTTGGGGGGGGACATTCCCTCCCACTGCTTGTAAAAGCAGTCCAGAGGCTAATTAGCCACTAGGATTGCTTTTACATGAAAGCCGGCCGCTGGCTGAAAAGAATGATACCAAGATGATACCTAAACCCGCAGGCATCAATCTGGTATAACCATTCAAAGTCCAGCAACATACCAGTACGTTGCTGGTCCTTGTTAGACATGTATTGTAATCTTTTTTTTTCATGCAGCCAGGTGGCTGAACGAAAAAAGAGATTGATCGGTGGGTATGCCCACCATTAGAATACCGCCCTTCATCCACCCACTTCTAATGATGGGCATACATGCACCATTTATATATGCCGAAGCATGGGGGCATCCTCCCGCAAAAAAGTTATGCCGCACACACATGGTCGGACTTTTCCACGGGCAAGCCTCCGTCGGAATTTCGACCGTATGTACGCGGCATTAGGAGCAAAATCACTCCTTCGCCCCTGCTGCCCCAATGCTTCGGCATATTTGCTTTTTTTTTTTAACTGTGGTGGTGAAATCACCTCCTACAGCACTGGAGTCGCAGGGATCAGGCCTGTCTCTGCGAACGCTGCAGTTATGTGTGTTGTGTTTTGTAAGTGACAGTGATCGATCGATACTGCACTTGGGTGGCCTGGGCTGGACGAAGGGGCAAAACGCAGGTGCTAGCAGGTATCTGGGCTGATCCCGCTAACACTGCATTTTTGGGAACCCTAAACTGCTGGGGACGCTAGTATAGATCTGATCAGATCAGATATTGATCTGTTCAGATACTATACCACTAAGGGAGGTATATGCTTCACGCGTGGGTGTTAGCGTTACTGGCACTAACCTGACGCTGCCTGGGGTGTGACGCAGACCCTCTCTGACGCTAAAACCTAATTGATATCACCCGCCGGGCGATCAGGGGGTTAAACCTTTATTGGGTTATATACGGCGGGTGCCCTGACACTATAAAAAGCAAACTAACTAACCAGCATCACCCGTAACACTTATATGATGATCACTGGTGAAAGGGTTAACTAGGGGCAATTAGGGGGTTAAAACCTTTATTAGATAATATATGGGGGTACCTGACGCTATAAAAACCTGCGGCGAACCTAAAAAAAATTACTGGCTACCGATCTGGATCACCGACGCTAAGAGAGCGATCAGAAAAATGATTGCTTAGCGACAGTGGTGATAGGGGGTGAAAGGGTTACCTGGGGGGCGATCATGG
The DNA here is from genome assembly GCA_029206835.1 of Rana muscosa. NCBI lineage: Eukaryota > Metazoa > Chordata > Amphibia > Anura > Ranidae > Rana > Rana muscosa. Next base: position 348,124,689 of record CM055117.1, on the reverse strand, counting down.
GGGTTAAACCTTTATTAGATAATTTATGGGGGTACCTGAAGCTATAAAAACCTGCGGCGAACCTAAAAAAAATTACTGGCTACCGATCTGCATCACCGACGCTAAGACAGCGATCAGAAAAATGATCGCTTAGCGACAGTGGTGATAGGGGGCGAAAGGGTTACCTGGGGGGCGATCAAGGGGGTTAAACCTTTATTAGATAATTTATGGGGGTACCTGACGCTATAAAAACCTGCGGCGAACCTAAAAAAAATTACTGGCTACCGATCTGCATCACCGACGCTAAGACAGCGATCAGAAAAATGATCGCTTAGCGACAGTGGTGATAGGGGGTGAAAGGGTTACCTGGGGGGCGATCAAGGGGGTTAAACCTTTATTAGATAATTTATGGGGGTACCCGACGCTATAAAAACCTGCGGCGAACCTAAAAAAAAAATACTGGCTACCGATCTGCATCACCGACGCTAAGACATCGATCAGAAAAATGATCGCTTAGCGACAGTGGTGATAGGGGTGAAATGGTTACCTGGGGGGCGATCAAGGGGGTTAAACCTTTATTAGATAATTTATGGGGGTACCCGACGCTATAAAAACCTGCGGCGAACCTAAAAAAAATTACTGGGTACCAATCTGCATCACCGACGCTAAGACAGCGATCAGAAAAATGATCGCTTAGCGACGGCAGTGCTAGGGGGTGAAAGGGTTATCTGGGGGGTGATCAAGGGGTTAAACCTTTATTAGGGGGGGGTTAGGGGGCTACACTGGACCTAAAACTAAATGTAGTGACACTTTTACAGTCACAAATGTCACTGATTGCAGTGATCAGTAAATAAATGGTCACTGCAATCAGTGACACTGTGACTGGGGGATGGGGGGTGATCTGGGGGGGCCTGGGGGGGCGATTTATGTGCCTATGTGTGCTGGTGTTAGTGTAGTGTTTGTGCACTAACCTTGATGTCTTCTCTTGTACGGCGCTCGGTATATGTGAGCGCCGCACAGGAGATGACATCACTTCCTCCTGCTTCCTCTGTCTGTGTGTACATTCCACAGACAGAGGGGGCATTTCCATTCGCCAGGAGCGATCGCGGGGGGGTGGCCGGAATCGAACGGCCGTCCCCTCATGTCGGATCGCTCCCCAACGAATTCCGACCGCTCACTGTATAGAAGGGGGGTCCGATTGGACCCCCCAACTGTACAAAGGCAATCACGTACACTCTACGTGATTGTGCCTGTCGGTGCCATTGTGCCGACGTATATATACAGTGAGCGGTCGTTAAGTGGTTAATAAAAATGCCATAAAACTATCCCCTATTTTGTAGATGCTATAACTTTTGCGCAAACCAATCAATTAACGCTTATTGCAATTTTTTTTTACCACAAATATGTAGAATACGTATCGGCCTAAACTGAGGGAAAAAAAAGTATTTTTTTATATATTTTTTGGGGATATTTATTATAGCAAAAAGTTAAAAATATTGTTGTTTTTTTTTCAAAATTGTCGCTCTTTTTTTTTGTTTATAGCGCAAAAAATAAAAACCACAGAGGTGATCTAATACCACCAAAAGAAAGCTCTATTTGTGGGGAAAAAAGGATGTACATTTTTTTTGGGAGCCACGTCGCAGGACCGCGCAATTGTCAGTTAAAGCGACGCAGTGGCGAATCGCAAAAAGTGCTCTGGTCTTTGGTCAGCCAAATGGTCCGGGGCTTAAGTGGTTAAAAGAAAACAATAAGTAATGCACTCAACCGCCATGGCCTGTAAGCACACTCTCACCATGCAAGACTCCATTGCTAAAGAAAAAGCATGTTGAAACTTGTTTAAAGTTTGCTGCACAACATTTAGACAAACCTGTGAAATACTGGGAGAATATAGTCTGGTCAGATGCAGTGTTAATTTAGTCGACTAAATGAATACTATTTTAGTAGACTAAAATACGACTAAAACTAAAATGGCATTTTAGTCAAAAGACTTGACATGATTGTAGCCGTATTAGAGCAATTGTGACAGAGAAAATTGAGTACTGTCCGTGATACTTTTTTTATTTGCACTAACATACAATTTTTCAGGACAAGCTTTCGGGGTATGTCCCCTTCTTCAAGGTCCAGGCAGTACTCAAGAGTACTGCTTGGACCTTGAAGAAGGGGACATACCTTGAAAGCTTGTCCTGAAAAATTGTATGTTAGTGCAAATTTTCTCAGTCAAAAGACTAAAATAGGACTAAAACTAATATGCCATTTTAGTCAAAAGACTAATGCCGTGTACACACGATCGGTTTTACCGATGAAAACAGTCCGATGGACTTCTCTCATCGGACAAACCGATCGTGTATGGGCCCCATCGGTCTTTTGTCAATCGGTGAGAAAAAATAGAACATGTTTTAAATTTATCCGATGGGAAAAAAAACGATAGCAAATTCCGATCGTCTGTGTGGAACTCCATCGGACAAAAATCCTACGCATGCTCAGAATCAAGTCGACGCATGCTCAGAAGCATTGAACTTAATTTTTCTCGGCTTGTCGGAGTGTTTTAAGTCACGGATGGATTTTTGACTGATGGTGTGTAGGCAAGACTGATGGAAGTCAGCTTCGTCGGATTTCCGATGGAAAAATCCATCGGATTAGAATCCATAGGAAATCCGATTGTGTGTACAGGGCTTTAGGCTAAAACTAAATTGAAATGTGACTTTAAAATGTTCATACCTCAATACTAGGGATGAGCCCGATGTTCAAGTCGAACGTAAGTTCATCTTGAACATCAGGTGTTCGCCGAATAGCGAACAATTTGGGGTGTTCGCGGCAAATTCAAGAGCCGCAGAACACCCTTTAAAAGTCTTTGGGGGAAATCAAAAGTGCTAATTTTAGAGGTTAATGTGCAAGTTATTGTCATGAAAAGTGTTTAAGGACCTGGGTCCTGCCCCAGGGGACATGTATCATTGCAAAAAAAAGTTTTAAAAACTGCCATTTTTTCGGGAGTAGTGATTTTAATAATGCTTAAAGTGAAACAATAAAAGTGAAATATTCCTTTAAGTTTCGTACCTGTGGGGTGTCTGTAGTATTCCTGTAAAGTGGTGCATTTTTCCCGTGTTTAGAACAGTCCCTGCAGAAAATTACATTTCTAAAGGAAAAAAAGTAATTTAAAACTACTCGCGGCTATAATGAATTGTCGGGTCCCGGCAATACAGATAAAAGTCATTGAAAAAAATGGCATTACCAGGCCATTTGGGTCTGGTATGAATATTAAGGGGAACCCCAAACCAAAATTTTTAAAAAAATTACGTGGGGGTCCCCCCAAATTCCATACCAGGCCCTTCAGGTCTGGTATGGATTTTAAGGGGAACCCCGCACCAAAATAAAAAAAATGGCGTGGGGGTCCCCCCCAAAAATCCATACTAGACCCTTATCCAAGCACGCAACCTGGCAGACCGCAGGAAAAGAGGGGGGACGAGAAAGCGCCCCCCCTCCTGAACCGTACCAGGCCACATGCCCTCAACATGGGTAGGATGTCCCCATGTTGATGGAGACAAGGGCCTCATCCCCACCACAACCCTAGGGGTTTTATCGGATTCTGGAAGCCCTCTTTAACAAAGTCGTCCCCCAGATCCTGGCCCCCCTATGTGAATTGGTAACTGGGTACATCGTACCCCTACTATTTCACAAAAAAAGTGTAAAAAAATGGTAAAAAACAAAATAGACAGCTTGGGACAAGTCCTTTATTAAAAATAAAAAATTAAATAAAAATTTCAGCGACGTACATCCATTCTCGAGCGGAAGATACGGAGAAAAAAAAAACAGCAATACGATCCGCCTCCATGGGTGGTTCCCATCAAATGACACTACATCCGCCGTGACAGCTCTTAAATATCTTAAATATCGAATGACCCTACACCCGCCGTGACAGCTCTTAAATAGCTGAGGGCTAGCACTTTTGATTTTTCACGTTTGTGTCCCATAGACTTTAACGGTGTTCGTTAAATTTTTTGCCTGTTCGCATGTTCTACTGCAAACCGAACCAGGGGTGTTCGGCTCATCCCTACTCAATACCATAAATGATAACATATTCGATTCTTCACTCCAGCAGTATATAATGAGTTTGGAAATTGTAGAGAAATGTTAACTAAGGCATTACAATTTAATTACACCCATTAGATTTTTAGACGACTAAAATTTGTTTTAGTCTACTAAAACATACTGGGGATTTTAGTTGACTAAAACGTAGGACATTTTAGTCAACTAAAATCTACTGGAGATTTAGTCGACTAAATATGACTAAAACTTTGCAGAAGACTAAAATGGGACTAAAACTAAAATGCCATTTTAGTCCTAAGACTAAAACTAAATCGAAATTTACTGCCAAAATTAACACTGGTCAGATGAGACCAAAATTGAACTCTTTGGATGCCATAATACACACCGTGTTTGGAGGTCAAGTGGCACTGCACATCACCCCAAAAACACCATACCAACAGTGGTTTGGAGGTGGGAACATCATGGTGTGGGGCTGTTTTTCAGCATATGGTACTGGCAAACTAAATATAATGTCCTACAAAGCGCAAGTCAAATACATTTTTAAACCCCTTCTGAGCCTCTACTCTCACATTTGACAATTAGAAAATGTTGAGATAAACTGCTGAGCTCTGTATTATATTTGTATTAATAAGTCTGTACATTTTAAGAGTTTGAGAAAGGAGTTCCTAGGAGCATTAGTACTTCTTATTTCCACCCCAATGCAGTTTTAAAGTGATAGTAAAGACTGAAGGTTTTTTGCCTTCATGCACATGCATGAAGGTAAAAAACCTTCAGTGTACAGCTCACCCCTTAGCCTCCTTAATACTTACCTAAGCCTGATCTTGATCCAGTGATGTGCACGAGACCCGAGACTTTCCCGGGCCTCTCCCTCCTGATTGGCTGAGATGCAGGAGCCATTGGCTCCCGCTGCAGTCAATTACAGCCAGTGAAGCGGGGGGGCTGAGCCGGCTAGGGAGTGAGCGCACACGAGTGCCCCAGCAGCTTGTGATGGGGCACTTGGTGAAGGGGAGGTGCCCAGAACGTCAGCTAGGGACCCAAGAAGAGGTTTTATATCTTAATGCAGGGGTGCCCAACCTTTTGAAGAGAAAGGGCCACTTAAGCGACTTAGTAACCAGTCGCGGGCCACAATGAGCAGATGACAGCTCCGCGTCCACTCTGAGTATGCAAAGCGGACACAGACACAGCCCACTCTACTCTTTGGGCCCTCTCATCTGATCCAATGGAAGGGGATGGATCCAATGGACACAAGTCTGTTTACATCTGCCGCTCCATAGAGGTGAATGGAGGGTCAGATTGGGTCAGACAGATCATGTTAAAGGCGCCTAAGGCTACTTTTACACTGATGGTATGCGGTCTACCCACACGGTGGATGCAGCGCAGTGCACCTGTGGCTTTCCTACAGGTTACTTGTACTTTGCCATATAATTCTATTATATCCTGCAGGTGTGGTGCACCTTCTGAAAGTGCACCAAACCCACAGGTAAAACCAGAAGTCTATGGCTCAGTGCAGGTCAGCTGTAGGTGCACTGCACTACACCTGTGGATCAGTTTGAAAGCAGCCCAGTAACCACTGCAGAATAGATATATCCATATATACACTGTAATTTTAGTAATAAACTTGCTGTCACAGGCAGAGTGCATTTGGTATCACTCCACCTATCACAACAGCCGGTGCTATACAGGAAGCATTGGCTTATGCAGCTCTGCTCCACAGCTGCTTTCTTTCTCTACCGCTGGCTTCATTCGCAACACCGATGCTCTGGCATGGTGGGTAGGCAACCTGCAATCTGGTTGGGCACCCCTGTCTTAACGCATTAAGATAAAAAGCCTTCTGTGTGCAGCAGACCCCCTAACACTTACCTGAGTTCCCTCTCTGTCCAGTGATGTCCACGAGTGTCTCAGCCATCCGAGGTTCTCTCTCCCGATTGGCTGAGACACAACAGTGGCACCGTTGGCTGTCAGCTAGCCAATCAGGGGAGAGAGGGGGCTGGGTTGGGGCTCCGTGACTGAATGGAGGTTTGGGTGCCTCCATAGCAAGCTGCTTGCTGTGGGGACACTGAACAGGAGGGAGGGGCCAAGAACACAGAAGGGGCGTGGCTTGCGCTGGCTGGAAGATGGCTGCTTAGTTGAACAGCTCCCGCCATCGCCGATCATACAACGCTATTAGTGGAGGTAATCGCGCTACAATCCCGCACAAAATGATGGAGACAGCTTCCCGACAATCCTCAGCATCGAGGTCCCGCTCTCCCCGTGAAAATACCGGGAGTATAAGCCAAACTATCCCTGAGATGTTTGGCTTATATGGGGCAATATGGCGTCGTCCTGCCACAGACCCTCACAGACCACGGCTCCACAACTGAAAGAACCTGTACCTTCGCCCCAGATGTCGCCTCCGACTATGTCCAGAGATCAGGCTAACCCGCAGCAGCCCTCCCTTAACATACACGACCTAAGGACCATCGCTGATGATATTAAAGATACCATGTCAGCCGCCATTGCTGAACTGAGATTAGACATACACGTGCTGACTGACAGGGTATTTGAAGTTGAAAAGACCACAGCGCAACACAATACTGTCCTCCGCAGGTCTACAAGAAAGATAGATTCGCACACCCTACAACTGAGGGAAGAACATCGCCATGTGGAGGACCTTGACAATCGTGGCCGATGTCATAACCTCAGAACTAGAGGTATGCCTGAGGCCATTGATTCTGAACACCTGACCCCTGCAGTGACTGAACTGTTTAATGGCCTACTGAACAGACCACATCAAATCCAAATTGAGATGGAAAGGATCCATAGGGTGCTACGTCCTAAGGGCAGAGAGTTGGACCCCCGTAGGGACATCATATGTTGTATTGTGGACTATAAGCTGAAAGAGGAAATCCTGAGGCAGGCGAGAGGCAAACCACAACTTCAACATGAAGGAACACGCATTCAGATCTTTCAAGACTTATCCAGCATCACTCTACAGCATCGGAGGGACCTGAAACCACTATTAGAAGTACTGCGACCAAATGGGATTCAATATAGGTGGAAATTCCCCTTCTGCCTATCGGCCACACACCTAGGCCGTACGGCCCTGCTAAAAGTTCCAGAAGATCTGCGTCCATTTTGTGATAGCCTGGGCATTCCTTTGGTAGAGGTCCCTAATTGGTACGCTCAATACCGCCACCCGACTGAGAGGAGACACATGCCAAAAGAGGAACGGATGAAGGCACTGGATGCACGATCACGCAGGAGAAGATCTCCATCGGGCACCACTCAACTCGGAACACAGCATGGAAACAGTCCTACTGATTCCCCTCGATCGCGGAGAGCCCGAAGGGATTACTGAATATGTTCATGTATTACATTTCAGCATAGACTATATGTTGCCACGTTCTGGCTTGGTTCAATATTTTCACCTGTTTATTCTGCCTACTCTAATGTTAGCAAGATTGCTCCGTTACACTTCGAAGAATATACTGCTTAAGATTTATTAAAACACTGATACGCTGGCTGGATGAACTTTACGTCGGCTATGATGGCCATGGGTATTGCTTCATTCCCTCCGCCGTGCCTACACACCTACCTGCATGTTCCACTCCTATCAGCCTTCATAAGGACATCTACTCTAAAGAGAACATTGGCTTCTACACCCATCCTGGACAGACGTAATCACTACACATCACTGGCGAAGACAGGTTTCTACCTCATGTAGATATCATCTGCTCCAGCGGAAGATCCTTGAACTGCCACTGTACTTTCTTGTTCCTTAATATACCACTCATAACATGAGTAGATTGATCTGGGTAACGTATATTAGGCATATGATGTTGATGTGACCTCACCATTTCTTACTATAAGGTATGTGCCTGCACTGCATATGGGCGGAATCACAGGGGCATACTAACATGTTGGATTTAACAACGCAGAGTGGCTCTGGTCAAAATACAGTAAATGTTTTGTAGATGGCTTCCTCACACAATTACCTTTACTATTGTCCTGCACAACGAGACAGCCTCGCAGTTGCTTCCTCGCACTCTTCTGAGCTGTATAATGCTAACTGTCCCAGAGGAATATACCTAAATTACATATATCTCACTCCTCCTCTTCCGTGAGCTCATCATTTGGCTATCCACATAATGTTGATTAGTCACAGGTAGGTGGTGGGATGTAGTATGTATTTCAAACCCTCTCACGGTTAAAATACACACAGCTGTATTCATATTTTGCTTAGCCACAAGGGGTAGAGCTTGGATAGGAACAAAGACAAATACAACACGAGCTCCATTGGATATCCCGACACTACCAGCATTGATTTGTCCGTAGTTCACCTGACCTCCTTTATGCTATGTAGATTATTTTCACCAAGTCATCATAAAAGCGGAGAGATACTCCAGTATTATAACATGAACATGCATCAAAAGCTTAGATAAACGAGAGGGGTGGCAGTGGTGGGAAGGACGAGACCACTGGCTGTGCAGAATAGTTCTAACCCATAACAGGCTATAAACACAAGGTTATTAGAAGTTATGATTTCTCCAGTTTAACATGTTTACTGTTTTCCATTTGAGTGTTGATTTATATTTTAAGGTTATTATTAGGATATATTCATATTAATGTTTGCTTAAATGCCTTAAGACTCTTTATTCCTCAAGGCATCTCATAACCAAATGTTTAACGCTGATCATTTCTCCCCGCTCTCGATCTATAACATATAATTTTGTATGACTACGCCTTTAATATAATGATAGGGCCCTATCACACGATTCATACTCAAACACATACTGGACTTCCATACCACATTGGCCATTGAACCCTAAGAGCAAATAAAACTATATCAACCGTATAATGCAGACATTTACCTTATATGATCATAATGAGACCCCTAAAACACAACCTCCATTCACTTGCTCCACTAGATGGCGACGGCGGGATAGCTCGATATTCGGAAGTTACTTCTGTGTTAGGCACTTGCCGACCCCACACAGTGTAGTAAACGGCGCTGGCCTGCGTCTGTGACACAGGCCAGGTTCCACTGATAGCTCACTGTACTTATATAACCTCTCTAGGCACAGAGTAGGTTAGCTAGTTCCCCCCTTCCCTTCTTGAACAACCCTTCTTTTGAAAGGATACGCTAATGGTATTTTACCCCTTTGGAGGATATCCCCACCACCTCTTTTACACCTTCTACCTCATATAATCCCCCCACCCATATCATGGTGGATACAAATACCCTTCACACTAGATTTCCCAATAAATCGCCTGGTACACAGGTAAAATTCTGCTCGATAAACATGCAAGGGTTAAACACCCCCAAAAAGAGATCCCAATTACTTTACGCATTACAGAAAAATAAAACACACATAGCATTCATTCAGAAAATTAATTTCCGTTCCAACAATATCCCCAAACTGTTCAACCATCATTATTCCACAGTATACCATGCCACTACTGACGCCTCCAAAACTAATGGAGTTGCCATTTTACTATCAAAAAATTGCCCCCTGCAAATATCAGAGGTTAAGCAGGATATTAATGGAAGATGTTTATTCCTTAAGGGAAAATTACACAACAAGCTCATTACCCTAGCAAACCTATATGCTCCTAACAAACAAGTTTCCCTTTTCCGAGAAACTCTACATCTACTCACTGAATTCTACTCTGGCATCTACTGGAACGTCCTCCATGCCCTATAGAGCCCTAAGAGCTATCAAAAATCACTTGCAGGATTTAACCTTACACGATACATGGCGCACATTGCACCCGAACGACAGAGATTTTACATTCTACTCATCACCCCACAACAAATATTCTAGAATTTACCACTTTTTTATTTCCCAGAACGATCTAACACTTCTCACAAGAGCAACCATAGACCTTATGGTACTCTCGGATCATAATCCCATTTCCATTACTTTAACTATACTATTTGCTCATAACACATGTTCGATCTGGTGCTTGGATAACTCCTTACTGACAGACCTTGACAATATACACAAAATTAACACTCGAATATCTCAATATTTTGCAGAGAATGTCACTGATGAAGCTACTCCAGCGGGCATCTGAGCTGCACATAAGTGTGTAATAAGAGGAGAATTAATTTCTATAGCTGCTAACAAAAATAAACTGAAACGGAATTGTATTGCCACACTATCTGCTAAAGTACATACACTAGAAAAGGTGCATAAGGCATCCCTGGCCACTAAATCGCTCACAGAACTATTAAAGGCTAGAGAGGAACTCAGGGAGGAATTGGGTAAAACATTGAAACGCAAATACATTTTAACACAAAAACTGTTCTACGAATTTGGAAACAAATCTGGAAAAATGCTAGCCAGAGCACTACAACACAAAAAGTCAACTACTACCATACACAAGATTAAAGACCCAGCTGGCAATGCCCTTGTATCCCCAGAAGACATTGCTGCACAATTTGTACAATACTTCTCCAAACTTTATAATTTCCCTCCCACAAACACAACACAATGTACTCTAGACAGACAGGAGGCAATCAAACACTTCTTATCACAATATTGCTCGTCCCCTATCACTCCAGAAGACTCGACGGGTCTGGATCACCCCATCAGTGTCGAGGAAACCATAAAGGCCCTAAAATAACTTAATCCAGGCAAATGCCCAGGACTAGATGGGTTAACCATAAGTTATTACAACCCTTTCCACAAGATATTTTCCCCTCATTTCACCAGGACATTTAATTCGCTATCCTCTTCCCCACAAGTAAACAAAGACTTATTAGAAGCACACATCACATTGCTAATCGCATACTTCCTCTCATCCCCAAATTGATCTCTCTCGACCAGGTAGGATTTATTCCAGACCATACCGATTAAACTCCCCACATCATTTTTTACATCCTACAAAAGACACTGTAGAAACTTTATATGAGCATCCAAATCCCCAAAACTTAGCTGGGACAGAATGATTATCCCCAAACTGAAAGGTGGCTTAGGCCTCCCTGACTTTCATAATTATCACTCAGCATGCCATCTCACAACAATTATTGACTGGCACGTCCACAGACTCACTAAAGACTGGGTTGCTCTTGACGACTCGTTTGCGCAGATTCTTCTCTCCCATCTACCATGGATTGATGCTAAGGTAACACCTAAAGAATGCTCCTCACACCCCTTAATGGGACCCATGCTTCACACTAGGAATGGACTATCTGTTCGAGTCTAACATGAGTTCGACTCGAACATTGCTGTTCACCCGTTCACCGAACAGCGAACAATTTGGGGTGTTCGCGGCAAATTCGAAAAGTCGCAGAACACCCTTTAAAAGTCCATGGGAGAAATCAAAATTGTGCTAATTTTAAAGGTTAATATGCAAGTTATTGTCATAAAAAGTGTTTGGGGGCCTGGGTCCTGCCCCAGGGGACATCAATGCAAAAAAAGTTTTAAAAACGGACGTTTTTTCGGGAGCAGTGATTTTAACCACTTCAATACAGGGCTTTTATACACCCTTCCTTACCAGACCAATTTGTAGCTTTCAGCGCTCTCACACTTTGAATGACAATTACTCAGTCATGCTACACTGTACCCAAACCAAATTTTTTTCATTTTTTTCTCACAAACAGAGCTTTCTTTTGGTGGTATTTAATCACCGCTAGGTTTTTTATTTTTTGCAATATAAGCGAAAAAAGTTAGATTTTAAAAAAAAAAAAACACTTATTTTTTTTGTTTTTATTGTAAAATTTTGCAAATAAGTAATTTTTCTTCATAAAATTGGGCCAAAATGTATACTGCTACATATCTTTAGTAAAAATAACCAAAAAAGTGTATATTATTTGGTCTCTGTGAAAGTTATAGAGTCTACAAGCTATGGTGCAAATCATTGAAAAATTATCACATCTGATCACACCTGATGTACTGAAGGCCTATTTCATTTCTTGAGACCCTAACAAGCCAGGAAAGTACAAATACCCCCCAAATTACCCCTTTTTGGAAAGCAGACATTCCAATGTATTTAGTAAGAGTCATTGTGAGTTTTTTGAAGTTGTACTTTTTTCCCACAATTCTTGGGAAATTTTTTAAATTTTTTTAAATTTTTATTTTTTTGCACAAAATTGTCATAATAACAAGTTATTTCTCTCACACAGCACATGCATACTTGCAATGACACCCCAAAATACATTCTGCTACTCCTCCTGAGTATGGCGATACCAAATGTGTGAGACTTTTACACAGCCTGGCCAAATACACAGGCACAACATTGAAATAGCACCTTCAGGCATTCTAGGAGCATAAATTACACATCTCATTTCTCAACCACCTATTACAGTTTTGAAGACCCTGGAGCACCAGGACAATAGAAACGCCCATAAAATGACCCCATTTTGGAAAGCTAACACTCCAACGTATAATCTATGAGGCATAATGAGTCTTTTGAACGGTTCATTTTTTTCCAGAAGTTTTTGGAACATGTGGGAAAAAAATGAAAATGCATTTTTTTTATACAAAGTTGTCCATTTATAAGATATTACCAACACATAGCATGTACATAGCAAAAATGACACCCCAAAATACATTCTGCTACTCCTCCTGAGTATGGCGATACCAAATGTGTGAGACTTTTACACAGCCTGGCCAAATACAGAGGCCCAACATTGAAATAGCACCTTCAGGCATTCTAGGAGCATAAATTACAAATCTCATTTCTCAACCACCTATTACAGTTTTGAAGACCCTGGAGCACCAGGACAATGGAAACTCCCATAAAATGACCCCATTTTGGAAGGCTAACACCCCAACGTATAATCTATGAGGCATAATGAGTCTTTTGAACGGTTCATTTTTTTCCAGAAGTTTTTGGAATATGTGGGAAAAAAATGAAAACGCATTTTTTTTATACAAAGTTGTCCATTTATAAGATATTACCAACACATAGCATGTACATAGCAAAAGTGACACCCCAAAATACATTCTGCTACTCCTCCTGAGTATGGCGATACCAAATGTGTGAGACTTTTACACAGCCTGGCCAAATACAGAGGCCTAACATCTAAGTAGCACCGTCATGTGTTCTAGGAGCATAAATTACACACATAAATTCCTGACAACCTATCACATTGTTGAAGGCCCTTCATATTTCTAAAACATAGCATGTACTGTACATACCAATTATAAACCAAAATACATTCTTCTGAGAAAAAGGGTAAAGAAAAGATTACCTGCGGTTTTAGTAGTGCAGTGGTCCAAAGAGGAGAGCATCGGTCCAGGCAGCAGGCAGGAACGTGGACAGCGACAGCAAAACGGGCAGCAGGCAGGAATAGTCAGTACAGGTAGAGATGATGTCAGCACAGCCAAAGCATTGGTCCAGATAGCAGGCAGAGATGTGGTCAGCAGTAGCAAAAGGAACAAAGGATCGTCCATGCAGCAGGCAGGAATACTGTCCATAGTTAGTACATGCAGCAGGCAGAGGTATGGTCAGCACAGCCAGAGTATTTGTCCAGGGAGCAGGCAGGACCATCAAGCTTAGGGCAATGGTCAGGAAAGAATGGGGACAGGGGTAGAGGCTTCTCCCACCCAAATCGCTTTGAAGCCTCCGGACAACCAGACCCTGTTCTGGGAACACAGAAAACCAAAAACTGGTTTTCTGAACTCAGAACACTATTCTGGAGCCCCTCACATATGTGAGACCCCTGTGTAGCAGGGTGAAAGATCAGTCCAAGGGGGCAGGCAAAAACATGGTCAACAGGCCGAGGTCAGTGCAGGTAAAAGGCAGAAATAAACGGTAGGCAGAGGCATAATCCATACAGTCCAGGGTCAGTTCACGTGAAAGGCAGAAACATGGCGGATAAACAATGCAGACGGTAGGCAGAGACATAGTCGAGAAACAGGCCAGGGTCAGTTCACATGGAAGACAATGATATGGTTGGTTGAGGCAGGGAAATATTCAGGACATATTGAAAACGGGGAAATGGCAGTATTAGAAATATGGGCTAATAGTTTTCGAGAGTGTGATATCGCTTGAAGCATTTTCCGATGCAAAGGCCAGGTTGGGAGGGACAGTCGGGACAATGGAAGCTGGTGTCTTTCCTAATTCCTCTTCTGGTGCACACCCGACATTTTTTTGGGCGTCGTCTTCCGGATCGTGATGGTGGAATATGGTCTGAAAAATGGCGCTCATGTAGTCTGCTGACACAATCTGAGTGAATGCTTTCTGGGGGGGATGTTTGTTGGTAGATCAGGGCAGTGACAATGTCTTCAATAAATCTCATGAAGGTGGTGGGTCTATGTGTGGATTTTTGGTAGACTATGAAAGAATTTAACAGGGCCAAATGAAAAAAGTAAATTGCGATTTTTTTATACCAGAAGAGGGATTTTCGGGTTGAAAGATAGGGCTGCAACATTTGATCATTTAAATCCACACCCCCCATGAATTTATTGTACTCATTGATGCAGGAAGGCTTGCGAACGGTACTGCGTCTTCTGTGAAGTTCCACCGAGGTGTCATCGTGGATGGTGGACATGATGTACACATCTTTCCTATCCCTCCACTTCACAGCCAACACTTCCTCGTTCCTCAAGCTTGCCGATTCCCCCTTTTGAATGGTTGTGGTGACAAGACGCTGTGGGAAGCCCTTTCTGTTTATTCTTGTTGTACCACACGCCAGAGTTTTTTTTAGGTAGAGGTGGCAGAGAAGGGGCAGGCTGGTATAATAGTTGTCCATATAAATATGATACCCCTTTTGGAGGAGTGGAAATACCAACTCCCAAACAATTTTTCCACTTATTCCCATGTACGATGGACACTCAGGGGGCTCGAGCTGGGAATCTTTGCCTTCGTACATGCGGAATGAGTGCACATAACCAGTGGCGCTTTCACAGAGCTTTTTGAGCTTCAAGCCGTACCTCGCCCGCTTACTGGGGATATATTGCTTGATTCCCAGCCGGCCTGTGAAATGCACCAGGGATTCGTCCACAGAAATGTTTTGGTCAGGGACATAAAGTTCGGCAAACTTCTTGGAAAAAAAATTAATTAGGGGGCGAATTTTATATAATTTGTCAAAGTTTGGGTGATCTCGGGGGGGGGGGGCACTGTGAGTTGTCACTGAAATGCAGGAACCGCATTATAAGTTCGTATCGGGACCTGGACATGGCCAATGTAAAAATTGGCATATGGTGGATGGGTTTCTTCGACCAATACCTATTCATTTCATTTTTTTTTGTAAGCCCCGTGTTAAACGTTAGGCCTAAAAACAATCTAAGCTCCACCACTGTTAGGGGTCTCCATTCAAAAGGGCGGGCATAGCTGGAGCTGGGGTTGTTTTCAATGAATTGTTGAGCAAAAAGATTAGTTTGCTCCACAATGCCTTGAACCAATTCATCAGGGAAAAATAAATTTAAAAAATCAAGTTTAGAAAAACCCTCAGTGTTGACCTGCACACCTGGCTGTGCTGTAAAAGGGGGGATTGTGGCTGACCCTGAGGTAGAAGGCAGCCACAATGGGTTTGCCAAGCCATCTGGAAGCTGGGTTCGGGTCCTACTTCTTTGGCGTGTACTTGCACTGGGCCTTTCCTCCTGGGGTCTAGCAGCGCTTGCACTGGGCCTTTCCTCCTGGGGTCTAGCAGCGCTTGCACTGGACCTCGCCTCCTGGGGTCTACCGCCGTTGGCACTGCTGGTCGCTGCCTGGTGTTCAGACCGTCTTCTTTTTGGACGGACTGTGTCCTCCTCTAATTCGGATCCGGATGTGCTGCCTTCGGGGGGTTCATATTCCCAACCAGAATCGGAATCAGAACTGAGCGGTGAGAGCTCCCCGTTGCTCTCATCGGTCAGACTGAGTATTTGATATGCTTTTTCTGGGGTGTACACCTTTCTGGACATAGTGGGTACGCTGGTGAGGTGGCAGGTACTCTGGTGGCAGGTTCTCTGGTGAGGTGGCGGGTACTCTAATGGACAGGTACTCCTGATGGATTGGTGGTGGGTACTCTGGTGAGGTGGCGGGTACTCTGGTGAGGTGGTGGGTACTCCTGATGGACAGGTACTCCTGATGGACTGGTGGCGGGTACTCCTGGTGAGGTGGCGGGTACTCCTGGTGAGGTGGCTGGTACACCTGATGGACAGGTACTCCTGATGGACAGGTACTTCTGATGGACTGGTGGCGGGTACTCTGAGGTGGCGGGTACTCAGGTGAGGTGGCGGGTACTGCTGATGGACAGGTACTCCTGATGGACTGGTGGCGGGTACTCAGGTGAGGTGGCGGGTACTCCTGATGGACAGGTACTCCTGATGGACTGGTGGCGGGTACTCTGAGGTGGCGGGTACTGCTGATGGACAGGTACTCCTGATGGACAGGTACTCCTGATGGACTGGTGGCGGGTACTCTGAGGTGGCGGGTACTCAGGTGAGGTGGCGGGTACTCCTGATGGACAGGTACTCCTGATGGACTGGTGGCGGGTACTCTGAGGTGGCGGGTACTCAGGTGAGGTGGCGGGTACTGCTGATGGACAGGTACTCCTGATGGACAGGTACTCCTGATGGACTGGTGGCAGGTACTCTGAGGTGGCGGGTACTCAGGTGAGGTGGCGGGTACTCCTGATGGACAGGTACTCCTGATGGACTGGTGGCGGGTACTCTGAGGTGGCGGGTACTCAGGTGAGGTGGCGGGTACTGCTGATGGACAGGTACTCCTGATGGACAGGTACTCCTGATGGACTGGTGGCGGGTACTCTGAGGTGGCGGGTACTCAGGTGAGGTGGCGGGTACTGCTGATGGACAGTTACTCCTGATGGACTGGTGGCGGGTACTCGGGTGAGGTGGCGGGTACTCCTGATGGACAGGTACTCCTGATGGACAGGTACTCCTGATGGACTGGTGGCGGGTACTCTGAGGTGGCGGGTACTCAGGTGAGGTGGCGGGTACTCCTGATGGACAGGTACTCCTGATGGACTGGTGGCGGGTACTCTGAGGTGGCGGGTACTCAGGTGAGGTGGCGGGTACTGCTGATGGACAGGTACTCCTGATGGACAGGTACTCCTGATGGACTGGTGGCAGGTACTCTGAGGTGGCGGGTACTCAGGTGAGGTGGCGGGTACTCCTGATGGACAGGTACTCCTGATGGACTGGTGGCGGGTACTCTGAGGTGGCGGGTACTCAGGTGAGGTGGCGGGTACTGCTGATGGACAGTTACTCCTGATGGACTGGTGGCGGGTACTCAGGTGAGGTGGCGGGTACTGCTGATGGACAGGTACTCCTGATGGACAGGTACTCCTGATGGACTGGTGGCGGGTACTCTGAGGTGGCGGGTACTCAGGTGAGGTGGCGGGTACTGCTGATGGACAGTTACTCCTGATGGACTGGTGGCGGGTACTCAGGTGAGGTGGCGGGTACTCCTGATGGACAGGTACTCCTGATGGACAGGTACTCCTGATGGACTGGTGGCGGGTACTCTGAGGTGGCGGGTACTCAGGTGAGGTGGCGGGTACTCCTGATGGACAGGTACTCCTGATGGACTGGTGGCGGGTACTCTGAGGTGGCGGGTACTCAGGTGAGGTGGCGGGTACTCCTGATGGACAGGTACTCCTGATGGACAGGTACTCCTGATGGACTGGTGGCGGGTACTCTGAGGTGGCTGGTACTCTGAGGTGGCGGGTACTCCTGATGGACAGGTACTCCTGATGGACAGGTGGGTGGCGGGTGATCTGGTGGCAGGTACTAGATGACAGGTACTCTTTATTTAGGGGGGGCAATCTGGGCACAGTAGTACATATGTATATGTGTATAACATATGTGTAACTCACTGTTAGCTGATCTCCTCCTCACAGGTGTGTGAAGAGGAGAACCAGGCAACAGTGAGTTACACACAATTGTGTGTTTTGTTTACATTTAGTGACCTACTGTGATTGGACACAGCCGGTCACGTGGTAAAGAGCCAATTTCATTGGCTCTTTACCCTGATCGAGGCTGGGCTGTATCCAAGGGAAAAACCTTAGCCCCGATCGCCGCGCTGCTCAGCTCTGCATCATCAATTCCGGTAAGTTTATACCGGAATCTCCGCCGCCCGCCGCCACATTACTTGAATCGGTGTGTCCAGAGGGACACACCGGATCCCAGATCGCCGCGCTGCTCTGCATATGGGAGCCGGTAAGCCGCTCCGCTGCCCGCCGCGCCGCACAGAAAGCTCCGCTGCCCGCCGCTGCTGCTCCACCGCCACTCATTTACCCCCATCAGGGAACTGCTGTGTCCTAAGGAACACAACGGTACCTGGGAGAGCCGGCGAAGCACCGGATGGCGGCGGGAGGGGGGGGTGCCCCCTCCCGCCGCCTATAAGAACGATCAAGCGGCGCTATGATCGTTCTTATGGTGCAGAGAATCGCTGGCAGAACAAAAGGATATCTGAATGATGCCTCTAGCTGCAGGCATCATTCAGATATTCCCCTACAAAGCAGAGGACGTCATATGACGTCCACCCAGGATGGGAGATCCCATCTGTGGACGTCATATTACTATGGCTGGGTAGGGAAGTGGTTAATAATGCTTAAGGTGAAACAATAAAAGTAAAATATTCCATTAAATTTTCATACCTGGGGGGTGTCTGTAGTATGCCTGTATAGTAGCGCATGTTTTCCGTGCTTAGAAAAGTCCCTGCACAAAATGATATTTCTAAAGGAAAAAAAGTTATTTAGAACTGATCGCGGCTATAATGAATTGTCGGGTCCTGGCAATACAGATAAAATTAATTGAGAAAAAACATCATGGGTTCCCCCTTAGTCCATTACCAGGCCATTTGGGTCTGGTATGAATATTAAGGGGAACCCCGAACCAAAATAAAAAAAAAGTGTGGGGATCCCCCCAAATTCCATATCAGGTCCTTCAGGTCTGGTATGGATATTAAGGGGAACCCTGCACCGTTTAAAAAAATAATGGAGTGGGGTTGCCCCCAAAAATCCATACCAGACCCTTCAGGTCTGGTATGGATTTTAAGGGGAACCCTGCACCAAAATAAAAAAAATGGCGTAGGGTTCCCCCCAAAAATCCATACCTGACCCTTACCCGAGCACGCAACCTGGAAGGCCATAGGAAAAGAGGGGGCATGAGAAAGCGCCCCCCTCCTGAACCGTACCAGGCCACATGCCCTCAACATGGGGAGGATGTCCCCATGTTGATGGGGACAAGGGCCTCATCCCCACAACCCTTGCCCGGTGGTTGTGGGGGTCTGCGGGCGGGGGGCTTATCGGAATCCTGAAGCCCCCTTTAACAAAGTGGACCCCCGAGGTGCTGGCCCCCCTATGTGATTTGGTAACGGGGTACATTGTACCCCTACCATTTCACCCAAAAAAGTGACAAAAAAAGGTAAAAATACACACACACAGCTTGGGACAAGTCCTTTAATTAAAAAAAAATCCAACGCTGTAAATCCTTCTATGACCCGTACCCGCCGATACGAATGATACAGCCTCCTCTCAGACACCCCTGGCGAATGACGCGCTACCCATCTGACATTTCTTATATAAACGAGGATGGGGCCACCCGTGACGTGGACAGGTGGGGTCACCCGGGACACCACGGGAAACTGCCGGAAACCCCCGTTGCGTCACAGGGGCGGGGATGAGACAATGATGAAACAATGAGTAAAATGGAAAATGGACAATGAAAAATTGTTTAAGAGCCCTTCCTGTTTTAGTGACGTCACATTGAAGATGTTTTTGACTTTTGGTGGTTTCACTTACGGTTTAAGAAAATGGGTATTCTCAGATCGTTCTTGGCTTTCTAAGGCTGAAATCAACTCATATTTAATTACTCTGGTCATTCTTTCCTAAAAAGATGGCACAATAGGTATAAATGTGTAAAATTGAAATTTTGGGGTGCGCACCTTGCATTTTTTAAAATTTTTAAAAATGTCTCAGAAAGGCAAAAAAGGTATTAAAATGGGCTCAAAAGCCTTCCAAAATAATGAAACAATAAGTGAAATGGAAAATGGACAATGAAAAATTGTTTAAGAGCCCCTTCCTGTTTTGGTGACGTCACATTGATGATGTTTTAGATTTTTGGTGGTTTCACTTCTGGTTTAAGAAAATGGTTATTCTCAGATCGTTCTTGGCTTTCTAAAGCTGAAATCAACTCATATTTAATTACTCTGGTCATTCTTTCTTAAAAAGATGGCACAATAGGTATAAATGTGTAAAACTTAAATTTTGGGGCGCGCCCCTTGCAGTTTTTGAAATTTTGAAAAATGTCTCAGAAAGGCAAAAAAGGTATTAAATGGGCTCAAAGGCCCTTCAAAATGATGAAACAATGAGTGAAATGGAAAATAGACAATGAAATATTGTTAAAGAGCCACTTCCTGTTTTGGTGACGTCACATTGATGACGTTTTTGACTTTTGGTGGTTTCACTTCTGGTTTAAGAAAATTTGTATTTTCAGACAGTTCTTGGCTTTTTAAGGCTGAAATCAACTCATATTTAATCCCTCTGGTCATTCTTTCTTAAAAAAGATGGCACAATAGGTAAAAATGCGTAAAGCTGAAATTTTGGGGCGCGCCCCTTGCATTTTTATAAATTTTGAAAAATGTCTCTGAAAGACAAAAAAGGTATTAACATGGGCTCAAAAGCCCTTCAAAATGATGAAACAATGAGTGAAATGGAAAATTGACAATGAAAATTTGTTTAAGAGCCACTTCCTGTTTTGGTGACATCACATTGATGATGTTTTTGACTTTTGGTGGTTTTACTTCCGGTTTAAGAAAATGGATATTCTCAGATTGTTCTTGGCTTTTTAAAGGCTGAAATCAACTGATATTTCATCCCTCTGGTCATTCTTTCTTAACCTCCCTGGCGGTATTCCCGAGCGTAACTCTGGGTTGTTTTTTTCTGCTAAGATCGGGGTAACCTTGCAGAGCTGGCAGTGGAGTCCCCTTACCTTCTCCTGTCGATTCAGCGATGATTTCCTCCGCTGTGATCGCTGGCGAGATCACCAGCGAGAGTGCCGACCCCATGTGACTTTCTGGTTCCGTTTCTTGCGAGCAGCAGCGGCGCATGGGAGCGGAACTGGGCGGGAATTTCAAAATTCTAAAAGTGAAACACACATAAACACACATAAAAAGAGGTGATACATTGTAATCTGAGAGGATTGCACTGTTACATAGTTACATAGTTACATAGTTAGTCAGGTTGAAAAAAGACAAAGTCCATCCAGTTCAACCATAAAAAAATAAGTAAAATAAAATAAAAAATTATCGTGCAATCCCATATACCCAATTCTATACCCACATTTGATCCAGAGGAAGGCAAAAAACCCCAGCAGAGCATGATCCAATTTGCTACAGCAGGGGAAAAAATTCCTTCCTGATCCCCCGAGAGGCAATCGGATTTACCCTGGATCAACTTTACCTAGAACTGTTAGTACTCAGTTATATTATGTACATTTAGGAAAGTATCCAGGCCTTTCTTAAAGCAATCTACTGAGCTGGCCAGAACCACCTCTGCAGGGAGTCTGTTCCACATTTTCACAGCTCTTACTGTGAAGAAACCTTTCCACATTTGGAGATGAAATCTTTTTTCTTCTAGACGTAAAGAGTGCCCCCTTGTTCTCTGTGTTGACCGTAAAGTAAATAACTCATCACCAAGTTCACTATATGGACCCCTTATATATTTGTACATGTTAATCATATCCCCCCTTATTCTCCTCTTCTCAAGAGTGAATAAATTCAGTTCCTCTAATCTTTCTTCATAGCTGAGCTCCTCCATGCCTCTTATCAGTTTGGTTGCCCTTCTCTGCACTTTCTCCAGTTCCCCGATATGCTTTTTGAGAACTGGTGCCCAAAACTGAACTGCGTATTCCAGATGAGGCCTTACTAATGATTTGTACAGGGGCATCTCTGATCTGACACTTGATCACTGTACAGTGCCCCTTGCCTGCCATTTTACTGTCATTTGGCCCATAAAAATATTTATAACATGGCATCAAAAAAACGCCACTTTACTACAGGGCGCTTTTGGACCAGTTGAGTGACAGCGACAGCGACAGCGACACGGAGTTGCTCGCAGAACTGAGCGATAGTGAGTCGTGGGGAGATTTGTCGTCTGACACTGAAACTGACATTGATCTGGCAAGTGACAACGGCGAGGATCCTGCACCTGACCTCAGCGATGTGCGCACTTGGTGCCCTATAGACTGCGATACGGACCAGGTAGTGCCCCCAAGATACCCGTTCACTGGATCACCTGGGATGAAGGTAGCTGTTGGGTGTGACAACCCTCTGGCATACCTGCAAATATTCCTCACTGAAGAGGTAATTGAAAAAATTGTCACAGAGACCAATCGCTACCATGATCAGAAATCCGCTACGCTGCATGCCAGATTTTCCAGAAGCAGAAAGTGGGAACCGGTGACTAAAGAGGACATCTGGCAGTTTCTGGGACTAATCATTCTTCAGGGGGGGTTGGGAAACCGCTCCAGAAATGGTACTGGACCACTGATAAGTTACTGGCCACTCCATTTTTTGGCACCGTGATGTCAGAATACCGGTTTTCCCTCATCATGAAGTATTTCCACTTCACGAACAATGAAGAATTTGATGAGGCTACCTGCGCCCAAACGAAAAAAAATCTGGGAAGTATGCCAAATGATTGTGACCAATTTCCAGCGGACCTACGTGCCAGAAAGGGACGTCAGCGTGGATGAAAGTTTGATGGCCTACAAGGGACGCCTAAGCTGGATACAGTTTATTGCATCCAAAAGAGCGCGGTTTGGCATCAAATTCTGCATGCTCTGCGAGTCATCCACAGGGTACATCTGGAATTCGGTCATTTACACTGGTAAAGGCATGAAGTTCAACCCCAGGTACAGCAGCAATGAGATGGCCACATCATCTGTCCTTACACTGCTGGAGCCATTGCTGAACCAAGGATATTGTGTGACCACAGATCATTTCTACACGTCTCCGGAACTGTATGAGGTTTTGCTACAAAACAAGACTGATGGGTATGGTATTGTTAGGCCTAACCAATGTGACATGCCATCTATGTTTGCCAAGAAAAAAACAAAAAACCGGAAAAATGGTTGCCTTTTAGAAGGGTAAGATGATGGCAATTAAATGGCGAGACAAGAAGGACATGTGTCTCATGAGTACTGTGCACAATACCGCCACTGCCATGGTCCACACAAAAGGTGGGAAAGATTTGCTGAAGCCGCAAGTCGTTATAGACTATAATAATACAATGGGAGGTGTCGACAGAGCCGATCAGGCAATGACATTTTACCCGGCTATGCGCAAACAGCAAAAAAAATATTATAAGAAGATTTTCAGGCATCTTCTGGAACAATGCCTTTGGAATGCATATATCCTGTACAGAGCAAAGAGTGACATGCCTCTTGTTCATTCAGACTTTATCTGGAAGGTGGCTGAGCAGATTTTTGTCAACCTCCAGACGCCATCAGTAGCTGCTAACAGAACTGGACGATGTGCTGTTGCCGTTGTCAACCCAGAACGCCTGACTGGTTGTCATTTTATGGACTGCATACCGCCAACCGCAAAAAAGGCAGCACCTATCAGGATGTGCGTGGTTTGCTGTTCAAAGAGAGATGGCAATGGAAAGAAAGTCTGAAAAGAAACAAGTTAGCATTGTCCAGATTGTGACGTTGGACTTTGTCCATTTCCCTGCTTTAAAATTTATCACACTCAGGATGTTTATTGAATTTTCTTTGTTTGACAAATTTCATTATTTTGAATTACATTATTGAATAAAATTATATTATTTATTAGATTATAATTCATGATTTTGTGTTTCAAATTTATCACATCTGGGATGTCTACTAGAGTCTTGTTTGGTCAGGTTTAAGCAAGTAATTACTAAGAATTGCAGGCCTTTAATACATAACGCCAAATTTCCATGCAAAATAATTGTACCGCTTTTGGTACATAATTCCAGACAGAATCATACCACCAGGGAGGTTAAAAAGATGGTACAATGGATAAAAAGGCATAAAATATAAATTTTGGGGCGCGCCCCTTGCATTTTTAGAAATTTAGAAAAATGTCCCTGGAAGGCAAAAAAGGTATTAAAATGGGCTCAAAAGCCTTCCAAAATGATGAAACAATGAGTGAAATGGAAAATGGACAATGTAAAATTGTTCAAGAGCCACTTCCTGTCTTGGTGACGTCACACTGATGATGTTTTTGACTTTTGGTGGTTTCACTTCCGGTTTAAGAAAACAAGTATTCTCAGATTGTTCTTGGCTTTTTAAAGGCTGAAATCAACTGATATTTCATCCCTCTGGTCATTCTTTCTTAAAAAGATGGCACAATGGATAAAAAGGCATAAAATAAAAATTTGATAAAATGCCCCAGGAAGGCCGAAAAGGTATTAAATGGGCTCAAAAGCCCCCAAAATGATGAAACAATGAGTGAAATGGAAAATTGACAATGAAAAATTGTTTAAGAGCCACTTCCTGTTTTGCTGACGTCACATTGATGAAGTTTTTGTCTTTTGGTGGTTTCACGTCCGGTTTAAGAAAAGGGGTATTTTCATATTGTTCTTGGCTTTTTAAGGCTGAAATCAACTTATATTTAATCCCCCTGGTCATACTTTCTTAAAAAAGATGGCACAATAGGTAAAAATGCATAAAACTGACATTTTGGGGCACGCCCCTTGCATTTTTTTAAATTTTTAAAAAATGTCTCAGGAAGGCAAAAAAGGTATTACAATGAGCTCAAAGGGCCTTTAAAATGATGAAACAATGTGTGAAATGGAAAATTGACCATGAAAATTTGTTTAGGGGTCATATCCTGTTTGGTGACATCACATTGGTGACAATTTTGACCTTTGGGTATTCTCAGATTGTTCTTGGCTTTTTAAGGCTGAAATCAACTCATATTTAATTCCTCTGGTCATTCTTTCTTAAAAAGATGGCACAGTGTGTAAAAAGGCATATTTACTTCCGGTTTAAGAAAATGGGTATTCTCCGATTGTTCTTGGCTTTTTAAAGGCTGAAATCAACTGATATTTCATTCCTCTGGTCATTCTTTCTTAAAAAGATGGCACAGTGGATAAAAAGGCATAAAATAAAAATTTTGGGGCGCGCACCTTGCATTTTTTTAAATTTTGAAAAATGTCCCTGGAAGGCCGAAAAGGTATTAAAATTGGCTCAAAGGCCCTTCAAAATGATGAAACAATGAGTGATATGGAAAATGGACCATGAAAAATTGTTTAAGAGCAGCTTCCTGTTTTGGTGACGTTACATTGATGCTGTTTTTGACTTTTAATGGTTTCACTTCCGGTTTAAGAAAAAGGGAATTCTCAGATTGTTCTTGGCTTTTTAAATGCTGAACTCCACTCATATTTAATCCCTCTGGTCATTCTTTCTTAAAAAGATGGCACAGTGGATGAAAAGGCATAAAATATAGATTTTGGGGCGCACCCCTTGCATTTTTCTAAATTTTAAAAAATGTTCCTGGAAGGCCGAAAAGGTATTAAAATGGGCTCAAATGCCCTTCAAAATGATGAAACAATGAGTGAAATGGAAAATGCACAATGAAAAATTGTTTAAGAGCCACTTCCTGTTTTGGTGACGTCACATTGATGATGTTTTTGACTTTTGGTGGTTTCACTTCTGGTTTAAGAAAATGGGTATTCTCAGAGTTTTTGACTTTCTAAGGCTGAAATCAACTCATATTTAATTACTCTGGTCATTCTTTCTTAAAAAGATGGCAAAATAGGTATAAATGTGTAAAACTTAACCACTTGCTGACCGCCTCCTGTAGATATACGTCGGCAGAATGGCACGGACAGGCACATCAACGTACCTGTACGTCCCCTTTAAGTGCCAGTCCGTGTGGTTGCACGTGCCACTGGCGGCGCGCTCGCGACCCTGCTGCCATCCCTGTAAGCCAGACCGCGGGTCCCGCAGACTCGATCGCCGTGGGGATCCCTGCGATCGTCTCATGGAGGTATAGAGCAGGAAGATGCTTGTGTAAACAAGCATCTCCCTGCTCTGCCTAGTGACAATGACACGGATCTCAGCTCCGTGTACTCGGAGCGGAGATTGGTGTCATGTGACACAGAGCCCAACCCCCCTCAGTTAGAAACACAATGCAGGGAACACTTAACCCCTACAGCGCCACCTAGTGGTTAACCCCTTCACTGCCAGTGTCATTTTCACAGTAACCAGTGCATTTTTATAGCACTGATCGCTGTGAAAATGACAATGGTCCCAAAAATGTGTCAAAAGTGTCCGATATGTCCGCCATAATGTCGCAGTCACAAAAAAAATCAATGATCGCCGCCATTACTAGTAAAAATGTTTTTTTATAAAAATACCATAAAACTAGCCCCTATTTTGTAAACGCTATAACTTTTGCGCAAACCAATCAATAAACGCCGATTGCGATTTTTTTTACCAAAATGATATGGAGAAGAATACCTATCGGCCTAAACTGAGGAAAAAATATGTTTTTTTATATATTTTTTGGGGATATTTATTATAGCAAAAAGTAAAAAATATTGTTTTTTTTTCAAAATTGTCGCTCTATTTTTGTTTATAGCGCAAAAAATAAAAACCGCAGAGGTGATCAAATACCACCAAAAGAAATCTCTACTTGGGGGAAAAAAGGACGTCAATTTTGTTTGGGAGCCATGTCGCACGACCGCGCAATTGTCAGTTAAAGCGACGCAGTGCCGAATCGCAAAAAGGGGCTTAAGTGGTTAAATTTTTGGGTGTGCCCCTTGCATTTTTTGAAATTTTTAAAAATGTCTCAGGAAGGCAAAAAATGTATTAAAATGGGCTCAAAGGCCCCTCAAAATGATGAAACAATGTGTGAAATAGAAATTTGACAATGAAAAATTGTTTAACCACTTAAGGACCGGCGCATGTATATATACGTCGGCAGAATGGCACGGACAGGCACATCAACATACCTGTAAGTCCCTGACTTCCCGTGGGTGGGGGGTCCGATCGGACCCCCCGGGTGCATGCGGCAGTCCGTGATGAGCTGGCGGTCATTGGTTTCTGGCCACCCCCTCGCGATCGCTCCTGGTGAATGAGATGCTTCCCCTGCCTGTGTAATGTAAACACAGGCAGGAGGAAGTGATGTCACTCTCCTCGTGGCGGCCTTTTCGTCCAGTGCAAGGAGAGGAAGACATCTCACAGTAAGTTGCACCAACAGACCACTGACACCAGTACACATAGGCACACAAATCACCCCCCAGTCACCCCCAGATCACCCCCAGTACCCCCAGTCACAGTGTCACCGTTTGCAGTTGTCATTTTTTTTACTGATCACTGCAATCAGTGTCATTTGTGACAGTAAAAAGTGTCAGGGATATTAGTGTTAGGTCCCTTTAGGTCCAGGGTTGCCCCCTAACCCCCCCTGATGGGGTGAGCCTCCTTAGCCCAATAGACTGTACGAGATCTGACCAAGTTGCTTCCTTGTCTCTACGAGCTTGGAGATACCCTGAACAGATTTAACACGTAGGCAAGCAGTGTTCTTTGTTCAGAGTGATCTGATAATAAGTTTAATTCTTAAAGCTTATATGGGAAATTTCAATAACAAGAGGATGTGCAGAAATCAACCTAAACAATATTACATCTTATGTTGAGCGTGAGACTTCTCACAGAGTGTCTCATAAACAAACCTTGTTTATGAGACTCTACACAGAGTGTTCCATAACATTCAGGGAACAGACATGAGATAAGGAGTGTATTAACGTCACTTTGAGGTCTTACATACTCTGCGAGAACTAATAACAATGAAACAAATATCTGTGCAAAGGACAATTTATACCAAGTAAGCTAATCCATCCTAAGATGGATGCTGACTATAAAATGGAGTCACATTGGTTCATATTCCTTCAATCCCCTCTTAATTCATGAAAATTTATTTCTACAGCTTTTGATTATATGGTGACCTAGCTTTTATGTACATATGGGGTATGGGGTAATACACCTAACAATACAGAGAGTTGTAACCCCCCCTTAAATCATATGTGTAATTTCTAATAACTATATGCAGAGTGCTTAAGAACCTATCTGGATGTGCTTATAAGCTTTCATATACATTGCATAAGGCAGTATATCACTAGAGGACTGTTGGGCCCTTTCCACTACGCACATACAACACTTAAAGCATAAGTAGAGTATTACTACAAAGATTAAGATCATTATAATGGTAAGCACGATATCCTTAAACCAAGAGAAAATACCTCCAAATCCAAACCCTCCCTCCCCGAAGGGACTCCATGTTTTGGCAATATTCCTGGCCTCTTGTTGTAGCTTGTCTACCTCCTTTCTATTTTGGGCAATAATGTCATAATAATCAGGGACCTCAATAGATGTATTATGAACCCAAGTGCAACACTCATAGTCCCCTGTAACTTCACACAGGCCTGTAAGTGCAGCACTCATACTTTCAATGGCAAGGTCATGGAGCTCTAATTGCTTCCTGATTGCTCTAGTTTCTATATTTAATTTGGTAATATCATCATTACATTATCAATAATACCTGTATAATTATTGAGCCTTTTCATTAAATATATTCCCTAACCTATACTGGAAGGGAACCAGGCCCAGGCCATATCCTTTTCAACAAACAATTCTCTTTCATTAATATGTTTGAAAGGATACCTGGGGTATAAACTAGCTTTAAGAAGGTGTCCTCCTTTATTATCACCTAATACCCCCATTACTGGGACCAGGGCCGATAAATAACACCATCCCTGGGATTTGAAAGGGATCCGGGGATAACATCCTTGCAACAGATGACAAGGGCTAAAGGCAACCTTTGGAAAATTCTCCTTACCTCGTGAAAGAACGGAGAATGCTATAGTTGACAACAATTGTCCTACTGTAGAGGTGGGTTGGAGCTTAGGAATTCTAGCAACATAGAATTAAAGGGTCTGAGGTATGGAAGAAGGAGCTATACCGTGATGCTGCTGAAAATTTAAGTGCAGCATGTTGGCAAGCTGTAGCACCTCTTGTGGAATTACCTAACTTAAAGCACAAATCTGGGGAGTGGCTTCTACCCATGGCTTGGAACACAAAAGTGTTGTTTGAAAATGTTCTTGTGACATCAGTAAGACAAATAGGTGGGGTACCCTTTTAGAAGAGGAGTAAAGCCTTAAAGGCACCGCCATTAAAGGGACTCTAGTGGTACCCGGGTGGAGTTTACTACATATCCAACATTTGTCATATCCTGATTTCCTAGCATAAGCATATTTAAACTTTAACAATAACATTTTGTCGGTAAAACTTTCACCGATTTTTCTTTTCACTCTAGCATGTCTTTTAGTGTGGCTAGAGTTATGATCCATGTTGGGGGAAACAGTGAAAGTGTGGTCACCCCCAGGAGTGTCCAAAGTTTCTCAGAATCCTGAACAGGAAACAAAATCAATTTGCTGTATTCGCTTTTCGAGGATTTACAACACCTGCTTCACCTCCTTGGTCCGGAACTGAAGCTTTATCTGCGTCTTTGTCTTGCTTCGCACAATCCACCTTGACCTTTTTTACTCGAATGGCATGGATCCAGGCTTGGGAATTCTCCACTAGGATTGCTGTCCGGGTCACCGCGACTACTGTGGTAGGAGGTCCAAAGGGATATTCCTGCTTTTTGGTCCTACTCCTACTTTGTCCTCTACTCGAAAGGGATGTGTTGGTTTCTGTGAAGAAAAAGAAGAGATGTGCGAGCAACATTTCTTTCAACTTGGTCTAAAGTTTCAATTAACTTTCTGACATTTTTCCTCCCTTATCTAATCAAGATCTCCTGCTTCCAAGATAAGGGGTGTTCTTAGCCCAAGGGGTGGGAAAGGGTCTACCCATAAGAATCTCGAATGGAGAGTACCCTGTGGTTTCACCGGGGGTCATTCTGATCTCGGCAAGAACCACTGGTAAAATTTTAATCCCGTTTATGGAAATTTTCCCCTGTGGCTTTCCTAAATGTATCTTTGATGGTTCTATTCATTCTTTCCTTTGACTTTGGGGGTGATAGGGGATGAGAAATTTCCACTGTATTTTAAGTGCTCCCACTAACTCTTCGACAGATTTTTGATGTAAAGGCTGTGAAAGAGTGAAAGGTGTAGTAGGATATGGAAGGTGTCCATGTTTCACTTTGTGTGGTGTGTTTGGGTTATTATGTGATGCACCGTGACACATAAGCTTTAACAAGTTTAGGTAGGCCTAAAATAAAAATAATCTTTCAGTAAAACTTTACATGTGTTCCGCCATCCCCTATGGCCTACCGTGGTATTAGGCCATAAACAAAGATGCACTAGCTGCGGGGACGCATTGCTTCCCCTCTTTGAGGAAAAGTTCATTTATGGTCTTTTCCAAGTCACCCCCCCCCCCCAATCCTTCAAATCTATCTCTGTGGCATGTGTCTGGAGATCTAATAATGTATGATCTAGTAGTGCTATTTCAGGTATTAGTACTAGCATATGGGTATGTGCTAGCTGCTCTAGCAGCTGACTCTGCAAATGCACTCTAATAACAGCAGAATCTACAAAACCCTTGTGTACATCAGGTAAAACAGTGGAAGACATAAATGACCTGGGAGAAGTGTCCCATTGAGCAATGTGTATACAGTCATGTTGTAGTACTACCTCACCCTGTTCTCCTATTTAATCCTAAAAAGGCATTAAAATTATGCTCGGTGTGAATATTTTAAGTAACATTGTGACATTGCGAGTGGTGGGTAAAGTAGTAGGTCTGCCCAGGATAAATGATGTTGCCATCTCGACTACCATCGCACAGGATGCTAATGCTCGGAGGCACATAGGCATGCCTTGAACTCAAACTGGGACCATCTTTGGGAAAAAAACACTACAGGGCGCAGTTCTCCACCATGTTTTTTGGCGAGGACACCTGTCATAGTCTTACAATTGTCCCTTGCAAACAAATAAAACATTATTTTTCCTATCGAGGAGGCCAAGTCTGGGTGCTACAACCACAGCACTTTTCAGATACCTTTACTTGGGCACCCGGATATATCTTGTTATATCTCCAGAAGGGAGATTCAGCCTTTGGCAACACCTTTGGTAACAGGTAAAATAAGAAGTGGTATATTATAAAACCAACTGTGGTGAACCCTGTCTCTATCCCATGTTCGTTTACTAGGGCAGCCATAACTGCTTGTGACTGAAGACACGTTCCATGTGTCAAGCTGGAGGGAATAGGGCTGTGGAGGGGTCAGAATGTCTGGCAGACATAAAAGATCACATTGATTTCAAAGTCTTGTTTCATAAGAAGTTGCCCCCTGTGGACCACTTGTTCTTCTCGTTCTGGGGTCCTTAGTTGAATTATTAATCCCAGCTATACTGGGCCAGAACTAGGTGGAATCTGTGAGTTGCACAGACCCATCAAGTGTCCGAGGCTGTAATGCAGCATCCTTGGCCGCTTGGTCTGCGTCCATATGTGAGTCTCAAATGCTATAATGGCTACCTCAGCAAGAACCTAGAAAGCTGAAAACAGCCAATCAATTTAACCTATTGTTGATTGGTTTACCTGCCGAAGTGAAACAAACTTCTGGCCCTAAAATTAAACCAAAAAGCCTCTATCTATATAAATATATCCAACATCCTGAATAAAGGATCCAATGAATCTGAATACAGAGTATCCTTCTGGGTGTAAACTCAACCTGTCCATTTAACCGGCCTCCAAAGAGTAATTACATACTGTAGCAGGACCGATCTATGTGTAGGTGTGGTCTCGCAGGTGGGCTCGCAATGTGGTCTGGAGCATAATTGCGTAGACAACAAAGGGTACATAACCCTGAGTATATCATCCACCAGGTTAGTCACTGGCCATGAAGGATAAATGAAAAGATGGGCTGTGTCCACAAGGGGATGCCCTCCCCTCGTCCACCAGGATGATATAATGCATTTGCTAAACCATTCACTATGAAGTGAAGTGGGTAGCATCGGATGGTATGGCTGTGGCATGGCACATCAGATACAACTGGTGCTCTAGGTATAACTAAACTGTTAATTTCCCTCAAGTCCTGTATAAAGCGGTAAGCTCCATTAGCTTACTTTACAGGTTTTATAGAGGTGTTGTAGGGTGATCTCTATAGCAGTGTTTCTCAACTCCAGTCCTCAAGGCGCCCCAACAGGTCATGTTTTCAGGCTTACCATTCTTTTGCACAGGTGATTTGATCAGTTTCACTGCCTTAGTATTTACCACAGCTGTTTCATCTGAGGGAAATCCTGAAAACATGACCTGTTGGGGCGCCTTGAAGACTGGAGTTGAGAAACACTGCTCTATAGCATCATGCATCCCCTCATCTAGAAATTTATAAAATATAAATTTTTTGATTATGCCTCAGAACACCGACACTATCAAAACCACCACACTCGCTCACCAATACACAGATTAGGCTGTATACACATTTTAGGCTTAATAAGTGTTTGAAGTGTTATGTTCCTTTAAGATGTGGCCAAATGCCAAACGGCAATATTTTGCACAGAGATACCCTGGTACTTGGGGGTTAATGTGCAAAAATCAATTTTTCTAAATAAACCTTTGGTTAAGAGATATACCTATTTGGCACCCTGCCAATTATTTTTTATTGGACCCCCACCTATGATATTCGTGTATGGGGTGTGCATTGGATGAGTCCTACAACATATATAATGTTTACCTAGCAAATATAAACAATAAACAATAAATGCACAAGTTCCTTTTCTAGTCAAAAGTTAACACTCTTTTTTCCTCTCCACAAGAATGTGAAAGAGAAACTGCGAATTCCTCACAGAGAACCCAGAGGGTAGGGGATTCTGTGGAGGAGCTCCTCTCTACTCACACGTAGTATTAGAAAAATTTACAGGAGATTTTCCTTTTTTTTTATTTAGCCAATGGACTCCAGACACTAATTACTTTCCAATGAAAACGGAATTGAATGAGAAAAATCGTTTCTACATCGTGGCCACTCTTCTGTTCAAAGTGAGTTCTACGTCTTTTTGGTCTGGAGTCCACTGGACTGTATTTACAGTAACCTTAACTGACCCTTACTGTCAGCATTTGTAAGTTTTTACATTAACTTATAGAACACCTGGGTGGTGTAGGATTTTCCTGTACCTTCCCCATAATCACAAATCACAACACAGTGGACAGATGCCGTCTCACCCACGGCTTCTAGACAACTCCACACAAACAAACAGATTATCTTATATTTTGTTACGCGGCAGGGAGGACAGCGACAAAGGTCTGAGTTTTTTCCTCACCCAGAGCTTTTACTACTACTTCTTAGAACAGTTAAACTGCCTAGGTCTAACAAAAATTACAGACTCTACACAAGACGGATCGGTCATTTAGTATTTCCAAAATGCTCAGACCCGCCTCATGTGTCCAGACACCTTTGAACCATGCCCAGTTTCCCCTGTTTTCTATCTGCAGGCTTTGGAGAAGGAAAATATATTTTGAAAAAAACCCAATACTGTTTTATTTCCTCGACTCTCCAAGAGTCTCTATTATTTTATGTGCTTCTAAAGCACCATATATATGAGGTTTCTTAGAACCTTAGACTCCTAGAGTCTTTTACCATGTGCTTCTAAAGCACCATATATATGTGTGTGTGTATATATATATATATGACACACAGACTTGTCTCTGCCCTGACCAGCTTGACTCATCTTATAACAGATGATTTATTCTAAATTTATGTCTTCTACTTCCTTTGTGAAGTCTGTTTCTAAAAAGCATGTGCCCGTAAATACTGTGTGTGTGTGCATGAGGCATAGAAGCAATACATGATGGTTAATATCATGCGTGTTTAACAAGGATCTACCATTCCTATCTATAATTAGCCTCATATCCTCTTGTGTAAAATTTCTGCCCCTACATGCCTTTTTTTAGGTAGGTAAAAAAGTCTCTCCCGGTGCAACAGTGGGTTTGGGACAACCCACTGTTAAGAAAGGGTATTGTTGGTTTGTGTTCCCTGAATAAAAGTGTGTACCTACTTTATCTACCCTATTCTGGAGATCGTAACGACCTTCTGTTTCCCCTTCTCCCCTTATTTTCACTATTTCTAACTGTTTTATGTACTTAGGTGCGGTTGAGGGTGTCATATGTGTGTCAGACCCCCCCTCCGCCCCTCTTTCAGGCTCTGTGTCAGTGCTTATACTTACTAACCCAGGGTCTCTTTCTGCTGCCAGGGGATATGTCTTTACTAGTGTCCTTATTGGCGTCCCCATGGTGATTTTTTGAATATTATCCTGCTGTATTGTGGGAGGCTGGTCTTGAGCTGGGGGTCTACTTGTCACGGGCTGGGTCTGATAAACTGCTGCAGCCAGAAAGTCTATGTCTCCCTTTGAAAACCCTGCTACGGAATGACGGAGTGAACGTCTGAGCGTGTGGGCGGGTTCCTCACACGCGATGCTCTCAGCGTGAGACGCCGCTGCTGCTGCTGCTGCCGCGATGCTTTCAGAGTGGGACGCCAGCTCTGTCACGGATCCGCAGATCTGAGCCACTGAATGAGCAGTGATTGTCCGCTCCTAGCTCGGTCTAGGCTAGGAACAATCTGCTGGACGGCTGTTTTCCTACCATATTTTTCACCATACCACAGCGAGTAGAAATATAGCGGTCACCTGCCACCGATGATGGAGGATGGATGGGGGAAATAGCAGGAGATAACGGAACCTGCACAAGTGACGATTTACGAACCAGAGATATCTCCAACACAAGACGCCAACTTCACAGCCCCGCTGACATCCGGATCACAGATCCACAGACACGTAGACCCGCAGCGGTTTGCGGTGAAGGTAAAATAGCAGGTGGCAGGTGGAAGATTTTGCTATAGACTATGCTTTCCCCCACTCTGGGCTGAACCTATACCTATCCTCCGAAGTATCCCTTGTATACTGTATACAGTATACAAAAGGTATATATATACAAGCCGGAGGAGGAAGGAGAAGAAGATAATAAAGTGGGTTTGGCTTTTCTATTGCTATCTATTGCTATCTATTGCTTTTCTATCCCTGAGGATATTGATACCTCCCCTACTTTTCTAGTGAATAGATAGTAGGGCAGAAATAAAAACAAACATAAAGGCATAAATACTGGGAGCTATAACTCTATCTTTATTAAGTTAGTGAGGAAAAAATAAGATAAAAGAGGACAGCCGCACTCCAATCCAACGTGTGTTTAATGAACAGGCACTACAAAAACCAGCTAGAACAGGATAGCTGATGCGTTTCGCACAAAATCAGTGCTTACTCATAGCTTTATTAAGTTAGTACTGCTATTGGAAAAAGAAGGTGGAGGGTAAAGCAAAAAAAAAAAACCCACACACATAGACTCTATCTTCCTGCTGCTGAAAACAGAAAACTGAACAGTGCTTGAATGGCCCCTGGCAAAACTAGGGGTAAAACACAATCGGTTACCCCATGCTCCTCCCCATTAATAAAAGCAATAAAAGGAACTCTGAAACCAGCAGAAAAATCTCTGCTAAAATCCTCTAAAACCATTGAGGCACAGGCGGAGATCCAGAGTGTAATGGCGGTAGAGCAGCCTACCTTTGTTAAGGACATTATGGAGGCAATAAAAAAAAGCAGCGAGACCCTTACATATAAAATAGATGCCCTAGCTGTAGATGTCAGCATCATGAGGCACGAGTTTGAGAAAATACAGCAAAGAACGGTGGCAATGGAAACTCGAGTCACAAAGATAGAAGAAAAACAAAAAATAGAGAACAGAGAATGGCACATAATGAAAAAACAAATCATAGCACTTCAAGAAAGAGCAATAGACACAGAAAGCCGATTAAGGAGGAATAATGTCTGGATTCTGGGGATACCAGCGCGAGCAGAGGGAGATAACCCAGTAGAGTTTTCGGAAAAACTATTGATAGATATTCTAGGCCTGGTAAAAAGAACTCCAACATTTATAGTAGAGAGAGCCCATAGAATCTCCCTCCGTATTCCCAAACCAGTGGAATTTCCCAGACCCTTCCTACTGCGTCTGCTAAACTTTAGAGACCGAGATAAAATCTTGTCAACAGCCAGGATGAAAGAGGACATACAATATGAAAACGTAAAACTGATGTTTTTCCCAGACTACCCCCCGGAGATACAGGAAAGAAGAAGGGCATATAATGAAGTTCGGAAGAAACTCAGAGAGAAGGGACTGAAATATAGTCTTTTATATCCTAGTAAACTAAGGGTGAATGACGAGATGCGAACACATTTTTTTGAAACACCGGATGCAGTGGCAGAGTGGTTGGATGCTAGATAGCTTTGGCTGTGTGGTTCAATATTTTTCTTCTTTTTTCTTTTTTTTTTTTCTTGCTAAGGATCATTAAAGGTTATACAGATGTATTTTTATATGGAGGGAGGGTTATAAGATTCTCAAGATAAGGCTGAGGGGCCACGTACTCTACATACATTGGAAGTAGTGGAGCAGTTGGAAATTGCTGCTCCCCTTTGACATTTTTTTGTTTCTTGCCAACCCCCTTTTTTTCTCTTTTCATAACCCCCCCCCCCCCCGTTTTTTTTTTTTTTTGGCCAAAGGTGGCGTATTTTTGGGGAGGGAGGGGGAAGGGGAAGAAACAGGAAAAGGAAAAAGGAAAGATTTTTTTTGCTATAAGTTTAGATTTTTTTTTCTCTCCCTCTCCCTTAAGGGATTATTTGGGGAATATTTTATTTTGGGAGTATAGGGAGAACTGGGAAGAAGGGATAAATAACTTAAATATATTAGAGGAATTAAACACAATAAGAAATATGTAATAAGAATAAGTTGGTGAATGTACACAGATGCAGGGAGGGAGGGAAGAGATAGAATAGCGTCATTGAGCGCCAGAATTAATTTTTTCTTTTTTTTTTTACACAAGAGCGATTTATTACACACTATTGAACACGGTTTAATAAAAAAGGTGGAGTGGAGGGTGGGGGCTGGGTGGAGGGGGAAGGGGAGGGAAGAGGGGAAAAGGGGGGAGGGGGAAGAAAAAGAGAGGAAAGGAGCCCTTTTTTTTGTACCCTCTCTATATAGAGATATTTGAGAGAAAGGAGATGGGAAGAAATTTTTATGGTAAATGATGACAAATATAACTTGAAATTGAAAAGGAATGTTGAAAACGAAAATACCTTATTATATCAATAAGGTGCCCTTCCCTGGCTATGTTTTTTGGAGATGGGTGCTAGATATATATATATATATATTGTGAGGGGGTTAACTCGGTAGCGGGTGTGTGTGACCCCCTGGTTGGGCTCCCCACACAAAAACAGGGCCAGCAGACGGAGGTTGTGGTTTTCAAAATCAAAAGGTGCGGTTTATTTCTCTATGTACAGTGACAAAAACACAGCAAAGCCAAAAAGAAACAAACAAAATAAATCCTGGTCAGTTTGACCTCTGACTAAACATGCAGGTTTCCTAAACTAACAACTGGGATCAGCCTGGTGCTGTCCTAGTCCCTAAGTCCCTGGTTTAGTAAAAGTCCAAACAAATAGCCACACAGGCTTTGCCTCACCGCACAGGGGTTCACTCTCCCTAGACAGTCCACACAGGTCTGGTTCCAGGCATGAGCTAACATCTAATGAAGCTGGGAGTTCTTATAGAGGCCTAAATGAGCTGACAAGCTTCAGCTGGTCTCATCAACTCCCTGTCTCACGACGCCCAGCACTCTCCCTAGAGGTATGAGTCATTCATGAGCCCACTAGCCTCAGCTGGGCTTCATCAACTCCCTAGTTGTATAAGTCGGCATAAAGCCTGAATCTGGGAGAAATATATCTACCCCCCTGGATGCAACCAGGTGACTTTACCTTCCTGCTGTCACATACCCCCCCCTCTTGTTTTAACCTTGGGGTTGGAACACCAGCAATCAGGCATTCATGTACTCGAGACAAAGCATCCACATTCCCCATTTGAACGCCAGGGCGATGCTTTACTGTGAAGTTGAATTCCTGTAGGGCCAGGAACCACCTATTCACTCTTCTATTTGTCTCCTTGTTTTGAGCCATCCACTTTAACGGAGCGTGATCCGTAACCATGTCAAAGTGCCTACCTAGCAGATAGTACCGAAGGGAATCTAGAGCCCACTTCACCGCTAAACACTCCTTTTCAACCGTGGCGTAATTTACCTCATGGGACTTCAACTTCCTGCTGAGGTAAATGACTGGGTGCTCTTCCCCGTTCCAGACCTGGGACAATACTGCTCCTAACCCCACATCTGACGCATCACTTTGTACGACAAAGTCTTTAGAGAAGTCGGGTGAGTACAACACTGGCTGGCTACATAAGGCTTGTTTCAAGAATTGGAATGCTGCCTCAGCCTCGGGGGTCCATTTAATCATGACCGACCCTTTCCCTTTCGTCAGGTTGGTTAGGGGCACAGCCTTAGAAGCAAAGTGGGGAATGAAGCGCCGATAATAACCCGCGATTCCCAGAAAGGCTCGTACCTGCTTCTTGCTGTTGGGACGTGGCCAACTCTGGATGGCCTCGACTTTGTTGAGTTGGGGTTTTATTACTCCCCTGCCAATGGTGTACCCAAGATATTTGGCCTCCTCCTGCCCAATGGTACACTTCTTGGGGTTAGCCGTAAACCCCGCTTCCCGGATAGAGTCTAGGACTGCTTGCACTTTTGGCAGATGTGATGCCCAATCTGTGCTATGGACAATTACGTCATCCAGGTAAGCCGCAGCATACTTCCGATGGGGCCTCAGTATCTGGTCCATTTTCCGCTGGAATGTGGCCGGCGCATTCTGTAACCCGAACGGCATTCTCTTATATTGGAACGCCCCGTCTGGGGTTACAAATGCGGTTTTCTCTTTGGCCGACTTGGCCAGGGGAATTTGCCAATACCCTTTTGTGAGGTCAAGAGTCGTCATGTATCGGGCTGTTCCCAGCCGGTCGATCAACTCATCTATACGTGGCATGGGGTAGGTGTCAAATTTTGTAACTTTGTTCAACTGACGAAAATCGTTACAAAATCGCCAGCTCCCATCCGGTTTAGGCACCAACACAATGGGACTAGACCAATCACTTTGGGACTCCTCTATCACCCCTAAGTTCAGAATTTTCTGTACTTCCTCCCGTATTGCCTCCCGTCGGGCCTCTGGGATCCGATAGGGTTTTAACTTCACCCTTTCACCGGGCGGGGTAATAATATCATGCTCTACCCCAGATGTTTGTCCCGGCAGCTCAGAGAACACCTCCTTGTTGCGAAGCACAAACTCCTTAACCTCCTGTTGTTGGGGTTGTGACAAGGTGGCTGCTATTCCAACCTCCGGAATCACGCAACCAGTTTGAGCTGGTGACCAAGTTTCTGCGACTAGGGATTCTCTATCCCTCCAGGCTTTCAACAGATTAACGTGATATATCTGTTCGGGCTTTCGCCTTCCTGGTTGTCTGACCTTGTAATTCACTTCGCTCACTTTTTCCATTATCTCGTAGGGGCCTTGCCATTTGGCAAGGAATTTACTTTCAACCGTAGGGACAAGTACCAATATCCTATCCCCCGGGGAAAAGGTACGGGTCTTTGCTCCACGGTTGTACACTCTCTGCTGTGCCAACTGCGCTTGGGCCAAATGTTCCTTCACGATGGGCATTACCTGTGCAATTCGATCTTGCATCAGGGCGACATGCTCAATCACACTCCTGTGGGGAGAACTCTCACTTTCCCAAGTTTCCTTGGCAATATCCAACAGCCCTCTTGGGTGTCTCCCATACAGTAACTCAAAGGGGGAGAATCCTGTAGAGGATTGGGGCACCTCCCTAATAGCAAACATCAAATAAGGAAGTAGACAGTCCCAATCCTTTCCATCTCTATCCACCACTTTCTTCAACATTTGTTTTAGGGTTTTGTTGAATCTTTCAACCAGCCCATCGGTTTGGGGGTGATACACAGATGTACGCAATTGCGTCACTTTGAGCAATTTACACAGCTCTTTCATAACCCGGGACATAAAGGGTGTACCTTGGTCCGTAAGCAGTTCTTTACAAATACCCACCCGGCTAAAAACAAGAGATAGCTCTTTGGCTATGGTTTTGGCCGAGGTATTTCTGAGAGGGATCGCTTCTGGATAACGGGTGGCATAGTCCATTATAACCAATATGTACTGGTGCCCCCTAGCGGACTTGATTATAGGACCTACCAAATCCATTGCGATTCTCTCAAACGGGACCTCAATGATGGGTAGAGGGACCAGCGGGCTACGGAAATGTGGCATCGGGGCCGACCTCTGACACACAGGGCAGGAGGAACAATAATTTTCTATGTCCTTCATCACCCCAGGCCAATAGAATCTCTGTAATACCCTCTCTCGGGTTTTCTCTGTCCCCAGATGACCTCCAAGAATGTGCCCATGGGCCAACTCCAACACCAACTTCCTGTAAGGTTTGGGCACCACCAGCTGCTCAACGGTTTCTTCTGCCCTTTTTGCCACCCGATACAGTAGGTCCTTCTCTACGCTGAAGTATGGGTAAGTGCAGGTATTATCTGGGTTCACTAACTCGCCATCTATTTCCACTACGTTTTCCCGTGCCTTTATTAGGGCGGGGTCTTTTAACTGTTCTGTGGCAAAATTTTCCCTGTGAACCTCCAGATCAGAAAACTCCACAGACGGTAGGTTTTCGTCTGAGGAGGTGGGCTCCTCTCCAGTTTCTTGAGTCTCCCCTGCAAATACTGACAAGGGAAATTCTGGAGAGTCCTCACCACTCTCAGAGGAGTTCTGGCTATCACATTCCTGGTACATAGGGGCACCAGTGGGGGGCTCAGGATCATCCCACAGTTCCCAGAACTTCGGAAAATCCCTTCCCACAATGGCGTCATGCGGTAACTGAGATACTAAGCCCACTGGATGAGAGAGGGTACCTTTGGGGGTCTCGAAACACACTGTAGTCACTGGATACTCTCGGGTGTCCCCATGCACACAAATCAACAGCTACCTTGCTATTCCCAGAGGCCTCTGTTTTAACTAATTCAGCCTTTATCAGGGTCACAAGGCTACCTGAATCCAGTAATACCACAACATTTCTACCATTAATACACATTTTGCATAAATGTTTCTCAGTTCCTCGAATGGCAGTGCATGCGACTGTCGCACACAGCGACTGACGTCTGCCCGTCAGAAAGTCACACTGCATGGGTTCCTCCACAACCGGGCAATTGGCTGCAATATGTCCCGCTTGCCGGCAGCGGTAGCAAACGATCCTTCTTGCGGCCTCTTGAGCCGCTGATTTCCCAGGCTGTTCTCGCCAAACTTGGGGTAGAGCTCCCACCCTCTCACTCTCTCCACCCTCACCCCTTGGAATCCTCTTATCCGCCCCTGGGGATGGTCTGGTCTTAGGGTGGAAAGTCCGAGTGTCTCTGGAAGAGGCCGTCAGGTTCTCTGTAGCCAAGTATTTCTCTACACGATCCACAAGACCACCGGCCGTCTCTGGGTCTCCATGGCTTACCCACTTTTGGATGGCAGTAGGAAGAGCTCTCAAAAACCGATCCATTACAACACGTTCCACAATCTCTGGTGCGGACAAAGTCTCTGGCTGTAGCCACTTCCTGCTCAGGTGAATGAGATCATACATTTGAGACCTGGGGGGTTTTCCAAGCTGGAAAGTCCAATTATGCACACGCTGAGCCCGGACAGCCAGGGTGACACCCAGCCTTGCCAATATTTCAGCTTTTAGCATCACATAGTCTTTTGCTTGGTCAGGCTCTAGGTCATAGTAAGCCTTCTGCGATTCACCAGTTAACAGAGGAGCCACCAGTCCAGCCCACTGCTCCTCAGGCCACTTTTCTCTTTCAGCAGTCCTTTCAAATGTGGTCAAAAATACCTCTGGATCATCCTCTCCAGTCATTTTTGTCAATAAACGACTCACCCCAAAGGACGCGGTATTAGTGGGACGGCTTTCCTCACTGGTCTGCGGACGTTGCTGCATTACTGCTTCCACTTGTTGTAGTCTCTGCTCTTGCTTCTGTAACAGGTCTATGAAGCGGGCCTCAGATTGCTGCTGGGCTTGTTGATGAGCTTGCTGCTGGGCTGCAAGGCTCCTTTGCAAACCTGCATTTGTCTGCTGTTGATTGGCATTTGCTAGAGCCAGCTGTTTCAGTATCTCCTCCATGCTGGCTTAAAAAAACTGCCACTGGTTCTCCACCAACTGTGAGGGGGTTAACTCGGTAGCGGGTGTGTGTGACCCCCTGGTTGGGCTCCCCACACAAAAACAGGGCCAGCAGACGGAGGTTGTGGTTTTCAAAATCAAAAGGTGCGGTTTATTTCTCTATGTACAGTGACAAAAACACAGCAAAGCCAAAAAGAAACAAACAAAATAAATCCTGGTCAGTTTGACCTCTGACTAAACATGCAGGTTTCCTAAACTAACAACTGGGATCAGCCTGGTGCTGTCCTAGTCCCTAAGTCCCTGGTTTAGTAAAAGTCCAAACAAATAGCCACACAGGCTTTGCCTCACCGCACAGGGGTTCACTCTCCCTAGACAGTCCACACAGGTCTGGTTCCAGGCATGAGCTAACATCTAATGAAGCTGGGAGTTCTTATAGAGGCCTAAATGAGCTGACAAGCTTCAGCTGGTCTCATCAACTCCCTGTCTCACGACGCCCAGCACTCTCCCTAGAGGTATGAGTCATTCATGAGCCCACTAGCCTCAGCTGGGCTTCATCAACTCCCTAGTTGTATAAGTCGGCATAAAGCCTGAATCTGGGAGAAATATATCTACCCCCCTGGATGCAACCAGGTGACTTTACCTTCCTGCTGTCACAATATATATATATATATATATATATATATTGTGAGGGGGTTAGCTCGGCAGCGGGTGTGTGTGACCCCCGAGATGGGCTCCCCACACAAAAACAGGCCCAGCAAACGGAGGTTGTGGTTTTCAAAATCAAAAAGGTGCAGTTTATTTTCTATTTACAGTGACAAAACACAGCAAAGCAAAAGAAACATAAACAAAATAAATCCTGGTCAACTTGACCTCTGACTAAACATACAGGTTTCCTAACTAACAACTGGGATCAGCCTGGTGCTGTCCTAGTCCCTAAGTCCCTGGTTTAGTCAATGTCCAAACAAATAGCCACACAGGCTTTGTCTCACCGCACAGGGGTTCACTCTCCCTAGACAGTCCACACAGGTCTGGGTCCAGGCATGAGCAAACACCTAATGAATCTGGGAGTTCTTATAGAGGCCTTAAACGAACTGACAGGCTTCAGCTGGTCTCATCAACTCCCTGCCTGCACGACGCCCAGCCCTCTCCCTAGAGGTATGAGTCATCCATGAGCCCACTAGCCTCAGCTGGGCTTCATCAACTCCCTCCCTAGTGGTATAAGTCGGCATAAAGCCAGAATCTGGGAGAAATATATCTACCCCCCTGGATGCAACCAGGTGACTTTACCTTCCTGCTGTCACATACCCCCCCCCCTCTTGTTTTAACCTCGGGGTTGGAACACCAGCAATCAGGCATTCATGTACTCGAGACAAAGCATCCACATTCCCCATTTGAACGCCAGGGCGATGCTTTACTGTGAAGTTGAATTCCTGGAGGGCCAGGAACCACCTATTCACTCTTCTATTTGTTTCCTTGTTTTGAGCCATCCACTTTAACGGAGCGTGATCCGTAACCATGTCAAAGTGCCTACCTAGCAGGTAGTACCGAAGGGAATCTAGAGCCCACTTCACCGCTAAACACTCCTTTTCAACCGTGGCGTAATTTACCTCATGGGACTTCAACTTCCTGCTGAGGTAAATGACTGGGTGCTCTTCCCCGTTCCAGACCTGGGACAATACTGCTCCTAACCCCACATCTGACGCATCACTTTGTACGACAAAGTCTTTAGAGAAGTCGGGTGAGTACAACACTGGCTGGCTACATAAGGCTTGTTTCAAGAATTGGAATGCTGCCTCAGCCTCGGGGGTCCATTTAATCATGACCGACCCTTTCCCCTTCGTCAGGTTGGTTAGGGGCACAGCCTTAGAAGCAAAGTGGGGAATGAATCGCCGATAATACCCAGCGATTCCCAGAAAGGCTCGTACCTGCTTCTTGCTGTTGGGACGTGGCCAACTCTGGATGGCCTCGACTTTGTTGAGTTGGGGTTTTATTACTCCCCTCCCAATGGTGTACCCAAGATATTTGGCCTCCTCCTGCCCAATGGTACACTTCTTGGGGTTAGCCGTAAACCCCGCTTCCCGAACAGAGTCCAGGACTGCTTGCACTTTTGGCAGATGTGAGGCCCAATCTGTGCTATGGACAATTATGTCATCCAGGTAAGCCGCAGCATACTTCCGATGGGGCCTCAGCATCTGGTCCATTTTCCGCTGGAATGTGGCCGGCGCATTCTGTAACCCGAACGGCATTCTTTTATATTGGAACGCCCCGTCTGGGGTTACAAATGCGGTTTTCTCTTTGGCCGACTTGGCCAGGGGGATTTGCCAATACCCTTTTGTGAGGTCAAGAGTCGTCATGTATCGGGCTGTTCCCAGCCGGTCGATCAACTCATCTATACGTGGCATGGGGTAGGTGTCAAATTTTGTAACTTTGTTCAACTGACGAAAATCGTTACAAAATCGCCAGCTCCCATCCGGTTTAGGCACCAACACAATGGGACTAGACCAATCACTTTGGGACTCCTCTATCACCCCTAAGTTCAGCATTTTCTGTACTTCCTCCCGTATTGCCTCCCGTCGGGCCTCTGGGATCCGATAGGGTTTTAACTTCACCCTTTCACCGGGCGGGGTAATGATGTCATGCTCTACCCCAGATGTTTGTCCCGGCAGCTCAGAGAATACCTCCTTGTTGCGAAGCACAAACTCCTTAACCTCCTGTTGTTGGGGTTGTGACAAGGTGGCTGCTATTCCAACCTCAGGAATCACGCAACCAGTTTGAGCTGGTGACCAAGTGTCTGCGACTAGGGACTCTCTATCCCTCCAGGCTTTCAACAGATTAACGTGATAGATCTGTTCGGGCTTTCGCCTTCCTGGTTGTCTGACCTTGTAATTCACTTCGCTCACTTTTTCCATTATCTCGTAGGGGCCTTGCCATT
The DNA here is from genome assembly GCA_029206835.1 of Rana muscosa. Lineage (NCBI taxonomy): Eukaryota > Metazoa > Chordata > Amphibia > Anura > Ranidae > Rana > Rana muscosa. The sequence goes on along the minus strand of CM055117.1, from coordinate 348,079,749 downwards.
TGGCAAGGAATTTACTTTCAACCGTAGGGACAAGTACCAGTATCCTATCCCCCGGGGAAAAGGTACGGGTCTTGGCTCCACGGTTGTACACTCTCTGCTGTGCTAACTGCGCTTGGGCCAAATGTTCCTTCACGATGGGCATTACCTGTGCAATTCGGTCTTGCATCAGGGCGACATGCTCAATCACACTCCTGTGGGGAGAACTCTCACTTTCCCAAGTTTCCTTGGCAATATCCAACAGCCCTCTTGGGTGTCTCCCATACAGTAACTCAAAGGGGGAGAATCCCGTAGAGGATTGGGGCACCTCCCTAATAGCAAACATCAGATAAGGAAGTAGACAGTCCCAATCCTTTCCATCTCTATCCACCACTTTCTTCAACATTTGTTTTAGGGTTTTGTTGAACCTTTCAACCAGCCCATCGGTTTGGGGGTGATACACAGATGTACGTAATTGCGTCACTTTGAACAATTTACACAGCTCCTTCATAACCCGGGACATAAAGGGTGTACCTTGGTCCGTAAGCAGTTCTTTACAAATACCCACCCGGCTAAACACAAGAGATAGCTCTTTGGCTATGGTTTTGGCCGAGGTATTTCGGAGAGGGATCGCTTCTGGATAACGGGTGGCATAGTCCATTATAACTAATATGTACTGGTGCCCCCTAGCGGACTTGATTATAGGACCTACCAAATCCATGGCGATCCTCTCAAACGGGACCTCAATGATGGGTAGAGGGACCAGCGGGCTACGGAAATGTGGCATCGGGGCCGACCTCTGACACACAGGGCAGGAGGAACAATAATTTTCTATATCCTTCATCACCCCCGGCCAATAGAATCTCTGTAATACCCTCTCTCGGGTTTTCTCTGTCCCCAGATGACCTCCAAGAATGTGCCCATGGGCCAACTCCAACACCAACTTCCTGTAAGGTTTGGGCACCACAAGCTGCTCAACGGTTTCTTCTGCCCTTTTTGCCACCCGATACAGTAGGTCCTTCTCTACGCTGAAGTATGGGTAAGTGCAGGTATTATCTGGGTTCACTAACTCGCCATCTATTTTCACTACGTTTTCCCGTGCCTTTATTAGGGCGGGGTCTTTCAACTGTTCTGTGGCAAAGTTTTCCCTGTGAACCTCAAGATCAGAAAACTCCACAGACGGTAGGTTTTCGTCTGAGGAGGTGGGCTCCTCTCCAGTTTCTTGAGTCTCCCCTGCCAATACTGATAAGGGAAATTCCGGAGAGTCCTCACCACTCTCAGGGGAGTTCTGGCTATCACATTCCTGGTACATAGGGGCACCAGTGGGGGGCTCAGGATCATCCCACAGTTCCCAGAACTTCGGAAAATCCCTTCCCACAATGGCGTCATGCGGTAACTGAGATACTAAGCCCACTGGATGAGAGAGGGTACCTTTGGGGGTCTCGAAACGCACTGTAGTCACTGGATACTCTCGGGTGTCCCCATGCACACAAATAACAGCTACCTTGCTATTCCCAGAGACCTCTGTTTTAACTAACTCAGCCTTTATCAGGGTCACAAGGCTACCTGAATCCAGCAATACCACAACATTTCTACCATTAACACACATTTTGCATAAATGTTTCTCAGTTCCTCGAATGGCAGTGCATGCGACTGTCGCACACAGCGACTGACGTCTGCCCGTCAGAAAGTCACACTGCATGGGTTCCTCCACAACCGGGCAATTGGCTGCAATATGTCCCGCTTGCCGGCAGCGGTAGCAAACGATCCTTCTTGCGGCCTCTTGAGCCGCTGATTTCCCAGGCTGTTCTCGCCAAACTTGGGGTAGAGCTCCCACCCTCTCACTCTCTCCACCCTCACCCCTTGGAATCCTCTTATCCGCCCCTGGGGATGGTCTGGTCTTAGGGTGGAAAGTCCGAGTGTCTCTGGAAGAGGCCGTCAGGTTCTCTGTAGCCAAGTATTTCTCCACACGATGCACAAGACCATCGGCCGTCTCTGGGTCTCCATGGCTTACCCACTTTTGGATGGCAGTAGGAAGAGCTCTCAAAAACCGATCCATTACAACACGTTCCCACGATCTTTGGTGCGGACAAAGTCTCTGGCTGTAGCCACTTTCTGCTCAGGTGAATGAGATCATACATTTGAGACCTGGGGGGTTTTCCAAGCTGGAAAGTCCAGTTATGCACACGCTGAGCCCGGACAGCCTGGGTGACACCCAGCCTTGCCAATATTTCAGCTTTTAGCATCACATAGTCTTTTGCTTGGTTAGGCTCTAGGTCATAGTAAGCTTTCTGCGATTCACCAGTTAACAGAGGAGCCACCAGTCCAGCCCACTGCTCCTCAGGCCACTTTTCTCTTTCAGCGGTCCTTTCAAATGTGGTCAAAAATACCTCTGGATCATCCTCTCCAGTCATTTTTGTCAATAAACGACTCACCCCAAAGGACGCGGTATTAGTGGGACGGCTTTCCTCACTGGTCTGCGGACGTTGCTGCATTGCTGCTTCCATCTGTTGTTGTAGTCTCTGCTCTTGCTTCTGCAACAGGTCTATGAAGCGGGCCTCAGATTGCTGCTGGGCTTGTTGCTGAGCCTCCAGACTCTGTTGCAAAGTTGCGTTTGTCTGCTGCTGGGCTGCAAGGCTCTGTTGATGAGCTTGCTGCTGGGCTGCGAAGTTCTGTTGTTGAGCTGCAAGGCTCTTTTGCAAACCTGCATTTGTCTGCTGTTGATTGGCATTTGCTAGAGCCAGCTGCTTCAGTATCTCCTCCATGCTGGCTTAAAAAAAAACTGCCCGCATTCTCCACCAACTGTGAGGGGGTTAGCTCGGCAGCGGGTGTGTGTGTGACCCCCGAGATGGGCTCCCCACACAAAAACAGGCCCAGCAAACGGAGGTTGTGGTTTTCAAAATCAAAAAGGTGCGGTTTATTTTCTATTTACAGTGACAAAACACAGCAAAGCAAAAGAAACATAAACAAAATAAATCCTGGTCAACTTGACCTCTGACTAAACATACAGGTTTCCTAACTAACAACTGGGATCAGCCTGGTGCTGTCCTAGTCCCTAAGTCCCTGGTTTAGTCAATGTCCAAACAAATAGCCACACAGGCTTTGTCTCACCGCACAGGGGTTCACTCTCCCTAGACAGTCCACACAGGTCTGGGTCCAGGCATGAGCAAACACCTAATGAATCTGGGAGTTCTTATAGAGGCCTTAAACGAACTGACAGGCTTCAGCTGGTCTCATCAACTCCCTGCCTGCCTGCACGACGCCCAGCCCTCTCCCTAGAGGTATGAGTCATCCATGAGCCCACTAGCCTCAGCTGGGCTTCATCAACTCCCTCCCTAGTGGTATAAGTCGGCATAAAGCCTGAATCTGGGAGAAATATATCTACCCCCCTGGATGCAACCAGGTGACTTTACCTTCCTGCTGTCACAATATATATATATATTGGGGGGGGAGAGGGGTTTGAAGAGATTAAAGAGGGGCATATATGGTAAATGCAACCTGAACAGTAGCATTTTGTATGTATTTATCCCTTTATGGAAAAAATGTGTGTAGGGGAAAGTGATCTATAGGAGTAATATTCTCCTTTTTTTGTGTTTTTGTCTCTATATCCCTGTATACATCCCTCTATGGAGAAATGTTTCTTTAGGTAAACATACTATACTATACTGAGTGTTGAACCCGCCACACGTTTGTATGAAAGGTAACTGTACTTATTTTTTTTTTATTTTTTTTATTTTTGGGAGGGTTGAGTTTGGGAAATGTTGGGTATTGACCATGGAATAGATACCATGGTCGGTAAAAAAGGGACTAGTCAAAATGCCTCTCCACTCTTGTCCAGGTATGAATGGAACTATGGATCAAAGGAGGAGGTGGAGAGGGATAGGGTGGGAAGGGAGGAGGGAGAGAAAGATAGAGTAAGAATGAAATGTATAAATGCCCAGAAGTGTAGTCTAAAATCTCAGAAAACGTTCCATCCCCAAAATAGAAGGTGTAGGAGGAAGCCCCCTAGGTTATAAATACAATGCCAGGCAAAGAAAGTAACAACAATAGCTACTCCGTAATATCATGGAATGTCAGAGGATTGAACTCTGGGTTCAAGCGAGCTCTGATATTCCAATATATAAGAAAATACAGTCCGCAACTAATTATATTACAGGAGACACATTTAATGGGAAAAAAAACAACAACGTTAAAAAAAGCCTGGATACAAAAGGAATATCATGTCACCTATTCATCTTATGCCAGAGGGGTATCAGTGTTAGTTAATAAATCCTTTCCTGGAAAGGTGGAAAAAGCCTAAATAGATCCACAGGAAAAATATGTGATCTTAGTATATAGGATCGGGCAACAAAGATGCATTATGGTGGCAATATATATTCCTCCTTTTACGGTTGAAATCTTAAACGAGGTAATGGAAAAAATGATTCAATATCTTCCAGCAAAACTGATGCTCATTGGAGATTTCAATTCAGTGATGTCCGCTGAATTGGACAGACTGAAACCCTCAAAGAACCACTCAGCTGATTTATATAATTGGGCACAAGTGACGGGGGTAATAGAAATATGGAGATGGAAAAATCCAGAAAAAAGAAGGTACTCCTGTTATTCTACATCTTATAAAACAGCATCTAGAATAGATCTGGCATTTGCGGACTCTGCAAGTACTTACCTAGTGGCCTGTCAGACCATGCCCCCCTGCGGGTGTTAATACGCATCCCCTCATTTAGGGACACAGCAATGTGGAGGTTGCCCCCACAATGGGTGACATACCCAGAGATATCAGAAAAGATGATAACCATAATAAAGGAATATTGGGAAGATAATGAGGGATCGTCCTCAGTGGATATAGTATGGGATGCGTTCAAGGCATGTCTACGAGGACAATATATCTCAAATATTGCAGCAGTAAACAAAAAACAGAAGGCCAAGATACAGGAGCTACAAATACAGGTAGAAAGTAGTAAGGAAAAATATAGTCAAGACCCAAGTAACTCTAATTTTGATTTAACGATGGCCATGCAAAGAGAATTACAACTACATATGGAGGAGATAACAAGGTTAGAACTATACAAAAAGAGGCAAAATATTTTTGAACTAGGGGACAAAATGGGAGGTTCTTGGCGAGACTGGCACAACAGGAATACCAACCTACAATCATAGCAGAAATAGAAACGTCAGAGGGAATAAAGGTAAAAGAACCAGATGAGATTTTGAGGGCCTTTGGGAGTATTATGCACGATTATATGCCTCTTCTCTCCCCTCCGGTCTCTTCCCGGGGGCCATGTCGGACTTATTGGACCGGGTGGCCCTCGGGTGGTTATCGGATAGGGAGAGGGAGGCATTGGTGGACCCAATTACAAGTGAAGAAATAATAAAGGCCATAAATACATTTTCAGGAGAAAAAACACCAGGCCCAGATGGAATTCCTGTTGAATTCTATAAAAAATATAAAGATTTATTAGCTCCAAAATTAGAAAAGGTATATTCAGAGGGATTGCTGAAAGGGATATTGCCAGACTCAATGAAAAAGGCACATATAACCCTAATATATAAAGAGGGTAAAGATTGAAAACTGTGCCCTTCATATAGGCCAATAGCATTACTGAATATAGATTTCAAAATATTAACAAAAATATTACCATCTAGACTTAAGCCTTTATTAAAATCCATTATAGACTTAGATCAGACGGGATTCATGCCACAGAGAACGACAGATGTAAATCTGCGTAGATTATTCACGAACATACATGCACATCATAACTGTGAAGGATCTAGGACGCTAGCATCCCTGGATATAGAAAAGGCTTTTGATACTATAGAATGCCCTTTTTATGGGAAGTACTTAGAAGAATGGGGTTTCCTCTAAAATTTATTAATTGGGTTCACACAATATATAGAGAGCCTATGTCAGCGGTTAAACTTGGAGGAAAGCTGTCATCCTTCTTTCAGCTATACAGAGGTACAAGACAGGGCTGCCCTCTCTCTCCAGCACTTTTCGCGGTGGCAATAGAGCCGGTGGCAGAGGCTCTGAGGATGTTTCAAGAGATTCAGGGACTTCGAATAGGAGGGCTGGAGGAGAGGGTAGCTCTGTACGCAGATGATATGCTGTTATTTCTGAGAGATGCGGGTCCATCATTGAATGGGGCATTGGAGTTATTAAATACTTATTCACTGTACACAGGACTTAAAGTAAACTGGGGTAAATCATTGTTATTTGCTATAGATCAAGGAGCACAGGATACAGCGAAATGGGTAACAGAATTTAAATATTTGGGCATAGTGATATCGCGACAAGCTGAAAGATTTAAAACGTTGAATCTAGATCCAGTACTACAGGAAAATAAGAAAAAATTAAAAATATGGGTAAAGCTTCCCCTGTCCTTATTAGGACGTATAAATCTGATAAAGATGAAGATTCTCCCTCAGCTGTTATATTTGTTTAGAAATTCACCACAATGGTTACCAAAAAGTTTTTTTACACAGCTACATAGTATGTTTTCTTCATTTATATAGCAAAATAAACTGGATAGAATAAAATTAGATACACTTATGCGCCCGGTATCACAGGGGGGACTGGCCTTTCCGGACTTATACAGGTATTACCTAGCAGCACAGTTGGTAACAGTGGGAAGGTGGTTGAATCCTGATAGGTATGATCCCGCTACAATGGTGGAGGCTGCAGTGGTCCAGTCTCTTGAGGCACTGCAGGCACTACCATTTCGCGGGTTGAAAAATAGTCGAGATTTGACCCCACCAATAATAACGACAGTAAAAGCATGGAAAGCTGGTATGATAAGAGAGAGCAATCCAAAAACAGAGATCTCTCCAAATACTCCATTATGGAGAAATCCTGAGCTTAGACATTTGGCTTCTATTCCGGATCCTAGAGCATGGACAAAATTTGAAATTAAAAAGATGTCGCAAGTAATACACGAGGGAAAAATATCTTCATTTACAGATATGAGAAAGAACTGGAAAATCCCCGAGAGCTATCTCTTTAGATATATACAGCTAGTCCATGCGTTGTCAGCCCAGTTTCCACAGGGTATCCCTCAGTTAATAGAAACAGGCCTAGAGAAAATGGTGAGAAAGAGAAGAGAAAAGGGGATGATCTCAATTCTATATAATCATTTATTCAAGATAAAATTATCAGATATGAACAAATTGTGGGAATGTTAGTTAAGAGACATTCCAAGACTATCAACAGAAAATTGGGGAAAGATATATACATTTCCATTCCAGATCTTAATTTCACTTAGAGATAAACTAATTCAATTTAAGATAACACATAGAAGCTATTTTACACCGTATAAACTATCTAAAATATCAACATCCAATTCTCAAAACTGTTGGAGATGTGAAGGTACACCTGGAAATTTTATCCATATCTTCTGGACTTGTCCGAAGATAAGGGTATTCTGGAGAAAGATTCTGAGAATAATTGATAAAGTGACATCAGTTCAGCTCAACCTAGAGGCAGAGATCTGCCTACTAGGATTAGTTGAGGAAAATATGCTCTCTATAGAAAGAAGAACACAACTTGGCCTTCTTCTCTTTTATGCACGGAAGGCAATAGTGCTGAACTGGAAGAAGGCCGAAACTCCTCCATTGGCACAATGGAAAAATCTAGTAAATAGTAATCTGATACTGTATAAGAAGACATACTGCAATAGAGGAAAGGAGGAGAAATATGGGAAAGTCTGGGCAAATTGGATAGAGAGTACTATAACAGCTGCAGGGGAGGGGGATGGGGAATTGGGATAGAACTACACCAATGGAGGAAAAAGGTTAAGGAACACACAAACCTATTTTTGTGAATGTTAGGATGGATGAGATAAACTTTTGCTGTTTTTTTTTTTTTTTGTGTGGGTCAAATGTAGGATGTAAAATGTAGGATGTAAAATGTAGGATGTAAAATGTACAATCTAATAGGATGTATAAGATGTAAAATGTATGATGTAATGTGAGAAAGAAAAATAAAATTTAATAAAGAGAATAAAAAAAAAAAAACCCTGGTGAGGTGGGGGCTGAGCTGGTACTGTCAATGTTGGGTAATAGGGTGAGGGTAATAATATTCCAATAACACAATCTGGACATTTACCCGACAATACGGTTCTTAATACTCTAGAAATATGTCTGATTACCGTGATAACAAAACAGTAAACCCACAACACATTCAGAACATCTATTAGACATCAATAATGTTCTTATACTTCTATACAAGAATATTCTTACACTTCTATGCGATAGAAAGATAAGCAAAAGTGACCTGAGATATCGGAACAACTTGTCAGTCTACTTTTGTGTATACACCTTTAAATTCCCTTTAAATAGCCACCCAGGACTATTAGATCCATCCAAGATCTAACTATACATGTTTCCAGAACACTTTAGGTCTCGTAGGACCTTTAATAGCCACTCTGGACTAACTTCAGCCTCATCCAGAGCCTGTATGCGCTCCTAGAACACTTTAGGTCTCGCCGGACCTGTAATAGCCACTTAGGACTATTAATACTATACGTGTTTCTAAAACACCTTGTGTTCCCAGAACACTTTAAAGTCTATCCCCTACACAGATCTTAAAAATAAGGATAGTCGAGAACACAGGTCACAGCAAGGTAAAAATAAATTCAACACTTACCGGACAGATGCCTAGACTATCCTGCCAACTATGCCAGTTGATGGGGTGAGCCTCTTTAGCCCAATAGACTGTACGAGATCTGACCAAGTTGCTTCCTAGTCTCTACGAGCTCAGAGATACCCTGAACAGATTCAACACGTAGGCAGGCAGTGTTCTTTGTTCAGAGTGATCTGATAATAAGTTTAATTCTTACAGCTTATATGGGAAATTACAATAGCAAGAGGATGTGCAGAAATCAACCTAAACAATATTACATCTTATGTTGAGCGTGAAACTTCTCACAGAGTGTCTCATAAACAAACCTTGTTTATGAGACTCTACACAGAGTGTTCCATAACATTCTGGGAACAGACATGAGATAAGGAGTGTATTAACGTCACTTTGAGGTCTTACCTACTCTGTGAGAACTAATAACTATGAAACAAATATCTGTGCAAAGGACAATTTATACCAAGTAAGCTAATCCATCCTAAGATGGATGCTGACTATAAAATGGAGTCACATTGGTTCATATTCCTTCACCCCCTAATAAAGGTTTAACCCCTTTATCGCCCCCCAGGTAACCCTTTCACCCCCTATTGCCAGTGTCACTAAACGATCATAGCCAGTTATTTTTTTAGGTTCGCCGCCAGGTTTTTATAGCGTCAGGTACCCCCATATACTACCTAATAAAGGTTTTAACCCCTGATTGCCCCTAGTTAACCCTTTCACCAGTGATCACCGTATAAGTGTTACGGGTGATGCTGGTTTGTTAGTTTGCTTTTTATAGCATCAGGGCACCCGCCGTATATAACCCAATAAAGGTTTAACCCCCTGATTGCCCGGTGATATCAATTAGGTTTTAGAGCCAGTTAGGGTCTGCGTCGCTCCAGGCAGCGTCAGGTTAGTGCCAGTAACGCTAACACCCACGCACGAAGCATACACCTCCCTTAGTGGTATAGTATCTGAACAGATCAATATCTGATCTGATCAGATCTTTACTAGCGTCCTCAGCAGTTTAGGGTTCCCAAAAACGCAGTGTTAGCGGGATCAGCCCAGATACCTGCTAGCACCTGCGTTTAGCCCCTCCGCCCAGCCCAGCCCAGCCCACCCAAGTGCAGTATCGATCGATCACTGTCACTTACAAAATACAACACACATAACTGCAGCATTTGCAGAGACAGGCCTGATCCCTGCGATCCCTAACAGTTTTTTTGGTAGCGTTTGAGACAGTTGCTGACAGTCAGGTGCTTTTTTACCTGTGAATCCTTACTAGTGTACCACTAAATTTTGAGCCCAAAATGGCAAATCGAAGGTACACCAGTAAAGAGGCCTACGAGATTCTGAGCATGACAGATAGTGAAGAGGAGGTCACGCATCTGTCAGATTCAGGCTCAGAATACAATCCCGTAAAAGACAGCGGCTCCATGTCAGATAGATCTGACGACGAAGGCGAGGTCCCTGCTAAGGTCAGGCGTACCCTACCCCGATCTTCTGATGTTGTTGAGGAAGAACTGCAGGGCTCTCGTATTATGGAGCAGAGAAGTACTAGCGCCGCTATTCCTTCTGGTGAACTGGCAAGCGCCAGTGGCCTAGTACACCCTGGACGTACATCCAGCACTGCAGTAACACATGGTGACGTGGCGAGTCCCATAAGTGCAGTTCAAGGTGGCGAGGTGGCAAGCAAAAGTAGTGTCCCGATGCCACCAAGAAGAAGACAAAGGCAGGCCCATCATGCCCATAGTGCCCTTCCTGCAGAATTCGCCAATCCTGATTGGGTCCCCACCAGTGGCGGCTGGTGCTCAAATTTTTTGGGGGGGCGCAAACAGACTGAAAAAAAAAAACACCAATTGCCGCCACTGTGCCCATTAAACGCAGCCACTGTGCCCAAACGCCACCAGTTTGTCCCCAAATGCAGCCCAGTTTGTCCCAATATACAGCCAGTTTGTCCCAAAATACAGCCAGTTTGTCCCCATAATACAGCCAGTTTGTCCCCCATAATACAGCCAGTTTGTCCCCCATAATACAGCCAGTTTGTCCCAAAATACAGCCAGTTTGTCCCCCATAATACAGCCAGTTTGTCCCCCATAATACAGCCAGTTTGTCCCCCATATACAGCCAGTTTGTCCCCCATATACAGCCAGTTTGTCCCCCATAATACAGCCAGTTTGTCCCCCAAATGCAACCAGTTTGTCCCCCATAATACAGCCAGTTTGTCCCCCATAATACAGCCAGTTTGTCCCCCATAATACAGCCAGTTTGTCCCCCAAATGCAGCCAGTTTGTCCCCCCAATATACAGCCAGTTTGTCCCCATATACAGCAAGTTTGTCCCATATACAGCCAGTTTGTCCCCCATATACAGCCAGTTTGTCCCCCAAATGCAGCCAGTTTGTCCCCCAAATGCAGCCCGTTTGTCCCATATACAGCCAGTTTGTCCCACATACAGCCAGTTTGTCCCCCAAATGCAGCCAGTTTGTCCCCCATATACAGCCAGTTTGTCCCCCATATACAGCCAGTTTGTCCCCAAAATACAGCCAGTTTGTCCCCAAAATACAGCCAGTTTGTCCCCATAATACAGCCAGTTTGTCCCCCAAATGCAGCCAGTTTGTCCCCCAAATGCAGCCAGTTTGTCCCCCTAATACAGCCAGTTTGTCCCCCAATATACAGCCAGTTTGTCCCCCAAATGCAGCCAGTTTGTCCCCCAATATACAGCCAGTTTGTCCCCCAAATGCAGCCAGTTTGTCCCATATACAGCCAGTTTGTCCCCCAAATGCAGCCAGTTTCCCCCCATATACAGCCAGTTTGTCCCCCATAATACAGCCAGTTTGTCCCCCAAATGCAGCCAGTTTGTCCCCCAAATGCAGCCAGTTTGTCCCCCATAATACAGCCAGTTTGTCCCCCAAATGCAGCAAGTTTGTCCCCCAAATACAGCCAGTTTGTCCTCCATAATACAGCCAGTTTGTCCCCCAAATGCAGCAAGTTTGTCCCCCAAATACAGCCAGTTTGTCCCCCCCAGCCCTGCACTTACCTTCCTCGGGTCAGCGCCGTCCTTCTTCCGTCCTCAATGTCTTCTCCCGCCCTCAATGTCGCTTCAGCCAATCAGGTTACCAGTAACCAGACCCGGTGAACCTGATTGGCCAGGGAACGCACCCCCCGTGCGTCCCCTGGTTAGCTGTTTAGAAGCCGATTACAGCCCTCAGGCTGTAGTTGGGAAGCCTATCAGAGCCACTGGCTCTGATAGGCACTTCTACAGACCAACCAGACGCTGTAATTCAGATGGCCAGCGCTCAAGGGGCCGGCCATCTGAATAGTGGGCGGCAGCAATACATAGCCAATGTGAAAAAAAAGGACATTTAAAAAAAACATAAAAAAAAAAAAAACTCTTAAAGGGCCCGTTTTTTTTTTTTGTGACTTCAGGAGGGGGGGGGCAGCTGATTTTACGCCACTTGATTATTATTCACTGTTTTTCACAGAAGATCTCTATAGATCTATTGTGGACCAGAGTAATTTATATGCTGGTCAATTCTTTGCCGCTAATCCCCAGTTGCCTTCCCTTGCCAGAGATTGGAAACCAATTACGGTTTCCGAATTTAAGACCTTTCTGTGCCTTTCCCTCAACATGGGCACACATAAATTCTCGTTGTTGCACGCGCCCAATTGACCATATGCCCGTGTTCTCTGCCTCCATGTCCAGGAAACGATACGAGCAGATCTTTCGGTTCATGCACTTTAACGACAATGAACTTTGTCGTCCTCGTGGAGACCCTGAATACGATCGGCTCTACAAAATTCGGCCCCTCATAAACCACTTCAACGAACGTTTTGCAGCCTTGTTTACTCCCGATCAAGTTGTCTGCGTTGATGAGTCCCTGATTAAATTTTCTGGCCGCTTCTCTTTCAAACAGTACCTTCCCAACAAGCGTGTCAGATATGGGGTCAAGCTCTATAAGTTCTGTGACAGGGCAACAGGCTATGTATGGAGCTTTATGGTTTATGAGGGAAAAGACAGTCACGTAGAAGCAGAGAACTGCCCAGATTACATAGGGAGCGCTGGCAATATAGTGTGGAATTGGTAAATATTTTGAACGCTACCACACACTAGTGAAGTTTTAGCGTAGGGTACAGCATTTCACAGACTAGGACACACTTACACAGGGTCTCCCAAGATGCCATCGCATTTTGAGAGACCCGAACCTGGAACTGAACCGTTACAGTTGTTACAGTTACAAAAAAAAGTGTAAAAAAAAACAAAACACAAAAACATATAAAATAAAAAAAACAAAAATAGTTGTTGTTTTATTGTTCTCTCTCTCTCTCTCTCTCTCTCTCTCTATTTTCTCTCTATTGTTCTGTTATTTTTTACTGTATTATATTCTGCAATGTTTTATTGTTATGTTTTATCATGCTTGCTTTTCAGGTATGTAATTTTTTGTTTTCAGGTGCGCCATTCAGCTGCAGCGTGGATTTATTTATCTTGACAGCAACAGCGTTTGCTCCCACTATACATAAAGCCATGACTCCAGTGCTGTAGGAGGTGATTTTACCACCACAGTTAAAAAAAGAGCATATATGCCGAAGCATGGGGGCAGCAGGGGCGGAGGAGCGATTTTGCTCCTAATGCTGCGTACATACGGTCGAAATTCCGTCGGAGGCCTGCCCGTGGAAAAGTCAGACCGTGTGTACACGGCATAACTTTTTTGCAGGAGGATGCCCCCATGCTTTGGCATATATATATATATTTTAGGCACAGATTGCGTTAAAAAATGTTTAATTTTTTACTATGTTATTTTTTGGTATTTGCTTTGCAGGTATGGTATGGTAAGGTCTTACTGTTATACTGTAACGTTACTTTGTTTTAATGTTAACCATCATTTGCTTAGCAGGTACGCCATTCAGTTGCAGCGCGGATTTATTTATCTTGACAGCAACAGCATTTGCTCCCACGATACATAAAGCCGTAGGAGGTGATTTCACCACCACAGTTAAAAAAAAAAGAGCATATATGCCGAAGCATGGGGGCAGCAGGGGCGGAGGTGCGATTTTGCTCCTAATGCCGCGTACATACGGTCGAAATTCCGACGAAGGCTTGCACGTGGAAAAGTCCGACCGTGTGTGTGCGGCATAACTTTTTATGCCGCGTACATACGGTCAAAATTCTGACGGAGGCTTGCCCGTGGAAAAGTCTGACCGTGTGTACGCTGCATAACTTTTTTGCGGGAGGATGCCCCCATGCTTCGGCATTAATAAATGGTGCATGTATGCCCATCACAAGTGGGTGGATGAAGGGAGGTATTCTAATGGTGGGCATACCCACTGATCAATTTCTTTTTTTCATTCAGCCAACAGGCTGCATGAAAAAAAAGATTACAATACATGTCCAACAAGGACCAGCAACATACTGGTATGTTGCTGGACTTTGAATGGTTATACCAGAATGACGCCTGTGGGTTTAGGTATCATCTTGGTATCATTCTTTTCAGCCAGCGGTCGGCTTTCATGTAAAAGCAATCCTAGCGGCTAATTAACCTCTAGACTGCTTTTACAAGCAGTGGGAGGGAATGCCCCCCCCGGATATAAACAGCGCCATTGGGAAAGCATTTTATCACACTGATCTTGGTGTGGTCAGATGCTTTGAGGGCAGAGGAAAGATCTAGGGTCTAATAGACCCCAATTTTTTTCAAAAAAAGAGTACCTGTCACTACCTATTGCTATCATAGGGGATATTTACATTCCCTGAGATAACAATAAAAATGGTATAAAAAAATAAAAAATGGAAGGAACAGTTTAAAAAAAAAAAAAAAAGTAAAATAAATAATAAAATAAAAAAAGCACCCCTGCCCTCCCCTGCTCTTGCGCAAAGGCGAACACAAGCGTTGCTCTGGCGTCATATGTAAACAGCAATTGCACCATGCATGTGAGGTATAACAGCGAAGGTCAGATCGAGGGCAGTAATTTTAGCAGTATACTTCCTCTATAAATCTAATGTGGTAACCTGTAAAGGCTTTTAAAGGCTTTTAAAAATGTATGTAGTTTGTCGCCACTGCGCGTTTGTGCGCAATTTTAAAGCATGTCGTGTTTGGTATCCATGTACTCAGCCTAAGATCATCTTTTTTATTTAATCAAACATTTGGGCAATATAGTGTGTTTTAGTGCATTAAAATAAAAAAAAGTGTATTTTTCCCCAAAAAAATGCGTTTGAAAAATCGCTGCGCAAATACTGTGTGGAAAAAAAAATGCAACACCCACCATTTTACTCTGTAGGGCCTTTGCTTTAAAAAAATATATAATGTTTGGGGGTTCAACGTAATTTTCTTGCAAAAAAAAAAATTATGTTTTCATGTAAACAAAAAGTGTCAGAAAGAGCTTTGCTTCAAGTGGTTAGAAGAGTGGATGATGTGTGACATAAGCTTCCTAATGTTGTGCATAAAATGCCAGGACATTTCAAACCCCCCCCCAAATGACCCCATTTTGGAAAGTAGACACCCCAAGCTATTTGCTGAGAGGCATGTCGAGTCCATTGAATATTTCATATTTTGACACAAGTTGCGGGAAGAATACTTATTTTAAAAAATTTTTGCACAAAGTTGTCACTAAATGATATATTGCTCAAACATGCCATGGGCATATGTGGAATTACACCCCAAAATACATTCTGTTGCTTCTCCTGAGTAGGGATGAGCATCGTGTTCGAGTCTAACACACGTTCGACTCGAACATCGGCTGTTCGAGCGTTCGACGAAGATCGAACATTATGGGCCGTTCGCGACAAATTCGAGTGACACGAACGGCCCACAATACACTGCGCCATCGCAGTGCAATCCCGACGCTGTGATTGGCCAAGCATGCACTGTGACCCCGCATGCTTGGCCAATCACAGCGCCGGCAGCGAGGAGAGCCATAATTGGCCACAGGCAGGATGCCTGTGGCCAATCATAGCTCAGGGGGGTTTAGTACACGCCCCACACTATAAAAGGCCGCCAGCGCGGTGGCCTTGTGCAGTGTATTCCGGCGTGCAGGGAAAGAGCTACATAGGCAGGGACAGTGTGTTCTATGTTGTGTTCTTTTCTCAGGCATCTGCAGGAGTTGCTGTTCATTGCTGTTCTCTAAGATAGATAGGCAGGCAGGGACAGTGTGTTCTTTTCTCAGGCATCTGCAGGAGTTGCTGTTCATTGCTGTTCTCTAAGCTAGATAGGCAGGCAGGGACAGTGTGTTCTTTTCTCAGGCATCTGCAGGAGTTGCTGTTTATTGCTGTTCTCTAAGCTAGATAGGCAGGCAGGGACAGTGTGTTCTTTTCTCAGGCATCTGCAGGAGTTGCTATTCATTGCTGTTCTCTAAGCTAGATAGGCAGGCAGGGACAGTGTGTTCTTTTCTCAGGCATCTGCAGGAGTTGCTGTTCATTGGTGTTCTCTAAGCTAGATAGGCAGGCAGGGACAGTGTGTTCTTTTCTCAGGCATCTGCAGCAGTTAGTGGGTGTTGTGTGCCCCAGCACAGTATACACCTGTATATACCCGTCATTGCTGTTCTCTAAGCTAGATCGTCAGGCAGGGACAGTGTGTTCTTTTCTCAGGCATTTGCAGCAGTTAGTGGGTGTTGTGTGCCCCAGCACAGTATACACCTGTATATACCCGTCATTGCTGTTCTCTAATACAGGCATCTGCAGGAGTTAGTGGGTGTTGTGTGCCCTAGTACAATATACACCTGTATATACCCGTCATTGCTGTTCTCTAATACAGGCATCTGCAGGAGTTAGTGGGTGTTGTGTGCCCTAGCACAGTATACACCTGTATATACCCGTCATTGCTGTTCTCTAATACAGGCATCTGCAGGAGTTAGTGGGTGTTGTGTGCCCTAGCACAGTATACACCTGTATATACCCGTCATTGCTGTTCTCTAATAAAGGCATCTGCTGGAGTTAGTGGGTGTTGTGTGCCCTAGTACAGTATACACCTGTATATACCCGTCATTGCTGTTCTCTAATAAAGGCATCTGCTGGAGTTAGTGGGTGTTGTGTGCCCTAGTACAGTATACACCTGTATATACCCATCATTGCTGTTCTCTAATAAAGGCATCTGCTGGAGTTAGTGGGTGTTGTGTGCCCTAGTACAGTATACACCTGTGTATACCCGTCATTGCTGTTCTCTAATAAAGGCATCTGCTGGAGTTAGTGTCTGTTGTGTGCCCTAGTACAGTATACACCTGTATATACCCGTCATTGCTGTTCTCTAATAAAGGCATCTTCTGGAGTTAGTGGGTGTTGTGTGCCCTAGTACAGTATACACCTGTATATACCCGTCATTGCTGTTCTCTAATAAAGGCATCTGCTGGAGTTAGTGGGTGTTTTGTGACCTAGTACAGTATACACCTGTATATACCCGTCATTGCTGTTCTCTAACAAAGGCATCTGCTGGAGTTAGTGGGTGTTGTGTGCCCTAGTACACTATACACCTGTATATACCCATCATTGCTGTTCTCTAATAAAGGCATCTGCTGGAGTTAGTGGGTGTTGTGTGCCCTAGTACAGTATACACCTGTATATACCCGTCATTGCTGTTCTATAATAAAGGCATCTGCTGGAGTTAGTGGGTGTTGTGTGCCCTAGTACAGTATACACCTGTATATATCCGTCATTGCTGTTCTCTAATAAAGGCATCTGCTGGAGTTAGTGGATGTTGTGTGCCCTAGTACAGTATACACCTGTATATACCCGTCATTGCTGTTCTCTAATAAAGGCATCTGCTGGAGTTAGTGGGTGTTGTGTGCCCTAGTACAGTATACACCTGTATATACCCGTCATTGCTGTTCTCTAATAAAGGCATCTGCTGGAGTTAGTGGGTGTTGTGTGCCCTAGTACAGTATACACCTGTATATACCCGTCATTGCTGTTCTCTAATAAAGGCATCTGCTGGAGTTAGTGGGTGTTGTGTGCCCTAGTACAGTATACACCTGTATATACCCGTCATTGCTGTTCTCTAATTGCTCTCTAATAAAGGCATCTTCTGGAGTTAGTGGGTGTTGTGTGCCCTAGTACAGTATACACCTGTATAACCCCTCATTGCTGTTCTCTAATAAAGGCATCTGCTGGAGTTAGTGGGTGCTGTGTGCCCTAGTACAGTATACACCTGTATATACCCGTCATTGCTGTTCTCTAATACAGGCATCTGCAGGAGTTAGTGGGTGTTTTGTGCCCTAGCACAGTATACACCTGTATATACCCGTCATTGCTGTTCTCTAATACAGGCATCTGCAGGAGTTAGTGGGTGTTGTGTGCCCTAGCACAGTATACACCTGTATATACCTGTCATTGCTGTTCTCTAATACAGGCATCTGCAGGAGTTAGTGGGTGTTGTGTGCCCTAGCACAGTATACACCTGTATATACCCATCATTGCTGTTCTCTAATACAGGTATCTGCAGGAGTTAGTGGGTGTTGTTTGCCCTAGCACAGTATACACCTGTATATACCCGTCATTGCTGTTCTCTAATAAAGGCATCTGCTGGAGTTAGTGGGTGTTGTGTGCCCTAGTACAGTATACACCTGTATATACCCATCATTGCTGTTCTCTAATAAAGGCATCTGCTGGAGTTAGTGGGTGTTGTGTGCCCTAGTACAGTATACACCTGTATATACCCGTCATTGCTGTTCTCTAATAAAGGCATCTGCTGGAGTTAGTGGGTGTTGTGTGCCCTAGTACAGTATACACCTGTATATACCCGTCATTGCTGTTCTCTAATAAAGGCATCTTCTGGAGTTAGTGGGTGTTGTGTGTCCTAGTACAGTATACACCTGTATATACCCGTCATTGCTGTTCTCTAATAAAGGCATCTGCTGGAGTTAGTGGGTGTTGTGTGCCCTAGTACAGTATACACCTGTATATACCCGTCATTGCTGTTCTCTAATAAAGGCATCTGCTGGAGTTAGTGGGTGTTGTGTGCCCTAGTACAGTATACACCTGTATATACCCATCATTGCTGTTCTATAATAAAGGCATCTGCTGGAGTTAGTGGGTGTTGTGTGCCCTAGTACAGTATACACCTGTATATACCCATCATTGCTGTTCTATAATAAAGGCATCTGCTGGAGTTAGTGGGTGTTGTGTGCCCTAGTACAGTATACACCTGTATATACCCGTCATTGCTGTTCTCTAATAAAGGCATCTGCTGGAGTTAGTGGGTGTTGTGTGCCCTAGTACAGTATACACCTGTATATACCCGTCATTGCTGTTCTCTAATAAAGGCATCTTCTGGAGTTAGTGGGTGTTGTGTGTCCTAGTACAGTATACACCTGTATATACCCGTCATTGCTGTTCTCTAATAAAGGCATCTGCTGGAGTTAGTGGGTGTTGTGTGCCCTAGTACAGTATACACCTGTATATACCCGTCATTGCTGTTCTCTAATAAAGGCATCTGCTGGAGTTAGTGGGTGTTGTGTGCCCTAGTACAGTATACACCTGTATATACCCATCATTGCTGTTCTATAATAAAGGCATCTGCTGGAGTTAGTGGGTGTTGTGTGCCCTAGTACAGTATACACCTGTATATACCCGTCATTGCTTTTCTCTAATAAAGGCATCTGCTGGAGTTAGTGGATGTTGTGTGCCCTAGTACAGTATACACCTGTATATACCCGTCATTGCTGTTCTCTAATAAAGGCATCTGCTGGAGTTAGTGGGTGTTGTGTGCCCTAGTACAGTATACACCTGTATATACCCGTCATTGCTGTTCTCTAATAAAGGCATCTGCTGGAGTTAGTGGGTGTTGTGTGCCCTAGTACAGTATACACCTGTATATACCCGTCATTGCTGTTCTCTAATTGTTCTCTAATAAAGGCATCTGCTGGAGTTAGTGGGTGTTGTGTGCCCTAGTACAGTATACACCTGTATATACCCGTCATTGCTGTTCTCTAATAAAGGCATCTGCTGGAGTTAGTGGGTGCTGTGTGCCCTAGTACAGTATACACCTGTATATACCCGCCATTGCTGTTCTCTAATACAGGCATCTGCAGGAGTTAGTGGGTGTTTTGTGCCCTAGCACAGTATACACCTGTATATACCCGTCATTGCTGTTCTCTAATACAGGCATCTGCAGGAGTTAGTGGGTGTTGTGTGCCCTAGCACAGTATACACCTGTATATACCCGTCATTGCTGTTCTCTAATACAGGCATCTGCAGGAGTTAGTGGGTGTTGTGTGCCCTAGCACAGTATACACCTGTATATACCCGTCATTGCTGTTCTCTAATACAGGTATCTGCAGGAGTTAGTGGGTGTTGTGTGCCCTAGCACAGTATACACCTGTATATACCCGTCATTGCTGTTCTCTAATAAAGGCATCTGCTGGAGTTAGTGGGTGTTGTGTGCCCTAGTACAGTATACACCTGTATATACCCATCATTGCTGTTCTCTAATAAAGGCATCTGCTGGAGTTAGTGGGTGTTGTGTGCCCTAGTACAGTATACACCTGTATATACCCGTCATTGCTGTTCTCTAATAAAGGCACCTGCTGGAGTTAGTGGGTGTTGTGTGCCCTAGTACAGTATACACCTGTATATACCCGTCATTGCTGTTCTCTAATAAAGGCATCTGCTGGAGTTAGTGGGTGTTGTGTGCCCTAGTACAGTATACACCTGTATATACCCGTCATTGCTGTTCTCTAATAAAGGCATCTTCTGGAGTTAGTGGGTGTTGTGTGTCCTAGTACAGTATACACCTGTATATACCCGTCATTGCTGTTCTCTAATAAAGGCATCTGCTGGAGTTAGTGGGTGTTGTGTGCCCTAGTACAGTATACACCTGTATATACCCGTCATTGCTGTTCTCTAATAAAGGCATCTGCTGGAGTTAGTGGGTGTTGTGTGCCCTAGTACAATATACACCTGTATATACCCGTCATTGCTGTTCTCTAATAAAGGCATCTGCTGGAGTTAGTGGGTGTTGTGTGCCCTAATACAGTATACACCTGTATATACCCGTCATTGCTGTTCTCTAATAAAGGCATCTTCTGGAGTTAGTGGGTGTTGTGTGTCCTAGTACAGTATACACCTGTATATACCCGTCATTGCTGTTCTCTAATAAAGGCATCTGCTGGAGTTAGTGGGTGTTGTGTGCCCTAGTACAGTATACACCTGTATATACCCGTCATTGCTGTTCTCTAATAAAGGCATCTGCTGGAGTTAGTGGGTGTTGTGTGCCCTAGTACAATATACACCTGTATATACCCGTCATTGCTGTTCTCTAATAAAGGCATCTGCTGGAGTTAGTGGGTGTTGTGTGCCCTAGTACAGTATACACCTGTATATACCCGTCATTGCTGTTCTCAAATAAAGGCATCTGCTGGAGTTAGTGGGTGTTGTGTGCCTCCAGCACAATATACACTACCCAATTGCTGGTTTTCCCATCTCCCTGCAGGCCATTACTATGTCTGGAAGGCCAACAAGGAGAGGCAGACAGTCACGAGCCAATAAAAGAGGGCAAGCAGGCTCTGTGTCTAGAGACAACTGTGCTGGTCGTGGACGCGGTGCATCATCATCAGCACGTGGCCATGGGACACGCTTGTCCTTATTTTCGGCAGCTGGACGTGTTGAGCCGCATCATGCCGAAGACTTGGTAGGGTGGATGACCAAGCCCTCCTCATCCTCCTCATCCTCTCTCACCCAGGCTCAGGGTACTGGCAAAGCAGCTGCCAAAGCGTCCTCTTCCCTCGTATCAATGTCATCATCAGTCACTCCTTCCCTAGACCCACCAAGTCCTCCTGAGGAGTCCCCCGAACTGTTTGAGCACAGTGTTGGGTACATGCTCCAGGAGGATGTCCAGCGTTTCGAAGGGTCTGTAGATGATACCCAGCTAGAGGAAGGCAGTAGCGTGAGAGCAGAGAGAGAGGATGCTCAAGAAGGACAGCAATCTGGCAGTCATGTTCCAGCAGCTGCAGCATACTGCCAGATTGGCTCCAGTGATGAGGTGGGAGGGGATGATGAGGTCACTGACTCCACGTGGGTGCCTGATAGGAGAGAGGAGGAGGATGAGGAGGAGGCACATCTCCAACGAGGCAGGATGCCCTTCCGGGGGCCAGCGTAAGGGCAGCACACCGACTGAATCACACCGCAGAGCTCCGCCTGTGCAGGGCGCTGCCTCTGCCCGTTATTTCAAAAGTTCTTTGGTGTTAGCCTTTTTTGAGTCGAGTGCATCAGATCGCACCGCTGCTGTTTGCAACATATGTCTCAAGCTTATCTCGCGTGGCCAAAATATCAGCCGCTTGGGCACCACATGCTTGACCAGACATATGTTGACCTGCAATGCAGCTCGTTGGCAAGCGTATCTTAAAGACCCACACCAAAGAACAAAGCGGACCTCTCCTTGCTCCTCATCAGCTGGGATCTCCAACCCCACTGTACCTTCAGTCCTCTCTGAAACCTGCACTGAGAGGAATGAAGGTGTAGAATTAGGTGTGTCACAGCCAAGTACTTGCGGGCACTCTGCTAGCAGTACACCAACGTCCGATTATAGCAGGCAAATTTCCCTGCCCCAGCTGCTGGACCATCGAAAGTTCACTCCCAGCCATACACATGCCCAGCGGTTGAATGCTAGCTTGGCTAAACTGCTAGCACTTCAACTGCTGCCTTTTCAGTTGGTAGACTCGGCCCCCTTTCGTGAGTTTGTGAAATGTGCGGTTCCTCAGTGGCAGGTTCCCAAACGCCACTTTTACTCACGGAAGGCGATTTCGGCACTCAACCGGCATGTGGAAGGCAATGTCCATGCCTCGCTGGACAGGGTGGTCAGCGGTATGGTGCATATTACCGCTGACTCATGGTCCAGCAGGCATGGACAGGGACGTTACCTTCTTTCACAGCCCATTGGGTCACTCTTTTGGCAGCTGGGAAGGATGCAGGACAAGGTGCAGTAGTGTTGGAGGTTGTTCCGCCGCCACGCCTCCAAAATGCTACTACTGGTTGTGACACACCTCTCTCCTCCACCCCCTCCTCTTCTTCTTCCTCCATGGCCTCTACCTGTGCTTTGTCCCCGGAACACGCGGTGCTCCGTAGGCTTTTAAAGGGCTACGCAAGTACGCAGGCAAAAAGATGCCATGCCGTGCTTGCCCTGGTGTGTTTGGGGGACAGGAGCCACACTGGGGCAGAGGTTCTGTCAGCTCTGCAGGGGCAGGCCGAGAGGTGGTTGATGCCACGCCAGCTTAAGCCAGGAATGGTGGTTTGCGACAATGGCACCAACCTCCTCTCCGCCCTCCGACAGGGACAACTGACCTATGTGCCCTGTGTGGCTCACGTCCTTAACCTGGTGGTGCAGCGGTTCTTGGGCAGGTACCCGGGCTTACAGGATGTCCTGAGGCAGGCCAGGAAAGTCTGTGTGCATTTCCGCAGATCATATAATGCCAGTGCTCGGCTGGCTGAGCTGCAAAAGGAGTTGAACCTGCCCAAGAACCGCCTTATATGTGACATGCCCACCAGGTGGAACTCAATGTTGGCCATGCTGCAGTGGCTGCACACGCAGCAGAGGGCCATCAATGAGTACCTGTTCGACTATGGCACCAGGACAGGGTCAGGGGAGCTCGGATTTTTTTCACCACGCCAGTGGGGCATGATCAGGGATGCATGCACTGTCCTGGCACCATTTGAGGAGGCCACAAGGATGGTGAGCAGTGACAGTGCATGCATCAGTGACACTGTACCTCTTGTCCACCTGTTGAAGCATACGCTGCATGGAATAATGGACAGGGCACTTGAGGCAGAACAGAGGCAGGAAGAGGAGGACTTCCTTGCCTCTTAAGGCCCCCTTTACCCAGACAGTGTTCCTTCTGTTCCACCCATCACACAGGAAGAGGACAAGGAGGAGGAGGAGGATTGTGTCAGCATGGAGGTGGAGCATGGCACTCAGCATCAACAGCAGCAGTCTTTTAGGGATGATTTACAGTCCCAACAAACCCATGGACTTGTACCTGGCTGGGAGGAGGTGGCTGCGGATCATGTCATCCTTAGTGACCCAGAGGACTCCGGACCGAATGCCTCAGCTAACCTACGCTGCATGGCCTCCCTGATCCTGCAAAGTCTGCGGAAGGATCCTCGTATTCTTCGGATCAAAGAGAGGGACCATTACTGGCTGGCCACTCTCCTTGATCCACGGTACAAGGGTAAGGTTGCGGACCTTATCTTGCCATCGCAGAGGGAGAAGAGGATGAGACATCTCCGGGAGGCCTTGCAGAAAGGTCTGTGCAACGCATTCCCAGAGACTGGGAGGTTACAAACTCCTGGTCCTGGACAACGAGTTGCTGAGGCTTCGGTCAGTAGCAGAAGGAGCGGTGGAGAAGGTGGCCGTCTGACCGATGCGTTCAGACAATTTTTTAGTCCACAGCCGCAAGGTATGATCGGTTCCAGCAACCATCGCCAGCGTCTGATATACATGGTGCAGGAATACCTAGGGGCAAGGTCAGACTTGGACACCTTTCCCACCGAAAATCCTCTGGCTTACTGGGTCTTGAGGATGGATCGCTGGCAAGAGCTTGCACAGTATGCAATTGAGCTACTGGCCTGTCCTGCATCCAGCGTTCTTTCGGAACGCACATTCAGTGCTGCTGGAGGCTTTGTCACGGATCACAGGGTGCGCCTGTCCACCGACTCGGTTGATCGACTGACCTTCATAAAGATGAACCAGTCTTGGATCACCACCAGCTACCAAGCACCTGAAGCTGATATAACAGAATAATTTATTTTGAAATGTCACATCCCTTCAAGACTGCCTATGCTGATGCTGAGTGACTGTCCTGTTATGTTGGCTGACTATCCTCCTCCTCCTCAATGATTCGATTCATGATGATAGCTTGGAAGCACATTTTTGTTTCTGGGTGCCGCCACCAGTGGCTAAGGCCCAATTTTTCAGCCCCTGTTTAACAGGGGCATGTAATTACAATTTTTTATGCAATGTTTTGCAGCAGGGCTCATTCCTGCACTCCAACTAGAGTATCTGGGATAGGTTGCAGTGTCGTGGCACCAGCACCAGTGCTTAAGGCCCAATTTTTCAGCCCCTGTTTAACAGGGGCTTGTAATTACAATTTTTGATGCAATACTTTGCAACAGGGCTCATTGCTGTGCTCCAAGTACAGTATCTGTGAGGGGTTGCAGTGTTGTGACACCATTGCCTAAGGCCCAATTTTTCAGCCCCTGTTTAACAGGGGCGTGTAATTACAATTTTTGATGCAATACTTTGCAACAGGGCTCATTGCTGTGCTCCAAGTATAGTATCTGTGAGGGGTTGCAGTGTTGTGGCACCAGTGCCTAAGGCCCAATTTTTCAGCCCCTGTTTAACAGGGGCGTGTAATTAAAATTTTTGATGCAATACTTTGCAACAGGGCTCATTGCTGTGCTCCAAGTACAGTATCTGTGAGGGGTTGCAGTGTTGTGGCACCAGTGCCTAAGGCCCAATTTTTCTGCCCCTGTTCAACAGGGGCATGTAATTACAATTCTTGATCTAATAATTCACAGCAGGGCCCATTCCTGTGCCCACCAAGAGTAACTGTGAGGGCTTACAGTGTTGTGGCAACACCACCACCACCACCAAAGGCCCAATTTTTTTGCCCCTCTTCAAAAGGGGCATGCAATTACAATTCTTGATCTAATAATTTACAGTAGGACCCATTCATGCGCCCACCAAGAGTAACTGTGAGGGCTGACAGTGTTGTAGCACCAGCACCACCACCAAAGGCCCAATTTTTCCTACCACTGTTCAACAATGGCATGTAATTACAATTCCTGATATAATAGTTCACAGCAGGGTGTTCCAGCGCCTACCAAGAGTAACTGTGAGGTCTCACAGTGTTGTGGCAACACCAACATGTAAGGGGCAAATTTCAGCAGAGTATATACGGCGGGCCCCTACTTTCAAACATCCAACTTACAAACGACTCCTACTTGCAAACGGAAGGAGACAACAGGAAGTGAGAGGAAATCTACCCATAGGAAGGGAAATTCTCTCTGAAATTCTCTGAAATCCTGTGTTTGACCACAGTGTTGGGTACATGCTGCAGGAGGATGCGCAGCGTTTTGAAGGCTCCAATGATGGTACCCAGCTAGAGGAAGGCAGTAACGTGAGCCCAGAGAGAGGGTGTGCCCAAGAAGGACAGCAATCTGGCAGTCATGTTCCCCCAGCTGCAGCATACTGCCAGGTTTGCTACAGTGATGAGGAGGGAGGGGATAATGAGGTCACGGACTCTACGTGGGTGCCTGATAGGAGAGAGTAGGAGGAGTAGGTGGAGGAGGAGGCACATCTCCCATGAGGCAGGATGCCCTCCAGGGGCCAGCTTATGGGCAGCACACTGACAGCATCACACCGCAGAGCTCCGCATGTGCAGGGCGCTGCTGTCTCTGGGCGTTATTCCAAAAGTTCTTTGGTGTGGGCCTTTTTTGAGACAGGTGCATCAGATCGCAGCGCTGCTATTTGCAACATATGTCTCAGGCATATCTCGCGTGGCCAAAACATCACCCCCTTGGGCACCACATGCTTGATCAGACATATGTCGACCTGCCATGCAGTTCGTTGGCAAGCATACCTAAAAGACCCACACCAAAGAACAAAGCGGACCTTTCCTTGCTACTTATCAGCTGGGATCTCCAAACCCACTATACCTTCAGTCCTCTCTGAAACCTGCACTGAGAGGAATGAAGGTGTAGAATTACTGTAGGTGTGTCACAGCCAAGTACTTGCGGGCAATCTGCTATCGGTACACCAATGTCAGATTGTACCAGGCAAATTTCCCTGCCCAAGCTGTTGCACCGCCGAAATAAGTTTGCTCCCAGCCATCCACATGCTCAGCGGTTGAATGCTAGCTTGGCTAAATTGCTAGCACTTCAACTGCTGCCTTTTCAGTTGGTAGACCCTGCCCCTTCCGTGAGTTTGCAGAATGTGCAGTTCCTCAGTGGCAGGTTCCCAAACGCCACTTTTTCTCACGGAAGGCGATTCCGGCTCTCTACCGGCATGTGGAAGGCAATGTCTTGGCCTCGCTGGACAGGGCGGTCAGTGGTAAGGTGCATATTACCGCTGACTCATGGTCCAGCAGGCATGGACAGGGACGTTACCTATCTTTCACGGTGCATTGGGTGACTCTACTGGCAGCTGGGAAAGATGCAGGACTACTGCATTGGAGGTTGTTCCACCACTACGGATCCAAAATGCTACTACTGGTGATTCTGACACACCTCTCTCCTCCACCCCCTCCTCTTCTTCTTCATCCTCTTCCTGTGCTTTGTCCTCGGAACCAGCGGTGCTCCATAGGCGTTCAAGGGGCTACGCAAGTACGCAGGCAAAAAGATGCTATGCGGTGCTTGAGCTGGTGTGCTTGGGGGATAGGAGCCACACTAGGGCAGAGATTCTGTCAGCTCTGCAGGGGCAGGCTCAGAGGTGGTTGACGCCACGCCAGCTTAAGTCAGGAATGTTTTTTTGCGACAATGGCACAAACCTCCTCTCCGCCCTCCGACAGGGACAACTGACCCATGTGCCCTGTTTGGCTCACGTCCTTAACTTGGTGGTGCAGCGGTTCTTGGGCAGGTACCTGGGCTTACAGGATGTCCTGAGGCAGGCCAGGAAACTCTGTGTGCATTTCCGCCGGTCATATAATGCCAGTGCTCGGCTGGCTGACCTCCAAAAGGAATACAACCTGCCCAAGAGCCGCCTAATCTGTGACATGCCCACCAGGTGGAACTTAACGTTGGCCATGCTGCAGCGGCTGCACACGCAGCAGAGTGCCATCAATGAGTATCTGTGCCAATATGGCACAAGGACAGGGTCAGGGGGGCTTGGTTTTTTTTTTACCACGCCAGTGGGTCATGATCAGACATGCATGCACTGTCCTGGCACCATTTGAGGAGGCCACGAGGATGGTGAGCAGTGACAGTGCATCCATCAGTGACACTGTCCCTCTTGTCCACCTGTTGGAGCACACGCTGTGTGGAATAATGGACAGGGCACTTGAGGCAGAACAGAGGGAGGAAGAGGAGGACTTCCTTACCTCTCAAGGCCCCCTTTATCCAGACAGTGTTCCTGCCACACAGGAAGAGGAGGAGGCGGAGAGGGAGGAGAATTGTGTCAGCATGGAGGTGGAGCCTAGCACTCAGCATCAGCAGCAGTCTTCAAGGGATCAATTACAGTCCCAAGAAACCCATGAACTTGTACATGGCTGGGAGGAGGTGGCTGCGGATCATGTCGTCCTGGGTGACCCAGAGGACTCCGGACCGAATGCCTCAGCAAACCTACGCTGCATGGCCTCCCTGATCCTGCAAAGCCTGCGCAAGGATCCTCATATTCGTGTGATCAAGGAGAGGGATCATTACTGGCTGGCAACCCTCCTTGATCCACGTTACAAGGGTAAAGTTGCGGACCTTATCTTGCCGTTGCAGAGGGAGCAGAGGATGAAACATCTTCGGGAGGCCTTACAGAAAGGTCTGTGCAACGCATTCCTAGAAACTGGGAGGTTACAAAATTCTGGTCCTGGACAACATGTTGCTGAGGCTTTGGTAAGTCAAAGAAGGAGCGGTGGAGAAGGTGGACGTCTGACCGATGCGTTCAGACAATTTTTTAGTCCGCAGCCCCAAGGTATGATCGGTTCCAGCAGCCATCGCCAGCGTCTGTTTTACATGGTGCAGGAATACCTAGAGGCAAGATCAGACTTGGACACCTTTCCCACCGAAAATCCTCTGGGTTACAGGGTCTTGATGATGGATCACTGATCAGAGCTTGCACAGTATGCAATTGAGCTACTGACCTATCCTGCATCCAGCGTTCTTTCGGAACGCACATTCAGTGCTGCTGGAGGCTTTGTAACCGATCACAGGGTGCGCCTGTCCACCGAATCGCTTGATCGGCTGACCTTCATAAAAATGAATCAGTCTTGGATCACCAGCTACCAAGCACCTGATGCTGATGTAACCGAATATTTTTTTTTAATGGGAGATCCCTTCAAGACTGCTTATGCTGATGCTGAGTGACTATCCTGTTATGCTGAGTGACTATCCTCTTCCTCCTCCTAAATGTTCATGCTGATAGCTTGTAAGAACATTTTTGGTTCTGGGCACCGCCACCAGTGGCTAAGGCCCAATTTTTCAGCCCCTGTTTAACAAGGGCATGTAATTACAATTTTTTATGCAATACTTTGCAGCAGGGCTCATTCCTGCGCTCCAACTATAGTATCTGTGAGGGACTGCAGTGTTGTGGCACCAGTGCCTAAGGCCCAATTTTTCTGCCCCTGTTTAACAGTGGCGTGTAATTACAATTTTTGATGCAATAATTTGCAGCAGGGCTCATTTATGCGCTCCAACTAGAGTTTCTGTGAGGGGTTGCAGGTTTGTGGCACCAGCACCTATGCCTAAGGCCCAATTTTTCTGCCCCTGTTCAACAGGGGCATGTAATTACAATTCTTGATCTAATATTTCACAGCAGGGCCCGTTCCTGTGCCCACCAAGAGTAACTGTGAGACCTTACAGTGTTGTATCAGCACCAACACCTAAGGCCCAAATTTCTGCAGAGTATATAGGGCAGGCCCCTACTTTTAAACATCCAACTTACAAACGATTCCTACTTGCAAACAGAGGGAGACAACAGGAAGTGAGAGGAAATCTACCCCTAGGATAGGGAAATTCTCTCCTGTAAGAGTTAATATGGGAAAAACGTGTCTCCTCTCCACTTATGCTTTATCACCAATCCTTGTTTCACTAAAAAAAACACATTTTCAAAAACCAATTGTCATTGGGACAGAAAGTGAGGTGAAATCTTCTGAACAGGTGCACAGACAGCAAAACAAATGTTACAGGGATGATAACCCTTCCCTATGTTTTCCAAAAAGCTTAAAAATAGATTTTTTGGCTGGAGCTACACTTTAAAAATTTATCAATTCGAAATTACAAACAGATTCTACTTAAGAACAAACCTACAGTCCCTGTCTTGTTTGCACCGCCTGTATACTGCTGTACAGAGTATATAGGGCCTGAGGGCCCCACGCCTTTCCTTTTTTTAGTTTGGGTGCGGGGTTCCCCTTAATATCCATACAAGACCCAAATGGGCTGGGGGGGGGGTACCCATGCCGATTTTCTCAATGATTTTCATCCACATTGCCGGGACCACACATTACATTAAAGCCGCAAGCAGTTTTAAATTACTTTTTTTCCTTTAGAAATGTCATTTTGTGCAGGGACAGTTCTAAACACGGGAAACACTAGCCACTTCACAGGCATACTATAGACACCCCCGAGGTATGATATTTAAAGGAATATTTCACTTTTTTTTTTTTACTTTAATCATCAATAAAATCACTGCTCCCGAAAAAATTGCCGTTTTTAAAACTTTTTTTTGCATTGATACATGTCCCCTGGGGCAGGACCCGGGTCCCCAAACCCTTTTAAGGAAAATAACTTGCATATTAGCCTTTAAAATTAGCACTTTTGATTCCGAACGTTTCATAGACTTTAATGGGGTTAGATAGTTTGCACAAACTTTCGGTCCGTTCGCAGGTTCTGGTGCAAACCGAACCTGGGGGTGTTCGGCTCATCCCTACTTAGGGGTGTGCTCACTTTTGTTGCCAGCGGTTTAGACAGTTATAGTTGTGTGAGTTATCTTGAGGGGACAGCAAATTTACACTGTTATACAAGCTGTACACTTACCACATTACATTATAGCAAAGTGTAGTTTCTTCAGTGTTGTCACATGAAAAGATATAATAATAAAAAAAATATTTACAAAAATGTGAGGGGTGTACTCACTTTTGTGAGATACTGTATGTGACCAATTTCATCTTTTATATTTTATCCAAAAATTGGTTAATTGTTTGTGTATATTTTACTAAAATATTTGGTTTTGATAAACAGCTGTGCTAATATTGTGCAAAATCTAAAAAAAATGCAACTGCAGTCATTTTATTCTCTAGGGTCTCTTAGAAAATATATAGGGGGTATGCTAAAAGCAGACATAATCTGAAGCAGCTGTGCGTAGTAACCAATCCGCTTCTATCTTCAGCTTTTTCAGTTAAAGTGTTACTAAACCCACAACAGTAAAATCAGTCTGTATATGCAGTAAAACGTGCTTGTTATATTCACTGTGGAACCTAAGGGGTTAATCATCTGCATTGTGTAAAAAGGCTGTTTGATCCTGGCTTCTCTGATCCCCCCTCCTTCCACTGTCCCCTGATAATTTCCTGATAACAGATTCTATGGAGTCAGACTTTACATGCTCAGTTTGGTGTGTATTTCTAGAGAGGCTTTTTTTTTTTCTTGGGAGGATGCATGTGAAACGCACAGGGCCAATTGGCTCTGTGCAGACAGAGATTCAGGGGTCTTGCAGTCTCATAGGACAGTCGGAAAACCCCTCCTACAAGCTTTAAAGCTTTAACCAGTGTTTGGCTGGACACTGATATGAGTCACAAGACTGCTCTAACTGCTAATGAGAAAAGGTATTTAACAGTTTATATTTACTAAATGAATTGCGTGTCCATATACTGTGGGAGACCAGATATAGTGAATGCAGGGTCCTGGGTTTTGTAACAATTTAAGCTTTAAAAATGAAAGAGAGAAGCTGATTGGTTTCCATGCCCAGTCTTAGTAAATGCCCCTCAATGATTTGGAGGATTTAACTAATCTTCTGACCTAAAATGTGCAAAAAAGGGTTTGGAAAAGAAAGGGTTGAAAGGCTTGGCCTCCATTGTTTGTGTTCCACTATCATAGTTCTGAACAACAAAAAAGACAGAGAGGAGGGGAGTTGTGCTGATATGGTAAGGCACCCGGAAAGGAAAATTTACCATAAGGTGTGGTGTTTTTTTTTTTTTTTCTGTATTCAAGGCGACTCTTCCTTGTCCACACAGATGGGAACTAAGTATCAATAAAACACAAAAAGTAGGTAGTGCATAAAAAGGCCAAAAAAAATTCTACAAAGGTAAATACCAAGGACCAATGGCTACTTGTGAACCAGCTGCCACTTCTAATCTGCTTTCTGCCTTGAAAATCATGTCTGGTAAAATTCTAGCTTGAAACACCCATTGCCATAGTCGAATGCACCATAATCTGTGGTGAGGAAGAAAAATCCTTAGCTTTTAGAACATCTGGATCTCCCAGAGAATGTCTTCTCAAACATTTTGTATACCTGGTAAAAATGATGCCTTGAGGTCTTGAAGATTCATTCACCCATTTAAGTATAGGCTAGACTTCCTGAAGTAGGGATAGACCCCTTTTAAGACACTGCCATGGAAATTGTCAGTTCTCCGTTTCACTTTCTGACGAGAGTCACGTTTTGAAGGCAGCTCTGATCTCTAGGATATTGGAGGACATCTCCCAAGAATTGCTCCACCCTGACTGTGTACTTATCAGCCCTGGAGACTGGTATTGGAAGTAACCATGATCCTGTCTCCAGGACTGAGGGCCCTACCACATGTGAGATTCTCTCACGATAACCAGCATTGCAGACTGACTTTGACTCTTCTTGAAATCCAAATCTGCTGAGCAAGATTTTTTCAGTCTGACTGAGAAATTCCAGTTGGAAAACTCACCTGTGCCAGTGAGCCAAGGCAACTGCAGGAATTGATGTCGACAATACAGAGCATGCTGATCCATTGGCAGGATGAAGAGAATGAAGACTGAATCACAAAATTCACTCTGTTGAAGGGCTATCTTGGAGTCTTGAAGGAAGAATTTACCTCTCTTTGTGTCAAAAAGTATGGTATGGCTTTCTCATTCTCTAGTTAGCTGTACATGCTAAAACATGTTTGACAAGCTGTCTGCTGACAACTGATTCTTCCTTGAGAACAATACATAGTCAGTCTTCTTTGCTCACAATCTTTATTATAGTCACTATTAACTTCTTCCTGAACGACTTCACTCAAATTAGCAGTTGAGAGTAATGGTTTGTATCTGCTTAAAGATATTGAAACCAAAAGGGAGGGTGGAATAAAACATTCCAATTTCTGAGAAGGGACTTGAAATGCTGCACTATTGCTTTTGAGAGATTTTATATAGGAAGAGAGAACCTCTTACATTGTCTCTAAATTTTGGAACCACCCACACTCTGCTGAAAACGTTAAAATGAGCACCCCCCAGAGCAGACTGGGTCGGTGACATCTCGGAGGCGTTTGTCTGAATGTTTTTTTTTTTCTTCTTCTTTTTACCTCCTGGGGACTTAGAGATGAGGTGTTTGAGAAATGGTACCTTTCCATGTTCTTTGGTACTCTCTGTATCAGTGTTAATTTTGGCAGCAAATTTCGATTTAGTTTTAGTCTTAGTCTTGGGACTAAAATGGCATTTTAGTTTTAGTCCCATTTTAGTCTTCTGCAATTGTTTTAGTTTTAGTCGTATTTAGTCGACTAAATCTCCAGTACATTTTAGTCGACTAAAATGTCCTATGTTTTGTTATGAATATGGTATGGGGTCTTTTATTAAGACCACAATGTTGATTCTCAGTGCCTCCAACCTTACGGTAATTTTATTTCGAACTGTCAATGCATACCATAATTCTTTCCTTATTCATTGATTTATGGGGTTTTCTTACCAAAGCATACAATATCTCCAACCAAATTAACAAGTGAATAATTTGACTTTATTAATTAACGAGTATATCCATGCAATTTCATACAGGACAAGATTTACGGGTGATTGACACTTTAAATACACTGCATGGAAAAGGTTAAATACACATGATAAGAATATCAAAACTGTATTGAGACGAATTTCTACCTAGTAACACGGGGAAAAACCTACCTTGGTCTGTTGGAATAATACGTGCGGTAATTTACTCATAAGAATCAAAACCCAATTATCTCCAATTGCTCAGGGAAACAGTCCTTCGAACTTCTTCCGGCCGGAAAGAAATTTGAAATATGTCTCCATAAATCAACAGAACAATGCTACTAATTTGAAGTGCTTATTAAACCAACAGACTTGCGAGCATACTATGGAGCGATAAGACCTTCCCTGGGATCACCTAACTTTGAGAGATTTTTTGATATATCTTGGCCTTAATTCCCTTAAACATAGATATGAAGATGCACCCCTAGACAGTCAAATAAACATTAATGCATAACCCCTATAATATAATCTCTACAATTCTGAGAGAGAAGATGAGGTATTATCTGTATGATCTGCATCTTACCAGGCTTAAAAGGGCTAGGTTCAAGTCACGAGGTCCAGCCAGATGGGGAAGGTTAAAGATCAGCAGACTTCTTGACATCTAGGAGTGCATCTGGTGTATCTCTTTTTCTTCTTTTTTTCTTTTATTTTCCTTTCCTTAAATCTTGTCTCTCTACAATAAGATTATAAAATGTATCCTAAGTTCTTCCCAAAGGAGGTGGGTCTTCAACTCATTGGTGGCTGCAGATAGAGGAGTTACTGTCCAAAAATGTCTGGTTTCTATAGGTTGGTGACTTAATAATTAACTGTTCTCTGGATTTTGGGATCCTCAAGTAATACCACTTTCAACCACTGGGACATTAACTCTTTAAGTTAATATATTCTATTTTCAGAATGTGTATAATTTATATATTGTTGGGAAGACTATATAGGGATATTTATCTTCGGGTAATCCGGTATATATAACATACTTCTAATATACTTTTTGATTCATTCACATAACAAAATTTGTTTTATATTTCTGTCTAAAATATATCTATAAGCTGTTTTTTTCTAAACAGGGTACAGATTATATATCGATCAATATAACATTCAATATCTATCTATATATTTTGAATACGTGTTAATCTCTAAACGTAGGTTCCTTTATATTCTTGTAATCACAATTTGACGTTTGTCATACTGATAATTAACACTTTAAAACACTTCTATTTATAAATTCACACTGGTACCTATATTTATTTTTCTAACAAATTTCCTGGGTCAACAGATACTAAGATCATACTCTTCCCTATGACCTAAGATGTCATTTGGTAACATAGACATAATTTTTCATTTATTCCATACCTATATCTAAATGTGCAGATATATAAAAAACTATACCTGGTTTGATTTGTTTATGGTTTGTAAGAAGGCATTCCGATTGACCTAACTTCCTCTATTACTACTATGTGTTATGATGTACTGTTAACCAGTTTACAAAATGTATGGCATATTGTAATGTAACATTTTATATATGTATATTTATATGAACCGTGATGTCATATTTAGTTTCAGTTTTAGTTGCTTGTTAATAATGGACTGGATTTTCCTTCAGGCAAGGTCCTAGTCCGGCTGTATAAACAAATAGGGACATCCATTGTCCCTATACGGCTAGTATCAACCTTTCTGTGTACTAAAAGCCTTTCTCACAATGGGTGGTTTAGAGAGAGAGTTTACCTCCCGGTGATAAATGTTTAGTTTGTTATCTGTGGAAATTGTCCTCCATGGAAAAGGGTTTCTTAACCAACCCAGATATTAAGCATTTCTTGTTTGTCTATTAAAACTGGGACAACATCCCTTTGTTTTGTGACGAAAGTCACCATTGTCCTAACTCTCAACCCAGACTTGTAAATGTTAGAAATAGTTAATCCAAGTGTTAATGTCTTGAACATTTGGCAAACATGTGTTTTGCTCTGAAAGGTCTCTTTACAAGCTATAGTCCAGTAATGGTGAATCCTGGTTCATCAGCTTTGAGGCCTAAGTGACTTTCAAATCTCTGCCCGTAACTTTTTCAAAGTATTATTGTTATTATTATTATTATTATTATTAATGATCTCACAACATAATCCCCCTTTTTGAAGTCTTCAAATGCAGGAAGTCGTTTGAAAGACTTTAAGACGCGAAAAGGTTGAAGAGATCTGGCTTCATTCGGCCTTGTATCCGGATTGTGGGTACTGAATATAGCATTTTAGGGGTGTTGGCGCCTGCAGGTGGGGTAACGAAATGGGTTTGTGGGTTACGGTTGTTGGCATCCTCCGCTGATGAGCTTCAGGATCGTTGGTAACTGACCGTGGGTTTCTCTGGCTACTTTTGTTAAGTGGATGGTCAGGATCACTAACCATATTATTAATAGTCCGATGCAGAATAGAATTATGATGTCTGTTAACGGAAAGTATGATCTGTTTTCAAGCAAGATGTGGTCCTTCTCGGAGTAGTCGAAATCTTCGGTTGACAGGTTTTTCTTTTTAACAGACATCTGGAGGGTGTGGTTTGGTTTATGTTCCAACAGGAATTTGAGGTCCAGGTTCATTGGTATGTCCTGATGTTGGAATGCATCAACACTTTCGACTACCCCTTCCCAGACTTCGGTTCCTATTGGATATAAGGTGGTTTCCCCAATGGTGATTCTTGCGTTGGTCGGGACTTTGATAATTGATACAGTGGCAGGTAGAGCTATGACGCGGCTCATGATTTGTTTTTCATAAAAGATGCTCATGTTTTTTAATGGGGTGCTCACCAGCCATTCGTCTTTCACAAGTATTTCTCGTACTTCTAAAGTATCTGTGGCCTTCCGCATTTGTACTTCGCATTTTTCGGAACCATGTTTTTCGTATTCCATGCCGCACAGTGCATGGGTCGTGTCATATGCGAAGGGATTTCCGTTACATTGATAATTAATGTCTTTGAATCGTGTGCATTCTTTTAAAAGGGGTATAGCGTATAAATCTGGCACCCAGGGTTGATAGGCAATCAGGTCGGGGGTCTTGATTTGTACATGTATATCGCCTTTCCATGTTCCGAAATTATGGATTGTTTTCATTTGGAAGATGTTCTTAGAGGAGACGAAGGGTATGGCCAGCAAAAAACAGACTTCAAGATCTTCTGGGTTAATATATAGTGGCATAGCACTTCCTGTTTCGAAAGCCATGTTGATTTGGAAGTCCTCTACTTCACCCCCATTGATCCGGGCAAGTAGGGTTTTTACCATCTCAATGGACACAAAGTAAAGGGGAATATATCCGTGGGAAAGATCGTTCATTCCATTCTGTATTTCGTTCAAATAGGCTAATGTGTGGAAGAGGATTGGTTCCTGGATGAGCAGTAGTTCTCTCTTGAATAGTTTGTGACTCTGATGGAGGTCTGTAGACCGGGTGATCAGTTCTGAATGCAAGTTGACAGTAACTACCGTGTCATTTATGATTGTTTGGAGATCTGTTAACTCGTTTTTTTGTGTTTCAAGTTCATGGTGGATGGCTCATTTGTAGATTCATTTGTAGATTTTCAATTTCTGTTACGAGAGTCTTTACGGAAACTGAATTAGCAGCAGATATGGTGGTAGATACAACGGCTCCGAGCACAGTGAATACGAGTCCGGCAATTAAGGCCCCCACGAATCTCTGTGGTCTTTTTCCGCGTGTTATAGCTACCGGAACAAATGGTTTGCGAGCTTGGGTCAGTATTTCGTCCACCCGAGTTCTTGTTGCTTTCAAGTGCATGGGGTACCATTCCTTGATTTCAGGGGATTGGATTCTCTGTGGGTTAAACAGTCTTTCTATAGAGGTCCTTGGGTCCACACTGATGCATACTTTTTGGGTGGTGATTCTTTTGTCTGTTAGGATGAATCCGGGGGCTTCTTGGACTAGCATTCCCGAGGAAGGTCCTGGTTGGGCGATGAGGCTTCCTTGACCTGGTATGTACATCCATAGCATAATACCAAGGATTTTCCATATGTCGGTTCCATGGGGCGGTCTCATGGCTGTTTCCTTTCTCTGGTATGTCTGGTTGCTATCCCCTCTGATCCCGGGTTTGGATTGCGGTAGTGGTATCCTCTCTCTCATGTAGACACTGTTAAAAGGAAAGATAGACAGTTTGAGTCTCACATAGATATATACACCAAATCTAATGTTCAGGTGAGGTAACCCCTTTTTTTTTTATATGCTGTTGAGGCTCAGTACTCCAGCAACTGTAATTGGGACTTGGTGTGGCAAGCACGTAACTGATTTATGTGCACCCATCTTTCTCTGACTTCCCCATTCCGTGGAATATGCAGTTTATATGCCACGGGGGAGATTTTGTCCATTATGTGGAATGGACCTCTCCAGGATGGCAGGAATTTCCGTTCCTTTACCTGGTTTCTCATGAAATTGTAGAGGTATACCCTGTCCCCAATCTCATATTCTTTCTTTGTGGTTTTGAGGTCATAATAAGTTTTAGCACTAGTTGCGGCTTTTTCAATGTTCTTTTGGGCAAAAGAGAGCGCAAATTGTAAATGCTTCCGTAAATCTTCGATATATTGGTGAGTTGTTATGGCATGGATTAAGTGATGGTCATTGGTGCGGTATAGGAGGTGTTGGGGCAGGACCATTCGCCTTCCGATCATAAGTTCGAAGGGTGACATTTTTGTTACGGTGTTCGGTGTTGCCCTTAATGCCATCAGGACTAAAGGAAGCTTTACATCCCAGTCCTTGCCTGTTTCTTTTACGAATTTCTTAAGTATGTTGACAATGGTCTGATTGTACCGTTCCACCCCACCACTAGAGGGGGGCCGATGGGCGATGTGTAACTTCCTTTTTACGCCCAATATCTTCCACAGTTTGGTCATTACTTCGCTAGTGAAGTGAGTACCTCTATCAGATTCTATTCTCTGTGGAAGGCCAAAGCGTGAAAATATGTGATTTATCAACAGGGCGGCACATGTGTCAGAGTTGTTGTTTGGTGCGGGAATGCATTCAACATATTTGGTAAATAAACATGTTACGGTTAGCATATATCGATTTCCACGTGAAGATTTAATTACAGGCCCAATGTAATCCATTTGAAAGTCTGACCAAGGCATGCATATCCCCCTTTTCTGAAGTGGGGCCCTGTGGGCAGGTGAAACCGGTTGGAATTGAGGGCATATTAGGCATCCTTGACAGAATGCCTTCACATCGCACAGCATGTGAGGCCAGTAGGCATAATCTCTGAGTATTTCATAGGTGATTCGTTCTCTGCGGTGCCCAGACGTGGGGGCGTCGTGGGCATGTTGTAGCATTAAACCTCTGAATTTGAGGGGGACTAGCCATTGTTGGAAACCCCCTTTAGAGGTGCGGATCAACAATCCCTGACGCAGCATGAACTGGGATTTGGATTTCATTAATATACGTAAGACTTCCTTGCCAGGATACTTTTCTTGACTAAGGGGATTCTGGCTCTGACATTCCAAATGTTTGTAAAACAAGCCAATTACTGGGTCTTCTTTTTGGGCCGTAATTAAATCTTCACTGGGGTTTTCATGACACCATTGCAATACATTTGAATCATCTGTCATCCTGGTGTCACATACCAAGTGTGACCAGAACTGTGCAGCTAGCAACAGAGGAACACCAAACACGTATAAGTGAAATATAAAGATTTATTAAAGATAAGTGAAATAATATATATATATATATATATATATATATATATATATATATATATATATAACCACCTCCAATACCACACAGTGCACAACAACCAATACCAAACAGAACCCACAATTAATAACAGTAACAGACAAATATGTACAAGTAATGGGGAAACCAGAATCATAAACAGGGCCAGGCCGAGGTCATACACAGGGGGATCAGCAGATGGGGTAAGGATGGATCAGGACAGGGAGACAGGATCAAGCAGGGGGCAACCAGGCTGCAGAGCAGGGATCAGGGATTAGGACGGACACAACAGGTTCAGGATCAGGTTACAGGGATCAGGATACATGGATCAAGGTTCAAGCAGACAGGCTACAGGTCAGGGCACGAGGACGATACCAGGGCAGTGTGTGTATACACCTGCCGGGTATTTATAGGAATGCCTGATTAGCTTCAGGTCACACCTGATCGGAGGGAGGGCAGTCTGCTCCACACTGCCAGGATCCATCCGCTGGTGGAAACCAGTACTGCGTCCAAAAGATAATACAACACCAGCAGGGAAAGATTCTCCTGACAGTTACAAACTGCCAGGAGACACCTGCTGGTGGACCACAGTACTGCAAGATAAATAATAAATGCCACCAGTGGATGGAACCTTTCCTGACAGTACCCCCCCTCAAAGGAGCGGCCTCCGGACGCTCCAACTAGCTGTTGCCGGAGAAAGTTCATGGCAATCAGCTGGGTAGTAGGCAAAGTCACATCCGGGCAGACAATCACATCAAGCTGGGCAGCAGGCAGGAACACCTCGGGCTGGGCAGCAGGCTCCGGATCATCGAGCTGGGCAGCAGGCAGGAACACCTCGGGCTGGGCAGCAGGCTCCGGGTCATCGAGCTGGGCAGCAGACAGGAACACTTCGGGCTGGGCAGCAGGCTCCGGGTCATCGAGCTGGGCAGCAGGCTCCGGGTCATCGAGCTGGGCAGCAGGCAGGAACACTTCGGGCTGGGCAGCAGGCTCCGGGTCATCGAGCTGG
Organism: Rana muscosa; assembly: GCA_029206835.1. Taxonomy (NCBI): domain Eukaryota; kingdom Metazoa; phylum Chordata; class Amphibia; order Anura; family Ranidae; genus Rana; species Rana muscosa. The sequence goes on along the minus strand of CM055117.1, from coordinate 348,039,882 downwards.
GCAGCAGGCTCCGGGTCATCGAGCTGGGCAGCAGGCAGGGACACTTCGGGCTGGGCAGCAGGCTCCGGATCATCAAGCTGGGCAGCAGACAGGAACACTTCGGGCTGGGCAGCAGGCTCCGGGTCATCGAGCTGGGCAGCAGACGGGATCATCTCAGGCTGGGCAGCGGACGGGATCATCTCAGGCTGGGCAGCGGACGGGATCATCTCAGGCTGGGCAGCGGACGGGATCATCTCAGGCTGGGCAGCAGACGGGATCATCTCAGGCTGGGCAGCGGATGGGATCATCTCAGGCTGGGCAGCGGACGGGATCATCTCAGGCTGGGCAGCGGACGGGATCATCTCAGGCTGGGCAGCAGACGGGATCATCTCAGGCTGGGCAGCAGACGGGATCATCTCAGGCTGGGCAGCAGACGGGATCATCTCAGGCTGGGCAGCAGACGGGATCATCTCAGGCTGGGCAGCAGACGGGATCATCTCAGGCTGGGCAGCAGACGACATACCCTCGAGCCGGGAAAAGGGCTCCACAACCTCGGGCCGGGAAACGGGCACCACAACCTCAAGCCGGGAAACGGGCACCACAACCTCAAGCCAGGGAACGGGCACCGCAGTGGGCACCACAACCTCAGGCCGGGAAACGGGCACCACAACCACAGGCCGGGAAACGGGCACCACAACCACAGGCCGGGAAACGGGCACCACAACCACAGGCCGGGAAACGGGCACCGGATCTTCCGACTGGGACACTGTCATCAGGGCTTCAGTTTGGAAGGCTGGCACGGGAACTCCATGTTGGCAGGCTGGCACAGGGTCTTCAGGCTGGCAGGCTGGTACAGGGTCTTCAGGCTGGCAGGCTGGTACAGGGTCTTCAGGCTGGCAGGCTAGCTCGAGAACCGCAGACTGGAAGGCTGGCTCGAAAACCGCAGGCTGGAAGGCTGGCTCAAGGACCGCAGGCTGGAAGGCTGGCTCAAGGACCGCAGGCTGGAAGGCTGGCTCAAGGACCACAGGCTGGAAGGCTGGCTCAAGGACTGCAGGCTGGAAGGCTGGCTCAAGGACTGCAGGCTGGAAGGCTGGCTCTGGGACTGCAGGCTGGAAGGCTGGCTCTGGGACTGCAGGCTGGAAGGCTGGCTTGAGAACTGCAGGCTGGAAGGCTGGCTTGAAGGCTGGCTCTGGGACTGCAGGCTGGAAGGCTGGTTCTGGAACTGCAGGCTGGAAGGCGGGCTCAAGGACCGCAGGCTGGAAGGCTGGCTCAAGGACTGCAGGCTGGAAGGCTGGCTCTGAAACTGCAGGCTGGAAGGCTGGCTCTGGAACTGCGAGCTGGAAGGCTGGCTCTGGAACTGCAGGCTGGAAGGCTGGTTCTGGAACTGCAGGCTGGAAGGCGGGCTCAAGGACCGTAGGCTGGAAGGCTGGCTCAAGGATTACAGGCTGGAGCAGGTTGGTGGGTGTGGAGGAAGGTGGGATTACTGGTTGGATTGTGTGGGTAGGGAAATACTTCCGCTTCTTTTTAGATTTGGTCACTGCAGGTTTGCACATAACGGGGGGAGTATATGGAAAAGATGGAATCGAGCAAATGGAAGAATATGGCAGGGATACAGGGACAGTGGCTGGAGGAGGTTCTTGTGGGCTTGCAGGCAGCTGAGAAGAGGCAGGTGGGTTGAATGCAGGATAGGTGCAGGGAGCAGAGACTGGATATTGATACCTGGTGGGAAGTAGTGTGTACTGAACTGCGACTGGGGTTGCCATGGGTGATGGAGAAATAGACTCTTGGGCAGGCAGGTGTCTGGCAGCAGAGATGTTTTTTTGTGGGCTGGCTGGGGCCGATTGCAAAATATCAGACCATGCTGAGAGTAGTGGCTGCACAAACTGCAGTTTACATTCTGCCTGTCTGACAAGGGATTGTACACAATCAACACACTCTATTATTTTCTGTTGGGAACAAGCTGTGTAATGTTCAAAAAAGTATGGGGAGTCATCCTCCAGAAGCCAAACCAAAGATACGACCTGATTAACATTAAAGGGGGGAGAAAAATCATCATGGCCCTCTGGGATACAAGGCAAAGCCAGCTCTGTGCAGATTTTAATTAAAGGTTGAACATCCCCAAACATCATACAGCCCTGATCAACCCAGGAGTGAGCTAAACGAATAATCTCTAGCAGCTGATCGCTGGTCCACTCTTTCAGTGTCTGACGGAGATATTCACCACTCTCTGACGCCAGCAGAGTATAATAAGGAATCATATCAGAGTTCATTTTAGCAGAGTAACAGAACCAAAATGGGTCCTCTGTGCAGCTACTTCTGATCATTAATGGCCCTGGTATACTGCCACATACCAAGTGTGACCAGAACTGTGCAGCTAGCAACAGAGGAACACCAAACACGTATAAGTGAAATATAAAGATTTATTAAAGATAAGTGAAATAATATATATATATATAACCACCTCCAATACCACACAGTGCACAACAACCAATACCAAACAGAACCCACAATTAATAACAGTAACATACAAATATGCACAAGTAATGGGGAAACCAGAATCATAAACAGGGCCAGGCCGAGGTCATACACAGGGGGATCAGCAGATGGGGTAAGGATGGATCAGGACAGGGAGACAGGATCAAGCAGGGGGCAACCAGGCTGCAGAGCAGGGATCAGGGATTAGGACGGACACAACAGGTTCAGGATCAGGATCAGGTTACAGGTTTAGGTTACAGGGATCAGGATACATGGATCAAGGTTCAAGCAGACAGGCTACAGGTCAGGGCACGAGGACGATACCAGGGCAGTGTGTGTATACACCTGCCGGGTATTTATAGGAATGCCTGATTAGCTTCAGGTCACACCTGATCGGAGGGAGGGCAGTCTGCTCCACACTGTCAGGATCCATCCGCTGCTGGAAACCAGTACTGCGTCCAAAAGATAATACAACACCAGCAGGGAAAGATTCTCCTGACAGTTACAAACTGCCAGGAGACACCTGCTGGTGGACCACAGTACTGCAAGATAAATAATAAATGCCACCAGCGGATGGAACCTTTCCTGACACCTGGCTTGTTGCCTGGTAACGGCTTCCGACTGTACTGACCCTAAGAGATGATTTATATCTAGCAACTCACCTGTCAGGGCCCCTTCTTTGGCTAGGGTATCGGCCTGATCATTTCCATCCTTCTCTTCACCAATGACTTTGGAGTGGCTCTTGGTTTTCTTAAAATATAGAGTGACCCCATGTTCCGTTACCAATTGGTCAATTTGACCAAACAACTTACCATGTTTTACAGGCTTATGGTTGCTTTTTATCATGTTGTTTCGTTTCCATCAGGTGAAGTATTCCACAAAACTATTTCTGACGTAATTTGAATCGGTTATGACGGCAAATTCTTTGATGCCGTAATCTATGGCCATCTCAACGGCTTTCAGGATTGCAGCGAGTTCAGCAACTTGGCTGCTTCTTGGCCCCAGTTTGTATCCCACAGAGATTAGGGTTACACCTTGGGTCCATATGATCCCGATGCCAGCCACTAGTTGGAGCTGATCCTTGTCCTTGTGATGATAGGCACAGCCATCTACAAAAACACACAGCAATTGTTTACAGTATTCATCATTATAAACTTTATATGGAGACAACACTTCTTCTTCTAAAAAGTCAGTGTCCGGGTTCTCCGCGCCGGGGTCAGGGGCGGAGCAATCATGTAGCTCGGCAAGGCCCTGGGCCACTGGGTTTTCCTTGTTCTGTTTATATCGAATTTCCAGGGGCCATCCTTGCAAGGACAGAGTCCAAGCAGTGATGCAGCTATTTGACACATTTCTATCCCTGATACGTTCACTCTGTAAATACTGTAAAGGTTGGTGTGCGGTTCAAAAAGAACAGAACTCATACTTACCTGTGTGTACCCTGTCTCAAGGAAAAAGGGTTTACCTCCTTCTGGATACGCAAGGCAAGGAGCTTGGGTGAGTCGTATCTTTAGTTCCTCCATGACGTCGGTCTGTTCCTGGCCCCACGACCACTCAGTGTCTTTCTTCAGCAGATGAAGTAATGGTTTGCTAATCTCAGCGTAATTGTCGATGAACTTACGTGAATAATTCACCATTCCTAGAAACGATCTCAATTCTTTAAGATTAGTAGGGACCTTACAATTAAAGATTGCTTCAACCTTCTTTTTTTGGGGGTTTAACCCTTTCAAGGTAACTTCATGGCCTAAGAAGTTCACTCGGGTGCGGCACCATTGTGCTTTCTGAAGTGATATTTTCACTCCGGCGGTCTTTAGCTGGCCTAAAATGTGTCGGAGTTCTGTGATGTGATTGGTTATGTCAGTACTTTTAATGAGGATGTCATCAACGTATGCCCTAGCTCTAAGGCATCTGGCATGGCCTTGCGCATGAAGACTGCAAATTCGTGGCCAGAATTGATATAGCCGAAGGGCATACGCACCCAGCAGTATTGTTGGTTTCCAAAGCTGAATGCCAGTTTATATTGATCTTCTTCACTAACTTTTATGGTCCAGTATCCCTGGGCACAATCGAGGGCCGAGAATACCTGAGATCCCTGGAGTTGGGCCAGGCACTGGTCTATGTAGGGTACGGACCATCCTGACATGTAGACACGCTTATTGAGTTGTCGGAGATCAGCGCACAAGCGCCACTGTCCGTTGGGTTTTAAGATTCCCAGGATGGGGTGATTGTATGAACTGTGGATGGGTCTGATTATACCCCGTTTGAGTAACTTCTTAACGATCTCAGATAGAGACTCATATGAGGCTAGCGGAAGTCTATACTGTTTGACAAATACTGGTGGGGCATGAGGGTCTGTCTGGATTTTTGCGATGTGGAGATTAGTATTCCCACAATCGTAGGAATCCTGGGCAAAGATTTCTTGGAATTCAAAAAGAAGTTTGCGGAGAAATTGTCGCTCCAGATCATTGGTGCAGGCATCGGCTAGGGCTATAATCTCTTCGACTATATCTTCAAATCCTGGAAAGTTTTCCGATTTCCCTATCTCATAGGCCTCTTCCAGCCTGGTGGTCAGGTCATCAGGTGGGTGAGGTTTATTTTTCTCCCAACCAGGTCCCTTGAGGTACTTTTGTTCTTTGATTGGTTGTTCAAAGACGAGAGATGCTTCTTCAATTATATAGATACCATCTTTAGAGTCGAAGGGGTAAATGGATTCTATTGTGAATATGCCCTCGGGTGTAGAGTTGAACGATTGCTCAATCAATTTCTCCTAAGATAGATATTCATCAGGGATGAGCCCAATTACTTGGTTAGTGACCCCAAATGTGTGATACCCCACCTCTACCGCAAGGCCGATAAGGGTGCCCTTGGATAGGTTAATATCCTGATTTGTGAGGTTGTGTATGTATATGGACATTATTAGTGATGAGCCGAACACCCCCGGGTTCGGTTCGCACCAGAACCCGCGAACGGACCGAAAGTTCGCACGAACTTTAGAACCCTATTAAATACAATGGATGCGAACGTTCGAAATCTAAAGTGCTAATTATAACGACTATTATGCATGTTATTGTCCTAAAAAGGGTTTGGGAACCCGGGTTCTGCACCAGGGGACATGTATCAATGCAAAAAGAAGTTTTAAAAACTGCAGTTTTTCTGGAGCAGTCATTTTAATGATGCATAAAGTGAAAAAAAAAGTCAAATATTCCTTTAAATATCGTACCTGGGGGGTGTCTAAAGTATGCCTGTGAAGTGCCACGTGTTTCCCGTGTTTAGAACTGTCCCTGCACAAAATTACATTTCTAAAGGAAAAAAAGCCATTTAAAACTGCTTGCGTTTTTAATGTAATGTCTGGTCCCGGTAATATGGATGAAAATCTTTAAGAAAAATGGCATAGCTACCCCATCACACACCCCCCCTACCCCAGCCCATTACCAGCCCCTTTGGGTCTTGTATGGATATTAAGGGGAACCCCGCACACAAAATAAAAAAGGCCCTATATACTCTGAACAGCCGTATACAGGCGGTGCATACAAGACAGGGACTGTAGGTTTGTTCTTATGTAGAATCTGTTTGTAATTTTGAACAGGTACATTGTTTAAGTGTAGCTCCAGCCAAAAAATCTATTTTTAAGCTTTTCGGAAAACATAGGGAAGGGTTATCACCCCTGTAACATTTGTTTTGCTGTCTGTGCAGTGTGCACCTGTTCAGAACAGTTCACCTCACTTTCCGTCCTAATGACAAATGTTTTTTGAAAATTTGGGGTTTTTATTGAAACAAGAATTGGTGAAAAAGCATCAGTGGAGAGGAGACACTTTTTTTCCCATATTAACTCTTACAGGAGAGAATTTGCCTTCCTAGGGGTAGATTTCCTCTCACTTCCTGTTGTAAGGAGGAGTCGTTTGTAAGTTGGATGTTTGAAAGTAGGGGCCTGCCGTATATACTCAGCTGAAATTTTCCCCTTACATGTTGGTGTTGCCACAACACTGTGAGCCCTCACAGTTACTCTTGGTGGGCGCATGAATGGGCCCTGCTGTGAATTATTAGATCAATAATTGTAATTGCATGCCCCTGTTGAACAGGGGCTGAAAAATTGGGCCTTTGGTGGTGGTGGTGGTGGTGGTGTTGACACAACACTGTAAGGCCTCACAGTTAGTCTTGGTGGGCGCATGAATGGGCCCTGCTGTGAATTATTAGATCAAGAATTGTAATTACATGCCCCTGTTAAACAGGGGTAGAAAAATTGGGCCTTAGGCACTGGTGCCACAACACTGCAACCCCTCACAGATACTGTACTTGGAGCACAGCAATGAGCCCTGTTGCAAAGTATTGCATCAAAAATTGTAATTACACGCCCCTGTTAAACAGGGGCTGAAAAATTGGGCCTTAGCCACTGGTGCTGGTGCCACGACACTGCAACCTCTTCCAGATACTCTAGTTGGAGTGCAGGAATGAGCCCTGCTGCAAAGCATTGCATAAAAAATTGTAATTACATGCCCCTGTTAAACAGGGGCATACAAATTGGGCCTTAGGCACTGGTGCCACAACACTGCAACCCCTCACAGATACTGTACTTGGAGCACAGCAATGAGCCCTGTTGCAAAGTATTGCATCAAAAATTGTAATTACATGCCCCTGTTAAACAGGGGCTGAAAAATTGGGCCTTAGCCACTGGTGCTGGTGCCACGACACTGCAACCTCTCCCAGATACTCTAGTTGGAGTGCAGGAATGAGCCCTGCTGCAAAGCATTCCATAAAAAATTGTAATTACATGCCCCTGTTAAACAGGGGCATAAAAATTGGGTCTTAGGCACTGGTGCCACAACACTGCAACCCCTCACAGATTCTGTACTTGGAGCACAGCAATGAGCCCTGTTGCAAAGTATTGCATCAAAAATTGTAATTACACGCCCCTGTTAAACAGGGGCTGAAAAATTGGGCCTTAGCCACTGGTGCTGGTCCCACGACACTGCAACCACTCCCAGATACTCTAGTTGGAGTGCAGGAATGAGCCCTGCTGCAAAGCACTGCATAAAAAATTGTAATAACACACCCCTGTTAAACAGGGGCTGAAAAATTGGGCCTTAGCCACTGGTGGCGGCACCCAGAAACAAAAATGTTCTTCCAAGCTATCATCGTCAATCGGATCATTGAGGAGGAGGAGGATAGTCAGTCAACATAACAGGACAGTCTCTCAGCATTAGCATCAGTCTTGAAGGGATGTGACATTTGAAAATAAATTAGTCTGTTATATCAGCTTCAGGTGTTTGGTAGCTGGTGGTGATCCAAGACTGGTTCATCTTTATGAAGGTCAGTCGATCAACAGAGTCGGTGGACAGGCGCACCCTGTGATCCGTGACAAATCCTCCAGCAGCACTGAATGTGCGTTCTGAAAGAACGCTGGATGCAGGACAGGCCAGTAGCTCAATTGCATACTGTGCAAGCTCTGGCCAGTGATCCATCCTCAAGACCCAGTAAGCCAGAGGATTTTCGGTGGGGAAGGTGTCCAAGTCTGACCTTGCCCCTAGGTATTCCTGCACCATGTATATCAGACGCTGGCGATGGTTGCTGGAACCGATCATACCTTGGGGCTGCGGACTAAAGAATTGTCTGAACGCTTCGGTCAGACGGCCACCTTCCCCACCGCTCCTTCTTTGACGGACCGAAGCCTCAGCAACTCGTTGTCCAGGGCCAGGAGTTTGTAACTTCCCAGTCTCTGGGAACGCGTTGCACAGATCTTTCTGCAAGGCCTCCCGGAGTTGTCTCATCCTCTGCTCCCTCTGCGATGGTAACATAAGGTCCGCAACCTTACCCTTGTGCCGTGGATCAAGGAGAGTGGCCAGCCAGTAATGGTCCCTCTCCTTGATCCGAAGAATACGAGGATCCTTCTGCAGACTTTGCAGGATCAGGGAGGCCATGCAGCGTAGGTTAGCTGAGGCATTCGGTCCGGAGTCCTCTGGGTCACTAAGGACGACATGATCCGCAGCCACCTCCTCCCAGCCACGTACAAGTCCACTGGTTTCTTGGGACTGTAAATCATCCCTAAAAGACTGCTGCTGATGATGCTGAGTGCCAGGCTCCACCTCCATGCTGACACAATCCTCCTCCTCCTCCTCCTCTTCTTCCTGTGCGATGGTTGGGACAGAAGGAACACTGTCTGGGTAAAGGGGGCCTTGAGAGGCAAGGAAGTCCTCCTCTTCCTGCCTCTGTTCTGCCTCAAGTGCCCTGTCCATTATGCCACACAGCGTATGTTCCAACAGGTGGACAAGAGGTACAGTGTCACTGATGCATGCACTGTCACTGCTCACCATCCTCGTGGCCTCCTCAAATGGTGCCAGGAGAGTGCATGCATCCCTGATCATGCCCCACTGGCGTGGTGAAAAAAAACGGAGCTCCCCTGACCCTGTCCTGGTGCCGTAGTCACACAGGTACTCATTGATAGCCCTCTGCTGCGTGTGCAGCCGCTGCAGCATGGCCAACGTTGAGTTCCACCTGGTGGGCATGTCACATATAAGGCGGTTCTTGGGCAGGTTCAACTCCTTTTGCAGCTCAGCCAGGCGAGCACTGGCATTATAAGATCTGCGGAAATGCACACAGACTTTCCTGGCCTGCCTCAGGACATCCTGTAAGCCCGGGTACCAGCCCAAGAACCGCTACACCACCAGGTTAAGGACGTGAGCCACACAGGGCACATGGGTCAGTTGTCCCTGTCGGAGAGCGGAGAGGAGGTTGGTGCCATTGTCGCAAACTACCATTCCTGGCTTAAGCTGGCGTGGCGTCAACCACCTCTCGGCCTGCCCCTGCAGAGCAGACAGAACCTCTGCCCCAGTGTGGCTCCTGTCCCCCAAACACACCAGCGCAAGCACGGCATGGCATCTTTTTGCCTGCGTACTTGCGTAGCCCCTTGAACGCCTACGGAGCACCGCTGGTTCCGAGGACAAAGCACAGGAAGAGGCCACGGAGGAAGAAGAAGAGGAGGGGGTGGAGGACAGAGGTGTGTCACAACCAGTAGTAGCATTTTGGAGGCGTGGCGGTGGAACAACCTCCAACACTACTGCACCTTGTCCTGCATCCTTCCCAGCTGCCAAAAGAGTGACCCAATGGGCCGTGAAAGAAAGGTAACGTCCCTGTCCATGCCTGCTGGACCATGAGTCAGCGGTAATATGCACCTTACCGCTGACCGCCCTGTCCAGCGAGGCCAAGACATTGCCTTCCACATGCCGGTAGAGAGCCGGAATTGCCTTCCGTGAGAAACAGTGGCGTTTGGGAACCTGCCACTGAGGAACCGCACATTGCACAAACTCACGGAAGGGGGCCGAGTCTACCAACTGAAAAGGCAGCAGTTGAAGCGCTAGCAATTTAGCCAAGCTAGCATTCAACCGCTGGGCATGTGGATGGCTGGGAGTGAACTTCTTTCGACAGTCCAGCAGCTGGGGCAGGGAAATTTGCCTGCTAGAATCGGACGTCGGTGTACTGCTAGCAGAGTGCCCGCAAGTACTTGGCTGTGACACACCTAATTCTACACCTTCATTCCTCTCAGAGCAGGTCTCAGAGAGGACTGAAGGTATAGTGGGGTTGGAGATCCCAGCTAATGCGGTGCAAGAAGAGGTCAGCTTTGTTCTTTGGTGTGGGTCTTTAAGGTAGGCTTGCCAACGAGCTGCATGGCAGGTCAACATATGTCTGGTCAAGCATGTGGTGCCCAAGCGGGTGATGTTTTGGCCACGCGATATACGCTTGAGACATATGTTGCAAACAGCAGCTGTGCGATCTGATGCACTCGATTCAAAAAAGGCCCACACCAAAGAACTTTTTGAATAACGGGCAGAGGCAGCGCCCTGCACAGGCGGAGCTCTGCGATGTGATTCCGTCGGTGTGCTGCCCTTACGCTGGCCCCCCGAGGGCATCCTGCCTCATTGGAGATGTGCCTCCTCATCCTCCTCCTCCTCCTCCTCCTCTCTCCTATTAGGCACCCATGTGGAGTCAGTGACCTCATCATCCCCTCCCTCCTCATCACTGGAGCCAATCTGGCAGTATGCTGCAGCTGCTGGAACATGACTGCCAGATTGGTGTCCTTCTTGAGCATCCCCTCTCTCTGCTCTCACGCTACTGCCTTCCTCTAGCTGGGTATCATCATCAGACCCTTCGAAACGCTGGGCATCCTCCTGGAGCATGTACCCAACACTGTGCTCAAACAGTTCGGGGGACTCCTCAGGAGGACATGGTTGGTCTAGGGAAGGAGTGACTGATGATGACATTGATACCAGGGAAGAGGACGCTTTGGCAGCTGCTTTGCCAGTACCCTAAGCCTGGGTGAGAGAGGATGAGGAGGATGAGGAGGGCTTGGTCATCCACTCTACCAAGTCTTCGGCATGATGCGGCTCAACACGTCCAGCTGCCGAAAAGAAGGACAAGCGTGTCCCATGGCCACGTGCTGATGGCGATGCACCGCGTCCACGACCAGCACTGTTGTCTCTAGACACAGAGCCTGCTTGCCCTCTTTTATTGGCTCCTGACTGTCTGCCTCTCCTTGTTTGCCTTCCAGACATTCTAATGGCCTGCAGGGAAATGTGAAAAGCAGCAATACAGGCTAAGTTAAGGTGTAATATGGTCAGGAGGCACACTCCGCCCGCTGTAAGTGCCGCAAAATCCTGTTGGTGTAACACACCAGGAAAAAGCAGCAATACAGGCTAAGTTAAGGTGTAATATGGTCAGGAGGCACACTCCGCCCGCTGTAAGTGCCGCAAAATCCTGTTGGTGTAACACACCAGGAAAAAGCAGCAATACAGGCTAAGTTAAGGTGTAATATGGTCAGGAGACACACTCCGCCCGCTGTAAGTGCCGCAAAATCCTGTTGGTGTAACACACCAGGAAAAAGCAGCAATACAGGCTAAGTTAAGGTGTAATATGGTCAGGAGGTACACTCCGCCCGCTGTAAGTGCCGCAAAATCCTGTTGGTGTAAAACACCAGGAAAAAGCAGCAATACAGGCTAAGTTAAGGTGTAATATGGTCAGGAGGCACACTCCGCCCGCTGTAAGTGCCGCAAAATCCTGTTGGTGTAACACACCAGGAAAAAGCAGCAATACAGGCTAAGTTAAGGTGTAATATGGTCAGGAGACACACTCCGCCCGCTGTAAGTGCCGCAAAATCCTGTTGGTGTAACACACCAGGAAAAAGCAGCAATACGGGCTAACTTCAGGTGTATAATGTGCAGGAGGCTTAGCAACAATGACACTGACACTGTCCCCTGCCTATCCTTCTCTCTCCCTGCACACAAGGTTTATCAAAGTATATGACACTGACACTCTCCCTGCCTATCCTTCTCTCTCCCTGCACACAAGGTTTAGCAAAGAATATGACACTGACACTGTCCCCTGCCTATCCTTCTCTCTCCCTGCACACAAGGTTTATCAAAGTATATGACACTGACACTCTCCCTGCCTATCCTTCTCTCTCCCTACACACAAGGTTTAGCAAAGAATATGACACTGACACTCTCCCTGCCTATCCTTCTCTGTCCCTACACACAAGGTTTAGCAAAGAATAGATTTGACAAGATTTGACACTGTCCCTGCCTATCCTTCACTTTCCCTGCTCCGGAACACACTACACAAGGCCGCCGCGCTGGCGGCCTTTTATAGTGTGGGGCGTGTACTAAACCCCCTCAGCTATAATTGGCCACAGGCATCCTGCCTGTGGCCAATCATTGCTCTCCTCGCTGCCGGCGCTGTGATTGGCCAAGCATGCAGGGTCACAGTGCATGCTTGGCCAATCATAGCTCCGGGATTACACTGCGATGGCGCAGTGTATTGTGGGCCGTTCGCGTCACTTGAATTTGGCGCGAACGGCCCAAATCGTTCGTTGTTCGCCCAACGCGCGAACAGCCGATGTTCGAGTCGAACCTATGTTCGACTCGAACATCGAGCTCATCCCTAGACATTATTGACTGATGCGTATTGATCAAGGGTGTATGGGTAATTTTTATTCCCTCCTCTTGTATTCTCTGGGACAGGCATACTAATGCATCTGATCCCTTCAGTTTTTGTCCCTTTTTGACATTGATGGGGAGTAGGAAGTTTTTTATGTCCCTAGGGATGATAATTTCTTGAGCTACCTGAATCTCAACAGCGTAAGGCATCTGTTGCTGGAACTTCAGGGCTGAGGTCATATCCTGGTATTTCTCAGGTTCCCCCTGTAGTCGGCTCCATAACCATAGTTTATTGTGTCAATTTGTGCAGAAAACCGATGCAGTAGATCGTTGCAGAGGTATATTTGTGATTGTGGATTATTCAGCACTAGGGATGAGCTTCGTGTTCGAGTCGAACATACGTTCGACTCGAACATCGGCTGTTCGATCGTTCGACGAAGATCGAACGATTTGGGCCGTTCGCGCCAAATTCGAGTGACGCGAACGGCCCACAATGCACTACGCCATCGCAGTGTCATCCAGGCGCTGTGATTGGCCAAGCATGCACTGTGACCCCGCATGCTTGGCCAATCACAGCGCTGGCAGCGAGGAGAGCAATGATTGGCCACAGGCAGGATGCCTGTGGCCAATTATTGCTGAGGGTGTTTAGTACACGCCCCACACTATAAAAGGCCGCCAGCACGGCGGCCTAGTGTAGTGTGTTCCGGAGCAGGGATAGAGCAGCATAGGCAGGGACAGTGACTTTTATTTCTTTCTTGCTTAACCTGGATTCCTTTAGTTTAGGGAAAGAGAAGGATAGGTAGGGAGAGTGTCAGTGTGTTTTGTGCTTGTGCTATAGTGTGCTTAAAAAAAACATTTTTTCTAGGGACAGAAAACTGTAGGTAGGGAGAGTGTCAGTTTCTTTCACTGTGCAAGTCCTTGTTTCTAGGGACCTGGAAGGACAGTGAGTGAATTCTCCTTGTGCTATATTGTGCTTAAAAAAAACATTTTTTCTAGGGACAGAAAACTGTAGGTAGGGAGAGTGTCAGTTTCTTTCACTGTGCAAGTCCTTGTTTCCAGGGACCTGGAAGGACAGTGAGTGAATTCTCCTTGTGCTATATTGTGCTTAAAAAAAACATTTTTTCTAGGGACAGAAAACTGTAGGTAGGGAGAGTGTCAGTTTCTTTCACTGTGCAAGTCCTTGTTTCCAGGGACCTGGAAGGACAGTGAGTGAATGCTCCTTGTGCTATAGTGTGCTTAAAAAAAACATTTTTTCTAGGGACAGAAAACTCTAGGTAGGGAGAGTGTCAGTTTCTTTCACTGTGCAAGTCCTTGTTTCCAGGGACCTGGAAGGACAGTGAGTGAATTCTCCTTGTGCTATAGTGTGCTTAAAAAAAACATTTTTTCTAGGGACAGAAAACTGTAGGTAGGGAGAGTGTCAGTTTCTTTCACTGTGCAAGTCCTTGTTTCCAGGGACCTGGAAGGACAGTGAGTGAATTCTCCTTGTGCTATATTGTGCTTAAAAAAAACATTTTTTCTAGGGACAGAAAACTGTAGGTAGGGAGAGTGTCAGTTTCTTTCACTGTGCAAGTCCTTGTTTCCAGGGACCTGGAAGGACAGTGAGTGAATTCTCCTTGTGCTATATTGTGCTTAAAAAAAACATTTTTTCTAGGGACAGAAAACTGTAGGTAGGGAGAGTGTCAGTTTCTTTCACTGTGCAAGTCCTTGTTTCTAGGGACTGGGAAGGACAGTGAGTGAATTCTCCTTGTGCTATAGTGTGCTTAAAAAAAACATTTTTTCTAGGGACAGAAAACTGTAGGTAGGGAGAGTGTCAGTTTCTTTCACTGTGCAAGTCCTTGTTTCCAGGGACCTGGAAGGACAGTGAGTGAATTCTCCTTGTGCTATATTGTGCTTAAAAAAAACATTTTTTCTAGGGACAGAAAACTGTAGGTAGGGAGAGTGTCAGTTTCTTTCACTGTGCAAGTCCTTGTTTCTAGGGACTGGGAAGGACAGTGAGTGAATTCTCCTTGTGCTATAGTGTGCTTAAAAAAAACATTTTTTCTAGGGACAGAAAACTGTAGGTAGGGAGAGTGTCAGTTTCTTTCACTGTGCAAGTCCTTGTTTCTAGGGACTGGGAAGGACAGTGAGTGAATTCTCCTTGTGCTATAGTGTGCTTAAAAAAAACATTTTTTCTAGGGACAGAAAACTGTAGGTAGGGAGAGTGTCAGTTTCTTTCACTGTGCAAGTCCTTGTTTCTAGGGACCTGGAAGGACAGTGAGTGAATTCTCCTTGTGCTATATTGTGCTTAAAAAAAACATTTTTTCTAGGGACAGAAAACTGTAGGTAGGGAGAGTGTCAGTTTCTTTCACTGTGCAAGTCCTTGTTTCCAGGGACCTAGAAGGACAGTGAGTGAATTCTCCTTGTGCTATATTGTGCTTAAAAAAAACATTTTTTCTAGGGACAGAAAACTGTAGGTAGGGAGAGTGTCAGTTTCTTTCACTGTGCAAGTCCTTGTTTCTAGGGACCTGGAAGGACAGTGAGTGAATTCTCCTTGTGCTATATTGTGCTTAAAAAAAACATTTTTTCTAGGGACAGAAAACTGTAGGTAGGGAGAGTGTCAGTTTCTTTCACTGTGCAAGTCCTTGTTTCTAGGGACCTGGAAGGACAGTGAGTGAATTCTCCTTGTGCTATATTGTGCTTAAAAAAAACATTTTTTCTAGGGACAGAAAACTGTAGGTAGGGAGAGTGTCAGTTTCTTTCACTGTGCAAGTCCTTGTTTCTAGGGACCTGGAAGGACAGTGAGTGAATTCTCCTTGTGCTATATTGTGCTTAAAAAAAACATTTTTTCTAGGGACAGAAAACTGTAGGTAGGGAGAGTGTCAGTTTCTTTCACTGTGCAAGTCCTTGTTTCTAGGGACCTGGAAGGACAGTGAGTGAATTCTCCTTGTGCTATATTGTGCTTAAAAAAAACATTTTTTCTAGGGACAGAAAACTGTAGGTAGGGAGAGTGTCAGTTTCTTTCACTGTGCAAGTCCTTGTTTCTAGGGACTGGGAAGGACAGTGAGTGAATTCTCCTTGTGCTATAGTGTGCTTAAAAAAAACATTTTTTCTAGGGACAGAAAACTGTAGGTAGGGAGAGTGTCAGTTTCTTTCACTGTGCAAGTCCTTTTTTCTAGGGACCTGGAAGGACAGTGAGTGAATTCTCCTTGTGCTATATTGTGCTTAAAAAAAACATTTTTTCTAGGGACAGAAAACTGTAGGTAGGGAGAGTGTCAGTTTCTTTCACTGTGCAAGTCCTTGTTTCCAGGGACCTGGAAGGACAGTGAGTGAATTCTCCTTGTACTATATTGTGCTTAAAAAAAACATTTTTTCTAGGGACAGAAAACTGTAGGTAGGGAGAGTGTCAGTTTCTTTCACTGTGCAAGTCCTTGTTTCTAGGGACCTGGAAGGACAGTGAGTGAATTCTCCTTGTGCTATATTGTGCTTAAAAAAAACATTTTTTCTAGGGACAGAAAACTGTAGGTAGGGAGAGTGTCAGTTTCTTTCACTGTGCAAGTCCTTGTTTCTAGGGACCTGGAAGGACAGTGAGTGAATTCTCCTTGTGCTATATTGTGCTTAAAAAAAACATTTTTTCTAGGGACAGAAAACTGTAGGTAGGGAGAGTGTCAGTTTCTTTCACTGTGCAAGTCCTTGTTTCTAGGGACTGGGAAGGACAGTGAGTGAATTCTCCTTGTGCTATAGTGTGCTTAAAAAAAACATTTTTTCTAGGGACAGAAAACTGTAGGTAGGGAGAGTGTCAGTTTCTTTCACTGTGCAAGTCCTTGTTTCTAGGGACTGGGAAGGACAGTGAGTGAATTCTCCTTGTGCTATAGTGTGCTTAAAAAAAACATTTTTTCTAGGGACAGAAAACTGTAGGTAGGGAGAGTGTCAGTTTCTTTCACTGTGCAAGTCCTTGTTTCTAGGGACCTGGAAGGACAGTGAGTGAATTCTCCTTGTGCTATATTGTGCTTAAAAAAAACATTTTTTCTAGGGACAGAAAACTGTAGGTAGGGAGAGTGTCAGTTTCTTTCACTGTGCAAGTCCTTGTTTCCAGGGACCTGGAAGGACAGTGAGTGAATTCTCCGTGTGCTATATTGTGCTTAAAAAAAACATTTTTTCTAGGGACAGAAAACTGTAGGTAGGGAGAGTGTCAGTTTCTTTCACTGTGCAAGTCCTTGTTTCTAGGGACCTGGAAGGACAGTGAGTGAATTCTCCTTGTGCTATATTGTGCTTAAAAAAACATTTTTTCTAGGGACAGAAAACTGTAGGTAGGGAGAATGTCAGTTTCTTTCACTGTGCAAGTCCTTGTTTCTAGGGACCTGGAAGGACAGTGAGTGAATTCTCCTTGTGCTATATTGTGCTTAAAAAAAACATTTTTTCTAGGGACAGAAAACTGTAGGTAGGGAGAGTGTCAGTTTCTTTCACTGTGCAAGTCCTTGTTTCTAGGGACCTGGAAGGACAGTGAGTGAATTCTCCTTGTGCTATATTGTGCTTAAAAAAAACATTTTTTCTAGGGACAGAAAACTGTAGGTAGGGAGAGTGTCAGTTTCTTTCACTGTGCAAGTCCTTGTTTCAAGGGACAGAGAAGGACACCTGAAGGTAGCCCTTATTGCTTTTTTCCCATCTCCCTGCAGGCCATCTATTAGAATGTCTGGAAGGCAAACAAGGAGAGGCAGACAGTCAGGAGGCAATAAAAGAGGGCAAGCAGGCTCTGTGTCTGGGGGCAACAGTGCTGGTCGTGGACGCGGTGCATTGTCATCAGCACATGGCCATGGGACACGCTTGTCCTTCTTTTCCGCAGCTGGACATGTTGAGCCACATCATGCCGAAGACTTGGTAGAGTGGATGACCAAGCCCTCCTCCTCCTCCTCATCCTCTCTCACCCAGGCTCAGGGTACTGGCAAAGCAGCTGCCAAAGCGTCCTCTTCCCTGGTATCAATGTCAGACTCATCATCAGTCACTCCTTCCCTAGACCCACCATGTCCTCCTCCTGAGGAGTCCCCCGAACTGTTTGAGCACAGTGTTGGGTACATGCTCCAGGAGGATGCCCAGCGTTTCGAAGGGTCTGATGATGAAACTCAGCTACAGGAAGGCAGTAGGGTGAGAGCAGACAGAGGGGATGCTCAAGAAGGACACCAATCTGGCAGTCATGTTCCAGCAGCTGCAGCATACTGCCAGATTGGCTCCAGTGATGAGGAGGGAGGGGATGATGAGGTCACTGACTCCACGTGGGTGCCTAATAGGAGAGAGGAGGATGAGGAGGAGGCACATCTCCAACGAGACAGGATGCCCTTTGGTGGCCAGCGTAAGGGCAGTACACCGACGGAATCACACCGCAGAGCTCCGCCTGTGCAGGGCGCTGCCTCTGCCCGTCATTCAAAAAGTTCCTTGGTGTGGGCCTTTTTTGACGCTAGTGCATCAGATCGCACAGCTGCTGTTTGCAACATATGTCTCAAGCGTATATCGCGTGGCCAAAACATCAGCCGCTTGGGTACCACATGCCTGACCAGACATATGTTGACCTGCCATGCAGCTCATTGGCAAGCCTACCTCAAAGACCCACACCAAAGAACAAAGCGGACCTCTCCTTGCACCGCATCAGCTGGGATCTCCAACCCCACTATAACTTCAGTCCTCTCTGAAACATGCACTGAGAGGAATGAAGGTGTAGAATTAGGTGTGTCACAGCCAAGTACTTGCGGCCACTCTGCTAGCAGTACACCGACGTCCGATTCTAGCAGGCAAATTTCCCTGCCCCAGCTGCTGGACCGTCGAAAGAAGTTTACTCCCAGCCATCCACATGCCCAGCGGTTGAATGCTAGCTTGGCTAAATTGCTAGCGCTTCAACTGCTGCCTTTTCAGTTGGTAGACTCGGCCCCCTTCCGTGAGTTTGTGCAATGTGCGGTTCCTCAGTGGCAGGTTCCCAAACGCCACTTTTTCTCACGGAAGGCTATTCCGGCTCTCTACCGGCATGTGGAAGGCAATGTCTTGGCCTCGCTGGACAGGGCGGTCAGCGGTAAGGTGCATATTACCGCTGACTCATGGTCCAGCAGGCATGGACAGGGACGTTACCTTTCTTTCACGGCCCATTGGGTCACTCTTTTGGCAGCTGGGAAGGATGCAGGACAAGGTGCAGTAGTGTTGGAGGTTGTCCCACCGCCACGCCTCCAAAATGCTACTACTGGTTGTGACACACCTCTCTCCTCCACCCCCTCCTCTTCTTCTTCCTCCATGGCCTCTTCCTGTGGTTTGTCCAATGAACCAGCGGTGCTCCGTAGCCGTTCACGGGGCTACGCAAGTACGCAGGCAAAAAGATGCCATGCCGTGCTTGCGCTGGTGTGTTTGGGGGACAGAAGCCACACTGGGGCAGAGGTCCTGTCTGCTCTGCAGGGCCAGGCCGAGAGGTGGTTGACGCCACGCCAGCTTAAGCCAGGAATGGTGGTTTGCGACAATGGCACCAACCTCCTCTCCGCCCTCCGACAGGGACAACTGACCCATGTGCCCTGTGTGGCTCACGTCCTTAACCTGGTGGTGCAGCGGTTCTTGGGCAGGTACCCGGGCTTACAGGATGTCCTGAGGCAGGCCAGGAAAGTCTGTGTGCATTTCCGCAGATCTTATAATGCCAGTGCTCGCCTGGCTGAGCTGCAAAAGGAGTTGAACCTGCCCAAGAACCGCCTTATATGTGACATGCCCACCAGGTGGAACTCAACGTTGGCCATGCTGCAGCAGCTGCACACGCAGCAGAGGGCCATCAATGAGTACCTGTGCGACTACGGCACCAGGACAGGGTCAGGGGAGCTTGGTTTTTTTTCTCCACGCCAGTGGGGCATGATCAGGGATGCATGCACTGTCCTGGCACCATTTGAGGAGGCCACGAGGATGGTGAGCAGTGACAGTGCATGCATCAGTGACACTGTACCTCTTGTCCACCTGTTGGAGCACACGCTGCGTGGAATAATGGACAGGGCACTTGAGGCAGAACAGAGGCAGGAAGAGGAGGACTTCCTTGCCTCTCAAGGCCCCCTTTACCCAGACAGTGTTCCTTCTGTCCCACCCATCGCACAGGAAGAGGAAGAGGAGGAGGAGGAGGAGGATTGTGTCAGCATGGAGGTGGAGGCTGGCACTCAGCATCATCAGCAGCAGTCTTTTAGGGATGATTTACAGTCCCAAGAAACCAGTGGACTTGTACGTGGCTGGGAGGAGGTGACTGCGGATCATGTCGTCCTTAGTGACCCAGAGGACTCCGGAGCGAATGCCTCAGCAAACCTACGCTGCATGGCCTCCCTGATCCTGCAAAGTCTGCGGAAGGATCCTCGTATTCTTCGGATCAAGGAGAGGGACCATTACTGGCTGGCCACTCTCCTTGATCCACGGTACAAGGGTAAGGTTGCGGACCTTATGTTACCGTCGCAGAGGGAGCAGAGGATGAGACAACTCCGGGAGGCCTTGCAGAAAGGTCTGTGCAACGCGTTCCCAGAGACTGGGAGGTTACAAACTCCTGGTCCAGGACAACGAGTTGCTGAGGCTTCGGCCAGTCAAAGAAGGAGCGGTGGGGAAGGTGGCCGTCTGACCGATGCGTTCAGACAATTCTTTAGTCCGCAGCCCCAAAGTATGATTGGTTCCAGCAACCATCGCCAGCGTCTGATAAACATGGTGCAGGAATATCTAGGGGCAAGGTCAGACTTGGACACCTTCCCCACCGAAAATCCTCTGGCTTACTGGGTCTTGAGGATGGATCACTGGCCAGAGCTTGCACAGTATGCAATTGAGCTACTGGCCTGTCCTGCATCCAGCGTTCTTTCGGAACGCACATTCAGTGCTGCTGGAGGATTAGTCACGGATCACAGGGTGCGCCTGTCCACCGACTCGGTTGATCGACTGACTTTCATCAAGATGAACCAGTCTTGGATCACCACCAGCTACCACACACCTGATGCTGATATAACAGACTAATTGATTTTAACATGTCACGTCCCTTCAAGACTGATGCTGATGCTGAGTGCCTGTGCTGTTATGTTGACTGGCTATCCTCCTCCTCCGAGTCCTCAATGATACGATTGATGATGATAGCTTGGAAGATCATTTTTGTTTATGGGTGCCGCCACCAGTGGCTAAGGCCCAATTTTTCAGCCCCTGTTTTACAGGGGCGTGTACTTACAATTTTTTTAGCAATAATTTGCCATAGGGCTCATTGCTGTGCTCCAAGTACAGTATCTGTGAGGGGTTGTAGTGTTGTGCCACCAGTGCCTAAGGCCCAATTTTTCAGCCCCTGTTTAACAGGGGCGTGTCATTACAATTTTTGAAGCAATACTTTGCAACAGGGCTCATTGCTGTGCTCCAAGTACAGTATCTGTGAGGGGTTGTAGTGTTGTGCCACCAGTGCCTAAGGCCCAATTTTTCAGCCCCTGTTCAACAGGGGCATGCAATTACAATTCTTGATGTAATAATTCACAGCAGGGCCCATTCCTGCACCCACCAAGAGTAAGTCTGAGGGCTTACAGTGTTGTGGCAACGCCACCACCACCACCACCACGAAAGGCCCAATTTTTCAGCCACTGTTCAAAAGGGGCATGTAATTACAATTCTTGATCTAATAATTCACAGCAGGGCCCATTCCTGCACCCACCAAGAGTAACTCTGAGGGCTTACAGTGTTGTGGCAACACCACCACCACCACCACCACCACGAAAAGCCCAATTTTTCAGCCCCTGTTCAACAGGGGCATGCAATTACAATTCTTGATCTAATAATTCACAGCAGGGCCCATTGCTGCACCCACCAAGAGTAACTGTCAGGGCTTACAGTGTTGTGGCACCAGCACCACCATCAAAGCCCCAATTTTTACTACCACTGTTCAACAATTATATGTAATTAAAATTCCTGATATAATAGTTGACAGCAGGGCGTTCCAGCACCAACCAAGAGTAACTGTGAGTGCTTACAGTGTTGTGCCAACACCAACAACTAAGGGGCCTATTTCTGCAGAGTATATACGGCAGGTCCCTACTTTCAAACATCCAACTTACAAACGACTCCTACTTGCAAACGAAAGAAGACAACAGGAAGTGAGAGGAAATCTACCCCTAGGAAGGAAAATTCTCTCCTGTAAGAATAAATATGGGAGAAAGGTGTCTCCTCTGTACTGATGCTTTATCAGCAATCCTTGTTTCAAGAAAAACACCACATTTCAAAAACAGTTGTCATTGGGACGGAAAGTGAGGTGAAATGTTCTGAACAGGGGCACAGACAGCAAAACAAATGTTACAGGGGTGATAACCCTTACCTATGTTTTCCAAAAAGTTTAAAAATAGATTTTTGGGCTGGAGCTACAGTTCAACAATGTACCTGTTCAAAATTACAAACACATTCTACATAAGAACAAACCTACAGTCCCTGTCTTGTATGCACCGCCTGTATACGGCTATTCAGAGTATATAGGGCCTTTTTTATTTTATGTGCGGGGTTCCCCTTAATATCCATACAAGACCCAAAGGGGCTGGTAATGGGCTGGGGTAGGGGGGGGGGTCATGGGGTAGCTATGCCATTTTTCTTAAAGATTTTCATCCATATTACCGGGACCAGACATTACATTAAAGCCGCAAGAAGTTTTAAATGGCTTTTTTTTCCTTTAGAAGTGTCATTTTGTGCAGGGACAGTTCTAAACACGGGAAACACGTGGCACTTCACAGGCATACTTTAGACACCCCCCAGGTACGATATTTAAAGGAATATTTGACTTTTTTTTTTCACTTTATGCATCATTAAAATGACTGCTCCCGAAAAACGACCGTTTTTAAAACTTCTTTTTGCATTGATACATGTCCCCTGGTGCAGAACCCGGGTTCCCAAACCCTTTTTAGGACAATAACATGCATAATAGTTGTTATAATTAGCACTTTAGAATTCGAACGTTCACATCCATTGTATTTAATAGGGTTCTAATGTTCGTACGAACTTTCGGTCCGTTCGCGGGTTCTGGTGCGAACCGAACCCGGGGGTGTTCGGCTCATCACTATTCAGCACTATGAACACGTGGCATCTTGCCACTGAGTTATGGTCCTCATAGTCATCGATGGTATCTGTCATCCAATGTCTCTGAGGAGTGGAGAAGCGGATCATTGCTTGGTCAGAAAGGGAACCAACCAGGCCGTGGCTCACAAAGCTATGCTCTTGTTTTAGGTCAATTTTTGCATATTTTACCCTATTAAGGCCTGCTATCTGGATAGGTATAAAGAGGTCATTGTTAACCTTTTCTATTTCTGTCAAGAACTGGGCGTGATTTCCCCCTTTCCTAGTTTTGTCTTCTTGGTGGAAGGATATGGTCAGTACATTATCCTGGAGGGAGATTTATTTTATCTTATCTCGGGGAATTTTAAAAATGTGTTCCTCGATTCCTACTTCCAGGCCAGTATCGTCCGGTTGGATGACCGTGACATCAGGGAACTGACTATTCCTAAAATGGACTTCTAGGGAACCAGGTTTTTCTTCCACCAGGTGGCAATGCCGCCGTGGATGGGGGTTTTGAAGTCTTTCATATTTAATTGGGGATTTAACCTGCGACCACATCACTTGATTCACGCAATCAATAATTGTGTTGAGCATCTTAAGGAGATCCATTCCTATGATCATGTGATGGTGTGGGAGATCAGCAATGATAACAGGGTGCCTGATTTCCTTATTACCTAGTTTCAGTTTAAGCCAGGCGATACCCAGGACTTGTAGTGGCTCTCCCCCCACCCCGATTAGTGAGCAATCAAAGCTCCTAAGTCTTGGTTTACTGGCCATTGATTTTATTTCTTCATTAAATTGTTCCTGTGACAGGATGGTGCCTTTGGATCCCGTGTCAACTAGACCGGAAATGTGGTGATTGCTTTCCTCATGTATCTTTACAGTTGTGAAATATCTTCCACCAGATTCAGTCAACTCACACATGAAATTAGCGTGGTTAATGATCTGAGGGATTTCCAGCAATTTACTTTTGGTCTTTATCTCACTGCGTGTCACAGCCTCTTGGTGCCGATGATTCCTGCGGGACGGCCTGCGGGGCCTACTTGAAACGGAGGCACATGGAATTTGAGGCATCCTGTTCGATTGGTCACTTACAACGGCTCTCAGCGGTTCAGCTACATTAGGTGGATTGGGTGGATACTGAAAAACAGGAACAGAATTAGCAATCCCACCCTGATCCAACCTTTTTAGGGTTATGTTAGGGGTGTGTTGCGCATATCCTGCCATCGCACCCCGGGTGGTTCCTTGTAGCTGGATTATCTGGGGTTTTAGGCATTCTGTGACCCTGTGTTGGTCACAGGAGCGGCCCCTAAAAAAGACGAGTTGGTAGATTGGGAATTTATCAGAAAGGTCATCTGTTGGCCTATCTGATTAATTTGTGCCTCTACCTGTTCGATTCGCCAGCCCATAGAGTCCCGGTGATTTGCCTGATCCCTCCTGAACCGGTGGCGTTCAGGACGGGATTCTACTGATGTATCAGATTCATCATCACTCCTCGGGTCTTGGTGCTGTGGCCTTTCCCTTGGGGGCTCCTGTGGTTCCTTTTGATTTGAGGGAACTCGAGGAACTGCTCCAACCCTGGGGTGATTTACCTGTTCCTGGTTAGGAGGTGTCCTGCGATCATCAGGGTCCTCATGAGAATTTGGATTTCTAGTTAAGTGGGGTTCTCTCTAGTTACCAGAGTGGCCGTGAAAATTTGAATTCCTGTTAAAACGTGGGTACCCTTGAAGGTTTGGGTCTCTGTGAAAGTTTTGGTTTCTGCCCAAGTTGGGGTTCCTATTATAGTGGGGGTACCTATTTCCAGTGTGATCCCGATTCCAATTTGATTGTTGGTTATTCTGGTATCCCTGCAGATATCCCCTCTGGCTATTCCTGTACCTGGGGCCCCTTTCACCCTCACTACCGTACCCTGGTAGTCTTTGTCTATTCCCATCATCTGCTGGGGTTGAGGTGTAACCTCGGGAGTTCCTGTGGGTTTACCATCTCAGACTACCTCAGCATATGATTTTGTTTCGGTTTGCAAATCGAGAGATTGAGGGTTCATGGTAGTGGCTGCTACAGTTTTGAGTATGGGTCTGGTTTCTCTTTTTACCCCCACTTCGCTAGATTGTTGGATTGCGTACAGATAATCACTTTCTCTGACTAACCAATCCAGGGAACATCCCTTCTTAAACTCCCTAGCCAGCCCCAATTTTATGTAAGCAGGTAATGCCTCGTAAAATAGAGTCTTGAATTCTGGCTGGTCCGGATTAGGATCCTTTTCAGCCAGAAAGTAAGCGATTTTCAATACTGCCAGAAATTCGGTGGGGCATTGATTATGACCACATTTTAAATTGTAAGCCGCTGCTTTTGCAGCGGTGACAGTTTTGTACGGTCCAAATTCCATTTGGCACCTATGTTTAATCTCCCTCCATGACGGACCATACAGGGCTTGTAGTGAGTCAAAGAATTGTCTGTACTTTTCTTCAAATATCCAGGGGAGTAACTCAATTTTGGTGCGATCGTCCTGAATGTCCAGTATTTTTAAGGTACGTTCGTATGTCCCTTTATGGTCAGTGATGGTTGGGGATCCTTTCTTGGAAAAAACGGGAACAGTTTCTTTAAAGAATTTTATCACTTTGGGGGTGTCATGTCTTTTGGTTGGGATCCTATACTTCTTTTTCTGCCTATATGAAGTCCTTTCTACTTCCTCATCTGTGCATTCTGGGGATGGGGTATATCTCTGAAGCTTAGGGGGTGACCTGTATTCTGATTCGATCTCCTCGTGACTTACCTTTGTCCCTTGAAAATATGAAGATTTCTGTTTTTCCATTTCCTGTTCCTCTAAACCAGGGGTCTCAAACTGGCGGCCCTCCAGCTGTTGCGAAACTACAAGTCCCATGAGACATTTCAAGGCGTAAGCCCCATACACACTATCAGTTTTCTTGCAGGTTTTTGTCTTCAGGTTTACCAAAACCATGTAGTACAAGGGCCTGCCTGATTGCATACGAATTGAAACTCTTAAGGTTTGACCTCATATTAGATGGTTTTGGTAAACCTGAAGACAAAAACCTGCAGGAAAACTGATAGTGTGTATGGGGCTTGACAGTTACAAACATGACTCCCACAGGCAGAGGCATGATGGGACTTGTAGTTTCACAACAGCTGTGTAACGCCGAGCGCTCCGGGTGTCCCATCCATCCCGGAGTGCCCGCGGCGTCTGTCTCCCTGCAGCGCTCCGGTCGGCTCCTCTGACCGTGAGCGCTGCTCTGATGCTGGCGGGGATGCGATCCTTGCGGCGGCACCTGTCCGCCCGCGGATCGCATCCCATTCTGCTCACCGGCCTCCTCCTCCTGCTCCGTCCCGGCGCGCGCGGTCCCGCTGCTCTCTAGGGCGCGCGCGTGCCGGTCTTCTTAAATTTAAAGGGCCAGTGCACCATTGATTGGTGCCTGGTCCAATTACTGTGTCACACTCCAAAACACTTAAAAACCCACTCCCCCTTCCTGTCCTTGCTGGATCTTGTTGCCTTAGTGCCCTGAGAAAGCGTTTTGTACTTGCCTTTCCAGTGTATCTGACCTTCTGCCGTTGCCCCTGACTACGTACCATTGCCGCCTGCCCTGACCTTCCGCTACGTCTGACCTTGCCTCTGCCTAGTCCCAGTGTACCGTGCCTATCTCAGCTGCCAGAGAAGTTGAGCCGCTACTGGGGGACACGACCTGGTTGCTACCGCCGCAGCAAGTCCATCCCGCCTTGCGGCGGGCTCTGGTGAAAACCGGTAGCTACTTGACCTTCCGCTACGTCTGACCTTGCCTCTGCCTAGTCCCAGTGTACCGTGCCTATCTCAGCTGCCAGAGAAGTCGAGCCGCTACTGGGGGACACGACCTGGTTGCTACCGCCGCAGCAAGTCCATCCCGCCTTGCGGCGGGCTCTGGTGAAAACCGGTAGCTACTTAGAACCGGTCCTCCAGTGCGACCCGTGCCTTCGCCTCTCTGGCACAGAGGATCCACCTCCTGTGTCCTCACTAGCCGCCAGTCCGGGCCCTGACAGTAGATCCGGCCATGGATCCCGCTGAGGTACCGCTGCCAAATCTCGCTGACCTCACTACCGTGGTTGCCCAGCAGTCGCAACAGATCGCACAACAAGGACAGCAGCTGTCGCAGTTGACCGCCATGGTCCAGCAGCTTCTGCCGCCGCAGCCTCCAGCATCTTCCCCTCTCCGAGCTGCCGCTACTACCTTGAGAATTCGCCTGTCTCTTCCGGAGAAATTTGACGGGGATTCTAGGATGTGCCGGGGATTCTTGTCCCAATGTTCCCTGCATCTTGAGATGATGTCTGACCAGTTTTCCACAGAACGGTCTAAAGTGGCATTCGTGGTCTCTCTGTTGTCTGGAAAGGCCTTGGCCTGGGCCACGCCACTCTGGGACCGCAACGACCCTGCTACAGCCACCGTTCAGTCCTTCTTTGCTGAGGTTCGCAGCGTTTTTGAGGAACCAGCCCGAGCCTCATCCGCTGAAACCGCCCTGCTTAACCTTGTCCAAGGAAACTCTTTTGTGGGCGAATATGCCATACAGTTCCGCACACTGGCCTCAGAGTTAGCTTGGAATAATGAGGCTCTCTGCGCGACCTTCAAGAAGGGTTTATCCGTTCACATCAAGGATTGTCTGGCTGCACGAGAGATACCCTCTTCCTTGACGGAACTCATCCTATTAGCTACCCGCATCGATATGCGTTACGTCGAAAGACGCCAAGAGCTTCGCCAGGAGAAAGATCTTGTTCGCACCAGGCGTTATCCGCGCCTGGCTCCTCTCTTTCTGAATCCAATGCATCCTGTTACCGTGCCTCCCGCCGAGGAGGCCATGCAAGTGGACCGGTCTCGCCTGACCCTACAAGAGAGGTCTCGCCGTAGGAACGAGAACTTATGCCTTTATTGTGCGAGCTCTGATCACTTCCTAAAAGACTGCCCTATTCGTCCTCCGCATCAGGGAAACGCCCGCACCTAGTGAACGTGGGAGAGGCGTTACTGGGTGTGAATTCTTCCTCTCCACGTCTGACTATTCCTGTGCGGATTTCTCCTTCTGCTGGCTCCCTCTTCCCTGCGGTGGCCTTCCTGGACTCTGGTTCTGCAGGAAACTTTATTGAAGCCTCTTTCATCAACAGGTTCAACATTCCTGTTACCCGTCTCATCAAACCCTTCTTCATTTCCTCTGTAAATGGAGAGAATTTGGATTGTACCGTGCGTTACCGCACCGAACCCCTGCTCATGTCCGTTGGTGTTCTTCACCAAGAAAAGATTGAATTCTTTGTTTTGCCGAACTGTACTTCTGACATCCTTCTTGGCCTACCCTGGCTCCAGCGTCACACTCCTACCCTCGACTGGACCACTGGGGACATCAAATCCTGGGGTGACTCCTGTCACAAGCATTGCCTTAAGTCTGTACCGACCTGTCAAGTCCCCATCACTACTCCTTTGCCTGGCCTTCCAAAGGCCTATCAGGACTTTTCTGATGTCTTTTGCAAAAAACAGGCGGAGGTCTTACCACCACATAGACCCTACGACTGCCCCATTGACTTGCTCCCAGGTACTACACCACCCCGTGGCAGAATTTACCCTCTCTCCTCTCCTGAAACCAAGGCTATGACTGAATACATTCAGGAGAACCTCAAGAGAGGTTTTATTAGGAAATCATCTTCTCCAGCCGGAGCGGGCTTCTTCTTCGTGGCCAAGAAGGACGGATCTCTACGCCCTTGCATAGACTATCGTGGTCTCAATAAAATCACTATTAAAAACCGCTACCCTCTGCCTCTCATCTCGGAGCTCTTTGACCGTCTGCACGGAGCAAAAGTTTTTTCTAAATTGGACCTCAGGGGCGCTTATAACCTCATCAGAATCCGTAAGGGAGATGAATGGAAAACCGCATTTAACACCAGAGACTGTCACTTCGAATATCTCGTCATGCCGTTCGGACTTTGCAACGCCCCTGCAG
Organism: Rana muscosa; assembly: GCA_029206835.1. NCBI lineage: Eukaryota > Metazoa > Chordata > Amphibia > Anura > Ranidae > Rana > Rana muscosa. The sequence goes on along the minus strand of CM055117.1, from coordinate 348,011,519 downwards.
TCTTTCAAGATTTTGTCAACAAAACCTACTGTATACCTGTGTGGTTGTCTATCTTGACGACATCCTAATCTTCTCTGCCAACCTTAAGGAACATAGGCTCCATGTCCGTCAAGTGTTCCAGCGCCTCCGCGTAAATCATCTTTACGCTAAATTTGAAAAATGCCTTTTTGAGCGCAGCAGTCTTCCTTTCCTAGGATATCTGGTCTCTGGACAAGGTCTTCAAATGGACCCTGACAAACTCTCCGCAGTCTTGGGTTGGCCACGCCCCTCTGGACTTCGTGCTATCCAACGCTTCCTTGGTTTCGCCAACTACTATCGTCAGTTCATACCCCACTTCTCCACCATCGTTGCTCCTATAGGGGCACTGACCAAAAAAGACGTGAATCCTAGGTCCTGGCCGCCTCAAGCGGAGGAAGCTTTTAATCGCCTTAAGACCGCCTTCTCCTCTGCACCTGTCCTGTTTCGGCCAGATCCTCTAAAGCCGTTCTTCCTTGAAGTCGACGCCTCCTCGGTAGGAGCCGGAGCTGTGCTTCTTCAAAAAAACGCTAAAGGGAAAAACGTCACTTGTGGTTTTTTCTCTAAAACGTTCTCCCCTCCTGAAAAAAATTATTCCATAGGTGACCGTGAACTGTTGGCCATCAAGTTGGCATTAGAAGAGTGGAGACATCTCCTGGAAGGATCCCTTCACCCTATCTCCATCTACACTGACCATAAAAATTTGTCCTACCTTCAGTCCGCTCAGCGCCTAAATCCTCGCCAGGCCAGGTGGTCATTGTTCTTTGCCCGCTTCAACTTCCAGATCCATTTTCGGCCCGCAGACAAAAATGTCAGGGCTGATGCTTTGTCCCGGCTCTCCGATACCTCGGAAACCGAGACTCCTCCTCAACACATCATACCCCCTGAGTGTCTGATTTCCTCTGCTCCCGCTTCTCTCGTGCCAATTCCTCCAGGAAAGACTTTCGTTCCTCCACGCCTTCGGCTTAAGATACTCAAGTGGGGCCATTCCTCCCATCTAGCCGGTCACGCTGGGATCAAAAAATCCATACAATTGATTGCCAGACACTATTGGTGGCCTACCCAGGAGGAAGATGTGACTGACTTTGTACGGGCCTGCACTATCTGTGCACGTGACAAGACGCCTCGCCAGAAGCCTGCAGGTCTTCTCCTTCCCCTACCTGTGCCTGAACAACCATGGTCCCACATCGCCATGGATTTCATCACGGACCTCCCTTTGTCTCGTAGTAACACTGTCATCTGGGTGGTCGTTGACCGCTTTTCTAAAATGGCTCATTTTGTCCCGCTCCCTGGTCTGCCTACTGCACCTCAGTTGGCGAAGCATTTTTTTCTTCAAATTTTCCGCCTCCATTGCCTGCCCTCACATATCGTCTCGGATAGAGGTGTTCAATTCATCTCAAAATTTTGGAGACCTCTCTGTACTCAACTAAAAATTAAGTTGAATTTTTCTTCCGCTTATCACCCGCAGTCCAATGGACAGGTGGAGAGAGTTAACCAGGTCCTTGGCGACTACCTACGACATTTTGTCTCCGCCTGTCAAGACGATTGGGTCAACCTATTGCCCTGGGCAGAATTCTCATACAATTTCAAGAACTCTGAATCTTCCTCCAAGTCGCCTTTCTTTGTGGTCTACGGCCGCCACCCATTGCCCCCCTCCCCATTCCCACGTCTTCTGGAGTTCCGGCCGTGGATGAATTTACTCAGGACTTTGCCTCTATCTGGAAAGAGACTCAAAAGTCGCTCTCACTGGCCTCTGCCCGCATGAAGAGACATGCAGATAAAAAAAGAAGAATCCCTCCTGTCTATACCCCTGGTGACAAAGTGTGGCTCTCCTCCAAATATATTCGGTTTCGGGTACCTAGCTACAAGCTGGGCCCTCGTTACCTCGGCCATTTAAAATCAAAAACCAAATCAATTCTGTTTCTTACAAGCTCCACCTTCCTCCTTCTCTTCGTATTCCCAACTCTTTTCATGTGTCTCTTCTTAAACCCCTCATTCTTAACCGATTTTCCCCTAAGGTCACTGCTCCTGCTCCTGTCTCTGGTTCTTCTGATGTCTTCTCGGTGAAAGAGATCCTCGCCTCCAAGGTCAAACGAGGTAAAAGATGTTTTTTAGTGGATTGGGAGAACTGTGGTCCTGAGGAAAGGTCCTGGGAACCTGAGGCCAACATTTTAGATAAAGAGCTCATCCGAAGATTCTTGGGTTCCAAGAAGAGGGGGAGACCTAAGGGGGGGGGTACTGTAACGCCGAGCGCTCCGGGTGTCCCATCCATCCCGGAGCGCCCGCGGCGTCTGTCTCCCTGCAGCGCTCCGGTCGGCTCCTCTGACCGTGAGCGCTGCTCTGATGCTGGCGGGGATGCGATCCTTGCGGCGGCACATGTCCGCCCGCGGATCGCATCCCATTCTGCTCACCGGCCTCCTCCTCCTGCTCCGTCCCGGCGCGCACGGTCCCACTGCTCTCTAGGGCGCGCGCGCGCCGGTCTTCTTAAATTTAAAGGGCCAGTGCACCATTGATTGGTGCCTGGTCCAATTACTGTGTCACACTCCAAAACACTTAAAAACCCACTCCCCCTTCCTGTCCTTGCCGGATCTTGTTGCCTTAGTGCCCTGAGAAAGCGTTTTGTACTTGCCTTTCCAGTGTATCTGACCTTTCTGCCGTTGCCCCTGACTACGTACCATTGCCGCCTGCCCTGACCTTCCGCTATGTCTGACCTTGCCTCTGCCTAGTCCCAGTGTACCATGCCTATCTCAGCTGCCAGAGAAGTCGAGCCGCTACTGGGGGACACGACCTGGTTGCTACCGCCGCAGCAAGTCCATCCCGCCTTGCGGCGGGCTCTGGTGAAAACCGGTAGCTACTTAGAACCGGTCCTCCAGTGCGACCCGTGCCTTCGCCTCTCTGGCACAGAGGATCCACCTCCTGTGTCCTCACTAGCCGCCAGTCCGGGCCCAGACAAGCTGGAGGGCCACCAGTTTGAGACCTCTGCTCTAAACGGCTTTGGCTCCCGGATTCGTATTCTAATTGTTCTGTTAATCTCCCTATCCGTTCCTCCATTGCTTTTTGCTCTGATCTGAGTTTCTTAATTTCTGCCTCATTCTTTTTATTTCTGTCAGCAAAGTCTGCCTCACTGGGCTTTTTCCTTTCTCATTGGTAACATTCTATTTCCTGTTTATATTTGTGATTTTCCCTTTGCAGTTCTCTGACTTGATTGCATGCATCTTTATATAACATATGACCATTATGTATCTTGCCCAATAACTCTTCTTGACTTTCTTTAAATTGTCTGAGTCTACTCTCAGCCTGTTTATTTTTTGTTGTCAGGGATTCTATTTCTTCTGTTTTGTCTTTTAAGGCGGTGCGGGTGGCCAATATTTCTCTTTTTAAGGCTACATTTTTTTGTTCATCATTTCAATTGTAAACCACAAAATTAGATAAGACCTTAGAAGGACTCGGTCTCGGGTTTTTTGGTCCTCTATTTCTACAAAATCATTCACCGTTTGATTAAGCCTACCACCTTCAATCAAGATATCACCCCATAACCTACGGGCCTCTTCTCTCTCCTCTTTAATAAATTCCTCTAATTTGTCTTTTCTTTCAAATGGGGTGGTATCATCATCCTGGCTGTCTCTAAATAACCCTGATTCCTTATCATTATCAGCCATGTTAATATATCACTGGTATATATATATATATTTTTACAATGTATATATAAATACAATCACCAGTATGTTCTGTAATGCGGCAAGATTCCCTCTAACAAAATATCTCAGCAGTGCCTGCCATTTGTATCTTATTCATATGGTATGGGGTCTTTTATTAAGACCACAATGTTGATTCTCAGTGCCTCCAACCTTATGGTAATTTTATTTCGAACTGTCAATGCATACCATAATTCTTTCCTGAGTTCATTGATTTATGGGGTTTTCTTACCAAAGCATACAATATCTCCCACCAAATTAACAAGTGAATAATTTAACTTTATTAATTAACGAGTATATCCATGCAATTTCATACAGGACAAGATTTACTGGTGATTGACACTTTAACCACTTCCATACCGGATCATTGTAAAATGACGCCGGCAGGAACCCTCTCTCCCTCCGGGTGGGCATCATATGACGTCCTGGGTTTGAGGGGGGATATCTGAATGATGCCTGCAGCTAGAGGCATCATTCAGATATCCTTGTCTTCAGCCGGCGATTCTGCACACCATAAGAATGATCATAGCGGCGGTTCCACCGCTTGTACATTCTTAAAGGCGGCGGGAGGGGACATCCCCCCCTCCCGCCGCCATCCGGTGCTTCTCCGTGCTCTCCCATGCCATCGGGGACCCGGAGAGAATCGTCCGGCGCCGGTGGTGGGTCACGTGACGAGCATAGAGATGACTGGTGACCAGATGGTCACCAGTCATCTCTATGACTGTCGGAGGCCGGGGCGCGATGTGATGACGTCACGCCCGGGTCCTCAGATGTAAACAAAGCCACCATTGCGGCTGTAAGTATGAGATCAGTGAATTTTTTTTCACAATCTCATGCTTTCCAGCCTGGAGGAGAGATGTGGGGTCTTATTGACCCCGCATCTCTCCATAAAGAGGACCTGTCACACACATTCCTATTACAAGGGATGTTTACATTCCTTGTAATAGGAATAAAAGTGATCAAAAAAAAAAAAAGTGTAAAAAAAAAAGTAAAAATAAAAAAAAAATAAGTAAAATAAAAAAAATATATATATATATATATATATATTTTTTTTAAAACGCCCCTGTCCCCAATAGCTCGCGCTTAGAAGCGAACACACACGTAAGTCCCGCCCGTATATGTAAACTCCATTTAAACCACATATGTGAGGTATCGCCGCGTGCGTTGGAGCGCGTGCAACAATTCTAGCACTAGTCCTCCTCTGTAACTCTAACCTGTAAAAATTTTCAAAGCGTCGCCTATGGAGATTTTTAAGTACCGAAGTTTGGCACCATTCCATGAGTGTGCTCAATTTTAAAGCGTGACATGTTAGGTATCTTTTTACTCGGCATAACATAAGCTTTCATATTTTACAAAAAAATTGGGCTAACATTACTGTTTTGTTATTTTTTAGTTCATGAAACAATTTTTTTCCCCAAAAAAAGGCGTTTGAAAAATGATTGCGCAAATACCGTGCAAGATAAAAAGTTGCAACGACCGTCATTTTATTCCCTAGAGTGTCTGCTAAAAAAACATATATAATATTTTGGGGTTCTGAGTAATTTTATAGCAAAAGAATGATGATTTGTACATGTAGGAGAGAAGTGCCAGAATAGGCCAGGTATGGAAGTGGTATAAAAATCCCTGCATGGAAAAGGTTAAATACACATGATAAGAATATCAAAACTGTATTGAGACGAATTTCTACCTTTTAACACATGGAAAAACCTACCTTGGTCTGTTGGAATAATACGTGCGGTAATTTACTCATAAGAATCAAAACCCAATTATCTCCAATTGCTCAGGGAAACAGTCCTTCGAACTTCTTCCGGCCGGAAAGAAATTTGAAATATGTCTCCATAAATCAACAGAACAATGCTACTAATTTGAAGTGCTTATTAAACCAACAGACTTGCGAGCATACTATGGAGCGATAAGACCTTCCCTGGGATCACCTAACTTTGAGAGATTTTTTGATATATCTTGGCCTTAATTCCCTTAAACATAGATATGAAGATGCACCCCTAGACAGTCAAATAAACATTAATGCATAACCCCTATAATATAATCTCTACAATTCTGAGAGAGAAGATGAGGTATTATCTGTATGATCTGCATCTTACCAGGCTTAAAAGGGCTAGGTTCAAGTCACGAGGTCCAGCCAGATGGGGAAGGTTAAAGATCAGCAGACTTCTTGACATCTAGGAGTGCATCTGGTGTATCTCTTTTTCTTCTTTTTTTCTTTTATTTTCCTTTCCTTAAATCTTGTCTCTCTACAATAAGATTATAAAATGTATCCTAAGTTCTTCCCAAAGGAGGTGGGTCTTCAACTCATTGGTGGCTGCAGATAGAGGAGTTACTGTCCAAAAATGTCTGGTTTCTATAGGTTGGTGACTTAATAATTAACTGTTCTCTGGATTTTGGAATCCTCAAGTGTTTTAGTCGACTAAAATCTCCAGTGCATTTTAGTCGACTAAAACTAATTTTAGTCGTCTAAAATCTAATGAGTGTAATTAAATTGTAATGCATTAGTTAACCTTTCTCTACAATTTCCAAACTCATTATATACTGCTGGAATGAAAAATCTAATATCTTATTATTTATCTTATTGAGGTATGAACATGCACTATAGACCAGTGTTCATTTTGAAGTCAAATTTCAATTTAGTTTTAGTCGTAGTCTTAGGACTAAAATGGCATTTTAGTTTTAGTCCCATTTTAGTCATCTCAATTGTTTTAGTTTTAGTCGTATTTTAGTCGACTAAAATAGTATTCATTTAGTCGACTAACATGTTTTAGTCATTTTAGTCAACCAAATTAACACTGCTCTGTATGGATGATTTGGATCATCTATTAAAGGCATTGTACTCTGTTTTCATTATTTTAACTAGGTATTAGTGTAGTTATATTCCCAATACTGTTTGTTTGCTGTTTGATGGGCTTACATGTTGCAGCTGCAGTTTGTAGTGTCATGGTCGATTGATGGCCCTATGTCTATGTATGTATTGCTTTAGCTAGCTTTCTGGTCTGGATCACACAGCATCCAGCGCATGCCTTGCCATTCGCTCTGTGTTGCATCACAAATGTGGGAGTGCTAATGTAATGGACATCTTCCAGCTGCATAGTTAGTGCTGTGTGTGTCTTTGAATGCTTTGCCTGCTTGTGTGTGTCAGATCTTATTAGTGTGTAGCTCTCACCTGCACCAGCTCTACACTGAGAGACACAGGGCTTATTGGATATAGTTTCTTCACAGGAAATGTAATTTCCCACATTACAGACGAAAGTTATGCAATATGCCTATAGGCTTTGTGCACAGGGCAAAAAGAAAAAAAAAATTGTGAGACTACATGAGCAATGCACATCCTATGCAGGTGAAAAATACAAAGTACGGGTAGGAATATTTACAATGGCTTTAAGAAAAGTTTGCTACCCTCCAATGAAATCATTAGGTATAAGTGCTGATTCCCTCCTTTCACCAGGCTCTGTCATTCACAGCATCACATGCAGGCAGGGGCGTACCTAGAGCATTTGGCACCCGGGGCGGATCCTATATATGGCACCCCCCCCCCACCTTAAAATGTAAAAACACCACACTGTGCCCCGGCATACCTCTATATCCTTCAATATCTCTTTGTCACTACTGTGTACCCCCTCTCCACAACTGCATCTCTGGGCCCCGTTACATTACACAGCACCTTGCACCTCTGGACCCCTTTATATTACACAGCACCCTGCACCTCTGCACCTCTTTACATTACACTGCACCCTACACCACTGGACCCCTTTACATTACACAGCACTCTGGACCCCTTTATATTACACAGCACCTAGCACCTCTGGACCCTTTTACATTACACTGCACCTTGCATCTCTGGACCCCTTTACATTACACAGCACCCTGCACCTCTGGACCCCTTTACATGAAACAGCACCCTGCACCTCTGGACCCCTTTACATGAAACAGCACCCTACACCTCTGAACCCTTTTACATTAAACTGCACCTTGCATCTCTGGACCCCTTTACATTACACAGCACCTTGCATCTCTGGACCCCTTTACATTACACAGCACCTTGCACCTCTGGACCCCTTTACATTACACAGCACCCTGCACCTAAGGATCTCTTTACATTACACAGCACCCTACACCTCTGGACCCCTTTACATTACACAGCACTCTGGACCCCTTTACATTACAATGCACCCTACACCTCTGGACCCCTTTACATTACACAGCACCTTGCATCTCTGGACCCCTTTACATTACACATCACCTTGCATCTCTGGACCCCTTTACATTACACAGCACCTTGCATCTCTGGACCCCTTTACATTACACAGCACCTTGCACCTCTGGACCCCTTTACATTACACAGCACCCTGCACCTAAGGATCTCTTTACATTACACAGCACCCTACACCTCTGGACCCCTTTACATTACACAGCACTCTGGACCCCTTTACATTACACAGTACTCTGGACCCTTTTACATTACACAGCATCCTACACCTCTGGACCCCTTTACATTACACAGCACCCTACACTCTGGACCCCTTTACATGACACAGCACCCTACACCTCTGGACCCCTTTTCATTACACAGCACCTTGCACCTCTGGACCCCTTTACATTACACAGCACCCTGCACCTCTAAACCCCTTTACATTATACAGCACCATGCATCCCTTTACATTACACAGCCCCCCACAGACACCCCTCTACAGTGCAGACCCCCTTCCCCCTACAGTGCAGACCTCCCACAGTGCAGACCCCCACAGTACAGACACCCCTACAGTGCAGACCCCCCCCACAGTACAGACACCCCTACAGTGCAGACCCCCCCAGTACAGACACCCCTACAGTGCAGACCCCCACCCCCCCCACAGTACAGACACCCCTACAGTGCAGACCCCCCCAGTACAGACACCCCTACAGTGCAGACCCCCACCCCCCCCCACAGTACAGACACCCCTACAGTGCAGACCCCCCACAGTACAGACACCCCTACAGTGCAGACCCCCACCCCCCCACAGTAAAGACACCCCTACAGTGCAGACCCCCCACAGTACAGACACCCCTACAGTGCAGACCCCCACCCCCCCACAGTACAGACACCCCTACAGTGCAGACCCCCCACAGTACAGAGACCCCTACAGTGCAGACCCCCCTACAGTACAGAGACCCCTACAGTGCAGACCCTCACAGTACAGAGACCCCTACAGTGCAGACCCCCACAGTACAGAGACCCCTACAGTGCAGAACCCCACAGTACAGAGACCTCTACAGAGCAGACCCCCACAGTACAGAGACCCCTACAGTGCAGACCCCCACAGTACAGAGACCCCAAAAGTGCAGACCCCCACAGTACAGAGACCCCTACAGTGCAGACCCCCACAGTACAGAGACCCCTACAGAGCAGACCCCCACAGTACAGAGACCCCTACAGTGCAGACCCCCACAGTACAGAGACCCCTACAGTGCAGACCCCCACAGTACAGAGACCCCTACAGAGCAGACCCCACAGTACAGACACCCCTACAGTGCAGACCCCCACCCCCCACAGTACAGACACCCCTACAGTGCAGCCTAGAGTTCCCACCTCATCCCTTTAAAACCGAACACATATTAATTACACAGGTTCTGTGGCTGATTAAGGTGGTAATTAAACTCACTCGGTGCCTTATCTGCATTCAATTAGTCTCAGAACCTGTGTAATTCATATGTGTTCGAGTTTAAAGGGATGAGGTGGCAACCCTAGTGCAGCCCCATAATGTACCTCAGTCAGATAAGCGCGGGACATGCACAGAACTGGTCAGGTGACGGGTCCGGTCCCCTCCCCCTGTGTAGGGAGGAGGAGGGGGAGGCGGATTCACTGAGCACTCTGTCTGCTCGGCTGAGACAGCCGAGACGGAACAGAGCCGCTCAGCCACGGTCATGAGAGAAGGGTAATCGCTGCGGGTCCCGGGTGTCACTCGGCTCGCACCCCCCCCTCCCCCTCCTTGCAATGCCACTACAGGCTCTTCCTGTCACCGCCGCGGTGCCGCGGCTTAAACCCACCCGCCCCGCTGTCTTTACTTCAGCTGCGGAGAAGGGGGGGCGCCGGCCTGACACCCCCTCCAGTGTGTGTCACCTGTGGCGGCCCGCCCCCCCCCGCCCCCCACTTAGTACGCCTCTGCATGCAGGCAGTAACTACCCCACTCTCTCTGCCCTGAATTGTGGACGGCAGGTCTGGCCCAAGTCTTTCCTATCAATACAAAGAAGCTTGCAGAGGAGGCATAAGGCTGCCTGGCTGCATGATTACATGGATGTGTGGCTGTTTTTAGAGTAAGAGACGGTAGAGGTTCTGAGGCAGAGGCCTGCAGAAAGAAGGGGAGGGTGGCATAAGAGCTGACAACTCCCCTATAGGATTGCCCACAAATTTGACTTTGGCTTGAGGTGGAGCTACAGCCATTACTGCCAAAAATTAAAATGGCATTTAATTTGAAAAAGGATTCAATGGGGCCATGTGAGAGGTACACTGCATCCCTTGAGGGGGGGGGGGGGGGGGTTTACCAAGCATCATCTGGCACGAGGCATGTGTATATGTATGTAAAAAGTTGCAAGAGTGATTAATGAAAAACCAGGCCAACGAAGAATTCCCATATGAAATAAATGAGGGGAGAAAAAAGAGTGCAAACGAAAAGCCTAGGAATGCTCACCAAAGAAAAGTTGGGCAGAAAGCAGGTTGAAACTGTAGCAGAGTAGGAAGATGTGGCGGCTACCAGGCCAGAGGTGAGATTTAATATCCAGTTGTCACCAGTGTCATCCTGGCTGCATTATATGTCACTTCTGGCCATATCAAGAGGCTGAGATATTGAGGATGCAAGAGCAAAGCATCCACTGGAAATGAGGCACATAATTTCTGCCCTTGCAGAACCACTGCAACTGATTGGCGGAAATACAGAGGTAACAGTCAGACCAGAAATTTTGCAACACACCACAGTAAACCTGCAAAGGAGAGCAGCACATTCCAAAGAAAGACCTGTGCTTCAACACTGTCTGCAGTTGAATAAATGCAGCATAATTACGCTTTTGCAAGAACATTCCTGCCACCACAGGTACCTTGAAGCCTTCACCCTTTGGAGAGGTTTACCCCGGGTGGGAGAGGGAGTTTTCTTTCAAAAGAACCCTCTTCAGAAGATTCAGGATAGAAAAAGGGAACATGGATGAGTGTGAGGCTAAGCCTTGTAGCTATTCAGGGGCCTGTCCTGAGGTCTCGTGGGATGCATTTTAACTAATTTTTGCTGCCATGAGGAGTCGCCTGGAAAAAAGTTTATGCAGGGAGGTGAGGGACAGAGATGCTTGGGTCAGCATTGAGGGTAATTGGACACTATGCAAAGAGAATATGCCTATGACTTTCATTGAGGAAGGAGGTTGTGCTAGGGAATTGAACAGAAAAATTTGCTAGGAAGTTCAGAGGTGCATTGTAAATTAACCACTTGCTTACTGGGCACTTAAACCCCCTTCCTGCCCAGGCCAATTTTCAGCTTTCAGCGCTGTCATGTTTGAATTACAATTGCTCGGTCGTGCGATGTAACTCCCAAAGAAAATTTACGTCCTTTTTTTCCCACAAATAGAGCTTTCTTTTAGTGGTATTTGATCATCTCTGCGGTTTTTATTTTTTGCGCTATAAACAAAAAAATAACGAAGATTTTGAAGAAAACACAATATTTATTTTTTTTTGCTATAATAAATATCCCAATTTAAAAAAAAATATATATTTTTTTTTCTCAGTTTAGGCCGGTACGTATTCTTCTACATATTTTTGGTAAAAAAAAATCGCAATAAGCGTTTATTGATTGGTTTGCGCAAAAGTTATAGCGCCTACAAATAGTTTTATAGCATTTTTATTAATATTTTTTTTTTACTAGTAATGGCAGCGATCAGCGATTTTTATTGCGACTGCAACATTATGGCGGACACATCGGACACTTTTGACACCATTTTGGGACCATTGTCATTTTTACAGCGATCAGTGCTATAAAAATGCATTGGTTACTGTAAAAATGACACTGGTAGTGAAGGGGTTAACCACTAGGGGCGCTGAAGGGGTTAAGTCTTCCTAAGGAAGTGATTCTAACTGTGGGGGGAGGGGACTGGCTGGGGGAGGTGACCGATGGTTGTCCCTATGTACAAGGGACACACCATCAGTCTCCTCTCCCTGACAGGGACGTGGATCTCTGTGTTTACACACAGAGATCCACGTCTCTGTAAATGCCGATCGCGGGTACCTGGCGGACATCGCGGCCAGCAGGCACGTGCATCGGCACCCGCGTGACACGACGGGCACAGAAGTTCCCCGATGTGCGCTCTGGAGCGCGCACGGGGAACGAGGAAAGGGGAGGACGTCAATAGACGTCCTCCCGGATTTCTAGTGTTGTGGAGATTTTTATGAAGATGTATTTAATATGTATTGTCATAGTGTCACCCAGTGTTAGTACTTCCGCAGCCCGCTCAAAGAGCTGGCTGGGGCAGTCTGAGGCTGGTTGAATCCCATCTGGTAGGGGAAAATGTCTTGACGTTGGAGTGTGATGTTTGCAGGGTGCAGATATGTCCACCGACGGGGGCCCTCTGTGCATTAGCACGGACGATCGTTGAGGAGGGGATATGCTCGCTCTGCAACGACATCATTGGTTATAGGCAGATGCGTGCTCTTGTCTCTGCTGTGTCTGATCAACATTGATTGGGATTCGTAGCGCGCGTCTGCAGATAGCCTCCCTCCCCCATTCAATAATAGTATAATCTGAATATGCGTTATTCTATGGAATAGCACAGAATAAGGATTCCTATCAACTTTAGCCATCATACGTTATTGTATTCATTGTATTATTGTATTGAATTATATATATTTAAACCCTGTTGGAGGGGATGTCCTTGTATGGTCATTCTCCTGTGTGGAGGGGACATCCTGTGATGTCCCCTCCCATGGGGGAGGTGATTGGTTGCTGCAGCCAATCACCTCCTGTCTGTGAGATCTTTTGAGTCTAATAAAAGTCTTTGAGGAGGCGTTGGCTAGACAGTCTGCTCTGGGATGGCCTGACGATGAGAACATAGCTAGCTGTGTGATGCTTGCTTCAGGTTATGGATGGGATGGATGAACGGTGAGTGGAACTTAGCAAACTTAAAGATAGCATTATTGTAAAAAGATGAATCTAAAGTGTGTGCATGTTTAGCACAGGAAACATAGGCTGTATGCTCTGCATACAACCAATAATTCCATGACAGATGGCGACTCTGAAGGGACTAGATAGAGCCCCTTTATGCATCAGGTCGAGATGGGGGGAGAGTGGATCTACGACCCGATGTGTGGGGGCTCAGCTCTGTAAAAGAACACATTTTTCGTCTTTTTGAAATAATGCTATAGGTCTGTCTATGTGAGAGATGCGTGCATGTGTGTATGTCTGTGAATCCGATCGTATGAGCCTGGATGTTTATGTGGGGAAGCTGCGGGCTGTAAGCGTGTAACTAAATGAGAAATATAGACTGTGTGTGATTAGATTGTTTGTCTGATGTAGGACACGTGTCCCCATGAGTGTGATTGAAGTTGTGTAAGAGATAGCTGTTTGGAAAAGTGACCTTTGTGCGATGTATTGAGCAGCTTGTGCAGCCAGCCATTGCTGCTGCATTGTGAAAGTCTGGTCCCTGTGTGCCATGTGCTTTAGTGGGGAAGGGGCAGGCAGCATGGTCATCAGTTACAATTATGAAAGTTGGTGGGTCTCTGTGTATCTTTTGACTACAAGTTTGATGCATATGGAAACTGTATATTGTATATGAAATGAACGTATAGCTGTGGTATTTAGTGCAGCCTACACTGAGCAGTTTGTAAGTAGATGATTGTTTGGGTGCCATGTGGCTTGGGGGAAGGGCTTGCCCACTGCTTACAATAAAGAATGTTTTGTGCTGGAGGGGCTACGCCCTGAGAGATGATCTGATGTTATAAGCAACAATCTACTATATGTGTGTAGTGTTTGTGATTTCTATGAAAAATAGAAATGGATAGATTGTGATTTTCGCCTTTGTATGGGACAAAAACACATGTCCCCATAAGTGAAAAAATAGTTTAAGTAAAGGGTTTGGTTTTTGAGTTGAAAGTTCCTGCCGCATATTCAAGTGGCCAGGCATTGCTATGGAAGCGGAGGCCACTGTGTGTGTGTGTGTGAACTTGGGTAGGGACAGGAGTGTATGTTTTGAGTTGTGTTTCATATAACTAACATTTATTGAATTTGCTGTTTAGTTGGCCAAAGGGTCTGAGTTGAAGTAGCGTAAAGTTTGTGTCTATGGTTGAGTGTGAATCTTAATTTTGTAGTTTTTGTGGAGAAAAACATTTTTGATTTTCTAGTGAAGAGATCCTGGTTTTGGCAGGAAAAACTGCATGTGGCGGCCATCTTGTCTGCCATGCTGCCATGGTCATTGGCAGCCATTTTGAGAGGCTTCCTATAGGGGAAGGTGCAGCCACCTTTCCTTTGGGTGTGATACCATGTGACCGTGCTGTGGCATTCGCCTGCTATCTTGCTGGTGGAATTTCTCAGCCTTTGGGGCAGATTTTGATGTTTGGTGCGAATTGAGTAGTGCAGTCTTTTCTCTTTTCTGCTTTGGAATCTGGAGGCCATTTTTGTTTTCCTTTGTATGGGGGAACCCATGTGGTGTTCATTGTGATGTCCCATGCTGGTTTTGGCGGGAAAAATTGCATGCGTTAATGGGGCCATTTTTGTTGTTGTCCATGAGGTGTGCGGTGGTCATCCACCATTTTGTTGTCCTGGCTTGTCGGCCATTTTGAGAGACGTTTACAGTTTGAGATAGGAAGTTCCAGTTTAGCAAACACGGCCCCTGAATATGCTGTATTGGCATTTGTTGATTGGCGCAGTTTTATGCGTTTACAGTTTGACCTGTGCACTGCTGGGGAGAGTAGTGAGACACAGGGAGAACATGCAAACTCCATGCAGATGGTGTTAGGATGGGGATTTCTCTGTTTTCATTTAAGTAAATGTAAGCTATTGCAGGGTCAGCTGACTTTACAGTATATGAGCGGCGGTTTTTGTATTGGATTTCGTTTTTAAGTAAAAACTCCCCCCCCTCCCTCTTCCTGAACAATTGATATGTAAATAAACCAGTTTGGTTTTTTTGAGAGCTGAGCATGTAACCGGAAGTTTCTTTTCAGCATTTATATATCAGCAGAAAGTTGGTGGGAGGAGCTTGGGGTTGTCTGAAAGGTTGGCCAATGAGATTTGTGTTTGGAAGGAAAATGGAAAGCGTTTAAAAGTGTTTTATATTTCGTTCCAGTTATGTGAAGTTTTGTACTGTAATACAGTTTTGGGTAGAGAGTAAACAGGGGGGCATCACCATTATTGTATCATCTAGATACAGAGAGAAGCCACATTGTTCTGCAGGTGGTAAACTGGCGTAAGTGTTCTGTGTGGTTTAGTCTGGCAATGCAGTGTATGGGTGTATAGCGGAAAATGCTTGTGTATGCATACACTGTGAGGGGTAGAGGCCTAATTCGGGGGTTGATCTGTGGTTGTTGCTGTAGTTCCAAAAGTGTTGGGACAACAAGCCATAGAGTTGACAACTCGGTTAGGGTTTCTAGTTGGAGGACTTGACCAGATAGTGGTTGTAGTTCTTCAATCCACCGTATAATAAGACACCGGGCGGTGCTCTCCGAAATGGGTGCAACGGTTTAACCTGGATGCAGGTTTAAGACGATAAGCCGATTCGAATCGCCATGGACACAAGGAGGTCTGTGCAAAGGGAAGGAATGGAGGCTTCCCATAGTCAGACGGTCACACAGTGCACGAAGCCTAGTTTTGGGGCAAAGGCCTTTGAACCCCAAAAAGATTAACATAGGTGGTCCAAGGATACTATTTTGGGTATCCCTCTGGAATGGATGTAGTTGAGCTGCGGCTTCAGAAATCTGTAATGATGAGTGTGTTGATGGAGGTGTAGTCTCATGCCCGTTTGTTTGAACTTTGTATGGCTGGTCCATGCAAGGTTCTCGAGCTGCTCTCATGTTTTTCCCATTGTATTTTTATCTATTGCTGAAAGAGTAAAGGTAGAATTCTGGCTGTTTTTGTTTTTTTCATTTGTGGTTTTAGAAACTGGGAAGTATCTCCCCCACGTTTGTATCTGAATGTTTGTATGTAGTAACGTGAATATGTTCGAACTTACCGCGGCGATCCTCCGATGCGTCGCGGCTGTTGTATTTTTGTAGGAACGGGAAAAGTAAGGGTTACAGAGGGTTTTGTTTGAATCAGTTTTGAAAGAATGTCAACAGGTGTATGTAGACAGCTGTACATATGGATAAATATGAGTCTAAGGAGGTAAAAGTATCATAGGCTATTTCATTGTTTCTTTTTTTCCTGCACCACGCATTTCTTCCTTCAGTCTGTAATGAGGAAGAAAAGGGGGAGAAGTGATAAATGTAAGAGTGACAGTTTTTTTTTTCAAACTAATAATAACCTCTGTAATTCTAACCAAGTTTGTGCCAAGACTGTCTTTCTTTGATAGAATTTGAATCGGCAAGCAGCAGTCTGGTGAAGTAGGTTCCCATCCCAGATGCTAAGAACCTTTTGTCAATGGTTCCAGGTATTGTAAGCCACTAGTGATGAGCAGAACACCAGAACCCGCGAACGGACCAAAAGTTCGCACAAACTTTAGAACCCTATTAAATACAATGGATGCGAACGTTCGAAATCTAAAGTGCTAATTATAACGACTATTATGCATGTTATTGTCCTAAAAAGGGTTTGGGAACCCGGGTTCTGCACCAGGGGACATGTATCAATCCAAAAAAAAGTTTTAAAAACGGACGTTTTTCGGGAGCAGTCATTTTAATGATGCATAAAGTGAAAAAAATAAAGTCAAATATTCCTTTAAATATCGTACCTGGGGGGTGTCTAAAGTATGCCTGTGAAGTGCCACGTGTTTCCCGTGTTTAGAACTGTCCCTGCACAAAATTACATTTCTAAAGGAAAAAAAGCCATTTAAAACTGCTTGCGGCTTTAATGTAATGTCTGGTCCCAGTAATATGGATGAAAATCTTTAAGAAAAATGGCATAGCTACCCCATCACAGCCCCCCCCCCCTACCCCAGCCCATTACCAGCCCCTTTGGGTCTTGTATGGATATTAAGGGGAACCCCGCACACAAAATCAAAAAGGCCCTATATACTCTGAACAGCCGTATACAGGCGGTGCATACAAGACAGGGACTGTAGGTTTGTTCTTATGTAGAATCTGTTTGTAATTTTGAACAGGTACATTGTTTAAGTGTAGCTCCAGCCAAAAAATCTATTTTTAAGCTTTTTGGAAAACATAGGGAAGGGTTATCACCCCTGTAACATTTGTTTTGCTGTCTGTGCAGTGTGCACCTGTTCAGAACAGTTCACCTCACTTTCCGTCCTAATGAAAAATGTTTTTTGAAAATTTGTTTTTTTTATTGAAACAAGAATTGGTGATAAAGCATCAGTGGAGAGGAGACACTTTTTTTTCCCATATTAACTCTTACAGGAGAGAATTTGCCTTCCTAGGGGTAGATTT
The DNA here is from genome assembly GCA_029206835.1 of Rana muscosa. Taxonomy (NCBI): domain Eukaryota; kingdom Metazoa; phylum Chordata; class Amphibia; order Anura; family Ranidae; genus Rana; species Rana muscosa. The sequence continues at coordinate 347,994,260 of CM055117.1, read as the reverse complement.
CCTCTCACTTCCTGTTGTATCCTTCCGTTTGCAAGGAGTCGTTTGTAAGTTGGATGTTTGAAAGTAGGGGCCTGCCGTATATACTCAGCTGAAATTTGCCCCTTACATGTTGGTGTTGCCACAACACTGTGAGTCCTCACAGTTACTCTTGGTGGGCGCATGAATGTGCCCTGCTGTGAATTATTAGATCAAGAATTGTAATTGCATGCCCCTGTTGAACAGGGGCTGAAAAATTGGGCCTTTGGTGGTGGTGGTGGTGGTGTTGACACAACACTGTAAGGCCTCACAGTTACTCTTGGTGGGCGCAGGAATGGGCCCTGCTGTGAATTATTAGATCAAGAATTGTAATTGCATGCCCCTGTTGAACAGGGGCTGAAAAATTGGGCCTTTGGTGGTGGTGGTGTTGACACAACACTGTAAGGCCTCACAGTTACTCTTAGGCACTGGTGCCACAACACTGAAAAACCCCTCACAGATACTGTACTTGGAGCACAGCAATGAGCCCTGTTGCAAAGTATTGCATCAAAAATTGTAATTACACGCCCCTGTTAAACAGGGGCTGAGAAATTGGGCCTTAGGCACTGGTGCTGGTGCCACGACACTGCAACCTCTCCCAGATACTCTAGTTGGAGTGCAGGAATGAGCCCTGCTGCAAAGCATTGCATAAAAAATTGTAATAACACGCCCCTGTTAAACAGGGGCTGAAAAATTGGGCCTTAGCCACTGGTGCTGGTGCCACGACACTGCAACCTCTCCCAGATACTCTAGTTGGAGTGCAGGAATGAGCCCTGCTGCAAAGCATTGCATAAAAAATTGTAATAACACGCCCCTGTTAAACAGGGGCTGAAAAATTGGGCCTTAGCCACTGGTGCTGGTGCCACAACACTGCAACCTCTCCCAGATACTCTAGTTGGAGTGCAGGAATGAGCCCTGCTGCAAAGCATTGCATAAAAAAATTGTAATAACACGCCCCTGTTAAACAGGGGCTGAAAAATTGGGCCTTAGCCACTGGTGCTGGTGCCACGACACTGCAACCTCTCCCAGATACTCTAGTTGGAGTGCAGGAATGAGCCCTGCTGCAAAGCATTGCATAAAAAATTGTAATTACATGCCCCTGTTAAACAGGGGCTGAAAAATTGGGCCTTAGCCACTGGTGGCGGCACCCAGAAACAAAAATGTTCTTCCAAGCTATCATCATCATCAATCGGATCATTGAGGAGGAGGAGGATAGTCAGTCAACATAACAGGACAGTCTCTCAGCATCAGCATCAGTCTTGAAGGGATGTGACATTTGAAAATAAATTAGTCCGTTATATCAGCTTCAGGTGTTTGGTAGCTGGTGGTGATCCAAGACTGGTTCATCTTTATGAAGGTCAGTCGATCAACAGAGTCGGTGGACAGGCGCACCCTGTGATCCGTGACTAATCCTCCAGCAGCACTGAATGTGCGTTCTGAAAGAACGCTGGATGCAGGACAGGCCAGTAGCTCAATTGCATACTGTGCAAGCTCTGGCCAGTGATCCATCCTCAAGACCCAGTAAGCCAGAGGATTTTCGGTGGGGAAGGTGTCCAAGTCTGACCTTGCCCCTAGGTATTCCTGCACCATGTATATCAGACGCTGGCGATGGTTGCTGGAACCGATCATACCTTGGGGCTGCGGACTAAAGAATTGTCTGAACGCATCGGTCAGACGGCCACCTTCCCCACCGCTCCTTCTTTGACTGACCGAAGCCTCAGCAACTTGTTGTCCAGGACCAGGAGTTTGTAACCTCCCAGTCTCTGGGAACGCGTTGCACAGACCTTTCTGCAAGGCCTCCCGGAGTTGTCTCATCCTCTGCTCCCTCTGCGACGGTAAGATAAGGTCCGCAACCTTACCCTTGTACCGTGGATCAAGGAGAGTGGCCAGCCAGTAATGGTCCCTCTCCTTGATCTGAAGAATACGAGGATCCTTCCGCAGACTTTGCAGGATCAGGGAGGCCATGCAGCGTAGGTTAGCTGAGGCATTCGGTCCGGAGTCCTCTGGGTCACTAAGGACGACATGATCCGCAGCCACCTCCTCCCAGCCACGTACAAGTCCACTGGTTTCTTGGGACTGTAAATCATCCCTAAAAGACTGCTGCTGATGATGCTGAGTGCCATGCTCCACCTCCATGCTGACACAATCCTCCTCCTCCTCCTCCTCTTCCTGTGCGATGGGTGGGACAGAAGGAACACTGTCTGGGTAAAGGGGGCCTTGAGAGGCAAGGAAGTCCTCCTCTTCCTGCCTCTGTTCTGCCTCAAGTGCCCTGTCCATTATTCCATGCAGCGTATGTTCCAACAGGTGGACAAGAGGTACAGTGTCACTGATGCATGCACTGTCACTGCTCACCATCCTCGTGGCCTCCTCAAATGGTGCCAGGACAGTGCATGCATCCCTGATCATGCCCCACTGGCGTGGTGAAAAAAAACCGAGCTCCCCTGACCCTGTCCTGGTGCCATAGTCGCACAGGTACTCATTGATGGCCCTCTGCTGTGTGTGCAGCCGCTGCAGCATGGCCAACGTTGAGTTCCACCTGGTGGGCATGTCACATATAAGGCGGTTCTTGGGCAGGTTCAACTCCTTTTGCAGCTCAGCCAGGCGAGCACTGGCATTATAAGATCTGCGGAAATGCACACAGACTTTCCTGGCCTGCCTCAGGACATCCTGTAAGCCCAGGTACCTGCCCAAGAACCGCTACACCACCAGGTTAAGGACGTGAGCCACACAGGGCACATGGGTCAGTTGTCCCTGTCGGAGAGCGGAGAGGAGGTTGGTGCCATTGTCGCAAACTACCATTCCTGGCTTAAGCTGGCATGGCGTCAACCACCTCTCGGCCTGCCCCTGCAGAGCAGACAGAACCTCTGCCCCAGTTTGGCTCCTGTCCCCCAAACACACCAGCGCAAGCACGGCATGGCATCTTTTTGCCTGCGTACTTGCATAGCCCCTTGAACGCCTATGGAGGAAGAAGAAGAGGAGGGGGTGGAGGAGAGAGGTGTGTCACAACCAGTAGTAGCATTTTGGAGGCGTGGCAGTGGAACAACCTCCAACACTACTACACCTTGTCCTGCATCCTTCCCAGCTGCCAAAAGAGTGACCCAATGGGCCGTGAAAGAAAGGTAACGTCCCTGTCCATGCCTGCTGGACCATGAGTCAGCGGTAATATGCACCTTACCGCTGACCGTCCTGTCCAGCGAGGCCAAGACATTGCCTTCCACATGCCGGTAGAGAGCCGGAATCGCCTTCCGTGAGAAAAAGTGGCGTTTGGGAACCTGCCACTGAGGAACCGCACATTGCACAAACTCACGGAAGGGGGCCAAGTCTACCAACTGAAAAGGCAGCAGTTGAAGCGCTAGCAATTTAGCCAAGCTAGCATTCAACCGCTGGGCATGTGGATGGCTGGGAGTGAACTTCTTTCGACGGTCCAGCAGCTGGGGCAGGGAAATTTGCCTGCTAGAATCGGACGTCGGTGTACTGCTAGCAGAGTGCCCGCAAGTACTTGGCTGTGACACACCTAATTCTACACCTTCATTCCTCTCAGTGAAGGTTCAGAGAGGACTGAAGGTATAGTGGGGTTGGAGATCCCAGCTGATGTGGTGCAAGGAGAGGTCCGCTTTGTTCTTTGGTGTGGGTCTTTAAGGTAGGCTTGCCAACGAGCAGTGGCGTCTCCAGCTTTCATATTTTGGGGGGGCACATGGGGGGACAGGGACAAAAGTAGGGGGGCCAACTATAAAATGCAATTATATATATATATATATATATATATATATATATATCCTGGGGCCCTTTACTATGATCCCACAATGGGCCCTTTCACATGTTCTGCAGTGAGCTCCCTTCCTACTATACTGGGGCCCCACCAGGGTGGCAGAAAACAAGAGATATATGTCACCAGCACACCAAGAAAATATAAGGGTCCAAAGCAGTGGGAGAACTATCAGGGTTGCAAAGGTTGTCTTGCCACCGGGCCCTGGTGTTCTGCCACTGTGGGGTTCCCCAGCTGTCCTGTCCCTGTTATTGACAGCGCTGGTCTGGCATCTGTCTCCTTGGCACCGGCGGCAGTCTATTAGGACTTTGTGCTGGTGACATTATGTGTGCATGCAGGGGAAGGCTGGCACTATTGGTTATAGTGAGCTGAGCCCCCAGCTGGTCACCTAGCAGCAGTAATGCTGTATAACCTTCTCTGTTGACATGCTGATCGGGATGTGATCCTAGTGATGCTCCCAGTCAGATCTAATAAACACATTATTTATTAGCATCAAGAGTACAACCACATATATATAATCAACCGTATGTTCAGCAGCCATGTGGGCTCTATACCTGTAAAGTGTGGGCTTTGATCAATAAAATCACTGATATTTAACACTAGGATTTGACTAGGAGCATCATCTGGATTGCATCACGATCAGCATGTCAGAGAAGGCTCCACTGCTGCTAAGCAACCTGCAGGGAGCTCAACTGTCTACAACCAATAGAGATGGGCTCGGGTGTGTTTGAAATCCCACATGCCCGATCTCCCGCCAGGAAGCCGACACTCCACAGTGCTAATCACAGCCAGTGAGACATTTCCTGATTTGTGCAGCTGCGGACCGGGAAATGTCTCACTGCCTGTGATTAGTGCTGTGCAGTGTGGGCTTCCTGGCAGGCTCTGGCATGTGGAATTTTGAACATACCCAGCCCATCTTTAACAACAAATTGTGCCGGCCCTCCTGTACATCAACCCCATAAAGTAACCAGCACTGGGTTCCAATGTGCTGCCGCCGCTACCATGGAGACAGAGACCAGAGCTGTGAATAGCCGGGACAGGACAGTAACTCTGGTTGTTCCAGCACTGGTCCACACTGGGAACATTCCCCCATCCATCTATAATGTGTAGATGGGGGAATTGGGTAATTTCCTTTTTTTACATTCAACCTAATAGTTGAATGAAAAAAAGTGATCAATGTATGGGCTGCCTAAGGCCCCTTTCACACTGGGGTGGGAGGTGTGCTGTGGGTATAGCGGCGCTATTTTTAGCGCCGCTATACCTTCGTTTTTACTGCGGTATGCGGCCGCTAGCGGGGTGAATTTAACCCTGCTAGCGGCCAAAAAAGGGGTTAATACCGCCCGCAATGCGCCTCTGCAGAGGCGCATTGCGGGCGGTATTACCGCGGTCTCCCATTGCTTTCAATGGGCAGCAACGGTGAACACACCGCTCCTTCACCGCTGTAAAGATGCGGCTAGCAGGACTTTTGGAGCGGTCCTGCTAGCGCACCGCTTCAGTGTGAAAGCCTTTGGGCTTTCACATTGAAGACTGCAGGGCACAATTTTTTCAGGCGGTATAGCAGCGCAATTATTAGCGCTAAACCGCCTGAAAAACGTGTTAGTGTGAAAGGGGCCTAAGAGCTAAGACCAGCCATAGACAGTTTAAATCTCAGCTGGTTCAGCAGGAACTGGCTGAGATTTGAACTATTAATGAGCAGATTCTCTTATGATTATCACTAGTGGTTGCTATGGCCACTAATGATAATCACTGTTTGTCGGGAGAATACAATTGCTGGGCAGGAGAGATATTTCCCTGTCAGCACTGTCTGTGTTGATGGGGGAATCATGCAAGTTTCTTTCCTGCAATCTGTGGATGCAGGAAAGAAATGTGCACCGTATATTACCTGCCTAACTGAAAGTGAAAGTAAATTGTGAATGTCTTGAAAGAACAGGAGAGGGGGAGGGAGACAGATGGGGAAGAGAAGGGATGGAGATAATGCAGTTCAGTGATTACAGTGTACTGCAGTCTGCAGTGCACACACTTACCAGTCCAGACTAGAATCCCAGGCATCATTCACACACAGACAGGAATGCTGCTGATTTTCATATTTCCCGCCCACACATCCCCTCTCTTCAGATACAGCACGCCGGGATAGTGTGGGCGGGACTGGAAGGAGGAGGAGGAGCTGTATTCCTCCCTGCTCGTATGTGAGGAGAGTGAGGGGGTGGCTGGACTCGCTGGGCTGTGAAAGAGTGTCATAGACTGACACTCGGCTCAGCTTGCAGTCACCATTCTCGGAATTTACAGGCTGGTTCTCCTGTCCTAAGGACGGGAGAAATCAGTCTGTTTTTTCAGTAACTGAGAAGAAGGCTTGGGCCCCCCTCCCCCCCTCCCACAGTGCTCGTGGAGTCCTTCCTGCAACTCACTCTTCTCCGTGCCAATGAGGATGCAGGGAAAGGAGCAGATCGGGCGGCTGTGGTTGTGTGAGCGCTTGCATTATGCAGTGTCAGCGAGCAGAGGGTAGGGGGGAGGAATCCCCCGCAGGAGATGACTGGGGACGCTCTCCCTCTCAGGAGAGACTATGTTACCCCAGCAGCAGCCCAAGCGAGAAAAAAATGCAAAAAAAAAAATTTTTTTTTTTTGGGGGGGGGCACATGGTGGGGCACAGCATAATGTTGGGGGGGCCAGGGCCCCCTCTGGTCCCCCCCTAGGGACGCCATTGCCAACGAGCTGCATGGCAGGTCAACATATGTCTGGTCAAGCATGTGGTGCCCAAGCGGGTGATGTTTTGGCCACGCGATATACGCTTGAGACATATGTTGCAAACAGCAGCTGTGCGATCTGATGCACTCGACTCAAAAAAGGCCCACACCAAAGAACTTTTTGAATAACGGGCAGAGGCAACGCCCTGCACAGGCGGAGCTCTGCGGTGTGATTCCGTCGGTGTGCTGCCCTTACACTGGCCCCCCGAGGGCATCCTGCCTCGTTGGAGATGTGCCTCCTCCTCATCCTCCTCCTCCTCCTCCTCTCTCCTATTAGGCACCCAAGTGGAGTCAGTGACCTCATCATCCCCTCCCTCCTCATCACTGGAGCCAATCTAGCAGTATGCTGCAGCTGCTGGAACATGACTGCCAGATTGGTGTCCTTCTTGAGCATCCCCTCTCTCTGCTCTCACGCTACTGCCTTCCTCTAGCTGTGTATCATCATCAGACCCTTCGAAACGCTGGGCATCCTCCTGGAGCATGTACCCAACACTGTGCTCAAACAGTTCGGGGGACTCCTCAGGAGGACATGGTTGGTCTAGGGAAGGAGTGACTGATGATGACATTGATACCAGGGAAGAGGACGCTTTGGCAGCTGCTTTGCCAGTACCCTGAGCCTGGGTGAGAGAGGATGAGGAGGATGAGGAGGGCTTGGTCATCCACTCTACCAAGTCTTCGGCATGATGCGGCTCAACACGTCCAGCTGCCGAAAATAAGGACAAGCGTGTCCCATGGCCACGTGCTGATGGCGATGCACCGCGTCCACGACCAGCACTGTTGTCTCTAGACACAGAGCCTGCTTGCCCTCTTTTATTGGCTCCTGACTGTCTGCCGCTCCTTGTTTGCCTTCCAGACATTCTAATGGCCTGCAGGGAAATGGGAAAACCAGCAATAAGGCCTAGCTTCAGGAGTATATTTTGCAGGAGGCACACTCCACCCGCTGTAAGTGCTGCAAATGCCTGTTGGTTTAACACACCAGGAAAAAGCAGCAATACAGGCTAACTTCAGGTGTAATATGAGCAGGAGGCACACTCCGCCCGCTGTAAGTGCTGCAAATGCCTGTTGGTGTAACACACCAGGAAAAAGCAGCAATACAGGCTAACTTCAGGTGTAATATGAGCAGGAGGCACACTCCGCCCGCTGTAAGTGCTGCAAATGCCTGTTGGTGTAACACACCAGGAAAAAGCAGCAATACAGGCTAACTTCAGGTGTAATATGATCAGGAGGCACACTCCGCCCGCTGTAAGTGCTGCAAATGCCTGTTGGTGTAACACACCAGGAAAAAGCAGCAATACAGGCTAACTTCAGGTGTAATATGATCAGGAGGCACACTCCGCCCGCTGTAAGTGCTGCAAATGCCTGTTGGTGTAACACACCAGGAAAAAGCAGCAATACAGGCTAACTTCAGGTGTAATATGAGCAGGAGGCACACTCCGCCCGCTGTAAGTGCTGCAAATGCCTGTTGGTGTAACACACCAGGAAAAAGCAGCAATACAGGCTAACTTCAGGTGTAATATGATCAGGAGGCACACTCCGCCCGCTGTAAGTGCTGCAAATGCCTGTTGGTGTAACACACCAGGAAAAACCAGTAATACAGGCTAACTTCAGGTGTAATATGAGCAGGAGGCACACTCCGCCCGCTGTAAGTGCTGCAAATGCCTGTTGGTGTAACACACCAGGAAAAAGCAGCAATACAGGCTAACTTCAGGTGTATAATGTGCAGGAGGCTTAGCAACAATGACACTGACACTGTCCCCTGCCTATCCTTCTCTCTCCCTGCACACAAGGTTTATCAAAGTATATGACACTGACACTCTCCCTGCCTATCCTTCTCTCTCCCTGCACACAAGGTTTAGCAAAGAATATGACACTGACACTGTCCCCTGCCTATCCTTCTCTCTCCCTGCACACAAGGTTTATCAAAGTATATGACACTGACACTCTCCCTGCCTATCCTTCTCTCTCCCTGCACACAAGGTTTAGCAAAGAATATGACACTGACACTGTTCCCTGCCTATCCTTCTCTCTCCCTGCACACAAGGTTTATCAAAGAATATGACACTGACACTCTCCCTGCCTATCCTTCTCTCTCCCTGCACACAAGGTTTAGCAAAGAATGTGACACTGACACTGTCCCCTGCCTATCCTTCTCTCTCCCTGCACACAAGGTTTAGCAAAGAATATGACACTGACACTCTCCCTGCCTATCCTTCTCTCTCCCTACACACAAGTTTGAGGTACAAATAGCACTGACACTGTCCCTGCCTATGTAACTCTTTTTTTTATCTCAAAACAAATGTTTTATTGAAGAACAAAGTACTTTACATCCATTATTGGCATCAGAGCATCATAATACATTAGACCTGAACCACTCTTGGTTTCAGATAGTACAGCACATTACTCACAAACGTGTACATTATTTGCATCTTCCCATTCAAGACAATAAACAATACCCCGGGACAATTGTGCATCCAATCAACTGGGTCCCTGCTACCAATGCAAGAGCACTGAGAAACTCAAAACAACCTATCCAGTACTAATTCCACCGGAGCCAACCCTGGTACACTCAACCATGGATCCCATAATTTGGAAAACATTTCTGTACAGCCTCTATGTTGGTAAATAAGTTTTTCTAACTTCAAGGTGTTACCCATTTGTTTTATCCACTCCTTCACAGTGGGGGGTTCCGTTGACTTCCAGTGCCGTAGAATCAGCATTCGGGCCTGAAAGAGGGCCCTAGCAAGCGCCTGTCTGGGCATCTCCTCCAGCGTGTCACCTTCAATAATACCCAACACGCAGGATTTGGGCTCTTTAGCAATTTGAACCTGAAAGGTTCGGTTAAAAATGCAACACTCACCATTTTATTCTGTAGGGCCTTTGCTATAAAAATATATATAATGTTTGGGGGTTCAACATAACTTAAGCCCCGGACCATTTGGTAGCTAGAGGACCAGAGGTGAATTCAGAATTTTGCACTGCGCTGCTTTAACTGTAAATTGTGCGGACATGCAATGTTGTACCCAAACGAAATTTGCGTCCTTTTCTTCCCACAAATAGAGCTTTCTTTTAATGGTATTTGATTGCCTCTGCGATTTTTATTTTTTGTGATATAAACGGAAAAAGACCGAAAATTTTGAAAAAAAATGATATTTTCTACTTTTTGTTATAAGAAAAATCGAATAAACTCAATTTTAGTCATACATTTAGGCCAAAATGTATTCAGCCACATGTCTTTAGTAAAAAAAATGTCAATAAGCGTATATTTATCGGGTTGCGCAAAAGTTATAGCGTTTACAAACTAGGGTACATTTTCTGGAATTTACACAGCTTTTAATTTATGACTGCCTATCTCATTTCTTGAGGTGCTAAAATGACAGGGCAGTACAAAACCCCCCCAAATGACCCCATTTTAGAAAGTAGACACCCCAAGGAAATTGCTGAGAGGCCTGTTGAGCCCATTGAATATTTTTTTTTTTGTCCCAAGTGATTGAATAATGACAAAAAAAAAAAAAAAATTACAAAAAGTTGTCACTAAATGATATATTGCTCACACATGCCATGGTTATATGTGGAATTGCACCCCAAAATACATTCTGCTGCTTATCCTGAGTACGGGGATACCACATGTGTGGGACTTTTTAGGAGCCTAGCCACGTACGGGACCCCGGAAACCAAGCACCGCCTCCAGGATTTCTAAGGGCGCAAATTTTTGATTTCACTCCTCACTACCTATCACAGTTTTGAAGGCCATAAAATGCCAAAATAGCACAAAACCCCCCCAAATGACCCCATTTTGGAAAGTAGACACCCCAAGCTGTTTGCTGAGAGGCATGGTGAGTATTTTACAGCTCTCATTTGTTTTTGAAAATGAAGAAAGAACATTTTTTTTTTCTTTTTTTTTTCAATTTTCAAAACTTTGTGACAAAAAGCGAGATCTGCAAAATACTCACAATACCTCTCAGCAAATAGCTTGGGGTGTCTACTTTCCAAAATGGGGTCATTTGGGGGGGTTTTGTGCCATCTGGGCATTCCATGGCCTCCGAAACTGTGATAGGCAGTGAGAAGTGAAATCAAAAATTGACACCCTTAGAAAGCCTGAAGGCGGTGCTTGGTTTTTGGGGTCCCGTACGCGGCTAGGCTCCCAAAAAGTCTCACACATGTGGTATCCCCGTACTCAGGAGAAGCAACAGAATGTATTTTGGGGTGTAATTCCACATATGCCCATGGCATGTTTGAGCAATATATCATTTAGTGACAACTTTGTGCAAAAAAATAAAAAAAAAATTGTATTTTTTCCGCAACTTGTGTCAACATATAAAATATTCCATGGACTCGACATGCCTCTCAGTATATAGCTTGGGGTGTCTACTTTCCAAAATGGGGTCATTTGGGGGGGTTTTGAACTGTTCTGGCATTTTATACACAACATTAGGAAGCTTACATCCACTCTTCTAACCACTTGAAGACAAAGCCCTTTTTGACACTTTTTGTTTACATGAAAACATATTGTTTTTTGCAAGAAAATTATGTTGAACCCCCAAACATTATATATATTTTTATAGCAAAGGCCCTACAGAATAAAATGGTGAGTGTTGCATTTTTTTTTTCTACACAGTATTTGCGCAGCGATTTTTCAAACGCATTTTTTTGGGAAAAAATACACTTTTTTTAATTTTAATGCACTAAAACACACTATATTGCCCAAATGTTTGATGAAATAAAAAAGATGATCTTAGGCCGAGTACATAGATACCAAACACGACATGCTTTAAAATTTCGCACAAACGCGCATTGGCGACAAACTACATACATTTTTAAAAGCCTTTAAAAGCATTTACAGGTTACCCCGTTAGATTTACAGAGGAGGTCTACTGCTAAAATTACTGCCCTCGATCTGACCTTCGCGGTGATACCTCACATGCATGGTGCAATTGCTGTTTACATATGACGCCAGACCGACGCTTGCGTTCGCCATTGGGCAAGAGCAGGGCAGGACAGGGGTGCTTTTTTTTTTTTTTTTTTTTTTATTAATTTTGCTTTTTTATTTTATTTTTAAACTGTTGCTTCCATATTTATTTATTTTTATCACTTTTATTGTTATCTCAGGGAATGTAAATATCCCCTATGATAGCAATAGGTAATGACAGGTACTCTTTTTTGAAAAAACTGGGGTCTATTGGACCCTAGATCTTTCCTCTGCCCTCAAAGCATCTGACCACACCAAGATCGGTGTGATAAAATGCTTTCCCAATTTCCCAATGGCGCTTTTTATATCCGGGGGGGGGGACATTCCCACCCACTGCTTGTAAAAGCAGTCCAGAGGCTAATTAGCCACTAGGATTGCTTTTACATGAAAGCCGGCCGCTGGCTGAAAAGAATGATACCAAGATGATACCTAAACCCGCAGGCATCATTCTGGTATAAACATTCAAAGTCCAGCAACATACCAGTACGTTGCTGGTCCTTGTTGGACATGTATTGTAATCTTTTTTTTCATGCAGCCTGTTGGCTGAACGAAAAAAAAAGATTGATCGGTGGGTATGCCCACCATTAGAATACCGCCCTTCATCCACCCACTTCTAATGATGGGCATACATGCACCATTTATATATGCCGAAGCATGGGGGCATCTTCTCGAAAAAGTTATGCCGCGTACACATGGTCAGACTTTTCCACGGGCAAGCCTCCATCGGAATTTCGACCGTATATACGCGGCATTAGGAGCAAAATCGCTCCTCCGCTCCTGCTGCCCCAATGCTTCGGCATATATGCTTTTTTTTTTTAACTGTGGTGGTGAAATTACCTCCTACAGCACTGGAGTCACAGGGATCAGGCCTGTCTCTGCGAACGCTGCAGTTATGTGTGTTGTGTTTTGCAAGTGACAGCGATCGATCGATACTGCACTTGGGTGGCCTGGGCTGGACGGAGGGGCAAAACGCAGGTGCTAGCAGGTATCTGGGCTGATCCCACTAACAGTGCGTTTTTGGGAACCCTAAACTGCTGGGGACGCTAGTATAGATCTGATCAGATCAGATATTGAGCTGATCAGATACTATACCACTAAGGGGGGTGTATGCTTCACGTGTGGGTGTTAGCGCTACTGGCACTAACCTGACGCTGCCTGGGGTGTGACGCAGACCCTCTCTGACGCTAAAACCTAACTGATATCACCCGCCGGGCGATCAGGGGGTTAAACCTTTATTGGGTTATATACGGCGGGTGCCCTGACACTATAAAAAGCAAACTAACTAACCAGCGTCACCCGTAACACTTATATGATGATCACTGGTGAAAGGGTTAACTAGGGGCAATTAGGGGGTTAAAACCTTTATTAGGTAATATATGGGGGTACCTGACGCTATATAAAAACCTGACGGCGAACCTAAAAAAAAATTACTGGCTACCTATCGGCATCACCGACACTAAGACAACGATCATAAAAACGATTGCTTAGCGACAGTGGTGATAGGGGGTGAAAGGGTTACCTGGGGGGCGATCAGGGGGTTAAACCTTTATTAGATAATATATGGGGGTACCTGACGCTATAAAAACCTGCGGCGAACCTAAAAAAAATTACTGGCTTCCGATCAGCATCACCGACGCTAAGACATCGATCAGAAAAATGATCGCATAGTGACGGCGGTGCTAGGGGGTGAAAGGGTTACCTGGGGGGTGATCAAGGGGGTTACACCTTTATTAGGTAATATATGGGGGTACCCGACGCTATAAAAACCTGCGGAGAACCTAAAAAAAATTACTGGCTACCGATCAGCATCGCCGACGCTAAGACATCGATCAGAAAAATTATCGCTTAGTGACAGTGGTGATAGGGGTGAAAGGGTTACCTGGGGGGGCGATCAAGGGGGTTAAACCTTTATTAGGTAATATATGGGGGTACCCGACGCTATAAAAACCTGCGGCGAACCTAAAAAAAATTACTGGCTACCGATCAGCATCACCGACGCTAAGACATCGATCAGAAAAATGATCGCATAGCCACGGCGGTGCTAGGGGGTGAAAGGGTTACCTGGGGGGTGATCAAGGGGGTTAAACCTTTATTAGGTAATATATGGGGGTACCCGACGCTATAAAAACCTGCGGCGAACCTAAAAAAAATTACTGGCTACCGATCAGCATCGCCGACACTAAGACATCGATCAGAAAAATTATAACTTAGTGACAGTGGTGATAGGGGGTGAAAGGGTTACCTGGGGGGTGATCAATGGGGTTAAACCTTCATTAGGTAATATATGGGGGTACCCGACGCTTTAAAAACCTGCGGCGAACCTAAAAAAAATTACTGGCTACCGATCAGCATCACCGACACTAAGACAACGATCATAAAAACGATTGCTTAGCGACAGTGGTGATAGGGGGTGAAAGGGTTACCTGGGGGGCGATCAGGGGGTTAAACCTTTATTAGATAATATATGGGGGTACCTGACGCTATAAAAACCTGCGGCGAACCTAAAAAAAATTACTGGCTACCGATCAGCATCACCGACGCTAAGACATCGATCAGAAAAATGATCGCATAGTGACGGCGGTGCTAGGGGATGAAAGGGTTACCTGGGGGGTGATCAAGGGGGTTACACCTTTATTAGGTAATATATGGGGGTACCCGACGCTATAAAAACCTGCGGCGAACCTAAAAAAAATTACTGGCTACCGATCAGCATCGCCGACGCTAAGACATCGATCAGAAAAATTATCGCTTAGTGACAGTGGTGATAGGGGTGAAAGGGTTACCTGGGGGGGCAATCAAGGGGGTTAAACCTTTATTAGGTAATATATGGGGGTACCCGACGCTATAAAAACCTGCAGCGAACCTAAAAAAAATTACTGGCTACCGATCAGCATCACCGACGCTAAGACATCGATCAGAAAAATGATCGCATAGCCACGGCGGTGCTAGGGGGTGAAAGGGTTACCTGGGGGGTGATCAAGGGGGTTAAACCTTTATTAGGTAATATATGGGGGTACCCGACGCTATAAAAACCTGCGGCGAACCTAAAAAAAATTACTGGCTACCGATCAGCATCGCCGACACTAAGACATCGATCAGAAAAATTATAACTTAGTGACAGTGGTGATAGGGGATGAAAGGGTTACCTGGGGGGTGATCAAGGGGGTTAAACCTTCATTAGGTAATATATGGGGGTACCCGACGCTATAAAAACCTGCGGCGAGCCTAAAAAAAATTACTGGCTACCGATCAGCATCACCGACGCTAAGACATCGATCAGAAAAATGATTGCTTAGTGACAGTGGTGATAGGGGGTGAAAGGGTTATCTGGGGGGTGATCAGGGGGTTAAACCTTTATTAGGGGGGGGTTAGGGGGCTACACTGGACCTAAAACTAAATGTAGTGACACTTTTACAGTCACAAATGTCGCTGATTGCAGTGATCACTAAATAAATGGTCACTGCAATCAGTGACACTGTGACTGGGGGCTGGGGGCTGGGGGGTGATCTGGGGGTGTCTGGGGGGGCCTGGGGGGGCGATTTATGTGTCTATGTGTCCTGGTGTCAGTGTGCTGTTTTGTGTACTAACCTGGCATCTTCTCCTGTACGGCGCTCGGTATATGTGAGCGCCCCAGGAGAGATGACATCACTTCCTCCTTCCTGGCAGGCAGGGGAAGCTCTCTCATTCGCCGGGAGCGATCGAGAGGGGGTGGCCGGAATCGAACGGCCGTCCCCTCATGCCGGATCGCTCCCGAAGGTAAAACGACCACCCACTGTAAAGAAGGGGGGTCCGATCGGACCCCCCAACTATACAAAGGCAATCACGTACATATACGTGATTCTGCCTGTCGGTGCCATTCTGCTGACGTATATTTACAGTGGGCGGTCGTTAAGTGGTTAAGGACCTCCACCACCCCCGTCCAGTAAGCATGAAGTTTGGGGCAACGCCATAGCAGGTGTATTAAGTCCCCGTGATCCCGCATACATCGTGTGCAGGCTGGATCATCACGCACCCCCATTCTAGCCAGTCTGGCGGGCGTATAATGGACTCGGAGAAGTATGTACAACTGCGATAGACGCTGAGCTACATTCAGCGAACACTGAGAGACTGCCAAAAGTGCTTCCTCCCACTGTTCCTCTTCAAAGGGCCCGACATCTCCCTCCCACTGGGCTATCACCTTACGGGTCAGGTCGGGCAGAAACATGTTAAGAAGCATAGAATAGGTACTAGATATGAAGCCTTTATACGATGCCACCTCCGCCATGTAGTTAAAGATAGGAGCTTTAGTCTGGACCCAGACTTCCACTCCCCTCTCGGCCCTCACCGCATGCTGAAGCTGAACATAGTAAAATAGCATGGAACCAGGGAGTCCGAATTCCTCTTGGAGAGCGGCAAAGGGACGCAGCTCTCCATTTCTGAATATTTGATACAGGTAGTTAACACCGTACTTCTGCCACCGTTTACTGTATTGTAGTTTTCCTATCTCCATGTACCGTTCATTGTGCCATATAGGGCTGAATTTAGTAAACCCCGTGACCTGCTGTAGTGACCTGACTTTATTCCAGATTTTTTGCATTAGGTTATAAGTGGGGTACCGTTTATTAGATTTACTCATCCGCAAAGCCTCCAACCCCTCCGCTACTCCCTGTTTAATCGTAAATTTAATGAGTGAGGTGGTGGAGACCACCAAGTTCCACTCTGGGTCGGGGCCGGGTTCAATGATCTAGCTATGTGTTGCAATTGGGCAGCCAAGTAGTACAGCCAGGGATTTGGCAGTGCTAGTCCACCTGCCTCTTTAGGACGCTGAAGCTGTTCCAATCTCACCCTAGCTGAAGAAGAATGCCAGATAAGGGAGCGGAACATAGAGTTAATGATTCGGAACTGTTTTAGAGGGATTACAAGAGGCGAGTTGTGCAACACATAAAGAAGTTGTGGCATAAGAATCATTTTTATCAGATTGATCCTACCCACTGGTGACAGTTTTAGCCTGGACCACACCTTGATCCTATCACGACTGCGATTCAGCCAAGGGGTAAGATTCAGCCTAACATACTCCAAGGGATCAGGGGTGACGTGTATTCCTAAGTATTTAATTTTCCTGGACACTGGGATATCAAGAATCGTTGGTAGTCGCTGGTCCGAACCCTCGTCAAGAAACATGAGCGAGGATTTAGTCCAGTTCACCACCAGCCCTGAATAAAATCCGAAGGTCTCAACCACCCTCATAGCTTCACTCAGTGAACCCTCGGTATCTCCCAGAAACAGCATAGTGTCATCCGCATACATCATTAACTTTTCCTGTAGGTCCCCGTACTGAAAGCCTCGGATAGCATTGTTGGAGCGGATGAGGGCCGCCAGTGGCTCAACAGCCAGGGCAAATAGAAGTGGCGACAGGGGACACCCCTGTCTAGTGCCCCTGTACAGCCGAAAGTCTGGTGACACTCTGCCTGCCTCCCTGATGGCAGCCCTTGGGGTGTGGTATAGCAACTGTACCCATGAAATAAATTCCTCCCCAAACCCAAACTTCCTCAAAGTAGCCCACAGGAATGACCATTCAATACTGTCGAACGCCTTGTGGGCGTCCAAAGACAGTAGCGCCCTATCCCCCCCATTATCCGCCACCGACTGCATATTAAGATAAAGTCTACGTAAATTTATTGCCGTGGATTTCTGGGGCATGAACCCCGCCTGATCAGAGTGTATAACAGTGGATATTACCCCATTTAAACGCACTGCCAGAACTTTTGCTAGAATCTTGACATCATTCTGTAAGAGGGAAATCGGTCTATAGGACCCTGGATCCAAGGGATCCTTGCCCGGTTTCAGAAGCAATACGAAAATAGCTTTGGTCATAGACAGTGGGAGGCAGCCTGTTGTCTTGGCAACCTCGAACACATTAAGTAGTTTGGGCAACATACCCCCCGCATATTGCTTGTACACTTCAATCGGTATACCATCCTCCCCCGGAGCTTTAGAGTTAGGGAACATCCCGACCGCCGACTGGAGCTCCTCCAATGTAAGAGGAGCATCCAATTGCCGCCTAGCAGCTTCAGATATTTTGGGCAGATCTACCGTTTCTAGGTATGTGAGTAGGGAACTCTCAGAGTAGGTCTGTTTAGACTGATATAGGGTAGAGTAGTACGATACTAGTTCAGACATGATGACATCTGGGGCATTGGTTACTGCACCAGCCCTGGTTCTAAGTGCACCAATGGAGGGTGACCTCTGTTGTGCGTGGGCAATTTTGGCCAGCAGGCGACCGGTTTGCTCCCCCTCCTCATAGTAAGCCAGTTTATTAAAAAAACGTTTTCTTTCTGCTGCTGAAGTAGCACACCGACTGAGTGCCTCACTGGCAGCCAACCAGGAGTCCTTGCTTTCCACAGTAGGGTCCGATATAAACCTCGCCTCCAGATCACTCACCAGTCGCTCCAATCCCTCCCTCTGTGCACTAGTAGTTTGTTTAATCCCGTGGATCTCCCTAATAAATATACCGCGAAGGAAGGACTTAAAGGCCTCCCAAGCAGTCACCGGCCCAGTATGGTCCCCCTGATCCTGCCAGAATTCCCCAATCTGGTCCGCTATCTGAGAATGTGATGAGAACAGATTAAGCCAGAAGGCATTCAACTTCCAGGGGGCCCTGGTCATAGTCGACTGGGGTCTCACCTCTAATTTAGTAATCACTGGCGAGTGATCAGATATGCTGCGAACGGTGCCTATGTAACTCTTTCCCTGCGCCGGAACACACTACACAAGGCCGCCGCGCTGGCGGCCTTTTATAGTGTGGGGCGTGTGCTAAACCCCCTGAGCTATAATTGGCCACAGGCAACCTGCCTGTGGCCAATTATGGCTCTCCTAGCTGCGGCGCTGTGATTGGCCAAGCATGCGGGGTCACAGTGCATCCTTGGCTAATCACAGCGCCGGGATTGCACTGCGATGGCGCAGTGTATTGTGGGCCGTTCGCGTCACTCGAATTTGGCGCGAACGGCCCAAATCGTTCGATGTTCGCTGAACGGTCGAACAGCTGATGTTCGAGTCGAACTTGTGTTCGACTCGAACACCGAGCTCATCCATATAAGCCAAGCACAGGTTATATGCAGTGACCACAGTCCCGATGTCTGGGTTATTGTCATATGAGGGTTGTTTGGAGATCAATCAAAACCAGAGTCGTACTTTCCTCATTAGCTGTCACTTATATTCTCAGCTGATGGGGGAGGTGCGATCGCTGTGACATGAACTTCAAAATGTCCACCACAGGGTTCACGAGTCCCTCCTGGACCCTGACACAATAATCAGTTTACATTCTTTCCAACCAGGTGACTGGGTCGTTGTAAAGAAGCTTGAGGGATGAGACCACGCCAGCCACTGCAAGAAGCGGCTCAACCACACCAAAGAACTGAGTAGTATCTTCGTCTATTTATATTTTTGTTGTTTAGTAAATTTTAGCAAGGGTAACGATGAAAAGCATCCCAAGTTATTATTTAAAGTGTATGTCCTGACTAGCTCAGAAAGCGAACAGAACCGATTGCTACGTATGTTCTGAGTCTTCACCGAGTTTTAGTCCCCAGCGATGACAGCGGTACATGCCATTTATGATGTTATTATGGGTATGAGGAGTTTTGACAGACTGGTGAAGACTCCAAACAGACACTTGTCAATGGAATCTATCGATGTATTTTTTTTTAGAGGGTAAAATTGGTTATAGTTTTAATAGCTCTGCCTCTTGTCGGTTTGGGTATCTAGGCAGCCCACAAGTGTGTTTGAACTTTAGTTTGGTGTTTATGTGGATCTGCAGCTTATAAGGTAATTCCCCCAAAGCAAGAGGTTCATGCGTGATGGTGAAGCTGTCCAAGCACCTTATCTCGTGGCCGATCGCGAGGATCTGATGGCGCAAGAAATTAAGAATGGCAGGGACAGCTAGAAGGGATTTGTTCACCAACCCCGACCAGGTCTGGGCATGGTTTCCTGCATGTACAAGGTGGGGGGGGCTCGAGCTTGGGATACGATTGAACAATTCTCATCCGTTAAGGATAGGGTTCTTCATGTAATTGTTGAAGCAAGAGCTGTAGCTAAGTGAAGGTTGGGAGGCCTTTTAAGGGTCTGGTAATCTTTGGGGATCTAATTTTTATTTTACAGCGGATCGTGGTTAAAGGAAGTGGGAATATATATATACTCATGTCGTTTTTATTTCTATTCTTTCTATGTCGTGATGAGGTGCTCCTGTTGCCTGATTTGACGCGTGACCAGAGTTTCCTTGATTAGACGCCCCGAAACCGGACCCACATACAAGACAGAGGATCACAGACGGATCGGCGATTACTACAGCTCACCATGTTGTGTCCTCCTTTATAAGTCATGCCCCTGAAGAGTAGAGTCTACATGTCAAGCTGTGTTTTCCTTTTTATGGACTAAGGACTGATTCATTTCCAGGTGTAAGAAGCAGATCAAGTTTCATCGATGGACACATGGGGTGCATATGACAAAAAAAGGGAGAACTGTTGTGGAGATTTTTATGAAGATGTATTTAATATGTATTGTCATAGTGTCATCCAGTGTTAGTACTTCCGCAGCCCGCTCAAAGAGCTGTCTGGGGCAGTCTGAGGCTGGTTGAATCCCGTCTGGTAGGGGAAAACGTCTTGAGGTTGGAGTGTGATGTTTGCAGGGTGCGGATATGTCCACCGACGGGGGCCCTCTGTGCATTAGCACGGACGATCGTTGAGGAGGGGATATGCTCACTCTGCAATGACATCATTGGTTATAGGCAGATGCGTGCTCTTGTCTCTGCTGTGTCTGATCAACATTGATTGGGATTCGTAGCGCGCGTCTACAGATAGCCTCCCTCCCCCATTCAATAATAGTATAATCTGAATATGCGTTATTCTATGGAATAGCGCAGAATAAGGATTCCTATCAACTTTAGCCATCATACGTTATTGTATTCATTGTATTATTGTATTGAATTATATATATTTAAACCCTGTTGGAGGGGATGTCCTTGTATGGTCATTCTCCTGTGTGGAGGGGACATCCTGTGATGTCCGCTCCCATGGGGGAGGTGATTGGTTGCTGCAGCCAATCACTTCCTGTCTGTGAGATCTTTTGAGTCTAATAAAAGTCTTTGAGGAGGCGTCGGCTAGACAGTCTGCTCTGGGATGGCCTGACGATGAGAACATAGCTAGCTGTGTGATGCTTGCTTCAGGTTATGGATGGGACGGATGAACGGTGAGTGGAACTTAGCAAACTTAAAGATAGCATTATTGCAAAAAGATGAATCTAAAGTGTGTGCATGTTTAGCACAGGAAATATAGGCTGTATGCTCTGCATACAACCAATAATTCCACGACACTAGGTCCGCGCTGTAGCCGTCATTCGGCTATAGCGCGGGCCTCTACTGGTTGATAAAACATTGCTTATGGGAAAGCATGACACTTCAAGTAAGCATTTAAAATACTTAACCTTTTCTGTGTGTAGCACTTACCACCCTCTCCTCCTTGTCTTTGGCTCCTCGCAGGAGGAAAGGGCACACCCAGCTCTATCTGCCCGTACCCTCCTGTGTGAAGAGGTTGAGCGGTGTTGTGATGGGTCTCCACAGCCAGATTCTCCAGAGAATGGTTCTTATCTCTATAGTCAATAAAGACAAGTCTCTTTTTCCCCCAATGACTTCAATGTCCACACCAGCCGTAACTCCAACGTAGAGTTTATTTCCCTTTAAAGACAGTCTCTGATAGGAAAGGTTGGAGAGAGAACAGGACAACATAAGGTGTGGGAGAGGTCCAGGCACAAACGTAATACACTTCACTGCTTGGCTTCTCAAGCAGACCTAGCCCATTTGAATAGTCTCCCTCAATAGGGACTAGCAGCCAAAATGGTACTCTAACTAACCGCACAGTCACTACACAAACTGGTACACTTGGTCTCTGCCACAGACCTGGTAAACTTAGTCTCTGCCACAGACCTGGTGAACTTGGTCTCTGCCACAGACCTGGTGAACTTGGTCTCTGCCACAGACCTGGTGAACTTGGTCTCTGGAACGGTCTTTCCCCGGCCTCCTCGTCTAAGATGCGGGTCCCCTCGCAAGGCGGCACCCTGAGATTCCTCGATCCTTGATGGGCCCCAGCCACAGAATGGGTTGTTTTACAAGGTGTGGGTTTACATATACGTTAAGTGGGTGACGGTCTCTTTTTTTAAATGTTTAAGAGAAAATTGAGTACTGTCTGTGGTAATGTCTTTTTTTATTTGCACTAACATATAATTTTTCATGAACGAGCTTTTGGGGTGTGTCCCCTTCTTCAAGGTCCAAGCAGTACTGATTCACAAAACTTTTGTGAATCAGTACTGCTTGGACCTTGAAGAATGGGACACACCTCGAAAGCTTGTCCATGAAAAATTATATGTTAGTGCAAATAAAAAAAGTATCACAGACAGTACTCAATTTTCTCTGTCACAATTGCACTAATACGGCTACAATCACCTTAAAGGAGCACTATACCTTTTTTTTTTTTTTGCTTTAAAATAACAAACATGTTATACTTACCTCCACTGTGCAGCTCGTTTTGCACACAGTGGCCCCGATCCTGGTCTTCTGGGGTCCCTCGGCGGCTGTCTTGGCTCCTCCCCGCAAGGACTCCACACCTTAATGCGAGTGAGCTCGCATGGTGTGGAGTGATTGCGGGCGCGCTCCCGTGATACAGCGGCGGCCATAGCCGCCGACTGTATCACTCGGCCCCGCCCCCCGGCGTGCCGCGTCATTGGATGTGATTGACAGCAGCGCCAGCCAATGGCTGCGCTGCTTTCAATCTATCCAGTGTAGCCAATCGGCGGCCAGGCAGAAAAACGAAGAGGATGACGGGGACGAGCATGGGACTTTCGAGGGGCCAGGTAAGAAAAACGGGGGCTCGGGGGGGGGCGGTATTGTCGAATGTTTTTTCACCTTAATGCATAGGATGCATTAAGGTGAAAAAACATGTAACTTTACTACTCCTTTAAGTGTTTAAATAATCAAACTGAATGTTTTTGTTTTTTTGTATTTTTTTCCCCCTACAGGGCTTAAGGATGTAATAAAATTTGTGAATCCCGCTCTAATTGATCAAGAGCTAACAAAAAAACAAAAGAAACAGCACGATAGTGGGAAAAAGAGTCAAAACAGTGATCTAGATACTCATGCCGCGTACACACGGCCGTTTTTAATGTCATTGAAAAAAAACTAAGTTTTTCTCGACGTGATTCTTCTCAAGCATGCCTTGCATACACACTATCGTGAAAAAAATGCTTGAGCAATGCGCGGTGACGTACAACACGTACGACAACACGTACGAGAGCACGTACGACGGCACTATAAATGGGAAGTTCCATTCAGATGGCGCCACCCTTTGGGCTGCTTTTGCTGATCTCGTGTTAGTAAAGTTTGGTGAGAGACGATTCGCGCTTTTCTGCCTTGTGCTTTTCAGTCCGTTACAGCGTGACGAATGTGCTATCTCCATTACGAACACTAGTTTTACCAGAACGAGCGCTCCCATCTCATAACTTGCTTCTGAGCATGCGCGTTTTTTTCCCGTCATTAAAGCGTGCACACGCCCGTTTTTCACGACAAGAAAAACGACGACGTGAAAAACGACGAG
The DNA here is from genome assembly GCA_029206835.1 of Rana muscosa. Classification (NCBI taxonomy): domain Eukaryota; kingdom Metazoa; phylum Chordata; class Amphibia; order Anura; family Ranidae; genus Rana; species Rana muscosa. The sequence continues at coordinate 347,971,157 of CM055117.1, read as the reverse complement.
ATGTTCTAAATTTTTAATGCCCATTTTTCTCGTTGAGAAAAATGCTCTGGAGCCTACACACGATCGTTTTTAATGACCAATTTAAAAAATTGCATTTTTTTCGTCATGAAAAACGGTCGTGTGTACACGGCATCAGATGCAGAAAATGGAAGTCAACAGTGCATAATGTTAAGATAACTTTCCATAATCCATTCCGGTGCACGTACCCTATTAACCTACTGAGATACAACAGACCATTAAATTATTGGGCCTTTGTCATTTTCATTTATCCCTGGAATATTAGTCATGATCTCCAGTTTGTTTCTGTTTACAGCAAAAAACTGTTGGACTTATTTATATCAGGGTTAATACTAGACATGGGAGCCGTCGAAAAATTTGTTTCGTTCCGTTCCGTTCCGTTTCGTATTAAAAAAAATCGTAATTCGTGTACGGAATTCACTTCGGATTCGTACGAAATACGAATTTCGTACGACGCGTATAACGAACGATTCGACCGGAACGAACGAATGATTTGACCGGAAATGTACGATTGCGGCGTCGTATGTCGAATCTTTTCTCTCTATAATGTCAAATCTTTTCTCTCTATAATGTCAAATCTTTTCTCTCTATAATGTCGAATCTTTTCTCTCTATAATGTCGAATCTTTTCTCTCTATGTCGAATCTTTTCTCTCTATGTCGAATCTTTTCTCTCTATAATGTCAAATCTTTTCTCTCTATGTCCAATCTTTTCTCTCTATGTAGAATAATCTAGGACTAATAGAGTAGAGTTAAGGTTAGTCACATTCGACCAAAATTTTTTTACCTATTGCTTTGTCGAATCTTCATGTCTTATTTGGTAGTTTGATAATTTGGAAACTTCGTATTTCGTACAGAATTCGTATCCGTAAAAATTTGTAATTCGGATTCGTACAAATGTACGAATTTCGAAAAATTCGTACGAATTTTCGATTCGTACGAAACTAATCGCACATGTCTAGTTAATACAGTGGCAAAGTGTAATCAAATGTACTCATATAAATATATAAAAAAATAAAACAGGCTGTTAAACTGTGTTCATGATAGTGCAATATATGGCAGTTCTTGATTAGAAAATTAGCTGTGTGTGTGTGTGTATATATGTATGTATATATACTGTATATATTAGTGGTGCAACGGATCGGTGGTGATCCGTGATCCTAACGTGTCGCCCTGTTCGGATCGGAACACCACGCGATCCGCGGAGCGCTCCGGAGCCAGGGCCATAGGAAAGGCCGCGGCTTCAGCCTAGCTCCGGAGCGGCGGCCATCTTTGTACAACCGGCGCCCGCTGTTGTGACGTTTTGCCGCTGCCATCTTGCTCCACCCCACACTCCTCACTATCATTACTGTGCAGAAGGGGCCAAGCGGACATCTTGTTACACCCAACGGAGTTTTAGATTTCAGTTATTTTTAACACAAAACGGAGCTTATATGCTTAAATACATTTGGAAATCCGACGGACTGTTTACATGTTAAATTTTAAAAGCAGCAGCAAACCTTACATGCTTGCTAATGTGACGGAACACCTCTGATTTTCACATTTAACATTTAGTTAAATGTGAAAATCAGAGGTGTTCTGTCACATTAGCAACCATGTAAGGTCAGCAGGTTTGCTGCTGCTTTTAAAATTTAACATCTAAACAGTCCGTTGGATTTACAAATATTGTATTTAAGCATATAAGCTCCGTTTTGTGTTGAAATTAACTGTGAAATCTAAAACTCTGGTGGGTGTAACAAGATTTGTCTTTTTTTTTTGCCCAATCCGAAAAATTATCCGATCCGTGACTCTGATCCGAGGATCGATCCGATCTGTGAGTTTTTTGATCCATTGCACCCCTAGTATATATATATATATATATATATATATATATATATATATATATAATTACAGTAGTGTATCCGGAAAGTATTCAGTGCTTCACTTTTTCAACAATTTGTTATATTACAGCTTTATTCCAAAATGGATTAAATTCATTTGTTTCCTCAAAATTGTACAAACAATATCCCATAATGACAGCGTGAAAAAAGTTTTGATTAAAATCTTTGCAAATTTATTAAAAATAAAAAACATTAAAACAATCACGTACATAAGTATTCACAGCCTTTGCTCAATACTTTGTTGAAGCACCAGTTACAGCCTCACGTCTTTTAGAGTATGATGCTACAAGCTTGGCACACCTATTTTTGGGCAGTTTCTCCCATTCTTGTTTGCAGGACCTCTCAAGCTTCATCAGGTTGGATGGGGAGCATAAGTGTACAGCCATTTTCAGATCACTCCAGAGATGTTCGATCGGGTTCAAGCCTGGGCTCTGGCTGGGCCACTCGAGGAAATTCCCAGAGTTGTCTCGTAGCCACTCTTTTGTTATCTTGGCTGTGTGCTTAGGGTTGTTGTCCTGTTGGAAGATGAACTTTCTCCCCAGTCTGAGGTCCAGAGCACTCTGAAGCAGGTTTTCGTCAAGGATGTCTCTGTACATTGCTGCATTAATCTTTCCCTCAATTCTGACTAGTCTCCCAGTTCCTGCCGCTGAAAAGCATCCCCACAGTACGATGCTGCCACCACCATGCTTCACTGTAGAAATTGTATTGGCCAGGTTATGAGCGGTGCCTGGTTTCCTTCAGACATGACACTTGCCTTTTAGGTCTAAGAGTTCAATCTTTGTTTTAGCAGACTAGATAATTTTGTTTCTAATGGTCTGAGAATCCTTCAGTTGCCTTTTTGGCAAACTCCAGGCGGGCTGCCATGTGCCTTTTACTTAGAAGTGGCTTTCATCTGGCCTCTCTACCACACAGGCCTGATTAGTGGAGTGCTGCAGAGATGCTTGTTCTTCTGGAAGGTTCTCCTCTCTCCACAAAGAAACGCTTGTGCTCTGTCAGAGTGACCATCGGGTTCTTGGTCACCTCCCTGACTTAAGGCCTTTCTCCCCCGATCGCTCAGTTTGGCCGGGCGGCCCGCTCTAGGAAGAGTCCTGGTGGTTCCAAATGTCTTCCATTTATGGATGATGGAGGCCCCTATGCTCATTGGGACCTTCAATGCTGCAGACATTTTTCTGTATCCTTCCCCAGATCTGTGCCTCTATCTGTCTCGGAGGTCTACAGACAATTCCTTGGACTTCATGGCTTGGTTTGTGCTCTGACATGCACGGTTAACTGTGGGACCTTATATAAACAGGTGTGTGCCTTTCCAAATCATGTCCAATCAACTGAATTTACCACAGGTGGACTCCAATCAAGTTGTAGAAACATCTCAAGGATGATCAGTAGAAACAGGATGCACCTGAGCTTGATTTTGAGTGTCTTGGCCAAGGCTGTGAATACTTATGTGCAGGTGATTTGTTTTTTTTCTATTTATTTGCAAAGATTTCAAACAAACTTCTTTCACGTTGTCATTATGGGGTATTGTTTGTACAATGTTAAGGAAAATAATGAATTTCATTCATTTTAGAATAAGGCTGTAACATAACAAAATGTGGAAAAAGTGAAGCGCTGTAAATACTTTCCGGATGCACAATCCTATTTAATTTGTTCATAAACAACCTGGAGAATGGGATAAACAGTTCAATCTCTGTATTTGCAGACGATACTAAGCTAAGCAGGGCAATAACTTCCCCGCAACATGTGGAAACCATGCAATAAGATCTGAACAAATGAATGGGGTGGGCAACTACATGGCAAATGAGGTTTAATGTGGAAAAAATTAAAATAAAGCATTTGATTGGCAAAAATATGAATGCAATCTACTCACTAGGGGGAGAACCTCTGGGAGAATCTAGGATGGAAAAGGACCTGGGGGTCCTAGTAGATGATAGGCTCAGCAATGCCAAGCTGCTGTTAACAAAGCAAACAGAATATTGGCATGCATTAAATAGGGGATTAACTCCAGAGATAAAACAATAATTCTCCCACTCTACAATACTCTGGTCCGGCCTCACCTGGAGTATGCTGTCAAGTTCTGGGCACCAGTTCTCAGGAAGGATGTACTGGAAATGTAACAAGTACAGAGAAGGGTAACAAAGCTAATAAAGGGACTGGAGGATATTAGTTATGAAGAAAGGTTGTGAGCACTGAACTTTTTCTCTCTGGAGAAGAGACGCTTGAGAGGGGCTATGATTTCAATCTACAAATACCACACTGGTGACCCCACAATAGGGACAAAACTTTTCCGCGGGAGGGAGTTTAAATAAGACACGTGGCCACTCATTAAAATTAGATTTAACCTTAAACTGCGTAGAGGGTTCTTTACTGTAAGAGTGGCAAGGATGTGGAATTCCCTTCCACAAGCGGTGATTTTAGCAGGGAGCATCAATAGTTTCAAAGAACGATTAGATAAGCACCTGAATGACCACAACATACAGGGATATACAATGTAATACTGGCATAAAATCACATACATAGGCTGGACTTGTGTCCTTTTTCAACCTCACCTACTATGTAACTATGAAACAGAGATTGAATTCTGTAGCCTGAATAGCAAGTGTTGTGTCCGGAGGAAACCAGGCACCGCTTATCACCTGGCCAATACCATCACCTGGCCAGAGACATCCTTCAGGCCGGGTTCACACTGGTGCGACAAACGCTCTGACATTGGGGGCTCATGTCGCATGACGTGCAATGTTTCTCTATGGGAGCCGTCTTAACTGGTCCGACACATGTCGGTCCGACTTTGAAAATGCTCCCTGCACTACTTTTGTCCGACTTTGATCCTACTTCAGCCCATTGACTATCATTGAAGTAGGATCAAAGTCGGATCCTTGTCCTAACCATCCAACTTTGGCATCCGACATTGTGTTATTTCCTGCCCCCTGCTGTAGCCCCTCCCACTGTGTATAGTGGGGAGGAGGAGGAAGTGACCGTTTGTTTGTGTGACCTGTATAATGGCACCTAAGAGAAACAGAGGTACCAGATCCAGGCTGCAAAATGAGCATCTCATTCAACTAGTGAGGGAACGTCCAGTGTTGTATGACACTTATGATGGATGTTAATTACAAGGATATGTCCAAGAAGGAGAGAGCCTGGTAGGAGATTAGTGAGCAGTACTATGAGGACTGGGATTCATGGACAGACAGTGTGCGTGGTGAAAAATGTAAGTGATACTAGTTTTTGGAACAAAAAAAAAAAATCGGCATAGGGTCCCCCCCCCCCCAAATCAATACCAGGTCCTTAGGTCTGGTATGGATATTGAGGGAAACCCAAAAAATGGCGTGGGGATCCCCCCTAAATCAGTATCAGACCCTTATCCGAGCACGCAGCCTGGCAGGCCAGGAAAGGGGAGGAGATGAGCGAGCGCCCTCCTCCCCCTGGACCATACTAGGCCGCATGCCCTCAACATAGGGGGGTGGGTGCTTTGGGGCAAGGGGGCTCTGCGCCCCCCCTGCCCCAAAGCACCTTGTCCCCATGTTGATGGGGACAAGGGCCTCTTCCCGACAACCCTTGCCCAGTGGTTGTCAGGAAAAAAAACAGATAGAAAAGCACCTCTAATTACAGTATTTAATGTATGGTAAAATGATTATATCCAACACTTACATGTAAGTAAGTACAGATGTGCTCGTATGAGATCAATGTCTCAGATCCAGTGTCCTTATCGTCTCCAGAAACGTCCCATGTCCCAGCTATGAAAGCCGCGAGGAGCCAGAGTGGAAGCCGGCAGAGTCCGTTGGAGGAGATGGTAATCGTCTGTTCGTGGAGCAGCGTGTGACGTCAGCTGAATCAGGGGAAACACTGGGAAACACAATGCGTTTCAGAGCATGCGCGAGTCTCGTACAGAGCATGCGCCCTCCTTTGTCAAGTGTACGGGGAGCAATTAATGGATACAATAGGACTAAAAACAATTATTTAAAAAATGTTAACATTAATGTGCAATCGCTAATAAAAGATACACACTATATACACTGCATATGGAAATTGAATACATGAAGCAGGGGGTTATTAATCGAATTGCTCCCTATGTAAAAATATATGCATATGTATGTATATTTGGTGTGCGTGCTCAATGGTAGATAAAAAAGATGTAATAGTTAGGGCTGGGAAAAAAAATCGATTTTAATCTTGAATCGAGTTTTGAGCTCAAATCGATTCAGATTTGAAGAAAATCGATTTTTTTAGATTTTTTTTTTTTTGAAAAAAAAAAAAATAATTTTTTTTTTTTTTCCCTTCAAAGTTTCGGTAGCAGGACTGCAGGGGACGTATCCAGAATGGCACTGGGCAGCGTTACCCCAATTACATCTACTCGCTGCAGCCGCCGTCTGCCTACCTGATCAGCGTGTCATGCAGACAGACGGCGGCCATTGCAGTGTTCAAAAGCCGCGCCTCCCGAGTCCTCGTCGTCTGTGATAGGCGGAACACTCAATTTCACAGCAGGCAGTATTCAGCCTATCACGGACATCCTCTCATCCTCGTCTGTGTTATGAGGATGACCATGAAAGGCGGAACACTGAATGCTGGGAAATTGAGTGTTCCGCCTATCACAGACGAGGAGGAGGCGCGGCTTTTGAATACTGGAATGGCAGCCGGTGTAGCAGTAAAATCCGTATACCATGAAAATCTGCATCAGGTACGGGCACAGTGATTGAAGCATGGGCACAGTGAGACACGGGCACAGTGAGACACGGGCACAGTGAAGCATGGGCACAGTGAGACACGGGTACAGTGAGGCATGGACACAGTTCAATTCAACTAAGAGTAACCTCAAGATTTTTTGTTGTTTTATTAGCTAAATCCAAATACAGTATTAATAATTTGGATGTTTAACAATCTTTGTTGCACACTGCAAAAAACAACAAAAGGTCACAAGCGCTAAATTGGTGGATAAAGAAAAAAATATAATGGATGATAATAATAATAATAAGAAAAAAATCCCAAATATTTTGGGAAGTACAAAGTATCCAAAAGGGGGAAAAAACAGGATCCAGCGCAGCAAGAAAAAATCCGTACCCAGAAGTACAAAATACACAACATGCACACAATATAATCCAGCGCTCATGGAACATACATTATTAACTATTGAAAACTTTTGAAGAATTGATAAAAAAGCTTAGTCCATTTATTAATCACAATAAAGAGAGGGATCCAATCCCAAATGTGCAGAGGGCAAATGAATCTTAACTCTCCAGTTGCCAGTGGTGACAAACTTGTTAAACTTGCAGTGACATCCGTGGAGCAAGGAGGGGTTAAAAAAGTCAAAACAAAGCCTGTGGCATGATCTCAGTGTGAGCACAGTACCTTGAATGATGGACAACAGGCAGACCAGCGTGTGGAGGGCCCTCCAACCCAAAAGGATGCAGAGCCAGGATCGCAGCAAGGCTGGGACAGAAGGAATCACACACAGAGTTTCAAGAGTTTTCAATAGTTAATAATGTATGTTCCATGAGCGCTGGATTATATTGTGTGTTTGTTGCACACTGACTTTACAGTTAGAGAAAGGGTTTGCCTTTGCAATTTTGTTTGTTGATGCACTTCAATTAATATAATAAAAAAAAAAATCGAATCGTAAATCGAGTTTTTTATAAAAAAATCGCAGATTTTTTTTGGGGGGAAAATCGCCCAGCCCTAGTAATAGTGCAGAATAAGAAAAGAAATTAGAAAAATTAATTAATGAGATGATGGTGGCTGTTGATCAATAGAGATTGTTCTTAAAGAAGCACACTCACCATTTTTGGTCACAATGACCAAAATCATAATGGATAGAAAGGAAATTAATACTTGAGGAATAGATTTACTGTTGATTAATTGATTAAACGGATGTAACAAAAAATAATAAATATGGAAAAAATTATCAACTAATAAATTAATTAATAGAATAATATTTCATAACAATAATGATGAGGAGAGTGGTTATTGGGTAATAAGAATTAAGGATATCGTTAAAAATGCTAAACAGTTATCAAACAAGCAATTAAGAGAGAGCTCGTCAACAGGCAAATTGGTTGCATAGTTTAGGTGTAACGAGAACGTGATGGTTAAGAATTAGTAGTGTAATAATGATAATAATAGCAGCAATAATAATCAGCGAGAGACAGTTCAAATAAAAATGGAAGGTAGAAGGATTTAAAGGATGGTGTTTACTTAAAATTCCTCATTGAGTCCATTGGGCACAAGAGTATCCAAAGTAAAAATCCAAAAAGTTTCACGCTCACATAATCTGGAGAAGCGCTCGGCCTCGGATAGGCCCCTGGGTATGTCTTCTATAACCCATACCCATAGGCCCACTGTGGACTGGCCATGATGCTCCAGAAAAAGGCACTTTGTTCATCGCAACCCACTTCTACAAAGCGCCAGTGTTTGCCGAAGCTCTGTCTTAGCGGATTATTGGTGCGACCAACGTACAGCAGTTTGCAGGGGCACGTAAGGCAATAAACAACATAATCGCTTGAACAGTTGTAAAAGTTGTCAAGGTGGTATATCTTTTCTTTATGAGTAAAACTCTTTTGTCCATGTTTAACAAAATTGCATGTTTTGCACAAAGATTTATTACATCTATACATCCCTTTAAGAGGGATCAAGCATATGGAATTGGCTTTTTTGATGCATTTTAACTTACTTGGAGCTATTTACAGTAGTTTTTTTAGAGTCGGAGCCCTTCTTTAAGTAACTTTAGGTTTTTCACATAATGTGGTGGTCAGGTGAGGGTCTTGTTTTAAAATATTCCAGTGCCTATTGAGAATTTGTTCCATTTTCTTATATTTTGCATGAAAACCAGTGATGAACCGAACGACTGGTTTCTCTAAGGGTTTAATCTTTTTGGGTTTCTTTCTAGGAAGAAAGGTGGTATAGGCTTGATCTATTATTTTTTCTGGGTACCCTTTTTCCAGGAATTTTTGTTTAAGATGTGTGCTCTGTGAAATATAGTCACTATCTCTAGTGCAGTTTTGCCTCTACAGAACTGACCCTTGGGTATATTTTTAACCCATAGAGGATGATGGCAGCTGTCAAAGTGAAGATATGAGTTTCCCGCGGTGGGTTTCGTGTAATTGCGGGCAAAGATGTTATTTTGTTCATGATTGAGTTCAAGGTCAAGAAAGGCCAGACTGTCCTTATTCTATACAGCTGAAAAAGATAGTCCTAGGTCATTGGCGTTACAGTGGGCGACAAACTCGTCAACCATGGAGGAGGGTCCATCACAAATGATGACGATGTCGTCAATGTACCTGCCATAAAATACCAGATGCCTGGCAAAAGGATTATTTTTCCATATGAGCAGATTCTCCCACAGACCCATGGTCAAGTTGGCATAGGATGGGGAGAAATTGGCACCCATTGCTGTATGGGTCTGTAGGTAGAAATCATCCTCAAAATGGAAATAATTATGCAAAATGAAGTGGCTTCCAAAATGAAGGTCGCCTGTTTGGTGTTAAGCATGGGGTCAGAAGAAAGAAATTGTTGAACAGCTAATAAGCCTATGTTGTGGGGAATAGAGGTATATAGGGAATTGATGTTCAACGACAGCCATGAATAGCTGTCGAGCCATGTGTAGGGGGACAGAAGTTCCATGAGGTGTATAGAGTCTCGTATGTATGATTGAAGATTCTGGGCAAGAGGTTGTAAAAAAGAGTCAATATATAGTGAGAACCCAGTGGTTACACTATTTATTGAGGCAACAATGGGCCTGCCAGGAGGATGCAGTAGATCTTTATGCACTTTTGGCAAGTGGTAAAAGTAAGGTGTACTATAAAAATCTTTACTCAAAAAAGCTGCTTCTTTTTTGTCAATGACTTGATCAATGATAGCTTTTTGGATAAGGGTTTTTGCCTCCTTATGAAAAAGAGGCAGGGGGTCTATGAGGAGTTTTTTCTATAAGTGTTATTGTCTAACAGCAGTCTCATGGCTTCAGTCACATAAGTAGTTCTGTCTTGGATGACAATCCCACCCCCCTTATCTGTAGGTTTAATGATAAGATCTGGATTGGTGAGAAAGCCTTTGAGGGTAAAGCCTTCTCACCAGGGATGAGGTTGTGGTTACAATGTTTACTGGTGTTATCTGATTGTTGGCATAATTTTTGAAATTCAGCAAACACCACCCTATAAAAGGATTCCAAGTATGGTCCCTTGGATTTAGTAGGGTAAAATTATGATTTGGGTTGTAAAGATGTGTGTGCTACGGGAGGTGATGTCTGAAGGTGTTGTGTGAGTAGTTCGAGATTTGCCTCGAAATCTATCTCGCCAGGTTCTGCACCAAGATCATAGATGTTAATGAGACTGTCAGGGAATTCTTCTGAGATGGACTCCACAGGGACTGGGGAAGGTGAAGTAGAGTCTAACACCACAAATTTATTTGTTGTTGATTGTATGTTAAAGAACCTCTTGAAGGTAAGGTTCCTTATAAATTTATTAAGATCCTTAAAAAGTTGAAATGAGTTGGGTTGTATAGTGGGAAAATAAGTAAGACCTCTACTCAATAAAGACGTATCTTCAGGAGACAGCGTATGAGAGGATAAATTAAACAGTTTTATAGTTTCTGTTGTTTGGCACTGAGTTTGATGTTTTCTGCGTCCTCCCTTACATCCCTTACATCCTCGTCTGTGTGTTTTCTTTTTATTCAGTGTTTTTGGTGTGGGCCCTTGTCTAAAAAAGGCAAGAAAGACAAGGAAGCAGAATATAGTGGTATTTCATCACTATTGAAATCACCAAGAAGAAGGTCAAAGGTGGTGGAAGGTTGACTAGTGGTTTCACGAATCTTAATAGAGGATGTATCTCCTGAGCCCATGGATTCAGGGGCTGTATGAGATACAGCACTAGAGTTAGTGGGAATAGGAGGCAATAATGGGGTAACGGGGGATGTCTTATTGGGAAGGGTACTGGGTACATGCAATACTGATGAGGTAGATGATGTAATATTGCCAAGAGCAGAAGCTAAACTAGCAGTGGAAGGTGAATTTACTTTGGAAGGTGGATGCTTAATTCTGGGTCTATGTGTAGGGAGAGCCCTTTGAGGTAGCGGGCTAGCTTTATAAGAGGTGCTAGAATTAATGGATTTAGGCTTGTCTGTGGGCCTAAATATAGCATTAGATGATACTCTGGAATGCGGCAATTGGGACATAAGTGCTGGTATCGTGGTGTTGTTTTTTCCAAGAGAAAATCTTTTTATGACGATAGTCATCTAAGTCCCTATGAAATTTACCTAGTTTGGTCTGAATGAGGAAATTCTCTTTAGTTTTTGTGTTTTTCTTGAGCGTGTCTAGCCAGGTAGGTGGAATCTTTTGCTGATATGCTATCATTTCTAGTGCAAGCCTCTGTGTTCACCCCCAGAACCCGCGAACGGACCGAAAGTTCGCACGAACTTTAGAACCCTATTAAATACAATGGATGCGAACGTTCGAAATCTAAAGTGCTAATTATAACGACTATTATGCATGTTATTGTCCTAAAAAGGGTTTGGGAACCCGGGTTCTGCACCAGGGGACATGTATCAATGCAAAAATAAGTTTTAAAAACTGCCGTTTTTCGGGAGCAGTCATTTTAATGATGCATAAAGTGAAAAAAAAAGTCAAATATTCCTTTAAATATCGTACCTGGGGGGTGTCTAAAGTATGCCTGTGAAGTGCCACGTGTTTCCCGTGATTAGAACTGTACCTGCACAAAATTAAATTTCTAAAGGAAAAAAAGCAATTTAAAACTGCTTGCGGCTTTAATGTAATGTCTGGTCCCGGTAATATGGATGAAAATCTTTAAGAAAAATGGCATAACTACCCCATCACCTCCCCCCCTACCCCAGCCCATTACCCCCCTTTGGGTCTTGTATGGATATTAAGGGGAACCCTGCACACAAAATAAAAAAGGCCCTATATACTCTGAACAGCCGTATACAGGCGGTGCATACAAGACAGGGACTGTAGGTTTGTTCTTATGTAGAATCTGTTTGTAATTTTGAACAGGTACATTGTTTAAGTGTAGCTCCAGCCAAAAAAATCAATTTTTAAGCTTTTTGGAAAACATAGGGAAGGATTATCACCCCTGTAACATTTGTTTTGCTGTCTGTGCAGTGTGCACCTGTTCAGAACAGTTCACCTCACTTTCCGTCCTAATGACAAATGTTTTTTGAAAATTTTGGGTTTTTATTGAAACAAGAATTGGTGATAAAGCATCAGTGGAGAGGAGACACTTTTTTCCCCATATTAACTCTTAAAGGAGAGAATTTGCCTTCCTAGGGGTAGATTTCCTCTCACTTCCTGTTGTATCCTTCCGTTTGCAAGGAGGAGTCGTTTGTAAGTTGGATGTTTGAAAGTAGGGGCCTGCCGTATATTCTCAGCTGAAATTTGCCCCTTACATGTTGGTGTTGCCACAACACTGTGAGCCCTCACAGTTACTCTTGGTGGGCGCACGAATGGGCCCTGCTGTGAATTATTAGATCAAGAATTGTAATTGCATGCCCCTGTTGAACAGGGGCTGAAAAATTGGGCCTTTGGTGGTGGTGGTGGTAGTGTTGACACAACACTGTAAGGCCTCACAGTTAGTCTTGGTGGGCGCAGGAATGGGCCCTGCTGTGAATTATTAGATCAAGAATTGTAATTACATGCCCCTGTTAAACAGGGGCAGAAAAATTGGGCCTTAGGCACTGGTGCCACAACACTGCAACCCCTCACAGATACTGTACTTGGAGCACAGCAATGAGCCCTGTTGCAAAGTATTGCATCAAAAATTGTAATTACACGCCCCTGTTAAACAGGGGCTGAAAAATTGGGCCTTAGGCACTGGTGCTGGTGCCACGACACTGCAACCTCTCCCAGATACTCTAGCTGGAGTGCAGGAATGAGCCCTGCTGCAAAGCATTGCATAAAAAATTGTAATTACATGCCCCTGTTAAACAGGGGCTGAAAAATTGGGCCTTAGCCACTGGTGGCGGCACCCAGAAACAAAAATGTTCTTCCAAGCTATCATCATCAATCGGATCATTGAGGAGGAGGAGGATAGTCAGTCAACATAACAGGACAGTCTCTCAGCATCAGCATCAGTCTTGAAGGGATGTGACATTTGAAAATAAATTAGTCTGTTATATCAGCTTCAGGTGTTTGGTAGCTGGTGGTGATCCAAGACTGGTTCATCTTTATGAAGGTCAGTCGATCAACCGTGTCGGTGGACAGGCGCACCCTGTGATCCGTGACAAATCCTCCAGCAGCACTAAATGTGCGTTCTGAAAGAACGCTGGATGCAGGACAGGCCAGTAGCTCAATTGCATACTGTGCAAGCTCTGGCCAGTGATCCATCCTCAAGACCCAGTAAGCCAGAGGATTTTCGGTGGGGAAGGTGTCCAATTCTGACCTTGCCCCTAGGTATTCCTGCACCATGTATATCAGATGCTGGTGATGGTTGCTGGAACCGATCATACCTTGGGGCTGCGGACTAAAGAATTGTCTAAACGCATCGGTCAGACGGCCACCTTCCCCACCGCTCCTTCTTTGACTGACCGAAGCCTCAGCAACTCGTTGTCCAGGACCAGGAGTTTGTAACCTCCCAGTCTCTGGGAACGCGTTTCACAGACCTTTCTGCAAGGTCTCCCGGAGTTTTCTCATCCTCTGCTCCCTCTGCAATGGTAAGATAAGGTCCGCAACCTTACCCTTGTACCGTGGATCAAGGAGAGTGGCCAGCCAGTAATGGTCCCTCTCCTTGATCCGAAGAATACGAGGATACTTCCGCAGAATTTGCAGGATCAGGGAGGCCATGCAGCGTAGGTTAGCTGAGGCATTCGGTCCGGAGTCCTCTGGGTCACTAAGGACGACATGATCCGCAGCCACCTCCTCCCAGCCGCGTACAAGTCCACTGGTTTCTTGGGACTGTAAATCATCCCTAAAAGACTGCTGCTGATGATGCTGAGTGCCAGGCTCCACCTCCATGCTGACACAATCCTCCTCCTCCTCCTCCTCTTCCTGTGCGATGGTTGGGACAGAAGGAACACTGTCTGGGTAAAGGGGGCCTTGAGAGGCAAGGAAGTCCTCCTCTTCCTGCCTCTGTTCTGCCTCAAGTGCCCTGTCCATTATTCCACGCAGCGTATGTTCCAACAGGTGGATAAGAGGTACAGTGTCACTGATGCATGCACTGTCACTGCTCACCATCCTCGTGGCCTCCTCAAATGGTGCCAGGACAGTGCATGCATCCCTGATCATGCCCCACTGGCGTGGTGAAAAAAACCCTAGCTCCCCTGACCCTGTCCTGGTGCCGTAGTCGCACAGGTACTCATTGATGGCCCTCTGCTGCGTGTGCAGCCGCTGCAGCATGGCCAACATTGAGTTCCATCTGGTGGGCATGTCACATATAAGGCGGTTCTTGGGCAGATTCTACTCCTTTTGCAGCTCAGCCAGGCGAGCACTGGCATTATAAGATCTGCGGAAATGCACACAGACTTTCCTGGCCTGCCTCAGGACATCCTGTAAGCCCGGGTACCTGCCCAAGAACCGCTGCACCACCAGGTTAAGGACGTGAGCCACACAGGGCACATGGGTCAGTTGTCCCTGTCGGGGAGCGGAGAGGAGGTTGGTGCCATTGTCGCAAACCACCATTCCTGGCTTAAGCTGGCGTGGCGTCAACCACCTCTCGGCCTGCCCCTGCAGAGCAGACAGAACCTCTGCCCCAGTGTGGCTCCTGTCCCCCAAACACACCAGCGCAAGCACGGCATGGCATCTTTTTGCCTGCGTACTTGCGTAGCCCCTTGAACGCCTACGGAGCACCGCTGGTTCCGAGGACAAAGCACAGGAAGAGGCCATGGAGGAAGAAGAAGAGGAGGGGGTGGAGGAGAGAAGTGTGTCACAACCAGTAGTAGCATTTTGGAGGCGTGGCGGTGGAACAACCTCCAACACTACTGCACCTTGTCCTGCATCCTTCCCAGCTGCCAAAAGAGTGACCCAATGGGCCGTGAAAGAAAGGTAACGTCCCTGTCCATGCCTGCTGGACCATGAGTCAGCGGTAATATGCACCTTACCGCTGACCGCCCTGTCCAGCGAGGCCAAGACATTGGCTTCCACATGCCGGTAGAGAGCCGGAATCGCCTTCCGTGAGAAAAAGTGGCGTTTGGGAACCTGCCACTGAGGAACCGCACATTGCACAAACTCACGGAAGGGGGCCGAGTCTACCAACTGAAAAGGCAGCAGTTAAAGCGCTAGCAATTTAGCCAAGCTAGCATTCAACCGCTGGGCATGTGGATGGCTGGGAGTGAACTTCTTTCGACGGTCCAGCAGCTGGGGCAGGGAAATTTGCCTGCTAGAATCGGACGTCGGTGTACACCTAATTCTACACCTTCATTCCTCTCAGTGCAGGTTTCAGAGAGGACTGAAGGTATAGTGGGGTTGGAGATCCCAGCTGATGCGGTGCAATGAGAGGTTCGCTTTGTTCTTTGGTGTGGGTCTTTAAGGTAGGCTTGCCAACGAGCTGCATGGCAGGTCAACATATGTCTGGTCAAGCATGTGGTGCCCAAGCGGGTGATGTTTTGGCCACGCGATATACGCTTGAGACATACGTTGCAAACAGCAGCTGTGCGATCTGATGCACTCGACTCAAAAAAGGCCCACACCAAAGAACTTTTTGAATAACGGGCAGAGGCAGCGCCCTGCACAGGCGGAGCTCTGCGGTGTGATTCCGTCGGTGTGCTGCCCTTACGCTGGCCCCCCGAGGGCATCCTGCCTCGTTGGAGATGTGCCTCCTCCTCATCCTCCTCCTCCTCCTCCTCTCTCCTATTAGGCACCCACGTGGAGTCAGTGACCTCATCATCCCCTCCCTACTCATCACTGGAGCCAATCTGGCAGTATGCTGCAGCTGCTGGAACATGACTGCCAGATTGGTGTCCTTCTTGAGCATCCCCTCTCTCTGCTCTCACGCTACTGCCTTCCTCTAGCTGGGTATCATCATCAGACCCTTCGAAACGCTGGGCATCCTCCTGGAGCATGTACCCAACACTGTGCTCAAACAGTTCGGGGGACTCCTCAGGAGGACATGGTTGGTCTAGGGAAGGAGTGACTGATGATGACATTGATACCAGGGAAGAGGACGCTTTGGCAGCTGCTTTGCCAGTACCCTGAGCCTGGGTGAGAGAGGATGAGGAGGATGAGGAGGGCTTGGTCATCCACTCTACCAAGTCTATGGCATGATGCGGCTCAACACGTCCAGCTGCCGAAAAGAAGGACAAGCGTGTCCCATGGCCACGTGCTGATGGCGATGCACCGCGTCCACGACCAGCACTGTTGTCTCTAGACACAGAGCCTGCTTGCCCTCTTTTATTGGCTCCTGACTGTCTGCCTCTCCTTGTTTGCCTTCCAGACATTCTCATGGCCTGCAGGGAGATGGGAAAACCAGCAATAAGGCCTAGCTTCAGGAGTATATTTTGCAGGAATCACACTACGCCTGCTGTAAGTGCTGCAAATGCCTGTTGGTGTAACACACCAGGAAAACACAGCAATACGGGCTAACTTCAGGTGTAATATGATCAGGAGGCACACTCCGCCCGCTGTAAGTGCTGCAAATGCCTGTTGGTGTAACACACCAGGAAAACACAGCAATACAGGCTAACTTCAGGTGTATAATGTGCAGGAGGCACACTCCGCCCGCTGTAAGTGCTGCAAATGCCTGTTGGTGTAACACACCAGGAAAACACAGCAATACGGGCTAACTTCAGGTGTAATATGATCAGGAGGCACACTCCGCCCGCTGTAAATGCTGCAAATGCCTGTTGGTGTAACACACCAGGAAAACACAGCAATACAGGCTAACTTCAGGTGTATAATGTGCAGGAGGCACACTCCGCCCGCTGTAAGTGCTGCAAATGCCTGTTGGTGTAACACACCAGGAAAACACAGCAATACGGGCTAACTTCAGGTGTATAATGTGCAGGAGGCACACTCCTCCGCTGTAAGTGCTGCAAATGCCTGTTGGTGTAACACACCAGGAAAACACAGCAATACGGGCTAACTTCAGGTGTATAATGTGCAGGAGGCACACTCCGCCCGCTGTAAGTGCTGCAAATGCCTGTTGGTGTAACACACCAGGAAAACACAGCAATACGGGCTAACTTCAGGTGTATAATGGGCAGGAGGCACACTCCGCCCGCTGTAAGTGCTGCAAATGCCTGTTGGTGTAACACACCAGGAAAACACAGCAATACGGGCTAACTTCAGGTGTATAATGTGCAGGAGGCTTAGCAACAATGACACTGACACTGTCCCCTGCCTATCCTTCTCTCTCCCTGCACACAAGGTTTAGTAAAGAATATGACACTGACACTGTCCCCTGCCTATCCTTCTCTCTCCCTGCACACAAGGTTTAGCAAAGAATATGACACTGACACTGTCCCCTGCCTATCCTTCTCTCTCCCTGCACACAAGGTTTAGCAAAGAATATGACACTGACACTCTCCCTGCCTATCCTTCTCTCTCCCTGCACACAAGAATAGCACAAAGAATATCAACACTGTCCCTGCCTATCCTTCTCTTTCCCTGCGCCGGAACACACTACACAAGGCCGCCGCGCTGGCGGCCTTTTATAGTGTGGGGCGTGTGCTAAACCCCCTGAGCTATAATTGGTCACAGGCAACCTGCCTGTGGCCAATTATGGCTCTCCTTAGTGCCGGCGCTGTGATTGGCCAAGCATGCGGAGTCACAGTGCATGCTTGGCCAATCACAGCGCCGGGATTGCACTGCGATGGCGCAGTGTATTGTGGGCCGTTCGCGTCACTCGAATTTGGCGCAAACGGCCCAAATCGTTCGATGTTCGCCGAACGGTCGAACAGCCGATGTTCGAGTCGAACGTATGTTCGACTCGAACACCGAGCTCATCCCTACTCTGTATGTGGTGAACTAGTTCATTGTATTTAATGTGTCTCTGGCTGATGAGGACTCCTATTAATTTATTGGTACAAAATTCTGCTATCCCCTCCCATTCTTTGTTGTGAGAGGTATCTAGGAAGGAACAAGTCTTGAGGATCCTCAGGCCACTTGTAAAAAAAAAATTCTTCTAAATATTTTTTTAAAAAGAATTCATCCCACCATTGGGTATTGGCGGAATGAATAAGTCTTTCTAGTTTTTTAATTTGCCACAGAGTATATCGATCAGATCGTGTGAGTTTGGCTGTGTTGCAAAACAGATCAGATGGTAGGCTGGTGTATAATATGTCAAGTATATCATATTTGTGATATTCTATTTCATTGATCAATTCCATCACGGAAAAAGGAAATTATATATGAGAAAAAAAATGAAAGCGGATTAATGGTGCGACCAACACTGGAATAGGCACTGTAATATTTTAAAACAAGACCCTCACCTGACCACCACTTTATGGGAAAAACCTAAAGTTACTTATAGAAGGGCTCCGACTCTAAAAACAAAATAGCGCCAAGTAAGTTAAAATGCATCAAAAAAGCCAATTCCATATGCTTGATCCCTCTTAAAGGGATGTAAAGATGTAATAAATCTTTGTGCAAGTCATGCAATTTTGTTAAACATGGACAAAGAGTTTTACTCATGAAGAAAAGATATACCACCTTGACAACTTTTACAACTGTTTGAGCGATTATGTTGTTTATTGCCTTACGTGCCCCTGCAAACTGCTGTACATTGGTCGCACCATTAATCCGCTAAGACAGAGCTTCGGCAAACACTGGCGCTTTGTGGAAGTGTACCACGCCATTTTCTGGAGCATCATGGCCAGTCCACAGTGGGCCTATGGGTATGGGTTATTATAGAAGACATACCCAGGGGCCTATCCGAGGCCGAGCGCTTCTCCAGATTATGTGAGCGTGAAACTTTTTGGATTTTTACTTTGGATACTCTTGTGCCCAATGGACTCAATGAGGAATTGTAAGTAAACACCATCCTTTAAATCAGGGGTGTCCAAACTTTTTTCAAAGAGGGCCAGATTTGATGAAGTGAACATGCGTGAGGGCCGACCATTTTGCCTGACATTCTGTGAACCATTAAAATTCGGTCTAAGTGTGCTCGTTTGAGCACTAATACACGGCCCAACAAGAATTCTCTTGCCTTTGTGGCTGTGTGTGGTGAAGAGATGAGCTTAGGCGTGTTATTTGGATATACCGTATTTATCAGCTTATAACACGCACCTTCACTTTAAAAAATATTTAATTTTAAATAAAAAACTGTGAATCAAAATAAGGGACCCTGCCCATCAATACAGCCTCACAAGTGCCATAAATGCAGCACCCCCGTTGCCCTGAATACAGTACCCCCTTGCCATGAATACAGCACCCCCCTTCCAATGAATACAGCACCCCCTTGCCATGAATGCAGCACCCCCTTGCTATAAATGCAACACCCCCCTTGCCATGAATACAGCACCCCCTTGCCATGAATACAGCAAACCCCTTGCCATGAATGCAGCACCCCCTTGCCCTAAATACAGCACCCCCATGCCATAAATACAGCACCCCCTTGCCATGAATACAGCACCCCCCTTGCCATGAATACAGCACCCCCTTGTCATGAATACAGCACCCCCTTGCCATGAATACAGCAAACCCCTTGCCATGAATGCAGAACCCCCCTTGCCATAAATACAGCACCCCCTTGCCATGAATACAGCACCCACCTTGCCATGAATACAGCACCCCTTGCCATGAATACAGCACCCCCCTTGCCATGAATGCAGCACCCCCTTGCCATGAATTCAGCACCCCCCTTGCCATGAATTCAGACTTACCATTGCAGCCTGATTCATGGACATCTACAGCCTTGGAGGAGACAGGGAGGGGGCGGGACGAGCACCGACAAACATACAGGAGAATTTCCTGTTTTATCGGCTGCCTCTTTAATCGAAAGTCCCGCCTCCTGTGATGGACGGAACAGTCGTCCAATGGCAGCGCAGGAGACGGGACTTCCTGTTGCTGTGTAAACAGGAAATACTCCTGTATGCACGGTGCTCATCCCACCTCCTCCAAGGCAGCCAGCAGCATGTATTTCTTTTGTGGCCCCCGGCGCTCGGGATTCGTTGGGGGCCACAAAAGACATACATGTCAAAATGATCAGGTGGGCCGTCCGAAACCGGAACGCGGGCCGGACTTTGGACATGCCTGCTTTAAATCCTTCTACCTTCCATTTCTATTTGAACTGTCTCTCGCTGATTATTATTGCTGCTATTATTATTATAATCATTATCATTATAACACTACTAATTCTAACCATCACGTTCTCGTTACAACTAAACTATGCAACCAATTTGTCTGTTGACGAGCTCTCTCTTAATTGGTTGTTTGATAACTCTCTCTTAATTGGTTGCCTTTTTAACGATATCCTTAATTCTTATTACCCAATAACCACTCTCCTCATTATCATTATTGTTATGAAATATTATTCTATCAATTAATTTATTAGTTGATAATTTTTTCCATATTTATAAATTTTGTGTTACATCCATTTAATCAATTAATCAACAGTAAATCTATTCCTCAAGTATTAATTTCCTTTCTATCCATTATGATTTTGGTCATTGTGACCAAAAATGGCGAGTGTGCTACTTTAACCACTTCAATACCATGCACTTATGCACCTTCCCGCCCAGACCAATTTTCAGCTTTCAGTACTCTCACACTTTGAATGACAATTACTTAGTCATGCTACACTGTATCCAAACAAATTTTTTATCATTTTCTTCTCACAAATAGAGCTTTCTTTTGGTGGTATTTAATCGCCACTGGGTTTTTTATTTTTTGCGATATAAGCAAAAAAACAGCAATTTTTAAAAAAAAATAACACTTTTTTTTAGTTTCTATTGTAAAATTTTGCAAATAAGTAATTTTTCTTCATAAATTTGTGCCAAAATGTATACTGCTACATATCTTTGGTAAAATGAACCCAAATTAGTGTATATTATTTGGTCTTTGTGAAAGTTATAGCGTCTACAAACTATGGTGGCAATCACTGAAAATTTATCACATCTGATCACGCCTGATGTACTGAAGGGATATCTCATTTCTTGAGACACTAACAAGCGAGGAAAGTACAAATACCCCAAAATTACCCCTTTTTGGAAAGTAGACAGTCCAAGGTATTTACTAAGAGGCGTGGTAAGTTTTTTGAAGTTGTATTTTTTTCCCACAATTCTTGGGAAAATTTAATTTTTATTTATTTTTTATTTTTTTACACAAACTGGTCATATTAACAGTTTTTTTCTCTCACACAGCATATGCATAATTGCAACTACACCCCAAAATACATTCTGCTACTCCTCCTGAGTGTAGCGATACCACATGTGTGAGACTTTTACACAGCCTGGCCACATACAGAGGCCCAACATTGAAGTAGCACTTTCAGGCGTTCTACAAGCATAAATCGCACATATCCTTTCTCAACCACCTATTACACTTTTGAAGGCCCTGGAGCACCAGGACAATGGAATTTTCCACAAAATGACCCCATTTTGGAAAGCACACACCCCAACGTATAATCTATGAAGCATTATGAGTCTTTTGAACGGTTCATTTTTTTCCAGAAGGTTTTGGAAAATGTGGAGAAAAAATGAAAATGCATTTTTTTTACACAAAGTTGTCCATTTATAAGATATTTCTAACGCATAGCATATACATAGCAAAAATGACACCCCAAAATGCATTCTGCTACTCCTCCTGAGTATAGTGATACCACATGTGTGAGACTTTTACACAGCCTGGCCATATACAGAGGCCCAACATTGAAGTAGCACTTTCAGGCGTTCTACAAGCATAAATCGCACATATCCTTTCTCAACCACCTATTACACTTTTGAAGGCCCTGGAGCACCAGGACAATGGAATTTTCCACAAAATGACCCCATTTTGGAAAGCACACACCCCAACGTATAATCTATGAAGCATTATGAGTCTTTTGAACGGTTCATTTTTTTCCAGAAGGTTTTGGAAAATGTGGAGAAAAAATGAAAATGCATTTTTTTTACACAAAGTTGTCCATTTATAAGATATTTCTAACACATAGCATATACATAGCAAAAATGACACCCCAAAATGCATTCTGCTACTCCTCCTGAGTATAGCGATACCACATGTGTGAGACTTTTACACAGCCTGGCCATATACAGAGGCCCAACATTGAAGTAGCACTTTCAGGCGTTCTACAAGCATAAATCGCACATATCCTTTCTCAACCACCTATTACACTTTTGAAGGCCCTGGAGCACCAGGACAATGGAATTTTCCACAAAATGACCCCATTTTGGAAAGCACACACCCCAACATATAATCTATGAAGCATTATGAGTCTTTTGAACGGTTCATTTTTTTCCAGAAGGTTTTGGAAAATGTGGAGAAAAAATGAAAATGCATTTTTTTTACACAAAGTTGTCCATTTATAAGATATTTCTAACGCATAGCATATACATAGCAAAAATAACACCCCAAAATGCATTCTTCTACTCCTCCTGAGTATAGCGATACCACATGTGTGAGACTTTTACACAGCCTGGCCATATACAGAGGCCCAACATTGAAGTAGCACTTTCAGGCGTTCTACAAGCATAAATCGCACATATCCTTTCTCAACCACCTATTACAATTTTGAAGGCCCTGGAGCACCAGGACAATAGAATTTTCCACAAAATGACCCCATTTTTGAAAGCACACACCCCAACGTATAATCTATGAGGCATTATGAGTCTTTTGAACGGTTCATTTTTTTCCAGAAGGTTTTGGAAAATGTGGAGAAAAAATTAAAATGCATTTTTTTTACACAAAGTTGTCAATTTATAAGATATTTCTAACACATAATATGTACATAGCAAAAATTACACCCAAAAATGCATTCTGCTACTCCTCCTGAGTATGGCGATACCACATGTTTGAGACTTTTACACAGCCTGGCCACATACAGAGGCCCAACATCCAAGTAGCACCTCCAGGCATTCTAGCAGCATTAATTGCACATATCATTTTCTGACTACCGATCACATTTTTGAAAGCCCTTCATATATCTAACACATAGCAGGTACATACCAAATAACAAAAGATTACCTGTGGTTTTAGAAGTGCAGTGGTCCACAGAGGAGAGCATCGGTCCAGGCAGCAGGCAGGGATGAGGTCAGCGACAGCAAAAGCAATCATCCAGGCAGCAGGCAGGAATACTGTCCATAGTTCGCACAGGCAGAGATACTGTCAGCACAGCCAGAGCACAGCCAAAGCACAGGTCCAGGTAGCAGGCAGAGGTGTCCTATCCTATCCTATCGATGATATCTTCGATATATTGGAGGTAGTGGAGTCGGTGATTTTGAGTTGCTTTTTGGTAGCAGACAAACAAATTAAAAAGGGCCATGTGAAACAGGTGAAACGCAACTTTTTTGTGCCAATAATGGGACTTTCTGGTTGATAAGTAGGGCTGTAGCATCTGGTCGTTTAAATCCACCCCCCCCCCCATGTACAAATTGTAGTCGTGGACACATTCAGGCTTTACAATGGAGCCGCGTCTTCTTGGGATCTCCACCATGGTGTCATTGTGGATCGTAGAGAGGATGTGGACATCTTTCTTGTCCCTCCACTTCATGGCCAACACCTCCTCGTTCCTCATGGATGCCGATTCTCCAGGTCGCAATTTTTTTGTCAATAAATTTTGTGGGAATCCCTTCCGTTTTTTTTTTAAGGTACCGCAGGCCGGGGTTTGTTTACTGTAAAGGTGGCGAAAAAGGGGCAGGCTGGTATAATAATTATCAACATATAAATGGTAACCTTTTCCGAACAGGGGGTATGCCAACTCCCAGACAATTTTCCCACTGGTTCCAATATATGTGGGGCAATCACGGGGCTGGAGCTGGGAGTCTTTGCCTTCGTAGATCCTGAATTTGCAGACGTATCCAGTGGCTCGATCACATAATTTATTTAATTTTAACCCATACCTGGCTCTCTTGCTTGGTATGTACTGCTTGAACTGCAGTCGGCCGGTGAAATGTACGAGGGACTCGTCCACACAAATTTTTTGGTCTGGGATGAAAACGTCTTCAAATCGCTGGGAAAAGGCATTGATTAGGGGGCGTATCTTGTACAATTTGTCGTAGTTGGGATGATCTCGGGGAGGGCACTGTGAATTGTCATTGAAGTGGAGAAAGCGCATAATCATGTCGTATCTTTTCCTGGACATGACAGCGGAATATATGGGCATGTGTTGGATGGGGCGTTTGGACCAATATGAATGGACTTCGTTCTTTTTTGTAAGCCCCATATTGAACATAAGGCCCAAAAATAATTTAAATTCCTCCAATGTTAGACGCCGCCACTGGAACATGCGGGCGTAGGAAGAATCGGGGTTGGCAGCAATAAATTGGGATGCATACAGATTTGTTTGATCCACTATATTCTGCAGCAAATCTTGTGGGAAAAATAAACAAAAATAATCAAATTTAGAAAAATTTGTAGTGTCGGGCTGCACACCTGGCTGTGCGGTGAAAGGGGGGATGATAGCGGATCCTGAGTTGGCAGGCAACCATAAGGGGTTTGCCAGGGCATCGGGAAGGTAGGATTGGGGCTGGATTCTTCGGGTTGGGCGTGCATTTCCATTGCTTGTACTGGGCTCCTCTTCCTGGGGTATGGCGCTGCTGGTGGTGGGCAGTTCTCCTGATCTTGGTGCTGATCTTGGTGCTGATCTTGGTGCCGATCGCATTCTTTTGGGAGGGACGGTTTCCTCCGGGGACTCGGACTCTGAGCCACTATCCTCCACTGGCTCGTATTCCGAACCAGAATCGGATAATGGGAGCTCCCCGCTGCTCTCATCATCCGACATGGCAAGAATGGCATATGCCTCCTCAGGTGTGTAAACCCTTTGGGACATTATGGCAGTGCTTATTGGTGGGCCTGTGTAATGGTACTGCTGGTGGTAGTGGTGGCGGTCTGTGTGGTAGTACGGATGGAGTTATTAGTGGTGGGCCTGTGTGGTGGTACCGATGGCGGTATGGGTGGTGGTGGTACCAATGGCGGTACAGGTGGTGGTGGTACCGATGGCGGTACGGGTGGTGGTGGTGGTACCGGTGGCGGTACGGGTGGTGGTGGTAGCGATGGCGGTATGGGTGGTGGTGGTACCGATGGCGGTACAGGTGGTGGTGGTACCGATGGCGGTACAGGTGGTGGTGGTACGGGTGGTGATGGTACCAATGGCGGTACAGGTGGTGGTACAGGTGGTGGTGGCACTACCGACGGTGGTACGGGTGGTGGTACTGGTGGTGGTACCGATGGCGGCACTAGTGGTGATACTGGTAGCGGGCCTGTGTGGCAGTATAGATGCTGGGCCTGGTGGCGGTACTGGTGGTGGTACTGGTACCGATGGCGGTACTGGTAGCCTGTGTGGCAGTGCCAATGGAGGTGGGCCTGTGACAGATGATTGACAGATGGGCTGATTGATTGACAGATGGGCTGATTGATTGATTGACAGGTGGGGTGATTGATTGACAGGTGGGGTGATTGATTGACAGGTGGGGTGATTGATTGACAGGTGGGGTGATTGATTGACAGATGGGCTGATTGATTGACAGATGGGCTGATTGATTGACAGATGGGCTGATTGACAGATGGGCTGATTGACAGATGGGCTGATTGGCTGGGCTGATTGATGTGCTGGGCTGTGTGACAGGTCCTCTTTATGGGGGGGCGTGTTGTGCACTGTAAACTTATGTAGACAAACTACACTGAGCTAACTTACTGATCTCTTCTCTCTCCTCACAGATCGGTGTGTGAGGAGAGAGCAGGGATCAGGTAGTAACTCCTGTGGAGTTTGTTTACATTTGTGACCGGCTGTGATTGGACACAGCCGGTCACGTGGTAAACAGCCAATTCATTGGCTGTTTACTCTGATCGGGGACGCGCTGTGTCCAAGGGACACTCGCCTTCCCCGATCCCCGCTCTGCAAGCCTGTGGCGGCGCGCACGGAGCGCGCCGCCGAGTTTGTTTTGACAGGTGATCGGCTGTGACTTTGACACAGCCGATCACATGGTAAACAGCCAATGAAATTGGCTGTTTACCGTGATCGGGGTAGCGCTGTGTCCGAGGGACACATGCCGTCCCCGATCACCGCGCTGCGCGCCCCGCGGGCGCGCGCAAGGCAATATCTTGCAGGACGTCATATGACGTCCAGTATCGATATTGCAACCACTTCCCGGACGTCAATTCGCTATTGACTGGGCGGGAAGTGGTTAAGAACAATCTCTATTGATCAACAGCCACCATCATCTCATTAATTAAGTGTTCTTGCATAGCAAGACCACTTACTGTTATTTCACATATATATTATTATTCTTATTATAGCCAAATTTACCACCCTAACTCCTTCCACAGCTTTTACACTACATAGACAGTAATATACCGAAACGTGCGGATTGTTCCTGATTGGTGTGCTATTACTACGTGGAACATTTTTGCTGAATGGTTCACTAAATATCGTCGTTTTTGTGGCGAAATTGGTCCCATAGGAATGAATGGCGAAATGTTCAAAACTAGAGTGGGAGCTGACAAAAGCTGATGTCATTTAATTAATAAAAAGGCTCAGGTAATTAGCCAAGAGGATTCGATAATTATTAAAAAATCGCCCAAAATCACCCAAAAAAAACACATTTTGCCCAAAATCACACTTTTTGCCCAAACTTACCCAAAATTGCACCTTTTGCCCAAATTTACCCCAAATTGCCCAAAACCACACATTTTGCCCAAAATCTCACCTTTTTGCTCAAAATTGCACCTTTTGCCCAAAATTACCCACAATTGTACTTTTTGCCCAAAATTACCCAAAATTTCACCTTTTCCCAAAATCACACGTTTTGACCAAAATTGCACTTTTTGCCCCAAAAAATACCCCAAATCACACTTTTTGACCAAAATCACACATTGTGCCTAAAATTACCCAAAATCACACTTTTTGCCCAAAATTACCTAAAATGACACGTATTGCCCAAAATCGCACATTTTGCCACAAATTCATCAAAATTGCACTTTTGCCCAAAATGACCCAAAATCACACTTTTTGCCCAAAATTTCACTTTTTGGCCAAAATCGCACCTTTTGCCCAAAATTTCACTTTTTGCCCAAAAATACCCCAAATCACACTTTTTGCATAAAATTACCCAAAACTGCACTTTTTGCCAAAAATTACCCAAAATCACACTTTTTGCCTGCCCAAAATTACCCAGAATTGCACTTTTTGCCCAAAATCACACATTGTCCCCAAAATTACCCAAAATCCCACTTTTTGCCCAAAATTACACCTTTTGTCCAAAATTACCCGAAATTGCACCTTTTGTCCAAAATTACCCAAAATTGTACTTTTTGCCCGAAATCTCACTTTTTGTCCAAAATTGCACCTTTTGCCCAAAAAATACCCAAAATCACACATGTTGACCAAAATCGCACTTTTTGCCCAAAATTTTACCTTTTGCCCAAAATTACCTAAAATGGCACGTATTGTCCAAAATTACCCAAAATCACACATTTTGCCCCAAATTCCCCAGAATTGCACTTTTTGCCCAAAATTACCCAAAATCACACTTTCTGTCCAAAATTACACCTTTTGCCCAAAATTACCCAAAATCACACCTTTTGCCCAAAATCACGTTTGTCCAAAATTACCCAAAATTGCACTTTTTGCCCAAAATCGCACTTTTTGCCCAAAATCACACAAATAGCAAACATTAACAATTATCCATTACAACACGGAAGGATTACCAGCTCACATTGAAGATATCAAATCTCACCATGAGTTGACACTTGGAGATGTTTTATGTTTCACTGAAACTCATCTCTCATGTTCTTCTGTTGCTGAAAGTCTCCAGCTGGAAGGCTACAACCTGTTCAAACGCAACAGACACCTCTCGTACACAAATCTTCCTGACATTGCAAGTAAAAGTGGTGGAGGTGTCGCCTTGTATGTCAGAAACCAGTTCAAGGCCTTTAACCACTTAACGACCACCCACTGTAAATATACGTCGGCAGAATGGCACCGACAGGCAGAATCACGTACATATACGTGATTGCCTTTGTATAGTTGGGGGGTCCGATCGGACCCCCCTTCTTTACAGTGGGTGGTCGTTTTACCTTCGGGAGCGATCCGGCATGAGGGGACGGCCGTTCGATTCCGGCCCCCCTCTCAATCGCTCCCGGCGAATGAGAGAGCTTCCCCTGCCTGTGTACTGTTTACACAGGCAGGAGGAAGTGATGTCATCTCTCCTGCGGCGCTCACATATACCGAGCGCCGTACAGGAGAAGATGCAGGTTAGTGCACAAAACAGCACACTGACACCAGGACACATAGGCACATAAATCACCCCCCAGGCCCCCCCAGACACCCCCCAGATCACCCCCAGCCCCCAGTCACAGTGTCACTGATTGCAGTGACCATTTATTTAGTGATCACTGCAATCAGTGACATTTGTGACTGTAAAAGTGTCACTACATTTAGTTTTAGGTCCAGTGTAGCCCCCTAACCCCCCCTAATAAAGGTTTAACCCCCTGATCACCCCCCAGATAACCCTTTCACCCCCTAGCACCGCCATCACTAAGCGATCATTTTTCTGATCGATGTCTTAGCGTCGGTGATGCTGATCGGTAGCCAGTAATTTTTTTTAGGTTCGCCGCAGGTTTTTATAGCGTCGGGTACCCCATATATTACCTAATAAAGGTTTAACCCCCTTGATCGCCCCCCAGGTAACCCTTTCACCCCCTATCACCACTGTCACTAAGCGATAATTTTTCTGATCGATGTCTTAGCGTCGGCGATGCTGATCGGTAGCCAGTATTTTTTTTTAGGTTCGCCGCAGGTTTTTATAGCGTCGGGTACCCCCATATATTACCTAATAAAGGTTTAACCCCCTTGATCACCCCCCAGGTAACCCTTTCACCCCCTAGCACCGCCGTCGCTAAGCGATCATTTTTCTGATCGATGTCTTAGCGTCGGTGATGCTGATCGGTAGCCAGTAATTTTTTTTAGGTTCGCCGCAGGTTTTTATAGCGTCGGGTACCCCCATATATTACCTAATAAAGGTTTAACCCCCTTGATTGCCCCCCAGGTAACCCTTTCACCCCTATCACCACTGTCACTAAACGATAATTTTTCTGATCGCTGTCTTAGCGTCAGTGATGCAGATCGGTAGCCAGTAATTTTTTTTAGGTTCGCCGCAGGTTTTTATAGCGTCAGGTACCCCGATATATTACCTAATAAAGGTTTAACCCCCCTTGATCGCCCCCCAGGTAACCCTTTCACCCCCTATCACCACTGTCGCTAAGCGATCATTTTTCTGATCGCTGTCTTAGCGTCGGTGATGCAGATCGGTAGCCAGTAATTTTTTTTAGGTTCGCCGCAGGTTTTTATAGCGCCAGGTACCCCCATATATTATCTAATAAAGGTTTAACCCCCTTGATCGCCCCCCAGGTAACCCTTTCACCCCCTATCACCACTGTCACTAAGCGATAATTTTTCTGATCGATGTCTTAGCGTCGGCGATGCTGATCGGTAGCCAGTAATTTTTTTTAGGTTCGCCGCAGGTTTTTATAGCGTCGGGTACCCCCATATATTACCTAATAAAGGTTTAACCCCCTTGATTGCCCCCCAGGTAACCCTTTCACCCCCTATCACCACTGTCACTAAGCGATAATTTTTCTGATCGCTGTCTTAGCGTCAGTGATGCAGATCGGTAGCCAGTAATTTTTTTTAGGTTCGCCGCAGGTTTTTAAAGCGTCAGGTACCCCGATATATTACCTAATAAAGGTTTAACCCCCCTTGATCGCCCCCCAGGTAACCCTTTCACCCCCTATCACCACTGTCGCTAAGCGATCATTTTTCTGATCGCTGTCTTAGCGTCGGTGATGCAGATCGGTAGCCAGTAATTTTTTTTTAGGTTCGCCGTCAGGTTTTTATATAGCGTCAGGTACCCCCATATATTACCTAATAAAGGTTTTAACCCCCTAATTGCCCCTAGTTAACCCTTTCACCAGTAATCACCATATAAGTGTTACGGGTGACGCTGGTTAGTTAGTTTGCTTTTTATAGTGTCAGGGCACCCGCCGTATATAACCCAATAAAGGTTTAACCCCCTGATCGCCCGGCGGGTGATATCAATTAGGTTTTAGCGTCAGAGAGGGTCTGCGTCACACCCCAGGCAGCGTCAGGTTAGTGCCAGTAGCGCTAACACCCACGCGTTAAGCATACAACCCCCTTAGTGGTATAGTATCTGAACAGATCGATATCTGATCTGATCAGATCTATACTAGCGTCCCCAGCAGTTTAGGGTTCCTAAAAATGCAGTGTTAGCGGGATCAGCCCAGATACCTGCTAGCACCTGCGTTTTGCCCCTCCGTCCAGCCCAGGCCACCCAAGTGCAGTATCGATCGATCACTGTCACTTGCAAAACACAACACACATAACTGCAGCGTTCACAGAGACAGGCCTGATCCCTGCAACTCCAGTGCTGTAGGAGGTGATTTCACCACCACAGTTAAAAAAAAAAGAAGCATATATGCCGAAGCATTGGGGCAGCAGGGGCGGAGGAGCGATTTTGCTCCTAATGCCGCGTACATACGGTCGAAATTCCGAAGGAGGCTTGCCCGTGGAAAAGTCTGACCATGTGTACGTGGCATAACTTTTGCGGGAAGATGCCCCCATGCTTCGGCATATATAAATGGTGCATGTATGCCCATCATTAGAAGTGGGTGGATGAAGGGCGGTATTCTAATGGTGGGCATACCCACCGATCAATCTTTTTTTTTCATTCAGCCAACAGGCTGCATGAAAAAAAAGATTACAATACATGTCCAACAAGGACCAGCAACGTACTGGTATGTTGCTGGACTTTGAATGTTTATACCAGAATGATGCCTGTGGGTTTAGGTATCATCTTGGTATCATTCTTTTCAGCCAGCGGCCGGCTTTCATGTAAAAGCAATCCTAGTGGCTAATTAGCCTCTGGACTGCTTTTACAAGCAGTGGGAGGGAATGTCCCCCCCCGGATATAAAAAGCGCCATTGGGAAAATGGGAAAGCATTTTATCACACCGATCTTGGTGTGGTCAGATGCTTTGAGGGCAGAGGAAAGATCTAGGGTCCAATAGACCCCAGTTTTTTCAAAAAAGAGTACCTGTCATTACCTATTGCTATCATAGGGGATATTTACATTCCCTGAGATAACAATAAAAATGATTAAAAAAAAAATATGGAAGCAATAGTTTAAAAATAAAATAAAAAAGCAAAACTAATAATAAAAAAAAAAAAAAGCACCCCTGTCCTGCCCTGCTCTTGCCCAATGGCGAACGCAAGCGTCGGTCTGGCATCATATGTAAACAGAAATTGCACCATGCATGTGAGGTATCACCGCGAAGGTCAGATCGAGGGCAGTAATTTTAGCAGTAGACCTCCTCTGTAAATCTAACGGCGTAACCTGTAAAGGCTTTTAAATGCTTTTAAAAATGTATGTAGTTTGTCGCCAATGCGCGTTTGTGCGAAATTTTAAAGCTTGTCGTGTTTGGTATCTATGTACTCGGCCTAAGATCATCTTTTTTATTTCATCAAACATTTGGGCAATATAGTGTGTTTTAGTGCATTAAAATTAAAAAAGTGTATTTTTTCCCCAAAAAATGCGTTTGAAAAATCGCTGCGCAAATACTGTGTAGAAAAAAAAATTGCAACACCCACCATTTTAATCTGTAGGGCCTTTGCTTTAAAAATATATATAATGTTTGGGGGTTCAACATAATTTTCTTGCAAAAAAAAAATATGTTTTCATGTAAACAAAAAGTGTGAAAAAGGGCTTTGCCTTCAAGTGGTTAGAAGAGTGGATGTAAGCTTCCTAATGTTGTGTATAAAATGCCAGAACAGTTCAAAACCCCCCCAAATGACCCCATTTTGGAAAGTAGACACCCCAAGCTATATACTGAGAGGCATGTCGAGTCCATGGAATATTTTATATGTTGACACAAGTTGCGGAAAATAGACAATTTATTTTTTTATTTTTTATTTTTTGCACAAAGTTGTCACTAAATGATATATTGCTCAAACATGTCATGGGCATATTTGGAATTACACCCCAAAATACATTCTGTTGCTTCTCCTGAGTACGGGAATACCACATGTGTGAGACTTTTTGGGAGCCTAGCCGCGTACGGGACCCCAAAACCAATCACCGCCTTCAGGCTTTCTAAGGGTGTAAATTTTTGATTTCACTTCTCACTGCCTATCACAGTTTCGGAGGCCATGGAATGCCCAGATGGCACAAAACCCCCCCAAATGACCCCATTTTGGAAAGTAGACACCCCAAGCTATTTACTGAGAGGTATGGTGAGTATTTTTCAGATCTCGCTTTTTGTCACAAAGTTTTGAAAAAAAATATATATATATATTTTTTTCTTCATTTTCAAAAACAAATGAGAGCTGTAAAATACTCACCATGCATCTCAGCAAATAGCTTGGGGTGTCTACTTTCCAAAATGGGGTCATTTGGGGGGGTTTGTGCTATTTTGGCATTTTATGGCCTTCGAAACTGTGATAGGTAGTGAGGAGTGAAATCAAAAATTTGTGCCTAGAAATCCTGAAGGCGGTGCTTGGTTTTCGGGGTCCCGTACGCGGCTAGGCTCCCAAAAAGTCCCACACATGTGGTATCCCCATACTCAGGAGAAGCAGCAAAATGTATTTTGGGGTGTAATTCCATATATAACCATGGCATGTGTGAGCAATATATAATTTAGTGACAACTTTTTGTAATTTTTATTTTTTTTTGTCATTATTCAATCATTTGGGACAAAAAAAAAATATTCAATGGGCTCAACAGGCCTCTCAGCAATTTCCTTGGGGTGTCTACTTTCTAAAATGGGGTCATTTGGGGGGGTTTTGTGCTATTTTGACATTGTATGGCCTTCGAAACTGTGATAGGTAGTGAGGAGTGAAATCAAAAATTTGCGCCCTTAGAAATCCTGAAGGCGGTGCTTGGTTTTCGGGGGCCCGTACGCGGCTAGGCTCCCAAAAAGTCCCACACATGTGGTATCCCCGTACTCAGGAGCAGCAGCAAAATGTATTTTGGGGTGAAATTCCAGATATAACCATGGCATGTGTGAGCAATATATCATTTAGTCACAACTTTTTGTAATTTTTTTTTTTTTTTTTTTTGTCATTATTCAATCACTTGCGACAAAAAAATTAAAATATTCAATGGGCTCAACATGCCTCTCAGCAATTTCCTTGGGGTGTCTACTTTCCAAAATTGGGTAATTTGGGGGGGTTTTGTACTGCCCTGCCATTTTAGCACCTCAAGAAATGAGATAGGCAGTCATAAATTAAAAGCTGTGTAAATTCCAGAAAATGTACCCTAGTTTGTAGACGCTATAACTTTTGCGCAAACCAATAAATATACGCTTATTGACATTTTTATTACTTAAGACATGTGGCTGAATACATTTTGGCCTAAATGTATGACTAAAATTGAGTTTATTCGATTTTTCTTATAACAAAAAGTAGAAAATATCATTTTTTTTCCAAATTTTCGGTCTTTTTCCGTTTATATCGCAAAAAAAAAAAATCGCAGAGGCAATCAAATACCATTAAAAGAAAGCTCTATTTATGGGAAGAAAAGGACGCAAATTTCGTTTCGGTACAACATTGCATTTCCGCACAATTTCCAGTTAAAGCAGCGCAGTGCAAAATTCTGAAAACAGCTCTGGTCCTTTAGCTACAAAATGGTCCGGGGCTTAAGTGGTTAAAAAGCAGTATCATCACAATGTGACTGACTTGGAGTTCTTGGTTGTCAAACTGGAGTCCCCTGTACAAGCTTTGATTGCTGTTGTTTACAGGCCACCGGATTACAGTATTGTCCAATTCCTTACTAACCTGCTGGGCCTCTTGGAATCTTTGAAAAGAATGGATTGCCAACCTATAATACTCTGTGGAGATTTCAATGAAGATTTTCTGTGCAGAGCAAAGAAGCCAATATCTGACCTTCACTCAAGAGGATATACCCAACTGGTCTGGGCAGCCACCACAAAAAAACACACTGTTGGATCACATTTACATCTCCAGGGTGCAGCACTGTCTCCAATCAAGAGCACTGCACAGTTATTACAGCTATCATGATCCTGTGTATTGTGTTTTGAACAGTGGTTGTGAACGCGCTTAGAGCCTGCATAAACAGGGCATGAGCGTTGCCAGGAATCAGTGGTTGTGAACACTGATTATCATCAAACAGATAGCACACCTTCACCTCCATTCTAAGTCAAGATGCTGAGACCCCCCAAATGCATGTGGTCATACCTTCATCTGCTAGGCTTGATAATACTGCTAATGTTTTTATAAATGTATGTTTTAATGTAACTGTGAAGCACTTTGGGCAACAACGTTGCAATTAAATGTGCTACATAAATAAAAGTTGAAATGCATTTCTCACTCTATCAAGCTTGTCATGTGCACTTTTTAAATTTGATAAATCAATTGGTTAGTGTAATGTTTACTATCTTTACTCACTCCAAACACTCCACACAGTTACTCTGCCCACTCCATAAAGTTACTCTGCCCAGTCCAACCTTTCCACAGTTACTCCAGCCACTCCAACCACACAACAGTTACTCAAGTCACTCCACCCAGTTACTCCGCCCACTCCAGTTGTAGACTACTGGTGGAAGCAAGAACACTTCACACAATTTCCCCAGAAATTTTAGCTTTTCTAGTTAATTTTTCTAATTTCTGCACTTCTTATTCTGCACTATTACATCTTTTTTATCTACCATTGAGCATGCACACCACATATACATACATATGCATATATTTTTACATAGGGAGCAATTCGATTAATAACCCCCTGCTTCATCTATTCATTTTCCATATACAGTGCTTATAGTGTGTATCTTTTATTAGCGATTGCACATTAATGTTAAAGTTTTTTTAATAATTGTTTTTAGTCCTATTGTATCCATTAATTGCTCCCACACTTCATTTATTGCTGCTCAGTACATCAATCAAGTGATTGGCCAGCTGGTATCTGTTTTCAGGCAGAAGCATTTAAGTCCCGTCCTCTCCTTTCCCCCATACACTTGACAAAGGAGCGTGCATGCTCTGTACGAGACTTGTGCATGCTCTGAGACGTGTTGAGTTTCCCCTGATCCAGCTGACGTCACACGCTGCTCCACGAAAAGACGATTACCATCTCCTCCAACGGACACTGCCGGCTTCCACTCTGGCTCCTCGTTGCTTTCATAGCCAGGACATGGGACGTTTCTGGAGACGCAAAGGACACTGGATCTGAGACATTGAGCTCACACGAGCACATCTGTACTTACTTACATGTAAGTGTTGGATATAATCATTTTACCACACATTAAATACTGTACTTAGAGGCGCTTTGTATCAGTTTTTTTCTATGTCAATATCCAGAGCTGGCTTCACTCTTGAGAAGAGCTGCCCTTAGTGCTTGTTATCACTAAACAGACCTTTGCCATTACCATCAGCCATCAAGATCCACTATTAACATTTGATTGAACACTCCTCTGTTTGTGGACTTTGTCATATATACCTTGCATATAATTTCTCATAGTTTTTTACTTTCATTATTATTATTTTTACTGTGACTTACTATGCCGGCATCCTGAAAAAACATTTTCTGTTTTTTCTATGTATCTTCTGTGAAGTCTTGCACAGCAGCTAGGATTGCTAGCATGATAATTACCATTATCATCGCTGTAACGGCAATCCCAATACGAAAGGGGTTAACGCCGTTTAGGATATTCCCTTTCCGAACACAAGGCAGCTACTGACACTCCACAGTTAGGCGAACAAGACCCATAATGATAATTCCCCCCTAATAACGAGACACAGCTCTGTTTTTAGGTTTCCAGCAGGTCTGACAATCTTTATTGAGAAAGCAGGCTCTTATATACACCAAAAGAATACTGCAGTAACCATGAACAATGACCCAACTCCACCCACAACATCACACAATGGTTACATAACGAGCCCCCAATACACATTATTCTGATACATCCCTTAGCAGACAACAGATGAGTTCATTAATTAATCCCGTTTGCTTAAATGACTAATATGCATCACCTTTACGTTTCCCAGACTGGCTGTCTGCTAACTTACAATACACATTATCATAAATACACCTTCACACAATTACAGGGTCAATTCGCACAAGCCACAATTAAATGCAGAGCAGCCACACTAGAATGAGTCACTCTTCTAATATGGCATATATCCAGGGAGATATTGTGGATAAACATTACAGACCCATTTTAAAGCAATCCAAGACATATACTGAATGTCCATTATTTTCTGGCTCATACTTTCTAAGAGCTTCTGGGTTCCACGGGCCCTCCCGTTACAATCGCCAATACTGATTACTGCCTTTTAAAGTGTTCCTTTCATATACACTTTTTAAATTTTTTGTCTATTTTAAACGTGATTACCTGGCCCCCAGATCCCACCCCCCCTATGTGAATGAGTATTGGGGTACATTGTACCCCTACCCATTCACCTGAAAAAAGTGTTAAACAGTAATAAACACACTGAGGCAGTTTTTGACAATTCCTTTAATAAAACTGAAGACTGTCCGACGTCAGTAACGATTTCTTCTTTTTCCGCCGATGGCATGTCTCCTGTTCTTCAGCTGATGTGTTCTGTTTCCGTTTCTTCTGCCGATGTCTCTGGTCGCTTGCTCTCGTTATTTTCTATCTCCACCTCCTCTGTCGCCGCTCTCTCTTGTGTCTTTCTGCTCCGGACTCTGCATTCTGGGTCCGTGACGTCGCAGGGGTGGTGGGGTCTGAGGGTGACGTCGCAGCCACGCCCCCAAGCTGGAAAACATGTGACAGACCCATGAGTTACCAGAAGGGCAGCAGCGGTGAAGAAGCGAGAAACTTTTTCTTATCCTCTGGCCAGCGGCAGGCGGCAGCAGTGGAGGAAAAAAGGAGAGGGAGCAGAGACAGAAGATATCGGGAAGCTACCTGAGACATCGGTGGAAGAAGACATTGTGACAGACTTTGTAACATCAAGGGGGACGTTAATCATAATAAAGGAATTGTAAAAAACTGCATCCTGGTTTTATTTATTTTAACACTTTTTCAGGTGAATGGGTAGGGGTACAATGTACCCCAATACTCATTCACATAGGGGGGCCGGGATCTGGGGTCCCCTTGTTAAAGGGGGCTTCCAGATTCCGATAAGCCCCCCACAGCCACCGGGCAAGGGTTGTGGGGATGAAGCCCCCTTTGTCAACATCAACATGGGGACAAGGTGCTTTGGGGGGCAACTCCAAAGCACCCACCCCATGTTGAGGGCATGTGGCCTAGTATGGCCCAGGAGGGAGGGCACTCTCTCGTCCCCCCTCTTTTCCTGGCCTGCTAGGCTGCATGCTCGGATAAGGGTCTGGTGTGAATTTAAGGGGGCACCCCATGCCATTTTTTTTGTGCGGGGTTCCCCTTAAAATCCATACAAGACCTAAGGGCCTGGTATGGATATTGTGGGGGACCCCACGCCATTTTTTTTTTACATTTTGGAGTAGGGTTCCCCTTAAAACCCATACTCGATGGGGATTTTCGCTCTTTCCAAGACCTACAATCCTCTCATGCCTTCCCCAGGTCGGAATTTTACAAATATTTACAAGTTAGGCATTTATTTTCCTCGCACGGCTCGAGAGCAACCCCTAATCACACCAATGCGTTTGAGAAGCTCTGTGGCCCTACGTCAAGGGACAGGGGGACCATCTCACATTTATAAAATTTTCTGGGAGGTCTAGGCCTTTCTGAGAAGTCTACTGCAATGCTAGGGTGGGAAAGGGAGACAGGAGACGTGGCTACCCCAGAGGAATGGAGTAATAGGATTTTGGATATGCACAAATGCACAAAGTCGGTGGCGGTTAAGGAGACAGTGGTGAAACTACATACCAGGTGGTACTATACCCCTGCTAAGCTACATAGATTCTTCCCCGCTGTCTCCGAGAACTGCTTCAGAGGATGTCCAGAGTCTGGGACTCACTTACATATCTTCTGGAGTTGTGCAGCCTTAAGGGACATATGGGGAAAAGTTACGGATCGGGTGGCGGGGATCACGGGGGTCTTCCTACCCTGACGTATCAGATGTGCCTACTCTTTGCAGACATCCCCAGCTCCACCCCACCAGAACAGAAATTGGCGCACACACTCTTTAGTGCAGTACAATGGGCTATAGCCCTATTTTGGCGCACTCCGGGGGTCCCGTGGGACCAGGTTCTTAAACGTATGGCGGCTATACAGATTATGGAAAGGGTATTCCACACCATCATGGATACTATGCCTATTTATGATTTGAAATGGAAACAGTGGGCCTCATAAAGACCTTCCCCATATATAGGCAACATTTCATATTTATCCTCACGCTAGGAAGACATATAGTTAACACCTTCGACGAAGGCCTCCCATATCGAGTCAGGTTTTTCATTTGTTGTCATGGGTGCCATTTGTATCTCTCTCTTGGTTTCTCCTGTTCTCAGTTTTATGTGATCAGAAAGCTTTTTTCATTCTTTGCAATAGAGAGAACAGTAAGCACTTACGCAAACATGGTTATTTCTTAGAAATGATTCCTCTATCGCATTAAGTCTTTGTATTATATTATCACAGAATACTGAGGTGACCCAAGATGCACCAGATTTATGTATTAATACCATTCGGGGGAATGTTGATCGATGTTTGCTTGCTTTTATATACCGTATTTTTCGCACCATAAGACGCACTTTTTCTCCCCCAAAAAATAGGGGAAAAGTTCCCTGCGTCTTATGGAGCGAATACTACCTCTATACCAGCCCCCCCACCCCCATCGCGGCCGCCGTGTTACATACCGCGTGAGCCGTAAGATGGATGCATGCGGCGGTGTCTGCCGTTACTCGGCGGCTGCAACAATCATCAGCAGCACGATTGGTGTCATTAAAAAGCAAGGGAAGGGGGCCCGGCCCGGCTCTGGTAGAAGAAGCCCCCAGGATGCATTGCGACCAGTCCCAGTGTGCGGAGGCACGCCCACGCAACGTCATGAGCGTCATTATGTGTTGCCCCACACACTGGAATGTAATTGGTGCATGCGCAATACACCCACCTATGACGCGGTTGGAGTCTCAGGTTGGTGCTTCTGACGGAACACCAAATTACCTCACGCATTCAGTGCCCTGCATAGCCTGTATTTGTATGAAGAAAACAAATGCAGTACCGATATTTCTTGAACAAAACTGAATGAAACCATACTAAGTCTCCATAATTACCGTACCAGGTGATCAGCCACGTCACCCACTACCACACCACCCACTGCAGGGACCAGGTGATCAGCCACGCCACCCACTACCACACCACCCACTGTAAGGACCAGGTGATCAGCTACGCCACCCACTGCAGGGACCAGGTGATCAGCCACACCACCCACTACCACACCACCCACTGTAAGGACCAGGTGATCAGCTACGCCACCCACTGCAGGGACCAGGTGATCAGCCACGCCACCCACTACCACACCACCCATTGCAGGGACCAGGTGATCAGCCACGCCACCCACTGCAGGGACCAGGTGATCAGCCACGCCACCCACTGCAGGGACCAGGTGATCAGCCACGCCACCCACTACCACACCACCCACTGTAAGGACCAGGTGATCAGCTACGCCACCCACTGCAGGGACCAGGTGATCAGCCACGCCACCCACTACCACACCACCCATTGCAGGGACCAGGTGATCAGCCACGCCACCCACTGCAGGGACCAGGTGATCAGCCACGCCACCCACTGCAGGGACCAGGTGATTAGCCACACCACCCACTACCACACCACCCACTGTAAGGACCAGGTGATCAGCTACGCCACCCACTGCAGGGACCAGGTGATCAGCCACGCCACCCACTGCAGGGACCAGGTGCCCAGCCACGCCACCCACTGCCACGCCACCCACTGTAGGAACCAGGTGCCAGCTTAGCTACCCACTGCAGAAGCCAGGTGCCAGCTCAGCCACCCAAAGCAGAAAGGATGAATAAGCAGAAAAGACTAGCATATAAAATGCCTTTTAAACTGCAGGTAGTAAAATATGCTAAGGAACATGGGAACAGAGCAGCAGAGAGACATTTTGGGCCACCTCCAACTGAAAAAATGATAAGAGAGTGGAGGAAACAGGAGGATCAGCTGCAAAAAGCAAATAAAAGTAAGCACACTTTTCGTGGGCATGCTGCAAAGTGGCCACAGTTAGACGTGGCTATGAAAGAATGGATCACACGTCACCAAAATAATGGCTTCTCAGTTTCTACAAAAATGATCATATATGAAGCCAAACGCGTTGCTGTAGAGAAAGGCATTCATGATTTTACTGGATCACCATCGTGGTGCTACAGATTTATGAGGCGTTGTGACCTTGTTACCAGAACTAGAATTGCGCAAAAAATGCCAAAAGAATATGAATCTAAGATTGTGTCTTTTCATAAATTTGTAATTGATGCTAGGAAGAAAAACGGTTTTGAAATTGGCCAGATTGGGAATATGGATGAAGTCCCGCTAACCTTTGATGTGCCATCTAATAGGACCGTTGATCTGAAAGGTGCCAAAACCATAACTGTGAAAACCTCAGGACATGAGAAAACACATTACACGGTTGTGTTGTCCTGCTGTGCAGATGGCACCAAATTGCCGCCCATGCTCATTTTCAAAAGGAAAACCTTTCCGAAAGAAGTGATTCCACGAGGAGTTGTCGTACATGTTCATGACAAAGGATGGATGGACGAAAATGGAATGAGAGTATGGGTTGAAAAAGTGTGGTCCAAACGTCCTGGAGGGCTTCTGAAAAAACCTGCCTTATTAGTGCTTGACCAGTTTAGAGCACATATTAGTGTAACGACAAAAAAGTGCTTTAAAGAAGTAAAGACTCATCTAGCTGTAATTCCTGGGGGTCTTACCAGCCAGTTGCAACCTCTCGACGTTTCCATCAACAAACCTTTTAAAGTGTTTATGTGAGAAGAGTGGAACAAATGGATGGCTGCTGGTAATCATGATCTGACACCTACTGGACGGATGAAGAGGCCAACTATCACTCAAGTTTGTGCATGGGTGAAAACATCATGGCACTCAGTGAAGGAGGAAATAGTTGTGCAGTCATTTAAAAAATGTGGCATTAGCAATGCCTTAGATGGAACTGAAGATAGTATTTTATATGAAGATGGTGAAGAAAGTGATGTCAGTGATTGTGAGCAACTGAGCTTCATAAATTCTGACACTAGTGATGATGAGTTCTTGGGGTTCCCAGAAAACTAGAAGAGTGCTTGAACTTTAAAGTCTCTCCTCTTTTGTTAATGACAGTGATGATGGTTCTTAAAGCGGGGGTTCCGCGGCAGATCGTTTTTTGTTTTTTTTTAGCATTCAATGGCGTTTTACAAAACTAAGGTATACTCACTTTTTCGTTGTCTGCTAATGCAACCTGTCCGTTTTCGTGGTAAAGAACAACTTATATTCTCGGTTCCTGTCAGTTTCCATTTTGCTTGTGGGCATTGTGAAGCCCACAAGTAATCATTTCCTGGAAGCGGTGAATGCTCTTGTCCCAGCATTCACCGCTTGTTCTCGCGCCTGCGCAGTGTTCAGGTACCTAATGGCAATATTTACCTGCATGCCAGTTTTTAAAATGGCGATATTAGAGGCGCCCTCATCACGTGACCGACGTCACGCGTCATCTCTCGAGATTTCGCAGCACGGCGATCCACATTGCATCTTGGGTAGCACGACACTGTGCTCCAAGAAAATATTGCAGAGAAGTCCCACATCGCATTGCGACACTGGGGAAAGA
The DNA here is from genome assembly GCA_029206835.1 of Rana muscosa. NCBI lineage: Eukaryota > Metazoa > Chordata > Amphibia > Anura > Ranidae > Rana > Rana muscosa. The sequence goes on along the minus strand of CM055117.1, from coordinate 347,929,465 downwards.
ATAAGATACGCCTACTCCCGCGGGAGGGGAATCCCGGAAGTCACAGTTTGGATGGCTATACTACGGTATTTATTGTTTAAAAAAAAAAATGTTGTGGCTTTTGAGTATGTGCGTTGTGCAATGATTGTGTTAGAATAATGTTGTCAGTTTGGGTGAACCTCCGCTTTAATGTCATTGTTGACTGCTGTTCACTTTACATTCTGTTATATTTTATTAAACATTTTAGTATAACATTTGGTTCAAAATCTTTTTTTACTTGTTTTCCTCCTCTAAAACCTAGGTGCGTCTTATGGTCAGGTGCGTCTTATGGTGCGAAAAATACGGTAATAACTGCTTGATAACAAATGTATGTACCTTTATTTTCTCAATAAAAGATTGTTTGTATGAAAAAAACCATACTCGGCCTGGGGGGGACCCCACGCCTTTTTTGCAAACATTTTTTTGGCATGTGATTTCCCCTTAAGCTCATACGAGGCCCTTTGACCTGGTATGGACTTGAGGGGGGGGGGGGGGGGACCAAGTTTTCTAATACAAATTTTTAACCACTTGCCATCTGGTCCTATTCTGGCACTTCTCTCCTACATGTAAAAATCATATTTTTTTGGGGACAAAATTACTCCGAACCCCCAAACATATATATGCTTTTTTAACAGACACCCTAGGGAATAAAATAGTAATCGCTGCAACTTTTTATGTCACACGGTATTTGCACAGGCATTTTTGAAATGCCTTTTTTTTTTTAAAACAAAAACAGTTTCATAAATTAAAAAAAAAAACAGTAAAGTTACCAAAAAATTGGGCTATAATATGAAAGATAATGTTATGCTGAGTAAATAGATACCCAACATGTCACACTTTCAATCTGGGCCAGTTCTGGCACTTCGCTCCTACATAAAAAAAAAATCATAATTTTTTTTTGCTAGAAAATTACATAGAACCCCCAAACATTATATATGTTTTTTTTTAGCAGAGACCCTAGAGAATACAATGGCGGTCATTGCAACATTTTAGCTCGCACGATATTTGCGCAGAAACTTTTCGAACACGTTTTTTTGGGGAAAAAAACTGTTTCATGCTTTAAAAAAAAAAAACAAAAACATTAAAGTTAGCCCAATTTTTTTTGCATAATGTGAAAGGTGTTGTTACGTCGAGTAAATAGATCCCTAAAATGTCACCCTTCAAAATTGCAGACGCTTGTGGAATGGCGCCAAACTTCTGTACTTAAAAATCCCCATAGGCGGCACTTTAATTTTTTTTTACTGGTTACATGTTTAGGTCTAGAGCTAGAATTATTTCTCTCACTCTAACGTTCACGGCAATACCTCACATGTGGTCTGAATACCGTTTTCATATGTGGGTGGGACTTACGTATGCGTTCGCTTCTGCATGCGAGCTACCAGGGACAGGGGCACTTAAATTTTTTTATTTTTTTTATTGCTAATTCTATTTTAATCTTTTTACTTTGACAAAAAAACAAAAAGGATCGCTTTTATTCCTATTACAAGGCATGTAAATATCCCTTGTAATAGGAATAAGTATGAAAGGTCCTCTTTACAGTGAGATATGGGGTCAATAAGAACCCACAGTTCACCTCTAGGCTGGGAAGCCTGAATTAAAAAAAAAAAACGATCACGATCTCCCAGCCGAGGCGGCGCCGTTTTTTGAATGCAGAGGCCGGGCGTGATGTCATAACATCGCGCCTGGCCTCCGATCATAGAGACTCCGGCGACCATCTGGCCTGCTGGAATTCTCTATGGTAGGCATCTGGGGGCCGGCAGATCTGTTCGCAGCGGTGAGTCAGTAGCAGCACCGGAGGGCGGATACTCCCTCTCGCCGCCTGCAAGAACGATCAAGCAGCGGCTATGATCATTCTTACGGTGCACAGAATCGCTGGCTCTAAAAGATATCTGAATGATGCCTGTAGCTGCAGGCATCATTCAGATATCCCCGCTCAAAGTCAAGGACGTCCAAAGATGTATCTTGGGCGGGAAGTGGTTAAAATTGCACACACTTGTAGAATGGCACCAAACTTTGGTACTTAAAAATCTCCATAGGCGACGCTGAATAAATTTTTTAGAATTAGAGAAGGTATAGGGATATAATTATTACTCTCACTCCAACGATCGTGGCGATACCTCACATGTGTTGTTTAAACACCATCTACATATGCATTCGCTTCTACGCACGAGCTTGGAGGGACGGGGCGCTTTAAAAACAAAACAAAAAAAACAAAACAAATATATTAATTTAACCACTTACTGACCGCCGCACAACTATATACGTCGACACTTTGAAGAGCCATCATTAGCGGCGGAGGCGATCGCGTCCTCTTCCTAGCTGGGTATGGATTTTGAGTGAGGGGAATATGGCCCCCAACTGTCTCCATACCATAGTAGGGCGGAAGCGACGTCAAAATGTCACTTCCGCCCTTAGCTCTTAAAAGGGGCATTTTTTTTTATTGCATTTAGTCTAAATATGAGATCTGAGGTATTTTTGACCCCAGATCTCATATTTAAGAGGACCTCTCATGTTTTTTTCTATTACAAGGGATGTTTACATTCCTTGTAATAGGAATAAAAGTGACCCAATTTTTTATTTATTTTTTTAAAACAGTGTAAAAATTTATAAAATCAAGTAAAATAAATAAGAAAAAATAAATAAAATATGTTTAAAGCGCCCCGTCCCGACGAGCTCGCGTGCAGAAGAAAATGCATACATGAGCAGCGCCAGCATATAAAAACGGTGTTCAAACCACACGTGAGGTATCGCCTCGATTGTTGGATCGAGAGCAATAATTCTAGCCCTAGACTTCCTCTGTAACTCAAAACATGCAACCTGTAGAATTTTTTAAACGTCGCCTATGTAGATTTTTAAGGGTAAAAGTTTGACGCCATTCCACGAGCGGACGCAATTTTCAAGCGTGACATGTTGGGTATCAATTTACTCGGGGTAACATTATCTTTCACAATATAAAAACATTTGTCTTATTTTTTAATTCAAAAAAGATTTTTTTTTTCCCAAAAAAAAGTGTGCTTGCAAGACCGCTGTCTGAAAAACAGGCTCGGGGCTAAAGTGGTTAACTTTTAATTATTACACTTTTATTCCTATTACAAGGAATGTAAAAATCCCTTGTAATCGAAATAAGCATGACAATTACATTTAAAAGGTCGTTAGGCGGAAGTGACATCAGACATCGCTCCAATCCTGCAAGGACATAGAGCCGAGTGGGGGCCATCTTGCCCTCACTCGACTTCCTGCCCATCGCTTCAGGAGATCGTATAGTTTCCCCCATTACCAATGGCTCCAGTAAGCGGGGAAACAACCAGGAAGCAGCAGGAGGGGGGGAGGCACCTCTCCCGCTGCCAATAAAAGTGATCCCGTGGCAAATTCACTGCCGGGACCACTTTTATCGGACACCAAATCGCTTACTGTATCAAAATATAAAACAGGGTTGTGGCATCTAGCTGCTGACATAATAACGGTATCGAACGTGAAAGTAATGACTTATACATACAGTGGGTGTTCCGGAAGTGGTTAATGTTCTTATTAGTTAATGTGTCAATTTGCTACAAATTTATATGAACACTTCAGAAACCAAACAGATATCACACATCAACTTCATATCGGTGTAATAAAATATTTTAATCAACAATCTATAGTGGTATACAAGATGAAGATACTGGTGGTTTTATTGAAACAATATATACAACCTAAAAAATAAAGCAAAGCACACATCTTCTTAGTCCGAAGGTAATTTACCCAAATTTAGGTGTATGTAGATTATTATTATGAGATTGCTTGAAGCTGCCATGATACATCCCCCGCCGGTGACATGAAGAAGTCCTTAAACTTATATCTGATATTTGCACAAGTGGTGGAGCCCCTGCTTGCAGTCCACTGTGCACTTTGCAAATCGTGCATGATACCTTTCTCAAATTGATTACCATCACGTTGCCTTACAAAATTGTGGAGGACACACGTGGCTTTGACCGCAGATATGGCATTCTACATATTTAAATTTATTGGCGTATGCAGCAAGCGCCACTTAGGGGCCAAAATACCAAAACTACATTTCACCACCCTTCTGGCCCTGGTTAAAAACGATAATTGAATAGCCGCTTGTCAACACTGAGGTTTCGATTGGAGAATGGCCTCATCAGGTGTTTGCCCAGGGAAAACGCCTCATCTCCCATAAACAAATATGGGAGAGGAGGCCCATTTGATCCGGGTAATGGCACATTTTCAGGGAGATCCAACTCATTGTCACGCAACATTTGCCCAAAGAATGAGTGCGTAAAGATACGCAAGTCAGAACTGCTCCCATATGATCCAACATCAACATATGTGAAGCAGTAGTTAGCATCTGCCACTGCCATTAGAACAAAAGAAAAAAAAAATCTTATAATTAAAATATCTACTGCCAGTAGCCACTGGCATCACAATTCTTACATGCTTGCCATCGATTGCTCTGACACGGTTTCGGAAAATTGCAATTTTTCCAAAAGACTTAGGCAATATTGGACCAAATTTCTTTTGTTGGCTTCCTCATGACTGCATCTTTCAGCACCTCCCATAAAACCAGACATGTACAATGGTGCTGGCCGTGGACTTGCCCACCATAAATTCATAATGTAGACTAGCAAACGAATGTCCAGTTTCAAGGTACCTGAAAAGAAAAATAATGTCATCTCATGGTTTAATGTTTTGCAGTGTATTGTTTACAGAAAAGATGGAGTAGTATAAGAGATAGTTTGAGCCGCTATCTACGGAAATTAAAGAGAGGGGAGAAGTGGGTCAGCTGGTCAACATATAACTCCCTATACTCATGCAAGGGAGCTTGATTTTTTAAAGCCCTTCGTGGAAATGAGAGAGTAAGAAACAATCTAGAATTTGTAGTTTTCACTATCTACGACTGTGAGATAATGCTATGACTAACAATGATTTTTTTTCAGTACACAATCTAGCTGGGAGCAGCACCAAAGCAGGGAGACAGATCAGGAGGAACAGGAGGATGAAACCAAAGACGAACAGGCAGAAAGAGTGACCCCTTTCAATGTTCCCGCTCGCTCTCCAGTTTTGGATGAACCTGGTCCATCACAAGGAGGTCAGACCAAGACTTTGTGCATGCAGACGGCCTTCACAATCAAAAATGGAACAGCACATGGCAAAGTTTAGAGAGATTGTGGACAAACTGTCCAAAAAGCTTGAGGAAAGTGAATGTCCGGACACAAACTTTTCAAAACTTTTGGTGCCAATGTTTAAAGAAGTACCTGAAGAACAGAAATGCCAGATGAGAATTGCAGCATTGGATCTGGTAAAGTCTTTTGGACAACGACCAGCCACAACCTCCTCCACCCCTCTCTATGGTCCACCTACACCATCCGGACCCTATTACCCTTCCCCCAACCACCCAGAACCCACACCTATTATCCCCCACGATACCATCCATATACCGATGATTATGGCAACCTCCCCTACCAATCTGCTCCCCCCATACCTTATCCGACCCCTTCCCCAATCTCCTCTGTTTTTCACCCTGTTTCAGGAGCATTCCCAAAAAATCCAACACCTTCTCCTCAGTTTCAGTCCCTCTACCCACAGTCTGTCCCACAACCCTCTGCTAGACCCAATCCCGCACCATCCACCTCATTTGTGGAAGATTCCACCAATTATACCGATTTGTAAGTTGGGTTGATTGCCGTAGTTTGGGCCTTTTGTTGATACCAAAAAATTGGTTTAAAATATTTTTTTTTCCCCAATGGGGGAGGAAGGGGGTATTTTTCAGTTTTTCGAAAAAAAATAAAAAAATATAAATTTTCAGGTTTATTTACTTTAATGTTTATTTTTACAAATAATATATTTTATAAATGTATTTTTCAATTTGGAGGGGGGAAGGAGGTTTATTTTTTGGTGAAATATATAAAAAATTTTTTATTTGTTATTGTATTTTTGGTGCCAAATTATAAGCTTAAAATTTTTATTTTTCAAAGGGGGCAGGGTGGTGGATAGTTTTTTTTATACTAGCGTTTATGAGCCACGTGTTCAAATAGATTTTGATCATTCCAAAAACAAAAATTGCTATCCGTGTGCTTTTCTTTTGAGAGAATGTAAATGAATGAAAACGTTGAGAGGGGGTTTAGGTTGTTTCCACACCTATTTTCTGAGAGAAAAAAAGGCCTGGAGACAGATACAGGCATACCCCTCTTTTAAGTACACAATGGGGTTTATTTACTATAGCCGAAGAGTGCAAAATCAGGCTCACTTCTGCATAGAAACCAATAAGCTTCCAGGTTTTATTACCAGGCTTAATTAAACAAAATACAAACAATATTCGCGCCGCTAACACATATAAGCAGCTACAATACCTGTGGAAAAAGGCAACAACAAACAATATACAAAAATGCAGCGCTATGCGTATAACAATATAAAACACCCAAGTGCTCGAAATTAAACTAAATCACAAATAATTAAGTATAAGTCCAAATGTATATGAAACTCCAAAGGATGTGAGAAACATAAATTCGAATCAGTTCCAGTTTGAATCAGTCCCAAATTATAAAGGTGAATCTTCCAAAGTAAAAAAGTGACTTGTAACGTAACCACCACCACGTGAAAGGGAGGCTTACCAGATGTAATGGACCCAATGCACGTATGTGTAAGGGGTCAGACAGGCTGAATATGTATATGTCCATACATATGGAAACCAGGCCGGCACAATGCACCCTTGTATCCAAGGTTCAAACTCAGGAAAAAACACCGGAAATTCAAGCCAATAGGAGTATTGACTTGGCTCACATAAAGTTCATGTGGAAAAAGAAGGGAGAAGGCACATAGCGTAATACCGCAAAGGAATTTTAATGAACATAGGCAGATACACTTACATCCAATCCATGAATATAGCGCTTTGCAAAGACACTCAATGGCAGCAATGGAGTCTCCCGACGCGTTTCGCAAAACCTTGCATCGTCTGGGGCATAACTCCACTGTTGCCTGTATGCTATTTATAAAAAACAAGGACCTCCCCCTGATCTGCCCACTGAAACAGCACTTCCTGTAAAATCCAAAATGGCGCCGGAGCGTGCGTTCCAAGCCTCTCTATGGAACCCCTCCATAGGTGATTAATGCATATAGGAATCTGTATTGGCCAAAAGGGGAGGTAATAATGAATATGGTCAACTTGTGTAACCACTTACCTATGCATGGTGAGGGTTAAACCCTACAGTCCACGTGTATGTAAAGCCCTCATAATGTGGGGCCATGACGCTTGGGGTGCTGTCATTAGGCCAAATAATGGCCTTGTATATCTGTCCCGCCACACCACGTCACCCGGCGTGCAAACGCACACAGAGCATCACCTGGCGTGCGGACGTTACCTTCTCCCAAGTGTCGCGTAGCAGCGTCATCCAGCTCCACATGACCGCCACGTGACTCCGCGTCACATGACCGTCACAGGAGCCTGACTTAGCAACGTCATCCAGCTCCACGTGACCGCCACGTGACATCACGCCACATGACCATCACTGAGCATCACACTGCAAGGGGACATCAGTCCCTATCAGGAGTGACATGTCGCGTCATCAATGACAGGCACAGCTTCCCCGGAAAGGGGTTGTCCCTACCTAGCTACGTTAACTGCGCTGCGCTCCAACGCCATATGTTACACAAGGCGTGGAACGCAGCCCAGAATGGAAGTAAGTTAGTTAGGAATTCACCCTTAACGGTCCGCATAGATATAATAAATCTACCATTGCGGCCAGAAAAGGGGAAACGAATGTATGCAAACCAAAGGAATGATTGCAATAGTGACTGCCGTTAATAATGATAATAAGACATACTAAAATTTTTTATTAAAATTGAATATTAGATGATCAAACAAAGGAAAAATTATTTACCTCTTGATCATCGCACTGTGTGTGAGGTAGATAACTCACATAAAATGTAAAACTCCTATGGGAGACAAACAGGGAAGCCTAAATTCTCACGAAAATAATTCCCAATTACAGCAACAGTAAACTGTCCAATGGGCAAACCAGGGGCAGTCCCAATCTAACACATTGACAAATAGAATAATGAATAACATATATAAAACTATGCGATTATATTAAAACAAAAATAAAAAGGAAATAGTCATGGGGAATTGAATTTCTCCGTACAAATATCCTTCAAGAAAAGGTGAAGGTAGGTCCATGGTCCAATGGAGACCGTCATTATTAAGATTGGTCGATGAAGGAATTAATATCCCACTCGACGTTTAAACCGGATGGCCTGTGCGTTTGTAATTCATATATCCAGTAGGTCTCCAACTGGGACACACCCCTGATTTTGGGGGCACCCCTCCAATGGGGAATAAAATGATCGATGATCAGAAATTGTGTGCCAGCTGGATTCCTACTGTGATATAATCTATAGTGTCTGGGCACCGTGTGGTTAACATCACCCCCTAGGATGAGTGAAACATGTTCCCCCACTCTAACCGAAAAAGGCCTGATGGTACGGCCTACATATTGTTTCCCGCAAGGGCAGGTGATAAGGTATACAATGTGTGTGGTGGAGCATGTACAAAATTGTTTGATCGGATACAATTTTCCTGTACTAGTTGACCTAAACTCTAAGGTTTTGCCCCTACCAGATGTATTATACCTACACACACTACACCTCTTGCAGGGATGGTAGCCCACCAATTGGTGAAAGAAGGAGGGACGTACTGGGGGATTGATGATATTAGGTGCTATTCTACCCCGAAGGGTAGGTGCCCCTCTAAAAATCACTTTGGCCTGATCCGGTAAAACAGAACCGAGGATGTTGTCGTTTTTCAAGATATCCCAGTGCTTTGCTATAATAGCCTTTACTTGTTTATGCTGTAAGGAAAAGGAAGTAAGCATCGCCCATTTGAAAGCATTATTGGGTTCGCCTTTCTGTTTGACCTCCAACAGAGAGCGCCTATCAGTCTCTAGTACCTGTCCAAGATCCTTATCTATACTGGCAGGATCATAACCTTTGTCAATAAAACGTTTTTTAAGGATCTCAGCCTGAGTAAGGAAGATGTTCACATCGCTACAGTTCCTTCTCAATCTGAGGAACTGACTCCGTGGGACAGATTTGAGCCACGATTGATGGTGGCAGCTATCTTGTGGAATGTACCCATTACGATCAGTTTTCTTGAAGTGTGTTTGAAAACAAAACTGACGGTCATGGATACTAATTTCTAGATCAAGAAACTGAATCATTTCATGGCTGGCAGTGTATGTAAGGGAAATCCCCCTATCATTAGCATTTAGATGGTCCATGAAGATCTTAAGCGATGTGGCACTGCCACTCCATGGGAGGAGGATGTCGTCAATGTACCTAGCCCAAAGCACCAAGTGCTGGGTGTCATAGGTATAGACGACATCCTCCTCCCATTTAGCCATGAATAAATTGGCCAGACTGGGGGCATATTTAGCCCCCATGGCCACACCTCTCAACTGGAGGTAGAAATTGTCATTAAACCAGAAATAGCTACTTCTCGTGGCGAACTCCAACAATTCCATAATGAACGCCCTTTGAAAGGGAGCTAGAGTTTCTTCCTTTTCCAAAAAATATTGTACAGCTTCTAACCCCTTGTTGTGTGGGATACATGTATAAAGTGAGGCTACATCAGCTGTCACCAGGATGTAATCCCCATCAATATTCACATCCTGTAATTTCCTAATAGTGGCCCCCGTGTCCGCCAGATATGATGGCACACGCCTGACCAAAGGTTGGAGATAATGGTCAATGTAGCGGCCAATTCTGGATGTGACGGAATTAATCCCACTCACAATTGGACGACCGGGTGGATGCACTGGATCTTTGTGGACCTTCGATAAATAATAAATGGTCGGTATCCTAGGGACCACCGGAACCAAAAACTCCTTTTCTTTTTTGTTTAAAATATTTCTAAAAAAACCGCTGTCAACCAAACCCTGAAGTTCAGTTTTGAACCTAGAAGTAGGATTGGAGGGCAACTGTAAATAGGTATTGGGCTCATGTAGGATTCTGAACATCTCTTTTTCATAATCTGATTTGTCCAGAACAACTATGCCTCCGCCTTTGTCGGCGGGGCGAATTACCAAGTCCTTGTTAGAACACAGAGACTTGAGGCCCACACTAGACACAGTTTGTCGAGAACTTAGTCTCTCTGGAATTTCTGACAGGTCCTTCAATACTAAGTCTTAAACAAGCTGGGGTTGGAAGCTCATTGGTTTCTATGCAGAAGTGAGCCTGATTTTGGACTCTCCAGCAATAGTAAATAAACCCCATTGTGTACTTAAAAATGGGGTATGCCTGTATTTAAAAATAAAGTGACAGTGGTTCTAAGCCTCTCTCTCACTTTTTCCCTAGCAATGCCAATTTATTTGACTATAGTAAAGTGAGGTTAGCAAAGGTGCAATTGATCTTAACCACTTAACGACCGCTCACTGTATATATACACGTCGGCAGAATGGCACCGACAGGCACAATCACGTACAGTGTACGTGATCGCCTTTGTACAGTTGGGGGGTCCGATCGGACCCCCCTCCTATACAGTGAGCGGCCGTTTATCGTTGGGGAGCGTTCCGAGATGAGGGGGCGGCCATTCGATTCCGGCCAACCCCCCGCGATCGTTCCCGGCGAATGAAAATGCTCCCTCTGCCTGTGTAATGTAAACACAGGCAGAGGAAGTGATGTCATCTCTCCTCGTGTCGGTCTTTTCGTTCCCGGCGCCGAGGAGAGAAGAAGCAGGTTAGTACACCAACAGTCCACTGACACATAGGCACACATTTCACCCCCCAGTCACCCCCAGATCACCCCCCAGCCCCCAATCACAGAGTCACTGATCATTTATTTTACTGATCACTGCATTTAGTGTCATCTGTGACAGTAAAAAGTTGCAGGGCAGTTAGGTTTAGGCCCCTTTAGGTCCAGGGTAGCCCCCCAACCCCCCCTAATAAAGGTTTAACCCCTTGATCGCCCCCCAGGTAACCCTTTCACCCCCTAACGCCAGCGTCACTAAGCGATCGTATTTTCGGTCGCTGTATTTAGTGCCGGTGGTGCCCTAGATAGCCAGTTATTTATTTTTAGTTTTGCCGCAGGTTTTTATAGCGCCAGGTACCCCCATATATTATTTTAACCCCCTGATTGCCCCTAGAGTTAACCCTTTCACCAGTGATCACCGTATAAGCATCACTGGTGACACTGGTTACCCAGTTAGTTATTTAGGTAACCCGTCAGGTTTTTATATAGCGTCGGGTACTCCCATATTTAACCTAATAAAGGTTTTAACCCCCTGATTGCCCCTAGTTAACCCTTTCACCAGTGATCACCATATAAAGCTTACGGGTGACGCTGGTTGGTTAGTTTGCTTTTTATAGCATCAGGGCACCCGCCGTATATAACCCAATAAAGGTTTATTTAACCCCCTGATCGCCCGGCGGGTGAGATCAATTAGGTTTTAGCGCCAGAGAGGGTCTGCGTCGCCCCAGGCATCGTTAGGTTAGTGCCAGTAACGCTAACACCCACGCGCAAAGCATACACCTCCCTTAGTGGTATAGTATCTGAACAGATCTATACTAGCATCCCCAGTGGTTTAGGGTTCCCAAAAAGTGTTAGCGGGATCAGCCCAGATACCTGCTAGCACCTGCGTTTAGCCCCTCCGCCCAGCCCAGCCCACCCAAGTGCAGTATCGATCGATCGATCACTGTCACTTACCAAACACAAAACACATAACTGCAGCGTTCGCAGAGACAGGCCTGATCCCTGCGATCGCTAACAGTTTTTTTTGTAGCGTTTGATATATTTGCTGACGACAGTCAGGTGCTTTTTTTCCTGTGAATCTTACTAGTGTACCCCTAAATTTAGAGCCCAAAATGGCAAGTCGAAGGTACACTAGTAAAGAGGCCTACGAGATTCTGAGCATGACAGATAGTGAAGAGGAGGTCACGTATCTGTCAGATTCAGGCTCAGAATATCTTCCCGTAGAAGACAGTGACGTCAGCGGCCCCACGTCAGATAGCTCTGACGACGAAGTTGAGGTCCCTACTAAGGTCAGGCGTACCCGATCCCGATCTTCTGAGGTTGTTGAGGAGCAAGTACCGCAGGGCTCTCGTATCATGGAGCAGAGGAGTACTAGCGCCGCTATTCCTTCTGGTGAATTGGCAAGCACCAGCGGCCTAGTACAGCCTGGGCGTACATCCAGCACTGCAGTATCACGTGGTGACGTGGCGAGTCCCATAAGTGCAGTTCAAGCTGGCGAGGTGGCAAGCACAAGTAGTGTCCCGCTGCCACCAATAAGAAGACAAAGGCAGGCCCGTCGTACCCATAGTGCTCTTCCTGCAGAATTTGCCTATCCTGATTGAGTCCCCACCACTTCTGCAGAACCCGTACTTCCCCCATTCACTGCCCAACCCGGTATTCAGGTGGAAACAGCTGATTTTATGCCAATTGATTATTATTCGCTGTTTTTCACGGAAGATCTCTATAGATCTATTGTGGACCAGAGTAATTTATATGCTGGTCAATTCATCGCCACTAATCCCCAGTTGCCTTCCATTGCCAAAGATTGGAAACCAATTACGGTTTCCGAATTTAAGACCTTTCTGGGCCTTTCCCTCAACATGGGCACACATAAATTACCGTCATTGCGTGCTTATTGGTCCACGCACCCAATTGACCACATGCCCGTGTTCTCTGCCTCCATGCCCAGGAAACGATACGAACAGATCTTGCGGTTCATGCACTTCAACGACAATGAACTTTGTCGTCCACGTGGGGACACTGAATACGACCGGCTCTATAAAATTCGGCCCCTCATAAACCACTTCAACGAACGTTTTGCAGCCTTGTTTACTGCCGATCAAGTTGTCTGCGTTGATGAGTCCCTGATTAAATTTTCTGGCCGCTTGGCTTTCAAGCAGTACCTTCCCAGCAAGCGTGCCAGATACGGGGTCAAGCTCTATAAGTTCTGTGACAGGGCAACAGGCTATGTATGGAGCTTTATGGTTTATGAGGGAAAAGATAGTCAGGTTGAGCCGGTCAACTGCCCGGATTACATAGGGAGCGCTGGCAAGATAGTGTGGAAATTGGTGTCACCCTTATTCGGAAAGGGGTACCACTTGTATGTGGACAATTATTACACGAGCGTGCCACTGTTTAGTCACTTGTTTGATCATCAGATTGGAGCATGTGGCACCGTGCGACCTAATCGCCGGGGCTTTCCCCAGCGGCTTGTAGATGCCCGTCTTAGGCTGGGGGAGAGAGCCTGCGTAAAGTGTAATAACTTGCTCGCTATGAAGTGGAGGGACAATAAGAATGTTTTCCTTCTTACCTCCCTTCATGCAGACACGACAGTCCAAATTCGTACGGCGACTGGTGTTGTGGAGAAACCCCTCTGTGTCCACGAATATAACAAAAATATGGGAGGGGTGGACCTCAACGACCAGTTGTTGGCGCCGTATCTAATTGACCGTAAGGCGAGACGCTGGTACAAAAAAGTGTCTCTATCCTTATTTCAATTGGCTTTGCTGAACACTCATGTGCTATACAGAGCTTCAGGCGGGACTTTATCTCTTCTAAAATTCTAGAATGAGATTGTCACAGAACTCCTGTATCCAGGCGGTTCTGCACCTCACCATCCCCAAACCAAATGCAGTAAGCCGGCTGCATGAGAGGCATTATACGTATGTCCTCCCGAGTACCCCTACCCAACGAACCCCCCAAAAAAGATGTCGTGTCTGTAGCAAGCGCGGATTTAGGCGTGACACCCGTCATTATTGTCCACTCTGTCCTGACAAGCCTGGTCTTTGCCTTGGTGAATGTTTTGAACGCTACCACTCAAAAGTGAAGTTTTAGCGTAGGGTACAGCATTTCACAGACTAGGACACACTTACACAGGGTCTCCCAAGATGCCATTACATTTTGAGAGACCCGAACCATTGCAGTTGTTAAAGTTACAAAAAAAAGGTGTAAAACAGAAAAAAAGAAAAAAAAAAAACGTAAAAAACAAAAACAAAAAATATATAAAATAAAAAAAACAAAAATAGTTGTAGTTTTATTGTTCTCTCTCTCTCTATTGTTCTGCTCTTTTTTACTGTATTTCATTCTGCAATGTTTTATCATGCTTGCTTTTCAGGTATGTAATTTTTTGTTTTCAGGTGCGCCATTCAACTGCAGCGTGGAATTATTTATCTTGACAGCAACAGCGTTTGCTCCCACGATACATAAAGCCGTGACTCCAGTGCTGTAGGAGGTGGTTTCACCACCACAGTTAAAAAAAAAAGAGCATATATGCCGAAGCATGGGGGCAGCAGGGGCGGAGGAGCGATTTTGCTCCTAATGCCGCGTACATACGGTCGAATTCCCGACGGAGGCTTGCCCGTGGAAAAGTCCGACCGTGTGTACGCGGCATAACCTTTTATGCCGCGTACATACGGTCGAAATTCCGACGAAGGCTTGCCCGTGGAAAAGTCCGACCGTGTGTACGCGGCATAACTTTTTTGCGGGAGGATGCCCCCATGCTTCGGCATATATGCCCATCATTAGAAGTGGGTGGATGGAGGGAGGTATTCTAATGGTGGGCATACCCACCGATCAATCTCTTTTTTTCGTTCAGCCAACAGGCTGCATGAAAAAAAAAGAAGATTACAATACATGTCCAACAAGGACCAGCAACGTACTGGTATGTTGCTGGACTTTGAATGGTTATACCAGAATGATGCCTGTAGGTTTAGGTATCATCTTGGTATCATTCTTTTCAGCCAGTGGCCGGCTTTCATGTAAAAGCAATTCTAGCAGATAATTAGCCTCTAGACTGCTTTTACAAGCAGTGGGAGGGAATGCCCCCCCCAGGTATAAACAGCGCCATTGGGAAATTGGGAAAGCATTTTCTCACACCGATCTTGGTGTGGTCAGATGCTTTGAGGGCAGAGGAAAGATCTAGGGTCTAACCCCCCCACAATTTTTTTTTTTTTTTAAAAAGAGTACCTGTCACTACTTATTGCTATCATAGGGGATATTTACATTCCCTGAGATAACAATAAAAATGGTTAAAAAAAACAAAAATATGGAAGGAACAGTTTAAAAATCAAATAAAAAAGCAAAATAAATAATAAAAAAAAAAAAAGCACCGCTGTCCCCCCCTGCTCTTGCGCAAAGGCGAACGCGTCGGTCTAGCGTCATATGTAAACAGCAATTGCATCATGCATGTGAGGTATCACCGCAAAGGTCAGATCGAGGGCAGTAATTTTAGCAGTAGAGCTCCTCTGTAAATCTAACGTGGTAACCTGTAAAGGCTTTTAAATGCTTTTAAAAATGAATGTAGTTTGTCGCCGCTGCGCGTTTGTGCGCAATTTTAAAGCATGTCGTGTTTGGTATCCATGTACTCGGCCTAAGATCATCTTTTTTATTTCATCAAACATTTGGGCAATATAGTGTTTTTTAGTGCATTAAAAATAAAAAAAGTGTGTTTTTCCCCCAAAAAATGCGTTTGAAAAATCGCTGCGCAAATACTGTGTGAAAAAAAAAATGCAACACCCACTATTTTAATCTGTAGGGCCTTTGCTTAAAAAAATATATAATGTTTGGGGGTTCAACATAATTTTCTTGCAAAAAAATTTTTTTTTTTCATGTAAACAAAAAGTGTCAGAAAGGGCTTTGTCTTCAAGTGGTTAGAAGAGTGGATGATGTGTGACATAAGCTTCCTAATGTTGTGCATAAAATGCCAGGACAGTTCAAACCCCCCCCCCCCAAATGACCCCATTTTGGAAAGTAGACACCTCAAGCTATTTGCTGAGAGGCATGTTAAGCCCATTGAATATTTTATTTTTTTGTCCCAAGTGATTGAATAATGACAAAAAGAAAAGAAAAAAAAAAAATGTACAAAAAGTTGTCACTAAATTATATATTTCTCAAACATGCCATGGTTATATGTGGAATTACACCCCAAAATACATTCTGTTGCTTCTCCTGAGTACGGGGATACCACATGTGAGACATTTTGGGAGCCTAGCCGCGTACAGGACCCCAAAAACCAAGCACCGCCTTCAGGATTTCTATGGGTGTAAATTTTTGATTTCACTCCTCACTGCCTATCACATTTTCGGAGGCCATGGAATGCCCAGATGGCACAAAACCCCCAAATGACCCCATTTTGGAAAGTAGACACCCCAAGCTATTTGCTGAGAGGTATGTTGAGCATTTTGCAGATCTCGCTTTTTGTCACAAAGTTTTGAAAATTGAAAAAAGAAAAAAAAAATAATAATATGTCTTTCTTCATTTTCAAAACAAATGAGCTGTAAAATACTCACCATGCCTCTCAGCAAATAGCTTGGGGTGTCTACTTTCCAAAATGGGGTCATTTGTGGGGGTTTTGGGCTATCTTGGCATTTTATGGCCTTCAAAACTGTGATAGGTAGTGAGGAGTGAAATCAAAAATTTGTGCCCTTAGAAATCCTGAAGGCGGTGCTTGGTTTTCGGGGGCCCGTACGCGGCTAGGCTCTCAAAAAGCCCCACACATGTGGTATCCCCGTACTCAGGAGAAGCAGCCAAATGTATTTTGCGGTGCAATTCCGCATATAACCATGGCATGTTTGAGCAATATATCATTTAGTGACAACTTTTTGTACATTTTTTCTTTTTGTCATTCAATCACTTGGGACAAAAAAATATATATATTCAATGGGCTCAACATGCCTCTCAGCAATTTCCTTGGGGTGTCTACTTTCCAAAATTGGGTCATTTGGGGGGGGGGGGGTTTGTACTGCCCTGCCATTTTAGCACCTCAAGAAATGAGATAGGCAGTCATAAATTTAAAGCTGTGTAAATTCCAGAAAATGTACCCTAGTTTGTAAACGCTATAACTTTTGCGCAAACCAATAAATATACGCTTGACATTTTTTTTACTAAAGACATGTGGCTGAATACATTTTGGCCTAAATGTATGACTAAAATTTAGTTTATTCGATTTTTCTTATAACAAAAAGTAGAAAATATCATTTTTTTTCAAAATTTTCGGTCTTTTTCCGTTTATATCGCAAAAAAAAATAAAAAATCGCAGAGGCAATCAAATACCATTAAAAGAAAGCTCTATTTGTGGGAAGAAAAGGACGCAAATTTCGTTTGGGTACAACATTGCATGTCCGCACAATTTACAGTTAAAGCAGCGCAGTGCAAAATTCTGAAATCACCTCTGGTCCTCTAGCTACCAAATGGTCCGCGGCTTAAGTGGTTAAAATGTCACAAAATAATGAAGGTAGTTAATGAGTAGGTTACCTCAAGGTTATCAGTAGCCTTTCAATAGGTGGAATACTAGCACGTAAGGTCGTGTTCTGACGCTCTAGGTGGCTGGAGACTAAACCCAGCGATTCATCAAAGCTGTCCAAAAAAAAAGTGGCCATTAATTACATTTAATTTTGTCCAAGAAACTACTACACAAATTACAATATCATTTGAGATGACAAACTGCAAGAGGAAAAAACTTTTTGAAGATTTAGGTTTATTTGAATAGTTCAATAATGGTTCTTATTTTCTTTTCAATAAATTTTTATTTTTCAATTCAAGACATGTACAGAAAATCTTAAAAAATTGTTGTTTAAACATGACAAAGGGTTATTATGGTTCTTATTTTCATTAGCAGGTGTGGCACACATGCATTGATGCCAGTAGCACACACACACAACCTCACATATGCACAATGGTTTTATTAAATATTTATCCATATAAATATCGATAGCAAACTATTGTAATTTTGAAGCGTCACATGTTGGGTATCAATTTACTCGGGGTAACATTATCTTTCACAATATAAAACAAAAATTGGGCTAACTTTACTGCCGTTTTATTTTTTAATTAAAAAAAGTGCGCTTGTAAGACCACTGCGCAAATACGGTGTGACAAATAGTATTGCAACGACTGCCATTTTATTCCCTAGGGTGTTATAATTTTTATTTTATTTTTTATTTATATAATATATGTTTGGAGGTTCTAAGTAATTTTCAAGGGAAAAAAACAGTTTAACTTGTAAACACCAAATCTCAGAAAGAGGCTCCGTCCTTAAGTTAAGGGGAACTAAAAAAATTAACTAAAAATCAGAGGAGGGGGGGGGGGACGAGAGAGCGCCTTTCCCCCCTCCTGGACCATACCAGGCCACATGCCTCAACATGGAGGAAGTGTTTTGGAGTTGACCCACAAAGAACCTTGTGCCCATGTTGATTGGGACAAGGGCCTCATTCCCACAACCACCTCTGCGGGGGCCTCATCGGAATCTGGAAGCCCCCTTTAACAAGGGGACCCCAGATCCCGCCCCCCTATGTGAATGAGTATTGGGGTACATTGTACCCCTACCCATTCACCTGAAATGTGTTAAAATAAATAAAACCAGGATGCAGTTTTTGACAATTCCTTTATTATGATTAACGCCCATGTTGCTCCAAAGTCTGTCACAATGTCTTCCTCCTCCTCCACCGATGTCTCCGGTAGCTTCCCGCTATCTTCTGTCTCTGCTCGCTCTCCTTTCTTCCTCCACCGCTGCCCAGAGGATAAGAAAACGTTTCCCGCTCCTTCATGCTGCTGCTGTTCTGGTAACTCCTGGGTCTATCACTTGTTTTCCAGCTAGGGGGCGTGGCCGTGACGTCACCCTCAGACCCCGCCACCCCTGTGACGTCACGGATCCAGAATGCAGAGTCCGTGGCGTAACAAGGGGGCGGGGTCTGAGGGTGATGTCAAAGCATGGCCAAGACCCATCATTATTTAAGAGCTGACAGAAAGCTGAGAGCCCAGAACTGCAGCGGCGAGCATCAGTGAAGGAACAATTTTCCTCTGGAGAACGGCAGCCGGTGGTGGAGCAGGAAGACACAAGAGAGAGCGGCGACAGAGGAGGTGGAGATAGAAAATAACAAGAGCAAGCGACCGGAGACATCGGCGGAAGAAACAGAGACAGAACACATCAGCTGAAGAACCGGAGACATGCCATCGGTGGAGAAAAAAATAAATCATGACTGACGGAGGACATTCTTCAGTTTTATTAAAGGAATTGACAAAAACTGCCTCAGTGTGTTTATTACTGTTTAACACATTTTTCGGGTGAATGGGTAGGGGTACAATGTACTCCAATACTCATTCACATAAGGGGGTCCTGGCCCCACCCCTATTAAAAAGGGGCTCCCAGATTCCAATAAGCCTCCCGCCCACAGACCCCGACAACCACCAGGCAAGGGTTGTCGGGAAGAGGCCCTTGTCCCCATCAACATGGGCACAAGGTGCTTTGGGGTGGGAAGGCGCAGAGCCCCCCTGCCCCAAAGCACCCACCCCCCCATGTTGAGGGCATGCGGCCTGGTACGGTCCGGGGGCGCTCGCTCGTCCCCCTCCCCTTTCCTGCCAGGCTGGGTGCTCGGATAAGGGTCTGGTATGGATTTAGGGGGGACCCCCACGCCATTTTTTTTAAATATTGGCATTGGGGTTCCCCTTAAAATCCATACCAGACCTAAGGGCTTGGTATTGAACTGGGGCCCTATGCCAATTTTTATTTTTTTAAATAAATAAGCAAAACAAACACTCACCTAGCTTTGGACATGCGTGCATAATTAAGGAACTTGTCCTCATGTGCATAGAGGTCCCCATTGATGACCCAGAACTGTCCTCTTTGTTCTCGGTTTTCAATCACAGTATGGATCCAATATCGATGCCTCCTCTTCCTCCTGTTGCGCTTCCATTAACACTGCCACACCTGATGTTATGAACACTGCAGTTGCCAGAGAGGACATAATGGCTGACAACACGAACACACAGGAAAAAGGGAGAGATTACAGCAGCAGGAAAGGGAATTTAAGTCACACCAGGATAGTTTTAATTGGTCAAAGGCCAAGATGTACCATCTGAAAAGTCAGATCAAAGTAGTATCCTGTTCATGAAAGTCGGATGGATGTAGGACCAATGTAGGACTGATGTCACAGAGGAAAGTAGGGTGAAAGTAGTACGACTGTCGTGTAGTACCAGTGTGAATCCAGCCTCATGAAAACCTGATCCAGAGCGCTCTGGGGCAAAGGATCACCTCCCAACAGGACAACGATCGTAAGCACACAGCCAAGATAACAAAAGGAGTGGCTACGGGATAACTCTGTGAATGTCCTTGAGAGATCTGAAAATGGCTGTGCACCAATGCTCCCCATCCAACCTGATGGAGCTTGAGAGGTCCTGCAAAGAAGAATGGGAGAAACTGGCCAAAATTAGGTGTGCCAAGCTTGTAGCCTCATACTCGAGGCTATAATTGGTGCCAAGGATGCTTCAACAAAGTATTGAGCAAAGACTGTGACTCTGTGAATACTTATGTACATGTGATTTTTTTAGTTTTTATATTTTTAATAACTTTGCAAAGATTTCAAACAAAAACTTTTGTCACATTGTCATTATGGGGTTTTGTTTGTCGAATTTAAGAAAATAATTAATTTGATAAAATTTTGGAATAAGGCTGTAACATAACAAAACGTGGAAAAAGTAAAGCGCTGTGAATATTTTCTGGATGAACTGTACTTTATTTTAAAAATAGTTGGGGCAAGAACGTGATGGGTAAATTTCAAATTTCCTTATTAAAGTTGTCTCACAATATCTAAGAAAGCCGCCAAAGTCTACTAAGGTACTTTAGATGGCTTCATGCTCTAGGAATATCATTATAAACTCACTATATGTACAAGCCAGCCCACTACTTTAATTTCAGGAATGTGCCAATCTTACTTAGAAGGTAATGTTGTTTACAAACTGGTCAATTGGTCCTACCAACTCGTTCTGTATACACGCACCGGACACTTTATTGGGTACACCTGTTCAATTGCTTATCAGCCAATCACAAGGCAGCAACTCAATGTATTTAGGCATCTAGACATGGTAAATTCGACTTGCTGAAGTTCAAACCGAGCATCAGAATGGGCATGAAAGGGGATTTAAGTGACTTTGAACGTGGTATGGCTGTTAGTGCCAGACCTGCTGGTCTGAGCATTTAAAAAACTGCTGATCTACTGATATTTTTACACACAATGCTGCAGGGTTTACAGAGAATGGTCAGAAAAAGAGAAAACAAAATCCAGTGAGCAGCAGTTGTGTGGACGAAAATGTCTTGTTGATGTCAGCGAATAAGCAGATTAGTTTGAGATGATAGAAAAGGCAACAGGGAGTGCGCATGCGCGGGACTTCCGGGAAGTCGCTCTGAACGGGAGTTCTGCACCGCTCCGGCCTTTCAGAGCCCCCTGAGCGTCCAGACCGAGCGGGAACCGGCCAGATCTTCCCCCATCGCCACCCAAGCAAACCAGGCGCACTATCATATGCCGGGCGGCTCGCAAAAAAGCGAGGTGAGCCGCCAGCTGAACTTTACTCTGGCAGCCCCTGCTTCACCTAAGATGGCGGCCGCAGCACGAGGCAGCATGGAGGACCCGGACTACATGGCGGATTCTCCACCCCATCCCCAGCACCAGATCGGTATGCTGGCAACTCCTGTGAGTACCTGCGGGATCTCCCCAGCATCCACAGAGTCCCTGCTGAACCATACGTTTGGAAATCTCCCCCACTCTCCTATGCTGAGATCCCCCTTAGGCCTGGCAAGCCCCCACCTCTCCTCCCCCTTGCAGCCAGTCCACTCTGCTGACATGCAACTCATGCTACAGAACTTTTCTGAGATGCTAGCCACAGGCCTAGCTCATAATGCCACGCAGATCACTGCTACCATTAAGGCTGATTTGCAGAGCCTGGGAGCCCGCATGGATGCAATTGAGCAAGCAGTGGATAACACTGCTGCCCGCACTAATCAAAATACCACATGCATCCAAACCTTACAAGACCAACTTGAGACAGCTCTCTCTAAGATCGATGATTTAGAGAACAGAAGTAGGAGGTACAATTTCCGTATACGTGGAATCCCTGAATCTGTCACTGACGTTCCCAGCACAGTTAAACTGTTCATTAAAGAACTCATGCCAGACATCCAGGATCACAGATTGGAACTTGACAGAGCTCACAGAGCCCTCCAGCCCCCTCGCCCAGATGGCCTCCCAAGAGACATTATAGTTAAGCCCCATTACTATGGTGTGAAGGAAGACGTCATGAGGCAGACCCGCAACCTGGACAATCTAGCCTTCCAAGGGAATAAAATCCAAATTTTTGCTGACATCTCGCCCACCACGGTGCAGAAACGGAGGTCCCTTAAACCCCTCCTGGAGGTCCTCAATCAGAATTCCATCAAGTACCGCTGGGCTTTTCCATTCCACCTACAATTTTATTTCAGAGACAAACCCTTTGGCTTTTCCACCTTTCAAGATGGCGAACGTCTCCTGCTTCAACTTGGTCTTATCTCCCATGAACAAGGGACAGCCAAATTAGGCTCCTCAAAGCGTCCACCCCCAGGCAGTCCTCTGACCCCGTTATGGAACAAACAGCAACCGAAGAGACAGAGGGAATCCCGCCCCCCGAGATGAGAGACTTCTTTCTTCTTTTACCCCTGTACAGGAGTTGTGCTGTTTTTGTCTACCCCTAATGTCTCAGAGGGCTAACCACTCTCCCTCTCTAGTAAGGTGGTAGACAGCCCCGCACAGCCCTGACTCGCATTGGGCGGGCTAGGATCCTGTTCTGTTTGGTATGGGTCCCACTTGCCCACCTAATGGCTAGTTGGGACTCCCAATACCTCCTGTTCCTCCTACCTCGGTGAGGAGGACACTTCCACTGACTTTCTAACTTGTTGCATTTATGATATGCCTGTTCTAGTTCCTACCCATGATTAAGCCTAGTAGCCTAAACTTCTCCTCCCCCCTACCCCCCATCCCCTTCTTACCCTCCCTACCCATCTTCCCTTTCCCCCTCTTGCAGGCTCCACTCCTTGCAATGGTGATGCTCTGGTTAATCAAACTTGCAGAACGTTATATTGGTTTATCTAGAATATTTTTTGCACTTTGGCCGTTCCTATACTGATTTAACCCCCATTGGGGGATCTGACGGCCGGCGCGGCTCATCATGCCGCTCTCTCTGTTGTGACGCGGAGGGACTTTTGATCCCTCTGGTGACATCAGGTAGACAACCCCTACTGGGGTTGCACCCTCTCCAAGACCCCTCTTGCAGGTGTCCTTGGACTTGGACCCGGCTAGCCGGTCCTGTTGAATTTCTTCTGTATTGTTGTTTTGAATATGTTTGTTTTGTTCTCTTTTTGTGAATTAATTAACCAACATAATGACATCTCTGATCTTTTTTCCTTTCTCTCTTCTATCTCTTCACCTACGCCTTCTCTCCTCCCCACAGTATTATCCTTCCCCTCCCTCCAGGGCGTTTGTTGTTAACCTACTTCACGCTGGATATCCGAATTCTCCCTTCTCTTCAGGTAAGCTCCCCTTTTACATTCTCGCACCCCCCCTCGGGCACTCATGGCTGAGACTGACACTTACAAGCTGCCTTTAAAAGGTAGCTACGCACAATACACAGGGACTTAATTCTCCCTCTAAACACCGGAAAGCCTTTCAGAGCTACCACGCCAGAAGCCTTGATGTTGTCTTTCTCCAGGACACCCATTTCCCTGCTAGCTATACCCCTTCCTTCCTCCACCGCAACTTTCCCACTTTCTACCTTGCGAATGCAGATACCAAACAGAGAAGGGTGGCCATTCTCTTGGCTAAACGTATCCCATTCACCCACATCCACACGATACGTGATGAAGATGGTAGGTTCCTACTGGTCAAGGGACTCATAGAAGGGGTGACGTACTCTTTTGTATCATACTATGCCCCCAATCGGGGCCAGGCAAAATTTTTTGCATCCATGTTCTCAACCCTATCCCCTCATCTAGAAGGTAGAATCCTAATAGGGGGTGACTCCAACATCACGTTTGACCATAAACTTGATAAATCCCACCAGGACAGGCCCCGCCTTAAGAGACCCTCCAAACAAAGCCTTAGAATAGCCCACCTCCTACACGACTTGGGCCTGATTGACTCATGGAGGGAGTTGAACCCCACGGCCAAGGACTACACTCATTATTCTGCACCCCACAAGACATATGCCAGGATTGACCACATCCTCATACCCAATTCAGATATCCACACGGCTACTCACTCAATTCAAGAAGTTCCGTGGTCGGACCATTCCTTAGTAACCCTTAGACTCTCTAGCGCCCTATCACTCCCAGGCCCCCCTCAGTGGCGCTTGAGTAAATCCCTCCTGGCCAACCCGGTCCACTGCACCATGCTGGAAAAGGACATACAAGAATTTTTCCTCCTCAATGACACCGGAGACATAACCCCTAGTTCTCTCTGGGGAGCTCATAAAGCCGTCTTGAGGGGGAAGATGATTCAGATGGCCTCCAACCTGAAAAAAGGAAGGAAGGCGGACGTAGAAAAATTGGAAAGGAATTTTAAACTACTTAGTAAAGCCCATAAGTCTAAACCCACTCCCGCCAGTCTAACCAAACTAGAATCCGCTCGCATCGCTTTAAATCTAGCCTTAACCTCAAACGCAGACAAACACTTGAGCTGGTTAAGCGGCAAATTCTACTTACAATCTGATAAAATAGGCACACGCTTGGCGGCCAAACTCTCCCCAAAGATCAAAAATTTCTCCTTACCCAAGATTAAATCGTTATCAGGCTCTCTCACCCAGAACCCTCATAAAATCCTAGAAACCTTCCAGGCTTTCTACTCCAAACTATACACATCTCCCTCCTCGGCTGACCCTGTTCCCGTAGAATCCTTTTTGGCGGACATTGATCTCCCCAAAATTTCAGAGTCCCATAGATCCATGATGGAATCACCTTTTCGTACTGAGGAGGTCCAGGAAGTTATCAAACATATCAACACAGATTCAGCGCCAGGGCCGGACGGCTTCTCTGCCCTTTACTACAAAACCTTCTTGGGGGTCCTCGCTCCTCGTCTGGCCCATCTCTTTAACTCCATTCGTGAAGGCTCCACTCTCGAACCCGCTGCCAATATCGCATACATCTCTGTGATCCCCAAACAGGGAAAAGATCCTAGTGATGTAGGCAACTATAGGCCAATCTCATTGATCAACAATGACCTGAAAATCATGACCAAGATTTTGGCCAACAGAATGGCCTCCTTCATAGCTTCCTATGTGCATAAGGATCAGGTGGGTTTCATCCCCGGGAGACAGGGACCGGACCAGATCAGGAGAGCGGTAGATTTGATTTCCCTCTTGCAATCCTCCTGGGATGGCGGATCCCCCCAGGAGGGATACATTCTCTCCATTGACCTTCAAAAGGCCTTTGACTCGGTCACCTGGCCATATCTCTTTACCACTCTACGCCATTGGGGCTTTGGCCCAGAATTCCTAAGAACCCTGGAATCTCTATACTCTTCCCCGAAAGCCCAGATCAAATTGCAGGGACACCTCTCCGATCAATTCCCAATCTCAAAAGGTACCAGACAGGGCTGCCCACTCTCCCCTATTCTCTTTGCGATAGCGATAGAATCTCTAGCTTTAGCAATTAGACAACACCCAGACATTCATGGGGTTCAATGTGGCCAACACACAAATGTGCCCTCTTTGCAGACGACGTTCTCCTCTTCGTCACCTCCCCTCTCAAGTCGACCCCCAATATTCTTCAACTACTCAACACTTTTGGAACGGTCTCTGGCCTTCAGGTCAACATGTCGAAGTCAATGGCCCTGAATGTCACCACACCCCGAGACATGGTCGATAAGCTCAAGACTAACTTCCCCTTCTCCTGGAGCGCTTCTTCTCTTCCCTATCTGGGAGTCTTCCTCACCCCAAAAGTAGAGCTCCTATTCCAACACAATTATCCTATCACGTTCAAAAAAACTCACAACTGAACTTACACAATGGTCTCTCTATAATTTGTCCTGGCTAGGTAGAGTCAATGCGGTCAAGATGACCCTCTTGCCCAAATTGCTCTATCTATTCCGTTCTCTGCCTATCCCTGTCAAAAAGCAAAACACTGGATAGAATCCAATCGAAGATCATACAGTTCATATGGGGGAATAAAGGACATCGTCTATCTAAAAAGGTTCTGTATAGAGCAAGGAAGAAGGGAGGCCTTGGCCTTCCCAATATATGGTGGTACTACCAAGCGGCCCAACTCTGTAAATTCTCAGCGATATATACTAAAGGACCTAAACCAGACTGGGTAGACATAGAAAGGCAGGCAACCCCTAACCACACATTGGACTATTTAGCCTGGAGACCACGTAGGGACCGCCCCTCAATCCTATCACCCGCCCTTTCGCACTCAATGGCCCTCTGTGATACCCTTCATAAACATTCCTCACTATCCTCTTCCTGGCACCCCCTAGCTCACATATTCCACAACCCCCAATTCCCCCCAGGTCTAAACATCAAGGCTTCTGGATGGTGGCTCGACAAGGGGCTATACAGAATAGGACAATATTTTAACAATGATGGCCCCATCTCGCTCAAATACTGCACTTCCAAACTGGACATGCCATCCTCCGAAACTTTCCGCTACTCTCAGCTGTTACATTTTCTGTGGGGGGTCTGGAAAAGCTCAGAAAACCCACTTACTGTCACTAAATACGAGCTCTGGTGCTCCTCAGCCATGGGCGTCAGGGGAGGCATCTCCCTGATCTATTCAGCATTAGCTGATCCTCGGGGCAAAGCGAGCTATATGTCAAAATGGGAGCATGACCTCCAGTTTGATTGGGACCTAGACACTTGGCACACAAACTTCTTTCGCTCGTTTAAGGGTATCTTAAACACCTCTCTGTTGGAAGCTGACGTTAAGGTTATCTCCAGATGGTACCTGGTCCCCACTCATCTTTCTAAGTTCTACCCGCAGTCTTCCCCCCTCTGCTTCAGAGGATGTGGCCTCGTAGGCTCTCACCTCCACACCCTCTGGGAATGCCCTAAAATTAGGGGGTTCTGGAATAGAATTTTCAGCCTCATTCGTAAAGTCACGGGTTTCGAGGTGAAACAAAACCCTACTATTGCCCTCCTTAATGATGATATCCCTAAGGTCCCTAAATTGTCCCGCTCTCTCATACACTTCATCCTATTAGGGGCCAAGATTACCTTGGCCCACGCCTGGAAATCGCCCTCTGTGTCATTCCGCCAAGCGAAACACAAGATCTCCTGGATAATGACACAGGAAAGGATCTCTAATAACTTACTAAACAAACCAGAAAAGTTCCGCCTTATTTGGGAACCCTGGGCTACACATGTAGGCATTTCCCTCCTTCTCCAATAGGTAAGCGATGGACATCCCATATTGGGCTTGTTGCCGGTCATTCTTCCTCCCTCTCCGCGAGGAGTCCTGGCTTTCCCCTCCCCCCGCCTTTCCTTCTTAGTCTCTAGTTCGGCCCCCCTTCTCTTCCTCACCTCTACTTCCTCTTTTCTTACTACTCTCAATCTCTGTACTAGACTGTCGCTAGCAACTCAGGGAATACATATGTTCAGTCTTTCTTGTTTTATGTTGAGGGATACAGCTAGAGGCTCCGCCTTACAGGCTTATGGAAACCACTCCATTATTTGGGCTCTTTAACCCGCTCAGACGATTAACAGAGGTTCGAGCTCAGACTTTTCCCGGATGACTCGCTCCATTAGGGGGTAAGCTACCGGTTTAGGCAGACGGGTTGCCAAACCCCTTGTTCATACCCCTCCCTGGGTGTTCTGTTCCCGACCGCTCCGTGCACAGCAGGATCCCAATTGGGGTGCTTGGACTGGTTGGGAGCAGAAGTAGGGCCGTTGTCCCTCAGAGCCTCCTTTAACCACTTAAGCCCCGGACCATTTGGTAGCTAGAGGACCAGAGGTGAATTCAGAATTTTGCACTGCGCTGCTTTAACTGTAAATTGTGCGGACATGCAATGTTGTACCCAAACGAAATTTGCGTCCTTTTCTTCCCACAAATAGAGCTTTCTTTTAATGGTATTTGATTGCCTCTGCGATTTTTATTTTTTGCGATATAAACGGAAAAAGACCGAAAATTTTGAAAAAAAATGATATTTTCTACTTTTTGTTATAAGAAAAATCGAATAAACTCAATTGTAGTCATACATTTAGGCCAAAATGTATTCAGCCACATGTTTTTAGTAAAAAAAATGTCAATAAGCGTATATTTATTGGTTTGCGCAAAAGTTATAGAGTTTACAAACTAGGGTACATTTTCTGAAATTTACACAGCTTTAAAAATTTATGACTGCCTATCTCATTTCTTGAGGTGCTAAAATGACAGGGCAGTACAAACCCCCCCCCAAATGACCCCATTTTGGAAAGTAGACACCCCAAGGAAATTGCTGAGAGGCATGTTGAGCCCATTGAATTTTTTATTTTTTTGTCCCAAGTGATTGAATAATGACTAAAAAAAAAAATATTACAAAAAGTTGTCACTAAATGATATATTGCTCACACATGCCATGGTTATATGTGGAATTTCACCCCAAAATACATTTTGCTGCTTCTCCTGAGTACGGGGATACCACATGTGTGGGACTTTTTGGGAGCCTAGCCGCGTACGGGACCCCGGAAACCAAGCACCGCCTTCAGGATTTCTAAGGGCGCAAATTTTTGATTTCACTCCTCACTATCTATCACAGTTTCGAAAGCCATAAAATGCCAAAATCGCACAAAACCCCCCCAAATGACCCCATTTTGGAATATAGACACCCCAAGCTATTTGCTGAGAGGAATGGCGAGTATTTTACAGCTCTCATTTGTTTTTGAAAATGAAGAAAGAATATATATATATATATATTTTTTTTTTCAATTTTCAAAACTTTGTGACAAAAAGCGAGATCTGCAAAATACTCACAATACCTCTCAGCAAATAGCTTGGGGTGTCTACTTTCCAAAATGGGGTCATTTGGGGGGGTTTTGTGCTATCTGGGCATTCCATGGCCTCCGAAACTGTGATAGGCAGTGAGAAGTGAAATCAAAAATTTACACCCTTAGAAAGCCTGAAGGCGGTGCTTGGTTTTTGGGGTCCCGTACATGGCTAGGCTCCCAAAAAGTCTCACACATGTGGTATCCCCGTACTCAGGAGAAGCAACAGAATGTATTTTGGGGTGTAATTCCACATATGCCCATGGCATGTTTGAGCAATATATCATTTAGTGACAACTTTGTGCAAAAAAAAAAAAAAAAAATTGTCGTTTTTCCGCAACTTGTGTCAACATATAAAATATTCCATGGACTCGACATGCCTCTCAGTATATAGCTTGGGGTGTCTACTTTCCAAAATGGGGTCATTTGGGGGGGGTTTTGAACTGTTCTGGCATTTTATACACATTAGGAAGCTTACATCCACTCTTCTAACCACTTGAAGACAAAGCCCTTTTTGACACTTTTTGTTTACATGAAAACATTTTTTTTTTTTGCAAGAAAATTATGTTGAACCCCCAAACATTATATATATATTTTTAAAGCAAAGGCCCTACAGATTAAAATGGTGGGTGTTGCATTTTTTTTTCTACACAGTATTTGCGCAGCGATTTTTCAAACGCATTTTTTGGGTTAAAAAATACACTTTTTTTAATTTTAATGCACTAAAACACACTATATTGCCCAAATGTTTGATGAAATAAAAAAGATGATCTTAGGCCGAGTACATAGATACCAAACACGACATGCTTTAAAATTTCGCACAAACGCGCATTGGCGACAAACTACATACATTTTTAAAAGCCTTTAAAAGCCTTTACAGGTTACCCCAGTAGATTTACAGAGGAGGTCTACTGCTAAAATGATTGCCCTCGATCTGACCTTCGCGGTGATACCTCACATGCATGGTGCAATTGCTGTTTACATATGACGCCAGACCGACGCTTGCGTTCGCCATTGGGCAAGAGCAGGGCAGGACAGGGGTGCTTTTTTTTTTTTTAATTATTAATTTTGCTTTTTTATTTTATTTTTAAATAGTTCCTTCCAAGTATTTTTTTTTTTTTATCATTTTTATTGTTATCTCAGGGAATGTAAATATCCCCTATGATAGCAATAGGTAGTGACAGGTACTCTTTTTTTGAAAAAACTGGGGTCTTCTAGACCCTAGATTTTTCCTCTGCCCTCAAAGCATCTGACCACACCAAGATCGGTGTGATAAAATGCTTTCCCAATGGCGCTTTTTATATCCGGGGGGGGGGGGGCATTCCCTCCCACTGCTTGTAAAAGCAGTCCAGAGGCTAATTAGCCGCTAGGATTGCTTTTACATGAAAGCCGGCCGCAGGCTGAAAAGAATGATACCAAGATGATACCTAAACCCGCAGGCATCATTCTGGTATAAACATTCAAAGTCCAGCAACATACCAGTACGTTGCTGGTCCTTGTTGGACATGTATTGTAATCTTTTTATTTCATGCAGCCAGTTGGCTGAACGAAAAAAGAGATTGATCGGTGGGTATGCCCACCATTAGAATACCGCCCTTCATCCACCCACTTCCAATGATGGGCATACACGCACCATTTATATATGCCGAAGCATGGGGGCATCCTCCCGCAAAAAAGTTATGCCGCACACACAAGGTCGGACTTTTCCACGGGCAAGCCTCCGTCGGAATTTCGACCGTATGTACGCGGCATTAGGAGCAAAATCGCTCCTCCGCCCCTGCTGCCCCAATGCTTCGGCATATTTGCTTTTTTTTTTTTAACTGTGGTGGTGAAATCACCTCCTACAGCACTGGAGTCACAGGGATCAGGCCTGTCTCTGCGAACGCTGCAGTTATGTGTGTTTTTGTTTTGTAAGTGACAGTGATCGATCGATACTGCACTTGGGTGGCCTGGGCTGGACGGAGGGGCAAAACGCAGGTGCCAGCAGGTATCTGGGCTGATCCCGCTAACACTGCGTTTTTGGGAACCCTAAACTGCTGGGGACGCTAGTATAGATCTGATCAGATCAGATATTGATCTGTTCAGATACTATACCACTAAGGGGGGTGTATGCTTCACGCGTGGGTGTTAGCGTTACTGGCACTAACCTGACGCTGCCTGGGGTGTGACTCAGACCCTCTCTGACGCTAAAACCTAATTGATATCACCCGCCGGGCGATCAGGGGGTTAAACCTTTATTGGGTTATATACACGGCGGGTGCCCTGACACTATAAAAAGCAAACTAACTAACCAGCGTCACCCGTAACACTTATATGGTGATCACTGGTGAAAGGGTTAACTAGGGGTAATCAGGGGGTTAAAACCTTTATTAGATAATATATTGGGGTACCTGACGCTATAAAAACCTGCGGCGAACCTAAAAAAAAATACTGGCTACGATCTGCATCACCGACACTAAGACAGCGTTTAGAAAAACAATTGCTTAGTGACAGTGGTGATAGGGGGTGAAAGGGTTACCTGGGGGGCGATCAAGGGGGTTAAACCTTTATTAGATAATATATTGGGGTACCTGACGCTATAAAAACATGTGGCGAACCTAAAAAAAATTACTGGCTACGATCTGCATCACCGACACTAAGACAGCATTTAGAAAAACAATTGCTTAGCGACAGTGGTGATAGGGGGTGAAAGGGTTACCTGGGGGGCGATCAAGGGGGTTAAACCTTTATTAGATAATATATTGGGGTACCTGACGCTATAAAAACCTGCAGCGAACCTAAAAAAAATTACCGGCTACCGATCTGCATCACAGACACTAAGACAGCGTTTAGAAAAACGATCGCTTAGTGATAGTGGTGATAGGGGGTGAAAGGGTTACCTGGGGGGCGATCAAGGGGGTTAAACCTTTATTAGATAATTTATTGGGGTACCTGACGCTATAAAAACCTGCGGCGAACCTAAAAAAAAATTACTGGCTGCCGATCGGCATCACTGACGCTAAGACAGCGATCAGAAAAATTATCGCTAAGCGACAGTGGTGATAGGGGGTGAAAGGGTTATCTGGGGGGTGATCAGGGGGTTAAACCTTTATTAGGGGGGGGGGGGTTAGGGGGCTACACTGGACCTAAGACTAAACTTTGGTGACACTTTTACAGTCACAAATGTCACTGATTGCAGTGATCACTAAATAAATGGTCACTGCAATCAGTGACACTGTGACTGGGGGGGTGATCTGGGGGGGCGATTTATGTCCCTATGTGTCCTGGTGTCAGTGTAGTGTTGTGTGCACTGACCTGATATCTTCTCTTGTACGGCGCTCGGTATATGTGAGCGCCGCACCAGAGATGACATCACTTCCTCCTGCTCCCTCTGTCTGACACAGACAGAGGGGGCATTTCTATTCGCCGGGAGCGATCGCGAGGGGGTGGCCAGAAACGAATGGCTGCCCCCTCATCCCGGAACGCTCCCGGACACTTAGCCACCGCTCACTGTATAGAAGGGGGGGTCCGATTGGACCCCCCAACTGTACAAAGGCAATCACGTACACTCTACGTGATTGTGCCTGTCGGTGCCATTCTGCCGACGTATATATACAGTGAGCGGTCGTTAAGTGGTTAAAATTTATTGGCGCCTAATTATTCTTTGTATACAGAGTCTGCTCTACCCTCTATATTAGGCATTGTGGTCTATGATATTGTGATGGAACATATTTCCAAGGGGCCTTCTCTAGTTTGTTACTGAAGATCATACTCTGTACCGACCTCAGATGAGGTCCTTTGTTACCTTCTTTTATTATTGTACTGCACTTAATTACAATAAACCTTTTTTGAAAAATCAAAAAAAAAAAAAAAAAAAAAAAAGGCAACAGTAACTAAAAGAGCCACTCATTACAACCAAGGCATGGAGAACACCATCTCTGAATGCACAAGACATCGAACCTTGAAGCAGATGGGCTACAGCAGCAGAAGACCACACCGGGTGCCATTCCTGTCATCCAAGAACAGGAAACTGAGGCTACAGTTTACACAGGCTCAACAAAATAGAAAATTGGAAAAACATTGCCTGCTGCGACGTTAAGATGGTAGGGTTAGAATTTGGCGTAAACATGAAAACATGAATCCATCCTGCCTTGTATCAACAACTCAGGCTGGTGGTGGTGATGGAATGGTGTGGTGTGGGGGATATTTACCAATTGAGCATCATTTAAATACCACAACCCCAAAAACATAAACTATCACATAACCGTGATAAAACAGAACCCATGTCTGTCCAGCACAGTCCTCAAAAGACAAGATTCACAGTTTAGGATTTCTGTATTTGGTCAAAACTGTCAAATTATATATTTTCTACATTAAATTTTAATTATTTCTAGCCTATTATTAATCTGAACGAGGGATGCACAAATACAATTTTTTTTTCCAGAGTGAATACAAGCACTGATACTTTTCCTCAAGTAGTCAATACCAGTTACCAATACCCATTTTTTTTCGTGTGGTGTCAATTGAGCACAGACAAATCTATGGGCTCAAATCGCACTGCAAAGACTCGCATGTGATTTAAACAGGAATGCGGTGCGATTTCTGTCCAAATCGCTTGCCGTTTCCTGCACTGCTCATGTGTGAACCCAGGTTTGTTCAGCCTGGGTTCACACAAGAGCGGTGCGGGGAACCCACATGTGATTTGGACAGGAATCGCACCACATTCCTGTTCAAATCACGTGCGACTCTTTACAGTGCGATTTGAACCCATTAGTTTTGCATGGGTTCAAATCACACCGCTTGAGAAAGGTATCGGTTTTAAGCATTGATCGGAGCATTTACAAGTACGCTGATACCGGTATTGGTGCAATCCTAATCTGAACAATCTTAAAGTTTAAAAACATACTTTATGAAGAAACACACACATTTTCTTCCTTGAAATCCATGATACAAACACTATGGGGTTGATTTACTAAAACTGAAAACTGCAAAATCTAGTGCAGCTGAGCATGGTAGTCAATCAGCTTCTAAGTTCAGCTTGTTCAATTAAGCTTTGACAATAAAACATGGAAGCGGATTGGTTTCTTTGCAGAGCTGCACCAGATTTTGCACTCTTCATTTTTAGTAAATCAACCGCCATGTCCTGTGAATTTGCGCTGTTTGTGTTGCACATTTTACCAAGCCTGCCTTCCTACAGCAGGCGCAGGAGAGGAGTTTCAAAAGGAAGAGTCAGTATCAGTTGGCCATTAGCAAGAACTGGGCAGAGAAAAGCGACCAAAACCTCTTTGACTCCAACACACCAACATTACAGAAACAACAGCAGATATTACACAGGGCATTAAGAGGACTGGTCACAGTACAATACATACAGCAGACATAAGAGGCTAACCCCTGCAAAGCAACAGCTGAGAAAGCCTCAACAGAAGGACTTTATTACACAAAATCTCAATGATGCTGTACATAAAATTTTGTATCAGAGGATACTGGATAAACAGGTAGCATATCTTCTCCATCAATGCAGAAATTCATTTTTGCAGAGAGAAGCTTTAAAATACCCTTGTTTATAGACACAAAGCTGTACATGAAGGCCTCTAAATTTACCCTCAAAAAGATTTTCTGAAAACATGACTCACCACCAAAAGGTGCTCATATTTTTTTTTTGTAACTGGATTTAAATGCTTTTCTTGGGTGAAAGTTGTGTGATACCATTTATAATTAGAGGCCATAGATCCTTTTTTTGCTACATTTGCATGAACATTTAAGGAAACTTGCCTTTTTCCCCTCCCTCTGTAAATATACAATGTTTTTTAGTGCATACAAACAATAGAATCTCCAAATGTCCTATAGAACACCAAAATTGGATTTTGTACTTGCACTAAAACCATTTTCTTGAAGTCCATTAAGGGCACTAGCAAAAGAAAAAAAAAAAAAAACACGAGTCTTGCTGGCACAGTAGGATGGATTATCCTGGGCTGCCCTACAATTTGTTTGTTTTTTGCCAGTGTCCCATCCTTCTGTAGGCAGCAGTATAACCTGAAGATGAAGACTTCCCATGGCCCCCAGTTTACAAGAAAGACAAAAAAATAATAATTATATATATTTTACATGAAGCTGACCAAAAACTAAGATAGCCAGAACTGTAAACAGGCAAAACAAACGGTTACCGCTCATCCTTTTAGATATGAACCCTGAAGTACTTGCCAGTCTCACGCAAAAGCAAGGAGAGTACCTAGCCAGGAACTGCTTCTATCTTGATATGTAGAAGGTGATCAGGTGGCTTTACAGTTCCTAAATCACTTCTACTAAATATAGGAAAGTCCAATTAATTTCAAAAACAAGTTCATGCCCGTTTTCAGCTTTTGACTGCCTACCAAAAAAGTAAAGAGCCTGTGTCGCAGGGCTTTTGTACTCCTATACTAGTCTAAAGAAATGCAAAACCGGCTTGAAGTAAAATGTAGGGCAGCTGCAGGTCAAATACACCTGTCAATAAATTCTGAATGATAAATGTCTCAAACTGATGCAAACACCACAAGTCTAAAATTATTCAAACAGCCCCTTACACAGTGGTGGTAGTTGAAGGTGCAGGCATTGAGACTGTTTAAGGCCTGAACTATTAAAGGCCTAAACTAATAAAGGCTTGACCTGAAATGAACATGCAGCCAGTGAAGTTGGAAAAGTCTGACCCTTGCATGTTTGTTCCAGGTCAATCAATAAGTAAGCTTAGGGGTGTCCAACTCAAGTCTTCAAGGGACACATAAAAACCAGGATTGTCAAATAAACAGTAACTTCCTAGCTCAGCATACTTTACTGCTGCCTGTTATAGGAATATTAATGTGTGTGGATCCTGACCCTCAAGGGCTAGACTTGGTCCTTTGGACTAGCTTCTGAAGCAAAGATGCAGATCCTGCACCTACTGACATTAGCCTGAAAAAAAAAATCCATCCTGATTGGCCAACTTTCCTCTGAAAAGCCTCAGCCAATTAACACTAGCCAGGGTCATGGAGGGACAAACATGTTCCCCTAAATACAGCTATAGACATCAGGATTGGGGAAAATGTTGCATCTGCATGCACCTTAAAAAAAATAAAAAATAAAATAAATTTAACTACCAGTGCTGCTTGGAGCTTTGGCTGTGACTAGTAAAAGTCACTGTGACCGATTCTATTAAAGAAAAAGGTTTAACTTGGTTAGAAATATTAAAATGTCTGCCTGAACATTTGGCGCACACATATTTCACAGTCAACAGTCTTAACATAGTTCATAACAGCCTTGTTGTGAGGTTCTTATAACGGAGAAGCCCGGAGGATTTTGACTTCATCAAGTGCTCTGTCCTGGTTGTCTGTTTCCACCATGCCCAGTCTGTTAAGTGTTCCAAGGCCCTGGGAAACACGTCCAAAAATAGTGTGCTTCCCATCCAACCACTGGGTAGGGGCCAATGTCAAGAAAAACTGACTTCCATTTGTATCTGGTCCAGCATTTGCCATGGCGAGAATGCCTGCCCCTGTGGAGGATAAAAAAAATAAAAATAATATCACTATACTCAAATCTACTATAAATTTTAAACAATACACAAAAGGTTTTCAGTTTGGTTTTGGCTCAAACCACCCATTAGGGTGGTTCTAAAGCCTTAAAAAGGAACAATAAGGCACATTTTTTATTTTATTTTTTTAAATAACAAACATGTTTTACTTACCTCCAATGTGCAGCTCGTTTTGCACAGAGTGACCCCGAACCTGGTTTTCTGGGGTCCCTAGGTGGCTGTCTCGGCTCCTCCCCGCAAGAACTATCCACCTTCATGCGAGCTCTCTCGCATGGTGGATAGTTCTTGCGGGCGCACTCCCGTCATACAGCCAGCGGCTATAGCTGCTCACTGTATCACTCGGCCCCGCCCCCTCGCAAGAACTACCCACCTTCATGCGAGCCCCGCGTCATTGGATGTGATTGACAGCAGCGCGAGCCAATGGCTGCGTTGCTTTCAATCAACCAATGAATGAGCCGAGAAGCCAGCACGTTCACGGCGCGGGACTTTCGAGGGGTCAGGTAAGTAAATGGAGGTGCTAATCCTCGGATGTTTTTTCACCTTAATGCATAGAATGCATCAAGGTGAAAAAAACTTGTACCTTTATAACCCCTTTAAGAGTTTATTCTAATGCATTAAGATAAAAAGCCTTCTGTGTGCAGGAATCCCCCCCCCCGCCCCGCCATAATACTTACCTGCAGAAGAGTAGTTGCTCTCTCGGGTCTCTCCCTCCTCACAGGGACGACGCCATTGGCTCCTGCTGCTGTCAATCACATCCTATGATGGCAGAGCAGGGGGCAGGGCTGTAGCTATGAACACAGGCAGCAGAGCTTTAGCGCGAGCATGCAAAAGTACCCCCCTTTAGCAAGCGGCTTGGGGGGGGGGGGGAAATATAGCCATGATCACCTGCAGGGGCTCAAGAAGAGGAGGATCGAGGCTGCTCTGAGCAAAACCATCTGCTCACCAGGTGAAAAAAAAAAAAAAAGGGAGCTTAAGAAAATAAAACTAATGCAGTCATCACATCTAAGAATTGGGGTAAGCTGCAACAATATAATAAAAGGTTTCGGGGGGAAAATACATTTTCATATACTACATGAAACATTCATGTTGTCCTTCAGGCTGATGTCAGTGTTGGCACCCATGAATTCCAACAGCTATATTCCTACCCCTGAGATTTTAGGTTGTGGCTCACAGCAACACTTGTTGTGAGAAGTATTGATGAAGGCAACCTCCATTGTGGAACTCCTTTTTTCCCCCATGAAAACCAAGCGGAGTGCCAGGCTTTGGTCTTTTCCCCATTGAATCGTTGTTTTTTTTCCTGCATTTAATAATCTTTCCCCCCCCCCCCATCCTTTATCTGCTTTTAACCACTTCAATACAGGGCACTTCCTGCCCAGACCAATTTTCAGCGCTCTTACACTTTGAAAGACAATTACTCCGTCATTCAACACAGTTGTTTTTTTTCCCCACACAAATAGACCTGTGTGGTATTTATGCACCACTGGGTTCACTTTTTACTATACTAGTAAAAAAAAAAAAAAAAAAAAAAAATTGGCTTGTTACCCTGATCGGAACGGGACTGTGTCCACCGGGACGCACCTCACCCCTGATCACTACGCTGCGCGCCGAGACCGAGCAGACGTTCACCCGGAGGAACGGAATGTTTCTGCCGGCGTCATTTTACAATGGCCCGGTATGGAACTGGTTAAGAAAGCAGTTTATTCATTTTTTACATTTATAGACAGTCCATTACATATAAAAGGATAAAGTCCTGGAGACAGCAGCATAACCCGTTTCTTAATCCTGTGTCCCTCAATGGGCAATGGAGAAATTAGTTTATCGAGATAAAAGCAGAAGAAAGAAACAAAAAACAAATGGAGGGAGCAAAAGAACCTATTTAGCAACAGCACTGAAAAAAGAAAGCAAAAAAAGTACAAACCTGTAAATTTAAGTTCAGGATGTAATTCATCTGCAAAATGTTTGCCATCATATATAGAGCCTCCGCCACGTCCTGAATGAGACGAGAATATCAATAATATGGATTCCCAAATGCTTTTATTGATAACAACTTGACCTCCGGAAGATTTACCCCCCTTAATGACCAAGCCATTTTGCGATACAGCACTGTTAATTTAAACTGCCAATTACACGGTCATGCAATGCTGTACCCAAATAAAATTGAAAATTTTCCCCACAAATACGGCTTTCTTTTGTTAGTATTTGATGGCTGGTGCGTTTCAATTTTTTGCAATATAAAACAAAAAAATTCAAAATAAAAATATAATAATAATAATAATAATAATAATAATAATAATAATAATAATAATAATTTTTTACTTTCTGCTATAAAACCCATCCAATAAAAAAAAAAAAAAAAAAATAGAACTTCTACATATTTTTGGTAAAAAAAAACAACAAATAAGCATATATTGATTAGTTAGCGCAAAAGTTATAGCGTCTACAAACGATGGGATATTATTATTTTATAAGCAACTTATAGTGGGACTGCGATATTGTGGCAGACATTCTGACAGACACTTTTTGGGGACCAGTGACACTAATACAGTGATCAGTGCTAGAACATATACATGGTCACTCTACTAATGACACTGGCTGGGAAGGAGTTAATATCAGGGGTGATCAAAAAGAGTTAACTGTGGAAGGTGCTTTTACTAAGGTAAGTAATTACATTTATTCCCTGCTTGGCAGAGACACAAATTCCATACCTTCCCTCCTGTCAGAACGGCGATCTGCCTTGCTTACATAGGCAGATCGCTGTTCTGCCTCTCTGCCAAATGTTTGGTGGCTGCCTTCAGGTACCATGCACCCGCTGTGTGTAATCACAGCGTAAGCGAGCCACCGGCGGCGCACATGCGTGCCCCCTACCCGGAAGTGTCAGATCACACACGTGATCTAGTGCACAGGTGCCGCCCTGTAGCAGTAAAATTGCTATAGGGCGGACCTTAAAGCGGAAGTAAACCCATCCATAAAACAATTTCATTTCTACCACGTGCCGGA
This sequence comes from Rana muscosa, assembly GCA_029206835.1. Lineage (NCBI taxonomy): Eukaryota > Metazoa > Chordata > Amphibia > Anura > Ranidae > Rana > Rana muscosa. The sequence continues at coordinate 347,890,182 of CM055117.1, read as the reverse complement.
AATGTAACACTTACATTGGTTGTGCTCTCAACCAAACTGTCAAACCATCCAATGGCTGTTGTCATAACTGATCACATGTGCAGCATCATGGCAGTTGTAGATAAAACAGAGGCAAAGATGGCAGCTTCCTTGGCTGAAAACGATAGGGGAGGGGGGTTACACTTTAACCACTTAACCGTTTCCTGACCGGCTCATGTATACTGCGGCACAATGGCACCGCTGGGCGAAACCCCATACGGGTTCCCCTTTAAGAGCCACCAGAGGGCCACCCATAATTTGTAGACGGGATAACTTTTGCGCAAGCCATTCAATATACGCTTATTGGGATTTTTTCCCCAAAAAAATATGTAGCAGAATACAAACCAGCCTAAACTGATAAATTAGATTTTTACATATATTTATTGAATATGTTTTGTTTTATGGCAAAAAGTAAAGAAAAAAAGAAAAAAAAAAAATTCTTCTCAAAATTGTCGCTTTTTTTGTTTATAGCGCAAAAAATAAAAACCGCAGAGGGGGATCAAATACCACCAAAAGAAAGCTCTATTTGGGGGGAAAAAAAACAAAATTGTCATTGGAAGTAACGCAGTGCCATATCGCAAAAAATGGCCTGGTCATTAACCACTTCAATACCAGGCACTTTCACCCCCTTACTGCCCAAGCTAATTTTCAACTTTCAGCCCTGTCACACTTTGAATGACAATTGCTACACTGTACCCAAACAGAATTTTTATAATTTTGTTCCCACAAATAGAGCTTTCTTCTGGTGGTATTTGATCACATCTGCGGTTTTTCGTTTTTGCTAAATAAAAAAATACCGAAAATTTTGAAAAAAAAAGAAAATAAAAAGTTTTTCTTTTGTTTCTGTTATAAAAATTTGTAAATAAGTATGTTTTCTCCTTCACTGATGGGCACTGATAAGGCAGCACCGATGATGCGGCACTGCTGGGCACTGATAGATGGCACTGCTAGGCATCCCTGGTGACACTGGCAGGCAATGTGAATGGGCACTGATTGGCATATCCCTGGTGGTCCAGTGTGGGTGGGCATCCGAGGGGGGCTGCGCTGATAAACAATCAGTACAGACCCCCCCCCCGTCAGGAGAGCAGTCGATCAGCTCTCCTCTACTCGCGTCTGTCAGACGCGAGTGAGGAAAAGCCGATCAACGGCTTTTCCTGTTTACATCGTGATGAGCCGTGATTGGACACGGCTGATTACGTGGGAAAGGGCCTCTGTCAAAGGCTATTTACCGAGATCGGTGTAGCCACGATGCGCACCCTCACGGGCGCGGGGCGGCTGCTATCCTGCTTGACGTCCAGTCAGGATAACTGAACCGGCCGTCAATCTGCTATAGGCGGAGCGGGAAGTGGTTAAGGGTGCAAATCCTTCCGGGGCTGAATGGGTTAATCTCTTGGTGCCAGCTGCACACATATACGCGGCGGTGTGCCTTAACAGCGAGCGGCTGCATATATGCAGGCCTGTTAAAACTTACCATTGCAACATGTATAGCCCTCTGCACCTGTATGGCTGAGAGCACACTCCCTGAATGGTAGCCAGTGGAGATCGGTAAGTTCCCGATGCATACTTGCAGAACTCTTAAAAGGTCCGGGAGGCAGTCAGCACAAATGGGGTTAACAATGATTGTGGTGTTCCGTCAGATTAGACGACCCATCAGAATTGGTAAGGGAAGTGACGTTCTGTCGCCGCCGTCTTGCTACACCCCGCACTCCTCCACAGTAATGATACACCGAGAAGGGGGCAAGCGCACATCTTATTACACCCAACGGAGTTTTGCATTTCACAGTTATTTTTAACACAATAGTAGAATATGTATATATATATATATATATATATATATATATATATATATATATATATAAATAAAAAGTTAAATATGCCAATAATCATAAAATGAGCGTGACTAAGTAGATTGCAGTGCTAAAATGTCTACAGTAAAATACAAAGCATGATAAATATGGCTGTGCAAAGTGACATAAATTGCTGGAAGTGCTACAAACGAATATGTGGCACAAATGTGTGCCTAAATGTCCATAAAGTGCCAAGGAGTTCCAATGTTATAAATAAAAATGAATGGGGAAAGGTGAAATTATAAGTGCACAAAAGTCTCTTATTAGGACTCCCTTGATGTGAATAATCAAAGAGTGAAAGTGAGCTTGTGCAGATAAAAATCCTCTGGTGGTGAAAGAGTCTCTGATGTGTCCATGCAGTGGTCTCACAGAACCTCTCACCTCCACGTAGATACAGGTCCTTCTCAAAAAATTAGCATATTGTGATAAAGTTCATTATTTTCTGTAATGTACTGATAAACATTAGACTTTCATATATTTTAGATTCATTACACACAACTGAAGTAGTTCAAGCCTTTTCTTGTTTTAATATTGATGATTTTGGCATACAGCTCATGAAAACCCAAAAATCCTATCTCAAAAAATTAGCATATTTCATCCGACCAATAAAAGAAAAGTGTTTTTAATACAAAAAAAGTCAACCTTCAAATAATTATGTTCAGTTATGCACTCAATACTTGGTCGGGAATCCTTTTGCAGAAATGACTGCTTCAATGCGGCATGGCATGGAGGCAACCAGCCTGTGGCACTGCTGAGGTGTTATGGAGGCCCAGGATGCTTCGATAGCGGCCTTAAGCTCATCCAGAGTGTTGGGTCTTGCGTCTCTCAACTTTCTCTTACCAATATCCCACAGATTCTCTATGGGGTTCAGGTCAGGAGAGTTGGCAGGCCAATTGAGCACAGTAATACCATGGTCAGTAAACCATTTACCAGTGGTTTTGGCACTGTGAGCAGGTGCCAGGTCGTGCTGAAAAATGAAATCTTCATCTCCATAAAGCTTTTCAGCAGATGGAAGCATGAAGTGCTCCAAAATCTCCTGATAGCTAGCTGCATTGACCCTGCCCTTGATAAAACACAGTGGACCAACACCAGCAGCTGACATGGCACCCCAGACCATCACTGACTGTGGGTACTTGACACTGGACTTCAGGCATTTTGGCATTTCCCTCTCCCCAGTCTTCCTCCAGACTCTGGCACCTTGATTTCCGAATGTACTTTGGACCACTGAGCAACAGTCCAGTGCGGCTTCTCTGTAGCCCAGGTCAGGCGCTTCTGCCGCTGTTTCTGGTTCAAAAGTGGCTTGACCTGGGGAATGCGGCACCTGTAGCCCATTTCCTGCACACGCCTGTTCACGGTGGCTCAAGATGTTTCTACTCCAGACTCAGTCCACTGCTTCCGCAGGTCCTCCAAGGTCTGGAATCGGTCCTTCTCTACAATCTTCTTCAGGGTCCGGTCACCTCTTCTCGTTGTGCAGCGTTTTCTGCCACACTTTTTCCTTCCCACAGACTTCCCACTGAGGTGCCTTGATACAGCACTCTGGGAACAGCCTATTCGTTCAGAAATTTCTTTCTGTGTCTTACCCTCTTGCTTGAGGGTGTCAATGATGGCCTTCTGGACAGCAGTCAGGTCGTCAGTCTTACCCATGATTGCGGTTTTGAGTAATGAACCAGGCTGGGAGTTTTTAAAAGCCTCAGGAATCTTTTGCAGGTGTTTAGAGTTAATTAGTTGATTCAGATGATTAGGTTAATAGCTCGTTTAGAGAACCTTTTCATGATATGCTAATTTTTTTAGATAGGATTTTTGGGTTTTCATGAGCTGTATGCCAAAATCATCAATATTAAAACAAGAAAAGGCTTGAACTACTTCAGTTGTGTGTAATGAATCTAAAATATATGAAAGTCTAATGTTTATCAGTACATTACAGAAAATAATGAACTTTATCACAATATGCTAATTTTTTGAGAAGGACCTGTATAGTTGGGCATGATCAGATAAATCCCCCCCCTCCTATAATGGTTCCTCTAATGCATGTTGTTACTGATCTCCTCCATTGCTTACAATAGTGTTGCAACCCCTAAAGGGGGGGGGGGGGGTCAACTCCAATAGGGATGCCAGATGGAGGCTTTTTCTCTTTCCATCCCCTATCTGGCATCCCAATTGGAGTTGTTCCCCCTCCCTTTAGGGGTTGCAACACTATTGTAAGCAGTGGAGACGTGGAGGAGATCAGTAACAACATGCATTAGAAGAACCATTATAGGAGGGGGGGGGGATTTATCTGATCATGCCCAACTATGTCTACGTGGAGGTGAGAGTTCTGTGAGACCACTGCATGGACACATCAGAGACTCTTTCACCACCAGAGGATTTTTATCTGCACAAGCTCACTTTCACTCTTTGATTATTCACATCAAGGGAGTCCTAATAAGAGACTTTTGTGCACTTATAATTTCACGTTTCCCCATTCATTTTTATTTATAGCATTGGAACTCCTTGGCACTTTATGGACATTTAGGCACACATTTGTGCCACATATTCGTTTGTAGCACTTGTGCACTTCCAGCAATTTATGTCACTTTGCACAGCCATATTTATCATGCTTTGTATTTTACTGTAGACATTTTAGCACTGCAATCTACTTAGTCACGCTCATTTTATGATGATTGGTATATTTAACATATTAGATATATATATATATATATATATATATATATATATATATATCTCTTTCTTTCTTTCACACCTGATGTAGTTTGTATGTTGGCTTTTTAGCGCGAAAACATTCTTTTTTACTATCTACTACTTAGGGCTGGGCGATTTTCCCCCCAAAAAAAATCTGCGATTTTTTTATAAAAAACTCGATTTACGATTCGATTTTTTTTTTTTATTATATTAATTGAAGTGCATCAACAAACAAAATTGCAAAGGCAAACCCTTTCTCTAACTGTAAAGTCAGTGTGCAAACACACAATATAATCCAGCGCTCATGGAACATACATTATTAACTATTGAAAACTCTTGAAACTCTGTGTGATTCCTTCTGTCCCAGCCTTGCTGCGATCCTGGCTCTGCATCCTTTTGGGTTGGAGGGCCCTCCACACGCTGGTCTGCCTGTTGTCCATCATTCAAGGTACTGTGCTCACACTGAGATCATGCCACAGGCTTTGTTTTGACTTTAACCCCTCCTTGCTCCACGGATGTCACTGCAAGTTTAACAAGTTTGTCACCACTGGCAACTGGAGAGTTAAGATTCATTTGCCCTCTGCACATTTGGGATTGGATCCCTCTCTTTACTGTGATTAATAAATGGACTAAGCTTTTTTATCAATTCTTCAAGAGTTTTCAATAGTTAATAATGTATGTTCCATGAGCGCTGGATTATATTGTGTGCATTTTGTGTATTTTGTACTTCTGGGTACGGATTTTTTCTTGCTGCGCTGGATCCTGTTTTTTCCCCCTTTTGGATACTTTGTACTTCCCAAAATATTTGGGATTTTTTTCTTATTATTATTATTATTATTATCATCCATTATATTTTTTTCTTTATCCACCAATTTAGCGCTTGTGACCTTTTGTTGTTTTTTGCAGTGTGCAACAAAGATTGTTAAACATCCAAATTATTAATACTGTATTTGGATTTAGCTAATAAAACAACAAAAAATCTTGAGGTTACTCTTAGTTGAATTGAACTGTGTCCATGCCTCACTGTACCCGTGTCTCACTGTGCCCGTGCTTCAATCACTGTGCCCGTACCTGATGCAGATTTTCATGGTATACGGATTTTACTGCTACACCGGCTGCCATTCCAGTATTCAAAAGCCGCGCCTCCTCCTCGTCTGTGATAGGCGGAACACTCAACTTCCCAGCATTCAGTGTTCCGCCTATCATGGTCATCCTCATAACACAGACGAGGATGAGAGGATGTCCGTGATAGGCTGAATACTGCCTGCTGTGAAATTGAGTGTTCCGCCTATCACAGACGACGAGGACTCGGGAGGCCCGGCTTTTGAACACTGCAATGGCCGCCGTCTGTCTGCATGACACGCTGATCAGGTAGGCAGACGGCGGCTGCAGCGAGTAGATGTAATTGGGGTAACGCTGCCCAGTGCCATTCTGGATACGTCCCCTGCAGTCCTGCTATGGAAACTTTGAAGGGAAAAAAAAAAAAAAATCTAAAAAAAAACGATTTTCTTCAAATCTGAAGCCCTACTACTACTGTGTGAGGTGAACACATCTAGTTTTTGCACATAAAACTTTATTCACATTTCACCTACTCTTTAGTAGCGCGAAAGACCCTTCTTTGCTTATTTTTAACACAAAACAGAGCTTATATGCTAAAATACAGTATTTGGAAATCCGACAAAATTGTTTACATGTTGAATTTTAAAATCAGGTGTTCTGTCACATTAGCAAACCTGTGAGATCAACAGGTTTGCCGCTGCTTTTAAAATTTAACATCTAAACAGTCCATCGGATTTACAAACACCGGATTTAGGCATATATGCTCCATTTCCTGTTAAAAATAACTGTGAGATGCAAAACTCCGGTGGGTGTAACAAGATGTCCGCTTGCCCCCTTCTCTTGTATCATTACTATGGAGGAGTGTGGGGTGTAGCAAGATGGCGGCGACGTCACTTCCGTTACCAATTCTGACGGGTCGCCATATCTGACTGAACACCGGCTAAAGCGAACTGAAGTTCCTCTGAATCAAGGCCAGCTGACAAGAGTACCATACCAGTCCCTGTCGGGTCCCCTCCTTGAACCATAAAGTCTTTGATGATGCGATGAAACTTGGTTCCATTATAATATCCTCTCCGGGCCAGCTCTGCAAAGTTCGTACACGTTCTGGGGGCGTGGTTCCAGTACAGCTCCACTGTGATAGAGCCCATGCTGCGGAAAGACAATGAAGAACATCATCCGTGAGCCGCCTGCTAACATCGCAACGCCCGACTCTCCCTTCCCGATACTCACCTGGTCTCCAAGCAGACATTGCTCGGCCGCCAATTATCCCCGGGAATCACCGACATTGTTTGAATGGCTCACGAGGGTTTCACCACACACGCTACAGGACACGTCACTTCCGTTTGTGGAAGGGACACTCTGAGCTCAGTGTAAAGAGCGACATCTAGAGGCGAGCGCATGTCCTTTCTAGCAGCACAGTACCCGTATAAGACACACACACACCCGCCACATACAGGGACGTTTGGGAATGGCTGTGCTGCTGCGCGGGTATAAAGCCAAGTGACCGTGGCCTCAGTGCCATAGCGATGTCAGCTGGGGACTAATGTGTAGAAGAGCCTGAACTGGTTGTGATACCTGCCTAAGTGCATCCTCCTCACCATGAGATTGGCGGGCACTGCCACTGAGCATTAACAAGTCTGTGGATGCTATAGAAAGTGCCAGGGGCGTACCTAGAACATTTGACACCTGGGGCGGATCCTATACCCGGCACCCCCCCAAAACGAACGCAGTAGCAGTAAGGTGGTGCAGGTTTTTTAAGTATAAAATCAGATAGCAAGGAGGCAATATAATGCTTCCTTGCCACCTGTTAAACACCCTCTGAAAAGTGATCCACTGTGGTTCACTCTTCAGAAGGCAACACTGGTGTACCCTAATCTACAGAAATGCCCCCCACAGGGCTGATCAATCCTAGGGTCACAGGCGCCTGGGTGCAGAAGTATTTCTTGCGCCCCCACGTGGGTGTGGTCATGATACTAACTACTCCCCTTTATAAATGTTTCTATGGCAACGACTGCAGCCACACCAGTGCCCATCAGCACAGCCACACCAGTGCACATCAGCGCAGCCTCTTCAGTGCACATTAATGCAGCCTGATCAGTGCCCATCAGCGCAGCCACACCAGTGCCCATTAATGCAGCCACACCAGTGCACATCAGCGCAGCCTCATCAGTGCAGCCACACCAGTGTCCATTAATGCAACCACACCAGTGCACATCAGCGCAGCCTCATCAGTGTCCATTATTGCAACCACACCAGTGCACGTTAATGCAGCCTGATCAGTGCCCATTAATGGAGCCACACCAGTGCCCATTAATGCAGCCACACCAGTGCACATTAATGCAGCCTGATCAGTGCACATCAGCACAGCCACACCAGTGCCCATTAATGCAGCCACACCAGTGCACATTAGCGCAGCCTCATCAGTGCACATCAGCACAGCCACACCAGTGTCCATTAATGCAGCCACACCAGTGCACATTAATTGTAGGTGGGGAATACTAATACACAAACCAAAAGGGTGAAAGAATGATGTATAACTATCAAAGTAGCTGCCAACATAAAGGTGTTCTCTCACAAACAATAAATGGCAAATATAGGGAATGTGGCGCTTACTAAATTAAAACGAATCCTCATAAATAGTTCAAATTAAACCTAAATGTAATGTTCTTGTTCATACTGTAAGAAAGTGCATGTGCATACTTAGCTGACTAGACTGATTAAAGTAACATATAACAAGTGACATCAATTAAACCTGTGCAGGTAATATGTGCAACAATAACGACTGTAAATGTAATGTTCTTGTTCATACTGTAAGAAAGTGCATGTGCATACTTAGCTGACTAGACTGATTAAAGTAACATATAACAAGTGACATCAATTAAACCTGTGCAGGTAATATGTGCAACAATAACGACTGTGCAAAAAATAGCAAAAAAAGTGCAAATAACAATTGTGCAACAATAGCAATGAAAGTGCAAATAGCAATTAAGGACTTCCAGCAAAACAAAGTGTGCAAAAAATTGTCTAGACAGCTAAGTATGTGTAGCGATACCTTCAACTAAGAAGGCCGCAGATTTAGTTTGGGCCCTGAAAACAGCTCCGCCAACCCCCGGCAATGTACTCGACCCCCTACTGGCACAGTTAGTTATATCAGCAATATAATTCTTATACTGTATGAGTAAACTCAGACATCAAGGCAATAATGAAAGGGGTATCAAATTTACTTTAAGCTTATGGTAAGAAAGGTTAACAGTGGTAACAGTTTACAGGTAATAAGTTGCAGAGCCCTGCAGCAATAAACATACTATGCATTAAATGAATGGTAAAGGTGCGCCGTGTGGGCGACCGTTAACTAGGCGCCCTGTGACGCAGTAACTAGATGAACTAACTAGCTGGCCAGGCCTGGCTCAGATATCTAAAACTCAGTCTCTAGGGGATGATGGTTTCTTCACCGGCAGTTCTTTAAAGGTGGTGCACATAACAGAATAACATTTGTAATCCAGTGTGAAGATTGTGATGAAATAAACACTTTACTTCATGAACTCTGAGTTCAGTTCTAACATGGATCTCCAGTGAGAGTATTAGATATCAACTTGTGGGCCACGGCAGTCTATAGGCACATTAGCAACAATAGTATATGGTCTGAGCATACGCTCGCTCACCCCTCCGGACGCGATCCCAGTCCGGGAACTTCCACCGACTGTGTCCTCACACACACAGGGTCTCCAGCGATCGGGTCCCCGATCCAACCAAGGCTGTAGACAAGTGAAGTCAGATGCCACCCAGGCTCGCAGTGGGGTGGAAGGCTCTTTGGTGCTGCGCAGGGCCTCAGGCTTCAGGCCTTGCACTCTGGCACATCTGCACAGGAGGATCAGTCACTGAAGTCTCGTGTCCCAAAGAGGCGGAGCCCAGCCTCGCCTCCTCCTTTTATAACCCCTCCCATGAGTCTCTGGGGTGGAAACAGGCCGAAAGGGATTCTGGGCAAAGTAGTCCCGAGAGTCTTAAAGGGGACCCCACTACACACTCCCCCCACTTAAATTCTTTTGGTCCCCAAAGAAACCTTAGCATACACTGCGTACAACCCCAGACAACATTGCATAAGAGGTTGGCATAGGGAATTCCCACCAAAACCGAGGGGTTGGATTCCCTTTCCCACAGGTCATATTACCCTGAGTGACCTGCCTAACTGTGCCAGAGAGTGAGTTGGGGTTGCCCTCTACCAAATGTCTATAGCAGAAGTCCCTTGAGTTGGGGAAGGCCACAGTCAAGCTCTCTCTCTTCATCTCCACTGAGTTCAGAAGCTTCTATGTCTTCAGCCCGAGAGGTCTGGGACCGAGTGTTTGGCCTGGGGGTATCCAGAATAGAAACTGGTTCAGGGGAGTCTTTCACTGGAGGTATTCTGACTGCTTCAGCAAGTGGGAGCAGGTGGTTTCGATGCCATGTCTTCAGTGGGCCTACTTTTCCTTCCGGCTTCAACTTGTAGACAGGTAGGCCCGGCAACTTCCTACAGATGACATAGGGTTCAGATCTCCATCTGTCTGCAAGTTTGTGTTTTCCAGGGACCCCCAGATTGCGTAGCAGTACTCGGTCCCCGGGCTGTAGGTCTTGTATCCGGACCTTCAAGTCGAAGTTTCTTTTGTTTCGAGCTTCCCTTTGATCTGAGGCCGCTTGAGCTTGTTCATAGGCTACTTTCAAGCTGTGTCTGAGCCTGTCCACATATCCTTTGTGGGATGTGGCTGAGGAATGGTCTAAAGAGGTGCCAAAGGCCAAGTCTACAGGTAGTCTCGCTTCTCTCCCAAACATGAGTCGATATGGGGAGTAGCCTGTAGAATCACTGGTGGTGCAGTTGTAAGCATGTACTATAGCTGCTATGTGTTTGCTCCAATGTTGTTTCTTCTCACTTTCCAGAGTCCCCAACATGTTGAGCAAGGTTCGGTTAAACCTCTCCGGCTGAGCATCCCCCTGTGGGTGGTAAGGTGTAGTTCGAGTCTTCTTGATTCCCAACGAATCCAGGAGTTTCCGGATCAGTCGACTCTCAAAGTCCCTTCCTTGATCTGAATGAAGTCGCTGGGGCAGCCCATAATGGACAAAATACTTCTCCATAAGTACCTTGGCTACTGTGGAAGCCGTCTGGTCTTTGGTTGGGAAAGCTTGGGCATACCGGGTGAAATGATCGGTTATCACCAGAACATTTCCTAGTCCACTCAGATCAGGTTCGAGGCAGAGAAAATCAATACATACCAGATCCATTGGGCCTTGACTCTGTAGATGGCCCATTGGGGCAGCTTGATGGGGTAAAGTCTTCCTCTGGATGCAGCGTGCACACGAATGGCAGTACTCTTCTACTTCTGTCCTCATGCAGGGCCAATAGAACCGACTTCTGACAAGTTGAAAGGTCCTTTCCGCCCCTAAGTGGCCATGATTGTCATGTAGGGCCACCAGAACAGTCTCTCTGTAGTTTTCCGGAAGAAACAATTGCCATTTATCTTCCAGGTCATCAGAGGGGCCCCTTCGGTAGACCACTCCCTGATGCACCTGTAACCTGTCCCACTCTTTCCTCAATAGGCGAGCTTCCTTTGAGGAGTGACTGAGAAGTCTGTTTGGATCCTGATTCTCCAGGGCTTCCAGAACTAATTTCCCCATGGGGTCTTCTAATTGGTCACATCTTAGCTCCTTCTTGGACAGCTTTGGCAGATGGTCTTCCTCCAGTTGAGTTACTCCACAGTATTGTTTGGGGACTCCTACCATGGTAACTCCTATCTCTTCCGCCCTTGAGCCCCCTCTGGCTTGTAATTCAGCCCCCTGACATAGGGCCCGCACCCCGTCTGGTGCCACTTGAGTCCAGTCTTCCATGTCATCAGTGGGACCATGAGATCTTCTGGACAAAGCATCTGCATCTCGATTTCCAATCCCTGGCCTGTACTTTAGGCTGAAATTGAATCCAGACAATGCGGCCAGCCATCTGTGTCCAGTGGCGTCCAGCTTTGCTGTAGTGAATAAGTAGGTCAGGGGGTTGTTGTCGGTCTTCACAGTGAACTCCGCCCCATACAGGTAGTCTTTGAGCTTGTCTACTACCGCCCACTTAAGGGCCAGGAACTCCAGCTTGTGAGTGGGGTAGTTTTTCTCAGAGGGGGTCAGGCTGCTGCTCACGTAGGCAACAGGCCGTAGTTGCCCTTTGTGTTCTTGATAAAGTACTCCTCCCAGACCGTCATGACTAGCATCTACATGTAGTTCATAGGGTTTGGTTGGGTCTGCATAGGCCAAGACTGGAGCAGTGGTTAGGCTCTTCTTCAATGCCTGGAAGGCCTCTTCACATTTCTGGTTCCACTGATCTTTGACTGACTCTCCCGGCTTCCTGGGCCCTGAGTCGTCCTCTTCTCCCTCAGTCTTGAGCAGTTCATTCAATGGTCTAGCAATTCGGGCGAATCCTTCCACAAACCTCCTGTAATAAGAGCAGAACCCTAAGAAGGACCTGAGTTCTGTTACTGTGTTGGGTCGTGGCCAGGAGGTAACTGCCTCTAATTTCTCAGGGTCTGTGGCCACCCCTTCTTCAGACACTATGTGCCCCAGATAGTTCACAGAAGACTGGTAGAACCGACACTTCTCAGGCGAAAGCTTGAGTCCCTCCTCACTGAGTCTCTTCAAGACTTTTTCCAGCCTCTCCTCGTGTTCCTCCAGGGTTCTTCCAAAGACAATGACATCGTCCAGGTATACAAGGACTTCAATAAGGTTCATGTCTCCTACAGTCTTCTCCATGAGACGTTGGAAGGTAGCAGGAGCTCCAGACAGTCCCTGGGGCATTCGATCAAACTCAAAGAACCCCACTGGGGTTATGAAGGCTGTCTTCTCCTTGTCTTCTGAATGCATAGGGATCTGATAGTATCCACTCTTGAGATCCATAACGCTGAACCACTTGGCTCCAGACAAACTCTGTAAAGCGTCCTCTATCCTCGGAGTGGTGTACTGGTTGGGGATGGTTCTCCTGTTAAGAGTCCTGTAGTCGATACAGAGCCTCAACGACCCATTCTTCTTCCTGACCACCACTATCGGGGAGGCATATGGGCTTCTGGACTCCCGGATCACACCAGTCCTCTTGAGTTCTGCAAGTTGTTCCCTTAGATCCTCCAGGTCTGCTAGCGGGACCCGCCTGACTCTCTCTCTGAAGGGCTTATCTTCTTGGAGGCGGATCCGATGGGTGGCACTCCTTGCACACCCCACATCGAACTCATCTTTGGAGAAAATCTTCTCCCATCTGGTCAACTGGGCCTTGGCTCTCTCTTTCCAAGCCCTGGGCAGATTCGGGTTTTCCATGGATAGCTTCTCCCAAGCATCTCCTCCTTCGCCCGTCCCCTTTATTTCTGACAAGGTAACAGGGGCAGCAGGGCTCACCTGGCCCAGGAGCATCCTGGCTGGGATTTCCATAGGGCCATCTGTATTGTTCCTAACACTCACTGGAACTCTACAATGGGCCTTCTTCAGGGCCTTCAGTGGAATCACTTCTGGTATCACTTCCAGACCGGGGGACTCTTCCCTTGGGTCGGACTCCAACATGACAAAGGGTCCAGGCTGCTCCCAAGTAAGCTTTACAGTGGCTCTGAGACAGGTTACTTCGCCGGGCTGCAACACTACCCCTTCTCTTCCAAGTCTCCACACCTTCCCTATCCCCTCTCCAGGGGTCTCCTGCTCTAGGACCAGCCGTTGGTAGGCCATCTTCAGCATGGGGTGGATCTTGGTGGCCGCTTGCCCTTTCTCTTTCACTAGAGGGGTCAGAAGTCTTTGGACCAGGTCCGTGTTCGTCCCTATTATAAGGGAACTCTTGTTGGCTCCTGGCGGCCGAGGGCACACAACCGCCAAAGTGTCAAACACTTCGGCTTTTCCAGCCACAGATGGGTCAAAGATCATCTTGACGGGCAGATAGCCATCGTAGGGGAAATTCTGGGTTCCAATCCCACATATTTCTAGTCCCTCTATCTTCTGGATGGGCAAGTGACTCAAGTGCTTATCGTAGAAATCTTGGTATAACAGGGTCACTTGTGCCCCAGTATCCAAGATGGCTCTGGTGTAGACTCCCTCCACTTGAATGGGTACTATAGGAGATGGGCCTACCAGCTTCTCCGGATATGGCCTGGCAGGGGTCGCCTTCTTCAGACCCTTTCCTTTCGGACTCTCTTTTGTCCAATTCCCTTTGGACTTTAGTCTTTCTTGAGCCTGATATGCATTGACTTCCCTCCTTTCAATGGGTGTAGGGAACCGTTGAGGGACAACATTGTTTTTTCTTAGGTGTGCATCCCCTTTGGGGAATGCTGTGCCTCTTCTGAGGGGTCTTGCCCCCTTTCTCTGGGGTGTGTCTCTGTTGAGAAATGTTGTGTTTCCTCTGAGGTGTTTTATTCCCTCTTTTCTTCTGCTTCGCATTCAGCTTGGAGCTCACTGAAGGTGATGGGCACCCGGTTGACTCCTTCACCGGGGCCCTCTGGAGTTTCCCGCCGGCTTGCGGTTATCTGGTTTCTTCTTCTTGGGACTGGAACATGTAGCTGCAATATGGCCAATACCTCCACAGTTAAAGCAGACTATATCTCACCATTCTTGTAAAGATGCGGGTGCTGAGGCAATTGGGAATAACTCCTTCCTTGGTACTTCTCTTTTGGGACCCTCTGGGTCTTTTGCCATCAGAGAGGTCAACATCTCTAACACCTTGGACATTTGAGCTTTTAGAGTGTCTACCTCTGAGTCTCTTTCAGGGGTCATCACTGGATTGACTAGCACCTGTGCGGGTACAACATTTGTCTTAATCATTTGCTGGTCCTGTTGTAACGCCTCCTCATCTCTGATGATTTTTATCAAGTCAGCATAAGTCAGCAACGTTCCTCCTCCAGAGGTTTTCAGGTGCAGCCAGACTGGATCCGAGCGTAACGCTCCCTTTAAAACTTGTTTCATTCTTGCCGCATCTGTGTCTTGGGGCTTCATTCCCTTCTTCAACACAATCTTGCACAGCAACCTGTTCAGTCTTCTAACATACTCTGAAAGTTCCTCCTTCGGTTGTTGGAAAGTATGTTCAAATTGGTAGACCATCTCTGTCACCTTTTCCAATTGACCAAACTCTTCCTGTAGCATGGCTAGACAGTCTTGAGCCGTGCAGTCTGCATTCCCAAACCGAAAACTTTTCACTGCTTCTGCTGCTGCGCCTTTGAGACTTTCTATCACTCGTTGCCTCTTCTGCGCTTCAGGCACCTCCCATGCCTCCACTGCTTGTAATGCCTGCTCCACCCAGGTGTCAAAATCTTCTTTCCCTGCAGGGACAGGAAGCTTCCCTGAGAATGTCTTTAGTCTCCGGTAGCTAGTCTCTACATGCACCGTGCTTGTCTTCTGACACTTGGTTAGCAGATACCCTATTGCATTTATCAGTTCTGGTGATATAGCAGTGACAGGTGCAGGCGCCACCGGAGGCGTCGCCCTGTCTCCTCTTTCAGGTGGGGTACGGGCCGCAGCCTGCGGTGTCCCGTTGGTGATGGCTCCTTCTTAATTGCGTGCGTCAACCTATAGGATCTATTATCTGGCGTCTGTACACAGTTGCGCTTACAAGCCTCTGGCATCCCGTCCAAGTACTCCACTAGTGCATACTGGTATGAGATGTCTGGGTCTGACTTTATTCCCATCACCCACGGTGTGTGATCTGGGGTCACTGACTTCATTAACTCCTCTATCGTTTCAATTGACCATTCCTCCCCTCGTAGGTTGATGACCACTGATTGGTTTGGGTCTGTCTTAGCCACTTCGCACCACGCTCTTATTCCTTGCGGGTCCATGACGGCACCTCTGGCGTTTAATTGCTGTATCAGGATCCCGGACGAGAACCCCCACCTGTAGCGATACCTTCAACTAAGAAGGCCGCAGATTTAGTTTGGGCCCTGAAAACAGCTCCGCCAACCCCCGGCAATGTACTCGACCCCCTACTGGCACAGTTAGTTATATCAGCAATATAATTCTTATACTGTATGAGTAAACTCAGACATCAAGGCAATAATGAAAGGGGTATCAAATTTACTTTAAGCTTATGGTGAGAAAGGTTAACAGTGGTAACAGTTTACAGGTAATAAGTTGCAGAGCTCTGCGGCAATAAACATACTATGCATTAAATGAATGGTAAAGGTGCGCCGTGTGGGCGACCGTTAACTAGGCGCCCTGTGACGCAGTAACTAGATGAACTAACTAGCTGGCCAGGCCTGGCTCAGATATCTAAAACTCAGTCTATAGGGGATGATGGTTTCTTCACCGGCAGTTCTTTAGAGGTGGTGCACATAACAGAATAACATTTGTAATCCAGTGTGAAGATTGTGATGAAATAAACACTTTACTTCATGAACTCTGAGTTCAGTTCTAACATGGATGTCCAGTGAGAGTATTAGATATCAACTTGTGGGCCACGGCAGTCTATAGGCACATTAGCAACAATAGTATATGGTCTGAGCATACGCTCGCTCACGCCTCCGGACGCGATCCCAGTCCGGGAACTTCCACCGACTGTGTCCTCACACACACAGGGTCTCCAGTGATCGGGTCCCCGATCCAACCAAGGCTGTAGACAAGCGAAGTCAGATGCCACCCAGGCTCGCAGTGGGGTGGAAGGCTCTTTGGTGCTGCGCAGGGCCTCAGGCTTCAGGCCTTGCACTCCGGCACATCCGCACAGGAGGATCAGTCACTGAAGTCTCGTGTCCCAAAGAGGCCAAGCGCAGCCTCGCCTCCTTCTTTTATAACCCCTCCCATGAGTCTCTGGGGTGGAAACAGGCCGAAAGGGATTCTGGGCAAAGTAGTCCCGAGAGTCTTAAAGGGGACCCCGCTACATATGCACATGCACTTTTTTACAGTATGAATTTAGACTTTATTTTATTAAAGAATGTTTCCGCATACAGTACATAATTCATATACATTTTAAAAGCTTACATACATCCTATATTTATTTGACCTATTCCCTCCCATCCCCTCCTCCCCTCCCAAGATCTGATATTTTCGCCATCTTAGCTTAATTCGGCCCGTCCATTTCTATCATAACTACTGCATATTTCTCTGTTTGCTTAAACTCGCTCCATTTCTTCCAGGTTAATCTGTATCTTTCCTCCATTCCCTGCTCCCTGCTGCACAAGTACTCCATCTCACAAGCATGGTCCACCCTCTGTATCCATTCTTTTATAGAAGGCTTCTCTACTTGAAGCCATTTTTTTGGGATCAGAGCCTTTGCAGCATTGAGCAGGGGGGGACCAAAGTTTCTTCATATTGTTTTTTTGTTTTATTAGTCCCATGGAACAACACGTTCCAAGCGTTTTGTGGGATCCTTTCCCCGGTTATTTCCTCAATGTAGTCTAGGATACTATGCCAATACTCTTTTATTTTTGGGCATTCCCACCAAATGTGTATTGTTGTTCCCCTTTGTTTGCACTCTCTCCAACACTGGGGAGACCTATTTGGCTGAAATTGGTTAATTCTCTCCGGGGTCAGGTGCCACCTTACCAAACACTTATAGTTAGCTTCTATTGTGGTGATATCTGTTGCGTAGTTATGTACTGCTCCTGTCATTTGTCTTTCATCTAACTTTATTTCTAGGTCTTGTTCCCATTTCCCTATGAAGTGTAGGGCCCCACTTCCTTCTAATTCTGTTAATATATCATACATTTGAGAAATTCCATACTTCATAGGCGTTTTAATATTGCAAAGCTTTATAATTGGGTTCAGTGTTTTCTCCTCTCTAATTGGTTGAGGGATTGTGCTTACTAAGTGTTTGAGTTGTAAATACTCCCACTCGCTTACCTGCTGCCACCCGTGCATTGTGATTAATTCTGCTGTTGTCCTTATTTCTCTTATCGTCCATGGACTGACACAGCTGGATACTGTAAACGTGTGGGTATATGTCCCTGCTCGCAGGAGAAGATCTAGGCAGAATGTTAGATGTTAGAAACATACATTCCAGAACAAACCAGAGCTGAACAGCCCCGCCCAGGGGGGGCGGTCCCTCCGGACATTACCCTCCCACCTGCAGCCAGCAGCCTCAGTTTTTTTCTGCCTATCAGAAGGAGAAGACGTGGCTCTCTCAGGAGCCAGTCTCCTGCAAAATTTTACTTTTAAATTTTATTCCTTTGGGAATTTTATTATTTTATTTTTGAGACCTTCAATCAACTGTCGGCTGGGCAACAGGTTGGGTACACTGGTATCCTCGTAGTCTTCCCTGTCCGACCATCGAGCGTGCCGATCCTCGCCTTGTGTGCGTGAGACTCAGTTCACGACATGCCCCATGACTCCAGGGGTGGCCGGGTTGCTTTCATGCTCCCGCGGTCCTCTCAAGATTGAACAGTACCTGACTGACTGTATCTCTCGCGGTGGACCGGGCCAACAGCTACGCAGTACTGCTCTGTGATAGGTCTGTCTGAAACAAGCCAGTGGGTCCCTGAAAGGGACGGGTGAGTAGTCTCTCCTACTGCAGGTGAGTACATGCTGGCTGTGTTTCTTTATATGCGGGGTTTCTCCCTGTCTCCCCCCTGTTATGCTGCTCTCTGCACCCTGTACTGGTGCTGTGCTGTGGGGGTGCTTGGGGGTCACTCTGGCCTGGCTGGGCGCTCATGTCTCTAGTGGGTTCTTGGGAGAGGGGCAATTTTTCTGGTATGTGAGGTGGCTATTGCGTGCGCCATTAGCGCTGTTTGAGGAGGTTATTGTGTGCGCCATTAGCGCGCACATTAGAGCTGTTTGACCTTTGAATTTCGCGCTCGGCGGACATCTTGCTGTGGTTCAGTGGTGCAGTTATAGCTGCGGCCGGCGGCCATTTTCTTGTAGCCGCGGCGTATTTACTTTCGGTTTCATCCTCTAGCGGCGGTGCTGCGGCGCTAAACACCTCACAATCTCGTCACAGGATTCTTCACTCTCCTCAGGCTCACAGCGCGGAACTGAGCGGTCCTTAAGGGTTGGTGAGTCCTCCGGGTATCCCCTCCTCAGCCTCAGCGTAGCCAGTGGGTGGACTGTATATTCACTGTATAGTGTATAAGGTCTCAGAGGGTGGCGGTATGAAGTCTGGTACACCTGCTTCTCCACACTTGCCTGAGGCAACTGGTAGTGCTCCTGCACCTGCGGTCCCTATGGACCAGTTGTCAGCAGTCCTGGAATCATTCCTTGTCAGAATGGAAGTGGTGTGTGAGCGCAAGGGAGCTGTAAAGCGCCCCCCTCCCCACACATTCTCCTGTAGGGGAGTGCTCTGTCTCAGATATGGGCCTAGCTACTGCGGTTTAGGACCCTAGCTCTGAGGATTTTGATGTGTTTGGACAGGACATTCCTTGTGAGGAAGACTCCAATCCTGAACCAGTAACTGACAGGGTGCTTGTAAGTGAACTCATTGATGCTGTGAGGGACACTCTCAAGCTGAATGTTGAGACTGAGGAACCCCAGGTGGAAACTGTCTCCTTTGGTTCTTTTAAAACCGTCTCTTCAAAAAAGGTCTTTCCATATGTGCCTTTTTTTAATACATTCATTGACCAAATCTGGGATAAGCCGCAGAAGACTTTGACGGTCCCGCGGCGCTTAGCCTTAAGGTATCCCTTTGAAGAGGACCTGGTTAAGAAGTGGGCTCACCCCCCAGTGGTCGACCCCCCGGTCGCCCGTTTGAATAAGGCTACAACGCTCCCAATGGAAGGGACTCCTGCATTTAAGTATCCCACTGACAGGAGGTCTGAGGTGGTGAGTAGAACTATGTTTGCCTTATTGGGGTCTGCCTTAAGCCCTATCGTGGCGGCGACGCTTGTGTCTCAGACACTCATGGGATGGGCAAAGATTCTGCACCAGACGGTTCAGGAGCATAATCTCCCTCCTGAGACCATTGCCCTGGCTCATCAACTTGTGCAGGGCCTGGTCTATGTGTGCGATGCCACTTTGGATGCCGCTCCCTTAATATCTGGGGCCTCTATCTCTGCTGTGGTGCTGCGTCGCCTTATCTGGCTGAAATGCTGGTCGGCCGACCTAGCTTCCAAAAAGCTCCTGGCTGACTTGCCCTTTAAGGGCGGTAGACTGTTTGGGACCGCTCTGGATGACATTATTAAGGATGTCACAGGGGGTAAGAGCACCTTCCTCCCTCAGTCTGTTAAGGGAAAGGAGCCCCTCCGCAGGTCGGGCCCTTCCTTTCCGGCGAAGAAGTTTTTTCGTCAGTCAGAATCCACGGGTAAGCCCACCCAGATTGAAGTGCAGCGGGGGGACACATGCGTCCCTGGGTGCGTAAGCCCACCAAGCAAGCTCCCAAGCCCGCCACCGCATGAAGTCTTGCCCCTGCCCGACTCTGGGGTGGGGGGAAGTCTTCGCAGGTTCACGGTTCGGTGGACCTCCCGGATCTCCGGCCGGTGGGTGTGCGAGGTTGTCACCTCCGGATACAGGATAGAGTTCCGCTCATGGCCCCCAAACAGGTTCTTCCCCTCAAACCTCCCTCTCCTTCCTGCCCGCCGGGCGACCCTCTTGGGGGCCATACAGGATTTGCTCGGGTGTGCAGTGATTGTGCCGGTTCCGTCACAGGAGAGGTTTCAGGGGTTTTACTCGAACCTGTTTGTTGTCCCGAAGAAGGACGGGGTACGGCCAATCCTGGACCTCAATGCTTTGAATGCCTACGTGAAGGTACAAAAATTCCGGATGAAATCCATTCGCACGGTCATTGTGACCCTCCACCAAGGGGATTTCCTGGCGTCCTTGGATATCAAGGAGGCTTACTTGCACATCCCAATCTGCGCAGGTCACCAGAGGTTTCTGCGCTTTGCCATAGGCGAAGTCCACTATCAGTTCATGGCTCTTCCCTTCAGCCTAGCATCGGCACCACAGGTTTTCACCAAAGTGCTTGCCCCGGTTCTAGCTTTGCTGAGACAGCGAGGAATTGTTGTCGTGGGCTATCTGGACGACCTCCTTCTAAGAGCAGACACTGGCTCAGAATTGGAGGAAAATGTGACAATAGTCAGTCAGACCCTCCGGGACTTCGGGTGGCTTCTGAACATGCAAAAAGCGGTTCTGGTCCCGACTCAACATTTGGAGTATCTGGGCCTGATTCTGGACACTTCAGCAGCGAAGGTGTTTCTACCCTCAGAGAAGTTACTGACACTTCAGTCGGCGGTTCGGGTCCTGACGGGCCGAAAATGGTCGTCTATCCGTTTCTGCATAAGGGTCCTGGGACTAATGGTGGCCTCCTTCGAGGCGGTCCCGTATGCCCAATCACACACTCAGGCATTGCAGAAGGGAATTCTGTCTGTTTGTTACAAGTCCCCATTGTCATTGGATCTTCAGATCTGAGTGAGTCACTCAGTCAAGGCATCCCTGATGTGGTGGCTGAGATCCCCGGCTCTTCGGGCCGGAAAGTCGTTTCTCCCCATTCAGTGGACGGGGGTCACGACGGATGCCAGCCTGACGGGCTGGGGAGGAGTTTGGGGAGTCCTGTCAGTGCAAGGCCTCTGGACTCCGGACGAAACTCGTCTCCCAATCCACGTTCTGGAATTGCGAGCGATCAGACTGTGTCTCTCCGCGTGGTCGAAGAGACTACAGGGCCGCTCGATCAGGATTCAGTCGGACAACGCCACGGCTGTGGCGTATGTCAACCATTAGGGGGGCACTCGGAGCTCTGCTGCGGCATCCGAGGTCACCCACATCCTAAGATGGGCGGAAAGAAGCGTGCCGGCGCTGTCGGCCGTCTACATTCCGGGCGTAGAAAATTGGCAGGCGGACTATCTGAGTCACCAGTCCTTGGACCAGGGGGAGTGGTCCTTGCATCCGGAGGTGTTTCAACTCCTTTGTCGGCGGTGGGGCACGCCGGATGTGGACCTGATGGCATCTCGCCTCAATTGCAAGGTGTCAAGGTTTGTGGCCAGGTCCAGGGACCCCTGGGCGGATGCCTCGGACGCGTTGGTGGCTCCGTGGGGTCAGTATCACTTGATCTACGCTTACCCTCCTCTGCAGTTGATTCCTCGTCTGCTGCGCAGGGTAGCGGCCGAGGGCATTCCGGTGATCCTCATTGCCCCGGATTGGCCTCTGCGTCATTGGTACGCCAATCTGGTACGTCTCATCGCGGACGTCCCTTGGCGACTGCCCATGAGGGAGGACCTTCTGTCTCAAGGTCCTATCTTTCATCCTGCTTTACAGTCTCTGGTTTTAACGGCATGGCTATTGAGAGCCAGGTGCTGAAGGACCGAGGCCTGTCAGATTCGGTGATTTCTTCTAGAAAGATCTATCACCGTACCTGGAGAGCTTACATCGCTATGTGCGAGGAGCTAGACTGGCGTCCACGGACGTACTCTGTCCCCAGAATCCTGTGGTTCTTGCAGCATGGTGTAGCCCAAAGGCTGGCTTTGAGCACAATTAAGGGTCAGATTTCGGCCTTGGCCGTTTTCTTTCAACGACTCCTAGCAGGTCATTCTTTAGTTAGCACTTTTGTGCAGGGGGTTCGCCATGTGATTCCCCCTGCCAAGCCCCCGCTCCCTCCTTGGGATCTGAACTTGGTGCTTTCGGTTCTTCAGGAATAGTGATGAGCCGAACACCCCCAGGTTCGGTTCGCACCAGAACCCGCGAACGGACCGAAAGTTCGCACGAACTTTAGAACCCTATTAAATACAATAGATGTGAACGTTCGAAATCTAAAGTGCTAATTATAACGACTATTATGCATGTTATTGTCCTAAAAAGGGTTTGGGAACCCGGGTTCTGCACCAGGGGACATGTATCAATGCAAAAAGAAGTTTTAAAAACGGCCGTTTTTCTGGAGCAGTCATTTTAATGATCCATAAAGTGAAAAAAAAAAGTCAAATATTCCTTTAACCACTTAACAACCACCTGCCGACAAATAACGTCGACAAGGTGGTTGCTTAACTCTGGGAGGACGTTATATAACGTCCTCCCAGAATCGCGCTCCCGCGCGCCCCCTGGGGCGCGCACACGGGAAACTCCGTGACCGCCGTTCCTCCCTCCCCTCTCTGTACCGATCGGTACAGTGTGAGAGGGGAGGGGGAGGGAGCGGATGGCAGCAGCAGCACTGTGGGCTGGATCTGTGACAATTGCAGTCACAGATCCAGCCATCCATCCATCCCTGCTCAGCCATCCCTGTGCTATACCCTGCCAATACTCTGCAATACACCCTGCCAATACTCTGCAAAATACCCTGGTGCAATACTCTGCAATACCCTGGTGCAATACTCTGCAATACCCTGGTGCAATACTCTGCAATACCCTGCGAAATACTCTGCAATACCCTGCGAAATACTCTGCAATACCCTGGTGCAATACTCTGCAATACCCTGGTGCAATACTCTGCAATACCCTGCACAATACTCTGCAATACCCTGCAAAATACTCTGCAATACCCTGCAAAATACTCTGCAATACCCTGCACAATACTCTGCAATACCCTGCACAATACTCTGCAATACCCGCCACAATACTCTGCAATACCCGCCACAATACTCTGCAATACCCGCCACAATACTCTGCAATACCCTCCACAATACTCTGCAATACCCTCCACAATACTCTGCAATACCCTCCACAATACCCTGTGCAATACCCTCCACAATACCCTGTGCAATACCCGTGCAATACCCTGCCATACACCGCAATACCCTGCCATACACCGCAATACCCTGCCATAGTCCGCAATACTCCGCAATGCCCGGCAATACTCCGCAATGCCCGGCAATACTCCGCAATGCCCGGCAATACTCTGCAATAACCACTTCCCGCCCTCCGGCCGTCATATGACGTCCTTGATTTTGTGCGGGGATATCTGAATGATGGGAGCAGCTACAGGCATCATTCAGATATCAGCTTTTTCAGCCGGCGATTCCCTACACCATAAGAACAATCATAGTGGCTGTTCCGCCGCTTGATCATTCTTACGGGAGGCGAGAGGGGATGTCCCCCCCCCCCGCCGCCCTCCGGTGCTTCTACCGACTCACCGCTACGATCAAAGCCAGGATTGTTTTTTTTTTTTTTTTTTTTTTTTTTTCAGGCTTCCCAGCCTAGAGGTGAGATGTGGGGTCTTATTGACACCCCCCCCCCCCCATATCTCACTGTAAAGAGGACCTGTCATGCCTTATTCCTATTACAAGGGATGTTTACGTTCCTTGTAATAGGTATAAAAGTGATCAAAAAAATGTTTAGGGCGGAAAAACATGTCAAACTAAAATAAATAAAGTAAAATGAAGAATAAAATTTTTTTATTTTTTTTAAAGCGCCCCTGTCCCCGTGAGCTCGCATACAGAAGCGAACGCATACGTAAGTCCCGCCCACATATGAAAACGGTTTTCAAACCACACATGTGAGGTATCTCTGCGAACGTTAGAGCGAGAGCAATCATTTTGGCCCTAGACCTCCTCTGTAACTCAAAACATGTAACCAGTAAAAATATTTAAAGCGTCGCCTATGGGGATTTTTTAAGTAGCGAAGTTTGGCGCCATTCCACGAGTGTGTGCAATTTTTAAGGGCGACATGTTAGGTATCTATTTACTCGGCGTAACTTCATCTTTCACATTATGCAAAAACATTGGGCTAACTTTACTGTTTTTTTTTTTTTTAAGCACAAAACATTTTTTTTCCGTAAAAAACGCGTTAAAAAAATTGCTGCGCAAATATCGTGCGAGATAAAAAGTTGCAACAACCACCATTATATTCTCTAAGGTCTTTGCTAAAAAAACATATATAATGTTTTGGGGTTCTATGTAATTTTCTAGCAAATAAATGATGATTTTTACATGTAGGAGAGAAATGTCAGAATTGGCCTTGGTGCTCCAGAACGCCTGAAGGGGCTCCCTGCATGTTGGGCCTCTGTGTGTGGCCACGCTGTGTAAAAGTCTCACACATGTGGTATCGCCATACTCGGGAGTAATAGCAGAATGTGTTTTGGGGTGTAATTTGTGGAATGCATATGCTGTGTGTGAGAAATAACCTGCTAATATGACAATTTTGTGAAAAAAAAAAAAGAGAAAAAAAAAATCTTGATTTTGCAAAGAATTGTGGGAAAAAATGACAACTTCAAAAAACTCACAATGCCTCTTTCTGAATACCTTGGAATGTCTTCTTTCCAAAAAGGGGTCATTTGGGGGGTATTTGTACTTTTCTGGCATGTTAGGGTCTCAAGAATTGAGATAGGCCGTCAGTACTTCAGGTGTGATCAATTTTCAGATATTGGCACCATAGCTTGTGGACTCTATAACTTTCACAAAGACCAAATAATATACACCAATTTGTACTTATTTTTACCAAAGATATGTAGTAGTATAAATTTTGGCCAAAATTTATGAAGAAAAAATAGTAATTTGCAAAATTTTATAACAGAAACGAAAAAAAAAACATTTTTTTACAAAATTTTCAGTCTTTTTTCTCTTATAGCGCAAAAAATAAAAAACCCAACAGTGATTAAATACCACCAAAAGAAAGCTCTATTTGTGTGAAAAAAAGGACAAAAATTTCATATGGGTACAGTGTTGTATGACTGAGTAATTGTCATTCAAAATGTGAGAGCACCGAAAGCTGAAAATTGGTCTGGTTATTAAGGGGGTTTAAGTGCCCAGTGGTCAAGTGGTTAAATATCGTACCTGGGGGGTGTCTAAAGTATGCCTGTGAAGTGCCACGTGTTTCCCGTGTTTAGAACTGTCCCTGCACAAAATTACATTTCTAAAGGAAAAAAAGCCATTTAAAACTGCTTGCGGCTTTAATGTAATGTCTGGTCCCGGTAATATGGATGAAAATCTTTAAGAAAAATGGCATAGCTACCCCATCACACACCCCCCCCCCCTACCCCAGCCCATTACCAGCCCCTTTGGGTCTTGTATGGATATTAAGGGGAACCCCGCACACAAAATAAAAAAGGCCCTATATACTCTGAACAGCCGTATACAGGCGGTGCATACAAGACAGGGACTGTAGGTTTGTTCTTATGTAGAATCTGTTTGTAATTTTGAACAGGTACATTGTTTAAGTGTAGCTCCAGCCAAAAAATATATGTTTAAGCTTTTTGGAAAACATAGGGAAGGGTTATCACCCCTGTAACATTTGTTTTGCTGTCTGTGCAGTGTGCACCTGTTCAGAACAGTTCACCTCACTTTCCGTCCTAATGACAAATGTTTTTTGAAAATTCGTTTTTTTTATTGAAACAAGAATTGGTGATAAAGAATCAGTGGAGAGGAGACACTTTTTTTCCCATATTAACTCTTACAGGAGAGAATTTGCCTTCCTAGGGGTAGATTTCCTCTCACTTCCTGTTGTATCCTTCCGTTTGCAAGGAGGAGTCGTTTGTAAGTTGGATGTTTGAAAGTAGGGGCCTGCCGTATATACTCAGCTGAAATTTGCCCCTTACATGTTGGTGTTGCCACAACACTGTGAGCCCTCACAGTTACTCTTGGTGGGCGCATGAATGGACCCTGCTGTGAATTATTAGATCAAGAATTGTAATTGCATGCCCCTGTTGAACAGGGGCTGAAAAATTGGGCCTTTGGTGGTGGTGGTGGTGGTGGTGTTGACACAACACTGTAAGGCCTCACAGTTAGTCTTGGTGGGCGCAGGAATGGGCCCTGCTGTGAACTATTAGATCAAGAATTGTAATTACATGCCCCTGTTAAACAGGGGCAGAAAAATTGAGCCTTAGGCACTGGTGTCACAACACTGCAACCCCTCACAGATACTGTACTTGGAGCACAGCAATGAGCCCTGTTGCAAAGTATTGCATCAAAAATTGTAATTACACGCCCCTGTTAAACAGGGGCTGAAAAATTGGGCCTTAGCCACTGGTGCTGGTGCCACGACACTGCAACCACTCCCAGATACTCTAGTTGGAGTGCAGGAATGAGCCCTGCTGCAAAGCATTGCATAAAAAATTGTAATAACACGCCCCTGTTAAACAGGGGCTGAAAAATTGGGCCTTAGCCACTGGTGGCGGCACCCAGAAACAAAAATGTTCTTCCAAGCTATCATCGTCAATCGGATCATTGAGGAGGAGGAGTATAGTCAGTCAACATAACAGGACAGTCTCTCAGCATCAGCATCAGTCTTGAAGGGATGTGACATTTGAAAATAAATTAGTCTGTTATATCAGCTTTAGGTGTTCGGTAGCTGGTGGTGATCCAAGACTGGTTCATCTTTATGAAGGTCAGTCGATCAACAGAGTCGGTGGACAGGCGCACCCTGTGATCCGTGACAAATCCTCCAGCAGCACTGAATGTGCGTTCTGAAAGAACGCTGGATGCAGGACAGGCCAGTAGCTCAATTGCATACTGTGCAAGCTCTGACCAGTGATCCATCCTCAAGACCCAGTAAGCCAGAGGATTTTCGGTGGGGAAAGTGTCCAAGTCTGACCTTGCCCCTAGGTATTCCTGCACCATGTATAGCAGACGCTGGCGATGGTTGCTGGAACCGATCATACCTTGGGGCTGCGGACTAAAGAATTGTCTGAACGCTTCGGTCAGACGGCCACCTTCCCCACCGCTCCTTCTTTGACTGACCGAAGCCTCAGCAACTCGTTGTCCAGGACCAGGAGTTTGTAACCTCCCAGTCTCTGGGAACGCGTTGCACAGACCTTTCTGCAAGGCCTCCCGGAGTTGTCTCATACTCTGCTCCCTCTGCGATGGTAAGATAAGGTCCGCAACCTTACCCTTGTACCGTGGATCAAGGAGAGTGGCCAGCCAGTAATGGTCCCTCTCCTTGATCCGAAGAATACGAGGATCCTTCCGCAGACTTTGCAGGATCAGGGAAGCCATGCAGTGTAGGTTAGCTGAGGCATTCAGTCCGGAGTCCTCTGGGTCACTAAGGACGACATGATCCGCAGCCACCTCCTCCCAGCCACGTACAAGTCCACTGGTTTCTTGGGACTGTAAATCATCCCTAAAAGACTGCTGCTGATGATGCTGAGTGCCAGGCTCCACCTCCATGCTGAAACAATCCTCCTCCTCCTCCTCCTCCTCTTCTTCCTGTGCGATGGGTGGGACAGAAGGAACACTGTCTGGGTAAAGGGGGCCTTGAGAGGCAAGGAAGTCCTCCTCTTCCTGCCTCTGTTCTGCCTCAAGTGCCCTGTCCATTATTCCACGCAGCGTATGTTCCAACAGGTGGAAAAGAGGTACAGTGTCACTGATGCATGCACTGTTACTGCTCACCATCCTCGTGGCCTCCTCAAATGGTGCCAGGACAGTGCATGCATCCCTGATCATGCCCCACTGGCGTGGTGAAAAAAAACCGAGCTCCCCTGACCCTGTCCTGGTGCCGTAGTCGCACAGGTACTCATTGATGGCCCTCTGCTGCGTGTGCAGCCGCTGCAGCATGGCCAACGTTGAGTTCCACCTGGTGGGCATGTCACATATAAGGCGGTTCTTGGGCAGGTTCAACTCCTTTTGCAGCTCAGCCAGGCGAGCACTGGCATTATAAGATCTGCGGAAATGCACACAGACTTTCCTGGCCTGCCTCAGGACATCCTGTAAGCCCGGGTACCTGCCCAAGAACCGCTGCACCACCAGGTTAAGGACGTGAGCCACACAGGGCACATGGGTCAGTTGTCCCTGTCGGAGAGCGGAGAGGAGGTTGGTGCCATTGTCGCAAACTACCATTCCTGGCTTAAGCTGGCGTGGCGTCAACCACCTCTCGGCCTGCCCCTGCAGAGCAGACAGAACCTCTGCCCCAGTGTGGCTCCTGTCCCCCAAACACACCAGCGCAAGCACGGCATGGCATCTTTTTGCCTGCGTACTTGCGTAGCCCCTTGAACGCCTACGGAGCACCGCTGGTTCCGAGGACAAAGCACAGGAAGAGGCCACGGAGGAAGAAGAAGAGGAGGGGGTGGAGGACAGAGGTGTGTCACAACCAGTAGTAGCATTTTGGAGGCGTGGCGGTGGAACAACCTCCAACACTACTGCACCTTGTCCTGCATCCTTCCCAGCTGCCAAAAGAGTGACCCAATGGGCCGTGAAAGAAAGGTAACGTCCCTGTCCATGCCTGCTGGACCATGAGTCAGCGGTAATATGCACCTTACCGCTGACCGCCCTGTCCAGCGAGGCCAAGACATTGCCTTCCACATGCCGGTAGAGAGCCGGAATCGCCTTCCGTGAGAAAAAGTGGCGTTTGGGAACCTGCCACTGAGGAACCGCACATTGCACAAACTCACGGAAGGGGGCCGAGTCTACCAACTGAAAAGGCAGCAGTTGAAGCGCTAGCAATTTAGCCAAGCTAGCATTCAACCGCTGGGCATGTGGATGGCTGGGAGTGAACTTCTTTCGACGGTCCAGCAGCTGGGGCAGGGAAATTTGCCTGCTAGAATCGGACGTTGGTGTACTGCTAGCAGAGTGCCCGCAAGTACTTGGCTGTGACACACCTAATTCTACACCTTCATTCCTCTCAGAGCAGGTTTCAGAGAGGACTGAAGGTATAGTGGGGTTGGAGATCCCAGCTGATGCGGTGCAAGAAGAGGTCAGCTTTGTTCTTTGGTGTGGGTCTTTAAGGTAGGCTTGCCAACGAGCTGCATGGCAGGTCAACATATGTCTGGTCAAGCATGTGGTGCCCAAGCAGGTGATGTTTTGGCCACGCGATATACGCTTGAGACATATGTTGCAAACAGCAGCTGTGCGATCTGATGCACTCGATTCAAAAAAGGCCCACACCAAAGAACTTTTTGAATAACGGGCAGAGGCAGCGCCCTGCACAGGCGGAGCTCTGCGGTGTGATTCCGTCGGTGTGCTGCCCTTACGCTGGCCCCCCGAGGGCATCGTGCCTCATTGGAGATGTGCCTCCTCCTCATCCTCCTCCTCCTCCTCCTCCTCTCTCCTATTAGGCACCCACGGGGAGTCAGTGACCTCATCATCCCCTCCCTCCTCATCACTGGAGCCAATCTGGCAGTATGCTGCAGCTGCTGGAACATGACTGCCAGATTGGTGTCCTTCTTGAGCATCCCCTCTCTCTGCTCTCACGCTACTGCCTTCCTCTAGCTGGGTATCATCATCAGACCCTTCGAAGCGCTGGGCATCCTCCTGGAGCATGTACCCAACACTGTGCTCAAACAGTTCGGGGGACTCCTCAGGAGGACATGGTTGGTCTAGGGAAGGAGTGACTGATGATGACATTGATACCAGGGAAGAGGACGCTTTGGCAGCTGCTTTGCCAGTACCCTGAGCCTGGGTGAGAGAGGATGAGGAGGATGAGGAGGGCTTGGTCATCCACTCTACCAAGTCTTCGGCATGATGCGGCTCAACACGTCCAGCTGCCGAAAAGAAGGACAAGCGTGTCCCATGGCCACGTGCTGATGGCGATGCACCGCGTCCACGACCAGCACTGTTGTCTCTAGACACAGAGCCTGCTTGCCCTCTTTTTTTGGCTCCTGACTGTCTGCCTCTCCTTGTTTGCCTTCCAGACATTCTAATGGCCTGCAGGGAAATGGGAAAAGCAGCAATACAGGCTAAGTTAAGGTGTAATATGGTCAGGAGGCACACTCCGCCCGCTGTAAGTGCCGCAAAATCCTGTTTGTGTAACACACCAGGAAAAAGCAGCAAAACAGGCTAAGTTAACCACTTAACGACCGCTCACTGTATATATACGTCGGCACAATGGCACCGACAGGCACAATCACGTAGAGTGTACGTGATTGCCTTTGTACAGTTGGGGGGTCCGATCGGACCCCCCTTCTGTACAGTGAGCGGTCGGAATTCGTCTGGGAGCGTTCCGAGATGGGGGGGGCGGCCGTTCGATTCCGACCACCCCCCCGCGATCGCTCCCGGCGAATAGAAATGCCCCCTCTGTCTGTGTACTGTTTACACAGATAGAGAAAGCAGGAGGAAGTGATGTCATCTCCTGTGCGGCGCTCACATATACCGAGCGTCGTACAAGAGAAGACACACAGGTCAGTGCACTAACACTACACTAACACCAGCACACATAGGCACATAAATTGCCCCCCCAGGCCCCCCCAGATCACCCCCCAGCCCCCCCAGATCACCCCCCAGCCCCCAGTCACAGTGTCACTGATTGCAGTGACCATTTATTTACTGATCACTGCAATCAGTGACATTTGTGACTGTAAAAGTGTCACTACATTTAGTTTTAGGTCCAGTGTAGCCCCCTAACCCCCCCTAATAAAGATTTAACCCCTTGATCACCCCCCAGATAACCCTTTCACCCCCTAGCACCGCCGTCGCTTGGCGATCATTTCTCTGATCGCTGTCTTGGCGTCGGTGATGCAGATCGGTACCCAGTAATTTTTTTAGGTTCGCCGCAGGTTTTTATAGCGTCGGGTACCCCCATAAATTATCTAATAAAGGTTTAACCCCCTTGATCGCCCCCCAGGTAACCCTTTCACCCCCTATCACCACTGTCACTAAGCGATCGTTTTTCTGATCGATGTCTTAGCGTCGGTGATGCTGATCGGTAGCCAGTATTTTTTTTTAGGTTCGCCGCAGGTTTTTATAGCGTCGGGTACCCCCATAAATTATCTAATAAAGGTTTAACCCCCTTGATCGCCCCCCAGGTAACCCTTTCACCCCCTATCACCACTGTCACTAAGCAATTGTTTTTCTGATCGCTGTCTTGGCGTCGGTGATGCAGATCGGTACCCAGTAATTTTTTTAGGTTCGCCGCAGGTTTTTATAGCGTCGGGTACCCCCCATAAATTATCTAATAAAGGTTTAACCCCCTTGATCGCCCCCCAGGTAACCCTTTCACCCCCTATCACCACTGTCGCTAAGCGATCATTTTTCTGATCGATGTCTTAGCGTCGGTGATGCAGATCGGTAGCCAGTAATTTTTTTTAGGTTCGCCGCAGGTTTTTATAGCGTCAGGTACCCCCATATATTATCTAATAAAGGTTTTAACCCCCTAATTGCCCCTAGTTAACCCTTTCACCAGTAATCATCATATAAGTGTTACGGGTGACGCTGGTTAGTTAGTTTGCTTTTTATAGTGTCAGGGCACCCGCTGTATATAACCCAATAAAGGTTTAACCCCCTGATCGCCCGGCGGGTGATATCAATTAGGTTTTAGCGTCAGAGAGGGTCTGCGTCACACCCCAGGCAGCGTCAGGTTAGTGCCAGTAACGCTAACACCCACGCGTGAAGCATACACCTCCCTTAGTGGTATAGTATCTGAACAGATCAATATCTGATCTGATCAGATCTATACTAGCGTCCCCAGCAGTTTAGGGTTCCCAAAAACGCAGTGTTAGCGGGATCAGCCCAGATACCTGCTAGCACCTGCGTTTTGCCCCTCCGTCCAGCCCAGGCCACCCAAGTGCAGTATCGATCGATCACTGTCACTTACAAAACACAACACACATAACTGCAGCGTTCGCAGAGACAGGCCTGATCCCTGTGACTCCAGTGCTGTAGGAGGTGATTTCACCACCACAGTTAAAAAAAAAAAGAAGCAAATATGCCGAAGCATTGGGGCAGCAGGGGCGGAGGAGCGATTTTGCTCCTAATGCCGCGTACATACGGTCGAAATTCCGACGGAGGCTTGCCCGTGGAAAAGTCCGACCATGTGTGTGCGGCATAACTTTTTTGCGGGAGGATGCCCCCATGCTTCGGCATATATAAATGGTGCATGTATGCCCATCATTAGAAGTGGGTGGATGAAGGGCGGTATTCTAATGGTGGGCATACCCACCGATCAATCTCTTTTTTCGTTCAGCCACCTGGCTGCATGAAAAAAAAAGATTACAATACATGTCCAACAAGGACCAGCAACGTACTGGTATGTTGCTGGACTTTGAATGGTTATACCAGATTGATGCCTGCGGGTTTAGGTATCATCTTGGTATCATTCTTTTCAGCCAGCGGCCGGCTTTAATGTAAAAGCAACCCTAGTGGCTAATTAGCCTCTGGACTGCTTTTACAAGCAGTGGGAGGGAATGTCCCCCCCCCCGGATATAAAAAGCGCCATTGGGAAATTGGGAAAGCATTTTATCACACCGATCTTGGTGTGGTCAGATGCTTTGAGGGCAGAGGAAAGATCTAGGGTCTAGACCCCAGTTTTTTCAAAAAAAGAGTACCTGTCACTACCTATTACTATCATAGGGGATATTTACATTCCCTGAGATAACAATAAAAATGATAAAAAAAAAAAAAACATGGAAGGAACAATTTAAAAATAAAATAAAAAAGCAAAATTAATAATTAAAAAAAAAAAAAAAAAAAAGCACCCCTGTCCTGCCCTGCTCTTGCACCAATGGCGAACGCAAGCGTCGGTCTGGCGTCATATGTAAACAGCAATTGCACCATGCATGTGAGGTATCACCGCGAAGGTCAGATCGAGGGCAGTAATTTTAGCAGTAGACCTCCTCTGTAAATCTAACGGGTAACCTGTAAAGGCTTTTAAAGGCTTTTAAAAATGTATGTAGTTTGTCGCCAATGCGCGTTTGTGCGAAATTTTAAAGCATGTCGTGTTTGGTATCTATGTACTTGGCCTAAGATCATCTTTTTTATTTCATCAAACATTTGGGCAATATAGTGTGTTTTAGTGCATTAAAATAAAAAAAAGTGTATTTTTTCCCCAAAAAATGCGTTTGAAAAATCGCTGCGCAAATACTGTGTAGAAAAAAAAAATGCAACACCCACCATTTTATTCTGTAGGGCCTTTGCTTTAAAAATATATATAATGTTTGGGGGTTCAACATAATTTTCCTGCAAAAAAAAATATGTTTTCATGTAAACAAAAAGTGTCAGAAAGGGCTTTGTCTTCAAGTGGTTAGAAGAGTGGATGTAAGCTTCCTAATGTTGTGTATAAAATGCCAGAACAGTTCAAAACCCCCCCAAATGACCCCATTTTGGAAAGTAGACACCCCAAGCTATATACTGTGAGGCATGTCGAGTCCATGGAATATTTTATATGTTGACACAAGTTGCGGAAAAAAGACAATTTTTTTTTTTTTTTTGCACAAAGTTGTCACTAAATGATATATTGCTCAAACATGCCATGGGCCTATGTGGAATTACACCCCAAAATACATTCTGTTGCTTCTCCTGAGTACGGGGATACCACATGTGTGAGACTTTTTGGGAGCCTAGCCGCGTACGGGACCCCAAAAACCAATCACCGCCTTCAGGCTATCTAAGGGTGTAAATTTTTGATTTCACTTCTCACTGCCTATCACAGTTTCGGAGGCCATGGAATGCCCAGATGGCACAAACCCCCCCCCAAATGACCCCATTTTGGAAAGTAGACACCCCAAGCTATTTGCTGAGAGGTATTGTGAGTATTTTGCAGATCTCGCTTTTTGTCACAAAGTTTTGAAAATTGAAAAAAAAAAAAGAAAAAAAAAATTCTTTCTTCATTTTCAAAAACAAATGAGAGCTGTAAAATACTCACCATGCCTCTCAGCAAACAGCTTGGGGTGTCTACTTTCCAAAATGGGGTCATTTGGGGGGGTTTTGTGCTATTTTGGCATTTTATGGCCTTCGAAACTGTGATAGGTAGTGAGGAGTGAAATCAAAAATTTGTGCCTAGAAATCCTGAAGGCGGTGATTGGTTTTCGGGGTCCCGTACGCGGCTAGGCTCCTAAAAAGTCCCACACGTGGTATCCCCGTACTCAGGAGAAGCCGCAAAATGTATTTTGGGGTGCAATTCCACATATAACCATGGCATGTGTGAGCAATATATCATTTAGTGACAACTTTTTGTAATTTTTTTTTTTTTTTGTCATTATTCAATCACTTGGGACAAAAAAAAAAAATTATTATGGGCTCAACAGGCCTCTCAGCAATTTCCTTGGGGTGTCTACTTTCTAAAATGGGGTCATTTGGGGGGGTTTTGTGCTATTTTGGCATTTTATGGCCTTCAAAACTGTGATAGGTAGTGAGGAGTGAAATCAAAAATTTGCGCCCTTACAAATCCTGAAGGCGGTGCTTGGTTTCCGGGGTCCCGTACGTGGCTAGGCTCCTAAAAAGTCCCACACATGTGGTATTCCCGTACTCAGGAGAAGCAGCAGAATGTATTTTGGGGTGCAATTCCACATATAACCATGGCATGTGTGAGCAATATATCATTTAGTGACAACTTTTTGTAATTTTTTTTTTTTTGTCATTATTCAATCACTTGGGACAAAAAAAAAAATATTCAATGGGCTCAACATGCCTCTCAGCAATTTCCTTGGGGTGTCTACTTTCCAAAATGGGGTCATTTGGGGGGGTTTTGTACTGCCCTGCCATTTTAGCACCTCAAGAAATGAGATAGGCAGTCATAAATTTAAAGCTGTGTAAATTCCAGAAAATGTACCCTAGTTTGTAAACGCTATAACTTTTGCGCAAACCGATAAATATACACTTATTGACGTTTTTTTTACTAAAGACATGTGGCTGAATAAATTTTGGCCTAAATGTATGACTAAAATTGAGTTTATTCGATTTTTCTTATAACAAAAAGTAGAAAATATCATTTTTTTTCAAAATTTTCGGTCTTTTTCCGTTTATATCGCAAAAAATAAAAATCGCAGAGGCAATCAAATACCATTAAAAGAAAGCTCTATTTGTGGGAAGAAAAGGACGCAAATTTTGTTTGGGTACAACATTGCATGTCCGCACAATTTACAGTTAAAGCAGCGCAGTGCAAAATTCTGAATTCACCTCTGGTCCTCTAGCTACCAAATGGTCCGGGGCTTATGTGGTTAAGGTGTAATATGGTCAGGAGGCACACTCCACCCGCTGTAAGTGCCGCAAAATCCTGTTTGTGTAACACACCAGGAAAAAGCAGCAATACAGGCTAAGTTAAGGTGTAATATGGTCAGGAGGCACACTCCGCCCACTGTAAGTGCCGCAAAATCCTGTTTGTGTAACACACCAGGAAAAAGCAGCAATACAGGCTAAGTTCAGGTGTATAATGTGCAGGAGGCTTAGCAACAATGACACTGACACTGTCCCCTGCCTATCCTTCTCTCTCCCTGCACACAAGGTTTATCAAAGTATATGACACTGACACTCTCCCTGCCTATCCTTCTCTCTCCCTGCACACAAGGTTTAGCAAAGAATATGACACTGTCCCCTGCCTATCCTTCTCTCTCCCTGTACACAAGGTTTATCAAAGTATATGACACTGACACTCTCCCTGCCTATCCTTCTCTCTCCCTGCACACAAGGTTTAGCAAAGAATATGACACTGACACTGTCCCCTGCCTATCCTTTTCTCTCCCTGTACACAAGGTTTATCAAAGTATATGACACTGACACTCTCCCTGCCTATCCTTCTCTCTCCCTACACACAAGGTTTACTAAAGAATATGACACTGACACTCTCCCTGCCTATCCTTCTCTGTCCCTACACACAAGGTTTAGCAAAGAATAGATTTGACAAGATTTGACACTGTCCCTGCCTATCCTTCACTTTCACTGCTCCGGAACACACTACACAAGGCCGCCGCGCTGGCGGCCTTTTATAGTGTGGGGCGTGTACTAAACCCCCTCAGCTATAATTGGCCACAGGCATCCTGCCTGTGGCCAATCATTGCTCTCCTCGCTGCCGGCGCTGTGATTGGCCAAGCATGCAGGGTCACAGTGCATGCTTGGCCAATCACAGCGCCGGGATTACACTGCGATGGCGCAGTGTATTGTGGGCCATTCGCGTCACTCGAATTTGGCGCGAACGGCCCAAATCGTTCGTTGTTCGCCGAACGCGCGAACAGCCGATGTTCGAGTCGAACCTATGTTCGTCTCGAACACCGAGCTCATCCCTATTCAGGAACCTCCATTTGAAAATATCAGAGATATTCCTCTTTTAACCTTGTCTCAGAAGGTGGCTTTCTTAGTGGCCATCACTTCTGTTAGACGGTTGTCTCAGTTGGCGGCTCTGTCATGCAAGTCGCCTTACCTGGTCCTCCATGAGGATAAGGCGGTGTTGCGCCCGCGACCATCTTTTCTTCCAAAGGTGGTGTCGGCTTTTCACCTTAATGAGGACATTGTCCTTCCGTCCTTGTGCCCTCATCCATCGCATCCTAGAGAGGTTGCGCTTCACAATTTGGATGTGGTACGATGAGCCTTATGCCGCGTACACACGATCGTTTTTAATGTCATTTTAAAAAACAACGTTTTTCTCGACGTGATTTTTCTCGTTTCCTCTCAAGCCTGTCTTGCATACACACGTTCATTAAAAAAAACGCTTGAGCAAAGCGCAGTGACGTACAACACGTATGACGGCACTATAAAGGGGAAGTTCCGTTCGAATGGCGCCACCCTTCATGTTAGTAAAGTTTGTTGAGCGGCAATTCGCGCTTTTCAGCCTTGTGCTTTTCAGTCCGTTACAGCGTGACGAATGTGCTATCTACATTACGAACGCTAGTTTTACCAGAACGAGCGCTCCCGTCTCATACTTGATTCTGAGCATGCGCATTTTTTTCCCCTCATAAAAGCATACACACTACCGTTTTTCACGTCGTTAAAAAAAACGACGTGAAAAAATAGAGCAGGTTCTCATTTTTTTTAGCCCATTTTTCACGTCGTTAAAAATGCTCTGGAGCCTACACACGATCGTTTTTAATGCCCAATTTAAAAAAATAGGATTTTTGTACTCACCGTAAAATCAATTTCTCTGACGTCCATGGACTGACACAGCACCCACCCTTCCTTTTAAGGTTTGTACTGCTTTGTTACGAACTGAGGCTGCTGGCTGCTGGCTGCAGGTGGGAGGGTAATGTCTGGAGGGACCGCCCCCCTGGGCGGGGCTGTTCAGCTCTGGTTTGCTCTGGAATGTATGTTGCTAACATCTAACATTCTGCCTAGATCTTCTCCTGCGAGCAGGGACATATACCCACACGTTTACAGTATCCAGCTGTGTCAGTCCATGGACGTCAGAGAAACAGATTTTACGGTGAGTACAAAAATCCAATTTTTTCCTTGTGTCAATATGTCTTTTAATTGTGCCTCCCCCATGTGCCTTCCCATCCGTGTCCCATTACCTGGGATAAAGAAGCTTGTTTCTGTCAGCGGTATTACTGGGGAATTATATTCCCATTTTTCCTGTCTATATAATTTATCCCATACTTTGAATACGATTTTAGTTAAATCATGTGTGTCAAAACTATGGGGCTGATTTACTAATAACAGTGCGCTGCGCTGGTTCTAACCTTAATTGGTGCGCCGGATAACTCCTTCACTTGGCGCAGGAACCAGCGGCGCACAGCGGCGCACTGTTATAGTAAATACAAATGTCGGCGGCGCTCTATTGAAAATGAATGGTTCCCTATGGGAGCCCATTGATTTGAATAGAGGTCGCCCGGGAAGTCGGATGAAGCGGATCCGACTCGCGGGGCGACTCGTGTGCCGGCTGACACAGGGATAGCGCAACTTTGCGAGGCAACTTGGACACGACCTGAGCGTGAAGCAGCCGCTCAAGTCGTGTCCTAGAGGCGACTAGCTGGCCGAGAATGTCTCCAGCACGATGGCATCGCGCTGGTTCTCGGCAGCCTCGCTGTCCCGTGTTTGGTATGAATCATGAAGGGGAACTCCACGCCGAATTTTAATGAAAAAACCGACATAGGTTCCCCTTCAGGAGCATACCAGGCCCTTAGGTCTGGTATGGATTTTAAGGGCAACCCCCTACGCCAAAAAAACGGCATGGGGGTTCCCCCAAGATCCATACCAGGCCCTTAGGTCTGGTATGGATTTAAAGGGGAACCCCCTAAGCCGAAAAAACGACATGGGGGTCCCCCCAAAATCCATACCAGACCCTTATCCGAGCACGCAACCTGGCAGGCCGCAGGGGAAGAGGGGGGGACGAGAGCGCCCCCCCTCCCGCCTGAACCGTACCAGGCCGCATGCCCTCAACATGGGGGGGTGGGTGCTTTGGGGCAGGGGGGCGACCTGCGGCCCCCCCACCCCAAAGCACCCTGCCCCCATGTTGATGGGGACAAGGGCCTCTTCCCGACAACCCTGGCTATTGGTTGTCGGGGTCTGCGGGCGGCGGGCTTTTCGGAATCCGGGAGCCCCCTTTAATAAGGGGGCCCCCAGATACCGGCCCCCCACCCTATGTGAATGAGTATGGGGTACATCGTACTCCTACCCATTCACCTGGTGGCAAAAAAAGTTAATAAAAAACACAACACAGGTTTTTAAATTAATTTATTAGGCAGCTCCAGGGGTCTTCCTGCCGGGCGCCCCGATATCTTCTTCCAGCTCTTTTGCTAGCGGGGTCCCGGGCTTCCTCGTCGTCTTCGGGGGTCTTCCTGCCGGGCGCCCGCTATCTTCTTCCAGCTCTTTTTGCTAGCGGGGTCCCGAGCTTCGTCGTCGCCTTCTTCCGACTTCGGGGGTCTCTTGTTCTGTTCTCCGGTGTCGTCTCCGCGCTCTCCGGTTCTTCTCCCGCTCTCCGGTGCCTTCTCCACGATCTCCGGTTCTTCTCCCGCTCTCCGGTGCCTTCTCCACGATCTCCGGTTCTTTCTGCCTTCTGCCGGGCGCCCCGCTATCTTCTTCCAGCTCTTTTGCTAGCGGGGGCCGGTCTTCATCGTCGCCTTCTTCCCTCTTCTCTTCGCCCGATGTTGCCTCGTCGCTGTCCGCCGCTACAATGCTCTGGCAGCGGAGCGCGCCCACTTATATTGGCATGGGCGTGGTCACCGGGTGATGCTACCGCTGACCCCGCCCCCGTATGATGTCACAGTCCCGAGGAATGATGGGACTGTGACGTGCTACGGGGGCGGGGTCAGCGGTGGCATCACCCGGTGACCACGCCCATGCCAATATAAGTGGGCCCGCTCCGCTGCCAGAGCATTGTAGCGGCGGACAGCGACGAGGCAACATCGGGTGAAGAGAAGAGGGAAGACCGTCCCCCGCTAGCAAAACAGCTGGAAGAAGATAGCGGGGCGCCCGGCAGAAGGCAGAAAGAACCGGAGATCGTGGAGAAGGCACCGGAGAGTGGGAGAAGAACCGGAGATCGTGGAGAAGGCACCGGAGAGCGGGAGAAGAACCGGAGAGCGCAGAGACGACACCGGAAAACAGAACAAGAGACCCCCGAAATCGGAAGAAGGCAACGACGAAGCCCGGGGACCCCGCTAGCAAAAGAGCTGGAAGAAGATAGCGGGGCGCCTGGCAGAAAGACCCCCGAAGACGACGAGGAAGCCCGGGACCCCGCTAGCAAAAGAGCTGGAAGAAGATAGCGGGCGCCCGGCAGGAAGACCCCCGAAGACGACGAGGAAGCCCGGGACCCCGCTAATAAAAGAGCTGGAAGAAGATAGCGGGGCGCCCGGCAGGAAGACCCCCGTTGCTACCTAATTAATTTAAAAACCTGTGTTGTGTTTTTTATTAACTTTTTTTGCCACCAGGTGAATGGGTAGGGGTACGATGTACCCCATACTCATTCACATAGGGTGGGGGGCCGGGATCTGGGGGCCCCCTTATTAAAGGGGGCTCCCGGATTCCGATAAGCCCCCCGCCCACAGACCCCGACAACCAACGGCCAGGGTTGTCGGGAAGAGGCCCTTGTCCCCATCAACATGGGTCATCCTCCCCATGTTGAGGGCATGTGGCCTGGTACGGTTCAGGAGGGAGGGGGGGCCGCTCTCTCGTTCCCACCTCTTCCCCTGCGGCCTGCCAGGTTACGTGCTCGGATAAAGGGGGGTCTGGTGTGGATTTTTAGGGGACCCCACGCTATTTTTTTTAAATTTGGCGGGGTTCCCCTTAAAATCCATACCAGACCTGAAGGGCCTGGTATGGATTTATAGGGGGACCCCCACGCTATTTTTTTTTAAGTTTGGCGGGGGTTCTCCTTATGGATTTTGGGGGGACCCCCACGCCATTTTTTTTTCATTTTGGTGGGGGGGGGGTCCCCTTTGAATCCATACTAGACCCAAGGGCCTGGCATGGACCTGGGGGGGGGACCCCACGCTGTTTATTTATTTTTTTAGAGCCGGCAATGTTTATTTTTTTTACATTTCCTTTAACAACCAGCTATAAGCAGGTTAAAAAAAAAATTGCCGCAAATTCGCGGTACTTGCGTTTTGGATGCGGGTCCATTGAATTCTCTTACATCCAAAACACTGTTTTTGGCCTGGCAAAAAAAATCTGCAGTTGCGTTTAAACTTGTTTTTCACAAAGCCTAAAAATGCCTTCAGACGCCAAAGATTTCCAAGTTTCAGACGCGGTACCGGCATTTAGACGCATTTTAGTTTAGAAGCGTTTTTAAAGGTGACCTATTTTTTTACATTGATAAACTCAAAAATTAGGGCAAATGAGGAAAAACCATAAAAAATATATATATACCGGTATATCAAAAAAATAATGCAATTGCTTCCATTGCATTGTGGACAATCCACAACTTGGGGAAGGTGACTTGGCAAGTGGACAATCCACAACTTGTGGGAGGTGACGTGGCAAGTGGACAATCCACAACTTGGGGCAGCTGACATGGCAAGTGGACAATCCACAACTTGGGGCAAGTGACGTGGCAAGTGACACGCTAAATACAACTACACTGCTGCTCTCTCAGCTGCTGATACTCACTCTGGTCTCAAAAAATAGCTGAAATCGTTAATAATACTGTTTTTGGAGCTTAGGGCGGCTCCTTATCATGTTTCCTAACTAAACGCGTATAGACGCAAATCTGGTAAAACGCGGCATGCAAACGCCACAAAGCGCGCCTTTCTAAACGCCGCTTTCAAACTTAGTTCTGAACACTTTGCACCAGCGTCCCGTTTACATGGGGCCTAAAAACACCTATGCCATTTACAGCTCAAAAACGCCATAGTGGCCATGAGGCTATAGGCTAACATGGAGAGACGTTTTTAAGCTGCAAAAAACGCTCAAACAAGCGGCTTGAAAAACGTCCGTGTGCATGTAGCCTTATATTAACCACTTGCGCACTGGCCACTTAAACCCCCTTCCTGCCCAGACCAATTTTCACTTTTCAGCGCTGATGCACTTTGAATGACAATTGTGCGCTCATACAACACTGTAACCCAAGAAAAATGTATTATTTTTTGGCACACAAATAGAGCTTTCTTTTGGTGCTATTTGATCACCTCTGCGTGTTTTTTTTCTATAAATACAAAAGACCGAGTTAAAAAATAAAAAAATAGATATTTTAACCACTTCAGCACTGGTCCTATTCTGGCACTTCCCTCCTTCATGTAAAAATCATACATTTATGGCTATAAAATTACTTCAAAACCCCAAACATTATATATGTTTTTTTAGCAGACACCCTAGGGAATAAGATGGCGGTCATTGCAAATTTTTATCTCGCTCGGTATTTGCGCAATAAATTTTCAAACGCCTTTTTTTTTGGAAATAAATGGTTTCATGAATGTAAAAAAATTACAAAACATTAAAGTTAGCCCAATTTTTTGGGATAATGTGAAAGATGTTGTTATGCTGAGTAAATAGATACCTAACATGTCATGCTTTAAAATTGTGCACACTCATGGAATAACACCAAACTTCAGTACTTAAAAATCTCCCTAGGCGATGCTTTAATTTTTTTTACACGTTACCATTTTGCCATTACAGAGGAGGTCTAGTGCTAGAATTGTTGCACTCGTTCTAACACACGCAGCAATACCTCACATGTGTTGTTTGAACGGCGTTTACATATGTGGGCGGGACTTACGTGTGTGTTCGCTTATAAGCGCGAGCTACCGGGGACATGGGTGTTTTTTCTTTTTTTGGATTATTTTTATTTTTGCTTTTTCCTTTTTTGTGTTTCTTACTCTTTTTTTACCTTTTTTGTTTTTTGGATCACTTTTTTTCCTATTACAAGGAATGTAAACATCCCTTGTAATAGGAATCTATTGTGACAGGTCCTCTTTATGGAGAGATGCAGGGTCAATAAGACCCCACATCTCTCCTCCAGGCTGGAAAGCATGAGATCGGTCAAAAAAATTCACCAATCTCATGCTGACAGCCGAGATCATGGCTTGGATTACATACGGGAACCCGGCGTGATGTCATAACGTCGCGCCCTGGCCTCCGACGGTCATAGAGATGACTGGTGACCATCTGGTCCCCATTCATCGCTATGCTTCCCATCCGGCGCCGGCCAAATCGTTCTCTGAGCCCAAGATGGCACGGGAGAGCCCGGAGAAGCACCGGATGGCGGCGGGAGGGGACGTCCCCTCCCGCCGCCTATAAGAACGATCAAGCGGTGGAACTGCCGCTATGATCGTTTTTATCATGCACAGAATCGCCGGCTGAAAAGAATGATATCAGAATGATGCCTGCAACTGCAGGCATCATTCAGATGTCACCGCACAAAGCCAAGGACGTCATTTGACGGTGGGCGGTAGGAAAGTGGTTAATATTTCGAAAATTTAGACAAAAGGTAATTTTACTCCTTCATTGATGTACACTGATGAGACTGCACTGATGGGCTGCACTGATGGGCACCGATAAGTTGGCAAGGGTGGACACTGAGAGGTGGCATTGCTAGTTGGCACTGGTGGGCATTGAGAAGTGGCACTGCTAGGTGGCAATGATGGGCACCGATAGGCAGCACTGCTAGGTGGCACTGATTGGCAGCAGTGGTGGGCATTGATAGGTGGCACTGGCAGGGGCTACTGATTGTCACAGATGACGCAGAATTGCCTCTTCGGGCCCGATGTCCCTTGCACATAAGCCGGTGATTGCCTTTTTTTATGCTCACGCTGTCAGCACAAGGAGAAAACAAAAACCATTACCCAGCTTTTGTTTACATCACGTGATCAGCTGTCATTGGCTGACAGCTGATCACATGGTAAAGGGCAGGGATCGGCCCCTTACTTGGATCTGTCATCAGCCG
This sequence comes from Rana muscosa, assembly GCA_029206835.1. Lineage (NCBI taxonomy): Eukaryota > Metazoa > Chordata > Amphibia > Anura > Ranidae > Rana > Rana muscosa. The sequence continues at coordinate 347,846,890 of CM055117.1, read as the reverse complement.
AGTCTCAGTGACTCGGTGACCACAGCGCGCGCGCGCGAAGGGGACGACGTTTATTGACGGACTCCCGGCAATTGAGGACCGTGCTGTGGACGTCGATCAGCTATAGCGCTGATCTCAAGTGATTAAACAGGGTCTAAATGGGCAGTTGACATGCATCACAATTCAACTTAGGAATGTGTCTTTGCAAAGTTAAACTAAATGAAATCCTTTCTTATTTTTGCTTGGGGATAGAGTGCAGAGGGATTACAAGTCTAGACAGTTTTTGGGGATGTCTGCACCCCTGATAGGGTGAAGACAACTCCCAAATTTGGCCACTTTATCCTTCCAAATAATTCACTTCCTGTCACATAGCCACACAGGAAGTGAGGGGAAATCCCTACCAATGTCTTTCCTTGGGGACACACAGGTCAATCTAAATACTTTCCCCATTATGTACATTGCACTCCAGCATTTTGCAGGTTACACCCCAAATTATTAGTTTTTTTGGACTTTGGGGTTTATTTAATAAAGGCAAATCTACTTTGCACTACAAGTGCACTTGCTGGATATCCGAAAGGGAAATGCAAGCAAACCAAAAAAAACACCATCTTTGCTTTTACATGATTGGATGTTACAATCACCAGTGATCCCTCAGATTTTCAGCAGCTACACTTTTACTGCAGAGTGGATTTGTCTTTACTAAACCCCAAACTACCCAATGATTTGGGGTGTACACAACAAAGTCCTAGAGTGCAATTTGCTTAATGGGGACACTAGTTAGATTGATCTCTGTGTCCAGAAGAAAAGACATTGGTAGGGTTTTACCTTCACTTCCTGTTTAGCTGTGTGACAGGAAGTGAAGCCAATTTTACTACAAGGGGACACAAAGCCCAACCTTTAAAAAAAAAAAAAAAAAACACAAGCAGGGGTTCTAACACTTACTTTGTTTCCCTCAAAACGCCCACAATTAGAATTGTATTGCCTTGAGCTATTTTTAAGTGCAGTGCTCTAAATCAGTGCTTCTCAAGTACCCCCAACAGGCCATGTTTACAGGTTTTCCTTCATCTTGCACATGTGCTTTAAATCACAGTCAATGGTTTGGTATTTTGGACAGAAATTCTCCATGAGATAAATTCACAAAACATGTCCTGTTGGGGGTACTTGAGGACTGAGGCTGAGAACCACTGCAGTAAAAAAGGAAAATTGAATACTTACCGCTCTGTATTTTTCATTTCCTGGTGATTTTCCATGGCAGCACACAATACATGCATATGCTAGCATGAAGGCACCAGGGAAGACAAATCACACCTGTTTTGACATGCCAATCAGCTGTCACATTTGTTGCAAAGAAAACGCAAAACAAACCTCAAAACTTTGCATCAAATTTTATTGGTCAATGTGACAGGAGGGTCACTTTGGACACAGGGTGAGCCAGGAAATAATGGACATTAAGAAATATATCTTGGGCTACCTAAAATGGGTCTGTAATATTTATCCACCATATCCCCAAGGATATCTGTAAAGGACTATTTACTGTTTCTGAACTCAACAGGTTAATTGAGAGATACTGAGGTGTTCAGCCTCAATCACCTGTCTAGTGTAATGTTAATGAATTCCAGCTTCTAGAAGACCTGTTCATTGTTTGTGGTGATGTGGATTGGGGAAATTAAGTCTGTCCTTGTGTGTATTGTAAAGTATCAGACAGTCTGGTGAATACAAAGGTCATGCATAGTCATTCAAACATAAAGGGGATTATTAGAACCTGTTGTCTCCTAGCAGATGTCGAAATAATGTGTGGAGTCTTGTAATGTGTGGGTGGAGCTGGGCCATTGTTCATGTTAAACTACTGTGTATTAGATGTATATAAAAGTTACAATGTTTCTCAATAAAAGTCATTCGATCTTGGGAAGATACAGAGCGCGTGTCTCGTTCTTCCAGAAGGATTAATTCCTATGGGAAAGGGTCGCCTGGCTGTGGAAGATTGGTTCTTGAATGGGTGTCCAGGAGAGGGAACATTTTATACGGCGTTAACCCCCTTCGTATTTGGGGTGCCGTTACATTGGTTGGCAGCAGCGGGATTTTCCCTCCAGTTCCTGGGACACTCCAAACCACCACAGTGAATGACCAGCTATGCAGCCTGCAGGAAAGTCACGCTGAAAGACCTACTTGAGAGCCGAGATGGACCAGAAGAAGGGTGATGCAGGACCCCGGTCAGTTGAAGATTTGTTTCAGCAACGAGTTCAACAGCGCTTGGCATTATATGGTGCTAACCCATCAGAGACCGCCATACAGGAAGCCATTAGAGGCATCCAGCTGCAGGATGCGCGACAAAAGAGAGAACTAGAGCGACAAGAGAGAGAACGAGAGCGACAAAAGAGAGAACTAGAGCGGCAACATGAGCGGAGAATGGCGGATATACAGCAATCAGAGACAACGCCTAAAGAACCAGCCGCCATGGAAGAGGAATTCGGAAGGAGGTTGCGAGAGATGCAAATACAGCATAGAGGACCAGTATCAGAGGAGGTCCTGCTGGGATGGTCGGATTCGATCCGCTGCGAACTCTGGAAGAAAGTGCTAGCTCTCGAGCAGCAACACCAGGGAAAGATTCTCCCCTCCATCTATGTAAGGTACTGGTCGCAGTATGAAGTACGAATGCCGTTATTGGGGGAACAACCAAAGCAGGAGTGGACAGCTGAGTTAAGCAGGCTGATCCGGGCAGAGATGCAGTTGGATGAGAGCTACAGAGCCCTCCGGTGGTATGTAGCCCAAGAGTGCCCATGGTCAGCGGATGACAGCCCCACAGAAGGCTTTGACTATGATGGCCTGGGATTGTTGTATTGGGGGCTGTCCAGTGACCCTGACTTTGGGAGTGATCGAGAGTGGCGTTTGGAGGAAATAATGGAGCACAGAGAGCGAAAACTGAATGTCTCTGAAGGGCACTGGGCAGAGGAAGATTTGGAATTTCTGGCCGTTCAGGAATGGGAGCTGGAGATCGCCTACAGACAGCTGCTAGAATTTGCTCAGCAGCAGGGTGGTGCTACCTTTGCCTGGGACTATCAGGAAAAACCAGTTGACAACTATGAAATCCTGGCTGAAGAATCAGCAGTGGAAAATCTGAAGATTGCCATCCCTAAAGCCGAAGTGAATGATACGGAGTTCCAGGGAGCTAGCCTGGCTGAAGAATCGGCAGTGGAAAATCTGAAGATTGCCACCCTTAAAGCCGAAGTGGATGATATGGAGTTCCAGGGAGCTAGCCTGGCTGAAGAATCGGCAGTGGAAAATCTAAAGATTGCCATCCCTAAAGCCGAAGTGGATGAGGTGGAGTTCCAGGGAGCTAGGGCAGTTGGCTCATCCCCCCAGCCACAGATTACAGAAGGTATGGATTTAATGGGCTGTTCAGAGGATGTTATGGATTATGCATCGCCCCCTCAAGTACTGGTAGCAGGACAGAGTACTGCAGACCCCTGCTCTACACCCGTGGCAGTTTTGGAGGCCCGAGGTGAGAAGGTGATGGTTCCTCTTTCCCAGGGGATTTCAGAGATGCAGGGAGGAGAAGCAGCCCTTTTCCCTCCCCAACAGTTAGCCAGAGCAGATGGTGTGAAGTCCCCAGCAGAAGTGCTGGCAACAGGGCAGAGTGATAGCAACCTCTGCCCAGCACCGGAAACAACTGTGGAGTTTCAGGGAGCCGGGGCAGTTGGCCCCTCTCTCCAGCAACAAGCTGAGGTGGTAAAGCTTTTACCCCCAGCTGAATCACTGGCAGCAGGGCAGAATGCTACTGGCCTCTGCACACAACTGCAACTTGAGCGGATATCGGTGGATGGGACTGCGGTCTCCACTCACAGCAACCCAGCACAAGAGCTGGCAACAGAGCAGAGTGCCGCGGGCCTCTGCTCTCAACTAACAGAAGAGGGAGTTCCGGTGGTACTGGATGGGACTTCGGTCCTCACTGACACAACCCCAGAAAATGGTGTGACACTGGGACAGGAGGATGTCAGCCTTGCTTTGCAAGCACTGGGGGATTTTCACCTGCCACAAGGGGATGGGACTTCAGCCTCCACTTGTATACCCCAGGGATGCCGGGCAGTCGACCCAGATCCCCAACAGCATGACGGACTGAGCCCAGTCACCCTGTCTTCTCTCCAGCAGCTGAAAGGACTCCAGGGAGAAGGGCCAGTCCAGGCCTCTCCCCAGCGGCGGGTATGTTCTCTGAGAGAGGCAGAGGTTGGCTGGGTAAGTAATGCTCTGTTTGGAACAATTTATTTGGGGTACTGTGTGGATACCGGCATTAGAGGAATGGACCTATGGACTAACTTCGGAGTCAACCCGTCTGGGGTCGCCTCCTCTGTTAGTCTCCTGCCGAAAGGGGAGATGTGTGACAGGAGGGTCACTTTGGACACAGGGTGAGCCAGGAAATAATGGACATTAAGAAATATATCTTGGGCTACCTAAAATGGGTCTGTAATATTTATCCACCATATCCCCAAGAATATCTGTAAAGGAATATTTACTGTTTCTGAACTCAACAGGTTAATTGAGAGATACTGAGGTGTTCAGCCTCAATCACCTGTCTAGTGTAATGTTAATGAATTCCAGCTTCTAGAAGACCTGTTCATTGTTTGTGGTGATGTGGATTGGGGAAATTAAGTCTGTCCTTGTGTGTATTGTAAAGTATCAGACAGTCTGGTGAATACAAAGGTCATGCATAGTCATTCAAACATAAAGGGGATTATTAGAACCTGTTGTCTCCTAGCAGACGTCAAAATAATGTGTGGAGTCTTGTAATGTGTGGGTGGAGCTGGGCCATTGTTCATGTTAAACTACTGTGTATTAGATGTATATAAAAGTTACAATGTTTCTCAATAAAAGTCATTCGATCTTGGGAAGATACAGAGCGTGTGTCTCGTTCTTCCAGAAGGATTAATTCCTATGGGAAAGGGTCGCCTGGCTGTGGAAGATTGGTTCTTGAATGGGTGTCCAGGAGAGGGAACATCTTATACGGCGTTAACCCCCTTCGTATTTGGGGTGCCGTTACAGTCAACAAAACAAAGAATAATAAAAAATAAGAAATAAAACATTAAAAAACAGGGTCAATTTGAAACAGTTACAGACTCACAACATCTTGATAAAGATTTGGCTAAATAGTGCAGCACAGACAATTAAATCAAAGTGAACAAACGACAAACATTAACAACATCAAAATTATTTCAGGGGAACATTTCCCCCACACAAAAAAATACAATCCACAAAATAAACCAAACACCTGTTTTGCAAAGACATAACAAATAAAATGCATGTGTTACAAACTCGATAAGGACACCAAAATTTACATTTTGACCCCCACACACACACACACACTTGCCTCTTTTCAGGGCAAGGGAGGGAATCTTAACTGTGAGCTTTATATAACCTATGTTTGTGAGCTAATGAGGCAAATGAAAACACATGCACAGTCCATGAAACACCCAAAATGTAAGTTCACCCAATGTAGAGACTGAACTTCAAAGTGGCTACACCTGTTAAGGATGTCCTTCAATTACTAACCCATAAAAACAATCTCTGAACATGCCCCGAAATATCCAGGTGCTGTTCACACACAAAAAGCACAAAAAAAATCTAACAGGCTGGGCATGCTCAGAAGAACTCAAATGCAGCTAGCAGAAAATACCCCCGTCCAAAATTAAGCACATCATCCAGCATGCTACAAAATTAGGGATGGGACAATCACCCCCCCCCCCCACTTACCAACAAATACCATTGCAGTCTATGGGAACTGACTTGTTAATTTTGCTAGTCCTCACATGGCTGGCTTTTCTTCTAGTTATTGGCCTTAAAATGGGGGCCCAGGTCCCACCCTAAGGGACATATATCAATGTCACCAATTTAGACAACACCAAAAACAAAACAAAGAGAAGTGCCTTTAAATATGCCAAATTGCTTAAGGGCCATTTCACACCACATGCAGTCCATTGCGTTTTTATGCATCAAAAATGCATGGAAAGTTGGTTATATGGTTCTAAATGGCACTGTTTGTTCCAGTGCGTTCCAGTTCCCCAAAAACAGTAGAACATGCTGTATTTTACCTGCACTGGACTGTACTGGAACGCAGCAAAACGCATCATAAACGCACAGGAACACACCTAAATGCACCAAAAACGCACTGGAACTCACTTGTCCTTCTCTTTGGTTAATAAAAAAGAGGGGTGAAAAAAAAGCACTGGACTGCATCAAAAACGTAACAAAAATGCACTGGAACGCATCAAAAACGTGCATGCAGAAAAGCACCTGGAACACATCCGGATTCCGTTTCTATAGTGTGAACTGGCCCTAGTTCACACCATAGAAACGCAGTCTGGATGCGTTCCAGGTGCTTTTCTGCATGCGCTTTTTTGACATGTTCCAGTGCATTTTTGTTACGTTTTTGATGCAGTCCAGTGCTTTTTTTTCACCCCTCTTTTTTATTAACCAAAGAGAAGGACAAGTGTGTTCCAGTGCGTTTTTGATGCAGTCCAGTGTTTTTTCCCCCTCTTTTCACTTAGGACAAGTGTGTTGCAGTGCGTCTTTGGTGCATTTAGGTGCGGTCCGGTGCATTCCAGTGCGTTTTTGGTACATTCCGTTGCGTTTTTGATGTGTTTTACTGCGGTCCAGTACAGTTCTGTACCGAAAAAATGCAGCATGACCAATTTTTTTTTTGCTTTATGAAACGCACTGGAACGGACTGCAGTGGTGTGACCTATGTCATTGGCATTAATGTGATCAACTTTCTTTGCGTTTTTCATGCATCAAAAAAACGCACTGCACTGCATCCGGTGTGAACTTGCCCTAAATATCATACCTGGGGGGTGTCTATAGTATGCCTGTAAAGTAGTGCATGTTTTCCATGTTTATAACAGTTCGAGAGCAAAATGACATTTCTAAAGTAAAATAATAGTCATTTAAAAGTCCTCGCGGCTGTAATGAATTGCTGGTTCCCGTCAATACAGATAAAAGTCATTGAAAGTCTTTGATAACACAAAAAAAAAAAAGCATGGGGGTCCCCCAAATTCAATTACCAATTTTTAGGATGGGGGCGTGAACCTTCCTCACGTCCCATTTAAAGTCCCAGGTTCGCCTCTCCCCCATTTGTTTCTGTTTCATTAGGGATGGAGGTGTGTTTGTGCTCTGGGACCCATCGTCTTCTTAGGGATGACCTTCAGTGGACCTCCCTAATTCAACATGTTAGACACAGAACGCAGTTTGCATTGACATGTTTTACATTTTACCCTTTCAAATTTGCCTCACTGCAACCAGTTTGTGTCCATCTGATCTGCAGCCTGAGAGCCGGCTTGTGTCTGTTTTTCCCGGGAGCTGCGACGCGCGCTGTGGCCCCTCCCCCTCTTTCCTCCCCTCTCCTCCTATTGGTCGGGGGGACTGGGTGGGTGTCCCCACCGTGCGTCGGCACCACGCCCCCCATGCTGTGCATGTGGCGCCGCAATGGGCGGTCGTCGCACGTGCGCTGGTGTATAACATTGTGGTCAAACGCATGAGAGGTCTCTCTGGCGGTGCCGGGATATCTCTTTTTTGTGTGTACCAACGTGGTGCTGGGGGGTAACGGTGCCTGCTCTGATGGGTCCGCACTCCATCCCTCTACGTCCAACACCTCCTACCATCAAGCCAGCACAGTGGCTGTACATCCAGACTTCTGTTCTACCTTCATCTGGCCGTCCATTCCAAGTTGATAAACCAAGGTAACCTCTCAGTATCCCTCTCCATCCGGGTTACTGACCTATACTTGATTACTCCCCTGACTTATAATGTCACAGAGACTTATACACCACTGCCAAATTTTGTATACCAACTAAGGTGACCCCTTAGTACCCATCTCCATCTGGGTCACTGACCTATATTTGTTTTACTCCCCTGACCTATTAACATCATAGAGACTCCTACACCATTTTTACTTTGTATACTTCAGAGGTCCCAGTTTTTCCCTTGGCAGCGGCCGTACTTCTAGACTCCTGTTTTTATTTTTACCTGGCTTTTCATCTTAATTTGACTCACCAAGGTAACCCCATAGTAGCCATCTTCACCCGGGTTACTGACCTATATTTGATTACTTTTTTTGCTTGACCGACAATGTCTAGTGACTTATATATCGTTTTCAACTTTGTATACTTTAGAGGTTCCAGTTTTCCCTGGTGGAGGGCGTGCGTGTCCCGGATCTGCTGTCATTTCCTTCCCCCCTCAGTTCCCGGGCCAGGCCCAATTGAGCGGCCTCCGGTCTGCAGCCCTGTATGGTTCACCCTGGGTTGTTATGTGAGTACAATATTGGCCTGGCCAATCACTTCATACCTATTATACATAATATTTTTTTCTCTGTGTCCATAAGGGTATACTAATTAGACCACTTGGGTAATATATTTTTTTGTTCTTAGAACATAGATGCATCTGGCTCCTGATGAATGGATATGATTCCATGAAACGCGTCGAGCCCTCCTGGATGCATCCAATATATACTGACCGGTTTTAGATGGTTTTACCGCCTCCCTTTCCCCTTGTGCAATGGCGTACCCCGACATATGGACCAAGTGGGATGTACTTTGTCACTCTCTATATTTGTATCATGCCATGTTGTTATATATGCTACCTGTTGTATACCTTCATTTCACCTGTCATAATTTATATGCAAAATCGTTTTTTATGCCTTGTCGATCATTTGTCACAATAAACATACATATGTTTGGACTTATGTGAAGTTGATTGGTCTCATCACACACACCTCATTCAAAGTCCCGACCTTCCCCTTTCTTTTCAAATTCAATTACCAGGCCCTTCAGGTCTGGAATGGATATTAAGGGGAACTCTGCCACAAATTAAAAAAAAAAATGCGTGTGGTTCCCCCAAATATCCATACCAGGCCCTTCAGATCTGGTATGGATTTTAAGGGGAACTCCACCCCAAATGTAAAAAAAAAAATGGCGTGGAGTACCCCCAAAAATCCACACCAGACCCATATCCGAGCACGCAACCTGGCAGGCCGCAGGAAAAGAGGGGGGGGACGAGAGAGCGCCCCCCCCTCCCTCCTGAACCATACCAGGCCACATGCCCTCAACATGGGGAGGATGTCCCCATGTTGATGGGGACAAGGGCCTCATCCCCACAACCCTTGCCCGGTGGTTGTGGGGGTCTGCGGGCAGGGGGCTTATCGGAATCTGGAAGACCCCTTTAACAAAGGGGACCCCCAGAACGCGGCCCCCCCTGTGTGAAATGGTAATGGGGTACAAATGTACCCCTACCATTTCACAAAGAAAGTGACAAAAATGTAAAAAATGACAAGAGCCGGTTTTTGACAATTCCTTTATTAATGTCTTTTCCTTTCTTCCATCTTCTTCTTCCATCTTCTTCTTCCATCCTCTTCTTTTCTCCATTCGGGTTTCTTCCTCCATCTTGTTCTTCATCTTCATCTTTATCTTCATCTTCATCTTCCTTCTTCCTTCGGTCTTCTCGTCCGCATCTTGCTCCGGCGTCTTCCCTTCTTCTTTCTTCGGCCGCTCCATTTGAATTGGAGGTTCCCGCTGTGCGACGCTTCAGTTCTTCAGTTCTCCTCTGGGTCCGCTGCCACCCGGTGACCCCACCCCCCTCTGACGCACATGGATTTCACGGGGACTTTCCCTGTGGTGTCAGAGGGGGGCGGAGCCACCGGGTGGCAGCGGACCAAGAGGAGAACTGAAGCGTCGCACAGCGGGAACCTCCAATTCAAACGGAGCGGCCGAAGAAGAAAGAAGCCGGAGCAAGATGCGGACGAGAAGACTGAAGGAAGAAGGAAGATGAAGATAAAGATGAAGAGGAAGATGGAGGAAGAAACCCGAATGGAGAAAAGAAGAAGATGGAAGAAGAAGATGGAAGAAGAAGATGGAAGAAGATGGAAGAAGATGGAAGAAAAGAGAAGACATTAATAAAGGAATTGTCTAAAACCGACTCTTGTCATTTTTTACATTTTGACACTTTCTTCGTGAAATGGTAGGGGTACAATGTACCCCTTACCAATTCACATAGGGAGGGGGCGGGATCTGGGGGTCCCCTTTGTTAAAGGGGTCTTCCAGATTCCGATAAGCCCCCCGCCCGCAGACCCCCACAACCACCGGGCAAGGGTTGTGGGGATGAGGCCCTTGTCCCCATCAACATGGGGACATCCTCCCCATGTTGAGGGCATGTGGCCTGGTACGGTTCAGGAGGGGGCGGCGCTCTCTCGTCCCCCCCTCTTCCCCTGCGGCCGGCCAGGTTACGTGCTCGGATAAAGGTCTGGTGTGGATTTTTGGGGGGACTCCACGCCATTTTTTTTTAAATTTGGGGTGGAGTTCCCCTTAAAATCCACACCAGATCTGAAGGGCCTGGTACGGATACTTGGGGGAACCCAACGCATTTTTTTTTTAAATTTGCGGCGGAGTTCCCCTTAATATCCATTCCAGACCTGAAGGGCCTGGTAATGGAATTTGGGGGAACCCCCACGCTTTTTTTTTGTTTTATCAATGACTTTCAATGACTTGTCTCTATATTGTCGGGAGCCGACAATTCATTATAGCCGCGGGTGCTTTAAAAATGCCTTTTTTTTTCCTTTAGAAATGTCATTTTGCTGGCGCAGCGGGCTGGTTTTGAAAAAGTTACTTTCTCACTCTATTTTGGGCATATTTGTTACTTGGGCCGGTGTCACTTCACTTCCTCACATCACCCCATGTCACCCCCATTATATTCTCACTTCCAGCTTATTTATATTTAGAGTTTAACATGCTGTGCGCCAGGTCCATAGTGGCGCACTGAGCGCCTCCTCCCGTCCGCCGACAACACTATAGTAAATGGCAAATAGGGCTGCGCTACAGGCGCTAATGTTTTGTAAATACCAAAACAGCCATTGCGCGCGCAGATGCGTCGATACTCATGGTGCAAACGTTTTGTAAATCAGCCCCTATGTGTCCTATTTTTCGGTGGAATCCAAATATTTTTCCCTAATGCCGCGTACACACGATCGTTTTTCTTGCCATTTTTTTTCTTGCCGTTTTTCACGTCGTTTTTTTTCATGTTTCCTCTCAAGCCTGTCTTGCGTACACACGATCATTTAAAAAAACGATCAAGCAAAGCGCAGTGACGTATACCACATACGACGGCACTATAAAGGGGAAGTTCCGTTCTTGCTACCCTTTGGGCCGCTTTTGCTAATTCCGTGTTACCGCGTGTTAGTAAAAGTTTGGTGAGAGACGATTCGTGCTTTTCAGTCTTCGTGCTTTGAAGATCGTTTTGTGGAGTTCAGTTTGTGCTTGTGGGTTCGTATCTGTTTGGCAGGGCTTGTAGTCAGTTCGTATCTATTTATTCAGTGCGTTCTCGTCTGCTCGGTCCTGTTTTTCAACTTGTTCTTCATAGGCCTTGCTGTTCTTCCGTGCGTTCTTCTAGTTCGTTCTGAGCTTGCGACCGTTATCTAGCCATGATTCCGGCTACGTACTCGTCGGAGAGTTCGTGCTGTAGTTAGTGCCGGGGTTCATGCTGTATCCCGACTCCATGCCATGAGCAGGGTCAGGAGGAGTTCATGGACCAAGAAGTTGCTCCAGCGGCACCAGTTCTGTCATATGCCTTTGTTGCGGGAGATCAGGGAGAATAATCCTGATGACTATAGGAATTTTCTCCGGATGTCTGACCCCGTATTTCAGCATCTGTTGGCTTTGGTGTCCCCCTACATTACCAGGCAGGACACCGTTATGCATGAAGCCATCAGTGTTGAGCAGAGGCTCATTGCCACGTTGCAATACCTGGCGACTGGGAGAAGCCTGCAGGACTTAAAGTTCTCCACAGGCATATCCTCCCAGGCTCTGAGTTATTATTATACCAGAGACGTGTTCTGCCATCCTCCAAGTTTTGCAGGAGGACTATATTAAGGTAAGTGTTCTTATTGCAAACATCACATTGTATGTGTAGCGGGGTATTCCCCTTTAAGACAGAGACAAGAAGTTCCAGGTGAGAGGTGAGTCGGGAGGAAGTAAAGAGACATTACTGGAAGTGAAAGCAGAGGAGAGAGAGAGACTACATCTCCCAGTACATCTTGCAGCACCCAGGGTACATTGCTCCGGAACAGAGACTGCTGGGGCAGACTTTATAAAGGGGAGGTGGAGTTTGTTCGCTCTCTTTGGACACCCCTCTCCTAGCAAGAGGATCTCTGTGCTGAACTGCTGTGTGCACAAGGCCTGAAGCCTGGGCCTTGTGCTCCTTTCCAAAGAGCCCCTCTGCCAGCCTAGCAGAACCTTAGAGACATCTTCTCATCCTTGATGCAGTACACCAGAAGGATTGAAGACTTGGATGTCGGTGGATTCCTGTTCCCAGACGAATCGATGGAGGAAACGGACTTGGACTTGTCCGGGTGGTGAGAGCTGTTTAAAGACAGATACTTTATCTTTACTATTCGTTGGGATTACAAAGTTGTTCTTCAAGTGCACCACCGAAAGATTGCTAGCGAATATTGTTTCACTGAACTTCCATTTAGATCAGTCAGGCCTGACTGCATAGGTAGACATTGCTGGGTGTTAGTCTACCCCTGAGGGGAAGTAGCTGTAAAAGGGCAGCGCTAGAGTTGCACAGCAATACTTAATTATTCTGATTACTCTGTTTATCTTTATTACTGTTTATTGCAGGGATCTGCAACTTGTTATACTGTTGTTTATTACTTGCCCATTAGCCTCAGTAAAATATCTGGGTCAAGTACATTGGTGTCAGTTTCAATTACTTTAATAGAAGTTTTAAAGTATATCACTGTGTGTGTTTGCCATAGGACTGCGTCACCTAGAGTTGCGATCACGCGGTCCTATCTCCCCTTACTAGCTGTGCCAGTAGGGGGTTGAGCATATTGCCGGGGGTTGGCGGAGCTGTCTTCAGGGCCCAACTAAATCTGCGGCCTTCTTAGTTGGAGGTATCGCTACACGTGGGGGTTCTCGTCCGGGATCCTGATACAGCAAGCGAACACGCCAAAAGACCGGCATGGACCCACTAGAAGTAGGACAGTGGTACACAATGGCTGGCGCAGATCCGGCCGCGGCGGCAGTTATTGAACTCCCGGGGATCTGGCAAAGAGATGCGATAAAGCAGTTAATGACATCCCTATCACCATGCCAGAAATCATGGGTGATGGATGTGAGACCACATGCTTCGTGTACATACGCATTAATAGAGTGGAAAGACGAAATTCCAGAGCATTTTAAAAGCCAGAGCATACAAGCTATGGATGGGCAGACCTACCATCTGACACATGCGCTGCCACATAAGGGAGATCGGTTCCAAATAAGAAAGTCATCATCTCCACAGATACCTCCCCCACCATCCCCTAAGGCACAAGAGCAGGAGGATACAGAAAGTCCCAGATCATCACCGGCCACCCTCAGCACAGAACTATGCGCTGTACTGGGAGAGATTGTGGCCCAGTGCAAGAAGAATCCCACAGATTACCCAATGTCGGGGTACAGAAAGCTCCGGATATTCTCGGAGAAAACCTGTGCCCTCAGGGGAAGAAGGATTTGAGGAGTGGCTAGATGGCACCACTCAGGCCTTAGAGGAATGGGAAGTTCCAGAACGCAGCAAGAAACAGCGAATTGCTGAAAGTTTGAAGGGGCCTGCTCTGGATGCCATACGCAACCTGAAGATGAGCAGGAAAGACTGTACTGCACAGGACTACTTGGACATCTTGCAGAATGTGTTCGGTGGGACAGAAAAAGTTACCGAGCTCACCTATCAGCTGGAGCACTGCTACCAGAAAACAGGAGAGAAACTGTCAGAATATATGGGACGTCTAGACAAGATCCTGCATAGAATTATTCTGAAGAAGGGGATCGACCCAGGGAAGGTAGACGAGGCCCGGGCTCAGCAGGTATTGAGGGGAGCTCAGCCCCTGGATCCTATTGCATTGGCGCTGCGCACCCGACAGGACGGGAAGAACCTGGAATACCCCGACCTCATTCGAATGATCAGAGAGGAAGAGGCCATGTGGGAGGAGAAAAAGAGGGAACAGCCAGTCGAGCCAGCCAAACCTCTGGTGGTGATGGTCAGCCCGGCCATGACCCCCGAAAGAGATGCAGAAGTGGACACCCTGAAATCGCAGATGTCCCAAGTGTTGGAGATACTGACCTCTTTGATGGAGAAAGATCAAAGGAAACCAGAAAAGAAAAGTCCAAGAAAGGAGTTGTTCCCGAATACCTCAGCGCCCACTTCTCTACAGGATCGTGAAGAAGAGGTGATTTGTTACAACTACGGAGGGATTGGTCATTTTGCAAACATATGTTCCAGTCCCAGGAAGAAAAAGATAAATAACCGCCAGCTGGCGGAAAACTTCAGAGGGCCCCGGTGAAGGAGTCAACCGGGTGCCCATCATTTTCAGTGAGCTCCAAACTGAATGAAAAACAGAAGAAGAGAGAAAATAGAACACCTCAGAGGAAACACAACATTCTCCAACAGAGATACACCGCAGAGAAAGGGGGCAAGACCCCTCAGAAGAGACACAGCACTCCCCAGAGGGGGTGCACACCTAAGAAAAATAACAGTATCCCTCAGCGGGTTCCTACACCCATAAAAAGGGTGGAAGTCAATGCATACCAGGCTCAAGAAAGGTTCAAGTCCAAAGGGAATAAGACAAGAGAGAGTCCAAAAGGAAAAGGTCTGAAGAAGGCGACCCCTGCCGGGCCATATCCGGAGAAGCTGGTGGGCCCATCCCCTATAGTGCCCATTCAAGTGGAGATAGTCTACACCAGGGCCCTCTTGGATACCGGGGCACAAGTGACCCTACTATACCGGGACTTCTACGATAGGCACTTGAGTCATCTGCCTATCCAGAAGATAGAAGAGCTGGAAATATGGGGAATTGGAACCCAGAGTTTCCCTTACGATGGCTATCTTCCCATCAAGATGACCTTTGACCCATCCGTGGCTGGGAAGGCCGAAGTGTTTGACACCCTGGTAGTCGTGTGCCCTAGGCCGCCTGGAGCCAACAAGAATTCCCTTATAATAGGGACGAACACGGACCTGGTCCGAAGACTCCTGACCCCTCTAGTAAAAGAAGAGGGGCGAACAGCCACCAAGATCCATCCCATGCTAAAGACGGCCTACCAACGGCTGGTCCAAGAGCAGGAGACCCCTGGAGAAGGGATAGGGAAGGTGTGGAGACTTGGAAGAGAAGGGGTAGTGTTGCAGCCCGGCGAAGTAACCTGTCTCAGAGCCACTGTGAAGCTTACTTGGGAGCAGCTTGGTCCCTTTGTCGTGCTGGAGTCAGACCCAAGGGGTGAGTCCTCAGGTCTGGAAGTGATACCGGAAGTGATTCCGCTGAAGGTCCTGAAGAAGGCCCATTGTAGAGTTCCAGTGAGTGTTAGGAACACTACCAGAGACCCCATGGAAATCCCAGCCAGAATGCTGCTAGGCCAGATGAGCCCTGCGGCCCCTGTTACCCTGTCAGAAGTGAAGAGGACAGGTGAAGGAGGAGATGCTTGGGAGAAGCTGTCCATGGAAAACCCGAATCTGCCAGGAGCTTGGAAGGAGAGAGCCAAGGCCCAGTTGAATAGATGGGAGAAGATCTTCTCTAAGGATGAGTTTGATGTGGGGTGTGCAAGGAGTGCCACCCATCGGATCCGCCTCCAGGAAGACAAGCCCTTCCGAGAGAGGGTCAGGCGGGTCCCCCTAGCAGATCTGGAGGATCTAAGGGAACAACTTGCAGAACTCAAGAGGACTGGTGTGATACGGGAGTCCAGAAGCCCCTATGCCTCTCCCATCGTGGTGGTCAGAAAGAAGAATGGATCATTGAGGCTCTGTATCGACTACAGGACTCTCAACAGGAGAACCATACCTGACCAATACACCACTCTGAGGATAGAGGATGCCCTACAGAGCTTGTCTGGAGCTAAATGGTTCAGCGTTATGGATCTCAAGAGCGGGTACTATCAGATTCCTATGCACCCAGAAGACAGGGAGAAGACAGCCTTCATAACCCCAGTAGGGTTCTTTGAATTCAACCGGATGCCCCAAGGTCTGTCTGGAGCCCCAGCGACTTTCCAACGTCTCATGGAGAAGACTGTAGGAGACATGAACCTTATTGAAGTCCTTGTATACCTGGACGATGTCATTGTCTTTGGGAGAACCTTGGAAGAACACGAAAGGAGGCTGGAAAAAGTGTTGAGAAGACTCAGTGAGGAAGGACTCAAGCTTTCGCCTGAGAAGTGTCGGTTCTATCAGTCTTCTGTGAACTATCTGGGGCACATAGTGTCTGAAGAAGGGGTGGCCACAGACCCTGAGAAATTGGAGGCAGTTACCTCCTGGCCACGACCCACCACAGTAACCGAACTCAGATCCTTCTTGGGGTTCTGCTCCTATTACAGGAGGTTTGTGGAAGGATTCGCCCGATTTGCCAGGCCATTGAATGAACTACTCAAGACCGAGGGGGAAGAGGACGACTCAGGGCCCAGGAAGCCGGGAGAGTCAGTCAGAGATCAGTGGAACCAGAAGTGTGAAGAGGCCTTCCAGGCATTAAAGGAGAGCCTAACCACTGCCCCAGTCTTGGCCTATGCAGACCCAACCAAGCCCTATGAACTACACGTAGATGCTAGTCATGACGGTCTGGGAGGAGTACTTTACCAAGAACACGAGAAACAACTGCGGCCTGTTGCCTACGTGAGCAGGAGCCTGACCCCCTCTGAGAAGAAATACCCCTCTCACAAGCTGGAGTTCCTGGCCCTTAAGTGGGCGGTAGTAGACAAGCTTAAAGACTACCTGTATGGGGCGGAGTTCACTGTGAAGACCGATAACAACCCCCTTACCTACCTTTTCACCACGGCCAAGCTGGACGCCACTGGACACAGGTGGCTGGCCGCACTTTCTGGATTCAACTTCAGCCTAAAGTATAGGCCAGGGACTGGGAATCGAGATGCAGACGCTCTGTCCAGGAGATCTCATTCTCTCACCAGTGACATAGAAGATTGGACCCAAGTGGCACCGGACGGGGTGCGGGCCCTTTGTCAAGGAGCTGAATTCCAAGCTCGAGGAGGTTCCAGAGCAGAGGAAATAGGAGTTACCATGGTGGGAGTCCCCAAACACTACTGTGGAGTAGCTCAACTGGGAGAGGACAACCTGCCAAGACTGTCCAAGAAGGAGTTGAGGTGTGACCAATTGGAAGACCCCATGGGGAGATTGGTCCTGGAGGCCCTGGAGAATCAGGATCCAAACAGACTCATGCGTCAACCTTCAATAGAAGCTCGCCTGCTGAGGAAAGAGTGGGACAGGTTGCAGTTACATCAGGGAGTGGTCTACCGAAGGGGCCCCTCTGATGACTCAGAAGATAAGTGGCAACTGTTCCTCCCAGAGAAATATCGAGAGACTGTTCTGATTGCCCTGCATGACAACCATGGCCACCTAGGGGCTGAAAGGACCTTTCAACTTGTCAGAAGTCGGTTCTACTGGCCCTGCATGAGGGCAGAGATAGAAGAGTACTGCCACTCATGTGTACGGTGCGTCCAGAGGAAGACTTTACCCCATCAAGCTGCCCCGATGGGCCATCTACAGAGTCAAGGCCCAATGGATCTGGTATGCATTGATTTTCTCTGCCTCGAACCCGACCTGCGTGGACTAGGAAATGTTCTGGTGATAACCGACCATTTCACCAGGTATGCCCAGGCTTTCCCCACCAAAGACCAGAAGGCCTCCACCGTAGCCAAGGTACTTATGGAGAAGTACTTTGTCCATTATGGGCTGCCACAGCGACTCCATTCAGATCAAGGGAGGGACTTTGAGAGTAAACTGATCCGGAAGCTCCTGGATTCTTTGGGAATTAAGAAGACTCGAACTACACCTTACCATCCACAGGGAGATGCTCAGCCGGAAAGGTTTAACCGAACCTTGCTCAACATGTTGGGGACTCTGGAAAGCGAGAAAAAGCAACATTGGAGCCAACACATAGCAGCCATAGTACATGCTTACAACTGCACCATCAGTGATGCTACAGGCTACTCCCCATATCGACTCATGTTTGGGAGAGAAGCAAGACTACCGGTGGACTTGGCCTTTGGCACCTCTCTGGACCATTCCTCAGCCACATCCCACAAAGGATATGTGGACAGGCTCAGACACAGCCTGAAAGTAGCCTATGAACATGCTCAAGCGGCCTCAGATCAAAGGGGAGCTCAAAATAAAAGAAACTTCGACTTGAAGGTTCGGGTACAAGACCTACAGCCCGGGGATCGAGTACTGTTACGCAATCTGGGGGTCCCTGGAAAGCACCAACTTGCAGACAGGTGGAGATCTGAACCCTATGTCATCTGCAGGAAGTTGCCAGGCCTACCTGTCTATACGTTGAAGCCAGAAGGAAAGGTAGGCCCACTGAAGACGTGGCATCGAAACCACCTTCTCCCACTTGCTGAGGCAGTTAGAATACCTCCCGTGGGAGACTCCCTTGAACCGGCCTCTATCCTGGATACTCCTAGGCCGAACACTCGGTCGCAGACCTCCCGAGCTGAAGATGGAGAGGCCTCTCAACTTAGTGGAAGTGAGGAGGGAGAACTTGATTGGCTGTGGCCTTCCCCAACTCCAGGAACTTCTACCATAGATCTTCCAACCACTGAAGACACCACAGATGAAACACTGAACCCAGAAGCCACAGAGTTCATCCCTTCTAGTCCTTCAGCAGAATACTGGGAAGATGCCCATGATGGTTGTTCAGAGGAAGAGGAGCCTGTGGCGCCAGAGCCAGAAATCCCAAGAGAGCAAAGGGCTCGAAGAGTCATCCGGCCTCCTAAGAAGCTGACCTACCCACAAATGGGGAACAGCTCAGAAGACTCTGTAGTTACTGCTAGGAGGAATGCTGAGAATCCGGATCCCTCCACGGTCCATTTGGTGGAGGGCAACCCCAGCTCACTCTCTGGCACAGCTAGACAGGTCGCCTCCACTGAAGCGACCTGTAGACAGGACAGCTCCCCATCTTATGATGATTGGTGGGAGGCTCCTCTGTCAACCCTATGCAACCGCATTGAATCTAGAATGTTTTGCAGACCTAAAAAATGTCTTTGGGGACCAAAGATTCAAAGTGGGGGGAGTGTGTAGCGGGGTATTCCCCTTTAAGACAGAGACAAGAAGTTCCAGGTGAGAGGTGAGTCGGGAGGAAGTAAAGAGACATTACTGGAAGTGAAAGCAGAGGAGAGAGAGAGACTACATCTCCCAGTACATCTTGCAGCACCCAGGGTACATTGCTCCGGAACAGAGACTGCTGGGGCAGACTTTATAAAGGGGAGGTGGAGTTTGTTCGCTCTCTTTGGACACCCCTCTCCTAGCAAGAGGATCTCTGTGCTGAACTGCTGTGTGCACAAGGCCTGAAGCCTGGGCCTTGTGCTCCTTTCCAAAGAGCCCCTCTGCCAGCCTAGCAGAACCTTAGAGACATCTTCTCATCCTTGCTGCAGTACACCAGAAGGATTGAAGACTTGGATGTCGGTGGATTCCTGTTCCCAGACGAATCGATGGAGGAAACGGACTTGGACTTGTCCGGGTGGTGAGAGCTGTTTAAAGACAGATACTTTATCTTTACTATTCGTTGGGATTACAAAGTTGTTCTTCAAGTGCACCACCGAAAGATTGCTAGCGAATATTGTTTCACTGAACTCCATTTAGATCAGTCAGACCTGACTGCATAGGTAGACATTGCTGGGTGTTAGTCTACCCCTGAGGGGAAGTAGCTGTAAAAGGGCAGCGCTAGAGTTGCACAGCAATACTTAATTATTCTGATTACTCTGTTTATCTTTATTACTGTTTATTGCAGGGATCTGCAACTTGTTATACTGTTGTTTATTACTTGCCCATTAGCCTCAGTAAAATATCTGGGTCAAGTACATTGGTGTCAGTTTCACTTACTTTAATAGAAGTTTTAAAGTATATCACTGTGTGTGTTTGCCATAGGAATGCGTCACCTAGAGTTGCGGTCACGCGGTCCTATCTCCCCTTACTAGCTGTGCCAGTAGGGGGTTGAGCATATTGCCGGGGGTTGGCGGAGCTGTCTTCAGGGCCCAACTAAATCTGCGGCCTTCTTAGTTGGAGGTATCGCTACATATGTATTTTTTAGAATGTTTTTTTGGGGGCGGTTTCTTAGCAGTCCCTAATTCCCATGATTCTTAGCTGCAGGGAATTTCCCCTTTCACCACATGCTAATTTTTTATTATAAATTTTTTCATTAGGCCTACATTAACATTTCCCTTACCTAACCTCTCCAGCATGCTATCCTGGGGCCATACCCACCTTGCCTAGTCCTTTCCATGTGTTTTAATCTATGCTCCATCGTAGTGCTTTACCCTAAACGCCCCCTAAAGATTGCCTAGGAATGTAACATTTGTCCTAAATTCAGACAGAGTGCTCCAGCCTTCATTTGTGATCTCCCCAACTCATCTTCAACCCCCTCCCCCATTTTTTTTTTTTTTTTCGCTTTTTTTGTTGCTTACTACTAATGTTTTAATTTTTCTGTTTGCCCCAATGTTGGCCATGAATGATTTCCTTTAATCTGCTTTCAATGTTTCAGTCTCAAAGTATTAATTTATTTTTGATTTCATTACACAGTTCCCTTCTACGCCACATGAATGGCAGAATGTGGCATCGGACTTTGCCCAACGATGGAACTTTCCAAACTGTGGAGGGGCCATCGACGGCAAACATGTTCAGGTCGTCCCACCACCCCATTCGGGATCCTTTTATTATAACTATAAGGGGTTCCACAGCATCGTCATGATGGCAGTGGTGTCGGCCACCTACGAATTCCTCTATGTGGACGTTGGCAAGAATGGCAGGATGTCTGATGGAGGAGTTTTTGTACAGACGGAGTTTGGGGAACGGCTCCTCTTGGATCAGCTGGCCTTGCCACCAGTGGAGCAGAATGTGGAGGGACTCCCATTTGTGTTTGTGGCGGATGAGGCGTTTGGCCTGGGTCCCCATTTGATGAGGCCATTCCCGCAGCGCACCCTCACCCCTGAGAGGAGGGTGTACAACTATCGGCTGGCCAGAGCAAGAAGGGTGGTTGAAAATGCCTTTGGCATCATGGCCAGCCGCTTCCGCCTGTTCCTCACCTCCATCCACCTTGCCCCTTACAAATGGAACCATGTTGTAATGGCGTGTTGTGTCCTACATAATTATCTCCGGGTGCATTCCACAAATTATCTGACTTTGACTGGGCCTGAGGCCACCTTAATGGAAGCAGAACATCTTGTGGCCCTGGAAGCTGGCCGTCCAGGCTTGGCCCCCCAAACCGGAAGTGAGGTCCGTGACAAATATGTGGATTATTTTGTGGGTAGGGGGGCCATTGAAATGCCTGATGACTTTTAACCTTTTAACCTTTTTATTTAGAAAAATAAAACATTATTTTTCACAAAGATTGGTTTTGTGTATAATTTTAATAATGGTTTCTGTTTTTCGGAGGTTTACCTAGTGGACTTGTATTGCCATGTGTATTGTGCATTCTTAATTCGCCTTCATTGTCAGTGTAAACACAAAACATTGCTTAGTTCACAGTAGCACAACATTTACCTAATGAAGCCACAACTTCTTGATACCAAAATGCCATTTTTTATTTTAGTATTGGACAAATCCTTTTAAATGTAGATGTCCTAAACATTTTTTGCTTGTTAAAACGCATGAACAGCCATGCATACCAAAAAAATATTAAAATATATATCGGAAAAATTTACATTTACTAGTCCTAAAAGGTTCAATGAAAAACATACCTGCCAAAACACAGCAAGTTCAACTTTAATTTTTTTTAAAACGTTAGACACGCCCAAGCACAGCCATGATCTTTTGTAGCCTTTCCTCCACCCGCTTGGTATTTTCCCTGATCTCTATCAAGTCTCCCTTTAATTTTTGAAGGTCACGACAGCAGACCATCAGGTATTGGATCAGGATCTGGGCACTGTGATGTGTCAAATTTTTGGGGTCTTCGGCCAGAACTGCACCTACATTTAAAAAAAAAAACATGTAGTATAGAATATGTAGGCCTACATCTATTAACCTGCATCTGTCTGGTTTGACACTGACCTGTTGAGGTGGCACTTTCCACTTCCACAACCTCACGTTCCTCTCCATCATGTGGGTCTGGGGCTATTGTTGAAGGTGTTGGATTTCGAGGCTCATCTGACGTAGCTTTTTGAAGCCCTATGGAGATTGCAAGAAAAGGTATAGTTTCATTATTAAGGTTGATTTTTGGGAGAAAAATAAAGCATGAGAAAATAATTTGCAAACATTTTTTTGAAGTGTGGTCCATTTTTCAATGGACCCCCAGTGACAACAGGAAAACATGATTGGATACATAGCCAAATACATAGCATATTTTTTTTTAAACAAAGTTTGACACATTGTAACACCCCAAAGTATATACACAGGATCACCTGTGTGTGACACCCTCAAACTTTGGGGCTTTTGGCCCACACTTGTACTACTGCGTTCAGATGTTTCATCAGCTGCTGAGCATTCTCTCCCTTAACATTACCATGCATATCCTTTTTTTTCCCAAAAATGTCCTTTGGATTTGATCCCTAAAAATATTTGGTGACCAAATTTGCTACCCCCAAAAAATAAAATAAAATGGGTGTTCACACTGGATGATCCAAAAACATCGTTTGATGAACTGTACGGAGAATGAGGTTTAATACGTCCGTTTACTTTGCGGACGAATCTGAAAGATGGTATCTTTCACTGTACGATATCAAAGACAAACATACACGACATAATACAAGTAATAATCTCTAGCAGGGAAAATAGCACTATAAAACTTACTTTTTCGTAGAACTTTCTTGATTCGTTTGTATTGGTCGGGCTCCCGCAACTTCAGATCAGACCATCGTTTTCTGAGCTGTTCCTTCGTTCTGCACACCCCGAATTTTTGGTGAAGACTTTTGACCACTTTGCCCATAATTTTTGACTTGACCAGATTCGGCCTTTTATACGGCCCATGCTTGGCATCATAATCCTCCCTCTTTAAAATGGCGACCATCTCCAGCATTTCCTCGAATGACATGTTGGATGCCTTATATCTTCTGGATCGGGATTTGGGCTCCTCTGGAATTTCATCCTCTGTCGAGGTAATCTCAGCCACCTGTGTCTCCGCCATGTTGCTAAGCACTACGACGAGCGAGAAGGGGCGGGGAAAGTACAATATCGAACGTCAGGGGCGGGGAAAGCGTGCGTAGTTCCACACATGTGCAGTGTATATCAAGTGCCGATCCATGTGTCGAAAATACGTTCATTTGGCGGGAGAGGGAGTTCGCAACGAACGTGTTGACCAAGGTACATAACATTCTTAAGGATTTTGGGTTACGCAGAGGAGGAGATTTGGGTCTTTTATATCTGTTCAAAATGCTGATTTGATGATTGTTGCCTGAAACATATGTCTTTTCTTGGTTTTTGATTTTACAGAGAGAATGAATACATTCAAAAACCCAGAGTTCATGGGGGAGTTCATTGACAAATGGAAAGAACTCCCTATCCTGTGGCAGACCAAAAGTGGGTCCAATAAAAACAAAACGGCCAGGACAGCAGCACTGGAGAGCCTGCTTGCATTTGTCCAAACCCAGATACCCACAACAACTCTCCAAGATGTAAAAAACAAAATTGCTACCATCAGGGGGACATACAGGACCCAGAGGAATATGGTCCTGAAGTCCCAGAGGTCAGGTGCTGCAGCAGATAAGGTTTATAAACCCAGTCTGTGGTACTACAGCAAGCTTTCTTTTCTGGATGACCAGCTGGAAGTGCGGGAATCTCTCTCCACCCTTCCCCCCAGAGGTCAATCCAGCCTTCCTTGTAGCCAGCCCTCCAGCCTTCCTTGCAGCCAGCCCTCCAGCCTTCCTGGCAACCCTGCTCTGGCTTCCTCTGAGGATCAAGATCAGGCCCTTGAGGAGGCAGATTTGGATATATGGAGCCAGGTAAAGTATTGATATCTCCATTTAGATGTTACAAAAGTGATGCATTTAAAATGAGGTTAGTATTGTTAGGTATTTTATTTTAAAAAAAAAAAAGGATTTAAAGAGCAAGATACAGTAGTGGTCAATTTTGATGTGGACAAGGCAACAATATCAGGAGGCGGAATCTGTGAGAATTTTCTAAATTTTCACATTCATGTCAAAAATGTCTGGAGGTGAACAATCTAGCCTTAATCTAGGCTTACCTGTAGGTGCAAGTTGAAAAAGTGGGTTTACAACCACTTTAATTTCTTCTTGTGTTATTGGCCTCTCTAGGAGTTCTATATTATCTGCTGTTATTTTTGTAGATTTACTTCTGCTAAGTATTGTTGTATTTTAAGTTTCCTATGATTCTCCTCCTGTCGTGTTTCTTTATTTCTGATTGCATATAGTGAACTGTAATATTTCTTAAAAATCTTTGCAATATCAATTGTTTTATAATGCATTTCACCTTTTTCATTTTTTATTTTTTCTATTTAATTTAGAGGGGTTTTTTTTCCCTTGAAATTTTTGCTAGGTATCTTCCGGGCTTATTTCCCCATCTATATCTTTCCTTTGCCACGTTACAAAATACTTTTCTAGTTTCTTCCTCCATCAGTTTCCTTAGTTGGTCTCTTTTTATCACCACTCTCTGATGTGTTTCCCTGTCTAAGTGTGTTTTGTGTAACTGTTCCAGTTCGTATAGTTCCCTTATTATCCGTTTCAAGTTTGTTTACCTTTCTTTTTTCTCCTATTAAGATTAGTTTTCCTCTGATATACGCCTTATGGGCTTCCCAGATTGTGGCCCTTGTGACATCTGGTGTGTAGTTTATACAAAAAAAAAATTCGATTTCAGTTATTAGATTTTTACCCATTTCTTCATCCTCTATAAGATCTTCATTTAACTTCAATGTCCCTTTCCTATTTTCCTTATCCTTATCCTTAAATCAAATTTTTACTGTTACCGGGGCGTGGTCTGAAATTGTTGTTATTTCTATTGAGGTTTCCACCACATACTCTAGAATTGCATGGTCTAGCAAGATATAATCCAGTATTGTGTACGTGTCGTGCACCGATGAGTGAAATGTGAAATCTTTTTTTACTCGGATGAGCTATTCGCCATATGTCTACCAACTGCTGGGTGTACATTTTTTTTTTTTAATCAGTTTCAGTTGTTTACTCTCTCTCATCGGTACACCAGACGTACTATCGAGACCGTGGTCCATTGAGGGGTTAAGGTCTCCTGCCACAATCAGATGTCCTTGTTTAAACTCCACCAAGGCGTCAAGAATCCTTTTTAGATATTTTTAGGATACTTATTAGGACAATACACATTTGCTAACGTGTACCTAA
The DNA here is from genome assembly GCA_029206835.1 of Rana muscosa. Lineage (NCBI taxonomy): Eukaryota > Metazoa > Chordata > Amphibia > Anura > Ranidae > Rana > Rana muscosa. Next base: position 347,821,613 of record CM055117.1, on the reverse strand, counting down.
TTCCCTGTAGGGTCCCTTTCAGGAACAAAAAACGGCCTTCTGGGTCTACTCTTCTGTGTTCCAACACAAAACTTATATTTTTCCCTATAACCATAGCCACTCCTTTTGCCCTTTTATTTGGAGTATCCCCATAGTACCAGGTTGGGATAGCCCATGAATACAATCTTGTGTTTGAATCCAGGGATAGATGTGTTTCCTGTAAAAAAAAACTCAACAGCGTACCTTTCCAACTCCCTTTAGCACCATGTGTCTTTTTTTTCGGGGTATTCAGTCCTCTTACATTATATGTCATAAACTTAACCTCAGTCATCAGTTTTGTTTTCTTTTAGCTTATTTGCTTTAACAGACAGATTCTTATGCTGCAGTATACGGATCTCCCTATTTCTTAAATCAACATATACATTTATAAACAAAAATATACAGATCTTTTCCCCCTCCCCTCCCTTCCTCCCCCCCCTTGACCTCATGGTCTAGAGCAGAAATCGTCCTCTCCATGGGGACACCCATGTCCCCCTGCTCTCTCAGGCCCGAGGTGGAGTTCTGTATGGCGTTTTTGGTCTCGCCTCCCCTACTTCTAGGGAGGCAATTCCTGAGCTTGCCCGGGAATCAGAGTCTTCCCTTCCCCGTACTTTCTGTCCTTCATCTTTGTAAGCCATTTCCCGCTGGTGCGTATTTTTCTGTATAATTCTGTATACTTGAGTGTGTATGGGGTCTCCACAGATCTTATCCTTTTTGTTTTTTATAACCTTATGATTTTAGCTATTTAGCAGTTTTTGACCAGCGCCTACAACTCAAGATAATCCTCCAGTGTCAAGTACCCCATAGATAACTCTTAAGTATTTATCACAGTTTACCGTTCACTCCAGAATATTTATACATCAATATTATTCCTCAATATTGCATCAACATTGCTACAAATAATCTTTTTATGCTTTATATGGTTTATACAGTGCATGAGCAGTGCCTTTTTTATTTTATTATTTGGTCCTTGTACTCACCACCACCGTATCGTTGTTTCTGGTCAGTTTGCTTGTTTTTCCGGAGCAGTTTACACTGCTGGGGCATGACCCGATAAGGGAATCCGTATAACAGTAGGGGAAGAGGCAGGGGGCGCAAGGGGGACACAGAGGGGGCCTCCATGGAGGGCAACAACTGTCGGCTTCGTCCACCGGGCCTGCATGGTTCTCCTCTCACCAGCTCACTGTCCCCCGAGACTCTCCGGGTACCGTCGGCTCCTCCTTAGTCCTCAGTCTCCGTAACTCACTCCTCTGCTGCACGGGTTCTCAGCCCGCCGCTGATGTGCTGCTATCCGTCGGGGAAGGAGGGGGAGGGAGGGCTCCAGTCTCTGAACATGCTCCCTCCTAAGACAGGGGAGCGGTTCGGTTCGGTGGCTGCTACGGGGCTGCGATGGACGGCAGCGTCTGCCCGAGTTCCCATGTTGCGCTCACCTCCTTCACTTACCTCCTTCACTGCCGGAGGGGGAGGACCCGCGCTCCCTTCTTCCTTATCCTACGATACTGCCAGCACAGGTTCGTCTGTTACAAGGCTGTTACTGTTGCTATCCGAGGATAGTGGGGGGAAAGAGGGGGAGGAAGCCGGTCAGACGGGTCGGGCGGGTAAAGCAATTGCTCTGCTCCACATCATGGCCTCATACGGGGTGGGAGATCAAACTTCCCGCTACATTCTCCGGACCACCTCTGGAGCCATTACTAGACTCCTCCCTCGCCAATTGAGTCCACCTTTGCTGTAGCCACTTTTTTTGCAGTATAAACGTTACATTTAGGTTTAATTTTAACTAGGGTTGTCCCGATACCACTTTTTTAAGACCGAGTACAAGTACCGATACTTTTTTTCAAGTACTCGCCGATACCGATTACCGATACTTTTTTTTCAATGTCATGTGACAGTTTGAAAGATGGGGACTGATAGGTGGCACTTATGGGCACGGATCGATGGCACTTATGGGCACTGATAGGTGGCACTTGGGGGCACTGATAGGTGGCATTTATGGGCACTGATAGATGGCACTTGTGGGCAGTGATAGGTGGCACTTGTGGGCACTGATAGGTGGCACTGATTGCACTGAAAGGTGGCACTTGTGAGCACTTATGGGCACTGATAGGTGGCACTTATGGGCACTGATAGGTGGCACTTATGGCACTGTTAGGTGGCACTTATGGGCACTGATAGGTGGCACTTGTGGGCACTGATAGGTGGCATTTATGGGCACTGATAGATGGCACTTGTGGGCAGTGATAGGTGGCACTTGTGGGCACTGATAGGTGGCACTGATAGGTGGCACTGATTGCACTGAAAGGTGGCACTTGTGGGCACTTATGGGCACTGATAGGTGGCACTTATGGGCACTGATAGGTGGCACTTATGGGCACTGATAGGTGGCACTTATGGCACTGATAGATGGCACTTGTGGGCACTGATAGGTGGCACTTGTGGGCACTGATAGGTGGCACTTGGGGGCACTGATAGGTGGCATTTATGGGCACTGATAGATGGCACTTGTGGGCAGTGATAGGTGGCACTTGTGGGCAGTGATAGGTGGCACTTGTGGGCACTGATAGGTGGCACTGATTGCACTGAAAGGTGGCACTTGTGGGCACTGATAGGTGGCACTTATGGGCACTGATAGGTGGCACTTATGACACTGATAGATGGCACTTATGGGCACTGACAGGTGGCACTTGTGGGCAGTGATAGGTGGCACTTGTGGGCAGTGATAGGTGGCACTGATTGCACTGAAAGGTGGCACTTGTGGGCACTGATTGCACTGATAGGTGGCACTTGTGGGCACTGATAGATGGCACTGATTGCACTATCAGTGCCATCTATCAGTGCCCACAAGTGCCACCTATCAGTGCCCATAAGTGCCACCTATCAGTGCAATCAGTGGCATCTACCAGTGCCACCTGATAGGTGGCACTGGTAGATGGCACTGATTTCACTGATAGGTAGCACTTGTGGGTACTGATAGGTGGCTGGCACTGAAATGCTGCGGGGGGTGGGGGGGGGAAATGACACAGGATTTAAGAAAAAAAAACTGCTGCAACGCCCATCTTGGTACACCCTGCACTCGGCTGAAGTAAGCAACAGCAGACATCTTGTTACACCCAGCCCATATAGCTCGGGCTGGGTGTAACAAGATGTCTGCTGCTGCTTACTGCAGCCGAGTGCAGGTTGTACCAAGATGGGCGTGGGGACGTTCAGCCGCTGACGGCGACCGAATGTGACAGCACCGGTCACCGATCCTGATGCGGCTGCGCCCTGAACCCCTGCCAGCTTACCAGGTTCAACTGCAGGTGAGGGACTCGCTCTCCGCCCGCGGACTCCGTCCACCGACTGTGCCCGCCCTCTTCAGCCAGACTCCGCCCGCACTTTCCTCTCCCACCCTCCCCAGCCACTGACTCCTCCCGCCCTCTCCGGCCAGACTCCGCCCGCACTCCCCCACCCTCTCTCCTGCCCTCCCCAGCCACTGACTCCTCCCGCCCTCTCCGGCCACAAAAAAAAAAAAAAGTATCGGGTGAAGCATCGGGAGCATTTGCGCGAGTACAAGTACTCGCGCAAATGCTTGGTATCGGTCCCGATACCGATACTAGTATCGGTATCGGGACAACCCTAATTTTAACTATTTATAAGTCTTGGTTTTGATTTACCATTTAGTGCCCATTAATGCAGCCTAATCAGTGCCCATCAGCGCAGCCGCACCAGTGCCCATTAATGGAGCCACACCAGTGCCCATTAATGGAGCCACACCAGTGCCCATTAATGCAGACACACCAGTGCACATTAATGCAGCTTGATTAGTGCACATCAGCGCAGCCACACCGGTGCCCATTAATTCAGCCACACCAGTGCACATCAGCGCAGCCTCATCAGTGCACATCAGCGCAGCCACACCAGTGCCCATTAATGCAGCCACACCAGAACACTGCAAGCCCTCACAGTTACTCTTGGTGAGCGCAGGAACAGGTCCTGATGTGAAATACTATATTAAAATTTTGAATTACATGCCCCTGTTAAACAGGGGCAGAAAAAGTGGGCCTTTGGTGGTGGTGGTGCCACAAAACTGTAAGCCCTCACAGTTACTCTCGGTGGGCGCAGAAACGGGCCCTGCTGTGAAATATTAGATCAAGAATTGTAATTACATGCCCCTGTTGAACAGGGGCAGAAAAATTGGGCCTTGGGTGGTGGTGCCACAACACTGTAAAAACCATAATGCCTCGTACACACATCCGGTTTTCCCATCGGAAAAACTCAGATGAGAGCATTTGGCCGGGAATCCCGACCATGTGTATGCTCCATCTGAGTTTTTCCAACTGGAAAACTGCCAAAAACGTCCGGCAAAACAAAGAGAACTGGCTCTCTTTTTTCCCGTCTGGATTCCCGACTGACTTTTTCCCGTCGGAAAACCCGACCGTGTGTACGGGGCATAAGAAGTCCCATTGGCAATTTGCGAGAAGCCATGTGGAAGAGGGTACTCTGGTCAGATGAGACCAAAATTGAACTTTTTGGCCTAAAAGCAAAATGCTATGCGTGGCATAAACTAACACAGTACAAAACTGATTATAGCGCACAAATGCAAAAATGACATTTATCCTGCAAGGCCAGTTAAAAACACCTGAACATATACATAAAAATATATACGGGAAACCCCCTTATATATTTTTATGTATATGTTCAGTGTTTTTAACTAGCCTTGCAGGATAAATGTAATTTTTGCATGTGTGCGCTATAATCTGTTTTGTACTGTCTTTGGTCTTATAGCAGCACCATCTTAGATGGATAGCATTTTTAGGGTGTGCCCCCCAAGTATGTCTTTGTATAAACTAACCCTGCACATGACCCTGAACACACCATCCCCACGGTGAAACATGGTGGTGGCACAGCATCATGTTGTGAGGATGCTTTTAATGGAAAGATCGATGAAGCCAAATACAGTGCAATCTTAGAAAAAAAACTGTAATGCCCCATACACACGATCGTTTTTCTTGCCATTTTTTTTCTTGCCGTTTTTCACGTCGTTTTTTTTCATGTTTCCTCTCAAGCCTGTCTTGTGTACACACGATCATTTTAAAAAACGATCAAGCAAAGCGCAGTGACGTACAACACGTACAACGGCACTATAAAGGGGAAGTTCCGTTCGAATGGCGCCACCCTTCATGTTAGTAAAGTTTGTTGAGCGACGATTCGCTCTTTTCAGTCTCGTGCTTTTCAGTCCGTGACTGCGTGACGAATGTGCTATCTCCATTACGAACGCTAGTTTTACCAGAACGAGCGCTCCTGTCTCATACTTGATTCTGAGCATGCGCGTTTTTTTTCACGTCGTTAAAGCATACACACTATCGTTTTTCACGTCGTTAAAAAAAACGACATGAAAAACGACGTGAAAAAAGAGAGCATGTTCGAAATTTTTAATGCCCGTTTTTCACGTCGTTAAAAATGCTCTGGAGCCTACACACGATCATTTTTAATGGCCATTTTTTTTAATGGCATTTTTAACGGCATGAAAAACGATCGTGTGTATGGGGCATTAGAGTCTGCAAAAGACTTGAGACTGGGATGGAGGTTCACCTTCCAGCAGGACAATGACTCTAAACATACAGCCAGAGCTACAATGGAATGGTTTAGATCAAAGCATATTTATCTGTTTGAATGGCTCAATCAAAGTCCAGACCTAAATCCAATTGAGAATCTGTGTCAAGATTTAAAAAATTTCTGTTCACAGACGCTCTCCATCCAATCTGACAGAGCTTGAGCTTTTTTGAAAAGAATGGGCGAAAAGTTCCCTCTCTAGATGTGCAAAGCTGGTAGAGACAGCCACAAAAAGACTTGCAGCTGTTATTGCAGCGAAAGGAGGTTCTACAAAGTATTAGCACAGGGGGGCTGAATACAAATGCACGCCACAGTTTTCACATATTTACTTGTAAAAAATTTGGAAAACCATTTATAATTTTCCTTCCACTTCACAATTATGTGCCACTTTGTGTTGATCTATCACATAAAATCCTAATAAAATACAAAATGTGGAAAATTTCAAGGGGTATGAATACCTTTTCATGGCACTGTATATAAAGTGTAATATACTTTAAATACATTTACTGTTAGGCCCCTTTCACACGGACTGCAAAATTGCCGCAGTAAAAAGCATGTTTTTTGTTCTGTGAAATTCAAGGCTTCAGGCACTGCGATTAGCTGCATTTGTACATTGCGATTACCTGCGTTTACGTGCGTTTATTTGCGGTTGCGTTTAGCTGCGGTTAGTTATTCCCATAGCAACCTGTTTATTTTTTTTTATTTTTACTTTTGTCCCTTGGATCTACCCATGATGCATTTCGGTCCTCTGCATTACAAACCATCTATTTCCTGTTTCTTTGTTCACTTGTTGAGTGTGTGTTGGAGTTTAGAGGTGAGAGGAGTGATCGGTGTGTTGTGCCTGAGATTTGCAAAAATGAATGCAAATATGATGAGTTTGCTGGCAATGCTCATGTTGCTGATGATGAGGATGAAGAGGAGAAGACAGATCCAGTCTAGGCGACGTCCCCGCGGTTACTGGGTCCATCCCCTAACCTCACAGCTTCTATCAATTGGCTACTTTGCCCTCATGTTCGGTGAGCTGCGGACCCATGGGGACAAGTTCTACAATTATATTCGGATGTCCGTGGCAAGCTTCGATGAGCTGTTGGAACTCTGTAGAACACGCCTGAGCAGAACCAGGACCAACATGAGAAGAAGCATTAGTGCAGAAGAGCGGCTGCTACTTACTTTAAGGTAGGTTTTCCATATCTTGAACAGATGCTTAAAATTCATGTACATGCAGGTGTACCAATATTATTGACAATAGTGTGTATGTATGTTCTTGCATAATATATAATATATATATATATATATCATAGTATTTGAGTAGTTTATAATTATGTAGGTGAGCTCTAAATACAAAGGCAGAAATTTGCATTGTCATGTAAGATACCTCCAATCGATTTGTTATTAGCCCCACCCACCACAAGGCTTCCTTTTTCCGAGGAAGCCGGCACCTGCACCCAGAGCCAAGGGACATGTCGTCTTTGGGCTGCGATGAGTTAAGTCAGCAGCTACATAGGTGCTGTTTTACCATGTAGAACTCTGCTTACTCCTTATGTCTATTGATTTTATTTCGCTTATTTTGTTCAATTTATTATTTTTTATATATTCTAAATTTTTATCAATTTTGTATTGCAGATACCTTGCCACTGGTGCCAGCTTCACCTCCCTTCATCATCAGTTCCTAATGGGAATTTCTACTGTATCGACAATAGTCCATGATACATGTCAAGTTATATGGGAAGAGCTGAAAAACAGTGTCATGCCGGAACCAACATCCAGTCTGTGGGAGGAAATATCTGAGGAGTTTTGGGAGAAGACCAACTTCCCAGATTGCATTGGGGCTTTAGACGGTAAACATATCCGGCTCATCAAGCCACCAAACTCTGGTTCCCGTTATTTTAACTATAAAAAATATTTCTCCATTGTCCTCCTGGGGCTCAGTGATGCCAACATGCGGTTCATTGCTGTGGATGTGGGAGCTTACGGGAGTTCTGGAGATTCCAGAATTTTCCGTAATTCTATGATGGGCCAGCGATTGGAAAATAGTGAATTTAATGTGCCACAGTCAAGGCCTCTTCCTGGTACTGCTGTGCCGGATCTTCCTTTTGTTGTGCTGGGAGATGAGGCATTTGCCTTATCCACCCACCTTCTCAGGCCCTATACGAGGCATGGTCTCACTGACAGGAGGCGCATTTTTAATTACCGTCTCAGTAGAGCCCGGAGAATGGTGGAGTGCGCATTTGGCATTTGCACTGCCAAATGGCGTGTTTTGATGACAGCCATGCACCTAGAAGTGGATCATGTGGTCAATGTTGTTTTGGCATGTTGTGTTCTCCACAACTATTTGAGGGGTAAGGAGATGGTGCCCACCGAATCCCCGTTAGCGTTACCTGTTTCCGCAGAACACAGAGGTCGTGTTACTGCCACTCGTCCCACGAATCAAGCTCTACAAGTGCGTGAGGATTTCACAGATTTTTTTTTGACAGAGGATGGACAGCTCCCATGGCAATATGACCATTTGTAAAGAGATCTTTGTTACCCATGTTATATCAACCTTATATTACAGTTTAAATTTGTTCTTGAAATAAAGTTGCCATGTAAAATAACAAAAAGGTAGAAAAAATAGACAAACCTTACAAAACATTGAATGCTTGCATGTATAGAAAACTATGTTTTCAATTCCTTAGGAATATAGAAAATTTTCTTCTATTTTCAAGTATAAATTGACTCTGTAAGATAACTTACCCCCCCCCCCCCCCTAAAATATTGATGTGGACACTGTGAGTGCAGTAAACAGCTTTGAAACATTTTTTCACAACTTTACCAACTGTTGTGTAGCGGCTGTTTGATAACAATGTCCAAATGTAAGGAAAGAATTTAAAAAGGTTTTTTAGTGCTTAAAGCTGACCATACACCTATAGATTATCTGCATAATGTCTATGATTAGATGGAATAATATTTGTCCATGTACACTGCACTGTGTAGATGGAGGGGGGGGGGGATCTCCCACTGGGCCAAGCTTCAGTATCTTTCTAGTCGTCCGAGTAGAAAGATATGGAAGCTTGGAACAGTGGGAGATTCTTACATCCGCACAGTTTAGCGGAGATGGAAGAATCTGTTCCACGTTTTCCATCTGAACATAGAAAAACAGAAGATAATCTATAGGTGTATGGCCAGTCTTACATTCTGCTGAGGCATGGCCCCATAGAGAAAGTGTCAAAAACCTAACCTTAGTTTCCTTAATTTAAAGGGGTTGTAAACATTAGTTGAAACAGATTTCGCCATGTATGCTGCACTGTGTAGATTGGGGGAACTCCCACTGGGCTAAGCTTCAGTATCTTTCTAGTCAGCCATGCTGGCTCTCAACCTAAACAATGCTTTGGTACTGTGAGAGCCAGCGGGGCCGAGTAGCAAGACATGGAAGCTTGGAACAGTGGGAGATTCTTACATCCGCACAGTTCAGCGGAGATTGAGGTAGGTATCAATAAAATTCAAGTAACAAAACATAACAAATTAAACAGTAATATAACAAATTAGAAGGTCAAAACTACAAGTTTTCATACACCGGATAAGGGAGAGGCAGGGAAGAGTGGCTCGGTTCACTGCCAACATCTATGGGTGATCCTGATCCTGATTGGGAAGATGAGGGTGAAGTAACTGGGTGTGGCTGCACGTGCATCCTTTGATAACCAGGATTAGGTGGGTAAGGTGTATACATCGGTGGGGGTCCTGCATAAGGATTAATGGCAGGTGTTGTGTCATGGAACTGCTGATTGGCCATTGGTCGACTCAAAGAGCCACTGGGTGAATTAAAACCCATAGCCCATGGCTGAAATTTTGGATATGGGCGTTGCTCTTTGCAAGCGGACACAATATACGTTAAATAGGCATGTATATCACCCCTGACCTCAGTGCGCTTATCAGGAGGAATCTCCCTGACTACACAAAGCAACATTCTCAAAAACATAACATCTGGGTCTGAGATATTGAGGAATTCATCATCTTTGGCCTGGTTTTGCGATTGGTTTCTCATTTCTGCTATAATACGGTTAAAATATTCCTCAAAAGGTGTCTCTTGTTGAGTACGTTTTTGACGGCTGGTGGAAGTAGACTGTCCTCTCCTACCTACATTTGCCTGCAAATAGATCAAATATATAGATTATGCTTCTGATTTTGAGATCACACTTACATAATAATAAACATGATGCTTGCACAATTATTAAAGTCGTGTCCGAGCTTGCAACACCTATTTTCAATAGATCAGACACAGGCACTTGTTTAGCCCCGAAAACCTGATGTCACTGTATTAGCAGCCAGACCTCCAAAACCAGAAGTACTGAAGTGGTACTTTGCCCAAAAAGTAAGCCGTTGTTGTTTCTCCTTAAGAACATCTATGTACCAACACCAGCTGCCATTACAATATGTAAGTAATACGTATTTTGTGGACGGAGATTGTGACTAGGGTTGTCCCAATACTAGTATCGGTATCGGTACCGATAACGGGCATTTGCCTGAGTACTTCTAGTTGGACAAATGCTCAACTGTTTTTACAATGTTTCAGTTTATGAATGAAAAGAAGCCGCTGTCTTCTCTACATTCATTTTCAGTGCAGGCTGCTGAGAAAGGGACTGGGGAATCTGTGTCCCTAGTCCCTTTCCCTGTCTCAAAAGGGAGATGTCAGAGGTCTGTTAAGACCCCTGATATCTCACCAAAGAGAGGGCTGATAAAAAAAAAGAATAAAATAAAAAATAATTGTAGAAAATACAAAAAATAAAAGAAAACACACACTGACACTGTCCCCCCCCCCCCCCTTAAAAAATGAAAGCATTGTAAAAAAAATAAAAATTGTAAAAACCATCATTGTGACGTTTTGAAAGTACATACCACAGGTTCTTGAGTGGATGGTTGATATTCTTGGGATGAAAGTGACTCTGAATTGGTTTCTTGACTGGTGTCTGCGTCATCTGGTGACGAACTTTCACGTCTTGCGCTTGCTCTCGCAGGAACACTTGACACAGTTCTAACAATAACAAAATTACAAGTTTAAAAATAACATGAATACTGTCATGTGTACACTACAGAATAGCCCTCTATATAGAGCAGGGTGGGTTTAGACACCTTTCACACTGGAGCGGTGACGCAATCAAAAATCCTGATAGCAGCATCCTTGGAGTGGTGAAGGAGTGGTGTGTATACCCACCCAAGAAAAACTTAAGGGAAGACACCAACCATTTGATTTCCCATTTTCCAATTAGGTTTGTTTGCAGCATTGCACAATTGTCAGTGACGCAGTGCTGGATCGCTAAAAAATGGCCTGGTCATTTAGGGGGTAAATCTTCTGTTTGTGGTTATTATGGGAAACAGCTATGATGCATGTGTACCCTGCTTCATAGACACAACAAACATTGCACTCACCTCGGTTATCCTGCTCAGTGGCAGACATATTGTCCCAGTTCGGTGTGACAAATCTGTAAACTTCCTCCCACTTGGATTTCTTCAACACTCGATCGGCATATCCTGGGCATTCTGAGTCCCATAACTCTGGTCGGGAATGCACCAGGGATATTATGGCCTCATGTGATATATCTCGCGCCGCCATGCTGCCTTCTCCTCTTTCCAATATCCCTCTGAACTTCCTGTGTCATTTCCCAGGTACACCTACTGGTTATGATGCGCTTCCGGGTGACTTTTTTTTTCTCACGCTGCTATCCGCAGCTGACTCAAAAGACTGCGATTACATGCGGTTGTTTGCAGATAGCTGCGCTACATCGCACCTGGACGCATTCAATTCTTTTTTTTCTATTCGCACGGAACCGCATGTAACGAAATCGCAGCTAAACGCTGTGTGTGAATGGGGCCATAGGAAAGCATTGTGTGCTTTTAGCTGCGGTAGAAAACTAGAAAATCCTCAGCTAAAAGCACCATTCTATCCGTCCGTGTGAAAGGGGCCTAAGGATAGCTGAACATAAGGTATGTAGATGTATGCCAATTTCCACCTCCATCCACACAAGCTCCTGAGCTAGAATCCAAGGCTGATTAACCAAGTGAATGAAAGTATATGTATACTCAATGTTTGTTTAGCCCCATGCCTCAATAAATACAGTTTTCATAATCAAATAATTGTTTTGTAAATCTGTTACAAACATTGTTGCCTGGAGATCCCACAAATAACACTCCCTGTTCCTTCAACACACCTTCTGTTATTAGAAGACAATTACCTTTAATTTCCTTCCACTGCTAACATACTTCTAGGCACAAATTGTTCTCAGCGTCCACAACATGAAATGACAGTCATCCAAATTGGATGCTGTGTTTGGCAAAAACATGCAATAATTTCAAATCTTTGGCATCCAGGGTCATATTTCTAATTCGTCACACTTTGGCCCCGGTCTAGGGTGCCATCACACCTCCCAACTTTTTAAGATGTTAATGAGGGACACCTAGTAGCAAAAGTATGTAGGCGTAGGACATATCCCCTGCCACGCCCCCCGTAAAGGTGAATTATAAAAAAAAAACACGATTAGTTAAACCCACAAGTGCATTTTCTTACCACTACTATTCCTTTATAATGGCTTTTGAAATTTACAAATGCAGCAATTTAGAAATTGGATGAAAGTTTAGCACTGGGAAAGATAAATTGTGCATTTTATATACAACTATATAGATCAAACCAAAATGAGGGGCAAATAACGAGGACAGAGGGACTTTGTTCCAAAGAAGGGACAGTCCCTCGAAATCAGGGACAGTTGGGAGCTATGTTTCATGACCACATGGGCTGCAACTAGCCTCCCAGCCTACTTGATAATTTTAGTAGCTAGTAGTAATTTTAGATTCACAGAGCCTAATGTCGAAAAAAACGACCACTTTATCCTACTTCTACCTTTAGCTTAGTAGTACTAAAGACGGCTGGCCCACCCATAATGTTTCTAGTCCCACTTCCTGGTACGTAATAACCTTTACTGCATGCTATGCTGCGGAGGTTTTCCTGCCCCAGGTTTTAATTTTATTGCTGCTATAGCTGATGACAGTGTTATTCTTCCTGTTCCATTGACAGAGGTGTGCTGACTGCTCTGCACCCAAGCTTGGAACTGATAGAAGCAGATGATGTCATCAGTGCAGTGCTTGTGGATGTCTTCTTTTTTAGCTGATACTCCTGAAGGTTTGCCCTTGGTAAGGCCCTGTTTATTTATTTTAAAAAGAAATGCAGTTTTAGTGCATTAGGATTGCTAGCAGTGGCGGCCCGTCCATAGGGGGCGCACAGCCGCCGCCCCCCCCCCCCCCCCCCAGGCAGTCACAAAAAATATTTTTTTTTTTTTTAAAACTGTCCCTTTAAGATTTTTTTTTTTTTTTAAAAAAAGGTCCTTTAGATTTCTTTTGCTGGGCGCCGGACGCAATGCATTGTGGGAAACGCCATGTCTATGCAATCACGAGATTGCAGACGAGGCGCTTCATTTGCGGGCTTTAAACCCGCCTTGCGGCGCATTCGATCGCGCTGATCAGCATCCGCCCGCGCCGTAGTATGTATTACTATGGCCAGGTGCTTTGAGTGACACTAGAGTTACGTCACTTCCGGTTTTCAGTGTGCCAAAGCGCCCAAGTGGAGGAAACATGAGAAGCGACTCCTCCACCGCTGCTGCTGCCTGCTGCCCACTGAAGGAGATGAGACACACAGGAGAGGACACCACAGCCCGGTAAGTGCCGGACCTCCCGCGGAGAAGGGGGGGTGGTGTTTTCTGAGTTTTGTTAGCAGGGGGTGACAGATGTACACATGTAAGGGGCCCCAGCTTGTCAACAGTACTGTCCCCACTACAGCTCACTCCTGGGCTTGGTCAGCAGCAGCGTCATTACATCTAAATACATACACTGCCTGGCATGTGTATGTATTTAGAAGATCTGAGTCTTACAATCTCCTGCACTCGCTCTGTGCCTTCTAGCACTCCGATCCTCCCCCCTTCCCCCCACCCCAATCTCCAGTGCCCCACTGTCAGAAGCCAGAGCTGGAGCATAGCCTATGCTGAGTCTGACACTGCAGAGAGGGAGGTGAGCTGAGCTGTGGTCTGAGGAAAGTTTGTGCAGATAAGCAGGTGGCCTTTCATGTCGGGATATAGGATGGATTTGTTTGCAAGACATGAGATAAGTAGTGTCAAAGAGGAGAGGAGTGTGTGCCTGGGGTGGGGGGAAGGGGGGGGGGAAGTCTGCAGTCTCCCCATAGCTGGTACACATCCCCCAATCAGGCACACATCACTGCATAAGCATCCCCCAATCACTCTGTGTCCAGATAATGTGACCATAATTTATGACCATTCCACTTCACCCTTATATATCTATGGAATAACAATCCTCAATAAACAGAGCATAGCACAGTGTTCACAGCTATTTGCATGGTAACACTATTGTATGAAAACTGATTATTTCATGAATAATTTCTGTTTATGGAGGTTTGTTATTTTGTGTTTACTCATCACAGGCTCAGTTCACACTTACAGGTGTGACCAAGCTTGGTTGTATTTTTCACATGTCACGTGTAGGGCAGTGTGTTCATTTCATTCGGTGGGCTGGCTGGCCAGTAAGCTGGCTCTGGGGAATGTTGGTGGTCAAGCTGGGGGAGGCCAGGCCTAAAGCTGTGTAAGGGGCCCCAACATTTTTCATGGCTGTAAAAAAAAAAAAAGAAACTCTGCGCCAATAATCAAATATTTCAATAGTATCCAGGGGCTGATAAGCAAAAAGCAGTGCACACTGGACAGAGGCACCAGCTACTAGATACTAAAAATATCAATAATTTGTAGAAAAATAATGATAAAAAAGTCCAGATAAGTGCCCAAATGATGCCATTAGAAACCAGAGCCAGACTTATCTGGACTCATTTGGGCACTTATCTGGACTTTTTTTATCATAATTTTTCTACAAATTATTGATATTTTTAGTATCTAGTAGCTGGTGCCTCTGTTCAGTGTGCAGTGCACTGCATTTGCTTATCAGCCCCTGGATACTATTGAAATATTTGGTTATTGGCACTGTTTTTTCTGTTTTTATTTCTATTGTGTTTATTCCACCATTGCTGCTGCCTTTTTGTTTATTCATTTATTTATTTAATTTGATATTAGCGCAGTTTTTTTAAAATATATTTTTCATGGCTGCCCTGCTCGTTAGTCCAGAAGGGGGGTCGGGCACCTGCAGGAGAGGAGAGCTGAATGTTCTGCCTTCTTCCTGGTGTTTAACCCCTGCAGCGCTGCTGGCTTTCTTCCTTTCAGGATTCAGAAAGGGGAGAATGTGCCAGGAGCCAGCCTTGTTCTGCAGGTAGTGTGCAGGAATGTTATCAGTGTGCCTCGATCCCCGCTGGGGGGGGGGGGGGTATTTCTATCAGTTTGTCCTGTGAGCCCCGAGCCAGTGTGCTGCGATCCGGGGGGAGGGGGGTGCTGTTATCGTGTCCTCCACCAGTATGTGAATGCTGACAGTATGCTGCGAGATCAGTATATGTGATGCTGCTGATCTATATACCATATCTGTAATGCTGACCTATATACCCTGATCTGTGATGCTGAGCTGTATACTCCTGACACTATATGGGTGGAAGCAAGTGAAATACAGGGGACGGAGTGGGTTGATTCTATAAGGGGTGGGGCTTATGAGAAATGGGAGGGGTCAAAAAAGAAGGGTGGGGTCTGGCGCCCCCCCGATCCTAAAACTTCACCAGCCGCCACTGATTGCTAGACAATTGTACCAGTGTTGCCAACCGACAAGACTGCAATCTACTGACTCAACACCCAAAATTTACTGGCACATCCACATTTTTACTGGCAATATCAAAAGTTACAAAATTAGTTTTAAAGCAGAGGTTCCGCTGCGATTTTTTTTTTTTAGCATTCAATCTGGTTTTAGCATACTAATGTGTACTCACATTTATGGTGTCTTCAAATAAACCCTCTCGGTTTTCGTTATATAGAACAACTTATATTCTGCTTTCCTGGTCGTTTCCATTTTGCTTGTGGGCATTGTGAAGCCCACAAACAATCACTTCCTGGAAGCGGTGAATGCGCCTGTCCCAGCATTCACCGCTCATTGTTCATGGCGAGTAGCGCCGTAAACATATTGGTTACCATCACAACGTCATAGAATTAACACGCCCCGTTGTGATGGTATGCAGAAAAAAATGTGCTCCCAGAACACATTGCAGCAAAGTCCCACACTGCATTGTGGCGCCGGGGAAAGGCTTAGAAACGCCTACTCCCGCGGGAGCCGAATCCCGGAAGTCTACATATTAAATGCTATTATACGGTAACTATATATGATTTAAAAAAATTATATGGCTTTTGATGAAGTATATAGTCAGTGTAATGATTGTGTTGGCATATAGATGATTTTTTTGGTGAACCTCCGCTTTAAGTGAAAATTTCACTATTTAGGCTACGAACAAGTATAATATGCAATTAGCAATGTGATGTAAGGTAGATATTAGGGCAAAAACAATATTTATTTTTATTTTTAATATAGTAAGTAGCTCTGGGATAGGGAAATTAGAATGGGCGGCACACACGTGAAATTGACCCTCACAGTTACACTGACAGAAGTGTGCAGCAGCACAGATGATGGTGACACCTCAACGACACATCCCCTCCGGAGTCACAGTGACAGTCTCTTTCCACACCAGGTGGCCCCCCAAACAGCACTGACAGTCCTGCTTCCGGCTTGCCTTTCTCCTGTCCCACAAGGCCCTGGCCGTTTCACTCGTCTGCCTTGCACCATGACATCACACAACACGCTCAGGCCTTGCCTCCGCCAGACCTGCGGCCAGCGCCACCTGAACACACTGGAGCAGGCACACAGATGGTTCTGGCCAGCTCCAGACTGGAACTGTGCATGTGCGGTTCTAAGCCGAGTGTCACAACCTTATTTTTTACTGGCAACCTTTTTCTGTCACTGTGTCATGGATATGCAGTAGTGTTTGTCTGTCAGCTTACCTTCCTTCCCATGTGTTCATCTAGAGACCAGACCTCCTTCACCTGGCTTCCTTTATAATCTCCTCCCAGCCTGACTCCACCCCAGGCCCTATCACTGAACACTATATTAACCTGTGCACTGCAAGCCTGCTTTGCTGATCAACGTGTTTGTTAGGCATTGTGTGTTTGGGTTCCTGCCTGCCGTGTGCTACGTCTGTCTCTCTGTTACGTTATTGGCTTGTCCCCGACCATCCCTGTCTGCTCGTGACCCTTGACCTTCGGCTCGTTCTTCGTTATCCTTGTCTGCTTGTGGCCCCTGACCTTCGGCTTGTTATTCGGTTCTCTCTATCGTGTGCTGCTGCTTCCCCTTATCCTACGGGGCGTGAGCTAGGAAACTCCAGGGGCCGCGACCTGGTCCCAGCCTGCAGCGTAACATCCTCACCACTAGAGGCCCTGGAGAAGACCAGCTGGGTCTTAGACTCCGCGCCCTGGGGAATCTTGGCTCTCGCTTCCGTTGGGATCCCGGTTGTGCTCCTCTGGTCCCGCTTTCCACAACCACCCAGTTTCCTATCCACAGAAGCCAGCCATAGGGTTCACTACCTCGCGGTGCACTCCTGTCCCCCTACGGTGTGCATCTGTCACCTGGCCACAGGTGACCCTGACAGTTTGATCAGCCATGAACCCGGCTGACATCCCGCTACCCGCGGATGATCCATTGCAGGGCATAGTTTGCAGACTTGAAACCCAGGAATCGAATCAGACTCAGGTGATGCGATTCCTCCAGGATCTGGCTTCTCGCTTCGAGCAGCTTCAGGCCTCCTTGGGAACCCTGAATCTGCAACCTCAAATACAATCAGCGGCTGCACCTATTGCACCAGTCGCAGCCACACACTCGCTACAACTGCCAGCTCCGTCCCGTTTCTCTGGGGACTCCAAGGCTTGCAGGGGGTTCCTTAGCCAATGCACGATTCATTTTGAGCTCCAGCCCCAAAACTTCCTGTCTGATCGGGCTAAGGTAGCCTATATCATTTCCCTCCTCTCTGGTGAAGCTTTAGCCTGGGCAGCCCCTCTGTGGGAACTGAATGATCCAGTGGTTTCTAGCCTGTCTGGCTTCTTGAAACTTTTTCGGAATATCTTCGAAGAACCGGCTCGTGTCTCTTCAGCGGCCAGCGCCCTTTTACGTCTCCGCCAAGAGTCTGCTTCTGTGGGACAGTATGCCCTTCATTTCCGCATACTGTCGGCTGAGTTGAGCTGGAACAATGAGGCCTTAGTCGCAACCTTTTTGCATGGCCTGTCTGATAGAGTGAAGGATGAATTAGCTGGAAGAACCATCCCCACTGATCTGGCCGGCGTTATCTCCTTGTGTAACCAGATCGACATTCGCTTTCAAGAGAGGACCTTAGAAAAGCAACGCCAGCACTCCTTGGTTCTTAGTCAGCCTGAGCTCCCCTCTCTTCGACCCGTAGAGCATCTCCTACCAGATGAGGAACCCATGCAGCTGGGTCAGACCAGGCTATCCCCCGAGGAACGTGCTAGGCGCAGAACTCTTGGTCTGTGTCTTTACTGTGGGGGCAAAGGTCATTTTCGTGACACTTGCTCTCTTTGTCCAGAAAAACGTTCGGGTCCACTTCATCTGGAAAGTGGAGTATTGGACCCAGAAATATCACCTTCCCCTTCTCGTCTTCTGCTTTCTGTGTTCCTTCATGTTGGTGCTTCTTCTCATTCGGTCTCAGCATATCTGGATTCCGGAGCCGCTGGTAATTTCATGGACTGGGAAATCGCATCGTCCATGAGACTTACTCTTTTGCCCCTCACCACGCCATTGGTGGTCTTGGCGATTGATGGTACTGTTCTCCCAGGGGGACCTATCCGCTTCCAGACCCTCCCTGTTAAGATGTCGGTAGGGACACTCCACCAGGAGTGGATATCCTTCCTTATCTTACCCAAGGCCTCAACGCCTATAATTTTGGGTCTCCCATGGTTACAGCTCCATTCTCCTCATGTGGACTGGACTACTGGACAGATCCTGGCTTGGGGTCCCTCCTGTTCCTCGTCCTGCCTACCCAAGGTTGCCCCCTGTGAATCTGAGCCGGTCATTCATTCCAGGTTGCATAATCATTTACATTTCTCTGTCCCTAACCACCCTTGGACGCACAGCCAGGCTAGCTTGTCTACAAGTCCTGCAGTAGCTACGTCTTGCGATGCGATTCAGGTAGTCGCTACACCTGACTCAGCTATTCACTCTGCCTCTGTACTAGTTATGCCAGTCCAGCCCATGCCCAGTGAGCCTCCTACTTTTTCTTGTTTGGGACATTCTGCTTGTCCTTCAGCTATTCAGCTTGACTCCGGCGACATGTCACCTTCTAACCAACCTGACTTCAGGGTTCCACTGACATCTGCCCAGTCTGATGGTCCTGTGCAAGATGACCAGTTCCCCTTTAAGGGTCTAGGGGACCCTCCTCAGATTCCTGTTGATCCCCTCATGCCCTTGCTTATTCCTAGAGAGCCTTTGGTCCTCAATAGATCTTCTTGTCATCTCCCTACCTCGTTTTCGGTCTCTGAGGATAATTTTAAGTACGAGGTTAGACAAGTTCTGGATTCTCGGCTCTGCAGAGGCATTCTTCAGTACCTTGTGCATTGGAGAGGTTTTGGTCCTGAGGAGGCGTCTTGGATCGCTGCATCTGATGTCGCTGCACCTCATCTGTTGAGAAGGTTTCATCAGAGATTTCCCTTTAAGCCTGGGTCCAGGCGGGGGAGGGCCCATAAGAGGGAGGGTACTGTCATGGATATGCAGTAGTGTTTGTCTGTCAGCTTACCTTCCTTCCCATGTGTTCATCTAGAGACCAGACCTCCTTCACCTGGCTTCCTTTATAATCTCCTCCCAGCCTGACTCCACCCCAGGCCCTATCACTGAACACTATATTAACCTGTGCACTGCAAGCCTGCTTTGCTGATCAACGTGTTTGTTAGGCATTGTGTGTTTGGGTTCCTGCCTGCCGTGTGCTACGTCTGTCTCTCTGTTACGTTATTGGCTTGTCCCCGACCATCCCTGTCTGCTCGTGACCCTTGACCTTCGGCTCGTTCTTCGTTATCCTTGTCTGCTTGTGGCCCCTGACCTTCGGCTTGTTATTCGGTTCTCTCTATCGTGTGCTGCTGCTTCCCCTTATCCTACGGGGCGTGAGCTAGGAAACTCCAGGGGCCGCGACCTGGTCCCAGCCTGCAGCGTAACATCCTCACCACTAGAGGCCCTGGAGAAGACCAGCTGGGTCTTAGACTCCGCGCCCTGGGGAATCTTGGCTCTCGCTTCCGTTGGGATCCCGGTTGTGCTCCTCTGGTCCCGCTTTCCACAACCACCCAGTTTCCTATCCACAGAAGCCAGCCATAGGGTTCACTACCTCGCGGTGCACTCCTGTCCCCCTACGGTGTGCATCTGCCACCTGGCCACAGGTGACCCTGACACACTGGCAGTTACTGGCAGGAGAAAAGTAAGTACCTGTTTTTTACTGGCTGCTAGT
This sequence comes from Rana muscosa, assembly GCA_029206835.1. Classification (NCBI taxonomy): domain Eukaryota; kingdom Metazoa; phylum Chordata; class Amphibia; order Anura; family Ranidae; genus Rana; species Rana muscosa. The sequence continues at coordinate 347,801,566 of CM055117.1, read as the reverse complement.
AAAAATATTGACGCTTGGCAACACTGAATGGTACTGAAACACTCCTATTACTACAGTTTCTTCCTCACAGGTTAGAAACATTGCGGTATCTCCTTCTCCAATTGGAGTGGAGGCTTGATGTTCTGACCAGCGAGGGTGTGACCTCTTGGAAACAGTTATTTTTCTGCGCTCTATAGCATACCTCCTAACTTTCTGAGATGGGAATGAGGGACACCTATCAGCAAAAGTATGCAGGCATAGGACACACCCCTTGCCATGCCCCCTTAAAGGGGAATTGTACAAAAAAACAAGATTGGTTAAACCCACAAGTGCTTGTTTTACCACTACTATTCCTTTATATTGGCTTTTGGAATTTACAAATGCAGCAATTTAGAAATCAGATGACAGGTCTAGACCTGGAAAACTTTTTTTGATAGATAAAAAGTGCATTTTATATACAACTCTAAAGATCAGACCAAAATGAGGGACAAATGAAGAGGAATGAGGGACAGAGGGCCATTGCTCAAAAACAGGGACAGTCCCTCAAAATCAGGGACAGTTGGGAGCTATGCTATAACAATCCTTTACTAGTCAGATAGGCCCTGACAAACAACATGCTCATGCATCCTCTCTCTGCAAAGATATTAGCTGTGTGGCCTGCTCTCTGCCTCGTCTTTCTACCATGCATGGGATAGCCCGTGAATACAATTGTTTTTATCTCTAATTTTCTGTCAGTAAGGTACTGACTTTGACTATGCAGGCAAGTTTATGACTGTTTCAGTATGGTACCAATTCTTTCTCTGCAAACATGTTTATGACTGTGTGGTTGGTTTACAGATTTCGTCTCTGCAGATATGCTGTTGATAGGATGACACCGGTTCCACCCTCAATAAACTTATGAAATTTACAGAAGGGAAATTACTCCTGGGGGGGAGACTTTAATCTTCCCCTAGACCCTAACAGGGATACCTCAGCAGGAAGATCCTCAGTAGCCAAAGGCCTTCGCAAGAGGGTCCTTCAGACCCTACATAATTACCAACTTATTGATGCCTGGAGAGTGTACCATCCAGATGAAAAGGACTATACCTTTTATTCAACTCCACATAAGGGATACTCTCGAATTGATCTATTTATTGTCCCACATAGCATGATAATGGAGATTAAAGGAATAGAGATAGGGAGTATCACATGGTCTGACCATGCCCCAATCATTATGACACTGACTATGAATAAACATTCGGAAGGAAGGATGAGACAGTGGCGACTGAACGAGAACCTGCTTGAGGATGAGGTAACGGTTCAAGAGGTAACGACAGAATTAGAATACTATTTTCAATATAACTCTATACCAGAGATAGATGCAGGGATAACATGGGAGGCGCATAAAACCGTAATAAGAGGGATTCTTATTAAGCATGGCTCCAGGATAAAGAAGGACAGGGAAAAGCAATTGAATAAAATACTCACAGATATACAAATACTGGAGACCAAACATAAACAAGACGCGGGAGGAGCGGGAGAGAGGGAACTTTTAGCCCTACGTAGACAAGTGACTGATTTATTGCATTACAGAGCCAAGGCCGCAGTACAGAGATGTCGGAGATACTATTATGAATCAGGAGACAAATGTGGACGTATACTGGCTAGAGCTTTACAAGATCAGAAAACCCAATCTTATATTCCATATTTGGTGGATTCAAAGGGGAGCAAGATATATCTTCCTACTCAGATTGCTATGACTTTTCGTAAGTTTTATCAATCTTTGTATAATTTACCTATTACAATGCAACCCCAAAATAATAAAAATAAGATAGAGGAATATATTGCCTCATCGGGTATTCCTCAATTGTCAGAACATATTAGAAAAGACATGGAAGCGGCTATTACATGAGAGGAATTGCAAGAGGCCATCAAGTCAGCTAAACCAGGTAAAGCCCCGGGTCCAGATGGATTTACATATAAATATTATCAGAAATTGTTCCCCCTTCTGGGCAAGCAGATGGTACAAATATTCAATGTAATAGGACAGAGGACAAGGTTTACACCAGAAACGTTGAAATCACATATCACTCTTATACCAAAGGAGGATAAGGATCCATCAGCATGTGGTAGTTATCGTCCTATCTCTCTACTAAATGTGGATCTAAAAATCTTTACAAAAATATTGGCCATTCGCATCCAACCACATCTAATAGAATTAATCCACCCAGATCAGGTAGGCTTTATACCAAGCCGAGAGGCCCAAGATAATACCATTAAAACCTTGAACCTTATCCATGTAGCCGGCCTCTCCAACATGCCCACTGTGTTTTTAGGAACAGATGCAGAAAAGGCATTTGATCGGGTTAGCTGGCCTTTTTTGTTTTCAGTGGTACGATATGTGGGTATGGGGGAGAGGATGGTTGGATGGATATCGAGTCTATACACAAGACTTGAGGCACAAATCAAAGTAAACTGATACATATCTGATCCTTTTTCTATTTCTAATGGCACCCGTCAGGGGTGCCCTCTATCACCCCTCCTTTTCGCGCTTTCGCTGGAACCCCTACTTTGTAAAGTAAGGCAAAACCCCGATATATCGGGGATAAGAATTGGAGATACGGATTATAAGGTCTCCGCTTATGCGGATGACCTTTTGTTTTCCTTGACAAAGCCAACAATATCAATGCCGAACTTGGTGGGAGAATTGGATCGATATGGTGCCCTATCTAATCTAAAAATCAATATGATAAAATCAGAAGCAATGGGCTATGTGCTATGGGCTATGTCACAAATACAAATCAGTGCCCTGAAAGCAAATTTTAAATTTAGATGGTCCCCGACAACTATTAAATACCTGGGTACCTATATGCCACCTAAACTGGATCAAATTTTTACGTTGAATTTTTTACCATTATTAAGTAGAGTAAAAACTTTATTGGCTATATGGGACAAGGGTACCTTCTCGTGGTTTGGTAGATGTAACATAATAAAAATTTAAATTTTGCCTAAATTATCTTACCTATTCCAAACACTGCCAATCCATGTCCCTTTAGAATTTTTTAAACGGACGAATGCACTGATAATTGACTTTGTCTGGGGACATAAGAGGCCAAGATTACAACGCCGAATATTGACCATGCCCAAACAATATGGGGGATAGCAGTTCCAGATATCCAGAAATACTATCAAGCGGCCCACATGGTGAGATTAATAGACTGGTGTAGACATACAAGTCTTAAAATATGGCCAAAGATCGAGCAATCACAGTGTAGAGTCCCATTGCGTTGAGCGGTTTGGTGCTTTGGAGACCTCAGTTCTGACCTCAAAAAGCACCCAACCTTGGGCCCTACTCTGCGGATTTGCTCTCGAATATGCACCATTACCGGATTATCATCAGCCAACTCCCCCCTGTACCCCATTGTGGGGAACCCACGTTTCCCCCTGGGATTACAGGGGGGCCCATGGAGAAGACTTTTAGACTCACAGATATTCCAGGCCTCGCACTTCGTGCAAGGAACGACGCATAATTGGCCTTCATTGATGGAATTAACTTCATCTAATGGTCGTTTTTGCCTGGATTTCTGGGGTGGAGCACAACTGAGACATTTTCTTAATATTCTTCCACCTTTGGAGGATTTCTTAAGACCATTGACCTCCCTAGAAAAGTTGTGTGAAGAAACTGGCCCCAGTTATCATACACTTTTGAAAATATATGGATTACTGATGGCCCCCCCAGAGGACTATGTTCCTCCATATATAAGGAAGTGGGAAATAACTTTGGACAGGACATTTACTCAGGTACAACATAGGCAGATCATAAATTGGGCGTTAAAATCTTCTATATGTACGAGGGCCCAAGAAACGAACTATAAAATCATGACAAGATGGTATCAAACACCCTCATTGATAAATATTTGCCGGAGATTCCGGATAAATGTTGGAGATGCCAGGAAGAAAGAGGGACATTACTCCATGTTTTTTGGTCATGTTCGAAGCTACTACATTTTTGGAGGGCGGTACGACAGATAGCACAAAAATTTACTGATTATAACCTCTCAGAAGACCCGGCTTTATTCTTGCTGCATGTATCCGAGATACCAGGGGAAATATACAGTGAACTAATTTTACGTCATCTTATTAATGGGGCTAGAGCATGTATTGCTCGGCAGTGGAGAGACACGAACCCCCCAACAATTTTCTCATGGTTCAATAGAATTGAAGAAGTAAATAGGATGGAGGATTTGACACTTTCACGTCAAAACCGACATGAGATCTATTCTGAAACTTGGGCACAATGGAACACATTTAAATATTCGGAAGAAGGGAAGTCCCTTTTTTGTAACTTGAGAGGAGTGGGGGGGAGCTAGGGCTCCTCTACCTCCCTGGCCGACTAGGGATAAATAAATTATTATAAATTCCTTTTTTTTTTTTCTTTTTTTTTTTTTATTATTTCTCTTAGGGGTTAAGGTGAGTTAACTGGAGTTTTTCAGAAAGAGGGGGGGGGGGGGTTCGGGGTTTTAGCAGGGGAAGAACCATTGGAGAAGGAATATCTCAATATAACTAGATTTATGTTGTATTTAAGTTAATACGAAGGTGGTATATTGAATAGACCTGTGGGGTACTTATTGGTTTAAACTGAAACAGTAAACATATTATTTGATTACTCCCCTTGTATGTTGGGAAAATTAGATAAATAAAGAAATTGAAGGATAGGATGACACCGATTTATTGTCACCGGTTGTGTTTCTCCAGGCATTTCTAGTTGTGACAGTATGGTACTAATTACATTTCTTTGGGAAGGTTTCTGAATGTGGCAGTCAATATGGAACTAATTCTGTCCCATTGTACGTTTCAGTGGTGAGCGATATAAGGTAACTGGACTACGGGAGAAAAACTATAAAGCTGGCCCTGATGGCATCAGGCAGGTACCTGCCAAATAACTGCTCTAGCTAGTACTAGAAGGCATACCTCATAACTGTCCCTGATTTTGAGGGACTGTCCCTCATTTGGAACAAAGTCCCTCTGTCCCCCTTTCCTCCTCATTTGTCCCTCATTTTGGTCTGATGTATATACCTATAATAAAAATACACTTTTAATCTACCAAAAAGTGTTTTACAGTGTTAAACCTTTAATGCAATTTCTAAATTGTTGCATTTCAAAAGCCAATATTAAGAAATAGTAGTGATAAAAAGCACTTGTGGGTTTAACCAATATTTTTTTGCGTATTCATTTTCCTTGTAAGGGGGCATGGCAGGGGGTGTGTCCCAGTGGCGTCCCATCCATTAGGGGCACCGGGAATCTATCCACGGCCGCCCCCTATTCATGTGTCCTTTTACAGTGGCCAGGTTTTTTTTTATTTTTTAGAAGCACCTGATTAGAGCCAGAGGCTCTAATAGGCTTCAAAATAGGGTGGGCTCAGGTCGCAGAGGATGCGTCCGGACCCCACCCAGGTGTGTTGCAACAGTGAATGAATATTCACTTTTGCAACACTGATCCTCCTCCTGACCAATCGAGAAGCAGGTATGAAACCCATTTCCTGATTGGCCAGTTTGTCAGGCGATCCTAATTGGACGCCTAGCTCCAGGAGGAGCAGAGAGGAGAGGACACTGGAGCAGCTTTCCCTGAGCCCGCCACTCTGGAAGATGGCCACATAAGCTCCGACCGATGCTCTCACCGCCGTGCGCGGGGGGGTGTAGGTGGTAGTTGTGCTAGTGCCGTTTCACTGGAGGCCGGGGGGGTTGTTTGCCGACCCCCCAAAAACAAACCACCACCTGCCACTGGTGTGTCCTAAGAATACATACTTTTGCTTATAGGCGTCCCTCATTCCCATCTCAGAAAGTTGGGAGGTACGCTGGAAGGCAGTAAGATTGTTTGCATATCTGGCCATTTTCCTGGGATGATAAGCACCATTCGGTTTCCAGGAATTTTTTTAATGTTTTGATAGCACAGAGTAGATGAATTTCCCAATGTCTGATAACCTTCAGCCTGATTCAGTCATGCATCACATTAAAAGACACCTATAGTTGCTTTTAGTCTTCCTGGCTTTAGCTTCACAAGTCATTGACCTAGAACAAGTTCAGACTTTTCTGGCTTTTCAATTCAGTAGTACAGAAGAAAGTAAAGCCAGGATCAAGGTGACAAGTCATTCATCTTTAAAATCAAATAAACAGAGACAGGTATGCCTATTCTAATGGATACATTTTAAAGTCATATTGGCAGAGACTGCTCTCAGGGTCAGTTACATGAAGCCAGACTGAAGAATGCCTTCACTTCGGGCTAGTTTACCCTAGCTTCAAAACATGACTCTCTGAACGCTAGTCAAAGTTCCTGTCACTAAATAAAATGGTTAGCTTACAGTCCTGTTTACACCTGCTTTTGCTTGGTGCTTCGATGAGGCTTCAGTGGAGCTTTGATGGAGCTTCAGTGGGGATTCAGTGAGGCTTCGGTGGGGCTTCAGTGGGGCTTCAAGCGAGCTTTGCCATAGACTTCTATGAAGGCTTTGAAGATGCTTTGAATCTACATCGGGTATGATTTTTGAACAGAAGCCAAAGCAAAGCAAAAGCAGGTGTAAACAGGACTGTAAGCTAACCATTTTATTTAGGAGCTTTGACTAGCATTCAGAGAGCTTTAACAAAGCCTGTCCGAAGCCTTGTTGAAGCAAGTGTAAATGATCCCATCCTGGGAGGTTCAGGAGCTGCCTATATGATGGCATTGTTTGTCACGTCAAAATAATATTATCAAGCCATGCGCAAATAACTCCTAGAATGCAAAAGAAATCCAAGAAGCTTTTATTGAAATCACCATTAGAGGTAAGTTTAAGTACTAAACTTACCGCTGGACTGCCTCCTCCACAGTCATGGTTGCATTGTTTCAACTGGGACTTCAGTGGGGTTGAGTACTCCAAACTTAGATTTGTGGTGGTGGTGAGAGTTAAAGCAGAACTCCATGAATATAAAAATTCTTCTTTAAGTTTTTAGAGCTCTAGCTCTTACAATAGGCATCCTTGGAGGTACAGTAGGTGCAATATAATGTAATCCATTACCTCTGACAGCACTTTCAAATAATACTTTTTGTCTAGAGAAAACCTAAATTGCAGTAGTTGTACCAAATAAAGAGTAAAACAAGGCAAGCACAGATCAAAGGACTAGTTATCAGTATATGCCTGTTTGACTCATTAAAAACCAGTATATGAGTCCACACTCTCTGGTAAGCATGCCAATTTTTACTCTATGGTGGTGGATCGCACAAACCAGTATTTTTCCTACTGTGCTTTCACATGGGTATCTTCATCTTCACTTCAAGGATTTCAATTTCTTGGTGGCCTATCTTCTATTTGAACTTTTATTTTGAAGTTATTGAATGTTAATGCATTCATCATTTTTTGTGGTATTGATCACAGCTCTGATTTTACCATTCCATTTGTTGTTAATAGACTTTACATTTAGCTCATTGTATGCATTTTATTACTTCCATTACTTTATTGTTACACCAAGTGGTTTCACACTTGTTCATTGCACATTAATATTTGTTTTACACCATGAGCGCTGCACTATTGTTTATATTTTATTTGCTTTTGTAGCGCACCCACCTATCCCCCTCCTGCATTAAACTCGGCTCCTCGCAGGGGGGAGACAGGCACACCGCACCACAAGCCCGTACCCTCCTGTATTAAGAGGTTAGGCGGTGTTATTTTTGGGCCTTGTCTGCAGCTGGAGTCTAAAGTCCTCCTGAGTATGATTCTCACCTCTACAGTGGGTAGATGCAAGTCCTTAACTTCCCCAGGAACATAAATGTCCACACCAGCTGAAAGTCCACCTCAATATTTATTTTCACTTGCACAACACATAGTCTTTTGGATAGAAGAAAGGTTGGAGCAAAGACACAGGACAGCTTAAGGTGTGGAGGAGGTCCAGGCACAAACGTAGCTCAAACTCTTCTGACTGTTCAGGTTTCTCAAACAGTTTTGGCGTACGGTCTCTGCCACAGACCACGAGGTTGGTCTCTGCCACAGACCTTGTGAATAAGGTCACTGCCACTGACCTGGCGAACAAGGTCACTGCCACTGACCTGATGAACCTTGGTTCCTTCCTAGGACATGACCCCTTTCAGGGAGAAGACGTCCCCCCAGAGAGTCAACAGACCCCTTCCTTCACCGTGTCCACAGCACCGGTCCCTCGGAACATATCCTCCCTTCTCTTAGGGTGCGGGTCCCCTCGCAAGGCGGCACCCTGGACTCCTCGATCCCCTGCGGACCCCAGCCGAAGGTTGCTGGGCCCCGGGCCATTGCTGCAGCTCCTGGGTCTCCATACCCAGGTAGTCAGAAACGGTGAGGTAGTACCTCACCCCAGGCTAAAGGTGCCTGAGGTGTAACCGGAACAAGGCATCCGGGCCTAGGGCACCCGGAGATGACCCACACACACCCAGGCCGAAGGTGCCTGGGCGTGGATGAACCACACACACACCCAGGCCGAAGGTGCCTGGGCGTGGATGAACCCCTCTCAGAAGATGTCTGCCCCTTTTATAACCCCTCCCGGCATGCACAGCAGGTTCCCCACCCCACTGTACAGCTGCCAAGAGGGGTCACAAAAGGCACAGCACTGCGCTCGCGGTTCAACCCTGGCCCAGAATGGCAGCGCCACCCACCGGCCACAGGGAACACATCACCAGCATTAACCCCTGAGAACAAAAATGGTCCATAACGCCTAACAATGTAATGTGTCTGAGCCTGGTTACCACTCAGACACTTCCCGTAAATGGAACACCCACTACACTTCTTTATGTCAGAGTTCCCCCTCGATGGTTGGTGATCTAATGAATGGCGAGGGAATATTCAAGAAGCACAGATCCACGAAATGAATGAAACAGAAGCAGTGAGATCCTTGCAATGAAGACCCCAGGTACTGCTTCCTTTCTGACAAGATGAACAACGCAGCACTGACATTGGCAAGTCTCACTCCAAACTCCAAGTGAAAAAAGCAGTCGGAGGTACAGATCTCACTATGCAGATATACAGCCATGAGTCTCACAGCCCAGGAGTGTCTAGGCACAGAAAAATCAAAGCTAACTTTTAGGAAAAATGTAAATGCAACATAAAATCCTTCAGGGTACTGTTTAGGCACAATTAAATGTTCTCAATATTCCATATAAGATAGAAAATTTTTACTTTTTGAGTTCAAGTCCACTAGGAAAAATAGCAGTTAATATACAAACATGTTACAACAAGAAATGACAGCTGTATGTTTGATTTATATTTTTCATTAAAGGTAAGGCATAGAAAAAAAGAAAAGCAATTCATCAATTCATTGTCAAATTAGATAATGAAAACAATTACACAGCAATCCTTTCCTAGGAACGTGTAAATGTCTGAAGAATGTTGTTCTGTGACCTTAAAAATGTGTGCATATTTTAAGGTGACATTCTATTTTCAAGCAACCTATGGGGCTGGCAGCAACTTGTTTGAACCCATGGCTCCCCGCCACAGAATCTCAGCTGTCTTCTGGTTTACTGTAAACATTAAACTTAAACCCGTCACTAAGAAAAAGATAAAGGCGGTTGATCCTTTGCAAAGATTTTGTACGAGCAATTAAAGACCAACAAGCAATAGATGTAAAGCTACCCACCCAATGGCCAGTTAACTGCAAGAATATGTTAATTATAAACTTTATTAGCTGATAATCAGCCTGGGTTTGGGGTAGCACGTGACTTCACCCAATCAGTATATACTTCATAATGGGATTACCATATTTTGTCACCAAATAATAAGGTATTGCTAAATCTGCCAAAGACAACTTGTACTGAAGGAAATATGTAAGCTGCCTTTGCGGACATTTGCTTTTGAAAATACTAGTTGCCTGGTTATCCTGCTGTTCCAAAGGCTTTAATAGTTCTGCCTTCATTTTTTGCATCCCTGTTCTCAGTTACTAAGAGTACTGACACCAGGGCTGCTAGCAATTTTAGAAGGTAGTACTTTCATCCTTTAGGCTGCATTCACACCTGAGCGTAGCGAATCGGGCGTTTTTACCGTTGTTTTTACCATTGTTTTGTCGCGCGAATTTGCGCCCGTCGGAGCGCTCGTTGTCGCGCTAGACGCTTGAATCGGGCGTTTCCATTACATTATATGAATCCTAAAATGCCCAATCTGCCCGATTCGCGCGACAAAAAAGGGTCCGGAACTTGTTTGAGCTTCAGGCGTTCGGCTTCAGGCGACATGGAGTGGAGATGTGAACCATCTCCATAGAGAATAATGGATTTTTTCCCCTCTAGCGTTTTGTAGCTTCAGGCTTCAGGCTACAAAACGCTCAGGTGTGAATGCAGCCTTAAAGCTCATGTGTCAAACATAAGGCCTGTGGGCTGAATGCAGCCCTCCAGGCCATTTCATGTGGCCCTTTCACCTCTCCTGCAGCTGGGGCACCCCCCTTGTGTCTGCCCCCACCTTGTCTCAGCAGTCAGGAGCAGAGAGGAGAACAGAACTCCTCTGCCAGATCCTGCGCCTCTCCGTGCAGCCTAAACGAGAGGTTTGTCTCTGTTCCCCCCACCACCTTCTCTCAGCAGAAAGAACAGAACTCCTCCTACAGATCCTGTACCTCTCTGTGCAATCACAGCACCCACTCATCTCTGCCTCCCCGGAGCTCAGCATTCAGCAGACTCCAGAAACTGACTCCAGCCCTCCTCTGGTCCTCCTCCAGACCCTGCACATTCTGTTTCTCAGCTCTGCCCAAAACGTCTTCTTGGCAGCAGCACAAGGTAAGGAGGGTGCACTGTGATGTAGGGGAGGTTGGAGGACTCTTGACATCTGATGTAAGGGGGTGGACATCTGCTTATAACCAAGTTCTGTCTGAGCAGTCTCCAATAAAGTTTCTTGTGGATATCATCAGTGTGTGACCCTCCTTTTCAGACTTGCATCATCTGCATGTAATTAAGTTTGACACCCCTGCGTTAAAGGCTATGGGGTTGATTTACAAAATGCAATAGGCTGTTCACTTTGCATGGGAAGTTACACTGTGCAAGGGAATTTTCCCCGAAGCTTAAAGGGGTTGTAAAGCTTCATGCTTTTTACCTTAATGCATCCTATGCATTAAGGTAAAAAAACACCTTCCACTCTCGTGTCCCCCCGTTTTACTTACCTGAGCCACGAAACTCCGTGGGCGCGATCCCGCGATGCTTTCCCCAGCTTGAGGCGGCCCTTCATTGGAGATTGATAGCAGCGCAGCCATTGGCACCCCACTTGTCAATCAAATCAATGACGCAGCGTGCCAGGGGGCGGGACCGAGTGATACACTTGGCGGCTATGGCTGCCACTGTATCACACGGGAGCGCGCTCGCAAGCTAACCCCCTTTGAAAGAGCGAGGATCGGGGCCACTCTGTGGAAAACTAACTGCACAGTGGAGGTAAGTATGGTATGTTTGTTATCTTTAAAAATATTTTTTTTAACCCTTACAACCCCTTTAACCACTTAAGCCCCGGACCATTTTGTAGCTAAAGGACCAGAGGCGTTTTCAGAATTTGGCACTGCGCTGCTTTAACTGTAAATTGTGCGGACATGCAATGTTGTACCCAAACGAAATTTGCATCCTTTTCTTCCCACAAATAGAGCTTTCTTTTAATGGTATTTGATTTCCTCTGCGATTTTTATTTTTTGCGATATAAACGGAAAAAGACTGAAAATTTTGAAAAAAAATGATATTTTCTACTTTTTGTTATAAGAAGAATCGAATAAACTCAATTTTAGTCATACATTTAGGCCAAAATGTATTCAGACACATGTCTTTAGTAAAAAAAAATGTCAATAAGCGTATATTTATTGGTTTGCGCAAAAGTTATAGCGTCTACAAACTAGGGTACATTTTCTGGAATTAACACAGCTTTTAATTTATGACTGCCTATCTCATTTCTTGAGGTGCTAAAATGGCAGAGCAGTACAAAACCCCCCCAAATGACCCCATTTTGGAAAGTAGAGACCCCAAGGAAATTGCTGAGAGGCCTGTTGAGCCCATTGAATATTTATTTTTTTGTCCCAAGTGATTGAATAATGACAAAAAAAAAAAAAAAATACAAAAAGTTGTCACTAAATGATATATTGCTCACACAGGCCATGGTTATATGTGGAATTGCACCCCAAAATACATTTTGCTGCTTCTCCTGAGTACGGGGATACCACATGTGTGGGACTTTTTAGGAGCCTAGCCGCGTACGGGCCCCCGAAAACCAAGCACCGCCTTCAGGATTTCTAAGGGCGCAAATTTTTGATTTCACTCCTCACTACCTATCACAGTTTTGAAGGCATGTTGAGTATTTTACAGCTCTCATTTGTTTTTGAAAATGAAGAAAGAAAATAATTTTTTTTTTTTTTTTAATTTTCAAAACTTTGTGACAAAAAGCGAGATCTGCAACATATTCACCATACCTCTCAGCAAATAGCTTGGGGTGTCTACTTTCCAAAATGGGGTCATTTGGGGGGGGTTTGTGCCATCTGGGCATTCCATGGCCTCCGAAACTGTGATAGGCAGTGAGAAGTGAAATCAAAAATTTACACCCTTAGAAAGCCTGAAGGCGGTGCTTGGTTTTTGGGGTCCCGTACGCAGCTAGGCTCCCAAAAAGTCTCACACATGTGGTATCCCCGTACTCAGGAGAAGCATTAGAATGTATTTTGGGGTGTAATTCCACATATGCCTATGGCATGTTTGAGCAATATATCATTTTAGTAACAACTTTGTGCAAAAAAATGAATAAAATTTCTATTTTTTCCGCAACTTGTGTCAACATATAAAATATTCCATGGACTCGACATGCCTCTCAGTATATAGCTTGGGGTGTCTACTTTCCAAAATGGGGTCATTTGGGAGGGGGGGGTTTTGAACTGTTCTGGCATTTTATACACAACATTAGGAAGCTTACATCCACTCTTCTAACCACTTGAAGACAAAGCCCTTTCTGACACTTTTTGTTTACATGAAAACATTTTTTGTTTTTTGCAAGAAAATTATGTTGAACCCCCAAACATTATATATTTTTTTAAAGCAAAGGCCCTACAGATTAAAATGGTGGGTGTTGCATTTTTTTTTTTCACACAGTATTTGCGCAGCGATTTTTCAAACGCATTTTTTGGGGAAAAAATACACTTTTTTTTATTTTAATGGACTAAAACACACTATATTGCCCAAATGTTTGATGAAATAAAAAAGATGATCTGAGGCCGAGTACATAGATACCAAACACAACATGCTTTAAAATTTCGCACAAACGCGCATTGGCGACAAACTACATACATTTTTAAAAGCCTTTAAAAGCCTTTACAGGTTACCATGTTAGATTTACAGAGGAGGTCTACTGCTAAAATGACTGTCCTCGATCTGACCTTCGCGGTGATACCTCACATGCATAGTGCAATTGCTGTTTACATATGACGCCAGACCGACGCTTGCGTTCGCCATTGTTCCTTCCATATTTTTTTATAATTTTTATTGTTATCTCAGGGAATGTAAATATCCCCAATGATAGCAATAGGTAGTGACAGGTACTCTTTTTTTGAAAAAACTGGGGTTTATTAGACCCTAAATCTTTCCTCTGCCCTCAAAGCATCTGACCACACCAAGATCGGTGTGATAAAATGCTTTCCTAATTTCCCAATGGTGCTTTTTATATCCGGGGGGGACATTCCCTCCCACTGCTTGTAAAAGCAGTCCAGAGGCTAATCAGCCGCTAGGATTGCTTTTACATGAAAGCCGGCCGCTGGCTGAAAAGAATGATACCAAGATAATACCTAAACCCGCAGGCATCAATCTGGTATACCCATTCAAAGTCCAGCAACATACCAGTACGTTGCTGGTCCTTGTTGGACATGTATTATAATCTTTTTTTTCATGCAGCCTGTTGGCTGAACGAAAAAAAAGAAGTTGATCGGTGGGTATGCCCACCATTAGAATACCGCCATTCATCCACCCACTTCTAATGATGGGCATACATGCACCATTTATATATGCCGAAGCATTGGGGCATCCTCCCGCAAAAATTATGCCGCACACACATGGTCAGACTTTTCCATGGGCAAGCCTCCGTCGGAATTTCGACCGTATGTACGCGGCATTAGGAGCAAAATCGCTCCTCCGCTCCTCTGCCCCTGCTGCCCCAATGCTTCGGCATATATGCTTTTTTTTTTAACTATGGTGGTGAAATCACCTCCTACAGCACTGGAGTCGCAGGGATCAGGCCTGTCTCTGCGAACGCTGCAGTTATGTGTGTTGTGTTTTGTAAGTGACAGTGATCGATACTGCACTTGGGTGGCCTGGGCTGGACGGAGGGGCAAAACGCAGGTGCTAGCAGGTATCTGGGCTGATCCCGCTAACACTGCATTTTTGGGAACCCTAAACTGCTGGGGACGCTAGTATAGATCTGATCAGATCAGATATTGATCTGTTCAGATACTATAACACTAAGAGGGGTGTATGCTTCACGCATGGGTGTTAGCGTTACTGGCACTAACCTGACGCTGCCTGGGGTGTGACGCAGGGTTAACTAGGGGCAATTAGGGGGTTAAAACCTATATTAGATAATATATGGGGGTACCTGACGCTATAAAAACCTGCGGCGAACCTAAAAAAAATAACTGGCTATCTATCGGCACCAGCATAACTAATACAGCGATCAGAAAAACGATCGCTTAGTGACACTGGCAAAAGGGGGTGAAAGGGTTACCTGGGGGGGCGATCAAGGGGTTAAACCTTTATTAGGTAATATATGGGGGTACCTGACGCTATAAAAACCTGCGGCGAACCTAAAAAAAATAACTGGCTACCTATCGGCATCACCGACAATAAGACAGCGATCAGAAAAACGATCGCTTAGCGACAGTGGTGATAGGGAGTGAAAGGGTTACCTGGGGGGCGATCAAGGAGTGTCATGGACGTATGCCTCTGGTACCCACAACAAGGCCCAGGCACATCCCTGCTAGTAGGCTTCCAAGTATAAACAGAAGTTTTCCATTGCGCACGCGCGTGCGCCAATTGCGTGCGCCAATCGCGCACACGCACGCGCGCACACAGTAACACTGTCTTGGCGCCCAGTGGCCTTTAAAAGGGGCTTCCTCTGTCCAGACTCTTGCTGTCTGATCTGCAGTTATCCGGTGACCTGATCCTGAACTTGCACCTGCTGTTACTTTGACCTGGCTTCCTGACCTTGCTGCTATCTCCAGTCCTGACCTTTGGCTTCCTAGACCCAGTCCTGCTCATCTGCCTGCCTGATCCTCTGTTGCCTGATCCAGCCTGAACTTGACCCTCCGCTGCCTGACGCTTCTGTCTGTATCTGATCTGCTGTGCATGACCTGGCTCGTCTGACCTTTCTCCTGCCTGCTGCTTGTATCCGTATCCACCGGCATCCTCGGCTACCTGCATCACCTGACCTGCATCTTCAGCTGTCCTTAGCGGTCTTCTCATCTAGTTCAGGAGAACCTAACAGGCACTCATACCCCACTGTGCTCCTTCGGCCACTGTCCCAACTCCAGTGACCTGGGAACCAGGGCTGTATGAGAGGTCTCCCTCTGCACGTCAGGCTCACCTCCAAAGGTACGTGTCAAGGGGGTTAAACCTTTATTAGGTAATATATGGGGGTACCTGACGCTATAAAAACCTGCGGCGAACCTAAAAAAAATAACTGGCTACCTATCGGCATTACCGACACAAAAACAGCGATCAGAAAAATGATCGCTTAGCGACAGTGGTGATAGGGGGTGAAAGGGTTATCTGGGGGGTGATCAGGGGGTTAAACCTTTATTAGGGGGGGTTAGGGGGCTACACTGGACCTAAAACTAACTGTAGTGACACTTTTACAGTCACAAATGTCACCGATTGCAGTGATCAGTAAATAAATGGTCACTGCAATCAGTGACACTGTGACTGGGGGGGGCCTGGGGGGGCGATTTATGTTCCTATGTGTCCTGGTGTCAGTGTACTGTTTGTGCACTAACCTGTGTGTCTTCTCTTGTCTCGGTATATGTGAGCGCCGCATGAGAGATGACATCACTTCCTCTGCCTGTGTAAACATTACACAGCAGAGGAAGCTTTCTCATTCGCTGGGAGCGATCGAGAGGGGGTGGCCGGAATCGAACGGCCGTCCCCTCATCCCGGATCGCTCCCCAACGGATAACGACCGCTCACTGTATAGAAGGGGGGTCCGATCGAACCCCCCAACTATACAAAGGCAGTCACGTACACTGTACGTGATTGTGCCTGTCGGTGCCATTCTGCCGACGTATATATACAGTGAGCGGTCGTTAAGTGGTTAATGAATGCAGTGAAAGTCCACTTTGCAAAGAATATGCAATCACAAGCAAGGAGAAAAAAACAGCATTTTTGCTTGCACATGATTGGATGAAGCAGCCTTCAGTTTTATTTTCACATGCTTCAGACATAGTTGACATGTAAGTACTCTGCGGGATGAGTTATTTTTTCCCTAGCCTTATGCATATAGTTTCCCTCATGTATGGGCTAACATTGGACCATATTGGTTTACCCATGTTCTTTTACAGATATTGGTGCATTCGCCCCTGACGATGTGGTATGAAACCGCGAAACACATTGGGACAATTTTGATGCATCATGCTCCCTTTTAGATGGTTTTATTTCATTCATTCTTGGGTTACCATACCATTTGGTATATTAAGCGATTTTCCATTATGATGGATAATTGTCCTACACCACAATATGGCATTGTTAAGCTCCTATGATTGTTCCCATGTATATTTGGTCTGCAACATGTGATTGATACGCCGGAGAGCCTCAGAAATACTCGGGGACAGCTCGGCTGAACTCGGAAACCCTCGGAAACAGAGTATTTCTGAGTGATTCTGAGTATTTCCGAACAGCTCTGAACCGGTCGGACTGTCACCGGCGCCCCCGCGCCTCTGGCCAAATGCAGTACTGCACACCACATTAGCTTGAATTTTGCGAGACAACACTCGCAAACCGAGTCCGATTTTTAAATAAAAGTTGCTTGGCTTTTTAAAACGCTTTACTCGTTAACCAGGGTTCCACTGTATACTTCCACAATTTGTTGCAAGTTGTATTGGAGGCAGCTGTTGGATTGTGAATGTTTGCTTTCCCTCTTTAAGTTGCTTGAAATATATGTGGACTTTATAATTGAAGATACTTACAGATTTAAAAAAAAGGAATAATAAAACTGGTATGTAGAGAGTTTGTCTTCTGTGTATTAACAAAAAATAAAGGAAATACACCAGATCGCAACATCTCTATGTACAATCTGAACACCTGATGGATTCTGCCAGGGCTTAAAGTGTGTACTGAGCCAATCACCTTGCATATGACAGTTTGGTAAAGCATTTGTTGTGCGTTGTGGCTACACAAAAACAATGCATGCTGAGGCACCAAATATATGAATGGTGCTAAACAGGCTATACCTCCTGCTGTGAAAAGAGCACAGAGCCACTGGTACTGCCATTTGGTGTTGTAAAATGAATCCTATGAAGTACAGCTTTCACCGTTTCAGAACTGCAAAAAAAAAAAATCACAAGGCGGTGGCGCCCACCCACCATCTTGAAGCAACATTCATGGCATCTTCTGTAGGTGCCTTATATGTTTACAGTGCAAGTGAAACATACATCCACTTTGTAAAGCTTGGTATCAGTTTATCTGTACTCAGTTACTTTGTAGGGGTTATATGCAGAAAAAAAGCCATCAATAACAACAAAAATATGTCTTTTATTTCCATACAAACAGCAATAGCATTTTACAGCACAGTGCAAAAAACTGTAAATATTAATGGAAGTTGAAATCCTCCCTTTGTTGAGTAAGGATTAAAAGTCTTAGTCCATTTTGGATTCTAGAGCCCCAGTTGTTACTTCTTCTAGTAGAGAATAGGCTATTGCAGGCAGTGGATCAAATAGTTGTTTCGTTGCTCCTGAGGTGATGGAAGGTAGGGGAAAACAACGTAAAAAATAAAATATATATATAAAAAAAAAAAATCAGTTGTGGTTATTACAGAACGGATTAATGGGGAGAATCAGGGAAGACGAGCCTGAATAGAAAAAAGAGAGGGAGAAAATTGAAATTAGATTAATCATATTGCAATTATCAAACTATTAAATTGAAAGATCTACAATGTATGCATACAAATACAGTATTTTGCTGGCAAAACATGGCCATCACCATCACATGAGTGTACTAAAGGTTCATGTTTTTTTTTTTTAACCACTTGACCACTGGGCACTTAAACCCCCTTCCTAACCAGACCAATTTTCAGATTTCGGTGCTTTCACATCTTGAATGACAATTACTCAGTCATACAACATTGTACCCATATGAAATTTTTGTCCTTTTTTTCACACAAATAGAGCTTTGTTTTGGTGGTATTTAATCACCGTTGGGTTTTTTATTTTTTGCACTATAAAAGAAAAAATTACTGAAAATTTTTAAAAAAAATAAAATTTTCTTTGTTTGTGTTATAAAACTTAGCAAATTAGTAATTTTTCTTTATAAATTTTGGCCAAAATTTATACTGCTACATATCTTTGGTAAAAATAAGTACAAATTGGTGTATATTATTTGGTCTTTGTGAAAGTTATAGCGTCCACAAGCTATGGTGCCAATATCTGAAAATTGATCACACCTGAAGTACTGACGGCCTATCTCATTTCTTGAGACCCTAACATGCCAGAAAAGTACAAATACCCCCCAAATGACCCCTTTTTGGAAAGAAGACATTCCAAGGTATTTGAAGTTGTATTTTTTTCCCATAATTCTTTGCAAAATCAAGATTTTTTTTTTCTTATTTATTATTTTTTTCACAAAATTGTCATATTAGCAGGTTATTTCTCATACACAGCATATGCATACCACAAATTACACCCCAAAACACATTGTGCTATTACTCCCGAGTATGGCGATACTACATGTGTGAGACTTTTTTACACAGCGTGGCCACATAGAGAGGCCCAACATGCAGGGAGCACCTTCAGGGGTTCTGGAGCACCCAGGCCAATTCTGGAAAATTATATAGAACCTCAAAACATTAGATATGTTTTTTTAGCAAAAACCCTAGACAATACAATGGATGCATTGCAACTTTTTATCTCACACGGTATTTGCGCAGAAAGTTTTCAAACACGTTTTTTTGGGGGAAAATAACTGTTTTGTGCTTTAAAAAAAACGAAACAGTAAAGTTAGCCCAATGTTTTTGCATAATGTGAAAGATGAAGTTATGCAGAGTAAATAGATACCTAACATGTCACCCTTCAAAATTGCACACGCTCGTGGAATGGCGCCAAACTGTGCTACTTAAAAATCCCCATAGGCGACGCTTTAAATTTTTTTACTGGCTACATGTTTTGAGTTACAGAGGAGGTCTAGGGCAAAAATTATTGCTCTCGCTCTAACATTCGCAGCGATACCTCACATGTGTGGTTTGAACACCGTTTTCATATGTGGGCAGGACTTACGTATGCGTTCGCTTCTGCATGCGAGCACACAGGGAAAGGGGCGCTTTAAAAAATGTTTATTTTTTTTTACCGTTCATTTTACTTTATTTATTTTAGTTTGACACTTTTTTCCCCAAAAATAAATCTTTTGATCACTTTTATTCCTATTACAAGGAATATAAACATCCCTTGTAATAGGAATATGACATGACAGGTCCGCTTTACAGTGAGATATGGGGTCAATAAGACCCCACATCTCATTTCTAGGCTGGGAAGCCTGAAATATAAAAAAAAAAAAAAAAAAACGACCCTGCCTTTGATTGTGGCAGTGAGTCGGTAGAAGCACCGGAGGGCGGCGGGAGGGGGGGACGTCTCCTCTCGCCTCTCCTAAGAACAATCAAGCGGCGGAACAGCCGCTATGATCATTCTTATGGTGTAGGGAATCGCCGGCTGAAAAAGCTGATATCTGAATGATGCCTGTAGCTGCACCCATCATTCAGAAATCCCCGCACAAAGTCAAGGACGTCATATGACGGCCGGCAGGCGGGAAGTGGTTAAACGCATTTATTTTTTTAACACAAAGTTGTCCATTTATACAATATTTCTAACACACAGCATGTACATACCAAAAATGGCACCCCAAAGTAGATTCTCCTACTCCTCCTGAGTACGGCGATACCACATGTGTGAGACTTCCACAGCCTGGCCACATACAGAGGCCGAGTACAGCCGAGTATGGCTGAGCATGGCAGAGTATTTCTAAGCATGGCCGGGTATGGCTGAGTATGGCTGGGTATCGCCAAGTATGGCCGGGTATTGCAGAGTAAGGCTGGGTACCGCAGAGTATGGCTGGGTACCGCAGAGTATGGCTGGGTACCGCAGAGTATGGCTGGGTACCGCAGAGTATGGCTGGGTACCGCAGGGATGGCTAAACATGGATGGATGGATCTCTCCCCCTCTCCTACTGTACCGATCGGTACAGAGAGGGGAGAGAGGAACCGGCGTCATGACATAACGCCGGTTTATTTACAAGTGATCGCTCCGTCATTTGACGGAGCAATCACGTGGTAAATGGCCGCTATCAGCGGTCATTTACCGGACCCGGGGGTCACGGATGTTTGTGGAAGCGTGCCCCAGGGGGTGCGTGGGAGCAAGATTCTGGGAGGACGTCCATGGACGCCCTCCCAGAATAACTCGACTGCGTTGTTGCCGTCTTTCGGCTATGGCCCGGTCGTCATGTGGTTAAAATAACAAACATGTCATACTTACCTCCACTGTGCAGTTCGTTTTGCACAGAGTGGCCCAGATCCTCCTCTTCTGGGGGTCCACGGCGGCTCCTCCCCGCATTAGATAGCCCTCTCTAGGAAGCTCTCTCCCGAGGGGGTTACCTTGCGGGCTCGCTCCTGACTCATACACTCGGCGTCCATAGACGCTGAGTGTATGACTCGGCCCCGCCCACTGGGTCATTGGATTTGATTGACAAAGACGGGACTTCGTGGAGAAAAGGGCGGCGGGGACATGGAAACTCGGTGCTCAGGTAAGTTTAAAAGGAGGGGGGCTGGGGGGCCAGACACTGTAAGGTGTTTTTTCACCTTAACCACTTCAGCCCTGGAGGATTTGGCTGCCCAATGACCGGGCCATTTTTTGCGATTCGGCACTGCGCCGCTTTAACTGACTATTGCGCGGTCGTGCGACGTTGCACCCACACAAAATTTATGTCCTTTTTTTCCCACAAATAGAGCTTTCAATTGGTGGTATTTGATCACCTCTGCGGTTTTTATTTTTTGCGCTATAAACAAAAAAAGTGTAAATTTTGAAAAAAAAGCAAGATTTTTTACTTTTTGCTATAATAAATATCACCCAAAAACATATAAAAAAACGAATTTCTTTCTCAGTTTAAGCCGATATCTATTCTTCTACAAATTTTTGGTAAAAAAAAAATGCAATAAGCGTATATTGATTGGTTTGCGCAAAAGTTATAGCGTTTACAAAATAGGGGATAGTTTTATGGCATTTTTATTAATATTTTTTTTTCACTAGTAATGGCGGCGATCTGCGATTTTTATCGTGACTGCGACATTATGGCGGACACATCGGACACTTTTGACGCTATTTTGGGACCATTGTCATTTATACAACGATCAATGCTATAAAAATGCACTGATTACTGTGTAAATGACACTGGCAGGGAAGGGGTTAAGTGTGTCCTAGGGAGTGATTCTAACTGTGTGGGGGCTGGGCTACAGTGATCACTGCTCCCGATCACAGGGAGCAGTAGATCACTGTCCTGTCACTAGGCAGAACAGGGAAATGCGTTGTTTACAAAGGCATCTCCCCGTTCTGCAGCTCCGTGACATGATCGAGGGATACCGGCAGACATCGAGTCCGCAGGTCCCACGGGCACGGTCCCGGAGCTCGCGGCAGGGCTGTGATTTCAAAGCAACGTACATGTACATTGCTTTGCACCGCCGTGCCATTCTGCCGACGTATAAGTAGAGGAGGCGGTCGGGAAGCGGTTAATGCATAGGATGCTTTAAGGTGAAAAAAACACATAGGTTTACAACCCCTTTAAAGAGAAGTACGCCCAAAGCTCTTGTTTGTTCTTCTTTTTTGGGTCACAGGAGTGCACTTACTTTTGTTCTCCTTGAACCAGAGTCAGCTTAGAGCAGGGCTATTGCCCATTCCAGGTTTAACATTAATGGATCCATAACAATAGATGCGTGCATGCATGGGTTGAATCGAGTGTTGTGATGCTACTGCACATATGTGTATTATTTTGGATCCCAGGATGCTTGGCACTATGATGCTGCATATGCGAGTGTTTAACCATTTTATATAAATACATTTTATTTAGTGATATTTACACTATTGGGAGCGAGCAGCTCTTCCTTTTTTTTCTTTTCATACATATAGGTGTGGTTCACGGAGGGAATTGTGAGAAGAAGTGGTGGAACCCCAGGTCCATACAAGTGGTGTTACTGCTATATTTAAAATGATTGTAAAGTTTTTTTTTTATTTTTATTAAAAATAACAAACATGTTATACTTACCTGCTCTGTGCAGTGGCTTTGCATATAGCAGCCCAAATACTCCTTTTCTCTGGTCCCTCTTTGGTGCTCCTGGCCCCTCCCTCCTGTTAAGTGCCCCCACAGCAAGAAGCTTGCTATGGGGTCACCTGAGCCAAGCCACAGATTCCTGTGTCCATTCAGACATGGATAGCATACAAATTAATTCCGCGCTGCCCGCTGGATAAGCTGCTAACACAACAAGTAGACAAATAGTAAAAAGCGTGGAAACAAAAAGTGTAGCGCTAAACAAAAAAATGAACAAGAATGCATGACGCACTCAAATGAGTATATAAAAACGGTGCAATATAAAAAAAAACACTCAAATATTAAGTAAAAACAGTAAGAAGTCCTCATATATACAAAATGTCTATATGCGAAATACAAGTGAAAACTTGTGCAACTGAGTGTCCTAAAGTAATTAAAAAATGAAGGCAATGGTGAAATTCAAAAGTGGGTGAAGACTTTGAAGGAAAAGTGACGGTGAGAAGATGAAGAGAACCACCACCAATAGGTAAGGAGCTTACCAGATAGTTTGAACCCAGAGGAACATATGTTCAGTGGGTCAAACGGGCTTGGTGTGATGGAACCACAATGGATCCTGGACAATCTGCATGCTGCAAATTGCTGTGCTGGAAATGGCCAAACATCAACAGGGAGAGAGAAACCGCAGAAGAAAGATGACCTCTTAGCAGATAACCTCATATGCAGTAGTGGTCCGGGAATATCCCAATCAATATGAGCAGGTAAGTATCATGTAATAGAGAAAAGAAACAGCCACATAGAGTAACTCTGTATATAAATCAAAATTTAATGTAGTGGAAACACTTACATTTAAGTTGATATAAAAGCGCTTTGCAAAGAATGTGGCAACAATGGAGTCCTACCGACGCGTTTCGTCTCCTAGGACACCCCATTTTTGAATTACTTTAGGACACTCAGTTGCACAAGTTTTCACTTGTATTTCGCATATAGACATTTTGTATATATGAGGACTTCTTACTGTTCTTACTTAATATTTGAGTGTCTTTTTTTATATTGCACCGTTTTTATATACTCATTTGAGTGCGTCATGCATTCTTGTTCATTTTTTTGATTAGCGCTACACTTTTTGTTTCCATTCAGACATGGAGTCGGGCCCCCGGCCACACCCCACTTCTATTCTCATTGGCTGACTGAGATTGACAGCAGCACAAGCCAATGGCGTCGTGCTGCTGTCTCAGCCAATGAGGAGGGGAGTCCCGGGCATCTGAGACATTCCTACAACATCGCTAAATCTAGATGGGGCTCAGGTAAGTATTATGGGGGCTGCTGCACACAGAAGGCTTTTCATCTTAATACATAAAATGCATTAAGATAAAAAAAAAATTTCCTTTACAATCACTTTAACAATCACAGTTCGGCCACTCATAACGGAGGGTCACACCCTTCCAGTAAACCTTCAAATTTGGTACATGTGTGGGATTGAGCAGTGGAGCAAATTGGAAGATTTTTCCCTGTGATGGAGTCACATGAGGACTTTTTTCACTTTAAAAACTAAGTTTGTCACAGTGGGGTAGAATTACAAAAACTGGTGCACCCACAATCTGGTGTGCATGGTAGCCAATCAGCTTTTAACTTCAGCTTGTTCAATTAAGTTTTCACAATAAAACCAGATTTTGCATCATGAAGTTTTAGTAAATAACCCCCAGAGGGACACCATTCACTTTGCTGCAATTTATCGCATTGCTTATTTATATTATTGTTCACCACATTGTTTTTTCATTAGAGATTAGCGCAGCACTTGTGTTTAGGTATTTTTTGTTGTATTTATGCTATATTCAATACTGTGTAAGCTGCTTTTCTTGTGCAGTCACAATTTTTTTTTAAATTGCTTGGACCATAAGCGTGATTTCATTTTGAAGTTTATTTCTTTATAAGATTTGATAATGATTATTACTACACCAAAAATTTCTAAACATGTTGTTATAGCACACAACTATAATAAAACATCACTACCTGATTAAACTTTTTGGTTGACATGGAACATTTCTTGATCAGAGTAAAGTAAAAGCAAAGAAGTGCCACTTAGAAAGAGAATCCATCCAGTGACTAGGCTTAAAGTGATATTAAAAGGTATGTTTTCAAAATAAAAAACATGTTATACTTACCTTCTCTGTGTTTTGCACAGAGCAGCCCTATCCTCCTTTTCTCAGGTCCCCCCGCCAGCACTCCTGGCCCCTCCTCTTCTCCGAGTGCCCCCATAGCAAGCAGGAACTTGTGTGTGCTCACTCCCGAGTGCCGCTCTATGTGCCCATAAGACACACAGAATTTGGCTTGGTCCCTCCTCACTGGCTGTGATTGAATGCAGCAGGATCCATTGGCTCTCTCAGCCAATCAGGAGACAGAGACCTAGGAGAGCAGCCGCTCTCATGCCCATTGCTAGATCGTATTGGGGGGGCTGTGGGGGAGCTGCATACTTAAACCTTTAGAACCACTTTAACTGGCTGTCTGGTAATGGCAGTGCAGAGAAAAATATACTATGGTGCCTGACTATTTATAACTGCAAACATAAATATTTGAACCACATTTACGTTGTACAAGTATTTTATTACAGGAGCATTCTGTCTTTTTTTTTTAACCCCAGTTTATTTGTTGATGTGTTGTTTCAAAATGCTCATATCTTTGAATATTCACCTACTCCGATTCAGAGGACTCTTTCCTGCCTGTGTCAGTGACACTCATAGGTATGTTTGTGCCCCCATTTACTTGTCCCTGTATGCTTTGCTTTTCTCTACCAGAAGGCTTCTGTCCAAGTTCGTTATGGATCTGATTAATAACAGAACGCTGCTTCTTCAGAATTCCTGCAACAAGCAAGCACAAACGTAAGCATTTGGTCTCTGAATATAAAGTACCCCAGCTCAGTTTAGTTTTTCTTACCTTTCTGTGGCTGAAGTGCTGCTGGTTTAGGTGATGTGTCAGGTGGGGGCATTGGAAGCATCTCTCCATTAGCTATAGTCTTTTCAGGTGCAGGGTTATCTGTAGCTTTTGAGGGAATAACTAGTTCTTAAAACCAAAATGCCAAAGTGCAAAATACAGTTACCATGCATTTCTTTCAATAAACACTCGTATTTTACAACATTAAAATATTTTAACCAACAGACAGCATGGCTTGATAAAAGACAGAAGTTGTCAGACAAACCTGTTTTCTTTTTATCAGGAGGTAAGTAAAACCCTGGACAGAGGGGTGTCTGTGGACGTGCTAAACTTGGATTTAGCAAAAGTGTTTGACACAGTTCCCCACACACGACTATTGTGTAAGTCTACAGGCTTGGAAAGATCAGTTTGTAAATTGATAGAAAACTGGCTAAAATACCAAATTCGGAGAGTAGTGATTACTGATTCTTACTCTGAATGATCTAGGGTTGTTAGTGGGGTACCCCAAGGTTCAGTGTTGGGACCCTTACTTTTTAACATATTTATAAATGATATAGGGTCTGAGATTAAGGGCTTATTTACACTAGCTTTGGCTTTAAACACATTAACGGCTAGTTTACACTTGCTTCAAAACAAGGCTTCGGACAAGCTTTGTTAAAGCTCTCTGAACGCTAGTCAAAGCTCCTGTCACTAAATAAAATGGTTAGCTTACAGTCCTGTTTACACCTGCTTTTGCTTTGCTTCACTTCACAAATTATACCCCATGTAGCTTTAGTGGTGCCTCAATGCGTCTTCAAAGCCTCCATAGAAGTCTATGGCAAAGCTCGCTTGAAGCCCCACAAAGTCTCACCGAAGCCCCATCAAAGCTCCACCAAAGCCTCATCGAAGCACCAAGCAAAAGCAAGCTGTAAACAGGACTAAGTTAACCATTTTATTTAGTGAAATGAGCTTTGACTAGCGTTCAGAGAACTTTAACAAAGCGTGTCTGAAGCCGTGTTTTGAAGCAAGTGTAAACTAGCCCTAAAAGTATAATTTCATTATTTGCAGATGACACCAAGCTATGCAGTGGAATAACGTCCTCACAGGATGTCTCCAATTTACAAGCCAACCTCAGTGCACTGTCTAATAGGGAAACTAAGTGGCAAGTGAGGTTTAATGTTGATAAATGTAAAGTTATGCACTTAGGGGCTAAGAATATGCATGCATCATACATGTTTTTTGTGCTGAAAATGCCCCCCTCGGCTTATACTCGAGTCACCTTTTTGCGCCTGATCTCCCGGACTTTGGGGACCCAGTACCGGCCAGCCGTAGGTCCCCTGGACCCCACACATGTAGCCCCACTCTTCCTCTACAAGTGTGCAGAGTTAGTTGTCCGGGGGACCTATGGCCAGGGAGCACCGATTTTTCAAAGCTGGGCACCCCTTCCATAGACTCCCATGTTAAACAGTAATTTCTCTGGTGACTTTGGGGACCCAGTACCGGCCGGTCGTAGGTCCCCTGAACCCGGATCTTGGCACACATGTAGCCCCACTCTTTTTCTACAAGTGTGCAAAGTTTGTTGTCCGGGGGACCTACGGCCGGGGAGCAACGATTTTTCAAAGCCGGGCACCCCTTCCATAGACTCTTATGTTAAACATCAGTCTAGTCATGGGCACAGCGAGGCATGGGCACAGTGAGGCATGGGCACAGTGAGGCATGCACATGGACACAGTGAGGCAAAGTGAGACACAGTGAGGCATGCAGATGGACACCCTAGGCTTATTCTCGAGTCAATACATTTTCCCAGTTTTTTGTAATAAAATTAGGTGCCTCGGCTTATATTCGGGTCGGCTTATCCTCGAGTATATACGGTATGTATCCAAACAGATAAGAGGCATGGAGGATCTCAGCTATGAGGATTAGAGGAACTGAATTTATTCTCTCTTGAGAAGTGGAGATTAAGGGGGGGGGGGGGTATGAGTAACATGTATAAATACATAAGTGGTCATATAGTGAATTTGGTGTTAGGTTATTCACTTTAAAGAGGAGCTCCAGTCTGTAAAAAAAATAAAATAAAAGTCAGCAGAAAAATACTGTAGCTGCTGACTTTTAACATAAGGACACTTACCTGTCCAGGGATCCTGCAACGTCAATACCCTGAGCTGATTCATCAATCGGCTTCGGGTGCAGGCACCAGCATTATAAGTAAGGGAAACCAGCAGTAAAGCCTTCTGGCTTCATAGCCTGTTTCCTACTGCGCATGTGTGAGCCACGCTGTGCTTTCTAAATGGTCCCGCCATCTTCTGGGACTTGTGTATGTCCCAGAAGGCAGCGGGGGAAGGAGGAGGGACCGGAAATGTCATAGATCGCCGATCAATGATCTTACCCGGAAGTGGGAGCGGGTACCTGCCAAAGCCAAGTACCCGCTCCCCACTCCCCCCCAAAAAATGCCAAATGTGGCAGTGGGGGGGGAGAGGATGCTAACAAGCAGAACTTCCCTTTTTGGTTGGAGCTCCGCTTTAATGTCACCACAGAGGACAAGAGGGCACTCTTTACATCTGGAGGAACAGAGATTTAGTCTCCAAATACGGAAAGGTTTCTTTACAGTAAGAGCTGTGAAAATGTAAAATAGACTCCCCTCAAGAGCTAGTTCTGGCCAGCTCAGTAGATTGCTTTAACCACTTCAATACCAGGCACTTTCCCCCTCTTCCCAAGCCAATTTTCAGCTTTTTAGCGCTGTCACTTTTTAAATGATAATTGCGCGGTGATGCTACACTGTACCCAAACAAAATTTTAATATTTTTTTTCTCAAAAACAGAGCTTTCTTTTGGTGGTATTTGATCATCTCTGCGTTTTTTTGCTAAA
The DNA here is from genome assembly GCA_029206835.1 of Rana muscosa. Lineage (NCBI taxonomy): Eukaryota > Metazoa > Chordata > Amphibia > Anura > Ranidae > Rana > Rana muscosa. Next base: position 347,773,357 of record CM055117.1, on the reverse strand, counting down.
AAAAAAAAAAAAAAAAAAAGGTTTTCTTTGCTTCTGTTATAAAATTTTGCAAATAAGTATGTTTTCTCCTTCACTGATGGGCACTGATGAGGCTGCACTGACGGGCACTTATGAGGTGGCACTGATGGGCACTGAAAGGCTGCACTGATGGGCACTGATAAATGGCACTAATGGACACTGATGGACACCGATAGATGTCATCCCTGATTGCACTGGCAGCATTGCTGATGGGCACTGATCCGCATCTGTCTGGGCAATGATTGGCATCTGTCTGGGCACTGTCATCCCTGGTGGTCCAGGTTGGCATACCTGGTGGCCATCCATTGTGGGCATCCCTGGTTGTCCAGTGTGGGCATCCTCAGGACTAATGCACTAATAATCAATCAGCGCAGACCCCCCCCTGTCAGGAGAGCCGCCGATCGTCTCTCCTCTACTTGCGAGTGAGGAAAAGCCGATAAACAGGTTTTCCTGTTTACACCGTGATCAGCTGTGATTGGATATGGCTGATCACAGGATAAAGAGCCTCCGTCAGAAGCTCTTTGCAGAGGTTGGTTGTTGCAGTGTCAGAGTGACATGTCGCACCACTGATCGCCGCGCTGCACGCCCCCATTGGACGTCCAGTCAGGATAACTGAACCACCGTCCGGCGGTCATTCTGCTATAGGCCGGACGGGAAGTGGTTAAAAAAGGCCTGGATTCTTTCATAAATGTACATAATATAACTGAATACTAATATTTACAGGTAAAGTTGATCCAGGGAATATCTGATTGTTTCTTGGGGGATCACAAAGGAATTTTTTTCCCCATGCTGGAGCAAATTGGATCATGCTTTGCTGGGGGTTTTTTTTTGCCTTCCTCTGGATCTACTGTGGGTAAAGGATTGTGTATTTGGATTGTATACATTTTGTTTTCCCTTTTATTGGTTGAACTGGATGGACTTTTTCTTTATCGTACACCACGGGACACAGAGCTAGTCATTACATAATGGGTTAAGGGTCACCAGCGGTGATTGGACACTGGCACAACCAATGGAAGACAGTTCCCCTCCATATAACCCCTCCCATCAGGGAAGTACCTCAGTTTTTTCGCCAGTGTCGAAAGGTGTTGGACGCGTTAGGAGGTGCTAAAGGAAAGCTCTACCAAAGAGACCCTCTGGGGGTAAAAGAGCTATGCTTTCGGATCCATCCAAGACGCCTACAAATGAGCTGAATCTGGATGGGATCCGGGCCTCATCCATGAGGCGTCGCCTGTAATGTCTCTCTTCGGAGGACTGGGCTCTAAGATCCAGCACTTTCGCTATTTCGCTATAAAGTCCTGGTAAGAGTCTTGTACAAGGCCCAGGGGAGAGGTATCCTTTAAATAGGAACCCATATCCCTGAAGGTTGGCACACATAGCCCACCGTGAAGGGTGAAGTTTGGTATCTGTCTGAAATCTTTCAGCAGAAAAACCTGCGGCGTGGATAAGGTGAGATTAGAAGGTCCATAACTAGGTTGGGACCTTTTTTCAAAAAGTGGATGTCTTCTTTTTTTCCACCACTGGGGGGAGTAAAGAGCTGAATATACTCACCTCACTCTGTTCAGTGTCGGCTTCGGCGAAGTACACTGCTCGTCACCTCCGCTGCTGAGCTTGCTGGGGCACCCCGATCCTCCTTTCGGTGGCCGACCAGACACCTGCAGATGCAGGTAAGTGGGAACAAAGGCTGATGAGAGTCCTCTCTCACTATGGCCACCGCCATAGCGCTAAGGGCCGCGCGGGAGCGCGCTTTATCGGAGGGGGGGGCGAAGGCGTGCGCGGGCACGTGGCGCGCGCAGGCACAGAAACGGCGCCAAATTTAAAAGACTGTCAGTGTGAGAAGCACTGCAGCAGCAAGCAAGCTCGTTAGTTCTCTTATTCCTGGCAGAGAAACACAGCAGCTATACAGGGACGTAAGACTCCATGTGGTTGGATTGGGTACTTCCTAGAAGACATCCATGTTATGCATAGTTATGTGTTAAAAGTTGCATACTTAATGTATTTGCTAAACTAAACACGGTAGTATATGCATTTAGGTACCTTGTATTTTGTCTAAACAGTAAGCCTTCCAGGGGAAGTAATACGGACAAAAAGAGATAAGAAAGCACCACCGCCTGAGAGGAGGCTCTAACTGTGCTGACTCGGTACCTTTCTCTCCTGTGTTGCTAAATGCACCTGTTCAGGATGAGCCATTACCTCTGTCAGGTATGGCGGCTTCCCCAGTGAAGCCTGGGCCTGTATATGTCACTGAGGACACTATCAGCTGCCCTAAATAATCTGGAGGAAAAAATTGCTACCTTAATCGCTAAGTCCTCTAAAAAGGGACAATAAGCGAAGCAGGTCTCTTCCAGTATTGGACCTCCCTTCAGAAGTACCTGAGGGAGGAGGATGAGGAGGAGGAGGCTACATCAGCAGAGGATGAGGAGCCAGATTTTAAGGTCACAGGTACAATGCTATAGCAGTGCATTTAAGTTAACCTCTGCGGAGGTAACGGAATTACATGTCTCCTCCCTAGGGTCATTAAGATCCCTGCAAGGTGCATGCTCCTTCCCGGTTCATCCGTTACTAGAGGATCTAATATACGCAAACTGGCAACATCCAGATAAGCGTTTCTCACCTCCAAAAAGGTTTAACATTCTTTATCCTATGGGGGAATTTTTTTTTTTTAAAGAAATGGAGCCTGCCTGCGGTAGTTGCGGCTATTTCTTGTGTAAATAAAAACCTGACATGTCCGGTGGATAATGTACAAGGGTTTAAAAGATCCTTCTGAGAGGAAGTTGAAATCCTCCTTCCTTTTGGCCGGCTCAATTACCCAACCTGCAGTAGCAGCAGTCGGTATGGGTCAGGTCATCAGCCAACAGGTAAAGCAGGGGCTGAAGGAACTGCCTTCAGAGCAGGCTAGAAATTGGGAAAATTTGCCTAAAGCCTTATGCTTCACAGTGGATGCCATGAGAGATTCTATCATACAGGCATCACGCCTTACACTCCAGCTGGTACAGATGCGCAGAGTACTTTGGCTTAAGCATTGGTCAGCGGAGACCCCATGCAAAAAGCTGTTGGCAAGTTCCCGTTCCATGGCGAACGCCTATTTGGGGAAGATTTAGAAAAATATATACAGAAGATCAAGTGGTAAAACGACTTTTACCTGAGAGAAAGAAAAACAAGAGATCTTGTTTTAAACGCTCTCTCCCCAGCTCCCGGGAAATCTGACTCCAACCAGTGGCGGCGGCCTGTTTTAGCCGCCCACAAAAGCCAAGGGGCAAGCTCAGAAGAACAAGAAGCCGTGGGGTGCAAGAGCTAATAAGCAAGCCCCCAAAGCCTCTCAGTGAAGGGGCGCCCCCGCTCGGCCGAGTGGGAGGAAGGCTTTGTCAGTTCTGAGCGACTTGGTGGTCAGAAATCCAGGACAATTGGGTAGTATCCACAATATCCTCAGGGTACAAACTGGAATTTCGAGAGATCCCATCTTCTCAATTCCGAGGTTCAAGACTCTCCAAGGATCCACAAAAAAGAGAATCCTTCTTCAAAGGTTTGAATCACTTAATGGCTCAAGGGGTAGTTACAGACGTACCCCAAAAAGAGCGAGGTTCAGGTTTTTACTCAAACCTCTTTGTGATTCCAAAGCCAAATGGAGATGTCAGACCCATCCTGGATCTAAAATCCCTAAATCGGTTCCTGAACGATCGCCATTTTCGAATGGAAACGATCCGATCCGTGGCCGCCACTTTAAAGGGCGGAAAATTCATGGCGCCCATAGATATCAAGGACGCACATTTACACATACCCATCCTCCCCGCTCACCAAAGATTCCTAAGGTTTGCGGTAGAAGATCGCCACTTTCAATTTGTGGCTCTGCCGTTTGGTGTAGCCACCGCGCCCATAGTATTCACAAAGGTGCTAGCTCCTCTGTTAGCAAACCTAAGAACACGGGGCATTGCGGTAACAGCCTATCTGGACGATCTACTAGTAATAGATCAGTCAAAGGAGGGATTGGGTCACGCTGTACACACTACAGTAGGATACCTGGAGCATTTAGGATGGATTATAAATTTACAAAAATCCTCTCTCCAGGCCCAAAGAAGGATAGTGTACCTGGGCATGATCATAGATACAGCCCAAAACGAGGTATACCTGCCAGAACCGAAGATACAGTCTCTGAAAGACCTGATCCACAAGGTCAAAGCAAACAAGAGGCCGTCTATTCGCCTTTGCATGAGACTATTGGGAAAGATGGTAGCCTCCTTCGAGGCGGTCCCTTACGCCCAGTTTCATTCGAGACTACTTCAAGGCAATATTTTAGCTTCCTGGAACAGGAAGAGCCAAGCTCTGGATATACCCACGCCTGTCCTCACAAGTATGCCACAGCTTCGATTGGTGGCTAGAAGCCAGGAATTTACGGAAGGGAAAGTCCTTCCTCCCAGTGGCCTGGAAGGTGGTATCTAGGGATGCCAGCCTATCGGACTGGGGTGCAGTATTCGAGGAGGCTTCTACCCAGGGAACCTGGGCCAAGACTCAGGGGATCCTGCCCATCAATGTGCTAGAGATCCGGGCGGTATATCTAGCCCTCAAAACCTGGACATACAGGTTACAGGGCTACCCAGTTCGGGTTCAATCCGACAATGCTACTGCAGTAGCTTACATCAATCACCAAGGAGGCACCCGCAGTCGGGCAGCCCAAAGAGAGGTGAACCGGATCCTGGCATGGGCAGAAGAGCATGTACCTTGCCTTTCTGCAATCTTCATTCCAGGGATGGAAAATTGGCAAGCAGACTACCTGAGTCGTCAGCAGCTGCTACCAGGGAGTGGTCTCTTCACTCCGAGATCTTTCAGGCCATATGTCTGAGATGGGGAAACCCAGATGTAGACCTGCTAGCTGCCAGGTTCAACAAGAAATTGGACAACTTTGTGTCCAGAACGAGAGATCCTCTAGCCTACGGGACAGACGCTCTAATAATACAGACGCTCTAATAACTCCATGGAATCAGTTCTCACTGATCTAGGCATTCCCTCCGATCCCTCTTCTACAAAGACTGCTTCGCAGGATCAAGGAGGAGGGAATACCAGTAATCCTAGTGGCCCCAAACTGGCCCAGGAGGCCTTGGTACGCCGAGATTGTAAAAACGGCGATAGGAAGGCCCTGGAAGTTTCCACTCCGACACGACCTGCTGTCACAGGGTCCAGTATTCCACCCTTCCTTACAAAGGCTAAAGTTGACGGCCTGGCTGCTGAGACCCACATTTTTAAAAAGAGAGGGGTCTCTGGTCCGGCTCTTTCTACGCTCATTAATGCTAGAAAGCCAGCCTCCAGACTCATCTATCAGAGAGTCTGGAGAGCATACGTTTCCTGGTGTGAATCCAGATGTTGGAATCCTCAGAAGTATGAAATAAGTAGGATTCTTGCTTTTTGCCAGTTAGGAGTGGATATGAATTTAGCCCTTAGCACCATCAAAGGGCAAATATCGGCTCTATCAGTCTTCTTTCAGAGACCATTGGCATCTCACTCCCTAGTTCGGACATTCATTAAGGGGGTACTGAGGATAAATCCTCCAGTTAGGACTCCCTTGTGTCCATGGGATTTGAATTTGGTATTGTCAGTGTTGCAAAAGCAACCTTTTGAACCTATTCGCCATATTCCTTTAATTATATTAAGTAGGAAGTTGGCCTTTCTGATTGCTATAGCTTCTGCTAGGAGAGTATCAGAGCTAGCAGCTCTTTCTTGTAAAGAGCCTTATCTAATTTGTCACAAGGACAAAATCGTACTACGACCCCATCCGGCTTTTCTACCTAAGGTGGTGTCGGCTTTTCACTTGAATCAAGACATTGTTCTGCCTTCCTTTTTTCCAAACCCGCGGACGGCGGGGGAAAAATTATTACATTCTCTAGATCCAGTGAGAGCGGTAAAGGTGTATCTGCAAGCAACCGCTCAGATACGTAAAACAGATGTTTTGTTTATTTTACCAGATGGGCCCAAGAAGGGCCAAGCGGTATCAAAATCCACCATTTCCAGGTGGATTAGACAAGTAATTATTCAAGCTTATGGTTTAAAGAACAGGACTCCTCCTTTTCCTGTTAAAGCGCACTCTACCAGGGCGATAGGTGCTTCATGGGCAGTGCACCACCAGGCTTCGATGGCTCAGATCTGTAAAGCTGCAACTTGGTCTTCAGTCCATACATTTTCCAAATTCTATCAAATAGATGTGAAAGGACATGAGGATTCCGCCTTTGGGCGAAGTGTGCTGCAGGCAGCAGTATAGGGCTTCTGGTCCGCAAGCGGCCTGTTTTGATCTGTGTCTCCCCCCCTTCATATGAGCATTGCTCTGGGACGTCCCATTATGTAATGACTAGCTCTGTGTCCCGTGGTGTACGATAAAGAAAATAGGATTTTTATAACAGCTTACCTGTAAAATCCTTTTCTTGGAGTACACCACGGGACACAGAGGTCCCCCCCTTCTTATGGGAACCTTACTGCTTTGCTACAAAACTGAGGTACTTCCCTGATGGGAGGGGTTATATGGAGGGGAACTGTCTTCCATTGGTTGTGCCAGTGTCCAATCACCGCTGGTGACCCTTAACCCATTATGTAATGACTAGCTCTGTGTCCCGTGGTGTACTCCAAGAAAAGGATTTTACAGGTAAGCTGTTATAAAAATCCTATTTTTCAACTAGAATAACTATGTAACACACTTAATAGAGAAGTGTGGGGTTATAAAAAAAATAAACCTTCATACTCACTTCTATGGCTGCAGCTGTCCCCTGCCGACTCTCAGACTGAGAACTGATCAATCACGTGACCGCTGATCGCTCAGTTTTTGGTCTACTCTGATTAGAGAACATTGATTAACAGTCACTGCTCTCTGTTCTGTCTCTGCAGTGCAATGGGGCTTTTTCTTTTTTTAAAGCACATGACTAGAGCCTGAGGCTCTAATTGGCTTAAAAAAAGGGTGGGCTCAAGGCGCAGAGCACTGCGTCCTGAGCCCACCCTGTTGTGTGACAATAGTGAATTAATATTTCTAAATTCTGATTGGCTAACTGTGGCTTTTTCCAAATCAAGAGCTTCTTAAAACTTCTAACATGAATGTACCTTTTTGAGAATTTTGAAAATGTTTCTCATTGTTGAGGTTTGTTAAAATATCCCAACTTGGGACCCTTGGACTATCACCATCTTCTTCATCACTGTCTGAGGACTGAGTGGATGCAAAGGAGCAGCTGTGGTCGTCATCATCATCATCCACTGAGAAGTCACTTTCTGAGTCAGAATCTAAAAAATACAAAGGACACATTAAACACTGCTTAAACTATTCCAAGACAGATTTGGACCTAAATAAAAAAAATTCCCCCCTCTTTAAACAAACTGTATATAGCTGGTTGCTAAGGAGGGGGGCGGAAAGTCGGCCGCCGTGTCCTTAACAACCACTGTTGCCGGTGTTCTGGGGGGAGGCATGATGCACAATCTGAGAACTACGGTCTCCCCCCGCTGTTTGTATAGGTTTAAATTGTGCCTGTTAAATGGTATTTCCCATCGAGAGATACCTTCTACGATGTGCGCTATGGTTACGTCAGGGCAGCTGATCGGCAAATCAGCTGTAGTGCAGTCCCATAAGGCACATACGCAGTACATCCCGGGCACTTCTCAATAGCGGGTACTTCTCGACAGCCGCAACACCCGCAAAAAAATTAATTGTGAACTAAAATGGCGTGGGGTCCCCCCCAGGTCCATACAAGGCCCTGTGGGTCTAGTATGGATTTGGAGGGGACCCCCCACTTTTTTAAAAGACCCCCAAGATCCATACCAAACCCTTATTCGAGCTTGCAGCCCAGCAGGTCAGGAAAGAGAGGGGACAAGCGAGCAGCCATACCAGGCCGCATGCCCTTAACATGGGGGGGGGGGTGCTTTGGGGGACAAGGGCCTCTTTCCGACAACCCTGGTGGGTGGTTGTCTGGGTCTGCAGGCAGGGGGCTTATTGGAATCTGGGAGCCCCCTCTAACAAGGGGGCACCCAGATCCCACCCCCCCCCCATGTGTCCCCCCACAGCTTAGAAACACCTGCTGTGTCTTCACATTTAAAGATTCTGTTTTAATAAGAAAAAAGAAAGCTAAGATTTGTGTCTCTGTTGTGAACTTTAACCAATTGCCGACCGCCCGCTGTCGTTATACGGTGGCTCTTTAAAGTGGAATATCATTGTTATGGCAGCAGCTAGCTGCCATAACCCCGGTATCCACTTATTCAGCGGGCGGTAGGCTTTCAGATAAAAGTGGTCTCAGCGGTGGATTCACCGCAAGATCACTTTTATCGGTGGTGGGAGAGGGGGCCCCCATCCTCCCGCCACGCTACGGTGCCCTCTGCCGCTTACCGGAGCCGCCGTCATTGGCGGAGGCGATCGGACCCTTCTCCCTGTGTGGTATCGAGCCGCGTGCAGGGCAGAAGAGACATCAAAATGTCACTTACGCCCATAGCTCTTAAAGGGACATTTTTTTTTCAAACGACTATATTTATTTTTGGATTGAATTTTTGTGTAAATATGAGATCGGAGGTCTTTTTGACCCCAGATCTCATATTTAAGAGGTCCTGTCATGCTTTTTTTCTATTACAAGGGATGTTTACATCCCTTGTAATAGCAATAAAAGTGACACAATTTTTAAAAATGTGTAAAAATAAAAAATAAAATAAAATCGCAAGCATATGAAAACAGTATTCAAACCACACGTCAGGTATCAACGCGATCGTTAGAGTGAGAGTTTTTTTTAAGAACAGTGTAAAAATAAAAAAGGTAAAATAAAACATTTTTAAACGCGCCCTGCCCTGCCAAGCTCATGTGCAGAAGCGAACACATACGTGAGTAGCGCCCGCATATGAAAAACAGTGTTCAAACCACACATACGAGGTATCGCCGCCATCATTCAAGAGAGAGAAATAATTCTAGCTTTAGGCCCCTTTCACACGGAGGGTCCGTTCAGGTCCGCCTGTCAGTTTTTTAGGTGGACCTGGATGGACGCTCTATGTAGCCCTATGGAGCCACGGATGTCAGCGGTGACATGTCCGCTGACATCCGCTCCGCCAAAGTGTGACGGAGGAAAACCCTATTTTTCCTTCCGTCGGCGGAGCGGATCGGATGAACACGGACAGACGGTCCGTGTTCATCCGATTCCCCCATAGGGGAGAGCGGCGCTCTGACAGGGCGGTCCCTGCACAGTGTGCGGGGACCGCCCAGTCATACGCCGGCTCAGCGGGGATCAACTGAGCGATCCCCGCTGAGCTTCACGGGGCGGATCTTCACAGATCCGCCCCGTGTGAAAGAGCCCTTAGACCTTCTCTGTAACTCAAAACTTGCAACCTGTACAATTTTTTTAAACATTGCCTATGGAGATTTTTAAGGGTAAAAGTTTGTTGGGTATCAATTTACTCGGCTTAACATCATCTTTCACAATATAAAAAAAAAAATGGGCTAACTTTACTGTTGTCTTACACTTTTTTTTTTTCCCAAAAAAGTGCACTTGTAAGACCGCTGCGCAAATACGGTGTGACATAAAGTACTGCAACGACTGCTATTTTATTCTCTAGGGGGTTAGAAAAAAAATATATAATGTTTGCGGGTTCTAAGTAATTTTCTAGCAATTTTTTTTTATTTTAACTTGTAAACACCAAATCTCAAAACGAGGCTCTGTCCTTAAGTGGTTAAATATGAAAGCCTCTGCGATGTCTATAGCTAAAGAGGTGAATAAGGGGTTGTTTTATGTTGTTTTAAAGCGTTTTTACTGTTCATTCAGCATATGTAAATACTTTAGTGTGCATAGTCAGATAAGGAAAGCGTATATGTATTACCTTCTTGGTTATCCTTTCCATTAGGATCCTTTAACTCCAAAAGTGAATGACCATTCTTGAGTCCAGCTTCAGCTCTAAGGATGAACAACTTGGTTACAGTCAAATATCCAGGTAAATATGTATGACTAACTAACTACTACACAAATAAATATCTGGGGAAGTATAGTCTGTAGAGCTACTGAGTTGTAATAGGATTTTTGTACTCTAACATATTTTTCTTGTAATCCATTGCGGGGCACAGAAGTCATTCATCTTCAGGTTAGCATGCCACCTACAGGAGGACTTGACAATGCCAAACAAAAACAAAGAAAAAAAAAACACGGTAGGCCAGCCCAGAATAACCCCTTCTGGTAATATCATGCTTCAGTTTTGTAGCAAAGCAGTACTAAGAGAATGATCATATACACAAAAGGGATGGATTGCATAAATAGGATTTTAAAGAGAAACTGCAGTCTGCTCACATAATTTGTAACAAAAACATCTTTGCCATTTTGAAGCTTCTCTCCAACCACTTTGCAGATTATTTTATATATGCTGTGATTCTGTACTTGCCAAATATGCTGCAGAATTCTCCCTCTACTAAGTCTGGCTGCAGCCATTTTAACTGTGGGCAGCTGAAGCTGCTGCCTGTTCGCTTCCTGGATTTACACAGACACACAGAGGCAAACCTCCAGCTCTGCAGGCCTTATTGGCCCTGTTATGACTCATCCTCCCTTCCTGGCAAACTCTGACGAGAGTGAGAGAGAGAGCTGTGCATGATATCAAAAGCCTAGGCTAATGACCAGACAAGAAACAGGAAATTGTCTGAATAAGGTATTTACTGGCAGAAAAAAAACCGTTTTACTATCCAAAGTTAAAACAACAAGGGCAGAAGATTTAATAGATGGAAAATTGAAAGAATGACTAAAGGTTCGCTTTAAGTAAGTTAAAAAATCCTATTCTTTTCTTGCCCATTGAAGGACACAGAAATTCATATGCTTTTGAGGCATCCAAAAGCAGTCCAATTGAGGGGTTGGCAACACAGCAAAACACCCACGAAGAACAGCTGGCTTGCCATAAGTTGCCTGACAGACCAATGCCCGAATCTGCAATCGGATGAGGTCAAGCCCCCTAGTAGATAGAAGAATCTGTCTGTCTAGTTTACACGGTTAGAGGGAGGGCACAGAGAATAAACCTGATGTTCCAGACCTAGATGGGGAGGTCATCCCAGAAGTGGGTAACTCCACAGAGAAATCAACCAACCTCCCTTCTGTGTCTATGTGCAGACATATTGCACCACATAGCAGTGTGCAACTACACCCAAATTGTGAGGTAGGACCCCAGGTTCTCTCAAACCTATGTAGCTAATGAAGATTGAGTATCTGGATGTGTCCAGGTCGGGAGAGCAGCAGCAACAGAGTGGAGATCAGAGCAACAGAATACAGGCGGTCCCCGGGGTTACAAACAAGATAGGGACTGTAGGTTTGTTCCTAAGTTGAATCTGTTTGTAAGTTGGAACGGGTAAATTTTTTAAGTGTAGCTCCAGCCAAAAAAATCTATTTTTAAGCTTATCACCCCTGTAACATTTGTTTTGCTATCTGTGCCCCTGTTCAGAAGATTTCACCTCACTTTCTGTCCCAATGACAATTGGATTTAGAAAATGTTGGGCTATTAGGGAAACAAGGACTGGTGATAAAGCATCAGTGGAGAGGAGACACCTTTTTCCCATATTAACTCTTACAGGAGAGAATTTCCCTTCCTAGGGGTAGATTTCCTCTCACTTCCTGTTGTCTCCCTCCGTTTGTAAGTAGGAGTCGTTTGTAAGTCGGATGTTTGTATGTAGGGGACCGCCTGTAGTGCTTTCTCTACACTGAATAGCAGGAATGATTACATGAAACGCATGTGACACTTTACCCAGCAGCTGAAATCAGCACTCCGCTCCCCAGCGTTAACGCATACCACGGTGAAACTAGCAGTGGTGGGAAATTTGAAAGGTTCCCAATAGTGCAATATGGTATGGTGGTAGTTTCTGGCACTTCAAAATAACCAGGCTTACTTAATAAAAGTGATTCTTCAGAAACAGGGTAATTTCCTGTGGTAATGACACAGCTCTGCGCAAAAAAAGTGCTCTGATGATTTTTTTTTTCCAGTAAACAAAAGTCTGGAACGCACCACAATGCAGAGCCAAATTTGTAAAGGTCACATTCCAGGTGTCTGGTTATAGCACTCCTAGGTGGAAAAGGCAGATTTGAAACAGCTAATGCATCTATGTAGTGAGGAACCTTGACTGAAGTCAATGGAAGAATCCAAGGAAAAATTGGTGGAGAAAGGTGAAGACAAAAAGGCTAGCAAGGCTGGTTAGACCTGTCTCAGAATAAATCTCAATCTCCTTGCACACTAGCAAAAAATTAGGCATACTGGAAAAAGGAGTGGAAACCCAGGGCTAGCTTACAGTTTGTATGCCATTGCCAAATCCTCCTGTAGGCAGCAGTATAACCTGACAGTATCAGAATGTTTGTGTCCCTTCATGGACAAGAAAGAAAAATATATTTCTTATAAGAAATGACTTGTGGACATGTTGCCTTTAAAGAAAACAAAATGCTGAACATGATTATATGCATTATGATCACAAGTTTGTAGGGGACTATTTCTTCTGACTATAAGTAGCTCTAGGCAATAAAACACATTGGGGGGCATTTTAAAAATTCTATTGCACAGCTATAGGATGCTAAACAGGAGCAATAAGGCAAATCTGAGACAGATGTATTATAATTAGACAACATAATTCATAAATCCTCCCTCAGCTGCACTAAAATAGCACTGTGACAAAAAGAAAAACTGCCCCTGATCACTTCTTGTGTTCTTGTTTTAATTGAAAATATCTTTATGAACGTCTGTGTCATCTCCAATGGCAAATCTGTCTTTGCTGGCTGCCCCCCAAAAAAAAAGAAAAAAAAAAGATATAATGGCCTCAAAACCAATACAATTAAGAGGCAGCCTGATTTGCATCTAAACGCATTGTTAATCTGCTTAAAAAATGTCCCTCAATATATTTATAACTATTAAGTCTACAAGGCTTTACATACCTGCCTTATGATAGAACAGGGTCTCACCTGAGCAGGATTGGCAGGTAACAATGACTTCCTCTTGAAGGTATAGAACTGTGCAAAGAGCCAGTTGAAGAACCAAATGGCATATGATAGAGCTGACCATCTGCATAACTGTTATGTGGATGCGACTGTAAGCGACAATTCATTGTATCATTAGATGCATAATATGCTGGAATTACAAAAAACACACATGCCACAGGGCAGAACAGAACTTAAAAAGAACAGAATCACAATGCAGCAGTTACCGAGGTTAGGGTGGACTTTGTGGTGACACTAGGTTCATTCATCTTACGAACGCTTTGTTTAAGTGACCTGTGTACATCTTTGCTGAATATCACACTGATCAAAAAGATGAGAGGACCCTGCCAAGAGACACCGTTATTAGATGAATAGTCACCGGGCCTTGAAATGCATCTAGTTACAAGAAAAATCGTAATTACCTGAGCACAGACAACACCAGCATAAGTGTAGTGTAGGAACAGTAGATCGCTGTTGACTGACAACAGAGCAAGAATCCAAGACACACTAACAAGAAGAAGCAGGAATATGGAACATCGGAGTCCAGATCTATGAGCAAACAACAGCAGATAAAAAATGTAATGTTTGATATACATTTGTAATACTGTTCGATACATGATCACAGTCATGAAAAAAAATCTTGAAAAACAATTTCCATCATGTACAGAAGTAAACCAAACCTTGGCCACGTGGACCTGTGGCATTGTCCAGATTTTGCAAGGCTGAACTGCTAAATATGGAGAACAGGTTTAGCAAGTAAATGCAAACATAGGTATGCTTTGGTTAGTGTACACTGTTGCATATGGCGACAAAAATCTGTCCACCAAGAGGAATGAAGAGTAAATAGAAGACAATACTGAGAATGGATAGTGAGATAATAGCAAGTGGCACTTACGCTGTCCCTTTCTTTTGGAATCCTTTCCTCTGTGCTGCACAGGATGCACGCCCAGAAACAATGCAAAGAAACAGTCCAGTCTGTAAAAAATAAAAATATTTAAAGTTAAATCATTTTTTTATATAATTTTTATTAACAAATCTGCAGCACAGATATATAGGTTTCCTTAGCAAGGCAAATTTTTTTATTTAAATTTACTATGAGAATCGTTAAAAAAAAAAAAAAGATATATATATATATATAAAATCTTTTTTTTTTTTTTTTTTAAAGCCAAAAATATTTTCAGCTTATCCGATTCCTCCCCCTCTCCAGTGCCACATTTGGCATTTTAGGGGGGGAGCGGGGTACCTTTTTTTGACAGGTACCTTGTCCCCACTTCTGTCGGGCCTGGCCACGACGAGGTATGTCAGAAATCCGGCCTCCCTCCTCCTTCCCCTGCTGCCAGGCCAATAAGAGAGTGTAGCGTGCTTTGCGCATTCACAATAGGGTCACTGCCGGGTTCCTTTAACGGCAACAGCTGCGGGAGCACTGGACAGCTGATGGAAACATCAGCTGGAGTGCCGACAGCGATGGATTCCCAGGACAGGTAAGTGTCCTATTACTAGTATGTGTAGCTGCTGACTTAAAATTTTTGGAGGGGGAGGCCAGAACACATTTGTAAACCCTCCCCCATGTAATAAGGTATAAAAATGTATAAAAATACAGTACTTAAAAGGAGAAGTATGGCCAATGATTTTTTGGCCATTCTTCTCCTATGGATCACAGGAGTGCAGTTCATTCTGCGCTCCTGTGACCTGTTTTCAGCAGACAGTGGGCTAAAGTCTGCTGATGTCACTCAGTCAGCCCAGGCTCAGGAAATATCCCGACCATATGGTCAGTATCTGCCCTGAACCCTGGAACAGGACCTGGCCCAGCCTCTCAGTGATCCACTGGGAGCCTGAGTCTGAGCCCCTCCCACTCCCAGCCCAGAGCTACAGTGAGTGCTGGAGGGGAGCGCAGAGAGCCGCTGACTGACAGTCACAGCTCTCTGCTCAGAGCGGAGGGAAGAACCAAGTGATCGGTGCAAAGTAAAGGCATAATGTGCTAGTATGTGTTGTCCCTGCTGCAGGCCGCATCCATCTTTGCCCGTCTTCCTTCCAGGGCTGCGGACTCTGGCTGTGTGACTGGCCAGAGCCGCATGTGCACGGGAGCCGCCGGTCACGTCACTCGCTCCTGAAGAAATGGCACCGGCGGCCGTTCCTTCAGAGCGCATGCGCCGATAACATAGTTTAGGAGATGTTTACAGTACCTATAGGTAAGCCTTATTCTAGGCTTACCTATAGGTACAACTTACCCAGGGAGGTTTACAACCTATTTAAGAAATTTGCTAGAAGCAATCTCCTTTATACAGGTCATGTTCGTAAAAGGCTGCTATGTCACAAAACTATATATACACTGATTTACCAGAATACATTCTAAGGCCTCGTACACACGGCCGAGATTCTCGTCAGGAAAAAAACGTTGTTTTTCCTGACGAGAATCTTGACAAGAAACTTGTCCCGGCCGAGTGTACACACGTACGATTCAAAAGAACCGCCGTTCTTTTGAATGGCATGAACACGGTGACGTCATCGACTACGACGAGCGTGCGCTCGTCACATTCAATGCCGTCGCCACCATCTTGCTACACCCTATGCCTATGCCTAGGAAGCTACCGCGCATGCGTCAAAGTCATTTCGAGCATGCGCGGGTTTCCACGGCGACAGGTAAGTGTACACACACTCGGGTTTCTCGTCGAGAAACAGGCCGACGAGATTCTCGACGAGAAAAAAGACCGCAGGTCGTCTTTTTTCTCGTCGGGGAATATGGGCAGTTTTCTTGACGAGAAAACTAAAACCCGCGTACACACAGCCGGTTTTCTCGGCAAGAAAGCTCTCCCGGCAGTTTTCTTGTCCTTTTTTGCCGAGAAAACCGGTCGTGTGTACGCGGCCTAATAGTTGGACAACAGTACTGCAAGAAAATTCTAATAAAAGGTAGCTAGGTTGTTAGTGATGGGGTACAGCCAATGCTAGGACAATTCACCACAGCTTGATTATAGTGTCTCTCTGAATCAAATGAGAAAGCAGCTTATTTAATATGAAGTCGTTTTCCTTACTGATATGACAAAGCCAGCAGGCCCCGCAAAGCTCCAGATTAATGTGTCAGATACAGAAAGCCAGCAGAAATCAGGGTTGCCATAACCTTCAGGGTCAAGCCCCACTGCCAGACCTAGGGGAATGAGGAATAAGATGGTGA
The DNA here is from genome assembly GCA_029206835.1 of Rana muscosa. NCBI lineage: Eukaryota > Metazoa > Chordata > Amphibia > Anura > Ranidae > Rana > Rana muscosa. The sequence goes on along the minus strand of CM055117.1, from coordinate 347,757,253 downwards.
TATATGAACAAAACAGTAAAGCATAATTCAAGATAATAAAACTGTAATATATACTGTAAAAATAAACCTTTATACATAGGAAGAAGAAATATTTAAAGCTAAACTCAAGGAATTACTGTATTTATTGGCATATAACATGCACAGGCATATAACACGCACCCTAACTTTAAGAGGGAAGTTTCAGGAAAAAACTTTCCACAGCCCCTTGCGTATAACACGCAGGCACAGTTTACTCTCTATTTTCAGTGTAAAAAAGTGAGTGTAAAGCCTCGTACACACGGTCGGACTTCCATCGGACTTTTCCGTGGATTTTTGTCCGAACGGAGTTGGCCGGGCACACCCATAGCATGCACACCACAGGACTTTTCTGCAAACTTTCCCAAAACTTTTTGCAACATCACATGGTTTTTCTGCTCTTTACCGCCACCCTTTGGTCAACTTCTGCTATTGTTGGTTGATTTTAACATTAGTTGTTTTGTCTATCGGACAAAAGTCCTATGGTTTTCTGTACACACGGTAGGACTTTGCTCCATCGTACTTTTGTTGGGCAAAAGTTTGTCCGTTTGCAGACCCAACTTTTGTCCGATGAAAACAAAACCAAACGAAAAAAAGTTTGTCCGATGGAGCGTACACACGGTCGGATTGTTGGTCCAACTTGCTTAAAACGAAGGTTGTTGGGCAAAAGTCTGACCGTGTGTACGGGCCTTTATACGCCAATAAATACAGTATATGTATTGCATACTTGCATTGGTCCAACTTGGCACAATATAAGCATGCATTACTCATACCTGCTGGACTACTGGGGAAGTTGGAAATCACTGTAGTAGTCAGCACTACTACAATGATAGCCGCAATCTTCCAGGTTTTATTTTTTATTGCATTTAAGTGTAAATGTGAGATTTGAGGTCTTTTTGACCCCCAGATCTCACATTAAAAAGAGGTCCTGTCATGCTTTTTTCTATTACGGGGGATGTTTACATTCCTTGTAATAGAAATAAAAGTGATCCAAAAAACGTTTTTTTAAAGGGACAGTAAAAAAAAAAAAAAAAGTTAAATAAACAAGAAAAAAATAATAATTTTTAAAGCGCTCTGTCCCGCCGTGCTCGCGCGCAGAAGCACACACATACGTAAGTCGTGCCTGTATAGATAAACGATGTTCAAACCACACGTGAGGTATCGCTGGGATCGTTAGAGTGAGAGCAATAATTCTAGCCCTAGACCTCCTCTGTAACTCTAAAATCTCCATAGACGAAGTTAAAACATTTCTACAGGTTACTGGTTTAAAGTTTTTTGCCATTCCACGAGCGGGCGCAATTTTGAAGCATGACATGTTGGGTATCAATTTACTCGGCGTAACATTATCCTTCACAGTATAAAAAAAAATTGGGCTAGCTTTACTGTTTTTTTATTTTAAAAAAATGTATTTTTCCCCCAAAAATTGCGTTTGTAAGACCGCTACGCAAATACGGTGTCACAAAGTATTGCAATGACCGCCATTTTATTCTCTAGGGTGTTTGAAAAAATATATATATAATGTTTGGGGATTCTAAGTAATTTTCTAGCAAAAAAACCTGAGTGTAAAAAATAGGCCCGGTCCTTAACCACTTGCCGACCGCCGCATGACGATATACGTAGACAGAATGGCACGGGCAGGCAGATTGGCGTATATATACGTCCCTGCCTTTCAGCGGGTGGGGGGCTCGATCGAGAGCCCCCCCGCCCCCCGGTGCCCGCGGCGGTCGGTATCGCTTCAGGAGCAATCCGTGATGAGGGGGCGGCCATCGATTTGTGGCCACCCCCTCACGATCGCTCCTGGCGAATGAGAAGCTTCCTCTGCTTCTGTGAGCAGAGGAAGTGATATCATCTCTCCTCGCAGCGGTCTTTTCGTCCGGAGCGCCGAGGAGAGAAGACATCAAGTAAGTGCACCAACACTACACTAACAGCAGCACACATTTCACCCCAAAATCACCCCCCCCCCGATCACCCACTGCACCCCCAGTCACAGTGTCACTGATTGCAGTGGTTATTTATTTACTGATCACTGCATGCAGTGTCATTTGTGACTGTAAAAAGTTGCAGGGCAGTTAGTGTTACGCCCCTTTAGGTCCAGGGTACCCCCTTAATAAAGGTTTAACCCCTTGATCGCCCCCCAGGTAACCCTTTCACCCCCTGTCGCCCCCTAAACCCTTCGATCGCTAACAGATTTTTTTGGTAGCGTTTTACAGGCTGTCCCCTACTTACAAACATCCGATTTACAAACGACTCCTACTTACAAACGGAGGGAGACAACAGGAATTGAGAGGAAATCTACATCTAGGAAGGGAAATTCTCTCCTGTAAGGCCTCGTACACACGACCGATTTTCTCGGCAAGAACCAGCAAGAAACTTGCTGGCAGAGAGGTCTTGCCGAGTAAATCGGTCGTGTGTACGCTGCTATCGGGTTTCTCGTCGAGAAAACCGACAAGAAACCTCGACGAGAAAATAGAGAACCTGCTCTCTATTTTCTCGTTGAGATTCTCCTCGGCATGTTTCTCGACGAGAAAAGTGAGTGTGTGTACACTTACCTGTCCGCCCGGAAGCCCGCGTATGTTCGAAATGAATTTGACGCATGCGCGGTAGCTTCCTAGGCATACGTAGGGTATACCAAGATGGCGGCGACGGCATAGAATGTGACGAGCGCATGCTCGACGTAGTCGATGACGTCACCGCGTACACTCCTTTCAAAGAACCGCGGGTTCTTTGAAACGAGCGTGTGTACACTCGGCCGGGACAAGTTTCTTGTCCAAGAATCTCGTCGAAAAAAACGACATGTTTTTTTCAACGAGAATCTCGGCCGTGTGTACGAGGCCTAAGAGTTAATATGGGACAAAAGTGTCTCCACTGATGCTTTATCACCAATCCTTGTTTCCCTAAAAACCCAAAATTTTTAAAATCCAATTGTCATTGGGACAGAAAGTGAGGTGAAATCCTCTGAACAGGGGCATAGACAGCAAAACAAATGTTACAGGGGTGATAACCCTTCCCTATGCTATCCAAAAAGCTTAAAAATTTATTTTTTGGCTGGAGCTACACTTAAAAAATTTACCTGTTCCGACTTACAAACAAATCCAACTTAAGAACAAACCTACAGTCCCTATCTTGTTTGTAACCCGGGGACCGCCTGTATACAGTTGCTGTAAGTCAGGTGCTTTTTTACCTGTAAATCTTACTAGTTGTACCAGTAAATTTAGAGCCCAAAATGTCAAATCGAAGGTACACTAGTGAAGAGGCCTACATGTTTCTGAGCATGACAGATAGTGAAGAGGAGGTCACTCATCTGTCAGATTCAGGCTCAGAATACAATCCTGTAGACGACAGCGGCTCCATGACAGATAGCACTGACGACGAAGTTGAGGTCCCTGCCAAGGTCAGGCGTACCCGACCCCATTCTTCTGCTGTTGTTGAGGTGCAAGAACCGCAGGGCTCTCGTATGGAGCAGAGAAGTACTAGTGCCGCTCATCCTTCTGGTGAACTGGCAAGCACCAGCGGCCTAGTACACCCTGGTCGTACATCCAGTACTGCAGTAACACTTGGTGACGTGGCGAGTCCCATAAGTGTAGTTCAAGATGGCGAGGTGGCAAGCACAAGTAGTGCCCCGCTGCCACCAAGAAGAAGACAAAGACAGGCCCGTCGTGCCCATAGTGTCCTTCCTGCAGAATTCGCCAATCCTGATTGGGTGCCCACCACTTCTGCAGAACCCGTACTTCCCCCATTCACTGGCCAACCCGAAATTCAGGTGGAAACAGTTGATTTTACACCACTTGATTTTTATTTGCTGTTTTTCACGGAAGATCTCTATAGATCTATTGTGGGCCAAACTAATTTGTATACTGAACAAAACATCGCCGCTTGTCCCCAGTCCTCCCTTGCCAGAGAATGGAAACCAATTATGGTTTCCGATTTTAAGACCTTTCTGGGCCTATCCCTCGACATGGGCATAGTTAAATTGAGTGAGCTACGTTTATATTGGTCCATTGACCCAGTTTACCATGTGCCCGTGTTCTCTGCCTCCATGACCAGGGCACGATACGAGCAGATCTTGCGGTTCATGCATTTCAACAACAATGAACTTTGTCGTCCTCGTGGAGACCCTGAATTCGATCGGCTCTACAAAATTCGGCCTCTCATAAACCACTTCAACGAACGTTTTGCAGCCTTGTATACTCCCCAGCAAGTTGTCAGCGTTGATGAGTCCCTGATTTTCTGGCCACTTGTCTTTCAAACAGTACCTTCCCAGCAAGCGTGCCAGATACGGGGTCAAGATGTATAAGCTCTGTGACAGGGCAACAGGCTATACATATAGTTTTATGGTTTACGAGAGAACAGATAGTCACATATAGCCGGAGAACTGCCCAGGTTACATAGGGAGCACTGGCAAGATAGTGTGGAACTTGGTTTCACACTTATTCAGAAAGGGGTACCACTTATATGTGGACAAATATTACACGAGCGTGTCACTTTTTAGTCACTTGTTTGATCGTCAAATTGGAGCGTGTGGCACTGTGCGACGTAATCGCTGGGGCTCTACCCAGGGGCTTGTAGATTCCCGTCTTAGGCTAAGGGAGAGAGCCTGTTCAAGGTGTAATAATTTGCTCACTGTTAAGTAAGGGGATAATAAGAATGTTTTCGTTCTTTCCTCCCTTCACACAGACACGACAGTCCAAATTCGTACGGCGACTGGTGTTGTGGAAAAACCCCTCTGTCCACGAATATAACCAAAATATGAGAGGGGTGGACCTTAACGACCAGTTGTTGGCGCCGTATCTAGTTGCCGTAAGGCCAGGCGCTGGTACACAAAAGTGTCTGTATACCTATTTCAATTGGCTTTGCTGAATGCTTTTGTGCTATACAAAGCTTCAGGACGGACTGGATCTTTCCGTAAATATTAGGGAGATATTGTCCCAGCCCTCCTGTATCCAGGCGGTGCTGCACCTCACCATCCCCAACCAAATGCAGTAAGCCGGCTGCATGAGAGGCATTTTCCATATGTCCTCCCGAGTACCCCTACCCAACGAGCCCCCCAATGAAAATGTTGTGTTTGTAGAAAGCGCGGATATAGGAGTGACACCTGTTATTATTGTCCACGCTGTCCTGACAATCCTGGTCTTAGCATTGGTGAATGTTTTGAACGCTACCACACATTAGTGCAGTATTAGTGTAGGGTACAGCATTTCACAGATTAGGACACACTTACACAGGGTCTCCCAAGATGCCATTGCATTTTGAGAGACCCGAACCTGGAACCGAACCGTTACGGTTACAGTTACAAAAAAAAGTGTAAAAAAAAAAAAAAAAAAAACACAAAAAAATATATATATATATAAAAAAAATAGTTGTCGTTTTATTGTTCTCTCTCTCTCTCTCTATTGTTCTGCTCTTTTTTACTGTATTCTATTCTACAATGTTTTATTGTTATTATGTTTTATCATTTTTGCTTTTCAGGCATGTAATTTTTTTATACTTTACTGTTTACTGTGTTTTATTGTTAACCATTTTTTTTGTTTTCAGGTACGCCATTCAGTTGCAGCGCGGATTTATTTATCTTGACAGCAACAGCGTTTGCTCCCACGATACATAAAGCCGTGACTCCAATGCTGTAGGAGGTGATTTCACCACCACAGTTAAAAAAAAGAGCATATATGCCGAAGCATGGGGGCAGCAGGGGCGGAGGAGCGATTTGCTCCTAATGCGGCGTACATACGGTCGAAATTCCGATGGAGGCTTGCCCGTGGAAAAGTCCGACCGTGTGTACGCGGCATAACTTTTGTGGGAGGATGCTCCCATGCTTCGGCATATATAAATGGTGCATGTATGCCCATCATTAGAAGTGGGTGGATGAAGGGAGGTATTCTAATGGTGGGCATACCCACCGATCAATCTTTTTTTCATTCAGCCAACAGGCTGCATGAAAAAAAAGATTACAATATATGCCCAACAAGGACCAGCAACGTACTGGTATGTTGCTGGACTTTGAATGGTTATACCAGAATGATGCCTGTGGGTTTAGGTATCATCGTGGTATCATTCTTTTCAGCCAGCGGTCGGCTTTCATGTAAAAGCAATCCTAGTGGCTAATTAGCCTCTAGACTGATTTTACAAGCAGTGGGAGGGAATGTGCCCCAGCTCCCACCGTCTTCCATGGTTTTCTCTGGCTCTCCTGTCCCAACAGGGAACCCAAGAATGCAGCCGGTGGTTCCGCCAGCTGACCATAGACCTGATAAGAGACCAGAATGGCTCCAATCATCTCTATGGCCTAAGAAACCGGAAGCTACGAGCATTTCATGACTTTGATTTCGCCGGATATAAACAGCGCCATTGGGAAATTGGGAAAGCATTTTATCACACCGATCTTGGTGTGGTCAGATGCTTTGAGGGCAGAGGAGAGATCTAGGGTCTAATAGACCCCAATTTTTTCAAAAAAGAGTACCTGTCTCTACCTATTGCTATCATAGGGGATATTTACATTCCCTGATATAACAATAAAAATGATTAAAAAAAAAATAAAAAAATAATAAAAAAAAAATGTGAGGAACAGTTAAAAATTAAATAAAAAAGCAAAATAAATAATAATAAGAAAAAGAAAGCACCCCTGTCCCCCCTGCTCTCACGCAAAGGCGAATGCAAGCGTCGGTCTGGCGTCATATGTAAACAGCAATTGCACCATGCATGTAAGGTATCACCGCAAAGGTCAGATCGAGGGCAGTCATTTTAGCAGTAGACCTCCTCTGTAAATCTAAAGTGGTAACCTGTAAAGGCTTTTAAAAATGTTTGTAATTTGTCGCCACTGTGCGTTTGTGCGCAATTTTAAAGCATGTCGTGTTTGGTATCCATGTACTTGGCCTAAGATCATCTTTTTTACTTCATCAAACATTTGGGCAATATAGTGTGTTTTAGTGCATTAAAATGAAAAAAAAAGTGTATTTTTTTTTAAATCGCTGCGCAAATACTGTGTGGAAAAAAAATGCAACACCCATCATTTTAATCTGTAGGGCCTTTGCTTTAAAAATATATATAATGTTTGGGGGTTCAAGCTAATTTTCTTGCAAAAAAAAATAAATGTTTTTTATGTAAACAAAAAGTTTCAGAAAGGGCTTTGTCTTCAAGTGGTTAGAAGAGTGGATGATGTGTGACATAAGCTTCCTAATGTTGTGCATAAAATGCCAGGACAGTTCAAAACCCCCCCAAATGACCCCATTTTGGAAAGTAGACACCCCAAGCTATTTGCTGAGAGGTGTGTTGAGTCCATTGAATATTTTATATTTTGACACAAGTTGCGGGAAAAATACAATTATTTTTTTTTTTTGCACAAAGTTGTGATATATTGCTCAAACATGCCATAGGCAAATGTGGAATTACACCCTAAAATACAATCTGTTACTTCTCCTGAGTACGGGGATACCACATGTGTGAGACTTTTTGGGAGCCTAGCCGCGTACGTACCCCAAAAACCAAGCACCGCCTTCAGGCTTTCTAAGGGTGTAAATTTTTGATTTCACTCCTCACTGCCTATCACAGTTTCAGAGGCCATGGAATGCCCAGATGGCACAAACCCCCCCAAATGACCCAATTTTGGAAAGTAGACAGCCCAAGCTATTTGCTGAGAGGTATGGTGAGTATTTTGCAGATCTTGCTTTTTGTCAAAGTTTTGAAATTTGAAAAAAGAAAAAAAAATGTTTTTTCTTTTCTTTCCTTATTTTCCAAAATAAATGAGAGCTGTAAAATACTCACCATGCCTCTCAGCAAATAGCTTGGGGTGTCCACTTTCCAAAATGGGGTAATTTGGGGGGGTTTTGTGCTATCTCTGCATTTTATGGCCTTCGAAACTGTGATAGGTAGTGAGGAGTGAAATCAAAAATTTATGCCCTTAGAAATCCTGAAGGCGGTGCTTGGATTTCGGGGTCCCGTACGCGGCTAGGCTCCCAAAAAGTTCCACACATGTGGTATTCCCGTACTCAGGAGAAGCAGCAGAATGTATTTTGGGGTGTAATTCCACATATGCTCATGGCATGTTTGAGCACTATATAATTTAGTGACAACTTTGTGCAAAAAAATAAAAGTTTGTAATTTTCCCGCAACTTGTGGCAAAATATAAAATATTCCATGGACTCAATATGCCTCTCAGCAAATAGCTTGGTGTGTCTACTTTCCAAAATGGGGTCATTTGGGGGGGGGGTGTTTGTGCTATTTTGGCATTTTATGGCCTTCGAAACTGTGATAGGTAGTGAGGAGTGAAATCAAAAATTTGCGCCCTTAGAAATCCTGAAGGCGGCGCTTGCTTTTCGGGGGCCCGTACGCGGCTAGGCTCCCAAAAAGTCCCACACATGTGGTATCCCCGTACTCAGGAGAAGCAGCAAAATGTATTACTCTTTCGTCCATGGACTGACACAGCTTCTCTATTGACAAAGTGGTATTATCCGTTAATTAGGAGTGACTAGGCAGAAAAACTTGTAAAAAGTGTTGCATCACACCTTCTACAGTACCGCCCAGGGGGCGGACCCTCTGGTATAACCTCTCAGTCTGCATCTCGCAGATCAGTTTTTTTCTGTCTAGCAAGGAGTAGGACATGGCTCCCTTCGGGCCCATTGGTCCGGGGGAAAAAAAAATTTTTTTTGCTACATTTGTTGTTTCCTGCGATCTTCGATCAACTGCCGACTGGGTGACAGGCTGGATCCTCGATCCTTGTAGTCTCCCCAGTTTCGGCCATCGAGCGTGTGCCGACCCTAGCTACGCGCTGGGTTTTCCACGACATGACCTTACGGCCGAGTCGCAGCAGCCTGGCCGGTGAGCTTACGCTCCAAGGCTTGCATCGGACCGCTCAGCTTCGGCTGACCTTACGGCCGGAGTAGCAGCAGCCTGTCCGGTGAGCGTCACGCTCCAGGGCATACATATGATCGTCCCTTTTGGGTCCAATCACAGCATGCCTGGCCAACAGTCACCTTCCGTGCGCGGGCGATGATCTGTTTGGAATGTCTTCCAGCATAATACATGCAGGATAGGTAAGTAAAACTCCCCTGCCTCGGCTGGGTGATTTAGCTGGACATTCCTGGAGAGACCAAGTAAGTGGTTGTGGCCCCTTTCTTCCCTCTCTCCCTGCCTTTCCCTCCTCCCTGGGCTTCTAGCTAAAGGTTGCTGGGTGCTGGGGGTCACCTAAGGGGTTCCACTGGAGCGGGGCTGGCTGTAACTAACATTTAAAAGAAATGTAATTTCTGCTTACCTGTATGTGCTTCCTCCTCCATGCTGTCGGTGGCCATTTTGGGGTGGTCCATGCCAAGTTCGGCCTCTTGTGACTGCCCGGCGGCCATCTTCCTGTGGTTCGGCCACACCCACTGGCCCCTATCAGCTGATCGGCGGCCATGTTTGTCCACCCTGTATGTATATATTGCCGTTCGGCGGCCATCTTTTTGTGGGCTACAGCTGCTTGACCTCTATCTTCGGCTCGGCGGCCATTTTCTTAGAGCCCACATTATCTTCCATACAGACGTTTTTGGCAACCATTTTGCGAGAGCCTCCGGCCTCTTGGGTGCATTACACTGGCGCGAAAATTCACACAGGAAGTGCTGATAAAAGAAGCAGACTGACACAGCAGCAGTGGGACAGCATCACAGGCACAGCACACGGCAGCATAGCAGTACCGGTCCAGGGTGGTCAGTCCTCTGGGTAACCCAGCATCTCTGCAGCGCAGGAGGGTGGCCTATTGATATCTTGCCTGGAGCCCTGTGGGTGTCAGCGTGTGGTCAGCATGGCATCTGAGCCAGATGTCTTCTCCCCTGAAACACCAGATTTAGCAACTGGTGCCCCTGAGGTGTCTATGAATGCTATGACGGCAATCCTAGAGGCGTTTGCTGCCAGGGTGGAAGCAGCACACGGGAATACAGGGGGTAGTAAACGCCCCGTCCCCTGCAAGCTTCTGGGGATAATTCTGATGCAGAACCAGGTCCAGCTACGGCTCAGGGCCCAGATTCTGACGCATCAGAGACTGCAGACCGTGACCGGACAGTGAGAAGCACTCCAAGTCCAGGTCAGTACGCGAGACGGCATTGGTATCTGACCTTATTACTGCAGTGCGGGATACGCTAAAGTTGGAAAATACTGCAGAAGCAGCAGAGGCTCCGGTCCACTTGGGTTTCATAGACCTGCCCACACTGCTAAGGTGTTCCCTTGTGTGTCTTTTGATAAACTCTTATACAAGGAATGGGAGAACCCACTGAGGGTCTTTACAGCCCCAAAGAGGTTTGCGGTACGGTACCCCTTTGAGGAGAGTTTTCTGAAGAAATGGACCTCTCCCCCTATAGTGGACCCTCCGGTGTCCAGACTTAATAGAGCCACCACAATTCCTGTAGAAGGGGCTCCTGTTTTCAAGGACCCTGTGGATAAGAAGGCTGAAGCACTCGCTTGCTACCTATACTCAGTGGTAGGCTCGGCAGTACGCCCGGCATTTGGCGGGGGCCCTGGTGTCTCAGACACTTACTTAATGGGCAAGATTGCTACTCCAGGGGTTAAGGAGCGAGATGCTCCTCCTGATGAGATAACATTGGCCGACCAGTTGGTCCAGGGCCTTAGGTTTGTCTGCGAGTCAGACATGGATACTATTCCCCTGCTGTCTAAAGCTTCGGTTTATGCAGTAGCAATACGCCGCCTGATCTGGCTAAATGGCTGGTCTGCGGACCAGACTTCCAAGAAAGCCCTGTTGGATCTGCCTTTTAAGGATGACAGACTTTTTGGGGCTTCTCTGGATGACATCATCAAGGATGCCACAGGAGGTAAAAGCACTTTGCTTCCCCAAACTAGCAAGGGTAAGGGGCCACGCCAAGGGCAAGGGCCCTCCTTTACTGCACGCAAGCGTTTTTTTGTCCCCTTAGGGCGACAGGGAAAAGACCCCAGGCCGATAAAGCGCCTGCCCAAGGACAAAAGCGTCCTTGGTCCCGCAGACCCAACAAGCCTGCGGACAAATCTGCGTCCGCATGAAGGTCCGCCCCCACCCAGCTCTCGGGTGGGGGGACGTCTTCGCAAATTCGCGACTCAGTGGACAGCTCTAGTCTCCGACAGGTGGGTTTGCGAAGTAATCTCCTCAGGCTACAAGATTTTCTCTCTTGTCCACCGGACAGATTCATCACCTCCAATCTCCAGTTACTACCGACCCGTCGGGAGGCCCTGTATGGGGCGGTCCAGGGTCTACTGGAACGCGGGGTAGTTATTCCAGTTCCAGAACAGGAACGGGGTCAGGGTTTTTACTCAAATCTGTTCATTGTGCCGAAGAAGGAGGGGGTTCGTCCAATCTTGGATCTCAGAGCCCTCAATTGCTTTGTGAAAGTACAAAGATTTCGGATGGACTCGGTTCGATCTGTAGTCATGGATCTCCATCCGGGGGACTTTCTGGCCTCCTTGGACATCAAGGACGCATACCTGCATGTCCCCATATACTCCAAACACCAGAGGTTTCTGCGATTTGCTATCGGGAAGAACCACTACCAGTTTGTGGCCCTCCCGTTTGGCCATGCCTCAGCACCCAGGACGTTCACCAAGGTGCTCGCTCCGATTCTGGCACTTCTAAGACAGCGGGGTATCGCTATCATGGGCTACTTGGACGACCTTCTACTGAAGGCCCCTTCAAGCTCAGAATTAGAGGTAAGCGTGTCTATTACCTGTCAGACTCTTCGAGACTGTGGTTGGATACTAAACACGCAAAAGTCAGTATTGGTGCCCACTCAACGCCTAGTGTACTTGGGGTTGATTCTGGATTCCTCAGAGGCAAAGGTATTCCTCCCTGTGGAGAAGTTGCAGACCCTCCGGGCTGCAGTACGGCAGCTGACTTCCAGGAATTGGTCGTCACTCCGTTTTTGCATGCGAGTGTTGGGCCTCATGGTAGCCTCCTTCGAGGCGGTCCCATATGCTCAATACCACACTCGAGTGTTACAGAAGGAAGTTCTGTCCAGATGGAACAGATGCAATTCATCTCTGGATTATCAAATCCGAGTGAGCCACCTAGTCAGGAGATCCCTGGTATGGTGGCTGACAGCACCGGCTCTTATGGCCGGGAAGTCATTTCTTCCGGTTTACTGGCTAGTGATCACGACGGACGCCAGCCTTACAGGTTGGGTGGGAGTCTGGGGTGTTCAGTCGGCGCAAGGTCGCTGGACCCCAGAGGAAGCCCTCCTGCCGATCAATGTCCTGGAAATCCGGGCGATCAGGCTGTGCCTCTTCAAATGGTCTCAGAGGCTGCAAGGGCGTCCAGTCAGGATCCAGTCAGACAACGCCACAGCAGTGGCATATGTCAATCATCAAGGAGGAACAAGAAGCTCAGCTGCAGCATCGGAGGTCGCTCGCATCCTGAAGTGGGCAGAGAGGAACGTACCGGCACTGTCGGCCGTGTACATTCCGGGTGTGGAAAACTGGCAGGCGGACTACCTGAGCCGCCAGATGCTGGACCAGGGAGAATGGTCCTTACACCCGGAGGTGTTCCAACTACTCTGCCAAAGATGGGGCACACCAGACGTAGATCTTCTGGCTTCCCGACTCAATCGGAAGGTATTGAGGTTTGTGGCCCGGTCAAGAGACCCATAGGCAGACGCATGGGACGCGTTGGCATCGTGGGGTCAGTATCGGCTAATCTATGCCTTCCCTCCCTTAAGGCTTCTTCCTCTTCTGCTCCGCAGAGTGGAGGCAGAGGGAATTCCAATGATCCTAATCGCTCCAGATTGGCCTCAGCGTCCTTGGTACGCCGATCTAGTACGTCTGGTAGCAGACGTCCCCTGGCGCCTACCACTACGGAAGGACCTGCTATCGCAAGGTCCCATACTCCATCCTGCTTTACAGTCACTGGCTTTAACGGCATGGCTGTTGAGAACCAGGTACCGAGAGACCGGGGCCTATCAGATTCAGTAATCTCTACTATGAGAAGTGCTCGGAAACTGTCCTCTAGGAAGGTTTATCACCGCACTTGGAAGGCCTACATATCCATGTGTGAGGAGATGAAATGGCATCGGCGTACCTATTTGGTTTTCAGAATCCTGCTGTTTTTACAGCATGGGGTGGACCAAAGGCTTGCCTTAAGTACGATTATGGGACAGATATCTGCCCTGGCTGTCTTTTTTCAGCGACCCCTGGTGACTCACTCTCTCGTGAGTACATTTGTGCAGGGAGTTCGACATGTGGCCCCTCCGGTCCGTCCCCCACTACCTCCGTGGGACTTGAACCTGGTCCTCTCGGTGCTTCAGAAGGCACTGTTTGAGAATATTAGAGATATTCCCCTGTTGACACTTTCTCAGAAAGTGGTCTTTTTGGTGGCTGTTACGTCAGTTAGACGAGTCTCTGAGCTGGCAGCCTTGTCCTGCAAGGCTCCCTATTTGATTTTCCACAAGGATAAGGTGGTACTGCGGCCGCAGCCTTCCTTTCTTCCGAAGGTCGTTTCGGCTTTTCATCTCAACGAAGACATTGTACTTCCATCCTTGTGTCCTCATCCGTCGAATCCTAAGGAGTCGGCGTTGCATTCCTTGGACGTTGTCCGAGCTTTGAGAGTATACTTATCTGCTACTTCCCTGTTCTGGAAGTCAGACTCACTGTTTGTTTCGGTGGCTGGTCCCAAGAAGGGCCAAGCAGTCTCGTCGGCCACCATCTCTAGGTGGATCCGACAGATAGTAATCCAGGCTTACGCCTTAAAGGGTCAAGCACCCCCCTTTCCTGTCACGGCGCATTCGACCAGGGCAATAGGTGCCTCTTGGGCTTTCCGACATCAAGCGTCTGTTTCCCAATTATGTAAAGCGGCGACTTGGTCGTCCGCTCACACTTTCACAAAATTCTACAAAGTTGATGTAGGTGCATCTTCGGATGCCTCTTTCGGCCGCAAGGTTTTGCAAGCGGCTGTTTAGAGTTGCAGCTCCTCCGTTGGAGGAGTGCTGTTTTGTGTTTTGGGGTGAAGTTTATTTTTATGCTGTTACCACCCCTCGTTTTTTCTCTAACACTGCTTTGGGATGTCCCACTTTGTCAATAGAGAAGCTGTGTCGGTCCATGGACGAAAGAGTAAATAGGATTTTTTACTCACCGTAAAATCCTTTTCTCTGAGTCCATGGACCGACACAGCACCCACCCCTCGTTTTAAGTTTGTACTGCTTTTTGACGAACTGATCTGCGAGATGCAGACTGAGAGGTTATACCAGAGGGTCCGCCCCCTGGGAGGTACTGTAGAAGGTGTGATGCAACACTTTTTACAAGTTTTTCTGCCTAGTCACTCCTAATTAACGGATAATACAACTTTGTCAATAGAGAAGCTGTGTCGGTCCATGGACTCAGAGAAAAGGATTTTACGGTGAGTAAAAAATCCTATTTTTGGAGTGCAATTCAGTGTTAATTTTGGCAGCAAATTTCGATTTAGTTTTATGCCGCGTACACACGACCGTTTTTCATGACGAGAAAAATGCCATTTTTTTTTATTTGGTCATTAAAAACGATTGTGTGTAGGCTCCAGAGGATTTTTTGCGACGTGAAGAATGGGCATTAAAAATTTGGAACATGCTCTATTTTTTCTCGTCGTTTTTCACATTGTTGTTTTTCTCGTCGTGAAAAACGGCCATGTGTAGGCTTTAACGACGTGAAAAAACGCGCATGCTCAGAAGCAAGTTATGAGACGGGAGCGCTCATTCTGGTAAAACTAGCGTTCATAATGGAGATAGCACATTCGTCATGCTGTAACGGACTGAAGAGCACGAGGCTGAAAAGCACGAATCGTCTCTCACCAAACTTTACTAACACGAGGATCAGCAAAAGCAGCCCAAAGGGTGGCGCCATCCGAATGGAACTTCCCCTTTATAGTGCCGTTGTACGTTTCGTACGTCACCGCGCTTTGTTCGAGCATTTTTTTTTCATGATCGTGTGTAGGCAAGGCAGGCTTGAGAAGGATCATGTCGAGAAAAACTTCGTTTTTTCAATGACATTAAAAGCGGTCGTGTGTACGCGGCATTAGTCTTAGACTTAGGACTAAAATGCCATTTTAGTTTTAGTCCCATTTTAGTCCTTGTATTTTAGTTGACTAAAATTATTATATTAGACTAAAATCTCCAGTACATTTTAGTCTAATATAAACATTTTAGTCAACTAAAATTGAATGTGCACAGTACACAGCCCCCACCCTCTGCACAATACAAAGCCCCCCCACAATACACAGCACAGCCCCCACCCTCTGCACAATATACATATACAATATACAGTAAATTCATGAGGGTATACATCCCTCCTTGCCATTAACGTCCCGTTTTCTTTCCTTAACGAAAACGGATTCTATTTTCGTCATAGTTTTCGTCAGTTGACGAAATTGTGCTGTACTTTTAGTCTCGTTTTTGTCACTGTAAAAAAGCCTCTGATGAAAACTATGATGAAAAACGTTTTCGTTGACGAAATTAACACTGGTGCAATTCCCCATATAACCATGGAATGTGTGAGCAATATATCATATAATTTTTTTTTTTGTCAGTATTCAATCACTTGGGACAAGAAAAATGTAATATTCAATGGGCTCAACATGCCTCTCAGCAATTTCCTTGGGGTGTCTACTTTCTAAAATGGGGTCATTTGGGGGGTTTTGTACTGCCCTGCCATTTTAGCACCTCAAGAAATGAGATAGGCAGTCATAAACTATAAGCTGTGTAAATCCCAGAAAATGTACCCTAGTTTGTAGACGCTATAACTTTTGCGCAAACCAATAAATATACGCTTATTGACCTTTATTTTACAACAGACATGTGGCTGAATACATTTCGGCCTAAATGTATGACTAAAATTGAGTTTATTCGATTTTTCTTATAACAAAAAGTAGAAAATATAAAAAAAATCAAAATTTTGGCCTTTTTCTGTTTATATCGCAAAAATAAAAATCGCAGAGGCAATTGAATACCATCAAAAGTAAGCTCTATATGTGGGGAAAAAAGGAAACAAATTTTGTTTGGGTACAACATTGCATGACTGTGCAATTACCAGTTAAAGCAGCACAGTGCCAAATTGTAAAAAGACCTCTGGTCTTTTAAGCTGACAAATGGTCCGGGGCTGAAGTGGTTAAAGACTTTCCATGCATGGCTCTCTAGATGCTATTCCTTCTGGTGTCTACATTCTGAACGTAAATGTTTAATATTATAGGAAAATTGTAAACAGTATTTATTTTCTATACTAATCCTTTTAATTTTAGCAGCTGATAACAATCTGTGAATTCTCAATCTGTTTTTAAGTATTACATTTTCAGAAAGGTACTTTTACTGTAGTCAATAGTTTACATGTTTTAGCTTAAAACAAAGTTAATATATGAGAAAGAAAGGAGAACTAGAAAGAAATCTGAGAACCGCTTCACAACTACAATAGCAATAATCGGGGTAGTGTGGAGGAGTCAGAGTAGCTCCCTACTTATAGGAATGATTAAATTGGATTGTAAGCCGCCAATTTATTTCCAGATATCAATAACAAAGTCGCGCAACAGTTTGATTGTCAAAATATTTGACTGCAGCCTTTATTTTTTGGTTTAACAAGGCCCCTTTCACAATTGTGCGACTTGTCCTGCAACTTGGGACTGCAAAGTCGCAGGACAAGTCATAACCAGTGGCGGAATTTTCAGGGTCGCGACAGTCGCAGTTGCGACTGGGCCCTGTAATTCCGCCAAGTCCGGGGGGCCCCGCAGCCCGTCCGTGTACTCCGCCGGCGCTGCCCACCTGACTGTCACTCACTGACAATGTGTGCGGCGCGCACTGCGTGCTATTAGTTTGGCCGCGGGGCCGCCGCTGACTGAGATAATCCAAGAGAGCAGGGCAGCTGAGGCAGCACTCCACTCACTGACTGGGATTGTGGACCGCCTCCGCCTCCGCCCCCGCCTCCGCCTATCCAGAGACACAGAGATGTAGGGAGACGGGGCGGACTCTGAAAATTGAGAGAAGGCGGGGAGAAGCTTTCCCCTCTATGGCAGCGTCAGCGTGGAGTACCTTCCCGGAGTCTACCCAGGCAGCATGAGGCAAGGCAGAGTGGCGAATTTTTCATGTTGGCGCCTGGCGGGAGAAGACACATCTGTCAGAGTGACCCACAGGACGGAATTCCCTGGGGAATCGATTGATTGACGGTAAGTCAATCAAGTGACAGTGCTCACCTCAGCAATCAATGCCAGCCTCCACCACCTGTGCCTCGTCTTACTGATCCCATCCCCCCCACCACTGATCTCATCATCCCCATCCCCCCCATTACTTCTACAACAGAGGTGATGGGGGGGGGGATAGGGATGAGATCAGTGGTGGGGGGATGGGATCAGTAAGGAGGCACAGGTGGTGGTGGGAGAGGATGGCACCACCACTGCCACCCCCCTCAAGTACCACCACTGCCACCCCCCTCAAGTACCACCGCAGCCACCCCCCCTCAAGTACCACCGCAGCCACCCCCCCTCAAGTACCACCGCAGCCACCCCCCCTCAAGTACCACCGCAGCCACCCCCCCTCAAGTACCACCGCAGCCACCCCCTCAAGTACCACCGCAGCCACCCCCCCTCAAGTACCACCGCAGCCACCCCCCCTCAAGTACCACCGCAGCCACCCCCCCTCAAGTACCACCGTAGCCACCCCCCTCAAGTACCACCGCAGCCACTCCCACCTCAAGTACCACCGCAGCCACCCCCTCAAGTACCACCACAGCCACCCCCCAAGTACCACCGCAGCCACCCCCCCCTCCAGTACCACCACTACCACCCCCCCTCAAGTACCACCACTAGTACTTGAGGGGGGGTGGTAGCGGTGGTACTTGAGGGGGGGTGGCTGCGGTGCTACTTGAGGGGGGGTGGCTGCAGTGGTACTTGAGGGGGGGTGGCTGTGGTGGTACTTGAGGGGGGGTGGCAGTGGTGGTACTTGAGGGAGGTGGCAGTGGTGGTGCCATCCTCTCCCACCACCACCACCTGTGCCTCCTTACTGATCCCATCCCCCCACCACTGATCTCATCCCTATCCCCCCCCCCATTACTTCTACAACAGAGGTGATGGGGGGGGATAGGGATGGGATCAGTAAGAGGCACAGGTGGTGGTGGGAGAGGATGGCACCACCACTGCCACCCCCCCTTAAGTACAACTGCTGCCACCCCCCCTCAACACCAGCACTTCACTGATCCCATCTAGGGTTGCCACCTGTCCGGGATTCACCCGGACAGTACGGGTTTTGAAACATGTGCCCGGGTCTCTGCCCGCCTGAGACCCAGGAATATTATTCAGACCCGCCAGTTGCTCCCTGAGTCCCTGTGCCTGTGCTGAAGCTCTGCCACCACCGCTGTGTGTGCCTCGAGTTCGTTCCGCTTTATTCTGCAACTGCTGCCTTCCTATCTACCCCCCCACCATCCATATATACAGTCCCCCCCATATATACAGTTCTCCCCCCCCATACACCATCCATATATACAGTCCCCCCATATATACAGTTCTCTCTCCTCCCCCCCCCATACACCATCCATGTATACAGTCCCCCCATATATACAGTTCCCCCTATACACCATCCATATATACAGTCCCCCCATATATACAGTTCTGTCTCCCCCCCATAAACCATCCATATATACAGTCCCCCCCATATATACAGTCCCCCCCATACACCATCCATAGATACAGTCCCCCCCGTACATACAATTCTACCCCCCATACACCATCCATATATACAGTCCCCCCATACACCATCCATATATACAGTTCTCTCCCCCCCCCATACACCATCCATATATACAGTTCCCTCCATATATACAGTTCCCCCCCCCTCCATACACCATCCATATATACAGTCCCCCCCGGATATACAATTCTCCCCCCCCCCATACACCATCCATATATACAGTTCTCACCGGGTGACACCGTCCACTGCCCTACTGACACCATCCACTGCCCTACTGACACCGTCCACTGCCCTACTGACACCGTCCACTGCCCTACTGACACCGTCCACTGCCCTACTGACACCGTCCACTGCCCTACTGACACCGTCCACTGTCCTACTGACACCGTCCACTGCTCTACTGACACCGTCCACTGCCCTACTGACACTGTCCTCTGCCCTACTGGCTGACAGTGTCCACTTTTAAGGTAGACTAGTTTCATATTTTAACTGACATTTCTTTTATTAATTGAATCATATTTTATGGGTACACTAATGCTTTTTTTTTTATTTAACCATGCCTCTTCAAGCCCCCCCCCCCACTGTTAATGCAATTTGGCCACAGCCACTGTTCATTGTAGCACACCTCATTACTGCTCTCTTTGGGTAACCCAAAAGGTGTCCCAGGTATTTTACAATCCTATAGCGTGTAGTACAAAAAAATTGCCACGCACCGCGAAAGTGTTCGGGTTTGGCTTGAAGAAAAGGTGGCAACCCTAATCCCATCCCTCCTCCCCACCAGC
Source organism: Rana muscosa (assembly GCA_029206835.1). Taxonomy (NCBI): domain Eukaryota; kingdom Metazoa; phylum Chordata; class Amphibia; order Anura; family Ranidae; genus Rana; species Rana muscosa. Next base: position 347,737,830 of record CM055117.1, on the reverse strand, counting down.
ACTGTTACTGATCCCATTCCTTAGGTCAGATTTAATTGATCCTATGATTGCTTCATAGGATCAGCAACTGATGTATTGCTTCATTTATGTGAAATCCCAGGTGATATGGCCAGTCCCTCCTTGTACAACAAAGTCCCTCTTTGTTGTACAGTGTAAAAAAATTAAGTATCAAAATTAGGCTTTTCGGTGGGGTGGGGGGGGGGCCCTTCATGATTTCTTGCACCGGGGCCCTGAAGTCTCTAGTTACGCCACTGGTCATAACCCACGATTTCCAACGAGTACCGTTCATATCTGTGCGACTTCAAGTCATAGTGACTTCAAAGTAGTCTCTGCACTACTTTGGTCCGACTTTGATGCGGCTTGAGGTCCATAGACCTCAAGATGACACAGGTCAGGCATTGCTTAAAGTCGTGCGACTTTCAGGTACAAGTGTGAAAGAGGCCTAACAGCTTATAAAACTTTCATCATATATTTATTCACAGAGCATAAACATAACTATTTCAAAACAACTCGGCTTTTGTAGTTTGAGTTGTCTTAACCAGCCATAACTGTCAATGATCACTTGTCCGCCTTTTAAATAACAGGTGACCCACCACATAAACAAGGCCACGACATAAAAACTGGGAGGAAGGGCGGGGAGCTCAGCTGCAGCCGACCTTTTGAGGTGTCTGGCAACAACCCCTTATCGGAACCCCCTTTATACAGGGGCTCTACAGACTTCTAGAAGATTCTAAGGTCATGTGACCTAGGTTTCAAGGGTCCGCCCAGCCTGAGAGTTACAAGGCACCCTCACCTCTCACTGCCGTGACTAAAAAGGGGAGCCTTGAAACCTTTTCCTGGCTGCCGCAATCCCAAGAGAATAATGGGATAATGGGGGGCCTTGAAACTCCCCTCCACTTTCACTTTGCATTCTAAGACCAGTAGTCCTGCTATTTGCACACTGGATAGACAGGTGCAATTTGTTTTGGTCCGAATATACATTCAAACAACTTTTTAGTTATGTGGATTTATCCGAATGGAATATTAGCGAAGTTAGTTGAAATTATCGTATATACTCGAGTATAAGCCAACCCGAATATAAGCCGAGGCACCTAATTTTACCACAAAAAAATGGGAAAACTTATTGACTTGAGTATAAGCCTAGGGTGTCCATCTGCATGCCTCACTGTGCCTCACTTTGCCTCAATGTGTCCATGTGCATGCCTCACTGTGCCCATGCCTCACTGTGCCCAATCTCCCTACCTGATCTCCGGCGCTGTGTGACTAGACTGACGTTTAACATGGGAGTCTATGGAAGGGATGCCCGGGTTTGTAAAATCGGTGCTCTCCGGCCGTAGGTCCCCTGGACAACAAACTTTGCATACTTGTAGATGAAGGGGCTACATGTGTGCCAACTTTGGGGTCCAGGGGACCTAGGGTTGGCCGGTACTGGGTCCCCAATTCACCAGAGAAATTACTGTTTAACATGGGAGTCTATGGAAGGGGTGCCTGGCTTTCGAAAAATCAGGGGACCTATGGCCGGCCGGGATCAGGCGCACAAATTTGAAGATCGACACAGACTTGAGTATAAGCCGAGGGGGGCATTTTCAGCACACAAAAAAATGTGCTGAAAAACTCGGCTTATACGGTAGTTTTGTTTATAAATTTCCAAATTTTCAGAATGATTTGAATTCAGATTGGTCGAAAAATTATGTGAATTCTGTGTAAAGAATGGCTGGTTAAGGAAGGCCAGCTGCTGCGTCCTTAACAACTGATGACTCATCAGCAGGCTACCCCGCTGAGAGCTGAAATGTAAACCAAAGAATGCTGACAATTAAAAATGCAGAAAAAAAAACAGTGTGCCCCCCCCCCCCTCCAATCCATACTAGGCCCCTTCAGGTCTGGTAGGGATTTTAGGGGAACCACGGCAAAAAAAAAAAAAAAAAAAAACGGCGTAGGGTCCCCCACCATAATCCATACCAGATCCTTATCCGAGCATAGTCTCCCTACTCATTCCCCAAAAAAAGATGGACTTGACTAATGAACTAATTCTGAACTACAGCTAACAATTTTAAGCAGTTGCAGTAACAATCTTTTTACATGAATAAAAAAAACTGACTGTTGTAAGCACCTTTGTCAGTGTTAGGTGTTTTTTTCCAACCCTCTGTCACTTTTGCTGGGCAGCAGTCCAGCAGTTTTTGAGTTTAATACCGAGATGGATTTAGCCATAATGGCATGTTGCAGGGCAGGGCCCGCAACGGAGAACAAGGTTTCTGGGAATTCATCTACAGGATCTTTAAATGCTAGTATGTCCTCCACAGGGGAAGTGAAGTCTTGTTATGATAGAAAATGGCTTGATCAACTACAGGGATAGACCAATTCTTAAGAAACCCCTCCTCAATAGGATAGAGCCAAGTGAAATTCCTGAGAGCAAGAAACACTTGTCTGAATTAGGCCAATCGCCATACACCACAGGGTGCAACAGGATAAACACCAGGAAGGTTTTTGCTGTCTCCAGGCTCTTAACGGAACCCAGACTGGTAAACTAAGATGACACAGACTGCTCCATGTCCGGATTGAGACTCCTCTGTTATGTATAAGAGATAGACACTACTACCATGCAGGGGGATTGGGGATAGGATAAATGAGCCCATTTGCGACCCCTGCACAGCTATCATGGCAGAAACCTTCGCTGATACACAGTGGCGAAGAGCTCCTCTCTAGACAAAGAAGAGAAAGAAGCTGTGCCAGATGAAATTAAAGGGGGGCCTGATGGTGTGGATTCAAGCAGGGGGCAAAGATCTGGGACACCAGCATCGGTTTTGCTAGAAGGTACACTCAAGGCTGTTAGTGGAAAGCAAACTGGCAAGGCCCGCAAAACCACCCACCATTATAAAATCAAAACAAACAGAAAAATAAATTAGCTTCTGAAAGACAGATAGAAAGAGAGAGGTAGAGCTAGAGATGAGGAAAAGTGATGAGAGCAGCTTGATACATGTTGATCAAGGATGGCTTTAAGCAGTGCCAAAATTCTTAAGTACTATAGTATTTGCCTCCTGAACCCCATTTTGCACAACAGATGGGGCATCTATTTTCTAGCAATGAATGACCAGCTTTAGATATATGTAGCCAAGCCTGTACAAGTGTTGTAGACTTACCAGTGATAAAGGCGGGTACACCCCAACCCAGAGCATAGTAGAATCTCATTGGACCAGTGTTGACATCTCGAACTTCACTCAGTCTGCGATATATGTGCAGAACTTCAAGAAAAACCCAAGAAAAGCAACACAGGGAGAGAAAATGGAGGAGGATAGCAATGATAGTGCATGCAAACTGAAACAGATGCATCATTTATAAACAAGAAGATAATGTACATGAAGCAAGTGTGTAGGGCAAAGGCAGACATGAAAAAAGAAATATAGTGGGGGAAAAATAACATGTCAGGGAGAAAAAGAAAAAATAAAATAGTTTAGTTAGTTTGTGTGTTGAAAATGTATATTAAACTAAAACATTTGTGCATCAGTAACTGAGGCAGTTTATATAGCCACACCAGGTTTAAACTCCAACTTTACAGGTGTTTGGCATTTATTTTTTCAGCCTGTAAAAGCACCGCTATGTAAGCCTGTGTGTCCATGCACACATAGGTAATTACAGGGGTATTAGAAGAGGAACTTGCCTAAATGCAAGACATGTATAATGTTTGAGCGTTAATGAATTCCAATGGTCAGAATAAATGAATAGTTTGGCAACTCAAGTACAATGTCTAAAAACCTGTAATACACAGTTTTTACCTAATTTTTCTAAGCAGCTTTTCTCCTGCCAGGAGTATCTGCGGTCAGAAGGGCTAAACAGAAGCCCTGTGTGCACAAGGCCTAAAAGGACCAAATGCAAAAACAACTACTACAATGGAATTAAGAAGTCAGGCCACACTCCAAGCACGTACAAGCTTTTGCAGATAATTACTTATGCTTCCATTATTCCGGTTGGTATTTGTGGAACACTTAAATTGTGCTATGGTCTACAGCAGGGATATGCAATTAGCGGACCTCCAGCTGTTGCCAAACTACAAGTCCCATGAGGCATAGCGAGACTCTGACAGCATCAAGCATAACACCCAGAGGCAGAGGCATGATGGGACTTGTAGTTTGGCAACAGCTGGAGGTCCGCTAATTGCATATCCCTGGTCTACAGCAAAGGCTCTCAACCACTGGCACAGGCGATACTTCTTATAGGTTAAAACAGTTCTGTCTGGGTAACTAGAAGCAACTTGATGTCCAATGGGAATCGCAAACTGAAAAATGTAACCTAATAAAATGATGGACCAAACAATATAGCCTACCTGCATAACTAAATATAATTGTTAATGTTTACCATCATCTATCTACCCTAGCTTACTTGAAGCAAGCTATTTTCTCACTGTTATTATTACTAAACTTTTCTTATATTAAAGCTGAACTCCAGCCAGGAGGCAAAATGAACCATGTTATGTATGACTCATACTGTATATACATATCTTTGTCTTATAAGAGCACACAATTTTAAACTGAGAACATATGCAATAGTTACCTCCAGGTCAGCCTGGTTGATACCCAGTATGAAGCTGAGCTGGGACAGGAAGAGAGCCAGTAGTAGGTTCCGATGGATGCTGTGTTGATTGAAACGCAGGGAACGTGGGATACACAGAAAAAGTAAAGTGAGAAGCAAAAAGCCCAGGGTTACACCTATGCAAGAGTATGTAATGATGCGCAAAGGAAGCACTTCTCCATTCTGTAAACAGATAAAGAATAACATTTTAAGATCAAATCCTAGACATTTTTCCACAGGCTATTCACATGCAGAACATCATAATGGTCACTGAAAGGAAACTTATTTAATGCTTTTTAATGCATTGATTGGCTTACAGACTTGAACTGAATGAAGGAGCAGTTAAGCATAACTGTAAAGCAGGGAACCTAAGTGTGTAACAGACAGACATGCCTGCACCTGTACATACAGTCATGGCCGAAATTGTTGGCACCCCAGAAATTTTTCCAGAAAATCAAGTATTTCTCACAGAAAAGTATTGCAGTAACACATGTTTTGTTTTACACATGTTTATTCCCTTTGTGTGTATTGGAACAAAACAAAAAAAGGAGGAAAAAAAGTAAATTGGACATAAAGTCACACAAAACTCCAAAAATGGGCTGGTCAACATTCTTGGCACCCTTTCAAAATTGGGCGTGGATGGAAGAGAAAAATTGATGAAAGGTTGCAACGCAAGATAGTCCGGATGGTGGATAAGCAGCCCCAAACAAGTTCCAAAGAAATTCAAGCTGTCCTGCAGGCTCAGGGAGCATCAGTGTCAGCGTGAACTATTCTTCAACATACTCTATGGCAGGAGACCCAGGAGGACCCCACTGCTGACACAGAGACATAAAAAAGCAAGACTACAATTTGCCAAAATGTACTTGAGTAAGCCAAAATCCTTCTGGGAAAACGTCTTGTTGACAGATGAGACCAAGATAGAGCTTTTTGGTAAAGCACATCATTCTACTGTTTATCGAAAACGGAATGAGGCCTACAAAGAAAAGAACACAGTACCTACAGTGAAATATGGTGGAGGTTCAATGATGTTTTGGGGTTGTTTTGCTGCCTCTGGCACTGGGTACTTTGAATGTGTGCAAGGCATCATGAAATTTGAGGATTAATAAAGGATTTTGGGTCGCACTGTAGAGCCCAGTGTCAGAAAGCTGGGTTTGCGACCGAGATCTTGGGTCCTCCAGCAGGACAATGACCCCAAACATACGTCAAAAGCACCCAGAAATGGATGGCAACAAAGCGCTGGAGAGTTCTAAAGTGGCCAGCAATGAGTCCAGATCTAAATCCCATTGAACACCTGTGAAGAGATCTTAAAATTGCTGTTGGGAAAAGGTGCCCTTCCAATAAGAGAGACCTGGAGCAGTTTGCAAAGGAAGAGTGGTCCAAAATTCCGGGTGAGAGGTGTAAGAAGCGTATTGATGGTTATAGGAAACGACTGATTTCAGTTATTTTTTCCAAAGGGTGTGCAACCAAATATTAAGTTAAGAGTGCCAAGAATTTTGACCAGCCCATTTTTGGAGTTGTGTGTGACATTATGTCCAATTTGCTTTTTTCCTCCCTTTTTTTGTTTTGTTCCAATACACACAAAGGGAATAAACATGTGTATAGCAAACATGTGTTACTGCAATACTTTTCTGTGAGAAATACTTGATTTTCTGGAAAAATTTCTGGGGTTCCAACAATTTCGGCCATGACTGTATACTGTATAATTACATGCATAATCCATGGAAACAAATTTTTAAATATTGGCACACACTAGTAAAATTATTGACATCATGTTCTTATTACAGTGGTTTATGCAGCAGGTAACCATCCCACCCTACATAACATGGTATTCCTTTTTTTTTTTTTTTAATTCGTCCACTACGGGAAACAATTTCTCTGTATTCCTAGAATTTGTAGACCTTTGACAAAATAATGCTCATTTTCACATCAAATAGTATAAGGTGGGCCCATCACTAAAAAACTGAATTTTTATACTCATCAAAAAATAATTTTGTTGTCCATTGAGGGAAGTAGAAAGTCCTTTGGGACTTGCACAAGGGAACAGAAAACATTATTATAAGCACAGAGCTGTGGGATTTGCTTCCCTCAATGGACACTATGTAACCACGTGACACCAAGAAAAGGATTCCTATTTTCATTCTTGTTCATTAAGAAACACAGGAAGTCTTTAACCCTTCGGATGTTCGAAAGTAGTGCAACTGAGGGATGTCAACACAGCTAGCAGGCCCTAGAAAACAACAGAGAACTAGGAGCTGAAAGCAAGTTAAGGGAGTTGTAAAGTCTTATGATTTTTCACCTTAATGCATTCTATGCATTAAATAGGTTGTAAAACTCCGAAAAAAAACAAAAAACCTGCAAGACAAAGGCATAATGAGCTAGTATGTATTGCATACTAGTTCATTATGACATACTTACCATAGAACGATGCACTGCAGCACCACTTGCACTACGCTTCCACGGCTGTCATCTTTCACTGGAGTTACGTCCGGGTTCGCGGGCTCCGGCACTGTGATAGGCTGGTCATGGTACGGGCCCTGAAAAAAACTTCAGCATGCGCCGATGACGTCAGCAGCATTGCATATAGTGACTATCTCCTAAACTGTCCAAGTCTAGGAGATATTTACAGTACCAACAGGTAAGCCTTATTATAGGCTTTCCTGTAGGTTCAAGTGGTGTAACAGTTTACAACCACTTTAAGGTGAAAAACCTTTTGTGCTGCATCTCCCCAATACCCCATGACTATCAAGGAGGATGGAAAATTGGTAGTTTGAGCAGAAATCCTAATGATCTTGAGTCACCCAAGCAGCATCTACCAGGAGACTTACTAGGTCAGTGTAACACATCTGCCTCGGCCAGTATAGAGCAATGAGAATCAACAGAATGCCCCATATCTAGATACTGTGAAGCAGACAAGGGAGGAATCTCAGAGCAGAAAAGGTATAGACCAGGGTATACTGATCCCATGGAGCACAACATCCACTGCTTCTGCCTGAGTCTCCCTGTACCTCAAGACAAACCTGTCAAGTCTGCTATTGAACCTGATGTAGGGACCACTCCACTGGGTCCAGGCACTGCTGGCTGAGAAAGTCTGCCTACCAAGTTTCTGAGACTTGAATGTATATATGACTGACAAGGCTAGAGCATGAAGTTCTACATAGGACAGTATTGAATTAACCTCTCATCACAACCTCTAATGATTAGTGAATCCCACCACTGTGATGTTGTCTAACTGAATCTGGATCGAGTGACCCACTGAGTGGATGGTCCAATGCTGTAGAGAAAGGCAAATTGCCCAAAGTTCTGTGATGTTCTATGATGTTTCCTTGGCCACAAGGCCAGGTAAAACCTGGTCCTCAGGTGATATATATGAATCACTCATCCAGAAACCAGATCAACTTATCTCATGACTGAAGAATGTTGCAGTGGTAAGGTCTGAAGTGACACTGGACAAATGGAACTGCCTTGAAAGAGGCTTTTATCAGATGTAGGACTTTCATGCAAAAGAAGCGTCAGACAACTCCTGTACTACAAAGAACAAACCTGAGAACAGAGCATCAGAAGTTTCTCCTATGGTAGGAACAGTCTGCCTAAGCTGTGTCCGGGACTAGACCCAGCTACTCCAGATGTTGAGTTGGTTCCAATAAAGATTACTGAAAATTGCAATCGCTCTAATGTCTGAACGGTCAACTTCATGTTGTTCAAATGAGCCTGCACTGACTGTTTCCTCAACATTAGGGATGCCGTGAGAATACAGCAAAGCTAGTACAGGGGCCAGTACCTTGATGAATACCTAAGGTGTAGGTGAGAGGCTGAAGGGCAGTGCCAAAAACTGGTATCATATAGGGAGCAAAGAGCTTGTCAAGATGTTTTCAATCTCCATACAGACACAGTTGGAAATGTGGGTACAAAAGGTAAAGTCTGCAGCCTTAAAAGTGTTATGCCCTGTACACACGATCGGAATTTCCGATGAAAAAAGTCAGATGGACTTGTTTCATTGGAAATTCTGATCGTGTGTGGGCCCCATCGGACTTTTTTCGGTGTAAAAAATTAGAACTTGTTTTAAATTTTTCCGGTGGAAAAAAAAACGATAGGAAATTCCAATCATCTGTGTGGAACTCCATCAGAGAAAAATCCACGCATGCTCAGACTAAATTAGGAGACGGAAGCGCTCGTTCTGGTAAAACTAGCGTTCGTAATAGAGATAGCACATTTGTCATGCTGCAAATTATTGCATCGTTAAATGTAGCGCATTCTTTTCTTCTTTCTAATGCTAGAACAAATTTTATTTTCGCTGCGGATATTCACAACCAGTTCTGACAAACGTATTTCTTTGTTTCTTGTGATCTCATGAATCTTTGTATTTTATTTTAAAGCCAGGTCTCCAAAATATCTTAATATTTATTTTAAGCGCAAATCGAATTTGAAATTCCCCTTTATAGTGACGTCGTATGTGTTGTACATCACCGCGTTTTGGACGGCCGGAATTTGGTCTGATGGTGTGTATGCAAGACAGCTTTGAACAGAATTTCGATGAAAAATTCCATCGGATTTTAGCCCATCGGAATTCCAATCGTGTGTATAGGGCATTAGATGACTCAAGACTGGAAATAGCACTGGTAGAAGAAACAGACTGATCCTTCAACTTTCAGAGACATGTGCACTGCATCAATCAGTGCTGATGCGGTCTTCTTTAATTTAGGAGTAATATTAGTAGATTGTGACTCCTCAGGGAAACTCAACAATCAAGGACTGGATTGACCCAGAATCAGAGTTTCTGCAGCCAATGGCGCAGAAGCCACTAAGGCACATCAGATATATAATCTAGGGGAGAGAGCACAAGAGTGTGATTGTGGACTCTGCGATCAGTCAGCAGATAACTGAGTGATTTGAGTCATAAAATCTTGCATGACCATAGTAAAAACCGAGAGGAGACCAATAGAACCAAGCAGGACTCCAAGGACTAAGAAAACTCTAAAAGAACAAGATAACATAATTCTAGGCTGCAAACTATAGCAGTGGATGGACTCCGCAAGATAGTGCCTGTCCCTAATATTGAGCCTTTTGAAAGCCCAGAGGGGCGCAATGCATCAGCTGGGCGGGACATTTATAACACCATCACGCTGGGAGGAGCTAGGCATTATCTTGCTGAGTCCATCTACTGCTACTGTGTATACGCAGACTGTGACCTGACACGTTTATGTGTCTCTACAAATTGTGAGTACTATATTTTTTCTTAAGCCCTGTACACACGGCCGGGAATCCCGTCAGGAAAAAAACGTTGGTTTTCCTGACAAGCTTTTCTTGCTCGCCGAGTGTACACACAGCACATTCAAAGGAACCGCCGTTCTTTTGAATGGCAAGAACGCGGTGACGTCATCGACTACGACGAACATGCGCTCGTCACATTCGATGCCGTCGCCGCCATCTTTCTTCGCCCTACACTACCCTTGTAAGCTACCGAGCATGCGTCGAAGTATCATCGAGCATGCGCGGGCTTACCTTGGACAGGTAAGCGTACACACTCACGGTTTTCTCGGCAGGAAACACTTGCCGAGAACCCTGACGAGAAAAGTAGAGTGTATGTTCTCTATTTTTCTCGTTCAGATTCCCGGCAGTTTTCCCGACGAGAAACCATACACACGGCCGGTTTTCTCAGCAAAAAGCTCTCCTAGCAGTTTTCTTGCTGAGAAAACCAGCCGTGTGTACGAGGCTTTACTATCAATAAATATTACTGGCAACACCCGATTGAGTACGTGGTTGACACTTTCGGTGGCAGTGTATGGTGGAAGATATCAGATGGCGTGAAAGGATTTGCTTTGCGGCACATGAAGTTTGGTGATTGCTTATGGACACCCAATAAAATTGGAATTATGCATGGGACTACCTTACATGTTTAGGAATACTTCACTTATAAATGGATTGAGTTTTTGAGACTTTTTTCACTATTTACTTTTCAGTATTGCACGATATATATTACTGTGTGATTTGATGACATTATTCACATTTTAAGCTAATAAGTGCTATTTGTTATCAAGGAGTGCTTCACTGTTGTTGTAATATATATTTTTACATAAATGTCCATTTTAAACAACATGATTTTTTTTTTTAAGTTTTAAAATGGAAATTTCTTATGGTCTTTCGTTGTGTGTAAATTTAAGCTTGAGCTACTCAGCTGTGTTAACAGACCTTTTAACAATAAGCAGAAACTGGAAAACTGCCTAAATCACCCACTTTTGGCTGCATGCAAAATACTTCGCATTCATATTTAATGTAAGTAAAACAATCTTTGTATGGTTTGGACCCAACACATAGAGGCAATGTACACTAAACCACATTCCCCTTAAAACAAAACCTAACTCACTCACCTCTCTTCGTGACATATCCATTAACACTGCAAAACTGGTCATGTGATTGCACTGGCAGCTAATGTGTGTTTCGTTGCGAAAAACCAGCTCACAACCCCGAGCTGACCAGCCACCCCCTGGTGTGGGTAACCTGAAAAATTATTAAAGATATTTTAAAATCCTATGAAATGAAAATGAAGATTGTACATTTAAAGTACAGGTACATGTATTATAAAATTAAAATTTGGGTGGCCATATACAGCCTGAAACCATGGTCTAAGCAAATGATCGAACAAGGACCAAGATATACAGGTCTTTCCCTAGGAGCAATAATGAGAATTTCCACTTGTTTTAAATAAGACATCTCTACATTAGTGGCCGGCTTAAAGTGCACTTCAGAAGCCAAATTGGGAAAACACCTACATTTGTATTTGATACATGTTTACATACACATAGCATAACTTAAAAAAAATATAAAAAAATTGCAGTTTACCTTTTAGATGCCCTACTATTTTTCTTTGTTTATGAGGGGGGCATGGAGCTGTGCTTGCCATAATAAACGCTGTCTATGACGTGCTAGCAGATTTCATCTCATCCATTGTAAAGGAGATTTGAACATTGTCTGTCCTAACAAAGGGTTAAATATTTTCAAGCTGGGCTTGTATGTTAATACAGTGGGTCAAAAAAGTATTTAGTCAGCCACCAATTGTGAAAGTTCTCCCACTTAAAAAGATGAGAGAGGCCTGTAATTGTCATCATAGGTATACCTCAAATATGAGAGACAAAATGTGGAAACAAATCCAGACAATCACATTGTCTGATTTGGAAAGAATTTATTTGCAAATTATGGTGGAAAATAAGTATTTGGTCAATATCAATACTTTGTTATATATCCTTTGTTGGCAATGACAGAGGTCAAACGTTTTCTGTAAGTCTTCACAAGATTGTCACACACTGTTGCTGGTATGTTGGCCCATTCCTCCATGCAGATCTCCTCTAGAGCAGTGATGTTTTAGGGCTGTCACTGGACAACACAGACTTTCAACTCCCTCCAAAGGTTTTCTATGGGGTTGAGATCTGGAGACTGGCTAGGCCACTCCAGGACCTTGAAATTCTTCTTATGAAGCCACTCCTTCATTGCCCGGGCGGTGTGTTTGGGATCATTGTCATGCTGAAAGACCCAGCCACGTTTCATCTTCAATGCCCTTGCTGATGGGAGGGGGTTTGCACTCAAAATCTCACAATACATGGCCCCATTTATTCTTTCATGTACACAGATCAGTCGTCCTGTTCCCTTTGCAGAAAAACAGCCCCAAAGCATGATGTTGCCACCCCCATGCTTCACAGTAGGTGTGGTGTTCTTTGGTTGCAACTCTGCATTCTCTCTCCTCCAAACACGATGAGTTGTGTTTCTACCAAACAGTTCTACTTTGGTTTCATCTGACCATATGACATTCTCCCAATCCTCTTCTGGATCATCCAAATGCTCTCTAGCAAACCTCAGATGGGCCCGTACATGTACTGGCTTAAGCAGGGGGACACGTCTGGCACTGCAGGATCTGAGTCCCTGGCGGCGTAGTGTGTTACTGATGGTAGCCTTTGTTACGTTGGTCCCAGCTCTCTGCAGGTCATTCACTAGGTCCTACCGTGTGGTTCTGGGATTTTTGCTCACCGTTCTTGTGATCATTTTGACCCCACAGGGTGAGATCTTACGTGGAGCCCCAGATCGAGGGAGATTATCAGTGGTCTTGTATGTCTTCCATTTTCAAATTATTGCTCCCACAGTTGATTTCTTCACACTAAGCTGCTTGCCTATTGCAGATTCAGTCTTCCCAGCCTGGTGCAGGTCTACAATTTTGTTTCTGGTGTCCTTCGACAGCTCTTTGGTCTTCACAATAGTGGAGTTTGGAGTGTGACTGTTTGAGGTTGTGGACAGGTGTCTTTTATACTGATAACAAGTTCAAACAGGTGCCATTAATACAGGTAATGAGTGGAGGACAGAGGAGCCTCTTAAAGAAGAAGATACAGGTCTTTCTTGTTTGTAGGTGACCAAATACTTATTTTCCACCATAATTTGCAAATAAATTCTTTCCAAATCAGACAATGTGAATGTCTGGATTTGTTTCCACATTTTGTCTCTCATAGTTGAGGTATACCTATGATGACAATTACAGGCCTCTCTCATCTTTTTAAGTGGGAGAACTTGCACAATTGGTGGCTGACTAAATACTTTTTTGCCCCACTGTAAGAGGGAGTTCACCCCACTCCTAAGCCTTTCTATTGGGACAAGTAACACTGAAATTGTTAAGAAATGCTTGCAATCAACCATAACACCTTCTAAGAGACATCCAAAAAGTAAAAAATATATAAAAATAAATAAAGTCGAGCTGTAGGCAAAACAAATTTTTTCTTACAGATACTCCTTGTTTAACCACTTCCATACCATGCACTTATACAGCTTCCTGCCCAAGCCAATTTTGAGCTTTCAGCGCTGTCGCAATTTGAACGACAATTGCGCGGTCATGCTACACTGTACCCAAACAAATTTTTTATCATTTTGTTCCCACAAATAGAGCTCTCTTTCGGTGGTATTTGATCGCCTCTGCGATTTTTATTTTTTGCGCAACAAATAAAAGAAGAGCGAAAAAAAAAAAAAAAAACTATGTTTTTCTTTGTTTCTGTTAATTTTTTTTGTAAATAAGTACCTTTTCTACTTCAATGACAGGCACTGATAAGGCGGCACTGAAGGGCACTGATAAGGCGACACTGATGGACACCGATGAGGTGGCACTGATGGGCACTGATGATGGGCACTTATAGGTGGCACTGATGGGCACTGATATGTGGCACTGGTATGCGGCACTGATGGGCACTCATAGGTGGCACTGATTGGCACTCATAGGCGGCACTGATTGGCACTCATAGGCGGCACTGATGGGCACTCATAGGCGGCACTAATGGGCACTTTTAGGCGGCACTGATGGGCACTTATTGGTGGCACTGATAGGTGGCACGGACGGGCACTGATAGGTGGGCACTTATGGGCACAGATGGGCACTGATAGGTGGCACTGATGGACACTAGTAGGTCGCACTGGTGACACTGCTGCCTAGCAATGCCAGCCACCACACATTATTTTCTTGGCATGATCGTGCCAGTCAGTGCCCATGTGTGGGCACTGATTGGCATATTTTTTTATGTTTTTTTTTTTTTTTTTTTATTTTTTTTTTTTTTTCCCCAAAAACAGTTTATTGAAATGTAAAAAGCATTTACAGATATGTTTTTTTTATATATATTTTTTTTTTACTACATGTGGATGGCCATGGGGGCCATCCACATGCTTGGGCCTTCCCTGGTGGTCCTTGGGGGCTTCCCTGGTGGTCCAGTGTGGGTATCCGAGGGGGGGCTGCGCTGATAAACAATCAGCGCAAACCCCCCCGTCAGGAGAGCCGCCGATCGGCTCTCCTCTACTCGCGTCTGTCAGACGCGAGTGAGGAAGAGCCGATCAACGGCTCTTCCTGTTTACTTCCTGATCAGCCGTGATTCGACACGGCTGATCACATGGTAAAAAGCCTCCGACGGAGGGTTTTTACCGAGATCAGTGTAGCGGTGGGTCAGACTGACCCACCGCTCCACCGATCGCCGCGATGCGCGCCCCCCCGGGCGCGCGGCGGCTGTTATCCCGCAGGACGTCATATGACGTCCAGTGTGGATAACAGAACCACTTCCCGGACGTCAATTTGCTATTGACTGGGCGGGAAGTGGTTTAAGGACGTATCTGTTTAACGACTGCTCGGACTTACAACCAGCTCTCCCTACCCGAACGACGCACTGTACATCATTGTACAGTACAGAATTGTTGTTGTTTATATTTTTGTATTCTGTACTTATGCAAATTAAAACAACGTTATTCAGCTGGAGTTTTGTGTTTAGACTTTTTTTTCAGAATACAGTACAGTAGTTAAGAATGCTTAAAATATTGATTACATGTGACTCCTCGTTTAACGACCCGGTCAGTGGAACAGAACATGGTCGTTAATTGAGGAGAGCCTGTATTTTGGATAGAGCAAGGGAGGATTATAACCCTTGTCAGATTTGTTTTCGTCATATGTGTTCCATTCCTGTATCCCACAAACAACAAGTGAGAGGAAATACCCTCCAAATTAAGGGAATCCCTTGGGGACCCCCAGGTCACCAGATCCAGTGTCTCCATTGGACAATTTCCCCTCTATTGCTTTTCTTTATTCTCTATTACTTTCACTTTCAGTGATAATGGTAAACAGGACAAATGGAGAGGGTGAATCTCCCCAACGTGGGCATAGACAGCAATAAAACCTGGCAGGGGTTCGAATACCTCTCCACTCTGTCCGAAACAAGAAAAAATAAGTTTTGCCTTTAGTTATACTTTAAGGTATGCTGAATGGGAACACATAAAAATATAGTGGGGTTTTCTCAAATGTAACTGCAAATGTGGAAATACGCTTTAAGCCAATTTATTCTTAAAGGGAAACTTTATAAAGCGGACAAATTCTGACAAATAATTACTTACTGGAGAGAGTGATTCCAATGCACACAAATTGGTTTGGAACGTTCTTGTGTTTCTCGAAGTCTGAACTGCACTGTGATTGGTTGATCCAGTGCCCCATCTGCTTCATGAATATAAATGCTCACCACTGGAGAATTTATTACAGGACGTTTAGGCACCCTAATTAAAAAGAAAATGGACATGGAAAGGTAAAGGTAAAAACGCACAGCATAAAAGCTGCTCTACTGGTTGTATTGGATGTCTGTACCTGAGACTTCTTTTGTCTGGATCCCATCTTTCAGGTAGTAAAGTCCCGAGGCCATGATATATTATAACAGTTACCACAGCTTCAGAATCACTTTGTGCACCTTCTTTCCATGAATCTTTGTCTCTCTTTGCTCTGTTTTGATCTGAACGATCCATATGTAGTTTGTCAGTGCCTTGTTCAAAAAATAAAAATAAAAAATTAAATTACAATTAAGCTTTAAATTTAGCAAGAGTGTAAAAAATAGGAACAATTAATAACATACTTTATTCTTATAATATAAAAATACATAAAGAAGTGAAAACAAGCATGCAGGTCAAATAAAACCAAACTATAAATCTTATCTACTTTGCAGCCATGCTGACCCTCTGCCTTCAATGCTTACTGAGTCATTGACCCAGAACTAGCATTTAGATCAGGAGACCCTGACTTTATCAGGTTCATAATTGTTCCAGGTCAGTGACTCAGGAGATCAGTGTAACAGCCAGGCAACTAACAAGTTAAAAAGAAGCTCAGCTATGGCAGCCTAAATATTTTTTTCTTGGGCCAGGTTTCCTTTATAATGTAGAAAACAAAAAGCTTTTTTCCTGCACATATAGTAATGTGAGCAGACACATGTCAAACAAAGGGGAGCAGAAGCTTGAAGTGCTTGGGTCTAAGGACCATATGGGCTTAAATGACAGCAGCAACTTTTGTTTGGTCTGACGTCCGAGATTCCCAGTAGGACACTAGACCTGCAGTGGCATCTTTACCACACAATCATTAAGGTTGAGATTTAAGTGTACCTCTAATAATATGTCATTTAATATTACCCACATCATGTTCAGAAACCAAAGTAGTTTAGGATACTGCACAAGAACCACAGTACATGTTTGGTCCTTCATCAGTTAGGACTAATGCGAGAGTAAATGATTAATATTGATTCCTGGAAAGGTGTTTATTCAATATGTGAACAAATAAACAATGGGTCGAGGTGACCAGACATGACAAAATGATCTAATGTTTTAATCAATGATTTAGAACTAACTAGACAAAAATGATGTAAGATTTGAGAAGAAAATTACCAAATAATGGGGAAACAGCAATATAAACTGGCTGTAGGTTATATACTTTCCCTGCTCAACCCACAACTACAATACAACTTTGGCTTATTTCCAATCTAATTTCCCATTTAAGTGACAGTCAGAGAAGTCAGGTGGTAAAAATGCTAACCTCAGAATTGTAATGGCTAAGGTAAGCCACAGATTATGCAATTTTCTTTCCTTCAAACAGGAGTCAACATGTTAGCGGGTGGTTTCCCTGCTGTCAGAATACAATGTTTACTGCTGGCAGTGATTGTACAAAAAAAAAAAAAAAAAAGGTTGGTTGTACTGAATTCCAATGATAGATTGTCTTCAGTACAACCAGCCTGCCCATAGATTGATCGAAATTTGGTTCCTGCTGAACTTGCCAAATTTTGATCTATGGCCGGCTTAAACCTCCATGAATAACAAAAGCATGAAGGTGTGAAGCAAAAAAGGAGATCTCAGTGTGGATAGAGTATATAAAATTACGTGGGCTGAGGATTAATCCATAGGTGCAAAGAATGTTCTTATTAGACATGTGCATTCGTTTTCGTCCGAATGCATTTTCGTCCGAATTTCAGCTATTTTCGTTATCGTTTTAACAAACGAAAACGAAAGCACAGAATCCGAAAACCGAAAGATCCGACATAAACAAATGCTTTATTTTCGTTTTCGTTGCTACAACAGTTCGATATAGATAGGAGATTCGACGTGACGCTGACAATAACAATCTGTGTCTATCGAACCTGTGGTCGAATGTGCCTAACCTTAACTCTATTAGTCCAAGATTATTCTACATAGGAGAGAAAAGATTCGACATTATAGAGAGAAAAGATTCGACATAGGAGAGAAAAGATTCGACATAGGAGAGAAAAGATTCGACATAGGAGAGAAAAGATTCGACATAGGAGAGAAAAGATTCGACATAGGAGAGAAAAGATTTGACATAGGAGAGAAAAGATTTGACATAGGAGAGAAAAGATTTGACATTATAGAGAGAAAATATTCGACATAGGAGAGAAAAGATTCGACATAGGAGAGAAAAGATTCGACATAGGAGAGAAAAGATTCAACATAGGAGAGAAAAGATTTGTTATAGAGAGAAAAGATTCGACATAGAGAGAAAAGATCACTGCTGGAATTGGGTGGGGGAAGTAAAATAAAAATAAAGTTAATGATGAATGTTATTGGCTGATTGTAACCAAAGAGGAGGAGCAGTAAAATAGCTAGAATGACGAAGATTCGACAAAGCATCGAAAGTTAGAAGATTCGACGGTGCAGCAAAACTGTACGACGCTGCAATCGTACATTTCCGGTCAAATGCATCCGCCCATAGGCTATAGAAGAATTCTAATGTTGGTTGACTAGTAATAGTAATGAATAAATATAATTATTACTAGTCATACAACATTAGAATTCTTCTATAGCTTGTGGGCGGAACATTCGACCGGAAATGTATGATTGCAGCGTCGTACAGTTTCACTGCTCTGTCGAATCTTCTTTGAACATTCGACAGACACCATAAGCCTTCAATGACAGATTCAACCTTAATTAATTCAGATTTTCGGACGAATGCAATTTCTAACGAAAAACGAAATAAATAAAAACGAATTTCGGGAGTAACTAAATAAATTAATTTTTCGGACGAAAACGAAATTCCGAAACAAAATATTTCAGTGTGCACATGTCTAGTTCTTATTGGCATCATCCCATATACGTATTGTGGAAAAAGGAGGAAAATACTGCAAAAAGGCAGTGCAGGACTTTAAATATGCCTCCAAGTACCCTAAATACTCGAGTATAAGCCGAGGACCTAATTTTACCACAAAAAGCTGGGAAAACGTATTGACTCGAGTATAAGCCGAGGGTGAGAATGCAGCAGCTACTGTAAGTGGAAAAGAGGGTCAACAAGGCCCATTTGCATGCCTCACTGTGCCCATTGCAACCTCACTGTGCCCATTGCAGTCTCACTGTGCCATACCTCACTCTGCCCATTGCAACCTCACTGTGCCATACCTCACTGTTCCCATTGCAACCTCACTGTGCCATACCTCACTCTGTGCCATACCTCAATGTGCCCATTGCAGTCTCACTGTGCCATACCTCACTGTGCCCATTGCAACCTCACTGTGCCATACCTCACTCTGTGCTATACCTCACTCTGTGCCATACCTCACTCTGTGCCATACCTCACTGTGCCCATTGCAGTCTCACTGTGCCATACCTCACTGTGCCCATTGCAACCTCACTGTGCCATACTTCACTCTGTGCTATATCTCACTCTGTGCCCATTGCATTCTCACTGTACCCGAGTACCTGAATTCTTGACAGGCGTCCATTTTTTTTAAAGTCGCGGCTTTCTCCTGGCGTTCCGTTCCGTGATAGGCGTTTGAGACTGTGTTCCGCCAATCACGGAGGTCCTCTCATCCTCTGACTCAGTTTCCCAGCAGACACTGTGTTCAGTGTTCCGCCAATCACAGACGTTCTTTCATCCTCGGACAAGAGAAGGTCCGTGATTGGTGTAACACTGAATACAGTGTCTGCTGGGAAACTGTCCGAGGATGAAAGGACCTCCGTGATAGGCAGAACACAGTGTCAAATGCCCATCACGGAACGGAACGCCAGGAGAAAGTCACGACTTTTAAAAAAATGGATGCCTGTCAAGAATTGAGGTACAAAAAAACACTGACTCGAGTATAAGCCGAGGGGGGCATTTTCAGCCCTAAAAAAAGGCCTGAAAAACTCGGCTTATACTCGAGTATATACGGTACATAAAATGCCCAAAAAATATATACATTTTATTGAATTGATATATGGATAAAAAATACTCAATAGAATAAAATAAGGATGAGCCAAACATTCCCTGGTTCGGTTCGCACCAGAACTTGCGAACAGGCAAAAAATTTGTTCGAACACGCGAACACCGTTAAAGTCTATGGGACACGAACATGAAAAACCAAAAGTGCTCATTTTAAAGGCTTATATGCATTGTATTGTCATAAAAAGTGTTTGGGGACCCGGGTCATGCCCCAGGGAAAAAGTTTTAAAAACTGCAGTTTTTTCGGGAGCAGTGATTTTAGTAATGCGTAACCACTTAAGCCCCGGATCATTTTGTAGCTAAAAGAAGCAGGCCATTTTTTTCGATTCGCCACTGCGCCGCCTTAACTGACAATTGCGCGGTCGTGCGACGTGGCTCCCAAACAATATTGGCGTCCTTTTTTTCCCACAAATAGAGCTTTCTTTTGGTGGTATTTGATCACCTCTGCGGTTTTTATTATAAACAAAAATAGAGCGACAATTTCGAAAAAAATTCTATATTTTTTACTTTTTGCTATAATAAATATCCCTAAAAAATATATAAAAAATATTTATTTTCCTCAGTTTAGGCCGATATGTATTCTTCTACATATTTTTGGTAAAAAAAAATCACAATAAGCATTGATTGGTTTGCGCAAAAGTTATAGCGTCTACAAAATAGGGGATAGTTTTATTGCATTTTTATTAATATTTTTTTTTTACTAGTAATAGCGGCGATCAGCGATTTTTATCGTGACATTATGGCGGACACATCGGACACTTTTGGCACCATTTTGGGACCACTGTCATTTTTACAGCGATCAGTGCTATAAATATGCACTGATTACTGTAAAAATGACACTGGCAGGGAAGGGGTTAACCTGTAGGGGGCGCTGAAGGGGTTAAGTGTGACCTAATGAGTGATTCTTACTGTGTGGGGCCTGGCGTGACACGTCACTGATCGTCGTTCCCGATGACAGGGAACAGACGATCACTGCCACTGCCACTAGGAAGAACAGGGAAAGGTTTGTTTACACTTACCTCTCCCCGTTCTTCAGCTCTGTGACCCAATTACGGGACACCGGTGGCGATCAGGTCCGCGGATTCCGCGGGCGTGGTCACGGAGCTCAGGACCGGGTCACGAGCGTGCCGCCGCCGCAACCCACGGCTGGGATCTTAAAGGGACTGGTATGGATTTTGGGGGTGACCCCAACGCCATTTAAAAAACAATTGGAGCAGGTTTCCCCTTAATATCCACACCAGACATGAAGGGCCTGGTATGGAATTTGGTGGGGACCCCCCACGCAATTTTTTTAAAATTTTGGTTCTGGGTTTCCCTTAATATTCATACCAGACCCAAAGGGCCCGGTTATGGACTGGGGGGAACCCATGCCGTTTTTTTCAATGAGTTTTATCTGTATTGCCGAGACCCAAAAATTCATTACAGTTTTAAATTACTTTTTTTCCTTTAGAAATGTTATTTTGCTGCGGAACTGTTCTAAACACGGGAAAAATGCACCATATTACAGGCATACTATAGACACCTCCCAGGCACGACATTTAAAGGAATATTTCACTTTTATTGTTTCACTTTAAGCATTATTAAAATCACTGCTCCCGAAAAAACTGCTGTTTTTAAAACTTTTTTTTGCATTGATACATGTCCCCTGGGGCAGGACTCAGGTCCCCAAACACTGTTCCGTGGCTTTCGAATTTGCCGCGAACACCGCATAATGTTCGCTATTCGGCGAACACCCGATGTTCGAGTCTAATTTACGTTCGACTCAAAGATCGGGTTCATCACTAGAATAAAACCACATAGTTGTGCATAGTACAAACTTTACAGTCACATAGTAGTATATATTTCTTAAAGCGGAAGTAAACCCATCCATAAAACAGTTTTTGCTTTCCGGCACATGCCGGAAATCTCACACTCCCATTGGTTCTGCTCTCAACCAAACTGTCAAACCATCCAATGGCTGATGTCATAGCTGATCACATGTGCAGCATCATGGCTGTTGTAGATTAAACAGTGGCAAAGATGGCAGCTTCCTTGGCTGAAAACGATAGGGGGGTTTACTTACACTTTAAATATGCTTGATCTGGTGACGTGTTTCACTTCCGTTTCTTCAGAGACCATGCAAGCAAAACTTATGTGTGACTTCAATAAAATTGTGTAACTCACACCTGAATCCTAGTAGTAAAAACATAGAACCGATGATGTAGATGGCATTTATATGTGTGTGTATATATATACACACACATACGGCCGAGTTCCAAATCTATATATATGCGCCTATCGACATATGGGAGCACAACACCAAAATAATGTAAAGATCTTATTTGTAACTAGTAAGTTGATTGTTCCAGAAACAGGTCTCAAGACTTCCCATCTCATTAGGGTACTGCTCTAAATGACTGGTGTCCACATCATACCAAGGTCAGTCATCCTTACAATAATCTTTACATTATTTTGGTGTTGTTCTCCCATGGGCCGGTAAGCGCATATATACAGATCCGGAACTAAGCAGTATATATATATATATATATATACACATACATACAAACACACACATACATATACATGCCATCTACATCACCAGTTCTATGTTTTTACTACTAGGATTCAGGTGTGAGAAACAAACTTTTATTGAAGTCACACATAAGTTTTGCTTGTATGGTCCCTGAAAAAACGGAATTCCACGAAAGGCGTCAACAGATCAAGCATATCTAACAAATTTACACTACTATGTGACTGTAAAGTTTGTACTATGCACGACTATGTGGTTTTATTCTATTGAGTATTTTTTAGCAATTCAATAAAATGTATATTTTTTTTACCATAAAGGAATTTTTTGACATTCTATGTTCTTGGAGGCATATTTAAAGTCCCGCACTGCTTTTTCACAGTATTTTTCTCCTTTTTCAAGCTCTCATTGTTGACTTGATTTTAAAAGGTACAGTATACTTGTTGTGAGTATCATCTTGACCCTAATGAGTTGTAAACTTAAAGCAATCATGACAGATTCAGACCCTGAGCACGTACCGTTATTAAGAAGTCATTGTTACCAACTTCCATAATTCTGTCCTCGCAGTAATCACAACTAAGCACCAATTTGTTTTTTATCTGATCTGTTCTAGAACAATACAAGTAAAATAACCTGACAATCAATGAACAGAGCTGCTATGTAAGAAAGGGATGAATTGTATCTCACTTGTTTGTAGATATAAGAAAGGAAATGAAAAGCAGACGTCTGATGGTATAGCAAAACATTTCTTGCCTCTTATGACTTAATAATAGATATGTGTATCCTACATTTCAGTCAATAATGTCTCCAGTGATAGCACTTTTCATTAACCTTGCAACGGTAAAATATATTTTTCTTCCTAAATAAAAAATAGGATAACCATTATTTACTCCTATTTTTCCTGTACATTTTCTCAATGCAGAATTGCCACTGAATAAAGTCCTTTGTAATTCTTTGCCACTGAGATCTCTGGTTTAAATAGACTTAGGTAATGCTTCACTTCTCACTCGCCTTAATAGCTGTCCCATGACAACCTGAACTACAAACAAGGAAATGTAAGGCTTTTCAGTTTTACAATCAGACCGTAACATTGTTTAATTTATTTTTATTTTTTTAACAAGCCACGAAGCATCATCATTAGAACAAACCTATTTAACTGTATGTATAATTAGGAATTAGTTATGTATTATGTAAGGATCAGTACACTATGGGCTATCACTAGGTGTGTTGAGTTGCCTTGACCTGAATTGATTAACGCAGGCTCAGTGCAAGAAAACTAAGAAAACTACTGTACTCCATGTTCACAAAATACAGATGCATTGGTGTGCATTGCAAAAAAGCAGCATGTCTGCACTTTTATGAAGTACAGCACACAACGCCATGTTCAAAAGCACGTCAGCATATCACAACGCACTATTGTGCATGGATGTAAAAATGCTTGCGGCAAGCATGCACAATGTACACCAATGTGCACTGTGTGCATCATAACACACATCCAATGGTGTTTTATAAGGCCCCAAGCTATAACCAGGGCTGTATTCACTAAAATGGCACTCATGGGCCAGTGTCTAGAATAGTGTTAGGATGAGCAGCACCAAGCTTCGATAACTTTTTCCTTATTGCTTGGCTTCTTCTGTCCAGATGTGTTCTTTGCATGCATGGAAGTGAGCTGTGTGTACAAGACTAGGGGATGCAGGCAGATCGCTCTTGTAATACGAGTACTGGGGGTAAAGCTGTATGTACTTGTAGCACTACTCCTGTAGGAGCCACAGGAATTACTGTCCAGGTCTTCCTAACTTCAGCCCCGCAGCCAGGCACACAACAGGCTCGATCACTTTTTCTCCAAAGTTTTTGTTTTTATTTGTGGAGAACTTGGACAGGGATGAGGGTAGTGGTGGGATACTCCAAGAATAAGAACTATGTACAACTGAGGACTTAATCTTCCTTTTAGTGTAAGTAGTATTTTAGCCAATGGAGCAAAGTCCCTTTAAGTAGTAAAGTAGCTGGACAGAGCTCTTCAGGACACCAGCCGGTGTCCTTTTTAATAGATCCACAGCTGAATATCCTAGGCACCAGAGGGGTAGCTAGAGCACAAGGTCCCCAAGATCCAGCAATGTCTGTACTCACAAGGCCCAAGGACAGATGGATGCCTCCTTCTAATCTTTCAAGCAATGCCCTCTAGCGATACCATGTAAAGTAATAGTGCAGCGCTACATATAGACCAGTAAAAACTGGACTGTAACTCAAATGTGACCATAAAAAGAAACACAAAAAAAAGGGGCAGGTTGAACACCCAACACAATATATAACGTGTATATTGTAGACGTACATGCCCCTGTAGACGTCCTGGTAGGAACAAAACGCGTTGGGCTATGCATTTTGCTTCCCATATTGCCTTTTAATGTACGAACTGTGATCACCTTTTAACTTTGTATGTTGTTTTTTTTATTATTAAAAACCCATTGTTTTGACCTACACCAGTGGAGCACCATATTTTTTCTTCTCTTTGCATGATTCGGCGAGGAAAAGTTTTTTCGGTTTCTCCATTCGGTCTCTCTGCAATACCCTTGTCGGGGTATTTTTATATTCAAGCTTGATTGTATCCCATTGTCTGGTTGAGTACCAGGATCCAGAAAGCCAATCTTTCGGAGAGACCTCCAGCCTTGAGGATATTGAAGATTTGAGAAGTTTTCGATCCATCTGGTTCCATCCAGGATTGAGGTCATCTGATTGCTTAGTTGGTACATTTTATCATCCATCAGCGATTCGGTGACGTTCCTGTGGACAGCCGTTGGGGATACTCTTAAACTCGATCGATCCGCTGTCGTATGATATTCGGGTCCAACATTTCCGGTAAGCACACATTTATGTCATCATTCACGTGAAGATCTGTGCAAGAATTACTCCATCCACTCCATGCCATTTATTCACCTTTTTGGACACTTATCACTTTCTTTAGTGTTGTGGACACTTTATATATTGGGTTGGGTGTTCAACCTGCCCCTTTTTTTTTTGTGTTTCTTTTTATGGTCACATTTGAGTTACAGTCCAGTTTTTACTGGTCTATATGTAGCGCTGCACTATTACTTTCCATTTTGTTTGAATTTGTCACATTCCAGTACAGCTGCTTCACCTCCCTCTTTAGGGTTGTTAATATTTATGTGTTTTTGGGTAGCGCATTTATTCCCTTTTACTATCTCTAGTGATACCAGACAGATCTGTGTCAGACAGCTCCCCTCATTTAGCTTCTTTTAAGCACCCGAGTCTCTGAATTTCTCCCTCAGGTCGCTCACCTGACACATGGCAACCTGTGCCTGAGAGGGCAGTGTGCCTCCCTCAGGCTGAACTCTTCCACACTGGGACAAGACCCAGAGCTTTGTGTGCTCTAAAAATAAATACAGTCTCCCAGCCTGCCTTCAGAGCCTGGGATAGGCTGGGACTGTATCAATATTCATGTGCATAGCTCCACACCTATCATCCAGAAACTTCTCAAGTTGCCTGTAACAGAGGGAGCTCTCCATCAGACTAGCAGCAGCACAGCACACAGATCAGGCCTGACTACTGCAGCTCACTGAGCACAGTGAGCCAAAATATGCTTTTTCCTCAATCAAAATGACAACCCCACTGACTAGTGTGGCAACTAAATTTACCTGTCAAAAACAACTCCAACACTTATCCAACTACCCTAGCACCTACCTAGGAGTGTGTGACATACTAGGGGTACTGGAGAATAAGCTGTGTATACTGGAAAGCCAATCTCTCTTCTGATAAACTGTATGTACAGGGTGTATGAGCGCAGAACTTCTGCACTTGGGGAATACATGTACATGCCTGTGACCCCCCGGTTGCAGAAAAATGTAAGGATTTGCACACTAGAGCAGATTTGTGCTGCAAACTGTATGCATGAGCCCTAAAAAAAAAATGTTTTACCAGTCCACTTAAATGGGCTACATAGTTTTGTTTTGACTTACAGAAAACAATAATTTATCTAGCATAGACAACCACTGTGTTTTGCAAGTCATAAACAATGAACAAAAGTTACTTCTGCAGAAAAACATCTTCTCTTTGAAGCTGAGTTCTGGACACAAAAACTTCCTCTTAAATAAATACCAAATTAATCAAAAAGGATAAAAATCCACTTTGTGTGCACCAAATGCCTTTTCAAACCCAAATGTTACTCTATAAATGTAGCAGTGACATCATAATTGTGCAGGCCCACCCACTTCAGGCTCCTTGCAGAAATTTTAGGGGGGCGGATACAAGACCCTGCACAAGGAAAGAAAGCAGCAGTGACCTGCTGTATCTATACCAGTGGTCTCCAAACTACAGCCCTTTGCCTTTATCCGGCCCTGGGGCACTAATACGACACACTATTCCTCCATCTGACACCAACAAAGGGGCATGATTCCTATGACTGGACACCAAAAATGGGTCACTATTCCGCACCCTAATATCAATGATGGGGCATGGTTTACTCCCACTGATGCCAGGACAATTTCCCACTGGCCACAGTCTGGCCCCCCTAAAGTCTGAAGTATAGTTTACTGGCCCTTTGTTTGGAGACCCCTGATCTATACTACAAGAAATTCCTGCGTAGAGGCAAAGCACAGGAAGGAACTGTTTTATGCTGGATTACTGCACAGACCCGAAAGATATACACAAATGAGAGGAAAATTCTAATAAAAGTACTTATCTCTTGGCATTTTTTGCTTTACCCCAAATTTCAACTTGGGGCTCATTCACATGGGCGCAATGCATAGAGCGTGAAGAGCCATTTGTTTTTGGACTAGCGGAGAGCTGCATGCAGGCAGTCTATATAAGCAAAATAAGACGCAGTGACTGTACGGACTCACCCGCACATGCCTAGTTTGACAGGTACACAGGAATGGGTGCACAGCCCCCGACACCTGTGCATGACCCTGGACAAAAAATACATAAAATAAGTTTTGCACCATATGCAATACAAATTAACAAGTGCCCCTTAGTTGTTAAAGGGCATTCTACTGCTGCACAGTTTTCTCCTGGAGCATATAGTTTCACTTTAGAATTTTTTTGTTATGTTATCACTTCTTACCATTGGTATTCTGGGACATGAAATTTGTGATTGGAAGAATAAGTGCAGTCTCCTGGTCACTCGGCTTTTCTCCACGTAGTGTCTCATACTGTGGTAGTGTGACACCAGCACAGTTTTCCTTATCTAAACGTGTCACTGACACAACTGTTGGGAAAGAGGAATACAATCATTAATTGAAAGGAAGCATATAGTCACTTTAATGGGGTTTTTTTTCCTTAAGATATACCGTACGTAAGGCAACTTTATGTTTATCTTATCAGTGTACATTTTGTTTAACCACCTCAATCCCAGGCCATATTTAAAATTTCAGTGCTGTGTTAGTTTGACTGACAATTACTCAGTTCCCAGGACCCTTTTTTGCCACAATTTTAAATGTCACCCACTGAAACCCTGTGGAAGAAAGTACTCTGAAGAATGAAATTGCATTGCACTGAAATTGTATTTTGTGCAATGGCTAGATGTCATGGATAAACCCAAACACAGTCCCGCCTCCTGTACCGGCTCCTATTAGAGACAGCACACTGGTCCAATGCTGTGAAATTAAAGTAGTGTGACATCTATCATAGCAGCCGATTCAGGAGGTGGGACTTTGTTTGACAGCGGCTGGCATTTCAGATCCAAGCTGCGTCACAGAAGGAGATCCCGTCTTTGTGTAATCCGGCCGGCTCTCCCCTTCCTCTCCTCTCCCATCCCTTTCCCACAGTTTCCTGGCCAATCACTGAGAAGAGAATCGGCTCCCATGAGGCTGCATTGATGGGCACTGATGAGGCTGTATTGATGGGCACTGATGAGGCTGTATTGATGGGCACTGATGAGGCTGCACTGATGGGCACTGATGAGGCTGCACTGATGGGCACTGATATGCTGCACTGTTGGGCACTGATGAGGTTGCACTGATGGGCAATGATGAGGCTGCACTGATAAAGTTGTTGTTAATATTTATTTTTGTAACTAATTCTGCATTAAACATTTAAACAGTGTCGTTTCATGAGATCCTTTACGAGAGCGTGTTTAGGGGCGGAATTAGGGACAGGGTAGGGGTTGGATGGGGTAACTAGTGGCGAGCAACTCTTAAGGCCTGGCTAGTAGCTCAGGACTAAAAATTTGGAGCCCTGGTATAGTGGATAAAATATTCATGACCTGACAATAATGTCTTCCTTGTGTACCATGCATGAGTCAATGCAACATTTTGCTTTGGAGGAAAAATGTTCAACTTGATTTGGTCGGGGGAGTCTTAGATATTTCAGATCCAATAATTTAATAATTTAAACATTTTAGGGAAATGGGCTTGGTGGGAAGGGAGTCATATATGGGAACTGGTGGGGGGGGGGGTCAATTAGAAAAGAGGGGGAGCAGTCCAAGGGGGAAGCCAACTGGAGGGAGAGAGGGATGTCCTGGGAGGGACAACTAGATCTTTACACTGCTACCAGGGGGAAAGGGGAGTGAGAGAGGGCAAGAGGTAAATATAAGGGAAAGGAATAAAAAGTGGGAGGATGCCTGTGATGTTCACACAAATCACAAATATACTAAAATATGTTATGGGGTGGGGAGTTTATGGTGGAAGAAATCAGATTGGAGATGAAACATTTGTACTCTTCTGTGAAGAAGCAGGTTATCAAATCAGTACCTTTAAATAGAGCTGGTCCTCTGAGGTGTTTTATATCATTGATATTGTGGAACCATTGTTGTATTATAGGTGTGGTTGGGCTTTTTTTTATTTTTTATAACACAGGGATGTAGGAGCATGCAACATTGATCAGATGGCTTACAATGGAGTTTTGTATGTTTTAAATGGAGTGTATTATGCTGGAGTGGGAAGAAGGTGGGTTCCTTAGGCTTGATACAGTCAGTGAATATTTGGGTGATGAGTGAAAAAAATATATAGAACTGGGCAGGTCCAAAAATGTGGAGCATGTCTCTAGTTGAGGAGCCATACCAGCAGAAGTTGCCAGGAACCGTTGGATAAATCAAGTGTAGCATATTAGGAGTTCTGTACCAACGTGTAACAATTTTGTAGCCTGATTCTTGACATTTGGTAAAAATGGAGGACTTCTATGAAAGGGTCAAGATTTTGGAACTCCCACATGGCTTATTCAAGATTTCTTTCCCTCGTATACAGGGATTGAAGGTAAGCCTGAGAGGTTTTTTTTATTAAACGATTTTATAGGTGAAGGAAAATATGTGTCTTACTGGGCCAGTGAAGTGCATTTGAATTCAAACTGTGTCTTGGACCCTTTAAATTGAGGTGCCAAAAAGGTAGGGGTTTGAGGTGCTGTGAGAGTTGAAGGAAGTCTGGGTTATGGAGCATTTGGCCCGTCGTCAGCCAGGAGGAGTTCCTGATAAAAGGTGGGGCTTGAGATTTGCTGTTACAGTGCAAGAGATTGAATGATTTGTTTTGTAGCCTAGGCAGGGAAGGTGGCTCTTGCAAGATAAAAAGAAGGGAAGAGGGAGATATTCCATGCACCAGGGAAATTGCACCAGCCAGTTCCATGGACCAGGGAATTTGTTCAGTGATGGATGGGGAGGCAGATTTATTAACATTGGTCCACAGTTTCAAGGTGCCAACTAATTGTAAGATGGGAGGAAATTTGGTACAGTTTACAGTTTAGCTGGTTTGCAGGACCAACCAAAATGGTTAAATATAGATTGGATGGATTTGAAGTAGTAAGACTGAGGAATATGGAATATGGAACTGCTTGAAGAAGGGGTAGGATGTTTTGTTTGATTATATTGCATCTTTCCATCCAAGAAAAGCTATTTTTTGCCCAGATTGCTAAGTTATTTTTACATGTTGCTAGAAGGCCAGCAAAGTTACCTGTGAAAAGTTGATATAAGTCATTGGGCAGTTCAATGCCCAGATATTTATTATAGGAGGAGCCCCACTTGAAAGTGAAATTGGTCTCAAGATGTTGTAGGGTGGCTGCTAACGAAGTGAAATTCATTGCTTAAAATTTTTGGTAGTTATGCAGATATCAGACAGTTTCCCCAAATGTTGAGAATCCAGAAATAAGGAAATGTCAGGGTTACTCACAAAGAATGAGATGACAGGAATACTCAAAAAATGAGTTCGCACAGGGGACAGCCTTGATGTTTTCTATTTTTTATCTGGAAGGGCTTGTACAGATCTCATGCTTACTCAGACCTGGGCTGAGAGTGAGGTGTGCAGAGAGCCCATCAAAGATCATATGTTGGGGCCCAATCCTATGGTCAGGAGTCTTCCATATCAAGGGCCTTTTCGGCACCAACTGAGAATAAAGCCTAGAGTCGTCTATGACAGGGCTGAGTGAATAATGTTAATGAGCATGTTAGTTAGTATAGAGTGCTGCAAGCATTGGAATTCCTTTCTATAGATCTGTCAGTACTGTTTCAATAGCACTGACCACTGTGTCTCCAGATAAAATTCTTTTTTTTTTATATACATATATATCCACACACACTAATCACCATACGTACCAATGTTCGGTGTATTAATAGTAAAAGGGTTCAAATATGTATGCTTCATATTACGAGCCACATTCTTCATGTAGGTTTCATAATGTTTTAACAGGAGTGCGGTGCCAGCTTCTGAAGCCTGGATGATGGCCCAGTGTTCTTTGGTATCAAGATCAAGAAGAAAACTCCCAATTTTAACAACATTCTGGTAAAAGAAGGCATGAAAATATGAATGAAGTCATACTTTAAAATGATTTAGGAATGAAATACTGTGATAAAAATTCTTACACCTACCAGACATACAAATGAATAAACCTGCACTTTTATCTGGAAATTGATAAATTATTTTCTGATAATGCCTCTAGAGAAGAAATCGAAACGAAAAAAAAAAAACGTACTTTGACTTGTTCTCCTCTCCTGTTCCTCAGGGAAGGCAAGAGAGACACAGAAGGACTGGCTATAAAACACTGCTTCTCTCTTCAATGTCTGCATTTTTATTTTTCAATTTCAGAAGGGAAAAAGTTATTTTTTTGGTGTGGGGTGTCCTGATATGAATATTACAACCAGCTTTCCTGTTTGAGGGCCTGGCCTTTCTGTCAAGGTGCACGGAGCCTAAAACTGGTGATGTTCAGTTAAATAGCGTCCTTTACTTTGCTATATAGCACCTTTATAATATAAGCTGCCTCTCTCCCAAAACACAACCATTTTTATTGTGTTAAAGTGGACATAAAATCACAAAGTTAACAGGTATAGATCCATGGGTGGCCCCACAAAATAGCCAAAAATGCAGATTGGGCCCTTTAAATTACAAGCAGACTAGACAACCTTCTGCCTCCTCAATGCATTTTGTGAGATTAAGGGCCAACTCCAGCTTTGGGAGTTTGTTACATCCATATTTACGGTAGTTCATTCTTTCACAGAGATCGGAGAATGAATGAACTACAAGTCACATCTACACTGCGATAGTTCTCACTGAAACACGAGTGTGGTGATCAGTATACGTATAGACCATTGACACTGCCTCCAGCTCTCATACTACAAGCCAATACAAGGGTACAGGCAAAGAGCTGGAGGAAGAGTTTTGCAGGAGTCTGACATTGCACCCACAATCAATGGAATGCATTGCAGGCTCCTGTGACAAAAGATTTTTTTTTTCCTGCAACTCTCTTGATCCATCCAGTGCAATCTTTTTCATAGAGCTACACCAGTGGTCACCAAACTCTTTGCTTTCCTTTATCCGGCCCTTGGGGCACTATAATTCCTGCCACTGACACCAACAATGGGAAACTATTCCTCCCACTGACACCAACAATGGGGCATAATTCCTGTTGCTGACACCAACAGTGGGGGCACTATTCCTCCCACGGTCACCAACGATGGGGCACTATTCCTCCCACTGATACCAACAATGGGGCACTATTCCTCCCACTGATACCAACAATGGGGCACTATTCCTCCCACTGACACCAACAACGGGGCAATATTTCTCACACTGACACCAACGATGGGGCACTACCCCCCCCCCACTGATACCAACGATGGAACACTATTCCTCCCACTGATACCAAAGATGGGGCATTGTTTACTCCCACTGGACACCAGGACATTTTCTATTCCCACTGGCCACAGTCTGGCCCCCTAAAGTCCTAAGCACAGTAAACTGGCCCTTTGTATAGAAAGTTTGGAGACTCTACCCTACACCATTATGATACACTCATTTTGATTGAGAAAACACCCTTCTGCTTCATTGAATTATTGACAACATTCTCTTGTCAGATTTTGTGTACATTTTTGTAATGCAAATAACAACGTACAAAAAAGAAAGCAATCGGGAAGATAATTATGTACAGAATAAAGTGTCACCTCTGTAAAATGTACATCCTGGGTTGCGGCAAGATTGAAGCCACTTTCCTGGCTCTGTTTTTGTAGAATGGCATTAAGAAGTTGGTATGATATGAGCACATCACTGCCCAAGAAAGCATCTGCTTCTTGGGTGATATTCAGTAGATCATGTGCAGCGCTTTGGGCAACTGCAGGACTCAGCGTTGACATGTTACTTTTCAGAACATCCAACTAAAAAGCAAAGCAGAACAAACAGAACATATTTACATCCAAAACAAGTACATTAAAGACCCTCTCGAAAGTACACAAATAAAAAAGACTGCAGAATGCTTTGTTGGGGTGTACAAAACACAACAAAAATAATAAACTGTAGAAACCAAATACATAAAAATAAGATGGACATGTATGGAATGTAATCCATAGGAATTTGGGAACTGGATTTCTGTTCTTTGCTTGTGTGCTCTTATATATTAAATTATATGAATAAATACAGTTTATAAACTGCCAGTGGTGTGTATATTTCACTGCAGCTACTTGCTTCTAGTCTCTCTCTCTCTCTCTTTAGTTATAGGTAAGGAGGTAAATTACAAAAAGCAGGTAAGTTGTTCCTATTATATCAAGAGTCCCAAAAGTCAGGATCTTTGACCATCACAGAAATATAAGTCCAAAAATCCTAACAACATCTACCATAATAAGGCCCCTTTCACACTTATGCGACTTTTCCTGAGACTTGGCACTGCAAAGTCGCATGACAAGTCATACCCCATTATTTCCAATGACTACCATTCAAAACTGTGTGACTTCAAGTCGTAGAGACTTCAAAGTAGTCCCTGCACTACTTTGGTTCGACTTTGATGCAACTTGAGATTTGAGACCTCAAGATTACACAGGCATTGCTTAAAGTTGCGTCAAAGTCGCATCAAAATCGCGGCAAAGTCACACGCCTTTCAGGTCGCATAAGTGTGAAAGGGGCCTAAGGCATCCCCACTATTAGAATTATGCATCATAATAATATCACCAACTATCATCTTGATAATAAATCAATCACGATGTATCTTTCTGCACCAAAGTATTATCAGCGAACGCCATACAATTCCCAAGCAATATATCTCTAAGGAACATCACTGACACCATAATAAAATCACACCACATTAGCACCATAATATTATTCAGGCCTACAAGAATCTCCACCACAATACTATTATAATTTACAACCAGGAAAATAATTAAATCCTCTGGCAATATATTATCTACCACCCATAATAAAATATTATTTCAATTAACAGTCTGAAATGTGCAATTATCATACTGGTACCAATTACTCACAGTAAACTGGACTTGTACTGTAATGTTACTGTCCAAAAACAGGATAGGAGGTATAAACATTGTGGAACCAACCTGTTCCAGTCACATAATCCTATCCTTGTTCTACTGCTTCCCCATATTTCACACTTCCCATCCTGTTTACAGACATCTGCCCGATGATTGAATTAAGATATCTATGCTGGGGTATTTTCCTGACACTCAGTAGAACTGAATACCGTATATACTCGAGTATAAACCGACCCGAATATGTGCCGAGGCACCTAATTTTACCACAAAAAAATGGGAAAACGTATTGACTTGAGTATAAGCCTAGGGTGTCCATCTGTATGCCTCACTGTGCCTCACTGTGTCCATGTGCATGCCTCACTGTGTCCATGCCTCACTAGACTGACGTTTAACATGGGAGTCTATGGAAGGGGCGCCCGGGTTTGAAAAATCGGTGCTCCCCGGCCTTAGGTTCCCTCAGACAAAAAACTTTGCACACTTATAGAGAAGAAATGGGGCTACACGTGTGCCAAGTTTCGGGTCCAGGAGACGTACGACTGGCCGGTACCGGGTCCCCAAAGTCACCTGAGAAATTACCGTTTAACATGGGAGTCTATGGAAGGGGTGCCCGGCTTTGAAAAATCGGTGCTCCCCGGCCTTAGGTTCCCTCAGACAAAAAACTTTGCACTCTTATAGAGAAGAAATGGGGCTACATGTGTGCCAAGTTTCGGGTCCAGGAGACGTACGACTGGCCGGTACCGGGTCCCCAAAATCACCTGAGAAATTACCGTTTAACATGGGAGTCTATGGAAGGGGTGCCCGGATTTGAAAAATCGGTGCTCCCCGGGCGTAGGTCCCTCGGACAACAATCTTTGCACACTTGTAGAGGAAAAGTGCACTTGAAATTGCACTGAAAGTGCATTTGGAAGTGCAGTCGCTGTAGATCCGAGGGGGACATGCAAGGAAAATAAAAAATAGGATTTTTGTACTCACCGTAAAATCCATTTCTCTGACGTCCATGGACTGACACAGCTGGATACTGTAAACGTGTGGGTATTGTGACAGCAGGAAGGTGGGGTCACCTGGTTGCATCCAGGGGGGTAGATATATTTCGCCCAGATTCAGGCTTTACGCCGACTTATACAACTAGGTGGAGAGTTGTATAAGCCCAGCTGAGGCTAGTGGGCTCATGGATGACTCATACCTCTAGGGAGAGTGTGGGGCGTCGTGCAGACAGGGAGTTGATGAGACCAGCTGAAGCTTGTCAGCTCATTTAGGCCTCTATAAGAACTCCCAGATTCATTAGGTGTTTGCTCATGCCTGGAACCAGACCTGTGTGGACTGTCTAGGGAGAGTGAACCCCTGTGCGGTGAGACAAAGCCTGTGTGGCTATTTGCTTGGACATTTAAAACCAGGGACTTAGGGACTAGGACAGCACTAGGCTGATCCCAGTTGTTAGTTAGGAAACCTGTATGTTTAGTCAGAGGTCAAGTTGACCAGGATTTATTTTATTTATGTTTCTTTTGCTTTGCTGTGTTCTGTCACTGTAAATAGAAAATAAACCGCACCTTTTTGATTTTGAAAACCACAACCTCCGTTTGCTGGGCCTGTTTTTGTGTGGGGAGCCCATCCCGGGGGTCACACACACCCGCTGCCGAGCTAACCCCCTCACAGTTGGTGGAGAACCAGTGGCAGTTTTTTTTTAAGCCAGCATGGAGGAGATACTGAAGCAGCTGGCTCTAGCAAATGCCAATCAACAGCAGACAAATGCAGGTTTGCAAAAGAGCCTTGCAGCTCATCAACAGAGCCTTGCAGCTCAACAACAGAACTTCGCAGCCCAGCAGCAAGCTCATCAACAGAGCCTTGCAGCCCAGCAGCAGACAAACGCAACTTTGCAACAGAGTCTGGAGGCTCAGCAACAAGCCCAGCAGCAATCTGAGGCCCGCTTCATAGACCTGTTGCAGAAGCAAGAGCAGAGACTACAACAACAGATGGAAGCAGTAATGCAGCAACGTCCGCAGACCAGTGAGGAAAGCCGTCCCACTAATACCGCGTCCTTTGGGGTGAGTCGTTTATTGACAAAAATGACTGGAGAGGATGATCCAGAGGTATTTTTGACCACATTTGAAAGGACCGCTGAAAGAGAAAAGTGGCCTGAGGAGCAGTGGGCTGGACTGGTGGCTCCTCTGTTAACTGGTGAATCGCAGAAAGCTTACTATGACCTAGAGCCTAACCAAGCAAAAGACTATGTGATGCTAAAAGCTGAAATTTTGGCAAGGCTGGGTGTCACCCAGGCTGTCCGGGCTCAGCGTGTGCATAACTGGACTTTCCAGCTTGGAAAACCCCCCAGGTCTCAAATGTATGATCTCATTCACCTGAGCAGAAAGTGGCTACAGCCAGAGACTTTGTCCGCACCAAAGATTGTGGAACGTGTTGTAATGGATCGGTTTTTGAGAGCTCTTCCTACTGCCATCCAAAAGTGGGTAAGCCATGGAGACCCAGAGACGGCCGATGGTCTTGTGGATTGTGTGGAGAAATACTTGGCTACAGAGAACCTGACGGCCTCTTCCAGAGACACTCGGACTTTCCACCCTAAGACCAGACCATCCCCAGGGGCGGATAAGAGGATTCCAAGGGGTGAGGGTGGAGAGAGTGAGAGGGTGGGAGCTCTACCCCAAGTTTGGCGAGAACAGCCTGGGAAATCAGCGGCTCAAGAGGCGGCAAGAAGGATCGTTTGCTACCGCTGCCGGCAAGCGGGACATATTGCAGCCAATTGCCCGGTTGTGGAGGAACCCATGCAGTGTGACTTTCTGACGGGCAGACGTCAGTCGCTGTGTGCGACAGTCGCATGCACTGCCATTCGAGGAACTGAGAAACATTTATGCAAAATGTGTGTTAATGGTAGAAATGTTGTGGTATTGCTGGATTCAGGTAGCCTTGTGACCCTGATAAAGGCTGAGTTAGTTAAAACAGAGGTCTTTGGGAATAGCAAGGTAGCTGTTATTTGTGTGCATGGGGACACCCGAGAGTATCCAGTGACTACAGTGTGTTTCGAGACCCCCAAAGGTACCCTCTCTCATCCAGTGGGCTTAGTATCTCAGTTACCGCATGACGCCATTGTGGGAAGGGATTTTCCGAAGTTCTGGGAACTGTGGGATGATCCTGAGCCCCCCACTGGTGCCCCTATGTACCAGGAATGTGATAGCCAGAACTCCCCTGAGAGTGGTGAGGACTCTCCGGAATTTCCCTTATCAGTATTGGCAGGGGAGACTCAAGAAACTGGAGAGGAGCCCACCTCCTCAGACAAAAACCTACCGTCTGTGGAGTTTTCTGATCTTGAGGTTCACAGGGAAAACTTTGCCACAGAACAGTTGAAAGACCCCGCCCTAATAAAGGCACGGGAAAACGTAGTGAAAATAGATGGCGAGTTAGTGAACCCAGATAATACCTGCACTTGCCCATACTTCAGCGTAGAGAAGGACCTACTGTATCGGGTGGCAAAAAGGGCAGAAGAAACCGTTGAGCAGCTTGTGGTGCCCAAACCTTACAGGAAGTTGGTGTTGGAATTGGCCCATGGGCACATTCTTGGAGGTCATCTGGGGACAGAGAAAACCCGAGAGAGGGTATTACAGAGATTCTATTGGCCGGGGGTGATAGAGGACATAGAAAATTATTGTTCCTCCTGCCCTGTGTGTCAGAGGTCGGCCCCGATGCCACATTTGCGTAGCCCGCTGGTCCCTCTACCCATCATTGAGGTCCCGTTTGAGAGGATCGCCATGGATTTGGTAGGTCCTATAATCAAGTCCGCTAGGGGGCACCAGTACATATTAGTTATAATGGACTATGCCACCCGTTATCCAGAAGCGATCCCTCTCCGAAATACCTCGGCCAAAACCATAGCCAAAGAGCTATCTCTTGTGTTTAGCCGGGTGGGTATTTGTAAAGAACTGCTTACGGACCAAGGTACACCCTTTATGTCCCGGGTTATGAAGAAGCTGTGTAAATTGTTCAAAGTGACGCAATTACGTACATCTGTGTATCACCCCCAAACCGATGGGCTGGTTGAAAGATTCAACAAAACCCTAAAACAAATGTTGAAGAAAGTGGTGGATAGAGATGGAAAGGATTGGGACTGTCTACTTCCTTATCTGATGTTTGCTATTAGGGAGGTGCCCCAATCCTCTACGGGATTCTCCCCCTTTGAGTTACTGTATGGGAGACACCCAAGAGGGCTGTTGGATATTGCCAAGGAAACTTGGGAAAGTGAGAGTTCTCCCCACAGGAGTGTGATTGAGCATGTCGCCCTGATGCAAGACCGAATTGCACAGGTAATGCCCATCGTGAAGGAACATTTGGCCCAAGCGCAGTTAGCACAGCAGAGAGTGTACAACCGTGGAGCCAAGACCCGTACCTTTTCCCCGGGGGATAGGATACTGGTACTTGTCCCTACGGTTGAAAGTAAATTCCTTGCCAAATGGCAAGGCCCCTATGAGATAATGGAAAAAGTGAGCGAAGTGAATTACAAGGTCAGACAACCAGGAAGGCGAAAGCCCGAACAGATCTATCACGTTAATCTGTTGAAAGCCTGGAGGGATAGAGAGTCCCTAGTCGCAGACACTTGGTCACCAGCTCAAACTGGTTGCGTGATTCCTGAGGTTGGAATAGCAGCCACCTTGTCACAACCCCAACAACAGGAGGTTAAGGAGTTTGTGCTTCGCAACAAGGAGGTATTCTCTGAGCTGCCGGGACAAACATCTGGGGTAGAGCATGACATCATTACCCCGCCCGGTGAAAGGGTGAAGTTAAAACCCTATCGGATCCCTGAGGCCCGACGGGAGGCAATACGGGAGGAAGTACAGAAAATGCTGAACTTAGGGGTGATAGAGGAGTCCCAAAGTGATTGGTCTAGTCCCATTGTGTTGGTGCCTAAACCGGATGGGAGCTGGCGATTTTGTAACGATTTTCGTCAGTTGAACAAAGTTACAAAATTTGACACCTACCCCATGCCACGTATAGATGAGTTGATCGACCGGCTGGGAACAGCCCGATACATGACGACTCTTGACCTCACAAAAGGGTATTGGCAAATCCCCCTGGCCAAGTCGGCCAAAGAGAAAACCGCATTTGTAACCCCAGACGGGGCGTTCCAATATAAAAGAATGCCGTTCGGGTTACAGAATGCGCCGGCCACATTCCAGCGGAAAATGGACCAGATGCTGAGGCCCCATCGGAAGTATGCTGCGGCTTACCTGGATGACGTAATTGTCCATAGCACAGATTGGGCCTCACATCTGCCAAAAGTGCAAGCAGTCCTGGACTCTGTTCGGGAAGCGGGGTTTACGGCTAACCCCAAGAAGTGTACCATTGGGCAGGAGGAGGCCAAATATCTTGGGTACACCATTGGGAGGGGAGTAATAAAACCCCAACTCAACAAAGTCGAGGCCATCCAGAGTTGGCCACGTCCCAACAGCAAGAAGCAGGTACGAGCCTTTCTGGGAATCGCTGGGTATTATCGGCGATTCATTCCCCACTTTGCTTCTAAGGCTGTGCCCCTAACCAACCTGACGAAGGGGAAAGGGTCGGTCATGATTAAATGGACCCCCGAGGCTGAGGCAGCATTCCAATTCTTGAAACAAGCCTTATGTAGCCAGCCAGTGTTGTACTCACCCGACTTCTCTAAAGACTTTGTCGTACAAAGTGATGCGTCAGATGTGGGGTTAGGAGCAGTATTGTCCCAGGTCTGGAACGGGGAAGAGCACCCAGTCATTTACCTCAGCAGGAAGTTGAAGTCCCATGAGGTAAATTACGCCACCGTTGAAAAGGAGTGTTTAGCGGTGAAGTGGGCTCTAGATTCCCTTCGGTACTACCTGCTAGGTAGGCACTTTGACATGGTTACGGATCACGCTCCGTTAAAGTGGATGGCTCAAAACAAGGAAACAAATAGAAGAGTGAATAGGTGGTTCCTGGCCCTCCAGGAATTCAACTTCACAGTAAAGCATCGCCCTGGCGTTCAAATGGGGAATGTGGATGCTTTGTCTCGAGTACATGAATGCCTGATTGCTGGTGTTCCAACCCCGAGGTTAAAACAAGAGGGGGGGGTATGTGACAGCAGGAAGGTGGGGTCACCTGGTTGCATCCAGGGGGGTAGATATATTTCGCCCAGATTCAGGCTTTACGCCGACTTATACAACTAGGTGGAGAGTTGTATAAGCCCAGCTGAGGCTAGTGGGCTCATGGATGACTCATACCTCTAGGGAGAGTGTGGGGCGTCGTGCAGACAGGGAGTTGATGAGACCAGCTGAAGCTTGTCAGCTCATTTAGGCCTCTATAAGAACTCCCAGATTCATTAGGTGTTTGCTCATGCCTGGAACCAGACCTGTGTGGACTGTCTAGGGAGAGTGAACCCCTGTGCGGTGAGACAAAGCCTGTGTGGCTATTTGCTTGGACATTTAAAACCAGGGACTTAGGGACTAGGACAGCACTAGGCTGATCCCAGTTGTTAGTTAGGAAACCTGTATGTTTAGTCAGAGGTCAAGTTGACCAGGATTTATTTTATTTATGTTTCTTTTGCTTTGCTGTGTTCTGTCACTGTAAATAGAAAATAAACCGCACCTTTTTGATTTTGAAAACCACAACCTCCGTTTGCTGGGCCTGTTTTTGTGTGGGGAGCCCATCCCGGGGGTCACACACACCCGCTGCCGAGCTAACCCCCTCACAGTATATGTCCCTGCTCGCAGGAGAAGATCTAGGCAGAATGTTAGATGTTAAAACATTCTAGAACAAACCAGAGCTGAACAGCCCCGCCCAGGGGGGCGGTCCCTCCGGACATTACCCTTCCACCTGCAGCTAGCAGATCTCAGTTCGTAACAAAGCAGTACAAACCTTAAAAGGAAGGGTGGATGCTGTGTCAGTCCTTGGACGTCAGAGAAATGGATTTTATGGTGAGTACAAAAATCCTATTTTCTCTTATCGTCCATGGACTGACACAGCTGGATACTGTAAACGTGTGGGACGTCCCAAAGCAGTATCAGAAGGGTGGGAGCGGTAGCAAAGGAACAACCAAAACTTCACTCCAAACAAGCAGAGCTCCTGAACGGAGGCGTTGCGACATTAAACAGCGGCCTGCAATGCTTTGCGGCCGAAGGGAGCAATCGAAGATGCAGCCACATCAACCTTATAAAATCTTGAAAAGGTATGAACGGACGACCAGGTCGTCGCCTTGCACACTTGTGCAAACCGACGCTTGATGTCGGAAGGCCCGGGAAGCACCAATTGCCTTGGTGGAATGCGCCGCAACCGGAAAGGGAGGCGCCCACCCCTTAAGGGCATAGGCCTGTATGACGGTCTGCCTGATCCACCTAAAGACGGTGGCAGACGACACCGCTCGGCCCTGTTTTGGACCAGACACAGATTTCCGAATGGAAACCGTAGCAGACAGGTACACACGTAAGGCTTGTACCCATCTTAATGTATGAAGCGCAAACTCTCAGGGATGCGATGGGTGAGGACACAAGGACGGAAGGACAATGTCCTTCTTAAGGTGAAAGGCCGAGACCATCCTTAGAAAAGAAGGACGGTCATAGGCACAACACCAACATATCCTTATGGAGGACCAAGTAAGGTGACTTGCCGGACAAGGCCGCCAACTCAGACACCCGTCTAACCGA
Organism: Rana muscosa; assembly: GCA_029206835.1. Taxonomy (NCBI): domain Eukaryota; kingdom Metazoa; phylum Chordata; class Amphibia; order Anura; family Ranidae; genus Rana; species Rana muscosa. The sequence goes on along the minus strand of CM055117.1, from coordinate 347,696,419 downwards.
AGCAATGGCCACTAAGGCCAACATCCGGGACAAGGTCAAGAGAGGTATCTCTCGGATATTCTCAAAGGGATGTTCTTGGAGAACCGAGATGCATCAAAATCAGATCCCAAGTAGGGAGAGGAGGCTTGACAGGGGGGATCACATGGCGAACCCCCTGCACAAAAGGTGCTAATCAAGGAATGGCCCGGTAGCGGTCGTTGAAAAAGACAGCCCGGGCTGAAATCCGACCCTCAAAAAAGGTATGCAAGGCCAGCTTTTGGGTCACACCACGCTGTAAGAACAGCAAAATCCTGGGAACGGAATACATCAGAGGATGCCACTCAAGTTCCTCGCAGATAGCGATGTAAGCCTTCCAGGTACGGTGAGATATCTTTCCGGGGGAAGATTCCCGTGTCAACAACATAGAAGAGATGACCGAATACGAGAGAACTCGGTCCTTCAGCACCTGGCTTTAAACAGCCATGCCATTAAAGCCAAGGACTGTAAAGCAGGATGAAGTATGGGATCATGAGACAGAAGGTCCAGCCCAATAGGTCGTCGCCAGGAATGTCTGCGACTAGCCGAAGTAGATCGGTGTACCAATGTCGCCGTTCCGGAGCACTGGAATGGCCTCAGCCCCTACTCTGCGAAGCCGGCGAGGCAACAACAGTAGCGGAGGGTAAGCATATATCAGGCGATACTGCCCCCACAGGCTTCCAACGCGTCTGATGCGTCCACCCAGGGGTCCCTGGACCTGACCACGATCTTGCCACCTTGCGAGTGAGTCGAGAGGCCACAAGGTCCACTTCCGGTGCCCCACCTCCGGTAAAGAAGGTGGAAACACCTCCGGATGCAAGGACCCTTCGCCTGCAATGCACCCGGCCGACAGGACTGTCTTGCAGCGAGATGAAAATCCCAAAGAGACTCCGCAATGTATCGGAGAAGGGAGGCCCCAGTGTACAGGGTGCCTCAAATGTTCGCCAATAAAGGCAAATTGACGGAACTTCCCTAGAAACTCGGTCAGAGGACTAGTACTTCAGCCTCCACAGGTGGCGCAAACCCACCCCGGGCACAGAGACCCTAAAGGCTAAAGCAGTTGTAGTGCACCTGCTAGACGACTGATGGATGAAGCAGAGGCTTTTGCCCAGACATTGAGCTACAAAAAATGCCAGAGACGCAGCCACTAACGGGCGTAACGCTAACCCCAGCCTGGCGAACACAGTCCAAGCCAGCGCTTCCGATCACCACTGAAAGCAGGTGGAAAGTGATACCCCTGAAACCAGGGATCCTTGTGACAATGCTCCATCCAGCAGCTACCCATGGATAGGTGCTGATTGTGAAAAACACATAGTTTATACTATGTATTGCGTCAAACGCACAAATGGAGAGTGTGGGAGGAAACCCACCCATCCACAAAGAGCATAATACCACCACATACGGCGTATGTAGTTTAGTATTTGTGGATAAACCTATTAAACACGTATATACTGTGCCAGCGACGAAGGCCCGCACATCACCAGGGCCTGGACGTAAACCAGCCACACAGATTGCATACACAACCGTGTAGGTATGTTAGCCTGCGAATAAACAAATTGCACATGTTTATACTGTGCATAGCGCTGAGAATGCGCACACCATTGGAACGCAGGGGAGAAACCTGAGCACCCAGATGAAACCCATGCAGACTGCATACGCATACCGTGTATGGTATTATAGTATGTGTGCTAAACATTTTGCACAAGCCCATGTGTGCATAGCACCGAAGGCGCGCACACTGTTGGCTCGTGGGAGGAACCGAAGTACCCCACGCATACTCAGAGAATGCAATACCTACAGCTACTGTAAATGTATTTAGTATAGTGTATAAACATAATGTGTATGTTTACACCATGTATTGCACCAAAGGCATGCATGTCATGTAGCATGGGCAGAAACCCACGCAGACTGCATACGCATACCGTGTAGGTATTATAGTGTGTGTGCTAAACATTTTGCACAAGCTCATGTGTGCATAGCACCGAAGGCGCGCACACCGTTGGCGCGTGGGAGGAACCGAAGTACCCCACGCATACTCAGAGAATGCAATACCTACAACTACTGTGAATGTATTTAGTGTAGTGTATAAACATAATGTGCATGTTTACATCGTGTATTGCACCAAATGCATGCATGTCATGTAGCGTGGGCGGAAACCCATGCAGACTGCAAAGACATACCGGGTAGGTATGTTAGTATGTGGATATCCAATCGCACAAACCTTGACTGTGCATAGCGCCGAAGCGCCCATACCAATGGAGTGTGGGAGGGAACCGGAGTACCCGGAGGAAAACCACACAGACTGCCTACACATACCGTGTAGGTATTATAGCATGCGTGATAAACATTGAACATGTTTAACTGTGCAGAAGGCCAAAGGCGCACATACCGTCAGCGCGTGGGAGGAAACCGGAACACTTGGAAGAACTCCACGCAGACAGCACACAGATACCGTGTAGGAATGATAGCATGTGAATCAACATATTGCACATGTTTATGCTGTGCATTTCCATTGGAGCGTGGGGGGAAACCGGAGTACCCGGAGGAACCCCACGCAAACAGTATACCCATACTGTAAACATGTATAATATGTGCAATAAACATATTGAACATGTCTATACTGTGCAGAGAGCCGAAGCGCACATACCATGAGAGTGCGGGAGGACACCGGTGCCCCCGCCAACCCAGAGAGTATAATACATACATATACTGTGAATGTATCTGGAGTCGTGCATAAACATTTTGTACGTTTATATCATGTATGGCACTGAAACACAGCATTGGAACGTGGGGACAGCCACGCAGACACAGAGACCAATAACACATACATACACTGTGAATGTATGCAGTGTAGAGGTATAGGATGAGTTTAAATTATGGCGCAGAGGCGCATAATCTTCTCTGTATCATTCCAACCTGCTTGACTGTGCTGCCGAAGCAGCATGCAGGTAACAGGTAACCTCTGATCCTCAGACCGTGTGTCTGTCAGAGCTCAAATCATTCCCCAGGAAATGGCGGGAAATGTTACCTCAGGTATCACACATAAGGCTCACAGGGACTAGATACATAAATGAATAAAGTCCTCCCTCATCCATGCTGCTCTTGAGGCAGCGTGAGGAAAACAGTGAGGAAACTGTGTAAAAGAAAAGCTTGTCACAGTAATTCCAGCCTGAGAGTGTTTCTCACATCATCAATGAGATCACTTACAAGCGCCCTGTCATTCACTGACACAGAACTGGAGTCTTCCTCACAAGGGAATGTCCTGTTCATAAACATTAAATATTCAGAGGTAGGGTCCTGAGCATAGTAGCTAGGCCCATATCTGACTCAGAGCACTCCTTCAGTAAAGATTTTTGTGGGGGGGAGGGGGCTTATAGCTCCTTTTGCTCGCACACCGCTTCCATTCTGACAGGAATGATTCCAGGACTGCTGACAACTGGTCCATAAGGACCGCAGGTGCAGGAAACATATGAACATGTTTAACTATGCAGCACTGCCAGTTGCCTCAGGCAAGTGTGGAGAGCAGGTGTATCAGACTCCATAACGCCACCCTCTGAGACCTTATACACTATACAGTGAATATACAGTCCACCCACTGGCTACGCTGAGGCTGAGGAAGGGATACCCGGGAGGACCCACCAACCCTTAAGGACCGCTCAGTCTGTGAGGAGATTGTGAGGGGATTCGCGCCGCCGCCAGAAATAAATGCGCGGCGGCCACAAGAAAATGGCCGCCGGCCGCAGCTATAACTGCGCCACTGAACGTCAAGATGGCCGCCAATGGCGCACGCAATAACCACCTCAAACAGCGCCAATGGCGCACGCAATAATCACCTCACACACCAGAAAAAACTGCAGACATGAGCGCCCAGCCAGGCCAGAGTGACCCCCAAGCACCCCACAGCACAGCACCAGTACAGGGTGCAGAGAGCAGCATAACAGGGGGGAGACAGGGAGAAACCCCCACACACAGAAACACAGCCATCATGTACTCACCTGCAGTAGGAGAGACTACTTACCCGTCCCTTTCAGGGACCCACTGGCTTGTTTCAGACAGACCTATCACAGAGTCGTACTGCGTAGCTGTCGGCCCGGTCCACCGCGAGAGATACAGTCAGTCAAGTACTGTTCAATCTTGAGAGGACCGCGGGAGCATGAAAGCAACCCGGCCACCCCTGGAGTCATGGGGTATGTCGTGAACTGAGTCTCACGCACACAAAGCGAGGATCAGCACGCTCGATGGTCGGACAGGGAAGACTACGAGGATACCAGTGTACCCAACCTGTTGCCCAGCCGACAGTTGATTGAAGGTCTCAAAAATAAAATAATAAAATTCCCAAAGGAATAAAATTTAAAAGTAAAATCTTCCAGGAGACTGGCTCCTGAGAGAGCCACGTCTTCTCCTTCTGCTAGGCAGAAAAAAACTGAGGTCTGCTAGCTGCAGGTGGGAGGGTAATGTCCGGAGGGACCGCCCCCCTGGGCAGGGCTGTTCAGCTCTGGTTTGTTCTAGAATGTTTTAACATCTAACATTCTGCCTAGATCTTCTCCTGCGAGCAGGGACATATACCCACACGTTTACAGTATCCAGCTGTGTCAGTCCATGGACGATAAGAGAAAACAGCATTTTAGCTTGCACATGATTGGATAATAAAATCAGCAGAGCTTCCCCTCATTTCAGATCTACCCCTCAGATTTACAGTAACTGCACTTCCAAGTGCACTTTCAGTGCAATTTCAAGTGCATTTTGCACTTGTAGTTTGCACTTGTAGTGCAACGAGGATTTGCCTTTCGTAAATAACCCCTAATGTCTTCAACATTATAGAACAAGCCCAGTTAAATGTTATTAACTACTACTAGCTATACCATGACCTGGATAAATGAGAATGTTCACAAACCTATAATTTCAAACTCTTAAATAAAAAAAATCCAGATATTTATGAGAATGTCATGGATACATAACATACCAGTCCTTTCAGAGGTATTAGTGACCGGGAGGTGCAGTTTGACAAGTTTGGAGGTAGCCAGCCTCTGTGTTCATCGCAGTGACGAATAGCAGTGCCTGTATGGAGAAGCAAAAAAAAAAAAGATTTAATATCTATATCACAAAACGATTGAGAACATTGCTTCAAGTACCAAACTTTTAAACTGATACAGTGTTTTAATGCTGACATTATAACCACACTTATTTTTTAGTTTTATTGTAATTAATTTTTTGTTTCCAGATAACTGATGTAACATACCTCATCTAAAGTCCCAACTCCACTAACTCTTTGTTTTTGCATGATGTACAGTAATGTCTATTTCTGGCGTAGAGAGCATATGCTTTAGGGATAATTACCTACAGAACCTTTAGGACATGACACAGCTGTTGGCAATCCAAAACGTGTTCTTGGCCACCAAATCTCAGCTTCCACAGCTCTAGGGCAGCTGTCATAGTTTACTGTGAAAAGAAGGAAGGAGAAGAATATAGTGCTTTTCATAGCAATTAAAAAAGACACAAAACAATTCAGGTGCTCATGCAGACCTCTGCACTGAGAACTGCTTGTCGAAAAGACCAACTGTTTTTAGAAGAACAATCTGGTGCAGTGATGGTAGAGGACAACTGGTGCAGTCCTTTAACCTCCCTGGCGGTATGATTCTGTCTGGAATTATGTACCAAAAGCGGTACAATTATTTTGCATGGAAATTTGGTGTTATGTATTGTAGGCCTGCAATTCTTAGTAATTACTTACTTAAACCTGACCAAACAAGAGTCTAGTAGACATCCCGGGTATGATAAAATTTGAAACACAAAATCATAAATTATAATATAATAAATAACTATAAATAATTATAACAAATAGTAATGTAATTATAATAAAAATTATTCAATAATGTAATCAAATCAAAAACACTGAAATTTGCTCAGTTGCAGAATTGTCGCTGTCATTAGATTTAGCGTTTGATGACGAATTTCCCCACAAATCGCTATCGCTCAATTCTGCAACTGATTCTAATTTATTATCACTGTTTTTTAGCTGGTCTAAAACCACTTTTGACATAAAAGGGACACTTTTTGGTTGCTATGGACAATCTCCAGTTTCCAGGCAGAAAGAACAGTTTTTATAATATAAAAGTGCATGCAGGACACTGGGCAGACCACTAGGGACAAATGGGATGTGTAATTATTTGATACAGTACTGTAATTTGTAAGATTACAGTATACTGTATCTTTACTGTGTTTTTCACTTTTTGAATTTTGCGCCAAACTCCGCCCCCGTGCGCCGCAACGTCTCAGGGAACGGAGCTCGGCACCCGGCAGTGTGAATCGAGCGAGACACGGCTCGCACACACTGGTTACCGCTCTTAGCATTAAAAACTCACCCCAAGCCTGACTCGGGAATACCGCCAAGGGGGTTAAGAACACAATTATTGCATCTTCAACACAGCACCTCAAAAAACAACTTGTAGAAGTTTGGAAAACACTACATAATATAATGAAGAGCCTCCTTTCCCAGACGACGCCTCTTACGGAGAAACGCAGCGTAGGGTGGAGCCAAGGATCCTGACGTCATCACGCCCCCAGCTGATTGGCGCTCGCCGCGGCGGGGTTGCAGTGCTATTTTGAAAAGTTTTGTATTTTTCCTGTGCATGGATGTCAGCCTACCCGTTCGTTTCAATAAAGGGTATTTGCTTTTTTACGGACTTACTGCACTATGAAGCTTCTTTATTTCTTCCTTTAAACGGGTACTTATCGCGCTGTACGAGCGTTCCTACGGACCAGGGGTGTACTAAATCGCTGACCAGTGAGTGGAGTGAGGACCCCTAGGACTGCATCGCTGACATCTGGACCTGCATTTGCTGAGCCCATTTTGGTCCCCGTAATAGGGACCCACCTGCTCTGGTAAGCCTCCTGTTTGTACATATCTGCCGAATTGAAGTTTAACCTGTGAAGATCTACAATCCTTTGTTATAAGTTGGCTGTCAATCACATCAATGGACACTTCCTTTCTTTGCTTGTGTAAAGTTTTTTTCTTTGTTTTCTCTGCTGCTGTGACAGTTGGGCAGCAGAAGTGATAGGACTTCCTACAAGTGTGTTTTATATACATTCACATAGTAGTCCACCTATTGTGGTTTTTTTTTGTGTCTAATTCACACATATATATTATCACTTTGGCAATTTGGGTTGCCACCCATAGGGTTGCGTATTTATTTTTATTTTTATTGCATATGTTTCTAGCTGTATATTCCAGCTAATTTTTATTTGCAGCACCATCACTTGTTATTCATTTTTGTGTTATAGTCTCATTGTATGACTGAAATATATACTTATATTAGAATAATTAATTATTATTTTTCTTGGTTTAGTGTATTAGCACTTGGGCACCACTATAATCTAGGGAGCTAGCGCGGATTTTTCACATTACATAATATAATGAACACAGCATTTGTAGAAGTGATTCCCAATGATAACCACTCATATCTGTGCGACTTCAAAGTAGTCCCTGTACTACTTTGGTCCGACTTTGATGCGAGTTGAGGTCCATAGACCTCAAGTTTACACAGGCATTTAGTTGTTGAAAAATAAAAGTAAAGGAGTACAAACTGACATATTTCCCACGTGCCAACCCACCATGGCCACAATTATTAGACATAGAATGTGCTAGATACTATGAGTTCAAAAATACAGACCAGTGGAACAATGTGTGTGACCACATTATCTGGACCACAAACCATGCAATTTTGTAACCTAGAGGTGCTCCTTTATAGTATGAAAATATCACTAAGGAAATAAAACATGCACAATTATTACAGAAAACGATACCTTCACATCCATTGGCTGTGACTTCTGCAAAAGGATTGTCGCATTGATCACATTGGCGCCCTATGACTCCAGATTTACAGGGGCACTGGCCTGTGATTGGATCACATGTTCGACTAAGGGAACCAGTGGCATAGCAATCACACTGTATACAGGCATCAGCTCCAGGTGGATGGAAATGATTATCCTTAAAAAGGCAAAGAGGGGAAAAAAATTTGAATTAAAAGTCTTAATCAAGATGGTAATAAACTAGGTAACTAGAAGTAAAATCAGTGCATTCCTGTTACTGAACTGAATTTCTCACTAATGCTTTTTATGGTCAGGTAAATGTTAATTTATCTTCAGATTGCCTATCCCTATCACAGACAAGGCAGACCTGATGAGAAGTCTTTCAGAGTTCCCTATCAGGTGCAGCAGCCCGGGGTAATGAGTCATTGGGTGGGAGGAGCATGACCATTCAGTGAACAAGAACACTCTTGCTAGTCTTTGTCTATTCTAAACATAATATTAAATCAATATATCCCCTACCTTGCAATGACATTCTCCTGTTGTTTTGTTACATTCTGTATCAAATCCTTTGCTTGCATCGCAGTGACATGGACCACAGACAGGGTGACCCCACCAACCCCGTGCACATGGCTGATCAAGCCTGTAAAATACAATTTAGTCACATAGGATGCTCGCTGAATTTATCACAAGTAAAAAACAGGTGCAAATAGTAATTTTACCTGCTCTCACAGTGTGGACCGTAGTATCCTGAAGAACATTCACATATATATCCATGGGGCACATTTACTTGCATTACACATGTAGACTGGTGCTTACATGGATTCAGGTCACATGAACTGATACAGCGATTACCATAATATCCTGCAGTAAGGAATGCAGTAAAAAAAAAAGTGCATAATTAAATTAACTTATTTAACTTAAAATCACATTTGTATGCACAAAACAAAAAATTGCTCTTTATGTTCCCTTTTGTGTATGATGAACATTTAAAGCTCTAATCAAAATAATAAGCAGAATGAGTAATTCCAGAAATATAACACTTCACTTTTCTGCCTACAGTGAGGGAAAAAAGCATTTGATCCCCTGCTGATTTTGTACGTTTGCCCACTGACAAAGACATGATCAGTCTATAATTTTAATGGTAGGTTTATTTTAACAGTGAGAGACAGAATTACAAAAAAATCCAGAAAAACTCATTTCAAAAAAGTTATTAATTGATTTGCATTTTAATGAGTGAAATAAGTATTTGACCCTTTTGCAAAACATGACTTAGTACTTGGTGACAAAACCCTTGTTGGCAATCACAGAGGTCAGACGTTTCTTGTAGTTGGCCACTAAGGATGAGCTCCGGCGTGTTCGCAAACCCCACATGCAGAGCCCGCCAGGAAGTCGGCACTAAGCTGCACTAATCACAGGCAGTTAGACATTGTCCCGATCTCTGCAGCCGCGGATTTTGGACAATGTCTCACTGCCTGTGATTAGCGCAGTGCAGTGCCGACTTCCTGGCGGGCTCTGCATGTGGGGTTTGCGAACATGCCGGAGCTCATCCTTATTGGCCACCAGGTTTGCACACATCTCAGGAGGGATTTTGTCCCACTCCTCTTTGCAGATCCTCTCCAAGTCATTAAAGGGATTTTAAAGGCATTCTATGCATTAAGATAAAAAGCCTTCTTTGTGTAGCAGCCTCCTTAGCACCCCCTAAATACTTACCTGTTCCCCTTCTCTCTCTAGCGATGTCCACGAATGTCTAAGCCTTCCGGGACACTCCTTCTGATTGACTGAGACACAGCAGCTGCACCACGGGCACCCGTGGCTGTCAATCAAAGTCAGTCAGGCAATCAGGGGAGAGAGGGGGGGGGCCGGGTCAGGGCTCCATGTCTGAATGGGCACACAGAGCTCTGACTCAGCTCCAGTGCCCCCATAGGAAGCTGCTGACTGTGGGGGCATGTGATAGGAGGAAGGGGCCAGGAGCAGCAAAGAGAGACCCGAGAAGCTCCCACCACATATTTTCTATGGGATTAAGGTCTGGAGACTGGCTAGGCCACTCCAGGACCTTAATGTGCTTCTTCTTGAGCCACTCCTTTGTTGCCTGGGTCATGTGCTTTGGGTCATTGTCATGCTGGAATACCCATCCACGACCCATTTTCTTTACAAATAATTTTATTAATATCCATAGCAACTTCACAGCTTAACATGGAAAAGGATACATCATGAATGAACATAACAGAAAAAAGAAAAGAATAGCAATTGAAAAAGGAAAAAATAAAAACGCTAGTAAGTTAGATACATAAAAGTAATCAAACATACTCAGACCCCAGGAATACCCGTAGGGCATTGTCCAATATTTAACAAGTGTTTAAAAGGTCTCTCTCAACAGGAGCCTAACTGTGAACAGTCCTGGGCATCTAACCATGCAGCTAACTCATCCAGGGCTAAGGCCGCTGGCCTGATGGAATATGAGCTGAGACTGAGAGATAAAAATACTAACAGAAAGATTCAAAGAGAGACAGAGTCCAAGATTAGTAGAAAAGGGAAAGGTAAAGAGGGAAGAAAGAGAAAAAAAAAAAAAGGAAAGGGGGAGGAAGGAAGGGAGAGAGGGGGGGTCCTCGCAGTGGGGGGCAAGAGCCGATCAGATCCGAAGAAGGGTTGTGTCACATCTAGTGGATTTAGTGTAATCAACCCAGGGTTACCAGACCCTCAGGAACTTGTCATGGGTATCTGAGAGGATAGCAGCTTCTCATTTACCATTATATCATCCATTTGGTTTTTAACCGCCTCAAAGCTTAGTGCTGGTGTCTTCCACGCCTTTGCTATCGTCAGTTTGGTTGCAGTAAAGAGGTGCAGAGCCAGCTGGCACTCCGAGCGCAGCAATTCTGCGATCGGGTTACAAAGAAGGGCTTCGTATGGGTCCTTTTTGAGGTCAGTATGAAGTATATTTCGAAGGAGGGAATAGACTCTGATCCATAATCTGCGTACCCTTGGGCAGGTCCACCAAATGTGTGTCAAAGTGCCTTCCTGGGAACACCGCCAGAAACACTGGGGAGAGTAGGCTGGGATGAAGCGGGCCAATCTAGCCGGTGTATAATACCACCTGTAAAGCACCTTGTAGACATTTTCTAAAAAGAGAACATTTGAGCATTTGGATATCGCTAAAGTCATGACCTGCCAGTCCTCCGGATCAAGCTGTCTCCCTATTTCCTTTTCCCATTGGAGATGATAGGGTCGGGTCGGTGGCTTTTTGGAGGCAATAATAGAGGAGTAGATCAGTGATATTAAACCCGAGGTTTGGGGTCGAGCTCTGCAGAAGCTCTCAAAGGGGGTCAAAGTGTAAGGGGTCGGTCGGGATTTTATAAGCCCCTGGAGGAAATGACGAATCTGTAAATAGCTATAGTGTTCTCATAAAGGGATTTCATGAGAAGAACGTAATGTCTCGAACGATATTATCCTGGTGGGAGTAAACAAAGAATGGATATCCGTAAAACCGTTTGCCATCCACCAGGAGAAGTGCTGGGGGTTGACGCAGCCTGGCGGAAACAATGGGCAATGGAAGATTTGGAGCAGGGGTAGGTGAGGGGAGATCAGACCCGCCGAGTACTTGACCGAGTCCCAAAGATGAAGGGAGTGAGCCAGGCACGGTCCCATCACCAGAGGGCGATGTATAGAGGGGAGCCAAGGCAAAGAGGAGATAGGCGTTGCGTGTGAATCCACTAAGTCGATGGTGGCCCATAGCGGCATTTTGTGTTTAACATGAAGTTGGGATAGCTGGGCTATGTTCGCAGCTATATAGTAGGCTTGCGCATTAGGGACTGAGAGTCCTCCATTGATCCTGCGGGCATATAATATTTGTTTATTGACCCATGGTCCATGACCCATTTTCAATGCCTTGGCTGAGGGAAGGAGGTGATCACCCAAGATTTGATGGTACATGGCCCCGTCCATTGCCCCTTTGATGTGATAAAGTTGTCCTGTGCCCTTAGCAGAAAAACACCCCCAAAGCATAAGGTTTCTACCTCCATGTTTGACGGTGGGGATGGTGTTCTTGGGGTCATAGGCAGCATTCCTCCTTCCCCAAACATGGCGAGTTAAGTTGATGCCAAAGAGCTTGATTTTGGTCTCGTCTGACCACAACACTTTCACCCAATTCTCCTCTGAATCACTCAGATGTTCATTAGCAAACTTCAGACGGGCCTGTACATGTGCTTTCCTGAGCAGGGGGACCTTGCGAGTGCTGCAGGATTTCAGGTCTTCACAGAGTAGTGTGTTACCAAATGTTTTCTCTGCAACTATGGTCCCAGCTGCCTTGAGATCATTGACAAGTAGTGATGAGCCGAACACCCCCCTGTTCGGTTCGCACCAGAACCCGCGAACGGACCGAAAGTTCGAACGAACATTAGAACCCTATTAAATAGAATGGATGCGAACGTTCGAATTCTAAAGTGCTAATTATAACAACTATTATGCATGTTATTGTCCTAAAAAGGGTTTGGGAACCCGGGTTCTGCACCAGGGGACATGTATCAATGCAAAAAGAAGTTTTAAAAACGGTCGTTTTTCGGGAGCAGTCATTTTAATGATGCATAAAGTGAAAAAAAAAAGGTCAAATATTCCTTTAAATATCGTACCTGGGGGGTGTCTAAAGTATGCCTGTGAAGTGCCACGTGTTTCTCGTGTTTAGAACTGTCCCTGCACAAAATGACACTTCTAAAGGAAAAAAAAGCCATTTAAAACTGCTTGCTGCTTTAATGTAATGTCTGGTCCCGGTAATATGGATGAAATTCTTTAAGAAAAATGGCATAGCTACCCCATGACCCCCCCCCCCCTACCCCAGCCCATTACCAGCCCCTTTGGGTCTTGTATGGATATTAAGGGGAACCCCGCACATAAAATAAAAAAGGCCCTATATACTCTGAACAGCCCTATACAGGCGGTGCATACAAGACAGGGACTGTAGGTTTGTTCTTATGTAGAATCTGTTTGTAATTTTGAACAGGTACATTGTTGAAGTGTAGCTCCAGACCAAAAATCTATTTTTAAACTTTTTGGAAAACATAGGTAAGGGTTATCACCCCTGTAACATTTGTTTTGCTGTCTGTGCCCCTGTTCAGAACATTTCACCTCACTTTCCGTCCCAATGACAACTGTTTTTGAAATGTGGTGTTTTTCTTGAAACAAGGATTGCTGATAAAGCATCAGTACAGAGGAGACACCTTTCTCCCATATTTATTCTTACAGGAGAGAATTTTCCTTCCTAGTGGTAGATTTCCTCTCACTTCCTGTTGTCTTCTTGCGTTTGCAAGTAGGAGTCGTTTGTAAGTTGGATGTTTGAAAGTAGGGACCTGCCGTATATACTCTGCAGAAATAGGCCCCTTAGTTGTTGGTGTTGGCACAACACTGTAAGCACTCACAGTTACTCTTGGTTGGTGCTGGAACGCCCTGCTGTCAACTATTATATCAGGAATTTTAATTACATATAATTGTTGAACAGTGGTAGTAAAAATTGGGCCTTTGATGGTGGTGCTGGTGCCACAACACTGTAAGCCCTGACAGTTACTCTTGGTGGGTGCAGCAATGGGCCCTGCTGTGAATTATTAGATCAAGAATTGTAATTACATGCCCCTGTTGAACAGGGGCTGAAAAATTGGGCCTTAGGCACTGGTGGCACAACACTGCAACCCCTCACAGATACTGTACTTGGAGCACAGCAATGAGCCCTGTTGCAAAGTATTGCTTCAAAAATTGTAATGACACGCCCCTGTTAAACAGGGGCTGAAAAATTGGGCCTTAGGCACTGGTGGCACAACACTGCAACTCCTCACAGATACTGTACTTGGAGTACAGCAATGAGCCCTGTTGCAAAGTATTGCTTCAAAAATTGTAATTACACGCCCCTGTTAAACAGGGGCTGAAAAATTGGGCGTTAGGCACTGGTGGCGGCACCCATAAACAAAAATGATCTTCCAAGCTATCATCATCAATCGTATCATTGAGGACTCGGAGGAGGAGGATAGCCAGTCAACATAACAGCACAGGCACTCAGCATCAGCATCAGTCTTGAAGGGATGTGACATGTTAAAATCAATTAGTCTGTTATATCAGCATCAGGTGTGTGGTAGCTGGTGGTGATCCAAGACTGGTTCATCTTGATGAAAGTCAGTCGATCAACCGAGTCGGTGGACAGGCGCACCCTGTGATCCGTGACAAATCCTCCAGCAGCACTGAATGTGCGTTCCGAAAGAACGCTGGATGCAGGACAGGCCAGTAGCTCAATTGCATACTGTGCAAGCTCTGGCCAGTGATCCATCCTCAAGACCCAGTAAGCCAGAGGATTTTCGGTGGGGAAGGTGTCCAAGTCTGACCTTGCCCCTAGATATTCCTGCACCATGTTTATCAGACGCTGGCGATGGTTGCTGGAACCGATCATACTTTGGGGCTGCGGACTAAAGAATTGTCTGAACGCATCGGTCAGACGGCCACCTTCCCCACCGCTCCTTCTTTGACTGGCCGAAGCCTCAGCAACTCGTTGTCCAGGACCAGGAGTTTGCAACCTCCCAGTCTCTGGGAACGCGTTGCACAGACCTTTCTGCAAGGCCTCCCGGAGTTGTCTCATCCTCTGCTCCCTCTGCGACGGTAACATAAGGTCCGCAACCTTACCCTTGTACCGTGGATCAAGGAGAGTGGCCAGCCAGTAATGGTCCCTCTCCTTGATCCGAAGAATACGAGGATCCTTCCGCAGACTTTGCAGGATCAGGGAGGCCATGCAGCGTAGGTTTGCTGAGGCATTCGCTCCGGAGTCCTCTGGGTCACTAAGGACGACATGATCCGCAGCCACCTCCTCCCAGCCACGTACAAGTCCACTGGTTTCTTGGGACTGTAAATCATCCCTAAAAGACTGCTGCTGATGATGCTGAGTGCCAGCCTCCACCTCCATGCTGACACAATCCTCCTCCTCCTCCTCCTCCTCCTCTTCCTGTGCGATGGGTGGGACAGAAGTAACACTGTCTGGGTAAAGGGGGCCTTGAGAGGCAAGGAAGTCCTCCTCTTCCTGCCTCTGTTCTGCCTCAAGTGCCCTGTCCATTATTCCACGCAGCGTGTGCTCCAACAGGTGGACAAGAGGTACAGTGTCACTGATGCATGCACTGTCACTGCTCACCATCCTCGTGGCCTCCTCAAATGGTGCCAGGACAGTGCATGCATCCCTGATCATGCCCCACTGGCGTGGAGAAAAAAAACCAAGCTCCCCTGACCCTGTCCTGGTGCCGTAGTCGCACAGGTACTCATTGATGGCCCTCTGCTGCGTGTGCAGCCGCTGCAGCATGGCCAACGTTGAGTTCCACCTGGTGGGCATGTCACATATAAGGCGGTTCTTGGGCAGGTTCAACTCCTTTTGCAGCTCAGCCAGGCGAGCACTGGCATTATAAGATCTGCGGAAATGCACACAGACTTTCCTGGCCTGCCTCAGGACATCCTGTAAGCCCGGGTACCTGCCCAAGAACCGCTGCACCACCAGGTTAAGGACGTGAGCCACACAGGGCACATGGGTCAGTTGTCCCTGTCGGAGGGCGGAGAAGAGGTTGGTGCCATTGTCGCAAACCACCATTCCTGGCTTAAGCTGGCGTGGCGTCAACCACCTCTCGGCCTGGCCCTGCAGAGCAGACAGGACCTCTGCCCCAGTGTGGCTTCTGTCCCCCAAACACACCAGCGCAAGCACGGCATGGCATCTTTTTGCCTGCGTACTTGCGTAGCCCCGTGAACGGCTACGGAGCACCGCTGGTTCATAGGACAAACCACAGGAAGAGGCCATGGAGGAAGAAGAAGAGGAGGGGGTGGAGGAGAGAGGTGTGTCACAACCAGTAGTAGCATTTTGGAGGCGTGGCGGTGGGACAACCTCCAACACTACTGCACCTTGTCCTGAATCCTTCCCAGCTGCCAAAAGAGTGACCCAATGGGCCGTGAAAGAAAGGTAACGTCCCTGTCCATGCCTGCTGGACCATGAGTCAGCGGTAATATGCACCTTACCGCTGACCGCCCTGTCCAGCGAGGCCAAGACATTGCCTTCCACATGCCGGTAGAGAGCCGGAATAGCCTTCCGTGCGAAAAAGTGGCGTTTGGGAACCTGCCACTGAGGAACCGCACATTGCACAAACTCACGGAAGGGGGCCGAGTCTACCAACTGAAAAGGCAGCAGTTGAAGCGCTAGCAATTTAGCCAAGCTAGCATTCAACCGCTGGGCATGTGGATGGCTGGGAGTGAACTTCTTTCGACGGTCCAGCAGCTGGGGCAGGGAAATTTGCCTGCTAGAATCGGACGTCGGTGTACTGCTAGCAGAGTGGGCGCAAGTACTTGGCTGTGACACACCTAATTCTACACCTTCATTCCTCTCAGTGCATGTTTCAGAGAGGACTGAAGTTATAGTGGGGTTGGAGATCCCAGCTGATGCGGTGCAAGGAGAGGTCCGCTTTGTTCTTTGGTGTGGGTCTTTGAGGTAGGCTTGCCAACGAGCTGCATGGCAGGTCAACATATGTCTGGTCAGGCATGTGGTACCCAAGCGGCTGATGTTTTGGCCACGCGATATACGCTTGAGACATATGTTGCAAACAGCAGCTGTGCGATCTGATGCACTAGCCTCAAAAAAGGCCCACACCAAAGAACTTTTTGAATGACGGGCAGAGGCAGCGCCCTGCACAGGCGGAGCTCTGCGGTGTGATTCCGTCGGTGTACTGCCCTTACGCTGGCCACCAAAGGGCATCCTGCCTCGTTGGAGATGTGCCTCCTCCTCATCCTCCTCCTCCTCCTCTCTCCTATTAGGCACCCACGTGGAGTCAGTGACCTCATCATCCCCTCCCTCCTCATCACTGGAGCCAATCTGGCAGTATGCTGCAGCTGCTGGAACATGACTGCCAGATTGGTGTCCTTCTTGAGCATCCCCTCTGTCTGCTCTCACGCTACTGCCTTCCTCTAGCTGGGTTTCATCATCAGACCCTTCGAAACGCTGGGCATCCTCCTGGAGCATGTACCCAACACTGTGCTGAAACAGTTCGGGGGACTCCTCAGGAGGAGGACATGGTGGGTCTAGGGAAGGAGTGACTGATGATTTGTCTGACATTGATACCAGGGAAGACGACGCTTTGGCAGCTGCTTTTCCAGTACCCTGAGCCTGGGTGAGAGAGGATGAGGAGGAGGAGGAGGGCTTGGTCATCCACTCTACCAAGTCTTCGGCATGATGTGGCTCAACATGTCCAGCTGCCGAAAAGAAGGACAAGCGTGTCCCATGGCCATGTGCTGATGACAATGCACCGCGTCCACGACCAGCACTGTTGCCCCCAGACACAGAGCCTGCTTGCCCTCTTTTATTGCCTCCTGACTGTCTGCCTCTCCTTGTTTGCCTTCCAGACATTCTAATAGATGGCCTGCACGGAGATGGGAAAAAAGCAATAAGGGCTACCTTCAGGTGTCCTTCTCTGTCCCTTGAAACAAGGACTTTCACAGTGAAAGAAACTGACACTCTCCCTACCTACAGTTTTCTGTCCCTAGAAAAAATGTTTTTTTTAATCACAATATAGCACAAGAAAAATTCACTCACTGTCCTTACAGGTCCCTGGAAACAAGGACTTGCAGAGTGAAAGAAAAAAAACACTCTCCCTACCTACAGTTTTCTGTCCCTAGAAAAAATGTTTTTTTTAATCACAATATAGCACAAGAAAAATTCACTCACTGTCCTTACAGGTCCCTGGAAACAAGGACTTGCAGAGTGAAAGAAAAAAAACACTCTCCCTACCTACAGTTTTCTGTCCCTAGAAAAAATGTTTTTTTTAATCACAATATAGCACAAGAAAAATTCACTCACTGTCCTTACAGGTCCCTGGAAACAAGGACTTGCAGAGTGAAAGAAAAAAAACACTCTCCCTACCTACAGTTTTCTGTCCCTAGAAAAAATGTTTTTTTTAATCACAATATAGCACAAGAAAAATTCACTCACTGTCCTTACAGGTCCCTGGAAACAAGGACTTGCAGAGTGAAAGAAAAAAAACACTCTCCCTACCTACAGTTTTCTGTCCCTAGAAAAAATGTTTTTTTTAATCACAATATAGCACAAGAAAAATTCACTCACTGTCCTTACAGGTCCCTGGAAACAAGGACTTGCAGAGTGAAAGAAAAAAAACACTCTCCCTACCTACAGTTTTCTGTCCCTAGAAAAAATGTTTTTTTTAATCACAATATAGCACAAGAACAATTCACTCACTGTCCTTACAGGTCCCTGGAAACAAGGACTTGCAGAGTGAAAGAAAAAAAACACTCTCCCTACCTACAGTTTTCTGTCCCTAGAAAAAATGTTTTTTTTAATCACAATATAGCACAAGAAAAAATCACTCACTGTCCTTACAGGTCCCTGGAAACAAGGACTTGCAGAGTGAAAGAAAAAAAACACTCTCCCTACCTACAGTTTTCTGTCCCTAGAAAAAATGTTTTTTTTAATCACAATATAGCACAAGAAAAATTCACTCACTGTCCTTACAGGTCCCTGGAAACAAGGACTTGCAGAGTGAAAGAAAAAAAACACTCTCCCTACCTACAGTTTTCTGTCCCTAGAAAAAATGTTTTTTTTAATCACAATATAGCACAAGAAAAATTCACTCACTGTCCTTACAGGTCCCTGGAAACAAGGACTTGCAGAGTGAAAGAAAAAAAACACTCTCCCTACCTACAGTTTTCTGTCCCTAGAAAAAATGTTTTTTTTAATCACAATATAGCACAAGAAAAATTCACTCACTGTCCTTACAGGTCCCTGGAAACAAGGACTTGCAGAGTGAAAGAAAAAAAACACTCTCCCTACCTACAGTTTTCTGTCCCTAGAAAAAATGTTTTTTTTAATCACAATATAGCACAAGAAAAATTCACTCACTGTCCTTACAGGTCCCTGGAAACAAGGACTTGCAGAGTGAAAGAAAAAAAACACTCTCCCTACCTACAGTTTTCTGTCCCTAGAAAAAATGTTTTTTTTAATCACAATATAGCACAAGAACAATTCACTCACTGTCCTTACAGGTCCCTGGAAACAAGGACTTGCAGAGTGAAAGAAAAAAAACACTCTCCCTACCTACAGTTTTCTGTCCCTAGAAAAAATGTTTTTTTTAATCACAATATAGCACAAGAAAAAATCACTCACTGTCCTTACAGGTCCCTGGAAACAAGGACTTGCAGAGTGAAAGAAAAAAAACACTCTCCCTACCTACAGTTTTCTGTCCCTAGAAAAAATGTTTTTTTTAATCACAATATAGCACAAGAAAAATTCACTCACTGTCCTTACAGGTCCCTGGAAACAAGGACTTGCAGAGTGAAAGAAAAAAAACACTCTCCCTACCTACAGTTTTCTGTCCCTAGAAAAAATGTTTTTTTTAATCACAATATAGCACAAGAAAAATTCACTCACTGTCCTTACAGGTCCCTGGAAACAAGGACTTGCAGAGTGAAAGAAAAAAAACACTCTCCCTACCTACAGTTTTCTGTCCCTAGAAAAAATGTTTTTTTTAATCACAATATAGCACAAGAAAAATTCACTCACTGTCCTTACAGGTCCCTGGAAACAAGGACTTGCAGAGTGAAAGAAAAAAAACACTCTCCCTACCTACAGTTTTCTGTCCCTAGCAAAAATGTTTTTTTTAATCACAATATAGCACAAGAAAAATTCACTCACTGTCCTTACAGGTCCCTGGAAACAAGGACTTGCAGAGTGAAAGAAAAAAAACACTCTCCCTACCTACAGTTTTCTGTCCCTAGAAAAAATGTTTTTTTTAATCACAATATAGCACAAGAAAAATTCACTCACTGTCCTTACAGGTCCCTGGAAACAAGGACTTGCAGAGTGAAAGAAAAAAAACACTCTCCCTACCTACAGTTTTCTGTCCCTAGAAAAAAAGTTTTTTTTAATCACAATATAGCACAAGAAAAATTCACTCACTGTCCTTACAGGTCCCTGGAAACAAGGACTTGCAGAGTGAAAGAAAAAAAACACTCTCCCTACCTACAGTTTTCTGTCCCTAGAAAAAATGTTTTTTTTAATCACAATATAGCACAAGAAAAATTCACTCACTGTCCTTACAGGTCCCTGGAAACAAGGACTTGCAGAGTGAAAGAAAAAAAACACTCTCCCTACCTACAGTTTTCTGTCCCTAGAAAAAATGTTTTTTTTAATCACAATATAGCACAAGGACAATTCACTCACTGTCCTTACAGGTCCCTGGAAACAAGGACTTGCAGAGTGAAATAACCTGACACTCTCCCTACCTACAGTTTTCTGTCCCTAGAATAAATGTTTTTTTAAGCACAATATAGCACAAGGACAATTCACTCACTGTCCTTCCAGGTCCCTGGAAACAAGGACTTGCAGAGTGAAAGAAAAAAAACACTCTCCCTACCTACAGTTTTCTGTCCCTAGAAAAAATGTTTTTTTTAATCACAATATAGCACAAGAAAAATTCACTCACTGTCCTTACAGGTCCCTGGAAACAAGGACTTGCAGAGTGAAAGAAAAAAAACACTCTCCCTACCTACAGTTTTCTGTCCCTAGAAAAAATGTTTTTTTTAATCACAATATAGCACAAGAAAAATTCACTCACTGTCCTTACAGGTCCCTGGAAACAAGGACTTGCAGAGTGAAATAAACTGACACTCTCCCTACCTACAGTTTTCTGTCCCTAGAATAAATGTTTTTTTAAGCACAATATAGCACAAGGACAATTCACTCACTGTCCTTCCAGGTCCCTGGAAACAAGGACTTGCAGAGTGAAAGAAAAAAAACACTCTCCCTACCTACAGTTTTCTGTCCCTAGAAAAAATGTTTTTTTTAATCACAATATAGCACAAGAAAAATTCACTCACTGTCCTTACAGGTCCCTGGAAACAAGGACTTGCAGAGTGAAAGAAAAAAAACACTCTCCCTACCTACAGTTTTCTGTCCCTAGAAAAAATGTTTTTTTTAATCACAATATAGCACAAGAAAAATTCACTCACTGTCCTTACAGGTCCCTGGAAACAAGGACTTGCAGAGTGAAAGAAAAAAAACACTCTCCCTACCTACAGTTTTCTGTCCCTAGAAAAAATGTTTTTTTTAATCACAATATAGCACAAGAAAAATTCACTCACTGTCCTTACAGGTCCCTGGAAACAAGGACTTGCAGAGTGAAAGAAAAAAAACACTCTCCCTACCTACAGTTTTCTGTCCCTAGAAAAAATGTTTTTTTTAATCACAATATAGCACAAGGACAATTCACTCACTGTCCTTACAGGTCCCTGGAAACAAGGACTTGCAGAGTGAAATAACCTGACACTCTCCCTACCTACAGTTTTCTGTCCCTAGAATAAATGTTTTTTTAAGCACAATATAGCACAAGGACAATTCACTCACTGTCCTTCCAGGTCCCTGGAAACAAGGACTTGCAGAGTGAAAGAAAAAAAACACTCTCCCTACCTACAGTTTTCTGTCCCTAGAAAAAATGTTTTTTTTAATCACAATATAGCACAAGAAAAATTCACTCACTGTCCTTACAGGTCCCTGGAAACAAGGACTTGCAGAGTGAAAGAAAAAAAACACTCTCCCTACCTACAGTTTTCTGTCCCTAGAAAAAATGTTTTTTTTAATCACAATATAGCACAAGGACAATTCACTCACTGTCCTTACAGGTCCCTGGAAACAAGGACTTGCAGAGTGAAATAAACTGACACTCTCCCTACCTACAGTTTTCTGTCCCTAGAATAAATGTTTTTTTAAGCACAATATAGCACAAGGACAATTCACTCACTGTCCTTCCAGGTCCCTGGAAACAAGGACTTGCAGAGTGAAAGAAAAAAAACACTCTCCCTACCTACAGTTTTCTGTCCCTAGAAAAAATGTTTTTTTTAATCACAATATAGCACAAGAAAAATTCACTCACTGTCCTTACAGGTCCCTGGAAACAAGGACTTGCAGAGTGAAAGAAAAAAAACACTCTCCCTACCTACAGTTTTCTGTCCCTAGAAAAAATGTTTTTTTTAATCACAATATAGCACAAGGACAATTCACTCACTGTCCTTACAGGTCCCTGGAAACAAGGACTTGCAGAGTGAAATAAACTGACACTCTCCCTACCTACAGTTTTCTGTCCCTAGAATAAATGTTTTTTTAAGCACAATATAGCACAAGGACAATTCACTCACTGTCCTTCCAGGTCCCTGGAAACAAGGACTTGCAGAGTGAAAGAAAAAAAACACTCTCCCTACCTACAGTTTTCTGTCCCTAGAAAAAATGTTTTTTTTAATCACAATATAGCACAAGGACAATTCACTCACTGTCCTTCCAGGTCCCTGGAAACAAGGACTTGCAGAGTGAAAGAAACTGACACTCTCCCTACCTACAGTTTTCTGTCCCTAGAAAAAATGTTTTTTTTAATCACAATATAGCACAAGAACAATTCACTCACTGTCCTTACAGGTCCCTGGAAACAAGGACTTGCAGAGTGAAAGAAACTGACACTCTCCCTACCTACAGTTTTCTGTCCCTAGAATAAATGTTTTTTTTAAGCACACTATAGCACAAGCACAAAACACACTGACACTCTCCCTACCTATCCTTCTCTTTCCCTAAACTAAAGGAATCCAGGTTAAGCAAGAAAGAAATAACAGTCACTGTCCCTGCCTATGCTGCTCTATCCCTGCTCCGGAACACACTACACTAGGCCGCCGTGCTGGCGGCCTTTTATAGTGTGGGGCGTGTACTAAACACCCTCAGCAATAATTGGCCACAGGCATCCTGCCTGTGGCCAATCATTGCTCTCCTCGCTGCCGGCGCTGTGATTGGCCAAGCATGCGGGGTCACAGTGCATGCTTGGCCAATCACAGCGCCTGGATGACACTGCGATGGCGTAGTGCATTGTGGGCCGTTCGCGTCACTCGAATTTGGCGCGAACGGCCCAAATCGTTCGATCTTCGTCGAACGATCGAACAGCCGATGTTCGAGTCGAACGTATGTTCGACTCGAACACGAAGCTCATCCCTATTGACAAGATTCTCTCGTGTAGTTCTGGGCTGATTTTTCACCATTCTCATGATCATTGAAACTCCACGAGGTGAAATCTTGCATGAAGCAATAGACAGAGAGATTGACAGTTATTTTGTGTTTCTTCCATTTGCTAATAATCGCACCAACTGTTGTCACCCTCTCACCAAGCTGCTTGGCAATGGTCTTGTAGCCCATTCCAGTCTTGTGTAGGTCTACAAACTTTTCCCTGACATCCTTGGAAAGCTTTTTGGTCATGGTCATGGCCATGGCGGAGAGATTGGAATCTGATTGATTGATTGCTTCTGTGGACAGGTGTCTTTTATACAGGTAACAAATTGAGATTAGGAGTACTCCCTTTAAGAGAGTACTCCTAATCTCAGCTTCTTACCTGTATAGAAGACACCTGGGAGCCAGAAATCTTGCTGATTGATAGGGGATCAAATACTTATTTCATTCATTAAAATGCAAATCAATTTATAACTTTTTTGAAATGCGTTTTTCTGGATATTTTTGTTGTTATTCTGTCTCTCACTGGTAAAATAAATCTACCATTAAAATTATAGACTGATCGTTTCTTTCTCAGTGGGCAAACGTACAAAATCAGCAGGGGATCAAATAATTTTTTCCTTCACTTTATATGTACTATAGGATTACCCACAATAAAAGTAAAACTCTAGGTAAAAAGTTGAATAAATGCTGTATATATGTAGTGTTTTATTTTATTTATTTATTTATTTATTTTTTTTATCCAGTCCTTCCTATGATACGCACACCTTTGCTATTCAGAACAGTTAATCTGGCCATAGATGATTAGAATGTCAGCAGGGAACGGCCGAGATACGATCCATCTATGGGCAGGCTGATTGTATCCAATCGATTTGGGTACAACCAGCATGTTGCATTTCTAGTATGCAATTTGTGCCAGTGGCTATAGCTGCTAGCAATAATCACTGTGTTCTCCTGGCAGGGATGACACTCTGCACCCCCAACCCCAACTGACCCCCCCTCGCCGGGAAAACACAAAAGCTCCGCAGGAGGGATTCCCCCCATCAACACTGACTGAATCACATCATCTATGGCCTGCCTAAAGCCTAGTACACACTAGTAGTTTTTTTTTATTCAATCCAGCAGGACTGAACGAAAGAAAAAAAACCTGACAGCTCAGGTCGAGCCACTGTACTTACTATCCGACGTTAGTACAGTTATCTCCCCTGCTGTGCTATTGTGTTCTGACAGGGGGATGGCCCCCCTGCCAACAAACCCTCCTCTGTACTATACTCATGCAGCTGGACAGAATGAGAACTGCATCATTTGCAAGATTTATGATATTGAAATGTAAGTAAGGCTGGCCTTTAATTTACCAAAACCATATACAATTAGGTCAAACAGAAATACTTTGCATAAAAATTGAATCAGGCAGGTCCTTGCTCAACATAGTTGAAGGTAAATCTAAAGGGGATTGAACAATACATTTGTATAATGTATGGCCAGCTTTAGCTGCATAGTGTCAATACTCCTGCTGCATTTTGTAATTTTTGCAGAATGGTACGGATCTGCTGTAAGGGGAAACTAAAGTCAAATATGAAAAGCTTATGAGCATGCAGGCTATTTATTGCAGAAGAAAAATGCAATGTCGCTTCTGCAATAAAATTTGCTTACTTGACTGCTTACAATGTACTGTAGAATTTACACTGATCTGCAAATGGGCAGCTGAGTTTTCATATCCAGCACAGTGCCTGAATTCTGGGATGACTGAACTCCTGAGCAAGCATGGGAGCTACCTCATCCCGTGCCTGTCAATCAAGGATCGGCACCCGGAAAAAGCCAGGGAGAAGATGCCAACGCCAGAAGAGAGGAACCTTGTGGACATCAGTCATTTGAAGAGGAGGTAAGCGTAGTAGACTTTCGTTCTGCTTTAAGTAAATGAAGCAGAAAAAATAAGCCAAGTTACAGCTAAGTAAGAGTTCGGTTCTAGGGCTAAGTTAAAGCTGCACTTTGGGATAAGAAAATAATGTCTAAAGACAAAATTCTTGAGTCTTGGTGTACTTTGTGTATTTATTTCAGATACGTGCAGTAATCCAGAGTAAAAATGTAACTTTGTGCAGGAGCTTCCTGTAATAAAGACCAGTCACTGCTGCACTCTCTTCTTGTGCATGGTGATGGAGGTCCCCCCTGTACTGCGCAGTACGAACCACAACGGAGCCGCCGAAAATAGCCGAAGATGTAGAGCTGTGAGTCAGCTGTACACGGCGCCTGCGCAACTACGACCGAGGGGCAGGTGTATTACTGTTATATCGTGTAAGGGGCGGTTGGCTACAAAAGAGTCAGAATTTTAAATTGATGGGCAGAGCTGATTACTTGGGGGTGGTTTTAGCAAAAAACGACACGTCTTTGTAGCCATCCGCCCCTTACACGATATAACAGTAATACACCCGCCCCTTGTCCGCCCCTTACACAATATAACAGTAATACACCTGCCCTTACACAATATAACAGTAATACACCTGCCCCTCATCATCATTGCGCAGGCGCCGTGTACAGCTGACTCACAGCTTTACATCTTCGGCTATTTTCGGCGGTTCCGTTGTGGTTCGTACTGTGCAAGCGCTGCGCCTTGCACATATACATTCTGTAAGTTCATATGTCTTACCCAGATTTTAGATGCAACTTATCCAGGTTAAAATATTATTTTGTTTTTAGTCATACAGGCCTTCAAAAGTGTGTCTATTATTAGTATCATTGTTGTGAATTCACTGTTATGTGTGAAAACCCTTACCTGGGTGACAAGCACAAGAGTAGTTGTCCCAGTCATCCCTACAGTAGCTGTGAGCAGGACATGGGCTGGAGTCACATGGGTCTGGAAAACTACAGCCTGGCTCTATATTCAAAAGCAACGCACTGTCTATAGGCAGTGGAGAGGCAAAGGCACCAA
The DNA here is from genome assembly GCA_029206835.1 of Rana muscosa. Classification (NCBI taxonomy): domain Eukaryota; kingdom Metazoa; phylum Chordata; class Amphibia; order Anura; family Ranidae; genus Rana; species Rana muscosa. Next base: position 347,670,632 of record CM055117.1, on the reverse strand, counting down.
TTCGCACACCCTGCAGGAGAAAAATAATTCACGATTAGCAAATCAAAGCTAAAAATGGTTTAAATAAATATGACTGGGTTCATAAGACAATATTTTAGGGACATGCGTCTAAATCTCCCTTTCCTGTGTAGCCAGATCGGATCACACTCCAGAGGCTACTGACAGGTGATGAGGAAATGATGCGATGCCTCCTCACCACCTGTTCTAATCCCATTTTTACCGTCAAACATGCTGCAACCACGTGCATTGCACGTAGTTGCGGGGCGTTTGCTGCGCTTACTTAAACGTGTAACCACGCCAATCGCTACAAGTCGGGTGAACTTGAACACAAAATACAAGGTTGTGGGAAATGATTATCGACTGAGACACACGTACACCTACACAGGGTGAACTGGATGGACTATTGTCTTTATTCAACATTACCTATTATGTAACTTTGCCGTGGGCGTGAAGCGAAGCATAGCGGCATGTAAACACCCCCGTCAGCTGCCTATTGCAGCTTAAGGGGGCACGGTTGGCAGGTGGCAAAAAAAAAACTGTTCAACCGTGCATGTTTGCCGCCCCCCTAAAAGACAATTACACCATCAAGACCTGAGACAGAGAACTGCAGCATACAGGTAAGTAAAAAAGGTAATTAAACTGTACAGATAATTGACATTTGATTTTTTATTTTATTTTTATTATTATTCTCAACTTTTTTTATACTTTGATTTGTTTATTTGAAATGTGTAGAATTGGTAGTAATTAGGTTCCTTACTCCCTTACTGGCTGAAGAAATTGGAGCACAGGACAATTTTGTGTAGAATTCGATAAACAGTGCTCACCTGTAAACAACCTCGGAAACCTTGTAAAATTGTGTCGCCATTACTTGCTGCAGCACCGATACTAAGAATACTCAGTGTTGTGCCTATGAGATCCCTGGGAAATTCACCTTTAACCTGCAAAAGAAGAAGACCACAATATGCATCAGTAATTTTTCTTTATTAAAATACAGAAAACAAACATCTACAGAATCATAAACTCCATTTTTTTACATATAATAAAAAGATAATAAAAGATGCATATAGGCCATTTGAAACATAAAATATAAGGCAGAAATATAAGAAAACTATACTGTAACTAAACGGATAAAGGCTGAAACTCCAAATAAAATATAAGAAGTTAATTCAGACATTGGTAGAAAGAAAAAGCAGTTTTGTCGAAAACAGATAAATTGCTTTATATATTGCTTTTTGTAACGTAACACATTTCTCAAAACTCTGCAGAGTAGTCATATTATGGGTAGGCATTGTAGTTTTGCACTAAGCGCCATTTAAAATGGGGTTCATTTACTAAAACTGCAGTGCAAAATCTGGTGCAGCTCTGAATGGTGGCCAATCAGCGTCTAACTTCAGCTTGTTTAATTAAACTTTGACAAATAAAATCCTGGAAGCCGATTGGTTTTTATGCAGAGCTGCACCAGATTTTGCACTCTCCAATTTTAGTAAATCAACCCCAATATGTTGCACAATGTCAGAAGTCGCACATATGTGTTTTTTTTTTTTACTGTGCTGTTGCTTGTCACACCTACGGCAATCCATTCACTTCAATGTGCTGTCTCATGCATGACAAACATGTCAAAGAAGCTCACACGACCTTTTTGTCTTTATGGGTTTTGACACTTCTTTTTTTTTTTACATGTGAACTGTAGTGTGAATACTGCTTAAAGGGATACTAAAGTCTTGTTTTGTTTTGTTTTTTTGTTAAAAATAACAAACATATCACACTTACCTGCTCTGTGCAGTGGTTTTGCACAGAGCAGCCCAGATCCTCCTAATTTCTGTTCCCTCTTCCGTGCTCCTAGCCACTCCCTCCTGTTGAGTACCCCCACAGCAAGCAGCTTGCTATGGGGGCACCGAAGCCGAGCCACAGATCCCTGTGTCGATTCAGACACGGCGCTGCGGCCTGGCCTCGCCCCCTCTCTTCGCTACTGTCTTAGCCAATGAGGAGGGAGAGTCCCTGGCAGCCGAGTCTATCGTGCAACATCGCTGGATCTAGATGGGCTCAGGTAAGTATTAGGGGGGCTGCTGCAAACAGAAGTTTTTTTTTTTTTTAAACTCTGCCTTTACAACCACTTTAAGAGATTCATTTTTGGTAAAATACTTAAAAACATGCTACACATATAACACAAAATATTGCTGTACAGCATTGCTTTATCTCATTCATTGTACAGTATCCCATTTTAACACATGGCAAAATCCAATGCAACACAAATGAAGAATGCAATACCTCCTCTTGGCCGTAGTCAATCTGAAAGAGCAGAAGGTGGTTCTCATTCAACTTAGGGTCACTTTGAAGCTCTAGAGAAATGTGATGCCACACCCCGTCATTTAATTTTACATGAGGTAGATAAAACAAGGCATGGATGCCAGATGGGCCACGGAGGGACAGCAACGGAGAAGCTTCGCTCATCTGAAATTCATGAATAATACACTTCACATAAAACCAAACTATACAGAAAGACAGGGAAATGCATTGCTAAAAATGAAATGCAGCTCTTTGAATTTAATAACACGAAAAGTGAGGAGGATCTAAGCAGACAGATAATGTACAACAAAATAAATACAGAAATATACTGCAAGTGTACAGCTTTGATAATCCTTATAGTACAGTAGCTGCAAAGATAATGCAACTTTCATGTATAAAAACTACTATGATAAGTTAAAGTGACACTAAAAACAAATAAAAATGAATGCAATATGATTAAATATAAGTAGAATGTACCTCATATCTCTCTATTTCTTTATTTCATCTCTGAAATACAAGCTTTTTTCTGCTCTTCTTACACTTTTTGTTCTAAGGAGGCTACATTCATTCTCCGTGCCCCCCTTGTGAATGTAAATGTAGCCACCCTTTCCTGCTCACCTCAAGATGGACTACACATCTACAGTGCATGCAGATGCTTTCAGTGCTATGGGAGTTGTAGTCTGCATAGAGCAGTGACCGGAAATCATGGGCACTGCTCACTCGGAGGATTGGGAGCGTGCACAGGACAAAACACAGCGGCTACTTGATATCTTAGAATAACTGATGTAATTATCCAAGCATGTTAAAGCAGAGGCAAAAAATGTAAAACTGAACAGGCCGTCTCTGTATACAATGTCACTTTTGCAATAAAATATAATAATAATTATATAATAATAATAAAAATGTATTTGCGTGCATATGCGTTCGCGCACGAGAACGAAAATTTATTTTTGCGTTTTTTGTTCTACACAATATGTAAATGGACATTTGCACACATGTTGAGTGCAATCGCGCACATTTGTATTTGCAGGTGTAAATTACTGACCAAAAATGCAGATTTTTTTATTTATTTATTTTTTAGTGAAGAATGCTTGGCTCTTGTTTACATGCCTGTGTGCATAGGCACATTACAATTAATGGGCTGTATTTTAGCTCAATAAAAAAAAAAGCTGCAGTGTGCAAGAGGCCTAAAACATATCATAAGCCAAACCTTTGTTTGTTTTTTTTATGCTGGATAGATCCGGAAATGTTTGAACTCCCTTATGTTTCCCATTGGATCTCGGTCTTCACTTCCTGTCTCAATGACACAACAGGAAGTAAGACGAAATCTCCCTAAGGTGAGAACTTTAGAACAGGTGCCTCCATTGAAAGACTTCTCCTTGTTTTCTATTCTGGTTGACAACTTAAGATTTTGGATTTTCACTTATTTTAATGGCCACCTATACAAATAGTGAAGATGAATCTCCACAGTGGGGACACAACCAGCAATAAAAACCTCACAGAGGTTCTAACCCCTCCCTACTCTATTTAAAATGTTTTTGCATTTCAATTATTATTATTATTATACAGGATTTATATAGCGCCAACAGTTTGCACTTTACAACATGAGGGCAGACAGTACAGTTACAATACCATTCAATACAGGAGGGATCAGAGGGCCCTGTTTTAATGCCAAGTTGCTGCTACCAAAGTAATAATTAAGGACATTAACAAAGTAGAACAATTTGAGCAAAAGAGTACCAGTATTATCAGTTGATTTTCAATATAAAATTAAACACATTTCATCCAGTAAACGGTAGTACCTTAAATTACCATTGCAAAATACATTTTAAAACCTCCTTAGAAAGTGTCCTTCTCGGTCAGTAACAGAACTAAAATTCTTTTTTTTATTTTAACAATAAGGCCTCATGCCCACTGGCGTTTTTACAGCTGCGTTTTTTGCAGCTTAAAAACGCCTGTCCATGTTATTGTAAATATTTTTTATTTTTTTTTTGAAAAAAAAAAACGTCGGAGCTAAAAACGCGACCGCGCGTTAGTGCGGGTTTTTTGCGCGTTAGTGCGCGTTAGTGCGCATTTTTGCGCGTTTTTTGACGCTCGCGTTTTTTTCTGCCTAATTCTGACGCTGAGGAACGCACTGGTCCTGGGTTTTTTTTACAGCTTACAAACGCCTATGCTCTTTACAGCTCAAAAACGCCTAGGTGGGCATGAAGCTATAGACTAACATGGACAGGCGTTTTTAAGCTGTAAAAAACGCTCAAAAACGCGGCTGAAAAAACGCCCGTGGGCATGAGGCCTAAAGCTTCACTAATTTAGGTGTAGCCCAATTCTAGTAAAATTGGTGTCCTTAACAAGGCATTCTTGGCATTCATTTTACAAAACTAAAGAGCCTACATTGTCAAAAAAAATCACACCTACATTGCCAAAAAAGATCACACTGTTTATCAAGAAAACCCTGACCACATTGGGCTGTTATTCAGAGATATATTCCTTTGTATAGTAAAGGAAGGTGCTACCGTCTTCTTCTCTGTTGGCACATCCCTTTTCAAGGGATTGGGGGCACAGACTATTGACCTAACCATTTACAGACAAAATATGCAGGAAACCAATTGCCTAATGACCTGCTTCAGTTAAATATAAATTTGTGCCCCAATAAACATTTTGTATATAAGACAAGCATAAATGTGTTCTAGATACCTGCAGTGTTACAGAACAATTCTGTTCACCTTCTGCTTGCAGTAAAATGGCATCTGACTGCTGTGTACGAATCATGAGGCTCAAATGCCAGGGCACATTTAGAGGTAGTGACAGGCTTCTCCATAATATTTCGCCATCTCCCAGAAAACGAAAGGTAGACTGCATATCTAGGAGATAAACATAAGGTCAGAGCAAAAACAAAGGCAGGCAGCTTTGCTGAAAACATACAAAAAGTTAAAACATAGTACCGTATATACTCGAGTATAAGTCGAGTTTTTCAGCACATTCTTTTGTGCTTATACTCGAGTCTGTGTCCATCTTCAAATTTGTGCACCTGTTCCCAGCCAAACTTGGCACACTCTTCCTCTAAAAGTGTGCAAAGTTTGATGTCCGGGGGACCTACGGCCGGGGAGCACCGATTTTTCAAACCCGGGCACTCCTTCTATAAACTCCCATGTTAAATGGTAATTTGTCCGGTGATTTTGGGGACCCCGTACCAGCCGGCCCTAGGTGCACTGGACCCCAAACTTGGCTCACATGTAGCCCCACTCTTCATCTACAAGTGTGCAAAGTTTGTTTTCCAGGGGACCTACGGCCGGGGAGCACCATTTTTCAAACCGGGCACCCCTTCCATAGACTCCCATGTTAAACGTCAGTCTAGTCACACAGCGCCGGAGATCAGGTAGGGAAATTGGGCACAGTAAGGCATGGGCACAGTGAGGCATGAGCACAGTAAGGCATGAGCACAGTGAGGCATGGGCACAGTGAGGCATGGGCACAGTAAGGCACAGTGAGGCATGGCCACAGTGAGGCACAGTGAGGCATGGACACAGTGAGACACAGTGAGGCATGGCACAGTAAGGCACAGTGAGGCATGGACACAGTGAGGCATGGGCACAGTGAGGCACAGTGAGGCATGGGCACAGCGAGGCATGGGCACAGTGAGGCACAGTGAGGCACGGACACAGCGAGGCATGGGCACAGTGAGGCACAGTGAGGCATGCACATGGACACAGTGAGGCTAAGTGAGGCACAGTGAGGCATGCAGATGGACACCCTAGGCTTATACTCGAGTCAATATGTTTTCCCATTTTTTTGTGGTAGAATTAGGTGCCTCGGCTTATATTCGGGTCGGTTTATACTCAAGTATATACGGTTAGTAGAAAAAGACATCATCAGCAAAATATTAACATACTTTGTGATCATATCTTCATTTAGATTTATGTGAAATTAAAAAAATTGCCCTACGGTTTCATGATATGGGCTAACACAGGAGGAATGTTATAATGCACAGTCTTCAGCCAACTAATGCCCATTTTTTAATTTTTTTTTTATTTAGAAACCTCTGAAGCGGAAATATAAATGGAAACTAAAAACTAAATTACTACAAAAGGCAGCAATTTCACTTTTTTCATCTTTTTAGGCCTTTTGTGTTTATCAAACTGACCACCTTTCCCTACAACCAAACAGAAAAGGAAAATCTATGCTAAGAATCTAAGAAATGTTTGAAAATTAGCAAAACTATATTTGCTTTTTTTTCTAGAATTGCTTCTCATATGTCAAGCAAGCAAACTATTCTTAAAATTGCATTCCACAGGTGGAATATAGAACTAGCTGTGTTTATTAAATCAGAAAATAGATTTTTCTGTTGTTGTGAATAGAAGTGAATAATATCTAATTGCCTTAAAGAAATCTGCACTGAGAAAAAACAGGGGCTACTATTGCCGACCTTCTTTTCAAAATTATAGTTGCCTTGCTTTCTCTCTCCTCAATACTTTAGGGCCAGTATCGATCAACTTTGGGCTTATGTTGATGGCATTAGTTTGAAAAATTCAGAATTCAATGTTTCTTTTTTTTTTATCAGATTTTTTTTGATTTTTATCAAATTTATTTTAATAAAATGCTTTTGGAGTAAATTTCTATATAAAGATAGTTTTCTATTTAAGATATATTAATAATTTAGTTTATTCAGCATAAAATGGAGCTTCGTTTTGTAGCATGAGGCTGTATATTCTGCAATATTTACATTCTTGGTAAACGCATTCAATGAATCCAAGCTCTGCAAGCTGAGATAACATGCACTGCATTGGTACATTCACACAATTACACAGTAACCGTGAGATAATACAAAGTTCAGGAATATTCCTTTATCCCATTGTACATTATAAACTGTATGATTGAATCAGTATCACGGTTTTTCTAACCTGACAGCTTATTATTCTAAATCATTTTATTTTAAAATATTAAAGTTTCTAACTACCAGCAAGAATAAGTCCTTACATTTACAGAGCACCTGTCATTTCAGATCTATCATAGCAGCGCCCGTTAGTGGGCATCCATGTCCCTCACCTTGTTGTGTCACTGCCGCATTACCAGCCGTCCCATTAAAGTGAATGGGACTGTCGGTGAGTCAACAGCGGGTCAGAGGAGGAGCTGCTGCAGGATAACAAGGACAGTTGCTCTTTAAAAATGATTATTTAAATCAAGTTGATTTAAATCAAGCATTTTTACTAGTGATTTACCGGTAAATACACTTGATTTAAATCAAATCCACCCTGATGACAAGTATATCTAACCTGCAGTTGACCTCCTTCAAGCAGTTTTCACACCTTTTCACCCCTTTCACACAGGCAAACTGACCAGAGCTGCCTGTAAGTTTTGCAGGCGAACCCGATCAGACACTCCCTTGTTTTCTATGAAGCGGCGGATGTAAACAGACATGTGTCCGTTTACGCCTGCCAACAAAACAAATGGGGATCCGTTCCCCATCAGTCTGGTGGATCGGATTGGATGACAGTCAGGTGTAAATGGACAGGAGGTCCGTTTACATCCGACCACCCATGTCTGGGTACACTCTGCATAAGAGGAGCAGACACGGACCAGTCATCCGCCTGGTCAGTGGGGATCAGCAGACAGACTGCCCGCTGAGCAGGCAGAGTCGACCCCATGTGAAAGAGGCCTAATTTGGGAATGTAAAACTTGTTGGGAAGCAAACAAAAGCAATCAACACAGACCCTTCGTCAGACCACCAGGGTAATGCAGCTAGTGAAGGCACAGGAAAGGCAGAATTTCTTTAATTACTTGCATGTTCCAGGTCAGTGACTCAAAAACCTACCCCCAAATCTTCCCTGATCCCACAGGACTGTCTTTGAATTTGAACAACATGCCAGAGCTCCACAGAAAGAAAAGTATATTCTATGGTAGTCAATTTTTTCCTGATTTAAAAAAAATGATCTATTCTTCTGAGGTTTTATGCATTTATGACACTTGTGGTGCAGAAATTTGTGTGTATAAGGACTGCAGCATATATATTGCAAGCAGGTTCAGACTCAATTTATATAATCATTCTCCTTATATACTCCAATATTAAAGCGGTATTAAACTCAAAAGCAAACATTTATTCTATTGCAGTTTACTAATTCTCAGATGTGATGGCTGAATTAGTTTTCTCTTTTAGGCTTTCTTTTCACCTGGTAATCTGTTCAGTAAATCTGTTGTTTTTCAACAGAACAAGCTTTCCTGCAAATGTAACAGTTTAGTGTGTTGAGACAAACAATTCACCACTGGCAGGGGTGTTTACAAAAATTATTTATTCATATTAAACCTTTATCCCAAAAGAAAAACTCCATAACTTCAGTGTGAACTGTAATTTGGCTTCAATTTTTTAGTGTATCTAAATCTGCTAGTACATCTAACAGACTGAAAGGTGCCCCTGTGTTCATTCTTTCAGAGTGGAGGCACTCTAAAACATAAGATGACCCCGAAGTTCACCCTGAATCCATTTTGCAGGTTTGCTGAGACGTGGTCTGCTCAGTCCACCCTTCTCTCTATCCTCTCCCCCCCCCCCCTTCCTCCCTCTTCCTCCTTTCCCCCCTTCTCTTTCTGTCTGTTTTCTTCCATCTAGTAGTCAGACGTCATGCTAATCGATTTTGCTGGTCCTTACTGTTCTTTGTATAGTGTATCGCTGTCTGCCTAGAGGCGGCGGTGACTTGTTCAGATCTACTTCGGACACGCTTCATACAATATTGAGGAAGCATGATTTACAGTATATCATTCTATGTTATTGATTTCTGACAGTTATCTGTGCTGTTTTATTTTATTAAAAAGCAATAAACACATATTTGACTCTAAAACATAAGATGTCCGATCATCAGATGAAAACAGGGAAAAAAAGCCTAAAAAATAAAAAAAAAAAACGAATGCAGCCACCACATCTAAGTATTGTCAGCTGCAATATATTAAATTTTTGGGTTTGGGGTTTAATAACGCCTTAAGCACAATGTAGCGTAGCTATAAACATTTTCCATTTTTCCACACCCATACCCATGCCAAAAATCTTCTCTTTCTCCTATTTTGGATCAGTTTAATAGCCAGATAATTAGCATTTTTAGATAATAGCAGCCTGTATACTTTCTAAGTAAAATAATAAAGCACATCTTCATTATCTTTAGTTTTGGATAGGGGGGGGGGGGAGGAAAGGTATTTTAGCTGTCTACGACCTTTTTGGCAAGACTTCCGCCACTTCCTGTCAGGAGAGGAAGTGATAGGAAATCTCCACAAAGGGGGCGCAAACAAAAAGTAGGATTTTTATAACAGCTTACCTGTAAAATCCTTTTCTTGGAGTACATCACGGGACACAGAGCGGCATAGTCATTACTATGTGGGTTATATAGTTTACCTTCAGGTGCTGGCACTGGCAACTTCCAAACCGGAAGTACCCTCCCCTATATAAGCCCCTCCCATCCGGGAGCACCTCAGTTTTGTAGCAAAGCAATAAGTGTCCCCAAAAGAGGGGTGGGAGCTCTGTGTCCCGTGATGTACTCCAAGAAAAGGATTTTACAGGTAAGCTGTTATAAAAATCCTATTTTCTTTCTCGTACATCACGGGACACAGAGCGGCATAGTCATTACTATGTGGGATGTCCTAAAGCAATGCCCAATGAGGGGGGGGATACACCATACATAAGCTGAGCGCTATCAGACATGAGGATCTTTTGCGGCCTGCAACACACTGCGCCCAAAGGCAACATCCTCCTGACTTCTAACGTCCACCTGGTAGAACCTAGTAAACGTGTGTACTGAAGACCATGTTGCGGCCTTACAGATTTGAGCCAGGGAGGCCTGGTGATGCACTGCCCATGAAGTTCCAACTGCTCTCGTGGAGTGCGCCCTAACTTTGAACGGAGGCGGTCTCCTTCTCAAGCCATAGGCTTGCATAATGACCTGTCGAATCCACTTGGCTAAAGTAGATTTTGACGCTGCCTGACCCTTTCTGGGGCCTTCCGGCAGAATAAACAAAGTATCCGTTCTGCGAATCTGAGCAGTGGCTTTTAGATAAGCTTTAACTGCTCTTACTACATCCAAAGAATGTAACAACTTTTCCTCTACTGAACTAGGTTTGGGGAAAAAAGAAGGAAGAACCACATCTTGGTTCAAATGAAACCTCGATACCACCTTAGGAAGAAAGGCTGGATGAGGACGTAACAATACTCTGTCCTTATGGATAACCAGATATGGCTCCCTACAGGACATAGCGGCTAATTCCGACACTCTTTTAGCCGAACAAATGGCTACTAGAAAAAATCAATTTCCTGGTGAGAAGAACCAGGGAAATATGCTGTAATGGTTCAAATGGTTGTTTCTGTAGAACCGACAGAACCAGGTTTAAGTCCCATGGACATATGGGAATATTGACCAGAGGGCTAATACGCATCACTCCTTGTATAAAGGCTTTGACTAGTGAATGCGAGGCCAAGGGCCTCTGAAAAAATATTGACAAGGCCAAAATCTGACCCTTGATAGTACTCAAGGCAAGCTTCCTATCTACAGCCCACTGTAGGAAGTCCAGAATCCTACCTATTACGTACTTACGTGGATGCCATTTCTTGGCCTCACACCAGGCGATGTACGCCTTCCAGATTCTATAGTAGATCTGCCTGGATACCGGCTTCCTGGCATTGATCATGGTAGCTACCACAGAATTAGAGAGACCTCTCTTTTTTAGAATGTGGGCTTCAATAGCCAGGCCGTCAAACCTAGGGCTGGTAAGGAAGGGTGGTATATCGGTCTTTGCGAAAGCAGGTCCGGACGATGTGGGAGGGTCCAAGGACTCCCCACAGACATTTTTACAATCTCCGCATACCATGCTCTTCGGGGCCACGCTGGAGCCACCAGAATCACTGGTTTCTTTTCTACCCTGATTCTGCGGAGTAATCGAGGTAACAATTGTGGCGGTGGGAATGCATATATCAGCTTGAACTGATCCCAAGGGAACACTAGGGCATCCGAGCCGCAAGCTAGGGGATCCCTTGTCCAAGAGACAAACCTGTCCACTTTTGCGTTGAATCTGGATGCTAGCAGATCTACATCCGGTGTTCCCCACCGCTGACATATTGTCCGGAAAACCTCGGGGTGAAGGGACCATTCCCCTGGGCATAATTGTTGGCGACTTAGAAAGTCCGCCTTCCAATTCTCCACTCCTGGAATGAATACCGCGGATATGGCTGGGACATATCTTTCTGCCCATTTCAGGATGCAATTTACTTCCCTCTGGGCTGCACGACTCCTGGTGCCACCCTGATGATTGATATATGCCACTGCCGTGGCATTGTCCGATTGAATTCTGACAGTGGACCCTTGGAGTTTGGATGTCCATGCTACTAGGGCATACCGGGCTGCTCGTATCTCTAAGAGATTGATGGGCAGGGCCTTTTCTGCAACCGACCATCTGCCCTGGAGAGACCATTGCTCCAGTACTGCTCCCCAGCCTATAAGGCTGGCATCTGTAGTGAACACCTTCCAAGAAATCGGACTGAAGGATTTCCCTTTTTCCAGATTCTGGGGAACCAACCACCAACGGAGGCTCTTGCGAACGGAAGGGGACAAGGACATTGGTAAGTCTAGGGCCTGAACTTTTTTGTTCCAGGCTGACAGTATAGCCCTTTGCAAATTCCTTGAATGGAATTGACCGTAGGGTACTGCTTCGAATGATGCCACCATTTTTCCCAGCAGCCTCATGCACAGGCGTATGGATGGCTGTCTTTTTGTACCCACTAGGTGGATCAAATCTCTCAAAGACGACACCTTTTCTTGAGGCAAGAAAATTTTTCTCTGGTCTGAATCCAGCCTTAGCCCCAAGTATTCCAGACTTTTGACTGGTTTTAGGGCTGACTTGTCTCGGTTGATAATCCAACCGTGAGATTCCAGATACTCGATTGTCTTGTGAACAACCACTTCTAGTTTTTCCACTGAGTGGTCTATCAGCAACAAGTCGTCTAGATATGCCATTATCGTTACACCTCGTGTTCTTAAATTGGCCAATAATGGGGCCAGAATTTTTGTGAACACGCGTGGTGCTGTGGCCAGACCGAAGGGTAAGGCTCTGAACTGAAAATGGCGCCCTTCTACTGCAAAGCGTAGAAATTTTTGGTGGACTGGAAAGATGGGAATGTGCAAATAAGCATCTTTGATGTCGATCGAGGCTAACCATTCCTCCCCTTGTAGGGCAGTGGCCACCGATCGGATCGACTCCATCCGGAAAGTCCTGATATGTAGGAATTTGTTTAGCCCTTTTAGATTTAATATGGGCCTCACGTCCCCGTTTGGCTTCGGGACTGTAAAGAGGTTTGAGTAAAACCCGGACCCCCATTCTTCTAGGGGGACCTCCATAATTACTGCTTGGAGCAATAGTTGTTCTAGTGCCAACAGGAGGGATCCTCTCTTCCGGGGATCCCTTGGCACGTTCGACCTTATAAAATGGGAAGGAGGGGAGTCTTTTAACTCCAATTTGTATCCCAGACTTACTGCGGAGAGCACCCATCTGTCTCTGATCGTGTCCCGCCAGGTCTCTGCGAACAACTGAAGTCTTCCCCCCACCCGATTGAGTGGGGGCAACCCTTCATGCATTTGACTTTGGGGGAGGTTTTGTACCTCTCCTGACCCAGGGCTTCTTGTTACCCTGCGATTGTCCCTGATTTTTACCCCCGGGATTTGACCGAGGAGGCCGTCGGAACTGTTTCACAGCCGATGTCCTAGGGACTGGAGAAGCAGGCCTCTTAAAAGAGGGACCTCTAACTCTGTTTTTAACCGGCAAGAGTGTACTTTTACCGCTGGAAATTTTCTGGATATATCTGTCCAGGTCTTCCCCGAATAAGCTTTTACCATGAAATAGGAAGCTGACCAGCAATTTTTTACAGGGGGCTTCAGCAGACCAGTTTTTGAGCCATAGAAGCCTGCGCATATGTACTACAGACAGCGTAAGGCGGGAGGCCTGATGGATTGAATCCTTTATAGCGTCAACCACAAAGCATAAGGCCCTAGGTAGATCAGCTAGGACAAGGGCCTGCTGATCTGGCAAGTTCCTTAAGACCTGTTTCAACTGATCCTTCACTGCTTGGCAGACCCCAATAGCTGCCACTGCTGGTTGTGTCACCAAGCCTGCTGTAGCAAAAGCAGATTTTAATAAGGACTCCAATTTTTTATCTATTGGGTCCTTGAACATTTGGACATTATCCACTGGACATGTCAGTGATTTATTCACACAAGAGATGGCTGCGTCCACTGTAGGGACCCTCCATTTTTTGATGAACTTATCCTCCATGGGATAGACCACCTGAAATCTCTTGGGAGGAGTAAATATTTTATCATGATGTTCCCAATCCTGGTAAATGAGCCCTTCCAGTAAAGGATGGATTGGAAAGGAACAAACAGTCTGGGGAGCTTTTAGCGACCCCAACGAGGAGACAGAAGTGGATGATGGCTCCGCAAGGGGCATTTTAAATGCTGATCGGACCATGTTAGTCAAGGACTGAACCCATAATCTTTCAGCATGTGATGCTGAGAATGGCTCTTCCACTGTTGATTCCTCTACAACAGAATCAACCTCATCCTGATCCCCTTCAGGTAGGTCGATCCCTGTATGGGACTGTTGCTCTGCTAACAGGTACTCTGAGGGAGGAGACGGAGATTGGGCGCGCTTTCCCTCTGACAGGGAAGCAGCGATCAATGTTGACAATCTCTCTTCCAGCCCTCCCAGAGCTGAGGAAAAAACCTCCTCTGTTACATACACAGGAGCAGGTGAACTGAGGACAGCCACAGTACCAGGTACTCCTGAGGGTGCTCTACGGTCACTAACCTCTGATTTTTCAGGGGAGATTGGTGCAGCCGAAGCATGCCCAAGATCCTCAGAGCCCGATGGAGACCCCCTATGCTTCCTGGGATTTTTAGTCCCGGAGTTTTTAGACGGCATATTCCTAAGCCCAAAGCTGAGGTATTCCAGCCGAAATACACCACTTACTGACAATAGTCTAGCACAATTGCTGCTATAAAAACAGTTGGTGTCTACTAATGTGCCTTTCTATGGGGATGCCTGCATCAACCGCTTGCTGTATGCCTTTTTTTAAATGTTGCCAGCTCTGTCTCTGCACTCCATAGCCAGCTCACAACACATAATTGTGCCTTTTAACATGCTGGGACGCCCGCACATGCGCAGAAGCGCTGCGGCGCGCACAGAGCGTCATCCCCCAAGCTCCGCCCCCTTTTCCAGCTCACCTCTATATATAGAGGCGCGTGCACGCGCACGCGCGCGGGCACGTGCGCCTTTGGCGCTCTTTTTTGAAAAAGGAAACTAGGGACAGGAGACAGGGCCCTTTTGCCGCAGGCCGGGGGATGGACGAGCATTGCAACATGGCAGAGGAAGCAGTTTCCCACAAGAAAACTCACCATCTGCCTGGACTTGACTCTGATGAAAAGAAAAAGTCCACATGACAAGAAACGTTCCACAGCGGCCTCTAGTGGATTAACACAGGTACCGCGGTCTGTCTATATTTTTTTTTTTTCTTGACCACTATTAAAATTATTACATTTTGGGGGGGCGTGGCCGGAACCTGACCTGAATGGCAGCATAGCTTTGCAGCTCTCTCAGCCCGCAGCTAAAGATCAAAAAAAGGGTGCCATACCTCTCCAAAATGGGTGGATCCAGAACGACCCGCTCTACGAAGCCTCGGGGGTCCTCGCAACCCCCCCAGGTTCGTCATCCGACCTCCGGGACTACTTCAGTCAACCTGACCTCCCACCGAGCAGGATGATCAAGATGGCGCCGGCCGGCGCCATGGAGCAGGCCGCAGCCCTCCATCCGAACTCCATCCCGGCCTCCCAGCAACAACGGGATCCCCTGGGCCCAGGCACCTCACAGCAGATGACCGGGGAGCCACCCCGGGTCCAAGGAGCGGTGAGTCCCCCCCTCGGGCCAACGCTACATTCCGCAGCCAGCCGCCCCTCATCCCCGGCGGCCATCTTGGGACTCCCCACGAGGCCTCAGCCATACACCCAGTGCTCTGGGGCCTTCCCGCAGCTGCTCCGTACCGCCTCAGATCCGGGCCTAACGGACACAGCAGCCAGCTCGCAGCCCTATGGTGGAGGGGGAGAGGACCATCCATCCCTGCCAAGCCTCCCTCACACACCCCCGACCTGCGAGTCACCGGGAACATGTAACCCCACTGAGACCACCGTACCGGACCCCCTATCACCCAGGACACAGAGGCAATCCAGGTCGAGGGCCCCTCTTTTACAGGGCCCACACGCAGCACCAGCCCTCTCCTATGCCCAGGCAGCAAGCCCCCCTCTCCCTCCTCACTCCCCGAAGTCCCCTGCCAGGAATCTCCCACTCTCGCAAAGCCCGGACTGGAGTGACCCGTGGGAATACCAGGGGGCCCATCATACCTCACCAAATCCCCTCTGGGGAGCTAGCCTATACCCCCACTATCCCCATGATCAGCCGGACAACTGCCCCAGGGCACTGGGACAGGAGTACCCCCCCCAGATACCCCCGCCGTGGCAGGCATATCTCCAAGCAATGCCGACTAAGGATGATTTCAGACAACTTGTCGAGGAAGTGAAGTCCACTTGCAGATCGGAGATTCAAGCCCTCCAATCGGGACTCAAACACTTAGCAGACAGGGTGGAGATGGCTGAGGAGGAAATCCAGGAAACCAAAATTGCAATACATAGAACCCAAGTTCAGGGGTCTGAACACCGCACCCTCCTCCGAGACATGCAGCGCCACGTAGAGGACCTGGACAACAGGGGGCGCAGGAACAATATCCGTGTCCGGGGGGTCCCAGAAGCAGAGGGCCCGGAAGATGTCCAGAATACGCTACAAACTCTCTTTAATGACCTTATTGGGGCGGCCCCAAACCACACTATCGAAATGGATAGAGCACACCGAGCATTACGGCCCAAGGGCACCGCGGCCAGACCCCGAGATATTATTTGCAGGCTATCATCGTACCCTCTGAAAGAAGATATCATGAGGCAAGCCCGCCTAGCACGCAAAGTAACCCTAGGAGACCACCACATCCAACTATTCCCGGACTTGTCCTGGATCACTTTGCAAAAAAGACGGCTTCTCCAACCACTGCTGCGAATGCTCCAGGAAGAGAACATTCCTTACCGATGGGGATTCCCCTTCAGCCTCACAGCCAAACGTCAGGGCAAGACGGCGACCCTGAGATACCCGGAGGACCTCGACCCTTTTTGCAACACCCTGGAACTTAGAGTACCCCAGCTTCCCGAGTGGGATCTCATAGCCACCCCGCCCCCACCGCCCACAGTCTGGCAGACGGTCCCTCCACCTAAGCGCTCCAGAGGACCGGAGAGATCCCCGAGGGGCCGGGGATCACACCAGCGAAGATCATGAGCAAGTCACCCCACTACCTCATAGCATGCGTGAAGGACCGTTCCTTCACCCCCTTTTCTTTCTCCTCGTTTTTTCTTTTTTGCCCATCCAGGTGGAGCATCCCTGGCATCAGGCTGTTCACTGACCCACCTTTGGCACCCTAGCTATACCCAGATAAACACTATGGGCGAGTCTCGGAAGAGACTTTGGAGAGAGACTGTCCGAGTTACCCCTGCCTCCCCCCCTTTTTTATTTCCTTTTTTGGAATACTGGACTACCAGAGCAAGCGGGTTTACAATGTCTTGCATGTTGGACTTTGGGTTCCCCTGGGGCCCCCTGGCTCACCCTCATGAGGTGGGGGCGGGGGGGCCCACGGGAAGCCTTTTGGACCTGGGCCGGCTGGTCCCCTTAGGTCTGATAATGTTGTTTTTTGTGTTCATACATAGATTTGTTGCACTAACTACTCTTCTCTCTTTCTTAGCTATTCTTAACCCCCTCCCTTCCTTTGTCGTCACCTGGCTCCACCACCGGGACCCCCGGATCTCCTCCAGCGCAAAACCGGCTCCCAGCCATGACGGTCCGGACCATCTCCGCCACCACCAGATGAGTATATACACTCCCCACCTGAACACTCATGGCTAAAATATTATCTTTAAATGTCCACGGCCTGAACTCTAATCGTAAGAGACATCTGGCATTGAGGGAGTTTAGGCAGTCGGGGGCGAGTGTTGTCATGGTACAGGAAACCCACTTTGACAAGGAGGGCACCTTCGCGTTCGCCTCCAGGTATTACCCACAGGTCTATTTATCCTCAGGGCCCCACAAGAGAGCGGGTGTGGCCATCCTGATTAAACAGGGGTCCCCCTTCAAGTACTCGTCCCACTATAGTGATCCTCAGGGCCATTTCCTTATCCTCCGGGGCCTGTGGCTGGACAGGGAAATCACGTTCTGTGTAGTTTATGTCCCAAATGTCAGGCAGACGGGATTCCTTAATAGAGCACTAGCTCGCCTTTTCCGCTCAGACCATGGACTATTAGTGGTGGGGGGGGACTTTAACCTAACCCATTCGGAGCTGGCGGATCGCCAGGGACTGGGCCCCAGGGTGCCTACTGCTCGAGCACTTAGAGACTCGAGGCTCTTCCGCCAAATAACCAGAAGGTACGCCCTCTTTGACGCCTGGCGGGCCCTCCACCCTGGTGACCGACAGTACACTTTCTATTCTGCCCCACACCGAACGCACTCCCGCATAGACTACGTCTTTGTTAATAATGCCACCCTACGCGTGGCCCGAACCGCACAGATTCTGCCAATCTCGTGGTCGGATCACGCCCCGGTGGTGCTGACCCTAGACATAGGCACCCCGACGCGAGGACCATGCACCTGGCGACTAAACACATTCCTGCTGCAACACCTCCCCTCGAAAATGGAACTGTCCTCCACACTACAACATTATCTGGCAGAAAACAATACGGGGGATGTAACCGCATCCACTCTATGGGAAGCCCACAAGGCGGTGATGAGGGGCAGATGTATGGCCCTCTCCTCTGCCATGAAGCGGGACGCGCAGGCCTTGCAGACCCAGACAGAAAAAGAGCTTAGAACCCTTGAAAAACAACTCCAATCCAACCCCACTCTGACTCTCCTAAAAAAAATGACTTCCCTTAGAGCAACCTTAGGTGACCTGGCCCTGGGCCGAGTTGAGAAAGCCCTAATCAAACTAAAACAGAAGTTTTACGACAAGGGTAACAAAGCCCATACACTGCTAGCTCGGAAGCTCCGTGACAGCACCCAGGCTTCGACCCCACATCAGATCCAAAACGGTTCGGGCACCCTGGTTTCCCACCCCACGGACATAGCACAATCCTTTGCGGAATTCTACGAGGCCCTGTACAACAATCCTGATATTCCCGCAAACCCCCCCAAGCCCGAAACGGCCAAACGTATCCAGCAATACCTGGACTGTAGTGGAATATCGCAACTCCGTTCTACAGATCTGGACTCCCTGAACGCCCCGATAACACATGAGGAAATAGAACAGACAGTCAAATCCCTACCCAATTGTAAAGCCCCAGGCCCAGATGGCTTTCCTTATGAGTACTACAAGGAATTCCTCCCACTCCTGCTCCCCTCCATGGGCAGACTCTTTAATGCTTTCCTACATGACACCCCGATCCCGAGGGATATGCAGAGCTCCTTTATCACAGTGATCCCCAAGCCCGGGAAGGACCCCTCCATCTGCGCTAACTATAGGCCAATTGCCCTGCTTAACTCGGACTTAAAAATATTCACTAAACTCTTGTCTATACGCCTGAACACGGTCTTACCCTCCCTGATCCATAAGGATCAGGTGGGCTTCGTCCCCCTTCGCCAGGCAGGAGACAACACCAGGAAGATCATAGACTTGGTGGAGGTGGCGAACAGGGAACGCACACAAGCCCCGTTGCTGAGTTTAGACGCAGAAAAGGCGTTTGACCGCCTGGGGTGGCCCTTCCTGTTCGCCACACTCCGCCACGTGGGATTTAGGGGACCCTTCTATAGAGCCATACAGCACCTATACTTAGACCCTTCCTCCCAGGTCAGGACCCCCTTCGCCCTGTCAGCTCCGCTACCGGTGCGAAATGGCACCAGACAGGGGTGTCCGCTTTCACCCCTGCTATTTGCACTGTGTGTGGAACCCCTAGCAGCCACAATCCGTAATAACCCGGACATTAAGGGCATAAAGGTACGAGACAGGGAGTTTAAAATCTCCCTGTTCGCAGACGACATTATTCTCTCATTAACCCAACCTAGAACCTCCCTCCCAAATCTCCACGCAGAACTAGATCGATACGGGGCTCTATCGGGTTATAAAATTAATACATCTAAGTCAGAGGCCCTCCCAATCAACACACCGGGGGAGGAGGTAGCACACCTGAAAGCCAACTTCCCCTATAGCTGGAAAACCACCGCCCTAAAGTACCTGGGAATTAATGTCACCCCACAATTCGCTACCCTCTATCGGGAGAATTTCCCTCCTCTTTTCCACAATATCAGAACCCTTCTCCAACAATGGAAAAAACATCACATCTCCTTGCTTGGAAGGATCGCGTCTGTGAAAATGACGATCCTCCCAAAATTACTGTACCTCTTCCAGACCCTACCTATCCCTGTTCCCTACGGCCAACTGAAACACTTACAAGCGGACCTACTGCAATTTACATGGAACTACGGGAGGCACAGAATCCCACGTTCAGTATTACAAGCAGCTAGGTCTGACGGGGGCCTGGCCTTCCCTAGCCTGGTAAAATACTACCAGGCGGCACAACTGAGAGCGATAACTTCCTGGTTCACACTCCGCTCTTATAATAAATGGACAGAGATAGAGAAATTATGGTTAGCCCCGATACACCCAAACAGCCTGTTATGGAGCGCGAACGCGGAGGTGGACCCTGCCCGATTGCTAGGCCCGATGGCACAGCTCCGGAGGCTATGGCGTAAACTAACACGACAACACAAACTGTCGTCGGACAGCTCGCTCCTGACCTCCTTTGCCTGTAACCCCGACATGCCAGATAGCTTAACCCACCAAATGTCCTCCCCCTGGACAACGAGAGACCTCTTTCACTTTGGAAACTTGATAGACCCATGCACCCGTAAACTACGCTCTTTTGAGGACTTGCAATCACACTATGACCTCCCTAAACAAGCTTTCTACGGGTATCTCCAAATCCGCCACTATGCCCTAACGTTTGCTCCAAACCTGCATTTCTCCCCACCTACCCCTTTTGAGCGCCTAATTCTGGCAGGCTCAGCTCAGAGAGGCCTGATCTCAGATATATACAAAATACTGAATGAGAGGCCCCTTGATTCAATGGGCAAACACAGATATATGATTAAATGGGAAAAGGCTTTGGGTGAGGAGATACCCGTGGACCAATGGCGGGCCATTTGGACCCAGGCATCCAAGACATCGCTATGTACGCTCTATAGAGAAAATATTTACAAAATAATGTACTTCTGGTACATGACCCCTGATGTTCTCCATGCCATTCACCCGGCCAGCTCAGATCGCTGCTGGCGATGCATGGGGGCGAAGGGGACTCTATATCATATCTACTGGGAGTGCCCACTGATAGCCCCCTTCTGGGCTTCTGTACACCAACTACTAATTCGACTCCTTGAAACGGAGGTCCCCATGACCCCTAAATTTTTCATACTAGGACTGATGTCTCTGAAGGCCCCACGCCCACATAAGAAGCTAGCTAGTCATGTCCTTACGGCAGCCCGCTGCTTAGTGGCACTAAACTGGAAACGCAGCTCCCCTCCTCCGGAGGGAGCGCTGTATGCCAGGATTAGAGATGTAGAAGTAATGGAGAGGATGACCGCAAGAATTCAGGATCGCCTGGACGCGCATAACATGGTTTGGGAGCTCTGGCACCGAAGGGAGGAACGCGGTGACTTGAAGCCAGGTATAACTTGACGACACCCCCCCCCACACCCCCTCTACCCCCCACCCTTCTATTGTCTTTTCGCCCCCTCCCCCCCTCTTTTTTCATTCTTCTATTTCTTTTCTTTCTTCTCTTGTTATATTATCCTCTTCATGGGAGCCCCTTTGGGATCCTCGCACTAATGTACATAATAACTATATTGGCTCGAAAACTTGGTTGACTACATACCATGTCCCTGTTGTGATAACTAGATAGGATTGGATAATACAGCACATAGCAGAGATACAGTGATTACATGCTCAGGAACTGTTACGACCCTATACCCAGACGTGTTAACGATTATCCTGTTGGTTGTAAAACTATTGCATTTGATTTGTGTCCGATGTGGCTTTCAATAAAAAGAGTTATTGATAAAACAAAATTATTACATTTTTTAGTAGTTACAGGCATGCACAGATATTTAGCGGGAATACCGTTAGGTAACAGGCAGAAAGACATATTAGGCTTGGGGGTCCCCTAATAGAACCAAGTTCCTGGGGGGCCCCCACTTACCTTTTCCCCGCCGCAGGACTCTGTTTGGTCCACAGAAGCCCAAACTTCACCTCTCACGGCAGGCATTGTAATTAAACCTTCAGGGACCGGGTTCCCAAGGATTCCACTCCCCTGGACCTGTATAGCACCCTGCACAGAAAGCATCTTAGTCGTGGGTATGACCAGAGCTCTGGATCCCAGGGTCCAGCTCTCCTAAGAGAAGCATTACAGGCAAAACCTTGCTCTTCTCTGCAAGGCCCGGGTACCGACCGTTTAGCTATGAAGCTTTTTTGGTTGGATCCGGAATAGCTTACTGAGGCCCAAAAGAACCTGTACGCAAGCTCAGTGAAAAACACATGTTACTTCTTGGCCAACACCTTAGACACTGGCAAAAAACTGAGGTGCTCCCAGATGGGAGGGGCTTATATAGGGGAGGGTACTTCCGGTTTGGAAGTTGCCAGTGCCAGCACCTGAAGGTAAACTATATAACCCACATAGTAATGACTATGCCGCTCTGTGTCCCGTGATGTACGAGAAAGAAATCAACACACATTTTTAGAAGAAGGACAGGAACTTCTGATAATGTTTGTATTTATGTTCTTCCCTTCCTATCCTAGTCACACCCATACACCCTATCTTTTTGTATGGGCATTACAGGGACAGGCAAAATCTCGTCAATAGGGTCACAAACAGAAGAAAAACCTACCAGGAATTTTCACTTTTCCACACTATTCAAAAAAAATGGTCTGGAATTAGGTTGAACGTGTTTCTAGAATAATATCCCTCTCATAGGCTTTCTTCCTACAGACTGACGTTACCTCCTCCGGAAGTGACAAAAGTGATAAGGTGTAGAGGTATGAAGCTTCCTATCTCCAAGTGGATAAAAAATGTGAGTTGTGGCTGGCTCTGCTGATATCATTTAGCTTGATTAGCTTTGACTGAATATGAAAAAAAATCAAGTGGAAAGTTGTCAGCCAAACAGAGCCTGCAGCCAATCAGTTGTGGAAGCTGGCTGTCAGAAATACGATAGTCAGGGATTGGGGGAATCAAATGTTTATGGCCAGCTTAAGTGGTGTCTCCATTTCCTCTAGAGGAAGTGTGAAGCAGCATTACTTCCTCTCCTCAAAATTGGGTGCATAGGATGTGGAAACAAGGCTAAGCGACTCAACTATGCACAAAAACATAGGAACTGGGGTGCAGAAAAATAGACCGATGAGTCAAAATCTTAAATATTTGGCTGTAGCAGGAGGCAGTTTGTTCACCAAAAAGGTGGAGAGCAGTACAAAAATTTGTGTATGCAGGCAACAGTAAAGCATGGTGGAGGTTCCTTGCAAGTTTGGGGCTGCATTTCTGCAAATGGAGTTGGAGATTTGGTCAGGATCAATGGTGTCCTCAATGCTGAGAAATACAGGCAGATACTTATCCATCATGCCATAACATCAAGGAGGCGTGTAATTGGCCCCACATTTATTCTGCAGCAGGACAAGGACCCCAAACATACAGCAAATGTCACTAAGAACTATTTTCAGCGTAACGAAGAACGAGTCCTGGAATTGATGGTTTGGCCCCCACAGAGCCCTGATCTCAACAACATCGAGTCTGCCTGGGATTACGCGAAGAGACTGAAGGATTTAAGGCAGCCTACATCCACAGAAGATCTGTGATTAATTCTCCAAGATGTTTGGAACAACCTACCTGCCAAGTTCTTTCAAAAACTGTGTGCAAGTGTACAGAAGAATTTATGCTTTTTATGCTTTTTTGAAGGCAAGTGGTGGTCACACCAAATATTGATATTGATGAGCTATTCCTTACGTGTTTGTCATTAAAGTCTAACTTATAGTTTATTTAAGTTCAAAGCCAATAATAAAGGCCGCGGTCAAACAATTTTTTCCAAAATAAAAGTAGTAGTGTCTATTACTTATTTATGTCAATTCTGCTGTCTGCTATCCCATGACAATTTGCTACAATGTAAAGGAGTGAGTGTACAGCTTCTATAACAGTGTAAATTTGCTATCCCCTCAAAATAACTCAACACACAACCATTAATGTCTAAACCGTTGGCAACAAAAGTGAGCACACCCCTAAGTGAAAATGTCCAAATTGGGCCCAACGTGTCAATATTTTGTGTGGCCGCCATTATTTTCCAGCACTGCCTTAACCCTCTTGGGCATGGAGTTCACCAGAGCTTCACAGGTTGCCACTGGAGTACTCTTCCACTCCTCCATGATGAAATCACGGAGCTGGTTGATGTTAGAGACCTTGTACTCCTTCACCTTCCATTTGAGGATGCCCCACAGATGCTCAATAGGGTCTAGGTCTGGAGACATGCTTGGCCAGTCCATCACCTTTACCATTAGCTTCTTTAGCACGGCAGTGGCCGTTTTGGAGGTGTGTTTGGGGTCGTTATGTTGGAATTCTATCCTGCGGCCCAGTCTCCGAAGGGAGGGGATCATGCTCTGCTTAAAGCGGAGCTCCCCTGAAACAAAAATTATTAAAAGCCAGCAGCTACAAATACTGCAGCTGCTGACTTTTAATATAAGGACACTTACCTGTCCTGGAGTCCAGCGACGCCGGCAGCAGAAGACGAGCAATCGCTTGTCACTCTGCTGCCCCCACCGCCATCCTCGGTGAGGGAACCAGGCAGAGAATCCTTGCGGCTTCACTGCCTGGTTCCCTATGGCGCATGCGCAAGTCGCGCTGCGCCGTTCTCACTGGTCCCTGTTGTGTTCTGGGAGCCGAGTGTCTCCCAGAACACAACGGGTATTCTGCGGGAAGTGACATACTACCTGCAGAATACCCACAGAGAGAACTCCCGGAAGTGGGTGCAAATACCTGTCTTAGACAGATATCTGCACCCCCCTCCCCCCTGAAAGGTGCCAAATATGACACCGGAGGGGGGGAGGGTTCCGATGAGCGGAAGTTCCACTTTAGGGTGGAGCTCCACTTTAAGTATGTCAAAGTACATGTTGGCATTCATAGTTCCCAATGAACTGTAGCTCCCCAGCACCGGCAGCACTCATGCAGCCCCAGTCCATGACACTCCCACCACCATGCTTGACTGTAGGCAAGACACACTTGTCTTTGTACTCCTCACCTGGTTGCCGCCACACACGCTTGACACCATCTGAACCAAATAAGTTTGTCTTGGTCTCATCAGACCACAGGACATGGTTCCAGGAATCCATGTCCTTAGTCTGCTTGTTTTCAGCAAACTGTTTGCGGAATTTCTTGTGCATTATCGTTAGAAGAGGCTTCCTTCTGGGACGACAGCCATGCAGACCAATTTGGTGCAGTGTGCTGCGTATGGTCTGAGCACTGACAGGCTGTCCCCCCACACCTTTAACCTCTGCAGAAATGCTGGCAGCACTCATACGTCTATTTCCCAAAGACAACCTCTGAATATGACGCTGAGCATGTGCACTCAACATCTTTGGTCGACCATGGCGAGGCCTGTTCTGTGTGGAACCTGTCCTGTTAAACCGCTGCATGATCTTGGCCACCGTGCTGTAGCTCAGTTTCAGGGTCTTGGCAATCTTCATATAGCCTAGGCCATCTTTATGTAGAGCAACAATTCTTTTTTTCAGATCCTCAGAGTTCTTTGCCACGAGGTGCCATGTTGAACTTCCAGTGACCAGTAAGAGAGTGAGAGCGATAACACAAAATTTAAACACACCTGCTCCCCATTCACACCTGAGACCTTGTAACACTAACGAGTCACATGACACCGGGGATGGAAAATGGCTAATTGGGCCCAATTTGGACATTTTCACTTAGGGGTGTACTCACTTTTGTTGCCAGCGGTATAGACATCAATGGCTGTGTGTTGAGTTATTTTGAGGGAACAGCACATTTACATAGTTACATAGTAGGTGAGGTTAAAAAAGACATCAAGTCCAACCTATGTGTGTGATTATATGTCAGTATTACATTGTATATTCCTGTATGTTATGGTCGTTCAGGTGCTAATCTAATAGTTTTTTGAAACCATCGATGCTCCCCGCTGAAACCACCGTCTGTGGAAGGGAATTCCATATCCTTGCCGATCTTACAATAAAGGCAATATAAGCTGTTATACAAGCTGTACACTCACTACTTTACATTGTAGCAAAGTGTAATTTCTTCAGTGTTGTCACTTGAAAAGATATAATAAAATATTTACAAAAATGGGAGGGGTGTGCTCACTTTTGTGAAATACTGTATGTACAAACTGAGTGCATCCCCTCTGAATTACTATGTAAAAAGGTTTTAAAGCATACTGGCATTCATAATATTTAAAAAAAATTAATAATTTCACCTTGTTGTATGCCTTAAAACTATAATCTTGTATCTTATTTGTTACACTCTTTGGCATTTTAGATGAAAGAAAACAATAGTCTAAAAGTTGGTTTTAAAGCATGATCACCATTTTTGGCATACGGAATTGCATTACAATTAGTAAAGAATCATTCACAATGTATACATTTCAGTATTTAGGTCAATGTTGTAAGTACAAGATCTTATAATGGACACTATTTTATATGCAGCTTAGTACTTTACATATGGCTTGCAGGTGGTGTGACACAATCATACCACAATTATTCAATTAGTCATATGCAGTAATAAAATTACTTTTACTGCATACTGGACAATCTTTCATCTATACTTTTAAAAGAAAAAAGATCCCTTGCCTTTCTTAATTTCTATTCAGTTATGCACATATGCACTTTGATAGCATCATTAAATCCAAAGCATTCGACTTCATTAATACTTTCAGTAATAATAAAAATCAACAGCTACTTGCATGTAAATATGCTCAGATAGCCATGTGTTTATTACTTTGGGTGGTCACTTCATAAAATTTACTGTTCTAATTTTTCTGTTTTTCTTATTAAGGGTTCTTCAATTAGGTAGAATATATGTTAATGGCATAAGTATGATATATTTTAATGGCATAGTTTTAAATAAATTCTGCCATTTGCATTTTTTTCATATTATCATTACATTTCTGATGGATGTGTGTGTGATCATGTGAGACGCAGATGCACTGACAGAACTGAGATTGCTAAAGCAGCATGGAAAGAGCAGTGACAGATGTATGTGGGCTGGCAAAAACAATAATTGGAAGGTGGGAGCTGCCATAAAACTATGTGCTTATGCTTAAAGGAAACCTGTCCTCAAAGAATTACGAAGGCTGCAGTTGCCGACTTCTCTTTAGTCTTCTGCTTACTTTTTTCTGAGATTGCCAATGGGTTCCCTCTCTCAAGACAGATGTATTTTAAAATAACCGTTTGCTATGGGTTACGACAGATGGTTAAAAATAATACATAAAAAGCAGGGATAAAATGTTTGCAAAATGATGCATATCATTAATTTCTTACCCTTTTCACAGTTTTTGCCTCCATACCCCAATGGGCATTCACACGAATAACCATTCCATCGGTTAACACATGTTCCTCCATGCTGGCACCTTTCTCCTTCACAGTGATTTCTTTTAGTAGGACAACCTGCAAAAAGGCATTAAAGGTTACAACATTATAAATAGTTTCGTAAAGTTTCCAATCATAATCTCAATGATTTTCCCCACTGGGATTACTTTCTGATTCAAGAAAATTGTGGTGGCCAAAATAAAGAACACGTTTCAAAAGTACAAATCAGTAGTAATGGCTCGTTTAGTGGACTCACAATGGAAATCAAAACCCTGGTGCAATATAAACACACCAGATTCCATCCAACTCTGAATTTTTATCACTATGAGCACCACTGAATCCAGTTATGCATTACATATACTTTTACATACAAGTAGCAATAATTACCTAAATGCCTCCTTAATGCCACCCTTATATGATCCTCTGTAAAGACTGGGAGAGAAAGGGGCAATGCTAAGGGCCCTACAATAGTTGTATATAAAATACATGTACATAAGGGGGCTGATTTACTAAAATTGGAGAGTGCAAAATCTGGTACAGCTGTGCTTGGTAGCCAATCAGCTTCTAACTTCACCCGGTTTAATTAAAGTGTTACTAAACCCTGGACCCTGCATTCACTATATATGGTCTCCCACGGTACACATAACATGGAAATGCAATTATTTTAGTAAATATAAACTGCTAAATACCTTTTCTCATTAGCACTATATAGCAGTCTTGTGGCTTCTATCAGTTCCTGATAAAACTTGTAGGAGGAGTTTTCATATTGCACTGACCTGTCCTATCAGGATGCAGGACACCTGACCCTCTGTCTGGACAGTGCCGATTGGCCCTGTGCTGATGACATGCACTCTCCCAAGAAAAATAAAAAAACCTCTCTAAAAATACACACCAAACTGAGCACGTGCAGCCTGACTCCAATGACTCTGTATTAGCCAGACATGTTCTGGAGTGAGTGGAAGAAGAGGAGAATCAGAGAAGACAGGGTCAAACAGACTTTTTAAACAATGAGGAGGATTACCCCTTATGTTCCACAGTGAGTATAACAAGCGTGCTTTACTGCATATACAGACTGATTTTACTGTTGTGGGTTTAGTAACACTTTAAGTTTTGGCAAAAAACCTGGAAGCTGATTCACAGAGATTGGGGGTATAGGAGGCAGAAAGGGGACTAACCACCAACCATGATGCAAGGAAGAGGGGCACAATGGCACTGAATTAGTTGTGGGTAGAAAAGTATGTATGCCGACCAGCTATTGAGCGACATGTGACAATGGAACACTCAGAAGCAGAGAAGGCAGGGTGGTAGCTGATCAGTAAAAAAGTAAGAGAGGGAGAGCATGAGGTGCCTGAGTACTGGGAACCGTGAGAGAAGACAGAGGGTAGATGATTATAGACTGGTGTCAAAGAGAAAAGATAACATAGGGGCCAATAGAGGACAGGGGGAAATGAAAGAGTTGAGCAAAAGAAAAAAGGCAGTGTGATCTGATAGCAGAAAGGGAACTGATTTTAGACAGGGGATATGCCGCGTACACACGATCATTTTTCCCGTCGGGAAAAATTAAATTTTTTCTTTTGGACGAGAAAAACGACCGTGTGTGGGCTTTTTGTCATTTTTCCCGACGGGAAAAACGGCATTAATCACGACGAGAAAAATTAGAACATGCTCTAATTTTTCTCGTCGTGATTCCCGTAATTTTTTTCTGCGGCAGTTTTCCCATAGGGAAACACTGCCTGGGAAGCCTACACACAGTTGTTTTTTTCGACCAAGAAAAAAAATGTAATTTAAAACGGCCGTGTGTAGGGGAACAAGCTGTTCCTCGTTTTTCACGTCGATTTTCTCAACGGTGTTTTCACCGTCGAAAAAATCGATCGCGTGTACACGGCAATAGAAGCTGAACATGATCTGCTCATTGATCAATAGGAGAATACATACATTGGGTGTGAGCATGGTTGGGGCACAGAGGAAATGATGATTGGGGAAAGGGAGTAGGGACATTAAGCTGACGTGGATTATGGACAGAGGAGAAAGGGGGCAGAGAGAGAACTGATTCTGATACCGATACTGAGGGGTGGACGGAAAAGAGGAAAAAGAAGTGAACATGTTCCACTGGTAGACGATGCAGAAGAGAACGTGACCATGAACTGGAGCATGAACAGAGAAGATGAACAGAGGGGAGAGAAGTCATGTATGAACTGTCAATAAGTGGACATTGCTTAGAGACCATATATGACAGAAAAGACAACATTTTGGAGAAAGGGGAGTGCAGAGCACCAGGGACCTTGGAAAACAAATGTGGTGACAAGGCAAATGTCTTAAAGTTGAGGTACATTATATACACTCACGATCTGATGCCGCGTACACACGGCCGTTTTTCTCGTTGAAAAAAACGAAATTTTTCAAATTTGACGAGAAAAACGATAGTCTGTGGGCTCTCTGTCATTTTTTTCGACGAGAAAAACGGCATTAAAAACGACGAGAAAAATTAGAACATGTTCTAATTTTTCTCGCCGTTTTTTTCGACATGTTTTCCGCGGCAGTGTTTCCCATAGACGGTCGTTTTTCTCGTCAAGAGAAAAAATGACGTGAAAAACGACCGTGTGTGGGGAACAAGCTGTTCCCCCGTTTTAAATTACATTATTCACGGCGTTTTTTTAACCGCCGTGAATAATGATCGTGTGTACGCGGCATGAGAGTCTGTGCGGCTGAATGCAGAAAATATAATTAAGGTGAGAGATCAGGTTGGGGCAGAGATGATTAGATGTGATGTGGACAGGAGGGGGAAAAAAAGCAGCTATCGTGGGCAGTGAAAGGACAGTTGTCTTAGAACATAGTGTGGATGGTTGATGGATGCAGCTTTTGTTACTTACCTGGAACGGTTCCGTTGTTTGCAATGTACTCCCCAAGGTCTACTGCTTTGTTATCTATAATAAGGTCTTTCATGCAGCCCACAAAGTACTTGTGCCTCACAGGAAAATCCTCAGGTAGATTAGGAATTCCCCCCAGTAAAAGGGGGCCTGTTAGATCCAGGGACCTGTGATAGAAATTCAATTTTTTTAAAGAAAATCATGTTTTTCACACCAATTATTAGTCACTATGCTAAAATATGATTTCATAGGTGCTTAAACCCTAACAGACCTTCCCTAGTCCTAAATAAAGGGAGGGACGGATTCACTATGGGACACAGTAGGCTTGTGTCTATAAGCAGAAGAGAGAAAAACATTGGCCACACATGTATCCCAATTAAAAGTAATAATACAGATATCTCATATAATATTATTTACACACTGTCACAATATTCTTTAGAATTGTAGAATAATGCCGCGTACACACGGCCGTTTTTCTCGTAGAGAAAAACGAAAATTTTTCCTTTCGACGAGAAAAACGATCGTCTGTGGGCTTTATGTCGTTTTTCTCGACGAGAAAAACGGCATTAAAAACGACGAGAAAAATTAGAACATGTTCTAATTTTTCTCGTCGTTTTTGTCCGACATTTTTTCCGCGGCAGTTTTCCCATAGGGAAACACTGCCGCGGAGCCCACAGACGGTCGTTTTTCTCGACAAGAGAAAAAACCATGTGAAAAACGACCGTGTGTGGGGAACAAGCCGTTCCCTCGTTTTTAATGACATTATTCACGGCGGTTTTTTAACCGCCGTGAATAATGATCGTGTGTACGCGGCATAAGACATTTTCTGTGGATAATTGTAGCACAGAACTGCCTGGTCTACCACAGGCTGCCTACCTACAGTCTCTAGAGGCATAAATTTGTCCCTGTGAATAACCTAAGATTATTGCATTACAAGCAAGCATACCAAATAAATTCTTTGCTCCTCTTTGTATAATATTAAAAAGATGTAGTTTAATAAATACAATCAGTGGCAAAGCTAGACATTCTTTCACCTGGGGCAAAGACTCAGTTAAGTGCCCCCCGCCATCCACATAATTCCAGCCCCCTGCCCCGAGAGGGAAGCGTAATATATACATAGATAAGCCATAGGATGGTAATAACAATATATATATATTAGTCATTTCAAAGTCTTGGTAATAGTGATTTCAAGCTTCAATTCTGTAGCGGATTAGGAGGGACACCATCAGGAAAGAAGTAGTGAGCCAAGTAGCGGGTCTTTTTCTTTCTTCCCGGCGTTGCCCCTCCCAATACGCCTCGGGGCGAGGCTTGAAATCTCCACATAAAGCGCTGCTGCTTTCCTTTTGGCATGGCGACTAGGGTTGCCACCTTTTCTACAAGATAATTAATCAAAAATTTTTAGTAGTATACACTATAGGATTATAAAAGACCCTGGACGCCTTTGGGTGCCCCAAGGAGGGCAGCAATGTGGCCCACGTAGCGTGCCACAATAAACAGAGGGTGTTGACAAATTGCATTAACAGTTGGAGGGGCTTAAAGGAGCATGGTTATATAAAACAAAAGTATTCTTGTACCCATAAAATATACCAAGACTACTAAAACAAATGCCTAACTTATAAGTTGACAGTGTCAGTCAGTAAAGCATTAGACAGTGTCAGTAGAGCAGTAGACAGTGTGTGGACCGTGTGCGGACAGTGTCAGTAGAGCAGTGGATGGTGTGTGGACAGTGTCAGTAGGGCAGTGGATATTGTGTGGACAGTGTCAGTAGGGCAGTGGATATTGTGTGGACAGTGTCAGTAGGGCAGAGATTGGTGTCAGTAGAGCAGTGGACGGTATTAATAAAACAGTAGATTGTGTCAGTAGAGCAGTGGAAGCGGTCAGTAGGCGAGAGGTTGGTGTAAGTAGGGCAGTGGATGGTGTCAGTAGAACAGCGGAAGGGGTCGACAGGGGAGAAGTTAGTGTCAGCAGGGAAGTGGATGGAGCGGTGGAAGGGGTTATTAGTGGAGAGATGGGTGTCAGTAGGGCAGTGGATGGTGTCAGTAGATCAGTGGACGGTGTCAGTAGAGCAGTGGAGGGTGTCAGTAGGGCAGAGGTTGGTGTCAGTAGGGGGAGAATTTGGTGTCAGTGGGGCAGTGGACAGTGTCAGTAGGGGAGATGTTGGTGGCAGTAGGACAGTGGACAGTGTCAGTACTGCAGTGGACAGTCAGTAGGGCAGTGGACACTGTCAGTAGGGCAGTGGACAGTGTGAGTAGGGCAGTGGATAATGTCAGTAGGGCAGTGGATAATGTCAGTAGGGCAGTGGATAATGTCAGTAGGGTAGAGGACAGTGTCAGTAGGGGAGAGGTTGGTGTCAGTAGGGCAGTGGAAGGTGTCAGTAGAGCAGTGGACAGTGTCAGTAGGGAGAGGTTGGTGTCAGTAAGGCAGTGGACGGTGTCAGTAGGGCAGAGGTTGGCATCAGTAGGGCAGTGGATTGTGTTAGTCATTAGAGCAGTGGATGGTGTCAGTAGGGCAGAGGGCAGTATCAGTATTTTTAGTTTTTTAACAATTTTTAGGTGCCTGTTGGGGGGCTTTGGTTTGAATTATCAGGGGTCTAAACAGGCCCCTCATGTCTCACTTTTGAGACAGAGAAAGGATTTTAGGACACAGATTCCCTTCTCTGCAGCCTCAGCTGCAATGGACAATGGATGAATGGGAAGTGCTCTGTGCTGAGCAGCTTCCCGTTCATTCAAAATTGAACCATAGTAAACACATATTACTATGCTTCAGTTATTAGTGAACAGAGTGAGTGAATTGTACCGATCACTCATGCTGTTCGTTCAGAAAAGGAAGGGGCCAGTACATGACTCATTTACTGGCCCCCTCCCCCACTCTCAATCCTGACACATCCCAGCAGCCGGTGGGGAGGGGTGGGTGAGAGGGGGAGCCAGCAGCGCAGCATGGAGGGGAGTGAAAGGACAGGGGGGCCAGGCAGAACAAAGAGAGCAGAGGAGGGGTGGAGAGGGCGGCATTTACTAGAACCAATCGCCATCGGCTGCATTTTTTTCCTGTAGCTGCTGAATCTTGCTTTCTGTGGCTGCAGGAGGAAAATACAGCCAATCGGTTCTAACAAATGCTGCCCTTGCCACCCTTCCTGTCCAGGCCTGACATTAATTTTAAGGCAGCAAGATAGCAGGCTGAATCCCCAGGGTGGGGATCCTGGCTCCCCTGCGATCAGCGGCAGTTTGGGCTCAGAGAGAGCTGAGTAGCCAGTGGTGTGAGCTAGGCTCTCTGTATATGCAGCTCAGTGGCTCAGCCGGGTCAGTCCAGCCAGATCCAAGCAAATCCCAGCTAGTGTCAGCACTGCAGACATTGGATCCTCTCAATTTGGCACCCCCCTCAAATTGGCGCCCGGAGCATGTGCCCCCCTGCAACCCCCCTAGTTTCAGCCCCGAGTCCAATGTGTGCAGATTTCCACAGAAGGATATAGAGATATAAATATAAATCAATCAATAGCAATTCATACTACAAGGCCTAACCTCTGGCAGTATAACAGAGTACACCAAATACATGTGCATATGTGTGCAGCAACTGAACACTAGTACTTGCACCCGTAAAAGGAATACCCTTCATCAGTGGCGGCCCATCCATTAGGGTGTCCGGCCCCCTGATCTATATACAGGGCGCCGGACTATGGATTTAAATGTTTTTTTTTTAAAAGCATGTGATTAGAGACAGAGGCTCTAATAGGCTTCAAAAAAGGATGGGCTCACTGTGCCCCAATCCCACCCAGATGTGTGACGATAGCGAATGAACATATTTTCACATAAAATTTCCTCCCCGCCAATCAAGAGGTGGGTCGT
This sequence comes from Rana muscosa, assembly GCA_029206835.1. Classification (NCBI taxonomy): domain Eukaryota; kingdom Metazoa; phylum Chordata; class Amphibia; order Anura; family Ranidae; genus Rana; species Rana muscosa. The sequence goes on along the minus strand of CM055117.1, from coordinate 347,636,910 downwards.
GAGGCAATCCTATTGAACGCCTAGCTCTTAGGAGGAAGAGAGTGGAGACGCAATGGCGGAAGCCATGGAGGAAGCCGCTGGAGGAGTGGACTCTGCACCCTGCTGCCCACTGCCCACCGCCTAAATGGGGTCCATCTGCCGTGCTGGAGGACACCAGAGCCGCTGCCCACAGCTTGCCATCTGCCACCTAGATGGGCTAAGTGTCAGACCGCCCGGAGGGGGGGAGGGTCAGTTTGATGCCGTGCCGTGCCGTTGGCCGCCGGGGGGGCAGGTTGTTTGTCGCCCCACTCAAAAAAAAAACAGTCGCCACTGCCCTTCACCCTGGTATATGAAAAGAGGGCACTGCTTCAGGGGAGTCAACCATTATTTTTTACTATATGTATATCTCTGTGCATCTAACAGCAAATCTGCATATGTTGTATTGTATAAACAATGTCATTTTGAGAATATACAAAGTACAGAATTATTTTATTGTTAGGTGTGCTGGCATAAAACACAGACTTGGTAGTGTAATAGAAAGGTGTACATTTACATAAAGCAGTTTGCATTAAAATACATTTTTATGACCTTATTTTGGCAATTGTGCTATCACACGTCTGGTTTCTGTTTGCTTTATTTCTCACTAGCACTGGTTGCTTTTATCACTTCATCACCTTCTGCTATTTACACTTTGTTTCTACTTTCAGCAGTTCCCTGCAATAATTTTTACTGAAAAAACAGCTACAGTGTCCAGCAGTTTTCAATGGATACTATTGTATTTGTCACCTATATACCAAGTCAGAAAATAAAGCAGCCCATAGATGAGTCATTTTTTTGAGCGAAAAAAAAAGTTACACTCAATGTGGATGGGGGAATCTTCTCCAATGTGTCATTGTATTCTGACATCGGGGAGACTTCCCTGCAGTCAGAATGCACTGATCAGCGCTGATCAAGTGAGGAATGGTAAGGTAGATGTAATTTCTGTACAACCACCCTGCCCCATAGATGGTTCGAAATTTGTTACTGAACCAACCGAACTTCAATCCATGTATGGCCGGCTTTATAAATTGTAGCACAGATACCAAACTTTAAAGCTGAACTCCAGCTTTTGATACACATTTACATAGTTAATTTGGGCCAAGCTGGCCCAAAATCAACCATGCCCCTCGCTAACATGTGAGGCCGCTGGATGTGCAGTAAAAACTGTATGTAGCTGAGGTTACATACAGCACTGTGTTCCAGGTTCAAGCCGAGACTTCCTGTCTCATACCCGCAACACAATAGAGTCTATCTGATCGTCGCTCAGCCATTCAGAGAAAGTGATGTATTCTAGCAATGAATACAAAGCTTTCTCTGATTGGCTGAGTCAGAGGTTGTGACATCATCAGCCTGCCTCTCTGACTCTCACTGACTAATTAGAGGAAGCTTTGTATTCATTGCTAGAATACATCCCTTTCTCTGAATGGCAGAGCACTGATCAAATAGACTCTACTGTGTTCTGTGTATGAGACAGGAAGTCTTGGCTCGCACCCAGAACACAGTGCTGTGTGCTGTATGTAGCCTCAGCTACATACAGTTTTATGCAGCACATCCAGCGGCCTCACATGTTAGTGAGGGACATAATTCATTTGGGCCAAGCTGGCCCAAACAAACTATGTAAAGTGTACCAAAAGCTGGAGTTCAGCTTTAAAAACTTTTAATATTGTAAATACTAAATTCCAAGTAATATTTCTCATTTAAGACTACAATTTTGGTTTTCTGCATCTGTGAAGGCCATCAAAATGCATATGTGCCTCCTTCCTTATAAATACAAATAAAATAATCTGAGCCTGCCAACAGCTATCCCAATTTATAAACATATTTTCTAGGTGTCCAAAAATTACTAAACTACTCAAACAGAAGCATGTGTTACACAATAAATTCGTTTTTGCAAATGTATAGTATATCATTACATGTTGGATAAGAGGTGTGTTAAAAAAGGCCTAATGTAACACACACTTAGCGCCAGTTCAAACCAGCAGTATACAGCAGTAGCACATAATAGATAAAATGAAAATAATAAAATAATAAAATATTCTTCTCAAAATATTCTAAAATACTAAGCTGCTGTTTAAAATAGAAAAATAAATGAAAATGAGGTAAACAATAAACAAAGTAGTAGGCTTGGTTATTAAAATTACACCAAACAGCGCTAAAATTTAAAAAACTCAAATAAGACTCGTGGTCAAAAACCACTAATAAAGTCCAAGACGTAGATTTGTGGCAAAGTCAGTCCAGAAAAAAATTAGTGAGTAACAGCAATTGTCCATGTGAACACCTTCCTCCACCAGAGACATGTATTGCAATCCACCACGTGATGTAACTTTCCCCTTAGGGGTTCACACTCACCAGAAACACATAATAAATATGCCTTGTATGTAAAGTGGATACATCCGTTAATCTGTTATGGCTTGTCACTTCTTATCAAGGGTCACCAGAATGAAAATAGGCTCCACAGCAGGTCATAGAATAACAGAGAAATAACAGCAAATAGCGTAATCCTGTTTATTCAAAGAACTGATTCCCATACATTTAGGAGACCCCTTTAACTAGCTACGTACAGTATTGCAGAATATAACAAGCATTGAGTGGCCCCAGAGGGCGCTATCACCGTATATGGCCGTCACTCGGAGCGTGTGTGTATCCTGCAGACACTTCCGATTCAGGAGATGGGCGGTGGAGCGCAACGATGGAGCGCACTCGTCACTTCCGGGTCGCGTGTTGTCGTAGTTACGCCCTGACGCGTTTCGTCATCTGACTTCGACAGAGGGCGTAACGTCACGACACACACGGGATCCTTAAATTACCATGCTCATGGAGTGACCGCCAATCAGCGTACCTGGCAACAGATGACAGGTGCTAGATGCTGTTGCCTCATAGGATGCTGACGGCGCCCTCATACAGTTTGAAGCACGGATGTAAACATTACAATATAATTCAACGGTAATGATAAATTAAAGATAAAAACAGGTATATAATTGCTATGAATTGATAAACCACATAAAAGGGATATAGTGATAAAGAATATGTGCAATTAATCGATAAACTATTATGGCCATGCAACACAACCATACACATTATAGGGGATCATAACATAATCTCCCCCACAGAGAGAACTTGAAGGTGAACAATAATGTGGTGCATACTTTATCCCTTGTGGACAAACAGTACATTATATTTGTGAATATATCATATTTTTTGTATGTTGTATAGCCAACAATGCAAATGATATGGACTGGAAAACGCACATCTGAACAGTCCTATCACCAACATGTAGCTCATAGACGAAATTAAGACTATTTGTAGCCAATAGTATTTGGTCATAATCTATATACTGATTATATAAAGTGCATAACAGCATAATAATAATAATAAAAACCAATATCATAAGAACAATATCAAAGAAGAATAAATTAATAAATTCATATATAAAAAGATAAATTCATCTATGAGAGAAAAATATCTTAAAAAATATCTAATAAAAAAATATATATATAAAAAGTCAAAAAAAAAAAAAATATATATATATATATATATATATATATATATATATATATATATATATATATATATAGATAGAGTACAATCACCTCAGATAAAACACACATACCTAAAATTCATGTATATAAAATACAAGAATTATAAGTGTATATATATATGTATATAGAAGACTGTCATCTGAGCATTTAGAATATACGATGCTAAAAACTTTATGTTAATAAAATCTGGAGACACCTCTACGTGTATATAACACAGTGTATGTGTATATCTGTGTATGTATGTTTTGAACTGTGTATTTTGACAAAACATTAAAAATGCTATGTAGTAAAAATATGGATCAGTAATCACTTATAAAACAATTAATATCTAGGTCAACATTCAACCCTTTCGGTGCCAGTGTGTCTATCAGGAAAATCCATTGGGTTTCACGTTTGGAGAGTTCTCGTACAAGATTTGATCCTCTCCAAAAAGGTTTGAGATGATCAATCCCCCAAAATTTTAGTCCTATAGGGTCCTGGTTATGGTGGAGTTTAAAATGTAATGACACATTATGGTCTTTAAAACCTAGCTTTATGTTGGCTATATGCTCAGCAATCCGGATTCTCAAAAGTATTTTAGTACGGCCTATATATATTAAGCCACATGGACATTGAAGAGCATATACTACATATGCCGTGTTACACGTAATAAATTATTTTATCCTGAATTCCTTTTGATTTGAGGTGGATGTGAATCTATTTAATGCTCTTATTGGTGTTCTGACCTCTCTGCATGCCCGACACTTTCTACATGAATAAAATCCATCCTGATCCCAGAAGGAGGGGGGTTTAGCCGGGGGGTCAATCACTTTTTTTACAATTTTATCAGCATAATTGAGTGATCTTCTATAGATGAAACCAGGGGTGTTTGGTAATGAGAGATGCAATATTCTGTCCATTAATAAAACATGCCAATGATTGGTGAAGATAGCTTCCACTTCCTTATATTGGGCATGGAAGCCAGACACAAAGCTCCATTCCTGGTTATTGGTGTTGAGAGTCTGTGTTGTTTCTACCAAGAGGTCTGTTCTGGGAACTCGGGCAACTTCTTCAATAATTTGATCAAGAATGTGTTCATGGTATCCTTTCTCCTCGAATTTTTTCTTAATGATCAGGGACTGTGATTTATAATCAGAGATCTCAGTGCAATTCCTTCTTATTCTAGTCAGTTGGCCCTTGGGAATGTTTTTTAACCATAGGGGATGGTGGCCACTCTGCATGGGGAGGTAGCTATTAGAATCTGTGGGTTTAAAATAAACTGAGGTACCTAGTTTATCTCCACATCTGTATATGTTGACATCAAGAAAATGGATTCTGGTTTCACTGATTTCACAGGTGAGTTTAATATGGTTAGTGTTATCATTTAATTCATCCAAAAATGATTGTAGGGATGATAACGAACCGGACCAGATGAAGATGAGGTCGTCTATGTAGCGTTTATAGAGTAAAAGTGCATCTCTTTTGATCGCAAATATGAATTTGTCCTCCCATTCCCCCATAAAGAGGTTAGCGATGCTTGGGGCGAACTTAGCGCCCATCGCTACACCACGTTTCTGTAAATAAAAATTGTCATCAAACCAGAAATAGGTATGATACATTTCAACAACATGAAGATAGAGAACGTTTTCAATCCCCGCGCCCTTTTTTAGGGAGGGGGAGAGGATGGCAGAGAAAGGGTCGAGGTTACCCACCACGCAGAGGGAGGCCCCCGATGCAGTCTCAGCCCACATCCGACCAAAGGGATCATCAATGGAGAGAACCACCTTGGTGGGAGAGAGAACAAACCCCATATCAAGATCACAGGAGAGGAGACCAAGAGGGTGTAGAGCCGGGAGAAGGCTCCAGAAAAAGAAAAAAGAGAGACAGGGAATAGGCGGTATCTTTAATTTAACAGATGTTCAACTAACGCATAAAGAATTAAATATTCTGCATCTTGGCCTGAAATGTGGTCTGAGAAGATCAGTCAATAAGTTTGACGTTTTCATTGATGTCCATAGATATGTAAGGAAATTGAATATTAAAAAATATTTTTTGAATAAAAATTTACAACCAACCACCAGTCTATCGTCAGTGCCAACGGATAGTGGACTTCGGAATAAATCACTCTTCAATCCACTCAATGCTGCTAACCAACAGGTTGATGTCTTCAAGGGTTTAGTTTTGCGAGATCTGGAAAGCTTGGTCCCCAAAAAAGATGTGAACCCACGCCATATACAGCAGGGGATCGAAATGCTTGAGAAACGGAAAGATTTGGTGATACGACCAGCGGATAAAGGAGGAGGAATTGTTTTAATGACAAAAGCTTTTTATTACCAACAACTATTGGAAATGTTGACTGAAGATGACACGTATAAAAAATTGGAGAGGGATCCTACTGCACAATATGAGTTAGATCTAAAAATTCTTATTGAATCTGGATACTCCAAGTGGGTACTCACAGATAAAGAAAGGAGATATTTGATCCCTAGCAGCAGTAGGATACCCACGATTTATACTCTCCCGAAAATCCATAAGGACGTTCATTCACCCCCAGGGAGACCTATAGTGAATGGAATAGGATCTGTGTCGGCACGAGTTGGACAGTATCTAGACGTGTTTCTCCAGAAAAGTGTCATCATGACCAAGGCCTATCTAAGAGATACAAAAAATTTATTACAACTTCTAGAAACAATAGATTTAACAGGGAAACAGGAAGTGTATCTCGTAACGGCAGACGTCTCCTCCTTATATACGATCATTCAGCATGATGATGCTCTCCTAGCCCTGAATTGGGTTTTGAGTCAAAGGGATGACATCACACACAACCATAAGATCTTTCTTAGAAACGCGCTTGATTTTTGCTTGGGGCACAATTATTTCTGGTTTGATGACAATTTTTATTTACAGAAACGTGGTGTAGCGATGGGCGCTAAGTTCGCCCCAAGCATCGCTAACCTCTTTATGGGGGAATGGGAGGACAAATTCATATTTGCGATCAAAAGAGATGCACTTTTACTCTATAAACGCTACATAGACGACCTCATCTTCATCTGGTCCGGTTCGTTATCATCCCTACAATCATTTTTGGATGAATTAAATGATAATACTAACCATATTAAACTCACCTGTGAAATCAGTGAAACCAGAATCCATTTTCTTGATGTCAACATATACAGATGTGGAGATAAACTAGGTACCTCAGTTTATTTTAAACCCACAGATTCTAATAGCTACCTCCCCATGCAGAGTGGCCACCATCCCCTATGGTTAAAAAACATTCCCAAGGGCCAACTGACTAGAATAAGAAGGAATTGCACTGAGATCTCTGATTATAAATCACAGTCCCTGATCATTAAGAAAAAATTCGAGGAGAAAGGATACCATGAACACATTCTTGATCAAATTATTGAAGAAGTTGCCCGAGTTCCCAGAACAGACCTCTTGGTAGAAACAACACAGACTCTCAACACCAATAACCAGGAATGGAGCTTTGTGTCTGGCTTCCATGCCCAATATAAGGAAATGGAAGCTATCTTCACCAATCATTGGCATGTTTTATTAATGGACAGAATATTGCATCTCTCATTACCAAACACCCCTGGTTTCATCTATAGAAGATCACTCAATTATGCTGATAAAATTGTAAAAAAAGTGATTGACCCCCCGGCTAAAACCCCCCTCCTTCTGGGATCAGGATGGATTTTATTCATGTAGAAAGTGTCGGGCATGCAGAGAGGTCAGAACACCAATAAGAGCATTAAATAGATTCACATCCACCTCAAATCAAAAGGAATTCAGGATAAAATAATTTATTACGTGTAACACGGCATATGTAGTATATGCTCTTCAATGTCCATGCGGCTTAATATATATAGGCCGTACTAAAAGACTTTTGAGAATCCGGATTGCTGAGCATATAGCCAACATAAAGCTAGGTTTTAAAGACCATAATGTGTCATTACATTTTAAACTCCACCATAACCAGGACCCTATAGGACTAAAATTTTGGGGGATTGATCATCTCAAACCTTTTTGGAGAGGATCAAATCTTGTACGAGAACTCTCCAAACGTGAAACCCAATGGATTTTCCTGATAGACACACTGGCACCGAAAGGGTTGAATGTTGACCTAGATATTAATTGTTTTATAAGTGATTACTGATCCATATTTTTACTACATAGCATTTTTAATGTTTTGTCAAAATACACAGTTCAAAACATACATACACAGATATACACATACACTGTGTTATATACACGTAGAGGTGTCTCCAGATTTTATTAACATAAAGTTTTTAGCATCGTATATTCTAAATGCTCAGATGACAGTCTTCTATATACATGAATTTTAGGTATGTGTGTTTTATCTGAGGTGATTGTACTCTATCTATATATACTGTATTTATTGGCGTATAACACTCACTTTTTTACCCTGAAAATAGAGGGTAAACTGTGCCTGCGTGTTATACGCAGGGGGCTGTGGAATTATTTTTTCCTGAAACTTCCCTCTTAAAGTTAGGGTGCGTGTTATACGCCTGTGCGTGTTATACGCCGATAAATACGGTATATATTTTTTTTTAGACTTTTTATATATATATATTTTATTACATATTTTTTAAGATATTTTTCTCTCATAGATGAATTTATCTTTTTATATATGAATTTATTAATTTATTCTTCTTTGATATTGTTCTTATGATATTGGTTTTTATTATTATTATTATGCTGTTATGCACTTTATATAATCAGTATATAGATTATGACCAAATACTATTGGCTACAAATAGTCTTAATTTCGCCTATGAGCTACATGTTGGTGATAGGACTGTTCAAATGTGCGTTTTCCAGTCCATATCATTTGCATTGTTGGCTATACAACATACAAAAAATATGATATATTCACAAATATAATGTACTGTTTGTCCACAAGGGATAAAGTATGCACCACATTATTGTTCACCTTCAAGTTCTCTCTGTGGGGGAGATTATGTTATGATCCCCTATAATGTGTATGGTTGTGTTGCATGGCCATAATAGTTTATCGATTAATTGCACATATTCTTTATCACTATATCCCTTTTATGTGGTTTATCAATTCACAGCAATTATATACCTGTTTTTATCTTTAATTTATCATTACCGTTGAATTATATTGTAATGTTTACATCCGTGCTTCAAACTGTATGAGGGCGCCGTCAGCGTCCTATGAGGCAACAGCATCTAGCACCTGTCATCTGTTGCCAGGTACGCTGATTGGCAGTCACTCCATGAGCATGGTAATTTAAGGATCCCGTGTGTGTCGTCACGTTACGCCCTCTGTCGAAGTCAGATGACGAAACGCGTCAGGGCGTAACTACGACAACACGCGACCCGGAAGTGACGAGTGCGCTCCATCGTTGCGCTCCACCGCCCATCTCCTGAATCGGAAGTGTCTGCAGGATACACACACGCTCCGAGTGACGGCCATATACGGTGATAGCGCCCTCTGGGGCCACTCAATGCTTGTTATATTCTGCAATACTGTACGTAGCTAGTTAAAGGGGTCTCCTAAATGTATGGGAATCAGTTCTTTGAATAAACAGGATTACGCTATTTGCTGTTATTTCTCTGTTATTCTATGACCTGCTGTGGAGCCTATTTTCATTCTGGTGACCCTTGATAAGAAGTGACAAGCCATAACATATTAACGGATGTATCCACTTTACATACAAGGCATATTTATTATGTGTTTCTGGTGAGTGTGAACCCCTAAGGGGAAAGTTACATCACGTGGTGGATTGCAATACATGTCTCTGGTGGAGGAAGGTGTTCACATGGACAATTGCTGTTACTCACTAATTTTTTTCTGGACTGACTTTGCCACAAATCTACGTCTTGGACTTTATTAGTGGTTTTTGACCACGAGTCTTATTTGAGTTTTTTAAATTTTAGCGCTGTTTGGTGTAATTTTAATAACCAAGCCTACTACTTTGTTTATTGTTTACCTCATTTTCATATATCATTACATGTATTAAAAAAAAAAAAACACATGTGTCTGCAGAAATCAACATAAAAAAAATAAATAAAAAAAGAGAAATCCCAGGACTAAATAAACAGCCTATTTTCTGTTCAGATGATACTTGCACGGTTAGCAAAAACCATGCCCCTTTTAATGAACTGACATTATCACATACTCCTATCGCGTGCTTTCTTTGAATGGAGTCATTTTATTTTATTACCATGAGTTCTCTCGTTAAAAATAGTTTGATATTAAAAATGCATTAATAAAAATTCATATGCAACTCACTTCTTTGTTCCCGATTGCATCCCTTGTGCAGCACAAGTGTAGTTTTCCAAGACATCCCCAAAACGCAAGGACATTTCAGTGTTACAGTTGTCAACAGTTACCACAGCCACCTTCTGTTCTGAGGGTCCAAGCAAATCCCCAGATTTGGCTACAACTGGCTAAATAAAAATAGACATGAACAACATATCACTACATATTCCCTTCTACAAGACTATCACCTTGATTTAGAATTTGCCTTGAAGCAAACCATTAAGAACTGGGCTAATGCAAAGATAGAAAACTTCAGTCTTATATTATTATACTTCTACAGGTTTACTAATGAAATATGTGCATTTGTTACCTTATTTAGATTAACTTATTCCGTCTTGACCCGACTCTTCAGCTTGTGTTAGGGCTAGTTTACACTTGCTTCAAAACCTGGCTTCGGACACGCTTTGTTAAAGCTCTCTGAACGCCAGTCAGAGCTCCTGTCACTAAATAAAATGGTTAGCTTACAGTCCTGTTTACACCTGCTTTTGCTTGGTGCTTCGATGAGGCTTTGGTGGGGCTTCGGTGGAGCTTTAATGAGGCTTCGGGCGCGCTTTGCCATAGACTTCAATGGAGGCTTTAAAGACGCTTTGTAGCACCACTGAATCTACATGGGGTATAATATTTGATGCAAAAGCCGAAGTAAAAGCAAAAGCAAGATGTAAACAGGACTGTAAGCTAACCATTTTATTTAGTGACCGGAGCTTTGACTGGCGTTCAGAGAGCTTTAACAAGGCGTCTCCAAAGCCTTGTTGATGCCTTGTTGAAGCCAAAGCACGTGTTAATGAGCCCTTAGGGGATAAAGGTCATGTGAAGTTTACAATCACTGGCCCATCAACACCGACCTCACACAATTAACTTTAAAGGAAACTGGTAGTTTGATCACAAATGGCAAGGCTACAGGTTCACTTTAATTTAGCACTCCAATGCAGTATAAATACTTGTCTTATTTTTGCAGCTATACCCTGCTGTCTCACCTTGTTAAAATAATGAAGATGGACTGTGTGCCACTGTCCATCACTTACTCCACCAGGAATAAAAGGGGAAACTGTTGTAGTAAATTCACCTAGACAAAAAAAAAAGACATCTTACTGGTATTCTAAAATAATAGAAATCAATTCCTTTATTTTATACATAAGTATAAGAGAAGCAGCCCAACTTCTTCTCCTGTAGCCCGATGTAACCACACCAATTGCCATATATGGAGAAGAGTAAAAAAAAAACAAAAAAAACATTGTCTTCGCTATTTGTTGAAACCTGAAGTTCCAGTACTATGCAACATGTTACCACAAATTTGTTCAGAAAGTAGCTTCAGGGAGTTCCCATTAAATTAATTTCTAGTAGAGAGCTGGATAATTATCTACTACACATTCACAGCTTCTAACTTTTCCAATAAAAAATAAAGAGTGGAAAGGGAAGGAGGATACCGTGGGTCTTCTGCACACACTGAACACATTTATTTTTATTCTACATCTGATCATACTCTATATCTGAAAATAATACAGCCCATTCAATCATCAGATCGCTATGTATCAATGTTCTACCACCAAATGATTCGCAGGATGTATGGGATCTGATTTCATAAGGGAGATAAGAGGAAGTCATATGATGCCCATTTAATACCATTTACACTGTTGCCCTATGCAAAAAAAAAAAGAGGGAAAGTAAAAAGTTTGAAGAAAAAGTAAATCAGGAGAGGTGTCAAAAGCAGAGCAAAAAGAAGTCGAAGAAAAGAGGAAACCATGAAAATACAAAGGGTGGTGGATGAATTTTTGGTGGGGTACAAGTCTTTTACCAAGTCAATAAAATACTAAAATGACAGTGTTGTCCAGAGCTGGGTCATCAACAAGGTAACCTGGGCAGGAGCCTAAGGTCCGTTTGAAGTCCAAGAAGCCCGGCAACAATTATTTTCCTGCAATAAACCTAGAGGATAGCGCATCTGGTAAAAGCTTTGCCTCTGCCTGTCACTTTACAAGGGAGGATTTACTTGTAGGTTGCAGGCTGCTGTTGTTCAAACACTTAAAGATTTAAAGTGGTTGTAAACCCTTTTAAAAAAAAAAAATTTTAAACTAACCTGCAAGACAAAGGCATAATGAGCTAGTATGACTAGCATACTAGCTCATTATGCAACACTTACCTTAGATCGGGGCCTCCGAAGGCGTCCTCATCTCCCTCTCCAGCCGCAGCCAGCGCTGCGGCGATAGCCGGAAGGTTACTTCCGGGTATCGCCGCTCCAGCCAATCACAGCGCCGCTCCGGAGTGGCGAAGACGTGACTCCGCGCATGTGCGCGGGAGCCGTCAAATCTGGCTAAGCCGGATTTGTGAATAGGATTAACCCTATGAATGCGCCGTTGTCTACAGACAGGGACAGCGGCGCCTGTGATTTTAGTAAATATCTCCTAAACCGTGTAGGTTTAGGAGATATTTCTTGCACCTACAGGTAAGCCTTAATCTAGGCTTACCTGTAGGTGCAAGTTGCAAAAGTGGGTTTACAACCACTTTAAAGGGTATGTAAACCCGAACAATGAACTTCTCTTATTTGCTCCTTTTAGGTCTGTTAACTATACCACTGAAAGTGTTTTGTTACATCTATTCAATAGGTGCAAAAAATACCTGTTAATTCCCCAAGAAATCTTGTGAGCTTACAATTTTCTGTCCTCTATGCCTGTGAATAAGTAAAGGTCAATGGAGATGAATAGAGGAAGAAGAGAAGAGGAGAGGTATTTGTGCTTTCTAATTTACCAGAAAATTAAAGTGGTTTTAAAGGAAAGTTTTTTTTACCTTAATACATTCTCTGCAATAAAGTGTTACTAAACCCACAACAGTAAATTCAGTCTGTATATGCAGTAAAGCATGGGTGCTCAACCAGTGGCCCTCTAGCTGTTGACGAACTACAATTCACATTATGCCTTTGGGTGTCATGCCTGTAACTATCAGCTTTCCAATGCCTCATGGGACTTGTAGTTCTGCAACAGCTGGAGGGCCACAGGTTGAGCACCAATGCAGTAAAGCATGCTTGTTATACTCACTGTGGAACCTAAGGGGTTAATCCTCTGCATTATGTAAAAAGGCTATTTGATCCTGTCTTCTCTGATCCTCCCCTTCTTCCACAGTCCCCAATCTATCTGCTTAAAGGAACAGAGCTTAAGGGGGCAAGCTGCACATGCTCAGTTTAGTGTGTATTGCTAGAGAGATTTTAATTTTCTTGGAAGAGTGCATGTGATCAGCTCTGTCCAGACAGAGGGTCAGGGGTCCTGCAGCCTCATAGGACAATTAGGAGAGACTGAAAACTCCTCCTATAAGACACGAATAGAAGTCACAAGACTGCTCTAACTGCTGACGAGAAAGGTATTTAGCAGTACATATTTACTAAAATAATTGCATTTCCATGTTCTGTGTACTGTGGGAGATCAGATATAGTGAATGCAGGGTCCTGGGTTTAGTAACACTTTAAGGTAAAAAAAAAACAAACATTCTGGAAACAGCTAGTATTTAATGCAGACTCCATAGAAGGGGAGATTATTAACCCAGAAAACAATGGTCGCTGAGAAGCCCAGATTTTGTTGTCCCAACATATACTGAGAGCTTTTGATTTACCATGTTCCAACTCTCAGGCCTTCACAAACTGAGAGGAAAGACAATATGCTTGGAAGAGAAGAAGTATGTTTAAGTATGTGGTGCAGAAAGACACATCGGCATGTCATTATAAATATTCATTGTCCATTCTAGGCATTTTATATTAGTGTATTCTCTCAGGGAGATCACCTAGGTGCCGGTTCACACAGGGGCAGCGTCAAAGTCGTCCTACTCTGAAGCCACCCGAACAGCGCGACTTCAGCGCGGCTTGCAAAACTACTTCTGTACAGAAGTCAATGCAAGCCACTTTGAAGTCGCCCCAAAGTAGTACAGGAACCTTTTTCTAAGTCGCTCCTATTAGAGCGGTTCCATTGCAATGCAAGCAGCGCGACTTGTCAGGCAGCTAAGTCGCCTGACAGGTCGCCCCTGTGTGAAGCGGCACTAAGGCTCCAGCATGACTAGGGGGAGTGGGAAACCTTGCCTAGTACCTAACTTTAAAGGGAAAACAATTCTAACTTTTATATTAAAAGGCCATCATTGGGTTAAAATAGAGGGGAAATAACCAAGAAAGGAATCGATGCATAATGCACATTTTGCATAGGATGTAATGTAGGTAAACCTACAAATACAGACTGCCCTTAAAATTTCTGTCCCAGAGTCATCTCTACGACACCTGAAAACCAATTTTCCATTCAAATGGACATTTCCATTCAAAATTACATGGAGTTACCCAATGTTTTAAATTATTGGGCCTCTTTCCACTTAAATAAGGTAATTTTGACTGGTACCAGCTTGGTGCTCTCAAAACAATATGTGTCAATCAAGCAGGCTGCTTCAATTGTTCTGTTATCCAGCCTCCTATGATGCTCAGAAGGAATATCTCAAAACCTTAAATCACATCCCACGATTGGGGAGACTTGGAACATTTGCTCCAAGGTCTTTAAAGATAAAGTGATCTCTCCATGTCATTCTCTGTTTTTTTTCTTATTATTGGCAATCCATCTTTCAGCCGGTCTAAATGACCCATGTTTCACATCAAAATGTATTACAGGCTAGGCACTGCAATTGCCTTCTGTGGCTCAGATGTCCTCAAATCATACTCTGATCTGAATTTTTGGTCCAAACTACAACTATTGCTTTTTTCTCCCTCCCTCTCACCAGTTGCATTGTTTACACGTGTTCTGATGCAAATGGAACAACTTTGTGACTCTACACCATCCTTATGTTATTCTATATCTCTGACACATTGCCTACTCAATTCTCCTTCAGCAGATTTCAAACTGACATATATTTCTTGGTGGGAATAGGACCTCCAACTCAGTCTCTCACAAAAACAAATAGGCTACTCCTCTTTATATAAAAAAACTTCTATCTGCTCCAAGTATCAGGAGACTGGGTTTAAAATCTTGACCAGGTGGCTCTATACTCCAAATAGACAGCATAAAATGTTCCCTGCAAAGTTCGGAGATCTGCAGAAGCAGTGGGGGACTTACTTCCATATTTATGAAGCTTGGTACAGAGCCAGGGTTTTTTTTTTGGCTGGGCGGCGGGGTTGTGTGGCGCGGGGTAAGCTCACTTGCTGGTTGCTGCCTGGCTTACCAGTACCCATTAATGCTGACCACTAAACTCACCTGCCTGACACACTGACCATTACACTGACCTACCTGACATACATACACTGACCTACCTGACATACATACACTGACGGTAGTGACATACATACACTGACCTACCTGACATACATAAACTGACGGTAGTGACATACATACACTGACCTACCTGACATACATACACTGATGGTAGTGCCATACATACACTGACCTACCTGACATACATACACTGACCTACCTGACATACATACACTGACCTACCTGACATACATACACTGACCTACCTGATATACATACACTGACCTACCTGACATACATACACTGACCTACCTGACAAGGAGACAGACTTCATGTGTCCTGCAGCAGCTCAGCTCAGCCATGTTGTGTGGTGTGCGGCACGCCTATCATCATCACAGCAGGCAGCCAGAGGAGGAGAGGAGAGCCGCCCACCGGAGCGACCAGAGCGGGGAGCGGGGACCTCACAGTAATGTAGCGCGGCGGCCGCATTGTAATTCCCGCCTTCTGGAGCCTGCAGCGCCTATGATGGATGTCACACGTCTCGCGGTCCCGGCATTGGACCAGTGGGACATCCATCATAGGCACTGCAGGCTATAGAAGGTGGGACCTGCTATGTCACTAGGCCGCACTCGGGATCAGATCGGTCCCTGCTCGGCGGCGGCGCTCGGGGCTAACAATAGAAGGGTGCATGCCTGAGACCCGGGGCTTTTCAGGGACCCATTCGGGGCTCCGCCCCCCCTCCCGACGCCACTGAGTATGTGTAATGGAGGCATGAACATAGGAGCATGGGCTCTAGCTCAACCCTCTAATTGAATGACTCGATATCTCGTGGGAATGACCTGCATTAACACCACTTAGGCTGCCAGGATTCAACACCAGGTGTATGAACGTATTCTCCCATTCATGGAGTTGACATCACCAGGGAAATGAAACAAAGCAAAAGCAATCATAGTAAAGCCCGTATGGTAGTACAAATAAATGTATTAAAATCACTTACATCACAGGACATAACGAACATCTGCAGTAAAACCGACCCTAGCTCTCAGCGTGCTTGTGTCGTCAGACGATGTCCAATGAGGTGAAACATGTTAGGCTTGCGATGACACAAGCACGCCGAGAGCTACGGCCGGTTTTATTGCAGATGTTCATTATGTTCCTTGATGTAAGTGATTTTAATAAATGTATTTGTACTACCATACGGGTTTCACTATGATTGCTTTATCATTTCCCTGGTGATGCCAACTCCATGAATGGGAGAACACATTTATATACCTGGTGTTGAATCTTGGCAGCCTTGATGCAGGTCATTCCCACGAGATATCAAGTCATTCAAATACAGGGTTGAGCTGAAGCCCATGCTGAGTCCTATGTTCATGCCTGCATTACACATACTTCTGGTAAGGAGATTGATTTTGGGTCACATATTTGGAAGCAGCATGGTGTAATTAGGTTCCAGAACAAAATCTTTGCACTGGTGCCAGGTCAATGATTTAAATTACTGAGACAAAAGCATTAGCGGGACCGGCAAGGGAATAAGCATTCTTGAAAGAACCGATCAGCAATGGCAGACTACATTATTCTCTCTGGACAGGTGTACTTTTAGCACATTTTGGTCCAATGTATATTTTAATTAAACACTGCTGACGATCATGCCAAGGTACGTGGGCTACTGTATCTAATATTTTTTATTGTAAAAAAGCAGGATCCCATTTGGGCCTAATCACTTCTTTTGGGTTTTTAGGTATTTTATACATTTTTAAGTTGCTCATAAAATTAAGTCGACAAACTTTAGCTGAATAATTTAAATTATACCCACAGAATTCCTACTAGATGTGTCTGATTCACAAATATATGTATATTTTATGATCCTCACCTACCTATCAGCAACTATACATAAAGAGTCAATATTGTTTATTGCATCTACCATACTATATCTTTTTGAACTAAGGTTTGATCACTCAGACAACAATAAAATAAAGTTTAAAAAGGTCGTTATATATATTTGGTTCACCAAACAAACTTTAGACTTCCTACACCCAAGACATCAATATTTGGAAGTTTATTGCCTATTTATCTGTAGGTAACCTTATAAAAACATACTTAAACTAGACAGATGCATAAAAAATGTATTATTATAGTCACTTTCATTTTTAATTCTTGAATTGTCCTTGGGAATAACTAAATATTATGTAGGGAATTGTATAAAACCAATGTGTGCAGAATCCATAATCAAGAAATTTGCTTGTACAAGTGGAGAAGGGATTTAATAAAATAATTTAGTATTTACCTGCTGAGAAAGTCAGCTGAACCTGTTCATCTTTCACTTCCAACACAATGAAGTCATGTCTTCCGTTAAACCTCCCGTTATACATTAGAAGACCATTCTGCTCCCGAGTAGCAAAGCTGATGAAAAAAGTTTTGTGTTTTAGGTTTTTAAAATGTACATGATTTATTGAAGCTCACTGTAGTAGCAATCCATACAACCAATATGACAAAGTAAACAACTGAAACTGGCCATTGACACCTATCATGTAGCTAGATATAACATCTGCTAAGCCCTCTATTGATTGCCTGATTACCTAGCATTAGGTGCACATATTCTTAGGCAGACCATATATGGTGTAAATTTATTTCCTGCAACCACAGGTTGCAGGAAAGAAATTAGCTTGATTCCCCCCATCAACACAGACAGTGTTGATGCGGGAATCCTTCCTGCCAAGCCATTGTCTGCCTGAGGAAGCTGTGACTATTGCTAGCGGCTATTCCAGCCACTAGCAAAAACACAACGCACATGCTCAGCTCAGTGTACACAAACGTTGACAAGCAGGGAGAAGCAACTATGACTAAAGGGATCAACAGGCTCTCTTCTGTCTTAAAAATCCTGTCAGACGTCTTCCATTCTTCTTTACTTCTATATACCACTGAAAGCATTTTTCTAGCTGGAGCAGTTATAGAAGTATAAGTTCCCTGTTGAAGAAATTTAAACCTGTCCTGTGCTCTATGTCTATGTTATCACAAAAAAAAAAATCTTGTCTTCCCAGTTCTTATCCTAGACTACAAGTCAATTAGCCCCTATATAGACATAGATGCAGGGCTGATACCACTCGGTCCACAAAAATACTGTGTGTTATCACCCCGCAAGAGTACATTTCAGGCACATCAACAGGTATTTCTCAGTGCTTACTGCAAAGGGAAAGGGGGGCATTTGCAAATACACAGACACTTTCTTCATGGGAAAGGCGACATTGGGGATGATTTACTAAAGGCAAATAGACAGTGTACATTGCAAGCGCAGTTGTGCTCCGCAAGGGCATTTGCTCCAGAGCTTAGTAAATGAGGTCAAGCTCTGCTGACTTCTATCATCCAATCACGTGCAAGCAAAATGCTGTTTTTTTTTAGCTTTCCTTGCATCTGATTGGATATTATTTGAAAAGTGAAGCTTCGCCTCATTTATTAAGTTCTGGAGAAAATGCCCCCGCAGATTCAACTAATTAGGTAATTCCTTGCCGATTGTTAACAATGCATGCTTTCCCCAATGTACTGTGCATACCATCAGAATTGGAAAAATGTTCATGCTTCTTCGCTAATTTATATATATATATATATATATATATATATATATATAGTGACAGCAGGAAGGTAAAGTCACCTGGTTGCATCCAGGGGGGTAGATATATTTCTCCCAGATTCAGGCTTTATGCCGACTTATACAACTAGGGAGAGAGTTGATGAAGCCCAGCTGAGGCTAGTGGGCTCATGGATGAGTCATACCTCTAGGGAGAGGGCTGGGCGTCGTGCAGGCAGGGAGTTGATGAGACCAGCTGAAGCTTGTCAGCCCGTTTAAGGCCTCTATAAAAACTCCCAGGTTCATTAGGTGTTTGCTCATGCCTGGACCCAGACCTCTGTGGACTGTCTAGGGAGAGTGAACCCCTGTGCGGTGAGACAAAGCCTGTGTGGCTATTTGTTTGGACATTGACTAAACCAGGGACTTAGGGACTAGGACAGCACCAGGCTGATCCCAGTTGTTAGTTAGGAAACCTGCATGTTTAGTCAGAGGTCAAGCTGACCAGGATTTATTTTGTTTATGTTTCTTTTTGGCTTTTGCTGTGTTTTTGTCACTGTACATAGAGAAATAAACCGCACCTTTTGATTTTGAAAACCACAACCTCCGTCTGCCTGGCCTGTTTTTGTGTGGGGAGCCCATCCAGGGGATCACACACGCCCGCTGCCGAGCGAACCCCCTCACAATATATATATATTATATACACAGTATATTCATATGTTTTTCCCTCTGAATCCTACTGCAGACTTATTTGTGAAACAAATATACACAAGCTGACTACACAGTGCATCATATAATCAGACAGAGCATGGAGGGTTTCACCTAAGACCCCTCTATGTGGGCTCCAGTGAAGCAAGGTGCCTTATCAGCAATGAAATCTGATACACTGATTCTTTATAACAGGTTTTTTGCAATCCAGATATTTTTACCATCTTTCTGAACAATGGCAGACCTAAATCCACCTCCAGGTTCTGCCAAGTTATAACACGCACTGGGCACCGTGTAATAAGAATAAAAGTTTATGCTGAGCACGTCCCTTTATTGCAACACAGTTTTCCAAAGGTAGCTTTTCTTTAACATTGCTTACTGAGCATATAAGAAAATACAAGCTTATTACACATTTACAGCCATACCTGTAAATTTTATGTAGATAATCTCTTTGGGAATGCCATGTATATTGCGTGACAATATAAGGTCCTAACTGCTTGTTTTGTATGTTCTGAGAAAAGTAATTGGCTCAGCAAAGCAGAATGTGCACATAACCGGACAATTTTGACTCTGGTCCAGGTGTGGTTGTCACACAACATGCTTTTGCTACTGGCTGGATTGGCCTCACAGTGGGAGATAAAGTAGCTCACTCGGGAATTAACATATAGCCTGGTAAAGAAGACTTTAGGCTTCAGTAAAGATCATCATCCAATTTGTAGTAGAGCAGACAAATTTTAAGCGTACGCCTTGTTTTCATTACAAACAAAACTTTTTTAAACTTACAAATGTGGTATAAAGCCTCTTGGAACAAGTATGGTAATTTGAAATACCACTCGCTTTAACTAAATGCTTGTTGTGTAACAAAGAATTAGTCATTTTGTTTCCAGGGCCAAGTTAAACCTGTGTACTTGGCACTTTACAGAGCGTAGGAAAGTTGATTGACTTGAGTCTATTTATGTGTGTGTGCATATATATATATATATATATATATATATTATGGTCGGAGCCCTCTGTCTGAAGAGATATGGATCACATAAACACGTCACAAGACTAACAACACAAATAAGACCTGAAGTGTGGCCTGGCCTGCTGGACGGTATGCCAAGAGAAGGGGCCATACCTTAAGATAGAAATAATGGATAATTCTGTTGAGAATTGTTTGGAGAGGAGTGCCCTAAAAAGGGGATATGGGGGGCGTGGTCTGGACATGGCCGAGTAGAGTCGCACACTTGTGGAGCTCCTGGTCCGGCCCGGCCTTTACCAGCCTATACAGCAGTGATATTCACCAGTACTCCCCGGTATGTACTCGGCTGGGAAGCGGAGAGGAAAGACTAAAAGGAAAACCCCTCCTAAAGCACATCCGAGCGGCGAGATACTCAAATTCCTACGGAACAACTGCGGAGCCTCCCCGGACACCAAGATGGTGGACACCACGAGGCAAGGCCCTCTCAACACACAGCGACCACAGGACTCTCCTCTCCCCATGTCACCCTCCTTAGCCACAGACATGGACTTTAGCACCCCGGCGGTCCTCCCCTCTGGGTCACAGGAGATACAACACCCGCATCTAGCCCCGCTTACCTTGAGAGCCGACGCCGAACTGCGGGCATTACTCCAGGCCTTACCCACAAGAGCGGATTTTGAGGCGCTGGCTAGCAGGCTGGAGGCAGCTCACCGAGAGGAGATTACGACGGTGAGAGAGGAGGTGAAGACACTGTCAGAGCAGATGGGAGTGCGAGAGACCTCAGTGGTTGCCCTGAAGAGACGAATGACCGCGATGGAGGCTCTTCAATCATCCCAGGCAGCTACGGTCCTCACACAACAACTCCAGTTAGAGGAAATGGAGGACCGCAGCAGGAGGAACAACCTGCGACTAAGTGGCATGCCAGAGGCCACGGAAGCAGGAGACCTGGCAGCGTCTACATTGGCCATATTCCGGGACTTGATGGGGGAGGATTTCCCAGCCAACCTTTCCTTCGACAGGATTCACAGAGCACTAGGTCCCCACTCGATGGACCCGGACAGGCCACGGGACATTATATGCTGCATTCATCAATATGCGCACAAGGAGCTGGTGCTGCGAAAGGCTTGGGAGAAGGGGGACGTGGACTTTGACGGCACTCCCCTTCGCATCCTTCCTGACCTCTCCAGGGCAACTCTGCAGCGACGAGCCATGTTGAAGCCTGTGCTGGAAGTGGCCCGACAATCCGGAATTACATACAGGTGGGGATTCCCCATATCAGTGACCTTTAAAAGGGTACAGCAGTTCTTCAACCAGCGCACCTCCTCTGATCTACCTGACCTCTTTGCCTTCCTGGAAGCGGATCCCTTTGACGTGCCGGACTGGCTTTAGTTGCAACAGCGCTCGGCCCCCCGCTCTGGATTCCCGGGACGACGGAGAGGCCGATCACCCAGGCCGCAGAGAGATCGCCGCAGATCAAGATATACTTCCGTGGAGGTGTCAAGGGAAGCCTGACGTCGGCAGGCGTTGAGGTAAGCCGTCGGATACCACTGCCTTAGCCCTGCTCCTCCGGTTCCTGTTTTTTTTCTCTCCCCTCTCCTTTGATTCTTTTTTCTCTTCACTGATGTCTCCCCCTCCCCCCCCTCCGGATTGTTTTTTTTTCACCCCCCCTGTCTGAACTAGCTCCTGAGGCAGGAGTCGGTCGGCAGTCTACCCCACCCCCACATGGGACTCCATGGTGCTTAATCGCACGCCACCAGCTGACAGGACACTTCAAGTAACGAGAAAGTTTACTACAGACGCCGGAGGTCATGTTGGGGGTCACAACTGAACTACAACACTACTTCAGGGCTAACGACACAGACAACTGCGACCCGGGTATTCTGTGGGAGGCACATAAATCAGTAATCAGGGGGATATTAATCAAACATGGCGCACGTATTAAAAGAGAACGGGAACAACAACTGTTACAGCTTCTGGATAAGATTTGCGTGGTGGAATCTAAGCACAAGCGAAAGCAGGTGCCCTCCTTGGAGGCTGAACTGCTTTCTCTTAGAAGACAAACGGTGGACTTACTCCACTATAGAGCTAAAGCGGCATTACAATTCTGCCGGAAACTCACGTACGAATCGGGAAATAAATGTGGGAAACTACTCGCTAAAGCGGTCAGGAACCTCAGGCTCAGAACTTTCATACCCCAAATAATGTCTCCCTCGGGACAAAAGAGTACTATGCCAACTCACATAGTGCAGGAGTTTAGAAATTACTACTCCTCTCTCTATAACCTCCCTCCTAGGACCCCTACTGACGTGACGATAGAAGAGTACATTGCCACCTCAAGACTGCCTCAATTACCTACGACGTCCGGAACGGAATTAGACGACCCCATTACTGTGGAGGAACTGCAACGGGCGATGGGAGGGACGAAACCTGGCAAGGCGCCGGGACCTGATGGGTTCACCTTGCAGTACTACCAATCTCTCCTCCCACTGCTGGGTCCACATATGGTGAGGATGTTCAACGGCCTTGGGGAGGGGGGCTCCTTCCCTAGGGATACCTTGCGAGTACATATCTCCCTTATTCATAAGGAAGGCAAGGACCCAACAGCGTGCGGCAGCTACAGGCCCATTTCTCTATTAAACACGGATCTAAAGCTTTTCACTAAGATCCTAGCCAACAGATTGACCCAACTTATGCCGGATATCATTCACTTAGACCAAGTGGGCTTCGTCCCTGCCCGAGAGGCGAGGGATAACACCACCAAGGTGCTCAACTTGATCGACATAGCGACCACGTCAAAGACACCCTGCGTCTTTCTCAGCACACATGCTGAGAAGGCGTTCGACCGTGTCAATTGGACCTTCATGTTTTCCGTCCTGAAACGGATTGGCTTGGGGCCTAAAATGCTCCAATGGATATCCAGTATATATTCCATACCCTCGGCCCAGGTCAAAGCCAATGGAATTTTGTCTGAAACTTTCCCTATCACGAACGGGACCAGACAGGGGTTCACGCTCTCACCCATACTTTTTGCGTTGGCTCTGGAACCATTCCTGTGCATGCACACCCTGACATTACAGGGGTCACTGTGAGTGATACACAATTTAAAATCTCGGAGTATTCAGATGATTTTTTGTTCTCCTTGACCAACCCGGTAGTGTCCCTACCGACCCTGCTCCGGGAGTTTGATAGATACGGAAACCTTTCCAACCTAAAAATTAAATTTTGACAAATCGGCAGCAATGGGGATTAATATTCCTCCCACTAGATTGAGCTCACTGAAATCCCAGTTCAAATTTAAATGGTCAGACAGTTCTCTCAAGTACCTGGGAACTTTGATCCCAGGCGATTTGAAGCACACCTTCGACTTCAACTTTCCACCCTTATTGACCAAGGTCCGCCTGTTGCTACAGGAGTGGACCAGGGGTTTGCATTCCTGGTTTGGTAGGTGCAACCTCGTTAAAATGTCCATCCTCCCTAAATTTTTGTACTTGTTCCAGGCATTGCCAATCAAGATTGCACCCCTGTACTTTAAACAGGTTAATTCCCTTTCAGTTAACTTTATATGGGCTAACTCCAAACCCCGACTCCGTAGAAGTCTTTTGACACTGCCGAAACATCTCGGAGGACTGGCCCTACCAGATTTACGTAATTATTATGGGGCGGTGCATCTTGGCAGAATCATAGACTGGAACCGCCACAGTAAGTCTAAACTCTGGGTCCAACTAGAACAAGCCCAAACAGTGGTGCCGCTGAAGGGTGCCACCTGGTGCTTTGACCGACTACCCACCGCCCTGACTTCCCACCCTGTTATTGGCACCACCCTTCGGAGAGGGGCGGCGAACTTACTATCAACCCACCTTTCCTCGGGTGACTCTCCCCTTTACCCAATATTAGGAAATCCAGCGTTCCCCCCGGGCCTGGAATCGGCGGAGTACATGTCACTTACATTGACGGGGAGGGACCAGGCCTCACATTTCTTGGAGGACGCTCAGTGGCCCTCTGTTCAAGCCCTGACTAGTGATGAAGGACGCTTTCGACTTCTGTTTTGGAGGGCGATTCGCCTACATCACTTCCTTCATTCAATACCAAACCCGGCACAATATCAGAGAGAACTGACCACCTTTGAAGAATACTGCAGGGACAAGGGGACGCTGCCTCAAGTCCTATCCAAAACATACACACTACTTAACTCCCCTCCCACACAACCTGACCTGCCCTTCCTGCAGAAATGGGAAACAGACCTACAACGTTCGTTCACTGACACCCAAAAACAGACAATAATTAGATTTTCCTTGAAAACATCGATATGCACAAAAATCCAAGAACTTAACTACAAGATCTTGACCAGGTGGTACTACACACCGCAGGTACTGCATAGATACTTCCCTAATTCCACGAACCAATGTTGGAGATGTCAGACGGAGGTGGGGACGCTTCTTCATATCTTCTGGTCCTGTCCCCATCTGCAACACTTCTGGACAACAGTTAGGACTATCATTCAGAAATTTACCGACCATGCAATCAGTGACGACCCCACCTTTTTCCTGCTTCATGCTACCTCAATACCGGCACGGAGCTACAAGAAGTCAATCATACGGCACTTACTGAATGCAGCCAAATCCTGTATCCCCCTCAGATGGAAGAAAAGTTCACCCCCGTCAGTGGGGCTGTGGTTGCGCAGGGTGGAGGACATCGAAAAGCTGGAGGAGTCCTCACCGCTCAAAACAAACAAGAAAAGCACTCTGAGGCGTGGAGGCTCTGGAACATCTTCATCTATTCTGATAAAGGGTCGGCCCTACTTAACTCTTAATTTGACAAAGGGATACAGCCTTGATAGTTATTACGGCTGTAGACGTGCTTATAACTCTGGGTCAACCCCCCCACTTTTCCCTTCCCCTTCAACCCCGCTCTCCCATCTCCCTTTTCTTTCCTTTCACCTTTCCTTTTTCCTTGTCTTTCTTCTAGTACTTTCAGTGTTTTTTTGTGTTTTTCTCTCAGGGACCGTTGTGAGTCCTCCCCCCCCTTTTTTTTTGAGGATCAATTTTGACAATTTCTGTTGTTCTCTTCCCCCTTTTTCTCTGTCTCTCTCTCTCTCTCTTCCTTTTTTAATTAATGGGATGCGAGAACTGGACAGGGCAATCGGAATCCTGATAGTTGTGACATGGTGATACCCCCTACCGGACGGTCATAGAGTAATGTGGAACATCTGGGGAGGATACTAAACAGATAGTCACAGGCTCTGCGATAATAGTACCCCGTATTGGGTTATCTACATCAGGCAAACGTCCAGCCCTGTCTGAGATAAATGGTTGTGAATCTGTACGTCACACTCTATTTGTATGGTAATGTTTTTATTCTATGTATGTGTATATAAAACAATAAAATTCATATTTGAAAAAAAAAGGGGATATGGGTGGGTGGGTACCGCGCATCGTGGATGGTCTGCTTAAGTACCCCTCGAACTACTTCCATAATTTCAGGCCAGCATACTGGCCTTCCTATTTATGGTCGGAGCCCTCTGTCTGAAGACATATGGATCACATAAACACGTCACAAGACTAACAACACAAATAAGACCTGAAGTGTGGCCTGGCCTGCTGGACGGTATGCCAAGAGAAGGGGCCAAAGATTACACTTGGTTGGGGAAGGAATTGTCTTATTGTGTAAGATAATTAACTACAGAGCGAGTCTGTTAAAGACTCGTGATATTTCTGTTTGAGGATTGGGGACGTATCGGGCAAAACACGTGGATTTCCACCTGCCCATCATCCTGAATGCGTGGTCTGGAACGACGCGATGCTGCTGAGGCTGCTCCAATGCGAAAGAATGTCCTGGGTCAAGGCCTAAGATGCACAGGAACATTCTGACGTGGCTGATGAACTGGTTCCCACTTAGGGGTTCAGTTGGGAAAGGTAGTAGAGGGCTGTCCTCTGATAGGTCGGACAGTAGAGTTTACCAATTGCTCTAGAACGGCCATGGGGCACCCGGCGTTGTGAGTCTGGAAAAGTTTGATGTCTACTCTGGGACCGGATTGTAGCGTTTTCCGATGGCGTCGGGTGTAGGATGAAATGACTCTGGTGGCGAGTCAGGTGGTGCCTGCGTAGTACTTGGCATTTAGGGCTGGTAACAGTAAATTCGCTGGGCCGTAGAAAACCGTAAAAGGCTAGGTAAATGGCTGCTTGAATTACCAGGCTGGGCCATAAACCGAAGGGAGAACGTGAAAGGATAGCAGACATGTCCCGGGATATGGCGCTGGTCACTGGTAAGCGTTTGGTACTAGTGTGTGGTTGCTGCCTGTGGATGCCACGTAGTATGGTTTTGACCGCATGAGCGGCGAACAAGGAAGGTTTGGTAGGGTCTTGTAGGGAGATAAAATGCTGGATGCTGGCTGAATAGAGTCTGATGGTATCGTGTGACAATGTGAGCTGAGTGTGACAGTAGGAAATAAAGGCCAGATATGGCTGAGATTTCCTGAAACCGCCCCGGGGTTAGCGGCTAGGAACCTGTCGGTCTTCCAGGCGGTACGGTAGGCCTTTAGTGTATTGGAAGATCAGGATGCATTGATGAGGGAGGTAGCACCATGGAGGTGCTATTTCAGTCCAGTGTTGGTTGCGACTAATGTGGGATGCCGGACATGGTCGGCTCCGGGCTCCTGTGAAATAATGTGGCATAGTTAAAGCGGGATAGTGCGTCGGCCGAGGTATTGCATTTACCAGGGATGTGGACACAGAGGATATTGAACTGATGTTGTAGGGAAAGTAGCAACAGCCTGCGTAAGGACATGATGGCCAACGATTTTGACCTGCCTTTGTTAATTGCTGTGGCCTGGTTGTCTGTGGCGAACGTGGCGGTCTGTCCTGCCCAGGTGCTGCCCCATACTTGAGCCACTGCGACTATGGGGTAGATCTCGAATAGAGAGAAGAACTGACTAAACCCGGAATTGTGAGTATCTCTGATGGCCACGGTCCCGCAAACCAATGATGGCCAAAAATTGCAGCGAAGCTTGTGGAAGCTGCTACGTCCTTGATTATCTGTGGTGACGAAGGGGATGCTGATGGGATGAACCTGGATCTACCATTCCAGTTCTCAAGGAAATGATCCTACATGGCCAGATCCGCTATAGCGGCTGCATCTAGCTTAATGACTTGGTCAGGGTCTTGTGCCTGGGAGAGGAACACTAAGAGGTGTGAGATAAAGGATCGCTCTTGAGGGATGATCCTCATCGCGAAGTTGAGCATGCCCAGTAGGGATTGTAGCTGTGTCTTAGTGCAGCCTTGCGTGACTGTAAACGAATTGCCGACTGTCCTGATGCGGGTCAATTTATCGAGAGGTGGGCTAGCCTGCATGGTGCGTGTGTCTAGAATGATTCCCAGGAAGGTGATGAGCTGTGCCGGGCCTTCTACTTTCTTCTCAGCTATGGGCATGTTGAGGTTTTTAAAGACCTCTCTTAGATTTTTTAGTACCTTCTGACAATGTGCGTGGTGTGAGAGAAACCAGTATAGGGATTGAGCAAAAGGTCAGCTTGGTCGCAAAATAGTATAAGCCTTTCCATTTGATCCCGTGCCACTGCCATAGGTATGGTTTAATGGGTAGCAATTTAAAGGCATCTGAGATGTCGGCTTTGGATAGCCAGGCCCCTACCCCTATGTTAATGATTGATTGGATGGCTAAGTCAACTGAGGAGTATTTTAGTGAGAACTCCTCTGAGGGTACGAGGGAGTTTAAACTGGGTATGTTAGAAGAATAAGGCGCGTAGACTAATCAAAGTTTTAGAAAACTTGCCCTTGACAAGTCCAATAGGGCTGATTCTCCATACTGTGAAGGGTGACTGTAAAAAGGGGCCGATCATATACCCCTGGTCCAATCCGATCTGTAGCAGGGTGGTGATGGCTTCTTCGTCGGAGGCTGCTGAGAGCAGATTTTTATACTCGTGTGTAGAGTCGGGTAGTGTGATGAGTCCGGTGTGGAACCCTGTAGTGAACCCCTGCACTAGGAAGGCTGCTAGAGGGGGAGTTGGATGTGAGGAGAGATAGAAGCTGAGCCACCCGACGTGCACTCGCCTAGTCATGATAGATTCTGCTGCTTGATGCCATAGGTACTTTTGGGAGAGCCTTCTGGCACAGGAGGCAGATGTGCAGAAGTTTGCAGTGGGGGTAAAATCAACCCTTGAAATAAAGTTGTTGCAGATGGCTGCGCCCCCTAGTGCTCGAATTGGATGTCCTAGCCTGTCTGACTGGGACGACTGTGTGGCTGCTGATAAATTATGAGGTGCGTTGGAGGTGGAAGGGAAGCTGGGGTTGGCCTAGCATATTACATCTCTAAGCATCCCAAAGGCTAACACGAACTTTGTCACTGAGAGTTTGCGAGAGAGCCTGGGGTCCTTTGGCTTTTAGGATGACTGAGACGTCCCCCCAGGAATATGACTTGTTCTCTGTGATGTCCTGTACAGAAATGAGTAAGGACGCTAGGTTCACATCCTTGCCGTCCAGAATGTCCTTCCTGATGCCCGCTGGGACAAGGTGCGAAGGAAAAGGATGCAAACGTCGGGCGTACCTAAAAGTGGGGGTTTGGTAAGGACGGTGGAGACTGGGGCTGATGGGGGCTCAGCTGGTCGTGTTTCCAGGGCCCCTACTCTAGCCTGGAGATCGGTGACTGAAGTTGCCAGTGTGGTCACCAAGGCGTGCAGCTAGGTAATTGCCGAGGATATCGACTGCAGTGAAGCTTGTGTGTCTGGTAGAGCTGCCGCTGGTGGTGGAAACGACAGCCTAAACAGCTCCGCTTTCCTGGCTGTGGCAGGGTAGGGAATGCCCCTACGTCGTAGTTCAGTCGTAAGCCTGGGGATGGTCCAAGCTCTGGGGGACTGTGTAGTGCCGTCCGCTGGACCCGTGAGGGGTGATGGTGGGGCGGAGGCGAAGTCTTCGCTGTCGACCCGCGACATGGCGTCGGCTAGAAGGAGGGGAATGCATATGTTTTTAGAATAAGTTTGCGAGGATGGAGGGGATAGAAGGGTTTAGAAAATGGGGAGGAAGAAGGAAAGCAGGGTGGACAGGACAAGGAGCGATAGGCGTAGATGACAGTTTGCGTACGAGCGCTGTTGAGTGCAATTTGGAAAACTCAAAAGAATGCGTGGCAACCGAGGTGAGCCAGGAGGTGACTGGCTAGGTCACCGATAGCTCAGGTGCCGTCTGTGCTCGGCACAGACTAAAACCAGAGCCCCCAGGGCGTACTGGGGCGGGTAGCTGAAGTCTGGTATTCTAAGTAGGAATGTTACGATCTGTAGTTTGTTGACGTGTGCTCGGTCTGCTAACACTTGCACTGCCAGCAAGGTGGACGTTAGGCAACCTTGTCTCCGTGGTGAAGGATCTCGGATCGCTCTTCGAAAACAGAGTGAAGTGCACAGAGGTATGTGACAGTTATTAAAGCCTCGTGAGCAAGTCGAATTGTGTATGTAAAGTTCAATGTGTCGTGAAAGAGTGCGAGGAGAAATCAAGGGGGGAGCCTTGAATTTACGCACCTGCCTTGTACCCTAGTAGTGACGTCTCAGTTGGGGTCGAGAAGTGGGTTGACCGGGAACCTGTAGTAAGGTGACATAGAGCTATATTTTATCTTTATTTATTTATTGTTATTATTTTATTTATTTATTTTTCTGTAAGGGGGATGCAGAGAGCTGTTTCGGAGCAGTAGCTGGCTCCCTGGTGAAGATGCGAGCCCTAAGATACTTCATCATTTTTTTTTTTTATATATCCTGAGGGGAATATTGTCCAAACCTGGTGCAGGGTGGACCGACTGGAACTCAAACTGACCTGCATGGGGAAAGTGATAGAGAAAAAGATGAGTAGCCGAGTTGCTACTGGAGATGATGAGTGGCTGGTTTGAACCAATTGCAGAATGCTCACAGCGATTGCGAGGAAGCAGCCTTACTAGGAAGGTGAAAAAAGAAAAGGTTTGTGAATTACGAGTATGTAGGAATGACCGTCCGTGATGAAGCTGGAATAGTTGGAGTAAGATGTGTATGTAAATGCTTGATGATGATGATTTTTTTTTTTATGGGTTTTATTTTTATTTTTTATTTTTTTTCGTACAGCGTGAGGTTTGGGGAATAGTTTGTGCATAATCGTAACTGGTAACGAACCGGCACTTTGTATTGCCGATGATCTGAATCGTTTGAGCCGATGCTACGACTGGGTTCGGATCGGCTGTAGGGGTCTGTTTGTGCTGGGAAGCTGAGTCATTGAGTCGGTGGTGCGTCTGGACTCGGATCGGTTAGAGAGGTTTGTTGCTAGAGATCCGAGTCGTTTGAGCCGGTCGTGCGACTGCACTCGGATCAATTGTGTTTACCAAGGATCCGAATCTTTGAGCCGATGCTACGACTGGATTTGGATCGGTTAGAGAGGTTTGTTGCTAGAGATCCGAGTCGTTTGAGCCGGTGGTGCGACTGGACTCGGATCGATTGTGTTTGTCAAGGATCCGAATCTTTGAGCCGATGCTACGACTGGATTCGGATCGGTTAGAGAGGTTTGTTGCTAGAGATCCGAGTCGTTTGAGCCGGTGGTGCGACTGGACTCGGATTGATTGTGTTTGCCAAGGATCTGAATCTTTGAGCCGATGCTATGACTGGATTCGGATCGGTTGGAGAGGTTTGTTGCTAGAGATCCGAGTCGTTTGAGCCGGTGGTGCGACTGGACTCAGATTGATTGCGTTTGCCAAGGATCCGAATCTTTGAGCCGATGCTACGACTGGATTCGGATCGGTTATGGCTGCAAAGTAAGGAGGGGGTTTGATGTGCCGGATCCGAATCGTAGCCCCGGAGATACGACTGGACTCGGATCAACTGAATGGTGTTTCGTAGTTGAAGGGGCTTGTGGTTGCCGAGGGTCCGAACTGTAGTGCCGATGTTTTGCGACTAGATTCGGACCGGCTGTTTGGTGTGTGTTGTGTGTAGTAAGAGGTGTGGGGCATCAGTTAGGTGAAGGGAGTGTATCGTAGGAGGTGTAGGGCGTCAGTAGAAGGGATGAGGTAACGATGGGTGGGACGCCGGTTTTGCGACCATGCATCGTATGAGCGATTTGTAGAAAGTGGCTTGTGTGCTGTGCGAGTGATTCGTAGAACGGGTAAGCTCTAAGAGTCGTGGTGGGCCGTTACGAATCGTAACGTTGAGCTCGACTGGGCTCGAAAGACAACTGATCTAGGCAGTAAACCTAAAATGCAAACAGAGAGAACAGGTGAACTTGTGAGCCGTATGATTTGTAAAAGAGGTAAACGTATACCGGCGCTACGATTCGTTCGAACGGTAACAACCAGTCCTACCTGCGACAGCAAGCGATGACCCGATCAACGAACAACTGCGAGCGGTCTCGAAAGCACAAGCGCAACTTCACAGACGCTGTGAGTTGAGCAGTGTCGGGCTGGTGACGTTGTAGTACCGCACACTAGAGCCGACACTGACCATGGTGGATGGTCTGCTTAAGTACCCCTCGAACTCCTCCCATAATTTCAGGCCAGCATACTGGCCTTCCTATATATATATATATATATATATATATATATATATATATATATATATACACACACACACACATATATACATACACACACTGAGCAAAATTATAAATGCAACACTTTTGTGTTTGCCCCTATTTATCATGAGCTCAAAAGGCCTATTTCTCACAAATCTGTCTAAATCAATGCGAAGGAGATGTGCTGCACTGCACTGCACTGCACTACACTGCGCGAGGCGGTCACACAGATACTGACTGGTTTTTGGACCCCCCCCCCAATATAGTAAAACTGCACATTTTAGAGTGGCCTTTTATTGTGGCCAACCTAAGGCACACTTGTGCAATAATCATGCTGTCTAATCAGCATCTTGATATACCACACCTGTGAGGTGGATGGATTATCTCGGCAAAGTAGAAGTACTCACTAACACAGATTAAGCCCTGGTTCACATTGATGCTACTTTGAAATTGCGCTACTTCACTTGAAGTGGGGCGATTTCAAAGTAGCAAGCTCAGCGCAATTTCAGGTGCTACTTGATAGACATCTGAGTTGCTTCATACACAGATGTCTATTGAAGTCGCACCTGAAATTAGCAAAAGTAGTGCAGGAAAATCGGTGTCGCACCGATTGGAACATTGCCGCCAATAGGCTGCGACTTGTCATGCGATTGGATCTCACCAATCGCATGACAAATCGCGCCAATGTGAACTTAGGCTTAGACAGATTTGTTTACAAAATTTTTGAGAGAAATAGGCCTTTTGTGTACATAGAAAAAGTCGTAGATCTTTGAGTTCAGCTCATGATAAATAGGGGCAAACACAAAAGTGTTGCGTTTATATTTTTGTGTATATATATATATATATATATATATATATATATATATTTATATACATACACATCCACCCATCTCCACATGCCAGGGTGCTAGGTGTTATTCTGGACTCTGAACTCTCCTTTCAGCCCCACATCGAATTCCTTTCCAAAGCTTGTGTCTCAATCTCCGCAACATCTCCAAACTGCGTCCCTTCTTAACCACTTCGCATCTAAGGACGTCCGTGGGACGTCCTTGACTTTCAGCCGGGATATCTGAATAATGCCTGCAGCTACAGGCATCATTCAGATATCGTTTTTTAGAGCCGGCGATTCTCTGTACCGTAAGAATGATCATAGCGGCTGTTCCGCCGCTTGATCGTTCTTACAGGCGGCGAGAGGGGACGTCCCCCCCTCCCGCCGCCCTCCGGTGCTTCTACCGACTCACCTGAGCGATCGGTGAGTCGGTGACAGGATCCGCCGCCCCCGGCTTCTAACCATAGAGATTTCCGGCGGACCAGATGGTCGCCGGAGTCTCTATGATCGTTCGGAGGCCGGGCGCGATGTTATGACGTCACGCCCGGCCTCTGCATTCAAAAAAACGGCGCCGCTTCGGCTAGGAAGCGGTGATCGTTTTTTTATTTTTTTTATTTCAGGCTTCTCAGCCTAGAGGTGAGATGTGGGGTCTTATTGACCCCATATCTCACTGTAAAGAGGACCTGTCATGCTTATTTCTATTACAAGGGATGTTTACATTCCTTGTAATAGGAATAAAAGTGATCTTTTTTTTTTTTTTTTTTTTTCTAACTGTCAAAGTAAAAAGTTAAAAGTAAAATTAACAATAAATAATAAAAAAAAAAAATTTAAAGCGCCCCTGTCCCTGGTAGCTCGTACGCAGAAGCGAACGCATACGTAAGTCCCGCCCACATATGAAAACGGTGTTCAGAACACACATGTGAGGTATTGTAGCGAACGTTAGAGCAAGAGCAATAATTCTAGCCCTAGACCTCCTCTGTAACTCAAAACATGTGACCAGTAAAAAAATTTAAAGCGTCGCCCATGAGGATTTTTAAGTACCGAAGTTTGGCGCCATTCCACGAGCGTGTACAATTTTGAAGGGTGACATGTTGGGTATCTATTTACTCGGCGTAACTTCATCTTTCACATTATACAAAAAAATTGGGCTAACTTTAATGTTTTAATATTTTTTAATTCATGAAACCGTTTTTATTCCAAAAAAAATGCGTTTGAAAAATTATTGCGCAAATACCGTGCGAGATAAAAAGTTTCAATGACCGCCATTGTATTCTCTAGGGTCTTTGCTAAAAAAATATATATAGTGTTTGGGGGTTATATGTAATTTTCTAGCAAAAAAATTAGGCTTTTTACATGTAGGAGCGAAGTGTCAGAATTGGCCGGATGCTAAGTGGTTAACCAATGAAACCACAAAGCTCCCGATTCACTCCCTGGTTATCTCTCGCCTCAACTACTGCAACTCCCTCCTCATTGGCTTACCTTTAAATAGACAATCCCCCATTCAATCCATCATGAATACTGCTGCCAGACTCATCCACCTTACAAACCGCTCAGCGTCTGCTAGCCCTCTCTGCCAATTCCTCCATTGGCTGCCACTCACCCAACAAATTAAATTTAAAATACTAACAATAAGTTACAAAGCCATCCACAACTCTGCCCCCAGCTACATCACTAGTCTAGTCTCAAAATACCAACCAAATGGTCCTCTTTGTTCCACCCAAGACCTCCTGCTCTCTAGCTCCCTCATCACTTTCTCCCATATTCCCCCTTTCAGGACTTCTCCCATCTTCCATCCTCTGGAATACCCTACCCCAATCTGTCAGACTATCTCTAAATCTATCTACTTTTAGGTGATCCCTGAAAACTTCTCTCTTCGAAGAAGCCTACCCTGCCTCCACCTAACAACTGTTCTTTTATTTTCTTCAGCAGCTCATGCCCCACAGTTATTACCCTTTCGTATCACTTGACCCTCCCTCCTAGATTGTAAGCTCTAACGAGCAGGGCCCTCTGATTCCTCCTGTATTGAAATGTATTGTAATTGTACTGTCTGCCCTACTGTTGTAAAGCGCTGCTCAAACTGTCGTGCTATATAAATCCTGTATAATAATAATAATAAAATATCTCACACACACACATGGGTTAATGTACTAAAATTTGAGAGTGTCTATATAAAAACTAATCAGGTTTTTTGTCAAAACTTGAACAAGCTGATAGTCCACAATGCTCAGCTGCAACAGATTTTGAACTGTCCAGTTTTAGTAAATCAACCCCACAGATTGAGTGTGTGTAATTATTTTTTTTATTTATTGCAAACACTAATGCAAGGTAAAATATGTGCATGCAGTCATGCATGCTTGCTATTCCGTGCTACCTTTTGCATTATCCATGTTTCATATTATCCCCATGTAATATTGTCTAGTCTCTTCCTCTGTATTAGAGGGGGGTGATGTGGGCATTGCTACCGCATAAGAGAAGTGATGTAATCATTCCCTCACAGGATATACATATGCTGCATATACTGGGTGCCAGGTCACAGGCACCTTAAAATGTGAGTTGATTTACCTTTGTTCTTGTACTTACCTGTAAATAAATCCTACCGTTTTACACTGTGTTTTATCCCTCCACTGTTTCTTTCCCTATCCCTATCTGAGGAGCAACCTATTGAGGCGCCTACCACCACAGTTAACATCCAGGGGTGATCCCCTGATAAGTATAAGCGACCATACTAGAGATAGGAGGTCCGGGCCCAGGGATTAACCATTGGGAAGGCTACGATCAAAGGCATCATCCAGGGGTGGATTCCCCAACAAGCACAAGTGACCACACTAGAGATACTGTAGGTAGTCCACATCCAGGGTGAGTGCAAATCCATGTGGGGCACCTAAGTTGAGCACTAGTGGAGCACCTGTCTTTCATTCAAATTCAAGAGCACGAGCTCTTTATTTTCCTAATAGCACTACGGGACTTGAATCTTTATTAGTTTTGTTTAAACCAATTTATGGACTCATTGTGAAATAATGTTATATACCATACCTAGCACGATGTATAGTTATGTTTAACATTCCCTCACAGGAACTTTCTGTATAGAAGTTATTTTCATTCTTTTCCAGGAATTTGGCATGTAATAGGGTGTTTCTATCCCTATCTAATCCTCTATGTCTCCTGCCTTTTTATAAGTCACTAATTATTTTTTTAAAAACCAGCTGTTTATCAAATGAGAAGGACTGAAAGGGGTCACATAGTTCTATGCAGTGATGGTCTCTGCCCCTTATGCAAATTTAGGAGCATAATTAATCACTAAGAGGAAGGTGTGCAAGGCCTATGAACTCTGGGCTGTGGTTAAAGGAGCTGAAATCTAGGTCAAAGAACTTAGGCCCCTTTCACACTGTGGCGGTGGGTGCGGTGGCGGTATAGCTTTTTTTAGCGGCGCTATACCGTCGGAATTGCCGTGGAATTGCTGCAGTATTTGGGCGCTAGCGGTGCGGTATTAACCCCCGCTAGCGGCCGAAAATGGGTTAATACCGCCGGCAAGGCGCATTGCAGGCGGTATTACCCCGGTTTCCCATTACTTTCAATGGGAAGGAGCGGTGAAGGAGCGGTAAACACACCGCTCCTCTCACCGCTCCAAAGATGCTGCTAGCAGGACTTTTGGAGCGGTCCTGCTAGCGCACCGCCTCAGTGGGAAAGCCCTCGGGCTTTTACATTGAGACTGCAGGGGCAGGAGTTTTCAGGCGGTATTTAGGCGCTATTTTTAGCCCTAAACTGCCTGAAAAACTCCTCGTGTGAAAGGGGTCTTAGGTTCTGCACTGTGCCTACACAGAAGCTGTGAGACCTTCTGGAAAAGCCACAAAAAACATAGTTTCATAGGTCTACATGCATGCATTAGTTTTAACTTGCAATTTCAGAGTGTTTTCATAAATAAATAAAGCATTCTGCTTTAAAGTGTATTTATAGCCAAAAATTTATTTTTAGATTTAGTTATGAAGAAATTAGGCCTCATGCACACAGGACATTTTTTTGTTAAACTTTCCTAGAAGCCTGCAGCGTTTTTGCAGAAAAAAAAATCGCCTGACTCTTGTAAAAGTGTCTAACGCTTTTACAAGCGTTTAGGCGCATTTAGAGACACTACCTTCAATTCATTTCATTGGCCAGAATAAATGATTTATTCTGGCCATTGAAATGAATTAACTCTCAAACGCTTAACACGCCTAGCATTAACACGCGTTTAGCTGCATTTACAAGTGTAATTTTTTATGCCCAAACTCTGCTGCTCCTAGATGCACTGGCAGAGTTTTTTTTTCACTACCTCTAAACTCTCCAGCCACTAAACGCTGCTAAAAAGTCTACGTGTGCATGGACACATAGGCCAACATGCAGGGGAGTTTAGAGACAGGAAGAAAAAAGCACCAGGCCCCTAGGACCCTAAATCTTCAGTGTACATGTACAGTGTAGTGTACTTAGAACACGTAGCAGGTAAGAATGGGCTTGGGCATGTTCAAATCGAACCCGCCAGGAAGCCGGCACTGCACGCTGCCAATCATAGGCAGCATGTGTATGTGCAGCTGCTGGTCAGGAAATGCCTCGCTGCCTATGATTGGTAATGTGCAGTGATGGCTTCCTGGCGGGTTTTATTCTAACACGCCCGAGCCTATCACTAGTAGCAGGTTTTTCAATGCTGCTGGGAAAACACACCCTTCCCTATTCGTTCTGGTCATCAGTGTTCCTGGGACAGAAAGTGATGGAGAATCGAAAATGTTTCCATTCGGGACAAATGTTCCAATCACAACTATATCCCTTTTCACTGTGGAAAGATTTGCTCTAAATATCAGTTGCATTTCTGGGGCAGGAAGCAAAGGAAAAACCTCAACGGGAGCGAAAAAAAAGTCAGGTTGTTAAACCATTCTCTGTTCTATCCAAAACTACAAAGAAACATTTTACCTATAGATACACTTTAACGCTGCACATTACTGATGTCCCTCAATACATTTTATTCTATTGACACTGCTCCTATATTTGGCATTAGGGCAAATAGACTGATATATTTTTTTTAAGTAGTAGTGGAAATAAAAGCGGACATTAAAAAGACAGAACATAGACCAAGGCTACAAAAACATGTATCAATTTTTGCAGGTTGGCATTATTATTATTTGCCACCAATAACCAAATTATTCATCTGTGTGGGAAATAACATTTTAATACCGTACGATCAATAGGATCCAGAACATGTCAAAGTATGTGGTTGTCTTTAGGGTATTTGTAAATTATAACTAAAAAAAGTTTACATCAAAAATTTGAGTTTTCATATTAGTTACATATTTTATAGAAGTACATGAGCACTTCTTAAAACTACTGTACATTAAAACCATACAATGCAGAGAAATGTCAGAATTAGCAGTTAGGTTTTATTCAGATTGTTATCAGTTATCAGTCCAAAGATTAGTGACAGCGTTGGGGGGGATTCACTAAAACCGGTGCAGTTGTGCATAGTAACCAATCAGCTTCTAAATTCAGCTTTTCAATTAAGCTTTGACAATAAAATATGTACAAGCTGTTTAGTTACCATGCACAGCTGCAACATACTTTGTGCGCACCAGTTTTAGTAAATCTCCCCCCCCATTATGTTGTGTCATGGATTATCCCTACAAGCCGTTTTATGTAGTCATATGCACTGGGGGGAATTTAAAGAGTAGATTGTGTAGTGAATAAAAAAAGGGCGTCTGTTGTGCTAATGGAATCCTTTTCAAAGGGTATGATGGGGAAGGCAGGAAAGAGCACATCGAAGGCAGGGTTGTATGAGAAAGTTAAAAGATAAATTGACCTTTTGTAAAAAAAAAAAATTAGGTAAACAAAATTGCTTTTGTTATTTTTTTTTTTACTCTGCAGCCTTTAAAGCACTGCACTTGAGAACAGCAGATCACTGGTGCAATGTCAGGATCCTGCCATACCTCCGATACAGGCAGGCAGATACTGAATGGCAGAAAGATCAATGAACTACGAGGGCGCTCACCAGCACCCTCACAGTTCATTGAGAACTACAAGCCATCAGCTGCAATGGCTGATGGTAATTGTAGTCTGATTCATTTACAGAAAAAACTGTAAATGAATAAAAGTAGACAAAGCCCCACACAGTTACGCTGTTTTCAAATTTTAACAGTGGGTGCAGGGAGATGATCCCCCACCCGCTGTCACAAAGCATGGAGTGTTGATGGCGGGAGGTTGCTACATAGGAGCATGTTACACCCTAAATATGGGTGTAACATGCTCCTAAAGTTGAACTAAGAGACACCTCAGATATCATTCTCATCTACTGAAATCCAACCTGGCTACATCTCAGTCAGTTCTGAGTTTAGTTGGATTGGTTTGCATAACACTGTCTTCTCAAATAGTTAGAACTTTGTTAAGTCAGTAAAGTGGAAGAGAAATGTAATTTTTATTGCCGACTGTCATCTGACAAGGTATGTATAGTCTCTATGTCTATGAAGGTTCTCATGGTTTAGTTGGGAGTAGTAAATAACATTCAAATAAACTTGTTCTCTAAATTTGAAGACATTTCATTGCTCATTCAAACAGTTTCCCTAGTTCTAATAAGTGTCAATAACATACCCCAGCACCTTAAAGATGAATGGGTAATTCAGTCACCCAATCACCATGGAATGTATAAAGGCAGATGTCGATTGTCTAATAACAAGGCTGGGGTATGGTCCTGATTGTCATCCAAACTGAAGAAGCAGATTGAATGATCAGTGAAATGTCTTCAACATTAAACATAAACTCCAGTTAAATGTGACTGTTAGCTTTATATAGCTTCCCAACTCACCTGCAATATCAGTGATCAATGGCTAAGAGAAAGTGGCATTGTAATTCTAAACATCATAAGAGGTTGAAGTGACCTGCATTGTTCTTTTGTTACATTATTGCATATTTATTAGCCAGAAGAAAAAACATACTCAAGCTAGCAAGCTTTTTACATGGTCTTGTCCTTTACAAATATTCAATTAGCAACCCATTATACAAAAGATTTCACCTTACCTCAGTGACAGCTTAAAATGGAACCTCTGTCTTAGGCCACGGAAAGTAATAAACGATTCTCCATCAAAAGCCCGTGTGGTAACCATGCAATATGGTGCTTCATATTCCCCAGGAGGACACTCACAATGAAAGCCGCCCAGCAAAAGATTAACACACACTGCTCCATTTCGGCAAAGCCCAGCAGAGCAGCGGGCAGATCGCAAAGAAATCTCACAGTGTGGACCTGAAATCAGGCGACAAAATAAGTGGATTTAGTAGACTGGGACATTATAAACTAAACAGGGTCATCTATGTGTATATTTAATGGTTGGGGAAAGAATTATGGCTATACAAGGAGAAGAGGAAACCAATTCCAAGCATCTGAACAGTTGTTACTCCTGCCCTTATAGTGTCTAGAATAAACACAGAATACTATTTAATATAATGGACCTTCCAGGTATCTGTACCTGAATGCTGTAACTGCAAACAAGTGCAGGGTAGTAAACTTTCTATAATCTACCAATTAACTACCTCAGAAAGTCAACCGTGGAGCCAGAAGGATGGAGAATCGTACATGGCGACACCTGCATAACTCGCTTACATTACGCTCATTAAATATATTTTTGTACATACATTCCATTACCCATATATTGTACTTAAGTTGCACAAATAGTTTATTCTCACCTGTATACCCTTCATTGCACTGACAGGTGTAACCACCTTCATGGCTGAGGCAAATGGCATGTTCTCCGCAGGGCCCAGTGTAACACAAGTCTACCTCTGTTTCACAAAATTCACCAGCAAAGCCTGTTGGGCATCGACAACGTAGCCCTCCTACAGGCATAATCGGACGAAAGAGCAATGTATCGGAGGCCAAGAATGGAGCAGAACTGTCAAAGCGTAGGGCAGACACACACAGCATGTAATTGGGGCAGGGTTCTCTAAGGCATACGTTGTCATCAAATGGCAACACCTTTTGTTGGGCCAATATAGCCAGCAAAGTGCGGTTCAAGTACAGTAACTCACGCAAGATCTCAGAAGGCAAAAATATCCCTTCAGGGCTATGTACCTGTGAGAATGATAAAAATGAATTAATGAGTTTAAAAACTGATTAACTGCATAAACCATAGACATAAACAATATGGTCAAACCTTTATATATATAATATATATATATATATATATATATATATACATACATACACATACACACACACATCTACACAGTTCAAAATAAGCATTGAACTTGTCACCATTTTTCTAGGTAAATATATTTCTAAAAGGTGCTATTGACATGAAATTTTCACCACATGTCGGTAACAACCCATGCAATCCATACATACAAAGAAAACAGAACAAGTTATGTGTAATAAAATGGAATGACACAGGGAAAAGGTATTGAACACGCGTATTTATTTCATACAGGGCTTGACAAATTTGCTTTGAATTTAGGAGCCAGCTAAAAAAGTTAGGAGGCGGTTTGTGCGCATGCATGGCGATATGCAACATGTGCATCGCAATCAACGTTTTTAAAAATATTGGGTGCTGGAGTGTAACATTTTTACTTCACTTTTTTTTTTTTTCGTCACATAGGGGAAACTGTCAACGGGGACCGGGAAGTGTCAGGGATCTTGAGCAGCAGGTGCTCATTC
Organism: Rana muscosa; assembly: GCA_029206835.1. Taxonomy (NCBI): domain Eukaryota; kingdom Metazoa; phylum Chordata; class Amphibia; order Anura; family Ranidae; genus Rana; species Rana muscosa. The sequence goes on along the minus strand of CM055117.1, from coordinate 347,595,619 downwards.
TCGTGCAGCAAATGCCAATTCTCATGCGCATGTGCAGAGTCACCAGCATAGACCAAGACGAGCAACTACTGGAATGCACACGCAAATGCGCATACGTGCGGGCATGTGCGTGTACATGTAGGCGTGCGCACGCATCCACAGATTCTGGCGCCCAGCAGCCTAAACTGAGAGTGTACCTGGCTTCAATGCTGAATTGTCTTCAGCTTTGGTTCCTGTGTTCCTGATTCTAGTCCATGTCTGCTAACTTTGTTCCTGACCAGGCTACGTCTGACATCTCTCTTGGATCACCCCTGCCTGCTATTTCTGCTTCTCACTTATGCTACTAATCCAGTTTGGATTTATAACTGTCTATGCTTCCTGATTTGGTACCCCACCTGCCAGCACATTACCAACTTCTGCCTGTCCCCGACCTTGAGCCTGATCCCGATTCTGCATCTGCCTGCCTGGCTCTCGCTGAACAAGGCTTGTGACCGGACTCCACACCACCACTGGAAGGACTCCTGTGTCCCCAAGCTACAGTGCACTCCTACAGCTTCCAGGCACCTGCGCCCTTCCACTGCCCTAGCAGTCCGTGTCTCCACTACCAGGGGTGATTGGACTGGAATTGTGAAAGAGGCCACCCTCATCATCTCTGGCTCCACAGTCAGTTACGTGACAGGAAGTGACATCATACATGTCACTTCCAGGTCATGAACAAGATGGGAAAGAGCGTGGACGTGTATCCGCTTTCCTCCCTCCCCTCTAGCCTGCGGTGCCTGCTATGTCAGTCCTGGGCTCGCAGGTGGGCAAACGGAGCCCGGGATACATAGCGGGGTAGGCGCACTTTACCCGCGTGTGTGGAAGCAATACTTCCACCTGACAAGTGAGCTCTTCAGCTTGCCCACAGCAGGGCTAAATGTAGAAAAAGACTACCTGTACGTCGCTTGGAACTGCATGTCCTGGGCGTCAGGTGATACAAATTGTGTATCTTTTCTTTGAAACCAATTGAGAGTTTCCTCAGCTTTGTGTTTGGGATCTTTGTCTTGCTGGAATGGCTACCCTCATTTCATCTTCATCATCCTGGTAGATGGCAGCAGATTTTTAGCAAGAATGTCATGGTACATTTTTCCATTCATCCTTCCTTCAACAATATGAAGTTTGCTAGTACCATATGCGGAAAAACAGCCCCACTCCATGATGTTCCCATCCCCAAACATTACTGATGGTATGGCGTTTTTGGCGTGATGGACAGTGACATTTGACCTCCAAACATGGTGTGTATTATGGCATCCAAAGAGTTTAAATTTGGTCTCATCTGACCAGACTATTCTCCCAGTATTTCACAGGCTTGTCTATATTTTGTGCAGAAAACTTTAAACGTGCTTCAACATGATTTTTCTTCAGCAATTCTTTCATGGTGAGTGTGCATACAGGCCATGGTAATTGTCTCTGCTAATTCCAGGTCATTCTGAAGCTCTCCACAAGTGGTCCTTGGCTCTTGGACAACTCTTCTGATAATTATTTTCACTCCTCTCTCAGAAATCTTGAGAGGAGCACCTGGTCGTGGCCGGTTTATTGTGAAATTATGTTCTTTCCACTTCCAGATTATGGCCTCAACAGTGCTCACTGGAACATTCAGGAATGTAGAAATCCTTCTCTAACCAATGCCATCAGTATGTTTTGCAACAATAAGGTTGCAAAGGTTTTGAGAGAGCTCTTTGCTTTTACCCATCATGAGATGTTTCTTGTGTGACACCTTGGTAATGACACACCTTTTTATAGGCCATCAGTTGAGACTGAACCAGCTGATAGTAATTTGCACTGACAAGGGGCAGGATTGCTTTCTAATTACTGATAGATTTCAGCTGGTGCCTTGGCTTTCCATGCATTTTTGCACCTCCCTTTCTTCATGTGTTCAATACTTTTCCCGTGTTACTCCTTTTTGTTTACACATAACTTAATTTCTGAACTTAGTTATTTATTTATTTTTTGTATGTATGGATTGCATGGGTTGTTGCCAACATGTGGTGAAATGTCATGTCAATAGCACCTTTAGAAATATATTTACCTAGAAAAATGGTGGCATGTTCAATACTTATTTTGCCCGCTGTGTATATATATATATATAAATATTTATTTTATAAGTAACAATTTTATTAATTTCACATCATAAAAACATGAAAAATGATTTGTTATACATGGAATAAGCAAGGCACAGTGTACCACTGCAGCCAATACTGACAAAGCAGCAATCTCTAATGATCTTCAGGAAGTACATAAATCAGTGCCCAGGCAAACACTATATTTTTATTAGGATATCTATTGTAACCCTTAATTACAACATACATACAATCTAAATTAAAATAGCAGAGAGCACAAATCAACAAGGTATTATACTGTACAGTAGATAACCTGAGTGTTAGGGCTAGCCCAGGATTTACCGCTAATAGAACGCAATGTGGCTGTAGCTTTGATGTTGTGGTGTGGATGACAGCCCTATGTGAGTGATAGCCTTTCCATACTTGCATCAATTGTGCCAGAAAGAGGAGTGCCACACATCAAGATGAAAAATAAAAACTTCCTTTATTAAAATAGCCAGTAGGAAAACTTAAATTTCTAACTTTCTATACTTTCATGTGGCTGTGTAGGCATTGTAAGCGCAACTATATATTTTTTATTTGTTTTATTTATTTTTATTTTAACTAAAGCAGCATTGCAGTATTGGATAGTATTTTATGTTTATACACATTGAGAGAATTTATGGAAATTAAGTTTAAATGATGGAAAAAATATCCTATACGCAATAAAAAAAATTCAAACGCAATTCTCATCACATGAATACTTCTGTGTAGGCTTACACGTATGGATGGCAGATACCTTCAGGGCCAGTCCACACCAAAGCGCGATGTGGGAAACCAGCATTCCATGCACATTTCCCGCACCGCGTTCAAAACGCACTGCATTTGTGTCAATATTAAGAAGTGCATGTAGTGCAGTGTGGTGCAAATGAATGGGTGAAATTGCACTGCACATAAAACGCATGTGAATTCCCCATGTGACCCAACCCTCAAATGTTACACTTCAAACTTTACACATTTCAGCTATCATCTGATGTTGTAAGTTGCCATACTTGTGATGTATTAACTGTTCCATATTCATATCTTATACTCACCAATAGACTGACATTCAGGATCTGTTCCTCTGTGGGTGAACCTAAAGTCAAAGCTGTAACCTCAGAGTCATCCAAAATACTAAAGACCACGACACCATGTGCAGGAACAGAGAGAACATAAGCCACAGAGCGGATAAACAAAGGCAACATGGGAGAAAGGAACTGTTGTTGAGACATTCCACCTAGACGTAAGGTGATGCTGTGGGAGAGCATTTCATCAGTAATGATGGTCACTTGCAAAGTACACTGTGCAGTTACACGATGGACTCCATCTAAAAACCAAACATAAGACAGAAAATTTTAAATTGGACACAGTGAAAATTACGATTTGTGATTTTGTCTACAAGATACAGGAAATACCAGTGATTGTTGATGCCTACAAGATACACAGAGACGTAATTTATGATTTATCATATAACCAAGTAATTACAAGTCCTCCGATTTACTGCATACCAGGGGTATCAGACTCAATTTCATTGCGGGCCGCATGAGCATTATGGTTGCCCTCAAAAGGCCAGTTGTATCTGTAAGACTAGATGTCCAAAGCACCCCACTCCCCCTTACAACAGATGTCAAGAGCCCCCCCACCATCCCTTTTATCACAGTGTACCCCCTCCCCCCAATAGCTTGTGCTGCTGTTTGGAAGAAGCTGGGGGCAGAGCTGGGAAGCAAAAAGTACAGGGTCAGGAGAAGGTCCAAAGAGGGGCTGGAGTAAGCTGCATGCTGAGACAAAGTAGGGATGGAGATGAGGGGGGTTTCACAGCTCCAGGAGAGGTGCAAGGGCCACTTAAAATGGTCTGGGGGTCTGTGTTTGGCCTGTGGGCCTTGTGTTTGACACATGTGCTGTATACTAAATAGTTAGTAAATGATTTTGACAACATATAATGATGAAAGCGGAATTTAACCCTAAAAAAACAAAAAAAAAAACAAATCGCAGTTTACCAATTATTAGATGTGGAGGATGTGTATTTGTTTTCTTTTATTAGACTATTTTCCTCTCCGTTTTCACCTGGCCAGTAATACACCTCCTGTATAAGGCCCCTTTCACACGGGCGGACTCCGGCAGCAGATCCACCTGCTCAGCAGGGAATCTGTCCATTGATCCCCCACTAAGCAAGTGGATGACAGGTCGGACACGGACACAGCCCATTGTTCTCTATGGTGCAGTCAGATGGAAACAGACCATCTGTCTGTTTCCATCCGACTGTCAATCGATCGAGTCCCCAACATGGATGGGGAACTGATCCATAGCTAACACTTCATAAGCAGTTACAGCAAAACAGTTTTTTCCTTTTGGGATAAATATTTTACATAAATAAATAAAAGTTTGTCATTATAAGCACCCTGTCAGCAGTAAACTGTTTTGTCTCAACCCTCTATCTGCTGCATCTCCAGAACAGCTTGTTCTGGATCAACTGTGGGTATAGAATTGGGTATATGGGATTGTACGATATTTTTATTTATTTTTTATGGTTGAACTAGATGGACTTGTGTCTTTTTTCAACCTGACTAACTATATAACTATGTTGAAAAACAACATACTTAATGGGTGGATCACCAGATAAAAACAAAGGAAAGAAAACCTAAAATAGAAAACTAATGCAGCCATCACATCTAAGAACAGATAAGCTGCATTATAATAAATGTTTGCTTTTGGATTTAATACGGCTTGAAGAAAATGTATTCACTGCAAAAGACAGTTAATCTGCCCTAAAACGCTATATGGTGATCAAATGTTCATGCTAGTATCTGGAGATGCCTACAGTTACAGACTGGGATTAACGTTTGATAAACTAGGCAAGGGGTAAAATGTCGGTTGGGTTTTAAATGCCACAAACACACACACAGTATATGAGCAGGCTTAGAAGAAAAGTTGGGGATTTTTTCCCCCCAATTATAATTACCTAGGTGGATGCATCATCTGTCCGTCACCAGCTCTAACACGGAGAACCGAGCGATCTAACACCGCGATCGCTTATTTCTTAGTGCTCCGTGAGCAGAGAGCTGCTGACTGTCAGTCACTGCTCTCTGCGCTTCCCCCCCTCGCTCACTAGAGGCCTGGGTTGTGGAGGCTCTTCGAGCGGCCAGCTCAGCCTCTCAGCATCTTGCTGAGAGGCTGAGCTGGGTGCCGGTCCAGACATGTGGGCGGACCCCGACCATACGGTCGCAATCTTTCCCGAGCCTGGACGGGCGTTGTAACGTCAGCCCGCTGGCTGCTAAAAACGGGTCACAGGAGTGCAGAACGAACTGCACTCTTGTGACCATAGGAGAAGTACAGTCAAACGAGCTTTAGCTGTACGTCTCCTTTAAAGTAATTTCCTTAAACAGGTATAAAGCGCAGAGACCTTGTTTCCTGCACACCCTAATACTGGACCATTCTGAACAAGCAATGTGCTGAATTTTTCATTTTGGGAAGCAGCTGGTTTGCCCACTTTAACCTCATAGGCATTCCAATTAGCCAGTTAGGCAGTCCATCATAGTGACTGACATCAGAGTATAGTGCTGAACCTTTGCCCATTCAGCTTTTTCCTATTTAAAGTGATAAGAGTCACTTTAACTTTTTTTTCAGTTAACTGTCTACATGTTTTACTTTTATCCAGTTATCTTTTGTTGAAAGAATACCATGTTTGTAGCAGGGAGCTGGTTATCTTAGACCCCATTCACACAGGGGCTACTAGTCAGGCATCTCAGCCGCCTGACGAGTCGCGTCCCATTCTGTACAATGGAACCGTTCTAAGCGGCGCGACTGAAGTCGCTCCGACTTAGAAAAAGGTTCCTGTACTACTTCAAGACGACTTCAAGGCGACTTCCATTGACTTCAATACAGAAGTCATTTTGGAAGTCTGCTTTGAAGTCGTCTTGAGATCGCCCAGCACAGTCGCTGCGCGAGTCGTGCCGCCCCTGTGTGAATGGGCTCTTACCTGCAGTATCAGAAGACACTCTGCAACATTGTTGCAGTGAGACTGCTTTCCTATAGTGCCAGCTAAGACTCTGTGTCATCACATCCTGCCAGCAGAGTGTTTAACACCAGGGAGCAAAGCATACAGAGAAGTGTAGTCCCAGGGCTTAAGTTTCACATTCATATTGAACTGTATAAAACTACAAGAGCCAGCATGCTCTGCGGGAAAAGAATCCAAAGACTCCATCTTGCTGATCTGAGGGAATACAGACTTCACAAGGCAGGGGAAGAGATTAGACCTACGGGAGAGGGTCTGCCTCCCAGGTCCTTCCATCGCATGATTTCAGACATTCACAGCCAGTCGGGACACCCAGTCTGAGAGAGGGGTATCCCAGGTGCATATCCAGACGTACCTGCACCGACGGTGTGAAGCGTTTCAGTGTGAGGTGACCAGTCAGGTCACTAGAAGAGACTGCCTGTTCCAGGACGTTTGTTTGGGCCTTGACTGCAGGATTGGGTAAGAGGGCTTTTGTCCATTTGCAGGAAACAAGGACACTGCACACAGATAGAGTTGTATGGACACTGTATATAGACATTATTGCTCTTAGTCATCTTGCTGACACCTGTAGTGCTACAGAACACAAGGCCATTTTGATACAGACACACTGTATAGAGACACAATTGTCCTTTCGCCTTGCTGAGGAAGAGCCTGCATTTTTTACTTGATAATCTGGTCCAGTTGTGTCGTTTGGCCCTGCTATTCAGGAGTTTAAGTGCATCAACGAGAGTGGCTAGCTCTAGACAAAGCCTCATCTTTCTTCAAAGGGACTGAAGCTACTAGTGCCATATACATACAGTTTATCTGGGAAGCTAAGCCATTTAATATTGATTTGAATACAGTGTTTGTAGTTGGGCCTGTGGTGTCAGGAGACAGAAGAGAGATGTCTAACATAAAGAGGGTCAGTCTTCTGCTCTCCTCCTACCTGGACTCATAGAGCCAGATCTGAGTAGAAGTAACCAAATCAAATAGAACTTGTCATTATATGATATATTTGCCATTTAAGTGTGCCTCTACTCTTGGGGACATTCTCAGGTTTGGAATCCCCTGAAAGAAGACTGAATATAGTATTGCTCTATATTGCTCTTAACCTCAGTTATTGATCTTCGGTTGATTACTTGAATACATATATACTGTTACTGTCTGTTGCTTTTCCACAGAAATATTGCAGTAAAGACAATTTCTGTGTTTTATCATAAAGTGTGTGTTCCTCATTGGTCATTGAACTTACACTATTACCAGGTGTGCCAGGAGGGACAGAGACTGTTATTGGGGTTGAGAGGCAGAGTACGCTACAAACCATCTTAAGTGGCTCCTGCGGGGGTAGCCCTACATGTTTATAAAAAAAGGACAATGTTTAATCTAAAACAGGGCTTGACAAATTTGCTTTGAATCTAGGAGCCAGCTAAAAAAGTTAGGAGCCATTTTTTGTTTTTTAACTAACAAATCTTTTGGGTGGAACATGTAACACGTTCAAGAAGGTGAACGTATCCTTTAACCCTTTCACAGCCAGAGCCCTTTTTTCGTTTTTTTGCACACGTTTAAAAAATTATATAAAACCCCCAAACATTATATATTTTCTGAAAGCAGACACCCTAGAGAATAAAATAGTGGTACTTACAATTTTTTATGTCACATATTACCGCAAAGGAAACACAAAATGGCAGCAAAATTAACACATTAAAAGTATATTTTATTAGGCACAAAAACGCAATAAAATTACCCAATTGTTTCGGTAAAATCTTAAAGCTGAGGTTGCACCGAGTAAATAGATACCCAACAAATCAAACCTTAAACATGTCAGTACCCTATATTTTCCATAGGCAACACTTTAAAGGTCCCATATAGGTCATCAATTTAGCATTACAAAGGAGGTTTGGTGCTAGAATTCTTTCTCTCATTCCAGCGTGTGCAGCGATATAACATGTGTATCGCAAAAGACGTTTTCAGGCGTAAGCGCTCCGCTGCGTGTGTTTGTATGTGCGTATATGTGGGGGCCTCAATTTTGGGGGGGAATTTTGTGCGCTTGGGTGTAACTTAAATTTTTTACAATTAAAAAAAATGTTTTTTTATTTAACTTTTTTTCATATCACATAGGGAACAAAAAGTCCCCTATGTGATGATTTTTTTTTTTGGTGACAGGTTTTAATGAGACATCCATTGTGTAAGACACCATGCATGTCTCCCCTGTGTGCCACTTGATGCCAGGGAAAACATTCGTTCTCCTCCCTCCCCTCTACCGGCGGCACTGGCTATGCCAGTCCTGGGCCCACAGATGGGTAAGGCGGAGCCCAGGATACATAGCGGGGGGGGAGGGGGTGGCGTGCGAGGGGTGTGGGGAGCCATTATCTAGAATTATGCAATATGCAGAGTTGCAACAGCATACACAGTTTTCTGTGCACAACATGGTTTTACCATGAACTATAGAATTTTTTTTAAACAAATTCAAATTCTACCATGTAAACGTAGATTTAAAGTGACACTAAACTCTAGTTTAAAAAAAAGAAAAAATTCTATTCAAGTACGTATTTTTACCTCAAAAATGCCATTCAGTTGCTCTCAGCGTCCTCCAAATATAATTTTTTTTTGTCTTTTTCTTTTTCCTGCGGAAATCCGACTTCCTGTTAGAAGATGACTATGTTGGTTCTCCATGGTCTCACTGTAAATAGGACGTAGCCACCCTTGCTTGCGCAGTTTCGAGATGGACTAGATTATGGACTATGAATCATGATCTATGGGAGTTATAGTGTATACAGAGCAGTGCACATGACACAGCTAACATGTTCCAAACGTAAGCAAGCGGAAAAGAGGGATTCAGGAGTTCGGAGAGGATGTTACACGGTGGCAGAAAAACACAAAAATGATTTAATGAAAAATAGATTATAGGGCCATTAAGTAGTGGATGTGCATGGATTGTTTTTGGAGAATAAGGACATCATTTGTTGTCACTTTAAGTACTCTAAATCAATGACAATCAACGTCACCCTAGAAAACACAATTATTTCTACTTGTAGGCCATGGTTTCCTTTCCAGTAAGATAAGAAGCACATGTATCCTTATATTGAAGAAAATGTATACTCCACTTAGTGATCTTCCCATGTACACACAAATCAAGATCTATTCTGCTACAATAACCTGACTTCACATAGTAGTACCATGTCATATCTTGACTCCATGCATTTACATTTAATGCCCTAATTCCAAATATAACATTTTCTTAGATAATAATTCACAAATAAACCCGCTAGAATAAAAAAAAATGCACTCCTAAAACAAGAGGGGTGATTGGACTTCCTGACATAAAAAATGAGCATCTAGATTGATCCCTAACTAGGGTTATACAGAAACACATAGATGATGGATTGGGTAGTTTTATTACCATGGACAGACAAAAATGATCATCTATCAAAGCTTAATTGAAGAACTCCCAAAAAGCCAATAAATCAGTCTCTCTATCCTCAACCACCACCAGCCTAAAGCTGAGCTTCAGGCAAATGATGAAAGACACAGACAAAATGCATATATGAGAGCTGTTTATTTGCCAAAAGGGCTTGTATTTCTGTTCATTAAATGCTGAACATTACACAGCCTTGCCAGACAGCAAAGCTATACTGGAGACATGACCTTTACCTGCTGTGGTTGAGAAATATAATGACTCCCTTCCTTGTGAAAAAAAGCAGTAGTCTGGTGAGGTCATCTCTCTGTTACTCTGCTCTCTCCCGCTATCAGCATGTTATTTATTTGTTCGCACAGCTGACTGGTTATTTGTGCCCCCCCTCACCCCACCACCCAAATACAAATGACTAAGAAAATAAATTACAGGTATAGTTTATGCAAATAAATAAGTAAATAAATAAATATTACCATAGCCTGTTTTCTAGAAGGAGGCCTGGGTGATGCCACTATGCTTTTTAGGAGGACTGGGTGCTCAAAATCCCACAATGGGCTATAGCACATTTTCACTGTACTTTGATTTCCCCACTCTCATGGGAAGCTTGGCAAGACCACCTGCACCCCAAAAGCTTTAGAGGCCAGTTTAAAAATATATGCTGGGTGACTTTTATAACTGCTTAGCTGAATTTGTCATATATTGTTTGTTGTGTCCATATGGTATGCTTTATGTGGGCTGGACAATAATGATGGGCTCGGGCGTGCTTGGATTGTTACTGCCAGGAAGCCGTCACTGCACACCACCAATCATATGCAGCGTGTGTATGTGCAAGCCGGGAAATGCCTCACTGCCTATGATTGGCGATGTGCAGTGTTGGCTTCCTGGCGGGTACGATCTGAACACACCGGAGCCCTTCCTTACTGGACAATAAGAACCCTTAGAAAGATTCGGTGAGCATAGACGCTCAGTAATGGACGGTAAAGACAATTTAAGTGTTCCAAAGCACTTCTTGGAGTTCCATCAAAAATGCTCTGCAGGTCTTCAGGTTTGGGTTGTGGAGTCCATCACCAGAGATCTCCCTCGAGCAGAGTGTATCAAACGTCTCTATAGGAGGGAGACCTACTGGATCTACACCAAAGATACTATGACTCCAGGTGGCCTGAATGAGGACCTGAAAATCCATTTTATTTTGTTATCCTGTACATTAATCCCCATCTTTTTATGCAAGAGTAGTTATGGACATTCTGGTACATAAACTACTTGTGCTAATGCCATAGTCATCACGGAACGTATGCTCGATTCATAATTTCATCCTTTTATTTTATATGTACATGGTCTCCTTTAATTATGAAAATGGTGCCATATACTTTTGGGTGCCATATTTTAGAGCCATTAGGAATATTGAATCTATTCATGTTTGTGATATTGTTCTAAATGACCTCATCCCTATATATCTGATTCTATTAACAATATTACACTTAAATATGATTTCCTAACGACCCAATATAAATATAAAATTCTAACATTTCCATATCACTGTGATGATATTATCCCCATAAAGCTAACAATTGACCCGATTGTTTAAATGGTATGCCCTTTTTTGTAAAATATATACACTTTTTAGTATTATTTTTTATCTAACAGGACCCTTATGGTCTTTTTCTGAATATGGTTCGTCTTAGTGTAAGTATATACTTTTTTATATACTTTTTTCCCCCCGACGGGGGCACAGACAGCAATAAAAAATGACAGGAGTTCTAATCTCTCTCCTCCCCATCCTAGCATTCACTAGACAAAATGTAAGCTCAAGGAAGTGTTACTTGTAGTAATGCAATTACTGTCTCTTCTCTGTAATATCTATGTAACTTTAAACTTCCATTTATGGCGAAAATTCTTCATTCTACACATGCACAAGAAAAGAAACTGGGAACACAACTCACACATACCCTTACTTTAACACTGATACTTTTAGCCTCGGTTTACACTAGATGTGGTGCGAATTTGCTGCAGATTCCGCATTGCATCAAAATCACAACCCGATCATGCAAACCGATTGCTGAGTGTATGATAAGTTACTGACACCTCAAAATCGGTTTGCAAAATGCAGTGCGATTTGCAGAATCGGATCGCATGGGTGCAAACACCCATGTAATCCGGTTCTGGTGCGCAAAAAAAAAAAAAAAAAAGGTCCTGCAAGAGTTAGATGCAAATGCAGTGCCATACAGATCCATGGCTCAAATCGCACCCCAGAGATGCCACATGTAATTCACACAGAAATGTGCTGCGATTCCTGTTCGAATTACATGCGGTGTCAAGCACTGCATCAGTGTGAACCCGGGCTTAGGAGTCCAGGAGGAAGAGAACTATAATGAAGGTGTTTAATATGATATTCATATTGTATTGAGATCAACATATTATCAAAGAAAGCTACCAAAATCTAATAAAATGCAATAAAAATTTGATTATTTATATAAAAAATAAAGGCAAACCACATTGTCCATTAAAAGGTTGTTGATGGGAAATCAAAAATAAAGTCTCCTAATTGCAGACTCATAAGTGTCACTTTAATTCCAATAATTCCCCGGGGTATTACTAAAACTTGGGATCACTAAACTGTCACACTCCTATACAACAAAGAAATTATATCACATATCTCTTCTGGGAATAGTCTTGCATACAACTATAAAAAGTATTTATCCACCCTTTAGGTATGGCCTCCATGTGTCCATCCATTACCTGGAGTCAATCCACTGATCTTCTGCCCCACACTGTCACCATAGTCTACCCATTGTATATCCCCTATCATGTTTGGATGTATTTCATTTCTCCTCACCATTACCAACATTTGGGATTTTTTTGTAAAAATGGATGGAGTGCCCCCTCCCGCCCAGATTAGAGGTCAACATGGACTATATATATTTATAGGAGATAGCTTTAGGGCTGAAACAACTAAATCGGCATAATCAAATATAAAAATTGTTGTCAACTATTTTCATAATCGATTAGTTGGTCAGCTGATTAGTTGGCCTGGATAAAGAATGCATTATTTGTTTACATATCAGGAAATACAGTGCAGCACATATACAACTCAGTACACCGTCCATACATGTCAGCAAGTGCCTGAGAACTTGTGAATGTGAATGTGTGAGAAGCAATAACTTATGGGACATGTAGTCCTGGGCAGGAGAAGGAAATCAGTGATTCTAAATGCAGAAGTTTTTTTTTTACCTTGCTTTAGGGGCACGCTTGCTAAAGGGGTACTCTGAAGGCAGAAGGCACCAGAAGCTCCAGCGGGGGGCCCCAGAAGAGGAACATCGGGGCTGCTCTGTACAAAACCTTCAGGTTCAGGTTTTCCATTGCTTTTAACATTCAGGTTTAACATGAATGTAATTTCTGAATGAAAGCCACATACACTGTCCGAAAATTAATTTGATTGAGAAAAGTTTTCTATTCTGCTCCTTCAAATTTTCCTGTCATAGTGATCGAAAACGAACAACGATTTGACCCCACTAACGATTAGAAAATCGAATGAACCTTCTTAAAGTGAAAATGTTCGAAGGAAAAATTTGTTCATGTATGGCCAGCATAAGTGACAGCAGGAGCAGGCGGCTTGTATCTAGCCACCTGCCTATGACAAGGGAGTCTGTCATGCATGATATTATATTACAATCCTTTAAAGCTGCACGATTAATTGTTAAAAAAATAAAACGCAATCTGTTTATCAACATTCCTCAGCGCTGAGAGCTAGAGAATAGAAGACATACAAAGTATCTTTTAGCAGGGTGGATATAAATCATTGATTTAACCACTTGAGGACCGCCGCACGCCGATGTACGTCGGTAGAATGGCACGGCTGGGCACATGGGCGTACAGGTACGTCCCCTTTAAGAGCCCAGCCGTGGGTTGCGAGCGCACCGCTGGCGACCCGGTCCTCTTCTCCGTGACTGTCCCCGCGGGAACAGTGGACCCGATCGCCGCCGGTGTCCCGCGATCGGGTCACAGAGAGGAAGAACGGGGAGAGGTAAGTGTAAACAAACCTCTCCCTGTGCTTCCTAGTGAGCCTGTCACTGATCGTCTGTTCCTTGTCATAGGGAACGACGATCAGTGACGTCACACGCTAAGCCACGCCCCCCCCAACAGTAAGTAAAACACATCAGGGCACACTTAACCCCTACAGCGCCCCCTCCTGGTTAACCCCTAAACTGCCAGTGTCATTTTCACAGTAACCAGTGCATTTTTATAGCACTGATTGCTGTGAAAATGACAACGGTCCCAAAAATGTGTCAAAAGTGTCCGATGTGTCCGCCATAATGTTGCAGTCATGAAAAAAAACACTAATCGCCGCCATTACTAGCAAAAAAAAAACATTAATAAAAATGCCATAAAACTATCCCCTATTTTGTAAACGCTATAACTTTTGCGCAAACCAATCAATAAGGGCTTATTGCGATTTTTTTTACCAAAAATATGTAGAAGAATACGTATCGGCCTAAACTGAGGAAAAAAAATGTTTTTTTTTTATATTTTTTGGGGGATATTTATTATAGCAAAAAGTTAAAAAATATTGAATTTTTTTCAAAATTGTCGCTCTATTTTAGTTTATAGCGCAAAAAATAAAAACCGCAGAGGTGATCAAATACCACCAAAAGAAAGCTCTATTTGTGGGAAAAAAAAGACGCCAATTTTGTTTGGGAGCCACGTCGCACGATCGCGCAATTGTCAGTTAAAGCGACGCAGTGCCAAATCGCAAAAAGGGGCCTGGTCCTTATGCTGCATATTGGTCCGGGGCTTAAGTGGTTAAAAAACAAAAAACTAAATCTAATTTTTTTTTATTTAAATCTGATTTTTTTTATTTATTTAAAACTGATTTTTTTTATTTAAATTTGAATTATTTTTTATTTAAAATCGAGTGTTTTGATTTTTCTCAAATTTATTTTAATAAAATGCTTTTGGAGTAAAAATCTATCTAATGATAGTTTTCTATTTAAGATGCAATAATAATTTAGTTTATTCAGCATGAAATGGAGCTTATTTGTGTAGCATGGGGCTGTATATTCTGCAATATTTACATTTTTGGTAAACTCATTCAATGAATTCAAGCTCTGCAAGCTGAGATAACATGCACTGCATTGATCCATTCACACAATGTCACCATGAGATAAAACCAAGTTCAGGAATATTCCTTTATCCCATTGCAAATCTATGTACATTACAAACTGTATGATTGAATCGGTTCTGATATCGCTGTTTTACTAACCTGACAGTTTATTATTCTAAATAGGAAACCTTCATTTTGTTTGCATATATTAAAGATTCTAAACTACCAGCAAGAATAAGTCCTTACATTTAAAGAGCACCTGTTATTTTAGATCCATCATGGCAGCGGCTGTTAGCAGGCATCCACTCACCTGCTGCCACCACGTCCCTCACCTTGTTTTGTCACTGCTGCATCACCAGCCGTCCCTTTAAAGTGAATGGGACTGTCGGTGAGTCAACAGCGGGTCAGAGGAGGAGCCACTGCGGAACAGAGATGACAGTTGCTCTTTAAAAATTATGATTTAAATCGAGTTGATATAAATAAAGCCTTTTCACTAAGGATTGTGGAAAGGCCTGATCCGGCCTTTACTAGGATACTCTTGTTTGAATCTTCAAGCTGCATACCCTTTACCTAGGAGGGAAGTGACACGGTACCATCCGTAGGACATGACATTCTGAAATAGAGGTTAAACCAGACTTCCAATCAGTCCACCCACTGACAGTGATCATTTCAATCTTGCCTGATTAACTATGCACCTGAGTGCTGCACCATTCACCTCAAACCAAAATGTAATATCTCCTATATAAATTCCCCTGATGAAAGGGCTTTGAGCCTGAAACGCGTCGGGTACCAAAGAGGTTTTTGGACATTGGAGAGCAACTATCAGACAATTGTATCATCAATCTACCGCAAGATATTTTGTATTTTGTTTTTTGTGTGGTTTGTCAAATATATGTGTCAGGGTCACCTGTGGCCAGGTGACAGATGCACACCGTAGGGGGACAGGAGTGCACCGCGAGGTAGTGAACCCTATGGCTGGCTTCTGCGGATAGGGAACTGGGTGGTTGTGGAAAGCGGGACCAGAGGAGCACAACCGGGATCCAAACGGAAGCTAGAGCCAAGATTCCCCAGGGCGCGGAGTCTAAGACCCAGCTGGTCTTCTCCAGGGCCTCTAGTGGTGAGGATGTTAGCTGCAGGCTGGGACCAGGTCGCGGCCCCTGGAGTTTCCTAGCTCACGCCCCGTAGGATAAGGGGAAAAGAGGGGAAGCAGCAGCACACGAAGAGAGAACCGAATAACAAGCTGAAGGTCAGGGGCCACAAGCAGACAAGGATAACGAAGAACGAGCCGAAGGTCAAGGGTCACGAGCAGACAGGGATAGTCGGGGACAAGCCAATAACGTAACAGAGAGACAGACGTAGCACACGGCAGGCAGGAACCCAAACACACAATGCCTAACAAACACGTTGATCAGCAAAGCAGGCTTGCAGTGCACAGGTTAATATAGTGTTCAGTGATAGGGCCTGGGGTGGAGTCAGGCTGGGAGGAGATTATAAAGGAAGCCAGGTGAAGGAGGTCTGGTCTCTAGATGAACACATGAGGAGGAAGGTAAGATGGCAGACAGACATTAATGCATATCCATGACAGTACCCTCCCTCTTACGAGGTCTCCCCCTTCCCCGCCTGGGCCCAGGTTTAGAGGGAAACTTCAGATGAAACTCCTTTAACAGACGAGGTGCAAAGACCTCAGATGCAGTGATCCAAGACCTCTCCTCAGGACCAAACCCTTTCCAATGAACGAGGTACTGAAGAACGCCTTTACAGAGTCGGGAGTCCAGAATTTGACTGATCTCGTACTCCTGATTATCCTCAGAGACAGGCGCCACGGTAGGGAGAGGACGAGAGAATTTATTGAGGACTAAAGGCTTTAGAAGAGCAACATGAAAGGAGTTAGTGATTTTAAGGCTCTTAGGAATCTGGAGTTTGAAACAAACCGGATTCAGTTTAGCAGTTACCGTGTATGGACCGATGAATCGTGGAGCAAACTTCAGAGAAGGAACTCGGAGCTTGATGTTCCTGGTAGAGAGCCAGACTTTGTCCCCTGGCTGAAGAGAAGGCGGTTTACGCCTGCGGCGGTCGGCAAAGCCTTTGAATTTTTCAGCAGCTGCCCGGAGGGAATCATGAACGTGGCCCCAAACGGAATTGAGAGACTCCTGAACCGAAGCCAAAGCTGGAATGTCTGGAGAACAGATCATGGGAAGAGGAAGTTGAGGGTGTTTTCCATAAACTGTGAAAAAGGGTGTCTTCTGCGAACTGGTATTCACATGATTGTTATGGGAGAATTCTGCCCACGGGAGTAGAGAGGACCAATCGTCATGGTGAGAAGACACAAAGGTGCGAAGAAAGACCTCTAACTCCTGATTAACCCTCTCAGTCTGTCCATTGGATTGGGGATGGTAAGAAGAAGAAAAATCCAAGACAATATTGAGGGATTTGCAAAAGGCTCTCCAAAAACGAGACGTGAATTGGACTCCCCTGTCGGAAACAATATGAGAAGGGACCCCATGTAGGCGGAGAATTTCCCGAATGAAAATGGGAACCAAGGCAGGGGCAGAAGGAAGACCAGGAAGAGGAACAAAATGAGCCATCTTGGAGAATCGATCGATTACCACCCAAATGACTGTATTATTCTCAGACAGTGGGAGATCGGTGATAAAATCCATGGCAATATGGGCCCAGGGTTCCTTAGGAATGGGCAAAGGCATGAGGAGACCAGCAGGAGCTTGTGTGGAGGATTTGGACTGAGCACAGACATGACAAGCTTTAACGTAGTCTTTGACGTCTGAGCGGAGATTAGGCCACCAGTAGTGACAACTGATGAGTAGGAAGGATCGGAGGAATCCAGAATGCCCTGCCACCTTGGAATCATGTCCCCAACGAAGGATCTTAGCTCTTAGCTCAGTGGGGACAAAGGTCTTACCAGGTGGAATTTTTGACTTCAGGGTGGTAGAGTGGGCAACAATGCATGAGGTGGGAATGATCGGCTCAGGTTCAGGGGCGGACTCCTCGTCCAAAGTGTCAAATGACCTAGAGAGCGCATCAGCCCGACCGTTGCAGGAACCAGGTTTGTAGGTAATCGTGAAATTAAAACGGGCAAAGAAGAGACTCCACCTGGCCTGTCTAGGATTCAGACGTTTAGCATTCTGTAGATACTGTAAATTCTTGTGATCGGTAAAGATCGTTATGGAGTGAGGGGAACCCTCCAAGAGATGACGCCACTCCTCTAACGCCAATTTAATTGCGAGAAGTTCCCGATCACCGATGGCATAATTCCTCTCTGCCTGAGAATTTTTTTTGGAGAAGAACGCACATGGTTGGCGTCTCTTCTCAAAGATTTGAAGAAGCACAGCTCCCACCCCCATTGAGGAAGCGTCCACTTCAATAAAAAATGCATTCCCAGGATTTGGTCTCCTCAAGAGGGGGCCAGAAACAAAGGCCTGTTTCAGGTTGTGAAATGCAGAGACAGCTTCGGGAGGCCAGTCTCTGGCATTCACACCCTTCTTGGTCAAAGCGATAATAGGCGCGGCAATGGAAGAGTAATTCCTTATGAACTGCCTATAATAATTAGTGAAGCCAAGAAAGCGCTGTGTGGCCTTGAGGCTAGCAGGAAGAGGCCAGTTGGTGATAGCCAAGACCTTCCCAGGGTCCATACGAAGACCCGAACATGAGACGAAGCACCCCAAAAACAGGACCTCAGAACATTCAAAGGAACATTTCTCTAGCTTGGCATAGAGATTGTTCTCTCTAAGACGTTGAAGTACAGTGCGGACATGGTTTCTGTGGACGAGCAGATTTTCAGAAAAGATCAGAATGTCATCCAGATAGATGACAACAAACTGGTACAGCAGATCTCTGAAGATTTCATTGACAAAGTTTTGAAACACGGCTGGAGCATTACACAGACCAAAAGGCATCACCAGATATTCGTAATGCCCGTCTCTAGTGTTGAATGCAGTCTTCCATTCGTCACCCTCCCGTATTCGAATGAGATTGTACGCGCCTCTGAGATCCAACTTGGTGAAAATGGAGGCCCCCTTCAACCTATGGAATAGCTCAGATATTAAGGGTAAGGGGTATCGATTTTTAATAGTAACCGCATTTAAACCCCGATAATCGATGCAGGGTCTTAAGGTATCATCCTTTTTGGCAACAAAAAAGAACCCTGCCCCTGCAGGCGATGAGGATTTCCGGATGAAACCTCTCTCCAGATTCTCTGCGACATACTCCGACATGGCCTGGGTCTCTGGGATGGACAGAGGGTAGGTACGACCCCTGGGTAGAGTTGCTCCGGGGACAAGATCAATAGCACAGTCAAAAGACCTGTGGGGAGGAAGCACCTCAGCTGATTTCTTACAGAACACATCCCGGTAATCGCTGTATGCAGCAGGAAGATCAGAAGAAACAGAAGTGGCAGCAACCGGAAGACTCTCCTTGGGGGTCACCTTGAGAAGACACGACGAGAAACATGAGGAACCCCAGGCCAGGATCTGCCCAGAGACCCAGTCCACATGTGGAGAGTGGAGCTGTAGCCAAGGGAGGCCCAATACAACTGGGGTAGAGGCCTTGGGTAGAATAAGAAAGGATATCCACTCCTGGTGGAGAATCCCTACCGACATCCTAATGGGTAGCGTCTGGAAGCGAATAGGGCCCCCTGGGAGAACAGTGCCATCAATTGCCGAGACTACCAATGGGGTAGTGAGAGGTGAAAGGGTAAGCTTCATAGAAGAAGCAGTTCTCCAATCCATAAAATTGCCGGCAGCCCCGGAATCCAGGTATGCAAGGGTTGACTGAGGAGAAGTGCCTACATGAAGGAACACCGGCAAGAGCAGGCGAGAAGGTGATGTTTCTGGGTCCAATACTCCACCTTCCAAATGTATTAGACCCGAGCGTTTCCCGGACAAAGCGAGCAGGAGTCACGAAAATGACCCTTGCCCCCACAATAGAGGCACAAGCCCAGAGTTCTGCGCCTAGCACGTTCTTCGGGGGTTAGTCTGGTCCGGGCCAGCTGCATAGGTTCTTCAGCAGGTAGAGGATGCTCCACGGAATGAAGGGAGGGGAGCTCAGACTGGCTAGGACCCAGAGAGTGCTGGCGTCTTTTTTCTAAGGACCTCTCTTGAAAACGAATGTCGATCTGGTTGCATAATGAAATTACATCGTCCAGACCGACAGGAATGGCTCTTCCCGCTAATTCGTCTTTCACTCGGTCAGAGAGGCCATGTAAAAAGGTAGCGACCAGGGCCTCATTATTCCAGCTCAATTCAGCTGTGTGGATACGAAACTGAAGAGCATATTGCCCCACTGAACTAGATTCTTGGCGAAGACGTAAGACAGCACTAGCCGCTGAAGAAGCCCGAGCCGGCTCTTCGAAGATGTTACGAAAGAGCTTCAAGAAATCGGACAGACTGGAAACCACCGGATCGTTCCTCTCCCACAGGGGGGCAGCCCAGGCCAAAGCTTCACCGGAGAGGAGGGAAATGATATAGGCTACCTTAGCCCGGTCAGACAGGAAGCTTTGAGGCTGAAGCTCAAAATGAATTGTGCATTGGCTGAGAAACCCCCTGCAGGCCTTGGCGTCCCCAGAGAAACGGAACGGAGCTGGCAATCTTAGTGAGTGTGAGGCTGCGACTGGTGCGATAGGTACAGCCGCTGGTTGTACTTGGGGTTGCGGATTCGGGGTTCCCAAGGAGACCTGAAGCTGCTCGAATCGAGAAGCCAGATCCTGGAGGAATCGCATCACCTGAGTCTGATTTGATTCCTGGGTCTCAAGTCTGCGAACTATGCCCTGCAATGGATCATCCGCGGGAAGCGGGATGTCAGCCGGGTTCATGGCTGATCAAACTGTCAGGGTCACCTGTGGCCAGGTGACAGATGCACACCGTAGGGGGACAGGAGTGCACCGCGAGGTAGTGAACCCTATGGCTGGCTTCTGCGGATAGGGAACTGGGTGGTTGTGGAAAGCGGGACCAGAGGAGCACAACCGGGATCCAAACGGAAGCTAGAGCCAAGATTCCCCAGGGCGCGGAGTCTAAGACCCAGCTGGTCTTCTCCAGGGCCTCTAGTGGTGAGGATGTTAGCTGCAGGCTGGGACCAGGTCGCGGCCCCTGGAGTTTCCTAGCTCACGCCCCGTAGGATAAGGGGAAAAGAGGGGAAGCAGCAGCACACGAAGAGAGAACCGAATAACAAGCTGAAGGTCAGGGGCCACAAGCAGACAAGGATAACGAAGAATGAGCCGAAGGTCAAGGGTCACGAGCAGACAGGGATAGTCGGGGACAAGCCAATAACGTAACAGAGAGACAGACGTAGCACACGGCAGGCAGGAACCCAAACACACAATGCCTAACAAACACGTTGATCAGCAAAGCAGGCTTGCAGTGCACAGGTTAATATAGTGTTCAGTGATAGGGCCTGGGGTGGAGTCAGGCTGGGAGGAGATTATAAAGGAAGCCAGGTGAAGGAGGTCTGGTCTCTAGATGAACACATGAGGAGGAAGGTAAGATGGCAGACAGACATTAATGCATATCCATGACAATATGTTTTTTAGCAAACATCATCATTTGATTGATGTTTTTTTTTATCTTGAATTTTCAATAAGAATAATTTTTATACATTTTCAGTGTTGTTGCCAATTTAAAGTCCCATTTAGGGGGTACTTTGATTTTTCATATGACGTTGTCAGGTTTGAGCAGTGATATCTGAATGATGCCTGCAGCTACAGACATCTTCTTTTAGCGTTGGCGATTACCCACACCATAAGAATGATCATAGCGGCTGTTCAGTCACTTGATCGTTCTTACAGGCGTCCCCCCCTCCTGCCGCCCTCCGGTGTTTCTATCAACTCACCTCTGCCATCGGTGAGATGGAGAAGGGAACCGCTGCCACTGGATACTGACAATAGAGATTTCCGGCAGGCCAGATGGTCCCCAAAGTCTCTATGATCGTTCGGAGGCCAGGCATAATGTTATGACGTAACGCCCGGCCCCTGCTTTTGAAGAAAAAAATCGTAATAAGCGTGTATTGATTGGTTTGCGCAAAAGTTATAGCTTCCACAAACCATGGGAAAGGTTTAAAGCATTTTTTTTTTATTACTAGTAATGGCGGTGATCTGCAATTTTTAGTGGTACTGCGACATTGCGACGGACAGATCGGACACTTTTGACACATTTGTGGGACCATTGACATTTATACAGCGATCAGTGCTATAAATTTGCACTAATTACTGTATAAATGTCACTGGAAGGGAAGGGGTTAACACTAGGGGGCGATCAAGGGGTTAAATGTGTGTTCCTTAAGTGTGTTCTAACTGTATGGGGCAAGGGCTGACTAGGGGAGGAGACATATCGTTGTTCCTACTTAGTAGGAACAAACGACATGTCTCCTCTCCCCTGACAGAACAGGGATTTGTATGCTTACACACACAAATCCCAATGCTGGCTCTCGTGCACACGATTACGCGTGGCCGGCGGCGATCGCGACCGCCGGCCACACGCATCGGGTACCCCGCCGGCTCGTAAAGGGAACCCCGTACCCGTAGGGGATTTCGTGCAGAGGTGCCATTGTGCTGCAGTATATGTGCGTGAGCTGGTCGGGAACCAGTTAAAGACTAAACCTTTTTTGACACTTGTTGCTTACAAGTTAAAATCCGTATTTTTTTGCTAGAAAATTACTTAGAGCCCCTAAACATTATATAGATATATCTCTCTCTCTCTCTCTCTCTCTCTCTCTCTCTCTCTCTCTCTCTCTCTCTCTCTATATATATATATATATATATATATATATTTTTTTTTTTTTTAAAGCAGAGACCCTAGAGAATAAATCGTCAGTCGTTGCAATATTTTATGTCAAACTTTTATTTGCGCAGCGGTCTTTCAAACACAATTTTTGGGTAAAAAATACACTTCAATGAATTGAAAAATAAATAAACAGTAAAGTTAGCCCATTTTTTTTGTATAATGTGAAAGATGATATTATTGTCTTTTTTAAACTTTACATGTTGACTAAATTATACAAACTTTTTTTAAGGTTTTATCCGATTAATCAAAACAATAAATCGACCAACTAATCGATTATGAAAATAATCGTAAGTTGCAGCCCTAGATAGCATACGTAATTTAATTGTTTAAACTTTGCCCTTTCATTGTCTTCCAAAAATAAGAGTAGTTAGCAAAACGTAATAAAAAACCTTTTTTTATTTAATTTCTATTTCAGTTATTTAACGGAGGATAAAAAAATAAAATGAACAGAAAAAAAAAAAAACTCACGATGCTCAAGATTTTTTTTTCTGCTTGTCATAATTTAATAAAGTTCCATTAAAAATCTGGAATTAAACAGAAATGCTGGGACCGCAAAGTGGAAGTATTAGTGACCAAGGGTCAGGAAAAAATCGAACCATATGCCAGACTTTTCAAAGGAATTTTCGCTAATGGTGTGACAGCTAAAACACTGCAAAGTGGTATGAAGGAGATCAGACAGTAAAGCCTAGTACACGCGGCCGAGAATCTCGTCAGGAAAAAACCCGTTGTTTTTCCTGACCAGATTCTTGACAAGAATCTTGTTCTGGCCGAGTGTACACACGTACAAAAAGTGTAGCGCTAATCAAAAGTTTAAATATAGCAATGAACAAAAATGCATGAAACACTCAAATAAATGATAAACCAGTGCAATATGAACATTCAAATATGAAGAAAACAATGAAAAGTCCTCATGTATATAAAACGTCCATATATAAATGCTATTCACCTTCTTTCCTTTTTCTCTATCCTTCTTTTAGACACACACACTCACTTTTATTCACACATACCATTTAACACAGACTCCAATACACACACACACACACACATTTCAACATACATTTATACATACATACATATTCACACATTCATAGGTGCAGACATCTATTCCTCATTCATTAACCTTTTAATTTTAGTTTTATTTATTTTTTCTTTCTCACCATGCCTGTCCTCCACCTGCACATATTCCTACATTTTATGCTCCATCACTTATCAACAGGATATTTCCAGCACTCACACCTATTTCTAGAAAGAAAATGACCCCCTAGGAGACTTGGGACTTTGAAAGTGACTGTCAAACAAATGATGTCAAGTACAAAATATATTTATTAAATTAAACACATAGTAATAAAAACTTGTCGATACATATATTACAAGACCAGTTGGTGGATTGAATAAATCCGAATGCCTGTGGGCGTAGCTCGTAGCACCTAACCCGACGTTTCTGGCAGGAAGCCCTTCTTCAGGGGTCTATTTAAGGTGTGTAGAGAGCAATACCATCTGATAAAACATACATATCATGTCAATACATGCAATATAATAAAATGCACTCTATGTCTTGCAGTGGAGGACAGACGACCTGAGATCATGTGGTCAAACAAAAAGAAGGGTCAGAAGAGGAAGGGAAGGATGAAAATAGAGTAGAAGAGGAAAGAAAATGGGGGCAGGAAATGAAACAAAGAATACATGGGAACAGACAAAACAAGAAAAAGTATATAAAAAATTCAACAGAAAATCTTCTTTTTAAAAAATCTAAAACTTTATGCTTGAAGGAGAAAGAACCCAACACTCTGAGAGTGATTACTCGGTACACTAAACAAAATCATATGATCAACAAAATCATTACAAAATATTGGCATTTACTATACATTGACCCATCACTAAGTCCTTTCATAACTGAAAAACCCGCAATTGCATATCGTAAGACCAAATCACTACGAGATACACTAATCAAAAGCGAATATACGAGTGATTTTCGCTCAGATCCATGCAAGCGTTTTGGGACTTTCCGATGTGGTGGTTGTAGTTTCTGTCAATACATGTATATTGGAGATAACATTATATTGCCAAATGGAAAAAGATTTCAACCTGCACACTACGCCAACTGTAAGACTATTGGTGTGGTTTACCTTCTAATGTGCCAATGTGGGGCATTCTATGTTGGCAAAACAAAACTGCAATTCTCCAAAAGAGCCTCTCGTCATATCATCACGATGAGAAAAGCATGTCCAGACTTACCTCTTGGACGCCATGTTAGGGACCATCATGGAGGTAAAATTTCAAAGATAAAATTTCTAATATTAGATAGAATTCACCCAAACCCACATGGTGGAGATTGGAATAGAATATTGCTACAGCGCGAATCCCGTTGGATTCTCAATTTGAACGCTACTAGAGTTCCCGGTCTAAATGACATTGTCAGCTACAGACCATTTCTAGAGAGTTACTCCTCAGGAGGCTGGGAGGAGTAAAAAATAATAAATAAAAAATATTGTTGCATCGTTCCAATGTCAACATATTGCTCAATGTCAACATATGTTGGTTTGACGATAGCATTATTAATACTGTTCTCCAATTGGATTTGAATAATGTCGTATATCCACATGCGGATAGCCTCCTGCTCCCACATGTGGATATGGACATGTGATCACATATATATAGGGAGTATAGCCTTTTACCAGATTATGTATGTGATGAATTCTCTTAAAAAGTCTTCTCTTTTTTGCCATGTTTTGTATAATATACTTATTTGAAGTGGTGTAACAACAGAGGGGCATATTAGGTCCCTGATACGTATATTTGTATACAATTTAGATTTTTTCATTTAAGACCCTGAGATAAGACTGTTTAGTCTATCACATCAGGGTGTCTTTTTCTTCTTTCCCCCTCCCCCTTTTCCTTTTCCTTCCCCTCCCCCCTTTTTTAATATTCCTTTATCTTTCATCGTTTTCCCACCATGGGATTAGTTATTTACCATCTGTCCCGGCCTCTTCTTTCCATCTCCCCCCTTTTTTTGTGCCCATACATTGTTCCACACAGCGCCGGTAGGGGCACCATATACGCCGTCCGGCGTTGGTGCCCACTACTTTTTTCCATGATTTTTCATGGTTCGGCGTTGGTGTCTTCTTAGCGCGATGTCTGTCTCCGATGCTTTTAGCTTTGGGTCCGGGCTTCGCGCTTCCAAGACAGGGGACCTTTATGTCCCATCCGCTACATCGTAGCCATGTCTCCACCTATCCTGAATGACACACACACGTCATCCCATTGCGACATAGACGTGAGTGCTGACACCCTCACCGCGATGCGCTCCACTCGCACTCACTAATAAAAGCTGCGTCTGGAACACATACTTACTGCGCAGGCGCGAGCGTGCACTACGCATGTGTTCGCCCTATATAAGATCTGCCATCACTGCTATTCGGAGCAGTCAATGGCGCCACCGTATGAGGATTTATCTCTCGACACATCATATCCCAGGTACACATTCTAGCATTCGCTGCCACTCTACCTGCATTATACTACTCTTTTTTATACGCAGCACTCTTCTAACCGGATGTATTTATGTAATCCATATAGGCATACTCCACATTTTTGAGGACTCATTGGTGTTTTCCTCTGGGTGTATGCGGAATATTACACCCGGTCTTTTTGATTACTGACACGGCTGTGTTGATCATTATTTTTTCCTCTATTTTCATGAATGGTAGGTGCAACGTTTTTGATGCATATCAATATGCTGTTTTTGTGTTCCCATTTTTCTGGGAGTTATATTGGTGCGAGTATGATAATGAGATACATATAGAATTTCCTTTTTATTATCTTTAGTATTTGATATTTATTTTTCTATATTCTTATATATGTATCTTTTCCTTACTCTACATTTAGTTTTCTTTCTTGTGACGACCCTCTCGTTTCACAGAGAGATACGCAGGTCTATGAACTGTTCACAGGTATTTTGACCCCATTTTCGAGTTTTATACTATTATCATATTTTTACACTCTTCCATGATTGCTTCCTGTACAAAAAATGAAATTCACTATATCAGATTTTTTGTTATCTATATAGCTACACTAGATGCACCTGAAGACCATCGTTATATCTTAGGTGTCTCTCTTTTTGGTATCTCAGCTAAGATACACCCTTATGGGTTACTATACAACCATAGCTATTATTCTTGGTAAGTTATTTTTTTACCATAACTTTATGAATCTTCATTCCATTTTTTTCCCTACATTTCCCTTATCCCGTTTTCCTTCCCCTTCCCTTTCCCCTCCCCCCCTCCCCCTCTTTCCTTTTATCGGGATTTCATGCCAATTTTTCATTTTTCATTTTATTTTTATTTTCATTTTTTATATTTTATTTTTTATTTTCATTCTATTTCTACTCTTATTTATCATTTTTATATATAATTATTTTCTTTTGTATCTATTTTCATTTCTATATAATTCAGTGGTCTCTTTAGATGTGGACTTCATGATCCTCGTTGGAATATCTGTTTGCGCACACACTGACTTATTCTATGTGTATTCTTTTATACACATATTTTAGTCTAAATTTTGGCCAGTCTCTGATCTCGTGGATGGTTGCCTGATGTAAGATATGTTTTATCATCTATTCACGTTTCTGTTGAATTTTTTATATACTTTTTCTTGTTTTGTCTGTTCCCATGTATTCTTTGTTTCATTTCCTGCCCCCATTTTCTTTCCCCTTCTACTCTATTTTCATCCTTCCCTTCCTCTTCTGACCCTTCTTTTTGTTTGACCACATGATCTCAGGTCGTCTGTCCTCCACTGCAAGACATAGAGTACATTTTATTATATTGCATGTATTGACATGATATGTATGTTTTATCAGATGGTATTGCTCTCTACACACCTTAAATAGACCCCTGAAGAAGGGCTTCCTGCCAGAAACGTCGGGTTAGGTGCTACGAGCTACGCCCACAGGCATTCGGATTTATTCAATCCACCAACTGGTCTTGTAATATATGTATCGACAAGTTTTTATTACTATGTGTTTAATTTAATAAATATATTTTGTACTTGACATCATTTGTTTGACAGTCACTTTCAAAGTCCCAAGTCTCCTAGGGGGTCATTTTCTTTCTCTCAATTAGGGATGTGGTGACTGGCCAAACCTTTTCTGTGATTGGTGGAACACTCTCTCCCACACCTATTTCTAGGTGTGCATATAAGTGTATTTAATTATTACACTCATCCACACATCGCTTCACACAGTCATTCATTCATACATTCACTTACTTCCATCCCTTCGTCCTCTTACATCCTCTTCCCTCTTCTCTTCATCTCCTTCTTGCATCCCCTCTTTTAATTTTATTTTTTTGCCATTATGTCACAGATTCCATTCAATGCGAACCCTGCATCAAGTATGCATAATACATACACATTCAGCGAGCAGCGACCAGCCCCTGCGACTGTATGTCTTCCCTGTTTATCATCTGGCGATTCCCCGCCTCAGTCCCGGGTGAGACTACCTTCACCTAACCCTTGCTCAATCCCATCCCTGGAGCTGATCTCCATCCATGGGCCACTATGTAAGTAGCAATGTAACCATCCTTATTTTCCATCCTCAGGGTTAAATACCTAGATAACCATTAAAAATTATTTCATATCTCATTATCCCATAGTAATACACACGCATCCAACTCCTGACGATTGGCAAAAGGCCATGAAATGCATAGAGTGTCCATCCAGCGATGCCAAGCCACGCTTGCTCCAATAACCTCAATTTATTATGTTCTTTGTTTGTATTTATTATGTGAATTATGTATGCATCATATATGTTTAAATTATATATACTTTTTATCTGCTATGAATTTTACTGTTTGTCACATATCATGATTTAGTGATCAATTGCCTTATCAATAAATGTATTTTGATTATATCAACTTTTGTTGAATTTTATGACTGTATTTCTACATCATAAATGCCTGATTATATTGCTTTATTATGTTTACTTATATCACTACCATGAATCACCCCTAGAAGTTTGTGACACTCAGGTTATTTTCATGCTACAAACTTATTATTACAAACACCCACAGGCCTCACTCAAAGTCCCAACCCAACCCCTTTTTGGTTCTCCATATACGTCCATATATAAATTGCAAATGAATGCAAAAGGATATTTCTGCAATGTGCAAAAATAAGTGGCATTAGTGAGTTCAAAAATAATTATAAATGTTAAAAAAGTGATGACGGTGAGAAGATGAAGAAAACCACCACCAGTAAGGTAGAAGCTTACCAGATGGTTTGAACCCAGAGGAACATATGTTCAATGGGTCAAACGGGCTTGGTGTGGTGGAACCACGGTGAAACCTGGACACTCTATGTGCTGCAGATACTGTGTTGGAAATGGCCAAACATCAACAGGGAGATATAAACCACAGAAGAAGGATGACTCCTTAGCAGGTAACCTCATATGCAGTAGTGGTCCAGGAAAGGCAGGTATATATCATAAAATGGAGGAAAAAAAAAACAGCCACATAGCGTAACTCTGTATGTAGATCAAGATTTAATGAAGGTGGAAACACTTACATTTGAATTGAAATAAAAGCGCTTATCAAAGAATGTGGCAACAATTGAGTCCTCCCGATGCGTTTCGTCTCCTAGGACACGTACACTTCAAAAGAACCGCCGTTCTTTTGAATGGCAAGAACGCGGTGACGTCATCGACTACGACGAGCATGCGCTCGTCACATTCGATGCTGTCGCCGCCATCTTGCTACACCCTACCTATGCCTAGAAAGCTACCGTGCATGCGTCTAAGTCATTTTGAGCATGTGCGGGTTTCCACGGCGACAGGTAAGTATACACACGCTCGGGTTTCTCGTCGGGAAACAGGCCGACAAGAATCCCGACGAGAAAATAGAGAGCGGGTTCTCTATTTTTCTCGTTGAGATTCTGGGCAGTTTTCTTGACGAGAAACCTGAAAGCCTCGTACACACGGCCGGTTTTTTCTGCAAGAAAGCTCTCCCAGCAGTTTTCTTGTCGTTTGAACGACCGTGTGAACGAGGCCTAAGGGTGGGGAACTGTGGAAGGAACTGGACTATTCCAACAAGGTTCTTTATTATAAAAATATAGCAAACGCATCAAAATGTAGTTCAATCGCTCAGTAAGAACTTTCTGTTCTTTGGCGAATCAAGCACTTCTTGACAAACCAACTGCACATGGTTTAGTAAATATTTTTCTCTAGCCCTTTTTTCTAGTTCAGTGCCATTTTTCATATAGAATGAGAAGCGGCAACAAATTATTTTAATATTTTTTATATTTATATAAACTCATGCATTGTCATGCACACTCAAAAGAAGGAGAAAAGAGTAAAAAATAAACTATACACACTAGGACAATCGTGCCAGTGGGTATTTTTGGTGTTCTTTCAAGCAGCCATTTACCTGTTTAAAGTGTTTTTCTTTTTAGTTTTGTGACAAGAGTATGGAACAGTTTTCCTGATTTTTCTTATTTTTATTTTCCAACCATGGGAAGATTTCCTTTCACTCCCTCAAAGGTGTAAAGTCCCCCCTTAGGCAGTTGTCAAATGAACAGGTGTCGCCACTGAAAGATTTCTCCTATCAGATGACAGCTGTAGAATTTTAGATTTTCCATACTTTTTGACACATTTTTGAAAATGGTCAAATATAGATGGCAAATCTCCTCAGCAGGGACAAAAGCATGACAGAAATTCTAACCATTACCTCCTCTAACCAAACCTAAAAAAAAAAAATGGTTTGGCTTTAGATGTCCTTTAATAATTTAAAATGTCACTAAACCCACATCATTAAAAACTATCAGTATATGCTGTTCATACTCATTCTCAATGAGATTTGTTATCTGTATTCTGTAAAAAAACCTGGTTGATCCTGCTGTTCACTGTTCCTCCCACCTTGTCTGTGTCCCCACTGTAGCCTGAGATTGTGTAATCCAGCTGCTGCCACATCTACTGAGCATGCTCCAGTTTCAGTTCCCTGGGCTGTGAAGCCCACATGACTGCAGAGTCACATGTGGGCATATAGGATAAATGACGGCCTATTCCCTCCCTTCTTCTCTATGCCCACACAATTGGGGAGGACAATTACATGTTGATTGATGGAGGATTCACCTCCCTGTAATTCTAAACACATACAGTGGAACTTTGGATTACGAGCATAATCCGTTTCAGGAGAATGTTTGTAATCCAAAGTACTCGCATATCAAAGCGAGTTTACCCCATTGAAGTCAATGGAAACGAAAATAATTTGTTTTGCATTGACTTTAATGGTATGCAATACCACATGCGGCCAGAGCCGGGTGGGGCGCCGGAGAGCCTAGGAAAGGCCCGAGGACTTCGTTCACGACCCTTTCCGAGGTTTGCCGAGGTCAGCCAAACTGTCCTCTGGCCTTTCCGGCCGTTTCCGAACACCGCCGATCGGCGCCATTCGGCTCCGGCGCCCCCCCCCCCACCTCAGCCCAAACGCGGTACTGCACCCACTTTGGCCTGAATCCTGCTCGTTTTGCGAGACAACACTCGCAAAACAAGTTAGGATTTTAGCAAGTACAGTGCTCGTATTGCGAAACGCTCGATAACCGCGTTACTCGCAATCCGAGGTTACACTGTACAAGACAACTAATACAAGACTAGACAAAGTAATAGACAACAGCTGGAGGGGCATGACACAGGCTGTGATTGGCAAAACCTACTCCTAAATAGCCAACACCATGTTTTTGCACAAAAATATTAAAGATTTGAGTTCAAATACATATTTGTATGTTATTTAAAACATTTGACATTAATTACAGGTACTTTTTTTTCTGTTGTATTTTGAAGGCTGTTTTTTTTAACATGTGATCAGCAGCACAGGACTGGAATGTCCTCCTGCTGATGTTTCCTAGCAGATTGGCTGGGAAAGAGCTGGGTCACATGATAGCTGTATATTGATTATGAAAAAAGGTACAGTACTTAGATTTTTTTAACTAAAATAAATACCAGTGCCATCCTCCATATACATAGAGAGAAGGGATAATGTAAATTAAACAGGTAGGGGGTGGTGCTCACCCGATCAGTCGATTTTCTTTTTAAAGAAAATGATCTACCCTTTTTTCAAAAGATGAGATCTGCACTAATTAGTTTATCTCACCAAGAACTCTCCTGTTCAGGTAGTAGAGCTGCATAATTAATCTTTAAAGAATCGAGATCGCGATTCAACCCCCCTTGCGATCCTAACACAGCATTTCCTAAAATCAGCGCAGAGAGTTCTCTGCATTTGCGCAGCGGTCTTTCAAAAGCAATACATTTTGGAAGAAATACACTTTAATGAATTAAAAAACAAACTAAACAGTAAAGTTAGCCCATTTTTTTTTTTTTGTATGATGTGAAAGATGATGTTACGCCGCGAGAATCGTGATCTTTATTCTAAGCAAAAGAATTGCGATTCTCGTTTTAGCCAGAATCGTGCAGCTTTATCAGGTAGACTGGCAGCATTTAAAATGCTTGTATTGTCCCAACTACTATACCTTTTTCGAACAATGCCAATACCGGTACCTAACCACTACTTTACTTCTTAACAATCAATCTACACTAAATCAATATCTCTGGGAAAAAAGCCCGCTGGGCATTTAGTAGGCTCACCAAACATGGGAAAGCGGGTGGCCTTGGGCATGTGGTTTTAAAAGATAATATTTCTACTGTACTTGCCCAACTTAAAGGATGGTTTGCCCAACCACCCACTTTCCTTTCAGCAGAGATTGAGGCTGAATTATTACTAGGTAGAGCTGCAACTTATCTGCATATTGCATCTTACTTCCATCACAATCCTTCATTCTCCAGCCACTTTCCACGCAAAATCGCGCATTACTACCAGATACGCAGAGAACCGAAAGGGGGAATATCGCTATTTTATTCTCTGCTGCAGGGTACAAATACATTCTTTAAGTCTTCACCATTTTTAGCCTGGGAAATGGATGTAGGGGGCGATATTCACCCACAACCAATGGGAATATGCATTCCAATCCATTTACAAGTCCACTAGGAATGTAATCTTATGGGAAATAATGCAAAAACTACATCTGCGATGGTATCTAACTTTAAAAATTGTATCTCCAAATTTAACCCCCTCACCCCCTCCAATCTTTGCTGGAGGGGGTGTGGCCAAGTAGGCACACTATTCCAACAATTATGGAATCTAGATCAGGCTTAGCTGAGTATTTAGGGGTAGGGGGAGCTACTTTAAAACGTTTTTTTACCTTAATGCAGAGAATGCATTAACCACTTCAATACCAGGCACTTACGCACCTTCCTGCCCAAGCCAATTTTCAGCATTCAGCGATGTTGCAATTTGAATGACAATTGCGCGGTCATGCAACACTACCCAAACAATTTTTTTATAATTTTGTTGCCACAAATAGAGCTTTCTTTTGGTGGTATTTTATCACCTCCGTAATTTTTATTTTTTTGCGCAACAAATAAAAAAAGACCAAAAATTTTGAAAAAAAAACTTTTGTAAATAAATACGTTTTCTTCTTCAATGATGGGCACTGATATGGTTGCACTGACTGGCACTGATAAGGCGGCACTGATAGGCGGCACTGGTATGCGGCACTGATGGGCACTCATAGGCGGCACTGCTGGGCACTCATAGGTGGCACTGATGGGCACTCATAGGCGGCACTGATGGGAACTTATGGATGGCACTGATGGGTACATATGGGTGGCACTGATGGGTGGCACAGATGGGCACTGATAGGTGGGCACTGATGGGCACTGATAAGTGGCACTAAGGGGCACTGATTACTGGTGGGTGGCATTGCTCTGCATCACTGGGCACTGACTGGCACATATTTGGCATGTTTTGGAACATGTGGATGGCCATGGGGGATGTACCTGGCCATCCACATGTTGAAGGCTTCCCTGGTGGTCCTGGCGGCTTCCCTGGTGGTCCAGTTTGGGCATCCGAGGGGGGGCTGAGCATCTGAGTGAGGAAGAGCCAATCAACGGCTCTTCCTGTTTACATCGTGATCAGCTGTGATTGGACATGGCTGATCACGTGGTAAAGAGCCTCCGTCGGAGGCTCTTTACCGAGATCGGTGCAGACTGACACACCGCACCACCGATCGCTGCGATGCGCGCCCCTACGGGCGCGCAGCGGCTGTTATCCTGCTGGACGTCATAAGACGCCCAGTCAGGATAACTGCACCACTTCCCGGACGTCAATATGCTATTGACCGGGCGGGAAGTGGTTAAAGTATTACTAAACCCACAACAATAAAATCAGTCTGTATATGCAGTAAAGCATGCTTTTTATACTCGCTATGGAACATAAAGGGTTAATCCTCCGAATTATGAAAAAAAAGCTGTTTGATCCTGTCATCTCTGATCCTCCCTTACTTTTACTGCCTCCAATCCATCTACTGATAGAACAGAGTCTTGGAGGCACTCTGCACATGCTCAATTTTGTGTGTATGGCTAGAGAGTTTTTTTGGGGGGGAGGGAGGGTGTATGTGAGATCAGCACAGGGCCAATCAACATCTGTCCAGACAGAGGGTCAGGAGTAATGCAACCTCACAGGACAGTCATGGGAGAATGAGAACTCCTCCTACAAGCTTTAACCAGTGCTCAGTCAGACACAAAAAAGTCATAAGACTGCTATATACTGCTGATGAGAAAAGGTATTTAACTCTTTATATTTACTAAAATACTTGCATTTCCCTGTTCTGTGTACTGTGGGAGACCAGATATAGTGAATGCAGTTTCTGGGTTTAGTACAGTTCACACCAGACGCAGTTCCGTTCAGTTCCGTGCGCTTTTTTTCTGCACAAAATGCATGTACAGTGTTTTCCATGCATTCCAATGGCTCTAGTTCACACCATGCAGTCAGTTTCCGGTCAGTTTCTGCACCGGAAACTGACTACATGGTGAGAACTAGAGCCAACTAGAACCATTGGAATACATGGAAAACACTGTGCATGCATTTTTAGTGCAGAAAAAATGCGCACAAAACTGGACGGAACTGCGTCTGGTGTGAACTGGCCCTAAGGTAAAAGAAACGTTTACCTTTACAACCACTTTAAACTTAAAAGTCCCACCTGTTCTGTAGATCACGGAAGCTATACTTCATAATGCAGCAGTTGAGTGGTCCATAAAAATCTTTCTAGCAACTTTATCAGGCTTTATTATCAGCTAAATTGGACCATGCTCTATTGGGCCTGAATCCTCTCGGTACAGGATTGTGTATATGTAGTTTTTTTGTGCATTTATCTTTTTCTAATGGTTAAAGTAATATTAAAGGCACCTTTTAAAAAAAATAACCAACATTTCATACTTACTCTCATAGAATACATGAAGGTAAAAAAACCTTGAGCCTTTCCAACCTCTTTAAACTAGATGGACTTGTGTCATTTTTCAACTACCGTATATACTTGAGTATAAGTCGAGTTTTTCCAGCACATTTTTTTCTGCTGAAAAAGACCCCCTCAGCTTATACTCGAGTATCCCCGCCTCACTGTGCCCATCTGCAATCCTTATGATCTCCCGGCACTGTGACATGAAGTCTAGTCGGTGGCCATCCAGTGTAACAAAGCCCCGCCTTCTCCTCGTCCTCGTCTGGGATAGGCTGAACACTGACTCACTGCTGGGAAACTGAGTCAATGTTCCGTCACGGACGAGGAGGAGGAGGGACTTTGTTACACTGGACGTCCGCCGACTAGACTTCATGTCACAGCGCCGGGAGATAATAAGGCTGCAGATGGCCACAGCGCCGGGAGATCAGGTACATGAGGCAGGGAGATGGGCACAGTGAGGCATGCAGATTGGGCACAGTGAGGCTGAGGCATGCAGATGGGCACAGTGAAGCTGCAAATGGGCACAGTGAAGCTGCAAATGGGCACAGTGAAGCTGCAGATGGGCACAGTGAGGCTGAAGATGGGCACAGTGAGGCTGCAGATGGGCACAGTGAGGCTGCAGATGGGCACAGTGAGGCTGCAGATGGGCACAGTGAAGCTGCAGATGGGCACAGTGAAGCTGCAAATGGGCACAGTGAAGCTGCAGATGGGCACAGTGAGGCTGCAAATGGGCACAGTGAAGCTGCAGATGGGTACAGTGAGGCTGCAGATGGGCACAGTGAGGCTGCAGATGGGCATTGTTGACCCTCTTTTTCCACTTACAGTAGCTGCTGCATTTCTCACACTAGGCTTATACTCGAGTCGAGTCAATAAGTTTTCCCAGTTTTTGTGGTAAAATTAGGTGCCTCGGCTTATATTCGGGTCGGCTTATACTCGAGTATATACGGTATATGGAACTATAAGCTACAATTCATTAATGCGCAAATTACTATATGTTTAATAGTGATAATGTTATTGGTCAATCTGCTGTGGTCAATTTTTAATTTTTTTTCCAACTTCCCCTATAATTCAGAATCCTGTTTTACGCAAGTTTAACATACGTCTACTGGGTGGAAGAAATAAGAACATGAAGAAAGCTCAAAACAAATGACCGCGATAGAGGTCTAAGCAACAATCTGTATTTCCACGAAGGAAAATATTTGTTCATCCATGCTTTTTAGAAAACAGTCATCATCCTCCCCACCCATGAGCCTGCAGGTCTGGTTACAAGGCAGGATTTCACGACTATTTGCCCTTCCCCCAACAGGTGTCAATAAACACTAAAATAATGTGCCTTTTAAGTTACAAGCTAGCTGCAAAGAAGTGCGATCAATTCATTACAAGAGTTTGTACACAAACATAAATTCCATTGCATGATAATGGAGCAGTGATGTATTAGTGGAAAAGACACATACAATGATTATAAGGGCTTATGCATGACGCCTATATGGTTAATCCAGAGTACCTTAAAATGTAGTATATGTACATACTCTGCAGAAAGGATATCTAGTACACCTGCATATCAAAGGGGCCTAGTGATTAAGTGGTTGAGAACCTGAATGACATTGCAAATTCTTGCTTCGATAGTCTGACACAATATACTACTGTTTCTCCATGTATTTGTAAAACAATCTACAGGCTAAACAACTAAAAAATGTGGGAAAGGGGCTCCTGAAAGTTGAAATAAAAAATGGTAAAAGGTTTTTGTTGGTGTGAAAATGAATAAATAAACCAGAACAAAATCTTGAAGCTCTCACAGAGGAAGAGGGAGAGGCTCATAATCCATGCATTCTATGCATTAAAGTGGTTGTAAAGTCTCTTTTTTTTCTATAAAAAAATAAAATAAATTGTCATACTTACCTGCTCTGTGCAGTGAACCAGCACAGAGCAGCCCAGATCCTCCTCTTCTCGGGTCCCTCTTTGCTGATCCTGGCCCCTCCCTCCTGTCAAGTGCCCCCACAGCAAGCAGCTTGCTTTGGGGGCACCCGAGCCGAGTCACAGCTACATGGGTCCATTCAGACACTGAGCCCCAGCCTGGCCCTGTCCCCTCTCTATCTCCTGATTGGCTGACTGACTTTGATGGTCTCAGCCAATCAGGAGGGAGAGTCTCGGACGACCTAGACACTCGTGGACTTTGCTGGAAAGAGATGGGGCTCAGGTAAGTATTATGCATAGAATGCATAAGGATAAAAAGCCTTCTAAATTTACAACCCCTTTAAGGTAAAAAAAACTTCCTATACCGGAGTCCTCTCTCAATCCAGCACTGTCCCTATCTGCATAGCCACTGCTCTCTCTTCCTGGTCTCACAGAAGACTCTGAAAACAGCGGAAGTCATTGGCTCCTGCTGTTGTCAGTCAAATCCTCTGTCTAGGGTGCACACAGCCCAGCTCAGCAGTGCGCCCACATGGGTGCCCCATAGCACATAGCTTGCTGATTAGGTACAAGCAGGAGAAGAGGAGCGCAGATCACTGGCGCGGGACTCCAGAAGAGGAGGTAAGAGAGCTCTCTGTGCAATACTATTGCACAGAGCAGGAAAGTATAACTTTTTTTAATTTATTTAAAAAATAGCATTTACAACAACTTTAAGTAACACTTACAGGTCTCCCACATCCCCCCATCCCCATGACAGGACAGTGAAAAAAGAAGCAGCAGAATGATGAACTCATCTTTCTGTCATTCAAGCGGATCCTCACTGTATCTGAGCACCACAAACCGAAAACTTTATTGAATTCACTTTTAATATTCAAAACAAACTCCCCTCATCCATCCATGTCTCCATGCTTAATTTTGTTGAGAAATCACTTTGAACACAACCCCCCCAGCATTTCTTGAGTAAGGGCAAATGATTCCTGTAGCATTTATTTCCTGGAATCCATGTACCCATAGGTCAGGCATGCCTCCAGTAGAGTGTGCTTAGTTGAGAAAACCCATCCTCTTCTCCGAAAGACTCATGGGATCAGTGACGCGACCGCTGCTGAATCTGCAAGATAGGTCGATACGGTCCAAGCTCCCCATCCTCCTCCTCATTCAAACGCCCTGTGAAGGGGCACTGCTGCAAAGTCAAAACCGAACCTTCCTTCGCCTCGAGACACCTCGCCGGGAATGAGACTCGCCAAGAGCGGTCCAATCACATGAGACCAAAAACACAACAATGATTCGGCAAAATCAAAAAAGAGGGAGGGCTCGGGGCACAGAGAACAAGCCAACCACAGGAGCTCAGCCTCAAATCACATGCCCTTCAAAAGTCTACGGACTCAATAGACACCCATTAGTGTGGCGCCGCACACACATATGAACGAACTACAGTTTTCATTCCTCGAATTTCTTTAAGAAATGACAACATGACCAACAGTGGAATAGACTCGTGCGACTAAACTACTTCACCTCGTTACCAATTTGCGATAAATAATTTAACCAACTTTTAACATGTCAAAGCAGCACTCCTCCCTGGAAAACCTCGGGGGGGGGGCGGGGTGGCACCAATGCGCTCCTTATCGACCAGCCGCCACTGCTTGGGATGTATGATATAATTTGCCTAGGCAAGAAATCTTCTATACTTCTATACAACCAGGGTGCCCTTGCATGGATCGAAATATGGCTGTTCAGCAGGGAATATTTGATTCAAGTATGGCCGCCTTTATAGTACAGCCTTTCTAAACTTTGTTTATCTATTATATTCTAATCCGTACAATGGTTTTGTGCTATTTGCTTGTGTAGTTTTATCTTCACCATGAAGTCCAGTAGACACCCAGAGTACCTTAGGAACCCAGTCATATAAGAAAACTGTAAATTCCAGAGATAGTAACTGGATCTCCATGTAAATGTACTGACATACTAGAGAAGTGGAAGAACTTTCAAATGCTGCAGGGCAACAAAAAATAAGTAGGGGAAGGAAAGGATACCTTGTGTTGCAATGTATGCAATGTGCTTTGCACAGCTTAAAAAAAAAGTTTGATTTTGGCAATTTTTTTTAATTTCTTACCCGCAGGTGTGATAGAAGAAAAAACACAACAATGATATAACCCTCCAAGGTTACAACTAAAGTCAGACTTTCTAATCAACAGTTCCTAAAATTGCTTTTGCAACCTCCTATTGTTATTACACTTCACAAGGGCCCAGCTTTGTAAATATTTTTTACGGTTGGCCAAAAAACAAGGTTTGTTTTTTTTTTACACAAAAAGATAAACAGTGGCAAGTGGCTCATTACAGCCATCTTATTACAGTACAGTATTTGTTACCAGGAAGCTTCACATATGGCATAGTTGAGTGCCAAGGGAAGTAGAAAAAGACAGCTGAGGAACAAACAAAAAAAAAAAACGTTGGCGGGGGATGGAGAAAAGCTGTTATATCAGCCATGGCATTGTTAAAGCCAATCTCTAGGGAAAGAAAAAATGCTCCCTCGCTGTGGGCTGCCCGCAGCCCTGCAAGGGTTAAACCCACATTTAGGTCTAGGAAGCAGGGAAAAGCAATTTAAGGGCTCATTCACACCAGCGGACTGGGGAAATTGGTAAAACCAGGCAGATGAGCCACAGTTCTACCGCCCTCTACCTGCTCGCTGAACACTGTGACGCAGCTGCTCAAGGCAGTACACGTGCCGCAGTCCCAAAGCACAGCATTGTGGCCACTGCAAAAATTCAAAATATTCAGGAGACGTTACTCCCCCTAAACGTGAACCATGCAAGCCTAAAGGTTCCTGCTGCAATCATGTGCAATGCACAAAACTGCTGCACAGTAGAGCGGTATTTACAGGCGCTGAGGAGGCATGTAAAATTCCCTCTGAAGAGCATTCCGAATGCAGAGAGGAAAACTGTGGCTAGAATTTAGCAGGTATACACACTACAGGCTGCCTGCAGAAAACTACAGTAGGGTGGATACAAGATCAGTCATCCTGCACAAGGAGAGATGGAGCAGCACTGACTGATCTTCATTACAGGAAGCTCCTGTTTAACTTAAAGTGTTACTAAACCCAGGAGCCCACAGTACACAGAACATGGAAATGCAATCATTTTAGTAAATATAAACGGCTAAATACCTTTTCTCATCAGCAATATATAGCAGTCTTGTGACTTTTATCAGTGCCTGGTTAAAGCTTGTATGAGGAGTTTTCATACTGCACTGGCTGTCCTATCAGGATGCAGGACCCCTGACCCTCTATCTGGACAGTGCTGATTGGCCCTGTGCCGATAACATGCACCCTCCCAAGAAGAAAAAATTCTCTAGCAATACACATCAAACTGAGCACGTGCAGCCTGACTCCATTTACTCTGTCTTACCCGGACATGTTTTGGGGGCAATGCAAGAAGGGGAGGATCTGTCCATACAGGATCAAACAGCCTTTTTACACAATGCAGAGGATTAATCCCTTCCACAGTGAGTATAACAATCATGCTTTACAGTACAGTGCCTTGAATAAACAGCCTTTTTACACAATGTAGAGGATTAATCCCTTCCACAGTGAGTATAACAATCATGTTTTACTGCATATACAGTACAGTTCCATATTTTTTCATGTTAAAACCAAAAATGTAAATGCATTTATTGGGATTTTATATGATAAACCAACACAAAGTGGCACATAATTGTGAAGTGGAAGGAAAAATTATAAATGTTTTTCAAAGCTTTTTACAAATAAATATCTGAAAAGTGCAGTGTGCATTTGTATTCAGCCGCCTTTACTCTGATACTCCTAACTAAAATCTAGTGGAACCGATTGCCTTCAGAAGTTACCTAATTAGTAAATAGAGTCCACCCATGTGTAATCTCAGTATAAATACAGATGTTCTATGGGGCCCTCAGAGGTTTGTTAGAGAATCTTAGTGAACAAACAGCATCATGAAGGCCAAGGAACACACCAGACAGGTCAGGGATAAAGTTGTGGAGAAATTTAAAGCAGGGTTAAGTTATAAAAAAAATATCCCAAGCTTTGAACATCTCATAGGAGCACTGTTCAATCCATCATCTCAAAATGGAAATAGTATGGCACAACTGCAAACCTACCAAGACATGGCCATCCACCTAAACTGACAGGCCGGGCAAGAAGAGCATTAATCAGAGAAGCAGCCAAGAGGCCCATGGTAACTCTGGAGGAGCTGCAGAGATCCACAGCTCAGGTGGGAGAATCTGTCCACACTCCACAAATCTGGCCTTTATGGAAGAGTGTATAATAAAGAGGACTACAGATCCTCAAGAGAAACATCAAAGAGGATTAATGCGGGATATATGAAAAATAGAAAATGCTTAATTGAAAAACAAACACTAAATTAAAAAAATCAAACACCTTCACCATTTCAATTGTTAAAATATGAAATATTTTATAAATACACCTGAATCTAAGTACCCAATAGGGAAGTAGGACTGATCTGTGTAGGAATGGCAGACAGTCCCCGGTCCACAATAGCAATAATGCTGTGAATGTCAGTATGAAAACCTAGACCTTGAAGACGAGAGCCAAACACAGACACTGCTGAATGGGGTGTATGAAATGAAAAGGATCCTGCTCCGATCCCAATGCTGATAAATGATGCTGGGTTAGATCCACTGGTCTGCTCCAGAATCAGCCTCCAGGGCACCTCGATCGCCGCGTACACTCCTCCTGTTATCTCGGTTTGATTAGTGGCTTGATTCCCATTAGACCCCTTTCACACATCAGCGCTAAAGTGTCGCTCATCTCAGCGGCGCTTTGCCGCTGTTTAAGCATCGCTTTTCGGCCGCTAGCGGGCGCTTTTAACCCCAAAGAAGGAGTTAAAAGCGCCCGTGTTGCCCGTCATTTATATATACATTTTATTTTTACTAGGTCCAAATTTTTTTTTAACCAGTATGTATTATTTTATAATAAGTAACATTATTCTTAGTAGTATTATCACTAATAAAATTTTCATTATCTTTTGTACATTGTATAATGTATGGTTCAATTTATACAATTATCATTTTACTTAATACATGTATTCCTTTTAGATAATTTTTTTGCCAATAATGTATTATTTTAACAATAGTGATTATGACTATTATTGTCGGTAGTAATATCATTAATAATATTATAATGCCATTATTATAATTTTTTGTTTACATTTTTTTTTTATTTTTTATTTTATTTTTCTATTTACGACTGTAAAATAAGATTGTATAATGTATGGTTCAATTTATACACATACCAGTTTTGAGATTATTATTTTTTTTCCTCTTTTTATTAAGTTAGCATCTCATGCATAATGTATGATCTTAAAGCGGAGGTTCCGCGGCAAATCTTTTTCTTTTTTTTTAGCTTGCATGCAAAGTATTTGTAGATCACCAATTAGTACTCACGTGTTTGGTGATTTTTAACCTCCCCTGTCTTTTTTCTGGCAAAAAATGCACTTTTAAAATCAGCCGTCAGAATTTTCCATTTTGCTTGTGGGCATTGTGAAGCCCACAAGCACTGACTTCCTGGTAGCGGTGGACGGTGTTCTGCAGAAAAACCTCAACGGAGTTTCCGAAAGTAGCCGAACATGTAGAGCTGCGAGTTAGCTCTACACGGCGCCTGCGCAATGACTAGGAGCCATGTAGAGCTGACTGCGCAGGCGCCGTGTAGAGCCGACTCGCAGCTCTACATGTTCGGCTACTTTCGGAAACTCCGCTGAGGTTCGTGCCGCGCATGCGCAGTACAGGGGGGGGGGAAACTTATCCGCCGGGGAACTTTTTCTGCAGGACATGTCACATCTGGGCGAACTCCCAGATTACATTGCGGGAGAATAGAAACGCCTACTCCCGCGGGAGTGAGTACCCGGAAGCCGGAATTTAAATGACAATATTACGGTATGTGCAGAAAAAAAATAAAAATAAGTGGCTACTGTACATGTTTGTAGTGTAAGGAGTGTGGTCATATATGGATGTTATTTTGGGTGGAACTCCGCTTTAATAATAGTGATGATTATTATTAGTATTATTATTACTTTTTTTATATATCTTTCAGTACCCATATTCTTATTTTTGTTCAGCACCCATGTTCTCTTTTTTATGTAATTATTTTGACACGCTCATTACTATTTACTGTTTGTTTTTTGTTTTTTATTACAAACGTTTTTATTGGAATAAAGAAAGCATACAATCAAAAGACAGTAAATATTGTATATTCCAAATCACCAATGTATGCGAAAAACAAAAAACAAAAAACAGGAAAGAAAAAACAAAGAAACAAAAAACAAAACAAAACATAAAACAAAAATTTGAAGCATATCAGAAAAGACATCAAAGAATGAGGATCCTACAGATTAGTAATAACCAGGACATAAGATGGGAAGCTCAGGTATACCCGGAGGCATTCCCCACCAGGGATGAGCCGAACACCCCCCTGTTCGGTTCGCACCAGAACCTGCGAACAGACAAAATGTTCGTGTAAACTTTAGAACCCCATTAAATACAATGGACTCGAACGTTCGAAATCTAAAGTGTTAATTATAAAGGCTAATATGCAAGTTATTGTCCTAAAAAGTGTTTGGGGACCGGGGTCCTGCCCCAGGGGACATGTATCAATGCAAAAAGAAGTTTTAAAAACGGCCGTTTTTTCGGGAGCAGTGATTTTAATAATGCTTAAAATGAAAAAATAAAAGTGAAATATTCCTTTAAATTTCGTACCTGGGGGGTGTGTATGATATGCATGTAAAGTGGCGCATGTTTCCCGTGCTTAGGACTGTCCCTGCAAAAAATGTCATTTTTGAAAGAAAAAAATGCATTTAAAACTGACTCGTGGCTATTAATGAATTGTCGGCTCCCGGCAATACATACAAAAGTCATTGATAAAAAAAAAAAAAAAAAGCGTGGGGGTTCCCCAGAATTCAATTACCAGGCCCTTCAGGTCTGGAATGGATATTAAGGGGAACCCCGCCGCAAATTTAAAAAAAAATTGACGTGGGGTTCATCCATTCCAGGCCCTTCAG
Source organism: Rana muscosa (assembly GCA_029206835.1). NCBI lineage: Eukaryota > Metazoa > Chordata > Amphibia > Anura > Ranidae > Rana > Rana muscosa. The sequence goes on along the minus strand of CM055117.1, from coordinate 347,551,954 downwards.
ATCTGGCATGGATTTTAAGGGGAACTCCACCCCAAATTTTAAAAAAAAGTGGCGTGGAGTCCCCCTAAAAATCCATACCAGACCCCTTATCCGAGCACGCAACCTGGCCGGCCGCAGGGGAAAAGGGGGGGACGAGAGAGCGGCCCCCCCTCCCTCCTGAACCGTACCAGGCCACATGCCCTCAACATGGGGAGGATGTCCCCATGTTGATGGGGACAAGGGCCTCATCCCCACAACCCTTGCCCGGTGGTTGTGGGGGTCTGCGGGCGGGGGGCTTATCGGAATCTGGAAGAAAGAAAGCGTAAAAAAATGTTTAAAAAAACACACAAACACCTTGAAAAAGTCCTTTATTTAAAAAAAAAAAAAACATTCCAGCGGTGAAATCCAGTGTCCCGCGGCGATCCCGATGTCCAGCACTGTCCTTCATTGGTTGTGCCTGAGCGGACCTGATGGGGAACTCCCTCTCAGTATTTTAAATGTATAGACCCGCCCCTTCTAAAGTTCCCCATCAGTTCCGCTCAGCGGACCAGATGCGGAACATGAGAAGGGGCGGGTCTATACATGTATTACCAAAGTGAGAGCAGTTCTCCATCAGGTCCGCCCCCTCGGTATGTCGGACCCGCCTACGTCATTGGCTTGAGCGGGGAACTTCCTTCACTATGTAAATTTAAATTACACAGTGAAGGAAGTTCCCCGCTCAAGCCAATGACGTAGGCGGGTCCGACATACCGAGGTGGCGGACCTGATGGGGAACTGCTCTCACTTTGGTAATACATGTATAGACCCGCCGCTGAGCGGACCTGATGGGGAACTTTAGAAGGGGTGGGTCTATACATTTAAAATACTGAGAGGGAGTTCCCCATCAGGTCCGCTCAGGCACAACCAATGAAGGACAGCGCTGCACATCGGGATCGCCGCGGTACACTGGATTTCACCGCTGGAATGTTTTTTTTTTTTTTTTTTTTTAAATAAAGGACTTTTTCAAGGTGTTTGTGTGTTTTTTTAAACATTTTTTTACGCTTTCTTCGTGAAATGGTAGGGGTACAATGTACCCCTTACCAATTCACATAGGGGGGGGCCGGGATCTGGGGGTCCCCTTTTTTAAAGGGGTCTTCCAGATTCCGATAAGCCCCCCGCCCGCAGATCCCCACAACCACCGGGCAAGGGTTGTGGGGATGAGGCCCTTGTCCCCATCAACATGGGGACATCCTCCCCATGTTGAGGGCATGTGGCTTGGTACGGTTCAGGAGGGAGGGGGGGCCGCTCTCTCTCCCCCCCCTTTTCCCCTGCGGCCGGCCAGGTTGCGTGCTCGGATAAGGGGTCTGGTATGGATTTTTAGGGGGACTCCACGCCATTTTTTTTTTAAATTTGGGGTGGAGTTCCCCTTAAAATCCATGCCAGATCTGAAGGGCCTGGAATGGATATTTAGGGGAACCCCACGTCAATTTTTTTTTTAATTTGCGGCGGGGTTCCCCTTAATATCCATTCCAGACCTGAAGGGCCTGGTAATTGAATTCTGGGGAACCCCCACGCTTTTTTTTTTTTTTTTATCAATGACTTTTGTATGTATTGCCGGGAGCCGACAATTCATTAATAGCTGCGAGTCAGTTTTAAATGCATTTTTTTCTTTCAAAAATGACATTTTTTGCAGGGACAGTTCTAAGCACGGGAAACATGCGCCACTTTACATGCATATCATACACACCCCCCAGGTACGAAATTTAAAGGAATATTTCACTTTTATTTTTTCATTTTAAGCATTATTAAAATCACTGCTCCCGAAAAAACGGCCGTTTTTAAAACTTCTTTTTGCATTGATACATGTCCCCTGGGGCAGGACCCCGGTCCCCAAACACTTTTTTTTTTTTTAAACATTACAAGTTTATTGAGCAAATAAAAAGTGTTACAGAGAGAAACAGGAGTAGGCGCAACTACTCTTATTGCAACATTCCAATTAGTTTAGGTAATAAGACCTATTAGAACATAATATGTTAATACAAACTTGTACATCACTGGGGCTTTATGCAAGCACGTTTCAAGTCGGTACTCACTAATGCCAACTAGCGCCCAAAAAAAGAAAAAAATTATAAACAGTCAATAGCAAAGAGAAAGAAAAAAGAAAGAGGAAATCAAGAGGAAAAGTGTGTAAAGCGGAAGTGGAAGGACAAATTTGGTCTGTGTACCCTATGCAAACAGTCTCAGTCTGGAGGGGGCGGTATAATATCAGTGTATTCAGCTGAGAATTTAAAGAGCAGCCAGGGCTGCCATGTCTCATGAAATTTTTCCACCTCATCAGTGGTCTGTGTCAGCGTCTCTTCCATCTTGTAGATGTCAGAGACCCTGTTAAGCCATTCTACAATGGAGGGAACCCTTTGAGACCTCCAGTGCAGCGGAATCAGAGATTTTGCCGCATTTAGGAGATGTCTCGTCAAGGATTTTTTGTATCTCCTCAACGAGACATTCGTGATATGGAGCAGGCATGCTGCAGCATTTAGGTTATTCTTGGTCTCAGTTATTTTCTTGATTAGAAGGTTAACTTCCTCCCAAAAGTGCGCGATTAGCGGACACTGCCACCAAATGTGTAGCAGTGTGCCCTTTTCAGTTTTACACCTCCAGCATGTGTCTGGAAATTGTGGGTTCCATCCATGTATCTTGGCTGGAGTGTTGTACCAGTGAGTGAGGATTTTGTAGGCTGTCTCTTGCATTTTTGAGCTTATTGAGCACTTATGAGTCAAAATACACGCATACCTCCAGTCTTTAGTGGTTATTTCCGTCTGTAGATCCGTGGCCCATCTCACTCTGAGCGCCTCCTCCGGCCCATATTTCAAATCTCGTAACAACGCGTAGGCCATGGAGGTGGCTTTTGGGCACCCGACACCAGCGAGGCAGATCTCCTCCAGGGCCGTGGGGGGCCTATGTATCTTAGTTTTATCTGGCAGCCTTCCCAAGTAGCTGCGGAGTTGCAGGTACGTCCAAAAGGGCAAACGTGGGGTATTCAATTTCAATTTAAGCGTTGTCCACTCCCTGATAACCCCCCCTTCAAAGCAGTCTCCTAGTAGGCACGGTTTAGAGGCGTCCAAGGGTTGGAAGTGCGGGTTAAACAGACCAGGCTCAAAGTCTGGGTTGTCTTTTAGGGGGGTCAAGGGGCTGGGTTGTGAGGATATGTTCAAGGTTTTGGTCAGTCTGTGGAAAATCTCCAAGATACAGCCGGTGACTGGGTGCTTTTTGAGGTTATTCGGACAGTTATCCCATGTTATCCACGGAGAGAATTTCAACGGGAGTGGACATAAGTCATTTTCCAGGGTCACCCAATCTTTAGTATTTCCATGACAATGCCAGTCCACTATCCTGGTCAGGTGCGCGGCCTGGTAGTAGGACCCAAAGTCAGGTATACCCATGCCACCAAAAGCCTTTGGTTTCATCAAGAGGGAATACCTGATCCTCGGTCGCTGAGCATTCCAGAGAAATCTCAACAAAATGGTTTTCAGCGAGGAGAAGAAGGCTGTAGGGATCTTGAGGGGTAGGGCATGGAGCAGATAAAGCAACCTGGGTAGGATCATCATCTTTATTATGGCCGCACGACCAAACCAAGAAAAATAGCCCGACTGCCATCTGTCCAAGTCCTCCTTAACCGTCTTGAGAAACCTCGGAAAGTTCTGTCCATAAGTGTCGGCCAATCTGGGCGTAAGCCACACTCCAAGGTACTTAAGTTTCTCAGGTTCCCATCTAAAGGAAGATGTCGACTTAACTCGACCTAGCAGGGTGTCTGGCAAGGATACATTCAGGGCCTCAGATTTAGCATAGTTGATTTTGAGATTAGAGACGCATCCGTATACCGCAAACTCCCTGAGGAGAATGGGTAGGGATGTGACAGGGCTTGTTAGAAAGAAGAGCATGTCATCCGCATAAGCGGCGACCTTGTATTCCCTATCCAAGACCCTGAAGCCCCGGATGTCTGTATTGGCTCTAATTAATCTAATGAACGGTTCCAGGGATAGTATGAACAACAGAGGAGACAGCGGGCAGCCCTGTCTTGTGCCATTTAGTATCTGGACCTTGTCTGATAAAGCACCATTAATTTTAAGCTTCGCCGAAGGGCACTGGTACAACGCCGAGATCCTGGCCATCATGTGCGGACCCAATCCGATTCTAGAACATACAGCCAGCATGTAGTCCCAGGCAACACGATCGAAGGCCTTCTCCGCATCCGTGGACAGGAGAAGGCCCTCTGTGTTACCGTCCCGGGCCGCTTGAATCAAGAGCATAGCTTTTATAATGTTGTCTTTGGCTTCACGGCCAGGCATGAAGCCTACCTGGTCCATTCCTATTAAGTCCGCGAGCAAAGGGCTCAAGCGCGAGGCCAGGATCTTAGCGTGTAATTTGGCGTCTAGATTTAGTAAAGATATAGGTCGATAACTTGCACAATCTGCCGGATCTTTACCTTCCTTATGGATCACCGTGATATGTGCTGACAAAAAGTCTGGGGTAATTACTCTAGGTTCAGACATAGAGTCTAGCGCGGCCCTAAGTGGGTCTACTAATATGTTGGAAAAGGTTTTATAATAAATGGAAGTGAATCCATCTGGTCCTGGGCTCTTACCAGATTTAAGTTGCTTAATGGCCACCGCGATCTCCTCTGCCGTAACTGGTCCCTCTAAGAGTGATATGTCCGAATCTGAGAGGGTGGGCATGCCACTCCTCTCCAGGTAAGCACAAATGATCTGTGGTCTCTCTCCCTCCATGTCTGCCAGTCTATGATGGGTTGGTAGGTTATATAGCTTTGTGTAGAAGGCATGGAAGTGGTTCGCTATGGCTTCAGTAGATACATCCAAATTGCCATCCGCCCTCCTAATACCCTGTATGAAATTTTTCCCCGCCTGCTCCTTTAGGGCCCTCGCCAAAAATTTCCCCGACTTATTCCCAGACTCGTAGTAGATTCCCCTCTTAAAGAACAGGAATCTCCGCGACTTGTCATCGAAAACCTGTTGAAGGGCCTTCCTTTTTTCTAAAAGTTCGGTGGCTGTCTGGACAGTAAGGGATTGTTTATGAAGCGTTTCTAAGTGTTTTATTCTGTCTGTCAGGTTCTTGATAAGTTTTTCTCTTTCTTTTTTGCGCCTCGCGCCCATTCCCATGAGGACCCCCCTAATCGTGCACTTGTGCGCCTCCCAGGTCATTAGTGGGTCAGTATCAGCGGAAGAATTTCGCTGAAAGAAATCAGTCAGGGAGGCGGTCAGTTCTGCCAGGAGGGCTGGATCAGTTAGCAGGGAAGCATTCAACCTCCAAGCGAATGATTTGGGGGCTGGAGTGACTTCCTTTACGGAGAGCGAAATCGGTGCATGGTCCGAGAAGGATTGGATGCCAATGTGAGCTCCCGTTATGAGGGCTAAATCCTTTTGTGTAATGAAAAGGTAGTCTATGCGGGAGTGTCGGTTGTGGGGGGGGAGAGAAAAACGTAAAGTCACGACCGTCAGGGTGTACAAATCTCCAGGTGTCAGTCAGGTGCAAGGTTTGTAGCATAGCCTTAATTCGCTTAAGGGTCCTATACGTAATGCATGTTTTCCCGTTGGACGCATCCTGCAGCGGGTTGAGTGGCACGTTGAAGTCTCCACCCAGGATTATACATCCCGAGGAAAACCCCAAGAGCTCTTGAACAATTCGCTGACAAAAGGATATATGAGACTTGTTTGGAAAGTAGACATTGACTAACGTCATGGGTGTATTGTTATACAACCCCTTGAGGAATACATATCTACCCTTGGGGTCCAGCTTTTTTTCCTGTAGGGTGAAGGGTGCATCTCTACCAATCAAAATAGATGCCCCCCTGGCCCTGGAATCATCACTCGTAGCGTGAAATGCCTCGCTAAAGTAAGAACTCGTGAGCTTAGGGACATGGTGCGTTTTGAAATGGGTCTCTTGTAAAAATACGAAATGCGGCCTACCTTTTTTGAGCTCCCTCAGCAGAGTGGAGCGCCTTTTGGGTATGTTCAAGCCCCTAACATTGTGGGATATAACGAGTGGATTTCCGCCGAGATCTGCGTACGCCATGTCGGGAGCCCAAAGCGAGACGGCCCGGAGTGATCCTAGAACACAGAGCTGTTAATATCAGGTCAGACCAAACAAAAAAAAAAAAAAAAAGAGAAAAAGAAGAAGGAAAAGGTGAGTCAGAAAAGGGGAGAGTAAAGATGATGGAGCAATTTAAAGAATTCCCTAGACAGGCCGGAAATCCTGACCTGAGTAGTAGGTAGATTAGTGCGTCTCACGCCCAACCAGTAGGCGAAGAGGCACTTGGTGGGGGTAGAGGGAGGCAGCTGACAACAGGGTAAAACAGTCAGCTACTCGACTCTGCCAGTATAACTCTGTAAGAATAAACGTTAAATGTATGTGGATAGGGTGCAACATAACACACACAGCCTGCACATGAAAGCAAATCTGGCCTCATCTAATACTAGATGAAAGTGTTTTCTCCCCCCGACCCAGGGGTGGTACAAACTTAAGTGCTCAGGGCAACGCATTAGATAAAGCGCCCCTCTACGCAGCAACATGCAACAATATAACAGTATTACCCTCCTTGATCTGGCAAAAAAAAAAAAGGGAAGGGGGGGGAGGGAGGACTCCCCCATTTCACCCATTGCCCCCCATAGTCCCGTACCCTCTTTGGTCGCTAGGCATCTGGTCACAGGGTATGTTAGTCAGTATCAGAGTTTCTAGTCTTCAAGCCAGGACAGCAGATGACCAACCTCCAACTATGACTCCCTGTGAACTTGTAACCTGATAGCCAGTATCGAAGCTCAAGATCCAGGTCCGTCTTATCTGAACAGCAGCAATTGTCCCATGTAGGTCCAGGTCAACAGGCTTCCAGGCTAGGAGGAGGTACATGGTACTGTGGTAGGTGACAGAGGGACAGACTCTGGCTTCACATGGGGGTGGTAGGTCAGGAAAATTAAAAAAAAAAAAAAAAAAAACCCCAGGGGGGGGGGGGGGAGGGGGGTAAGGCCAGCCAGGAGAACAAACCCGGGAGTAGGGGGCGAGTAATAGATTTTTAGCACAGTTGTTAATATTTCCTCAAGGGAATCCCAAAGGGACCCATAGTAAACGAATAAAAACAAAGGAGCATGGCAGGTTGAACTCAACAAGTGTCGATCAGTCATCAGCATGATCTCTGCGTTCCTCACTGCTGGGACCTGGGGTTCCAAATTTCCCAGAGCGGTTCTGCTTCTGTTTCTTGTTCACTCTTTTGTCAGGAGTGGAGAAGGGGGATCTGGAAGGTGACCGGTCTCGGGGTGGTTCCTGGAACTCAGCATACCAGTCAGGCAATGGGATGTATTCAAGGTCTAGAGCGGCACAGAAGGCTGGAAGGTCACCCGGATCGCGCAGAATGAATTGACGACCATTGTAATGCACAGATAGTGCAAAAGGGAACTTCCAGGTGTATTTTAATTCACGTTCTCTGAGTTTCTCCAGCAGAGGGTGCAAGGCTCTTCGGTTTCTCAGGGTAATCTGAGATAAGTCCTGAAACAACAGGATAGTGGCTCCATTGAAAATAATATGTTCATTTCTCCTCGCCTTTCTCATTATGTCCTCTTTAAGCGTGAAGCTCTGAAGGCAACATATGATGTCCCTCGGAGGAGCATCATCTGGGCCTTTTGGTCTGAGTGCTCTGTGGGCCCTGACAAAATTGATCGCCATGTCTTCCTGCCGCTCCAGCAAGCTATTGAAAACTCGTTGCAATGCCGGAATGATTTGAGCTGCATCTACTGTCTCAGGGATACCCCTCACCCGTATATTGGCCCTCCTTCCCCTGTTATCCAGGTCTTCCAAATGCCTATTTATTTCAATAAAATGGTGGTTTTGAGTCGTGCATTTCTTCTCCAATCTGAGAATTGCTTTGTCCCTGTGCCTTCCCGCTGCCTCAGATACCGCCATCCGCTCATTCAGAGCCAATAGGTTAGATTTAATGTCCGTGATGGCGGCCGAGAAGGAGGATTTAATATCCGCGGCTATCACTGACATATCGGCTAGGGTGAGGGGATGATTCAAGCGGGCATTTCCTTTACCTGAATCCTCAGGCGGGGATTGGGAGTCCTCGCTGTATTCCTCCTCGTGTGGCTGCATCAGCGCCATCTTGGTCTTCCCCACGTTGTTGCGGGTCCCCGCCGCAGGTTTAAATAGCTCTGTGATGTTCCGCGCTGTGGTGGAAGTCGAACCTCTCCTCGGTCGTGAGTGCGGGGTGTTGTACAGGCGTTTGCCCGGCATCTGGAGGCTTAGGGTCGGGAAATTAGGCGATTGCAGGCTGTGTGTGTGCCGGAGCTCTCCTAGTGTGCGTCCATACCCGTTGCGCGCCAAGCCACGCCCACCCCCAAACACTTTTTAGGACAATAACTTGCATATAAGCCTTTATAATTAGCACTTTAGATTTCTCCCATAGATTTTTCGAATTTGCCGCGAACACCCCAATTTGTTCGCTGTTCGGCGAACGGGCAATGTTCGAGTCGAACATGAGTTCGACTCGAACTCGAAGCTCATCCCTATTCCCCACTAAAGGATTACGCTATGTAAAGTAGAAGCTGGGCTCAAGACAGTAGAACATTCTTATGAGTCGTCCAGGATTCCCATCTTTGGTCAAATACGTTTATTCTATCCTGCAAGGTGTACAAAATCCTCTCCATCAGCATTATAGCATCCATTCTGGTTAGGACAGAAGGAAGTGGCACAGCAGGGGTCTTCCAGTGCAGGGCAATGCTCCACAAAGTGGAGACACAAATCGTGTGTATGAGGCATTCTTGCCTGCGGAGGACACCCGGGATCGGTGCCCCAAGGAGACCCATTGAGATTGTGAGTTGTAGAGGGGTCCCTGCGATAGCCGAGGCTAAAGTAGATACCCTATCCCAAACTGGGGTGAGCTTCTCACAATCCCAAAATATGTGCCTAAAGGTGCCTGGAAGAGTGCAACCCCTGAAGCATAAACCCGAGGTACCAGGAAACATAGTCTGAAGTCTGGACGGGGTATAATACCACCTTGTTAGGACTTTGTAGGCAGTTTCCCTCACTGCCAGGGATTTCGTGGCCTTGCGCAAGTTATCCAGCATGATGTCCCAGTCCTCGGGAGAGAACTGTTCCCCACAGTCAGCCTCCCACTTGGTTTTATATGGAGGCTCCCCTGAGAAGGTCGAGGCTAACGTATCACTATATAGCAACAAAATAAGACCTTTGCCCCTGGGAGAGTCACGACAGATCCGTTCAAAGACAGAAGAGGGGTGAGACGGGGTGAGTGCAAAATGGGAGCTAAAAAAGTGCCTGATTTGTAAATACCTATAGTACTCTCTAGGTGGGACCTGTTTACGGGTTTGAAGAAGGTCAAACGAGGCAAAAGCACCATCTATTTGGAGGTCACGTAGTGTGACCAGGGAGTTGGATATCCACCACGAGAAGCTATGGGGGCGCACCAATGCCGTGGCAAATAAGGGATCACCTAAAAAGGAAGAACCCGGGGGAGCAGGGGTAACGAGGCCTAATTTGGTTTTATACCGGTTCCAAAGAATAAGGGCGTGAGTCACCACGGAATTAAGGGAGGAAAGTTTATGCGCCAAGTTGGTAGGAGACCAAAGAATGGATTGAAGACAATAGGGTTTGATGGACAGAGATTCAAACATGACCCAGGGAACCCTTGAGTTAGGGATACTCCATTGAGCCATTTGAGAAAATCGAGCCGCAAAAAAATACAACCAAAGGTTTGGTAGACCTAGGCCACCAGCCCTTTGGGATCTGTACAACACCAATCTGGGGCATCTGGGTTTCTTGTTCTGCCAGATAAAGTTATTAATTTCCCTCTGTAATTTATCTATAAAGGACTTGGGGATAATTATAGGGAGGCCCCTGAAGAGATACAAAAGTTTTGGGAGCAGGGTCATTTTAACTGCCGTGACTCTCCCAAGAAACGAAATGCGATAAGAGCTCCACATTTTTAGCAAGTTTCGAAGCTGGGACACACATGCAGGATAGTTCGCCTGAAAAACAGTAGAGCAGTGTTGCGAGATATAAACTGTTTGGTTTTAATTATGACCCCGTGGAAGGGACATTGTATTGATGTCAGATTGACATGATAATCTTCTTATGTTCTTTCTAGCTCTGATGAAGGGGGCACGTAGACCCCCGAAACGTGTTGGATATTTCTTGATCTGTACTCCTAACCTTTAATGGAATAAAGTTGTATCTGGACCTCTTAGCAGTGTCGTGGCACTTAAAATTTCAACCCTTCTTCCTTTAAGACATGAATGCCTGAAAACGCAAGTGAATACCTTCTGTGAGAATTTAATTATTTTTCAGAAAAAAAGATTCATGCATTAGGAAACACTTCCAGGAACTCTTACTCTCTAATGTGGTCTGTGCCGGCAACTTAGAAAGTGTAACAAGAATACAAAACTGCATGTACAAAGGGGAAAGTATACTCATGAACATATGCTAAACAGGAAAAAGAATATTGAATAGTCACATAACATGAAACATGTTCAGAGTCTTTAGCCCCCACCCTCCTTACAGATTTAGGGCTTCTTCTTTAGGCATCTATAAATGAAACAAGTTGAAGGAGAGGGACTCAAAGATCTTAGCGGAAAACAAGTGTGATGACGTCAGCCCCCGTAACTAAAGGTTCATTCGTCAGTTTGGATCTGCGGCTGGAGCAATAGTCTGCAGGAGCCGGAGGACTGCACCCGCTATTCACTGATTGTAGTTGCAGTACGGTTGCAAGCTCCAATGCAAAAAAATTATAAATGGCATTTTTTACTAATACGGGTGCACTGTGTCTTCAAGTACTTTAACCAGTCTAAAGAATGTTTCTTTTAGACTCCATTCACACAGGGGCAACACGACTTCCAGCGCGACTTTACAAGGCAACTTGGACAGGACTTGAGTATGAATCACAGCGCGACCTGGAGCTACTTACAAGGCAACTTCAAGTTGCCTGCAGGACAGGAGACATTCCAGTGGCCAATAAAACAAGAATCAGCTCTGTGGGAGGGAGGGGGAGGGAGAGGTTTGCCTGAGAAATGTATGTTTTCTTCCTGGAAAGTTGCTTCTGTTAAGACAGGAGATCCGACTTCTGAGCGACTTCCATTGAAATCAATGGGTACAGGTCGCCTAGCAGTCGCCTAGAAGTCGGATTGAAGTAGTACAGGAACCTTTTTTGAAGTCGGAGCGACTGCAGTCGTGTACATTAAAATGGCTCCATTCACTTCAATTATTTTTAAAAATAGCGTGACTTGGGGCAACTCGGGGCGACCAGAAGTCGCGTCCGGAATCGCCCCTGTGTGAACCGGGTCTTACTGACTTGTGTAAACAACTATGTAAGAAAATACAAAACAAGTGTCTGCAGGGGCCCTACGGGCCACACAGTAAGCACTGACGGGCAACAGGTTAGGCATTAGAGATATAGAAAGAAGGGTTCGTTTTAAAAGAAAAAAAAAACACACAAACATACAAAAGCAAAAATTTGATTCCACATACAAAAATATCCCTCTGCGAAGTGAATGGAATTAAACATGTAATAGAATGCTTGCTTAAAAGTCACACAGTATGAAAACTATGTTGAGGCAAGAGAGAAAAAAACCCTACAGCAGATCAGTAGGTGAACAAATACAAAGGGTATACAGAAGAACAGGTTCCATGTCACTGTAATTGGATATGTGCTAAGAGGTCACTACTTTATGTCTATTCAAAACCTGGGCGTAAATGCTGAAAGCTGAGCCAAGGAAAAGCAATGAGTATTCAAATTTATCCCAACTCCAAAAAAGTATGAGCAGACTCCTCTATAACCCCTGTTCACAGCTGAGCAATCTGTCACGCGTTTCCTGAAGTGTGACAACACTCAATGTAAAGATTCCAAATAAATACAATGGTGTCTGCTCATACCCAAGCATCATGCTGCCGCTTGTCGCACAAAAAAGTACATGAGCTATTTTTTTGGGGGCAAAATTGCATGTTTTTGGCCTTAGATCTCAATAAGTGCACCTGAAACATGAGACACAAGGGTTTTGGTACTCTTTTGCACCTACCAACCGTTGTTTTCCTCCTAGCGACTCTAGACCTGTGAACAAAATGTGGGATTCAGGAGTGTCCATGTGAAGACTTTTATCTGACTGGTGAGGGCTCACAAGAACCTCCACAATAGGGTTGCCACCTCATCCCAAACCCCAACACACATGAATTAGGCCGGGTTCACACTGGTGCGACACGACACTTGTCCTACTTTGGATCCGACTTTGCCCTGTGACTTGAAGCTGACATATGTCCGACTTCCAATGAACGGGGATCCGACTTCGATCCCCGCCAATACCAGGCACTGTGTTTGGTATTATTTCAAATTTGGCGTGGAGTTCCCCCTCAAGATCATCAGCACAAGTCGCATGCCAAAGTCGGATCATGAAAGACAGCGTTCTGACTTTGATCCGACTTCAATGATAGTCAATAGGCTGAAGTAGGATCAAAGTCGGACCAAAGTAGTACAGGAAGCATTTTCAAAGTCGGACCGACATGTCGGACCAGTTAAGATGGCTCCCATAGGGATTCATTGATTTTCACACGTCATGCGACATGACCTCCCAATGTCGGAGCGTTTGTCGCACCAGTGTGAACCCGGCCTTACACAGGTTCTGAGGCTAATTGCAGATAAGGCACCAAGTGAGTTTAATTACTGCCTTAATCAGTCACAGAAGCTGTGTAATTAATATGTGTTTGGTATTAAAGAGATGATGTGGTAACCCTACTCCACAACACCAGTGCTGTCCATTACAAGAAACATGGCATAGCGGACATGGCTCAAGAGGTTTGATAGCGCAAGACACCACAACATAAAAAAAATAGAGGATGATATAAAGGACCCCCAGAACATATGATGTCACACGATACTGCTTCCATTGGCCAAAACAAAAATGCTTGAAACTTTAAAACCATATGAAAAATGCGCAAAAGCACACAAACTGCACCACAAAACTGTCTGGAAAAGTGTGTAACCTGTAACCTACAAACAAGAGCACAACAACCTGGTTCATCAAGCTACAGAACGAGCAGTTTTTACACGTTTTTACACATATTGCTAGCTTTTATCAAAGATGGAAGAATCATTTCATGGGATTCTCTTGTAAAAACACAGGTTAAAAAATTATATTAGACACGATTTGCTTTCTTTTTGCTACAAGTAAGGAATAACAGTGCTCCGATCATGTTACAAGATGATACTTTTTAAACAAAGCTCTCCTCCCACCCACTAGTCACCATAAGGTGCCAGATGGTAAGGAAATGTAAATTTCCCCTCTCCCAAGCTGTGCCACTGGAGCCTGGAGAAAAATCACAACTTCTATAGGGAAAATAATGAACAACCCCTTCTGACCGCCCTCAGTGCCAGGGTGACATATTGCCAGGCCAAATTACTGTTAGGGTGAGGGGAGCTGCCAGGCCTATGCAAATTAAGTTATGCAAGATGCAATGGCACAGCAGAGAGGGGGACAGGTTATAATTGGCCATATGAGGGGAAGTGGATTCGTTCCAAAGTCTGTAAAAGAAATGCCGGTAGTTATAAAAAAAAAAAAAACACAACATTAAATTAAGTATAAAATACTCACATTGGTACTTTCAAATCCATCTTCGATTTAATGCCATAAAATGATTTAGGTTGTTTGACACTGCTCTGTTGCAAAACCAAGTATGCGTTTTTTTTATGCATTTCCTGGGTGCCTATTACCCACCTTTGAAACTTGAACATCCGACGCAACCAAAAATGCAATGCACTCCACTTTTTCTATTTCTGTTTCAACGGGGACCTGCGTTTTTGGTGCAGTTTTGAAAACCACAGCAAAGATGCAGCATGCAGGACTTTTCAAAATGCGCAGTGGTGTGAAGAGTCCGATAGGATTTAAAGAGATTGAATTTTTGTTGCGTTCTCAGCAAAGTAAAATCGCAGCAAAAACACATCAGTCTGAAAGCAACCTTAAAAATGTTGAAACCAGGGTGGATAAAAAATCAATGTTTTTTTTAATGAAAATCTAAAAAAAAATCTGTTTTTTTTTTATTTAAATCAGACTTTTTTGATTTTTATCAAATTTATTTTAATAAAATGCTTTTCGAGTACAAATCTATATACAGATTTATTCAGCATGAAATGGAACTTAGTTATGTAGCATGAGGTATATTCTGCAATATTTACATTTTTGGTAAACTCATTCAATGAATCCAAACTCTGCAAGCTGAGATAACATGCACTGCAGTGATGCATTCACACAATGTCACAGTAACCATAAGATAAAACAAAGTTCAGGAATATAACTTTATCTCATTGTTTTGCAAATCTATGTACACTACAAACTGTATTATTGAATCGGTTCTGATATCGCTGTTTTACTAACCTGACAGATTATTATTCTAAATAGGAAACCTTCATTTTGTTTGCAAATATTAAAGATCTAACGAACAACAAACATGAGTTCTTACATTTAAAGAGCACCTGTCATTTCAGATCCATCATGGCAGCGCCTGTTAGCAGGCATCCACTCACCTGCTTCCATCACGTCCCTCACCTTGTTGTGTCACTGCCGCATCACCACCCATCCTATTAAAGTGAATGGGACTGTCAGTGAGTAAACAGCGGGTCAGAGGAGCCGCTGTGGGACAGAGATGACAGTTGGTCTTTAAAAATTATGATTTAAATCAAGCCTTTTTACTAGTGATTTAAATTGGGATTTAAATCAAATCCATCCTGGTTAAAACTGATAAAAAAAAAAAAAAAACGATCAATATTTGTCAGATTCTACCTGAATACTGATACTTATGAAGCCAGCATAAGGCTTTAGCAACTATGTTGCATAAGGCCCCATTCACACCTGTGAGTTTTATGTGCAGTTTAGGTGTGCTGCTTGTAAAAAAAAAAGAAAAAAGGGGGGTGCATCTTTGAGGCGTTTTTTTTTTAAATGCACTTTCTACAGAGTTTAATGGTAACGTGCCTTAAATGCAACATACCAAGAACACACTGCACTGAAATTAACTGATTCTAAGGCCTACCTAAATAACCAGTCCATATGGTTAAAATCTGCACCTGCCTTTAGGAAAATACGTCATATGTACACAGTAGTGGATATGCCACCAAGGAGTCAGTGCAAGTGTATCTTTCTGGTTCCTGTGTTTTAAATATACAGTGATTGTTTCACCTGCCGTGAATGTAAATAGGCCCCTACTCTGACTTGGTATGGCCAATATGTTCCTTTTCTTTATTTTTTTGAACAAAAACACACAAAACGCATCAGAAAAGCTGCAGCGTTCCAAGTTTTCTTTGTGGTTCATTTCATACAAATCACCTACTTAGAGATATTCTAGCCATGCGTGCAAAAACGATAGCTAGATCTCTGCAGTCATGTCCTATGTCTCTCAGCAATGCCCAGGGCAGACAATCCAATACTATACAGCGATAACAAGCATTCAAGTACGACAAAACTCTTCAGCACCAGACAGTAACGCACGCATGATTACCTATTCCTCATACAAAAGAGAACTACCATAGCACCATGCAAGGTATAATAAATCATAAATTGGGAAAACAAACATGGCTGTATTGCAATAATAAAGCAGCAGGTTACAATGGATCTACAGTACACATATTGGAACTCTTGCTGAGAAATATGGTGGCTACCATTGTGGACCACCTTAAAAGGTTAGTAGATTGGCTACTATGCTTATGAGTCACTGACCCATAACAAGCAGGCAGATCAGGAAAGTCAGCCTTATCTGCATACTTCTGGGTTAGTGAAACAAAGCATTGAGGCCAACTGGTCAACAACACATCAGCCAGGCAAGTAGCAACTGAAGAATAAGAAGACAGCAATGGAATCCTTTACATTAGGTCACAGGAATGATATCTTTTAAGGGTCGGTTCATGCCAGAATCGCAAATGCAGTACATTTGCAGGCACCAGATCTCATGGTACTGCAGTACCATGCAATTTGGTGCTGCGAGTTTTCCAAAAGTAGGACATGCACACAAATAAATGGGCTGTCAAATCGCACTGCAGGCGAATGTACAGGAATCGCACAAGTACATAGACCACCCTTCTTTGCGTTTTTTGTGTGCTCCCCTGCGGTGCGATTTGACAGCTCATTCATTTGAATGGGCTGTAAATGGCACCGGACCGTACAGAAATTAGTGCATGCTCTACTTCGAAAAAACGCACCGTACCACGTTGCATGGTACTGTGGAACAATGCGATCTGGGAACCACAAACACAATGCATTTGCAATCTGCGATTAGAGTGCCATTAATAATGTTTTGGAACCCGCCGGAGATCGCAAAGGCAGTGTACTTTAAACACAGTGTGGGAAACGCGCACAGAACACACCTTTCCAGTACCGCATTCTGGTATGAACTAACCCTGGAAAATTTGCATAAAGCAATGTGATCGAATCAACAGCAGTAAATAAAAAAATAAAAACAGTCCTTCGATATGGCGGTTGCAGTTTTTTTTTATATGCTAGTTCACAACAGATGCAAGTTCCTTGCACTTTTTTTCTGCACCAAGTGCTAGTTCACACCAGATGCAGTTCTGTGTGCTTCTTTTCTGCACTAAAAATGCATGCAGTGTGGGTTCGTAAGGTGAAGGAGATCAGCAAACTAGAAGATCTGGTCCTCTCCTCACGTCATCAGCAGGATAGTTATTCCAGGACCTGGTCTTCCTGGAATGCCTTCCTGGCTTCTGATGAGGGGAAACTCGTCGACAATGAAATGAATGAGCAAGAGATTTAATTCGAGAAATGAGCCTAATTAAACCCATGGATATAAATTAAGAGCACAAGAAGCATCTGCTTCCCATCCAACAGTCATAGATAAAAAAAATTGTATACTTCCTTTTTTTTTGGGGGGGGGGGGTTTATTGTATAGGAATGGTAGTAGGTAGGAAATGAGCAGGATAAGCTTGAGATCACAGAGGGAAAAAATATGGGAATGTGGATGTTGACGTGGAAATAAATTATTAAGATGCACAAATAAGTTTGTAGTAATTAGAAGGAAATGAGATACTATTAACGGGTCTGAATTTTTGGACAGATAGACAAGACGTGGTCTAAGTTAAACTGTCTAAGGTACCGAGGGGGGGGGGGGGGGGGAGTTACTCCTTCCCTTAGCTTCTACGCTTTTCAGTTCTTTATGAGTTTTTTTTCCTCTTCTAATGGATTTTGAAAGGTATAGGAATATGTTTATGTTTTTCTGTGTTTTTTTTTTTTTTATATATATTTTTATTGTATGTCTTTTTATTGGGAAAAAAATAATAATAAAAATGATTAAAAAATGCATGCACAGTGTTTTCCATGTATTCCAATGGCTCTAGTTCACACCAGTGCAATCAGTTTCCAGCGCAGAAAAAAAAGCAGAGTGTGCTGCATTTTTTTCTGCACAGAACTGTACTGGAACCTAGCAAATTATATCAAAAACGCACTGGAACTGCATGTGGTGTGAACTGTAAGCAACAACTGATCCGGAACGTATGAGTGCATTTTTGTGGTGTGAACTGGCCCTAAAAATACATGCACAGTGTTATTATCCATGTATTCCAATGGCTCTAGTTCACACCAGTGCAGTCAGTTTCCGATGCAGAAACTGACCGGAAACTGACTGGAACTGACTGCACTGGTGTGAACTAGAGCCATTGGGATACATGGAAAACACTGTGAATACAATTTTAGTGCAGAAAAAACTACGCACGGAACTGCACACAGTGATCTTGTTAGCAACAAATGCCCTGTTCTAAGGTGACAATGCTAACACAACATAATGGGGTTAATTTACTAAAACTGGAGAGTGCAAAATCTGATGCAGCTCGGCATAGAAACCAATCAGCTTCCAGGTTATTTTGTCAAAGCTAAATTGAATGAGCTGAAGTTTAAAGTAGATTGGCTACCATGCCCAGCTGTAAGGATTTTGCACTCTTCAGTTTTAGTAAGGCCCCTTTCACACTAGTGCGTTTTCAAAGTTGCGCGATTTTAGGGAATGCCTGTGTAAGTGGCATCAAAATCGGACCAAAGTAGTGGGGACTACTTTGAAGTCGGAACGACTTGAAGTCATACTAATATGAATGGTTGTCATTGGAAATCATGGGAAACGACTTGTCATGCTACTTTGCCATCACAAATCATAGGAGAAGTCGTATAAGTGTGAAAGGGGCCAATCAACCCCAATGTAGTTAATGAGCATTATCACCTGAGGCTGCTTCCCTGATCTGGTATACAAGCACCTCCCCCTCTCCTCACTTCATTACATAGGGGTTCAACAAGACTATATGGACAGGTTAATATATAATCAATATATACCCACATTCCAAATGGGACTTTCAAGGTACCAAAATATATCGCAATACTTCAAATTAGTAAAATTATATAGAAATTGTTTTATTTACAAATTACATAAAAATCACATTCTCCACTAATACAATAAAATAAATTATGGTATACTTCCCCTGGTCATGTCTATAATTTCTTTTATTTCACCATCAAAAGGGGTTGGTGCACATGGCGGACTGCTCCTGCATCTGTATTTCAAGTCAATATCCTTCCCCCCTTCTTACAAAAGTAACCTTTTTTTAGTACTCTAGTCTACATCGACACGGATTTCCCGCAGACCCGCAAGAGCATCGAAGTTCCCGCAATCGACGAAGGATGTCCTGATGTCGGGCATGCGGCGGCAGTGGTAAGTGAAAATCGCTGTAATGTCGGGAAGGCGGCACCCCCCCCCATTCGTTATCCTTCGAGACCCCTCAACTACTAGCAGAATCTCTGTCCCGCGGCACCCCCCCCCCCCCCCCCCCCGCTCAACAACTTTAATCAGAGGGGGAAAAAATGTGAAAGAATGCCATGTTTTCAGGTTTTCCTTAATCTTGCACAGGTGCTTTAAACGGAGTCAATGGCTTGGTATTTTGGACAACTATTTTATCTAAGAGAAATTCCCAAAACATGGTCTGATGGGGGTACTTGAGGACAGGGTTGAGAACCACTGATCTAGATACTATAGGGCATGAGTGCTCAACCGGTGGCCCTCCAGCTGTTGAGGAACTACAAGTCCCATGAGGCATTGCAAGCCTCTGACAGATACAAGCTTGACTCCCAAAGGCAGAGGCATGATGGGAATTGTAGTTTCGCAACAGCTGGAGGGCCACAGGTTGAGAACCCATGCTATAGGGAATTATTTATGTTCATAGAATAATTGAGGTCATGGTGGTTGTGGGTTATCCTTCCCATGGTTCCCCCTTGAGTGACTTATTTGCTGATGCGAGGGCTGCCCAAAACCAAAAACAGGGAGTGCCAGATTTACATGTTTTTAAGCAACAATTAGGCCTTATGCACACTGGACATTGTTTTCTGCCTCTGAACACCCCTGCATGTTAGCCTATGTGTCCATATACACATAGGCATTTAGAAAAGATTAGAGGCAAAGGCATTTAGAGGCAGAAAAAAACCCACTGCCAGTGCATCCGGGAACAGCAGGGATTTGGCAGAGAAAACACTTAAAGGGGTTGTAAAGGTTCGTTTTTTATTTTCTAAATAGGTTCCTTTAAGCGAGTGCATTGTTGGTTCGCTTACCTTTTCCTTCGATTTCCCTTCTAAATGTTTTTTTTTCTTTGTTTTCTATGTCTGAATTTCTCACTTCCTGTTCCTCCTCAGTAAGCTGTTCAGTAAGCTGTTCTGGCTGACTCCACACCGCTCGGATGATGGTGTGAAGTTTAGTGAGGAGAAACAGGAAGTGAGAAATTCAGACAAAGAAAAAAAACATTTAGAAGGTAAATCAAAGGAAAAGGTAAGTGAACCAACAATGCACTAGCTTAAAGGAACCTATTTAGAAAATAAAAAACGAACCTTTACAACCCCTTTAATGCACCATGCAATGTTTAAACGTGTCTACCGCTAGGTACATTTAGTGCTTGAGCTTTAATTCATTTCAATGTCCAGAATAAATTATTATTCTGGCCAATTATAAGATATAATGCTCAAGCACGTGTCATGCCTATTGTGTTACATGAGTTTACAAGCGTCAGATGTTTTTTTCTGCCAAAACTCTGTAAGGGTGCTTTCACACCATTTTTGCAGAGGTTTTTGTCCGCTTTTAACCCCCGCTAGCGGCCAAAAAAGGGTTAAAACCACTGCTGCTGCTGTTCGGCCGCACTGCCCATTCCTTTCAATGGACAGGAGCAGTGGAGGAGCGGTGTATACACCGTTTCTTCACCGCTTCAAAGATGCTGCTTGCAGGAGTTTTTTTAACGTCCTGCCAGCGCATCGCCTCAGTGTGAAAGCCCTTCGAGCCTTCACACTGAGACTGCAGGGGAGCCGTTTTTCAGGAGCTTTACAGGCGCTATTTTTAGCCCTAAAGCGCCTGAAAAATGCCTCAGTGTGAAAGGGGTCTAAGAGTTAGCAAAACGTGCAGCGTGCATGAGGAATGTTCTATGACAGGGGTCTCAAACTGGCGGCCCTCCAGCTGTTGTGAAACTACAAGTCCCATGAGGCATTGCAAGGCTGACAGTTACAAGCATGACTCCCTCAGGTAGAGGCATGATGGGGCTTGTAGTTCTGCAACAGCTGGAGGGCCACCAGTTTGAGACCCTTGTTCTATGATATCCTTCCTGGTGGTGACCATAATAGATATTGGATCTGAAGTTAAATGTATGGTACTTATTGTTACCATGCTTTAAGCCTCGTACACACAATCGGATTTTCCGAAGGGAATTGTGTGATGACAGGCTGCTGGCGGAAAATCCAACCGTTTGTATGCTCCATCGGACAATTGTTGTCGGATTTTCCGCGGACAAATGTTTGATGGCATGCTTTAAAATTTTTACGTGGACATTGTCTGTTGTGGGATTTTCCAAGCATGTGTACACAAGTCCGCCGGACAAACTCCAAAGTACAAACACGCATTCTCGGAATCAATGCTCACCAAAACACGACATTAGCAGAAGGTGCCCAAAGGGTGGCGCTAAAGAGCTGAAAAACCACGTAGTTTCGTGTTTGTTGGCCGACAATTGTGTGCCGTTTGTATGCCAGGCAAATTCCTGGCCAACGCCCTTCAGACAAAAATCCTGCGCTTTGTCTGCGGAAAATCCGATCGTGTGTATGAGGCTTTAGACTGGTCACCAACCGCTACTCCTGAAGAAATGAAAAGTCTCTAAGGCTGCATTCACACCTGAGCGTTTTGTAGCCTGAAGCCTGAAGCTACAAAACGCTAGAGGGGAAAAAATACATTATTCTCTATGGAGATGGTTCACATCTCCACTCCATGTCGCCTGAAGCCGAACGCCTGAAGCTCAAACAAGTTTCGGACCCTTTTTTGTCGCACGAATCGGGCAGATTGGGCGTTTTAGGATTCATATAATGTAAT
This sequence comes from Rana muscosa, assembly GCA_029206835.1. NCBI lineage: Eukaryota > Metazoa > Chordata > Amphibia > Anura > Ranidae > Rana > Rana muscosa. The sequence continues at coordinate 347,530,564 of CM055117.1, read as the reverse complement.
GGAAACGCCCGATTCAAGCGTCTAGCGCGACAACGAGCGTTTCGACGGGCGCAAATTCGCGCGACAAAACAATGGTAAAAACGACGGTAAAAACGCCCGAATCGCTACGCTCAGGTGTGAATGCAGCCTAAATGAAATGCTGCTCTGTTGGTCTTCCACCATTGTTGCTATGGTTTAATGAGTATATTATGAAATGGCATTGTGCAAACAAACAACCACAAACTGTGTATACATATTTAAACATGGTATGTAACAAGACACCAGCAGGGGAAACTTAACAGAATTTATTTTCTTGCACTTGAGTACACTTTATGTAAATTATAAATAATGTTTTTATATATATTTTAACAAATTCGTTTTCAGATTTTTTAAATTTATTTGTTAGTACCTTGAAAGGTCCCATTTTGTTGGGACTTCATTACACAGGGAGGAGCTGTTCTCTATTTCACAGAAGCAAACTGGAAAGGGTCATAACATTGTTAAAAGAAGTATGGGATTTTTTTGGGAAATCATACTTACCTAAGTGGATGCAGCATTGTTGCGATGCTGCATCTGTCCCTCGCCATCTCTAATGCCTCGTACACACGACCGGTTTTCCCGGCAGGAAAAAAAACGACGCTTTTCCCAACAGGATTCCTCTCAAGCCTGCCTTGTATACACAGTCACACAAAAGACCGCTGAACTTTTGACTGCAAAGAATGCCGTGACGTCAAAGACTACAACGAGCCGACAAAATGACGTTCTAAGCTTCCGTGCATGCGACGAATGGTTTACGAGCATGCGCGTTTTTTTTTTTCCCTCGGGAAAGCATACATACGACCGGTTTTCTCTGCACGATTTTTTCATGACGGGAAAAAAAGAGAGCTGGTTTTCTTTTTTTCCCCCCAAAGTTTTCCTGTCGGAAAACTGCGATGGAGCATAAACACGGCCGGTTTTCCCGGCCAAAAGCTGTCATGGCAGTTTTCCTGACGGGAAAACCGGTCGTGTGTACGAGGCATAAGGCTGAGAACTGAGTGCTCTGAGCAGAAAACCATGATTGTTAAGCCTCGTACACATGATCGGATTTTCCGACAACAAATGTGTGATGGCGTTTTTTTTTTGTGAAAATCCGACCGTAGGTATGCTCCATCGGACAATTGTTGTCGGATTTTCTGACAACAAATGTTGGATAGCATGCTTTCAAATTTTCCGACAACAAAATGTGTGATGTCGGATTATCCGATCGAGTGTACACAAGTCCTTCGGAAAAAAATCCAAAGTACAAACACGCATGCTCAGAAGCAATGCTAACCATAGCACAACATTAGCAGAAGTTGCCCAAAGGGTGGCGCTAAAGAGCTGAAAAACCATGTCGTTTTGTATTTGTTGGCTGACAAAGTTTTGCCGTCTGTATGCAGAACAAGTTCACGGCCAACGCCCTTCGGACAAAAGTCCCACGCTTTGTCCGATGGAAATCCGATCGTGTGTATGAGGCTTTAGTCACCGTTGTCTGCTCTGCCCCTCCAGCGCTCACTGGAGCACTGGGCTGTGGAGGGGGCAAGAGTGGCTGGCTCAGGCTCTCAGCAGCTTGCTGAAAGGCTGACCCAGGTGCCACTCCAGGCCCCTGGGTGGATCCCAACCATATGGTTGCGATGTTTCCCCAGCCTGAACCAGCTCTGTGACATCAGCTGACAGCGGAAAATGGGTCACAGGAGTGCATAAAGAACTGCCTGTGATCCATAGGAGAAGTACAGCCAATCAAGCTTTGGCTGTACATCTCCTTTAAGGCAGAACTTTACTCTCTAAATGAACATTGATTATTTTTAATCCTAATGCTACTAGCATTAGTGAAAAGTATATTATATTCACTTGTTTCAAAAACTTTTTTTTTTTTTACATCTCTTCAGTTACTTCCTGGTTTCCAGGCCTAGGCAAATGTCGCAAATCCCAGCAGTCTTCAGGAGGAGAGGATGGGTGTTCCCAGCTAAGTACAACCTCCTGTTTGCATGACTACGCTCAGGGCAGATAGATTCCAAAAAGTAAATGCTACATGAATAACCAGCCCTAAGTTAAGATGGGCTCAGCCAGAAATAGTAGGGGGTGTTTTTTAAAGTGATTTCACAGCAAAATAGAGCATGGAGACATGGATGGATGGGGGAGTTTGTTTTGAATACTAAAAATGAATAAATAGCGTTTTTGGTTTGTGGTGCTCCGATACAGTGTAGTTCTGCTTTAAAGATATCACTTCAGTGCACAGAATTTACAAGGACACAAGATTAATGGATCAATAGGTATTTTTCTGTACTTGCAGAAATTGTACTTCGCCTAAAAAAAGAAAACAAATGCTTCCAGCTCATCTAAAACTCATGTGCACAGCGTATTTTGGGTGGTTCTTGGTGAACTGGCCAATATTTGCTCTCCGGGTGGCCCTGTTGGCACCCTGCCACCCAACATCTTTTGAATGAAAAATGCTGACACTATTTAGGTATTTTGACAGCCAGCTGTCCGACTACAAGAGCCATGGAGGGAGATTTTTCCATGCGCTCTGTTTAGCATGGATGGAGGAATCCGATAGATTTGTGTGATGGTAAAAAGAACTACCTCAATCTGCACACGTTGGAAACCTTAACCACTTAAGCCCCGGGCCATTTGGCTGGCCAAAGACCAGAGCACTTTTTGCGATTCGGCATTGCGTCACTTTAACTAACAATTGCGCGGTCGTGCGACGTGGCTCCCAAACAAAATTGACGTCCTTTTTTTCCCACAAATAGAGCTTTCTTTTGGTGGTATTTGATCACCTCTGTGGTTTTTATTTTTTGCGCTATCAACAAAAATAAAGCGACAATTTTGAAAAAAAAAGCAATATTTTGTACTTTTTGCTATAATAAATATCCTCAAATTTTTTTTTTTATCGTGACTGTGACTTTATGGCGGACACATCAGACACTTTTGACACATTTTTGGGGCCATTGTCATTTTTACAGCGATCAGTGCTATAAAAATGCACTGATTACTGTGAAAATTACACTGGTAGTGAAGGGGTTAACCACTAGGTGGCGCTGGAGGGGTTAAGTGTGTCCTAGGGAGTGATTCTAACTGTTAGGGGGAGGAGCTAACAGTAACACGTCACTGATCACTGTTCCCGATCACAGGGAACAGTAGATCACTGACGTGTCACTAGGCAGAACAGGGGAATGCCTTGTTTACAAAGGCATCCCCCTGTTCTGCCTTTGCCGTCCGCAATTGCGGGCCGCCCGGGAACATCAAGTTCCCAGGACCCGCGGGCGCACTCACAAGGCACGCGGTGGGCGCGCGTGCGCCCTCTGGGCAGAAAATCTAAAGGGACGTACAGGTACACCCATTTGCCTACCTGTGCCATTGTGTCGATGTATATCGTCGTGCGTTGGTCGGCAAGCGGTTAAAGTGGAACTAAACCCTCCTATCCCTTTTTAGCCAAGGAGGCTGCCATCTTAGCCCCAGTGTGATCTTCAACTGCCTTGGTGCTGCACGTGTTCTGTTATGACATCAGCCACTTGATGGTTTGACAGTTTGGTTGAAAGCACAAGCAAATGTGACAGTTGGCATTCCCTGCATGCCAGGAATGTAACTTTTTTTTTTTAAACAGTTAAATTGATGGGTTTAACAAAACTGTTGCAAAGCTTTCCCAAACTAGCGCAGGTTGTTTTAAAGGGACCCTACCACCAGAAAAGTTTGCTCTGAGGGCCTACATCCTCAGAGTAAGTAAAGGGAAATGTATAGCATTTTGTACATATTTTCTTTACTTTAGAGTTCATTCACATACAGGTGCAGAGGGCTGTACACTGAAAAAAAATCAGAATTCATCAGATATCTACGCTAGGGAGTCATAGGTGTTCGCATACAGCCAAGACCAGTAGCCTGTCCATCTGATATACATTTCCTTTAACTTACTATGTCTGAGGATATTTAGGCCACGGAGCCAGGGGTAAGGCTGCTTTCACACTGAGGTGCTTTTTCAGGCGCTATTGCGCTAAATATAGCGCCTGCAATGCCCCCTGAAAGAGCCGCTCCTTTATCTCCAGTGTGAAAGCCTGAGGGCTTTCACACTGAAGCAGTGCGCTGGCACGACGGTAAAAAAATTCCTGCCAGCCGCATCTTTGAGGCGCTGTAGGAGCGGTGAATATACCTCTCCTAAAGCGCCCCTGCCCATTGAAATCAATAGGCAGGGCCTCTGAACCGCCTGCAAAGCGCCGCTGCATTGGCGTTTTGCGGGCGGTTTTAAGCCTTTTTCGGCCGCTAGCAGGGGTTAAAAGCGCCCGCTAGCGGCCGAAAATTGCGGCAAAAACTATGGTAAAGCGCCGCTAAAAATAGCAGCACTTTACCGCCAACGCCCGCGACGCCCCAGTGTGAATGTACCCTAAGAAGTCACCTGATGCTAGAGTTCCTACTCGGCTATTCACACACACTTTTTTTTTTCTGGCAGTAGAGTCCTTTTAAAAAGAACCTGCACCTTTTTCATGACAGCCTTGCAACAGTTTTGTTAAAGTTTCCAACATGTGCTACAGATTCAGGTACTTTTATTTACTGCCATTTTCAGATCCTGTCACTATGGCTGCAACAGATTCAAAAAGGACTACCACCTGTTTGCAGATTTGGAAATTGGTGGTAATTTATGACCAACTCTGGGCTGGCATGCAAAGAGATGACAGTGCTCAGAGAAGGGCCTTATTATTTTTCATTGGAGTGTGGAAAGCTATTGTTTTTGCGACAGATTTCCACACAGGGCTCATGGGCTGCTAGGAAACTGGAGGCCGCCAGCATCCTAGCAACTCATTCCTGGCCCTATTCAGCTGGCAGGCAGGAGATTCCCTGGTGAACAGCTGAACATAAACAAAAAGGACGAGAGTGCTGGCTGAGGTCATTACCCAAATATGGAAATGACCATATTTGGACAATGACAGGAATCTCCCAGCTGACAGCTGATTGGGCTGGGGATGAGTTACTGGCTGTTATAACACTCCTAGCTGCATAGCCAACAGCACCCTAGCAACCAATGAGGGGGATACACTGACAGTGGGCGAGCCTGATGTGGAACGGAGGACGGAAGTAGCAGCTTCTAGCGGCTACAAAATCTGCCTACTGTCTTCCACTGTCAATCACAAGGAAATCAGGTCATCAGGAAGGAATTTTTTCTCCTGCTAGAGCAAATTGGATCATGCTTTTTCGAATTCGGGAGGAACTATGGGTTTATAATTGTGTATATGGAGGTTTTCTATATTTTTTTTCTATTGGTTGAAAAAGATGGACTTTTTTTTAATCTATGTGACAAGGAAGGCAGACCTGATGGGGAGCTAGTCTTACCCCACAACAAAATGTATTGCCCTCTGTGCCTATCTGTGTGTGATGGATACAGTGGCTGGGAGGAGAGTAATGCTGAGCCTGTGGTTTTTGCAAGCTCAGCGTCAGTGAACTTCTCCAAGGTCCATTCAGTGTGAAGACTCAGGCCTCACTTCCCGCAACAGATTCATGTACCTATCCTCAACAGGTACACAAATCTGTCGCAATCACTGATATTTGTGGTGTTGAGGTACAACAGGATTCTAAAGAGTGCAGTAAAGAGAAGTGTAAACGACTACAGGGCATGGTGTTTAAGACTGCTATGGTAACTTAGGCGTTGGAGGACATATTTGTATATTTCTTTTATTTGCAATAAGTAAGCCTGAAGAACTGTAACACTTTAAGACGAAATGGTTAGACTCCTATATAAACCATGTAGTCCATCTCCTGACCACTGACTGTTTGTTTTTTGTGCACTGCCCCACAGGCTCAGAAGAAAAAAACAAAAGCATACCATGGTGCATGCAACAGAATCTGAACCCCATGCACTCTGCTTTATGACATACAGCAGACCACTGCACTCTGTACGTTCATTGTGTGGTTTATATTTATGTTATATAGTCTGGACCTCTGCATTATTTATTCTGTGCAATACATTACCTATGGGCCACTACAATCTGTACGCTGCAGTATACGCCACATACCTCAAACCACTGAACTCTGTATTCTATCCTCATACCATCATTTTTATTTTTTTATACAATTCAGTTTTTCATCCCGTTCAACTAATGGGCACACGTCTAACCGCTGCCTAAACCAAATAATGTTTGAATCTCCGTACTGTATGCAACCATTTAAGCAAAAGGTGGTAACTGCATTATATTAGCAAAGATTTAATTAGGAACGGTTCCTACCCCTTGCCTTACAAGCATGGAGGAGAAGATCAACTCCCAATAACACTGCATTCAGCATATCAAAACACTACTAACAAAAGCTTAATTCATATGCAAGTCGTTTTCTTCTGCATGTAAAAGCATGTTGAAGCAAGGAGCAAAATACAAACGTGTTTTCTTTTTTTGCCTCAGTATTTATTTATTTATTTTTTGCTTTTTTTTTTTTTTTTTTTTATATATGCTTTTACCATAACTTACCATGACTGCCATTTAATTACATATATTATTATTGGTTATGCATTTTCTACAAAATTAGTTGAGTACTGTCAGCGACACTTTGTTTGCATGACCAGGTAAGTTATTAGGGCAAATCCCCTTCAATACTTCTTGGACTGAGAAGAAGGTAATACACCCCGAAATCTTATCCTGAAAATGTAACTGTGTTGTTACAAGTGCGCTAATATACAAAAAACATTAAAATAAAACACACACAAGCCAACAACACATAGGCTTGCTTCATTGTACACAGTTAAATGTATTGCTTATGGAAGTATGACATCACAAAAAATGTGAATTACATATTTTTTTTTAACATTACACTTTAAGCACACAACACATTAGCAAAACTGTGTTGTTCTGACGTGAATTAAGTCAAAGACATGTCATTTGCATTACTGATCACCTTAACTTGACTGCAACTACCAGGCACATAGTGCAGAGCATTGCAGGTCACAGAAACTTCAAGAGAAAAGTCATGCATACAGGAAATAGATAATATTTTTTACAACCATCCTAGAAAAAGGTGAATGAAAAAATCCAGTAAATAAAAAAAAAATACAAGTCATTTAAAAAAAGTATGGAAGAAAACGCATATATTAGAAGCAGCTTGCAGCACCGCCTTTTTTTAAGCACAAATGTAAATAACAGTAAGGGTAGAAATTTTATTGAAATAATGTAACCAAAGTGTAAAAGTTTAATAAGTGGTTTAATACAAGATTAACACAACTTTCCCCCAGAATTCTCACATTTTTCTTTTTAAATCCAGTTAGTAAATGTGAATCCTGGGTGAAAGTTGTGTAAATCTTGAGCGAAAACAGTTATGAAAGCGTAAGAATCCTGGATGAAAGGTACAGGAATCTTGTATGAAAATATATATAATAGGACCCGTAAGTAAGAATTCTGAGTGAAAGGTATGTGAATCTTGTGTGAAAACATTTATAAATAAATACTTTAAGAGCCAGTTCACACAGGGGCGACTCGTCAGGCGACTCAGCCGCCTGACAAGTCGCGCTCCGCTCTGTACAATGGAACCGTTCTAATAGGAGCGACTTAAGTCGCTACGACTTAGAAAAAGGTTCCTGTACTACTTTGGGACGACTTCAGGGCGACTTGCATTGACTTCAATAAAGAAGTCATTTTGCAAGTCACCTCTGAAGTCGTGTGGAGATCGCCCGGCAGAGTCGCGGGACAAGTCGTGCCGCCCCAGTGTGAACCGGGTCTTACACCTTTTTTTTGTAGCTATTTTAGAAAAAGATAACATATTCCTTTATTACACAATGATAATCAACTACCTTAAAATATTTAAATAATTTTGAAATGATTTCCAAACCATATATTTATAAAGTATAAAATAAAACTCACCTGTAACTGCCACTTCCATTGCTGCTTCTAGTGGTCGGTTGCTGTCAAGGTCACGACTTAACTGTAACTCCCCAGTACTTGCATTAAGTAGAAGAAGGCCCAATTCATTCCCTTGGAGGAAAGTAAAGCTCAATGAATCACTTATATCAGGATCCTGTGCTGGTACTTTTCCAATTACTCCACGTGGAAAGCTGCCACCACCACCACCACCAACATAGTGGTTAAAGGCAACCCTGAAATTACTAAGAGTTGGAGCATTGTCATTAACATCTACTAAGCGCACTCTAACAGTAGCTCTGCTGACTAATGGAGCTGAGGTGGCTTGCACCACTATAAGATACTCCGGTCGTTCTTCATAATCCAAGTCAACCAATGCATTCAGCTCTCCAGAAAATATATCCAACTGAAAAACTTCTGGAATGTTGCCTTCAACAATCTGATACATAATTTGAGCATTAACACCTTCATCAGGGTCAGTGGCTGTAATTGTGGCAAGTGGTAGACCAAGTGGGCTGTTCTCCAACACCATTACTTCCAGTTCATCTCTAGCAAATACTGGGGCATTGTCATTAACATCTAATACTGTGATGATTATTTCAGTAGGCGTGCGATGTGGTGTTGGATGACCCTTGTCAACTGCAAATGCTTTGAGTCGATATTGTACCACATTCTCTCGATCCAGCTGTCTTAGTGTTCTCACAATACCTGAGGTATACTCTACTGTAAAATCTCCATCACCATCATCTCCACCGGTAAAGGTGTAAAAGACCCTTCCATTAAGGCCTGAGTCACGATCAGTGGCAGATATCTGAAGGACACTTGTGTAAACAGGTGCATCTTCGGTAATTGTACCACTATAGGATGCTCGCTGGAAGACTGGGGGGTTGTCATTTACATCGGTTACTAGAATTTCAAGATAAGTAGTATCAGACTTTTGGGGAATGCCATTATCATGGGCAGTTATGGCTAATGTGTATGACACCTGAACTTCATAATCTAACTCTGTGGTTGTTGTAACTGCCCCCGTGTCAGGGTCAATGGCAAATTGTGGCATACCTTCTTCTGCCAGATAGGTTATACGAGCATTCTCTCCAGTGTCCTCATCTGAAGCACTGATGATTACCACAGTGGTTCCTGCAGGCTGGTCCTCTCTTACACTCACTGTGTAATGAGAGCTCTGAAAGACAGGTCTGTGCGTGTTGGCATCAGTCACATTCACCACTACACGTGCAGTATCAGTTCTCATTCCATCTGATGCTGTTATAGTCAATATAAATTGTTTTTCTAATTTATAATCCAGAGGCAGTGCCAATGTTAAGAGGCCACCACCTCCTGCTAAGCTTGAGATGGAAAAGCGATGTCGAGTATTACCAGATGTAATCTGGTAAGTAATGGTTGCCTGGAAATCCCTATCCAATGCTAAAACTGTCATAACACTGGTGCCAACAGCAGCATCTTCATTCAGTCGTGCTTGATATTCGCTTTGAGTGAATTCTGGAGCATTGTCATTAACATCCAATATCTGAACATTTACTGCAGCAGAAGAGGACAGAGATGGATGGCCATGGTCACATGTTTCTACTTCAAAATTGTAAAATTCAATCTCTTCCCTATCCAACTCTGATTGTACTATAATCCAGCCGGTACTATTATTGATAGAAAATGGTCCAGCTTCTCCTGTAAGTCTGTATTCCAGTCTGGAGTTTTCACCAGCGTCTGCATCAAGTGCTTGAACCTGTAGTACTGAATAACCTAGAGGAGAATTCTCTAAAACAGCAGCTTGAAATGGGCCACTTACAAAAACAGGCGCATTGTCATTTACATCTAGAACCTGGACGGTAACCAAGCCAGTCACATTGGACAATGGAGGCCGTCCGCCATCTTGTGCTCTTATCCTTAGCGTGTGCTCTCTTCCTGTCTCAAAGTCAAGAGCACCAGCCAAAAAGATGGCACCAGACTGAGGATCGATGGAAAATAGGCCACGAGCATTGCCGCTCAGAATACTATAGTGCACTACTGCATTAATTCCTTGATCTTTATCTGTTGCAGTTACAACTAGGATTTGCGAGTCAGGTATAGTGTCTTCAGGTGCACGTGCCACATAGTGCTTCTCACTGAACTGCGGTGCATTGTCATTTTCGTCTTCAACTGATATATACACAGTGGTTGTAGAACTGCGGGGCCCAGGATCACGTCCTTGGTCATCTGCCTCAATAACTAGCTGATAAAATGCTCTTTCCTCTCTGTCCACAGAGTCTTTCATCCTAATGACTCCTGAACGGGAGTCAATTTCAAAAGCTTCCCCTGTTCCAGATACAATACGATAGGCTATATTGGCATTGATCGGGGAATCCCCATCAGTAGCACGTACAGTCATTACTTCATAGCCAACCTCCATATTTTCTCTTACACTTTCTCTGTATTCAGGTTGCTCAAACACTGGGTCGTGGTCATTTGTGTCACTGACTGTTACAGACAGTGTGGCCATGGCGGTACGACGGGGGATGCCAGCATCCGTTACAATCACCTTAAAAACATGTGTGGCCTTGGTCTCTCTATCCAGTTCCTTTGTAGTGGTCACCGCACCAGTGTTTCGATCCAAAAAGAAGAAATGTGATGAGCGACTATCAAACAGTGCATCCATGGAGTACTCTAGTTGGCCAAATTCACCAGCATCTGGGTCTGTAGCCCTCAGTTGCACCACAAACGTCCCTGCAGGTTTGTTTTCAGGTACAGACACTTGATATGTTAGTGTTTGAAACTGTGGACTAATATTAATATTTCTTTTCCCTCTAGGCACCCTGTGTGCATCAGCTACTTCCATGAATGACTGAGGCAGCATGATTCTCCAATACAGCACAAACGCTTCACTTGCTGGCTTACGGCACATCTGGCAATGTAGTTTCAAATCAAGAGAACTATGGTGATTAAGGCAGTGGTACCGTGAAGTAAACAGTATCCCATTTGAAAACATTGCTCCATGATCGCTGATCGTTTGGCATCTCAATTGGCATGAGCCCCATGGTGACGGTTGCACATCTGGAAGAGTTAATAGCGCTAATTTGGGCATGAGGCAAACCTGAGAGGGTTTGCCAAGAGCACCAGGTCTTGGATGAAGCATGGTAAGGATATTTAGATGGGAATGTGGTCTTAATGGGACCGTTGCGTGAATACGGCTGGTAATCGTTAAGATGGATGGGATGGTGGTGGGGACAGGAGATGTGCACGTCCATGACAGCATTAGCGATGAGGTATCTGTGAAGACCACTTTAGCACTTTCCTCTTGTACTACAGACAGCGAGCAGTTTCCCTGCGAAACGGTATGGGGGGTGCCCAAAGCCATGGTTAAAAACAGTAACAAAAAAACGGTAGCAGTTCTAATAGAGTCACATCTCCAAGGGCCTGGGAATGGGCCTCGATAGGGTACAGGTGCCATAAATCGATTCCCTGCCCCGCTAAATAAGCACGACCTACAGAAAATATCCATGTTCTCTTGGTTTTTTCCTAGCCTTTGCTGGAAGAATGTCCTTCCAAACACAAGAGGTGACTAATGTTCCAGGCATATAGGACTAAAAGGTCTCCAATCACAAGATCCAGTAGTGAGCAGGAAGCCTTGCCATAAAACCAGTCCCAGTGGCCAGCAGTGCAGGTGATGGGGCCCAGTCCTTCTCCATCACAGGCGGCTGTTGGGCTGGATGAGGGTCTCAAGGTCCAGGCACTGGTCTCCAGGCACTCTCCTCCTGTGTACACTGTGTGAATACAAAGCTCAATCACACCACCGAGCCGAGTTTGCAAATAAACTAAGCCGTCTGTCTCCACGTCTACCTTCCACCTTCAGCCGGAATGGTTGCAGCTTGCTGGCTGGGAAGGATCGTGCTCAGGTTATAATCCAGGAAAGGTGCATTTCCTTAAAAGTGGTAATTGCAGGTGGTCTCCGCCAGGGTACGCAGGTTGTTATGTCGGCCCCTCTAATGCCATGCCACCCACAATGGAAGGTCCGGGACCGGAGATAGACAAGTGTCTGCACGCAGCATCATACTGCGGGAGGTATGGAGCTCAGCTGCAGAATGAATGAGGAGGACTGGGCATGAGGAGGGAGGGTGAGAGAGAGAGAGGGAGGGGAGGATGGGGAGGGGAGCACAGGGCTGGAAATTTAAATGTACTATTCTCTGTACAAGTGCACTGCATAGGACAACATCGATTGTCACCAATAGATCGGGGACTGCAATAATGACTCATTTACATAGCAAGGACGGTGCAATATAATCTCTGCTGCAGGGTATGGAAGGAAATAGGACGTGTGTAGAGGGAGAGAGGGATTTATATATTATATATATATATATATATATATATATATATATATATATATATATATATATATATATATATACCATTTTAAATATAATATATATATATAAAACATACCATTTTAAATTATATATATATATATAATTTTTTCCCTTTTCATTATAGAGAGAGAGAGAATATACATGTACTACATATAATATATATATATATATATATATATATATTTATGTATATATACTGTATATATTAAAAATATATACCATTTTAAATTATATATATACATATGCACACACTGCATATATTTTTTTATTTTTCATTAGCAGCTGCATTTTGCCTGTGATTCTATATATAGATAGATATAATATACATACATGTATTTTTTATATATATAGAGAGAGAGAGAGAGAGAGAGAGAGAGATAGAGATAGATATATTATAAATATATATATATTTTTTTTAAATGGTATATATGTTTTAATATATACAGTATATATATATATATATATATATATATATATATATATATATATATATTATATTTAGTACATGTCTATTATATCTTTAAATCTCTCTATATAAATATATATGATATATGAATATGTATTATATACATATTCATATATATAAATATCATATATATTTATATAGAGAGATTTAAAGATATAATAGACATGTACTAAATATAATATACACACATAAATATATATATATATATATATATATATATATATATATATATATAAATACATGTATATTTTATATATACTTATATTTATATTTTATATATATATATATATATAAACAGGTATGTATATTATATCTATCTATCTATAGAATCACAGGCAATAAGCAGCTGCACTCCACAGGACATAGGGCTCTTTCAGTCCGGCAGCCCTAAAAACAGTTGACTAAGACGCCATTGAAGCACCTCTCCGAATTGTAACAATACAGCCACAGAGGGCTGTACACATGGCATGGCTGCAATGTTTTGCTTCAGGGCCGCTGCCTTTTTTTTTCATTCAGGGTGTAGAATTTGGAAGGTGGCACCGCCTGTCAAACCTGCCCATTGAGTTCAGAGTCCTACAATGTTAAAATTGCCATTCGGCAATTAAAAAATCAAAGTTAAATAAAAAAAAAAAAAAAAAGACGTTCAGGAGGCAACAGTGGTGCATCCTGAACACTTGTCAGCCGCTGCTATATCGCTCCTTGAAAAGCGATCCACGGTGGATTGCTTTTGCGAGGGTGGTACGCAGTATCACCAGATTGAAAGACGTCTAAGGCCCCTTTCACACGGTCGGACCGCCTGTCAGTTTGGTCTGCGGACCTGAACGGCCGCTCCATGCAATCCTATGGAGCGTCGGATGTCAGCGGAGACATGTCCGCTGACATCCGACCCAATCCGCCAAAATCAGACGTATGGCGATACGTCCCCATCCATCCATGGCGGATCGGATCGGGTGAGATCTGATGAAAACGGACATGCTGTCCGTTTTCATCAGATCTCTCCAAAGGAGACAGCGGGGCTGCACAAGCCCCTCCCCGCTCAGTGAGCGGAGAGGGACTTGTCATTCACCGGCTCAGCGGAGAGATCTCTCGCTGAGCTGGCGGACTCCGTGGCGACAGAGTCCACCTCGTGTGAAAGGAGCCTTAAAGTGTAACTAAGAGTACAACATTTTTATTTATTTTTTGTGGATAGAGTGGAGGGGATTAGAACACCTGTCAGGTTTTTATAGCTGTCTGTAGGGATGCTAGGTCTGGTAACTATCAGGGATTCCCTCACTTTCGAGGGATTTCTTCTCACTTTATGTTTTGGCCTCAGGACAAAAAGTGAAGGGAAATCTCACTAAGTGGGTACAGATGGCAAAAAAATCTGAAAGGGTGTATAACACTCCCTTACTCTATCCAAAATGAAAACAATAAGTTTGGCCTTCAGTTCTACTTTAGATTTCATGTACCCAGGGTGTTTGCCCAGTTCTCTTAGGCGCCTTTCCTCCTGGCAGTGGGGTTTTGGCAGAAAAAATGCTTGAGACTTATAAACGTACCGTAGTTTAGTTATGTTTAGGTGTGGTAATCGCTTAGGCGTTTATTCATTTTTTTTGGCCAGAATAATAATTTATCCTGGCGATTTAAATTACTTAATACTCAAGCGCTAAACGCTCCTGGCATTAACGTGGGGTTATGCCGCGTACACACGGTCGGACTTTTCAACGGGCAAACCTCCGTCGGAATTTCCAACGGAAAAAATAGAGAACCTGCTCTCTATCTAAGTCTGTCGGAAATTCCGACAGAAAAAGTCAGATGGGGCATACACACGGTCGGAATATCTGACGAAAAGCTCCCATCTGACTTTTTCTGTCGGAAATTCCGACCGTGTGTACGCGGCATTAGACACAATTACACAGGTCAGGTGTTTTTTTTTTTTTAAAGTAATTGTAAAAAAAAAAAAAAACTGTTTAAGATTTCTAGAAGGATGTTCGGCAGCCTATATATATAGAATATATAAAATCTTTCAAAGTCTCTGCACACTGTCCAAGGAGTATCTGCCTAAGTGCACTGCAGCAAAGTAACATCAGTAGGTTAATAGAAAGTAGAGGAGGCAATCATGGATCTTGAGCAGGAGTGTGTGCCCAAACAAAAGGAGCTTATTCTGGCCAACCTCTCGATGGATTGCAGTCCATCTTTGTCAATGGCCTTGAGATGGACTGGGATTCATAGGAACTTTGAACAGAATAAACTCCTCTTGTGTGAACGTATATATGCTCCTGTTCAAAACTCATAAGTGCCTCTACCACCTTATATTTAAATAAAAAAAAAAAATGGAAAATAGAATATATTTTCTTCAGGAATACACGTATATGTGTTATTTTTGTTAAAATATAATTTTATTTATTACAGGAATAAGTATACTGTGTGTGTGTGTGTGTGTGTGTATATATATATATATATATATATATATATATATATATATATATATATAAATAATATATATATATATATATATATATATATATATATATATATATATAAACAATTGTTTCACCTTTTTCAGTTTTTTGGGTGTTGTGGTGGCTAATAGTGGCCTGGAAATCGTTCACTGTAAAGAGTTGGCAGAGCGAGTATCCTCCTTGCATTTAGTTGTTGAACAATCTAGTCCAAGAACCTGCAGGCACGATTGAGCCTTTTGAAAGGCTTTCAGAATTTTAAAAGGGAAATGCCTGACTGTCCCTGGGAGGGAATGGGGAGGTTGGATCACAGCTCATTTATGTTATCTGATATTAGCATTTGAATAGGTGGAGACCAGAAGGGCGAAGCTGGGAATTATTCTCGGTTTGGAATGCTTTTTTCACCCTCCTTTTTTTTTTTTTTTTTTTGTTATCTTGCTGCACTGGTCTATAGGGGTTGTTATGACGAACAAGCCAAATAGATGCTGTGGAGGCATATTTAATTTTGCCACTTAACTGCATACTTATTAGGTGGCATCAGTCTGCTTAACAGATTCTAGATATAGTGATACAAGTGATGGCTGCTTTGTTAAAATTCTTTAGTCAAGGTTTATTTTTTATTTAAATTTTTTTTTTTTCGAGTGTGTTTGTGTAGTAAAAATGAAACAAATTGTTAATAATAACTTTCAATAAAATGTATTAAAAATTATTTCAAACCAATATGGTTCATGCACTTTATTGTATAACAATAGGCCTCATGCCCACTGGCGTTTTTACAGCTGCGTTTTTTGCAGCTTAAAAACGCCTGTCCATGTTATTGTAAATATTTTTTTTTTTTGAAAAAACAAAAAAAAACAAAAAAAAAAACGTCGGAGCTAAAAACGCGACCGCGCGTTAGTGCGCGTTTTGCGCGTTAGTGCGCGCTTTTGCGTGTTTTTGACGCTCGCGTTTTTTTCTGCCTAATTCTGAGGCCTCATGCCCACGGGCGTTTTTTCAGCCGCGTTTTTGAGCGTTTTTTACAGCTTAAAAACGCCTGTCCATGTTAGTCTATAGCTTCATGCCCACCTAGGCGTTTTTGAGCTGTAAAGAGCATAGGCGTTTGTAAGCTGTAAAAAAAAAACAGGACCAGTGCGTTCCTCAGCGTCAGAATTAGGCATAAAAAACGCGCACTAACGCGCAAATAACGCTCACTAACGCGCGGTCGCGTTTTTAGCTCCGACGTTTTTTTTGTTTTTTTTCAAAAATAAAAAAATAAAAAAAAATAAAATATTTACAATAACATGGACAGGCGTTTTTAAGCTGCAAAAAACGCAGCTGTAAAAACGCCAGTGGGCATGAGGCCTGACGCTGAGGAACGCACTGGTCCTGGGTTTTTTTTACAGCTTAGGCCTCATGCCCACTGGCGTTTTTACAGCTGCGTTTTTTGCAGCTTAAAAACGCCTGTCCATGTTATTGTAAATATTTTTTATTTTTTTTGAAAAAGCTAAAAACGCTAAAAAAGCTAAAAACGCGACCGCGCGTTAGTGCGCGTTAGTGCGCGTTAGTGCGCGTTTTTTTCTGCCTAATTCTGACGCTGAGGAACGCACTGGTCCTGGTTTTTTTTTACAGCTTACAAACGCCTATGCTCTTTACAGCTCAAAAACGCCTAGGTGGGCATGAAGCTATAGACTAACATGGACAGGCGTTTTTAAGCTGTAAAAAACGCTCAAAAACGCGGCTGAAAAAACGCCCGTGGGCATGAGGCCTAAAAACGTCTATGCTATTTGCAGCTCAAAAACGTCTAAGTGGGCATGAAGCTATAGACTAACATGGACAGGCGTTTTTAAGCTGTAAAAAACGCTCAAAAACGCGGCTGTAAAAACGTCCGTGGGCATGAGGCCTAACAGGTTTAGAGAAATTAACAGCTTAAGGCCTCATGCCCACGGACGTTTTTACAGCCGCGTTTTTGAGCGTTTTTTACAGCTTAAAAACGCCTGTCCATGTCAGTCTATAGCTTCATGCCCACCTAGGCGTTTTTGAGCTGCAAATGGCATAGGCGTTTTTAAGCTGTAAAAACAGGACCAGTGCGTTCCGCGGCGCCGACGTTAGGCATAAAAAAACGCGCAAAAACGCGGCTGCGTTTTTGAGCTCCGGCGTTTTTATCTGGGCTAACTTTAATTTTTATTTTTTTCCAAAAAAAATACGGTCGAAAAATTTATAGACTAACATGGACAGGCGTTTTTAAGCTGTAAAAAACGCTCAAAAACACGGCTGTAAAAACGTCCGTTGGCATGAGGCCTTAAGAGGAACTGCAGTCTGCTCACATAATTTGTAATAAAAACATCTTTGCCATTCTGAAGCTTCCCTCCAACCAGTGCCGGCCCAAGACATCGTGCTGCCTGGTGCCAAGAATAAAATGCTGCCCCCCCACCAAAAAAAAAATCACGCCCACCAAATACCCCACATTAATTATTTTATATCATGATAACTAAAGTGGACCTGTCATGGCTCTATACATGTATGTAGGAGTATAAAGAGGACCTGTCAGGGCTTTATACATGTATATATGAGTATAAAAGGACCTGTGCGTGGCTGGTGGCCGCAATGTCAGCCAGCCACCCGTGATCGCTCCAGAGAGCCAGAACGGGGATCTGTCAATGTAAACAGACAGATCCCCATTCTGACAGGGGAGGAGAGACAGATCTGCTCTTCCTAGTGATTAGGAACAGAGATCTCTCTCCTCCTCCAGTCAGTCCCATCCCCCCAGTTAGAAACACTACCCCAGGGAACACATTTAACCCCTTTCCTGCCAGTGACATTTACACAGTAATCAGTGCATTTTTATAGCACAGACCGCTATATAAATGTCACTGGTCCCAAAAAAGTGTCAAAAGTGTCCGATCTGTCCACAGTCTCGCTAAAAATCGCAGATCACCGCCATTACTAGTAAAAAAAAAATAATAATACTAAAAATGCCATAAATCTATCCTCTATTTTGTAGACGCTATAACTTTTGCGCAAACTAATAAATATACACATTGCGTTTTTTCTAACAAACATATGTAGAAGAATACATATCGACCTAAACTGATGAAGAAATGTTTATTTTAATTTTTTTGGATGTTTATTATAGCAACATTCTTGTCGCTATTTTTGACGCTATTTTTGTTTATAGCACAAAAAATAAAAACCGCAGAAGTGATCAAATACCACCAAAAGAAAGCTCTATTTGTGGGGGAAAAAGGACGTCAATTTTGTTTAGGTACAACGTCGCACGACCGCGCAATTGTCAGTTAAATCGATGCAGTGCCGAATCACAACAAAAATTATTGAAGTGCATTATTTCTATTATTACATTGTTATATAAAATAAAATAGTTCAACTCACCATAATGCCGAATCAGTGGAAGCCCCGAGTGTGTCACTTACCGAGTCACCTGCCACCAGATGCAGATTGTCACTTGCCCCGATGTTACACATTGCAGATTGTCACGGGCACAGCGTGGCTCCCTCTCTGATTGTAAGGCCCCTTTCACACTGACACGTTTTTTAGGCGGTTTAGCGCTAAAAATAGCGCTGCTATACCGCCTGAAAAAATCGTGCCCTGCAGTCTCAATGTGAAAGCCCGAAGGCTTTCACATTGAAGCGGTGCGCTAGCAGGACCGCTCCAAAAGTCCTGCTAGCCGCATCTTTACAGCGGTGAAGGAGCGGTGTGTTCACCGCTCCTTTACCGCGGTTTCCCATTGAAAGCAATGGGAAACCGCGGTAATACCGCCCGCAATGAGCCTCTGCAGAGGCGCATTGCGGGCGGTATTAACCCTTTTTCGGCCACTAGCGGGGGTTAAAATCACCCCGCTAGCGGCCGAATACCGCGGTAAAAATTAAGGTATAGCGGCGCTAAAAATAACGCTGCTATACCTCCCCGCCTCAGTGTGAAAGGGGCCAATGGTACAGTGTGGGTGCCTCTCTGGCTTCCCCCAGCACATCCCTCTCTTTTCCCTGTGTCCTGTAGCAATTACTCCCTCAGTTTCTTCCTGGGTTCCAGACTCTCTCTCCCAGCAGAGTGCATGCTGGGGGCTGAAGTCTGCTGGCTGTGCACAACAATGGGGCAGTCAAGCTTCTGGGACTGCATGTTCCATGATGCTCCACTAGACCCTAGTCTCTTTTGATTGGCCACAGCGCAGCCAATCGGGATGGAAACAGACCAGGCAAAGAACTAAGCAGCAAACCAGGTGAGAGCCGCTCTCTCTCCACTGCTGACACTCGGGAGAAAGGAGGGGGCGAGCGGGGGGAGATATACTGACGTCCCGCAGCTCGCCTCTCTCCCTTGTCACAGCTTCTAGTTCCTTCACTATAGCGGGCACGCGGCACGCTGGGGCCCCTTACATGAGTACTTCTGCCTGCCTGTACCCCCCTGATGGCGGCCCTGCGGCTGGCTGACGGGCGTCAATTTACCGCCCCCCTATAAGTGCCGCCTGGGACCGAGGTACCATCGGGTCCCATGGTAGGGCCGGCCCTCCCTCCAACCACTTTGCATATTATTTTATATATACTATGATCCTGTACTTCCAAATATGCTGCAGAAATCTGGCTGCATCCATTTAAACTGTGGGCAGCTGAAGCTGCTGCCTGTTCACTTCCTGGATTTACACAGACGGACTCATCCCCCCTCCCTTCCTGGCAAACTCTCACGAGAGTGAGAGAGATAGAGCTGTGCATGATGTCATAAGCATAGGCTTTTTACCGGACAAGAAACAGGAAGTGGGCTGTATAAGGTATTTACTGGCAGAATTTTTTTTTTTTAATATCCAAAGTTAAAACAACATGGGCAGAAAATTTAATAGATGGAAATTTGAAAAAATGACTGAAGGTCTGCTTTAAATACCTTGAATATTGGCATTGAAATTCAAACTCAACTCAACTAAAATCTTATATAAGCTTTAATGTGTTAATGTCAACTAAAATGTTGTTTTCAACCTTTCTAATCCTTTTCTTTATTAAAAGCATGTGTTATACTAGTAAGATAATACCATTTAAAACAAATTTTATATGTGCAATGGCGTTCATTTGCATGGGCTGCTTTTTTGCAATGCACCAGGATGCCAAGGTCTGAATGGGCCCTTAGTGCTCCTGAAATTAAGGTCTATGTTGTGATCCTTCCTGTTATAGAGTTGGTGTCTCCCAATTGTCAATCTGTGACATGTTTGCCTGGTTAAGACTACAAGCATCCGAACTCTCTTTTACTGCAGAGACATGGTCCACTGTTTGTAACAAGCCAGTCCAGATCATGATGGTGTGCAGCCAACACTAGAGTGCATGCATGTAGACCAGTGGTCTCCAAACTGTGGCCCGGGGGCCGCATGCGGCCCCTTGCTTGCCTTTATCTGGCCCATGGGGCAATATTCCACCAACTCACACCAATGATGGGGCACCATTCCCCCGACTGCTACTGACACCATCAATGGAGTACTATTCCCCTCATTGATATCAACAATGGGTTACTATTTCTCTCATTAAAACCAATGATGGGGCACTGATGCCAGGGCATTTTCTACTCTCACTGGCACAGTCCGGCCCTTTGCTTAAAAAGTTTGGAGACCCCTGATGTAGACAAAGTGGCTAAAAGGGGCTTGTGGAAATCAGCATCACGAACATACAAAAGATAAAAAAAAGGTATTTTATGCAAAAAAAAATCATTGTTTCTGATACACAATGGATATAGCCCCCTATGTGAAAACACATTTGTATGGTCTCTATGTTATTGTCACCCATACACAGAAAGGGTATTCAAATGGGATCACTGTACTTCAAGACCGCAATACTTATATATACATTGCGGCTTTGAAATGATTTACCGGGGTTATGGCTGAAGCTATCAGCCATAATCCCAGTATTTTTTTTCAGCTGGTTGCTGGCTTTCTCATGAAAGCATTCCGAGCGGCTCCCCCCTCCTGCCACTCACCGGTGTTTCTCGGGCTTACCGCCGGCTCGTCTGAGAAATGAATTGACTGTGCCGCCCGCTAGTCCCAGAGGCGATCAAAGAACAGATTGTCTTTGATTGCCTCTATGGCCTTGGAGGACCAGAGTGACATTATGATGTCACTTCCGGTCCAGGTTGGAAGTAAACAAAAGATCAAAAACGATTTTCTCTTATCGTCCATGGACTGACACAGCTCTCATACTGATTACGTGTGGGTATATGTCCCTGCTTGCAAGAGAAGACCTAGGCAGAATGTTAGATGTTAAAACATTCTAGAACAAACCAGAGCTGAACAGCCCCGCCCAGGGGGGCGGTCCCTCAGGACATTACCCTCCCACCTGCAGCTAGCAGCCTCAGTTTTTTTCTGCCTAGCAGAAGGAGAAGACGTGGCTCTCTCAGGAGCCAGTCTCCTGGAAGATTTTACTTTTACATTTTATTCCTTTGGGAATTTTATTATTTTATTTTTGAGACCTTCAATCAACTGTCGGCTGGGCAACAGGTTGGGTACACTGGTATCCTCGTAGTCTTTCCTGTCCGACCATCGAGCGTGCTGATCCTCGCCTTGTGTGCGTGAGACTCAGTTCACGTCATGCCCCATGACTCCAGGGGTGGCCGGGTTGCTTTTATGCTCCCGCGGTCCTCTCAAGATTGAACAGTACCTGACTGTATCTTTTGCGGTGGACCGGGTCGACAGCTACGCAGTACTACTCTGTGATAGGTCTGTCTGAAACAAGCCAGTGGGTCCCTCTAGGGACGAGTAAGTAGTCTCCCCTGCTGCAGGTGAGTACATGCTGGCTGTGTTTCTTTATGTAGGGGTTCTCCCTGTCTCCCCCCTGTTATGCTGCTCTCTGCACCCTGTACTGGTGCTGTGCTGTGTGGGGGTGCTTGGGGGGTCGCTCTGGCCTAGAGGGGGCGCTCATGGCTGTTGGTGAACTCTGGGAAGTGTTCTGGTGGAGTGTGTGAGGCCTTATTGCGTGCGCCATTGGCGCTGTGTTTTAAATTTAAATAGTGCGCTCGGCGGCCATCTTGCCGCGGCTCAAATGCGCAGTTATACAGGCACCCGGCGGCCATTTTCTTGTAGCCGCGGTGCTTTCACTTTAGTTTTCGGCCTCTAGCGGCGCTGCTGACGGTGCGAAAATCTCAGTCTCCTCACAGATTCTTCGCTCTCCTCAGGCTTCACTCGCGCTGCAGCGCGGCTCATACAGCGGAAGTGAGCGGTCCCTAAGGGTGGTGAGTCCTCCGGGTATCCCCTCCTCAGCCTCAGCACAGCCAGTGGGTGGACTGTATTATTCACTGTAATAGTGAATAAGGTTTCAGAGGGTGGAAGTATGGAGTCTGGTTCACCTGCTTCTCCACACTTGTCAGCGGCAACTGGCAGTGCTCCTGCACCTGCGGTCCCTATGGACCAGTTGTCGGCAGTCCTGGAATCATTCCTTGTCAAGTTGGAAGCGGTGTGTGAACGCACGGGAGCTGTAAAGCGCCCCCTCCCCACACAATCTCTACATGGGGAGTGCTCTGACTCAGATATGGGCCTAGCTACTGCTGCTGAGGACCCTAGTTCTGTGGATTTTGATGTCTTTGGACAGGACATTCCTTGTGAGGAAGACCCCTGTCTTGAACCACCAACTGACAGGGTGCTTGTAAGTGAACTCATTGATGCTGTGAGGGACACTCTCAAGCTGAATGTTGAGGCTGAGGAACCTCAGGTGGAAGCTGTATCCTTTGGTTCCTTTAAAGCCGCTTCTTCAAAAAAGGTCTTTCCATATGTGCCTTTTTTTAATACATTCATTGACCAAGTCTGGGATAAGCCGCAGAAGACTTTGACGGTCCCGCGGCGCATAGCTTTAAAGGTACCCCTTTGAGGAGGACCTGGTTAAGAAGTGGGCTCACCCCCCCAGTGGTCGACCCCCCGGTCGCCCGTTTGAATAAGGCTACCACACTCCCGATGGAAGGGACTCCTGCATTTAAGGATCCCGCTGACAGGAGGTCAGAAGTGGCGAGTAGAACTATGTTTACTTTATTGGGGGGCGCTTTATGCCCTATAGTGGCGGCGACACTTGTGTCTCAGACACTCACAGGATGGGCAAGGATTTTGCACCAGACAGTGCAGGAGCATAATCTCCCTCCTGAGACCATTGTCCTGGCGCACCAACTTGTGCAGGGTTTAGTCTTCGTGTGCGATGCCACTTTGGATGCGGCCCCTCTAATATCAGGGGCCTCTATCTCTGCTGTGGTGCTGCGTGGCCTTATCTGGCTGAAATGCTGGTGGGCCGACCTAGCTTCCAAAAAGCTCCTAGCTGACTTGCCCTTTAAGGGCAGTAGACTGTTTGGGGCTGCCCTGGATGACATTATTAAAAATGTCACAGGAGGTAAGAGCACCTTCCTTCCCCAGTCTATTAAGGGAAAGGAGCCCCACCGCAGGCCGGGCCCTTCCTTTCCGGCGAAGAAGAAGTTTTTTCGTCAGTCAGATTCCACGGGTAAGTGCGGCTGGGGGACAAAGACATCCCTGGGTGCGTAAGCCTACCAAGCAAGCTCCCAAGCCCGCCACCGCATGAAGTCTTGCCCCTGCCCGACTCTGGGGTGGGGGGACGTCTTCGCAGGTTCTCGGTGCAGTGGACCTCCCGGATCTCTGACCGGTGGGTGTGCGAGGTGGTCACCTCGGGATACATGATGGAGTTCCGCTCGTGGCCCCCAAACAGGTTTTTTCCCTCGAACCTCCCTCTCCTTCCTGCCCGCCGGGCAGCCCTCTTGGGGGCCATACAGGCTTTGCTCGGGTGCAGAGTAATTGTGCCGGTTCCGTCGCAAGAGAGGTTTCAGGGGTTTTACTCAAACCTGTTTGTTGTTCCGAAGAAGGACGGGGTCCGGCCAATCCTGTGAGGGTACTAAAATTCCGGATGGAATCCATTCGCACGGTGATCGCGACACTCCACCAAGGGGATTTTTTGGCGTCCTTGGATATCAAGGACGCTTACTTGCACGTTCCAATCTGCGCAAGCCACCAGAGTTTTCTGCGCTTTGCCATAGGCGAAGTCCACTATCAGTTCGTGGCTCTTCCCTTCGGCCTAGCATCGGCACCATGGGTTTTCACCAAAGTGCTTGCCCCGGTTCTAGCTTTGCTGAGACAGCGAGGAATTGTTATCGTGGGCTATCTGGATGATCTCCTTCTCAGAGCAGAAAATGGCTCAGAATGGGAGGAAAGTGTGACGATAGTCAGTCAGACCCTCCGGGACTTCGGATGGATTCTGAACATGCAGAAGTCGGCTCTAGTCCCGACTCAACGCTTGGAGTATCTGGGTCTGATCCTGGACACTTCGGCAGCGAAGGTGTTTCTACCTTCAGAGAAGTTACTGACACTTCAGTCGGCAGTGCGGGTTCTGACGTCCCAAAAGTGGTCGTCAATTCGCTTCTGCATGAGAGTCCTGGGACTAATGGTGGCCTCCTTCGAGGCGGTTCCGTATGCTCAATCACACACTTGGGCATTGCAGAAGGGAATTCTGTCTGTTTGGGAAAAGTCCTCATTGTCATTGGATCTTCAGATTCAGTTGAGTCACTCTGTCAAGGCGTCCCTGACGTGGTGGCTGAGATCCCCGGCTCTTCGGGCCGGGAAGTCGTTCCTCCCCATCCACTGGACGGTGGTCACGATGGACGCCAGCCTGACGGGCTGGGGAGGAGTGTGGGGAGTCCTGTCAGCTCAAGGGCTCTGGACTCCGGACGAATCTCGTCTCCCAATCAATGTCCTGGAATTGCGGGCGATCAGACTGTGTCTCTCCGCATGGTCGAAGAGGCTACAGGGCCGCTCGGTCAGAATCCAGTCGGACAACGCCATGGCCGTGGCATATGTCAACCATCAGGGGGGCACTCGGAGCTCGGCTGCGGCGTCCGAGGTCGCCCACATCCTAAGGTGGGTGGAAAGAAGTGTGCCGGCGCTGTCGGCCGTCTACATTCCGGGTGTAGAAAACTGGCAGGAGGACTATCTGAGCCGCCAGTCCCTGGACCAGAGGGAGTGGTCCTTGCATCCGGAGGTGTTTCAACTCCTTTGTCGGCAATGGGGCACTCCGGATGTGGACCTGATGGCGTCTCGACTCAATCGCAAGGTGTTGAGGTTTGTGGCCAGGTCCAGGGACCCCTGGGCGGATGCCTCGGATGCGTTAGTGGCCCCGTGGGGTCAGTATCGGTTAATGTATGTCTAGCCTCCGCTGCAGTTGCTTCCTCGCCTGCTGCGCAGGGTATCGGCCGAGGGTATCCTGGTGATCCTCATTGCCCCGGACTGGCCTCGGTGTCACTGGTACGCCGACCTGGTACGTCTCATCGCGGACGTCCCTTGGCACCTGCCCTTGAGGGAGGACCTTCTATCTCAAGGTCCTATCTTTCATCCTGCTTTACAGTCTCTGGCTTTAACGGCATGGCTATTGAGAGCCAGGTGCTGAAAGACCGAGGCCTGTCGGATTTGGTAATTTCGACCATGCTTAGGGCAAGGAAGTCTTCTTCTAGGAAGATCTATCACCGTACCTGGAGAGCTGACATCGCTATGTGCGAAGAGCTAGACTGGCGTCCACGGACGTACTCTGTCCCCAGAATCCTGCGGTTCTTGCAGCGTGGTGTTGCACAAAGGCTGGCTTTGAGCACTATTAAGGGTCAGATTTCGGCCTTGGCCGTTTTCTTTCAAAGACCCCTAGCAGGTCATTCCTTAGTTAGCACTTTTGTGCAGGGGGTACGCCATGTGGTTCCACCTGCCAAGCCCCCGCTCCCTCCTTGGGATCTGAACTTAGTGCTCTCGGTTCTTCAGGAACCTCCTTTTGAAAATATCAGAGATATTCCTCTTTTAACCTTGTCTCAGAAGGTGGATTTCTTAGTGGCCATCACTTCTGTTAGACGGGTGTCTGAGTTGGCGGCTCTGTCATGCAAGTCGCCTTACCTGGTCCTCCATAAGGATATGGCGGTATTGCGACCACGACCGTCTTTCCTTCCTAAGGTGGTTTCGGCTTTTCACCTTAATGAGGACATTGTCCTTCCGTCCTTGTGCCCTCATCCATCGCATCTTAGAGAGGTTGCGCTTCACAATTTGGATGTGGTGCGTGCCTTACGGGTATACCATGGCGGCTACTGCTTCTATTCGGAAGTCTGACTCACTGTTTGTATCTGTCTCTGGTCCGAAACAGGGCCAAGCGGTGTCGTCTGCCACCATTTCTAGGTGGATCAGACAGACTGTTATACAGGCCTATGCCATTAAGGGGCGGGCGCCTCCCTTCCCGGTTACGGTGCATTCCACCAGGGCAATCGGTGCTTCCTGGGCTTTCCGACATAAAGCATTGGTTGCACAAGTGTGCAAAGCGGCAACCTGGTCGTCCGTTCATACCGTTTCAAAATTCTACAAGGTTGATGTGGCTGCATCTTCAGATGCTTCCTTCGGCCGAAAAGTGTTGCAGGCCGCTGTTTAATGTTGCAACTCCTCCGTTGAGGAGCTCTGCTGGTTTGGAGTGAAGTTTTGGTTGTTCCTTTACTAATTTTCTCCCACCCTTTTCTTATACTGCTTTGGGACGTCCCACACGTAATCAGTATGAGAGCTGTGTCAGTCCATGGACGATAAGAGAAAATAGGATTTTTGTACTAACCGTAAAATCCGTTTCTCTGACGTCCATGGACTGACACAGCACCCACCCTTCCTTTTAAGGTTTGTACTGCTTTGTTACGAACTGAGGCTGCTAGCTGCAGGTGGGAGGGTAATGTCCGGAGGGACCGCCCCCCTGGGCGGGGCTGTTCAGCTCTGGTTTGTTCTAGAATGTTGTAACATCTAACATTCTGCCTAGGTCTTCTCCTGCAAGCAGGGACATATACCCACACGTAATCAGTATGAGAGCTGTGTCAGTCGATGGACGTCAGAGAAACGGATTTTACGGTGAGTACAAAAATCCTATTTTTTTTCATCTTTTGCTTTTGAAGGTAAAGGAGAGATTTTGGGTCTTTTTGACCTCAGATCTCTCCATAAAGATGACCTGTCTTTATTTCTATTACAAGGGATGTTTACATTCCTTGTAGCAGGAATAAAAGTGATAAAAAATGTAAAATTAAAGGGACAGTGTAAGAAAAAAACATTTAAAATGTCCCCCCATCCCTCCGTGTTCACACACAGTTGTGAACGCATATGTAATTGGTATTTTCACCACACATGTAAGGTATCGCCACGAACGTTAGAGCGAGAGCAATAATTCTAGTGCTAGACCTCCTCTATAACTCTAAACAAGTAACCTGTAAACTTTTTTAAAATGTTGCCTATGGAGATTTTTAAGTACCATAATTTGTCGCAATTCCACGAGCGTGCATAATTTTAAAGCATGACATGTTAGGTATCCATTTGCTCTGCGTAACATCATATTTCACATTTTACAAAAAACTTGTGGAATATATATTGTGTTTTGTTTATTTTAAATTAATTAAAGTGTATTTTTTTGTTTTACATTGCGTTTGCAAAAGCGCTGCACAAAATACCATATGACATAAAAAAATGCAACAATCGCCATTTTATTCCCTAGGGCCTCTGCTAAACAAAAAAGTATATGCTTGGGGGTTATAAGTAATTTTCTAGCAAACAATATTGATTTAAGCTTGTAAACAAAAAGTGCCAGAAAAAGCTTGGTCTTCAAGTGGTTAAAAAATGACATTGTTAAAGAGGATCTGCACCCGCCACCCCGTTTTTTAAAATTAATCTTTCAGCCCCCCTTACCTTAAGACGGTATCTGCAGATTTTAGATACTCACCCATCCAGCGGATCCAGCAATGTTTTGCTGAGATCCTCTCATGCCAGTCCACAGCTTTGTCCCGCGCCGCCATGTTCTTTCTGATGTCATCGAGAGGCCCCCCGTCATCTCTTCCTGGTTCAGCGGGCGGTGCTTCCTGATGACACGTCTATGAGAGGCCTATGCCCAACCCCCTCCTCCTTTTCTGAATGAAAGGCTATGCCTCCTGGCATATGTGACGTGCATATCCCAGGAGGCACAGAGGGCAGTGTGCACGTCATTCGCCTAAGGCGACTGATGTGTATGGGGAGACGGGGCTGGACATTTGTACCAAAAAAAAAGTAAAAAAAATTATAGTGCATTACATACAGAGGATGGAAGGAGGGGTGGAGTGGAGGGAAGTAGCGGAAGAGGGTGAAGATCGCTTTAAAGTGGTTGTAAACCTCAGTCAGGAAATCTGAAAAAAGCACATACTGTATATCTGTAATGTTTACTTGTCTATCTCCAAAGCTCTAATGCCGCGTACACACGATCATTATTCACGGCGGTTAAAAAAACGCCGTGTATAATGACAGGAAAAACGAGGGAACCGCTTGGTTCCCTACACACGGTCGTTTTTCCCGTCATTTTTTCTCTTGACGAGAAAAACGACCGTCTGTGGGACGACCGTCTGTGGGCTCCGCGGCAGTGTCTCCCTATGGGAAAACTGCCGCGGAAAAAAATGATGGAAAAAACGATGAGAAAATTTAGAACATGTTCTAATTTTTCTCGTCGTTTTTTATGCCGTTTTTCTCAACGAGAAAAACGACATAAAGCCCACAGACGATCGTTTTTCTCGGCGAAAAAAAAAATGCCGTTTTTCTCGTCGAGAAAAGCGGTCGTGTGTACGCGGCATAAGTGTCGTTTCTCTCTGGTGATTCATTCCTCCGTTATCAGCATGGGTCACATGAGATAAAATTTGGGGAGGAGAGCTCAGCACACTGCTTGTCTATTCAGAACATAGTTCTGCTGTGTGTGAAGAGGGGTGTGTTCCTTTCCTCCAATCAGCTGTTAGACAGTGTCTCAGAGCTCTAACTGCAGCTCTCCACCCCCTCCTCTGTGATACTGAAAAATGCAGAATGTTTTTATCTAAAATCAGCACTTTTCAAGGGGTGTACCAAAAGAGAAGACTGCAGATAAACAGGTAACACTTATGTATAAGAATGTATTTCATCTTTGTGTATCATCTGAGGCTATTCACTTCACTGGGTATATGAGAGGGTTTACAACCACTGTACCTGCTCCTACTAATCAAAATACAAAAAATCCTTTGAAAAAAGTTCAAACCAAATGCTAGCTGGGAAAAATTTTGATTTATGAAAACGTACAAAATAAGGGCAGTAGAATTGTTGTTAATCCAATTCCAGGTTTTAATTTCAACATTTTATAATTAGGTCTGTTTTCTTATTGATAGTTTCATAATCATGCTGGGGGCTCAGTGAAGTTACATAATATAGTTTCCAGATACATTTTCATAGTGACAGATCAAATGATAGAATGGAGGGGTATGCTTTTCAAGCATGTGATATTGAGTAGGTGTCTATTTGCAGTGCCACCTTTCCATTTGCTAAATGCAACGTCTTGCTGCTAATTTTGCATGTGTGTGGGATTCAGCTTGTGACTTCTGAAAGCTGGATGCTTTTTTATTCCAGTAGCTAACAAGTGATGTTAACACTTTCTTTACCAACGAGTAATTTAAAGGGTATTTCCACTCAACAATAGAACAACTAATCACATCACTGATTATTCCCACACTCCTCCCCCTCTGTGCCGTTTGTGTGTTCACCTCTGCCTATCAATAAGCCTAAGGGCCCTTTACATCTCAGCAGTCCCTCTGGTGTAACGCATGTGTTTTTCTTTAATACAGATACAGCTCAATATTAATGCATATTATCTATGTGTGCGGATTACCATGTTATACAGGAAAGCAGTACAAATAATACTTTCTCAAATTTTTTTTTTTCAGCTCAGCTGAAATGCTGAATAGAGGCCCATGGTAATAAATGATAATGCTTTTACAACATAGTGACGTAGATTATCCTTTATACCTATTCTACCCTATTTAGAAAAATAGTACCATGTGATCTGGTTGCAATGTGTTTTAAAAGTACTGCATTCATGACTTTTGATGCTATCCGGTACAATTTCAGCCCATTCAAATAAATGGGCTTAAAATCACACCACAGTCCAGTATTAACCTTTAGCATATGTAAAAACACATGCAGTAAATCTCCTTAGAGATCCCACTACTCGATTTGCATAAGAAAGAGCCATTAGGCCTGCGTCACACTTGCAATCCTGTTGTTGGCCACAAGTTTCCAGCAGCAGGATAATTCGGGAAGGCAGAGAAACCACTCCTGTGTTCACAGCGTCATAAATTGTGGCTACATTGATTAAGCATGTCTTAATGAAAAGATGTTGAGCAGACATAGGAAGTTGTGCAATGCACTTACTAATTCAGAACTGATACAAGGTCAATGATTTACTAAAGGCAAATAATAGGCTGTTCACTTTGCAAGAGAATTTTCCAAAGAGCTTAGTAAATGTGCTGAAATTTCACTTTGCAAAGAACACAACCCAATCATGTGCAAGGAATGTTAAAAAAAATGCATTTTTGCTTGCACATAGTTGGATGATGAAAGTCAGCAGAGATTCATCTCATTCACTAGTCTCTGGGGAAAATTCCCTTGCAAAGTGGACAGCTCGAGAGAAGTGGTACTTTGCTGTATTCATGCAGATAAAATAATGTACACAGAGAATTAAATCCAGTGCACAAAATAGGAGTAGTGCTACAAGGTAGCATCTAATACATATTGAATAAGAATGGATACTGAGAATTACACAAGTGTACAAAGGACGTGACCCCAAAATATTGGGGTTAAACGGGAGTTCCAGCCTTTTTTATTATGTTTATTAAAAGTCAGCAGCTACAAAAAGTGTAGCTGCTGGATTTTAATAAACAGACACTTACCTGCTCCACTGTCCAGCGACGCGACCGAACGGAGCTTCGCTCCTCTCCCTCCTTTCTCCGCCGGCGCCTCCATTCCTACTGTGGTCACACGACCGTGACAGCTTTCGGCTTCACGGCTGGGCACTTACTGCGCATGCGCGATCTGAGTGGACAGGCGATCGCCTGGGACCTGTCAAGTGTCCCAGGTGATTGTCTACAGGGAGGGGCCCGCCTTAGGCGATATGACGTGTCGCCTAAGCGGTCCCTGGGCGAAAGGAGGAAGTGGGACAGGAAGTCCCACTTTTACTGAAGCCCGCACTCCCCCCCCCCAAAAAAAATGACATGCCAAATGTGGCATGTAAGGGGGCGAGGACTGGTTTAAGCGGAAGTTCCAATTTTGGGTGGAACTCCGCTTTAAGCCAGGAGTGATGAAGTGTGAACTTGGCTAACGGCAAGGGTATGAGAGCGCACTTGTGATGGAATAAAGCTGCTATCACTGAAGGAACAATGATGCAAAAAAACTGAAGTGGAGGCCGCTTGACGTAGCCGATGTTTACATGCGCAGTAAAATGCAGGGATGCATTTCAAGCTTCCTCCTCAGCCAGGAGGATGGGCTTGCAGATTCATTTTTTGGGGTTACCGATGTTATTTTCTTTCATGCTAGTGCTGGATCCTCACTTAATCAATCTATTAAACTCAGGATCGTAAGTAGCATATTGCTGTTATTGTTTTAATTTATCATTATTATTATTGTTATTGAATTATTTTTTTTATCTATTTTGTTCATTGGTTTGGTAAATTTCTGTGAGATTTTTGATGCATAAGGATCAGGGTAAATTAGCCTGGTGTTGAGTGCTGTGTATTTTTGGTGGGGGGTCCTCCATAGCCCAGTTAATTTAGTTTGCAAGGGAAATTGTACTTTGCAAGAGGATTTTCCACAGAGCTTAGTAAATGAGGTGTGCAAAAAATGATAGCACATTATTGCAGGGCATCTACCATTAATCAAAATCCTATGATAGATTCACAGGTTTGTCTGCTTCTATTTAAAATTTTAATATCATTTTTCTGGCATGACAGTTTCCTTTAAAACCTGACTCAAAGCTTGAGTTCCCCACCACCCTCTTCCAGGCCCATCTTCTTTGTAGAATTCCTAATATTTTTAATTCTTTACATAATGTTTTTTCCAGGTGTATTTTTTTTTTTTTTTAACAGGAAATTTCCAGGTGTATTTAGTAATTTGTGTGATGTCACTGCTCTATTTTAACCTCAGGCAGAGGGCAGATCCTAAATGCTGCATAATGACGTGGGATGGCTCTCTGCAGCATTTTTTTTTTTGAAAGTCCAGAATGTAGTCAAATTCTTGACACCCTGCGTTCAAAGAAAGTGGGTTGAATGACAGAAAGTAGGTTACAAGGACAATGGTGCTGGATCGATGAGCCTGCGCAGGACACAACCATTTATAGCACCTGGAACCCCTCTTTTTTTGCTGCCAGGGAATGTTTTTGCATTTAGTGCCCAAACTGGAGCTGGGCTTTATAGTACACCTGTTCAAGAGATCAAGAAGCAAGAGAGTTATCTTTTACCTTAGGGTTGTATAGCAAGCACTCTAAGTTGCCCTTTACTATGGTTTTCAGCGCTGCCCAGATTCACCACAACAGCCAACTAAGAATCCTAAACCTCGTACACACGATAAGATTGTTGGCAGGGGATTGTCTGTTGACAGACTGTTGTCCTAAAATCTGACCGTTAGTACGCTCCTTTTGACAATTGTTGTCCAACTTTCGGCCAACAAATGTTGGATGGCAGGCTGGTAAATTTTAGATTTCCGTATGTTCAGTACACAAGTCCGTCACACAGAAGTCGAAAGTACAAACAAGCATGCTCGAAATCAATGCTCACCAAACACGAAATTAGCAGAAGGGGCCCAAAGGGTGGGGCTCAAGAGCTGAAATTCCTCGTACTGCGTCACTATGTTCGTGTTTGTGGCACGGCAATTGTGTAACGTTAGTATGCAAGACAAGATCCTGGCACACGCCCTTTTGACAAAAATCAGACGCTCAGTTGGCCAACAATCGTACCGTGTGTACGAGGCTTTAGGCTGGCCATAGACTGTTCAAACCCTGTTTAGGCAGGCTGAATGTACCAAGTTGATTGATTGATAAACCGGATTTTACATGGGATTATCACCAGCAGCTACTATTGCAGCTAGTCTTAATCACTGTCTTCCCCCGGCAAAGACGACTTCCCTTTCTCGGGAGAATACAATGGCTAAGCAGGGGGGATTCCATATGTTCCATGTAGGGGCTGCATTAGACGAATACTAACTTTTAGAAATACATTGGGGGTTATTTACGAAAGGCAAA
Organism: Rana muscosa; assembly: GCA_029206835.1. Classification (NCBI taxonomy): domain Eukaryota; kingdom Metazoa; phylum Chordata; class Amphibia; order Anura; family Ranidae; genus Rana; species Rana muscosa. The sequence continues at coordinate 347,497,441 of CM055117.1, read as the reverse complement.
TCCACTTTGCACTACAAGTGCAAACTACAAGTGCAAAGTGCACTTGAAATTGCACTGAAAGTGCACTTGGAAGTGCAGTCGCTGTAAATCTGAGGGGTAGATCTGAAATGAGGGGAAGCTCTGCTGATTTTATTATCCAATCATGTGCAAGCTAAAATGCGGTTTGAGTCCCCCTCGGATCTACAGCGACTGCACTTCCAAGTGCAATTTCAAGTGCACTTTGCACATGAAGTTTGCACTTGCAGTGCAAAGTGGATTTGCCTTTAGTAAATAACCCCCATTATTTGCATAGGACTAGGCAACCCCATGTCTCATTATAGGCATGTACATGTATAGCAATATCCCCGAAGGGGCCGCTGGTTTAAGATTTTGGGTCTGCCGTTACCTTACTGTTCACCACGTCCGTCTTAGGGGTCTTCCCTGAAGAGTTGTTCACAAATGTCTGCACCAAACACTTAAGCCTCGTACACATGATCGGATATCCTATGGATTCTAATCCGATGGTTTTGTCCATCGAAAATCCGATGAAGCTGACTTCCATCAGTCTTGCCTACACACCATCAGTCCAAAAACGCGGTGGCGTAAAACACTCAGATGAGCCGAGAAAAATTAAGTTTAATGCTTCTGAGCATGCGTCGACTTGATTCTGAGCATGCGTGGGTTTTTTATCCGATGGACTTGCCCATAGACGATCAGAATTTGCTATCGGTTTTTGATCCATCGGAAGAATTTAAAACATGTTCTATTTTTTAAAACCGATGGAAAAAAGACCGATGGGTCCCATACACGATCGGTTTGTCCCATGAAAAAAGTCCATCGGACTGTTTTCATCTGTAAAACTGATCGTGTGTATAGGGCTTAAGTCTCTTTTTTAGAGGGTTTTATTAAAGAACTCCAGACAGAGGGATGGAGGGTTAGGGGAGATTCAGGTACCTTACTTTTGCGGATCACGGGTACTTCCTAATCCAGAGGACAACAGTTTTCCACGCTGGATATAGCAACCATCGGATAGGCCTTTCTCACTGACCTAGCAGCCGGTGCGGTGCTCGGTCAAAAGTCTCTGCCACAGACTTGAAGAATACACATAGTCTCTGCCACAGACTTGGGTAATCACACGCTTGGTAAAGTTCTGAAAACATAACACACAGTACCAAGATCTTTCAGCCAGCTGGCAGCACTGTGAGGTAGATTTTTATCCGGATGCGTCCTCCAATTGAGTCCTCAATTGTTCGGTCCCTTCCCACAGGCAAGGCGACACAGGACCATCGCTGGATCAGTAGGCCCCAGAAACTCCTGGGCCTACTCTCAGTAACGGAGCCTCGGGTCTGCAGGCCCTGAGGCAAAAAAACTGCTAACGCATCCCTGAGGCCAGGAGGGCTGTCAGGTCAGGATCGGAAGACCCCGGAAAACGGTGTCTGTCCCTTAAGTACCCTCTCCCAGAATGCACAGCGGGGTGACCAATCCCACTGAGCTGCTTCTGGGCAAGAGGCACACAATACATCCAGCCTGCTGCATTTCCGACCTTGACCTGTGGTGACAGCGACACCCACATTCAGGTGGAAAATGTGCAACCCAGCTGAACTGGAACAGAGACCAATAATTTGGTACAATTATTCTGAGCTAACCTACAGCTCAGACAACTAAATTTACCACTAGCGCCTACCCAATAGGAGCAGGGCGCTAAACATGTGAAGCGCCCGACTCCTGTTGTGTAGAAGCTATATGTTAAATTTAGTTATCTGAGCTGTAGTTCAGCTCAGAAAGAATTATGTATATTGTTGGCTCTGTTTGAGTCTAGCTGGGCTGTGCGTTTTCCACCTGACAGTAGGTGTCACTGTCATCACAGGTCAGGGTTGGAAATGCAGCAGGCTAGGTGTATTGGGTTATCCTTTCCCAGAAGTGACACAGGGGGCATGGTCAAGCTGCTGTGCTTTCTTGGAGGAGGTATTTAAGAGACAGAGACCGCTCTATCGGGGGTTCGTTGCCAGGGGTCGTTGCCGGATCTTGACCTGAGGGCCCTCCTGGCCTCAGGGATCTACGAACCATTTTCGGCCTCGGGGCCTGCTGGCCCGAGGCTCTGCAACTGAGAAGTAGGCCCAGGAGTTGCTGGGGACTACTAATCCAGGGATGGTCCTACGCGGTCTTGCCTGCGGGAAGAAGTGGAACAATTGGGTACTCAATTGAGGGACACATCCTGGCCAGTTTGCCTCATGGTGCTGCCAGACGGCTGAAAGATTCTGGCACCGTGAGCTATGTACTTTTGAAGGAACTTTTTGCAAAGTGTCAGTGTGGTTACACGATCTTGTGGCGGAAGATTGTGTCAGGAAAGGCTTCACCCGCTGGTGGTGCTGCTGGTCCTTTGGACTGCAGTGCTAGTGTCCGCCAGCGGGTGTCCTCCTGCAGCCAATACCTCTGTTGGAGGATCTCACCTGCTGGTGGTAACACACGATACATGGACTGCAGTACCGGCATCCACCAGCGGGGGTATTCTGGCAGTGTGGGAGAGGCAGCACTTCCTGTGGTCAGCTGTGACCTGAAGCCTGATTACAAGACTTCTTTATATACCCGGCAAGTGCAAACACTCTTTGCCCTGGTATCTCTCTCCCTGACCTAGGACCTGTGACCCTGTCTTGAGCCTGTATCCGACCCGATCCCTAACCTGCACCCTGCTCGACCCGATCCCTACCTGGAACCTGCATTACCCGATCCTACCTGTTCCCTACCTTGTGCCCATCCTACAGCTTTCCCTTCTGTTACCCGAATCCCTGCTCTGCAGCCTATCCATCCGTCCCCTCCCTGTTCCTGCTTCCTTCCATTCATACCCATCTGCTTGATTCCCTTGTGTATGACCTCGGCCTGGCTTCCACTACGATTCTGGTATTTCCCATACTTGTATATACTGTTTGTAGTCACTGTTGATTTATTGCACTGCGTTCCATTGGTTGTTGTATGTTGGTCACTCACCATAATAAATTATATGTTTTCACCTACACCCGTTTGGTTTCCTTTTATGAGGTCACACAGTCTGGTCAATTAACAATCCTTGATAGTATATCAGGGCCATTCCTGATCAGACGTGACTTCATTGAGGAACCATCCTGTGGTGTGTTTGGCTGATATGGATCACGATGAGATCCTTTACTATTCTCTGCTGGCGTCAGAGGATGGTGAATATTGTCGCCAGATGTTAAAGGGATGGACGAGTGACCAACTGAGGGAAACGATCCGATCAGCTAATTTCTGGGTGGATCAGGGTTACATGCAGCCTGAGGATGTACTGCCGTTGACCCGGTTATGTGTCGAACCAGCCCTGTCATTTGTTCCCGAAGGAAGGGATGACTTCTCTCCCCCTTTCAGTAGTGATCAGGTTAAGTCCCTGGTTTGGCTATTAGAGGATGATCCAGCTTTTTTTGATGAGCATTATTCCCTCTGTTCCCAGCAGGTATTATCTGAATGTGTTAGTTCTGTGCAGTGTCTGATTAGACAGGGTGTGTGCGAATCAGCTTTTGTTCAGCCTTTGCTGCAGGCATGGTCGGATCTCCCGAATTCAGCCAAGCCACAACATCCCGGCCCCTCCATCAAACACCTGCCTTCCCAAGGATATATCCGTTCATTGACTATGGCAACCCCAGCTACCGTCCAGTGTGTTCAGCCCCCCTAATACTACTACCCCGTCTCTACCTGTTGCACCTACCCTGCCTTCAATCCACCTGCTTCTTCCCTCCTATCCGTAGCCAATCCACAAGAACCTGCTCCAGCCACTGTCCCTGCACCTCTGTCATTGTCTTCCATTTGTCCAATCCCAACCTTTTCATATATTCCCCCTGTTATGCCGCGTACACACGATCATTTTTCCCGTCGGGAAAAATGACATTTTTTTTTTTCGCCGAGAAAAACGATCGTCTGTGGGCTTTATGTCGTTTTTCTCGTTGAGAAAAACGGCAGAAAAAACGACGAGAAAAATTAGAACATGTTCTAAATTTTCTCATCGTTTTTTCCATCATTTTTTTCCGCGGCAGTTTTCCCATAGGGAGACACTGCCGCGGAGCCCACAGACGGTCGTTTTTCTCGACAAAGAAAAAAATGACGGGAAAAACGGTCGTGTGTGGGGGAAAATGCCGTTCCCTCGTTTTTCATTTTTTTTCATGTCGTGATTCACGGCGGTGTTTTCACCGCCGTGAATCACGATCGTGTGTACGCGGCATCACTTGCAAACCTGCAGTGACTAAATCTAAGAAAAAGCGGAAGTACTTCCCAACCCACACAATCCAACCTACCTCCACACCCACCAACCTGCTCCAGCCTGCAGTTCCCGAACCAGCCTTCCAGCCTGCAGTTCCCGAACCAGCCTTCCAGCCTGCAGTTCCCAAGCCAGCCTTCCAAGCCTGCGCTTCCCAAGCCAGCCTTCCAGCCTGCAGTTCTTGAGCCAGCCTTCCAGCCTGCAATTCCCGAGCCAGCCTTCCAGCCTGCAGTTCTCGAGCCAGCCTTCCAGTCTGCAGTTCTCAAGCCAGCCTTCCAGCCTGCAGTCCCAGAGCCAGCCTTCAAGTCAGCCTTCCAGCCTGCGGTTCCCGAGCCAGCCTTCCAGCCTGCGGTTCTCGAACCAGCCTTCCAGCCTGCTGTTCCTGTACCAGCCTGCCAGCCTGAAGACCCTGTACCAGCCTGCCAGCCTGAAGACCCTGTACCAGCCTGTCAGCCTGAAGACCCTGTGCCAGCCTGAAGACCCTGTACCAGCCTGCCAGCCTAAAGTTTTTGTTCCAGCCTGCCGACCTGAAGTTCTTATGCCAGCCTGCCAGCCTGAAGACCCTGTACCAGCCTGCCAGCCTGAAGACCCCGTACCAGCCTGCCAGCCTGAAGACCCTGTGCCAGCCTGCCAGCTTGAAGTTCATGTACCTGCCTCCCAAACTGAAGTCCTGATGACGGTGTCCCAGTCGGAAGATCCGGTGCCCGTTTCCCGGCCTGTGGTTGTGGTGCCCGTTTCCCGGCCTGTGGTTGTGGTGCCCGTTTCCCGGCCTGAGATTGTGGTGCTCGTTTCCCAGCCTGAGGTTGTGGTGCCCGCTGCGGTGCCCGTTTCCCGGCTTGAGGTTGTGGTGCCCGTTTCCCGGGTTGTGGTGCCCGTTTCCCGGCTTGAGGTTGTGGTGCCTGTTTCCCGGCTTGAGGTTGTGGTGCCTGTTCCCCGGCTTGAGGTTGTGGTGCCTGTTTCCCGGCTTGAGGTTGTGGTGCCCGTTTCCCGGGTTGTGGTGCCCGTTTCCCGGCTTGAGGTTGTGGTGCCCGTTTCCCGGCTTGAGGTTGTGGTGCCCGTTTCCCGGCTTGAGGTTGTGGTGCCCGTTTCCCGGCTTGAGGTTGTGGTGCCTGTTTCCCGGCTCGAGGTTGTGGTGCCCGTTTCCCAGCTTGAGGGTATGATGCCCATGTCCCAGTCGGTGGAGCCTACTACCCAGTCTGACATGTTCCTGTCTGCTGCCCAGCTCGATGACCCGGAGCCTGCTGCCCAGCTCGATGACCCGGAGCCTGCTGCCCAGCTCGATGACCCGGAGCCTGCTGCCCAGCTCGATGACCCGGAGCCTGCTGTCCAGCTCGATGACCCGGAACTTGCTGCCCAGCCTGAGGTGTTCCCGTCTGCTGCCCAGCCTGAGGTGTTCCCGTCTGCTGCCCAGCCTGAGGTGTTCCCGTCTGCTGCCCAGCCTGAGGTGTTCCCGTCTGCTGCCCAGCCTGAGGTGTTCCCGTCTGCTGCCCAGCCTGAGGTGTTTCTGTCTGCTGCCCAGCCTGGTGTGCCCCTGTCCGCTGCCCAGCTTGATGTGACTATTTCCTGCCCGGATGTGCTTACTGTCTGCCCGGATGTGACCTTGCCTGTTGCCCAGCTTGTTGCTATGAACTTTCCCCAGCGGCAGGTCGTGGGAGCGTCCGGAGGCCGCTCCTTTGAGGGGGGGTACTGTCAGGAAAGGCTTCACCCGCTGGTGGTGCTGCTGGTCCTTTGGACTGCAGTGCTAGTGTCCGCCAGCGGGTGTCCTCCTGCAGCCAATACCTCTGTTGGAGGATCTCACCTGCTGGTGGTAACACACGATACATGGACTGCAGTACCGGCATCCACCAGCGGGGGTATTCTGGCAGTGTGGGACAGGCAGCACTTCCTGTGGTCAGCTGTGACCTGAAGCCTGATTACAAGACTTCTTTATATACCCGGCAAGTGCAAACACTCTTTGCCCTGGTATCTCTCTCCCTGACCTAGGACCTGTGACCCTGTCTTGAGCCTGTATCCGACCCGATCCCTAACCTGCACCCCGCTCGACCCGATCCCTACCTGGAACCTGCATTACCCGATCCTACCTGTTCCCTACCTTGTGCCCATCCTACAGCTTTCCCTTCTGTTACCCGAATCCCTGCTCTGCAGCCTATCCATCCGTCCCCTCCCTGTTCCTGCTTCCTTCCATTCATACCCATCTGCTTGATTCCCTTGTGTATGACCTTGGCCTGGCTTCCACTACGATTCTGGTATTTCCCATACTTGTATATACTGTTTGTAGTCACTGTTGATTTATTGCACTGCGTTCTATTGGTTGTTGTATGTTGGTCACTCACCATAATAAATTATATGTTTTCACCTACACCCGTTTGGTTTCCTTTTATTAGGTCACACAGTCTGGTCAATTAACAATCCTTGACAGATTGTGGAACGACTTGACGACACTCATCAAATCTGTGGCAGAGACTTTGAGCAAGCTTCACACTGGTTGCTAGGCCAGTGAGAGTAGGCCTATCCGGTGGATGCTGAATCCAGCGTGGAACTGTTTTGTCCTCTGGATCTGAGATTGTGCCTGTGATCCGCAAAGTAAGGTGCCTGGAACTGCCCTATCCCTCTATCCCTCTATTGGAACTGGTAAAATAAAGCCTTGAAGAAAACGTATCCAAGTGTTGGTGTGAACATTTATAAAAGCTCTTCAAGAGGGATCCCTGACACGAGTGCGGTGAACAGAAAAGGTAACGGTAGGCCCAAAACTTTCAACCAGCAGCTCCTACAGGGGTAGTGCTACACATGTGTTTACAGTATATGTGTAACAAGAATCATTTCTTAAAGGGGAAATCAAGTAAATGTTGGGTTTAGTTGATAAATCAAACAAAACCCTCCAGGTGCAGATAATAAAAGATTATATTAATCTTAATTCGATATATATATATACAGGATAGATTAGCATGACTAATAAACTGCTAGAGGGAATTCACTCATTAACAAAATGTTAGTTGAAACAAAGCAGATTCTTTTTGAGTGGTTTCATGCAAACAAATTAATATATGTTTGACTAGACGTGCACTCTTCAGAAGTAAATACTAAAGCGCTCTGACTTAAGGACTTTAGGAAATAATGAAGTTAAACCAGCTATTTGAAGGACAGATTAAATATTTGCACAAATTCCAGTGTCCATTCCACTGTTTAACTCCTTTATAACAGAGGGGTAGGGATTTTTTTGTTCTAGTAACATGTCTTTACGCATGGATCAAGGCAAAAAGGCAACAGCAGGTACGTAATGGTGCCAGCTATATAATGTCACCCCTATTTTGGCTTTTTGATCCCTTGGATAGGTTCATTTTAGAGTTTAACACAACAGTTTTTAATTCCTGCTATTTCATATCTGCTTTTCCAGACCTAGAGCCCTGAGAGTACAAGTCGCTGCTCATGGTGATATTCATAGCTAGAGACTTGCCCAACACCCTCTGGTCACTAATTCTGAAGTGAAAGTCTGTGTTTGCAGTTTCTGTGCTCATTCAGTGCAAGGTTACGCCTGGATTTGAATCCTGTTTGATTTGACGTTGTTTGAACTGCTAAAATACACATATTGGATTTGAACTGCTGAAAGCACGTAAGGTATGAATGCTGACTGGGGAGTGTTACAGATCATTGTCCCCCAGCAAGCTGCTTATTTGGTATTGTCCCAATCTGGTGGTCTCTGGAGGTGACTGGCAATAGAACTCAGTTACCAGCTGACAATAATGTCACCATGAATTCTCAAGAGAGCATGCCTAGCTTTAGATGTATTGATGGATTATATTTTACATATTCCTATTTTTTTGTACAGAATTATACATTTCTCAAAATATATTAAATATTTAAATTATAAATCTATTAAATTAATCAATTTAGATCCTATAAGGAAAACAGGTACAAAGACTTGTACACTAAACAGCTTTTGGAATTGGTGAAGGGATTGTGTGAGGTTGTGTATCCTGTTTTTGGACAATTTGCACAAGAGAAGCCTAGCCTACTGACTTGCAACTTGCTATAGATGATTTAAAATATTTTAGGCCTAATTGTCCCATTTACAGTCAGACATAAAACTGTACCAAAAGTAGGAATGAGGTTTCCGGTAATGAACAGGTTGAGCGAGCCCCTGTGAATCAATCCACTTAGAAAGTATTGGTAAAGGAATCCTTTGGATCACTTAGCATTTAAAGCGTTAGTAAACCGCAAAAAAAAACATGATTTGCTACCGTGTTTTCCCCTGAAAATAAGACCTACTCCAAAAATAAGACCGAGCGTCATTTTCCAGGAGGGCTGCAATATGAGCCCTACCCCGAAAATAAGCCCTAGTTTAAAATGCTTGTAAAATTCTATAACCCACTCTATTACAGTAGTACAATGTGTGTGTTTCAGTACTATAAATGCGGGGAAGAGAGCTCCGGCGGGTCACAAAAGCACAGAGCGGCGCTATAACGAAGGTATTTGGCACAATTATATAACAGAAACACACACATTGTACATTTATGGTCGTGGCCCTCTGACCGAGAGAGATGTGGATCACATAAACACGGGACAAGACTTACAACATAAATAGACCTGAAGTGTGCCTTGGTGGTCTGGTCGGTATGCCAAGAAAAGGGGGCATACCCAAGGTAAGTAATGGGTAGTTAATGAAGAAGGATAAGGCGTGAAGTGCCCTGAAAAAGGGAAGGGCGGGAGGGTATCAAATGCGCAGACTCACGAACATGAGGTGAGCTGGGAAGAGTCGGCCCAGTGATGTGTAGTATCGCGCACTGAACCGACAAAGAGCATGGGTGAGTGGGCTGCTTAAATACCCTCCGGGCTCCTCCCATAAATTCAGGCCAGCATACTGGCCTTATTTTAACTCAGTTCACACTGGGGATTCCTGTCAGGCAGGGAGAGAGAGGGGGAGAGAAGACAGCACATTACATGGTAAGACCTACTACGAAGATAAGCCCTACTGTGTCTTTTGTTGCCAAAATTAATATAAGACCCGGGCTTATTTTTGGGGGAAACACGGTAGAATGTTTATGTCTACATTATGAAAGACATAATAAGTCAAATCAACCAGCGCAAATAACCCTAAACATACAGCAGCTGAAACATTGAGGTTCAAAATATCAAATCCCAATCAGAAAATATAAAAAGGCAGTGCAGCGCAAACATAAAAAACACACATATGATAAAAGACTACAAAGGATAGAGATAGTCCAAGAGTCTTTCTTTGAGGAGCAATAAACTAAAAAACACCAATATGTGTTCAGTAGGTGACTTCTAGATTCTTTATAGTGACTTGTGTGACGACCTCCACCACTAGTAATGGTTAGCAGCTCACCTCAGCAAGTGGACCCCTGAGCTAGTCAGTCAGGTCACTTAAGCAGTTCCCCCTCCGGGAGATAAACAGACATCCAGGCTATACTGAATCCACATCAGGTAGACAAGGTGTAATTAGAGCGCTGATCAGTCTCACAGCCAGTAATCCAGACAATCGGATCCAGGAGGCCAGATATAGAATGAAAAGCAAAGAAATTTAGTGCACTCCGTGTAAAAGGATTTAATGATCATAAAAACAAGAAATAAACTTACAAAATTAGCACTGTGCCTCAGTGCGGAGGATGTGCAGCATGTCAAAGTGTATCCAACGGATGTCAGCATGGGACACGGGTGACGTCACGCAGAATCACGTCGTTCCGCACGCGTTACGTCTAGGGGGCGGGACTTCATCAGCGGTAACGTGACCCGTCACCCGCGTCCCATGCTGACATCCGTTGGATACACTTTGACATGCTGCACATCCTCCGCACTGAGGCACAGTGCTAATTTTGTAAGTTTATTTCTTGTTTTTATGATCATTAAATCCTTTTACACGGAGTGCACTAGATTTCTTTGCTTTTCATTCTATATCTGGCCTCCTGGATCTGATCGTCTGGATTACTGGCTGTGAGACTGATCAGCGCTCTAATTACACCTTGTCTACCTGATGTGGATTCAGTATAGCCTGGATGTCTGTTTATCTCCCGGAGGGGGAACTGCTTAAGTGACCTGACTGACTAGCTCAGGGGTCCACTTGCTGAGGTGAGCTGCTAACCATTACTAGTGGTGGAGATCGTCACACAAGTCACTATAAAGAATCTAGAAGTCACTTACTGAACACATATTTGGTGTTTTTTAGTTTATTGCTCCTCAAAGAAAGACTCTTGGATTATGAAAGACATACCTTGAAACAGCCTTCCAGCGGTACACTGTCACCGCTGAAAGGGCTTTCAACTTCACCCGGCTTTCCTTCCGGGTTTGCAGGCTCCGGCCGTGGCACAGCTCCCCCAATGGATGGCATGCTGTCCATTGAGATTACAGTGCGTATGCATCAGTGATGTCACCAGCTGCTACTAAAGTAAATATCTCCTAAATGGAGCATATTTTGGGGATATTTACTGTGCCTACAGTTAAGCCTTATTATAGGCTTACCCGTAGGTGTAAAAAAAACAGCAGACTTTATTATCACTTTAAGAACTCTGGAGGCTGTACCCAAAACAGGGCAGGCAGAGGGCAAAGGACTAGAAAGCAATATTACCTGTAATCTCCCTACAGCTGATCCTTCCTCCATTACTGACCTACCATGCGTTTTCTGCCCTGTGTCTCTATATGGAGGAGGCCATCTTGGTAGAGGCAGGGCTTTCCTTCCTCATGACTGAGCCTCCAGCAAGGGGACCAGTGAACAGCAAAGTAAAGACATATCCAAATTTCCCTCTAAATCTCCCGAGACTAGCAGTCAGAGGCACAGTGCCTGATTCACATTGCAATTATGCAGTTAAAAGTCTGTAGGCACAGGAATGCATAAGCACATACACATACCAGGAACAGCATTCTTATTTTTAGGAGGAATTCAATACAAATTATACATTTTTCAAGATATTTTTTAGGCACAATTAACATTTCTAAATGTTCACTTGTTGAGTTAGTTGCACTCCATTCTATGGTCTCCATTCTAGAGCAGCTCATGTAGTACATTGCAGTGCAGGTGCATTGAAGGTGCCATTTAAAATGAATGGCACCACAGAATTTGTGTTTCCTGGCATTTCAGTAATGCATGTCAAATCTGCATTTTGGCGCACCTTTCCTGCAAAGTATAGGCCAAGTACAGTGCATTACTGTGCTTTGTGGTGCATTGCAAGGTAGGGGCCATTTAAAATGTATATCAGTACTCGTGTTGCTGGACGTTTCAGTAATGCACGTTAAAACCTGATTTCCACTGCACGTTTTTGCAACACACAGTTCGGAATGGGTGCTTAGCGGATAATTGTTAGAACAGTATGTGTGTGTTTAAAAAGACAGGTTGTAATAAGATTTAAAATTGAAATACAGATTTACAGAAATGAGCAATGGTGCACAATAACTGGATATACAACCTAAATGTTAAATTCTGATGTAATTAATACAATCTTACATAGAATGTATGGTGTGGCCAAAATTCAAAACCTGAAAAATCAGCATAAATTACATAACTTAGTCGCGCTGTGGTTCAGGCTCAAGTCGTGTCCAAGTTGCCCCGCAGAGTCGCGCTCAAAGTCATGTTGGCCCTGTGTGAACCGGCTTTTACTTGAGAACTCCAAAAAACATGTTTGATACCAACATTTCCAAAATAATTTAAAGCTTAATTCCAGACAGATATAAAAACACTATTGTTTAATCCTCTGTACAGCTGCAGCCAGATTGGGAGAGGGAGTGGCAGCACTATCAGCCAATCAGGTGTCCCGCATGTACATGCACATGCACATTCTGACAAAATCGGGGGAGTGTGATGGCCTTTATCAAGCTGCTGCAGGTTCAGCCTTAATGCAAGGATCGTGAGATCTTGTTTCTTAAATTAAAGCTGAATCCTGGACGTAACATCCCCTCCCCCATTATTAACATCATTACGTTTAATCCCCAAAAAAAAAAAAAAACTTGAACTTAAAGCCCCAGTTATAAACCTAAATACATGGTTATGTAATGTGCAGGGTCCCAAATCTTCCACCTTCTGCACTGAGGAGGAGCCAGGTCCAACTTCAGGTGTTTATGTCACTGTCTGGGTGATATGGGCACTTCCTATTGGCTATCCAGCAGTGGGGTCCTCTCTAGAAGAATGCAGTGGAGAGACGGCATCAAGAAGAGGCGACCAATCAGGTGAAAACTGCAACCTTGGATCACTGATTGGCAAAGTAAATAATGAATTTTTAAGCTGCTGGATTGGGTAGGAAGGGATTCTGTTTTGTACAGTAATGGGCTTTAATGTTAGTCATGGCTCTGCTCCCAATATGTACTTCTTTAAGAATGAGCTTGTACTGTCCAAGAAAACACTTTGACCAATCTATGTTTGTTTGGAGATATTTTGTTTCTATATACTTTTTTGTCTAATATTGTGATATGTACTGTATATACTACTATAGAGCTAATTAAAAGTAGCGCTCCGGCCCCTTTCACACTGGGGCGGTTTGCAGGTGCTATTTTGCTAAAAATAGCGCCTGCAAACCAAGCCTAAACAGCGGCTTCTGTCTCTCCAATGTGAAAGCCCGAGGGCTTTCACACTGGAGCGGTGCGCTAACAGGACTGCTAGCCGCATCTTTGGAGCGGTGAGAGGAGCGGTGTGTTTACCACTCCTACACCGCTCCTTCCCATTGAAAGCAATGGGAAACCGAGTTAAGACCGCCCGCAAACCGCAGCTGTAGCCGCGGTCTGCGGGTGGTATTAACCCTTTTTCGGCCGCTAGCGGGGGTTAAATCCGAATACCTCTGCAATCCCGACGGTATAGCGCCGCTAAAAAGAGCGGCGATATACCGCCACCGCCCCAGTCTGAAACCGGCCTCCAAGTATGTTAATTGTGTTTGTATTTTATCACCTTACTTGATACACATGTAACTTGTTTTCATGGACACTTGCTAACAATATTTGAAGATAATACCTATCACCTGTATCTCATAGGCACCACATCCCTTAATTTGTAAACTAAGTATAGGTATGGAGAGTATGGGACTTTTAAGGTGCAACAACTACACAATGTTCTATTTAAAATATGATTTTATTACAAAGACATTTTCATAGAAAGATATATTTTCTCATATGTACATTAAATACATGAGCCATCGAATAAACATATTTAAAATTTCCAACATGCATATAGACAGATTAACTCAACATGTTTCGCCAGTTTTTGGCTTCTTCAGGAGTTGTGTCATGCAATTGCTGAGAATAAAAAAAAGGAAAATAAATACAACATAATTTGTTCAATCTATTATCAAAGTTAAAGACACAAAAAACACAAAAAATATAGTTGTATTTAGAGATGACTGAAAACCAAATCCACCCAGAAGGATATTTCCAGTCTCAGTTCAGTTTTACCCCATATTATATATATATGCTTTACCTGTAAATTTGTTGGTATGATCATAAAGAAAGGGTAAAAAACGGATAACCAGTAGGTTGAGCCACGTAGGGAGACCTCAAAAGGAAAGATTATTGGTGTATCATAGAAGGGAGAATATACTGGCACGAGTAGCCACCCGAAGCACACCAACAGAAGAACAGAGGATCATCTGGGGGAAACTATGAAAAGGAGTATTGGTCAGAACTTATAATATCTTTTATGTTGACTTACTTCGTCTTATATCTTATATTTCCCATCCATATTTACCTTTCTATATATCAAACTGATTTCCAAACACGCAACCGAAGAGATGGATGAGGGGGAGAAAAAGGAGTGGTAGAGAAGAAAAAAGGGAAATTATCCCAATCTCTCCAAATCACCCCTTGTTGCCCCACTTCTATCCGCTCTATGGAGACACAAAAAAAGAGAGAAGAAAAAATTATTAATTATAAGGATGTTAAATAACCTTATTTTATTATGTTTTAGTTTTTATTTTTTATTTCTATATATAGTCAAAAATTGCCATATATTTATGACTATTGATTACCTATTGTTTTCCCACATCTGGGTTAGATCCACCTTAAGATATTTTTACCGGTATAAGCAACCAGTTCCTAAGAAAATTAAAAAATATATATGTATGTATAAAGATTGCTACTTTGAATTAACAGCCTATTAGACCAAAAAGATAGGATAAGAACAATGATTCAGTATCAAGTCATTAATTACCTTAGCCTAGTAACGCAAGACGTCTTTTCCCCAGGGTGTTGGTCATGTTACTGAATTAAACCAGACTGTGCTCTGGACTATATATCTCCCCTCCTCCTTCCCATTGGACGCCTATTTCGCGCCAAATCAATGGGAGGAGCGGGCGCGTCATTTCCTGCATCCACCCCCTTTGCTATGCTGACCCGGATGTGACGATCGTGCTGGAGAATGCCGCACCGATGTTTGCAGGCCACTGCAAACCAGTCTAGTGGACGAGCCCCCGACAGGCAGGAAGCGCCGCAAACCTGATACAGGAAGCGGAAGTGGCCTAAAGTATAGAAAAAAGGCCAACTTCCCTTTAACTACAGCACTGTCGACACATGTTGATGTTAAGTATGGGGCCAGGATATCATCGCGGGTTTTGTCAGATGGCGCTCCCCTTGTTCCCAGTTTGAGGACAAAGGAAAGCGCCCTGGGCGCCCATATGATCACCCAATCTGCCCCCTTCTATGGAGGTGAATATTTTTGGCTCAATTGTGTTCCGTTTTATATAAACATATATCAAATATATTTTACTGAGATTGAAACATTTCCCTCTGAATAGATAGGGATATATATTCAGCCATCTACATTTTACACTATAGGCAACAAAAATCATTAAACACAATATAATAGATAAACAACATTCGAGTTGTTTAGAACAAAGTTTACATAACCAGCATTACTATTGAGATCCTATAGAAAGGGTTTGAAGCTGATGGACTCATTTAACCCCGGGTACATAGTTGCTCTTAAACTATGTATCCATCTGGTTTCCCGTTGTAGGAGATTTTTATCCACATCACCACCTCTTTCGTTTATAGATATATATTCTAGGGCAAAAAATTTGATCTTATGTAGATCGAAGGAGTGAAAAAGGCCACTGTGTCGGCTAATAGGAGTCTCCATTTTTTTCTTCTTAATAAGAGACACATGGTCTCTTATTCTATGAAAAAATGGCTTTTTCGTTTTTCCAACATAAAAGGCCTTACAATCACAGATCATCAAATAAATGACGCCAATTGACTGGCAGTTACAGAAAAAATTGGGTCTGTAGGTGATTCCATTAGGCAAAACTAATTCAGTTACATCTAAGATGAACCTACAATACTCACAGTGACCACATGGTGCAGAACCCTTTCTACTTTCAATCCTTTTAGTTTCAAAGTGACTATGTACTAGTTGGTCTTTTAAAGATCTGGATTTCCTGTATGTAATTTGAGGGAACGGCTTAACATATTTTGAAATAGTCTGGTCAGTTGCTAGCAGTGGCCAGAATTTTTCAATGATCCTTCTTACTTTATAGTGTTCACCTGAGAACCTGGTAATTAGGCGTACCGTTTGGTCTTTGGTTTGAGATTTTTTAGGATGTATTAGATCTTTCCTATTTTTGTTTTTTGCTCGTTTATAGGCTTTTTTAAGGGTTGACCTGCTATATCCCCTAGCAATCAGCCGAGATTGGAGGGCTGAAGCCTCCTTCTCAAAGTCTGCTTCCTTGCTACAATTTCTTCGAATTCGTAGATATTGACCATACGGTATGTTTTGTACCAGAGTTCTAGGATGAGAGCTTTTGGCATGTAAGATGGTATTGCCTGATGAAGGCTTTCTATATAGGGAGGATCCCAAAGTATTATCAGGATTCAGATAGATCGTAATGTCAAGAAAGTTTATCAAATTTTGATCACACATCATTGTAAACTTCAGATTAAAAGAGTTTACAGCCAATATAGACATAAAGGAGGTTAATTCTTCTAAAGAGCCAGTCCACACCATAAAAATGTCATCGATAAAGCGTCGCCAAATCAAGACCTTATCAAAAAACATTTCCATTGATTGAGACGAAAAAATCTCCCGTTCCCACCCCCCCAGGTACAGGTTGGCGTACGATGGGGCACACTTGGTCCCCATCGCCACACCCTGCACCTGGAGGTAGTGGGAACGGTCGAATATAAAAATATTGTTGGTAAGTATAAAGAATAACAGTTCCCTAATGAAATTGTTATAGGGCTTGGCTCCTGGTCCTCTCTCTAAAAGGAAGCCCTCTATCACTTGGACACCCTTGACATGGGGAATAGAGTTATAGAGGGCCTCGACGTCTATAGCTACTAGCCATGATCCCAATGGCACACACAGGCCATCCAATGATCTAAGTAGGTCAGCAGTATCTTGAATATAAGAACTTAAGGAACCTACATGAGGCCTCAAGTAATCATCTACCAACTGGCTAGCTGGTTCTGTGAGACACCCAATCCCTGACACAATAGGACGGCCAGGGGGGTTTTTTAGATCTTTGTGCACCTTTGGTAGTGCATAAAACGTGGGAAGTCTCGGCTTTTCAATAATCAGAAATTCACACGTTTTTTTATCTATCAAATTATCACAGAATGCTCGATTTATAAGTATGCGATATTTGGTCTCTGCATATTTCACCTGTGCAAAAGGAATGGAGCGATACCAACTTTTATTTAAAAGAAGGTTCATAACCATCTGCTTGTAGTTTTTTACATCCATTATCACTATGTTTCCTCCTTTATCCGAGGATTTTATCACTAATTGTTCATTCTTTTTTAATTCTGTCAAGGCTTTTTGTTGTGATGGTTTAAGATTGGTATTTCTTTTTAACTTTTTCCAGTTGGTACTTTGTATTTCCTTTGTCACTTGTTGGGTGAAAGCCCAGATGTTGGGATTGCCCTGAAGGGTGGGGAAGGTTCTGGATTTTGGCTTATATAAGTTTGGTGGGGGGAAAATTCTTTCCGTGGAAATCTCATCCACGGGGCCCAATTGGGGTTCCTCAAGGGGCTCGTCTAATGGGTTACCCTCTTCCCATAATTCCATTAAATCATTAATTGCCTGAATTTCTCTAATTGTTTTATTCTGCCAGAGATCATCCCCCATGGATACCATGGGAGAGCATCTTTGGTCCTTATCAAACATAATTTTAAAGGTAAGTTTTCTCGCAAAGAGATTGACGTCCTTTATAATTTCAAAGGCGTCAGCTTCCTGATCTGGACAAAAAGTCAGACCGAGGCCCAAGACCTCCATTTGGTCCGGTGTAAGTGAATATGAAGATAAATTAATTACTTGGAAATTGCTTTGGGAACTATTTTGAGTGCTTGTGAGAGAACTGGTGTCTTTTTGATATCTACTATTTGGGAGGGTGAAAAGATTGGTGCAGTGCGAAGATCCCCTGTTAAGGGGGTTTGGGAGTCCCCCGACGGGGTATTTGTTAGTTGATTTAACTTAGGTGCATTGAAACTATTCGAGGAACTTGATGGAAACATATTAGAGTGACCGTCAACTGTGGAGTTAGTGAGAGGAGAAATATGTTTAGATTGTGAACGTAAACCCTGACGGTTACTCTCCCGTTGGGCACGTTTAGAAAGTGCAGACGATGAGGGTGCTCGATCTGTTTTTCTTTTTTGGGAACTTACTGAGGTATTAAAGGTATTGCCCGATACAGATGAAGAAGATAAAGACGTTTCATCAGAATCGGTAGCTTCCTGGTTTGTATTTGTTTGTTTTCGAACTGAGGATTTAGATTTCCTCCATTGATTTTCTGAAGTCCAACGATAGGCTGTGTTTGATTCATATGCCAAACGATCCCTATAGTATTTCTTATCTTTAGTTTTGAGGATATTGGAGACAAAGAGCTCCAAGTGTTTTTCTAAAAGAGCCTCTCTATTTGAGAAGGTTTCTTCAGTAATCAAATTGGAGTTATCAGCATATAGTTTTTCTATGTCATTATTTACTATTTCCAGATCTTTCGAATAGTTTAGGCATAAAGCCTCCATCATTTTAAATGAACATGACTGTAGATTAGACTCCCAGTTTAGTTTAAATTCTGTCTCTATTTTAAACACATTAGGAAATATCTGTATACGTAGTCCCCATGGTACGATTTTATCCTCTAAATATTTCAAAAAATACCTGTGATTCCAGAAAATACGAGCTTTCTTTTCCAACAGTCGTTGAAGGCTATTGAAAAAACGTTCAAGGGTCATTCCACCAAATGTAGACCCTTGGGCAAGATGAATTTTTGTCATAAGACCATCAAATGCCGACCCCCTATAGGTAGCCATGCTGGTTGAAAAACTCTGTTATACAAATAAGAAACTATAAAGAAATTAATCTTTAAACACAATTCAAAAAAAAAAAAGATAATCTATTTAAACAAGATGATATAGAGGTGACAGGTATAAGAAAGATTTTGGGCGTTTTCCACCCGGTATAATCACACGGAAAATTTGAAGATAATACCTATCACCTGTATCTCATAGGCACCACATCCCTTAATTTGTAAACTAAGTATAGGTATGGAGAGTATGGGACTTTTAAGGTGCAACAACTACACAATGTTCTATTTAAAATATGATTTTATTACAAAGACATTTTCATAGAAAGATATATTTTCTCATATGTACATTAAATACATGAGCCATCGAATAAACATATTTAAAATTTCCAACATGCACATAGACAGATTAACTCAACATGTTTCGCCAGTTTTTGGCTTCTTCAGGAGTTGTGTCATGCAATTGCTGAGAATAAAAAAAAGGAAAATAAATACAACATAATTTGTTCAATCTATTATCAAAGTTAAAGACACAAAAAACACAAAAAATATAGTTGTATTTAGAGATGACTGAAAACCAAATCCACCCAGAAGGATATTTCCAGTCTCAGTTCAGTTTTACCTGTAAATTTGTTGGTATGATAATAATGACCAATAATCTTTCCTTTTGAGGTCTCCCTACGTGGCTCAACCTACTGGTTATCCGTTTTTTACCCTTTCTTTATGATCATACCAACAAATTTACAGGTAAAGCATATATATATAATATGGGGTAAAACTGAACTGAGACTGGAAATATCCTTCTGGGTGGATTTGGTTTTCAGTCATCTCTAAATACAACTATATTTTTTGTGTTTTTTGTGTCTTTAACTTTGATAATAGATTGAACAAATTATGTTGTATTTATTTTCCTTTTTTTTATTCTCAGCAATTGCATGACACAACTCCTGAAGAAGCCAAAAACTGGCGAAACATGTTGAGTTAATCTGTCTATATGCATGTTGGAAATTTTAAATATGTTTATTCGATGGCTCATGTATTTAATGTACATATGAGAAAATATATCTTTCTATGAAAATGTCTTTGTAATAAAATCATATTTTAAATAGAACATTGTGTAGTTGTTGCACCTTAAAAGTCCCATACTCTCCATACCTATACTTAGTTAACTTGCTAACAATAGTGTGGAACAAGTCATGCAGGTATTTTCTGCTCAAACACTCTTTGATGCTACACACAAAACACCAATCATAGCACCCAATTGGTCTGCTTGCATATGCTAGTAGCAGCTTTTATGTTTATTTAACCCCAGTTTTTTTCTCAATTTTGAGTATGTGCTTGCCATAATAAAAGTTTTTGATAATGGCAGCAATGTTAAAAAAAAAAACTTGTAAAATATAATTGCACAAATTTACAACATTCTTCTGTTTCAACCGTTTTTATTTGGCTTTTAGCATTTTAGGGATAAAAAGGCATTAAAACAAGAAAAATGTGCAATCTTTGTGTTGCACTTAAAATAACATAATACTGTATATAGGAAGTTACATATAACTGTTTTTCAACACAATGAGGCAAGTTTTTAATGTCTTACAACATTTGGAATGTGCACTAGAAATAATAATTTTGTCCTGGGACTAGTATTAGGGAAAGAATAAAAAAAATATAGATAAATGACCTCTGTGGTAGGGGCCCAGGAAACCGGGAAAAATAGTATCTAGGAAAGATCAGCAGAAGGAATAACGGGGAAGTACAAGCAGGGTTGGTGGGGAGAAGAGGGTAAAGACAAATTTACAGCATTTTTATTGAAAGTAAATAGCATTTTTGTTCAAATTTGGAGTTCCTGCGAAAGGACTCAGCTGAGGATTTACTGTTCACATGGTGTTTATTTGTGTGAGCAACAGGGTGGATTTGATTTAAATCATGATTTAAATCACAAGTAAAAAGGCTTGATTTAAATCAACTCGATTTTAATCATAATTTTTAAAGAGCAAGAGTGATTTCTGTCCTGCAGCCTCTCCTCCTCTGACACGCTGTTGACTCACCGACAGTCTCATTCACTTTATTGAGACGGCTGGTGATGCCGCAGTGACACAACAAGGTGAGGGACGTAGCGGCAGCAGGTGAGTGGATGCCCGCTAACAGGCGTGCCATGATGGTTCTGAAAAGACAGGTGCTCTTTAAATGTAAGGACTTATTCTTGCTGGTAGTTTAGAATCTTTAATATTTGCAAACAAAATGAAGGTTTCCTATTTAGAATAATAAGCTGTCATGTTAGTAAAACAGCGATATCAAAACCGATTTAGACATACAGTTTGTAGTGGACATATATTTTCAAAACAATGGGATAAAGGAATATTCCAGAAGGTTTATCTCATGGTTAATGTGAAATTGCGTGAATGCATCAATGCAGTGCATGTTGTTATCTCATCTTGCAGAGCTTGGATTCATAGAATGAGTTTACCCAAAATGTAAATATTGCAGAATATACAGCCTAATGTTACATAACTAAGCTCCATTTTATGCCGAATAAACTAAATTATTAAGGTATCTTAAATAGAAAACTATCTTTAGATAGATTTTTACTCCAAAAGCAAATCAATAAATGCTTATTGCGATTTTTTTTTTTACCAAAAATATGTAGAAGAATACGTATCGGACTAAACTGTGGAAAAAAACTGTGGGAAAAAAAAAAAATTTTATATATTTTTTGGGGATATTTATTAAAGCAAAAAGTAAAAAATATTGCATTTTTTTCAAAATTGTCGCTCTTTTTTTTGTTTATAGCACAAAAAATTAAAACTGCAGAGGTGATCAAATACCACCAAAAGAAAGCTCTGTTTGTGAGGAAAAAAAGGACCTCAATTTTGTTTAGGAGCCACGTCGCACGACCGCGCAATTGTCAGTTAAAACGACGCAGTGCCGAATCACAAAAAAGTGTCCGAATCGCTTCAGCGCTGAAGCGGTTAAACCAAAAAAATCTGATTTTTTTTTTTTTTTTTTTTTTTTTTAAATCATTGATTTATATCCACCCTGGTGAGCAGACTCCTATTCTGGGTCAGTACAGATAACCATAGCCAATCGTGTAACATGGACAGAGCCATCATCAATTGAAGTGTGGGAAAAGCATTAACAATAGATTTATTTTAGTGGCTTGGAAAGAGTTAATGCTATTCATTTACAGGGTCATGTATACAAATTGCCGATTTCTGGGGTAACCTCTTGGATACTGACCTCTGGTTGGAAACTTTAACTTTACAAAACTATTTTGTAAGTCATAAACTTTAATAATATTTGTTAACATATTATTATGCAAGTTTAACAGTTATAAATGTTTTATTTTACATTGGGATTGAAAATATTTTTTAAGAAGCAAATAAACTAAATAGGTATAAAACCTTTTTTTTCTAATAAATAGAATGGTAGCATTATATAATATAATGATTAATACAGTTTTAGGACTGTGTGATCTATTAGGTTGTAATTGACAGCATCAAGTATATTATGAGCGGCGAATGCCGCTCATCACCACAAATATAAGCATTGTTATAACTGGTACTTAGAAGGGTTATACTATTCTGAAACTGTTCTGTTCTAAAACTGAAAACTTATTTTGCAATGTAGAATCTTTGCTAGATGTCCATTGCCCTGTTCTGTATCCTAGCTGTGCAGTGGACTGGGAAATCCTTTCTTCTCTGTATTTGGTCTCCACGGTTCCCTCCACAGTACGCTTTAGAATGGCAGAGTGGGCACATTTCTCCCCATTGTTCTATTATCCTGTCCTCTTTTATAAATCTCCTGCTCTAGGGAGTGGAAAGAAGGAGGGTCGAAGGCAGCAGAGAAAAGAGAAAAGGGATGGGGGCACTGAATTTTGGCTACCAAAATGCAATAGATCCAAGGGGCAAGAAAGAGAAGCTTCTATGACAACTGCTTGTTTAAAGAAAGATTAACATGCTCACAGCACTGGACTTTTTTGAGCTATTTAAAATATAAAACTTTGTGGTATGGAACTTGTGTTTGCTATTCTGAAGCAGATAACTATGAAAACAATAGTTCTAAACATTTAATATTTACAATTTTATTATTTTGTAACTACTAGAACAATATCAACAGAAACGTGATATAAACAAAGAGCATTGACATGCTTCCAACTGTCTCTTTTGAAGGGACATTCCCTTTGTGAAGTAACTTCTTAAGCTTGCCATAGACGGTTAGGGCAAAACTAACAGATTCCTCCATCCACACAAATGAAGTGGAAGGGGGAATCCCCCCTGCACGGACATTGTATTCTGACATCAGCATCCGGAAAAGTCACAATACACTGATCAGCTGCTGCAGCCACTAATCGACAAATGTTTTCCTACTTGTCCCTTTGACACAAGTTGAATAAATGATCGAGTTCTGTCGAGCAAGGGCAGCCAAACATTGATCAAAATTTAGCCAGTCGCTCCTGAACTGGTTGAATTGTGATCAGTGCATGACCAGCTTTACTTTCACAATTACTCTTTAACCACTTGCCATATGCACTATTGTCGAATGACAGCTACAGTGCGGTCGTCCAGTTCTGGGAGGGCATCTATTGATGTCCTCCCAGAACTGAGCCCCCACCCGTCGTGCTCTGTGATTGCTGTCTTCCTCGGACACAGCTGATCACAGATTAGGGTAAAGAGCCTACCACATGCGGCTTTTTACCATATGATCAGCTGTGTCCAATCACAGCTTATCACGATGTAAACACACTTGCCGGTTAACTGGCTAGTGTGAAAGGGGACATCTGCACTGACCATCAGGGCACTAAAACTACCCCCTATTTTGTAGACACTATAACTTTTGCGCAAACCAATCAATATACGCTTATTATGATTTATTTTACTAAAAATATGTAGAAGAATACGTATCGGCCTAATCTGAGAAAAAATATGCTTTTTTTTTAAAAAAAAAATAGGGATATTTATTATAGCAAAAAGTACAAAATATTGCTTTTTTTTTCAAAATTGTCGCTCTATTTTTGTTTATAGCGCAAAAAAATAAAAATGCAGAGGTGATCAAATACCACCAAAAGAAAGCTCTATTTGTGGGAAAAAAAGAACGTCAATTTTGTTTGGGAGCCATGTCGCATGACCACGCAATTGTCAGTTAAAGCAACGCAGTGCCAAATGGCAAAAAGTGGCCCGGTCATTTGGCAGCCAAATGGTCCGTTGCTGAAGTGGTTAAAAAAACGTAATCTTTCTGGCTTTCATTTCTCCTCACATTCTTTCAGGATAGGTGTGGCTACTGAAGCCAGCCTTCTCGGTTTCTCTAATGATGGTTTTAAAAAATTGGGACGTTGAGATAGTGATAGGTTTAAATTGTATGTTCGTCCTGATCTTGTTATTGTCCAATTTTTCTTAGGATCTACCAAGCATGTCATGTGGATAGTGGGACATTTCTTTATATTTTGGGCCAAAAGGTGAGCTTCCATCAGGAATTTCAAAACCAATCTCGGTTTGGATGAAAGACGATTTCAGGTTTTATGGTGGGGAATAAGGGGGTTGAGATGGAGAAACCTGAAGTATTATTTAATTTTCTTACTAGGAACAATGGCCTTCTCCTGATGTACTTATTATCCACGCTACTGACCTGGGCAGGATTAAAACTTGGGATTTGATTTGCGAGATGAAGAGGGATTTACAGTATCTTCCTCTAAATTGTTATTTCCTTTCGCGGTCATAGTATTTTCGGAAATGGTACCATGACTCCTTTGGTCAGAGTCTAATCTTTCTTTCAAAGTAACCTTCATTATTTAGATTGGATTAGGAAGTGTATAAATAGAACTATATACAACTTGGTACTTTCTCAAGGCGGTCTTTCTTACTGCCACATAGACCTTGAGGGTTTCCTTCCTGGTCTGTACAGAGTTGATTTGGTACACCTGTCAGATGTCGGGTTAGACATTTTTGTTTTAGGCTTACAAAACATGATTTAGCAGGCCACAGCGTTTGGGGGGCTTCAGCCAGTCAATTTCTGAGTGGCTTTCAGCTGGTGGGGTTTGTCATCCAGTTCAGTTCTGGATGGACTAGGTGATAGTGTTAATAAATAAATGATTTATGGTTATGTAATTTTAAGATTAAATATATTGCTGTTATGGATTATTATTGTTCAATTTTGGGTTACCCCTTAATAAAAGCCATGGGCATTATAGTCAACATGAAAAAAATATTGTTATGTCTCTTTATTCAATTATCGTTGAGTCCTTTGTGCTGTTCCATGAACAGGAAAGCTCATTTTTAATAACATTCAAATACAAGATGGCTTGTGTAGCAATTGTAAATGCTATATACTGTATATATTTTTTATATTTTTCCCACAAAGGTGGAGTTACCCGTTAAATCTGAATTTCAAGCATATGTAAACAAGGATCATGAATTTAAAGTGGTTGTAAAGGTAAAATATTTTTTCCCAAATGCCTTCCCTGCATTAAGGTAAAAAGTAAAAACTCCGCCCCCCAAATACTCATCTTAGCCCGGTCTCGATCCAGCGCTGTGCACGTTTGCAGCAGCTCCCCTCACCCCCCGCCATTGGCTCCTGTTGCTCTCACTCAAAAGCTGTAAGCAAAGAGCGGGGGTGGGGCCAAGCTGGGCTGTGGTCTGAATAAACGCAAACAGCTTGGCTTGGGATCGAGCACACATGAGTGCCCCCATGGATGACAGCAGGGGACCCCAGAAGAGGAGGATCAGGGCTGCTCTGTGCAAAACAGAGCAGGGAAGTATGACATCTTTATTATTTTAATAAAAAAAAAAAATTAAGCTTTACAAACACTTTAAAGAGTTAATGTACACTAAAGGCAAAACTTTTTTTTAAAATTTTGGAGTAAGGGAGGGTTATAGCTGTAGTCATTTTTTATTTATTTTTCTATCTGTGTTCCATTAGGGAGAGTTATCTTCACTTCCTGTCCCATAGCCAAAACAGGAAGTGAGGGGAAATCCATAAAAGTGAGGTAAAGGGGTTGTAAAGCTTCCCGTCTTTTCACCTTAATGCATCCTATGCTGTGACCAATTATAGCAGATCACATGACAGTTGTAAACAATTAGGGGCTTCCTTTCATGCCATTTTTGTATACAATTGTGTTGCTAACTGTGAGCGGTCACAGTGATCACATGGTACAGACAGGGCCAATCACAGCTCATTTTCACCATGTGATTAGCTGTGGCCAACCACAGCTAATCACAACAATACACAGTGGGGTTGATCTACTAAAATTGGAGAGTGCAAAATCTGGTGCAGCTCTGCATTGAAACCAATCAGCTTCCAGATTGTTTTGTCAAAGCTTAAAGGAGAAGTCAAGCCTGGGCTCATTCGGCTGGGCTTCTCCTATGGGTCACAGGAGTGCATTTCGGTTTGCACTCCTGTAACCCGTTCAGCTCTCTGCTCGGGGAGGTGAGAGAACCGAGCCATCGGCGGTGTTCGATGGCTCGGTTCTCAGTGAAGAGGCGGCGGGTGACAGATGCACCATCGATCCAATGCTACATCCATAGGTAAGTATGATTATGGGATAAAAAAAAATCCCATATTTCGCTTTTAATTGAACAAGCTGTAATTAGAAGCTGATTGGCTACTATGCACAGCTGCACCAGATTTTGCACTCTCCAGTTTTAGTAAATCAACCCACAGTCTACACACTGTCATTCAGTAAAAATGTTTGCTTATAGCAGGGATTTTTGCGATCAACTCCCCAAGGTGGTACAGCATTACTATGGTAACACTGTATTACTCTGGTCACAGTATGTAGAAAAAACAAATGTAAAAAAGAAAAGAAAAAAAAATACAAAAATATATATTTTTTTTAATTATATATTTTAATTATTTTTCACATACTGTCACTAGTCGGTATCCAGTTTTATAATGATGATGTACTGCACTGGTGACAGTGTATATATATATTTTTTTAACAAATGTTTCCTCTATTTTCCAAAAAACTGTGACAAAAAAAAATGACAAAATTTAAAAAAAATGTTGGCCTTTTTTTAATTATTTAGCAAAAAAAATAATAAAAAAAACAGCGGTGATTAAATACCACCAAAAGAAAGCTCTATTTGTGTGAAAAAAATTATAAAAGTTTCGTTTGGGTACAGTGTTGCATGACTGCGCAATTGTCATTCAAAGTGCGACAGTGCTGAAAGCTAAAAATTGGCCTGGGCAGGAAGGGGGTAAAATTGCCCAGTATTGAAGAGGTTAACAAACACTATGGGGGAATCCAATAAAGCTGCTGCACCACTTTATGGCTTTAATGCCTCTTGTTAAGTTATTGTGCCAAATTCAAGAAGCATATGCAACACTGTTGGCTCTGACAGCGACTCGTGCACAAAACTCCTAAATGTGCCACTTTTACATTGTGTCGCATTGAACGCGCCAAAATCAATTGTGTCACATTCAATACAACAAATCCAAAATAAAATACTGACAGTTCCTATCTTATGAAAGTGGAGCTAATTAAGACCAACTCTGTTATGATGTACAACGATAAACGGATATAGACAGATTTTGCCAGTGTGCATTCTAAAAGTGTCGCAGCATGAGCCAAATTCAAGTACAAATTCTAGATATGTACATGAGTTTTATGCATGCTGCGACACTTTTAGAACACATGAGAGACGCTTTCTCAAAATATGTCTGCGCCATGAATTCCAGGGTGTACAGTGCCTTGAAATAGTATTCATACAACTTGAAAATTTTCCACATCTTGTCATGTTACAACCAAAAATGTAAATGCATTTATTGGGATTTTATATGATAAACCAACACAAAGTGGCACATAATTGTGAAGTGGAAGGAAAATGATAAATGGTTTACCATTTTTTTTTTACAAATAAATATGTGAAAAGTGGGGTGTGCATTTTTATTCAGCCCCTTTTACTCTGATACCCCTAACTAAAACTAGTGGAGCCAATTGCCTTCAGAAGTCACCTAATTAGTAAATAGACTTCACCTGTGTGTAATATAATCTCAGTATAAATATAGCTGTTCTGTGAAGCCCTCAGAGGTTTGTTAAAGAACCTTGGTGAACAAACAGCATCATGAAGGCCAAGAAAAACACCTGACAGGTCAGGGATAAAGTTGTGGAGAAGTATAAAGCAGGGTTATGCCACATACACACGAGCGGTTTTCCCGTTGGAAAAAGTCAGATGAGAGCTTTTGGTCGGGAATCCCGACCGTGTGTATGCTCCATCAGAACGGAAAAACTGCTGGAAAAAGATAGAGAGCAGGTTCTCTATTTTCCCGTCAGGAAAAAATCCGAACGGAATTTCCTATCGTATGTACAAATTCCTACACGCAAAATTCCAACGCATGCTCGGAAACAAATCGACGCATGCTCAGAAGCATAGAACTTTATTTTTTCGGCTCATCATAGTCTTTTACGTCACTGCGTTTTTGGCAGTCAAAAGTTCACCGAAATTTTGTGTGACCGTGTGTATGCGAGGCAGGCTTGAGCGGAATTCCGTCGGAAAAACCATCCATCTTTTTTCCGACGGGAATTCCGCTCGTGTGTACAGGGCATCAGGTTATAAAAAAAAAACACCAAGCTTTGAACATCTCACGGAGCACTGTTCAATCCATCATCCGAAAATGGAAAGAGAATGGTACAACTGCAAACCTACCAAGACATGGCCGTCCACCTAAACTGACAGGCAGGGCCAGGAGAGCATTAGGCAGAGAAGCAGCTAAGAGGCCCATGGTAACTCTGGAGGAGCTGCAGAGATCCACAGCTCAGGTGGGAGAATCTGTCCACAGGACAACTATTAGTCGTGCTATTAGAAGAGTGGCAAGAAGAAAGCTAGAAAGCTATTGTTGAAAGAAAGCCATAAGATGTCCTATTTCAGTTTGCGAGAATTCATGTGGGGGACACATCAAACACGTGGAAGAAGGTGCTCTGGTCAGATGAGACCAAAATTGAACTTTTTGGCCTAAAAGAAAAATGTTATATGTGGCAGAAAACTAACACTGCATATCACCCTGAACACACCATCCCCACCGTGAAACATGGTGGTGGCTAGAAGTGCACTGCCGAAAAATTTGTTTGTTTTTGGTTTTCGTTTCATTCGTTTTTTGCTTTTTTCATAAATTCTAGAATTCGTAAATTCTAAAATCCAAATATTCTGATTTTCAAATTTCCGAATGTTCGAATTTCCAATTTTCGAATTTCCGATTTTGGAATTTCCGATTTTGGAATTTCTAATTTCCGATTTTTGAATTTCCGAATTTCCAATTTTGAAATTTCTAATTTCCGCTTTTTGAATTCCGAAATGTAAAATTTACGCTTTTCGAATTTACGATTTTCGAATTTCCGATTTTTGGGAAATTCGATAATCCGAAGATCCAAAAGTTTGAAAATCTGAAAAAAAAAAGGAAATCGTTAAAATTTGAAATACTAACTAACTAATCCAAATTTTCTTCATGGAGATATTCTCTGCTTTAGGTGTCTTTTTTTTGTTGTCAGCCATAGGGCGACCAGTAATGACGCAACTGCTATATGCGTGTAGTGGAACTACATTATCCCAGCACTTGGCACATCAGGAAGTGTTAATGCACACACATTTGCTTACAAAAAGAAAAAAGAAGGCTTTTACACCATAAAAACTGTGCCTACTAGCATTTTTATCTGACTTCAGTTTACCTTAAACAATGAGACAACCCACTATGAAAATGAGTATGTTGCTTATTTGCCATACAGGGAAGAAGGAAAAATAGCAATGCTGCCCACAGTAATCTATCCTATGTTTGTTTTAATTCTTTTGCTCCCGAAACACAATTCGTTTACTGGAGGCCACACAGAGGGGTGTAATTAGAAAAAAATCACAGCGCTATTCATCCTGTGGAACTGCATGTACATTTTCTCTATGCAAATGTTAAGATATTTACTCTCCAGGCGTTATTCATACAGAAGAGAACGAATCAGGAAATACCACTAGATAGAACTGACAATCATAGTAAATTAGTATTTATTTTTCATGATCATCAGCTCCATCTAGTGGGCAAAAAAAAGTATTTTCCTGATTTACTCTTTTTTGTATGAATAAATACCATTTGACCTGGAGAGAAGTTAACATCCGATTTTACCCCCATTTTCCCAGAACAAATGTACATGCGGTTTCACAGAATAATATTTTGCTGCTAACCAAATGGTACAAAATCCATGAATAATGATCTTCTGCGATCTGTCAATTCATGACAATGCTGTATGTTCCCTATTCATCTCCTTATTTTGTAGTGTATGTCATGCTGTACTTCAGTGTTTCTCAACTCCAGTCCTCAAGGCGCCCCAACAGGTCATGTTTTCAGGATTTCCAATATTTTGCCCAGGTGATTTGATCAGTTTCACTGCCTTAGTAATTACCACAGCTGCTTCATCTGAGGGAAATCCTGAAAACATGACCTGTTGGGGTGCCTTGAGGACTGGAGTTAAGAAACACTGCTGTACTTTACCTATTCAACAAGAACTCATTCTATATACCGTTTTTTTTTTTCATTTTAAATTCCACGTCGCCTTGATCTGTGCTGCATATTTCCTTTTCTGCTACACATTACCTATTGTACATGACCGCATTCTATATGTAGCGGGTATATACTTTTCAATTCTGGTGAAGACACCAGTGATGTATAGTTCCTTGCGGCCCAGCAGGTGGTGCTGTCACTTTGGGCCGGGGTTGAACCATCGCTGCAGTGCCGTACCCTTTGTGGTCTCTCGCAGCGGTTGTACGGCGGGGCAGGGAACCCGCCGTGCATCCTGGGAGAGGGTATAAAGGGGGCGGACATCTTTGCCACGAGGTTCGAGTCCCAGGCACCTTCAGCCTGAGGGCTGCTGTTCGCGGTCGGGGTCCAGGCGGGCCTAGGCCTGGACACCTGGAGTTCGTGTTCCATCCCAGACACCTTCAGTCTGAGGTGAGGTACTAAGCCGGAGGCCTGGGGCCCAGTACCTTCCGCTGGGTCCCGCGTGGGAGGAATTGTCCTAGGGGGCCCCGGGAGTGGGGCACCCGAATCCGTAAGGGACCGGAGGAGGGACTCATCCGAAGACCTGGTGCAGCAGATTGCCAGTGCCGGATGAACCTCTGGAGACAGCCCGGAGGGATATCTTCCCAAATAGGGGCCAAGTTCATAGAGGAAGGTGGTTCATGTTCTATGACCGGTGGCAGTTGTCCAGCTATTCAACTCAGGTCAGTGGCAGAGGCCTGCTATTAGGCCTGTGGCAGGGGCCTCAATGGTTCATCCGGTCGGTGGCAGCGACCAAAACTCACGCTCGGTGGCAGAGACCGTGCGCCAGGCCTATTCGCTAGCAAAGGAATAGGAGAGTTCAGTTGTGCCTGGGCCTACTCGTACCCACACCCCTGTTTGTTCATAACTGAAAGTTCAACTGATTGTGTTCACCCTATTCGCTATCAAAGGAGTGTTGGACTTTCGATTGGTGTGGGGCTCTATGTTATTGGCAGACACATCTCCATAGAACAAGTAAGGCTTCGTATGCAGTGAACAGACCCGGAGGTAATTCAAGTAACTCTGCTCAACCCTCATACACATACGAGGGAAGAGCTTGGCGTAGTGTTCCTGCACTCTCCTCTCCTAGGTACCCCTAGACACAAGCCATTCACAATAGGCGAGAGGAGGAGTGAGGCTCCGCTACATATACACTGTGCCGTTCAATTTCATTTTTCATGGTGGCCCTTTATGTTCTTGGTGGTACACATCTTAGATCCTGTATCGACCTATTCTGCTGTAAGTAGGGCTGCCATCGGGAGAGTACAGCCGATACAACTGTAAGGGGCAGGACGGGTGAAGGGGAGCCGTGTTGTACACATACAATAGTTCAAATCTCGGCCGGTTCCTGCTAGCTGGCCGAGATTCAAACCATGTATGGCCTGCCTAAAGTTCACCACACATTACAATATGATTGTACAATCATATCTACCAACAGTTATGTAATGCAAGGTCCAGCCTGGTTGGATACAATCTGATGTGTAGATTAAGGGTCACCATACACATTACCGTATAAACTCAGTACAACTAACTTTAGATTTAGCAAAACTATGTAATATGAAGACCTACCTAAGCTAACCAATCAATCTGTATCCATTCAGGCAAGCCTTTGCATTACAGAGTTGTTGGTAGATCTAACATAGATTGTATATCAGATTGTGTGCCTTCGATTTTCCAAAACAATGAAATATGAGAACACAAATAAACAATCCATTCAGATTGTATCATATCACCAAGCCCTCGCACTATACATAGTCGATGGTAGATCTAAAGCTCACCACACACATTACAATCTGACTGTATAAACTCTGCACAATCAATTTAAGATCTACCACATGATGTAATATCAGGATCCACTCAGAATATCTAATCAATCTGTATGCAATCAGGCAGGCCATTGCCCTACATATTTGTTGGTAGATCTAAAGGAGATTGCACAATCTGATTGTTTAGTATCTGGTCACCTTACAGAGGAGCTCCAGGCTCCCCCCAAAAAATTTAAAGTCAGTAGCTACAAATACTGTAGCTGCTGACTTTTATTATAAGGACACTTACCTGTCCAGGGATCCAGCGGTGTCCTCACCCGAACTGATTCTTTAATCGGGTGCGGGTGCATAGCAAGTAGTGGAAACAGTAAGTGAAGCCTTGTGGCCGAACTGCTCTTCGACTTGTGAATTACCCTGTAGTCTTCTGGGACCTGTGATGTGCAAACAAGTGGAGCTTTCCCTTTTGGGTGGAGCTCTGCTTTAAGTGAGTCCTTGTTTTGGTAAATCGAAAGTTGATTGTACAGTCATATTGTAATGTGTATGGTGAGTCTAAGGCCTCGTACACACGACCGAGTTTCTCGGCAAGAACCAGCAAGAAACTTGCTGGCAGAGATGTCTTGCAGAGAAACTCGTTCGTGTGTATGGTTTCTCGTCAAGAAAACCGACAAGTAATCTAGACGAGAAAATAGAGAACCTGCTCTCTATTTTCTCGTCGAGATTCTCGTCGGCATGTTTCTCGACGAGAAAAGTGAGTGTGTGTACACTTACCTGTCCTCCCGGAAGCCCGCGCATGTTCGAAATGAATTTGACGCATGCGCGGTAGCTTCCTAGGCATAGGTAGGGTATACCAAGATGGCGGCGACGGCATCGAATGTGACGAGCGCATGCTCGTCGTAGTCGATGTTGTCACCGCGTACGCTCCATTCAAAGAACCGCTGGTTCTTTGAATCGAGCGTGTGTACACTCGGCCGGGACAAGTTTCCTGTCCAAGAATCTCGTCGAAAAAAACGACATGTTTTTTTCGACGAGAATCTCGGCCGTGTGTACCAGGCTTAAGGCCCAATTTGTGCTTTGCATAGCGGGAATGCATGCTCCCGCTTGTGTTCTTTTGTGCGTTATTGCTGTGTTTCCATACAATGCACATAGGGAAGCCCATTCACTTGAATAGGCTTCCTTAAGCTCTTGCACTTTTTTGGACAATGAGCAATGCTTGCTTTTGTTGCGTGGCAAAATCGCACCACATTTGGGGTGCTATTAAGAATAAATGACACCCATCCCACGTCACACATTTTGCCACAATTTTTGCGCAATTTTGAATCTGCCCACAATTCCAAGTTGCTCAGGTGTGAATGGGGCCTG
Source organism: Rana muscosa (assembly GCA_029206835.1). Lineage (NCBI taxonomy): Eukaryota > Metazoa > Chordata > Amphibia > Anura > Ranidae > Rana > Rana muscosa. Next base: position 347,464,346 of record CM055117.1, on the reverse strand, counting down.
AGGCAGTCCAGTAAAATAGGGGAATTTACCAAGATTGGAGCAGCCAGAATCTGAATCGGCTGCATAGCAACTAATCAGATAGAAGTTGATTAATTGCTATGCACAGATGCTTAAATTTTAGTAAATTCTAGGACGGAGCAAGTGCAATTGCCTATAACAAACATTTAGACCCCTTTCACACAGGGGCTGCCCGAGCGTTCGTGCTAAAGCACTGCTTGTGTTAGCTGCGCTTTAGTGCTGTTTAAGCGGAACTTTATGCGGCGGGTAAGAGCGCCCCTCTAGCGGCCGAAGGGGTTAAAAGCGACAGTGCTGCTGCACTTCCGAAGAGCTTTTCAGGCACTTCGGAAGCACTGCCCATTCATTGCAATGGGCAGGGGTGTATACAGCGCTCCCAAACCGCCCCAAAGATGCTGCTTGCAGGACTTTTTCTAATGTCCCGCAAGCGCACCGCCCCAGTGTGAAAGCACTCGGCTTTCACATTCAGGCAGCATGGGAGGCAGTTTTCAGGCGCTATTTCTAGCGCTAAAATGCCTGAAGACCTCAGTGTGAAAGTGGTCTGACTTTTTTTGTAATAAATACATTTTTTTGGCAGGGACAGTTCTTCCTTTAGTATCTACTGTGCCAACACTTGTGCAGCATGTAACACAAAACTTCTTCCTTTACATTAAACATATTAAAGAACTCTGAAATTGCAAATGAATGACTGCTTTGATCAACTTAGGCTGGGTTCACACCGCAGCACGGAGCGGATCACAGTAGCGGTTCAGGTCCGATTTCAGCCTGAATTTTTGGCTGAATTTGGACCTAAAACGGACCAGAAGACACGCAGGACTCCTGTGTAATTCGCACCGGAGCCACTCTGGAGATGTGTGAACCGGATCCATAGAGAGCCGGTCACAATCTCCTAACTCGCAAATTGGATGCGGGGAAACTCGCATCTAATTTGCAATAGTGTAAATCCAGCCTAAAACTGCATACATCTTGACAGCCCCTTTGAGTGCCCTGACGGAAACACCTTGAGCAAAAATAATTTGGCACTATTTTTTTTTTCTGAATTTCCTTTGATATAACCCACTATATTTAGATATAACCATTTTGGAATTTATTGTTCATGGTTCATCCCACCATGATCTGACATGGATGCAAGAATTTCAGTAGATATAGCAGAGTCCCGTTCAAAGGGGTCTCACTTTTTCATTCTGACCACCTACCTTTATGCCGCGTACACACGACCGTTTTTCATGACGAGAAAAATGCAATTTTTTATTTGGTCAATAAAAACGATCGTGTGTAGGCTCCAGAGCATTTTTCACGACGTGAAAAATGGGCATTAAAAATTTGTAACATGCTCTAACTTTTCTCGTCGTTTTTCACGTCGTCGTTTTTCTCGTAATGAAAAACGGCCGTGTGTAGGCTTTAACGACGTGAAAAAAAATGCGCGTGCTCAGAATCAAGTATGAGACGGGAGCACTCGTTCTGGTAAAACTAGCGTTCGTAATGGAGATAGCACATTCGTCACGCTGTAACGGACTGAACAGCGCGAGGCTGAAAAGCGCGAATCGTCTCTCACCAAAATTTACTAACACGAGGATCAGCAAAAGCAGCCCAAAGGGTGGCGCCATCCGAAAGGAACTTCCCCTTTATAGTGCCGTCGTACATTTCGTACGTCACCGCGCTTTGCTCGAGCATTTTTTTTCAGGATAGTGTGTAGGCAAGGCAGGCTTGAGAAGAATCACGTCGAGAAAAACTTTGTTTTTTTCAATGACATTAAAAACGGTCGTGTGTACATCAGTCTTGAAGTCTCTAGCAAAGTGCTCTGTAGATGTGCAACATCTGAAGCAAATGTCATGGTTCCTAAGAAAGGTCTTGCTTTCTTCAAAGGGCTTTCCCATGGGCACACAGCACTTTCAGAAAGGTGGTGGATTGTTGTGAATGAGACAGTAGGTGTTTGGGTCTTTTTGCCTTTCTTCATTGTTGCCACTAATTGTAGGGGTAGATCCTGTGTTTCTAACGGAGATAATGTTTTTGGAGTCTGTATTTTAGCCGTGAGATTTTCTCCTCCTGTAGTTGGGGAACTAGAGATGCTCAAGTTGATGACAGGAAAAACTTGAACCATTCTTGGCTCTGGTTAAGCCAGAGGGCTTTCACACTGGAGCGGTGCGCTAACAGGACGTGAAAAAAAGTCCTGCTAGCTGCATCTTTGGAGCGGTGAGAGGAGCGGTGTGTTTACCGCTCCTACACCGCTCCTTCCCATTGAAATGAATGGGACACCGCGGTAAAACCGCCCGCAAACCGCGGCTGTAGCCGCGGTTTGCGGGTGATATTAACCCTTTTTCGGCCGCTAACGGGGGTTAAAACCGCGCCGCTAGCGGCCGAATACCTCAGCAATTCCGACGGTATAGCGCCGCTAAACCGCCACAGCAACCCCCTTGCCCGCAGACCCCCACAACCACAGAGTTGTGGGGAAGAGGCCCTAATCCCCATCAATATGGGGACAAGGTGATTTTAAGGGGGGGGGGAGCTCTGCTCCAAAGCACCCCTCCCATGTTGAGGGCATGTGACCTGTTATGGGTTAGGTGGGGGTGCTCCCTCGTCCCCCCCTTTCCTGGCCTGCCAGGCTGCTTGCTCCCATAAGAGTCTGGCATAGATTTTTGGGGTGGACCCCACACCATTGTTTTTTATTTTGTAGTGGGGTTTACCTTACAATCCATACCAGGGTCTGTTTTTAAAAAAAATATATAAAAAGTTTTAATGCTATTCTCAATAAACAATTCTAAAAATAGAAAACGTATTATGAAATTCCGAAAACAAATTCTATTGACTCAATATTGGACCAATTCATTTTTGGAATTTGTTTTGTATCTTCGGCTGTTAACCACTTCAATACAGGGCACTTTCCTGCCCAGACCAATTTTTAGCTTTCATCGCTATCACATATTGAATGACAATTGCGCAGACATGCGACGCTGCACCCAAACAAAATTTTTATATATTTTTTCCCCCCACAAATAGAGCTTTCGTTTGGTGGTATTTGATCACCACTGGGGTTGTTTTTTTTTGCGCTACAAATAAAAAAAGACAGAAAATTGTGAAAATAAATAAATAAATTCTACGTTTCTGTTACAAAACTGTAAATAATTAAGTTCTCTCCTTCACTGATGGGCACTGATAAGGCAGCACTGATTGGCACTGATGAGGTGGCTCTGATGAGGTAGCACTGATAGACAGCACGCCTATACAGTACTGATGGGCACTCATAGGTAGCACTGATCAGAAGGCAGGGGAGGGCTGGCAGCCTTAGGCCTGGGGGGCAAGTCCAGTCAAGTGGCTCATAGAACCGGTGGTGACAAAGTGAAGGATCGGGGAAAACAGTCTAAGGTTTTCCATGATCACAAACAAGTCCCTGTATGAATCCCTCAGAGCTGAGGACCTGCCCCCCCCCTGTAACTAGTGAAGGACTACAAGTCCAAGCATTAACCCCTTAGATCCAAGGATGTGACCCCCAAACTAGTGACGGACTACAAGTCCCAGCATGAACCCCTGATATCTAAGGATGTGGTCCCTTAGATCTCACGGGTTCATGCTGTGACCTGTAGTCCTTCACTAGTTGGGGGGGGAGTGGGGGACACATCCTCAGCTCTGAGTGGTATATGCTGTGACCTGTAGTACCTCACTAGTTGAAGGGCCGGGGGGGACACATCCTCAGCTCTGAGGGGTTTAAGCTGGGACAGTGGGACCTGTAGTCCTCCACTAGTTGGGGAGGGGGCACAAGGGTGTGTCACACATCCTGAGCTCTGAGGGGTTCATGCTGGAACCTGTAGTCCTTCACTTTTGGGATGTCACATCCCAAAAAGTAAAGGACTACAAGTCCCAGCATGAACCCTGGCTGAGATTTAAGGATGTGATCTCCTCTGCGGCCAGCTCATGCTGCCATGACACACATGTCCACATTACACATATGTTCTAATTCATTCACTGCTTCCGACCTCACCTAAGGCAGCTTGACTCTGGAGAGGTGCTTCTGGCACAGTCAGTCAGTGACAGTTCCCTTCCCTTGGGCAGGCTCTGAGGCGCATTCTCCCGCACACGGGACAATGGAGGGAGGAGGTGGGTGGAGCAAAACAGTAATAGGCGTTGATTAAGCAGAAGATCCTCCTCCGCTCTGAATGCTGTGGCCTCAGCCTTGCTTTCCTCTTCGGGACTGTGACATCACTGGTTGCTAGACGCCAGGCGATCCTAGCAACCAGTGCAGACGATAGAGGCCAGTAGTCCAACAAACGCGTCTCGGCCAGCCAGAGCACTCTGCAAGTAGAGCTATGCCACACAGAGAGAGAGACACTGCTCCACATTTCCCTGCACAGCGAGAGACCCCGCTCCACATTTCCCTGCAGAGAGAGAGAGAGAGAAAAATTGCTTGATTCCCGTATCAACATAGTAAAGCCTTGTACACACCACTAGTTTTTTTTTTTCCGCTCAACCTAGCGAGTTGAACAAATAAAAAAAAAAAAAAAACTGACAGGTGCGGTTGGAGCAGCTAAGCACTAGCAAAAGTGACCTGAGCATGGATCACTTTTCAGCAGAGTGGCAGTGTCTGCTGCAAGTGTGTACAAGCCTTTGCAGTGCTTATGTACACGGTTTTCCTTAGCCGCAGTCCCATAGGCTTCTTTTTTTTTTTTTTTCAAATATAAATTTTATTTAAATTTTTCAAGAAGAAAAAAGAAAAGGAGAACAGGAAATGAGGCCGAAGCCCCAACAAACTTACAATCATATAACTTCAGTGAAGGTCGCAGCCTCCCAGGTCGATTTACAGACATTAGCAATACATTATGTCAGCCTGTTATCCTTCTATTATTGCTTCAACTTCTTGTGTTTCATTGGTCTCTGGACCAGGGTGAGGTTAGTCACCTAGGTCTCACCCAGTAAGCTGTCTATATAGTCCACTAGATTGTAATTTAAAGAGGATATAGAGAAGAGAAAAGAAAAGGGAATAAGCACAGGTCAGAAAGGGTCGAGATGGGGGGGGGGGAGTGGGTAGCCGCCTGTCTCCACAGATTGGTATCGGGTCGTACTCCAATTTACTAGTGAGATTGAGCAGATTCATGGTGAGATTTAGGTCCCTAGAAGGGCTTTCCCTTCATCCGATAGGATGAAAAGGTTCCACAAATCCCAGGTCTTCTTATAGATTTCACGTTTATCCTGTGAGGTCAGTATAAGGTCTTCCATTTTGTTTATGTCTTCCACCTTCCGCAACCACAGTGCTGCGGTCGGTGGGCATTGTTGTTTCCACAACAGTGGAATACAGGCCTTTGCTGCATTCGTCAGGTGTCTCAGTAAGGATTTCCTGTATCTCTTGGGAGAAAGGGTAGATAAGTGGAGTAAGAAGAATGCTGGGTCATCCGGGATCTGGAATTCTGTAAACTTTTGGGACGTGGTGCGGACCACAGCCCAAAAGGTTGTTAGCAACGGGCAGGACCAGAACATGTGTAACAATGTCCCCCTTTCCCCCTGACACCTCCAGCATAGCTCAGATGATTCGGGAAAGATCTTGTGTAGCCGACTGGGCGTGTAATACCACCTAGTCAAAATTTTGTAACTTGTTTCCTGCATTTTAGTACAGATGGAGGATTTAAGGGCAAGGTCTATCATGATCTGTTTCTGCGGCGCTGAAAAGGTACGTTGCAGGTCTGCTTCCCACCCATCAAAGCACGCCAAATTCGGCGCTCCCGATGGTGTGTTCAGCAGAGCGTACATGCTTGACAGGACCTGCGCCAAAGGTTCCCTCCCCGTTAGGAATTCCTCAAACGGAGTCCTCTGTCTAGCGTAGAGGTAGGGTTCTGAGATGCTGTGTAGGAAATGGTGCAACTGGGCCGCGTTCCAAAATGGCAGTTGGTAACTGCCATTCGGGTCCGTCAACTCCCCCATGGTAGGCCATCTATCCTGAATCACAAATGCGCCCGCTAGTGTTTGGTCACCTCCTCTTAGCGCCTGGAAATTCGAGGGGGAGTTCCCCGGGGGGAAGTTAGGGTTCCCAATAATTGGAGTCATAGGGGATTTCTTAGTTGTCTGTGCGGTCTGAAGGGTCGCCTGTCTGCATTGTCTCAGAGTGTTCCCGATCAAGGGATGTGTCTTAATCTCTGTGGGCAGTGAGTCGTAACACCAAATTGCTGTCCCTAACGGTGTCACCGTCTGACTTTGTTCTACCTGAGCCCACAGTTTCAGCTCTTGGTGTCGTGACCAGTCCACCACCCTCCCAAGGTGTGTAGCCTGGTAGTACCGTTTGACGTCTGGGAGTGCTAGCCCTCCATGTTGTTTAGGAGCCGTCAGCAAGGCTCGTGGTAGACGTGGTTTTTTGTTTGCCCACACAAATCTGGTGAACACCGCCTGTACTTGCCTAAAGTAGCTGGGGGGTATTCTAATCGGCAGGGCCTGAAACAGGTATAGAATTTTGGGTAGGATACTCATTTTTATTAAATTGCACCTCCCGAACCAGGAGTGTATCCCTTTGTGCCATTTCTCCAATAGAACTTTAATTTTTGTCAGTAGGGGGGGGGAAGTTAGCTTCGTAAATTCGTGACAGGTCTGAAGGGATCTTCGTACCCAGGTAAGTCAATATGGACGAGGTCCAACGGAACTTAAAGCTCGCTTGTAGGGTAGTGATGTCTTGTGTTGGTATTGATATTCCCATGGCCTCAGATTTATTATAGTTATTTGGAGATTGGACAGTTTCCCAAATGTGTCTAGCTCTTTAAGTAGATTGGGAAGTGATGTCCCTGGATCAGTCAATGAGAAGAACATGTCGTCGGCATACGCCGATATTTTATGTCGTCGCCGTCCGTCCGATATGCCGTGAATGTCAGTATTAAGTCTGATTGTGGAAAGCAGTGGTTCCACTGAAAGTGCATACAACAAGGGGGATAATGGACATCCCTGTCGCGTACCATTAGTTATAGGAAGAGCATCTGACAATACTCCATTCACCTTCACTTGGGCTGTCGGATTACTGTAAATGCTGGCTATGCGGTTGAGCATTTTCTCTCCTAGACCTACTCCTCTCAGGACAGTAAACAGGTATGGCCAGTTGACTCTGTCAAACGCCTTTTCGGCGTCAGTGTTCAGGAGAACACAAGGAATTTGTTTGCGTTTTACAATATGTAGCAGATTTAACACTTTAGTGGTGCTATCTCTAGCTTCCCTCAATGGTATAAAGCCCACCTGATCTAAATGTATAAGATGCTGCAGGTGTAGTGCAAGTCGGGTAGCCAGTATTTTCGTAAATAGTTTAAGGTCGACATTGAGCAGCGATATGGGTCTGTAACTCCCACATATCGCCGGGTCTTTCCCGTCCTTCCATATCACCGAAATGTGCGCATTCAAGGTATCTCTGGCGAATGCACCCCCTTCCCCAGTTTCGTTAAAAACTTTTAGGAGGCGGGGACCTAGTGTTGGAAGCAGTGTTCTATAATACTGTAACGTGTACCCGTCAGGACCCGGAGCTTTCCCCGGCTTCATTTGCTTCATAGCCTGTTGCAGTTCTAGCAGGGTAATGGGGGTGTCCAAATCAGTTCGGGTCTCTGCGGAGAGGGTCGGGAGTCGGGCAGATGACACATAGTCGTCCAACTCTCGTTGTGACCCTGTAACTGGTGGCAAGTTATACAGAGTAGTATAAAAGGACTTAAATTCCTGGGTAATTTGCTTGGGAAGGGTTACCCTGCTTCCGTCTGGTTTAGTGATATGTGGGACGTACGTGGAAAGTCTGAGGTCCTTAACTGATTGAGCTAGCAGTCTCCCGCACTTATCCCCAGATTCGTAGGTAGATTTTCGGCAGACCTGTAGGGATGCTTTTGCCCTGTATTGTAGTATGTTGTTTATTTGCTTCCTAATCGTCTCCAGGTCTATAGTCAATTGTTGGGTGGGGGCATGTTTGTGTCTGGATTCTATTACCTTGAGGTCTCTGAGCAATTGGGTGAGTGTCTGGTTCCGTTCTCTTTTAATCCTGGCCCCGTGCTTAATAAGGATACCCCTAATCACCGGCTTGTGAGCCTCCCAGAGGGTCCCTGGTGCGCAGTCTGGACGGTTGTTTTCTACAAAGTAGAAATTGAGTTCTCTAGAGACCTCGGTTAGGACCTCTGGAGTCTGTAATAGGCTCTCATTTAGTCTCCAAAATTTTTGGCTGGTGGTAGATGAGTCCATAAGCTTATACGTCAGCGATATGGGAGCATGATCCGACCATGTCCTGTTTCCTATCTCAGTGTATTCTGCAGCTTCCAGTTGGTTGTGTGGGATCATAAAATAGTCTATCCTCGAATATGTCTGGTGTAATGGGGAGTAGTATGTATAGTCTCTATCGCCTGAGTGTTGCAGGCACCAGATGTCTATAAGCTGCATCCTATGTAAGGTCTTGGATATCCGTTTAAGTTGGGCAATAGGAATCGAGGTCCTTCCCAGCGAGGTGTCAACCGCCGGAGTCAGGGGGGCATTAAAATCTCCACCTAAGATCAGTTTCCCTTCCGTGAACCCCTGGAGGTGTTCCAGTGTTCCTTCCAGGAACGCGGCTTGGCCTTCATTGGGAGCATATATTGCTGCTATGGTCAGTAAAGTTGTCCCAATTAGGCCCTTAATAAAAACGAAGCGGCCCGTAGGGTCCAGTTGGCACCCCTTGCACTGCCAGGGGATTTTACCTGACAGCAGTACGGTCACTCCTTTGGATTTCGCATTTGGGTTCGTAGAATGGTATGCGACTGGGTAGTATTTGTTTCTAAGGTAGGGTAATTTGGTGTCCTTAAAATGGGTCTCCTGCAATAAGGCTATATCTACTTTTGATCTTCTAAGGTCATTTAGCAACATGCGTCTCTTTTCTGGCGTATTGAGGCCCCGTACGTTAAGTGACATCACCTTTACACTCTGTGTCTTCATTGGGGATGGAGTTGGGCTTTTAAGTTTTAGTCGGCGGTGTGGGTATGGGGGAGTATAGGGTGAGATGGGGAGGGTAGAAGATAGTAAGAGTAGAGAAAGTCAGTGAATAAGTATAGTTAGGAAGAGAAAAAAAAAAAAAAAAAAAGGTAGAGAGTTGGAACTCAAATACCAAATTGGGGCTAGGTCTAGTACCCAGGCCCCGTAGTAAAAAAACCTTTATGTGCGCGTATGTCAATCGGGGAGTTGTACACTTCCCCAACCGAGGCACGCTATCCTATTTGGAGGAACGGTAGGACAAAGCTCATCCGGGTGAGCCCTCCGCCGTCCCTCTCCCGCTATCTGGCTAGTCTGAAAAAGTCTTGCACAATTGCACTATCCGAAAAGAAACAAAAGAAGGAACAGAAAAAAAAAAAAAAAAAAAAGAAAAACATCATATGAAACATTCTGCCATCCGAACAACCTTTTCACATTTCACATTTATGGCAGTCTAACAGTAGAAACTCGTATCAAAACTGCTGCATATCCTATGCCCTACTATCACTAGGACCCCTGTCCCCTGGGCCAGATCGTAGTTATCACGTGACCCCACGTCCAAGCCCCCCTCATCCCTCTACATCCATTATCTGAGGGTCCCCAAATCCGCCCCTCCCCCGCCGCACCCCCCCGGGGGCACCAACTCGTCCCCCGCCCTCCCAGCCATGTCCCATATTCCCCGAGGTTGATAGAATAAGGTAGGCTCTATCCTGCCGATGGACCTCTATCTACCCCTATAAGTGGTCTAACAGATTATTGCAATACATCACTCTATTATGCATAGCCGATCATGAAGATCTATACCTTAGTACCTCATTACTCAAAACATGTCTGATGCGACTCTGAGCCACACGTTGCTTGCATACCCTTAGCGTCTCTGGCGTAAGCCTCAGGGAGGATAGTCCTTGTTCACGAGTCTCTGCTCCGTAGTTGCTGCGTATACCCGCGATGTTCCCGCCAATCTCCACTCCTGATGTCCCCCCCTCCCAAAAACAGAGGGAGAAAACAAAAAGTGACAAAGTGCAGAATACCAGGCCAAGTAACCCTGTGGGGTAGGAGAAACATTGGTGGTAAGTGGCATGGATGGGTATTGGACATCAGACCCCACACTCGGGTTACCATGTGACAAGTGTTTTTAAGCTTGTTCTCCACTGTGTCGCCCCAGGATGCATCTTGCGCAGTATATACCCAGCAGTCTCCAGAATGGCCTTTCGCTGACGCCGGGCACCACTGCCAGGCCAGGAGGCGTCCAGGGAAAAAACGGACGAGGGGGGGCACCCACAACATAAAAAGGAAAAGGGGGGGCCAGGGGATCACCCCACCGATAGGGGCCCAGATTGTGAACACCATCCTGAGGGTCAAGGCAGCATACTAACGGTAACATGGTCACCGGCAATGAAACGTTAGTGACCGCCCTAAACAATCAAATAAACCATGGCGGTGTATCATAGCAGAATCAGTACCTTAGGACTCTCTCGCCGGCTCTCGTGATGTCTCCCTTGGCCTGCGGCGGCCCCTCTGCGGTCTTGGTGAAAAACCTTCTCTCTGTCTGTATGCAGACGGTCGTCTCTTTGGATCCGGGAGGAAGGCCAGCCAGTCGGGCAGATCAATCGGTTCCACTCCTAGGAAGGTGAATAGTTCCGGCAGGGCGTCTGGCTTGCGTAGGGTGAAGTGCCGTTGATCCTTCTGAAAGGTCACTGAAAGTGGGTAACCCCACCTGTAAGTAAACAGATGTCTGCGGGCTACTTCCAGCAGGGGCTTCAACATGGCCCTCCTCTGCAGCGTGGCCCTTGAGAGGTCCGGCAGTATTTTCAGAGCAGAGCCATCAAACTCCAGGTCCCCCGCCTCCCACGCCTTGCGGAGTACCTGTTCTTTATGTCTATAGTGATGTAGCCGGCATATAACGTCACGTGGTCTCAGGGGATCTGTAGGCTTCGGGCCTAACGCCCTGTGGATCCTGTCAAACTCCAATCTGTCGGGGAGGTCAATACCCTCTATAATACGGAACACTGCAGTGGCTGTATCCTCCAAGTCCTCCGGGCCTGTAGCCTCCGGTAGGCCCCGGATCCGCAGGTTGTTCCTACGGCTCCGGTCCTCCATTTCCTCCGTACGGAGCTGCTGCTCCGTTAGGGCCTCCATGTGAGTGGTCTGGGCCCGCTCCACCGCCGCGACCCTCCGATCCATCTCGGCCAGGGCCGTTTCTCCCGTCTCGAGTCTGGTCTTTAGGGATGTAATGTCCGCCCGTACCGCCTTCATCTCCTCGCGGTGTGCCGCCTCTACTGTCCCAATAAGCGCTATTATGTCGGCTTTGGTCGGTAGGGCCTGTAAGAGGGCCCGGAGCTCCGGGTTCACGCCGCTCATCTGGGGGGGGGGTGTCCGCAAGTGATCTCCCCCTTCGTCTATAAATGGGACCAGCGGGGAATGTCCATATGTCTCCCAGGGTTGCGATGTAGAAGCCGGGGACATAGAAGCGTGCGATGATCCGTCTTCCCCCTCCTCTGCATGCGGCGCCGCCATCTTGATTGCCGGAGAGCTGAACTGTGATCGCAGGAAAAGTCTCCTAATTTCACCCGGTGGCGGGGGTTGTCCCGGTGGCTTTGTGCTCTTAATGTTCTTCTTAGCGTTGTGCTTTTTGGCAGATCGCATAGTGCTGTGCAGATCGCTATAATAGCGGGATATGTGAGAGACGGACGGGAGCTCTAAGAAACACGTCTCTATCCAGCCATGTCCAGGCCACGCCCCCTCCTAGGCTTCTTTTAGGTTGTGCGTTTTTGCTGCATTCTTTTTAAAGGGCACCAAAGATGCAGCATGCAGACGTTTTTGTGCACTTTCAGAAAATGCAGCAAAAATGTGCAAACTAATAGAAGTCTATGGAAGTGAGGGGGGTAACATGCAGGAAGACTGTGAAATCACCAACACTGCAGCCAGACTGTGGCACACCAGTGTGATCCCACTTCATAGTACATAGGACCAGGTAATGCACAAGCTGCTGATAGAAACCTCTTTAGCTGCAGAGAGGTGGTGGGGGGGGGGGGGCTGTCACAACTCACTCACTCTGAAGGAAGGACCCAGCAGGAGTCTCACTGGCTCAGTCACCAGCCTTCATCCAGAGCGTCCCATACAGGACACCGACTGCTCAGTTTAAATGTTACGGGCACAGTGAGAGAGGGGCTGGAGGGAGGCAGAGCGGAGCCACCCTTTTTTATTCAGCTGTGCTCTGAATTGAATGGACAGTACAGACAACAGCACTGTGCAGGGCTGGACTGGGACAAAAATTTGGCCCTGGACTTCACCCAGACTGGCCCGCTCTAATTTTGCGAACACGCACAAAAATAGGATTTTTATAACAGCTTACCTGTAAAATCCTTTTCTTGGAGTACATCACGGGACACAGAGCGACATAGTCATTACTAATGGGTTATATAGATACCTTCAGGTGCTGGCACTGGCAACTTCCAAAACCGTAAGTACCCTCCCCTATATAAGCCCCTCCCATCCGGGAGCACCTCAGTTTTGTAGCAAAGCAATAAGTGTCCCCAAAGAGGGGTGGGAGCTCTGTGTCCCGTGATGTACTCCAAGAAAAGGATTTTACAGGTAAGCTGTTATAAAAATCCTATTTTCTTTCTCGTACATCACGGGACACAGAGCGACATAGTCATTACTAATGGGATGTCCTAAAGCAATGCCCAACGAGGGGGGGGATACACCATACATAAGCTGAGCGCTATCAGACATGAGGATCTTTTGCGGCCTGCAACACACTGCGCCCAAAGGCGACATCCTCCTGACTTCTAACGTCCACCTGGTAGAACCTAGTAAACGTGTGTACTGAAGACCATGTTGCGGCCTTACAGATTTGAGCCAGGGAGGCCTGGTGATGCACTGCCCATGAAGTTCCAACTGCTCTCGTGGAGTGCGCCCTAACTTTGAACGGAGGCGGTCTCCTTCTCAAGCCATAGGCTTGCATTATGACCTGTCGAATCCACTTGGCTAAAGTAGATTTTGACGCTGCCTGACCCCTTCTGGGGCCTTCCGGCAGAATAAACAAAGTATCCATTCTGCGAATCTGAGCAGTGGCTTTTAGATAAGCTTTAACTGCTCTTACTACATCCAAAGAATGCAATAACTTTTCCTCTACCGAAGTAGGTTTGGGGAAAAAAGAAGGAAGAACCACATCTTGGTTCAAATGAAACCTCGATACCACCTTAGGAAGAAAGGCTGGATGAGGACGTAACACTACTCTGTCCTTATGGATAACCAGATATGGCTCCCTACAGGACATAGCTGCTAATTCCGACACTCTTTTAGCCGAACAAATGGCTACTAGAAAAATCAATTTCCTGGTGAGAAGAACCAAAGAAATATGCTGTAATGGTTCAAATGGTTGTTTCTGTAGAACCGACAGAACCAAGTTTAGATCCCATGGACATATGGGAATATTAACCGGAGGACTAATACGCATCACTCCTTGTATAAAGGCTTTGACTAGTGAATGCGAAGCCAAGGGCCTTTGAAAAAATATTGACAAGGCCGAAATCTGACCCTTGATAGTACTCAAGGCAAGCTTCCTATCTACAGCCCATTGTAGGAAGTCCAGAATCCTACCTATTACGTATTTACGTGGATGCCATTTCTTGGCCTCACACCAGGCGATGTACGCCTTCCAGATTCTATAGTAGATCTGCCTGGATACCGGCTTCCTGGCATTGATCATGGTAGATACCACAGCATTAGAGAGCCCTCTCTTTTTTAGAATGTGGGCTTCAATAGCCAGGCCGTCAAACCTAGGGCTGGTAAGGAAGGGTGGTATATCGGTCCTTGCGAAAGCAGGTCCGGACGATGTGGGAGGGTCCAAGGACTCCCCACAGACATCTTTACAATCTCCGCGTACCATGCTCTTCGGGGCCACGCTGGAGCCACCAGAATCACTGGTTTCTTTTCTACCCTGATTCTGCGGAGTAATCGAGGTAACAATTGTGGCGGTGGGAATGCATATATCAGCTTGAACTGATCCCAAGGGAACACTAGGGCATCCGAGCCGCAAGCTAGGGGATCCCTTGTCCAAGAGACAAACCTGTCCACTTTTGCGTTGAATCTGGATGCTAGCAGATCTACATCCGGTGTTCCCCACCGCTGACATATTGTCCGGAAAACCTCGGGATGAAGGGACCATTCCCCTGGGCATAAATGTTGGCGACTTAGAAAGTCCGCCTTCCAATTCTCCACTCCTGGAATGAATACCGCAGATATGGCTGGGACATATCTTTCTGCCCATCTCAGGATGTAATTTACTTCCCTCTGGGCTGCACGACTCCTGGTGCCCCCCTGATGATTGATATATGCCACTGCTGTGGCATTGTCTGATTGAATTCTGACAGGGGACCCTTGGAGTTTGGATGTCCATGCTACTAGGGCATACCGGGCTGCTCGTATCTCTAAGAGATTGATGGGCAGGGCCTTTTCCGCATCCGACTATCTGCCCTGGAGAGACCATTGCTCCAGTACTGCTCCCCAGCCTATAAGGCTGGCATCTGTAGTGACCACCTTCCAAGAAATCGGACTGAAGGATTTCCCTCTTTCCAGATTCTGGGGAACCAACCACCAGCGGAGGCTCTTGCGAACGGAAGGGGACAAGGACATTGGTAAGTCCAGAGCCTGAACTTTTTTGTTCCAGGCTGACAATATGGCCCTTTGCAAATTCCTTGAATGGAATTGACCGTAGGGTACTGCTTCGAATGATGCCACCATTTTTCCCAGCAGCCTCATGCACAGGCGTATGGATGGCTGTCTTTTTGAACCCACTAAGTGGATCAAATCTCTCAAAGACGACCCCTTTTCTTGAGGCAAGAAAATTTTTCTCTGGTCTGAATCCAGCCTTAGCCCCAAGTATTCCAGACTTTTGACTGGTTTTAGGGCTGACTTGTCTCGGTTGATAATCCAACCGTGATATTCCAGATACTTGATTGTCTCGTGAACAACCACTTCTAGTTTTTCCACTGAGTGGTCTATCAGCAACAAGTCGTCTAGATATGCCATTATCGTTACACCTCGTGTTCTTAGATTGGCCAATAATGGGGCCAGAATTTTTGTGAACACTCGTGGTGCTGTGGCCAGACCGAAGGGTAAGGCTCTGAACTGAAAATGGCGCCCTTCTACCGCAAAGCGTAGAAATTTTTGGTGGGCTGGAAAGATGGGAATGTGCAAATAAGCATCTTTGATGTCGATCGAGGCTAACCATTCCTCCCCTTGTAGGGCAGTGGCCACCGACCGGATCGACTCCATCTGGAAAGTCCTGATATGTAGGAATTTGTTTAGCCCTTTTAGATTTAATATGGGCCTCACGTCCCCGTTTGGCTTCGGGACTGTAAAGAGGTTTGAGTAAAACCCGAACCCCCATTCTTCCAGGGGAACCTCTATAATTACTGCTTGGAGCAATAATTGTTCTAGTGCCAACAGGAGGGATCCTCTTTTCTGGGGATCCCTTGGCACGTTTGACCTTATAAAGTGGGAAGGAGGGGAGTCTTTTAACTCCAATTTGTATCCCAGATTTACTGCGGAGAGCACCCATCTGTCTCTGATCGTGTCCCGCCAGGCCTCTGTGAACAACTGAAGTCTTCCCCCCACCCGATTGAGTGGGGGCAACCCTTCATGCATTTGACTTTGGGGGAGGTTTTGTACCTCTCCTGCTCCAGGGCTTCTTGTTACCCTGCAATTGTCCCTGATTTTTACCTCCGGGATTTGACCGAGGAGGCCGTCGGAACTGTTTCACAGCCGATGTCCTAGGGACTGGAGAAGCAGGCCTCTTAAAAGAGGGACCTCTAACTCTGTTTTTAACCGGCAAAAGTGTACTTTTACCGCTGGAAATTCTCTGGATATATTTGTCCAGGTCTTCCCCGAATAAGCGTTCACCATGAAATGGGAAGCTGACCAGCAATTTTTTACAGGGAGCTTCAGCAGACCAGTTTTTGAGCCATAAAAGCCTGCGCATATGTACTACAGACAGCGTAAGGCGGGAGGCCTGATGGCATGAATCCTTTATAGCGTCCACCGCAAAGCATAAGGCTCTAGGTAGATCAGCTAGGGCAAGAGCCTGCTGATCTGGCAAGTCCCTTAAGACCTGTTTCAACTGATCCCTCACTGCTTGGCAGACCCCAATAGCTGCCACTGCTGGTTGTGTCACCAATCCTGCTGTAGAAAAAGCAGATTTTAATAAGGACTCTAATTTTTTATCTATTGGGTCCTTGAACATTTGGACATTATCCACTGGACATGTCAGTGATTTATTCACACTAGAGATGGCTGCGTCCACTGTAGGGACCCTCCATTTTTTGATGAACTTATCCTCCATGGGATAGACCACTTGAAATCTCTTGGGAGGAGTAAATATTTTATCAGGATGCTCCCAATCCTGGTAAATGAGCCCTTCCAGTAAAGGATGGATCGGAAAGGAACAAACAGTCTGGGGAGCTTTTAGCGACCCCAACGAGGAGACAGAAGTGGATGATGGCTCCGCAAGGGGCATTTTAAATGCTGATCGGACCATATTAGTCAGGGACTGAACCCATAACCTTTCAGCATGTGATGCTGAGAATGGCTCTTCCACTGTTGATTCCTCTATAACAGAATCGACCTCATCCTGATCCCCTTCAGGCAGGTCGATCCCTGTATGGGACTGTTGCTCTGCTAACAGGCACTCTGAGGGAGGAGACGGAGATCGAGCGCTTTTTTCCTGTGACAGGGAAGCAGCGATCAATGCTGACAATCTCTCTTCCAGCCCTCCCAGAGCTGAGGAAAAAACCTCCTCTGTTACATACACAGGAGCAGGTGAACTGAGGACAGCCACAGTACCAGGTACTCCTGAGGGTGCTCTACGGTCACTAACCTCTGATTCTTCAGGGGAGACTGGTGCAGCCGAAGCATGCCCAAGATCCTCAGAGCCCGATGGAGACCCCCTATGCTTCCTGGAATTTTTAGTCCCGGAGTTTTTAGACGGCATTATTCCTAAGCCCAAAGCTGAGGTATTCCAGCCGAAATACACCACTTACTGACAATAGTCTAGCACAAATGCTGCTATAAAAACAGTTGGTGTCTACTAATGTGCCTTTCTATGGGGATGCCTGCATCAACCGCTTGCTGTATGCCTTTTTTTAAATGTTGCCAGCTCTGTCTCTGCACTCCATAGCCAGCTCACAACACATAATTGTGGTTTTTAACATGCTGGGACGCCCGCACATGCGCAGAAGCGCTGCGGCGCGCACAGAGCGTCATCCCCCAAGCTCCGCCCCCTTTCCCGGCTCACCTCTATATATAGAGGCGCGTGCACGCGCACGCGCGCGGCCACATGCGCCTTTGGCGCTAATTTTGAAAAGGAAACCAGGGACAAGAGCCAGGGCCCCTTTCTGCCGCAGGCCGGGGGATGGACGAGCATTGCAACATGGCAGAGGAAGCAGTTTCCCACAAGAGAACTCACCATCTGCCTGGACTTGCTCTGATAAAAAGAAACTAGTCCACATGACAAGAAACGTTCCACAGCGGCCTCTAGTGGATTAACACAGGTACCGCAGTCTAATATATTAAATATATATATATATATATATATATTTTTTTTTTTTTTTCTTGACCACTATTAAAATTATTACATTTTTTAGTAGTTACAGGCATGCACAGATATTAGCGGGAATACCGTTAGGTAACAGACAGAAAGACAAATTAGGCTTGGGGGTCCCCCAATAGAACCAAGTTCCTGGGGGCCCCCACTTACCTGTTCCCCGCCGCAGGACTTTGTTTGGTCCACAGAAGCCCAAACTTCACCTATCACGGCAGGCATTGTAATTAAACCTTCAGGGACCGGGTTCCCAAGGATTCCACTCCCCTGGACCTGTATAGCACCCTGCACAGAAAACATCTTGGTCATGGGTATGACCAGAGCTCTGGATCCCAGGGTCCAGCTCTCCTAAGAGAAGCATTACAGGCAAAACCTTGCTCTTCTCTGCAAGGCCCGGGTACCGACCGTTTAGCTATGAAGCTTTTTTGGTCGGATCCGGAATAGCTTACTGAGGCCCAAAAGAACCTGTACGCAAGCTCAGTGAAAAACACATGTTTCTTCTTGGCCAACACCTTAGACACTGGCAAAAAACTGAGGTGCTCCCGGATGGGAGGGGCTTATATAGGGGAGGGTACTTCCGGTTTTGGAAGTTGCCAGTGCCAGCACCTGAAGGTATCTATATAACCCATTAGTAATGACTATGTCGCTCTGTGTCCCGTGATGTACGAGAAAGAAAACAGTATTCTGTGCACTTGCATGAGAGTGATGTCATCATGGCCCGCTGGCAGGACGCTCAAAAATGTCTTGCCAGCCGCATCTTTGAGGCGCTGTAGGAGTGGTGTATACACCGCTCCTAAAGTGCCCCTGCTCATTGAAATCAATGGGCAGCGCCGCTGAACCGCCAGCAAAGCGCCTCTGCAGCGTCGCTTTGCGGGCGGTTTTAACCCTATTTCAGTCGCTAGCGGGGGCTAAAAGCGCCCCGCTAGCGGCTGAATAGCGCCGCAAAAACAACGGTAAAGCGCGGCTAAAACGGCGCAGTGTGAAAGTAGCCTAATTCCGTGTACACACGACCGTTTTTCTCATCGAGAAAAAATACATTTTTTCCTTTTGACGAGTAGACATGTGCACTGCCAAAAAATTTGTTAGTTTTCGTTTTCGTTTCATTCGTTTTTTTTTTTTTTTCGTTTTTCGGGTCATTCGTTATGATCGCAATTCGTAAATTCGTAAATTTGTACATTCGTAAATTTATACATTCGTAAATTTGTACATTCGTAAATTTGTACATTCGTAAATTTATACATTCGTAAATTTGTACATTCGTAAATTTGTACATTCGTAAATTTATACATTCGTAAATTTGTACATTCGTAAATTTGTACATTCGTAAATTTATACATTCGTAAATTCGTACATTCGTAAATTTATACATTCGTAAATTTATACATTCGTAATTTCGGAAATTTGGAAATTCGATATTTTCGAAAACCCGAAAATTTGAAAATCTGAAAAAATAACTATTAAATTATAGTTGTAATTTCCTTTCAAATTTGGCTGTTAGCGAACGTAACGAATACAAATTTATCTGAAGTTACGCATAACCTGAAATAACAAATGCCGCATCTAAACAAATGGAACGGAACAAATTAATAATAATAATAATAAAACGTTTTTATTATTATTATTGTTATTTATTATTATTATTAATTCATTACGTTCCATTCGTTTAGATACGGCATTCATTATGTCGGAAAACAATTCGTAACTTCGTTAAGTTCACTAACAGCCAAATTTGAAAGGAAATTACAATACCTATAATTGAATAGTTAGTAATAGTTAAGTTATTAGTTAATTATTATTTCAGATTTCCGAATTTACTAATTTACGATTGTACGAATGTACAAATTTACGAATGTACGAATATTCGGAAATTCGTAAATTCAAATTTACGAATTTCCGGATAGTTGTACATTCGTAAATTCGTGCATTGGTAAATTCGTATATTCGTAAATTCGTACATTCGTAAATTTGAATTTACGAATATTCGTTAAAATTCGTTAAATGAGTTTTCGTTAATTCGGATATTTCCGAATTAACGAATTTGTCGAAATTCGTTAAAAAACGAATTCGGAACGAAACGAATTGCACATGTCTATTTGGCACTTGCCACTTTACATTGCACATCTGATTAAGTCAAAGCTGCACCTTAGTACACTGGCTGCGGAATCACGACTGAAGGGGGGATGGACGTGAGGATGTGATGCTCGTGTCCTGAGGGAGGGGCCTGACCATGCCGCTGTGAGAGGAGAGAGGTGAACTCCAGGGGGAGCCGTGGCTGCAACGCAGAGTGAGAGGCTGCGACGCCACAGATGATGCCCCTGCTTCCCAGCCCATATCGGGTCTTACCGAGCCAGCTAAATTGGTGACATGACACGGGCACATATCAGAACGCTGGAGGAGTTAGTGCCGCACCGGCTTCCTCCCCCCTGCTCCCTCCCCCGAACCTTGTCCGGATTACTAGCAGAACGCCCCATGCAACCCACAGTGAGGACGGATGGAGACCGTCGGCGAGGGGCCAGGTGAGAGCCACAACCTTTTGTCCGCGGCCAAACAGTGAGGAAGACAAGGTAATGCTGCGGATTGAATTGAACTGTATAACTGGCTGTTACGGGACAATTGGCTTGCAGGATTAGATGTCTACCTGTGCAACATACTGTTAAAACCATTTGACTCCTCCACAAACTGCTAAGAAGTATTCTCAGTGTGTGAATCTACAGGGTCCCTGTTGGTGAAACTGAGGTTTTCCCTGCTGCTTCTGTTACTGGCTGCAAGGATTGTAGTGTAGTTGTTGGGCAGCTAACTCATTAAAACGGACTTCCATATAGGGGGGTGAATTGGAAGGTGGACATTGGAAATGCATTCCTCAACCTATAAAACTATTTGTTTGTAAACCAGCCTGCCAGTAAATATGCAACTCACGGAAATTAGCAGCAGTCAAGGGACAAAACAATTTTGAGGACTTTATGCTTATTCATGCAAGAGCTACTAAACAAGTGCCTCAGTGTAGCTAATTACAGGCACCTGGTCTGCAATGCATTTACTTTCCTTTGTCTCTCTACTGCTATTATTGGTAGGACGGTCCACTGTCTATATAGGGGTCCGGCTGATATAAGCAGAGTACTAAGGTGGTCTACTGCATAGTGGAGTGAAAACGGAACTCTGATACTATAAACATACCTTTCAACCTTCACACCTATCTGTATGCAATTTAGTCTGCTAGCTAATCTACACACTGCAAATGCATACGTAATACAGGAATGCAGAAGTGGAGGAGGGGGGGGGGCAGAGGAAGATGATAAACTGCAAGTAATGTCTCTATATGCTCAAATTACAGTGTGTACATGCCTGTTTGCAACTTAGGCCACCCTTTAGTCGCTCTGCTACTGGACTTGAGTGAATAAATTACCCAGCCCTAGAGAAGTGGCCAGCTGAGTAGCAGAAACTGATCAAGCACCTGCATCCCAGCCTGGAAAAGAGGTTGAACTTGAGAGCAACTATTAAAGTAGACTTTCTTATTTACTTTCTGCCTGTAAATCAGCTGGCATGAATATTGGACGGATGGATTACAAATACCCCCGCTATTTGTAAATTAGGATGTGCATATAACAGTGGACCGAGAAAGGACACAGTGTAACACAGTAGTGGCCCCCGTGTTCGGTACACGGTGCAGCCTGGCAGTTCAATCTGAACACTGAAATAAAAGTGTATATGAATAGAGCCACCAGGGTTTTCCAAATCCCTTTTAGACTGTCCGGTAAATATACCCAATAAGGTATATCTGGACCGCACTCCATATAGTGGCCTAGTGGCAGACCTACAGGTGGGGATACTTATCCTCAGACACAGGCCCATTAAAGAGCTGGACCAAGAAAAGAAGAAGACAAACTCTGAGGAGGTAAACTAAAATATCACAAACTGAGGAAACGCATAAGACCCGCAAAAAAAAGCACCATAAGTAAAACCATGAGTAAAACTATGAAGGGCAGCTCCCCCAAAACCCCCAAAGATAAAGCAACAGTTGGCAAGATTAAGCAGTATATGACCCTGGAGGCAAGCCCAAAGAGCCCAGGATTGAAAAAAAAAACAGCAAGCAAAAAAAGGCACAGGGAAAAGGGCAGGGGAGGTTCGGGATCAATCAAGAGATGGCCTAATAATGGAGAGTGAACTGGAAATAAGTAGAATGGATGAACAACGGGCAGAAGCGCAAATTCCAACAAAAGCGGAAATGTCTGTGATGTTTTTTAAACTGGAAAATGCAATCAAAGTAGAAATCAACACACTAAGAGCAGATCTGGGGCATCTGTTGACACGGGTGGAGGTGACAGAAGAGAGAACAGATAAACATGCGCAGGAATTAAGAAAGTTACAGGATCTGGTCAATCTTACACAACTAAATCTAATGAAAATTCTTTATAGATTAGAAGATCAAGAAAACTGAAATAGAAGACAAAACCTGAGAATACAGTCCCTCCCAGAGGAAAGAGGAGGATCTGAGAAAAATCATGAGGACAATACTAAATCCCCTATTAGATAAAGGATTAGAGGAACCTCTTCTGATCCAGAGAGTACACCGGGTCGGAAAATTAAGGAATACAGAGGCTGAGTGGCCGCGAGATATAATAGTGAGATTCCAATTTTATGCAGATAAAGCTGACATTTGGGGGAAAATGAGGGGAAGACCGCCGCTGAAGTATGAAGAGACCGAGCTCCAAATTTTTACAGACTTGGCACCCGAAACACTTGCCAGGAGATGAAATTTGAAACCACTACTAGAGCAAATGCGGGCACAGAACATTAAATATAGTTGGGGATTTCCAGCGTGCCTAATAGGCAAGAAGGAGGGAAGATCAGCTTGACTAAAGGTTCCCGGAAGAGTTGACAGATTTCTGCAATAAACTGGATCTACAGGTCTGAATCCTGTCAGGCTGGGCAGAAGGAGAACATGTGCTACAGTAAGAAGAGGACTATGGGCAAATAGGTGGCCAAAGACCAAAGAGAGACTTTTTTAAAAAAATTTTTTGCTCTCACCAAGGACAATGGACCGGGGGAGGATGGGGGGGAGGAGTGAGGGAGGGGAAAGGGGGGGGAAGGAGTGAGGGAGGGGAAAGGGGGGGTGGAGATTGGCCAGCTGGACTCACCTGCACACCTCTGGCCCATCTTCCCCCCCAAAGCGAGGGGGGCACAGTGAACATGGTCAGAGTCGCACCTCAAACTAAAGAGAATCAGGGGTGGCGATGTTGTACACCTCTACCTATGGTTCTGAGACCAGCAACTGGCCAAGGGGAGGGCAGGGAGTTAAGGGGAGGGGGTAAGGTGGGGGGTGGGTGTAGGGGGTACCTCTTAAACTTGCAGGAAGAAAGCGAAACAACCCGCAGCAGAGAAGTAACCCAGTATACAGAGTAGATGACAATAATTAATTTTATGTGAAATGGGAAAGACACATATAGAAGAGGGATGTTGCTGCTCACCCCGGTGATTGGAAGGATGGGATGTTCCCCCAGTGGGGTTTTTGGGCAGCTGGATTCAAGAGTTGACAACAATGTATGTGTAAAAGGGATTGTTTATTAAAATTAAAATAATCAATGACAAGTTAAGATATGAGCTCTGGTAACATGTAATGAGAGTACTACACAATTGCAAACACTAAAAATTGTCATACAGCTTGACACATTGTATATCAAAGCATGTAGCAATTCCTAACGCGTTTCAACCCTTTGCACGGGTCTTCTTCAGAGGTTTCGGTGTTGCTATAAAAGAGTATACATAGTAAATTTCAAAGGTTTCCACCTAAGTGGTACAGAAATTAAAAAAATTATATATATATAAATAACATAATCACCAATTTGTTGTGTGTAGACATTAGATACTTTTTACCAGAGTTTCCACTAGGAGATGCCCCCATGGACTTCCAAAATAACCTCCTGGCCATGTGAGTTCCCCACGTGCCGGAATGCCGCTGGAAAAGCTTACAGCTTACAAGAATTCACCACATGGGATGAGAATCCCAAAAGGGGAAGGACACAGGAAGGAGCTGACACCTGCGGCAAAGCATTAACAGCATAAATACACAGTGCCTAGCATTGTTTTATTCATATAATAAAATCTTAGTGTGTTGAGCAGACAGATAATCATTCCCCCTGAAAGGAGTATACTACTTAATTATTCATGTATGTAATAATATTTATACATATTAGTTAATTTGATTGTTGTTCAAAAAATCATGAAGCAATGAGTATCATAGCTCAAGTGCCAATTTTAATTAATTAGAAGCTAAGATTAAAATATTATTTTGGTATTGGTATTTAATAGATTAAAACTGTCAATATATAACATTGTGGTGAATGAAATATATGAATAATGTGATGAGTGTGGTGGATATGGTGCTGTGTATGTTTTTGAAAAAAGTGGTGAAGATGAAAACAAAAAGAAGAAAACAAACAGAAGATGAATGTGTGTGAAATGGAAATGTTGTGATACAGGTGTAAAAGTGAACTAATAAATGGGTAGTGACAGGAGAATGTGAATGTAAATAGACCTCCCCCCCCCCCCCCATATAAACCACAATAACAGAAAAAAAGCCTTGAACAAAAAAAAAAAAAAAAAAAGTGTTGCATGGTGCATATGCAATGATGAAAAAGGCTAGTGGTGATGTGATGGTAAATTACTAAATGTGAACATATTACCTTGACAGCTTCTATGTTGAAGCACACCCTCGGATGTAACAATCTAATTGCAGTGTATACCGATGGTTCTATAATAAAAACAATCAAAAATTGTAATGTGTTTGAAAAAGCAAAAGTTTCCGGAGAAATTGAAAAAGTGCCCATAATTAAGGTCTTTAAATCATAGTGGTATGCTTACCCCAGGGGATTGTCTGGCTGCTCACACTGGGATGCAGAGGATCATCTGAAAGATCACTCTGCATCAGAAGAACTATATAATGAGTCTTAAATTACTTAATTGAATGCTGGGCTTGCCGCTTCGGGTCCTCCCCCACCTGGTGTGTCTTACCGAATTAGGGGTCATCTGGGCCGCAATGGGCGCCGTTCCGGTCGTGAGTTCCTCGGCGTCTGTGAAGGGCGGAAGTCCCCAACCACTGCCGTTGCTTCCGCCGTAACTACGTAGTGTAGTGGCGTCACGCGCACACATGGCGTACCCACGCATGCGCGGATGGCACAAGAACACCCGGGAGCAATCGCAGATGCCGCCCAGCAAGGAGAGTGCTCACATAGTGGACAGACCTGCTGCCACCTGTTGGAGCATTTGGGGAAGCACAGATCCCTGCGCCTCCCTCCCCCTGCTGGAGAAGCTGCAAACTTATTGTATCAGCGGCTCCATTACGTGGATCACAACCGACCAGGGGTGAAATAGGAAAAACCCAGGGCAAACTAAGGAAAAAGAAAATAACATTGCCATAAATTGATTACTACATTTCAATCATATAAGCCCATGGAAATTACATGGGGCCATTAACCTTAATAAAACATACATTATTTATTGTTCCATATTATATCATCTAAAAAGATATTGAGAGCATGGGGGAAAAAAAAAGGTGAATCAAATCAAACAAATACAACGCATGATTATGAGAACATTGTGGTGTAATCCCCATGTGGGGGAAGGGAGAGAGAGGTGCGGTGGGAAGGATGGACAAACAAAGCAAAGTTAATTCTTAGTTTCAAGTGGTTTTGGATTTTTGAAAAAAATCCTAAAGCTTTATTGAGTTTTTCCTGAAGCAAATCCTTTCAAAAAGGGAGCAAAAGATAAGGAATCATTTAGCCCTGGGAAAATGGTGGCCTGCAGTCTAAAGATCCACCTTTGCTCATGTTGAAGCAAAATTTTGTTCCAATCGCCTCCTCTTTCAGGAATATGAATACGATCGAGTGCGACGAATGAAACTCTGGGTACTTTATAATCATGTTTTATTACAGCATGTCTTCCGATAGGAAGATATCGATTACCGATCTCCATGCTCTATGTATGCTTAGATACACGTCGCCAAAGTTCTTGCTTTTAATTTTATCACCTATAATGTACGGGGATTAAATACACCTTCTAAGAGACATAAGATACTTAAAGAGCTAAAATACTACGGTGCTGATGTGGTATCCCTGCAGGAGACCCACCTAACACATGACATAAAGGTGAAATTATATTCCGCAGATTTTCCCATATGGTATTATGCTGATTCAGCAACAAGGAGAGCAAGGGGAGTGGCAATTGGATTTGCCAAAACAATGAGGTTCAAATTGGAGCATAGGATGACGGACCCAGAAGGGAGATATATCTTCCTGAGGGGTAGACTATGTGAAATGGCTTACACATTAGTAAACGTATATTCCCCCAATAGGAACCCCATAAAATTTATGAAAGAGGTATTGGGAAAACTGATGGACTTTAAGAAAGGAAATGTGATAATGATAGGTGATATGAATTTCTGTATGGATCCGGTGGTTGATAGTACATCCCGTGTACAGGAGACGAGCAATGCTCAGTTAAAAAAACTTAAACAGAAAATGCATCTGTGTCAAATGATTGACGCATGGAGGGTTCAACATCCTAAGACACAAGACTATACATTTTACTCCCCTGTGCACGGGACATACTCATACTCTAGGATAGATTATATTCTGGCAGACCACAGGTACCTGGACAATGTTATTGATACGAAGATAGAAATCTCCACACTATCAGACCATGCCCCTGTGAGAATGAAATTGAGTGTTCCCGGTTATCAAAGACAATCCTATACATGGCGAATGAATGAAGAACTCTTGCAAGATAGGGAGGTAGAAGAAATAGTGAGAAAAGAAATTGAGCAATATTTTTCAACAAATGGCACTAAAGAGATATCAGGGGCCACTCTTTGGGAGGCCCATAAAGCCTACATTAGGGGTATATTTATTGCCATAGGGGCTGGGAAGCTGGGAAGAAAAAAGTGAGACAAAAAAAAATCCAAACGTTAATTGAAGAAATACATAGAGCAGAACAGGATCATAAAAAAAAACGGGCATAGAGCTGGAGTTATTTCAAACATTGGTAATTAAGAGAGATGAACTAAAGGATGTAATGGAACAAGAGACGAGAGATGAAAAGGACATTCAATAGCATAGCTAAAGAAAGATATCGGTGAGGGAATAAAGGAGGTAAACATCTAGCGAGAATATTACAAAAGTAAAAATCTGTAAACTATATAGAAAAAATTCAAAAGAAGAATGGGGAAATAGCACACACGACCAAGGAGATAGCAGACATTTTTAAAACCTATTATAAGGCTTTGCACTCAGTAAACCAGAAGGCAGACCAGGTAAACGTTAAAATGGACAAAATAAATGACTTTCTAAAAGAGGCTGGATTATCTAAAATATCTGAAAGCGAAAGGCAAATATTAGACAAACCCATAACAGAGAAGGAAATAAATAGTGCGCTGAAAGAGTCGGCCCCGGGGAAAAGCCCCGGACCCGACGGGTTCACGACGTAAAATTTAAAACTGTACGCTAAAATTCTTGCAGGATGGATGAAAGCCTTGATGACAACCCTGGTCGATCCCGACCAGGTGGGATTCATCCCAGGAAGAGAGGGGAGGGACAACGGGGTGAGACCGTTGCTCCTCCTCCAGCAAATAAAAAAAGAAGGATCCCCAGGTCTATTCCTGTCAATTAATGCTGAAAAAGCATTTGACAGGGTAGACTGGGGACTCATAATAAAAACATTGGAAACCATGGGTGTTGGCCCAAGAATGATTCAATGGATCAAAGTACTGTACCACCACCCAGCAGCATATATAAAAATCAATGGTGTGCCATCCCCCTCCTTCGAGATGAAAAACAGGACGAGACAGGGGTGCCCCCTTTCCCCCCTTTTGTTTGTGCTGTCCTTAGAACCACTCCTTGCATCGATCCAAAATAACCCCGATATAAGCGGCATTAGGGCGGGTGAGGAAGAACACAAGTTTGCAGCTTTTGTCGATGATGTGTTATTCTACATAACAAACCCGAGGATCACAATGCCCAATCTATTAAAAACACTAAAACAATATGGAGATGTAGCAAATTTCAAAATAAACTTAAATAAGTCAGAGATCTTGAATATCAATCTAAATAAACAGGAAGCAGCGGCGCTACAGAAGGAATTTCAATTCCCATGGAAAAACGAGTATTTAGGAATAAAACTAGCTAACTCTATGAAGAAAATATATAAAATCAATTATATACCTCTGTTGGACGAACTCAAAAATGAAATAAAGAGAATAATGTAAAGACCCCTACCTTGGATAGGGAGGATAAGCACCTTGAAGATGGTATTTCTACCGAAAATTCTATATAAGTTTCAAATGTTGCCGATGGCACTGTCGTAATCCTATTTTAATGTGCTAACAACCATAATAAGGAATTTTTTTGGGCAAAATAAAAAAGCTAGAATCTCACTTGCGGTATTAAAACAAGGAAAAAAACAAGGGGGGCTGGCGGTTCCTGACATTAAAAAATATTACAATGCAGTGGTGCTATCAAGAGTAGTAGAGTGGACTAAGGGACAAAATGATAAAAGGTGGGTTAGGTTAGAGAAAACAATGAGCAACGCATGATTGAGAAGTATAATTTGGAATCCTCCACAATATAGAACACTAGATGGGAATACTCACGCACTGACACGAAACGCACTAAAAATTTGGGACGCGATCCACAAATTAAGCAAGGGGAAATTTAACTCACCCCTAATCTCACTGAAAGAAAATTACATCTTTTTACCAGGTAAAATTGAAATAGGGGGGAATTGGATAATTAGTGAAAATGCACAATTAAGAGATACAGTTGCAAGGGGAAAAATTATATCACTTCATGAGTTGAAGCACTGGAAAAAAGAAAAGGTTGGGACTTTGAATGAGGCCTGAGACAATTAAGTCACTAGGCCTCCATCCCTGTCAATGCGAAGACAGAAAAGGGTTGGGACTTTATATGAAGCATGCGGATTGAAAGCAAAAAAGAGCTAGTAAATCAGATAATGTAAATTTATTAAATATTGTACAGTAAAATACATAAGACACCATGGTACATATTCCATCACCCAACATGGTTAGTTAGTTCATTAGCATTTGTTCATAAATAAATTGGGTAAAACAGTAAAAACATGAGGTAGAACTGCATGGTAAATATTATTTGGCATCTGAAGCTCGACGCGTTTCGTGGCATTGATATGAATGATATTGGGTCTGAGATCAAAAGTAACATTTCTGTCTTTGCAGATGACACCAAGCTATGCAGTGGAATAACGTCCTTACAGGATGTCGCCAATTTACAAGCCGACCTCAATGCTCTGTCTAATTGGGCGACTATGTGGCAGATGAGGTTTAATGTTGATAAATGTAAAGTTATGCACTTGGGGGCTAATAATATGAATGCATCATACATACTAGGGGGAGTACAACTGGGGGGATCCGTAGTGGAGAAGGATCTGGGGGTTTTGGTAGATCATAAGCTCAATAATGGCATGCAATGCCAAGCTGCGGTTTCCAAAGCGAGCAAGGTCCTTTCTTGTATTAAGAGAGGTATGGTCTCCAGAGAGAGAGATATCATTTTGCCCCTGTTCAAATCATTAGTAAGACCTCATCTGGAATATGCAGTTCAGTTTTGGGCCCCAGTTCTCAAAAAGGATATTGGGGAACTGGAGAAAGTGCAGAGAAGGGCAACCAAACTGATAAGAGGCATGGAGGAGCTCAGCTATGAGGAGAGATTAGAGGAACTGAATTTATTCTCTCTTGAGAAGAGGAGATTAAGGGGGGATATGATCAACATGTACAAATACATAAGGGGTCCATATAGTGAACTTGGTGTTCAGTTATTCACTTTACGGTCAACACAAAGGACAAGGGGGCACTCTTTGCGTCTAGAGGAAAAGAGATTTCACCTCCAAATACGGAAAGGTTTTTTCACAGTAAGAGCTGTGAAAATGTGGAATAGACTCCCTGCAGAGGTGGTTCTGGCCAGCTCAGTAGATTGCTTTAAGAAGGGCCTGGATTCTTTCTTAAATGTACATAATATAACTGGGTACTGACATTTATAGGTAAAGTTGATCCAGGGAATATCCGATTGCCTCTCGGGGGATCAGGAAGGAATTTTTTCCCCTGCTGTAGCAAATTGGATCATGCTCTTCTGGGGTTTTTTTGCCTTCCTCTGGATCAACTGTGGGTATAGAATTGGGTATATGGGATTGTACGATATATGTTTTTTTTTTTTTTATTTATTTATTTTTTTTTATTTTTTTTTTACGGTTGAACTGGATGGACTTGTGTCTTTTTTCAACCTGACTAACTATGTAACTATGTAACTATGTAACTATGTGGCTGTCATGACGCTCATCAGGAGCTGATAGTTAATGGATGTCTATAATACAAGAACATTGTATCAAATGATAGGTTAGGCTTATTAGGGAAAAATTATATATAAGGGGGAGAGAAATATGCACTTAAATCTACAGCCCATACTTACAGGTCGGGTGATGGTATGGGAACGGCAGGGGGCATGTAGGCGGCCGGGGACACAGTCCGATACGGGAGCTGAGGCGACATAACAGGTGGCGCAGCAAGGAGGCAGGCATCATTGTGTGAGTTGAACATGTGATCTTCACCAGGGTCAAGGGGCACATGCAGAAAGACTCCTGGGCCATCTGAAAATGAATGTGAAATGCAAAGACATTGTGTGTTAAATTGCTGAAGGGTGATGGACCCTATGTACAGCAGTGGAAGGGTAAAAAGTTAATGTGAATAAGAAGGGGTGGTGATAAACAGAATAACTAAAATATGTGATAGTGTAGCTATGTTGAAATCAATAAAGTGCTCCAACGTTAAGAACGCTATCATTGAAAAGTGAGAAAAATGAAAAAGGGTAAATGTGCAATGGTGAGCTTGTTGAGGGCAATGAGGATGCTCCTAAATAAAAACACTGTCGTGGGGGGATTGAAAGAAGGGGGGGAAGGAAGAGAAAGGGAGTGCCCAGCCTAGGGTGTATGATAGTGAAGCTATGTTGGAGACATGGAAATACTCGAACATTGTGAACGCTATCATTGATATGTGATAGTGAAGCTGTGGTGCAAACAATAAAAATGCTCCAACATTGGGAACACTGTCATGGTGAATAGAGGGGACTGTGTGCCAACAAAAATGTGCATGGAGAAAAATAAGAAAGGGGAAGGAAGGAAAGGAGTGTGCGATTAGGGACAATTAATTTACCTGAATGGATGGAGTTGAAGGTGCATTTTGCCTAATGCAAGATGTTCCTGGTTCCTCAACCCCTGACTATGTGTGTTGGTGCCTGTGCCAAAAAGGAAATGCTTGCCTCGCCGCGAACGCCTTGTAGCCGCCAACGTCACGCTGGCGAGTATGGGGGAGGAGAGGCGTCATCTCCCAGTCAGTGGACGGCCAGCGAGTGGCGCCAAAGGACTCACTCCCTCACGTTGACCGCCAGATGGAAAACACGGCGCTCATGTGATGACGTCGACCAAGGTGGACATCAGACATGACGCGCCGGATGCGTGGCGCTGATGCGCAGCTGGGCGACCACCCCATCCCCCAGGGGGAGGGGAGAAGGGGGAAGACCCCTGATGTGCATCGCAGCTCCCAATGTCAGAAAAGGCCCCAACTCACACTACCAGGCCCACCACGCCATGCCCCAAACAACACCGGACCCTGGGGCTGTGAATTGGGGTGTTTAAATGGATCATAATTTGCTTGAGAAATATCAAGACAAGGAACATTTTCTTAACTTGGCCTACAGTATGGTAGGGGAAGAAAACTATTTCTGACACTGTGGTGTTGTGTCAGAATGCTCAGAGAAACCCATCCAAAACCTATCCCGCAGTATGGCAGGGATAGGGGGAAAGGGAAACAAGGCTGGCACATTGGGTTTTGTGTCAGCTGAATGCTATTCAAAAACGCATGCTTCCATCCCTAATAGGTTCAATGGAAAAAAGAAAAGGTTGGGACTTGTTGAAGCACAACACAGAATTAATGGTGATAAACGAATGGCGCTATCTCCAGTTGAGGCACTTTATTGACCAACTACGCCAACCAATAAGATCAGATGACAAATTAACTCCGTTGGAACGCCTGTGGACAGCAGACAACACAAGAAATAGTATATCTCGGATATACAAAATATTATTGGCCATTGAACATCTGGAGATCCCGCCATTCATAAATAAGTGGGAAAAGGAATTGGGGTCACAAATAGGCTGAAATGAACTATAAATGTTTAACAAGGTGGTACGGTACCCCCGATAAAATCAGTATGTACCAACCGGGATGCTGGCGAGGATGTAAGGCAGCAGGAACGATGGCCCACCTGTGGTGGGAGTGCCAAAAAATAAAGAAATATTGGAAAGGGATCCTTCAGTTAATAAAAGTAATTACTAAAAAAGAAATACCAGAGGACCCGTGGATAGTGTTGTTTCATGGGGGGGAAGGATCTGTCAAACAATATATAAACTCAGTAATCCCACACCTATTAAACGCGGCGAAAAGACTTATCCACAAAAACTGGCAGGCAGCGGAAAGCCCCTCTACCCGAGAATGGATAAATATGGTTGAAGAAACACATACAGGTGATACTCGAAAAATTTGAATATCGTGCAAAAGTTCATTTATTTCACTAATGCAACTTAAAAGGTGAAACTAATGTAGCGGGGGTTCCAAATTTAGGGACTTCTATACCAAATTTAGGGGTGATTTGAGTGGTAGTTGACTCAAATCTTTTCAATTGCTGGACTCTGTCTTGTTGCTATTTCACCTGGTGTGCAGTTCCCCTAAGAAGTATGGGTGGCGCTGTCATCTATACTCGGGGTTTAACTACAGGTGATGGGGCAGCGATTTGGTGTCTCCTCTCGGCAGCCGTACAGTGGGTGTGGTG
This sequence comes from Rana muscosa, assembly GCA_029206835.1. Lineage (NCBI taxonomy): Eukaryota > Metazoa > Chordata > Amphibia > Anura > Ranidae > Rana > Rana muscosa. Next base: position 347,431,898 of record CM055117.1, on the reverse strand, counting down.
GACCTGCTGTGCATGCCGGGAGGGGGTACAAAAGGGGCAGACGCCATAGAGTAGGGGGTTGTTGTTCGTGTGGAGTCCAGTGTCGAGTGCATGGCCCTCCAGGCCATGGGGCCATGTGCGCCTCAGTCACAGGCACCTTTAGTCCTGGGACTGCAACTTCAGCCATGGGCCCAGCACCTTTAGCTGGAGCCCACTTCAGGAGGAAGAATCCCAGGGTGCCGCCTTGCGAGGGGACCCATTTCTGGAAGAGGAGGCTGGGGGAGGACCGTTCCGAAGGACTGGTGAGGAAATCACAGTGAAGGAAGGGGCCCAGTAACTCTCCAGAGGGATGTCATCCATCTGGAAACCAGGGGCCTAACATCTGGACCATCAGGAGGTTTGGGGTACCATAGATCCTGTGGCAGAGGATCTCCTAGACGCATCCATTAGGGAACTAAACTGACTGTTCGAGCTACACACCAGCTGCTAGTGCCATTGGGTGACTATCCGGGTGAGCTGTACCCACTTGGGATCAAGTGGCGACGAAGCCAGGAGTGCCTGAATTCCATCTATCTTCCTAACACCTTTCTCCTTTCATGCATAAGAAAATAAAGCTCTATGTTGGAGTGATATACTGGTGTGGACCTTGGAGTTACTTGGGGAATAGAGACTTTTGTCCTTACACATTAGGGACAGAAACCAACACTGAGGGGATCGCTGCAAAGACCCGTAAGGAAACTAAGTGTGCCTAACCTCTGCAACCCACTCTCCAGTGAACGAGCCAAAGAGTGGAGTAGGAGGGAGGCGGGTGGCCACTTCACGTGGGGGCTCGTGGTCCGGGATTTTTGTGGTGTATGCCCTGGGAGAAGTTGGACTTTATTCCCCTGTGAAAGCTCCATGGAGGTCGGCCATGTTTGTGTGAAATTCAACCTGCGCACAAGTAAGAGAAAGGAATCAGGCCTGGAAATTTTTGGCTGCGTAGTTCGTGGGTGTGTCAAGTCTGGAAAAGCCAGCGAAGTAAGTGCAGCAAAGGAACAAGAAAGGGTAGGAGCTTGGAAAGTGTGAGCTCCTCGTGGTACGTTTGGCGCGAAAAGGGGACATTTTCTGATGAACTGTTGATGAAGCGACATGTCCGCTCCTTCTTGGAAACCTGCTTCACCGGGATCTTGTGTTCTATTGCCTGGTCCAACCATGGATGTGACCCCTATTGCCGCCTCATTGACTGACACGGGAATCCGACTGAAGCCCAGGGGCCGCTTTGCCCTTTATGCATGTCGAGATGCAGAGGCCTTGGGCATGATCTGTGTGAAGTGTCAGGGACTGATCGTACATCTTCGGCCTTTCGGGAGATGTGCCTACTGTGGGGAGTTCCTGTTCGAGGTGGAGCAGCCGACAGAGAAGCCAAGGGTCTATTGAGTAAACTGGATCTCAGGTGCTGTTACTTCTGAGGAGGAGGTTTGTGCTATCACCGCCATTCCCAAGCGCAGTCCCGCAGAGGTGGCAATCGTAAAGACTGAAGCTCCGGTCATTGAGGAATTTGAGGCGGAGAACTCAACAGATGCTGCATCAGTCTCTACGGAGCCCTTCCTTCCACCTGCTAAAGGGAAGGTAGGACTCGGAAAAGCTTCCTGCAGTCACGGTGGAGGCCCACCCCAGCGCCCGCCTGACTCGGATCATCCAGCCGGAGAAGTTTCCCTGACGGTTAGAGGTCGAGGTCGGCCGGGGAAAGGAACCAAGGTTAGTGTCCATTCTATTAGGGACGCCTGGGTGCCTGACCCAAAGGAACTGTTAAAAGATGATCCTGTGTCCACTAGAGTTTGCCTGCTAGCGGGGATGTGGCACTCTTCGGATGTGGATTCTTCCTCTGATATGGGAGATAATGCAGAGATTGATGAACTGTTTGTCAGCAAAGGATGGGACAAAATTTCTTTAACTTCTCATCGGAATGCAAAGGGATCGCCCATGAACTCTAGGTATACTACACCCCAGGTGGAAACCCCTGTTAATGCTGGAGAAATTGTACCAGTGCCTGCTCTGCACGCTTCAGTGTCTTCTGTGCCTGCTGCACCGGAGGCCCATTCACCACTGAGGCCTCCTATGCCACAGTTGGAGCCTGTACGCCCCAGGAGATCTCCGGATGCCATTGTCCTACCAGGTACTGGAGATCAGGCGACCATGCCGCCTTTGGCTCGACTACAGCGGCTGTTGAACCAGAAGGTTGCTGTTAGACATGTGCACTGCCAAAAAATTCGTTAGTTTTCGTTTTCGTTTCATTCGTTTTGTTTTTTTTCGTTTTTCGGGTCATTCGTTATGATCGCAATTCGTAAATTCGTAAATTTGTACATTCGTAAATTTATACATTCGTAAATTTGTACATTCGTAAATTTGTACATTCGTAAATTTATACATTCGTAAATTCGTACATTCGTAAATTTATACATTCGTAAATTTATACATTCGTAATTTCGGAAATTTGGAAATTCGATATTTTCGAAAACCCGAAAATTTGAAAATCTGAAAAAATAACTATTAAATTATAGTTGTAATTTCCTTTCAAATTTGGCTGTTAGCGAACGTAACAAATACAAATTTATCTGAAGTTACGCATAACCTGAAATAACAAATGCCGCATCTAAACAAATGGAACGGAACAAATTAATAATAATAATAATAAAACGTTTTTATTATTATTATTGTTATTTATTATTATTATTAATTCATTACGTTCCATTCGTTTAGATACGGCATTCATTATGTCGGAAAACAATTCGTAACTTCGTTAAGTTCACTAACAGCCAAATTTGAAAGGAAATTACAATACCTATAATTGAATAGTTAGTAATAGTTAAGTTATTAGTTAATTATTATTTCAGATTTCCGAATTTACTAATTTACGATTGTACGAATGTACAAATTTACGAATGTACGAATATTCGGAAATTCGTAAATTCAAATTTACGAATTTCCGGATAGTTGTACATTCGTAAATTCGTGCATTGGTAAATTCGTATATTCGTAAATTCGTACATTCGTAAATTTGAATTTACGAATATTCGTTAAAATTCGTTAAATTAGTTTTCGTTAATTCGGATATTTCCGAATTAACGAATTTGTCGAAATTCGTTAAAAAACGAATTCGAAACGAAACGAATTGCACATGTCTATTGACGAGAAAAACGATCGTCTGTGGGCATTTTGTCGTTTTTCTCGACGAGAAAATTGGCATTAAAAACGACGAGAAAAATTAGAACATGTTCTAATTTTTCTCGTCGTTTTTCCCGACATTTTTTCCGCGGCAGTGTTTCCCATAGGGAAACACTGCCGCGGAGCCCACAGACGGTCGTTTTTCTCGACAAGAGAAAAAATGTCGTGAAAAGCGTCCGTGTGGGGGGAACAAGCCGTTCCCTCGTTTTTAATGTCATTATTCACGGCAGTTTTTTAACCGCCGTGAATAATGATCGTGTGTACGCGGCATGAGAGTAATGTGTCCCAGTGCAAGAAAACAACTCTGGGTAGTGTGATCCCACCTTGCACAAGTGGGATCACACTACCCAGCGTTTTTTTCTTGCACTGGGACACATTACTCTTATTGCTTTGATTGCATATTTTGCTCAGTTTTTTTTTCCTCTGCACATTCGAAGAGACCAATTTGCTAATTTTTTTTGCACTCTATGCACTTTCATACCATGGACATAGTTTGGATATAATGGAGTTAATTATAAGCATGGTTTATACAGTTACAGTATATGAATTTTTTGCTGAAAATATTTTTATGCACTTATTTTTGGCACATTTAAATACACTTTTACCTGGACAGGTCCTGCAGCACCGTCATCCTCCGGCCTCCCTCGTCCGCTCCGGGAACCTCTCTGCCTGTCGGTTGCTCTCCAGACATCACACGGGCGGCTCTGGCTCATTTAAATTCACAGCAGCCGTTACCGCATGGGCCGTCGGAAATAGCCGAGTTTTGCTGGACAAAGCCGAAGTCAGAGAGGAGGGGGGGCAGGGGAAGTCGAGCAGTGGCAGAAAAGGACGAGCGCGGGCCGGAGGTGGCCGAAGATGGCCGAAGATGGAAAGAGCCGAGCGGGGGTGGAAAAGGACGAGCATGGGCCGGTGGTGGCCGAAGATGTGTACCGTGTCCAGAAAGAGCCGAGTGGGGGCAGAAAAGGACGAGCACGGGCCAGAGGTGGCCGAAGATGTGTGCCGTGTCCAGAAAGAGCCGAGCGGGGGTGGAAAAGGACAAGCGCGGGCCGGAGGTGGCCGAAGATGTGTCTCGTGTCCAGAAAGAGCTGAGCGGGGGACGGAAAGAGCCGAAGTGCGCCGCGCTGCAGCATCCGGAAGCTCGATACCTAGCAGTACAGCGGTGCTCAAATTAATGGCTGCGCAGTTCTCGCAGCCATTAATTTGACGGCTGTCAGTGAAACGAAACCGGCCCCCATAGCCATCGGCCCACCGGGAATCTCCCGGTAGTCCCGATGGCCAGTCCATCGCTGGCACTGTGACAGGACAGATGTCTGCTCACAGCACAAATGTTTCTGCACACTTCTGGGATGTTATTTAGCCCTGCCAGCCTCCCTCCGGAGTCGCACATGCGCAGTTCCTAGCTGGCAGCAAATCGGCCTTTTTAACAGGAATCAGAACAGCCTGGGGGGAAATTGCATTCCTGCCCCCCGGCCCAGCCCGCCCCTGTCAGGAGGCACTGGCAGGCATCACTGGTGGTCACAGAGCACCATCCCTAATTGGCACTGATTGACATCCCTGGTGGGCTATAGTGCGCTTATTTGGTGGTCATGGGTGGGCATCCCTGGTGGGCATGAGGGGGGCTGCACTGGTAATCAATCAGCGTAGACCCCCCTGTGTATATATATATATATATATATATTGTTTGATGGACTGCAACTACATATATGAACTGCGCTAATATTTTTTAAATGTTATGTCTTAAATGCAGAGGGTGTAACACATATGCACTTGGAATATTTATCACTTTAAGGTTTTTATTCAGCAGTTGCCGCTAGCGGCATCGCATACTAGCACATTATGAAATACTCACCTTGTAACGAAGCCCACCAGCGCTGTGCTGTCACCGCTGAGAGGGCTGACATCTTCCCCTGGTCTTTCTTTCGGGTTTACAAGATCTGGATATGTGTTTGGCCGGAGCAGCAATCACGCCCTCAGTTCCGGCACGTATGCCGAACCTTCAGAGTGCATGCGCCGGTGAGGTAACTGGCAGCATCCAGGGTGAATATCTCCTAAATGATGCAAGTTCAGGAGATATTCTTCTTACCTACATGTAAATCTTATTATAGGTTTACTTGTAGGTAAAAATGACCAAGCGGGTTTACTACCGCTTTAAGTACACATTGGCCTACACAGAGCTTAGGTTAAATATACCCCTAAAAAAAAAAAACCATTCCCTGCTAATAAAAATCGTATTTTCCACTGCTGTCATACTTATCCTGTATGCCAATTATGTGGTGTGTCCCCGTCGGCTATATACAAACTGCGTTTTGTGGATCGCACTTTTTATCAGGTATCAGTGATGGCTTTATTATATAAAAGAGAACAGACACAGAAATTGTATCAAAACTAAAAAAAATGTAATAAAAAATCCATAATATATTTATGGTTACATACATATTAATAGTATTGACTGATGGATCAAGGGTTAGAAAACTAAACCTTACCAACCCACTCCTCTTGGAGAGGAAAGCAATAGAATGGCATTGATATGATGACTCTGTTATTAAGTATTTGATATTGCACTTGTCCACAGCAGAGGTTCAGATAGTCTGTTGACAACAGATATCATCTATATTATAGGGCCGGCAGGCAAGATCCAAGGTTAGACCTTAGGTAAGATCTGAATGGTAGGGATCATGCTTAGATAATATTTCATACACTCCGTTCTACACCCTGATAAAAAAAAAAAAAAAGGTAGACGATTAGTATTACACACGATCGGAATTTCCGACAACAAAACCATGTTTTTTTTTCCGTCGGATGTTGGCTCAAACTTGTCTTGCACAAATGTTGCTCGGAAATTCCGATGGTCACGAACGCAGAGACGTACAACACTACAACGAGACGAGAAAAATGAAGTACAATGATTCCGAGCATGCGTCAAATTGTTTCCGAGCATGCGCAGCACTTTTGTGCATCGGAAATGGCTACACAAGGTCGGAATTTCCAACAAGTACTTTTCTTGTCGGAAAAATAGAGATCCTGCTCTCAAACATTTGTAGCAAATGTCTGATGGAGCCTACACACAGTCGGAATATCCAACCAAACGCTGACAGTAAACATTTGTTGTCGGAAATTCCGATCGTGTGTACGCGGCATAAGACTTAGATCCTTGGTTTAAATAGGCTCAACCCATTTAGGACTCTAAATTATGTGTTCAGAAATCACTTTATGTTCCTAGGATTAGAATAGTATTCAGTTATATACCAATTGTCATGCCGCGTACACACGACCGTTTTTAATGTCATTGAAAAAAACTGCATTTCTCTTATCGTCCATGGACTGACACAGCTGGATACTGTAAACGTGTGGGTATATGTCCCTGCTCGCAGGAGAAGATCTAGGCAGAATGTTAGATATTAGAAACATTCTAGAACAAACCAGAGCTGAACAGCCCCACCCGGTCCCTCCGGACATTACCCTCCCACCTGTAGTCAGCAGACCTCAGTTTTTTTCTGCCTAGCAGAAGGAGAAGACGTGGCTCTCTCAGGAGCCAGTCTCCTGGAAGATTTTACTTTTAAATTTTATTCCTTTGGGAATTTTATTATTTTATTTTTGAGACCTTCAATCAACTGTCGGCTCGGCAACAGGTTGGGTACACTAGTATCCTCGTAGTCTTCCCTGTCCGACCGTCGAGCGTGCTGATCCTCGCCTTGTGTGCGTGAGACTCAGTTCACGACATACCCCATGGCTCCAGGGGTGACCGGGTTGCTTTCATGCACCCGCGGTCCTCTCAAGATTGAACAGTACTTGACTGACTGTATCTTTCGCGGTGGACCAGGCCGATAGCTACGCAGTACAACTCTGTGATAGGTCTGTCTGAAACAAGCCAGGGTCCCTCTAGGGATGGGTAAGTAGTCTCTCCTGCTGCAAGGTGAGTACATACTGGCTGTGTCTCTGTGTGTGGGGGGTCTCTCCCTGTCTCCCCCCTGTTATGCTGCTCTCTGCACCCTGTGCTGTGGGGTGCTTGGGGGTCACTCTGGCCTGGCTGGGTGCTCATGTCTGCAGTTTTTTCTGGTGTGTGAGGTGATTATTGCGTGCGCCGTTAGCGCGCGCATTAGTGGGAGCTTTGAATTTCGTGCTCGGCGGCCATCTTGGCGTTCAATGGCGCAGTTGTAGCTGCGGCCGGCGCCCATTTTCTTGTGGCCGCCGCGCATTTATTTTCGATTCTAGCGGCGGCGCGAATCACCTCACAATCTCCTCACAGACTGAGCGGTCCTTAAGGGTTGGTGGGTCCTCCGGGTATCCCCTCCTCAGCCTCAGCGTAGCCAGTGGGTGGACTGTATATTCACTGTATAGTGTATAAGGTCTCAGAGGGTGGCGTTATGGAGTCTAATACACCTGCTCTCCACACTTGCCTGGGGCAACTGGCAGTGCTGCACAGTTAAACATGTTCATATGTTTCCTGCACCTGCGGTCCTTATGGACCCATTGTCAGCAGTCCTGGAATCATTCCTTGTCAGAATGGAAGCGGTGTGCGAGCAAAAGGAGCTATAAGCCCCCTCCCCCCACAAAAATCTTTAGTGAAGGAGTGCTCCGAGTCAGATATGGGCCTAGCTATTGGGCTCAGGACCCTAGCCCTGAATATTTAATATTTATGAACAGGACATTCCCTTGTGAGGAAGACTCCAGTTCTGTGTCAGTGAATGACAGGGCACTTGTAAGTGATCTCATTGATGATGTGAGGAACACTCAAGCTGGAATTGCTGTGACAAGCCTTTCTTTTACACAGCTTCCTCACTGTTTTCCACACACGCTGCCTCAGAGCAGCATGGATGATACATGGTGGGGGGGAGGACTTTATTAATTTATGTCTCTAGTCCCTGTGAGCCTTCTGTGTGATATCCTGAGGCAACATTTCCCGCCATTTCCTGGGGAACGCTTGAGCTCTGACAGACACACGGTCTGAGGATCAGAGGTTACCTGTTACCTGCATGCTGCTTCGGCAGCACAGTCAAGCAGGTTGGAATGATAGAGAAGATTATGCGCCTCTGCACCATAATTTAAACTCATCCTATACCTCTACACTGCATACATTCACAGTGTATGTATGTGTTATTGGTCTCTGTGTCTGCGTGAGTGTTCCCCCACATTCCAATGCTGTGTTTCAGTGCCATGCATGATATAAATGTACAAAATATGTTTATGCACGACTCCAGATACATTCACAGTATATGTATGTATTATACTCTCTGGGTCGGCGGGGGCTCCGGTGTCCTCCCGCACTCTCATGGTATGTGCGCTTCGGCTCTCTGCACAGTATGGACATGTTCAATATGTTTATTGCACATACTATATATGTTTACAGTATGGGTATACGGTTTGCGTGGGGTTCCTCCGGGTACTCCGGTTTCCCCCCACGCTCCAATGGAAATGCACAGCATAAACATGTGCAATATGTTGATTCACATGCTATCATTCCTACACTGTATCTGTGTGCTGTCTGCGTAGAGTTCTTCCGGGTGTTCCGGTTTCCTCCCAAGCGCTGACGGTATGTGCGCCTTTTGGCCTTCTGCACAGTTAAACATGTTCAATGTTTATCACGCATGCTATAATACCTACACGGTATGTGTAGGCAGTCTGTGTGGTTTTCCCCCGGGTACTTCGGTTCCCTCCCACACTCCATTGGTATGGGCGCTTTGGCGCTATGCACAGTCTAAATTTGTGCGATTGGATATCCACATACTAACATACCTACCTGGTATGTCTGTGCAGTCTGCGTGGGTTTCCGCCCACGCTACATGACATGCATGTCTTTGGTGCAATACATGGTGTAAACATACACATTATGTTTATACACTACACTAAATACATTCACAGTAGTTGTAGGTATTGCATTCTCTGAGTATACGTGGGGTACTTCGGTTCCTCCCACGCGCCAACAGTGTGCGCGCCTTCGGTGCTATGCACACATGAGCTTGTGGAAAATGTTTAGCACGCGCACTATAATACCTACACGGTATGCGTATGCAGTCTGCGTGGGTTTCCGCCCACGCTACATGACATGCATGCCTTTGGTGCAATACACGATGTAAACATACACATTATGTCTATACACTACACTAAATACATTCACAGTAGTTGTAGGTATTGCATTCTCTGAGTATACGTGGGGTACTTTGGTTCCTCCCACGCGCCAACGGTGTGCGCGCCTTCGGTGCTATGCACACATGAGCTTGTGCAAAATGTTTAGCACACATACTATAATACCTACACGGTATGCGTATGCAGTCTGCATGGGTTTCATCCGGGTGCTCAGGTTTCTCCCCTGCGTTCCAATGGTGTGCGCATTCTCAGCGCTATGCACAGTATAAGCATGTGCAATTGGTTTATTCGCAGGCTAACATACCTACACGATTGTGTACGCAATCTGCGTGGCTGGTTTACGTCCAAGCCCCGATTGATGTGCGTGCCTTCGTCGCTGGCACAGTATATACGTGTTTAATAGGTTTATCCACAAATACTAAACTACATACGCCGTATGTGGGGGTATTATGCTCTTTGTGGCTGGGTGGGTTTCCTCCCACACTCTATTTGCGCGTTTGACGCAATACATAGTATAAACTATGTGTTTGTACAATCAGCACTTATCCATGGGTAGCTGCTGGATGGAGTATTGTAACAAGGATCCCTGGTTTCAGGGGTATCACTTTCCACCTGCTTTCAGTGGTGATTAGAAGCGCTGGCTTGGACTGTGTTCGCCAGGCTGAGGTTAGCGTTACGCCCGTTAGTGGCTGCGTCTCTGGCGTTTTTTGTAGCTCAATGACTGGGCAAAAGCCTCTGCTTCATCCATCAGTCGTCTAGCAGGTGCACTGCAACTGCTTTAGCCTTTAGGGTCTCTGTGCCCGGGGTGGGTTTGCGCCACCTGTGGAGGCTGAGGTACTAGTCCAATGACCGAGTTTCTAGGGAAGTTCCGTCAAGTTGCCTTTATTGGCCAACAGTTGAGGCACCCTGTACACCGGGGCCTCCCTTCTCCGATACATTGCGGAGTCCCTTTGGGATTTTCATACATCTCGCTGCAAGACGGTCCTGTCGGCCGTGTGCATTGCGGGGGAAGGGTCCTTGCATCTGGAGGTGTTTCCACCTCCTTTACCGGAGGTGGGGCACCGGAAGTGGACCTTATGGCCTCTCGACTCACTCGCAAGGTGGCAAGATCGTAGTCAGGTCCAGGGACCCCTGGGCGGACGCGTCAGATGCGTTGGAAGCCCGTGGGGGCAGTATCGCCTGATATATGCTTACCCTCCGCTACTGTTGTTGCCTCGCCGGCTTCGCAGAGTAGGGGCTGAGGCCATTCCAGTGCTCCGGAACGGCGACATAGTATGCCGATCTACTTTGGCTAGTCGCAGACGTTCCTGGCGACTGCCTATTGGGGTGGACCTTCTGTCTCATGATCCCATACTTCATCCTGCTTTACAGTCCTTGGCTTTAATGGCATGGCTGTTTAAAGCCAGGTGCTGAAGGACCGAGTTCTCTCGTATTCGGTCATCTCTTCTATGTTGTTGACACTGGAATCTTCCTCCAGAAAGATATCTCACCGTACCTGGAAGGCTTACATCGCTATGTGCGAGGAACTTGAGTGGCGTCCTCGGATGTATTCCGTTCCCAGGATTTTGCTGTTCTTACAGCGTGGTGTGACCCAAAAGCTGGCCTTGCATAACTTTTTTTTGAGGGTCGGATTTCGGCCCGGGCTGTCTTTTTCAACGACCGCTACCGGGCCATTCCTTGATTAGCACCTTTTGTGCAGGGGGTTCGCCATGTGATCCCCCCTGTCAAGCCTCCTCTCCCTACTTGGGATCTGAATTTGATGCATCTTGGTTCTCCAAGAACATCCCTTTGAGAATATCAGAGAGATTCCTCTCTTGACCTTGTCCCGAAAGTTGGCCTTCTTAGTGGCCATTGCTTCGGTTAGACGGGTGTCTGAGTTGTCCGGCAAGTCGCCTTACTTGGTTCTCCATAAGGATATGGCGGTGTTGTGCCCACGACCGTCCTTCTTTTCTAAGGATGGTCTTGGCCCTTCACCTTAAGAAGGACATTGTCCTTCCGTCCTTGTGTCCTCACCCATCGCATCCCTGAGAGTTTGCGCTTCATACATTAAGATGGGTACAAGCCTTACGAGTGTACCTGTCTGCTACTGTTTCCATTCGGAAATCTGTGTCTGGTCCAAAACAGGGCCGAGCGGTGTCGTCTGCCACCGTCTCTAGGTGGATCAGGCAGACCGTCATACAGGCGGGCGCCTCCCTTTATGGTTGCGGCGCATTCCACCAAGGCAATTGGTGCTTCCTGGGCCTTCCGACATCAAGCGTCAGTTGCACAAATGTGCAAGGCGACGACCTGGTCGTCCGTTCATACCTTATCAAGATTTTATAAGGTTGATGTTGCTGCATCTTCGGATGCTCCCTTCGGCCACAAAGCATTGCAGGCCGCTGTTTAATGTTGCAACTCCTCCGTTCAGGAGCTCTGCTTGTTTGGAGTGAAGTTTTGGTTGTTCCTTCCCACCCTTCTGATACTGCTTTGGGACGTCCCACGCGTTTACAGTATGAGAGCTGTGTCAGTCCATGGACGATAAGAGAAAATAGGATTTGTGTACTCACCGTAAAATCAATTTCTCTGACGTCCATGGACTGACACAGCACCCACCCTTCCTTTTAAGGTTTGTACTGCTTTGTTACGAACTGAGGTCTGCTGACTGCAGGTGGGAGGGTAATGCCCAGAGGGACCGCCCCCCCTGGGCGGGGCTGTTCAGCTCTAGTTTGTTCTAGAATATTTCTAACATCTAACATTCTGCCTAGATCTTCTCCTGCGAGCAGGGACATATACCCACGCGTTTACAGTATCCAGCTGTGTCAATCCATGGACGTCAGAGAAATGGATTTTACGGTGAGTACAAAAATCCTATTTTTTCTCGACGTGATTTTTCGTGTGTCCTCTCAAGCCTGCCTTGCCTACACTCTATCATGGAAAAAAATGTTCGAGTAAAGCGCGGTGACGTACAACACGTACGATGGCACTATAAAGGGGAAGTTTCATTCGGATGGCGCCATCCTTCATGTTAGTTAAGTTTGTTGAGAGACGATTCGCGCTTTTCAGCCTCGTACTTTTCCGTCCGTTACGAATGTGCTATCTCCATTACGAACGCTAGTTTTAAAGAGCGCTCCCGTCTCATACTTGATTCTGAGCATGCGCATTTTTTTTGACGTCGTTAAAGCCCACACACGGCCGTTTTTCATGACGAGAAAAACGACGATGTAAAAAACGACGTGAAAAATTAGAGCATGTTTCAATTTTTCTCGTCGTGATTCTCTGCGTTTTTCTCGTCGGGAAAAATGCTGGAAAGCCCACACACGATCATTTTTAATGACCATTTAAAAAAAATTCATTTTTCTCGTCATTAAAAACGGTCGTGTGTACGAGGCATTCGTTTCTGTCTCCTCCCTGTAGTAACAATTCTATGTACAGAATTCCTAGGTCTATTTCTCTGCTATATACAGCTATATTAAAATACACATATTCCCCTTAGCCTTCTTCTTATATATCTAATAGGACCACTTACAGATATGATTATCCCATGTAATAAGGAGATGAGAAGCATCTATTCCATTCTCATACAGAGGTGTAGGTCCATAGATATAAATAAATATATTTTCTTTGAAAGGAATGACTATTACCATCTCATAGTCATTTATGTCCACTAGAGGGAACATGTGAACTGTACCAGTATCTCGCCATTCTAGCCCATGCACCAAATAAAGCATAAACAGCTGATCAAATGAAAAACTAAACACCTACAGCTGAACAGTTGCTTGTACAATATTACTTTCTAACTACATCCAGTAAGTCCAGGTTCACACTGGTGTTGTGCGAATCTGATGCGATTTCACAGTGAGATTTCTGATGTAACCGGTGCGAATTTAATGCAATTTTTGAGGGGACTGGTCATAGCTGGAGATTAAATTTGCCCCACACCCACACTAAACTCGCAACTTTTTAACCTGATCAAAATCGCAACCCATCGCAGTGAATGGCCTTCATTGAAAATAATGTTTTTTTAGATGATATGCAAATCTATGCGGTTTTGGGTTGCCTGCAACTGTGAAAAATGGACATGTGACTCAAAAACGCACCAAAAACGCAATTTTACTGCATTTTTGCAGCGATTTCCATTTCAATAGGAAGCTGCGGTTTTCAACACCGCACCAAAGATGCAGCATGCAGGACTTTTCAAAACACACCACACCCACAGCACAGTGGTGTGAAAATTCCTATAGGATTTAAAGTGCTTGTAAAGGTTCCGTTTTTTTTTGTTTTTTTTTTTAATAACAAACATGTCATACTTACCGCCACTGTGCAGATCGTTTTGCACAGATTGGCCCCAATCCTCCTCTTCTGGGGTCCCACGGTGGCTCTCACGGCTCCTCCCCGCAATAGTTAACCCCCTCTGGGAAGCTCTATCCCGTGGGGGTTACCTTGCAGGCGCGCTCCCGTGTGATACGGTCGGCGTCCATAGCCGCCGAGTGTAAAACTCGGCCCTGCCCCCGGCGGCCACTTCATTGGATTTGATTGACAGCAGCAAGAGCCAATGGCTGCGCTGCTATCAATCTATCCAATTAACGCCGAGACTCTGTGGAGAGGAGGACGAGCAGAGCAGGTGAACTGGCCCAGGTAAGTAAAGGCTGGGGGGCCATGTGATTGCCAGGTGTTTTTTCACCTTAATGCATAGGATGCATTAAGGTGAAAAAAACACGAATATTTACAACCCCTTTAAAAGGAAACATTTTTCTTGCGATTTTCTTGCAGAGTAAAAACGCAGGAAAAACGTACCAGTGTGAAAGGGTCTTTATAGGTTCTTCCACCCTCATCCCAAAGCAGCCTCTCTTCTTTTAAGCGGTAATAAAAAATCTGTTTTTAAAACCACTAAAGAGACTCTAGTGGTATTGATTAGCTTCTGCACATATACAGTTCAGATGACATTTACAGCAGCCGGCCTGGGCAATGGTAATGCGACTCCTGTCCAAATGCACAGATGCAACGTCCTCATGGCCCAGACATTCAAGCGGCCAAAGAGACAGAACTTGGAAGTAAGACCAGGTGAAGATGGATGCGCCGGGACCAGTGGGAACGGTGACAGTGCAGCTCTGGATGGCTCTGTTTGACAGGTAAGGGCCCATTCACACCAGATACTGTGCGTTTACTGCGTGTTTTTGCATGTGCAGTGACGTGCATTTGACATGCAGTTTTTAGGTGTATTTGATGTGCATTGTTCCTAATCTTGCCTTTCCTTTGAGGTCACTTCTGTCTTCTTTCTTCTTAGGGTTTTTATGTGCACTGCACTGCGTTGCGGTGCATTTTCATGCATTTACATGCATTTGCAGTGCAGGAAAATAGTGTGAATTACGTCCATAGGATAACTTGGATTTTGGACTGTCTACACATTTGGAATGCAGTCAAAAATGCATCTCACTGCATCTGGTGTGAATGGGCCCTAAGTCTGTCATAATGTGCTAGTTAGCAGTGCAAAACTAGCACATTATGGCATAAACCTGCAGGGGGTACATTTTTGTTGCGGTCATGCAACACGGTACCTATATGAACATTTTTATCATTATGTTTTCACACAAATACAACTTTCTTTTGGTGGTATTTAACCACTTCTCTACTGTGCACGAAAACCCCCTTCCTGCCCAAGCCATTTTTCAGCTTTCAGCGCTGTCACACTTTGAATGACAATTGCACGGTCGTGCGACGTGGCTCCCAAACGAAATTTGTGTCCTTTTTTTCCCACAAATAGAGCTTTCTTTTGGTGGTATTTGATCACCTCTGCGGTTTTTATTTTTTGCGCTATAAACAAAAGAAGAGCGTCCAGTTTGGAAAAAAAACACTATTTTTTACTTTTTCCTATAATAAATACCCATTTTTTTTTTTTAAATAAAATTTTCCTCAGTTTAGGCCGATACGTATTCTTCTACATATTTTTGGTAAAAAAAAAAAATCGCAATAAGCGCGTATTGATTGGTTTGCGCAAAAGTTATAGCGTGTACAAAATAGGGGATAGATTTATAGCATTTTTATTTTTGTATTTTTTTATTAGTAATGGCGGCGATCTGCGATTTTTTTATTGTGACTGCGATATTGCGGCGGACACATCGGACATTTTTGGGACCATTCACGTTTATACAGCGATCCCTGCTATAAAAATGCATTGATTACTGTATAAATGTGATTGGCAGGGAAGGGGTTAACCACTAGGGGGCGGGAAGGGGTTAAATATGTTCCCTCAATGTGTTCTTACTGTGGGGGGAGGTGACTGACTGGGGGAGGTGACCGATGGTTGTCCCTATGTACAAGGGACACACCATCGGTCCCCCCTCCCTCACAGGACGTGGATCTCTGTGTTTACACACAGAGATCCACTTTCCTGCTCGTTTCCCGGGCAATCGCGGGTGCCCGGCGGCAATCGCGGCCGCCGGGCACGCGCACCGGGGCCTTGTGAACGCGGCGGGCGCGCGCCGCTGGCGGCGAGCGCGCGCCTTCTAGCTCGTTTTAAAGGGAGGACGTCATATGACGTCCTCCCAGAACGAGAGTATCCTCCGCCCGCCGTCAATTGACAGTGGGCGGGGGACAAGTGGTTAATCACCACTGGGTCTTTAATTTTTTGCTAAACAAACGAAAAACATTTTTTCTTAGTTTCTGTTATAAAATTTTGAAAATAAGTAATTTTTCTTCTTCGCTGATGTGTGCTTATGAGGCTGCACTGATGGGCACTGATGAAGAAGCACTAATGAGGTGTCACTGATAAGCTGCACTGACGGGGCTGCACTGATCTGCCTTTTACCACAATCTGTGATCAGCTGTGTCCAGCGGACACAGCTTTCACAGTGCGCCCAATGTACGCCCCCAGGGGAATGCAGAAGGCGGGGTTCTGGGGAAACACTGATGGATGCTCTACTATAAGGATGAGCTCAGCTGCGTTCGCAAGTCCACGTGCCCCGCGCCCGCGAGGAACTTGACACTCTGAAACGCTAATCACAGGCAGTGAAACATTTCCTAATCAGCAGCTGCACAGATCTGGAAATGTCTCACTGCCTGTGATTAGCGATGCAGAGTGTCAGCTTCCTGGCAGGCACGTAGAGCTGCAAACACGCCTGAGCTCATCCTTATGCTGGCCATACACTATAAGAAAAATCGGCCGAACCCATTTTCGAAAAACGAACACGCCGTGAGCGCAAACGATGGTGCCATCATGTAATGACCGATAAATCATTCAGACATAAATAAAAAAAATTTGGTTCATTTTTTTTACATATACCTAGTACAGACAGTTTGGACAAACTTGCCGCTCGGATTTTTTCCCCACAAAAACATCACCAACGATTAACGATTTGTGCCCAACAACTTGCCGAAAAACTAACAAAGTGTCTACATGATCGATTTTGGGCCTATTTTTCGTATAGTGTATGGCCAGCATTACTCAGAACTGAACAACCACACTGTAGCTGTCTTTCAGCTACAGCGCAGGTGGAAAGTAATTAATTCTGGGCTAATTAGCACCAGTGCGTTGATCTGCATTTTAGCGCAGCTGTAAAACGCATGTCAACACAAGGACACCTAAAAACAATAATTTTTTATGTGTCCTGTTCACACTACAAATGCTGCATTGACCTGCATTACGTTAAAATGCAGCATGTATGCATTTTATTGCAATGCAGGTCAACGTGTGTAAAATGTAGGTCAGAACAATGCAACTCGAGTATAGAAAAAAAAGTTTGCTTTGTGATTTATTGTGTCCCTTAAAGCCGTGGTTCTCAACATCATTCCTCAAGTACCCCCAATGGACCATGTTTTGTGAATTTCCCTTGGATAAAATAGCTCTTATCAATACCATGTCGTTGATATTGATTTAAAGCAGCTGTGCAAAGTAAAGGAAAACCTGATAACATGGACCATTGGGGGTACTTGAGGACTGAGGCTGAGAACCACTGCCTTAAAGTACCCATACCAGCGGCCATTTTGTGGAGTGGAGAGTGGAGAGTAGGAATGTGCGCAGAGCAGGTGCTTTCTAGGCAGCATTTATTGATGTTGATGAATTTGTTGCCCATGTTTGGGCACACAAAATACTCCCCCCAGCAAAAAAAGGATAATAATAAAAAGGCTAGTGCAATCACATTGATTAGGGATGTTCTGCTAGACTCTCTGTTTAGAAAGGAA
Organism: Rana muscosa; assembly: GCA_029206835.1. Lineage (NCBI taxonomy): Eukaryota > Metazoa > Chordata > Amphibia > Anura > Ranidae > Rana > Rana muscosa. The sequence goes on along the minus strand of CM055117.1, from coordinate 347,414,474 downwards.
AAAGAAAACTGTGCTAGGTCCCAATATCATAAAGTAATCATCGGCTGCTAGCACTATACCTTAAGGCTGGGTTCACATATGAACCGCATGTGGCTCACAGCAGGGGTCCGATGCCTCCTGGTTCACTGTTTCAGGTCTCATTTCAGCCCAAATTGGGCTGAATTTGGACCTGAAATGGACCAAAAGACGCACAGTGTTTTTCTGCAAAACGCACCGGACATGCTGCAGAGATATGTGAACCGACTCCATAGAGAGTCGGTCAAAATCTCCTGCTATTGCGAATTGGATGCAGGGAATCCACATCCAATTCGCAATGATGTGAACCCGACCTAAAGAGGAGCTCCAGTCATTTCTCTGTTTATTAAAAGTCAGCAGCTACAAAAAGTGTAGCTGGTGACTTTTAATAGACACACTCATCTGTCCCACGATCCAGCGATGTGCTCACCTGAGCCATTGTTTCATCCCTCTTTTCTCTTCCTGGTGCCGGCATTTCAACTGTAGGCACCCGGCTGTGACAGCTTGCGGCTTCACAGCCGGGTGCGCACTGCGCGAGTCGCGCTGCATGTCCTGAACGATCCAGCAGTCATCTGGGACCTGTGATGTGTCCCAGAAAACTGCAGGGAGGGAAGGGGGGAGAACTTCCGCTAAAATAAACAATATATGGATGGAAATGTACATCTATTTTCACTGCATGTCAGTGTGAATTCAGCCTTACCAACTATGTAACTAGAAACACAGTTCTTTCAATTACACAAGCAAATCCAATTCACAAAATTCTTCCTAACTGTAGAAAGATTTGCTTTTATTGAGTGAGAACTGACAGAGATGTAATCTGATCCTGGTTGCTAGAGGCATAGTTATTTCAAGCGGAATCTAAAGACGTGTAGGAAGGTTTGCTAGTGGTTACAAATCTTTTTCCTTGTTCGGAAACTTTACGCCATGCCTGTAACACGCGGTGGCCATTTTGGAGGAGACCAAAAACAATGCTTGGCTATGGAGTGTCTTCAACCACGTAGGCGGCCATTTTTGGTGTGCCGGTATTTATGCCGGAGAGCTTGTGATTGGCAGAGAAAAGCGGAAAGGGGAAAGAGGAAGCTCACTTGAAGGAGAGGAGACTGACTGCTGGAGCCAAGGTGGAAATTTTTATTCCCTTCTTGCAGAGAGGTAAAAGAGGGTTTGGCTGGAGTACTTCCAGTCCTGGGTGAGACTGTTGATTTCTAGGGGAGGAGAGGAACTACAAGCCCCAGCCTGCCCATAGTTGATTGCATTTCCTAGAAGAGATACTCTTCAGGGTACCTGGAGTGAGTGACTATCTGTGAATAGTCTGCTGCTTCACCTTGGGCTGAACCAGAACAATGTACTGATAGAAGGTGGCACAGAGACTGAGGCCCCGAGGTGTCTATTATGACTGCCTGCCAGGTGTGCCCAAGGAGGGGCACATTTATTTTTGTTGATTACAATTCCACCCTAAAGGACAGGTTTTCTAAGCGGAACTTCAGTCATTTTTTCAACTTTTTTATCTATTAAATCCTCTGCCCTTGTTGTTTTTTAACTTTTGGGTAGTAAAACTTTTTTTTTCTGCAAGTAAATACCTTATACAGCCCACTTCCTGTTTCTTGGTCATTTGCCTAGGCTTATGTCTCGTTTTCTAGGAAGGGAGGGGGGATGAGTAGTCATAAGAGGGCCAATCAGAGCTGCGGGTGGTCCTCTGTGTGTCTGTAAATCCAGGAAGTGAACATGCTTCAGCTGCCCACAGTTAAAATGGATGCAGCCAGACTTGGGGAGGGAGATTTCTGCAGCATATTTGGCAAGTACAGAATTACAGTATATATAAAATAATATGCACAGTGGTTGGAGGAAAGCTTCAGGATGGCAAAGCTATTTTTATTACAAATTATGTGAGCAGACTGCAGTTCCCTTTTTTTTTTTTTTTTTTTTGGTGTGTTTGGAATGTGTCAAGGTGGATATTAGATTGTAAGCGCTTCTGAGCAGGGCCCTCCTAATCCTCCCGTATTATAACTGTAGCACACAGATCCTTTACCCTGCTTACCTCCACTTGCAGAGTGGGACACACCATGCCACATGCCCAGTGTCCTCCATCTTGTAGAGGGTGAGCGGTGTTAATAGTTTTGGGTCCTGCAGCGAGTTACCGCTTTCTGTTGGTTCTCGTCCCTAGAGTTTAGGGAAAAGTCTTCTCTCTCCCTCTAAAAGAGTTTATTTTACTTGCTTGCAACTTGACAGGAAAGGTTGGCGATAGAGAAAGTTGAACAGGGAGGCAGGTTCAGGCACGCGGCACTTAATTACCCTTGTCGCCACTCAAGCCTGAGTGGGGTTTTGCTCACCCGGATAGTCCCCTCTCACGGTCCTAGCAGCCTGTGTGGAGCACGAACATTCACTTTAAGTTCTTTTCCTAAGGATACGATCAGGATATTGGCCTCTAAGTCCTGAACTTCCCAGCACTTGTAACACTTGAGACCTTAGCTGCCAATAGGGCACATTAAAAGGCTTTTGATAATGGAATCCTTCCCTCTGACAGGTAACCAGGCCTCTCCCGAGACAGTGACTTCCTTCACCAATCCCTTGGATAGGTCCTCCCCTGGTTCCATCTCCTTCAGAGCGGGTTACCCTCCTACGGGTACCCTGGGATTCCGCTTCTGTTGGCGTAGGTCTCAGCTAAAGGTGCTGGGCTTACCTGGAACGATGCAGCCTCGGGCTAAAGGTGCCCGGGACTGAACACACACACACACGCACCCCTGGCCCGGAGGCGCGAACTGCTCCCCGAATAATGGAGTCTCCCCCTTATGTACCCTCTCCCAGCATGCACAGCAGGTAGACCACGCCCACTGCACGGCTGCCGAGAGAGGACACCCAATAGCGCTGTAATGCCACCTGTGGTTCGACCTGAGACCTGGGCGACAGCGTCACCTACAGGTCACAGGGAACTGTACTGCCAGGCAACATCACAACAGAGCAGAGGCCAATTAAAAGAATTTCAACAGCCTGAGCCTAACCATTTGCTCAGGCTAGCCCTTAAATTTGGGCATAGCGACCCCAGTTTTTGGGGGGGGGGCGCTACATAACTCTACTGTCTCCCTTTTTATATTGTAAAGCGTGGAATAAACTGTTGGTGCTATATAAATCCTGTATTATAACCCTCTGGAGGACAGGAGAACTGTATGTATTTTATATATATATATATATATATATATATATATATATATATATATATATATATTATACACACACCGTTTAATCAGTTCCAGTCCAAATCAATAATAACATTTTTCTCCTACATGTGAAAAAAATCAGCATTTCTTTGCTAGAAAACATGGAACCCCCAAACATTTTATATTTAACCACTTAACGACCGCCCACTCTAAATATACGTCGGCAGAATGGCACCGACAGGCAGAATCACGTATATCTACGTGACTGCCTTTTGTATAGTTAGGGGGTCCGATCGGACCCCCCTTCTTTACAGTGAGCGGTGGTTAACTGATCGGAAGCGATCAGGCATGAGGGGACGGCCGTTCGGATCCGGCCACCCCCTCTCGATCGCTCCCGGCGAATGAGAGAGCTTCCCCTGCCTGTGTAATGTTTACACAGGCAGAGGAAGTGATGTCATCTTTCCTGCGGCGCTCACATATACCGAGCGCCGTACAGGAGAAGATGCCAGGTTAGTGCACAAAACACTACACTGACACCAGGACACATAGGTACATAAATCGCCCCCCCAGACACCCCCAGATCACCCCCCAGCCACAGTGTCACTGATTGCAGTGACCATTTATTTACTGATCACTGAAATCGGTGACATTTGTGACTGTAAAAGTGTCACCAAAGTTTAGTTTTAGGTCCAGTGTAGCCCCCTAACCCCCCCCCCCCCAATAAAGGTTTAACCCCTTGATCGCCCCCCAGATAACCCTTTCACCCCCTATCACCACTGTCGCTAAGCGATCATTTTTCTGATCGCCGTCTTAGCGTCGGTGATGCCGATCGGTAGCCAGTAATTTTTTTTAGGTTCGCCGCAGGTTTTTATAGCGTCGAGTACCCCCATATATTACCTAATAAAGGTTTAACCCCCTTGATCGCCCCCCCAGGTAACCCTTTCACCCCCTAGCACCGCTGTCACGAAGCAATGGTTTTTCTGATCGCTGTTTTATTGTCGGTGATGCCGATCGGTAGCCAGTTTTTTTAAGGTTCGCCGCAGGTTTTTATAGCGTCGGGTACCCCCATATATTACCTAATAAAGGTTTTAACCCCCTAATTGCCCCTAGTTAACCCTTTCACCAGTGATCACCATATAAGTGTTACGGGTGACGCTGGTTAGTTAGTTTGCTTTTTATAGTGTCAGGGCACCCGTCGTATATATAACCCAATAAAGGTTTAACCCCCTGATCGCCCGGCGGGTGATATCAATTACGTTTTAGCGTCGGAGAGGGTCTGCGTCACACCCCAGGCAGCGTCAGGTTAGTGCCAGTAACGCTAACACCCACGCGTGAAGCATACCCCCCCCCTTAGTGGTATAGTATCTGATCAGATCAATATCTGATCTGATCAGATCTATACTAGCGTCCCCAGCAGTTTAGGGTTCCCAAAAACGCAGTGTTAGCGGGATCAGCCCAGATACCTGCTAGCACCTGCGTTTTGCCCCTTCGTCCAGCCCAGGCCACCCAAGTGCAGTATCGATCGATCACTTACAACACACATAACTGCAGCGTTCGCAGAGACAGGCCTGATCCCTGCGACTCCAGTGCTGTAGGAGGTGATTTCACCACCACAGTTAAAAAAAAAAGCATATATGCCGAAGCATTGGGGCAGCAGGGGCGGAGGAGCGATTTTGCTCCTAATGCCGCGTATATACGGTCGAAATTCCGACGGAGGCTTGCCCGTGGAAAAGTCTGACCATGTGTACGCGGCATAACTTTTGCGGGAAGGTGCCCCCATGCTTCGGCATATATAAATGGTGCATGTATGCCCATCATTAGAAGTTGGTGGATGAAGGGCGGTATTCTAATGGTGGGCATACCCACCGATCAATCTCTTTTTTCGTTCAGCCCACTAGCTGCATGAAAAAAAAAGATTACAATACATGTCCAACAAGGACCAGCAACGTACTGGTATGTTGCTGGACTTTGAATGTTTATACCAGAATGATGCCTGCGGGTTTAGGTATCATCTTGGTATCATTCTTTTCAGCCAGCGGCCGGCTTTCATGTAAAAGCAATCCTAGTGGCTAATTAGCCTCTGGACTGCTTTTACAAGCAGTGGGAGGGAATGTCCCCCCCCCCCCCGATATAAAAAGCGCCATTGGGAAAGCATTTTATCACACCGATCTTGGTGTGGTCAGATGCTTTGAGGGCAGAGGAAAGATCTAGACCCCAGTTTTTTCAAAAAAGAGTACCTGTCACTACCTATTGCTATCATAGGAGATATTTACATTCCCTGAGATAACAATAAAAATTATAAAAAAAAAAAAAAATATGGAAGGAACAATAAAAAAAAAAAAAAAAAAAAAAAAAAGCACCCCTGTCCTGCCCTGCTCTTGCCCAATGGCGAACGCAAGCGTCGGTCTGGCGTCATATGTAAACAGCAATTGCACCATGCATGTGAGGTATCACCGCGAAGGTCAGATCGAGGGCAATAATTTTAGCAGTACACCTCCTCTGTTAATCTAACGGGGTAACCTGTAAAGGCTTTTAAAAATGTATGTAGTTTGTCGCCAATGCGCGTTTGTGCGAAATTTTAAAGCATATCGTGTTTGGTATCTATGTACTCGGCCTAAGATCATCTTTTTTATTTCATCAAACATTTGGGCAATATAGTGTGTTTTAGTGCATTAAAATTTAAAAAAGTGTATTTTTTCCCTAAAAAATGCGTTTGAAAAATTGCTGCGCAAATACTGTGTAGAAAAAAAATGCAACACCCACCATTTTAATCTGTAGGGCCTTTGCTTTAAAACTATATATAATGTTTGGGGGTTCAACATAATTTTCTTGCAAAAAAAAAAAAATGTTTTCATGTAAACAAAAGGTGTCAAAAAGGGCTTTGTCTTCAAGTGGTTAGAAGAGTGGATGTAAGCTTCCTAATGTTGTGTATAAAATGCCAGAACAGTTCAAAACCCCCCAAATGACCCCATTTTGGAAAGTAGACACCCCAAGCTATATACTGACAGGCATGTCGAGTCCATGGAATATTTTATATGTTGACACAAGTTGCGGAAAAAAGACCATTTATTTTTATTTTTTTTGCACAAAGTTGTCACTAAATGATATATTGCTCAAACATGCCATGGGTATATGTGGAATTACACCCCAAAATACATTCTGCTGCTTCTCCTGAGTACGGGGATACCACATGTGTGAGACTTTTTGGGAGCCTAGCCGCATACGGGACCCCAAAAACCAAGCACCGCCTTCAGGCTTTCTAAGGGTGTAAATTTTTGATTTCACTTCTCACTGCCTATCACAGTTTCGGAGGCCATGGAATGCCCAGATGGCACAAACCCCCCCCCCCCCCCCAAATGACCCCATTTTGGAAAGTAGACACCCCAAGCTATTTGCTGAGAGGTATTGTGAGTATTTTGCAGATCTCGCTTTTTGTCACACAGTTTTGAAAATTGAAAAAAATAAATATATACAGGTATATATTTTCTTTCTTCATTTTCAAAAACAAATGAGAGCTGTAAAATACTCCCCATGCCTCTCAGCAAATAGCTTGGGGTGTCTACTTTCCAAAATGGGGTCATTTGGGGGGGTTTTGTGCTATTTTGGCATTTTATGGCCTTCGAAACTGTGATAGGTAGTGAGGAGTGAAATCAAAAATTTGTGCCTAGAAATCCTGAAGGCGGTGCTTGGTTTTTGGGGTCCCGTACGCGGCTAGGCTCCTAAAAAGTCCCACACATGTGGTATCCCCGTACTCAGGAGAAGCAGCAAAATGTATTTTGGGGTGTAATTCCACATATAACCATGGCATGTGTGAGCAATATATCATTTAGTGACAACTTTTTGTAATTTTTTTTTTTTCTTTAGTCATTATTCAATCACTTGAGACAAAAAAAAAAAATATTCAATGGGCTCAACATGCCTCTCAGCAATTTCCTTGGGGTGTCTACTTTCCAAAATGGGGTCATTTGAGGGGGTTTTGTACTGCCCTGCCATTTTAGCACCTCAAGAATTGAGATAGGCAGTCATAAACTAAAAGCTGTGTAAATTCCAGAAAATGTACCCTAGTTTGTAAACGCTATAACTTTTGCGCAAACCAATAAATATACGCTTATTGACATTTTTTTTTACTAAAGACGTGGCTGAATACATTTTGGCCTAAATGTATGACTAAAATTGAGTTTATTCGATTTTTCTTATAACAAAAATTAGAAAATATCATTTTTTTTTCAAAATTTTCGGTCTATTTCCGTTTATATTGCAAAAAATTAAAATCGCAGAGGCAATCAAATACCATTAAAAGAAAGCTCTATTTGTGGGAAGAAAAGGACGCAAATTTCGTTTCGGTACAACATTGCATGTCCGCACAATTTACAGTTAAAGCAGCGCAGTGCAAAATTCTGAAATCACCTCTGGTCCTCTAGCTACCAAATGGTCCGGGGCTTAAGTGGTTAAGCAGAGGCCCTAATAAATAAATTGGTAGGCGTTTTTATATTTTTGTCACATATGCGCAACATTTTTCAAATGCAAATGCTTTTTAAAGTGGATGTAAATCCTCTCCTATACCCAGTGAAGTGAACAGCCTCAGCTGATACACAGATGAAACAAATCTTCCTACATAAGTTTTACTTGTATACCTGCTGCCTTCCCCTCTCTACACCCTTTGAAAAGTGCTGATCATGTCAAATCTCTCCATTGTTCAGCAGTACTTACGGGTGGGTGGAGAGACTGTATTTGCACTGTGTGAGAGCTGATTGGAGGAAAGCGACACCCCCCCCCCCCCTCTCTACATGCAGAGGAATGAAGCAACATGCAGATTATAAATGGACAAGCTCCCTGCTTTTCTCCCTCCTTCTACTGTTTCCTCATGTGTCAGAGAACTTGTCAGAAGGGACTCTGCTGACAACAGGGGAACGAAGCATCAGCGAGAAATGGCACATGGAGATAACGCTACAATTATTATATATGCTTACTTAAGGCGGAGTTCCACCCAAATTTACAACTTTATCTTTTCAGATTCAGTATATTGCATAGATATTCCAATGTCACTCCAAATAGTTTTTTGCGATTTTAAATACCTTATTTCTCTTATCGTCCATGGACTGACACAGCTCTCATACTGTTTACGTGTGGTATATGTCCCTGCTCGCAGGAGAAGATCTAGGCAGAATGTTAGATGTTAGAAACATACATTCTAGAACAAAACCAGAGCTGAACAGCCCCGCCCAGGGGGGCGGTTCCTCTGGACATAACCCTCCTACCTGCAGCCTGAGTTTTTTTTTCTGCCTAGCAGAAGGAGAAGACATGGCTCTCTCAGGAGCCAGTCTCCTGGAAGATTTTACTTTTAAATTTTATTCCTTTGGGAATTTTATTATTTTTGAGACCTTCAATCAACTGTCGGCTGGGCAACAGGTTGGGTACACTGGTAGCCTCGTAGTCTTCCCTGTCTGACCATTGAGCATGCTGATCCTCGCCTTGTGTGCGTAAGACTCAGTTCACGACATACCCCATGACTCCAGGGGTGGCTTTAATGCTCCCGTGGTCCTCTCGAGATTGCACAGTACCCGTCTATATCTTTCGTGGTGGACCGGGCCAACAGCTACTCTGTACTACTCTGTGATAGGTCTGTCTGAAACAAGCCAGTGGGTCCCTCTGGGACGGGTAAGTAGTCTCTCCTGCTGCAGGTGAGTACATGCTGGCTGTGTTTCTTTATATGGGTGGTTTTCTCCCTGTCTCCCCCCTGTTATGCTGCTCTCTGCACCCTGTACTGGTGCTGTACTGTGTGGGGGTACTTGGGGGTCGCTCTGGCCTGGCGGGGGGTGCTCATGTCTGTGTAATGGAATCTGGGAGAGGAGCAGTGTTCTGGTGTGTGTGTGTGGGGACTTTATTGCGTGCGCCATTAGCGCTATATTGTGAATTTAAATAATGCGCTCGGCGGCCATCTTTCCGTGGTTCAATGGCGCAGTTATACATGCGCCATTTTCTTGAAGCCGCGGCACTTTCACTTTCGGTTTTGACCTCTAGCGGCGCTGCTGCAGTGCGAATCTCCACAGTCTCCTCACAAATTCCTCACTCTCCTCAGGCTTCACTCGCGCTGCAGCCCGGTTTCATACAGCGGAACTGAGCGGTCCTTAATGGTTGGTGAGTCCTCTGGGTATCCCCTCCTTAGCCTCAGCACAGCCAGTGGGTGGACTGTATTATTCACTGTCATAGTGTATAAGGTCTCAGAGGGTGGCAGTATGGAGTCTGGTTCACCTGCTTCTCCACACTTGTCAGAGGCAACTGGCAGTGCTCCTGCACCTGCGGTCCCTATGGACCAGTTGTCGGCAGTCCTGGAATCATTCCTTGTCAGAATGGAAGCAGTGTGCGAGCACAAGGGAGCTGTAAAGCTCCCCCCTCCCCACACATTCTCCTGTACAGGAGTGCTCTGTCTCAGATATGGGCCTAGCTACTGCTGCTCAGGACCCTAGCTCTGAGGATTTTAATGTTTTTGAACATGACATTCCTTTTGAGTAAGACCCCAGTTCTGAACCAGTAACTGACCGGGTGCTTGTAAGTGAACTCATTGATGCTGTGAGGGACACTCTCAAGCTGAATTTCGAGGCTGAGGAACCTCAGGTGGAAGCTGTCTCCTTTGTTTCCTTTAAAGCCGTTTATTCAAAAAAGGTCTTTCCATATGTGCCTTTTTTTTTTTAATACATTCATTGACCAAGTCTGGGATAAGCCGCAGAAGACTTTGACGGTCCCGCGGCACCTAGCCATAAGGTACCCCTTTGAGGAGGACCTGGTTAAGAAGTGGGCTCTCCCCCCCAGTGGTTGACCCCCTGGTCGCCCGTTTGAATAAGGCTGCCACGCTCCCAATGGAAGGGACTCCTGCACTTAAGGATCCCACTGACAGGAGGTCAGAAGTGGTGAGTAGAACTATGTTTACCTTTATTGGGGTCTGCCTTACGCCCTATAGTGGCGGCGACACTTATGCCCTATAGTGGCGGCGACACTCACAGGATGGGCAAAGATTTTGCACAAGACGGTACAGGAGCATAATCTCCCTCCTGAGACCATTGCCCTGGCTCACCAACTTGCGCAGGGTTTAGTCTGTGTGCGATGCCACTTTGGATGCGGCCCCTTTAATATCCAGGGCCTCTATCTCTGCTGTGGTGCTGCGTCGCCTTATCTGGCTGAAATGCTGGTCAGCCGACCTAGCTTCCAAAAAGCTCCTGGCTGACTTGCCCTTTAAGGGCGGTAGACTGTTTGGGGCCGCCCTGGATGACATTATTCAGGATGTCACTGGGGGTAAGAGCACCTTCCTCCCTCAGTCTATTAAGGGAAAGGAGCCCCACCGCAGGCCGGGCCCTTCCTTTTCGTCGAAGAAGACGTTTTTTTCGTCAGTCAGATTCCACGGGTAAGCCTGCCCAGACTGAAAAGTGCGGCTGGGGGACATGGGCGTCCCTGGGTGCGCAAGCCTACTAAGCAAGCTCCCAAGCCCACCACTGCATGAAGTCTTGCCCCTGCATCTTCGGCGGTGGAACAGTTTGGTGGACCTCCCGAATCTCCGACCGGTGGGTGTGCGAGGTGGTCCCCTCGGGATACAGGATAGAGTTCTGCTTGTGGCCCCCAAACAGATTCTTTCCTTCGAACCTTGCTGCCCGCCGAGCGGCCCTCTTGGGGGGGCCGTACAGGATTTGCTCAGGTGCGGAGCAATTGTGCCGGTTCCGTCACGAGAGGTTTCAGGGGTTTTACTCGAACCTGTTGTCCCAAAGAAGGACGGGGTCCGGCCAATCCTGGACCTCAAGGCCCTGAATGCCTATGTGAAGGTACTAAAATTCCAGATGGAATCCATTCGCACGGTGATTGCGACACTCCACCAAGGGGATTTTTTGGCGTCCTTGCATATCAAGGACACTTTCTTGCACGTTCCAATCTGCGCAAGTCACCAGAGGTTTCTGCGCTTTGCCATAGGCGAAGTCCACTATCATTTCGTGGCTCTTCCCTTCGGCCTAGCATCAGCACCGAGGGTTTTCACCAAAGTGCTTGTCCCGGTTCTAGCTTTGGTGAGACAGCGAGGAATTGTTATCGTGGGCTATCTGGACGATCTCCTTCTAAGAGCAGAAAATGGCTCCGAATTGGAAGAAAATGTGACAATAGTCAGTCAGACCCTCCAGGACTTCGGGTGGCTTCTGAACATGCAGAAGTCTGTTCTAGTCCCGACTCAACGATTGGAGTATCTGGGTCTGATCCTGGACACTTCGGCAGGGAAGGTGTTTCTACCCTCGGAGAAGTTACTGACACTTCAGTCGGCAGTGCGGGTCCTGACATCCCGAAAATGGTCGTCAATTCGTTTCTGCATGAGAATCCCGAGACTAATGGTGGCCTCTTTCGAGGCGGTTCCGTATGCCCAATCACACACTCGGGCATTACAGAAGGGAATTCTGTCTGTTTGGGACAAGTCCCCATTGTCATTGGATCTTCAGATCCAGGTGAGTCACTCCGTCAAGGCGTCCCTGACGTGGTGGCTGAGATCCCCGGCTCTTCGGGCTGGGATGTCGTTCCTCCCCATCCAGTGGACGGTGGTCACGACGGACACCAGCCTGACGGGCTGGGGAGGAGTTTGGGGAGTCCTGTCAGCTCAAGGGCTCTGGACTTTGGACGAATCTCGTCTACCAATCAACGTCCTGGAATTGTGGGCGATCAGACTGTGTCTCTCCGCGTGGTCGAAGAGGCTACAGGGCCGCTCGATCAGAATTCAGTCGGACAACGCCACGGCCGTGGCATATGTCAACCATCAGGGGGGCACTCGGAGCTCGGCTGCGGCATCCGAGGTCGCCCACATCCAAAGGTGGGCGGAAAGAAGCGTGCCGGCGCTGTCGGCCGTCTACATTCCGGGCATAGAAAACTGGCAGGCGGACTATCTGAGTCGCCAGTCCCTGGACCAGGGGGAGTGGTCCTTGCATCCGGAGGTGTTTCAACTCCTTTGTCGGCGGTGGGGCACACCGGATGTGGACCTGATGGCATCTCGACTCAATCGCAAGGTGTCAAGGTTTGTGGCCAGGTCCAGGGACCCCTGGGCGGATGCCTCGGATGCGTTGGTGGCCCCGTGGGGTCAGTATCGCTTGATGTATGCTTACCTCGTCTGCTGCGCAGGGTGGCGGCCGAGGGCATTCCGGTGATCCTCATTGCCCCGGATTGGCCTCGGCGTCGCTGGTATGCTGATCTGGTACGTCTCATCGTGGACGTCCCTTGGCGACTGCCTTTGAGGGAGGACCTTCTGTCTCAAGGTCTTATCTTTCATCTTTCTTAGTGGCCATCACTTCTGTTAGACGGATGTCTGAGTTGGCGGCTCTGTCATGCAAGTCACCTTACCTGGTCCTCCATAAGGATAAGGCCGTGTTGCGACTGCGACCGTCTTTCCTTCCCTTTAGGTGGTTTCGGCTTTTCACCTTATTGAGGACATTGTCCTTCCGTCCTTGTGCCCTCACCCATCGCATCCTAGAGAGTTTGCGCTTCACAATTTTAGATGTGGTGCGTGCCTTACGGGTATACCTGGTGGCTACTGCTTCTATTCGGAAGTCTGACTCACTGTTTGTGTCTGTCTCTTTTCCGAAACGGGGCCAAGCGGTGTCATCTGCCACCATTTCTAGGTGGATCAGACAGACTGTTATACAGGCCTATGCCATTAAGGGGCGGGCGCCTCCCTTTCCGGTTACGGCGCATTCCACCAGGGCAATTGGTGCTTCCTGGGCTTTCCGACATCAAGCGTCGGTTGCACAAGTGTGCAAGGCGGCGACCTGGTCGTCTGTTCATACCTTTTCGAAATTTTATAAGGTTGATGTGGCTGCATCTTCGGATGCTTCCTTCGGCCGCAAAGTGTTGCAGGCCGCTGTTTAATGTTGCAACTCCTCCGTTGAGGAGCTCTGCTGGTTTGGAGTGAAGTTTTGGTTGTTCCTTTTCTGATACTGCTTTGGGACGTCCCACACGTAAACAGTATGAGAGCTGTGTCAGTCCATGGACGATAAGAGAAAATAGGATTTTTGTACTCACCGTAAAATCCGTTTCTCTGACGTCCATGGACTGACACGGCACCCACCCTTCTTTTAAGGTTTTGTACTGCTTTGTTACAAACTGAGGCTGCAGGTAGGAGGGTTATGTCGGGAGGGACCGCCCCCCTGGGCGGGGCTGTTCAGTTCTCCTTTTGTTCTAGAATGTTTCTAACATTCTGCCTAGATCTTCTTCTCCTGCGAGCAGGGAAATATACCACACACAGTATGAGAGCTGTGTCAGTCCATGGTTGTCAGAGAAATGGATTTTACGGTGAGTACAAAAATCATATTTACTCTTTTGAAGGGTTACTTCCTGTCTTTCGCTCTCACGGGAGTTGACGTGTATCCTGCTTTCCCCGTCGCCGCACTGTCTCCTGGGAGCCAAGTGTCATGCTTCCCAAGAGTCAGTGAAATCTCGGGTGATTTTGTTTTGGTTGCCGTCACAACGGGGCGGGAACTTTCGATGACGCCGCCCATTGTGATGGCAACCAGGACGTTTACGGCGCTGCTCCCAGTAAACACTGAGCATGCGCGGGAACGAGCGGTGAATAAATAAGCATTCACCGCATCCAGGAAATGAGTGCTTGTGGGCTTCACATGCCCACAAGCAAAATGGAAAATGCCTTCATCACATTTTAAAAGTTAACCTTGCTTACGAAAACGGACAGCGGAGGTTTTAGAACACCAAAACAGTAAGTATTCATCTGCAATCGGGAAAAGAATTTGAATGACAAAAAAAAAAACAATGGCCGATGGACATCCGCTTTAAAATTTCAACCACTTTAATGCACAAAAACACAATAGAATACCCAATTGTTTGCTAAAAGAATAAAATATGTTATGTTGAGTAAATGGATACAAGAACATGTCATGCTTAAAAATTGTGCACGCCTACGTGTACCAAAAAAAAAAAATCACAAAAGGTGACACTTTAAAAGACTTTACAGGTTACCAGTTTTCACAGTTACACAGGAGGTCAGGTGCTAGAATTATTATTCTCGCTCTGATGTTCGCAACAATACCTCACGTGTGCTGCGATCGCCGTTTACATATGCGTGCGGAACCTACATGCTCGTTCGCGCATGAGCACGGGGAGTTTTAATTTATTTTACACAATTTTTTTTATTAACTTTATTGCTAAACCCTAAAAAACGTATAGGTGTGAACCTAGGGTAAAGGAGTAGTGCATGCACACATATTGATTTCACTGCATTTTAAAGGGACAGCACAACACATTTTTTGCATGCATGTCTCTGGTTATTTTTGTATTTGAATGCTAGAGAGTGCTGCTGTCACTTTGAACTCTTCATTCACAAATTTATTTTAGGGGACACCAAGTGCAGATTATCTTCACTGTTTGTGGATAGATGGATATACATACATAATACGCACGCATGCGTTTAATAATTGGTTGTCCTTTAATTATGGGATGGTTTGGCTGCTTGTATATTTTTTGTTTATAGGAAAGAATGTAATTGTCTGCTTCTTTATAATTTATATTTTATTTTTTTATAGGAGCACATGATGTATACCAGAAACATTATCTGAATTTACTCTTCAGTTTTCAGACAGAGGACCACAATGACTTCAGCTTGTTGGATCCTGAAAGCCTGTACAAGGAGAAATTGGTGTCATGGACGAAGGTCTGAATTTTATGTTTTTTATGTGCTTTTGTAGGTCTTCAATAATACATTACTTGAAATTCATATTTAACCCAAACCTTTATTTAGTTATATATAGTGTGGATGGTTAGGGCCGCTCCAGGCTTTTACTTTACTGTGGGAGATTAAATTCACACTTTTTGGCCTGTTGACCATCTTCTCAGTGACCGTGATCAAAATTTTTCATTGAATGCTCAAACAGGAGGGAAAGAGCGATCTTCCAAAAGGGTTACTTATTTTTGTGAGAACTAATTGGGGATTTACGCTCCCTTCAGATGCTTTTCCTCCAACTTTCTGGTGCATGTCTAATATATATGTAGCGCCCTCCACTCTCTCTCTTGCTCCGGTTTCTTTCTCTCTGGCTTTTGTCTAGGGGTACCTTGGAGAGAGTGCGGGGTCACCACGCCAAGCTTTCACCGCAGATGTTTGTGTGGTGTGAGCAAAGTTTCTTTACCTTTTGGGTCGGTGTTTGGAGCCTCCGCTTCTTCTGTGGAACAGTGTCTGCCAGTAAATGAGCCCCACACCAATAAAAGTCCAACACTCCTTTATTTTCCAATGTCAGGATGAAACACAATCAGTTGGACTCCCTCAATGAACAGACAGGGATGGTGGATACGAGTAGGCCCAGGCACAATGTACTCTCCTATTCCTCTATCAGCGAATAGGCTTGGCGCATGGTCTCCGCCACAACCATTAATATTTTGGTCGCTGCCACCGACCGGGTGAACTGTGAACCTTCCTCCTGACTAAACTCGGCCCCTGTTTGGAAAGATACCCCTCCGGGCGGTCTCTTGAGGCTCACCCGGCACTGGCAATCTGCTTCACCAGGTCTTCGGGTGAGTAGCTCCTCCGGTCCCTTACGCCTCTGGATTCGGGCACCCCACTCCCGGGGCCCCCTAGGAAATCCTTCCCTCGCAGGGCCCAGCGAAAAAAACTGGGCCCCAGGCCTCCAACAGAGTACCTCACCCCAGGCTGAAGGTGCCTGGGACTCGAACCCCGTGACAAAGATGGCTGGCCCCTTTATACCCTCTCCCAGCAAGCACAGCGGGTATCCCCGCCCCACCATACAACTGCTGAGAGAGGCCAAAAAGGAGTACGGCACTCAGCGATGGTTCAACCCCAGCCCACAGGGACAGCGCCACCTGCTGGGCCGCAGGGAACTATACATCACTGGTGTCTCTGCCAGTTTTAAACATGATAGAAAAGTATATGCCCGCTACATATAAATGAAGGTAAAATCTCCATCCCTTCTCCTAATTTCCTTTCGGTAATAATATTTATAGATTAAAAAAAGAAACCAATTCACAGATAAAAGACTTGCATACTCCTACATCCCCAATTTTTTTTAAATGCAAAAAAGTATCAAGCAAATCCCGAATTTGAATTTATGTAGGATGTGTATGCTCTATTCAGGCTTTCCATTTTAAGTGTGTGTGTGTCACACCATGTAGTATAAATTATGGGTTCCCACTTATGCAAGTTGATGGACTCCAGGATGTCTATTCTGAGTAGAATAAACAGATTTTTCAGTTTTCTCCACAATTGATAACTCCTGGACTGAGTTCTGGAGTCCAGAGACTTTGTAGAGACTTGTAAGGGATGAAGCCTCTAACCCTGTGTCCACATTTTATTGGAAACAAGCATCCTGATTGTGCAAGTATGTGCAGCCCATTTAGTTATAAGGGGTTGTCTATGGTTCAAGGCTTTTTTTTTCAAGTAGCTGCAAGATCAGTATGTGTGAAAAGACACAGGAAAAGTGTCTTATCTGATTGGACCAGGCCAGCTATTTAAGAGACTTTGTGTAAATGGGCAGGATCTTGTGCAACCAAGCTAGGCAATTTGTTTATCGAAAAACTGGAAGGCTTAAAGTGAAACGAAACTCTGTCAATCAACTGGAACTGTGTTTTTTTTTTTTTTTTTTTTTTAATTGGTAAAGGAGTACAGAAGTGATGACCAGTATGCAGTCAGACATCATACAAGAAAGCACAATAAGAGAAACATGTCTGAAATAAAAAGACAAAGCCTGGATTCATGTCAATATAGCCTCTGGTAGGAGATATCTCTCCATAACACTAAAGCATCAGTAGCTTCCTAAGGACATCAAATTTCACAAACCGCCAGATTAAAGCCTTATAAGAGATGTTCTAGAGCAGGGGTGTCAAACTCAATTTTATTATGGGCCGAATCAGCATTATGATTGCCCTCAAAAGGGCCAGTTGTATCTGTAAGATTGGATGTCCTGCGCATCCCCTCCCCTTACGTTAGATGTCAAGAGCCACCCCACCATCAGAAGTTGAGTCCCCCACCCTCCCTTACATTACAGTGCACCCCTCTTACCTTATGCTGCTGCTGGGGAAAAAGCTGGATGCATTGCTTGAAAGCAGAAAGTAAGGATCTGAAGAAGGACCAGAGGAGGGCTGGAGCTCTCCTGCAGCTGCAGGAGAGGTGTGAGGGCCACATGAAATGGCCTGGATTCGGCCCGTGGGCCTTGTGTTTGACACTATGTTCTAGAGCAGGGATATGCAATTAGCGGACCTCCAGCTGTTGCAAAACTACAAGTCCCATCATGCCTCTGGGTGTCATGCTTGCTGCTGTCAGTCTCGCTATGCCTCATGGGACTTGTAGTTTGGCAACAGCTGGAGGTCCGCTAATTGCATATCCCTGCTCTAGAGAGACCGGCATAATTGTGCATAGATGTTGCCTTTTGATCAAGGACAAATATATCCAGGATCCTCAAAATCTGGTCAACCCAATAACAATAGCAGGTATAAAAAAAGTAGGAAAGGAAGAAGCTCAGTGGAAGGAAAGTCGAGAGCCGTTGGGGTAACTCAGGCCTCAATCATCCAAGGACAAATACTGTATCCAAGGTTGCCATGTCTTCTCAATTTTGGATTGGTTATTATGGAGGGTACAGGTCCTCTTGTCATATAATCATGATCCAATTAAACGTTTGTTACCCTAAAAAAAAAAAAAAAAAACCTTTTGAAGAGCAAGGGCCACTTAAGCGACTTGGTAACCGGTTGCGGGCTACAATGAGCAGAGCGGGTAGATGGCAGCCCACCCTACTTTTTTGCGAATTGGAGGTAGGCATTTGTAAATGGACACAAGTCCATTTATATCTTCCACTCCTTAGAGGTGAATGGAGCGTCCGATTTGGTCGGACTGACCGTGTGAAAGGGGCCTAAGGCTGCTTTCACACTGATGCACGGTTGTTTACCCACATCACGGGTGCAGCACAGTTCACCTGTGGCTTTCCTGCAGGTTAGCTGCACTTTGCCATAGACTTCTATTATATCCTGTATGTGTGGTGCGTGCACTTTTCAGAAAGCGCACCAAACTCTCAGGTAATAGAAGTCTATGGCTCGGTGCAGGTAACCCACAGGTGCACTTCTTTGCACCTGTGGATCAGTTTAAAAGCAGCCCAGTAACCACTGCAGAACAGATATGCCCATAATATATACACTGATTTTAAGTAATAAACTTGCGTTTAATAACAGTATTCTATGTTATTCCAGAGCAGGAGGTCGTGGGCCACATCAGAGGGCTCCGCGGGCCACATGTGGCCCCCAGGCTACTGGTTGGGCACCCCTGCCTTAAAGCATGAATAACCGCACAGTGCTGTGTAATTTGGCCCCCTGTATCATATAAACGACAATTTTGAAAAAAAACACTATTTTATACTTTTTGCTATAATAAATATCCCCAATTTTTTTTCCTCGATTTAGGCCGATACGTTAACTTATTGGTAGAAAAAAAATCACAATAAGCGTATATTGTTTGGTTTGTGCTAAAGTTATAGCGTCCACAAAATGGGGGATACTTTTTTTTTTTTTTTTTACTCGTAATGGCATGATTTTTTTTTTTTCACTTTTTCTTGTGTCTTTTTAAATCGGAATTAGTGTCTGTGTATAAATGGTCAATGAGTTTGTTAGCTCTTGCTTGGATGCCCTAAGCAGGCTAGACACATTTTTGAAACTAGGTTGGTTGGCTATTAAGGCTCCTTTAACATGGAGTAGACTCCGTAAAGCACATCTGCTTGCTCAGCAGATGATCTCCCTGCTGATCCCCACTGAGCAGATGAGTGACAGTTCTGTGTCCTCTCCGCTATTCAGAGCGGACACAGCAGGGATAATATCTTTTTTTTTTTTTTTTTTTTTTTTTTTTTACATGGTTGGTCTTTATTAATGAATCAATGGTACATGACACAATCCAGGTATCAAAGAGATACAGAATAAACTATACATAAACACATGAGATAAGCTGAGGGTTACAAGAGTAAATAATTCAAGATATTTTTGAAAAAAATAATAAAAAAAATTAAATAATCAATCTCAAAGGGAACTCCAGATGTCCAAGTAGAGAGATGGAAGGAGGGAGGGAGGCAGGGGGGGGAGGAAGGGATAGAAGGAGGGGGGAAGGTAGGGGAAAGGGAAGGGAGGAGGGCAGAGGAGGGAGGAAGGGGACGGAGGGGGGGGGAGGAGGGAAGGGGGGGGGAGGGGAGCGCACAAAGACACTCAAGGGATACATCAGCAAGCACAGTGTTTAAACAGGGTTGGTCCATGGGCCCCACACACGTTCATACTTCATAGGACACCCTCTATTAATATATGTCAGTTTGTATAGAGGCAACACAGTATGATCAGGTCCATCCACGCCCCTATTGTAGGAGGCGCCCTAGAGGTCCATTTTAACAGAATTTTTTTGCATAGAAAAGCAGCATTGAGAGCAGGAGTTTAGTGTACCGAGGCCTCTGGTCATCATCTTGTATCCACAGTAGAGCCAATTCCGCAGATACTGGGAGATCCAAGTGGAGACGCATGTTAATGAACTCGAATATGGCGGACCAATATTCCGAGAGTCTGGGACAGGACCAAAACATATGAATAAATGTACCGGAAGCAGATTGGCATCGCGGGCAGTTCGAAGAGCGTTGCGGATAGATATCATGCAGTCTCTGAGGCGTGAAGTACACTCTATGTAGAAACTTAGACTGTATTAACTTGTCCCTAGAGGATATCACCAACTTATAGCTATCTTCAAAACATTCCTCCCATGACTCCCTGTCCTGGGACTGGATATCCCCCACCCACTTCTCCCACAGTGAGTCCATCTTCGGAGAATCCTTCTGAATAATCGTCAGATATAACGTAGAGAGGGGTTTATCAAGAGAGCTCTGGGCCAACAAATCCTCAACTGCATCCGCCTGAAGACTAGGAGGCGTCGGAAACTGGGCCTGAAATGCGTGCCTCAACTGATAGTAGCGAAACAGCATCCAGGGTGGTAGGCCAAACCGGTCGGACAGGTCCCGGAAGGGGAGCAGGGACCCGCCGGAGACAATATCCCTCAGCAACTTAATACCACATCGGGCCCACAACTGCGGATCCGGTATGGATCGGAAATGTGCAAGGGAGGGATTCCCCCACAACGGGGTGAAGGGGGACCTTCGATTGGGGGGATAAGAAACGACGCCTAGCCGCCCCCCCACACTAGCAGTGTAGTCCTAGATAGAGCAGGCATAGGGTATGCCGAGGCACCCCTATATACCAGGTTGCTGAGTTCAGTAAGAGAGCCCACTATCGCTGCCTCCAGGCAGACAGCCGCATTGGCCCTGGACTGCTCGAACCACCAACGCACGGTGACCAAGACAGCCGCCCAATAATACACCATCAGGTTAGGGAGGGTCAGTCCCCCACAACCAACGGGCAGCTGAAGGGTCGATCTAGCCATGCGGGGAGAGGAGCCTCGCCACAGAAAAGAGCCAATGCAACCGTCAAGATCTTTAAAAAAGGAAAGGGAGATCCACACTGGACAGTTCCTAAAGATATAATTAAACTTAGGTAAATATATCATCTTTAGAACATTAATACGTCCCAGAAGGTTAAGTGGTAGATTGGTCCAACGGGAACAGAAGTCCTTGAGGCGGCTAACAATTGGCTGTAGGTTGAGGCGGTGGAAGGAGTTGAGGTCCCTAGAGACTTTAATGCCCAAATAGGTAAAAACCTCCACCCATTGTAGCGCGGTCTGCGGGGCCATGCTACCCACCGCAACATCCAGGAGGAACAAGACAGACTTGGTCCAATTAATACGTATCCCTGAAAACTTGCCAAACTCGTCAAAGGTCTCAAGGGCCGCAGCTAACGAGGTATCAGCATCGTGCAAATATAGGAGGGTGTCATCCGCATAGAGCGATATCTTCTCCTCCAGAGGGCCGACTTTAAGTCCGATAATCCGGTCCGAGTCCCTGACCCAAACTGCCAAGGGCTTCAGAGCCAGAGCGAACTAGGAGACAGGGGACATCCCTGTCGAGTCCCCCTCCGGAGAAGAAAGTAGTCCGATAGGAAATCATTTACCCTGATCCTAGCTATGGGGGATTTGTAGAGCATACCCAACCACTGCAGAAATCTAGGCCCAATACCGAACCGCCTCAGCACCACCCAGAGATACTCCCACTCGACGGAATCGAAAGCCTTCTCTGCATCGAGAGAGGCTATGACTCTAGTACCTCCGTTGTCATGGGACGTGGCCAGGTTCAGAAACAGACGTCGGATGTTGATGTCGGTGCCCTTACCCGGCATAAACCTGGTCTGATCAATGTGTATAAGGTCCTCAATCACCTTACCAAGTCTAATGGCCAGAATTTTTGCGAGGAGCTTGGCATCAGCAATAATTAAGGAGATAGGCCTGTAGGAGGAACACTCCTCAAGGTTCTTGCCAGGTTTGGGCACCAACACTACTATAGCGTCAGACATAGAGTCCAGGAGGGAACCAAGGGTATAGAATTGCTGCAGCATCGATGTAAATCTGGGAGCCAGAAGCTCCTGGTAAGCCGCATAGAACTCAATTGGAATCCCATCCGGCCCGGGAGTCTTCCCGGACTGCATGGAATGTAGGGCTTCCTGCACCTCCTCCAGGGAAATATCTGTGTCAAGTTGCCGAGCTTTCTCCTCATCTAAAGAGGGGAGCGAAACCCGATCTAAGTATTGGAGTATCTCCGAGTAGTCATAACGGACCCTAGAGGAATACAAGGCCTGATAATACTCCAGGAATCTGGCCCCAATGTCCGCAGGAGATGTCAGCAAGCCACCATCCTGGGCCCTCAAACTACCAACATGGGTCACAGCCTGCTGCCCCCTGGCAAGCCAAGCCAGCAGCCGACTGTTCTTGTCCCCATATTCAAAGACTCTCTGGGAACTCTCAAGCATGGACTTCTTGGTGAGGTCCACTCTAAGCAGGGACAAGTTCCTCAGGGTATCCTGCTAGGGCATATAGTGCGCCGAGTCAGGCGAACGCACATAGGCTGCTTCTTGCAATTTCGCTTGGTCCTCAAGATCTCTGAGACTGCATAGACTCCCGCTTACGCACCGCTATCCAAGCCATATAGTCTCCCCTGAGCCAGGTTTTGAAAGCATCCCATTCTATCAGGGGGTTAACTGTGTCCGCATTGTTCATCCAGAAAGTACAGAGAGCCTCCGGCATCTCCTCCTGTATCTCAGGGTCCATAATCCAGTATCTGGACAGCCTCCACACCCTCCACCTGAGATAGGCGGATAGTAACAGATAGCGGAGCATGATCCGAGATACCCCTCGAGAGGATCTCAGCACTGATCACCCTCCGCACAAGTGCGGGGGAGGCAAACGCCAGGTCAATGCGGGACATGGTCCGATAAGTGCTAGAGAGACAGGTGTAGTCCCTATTAGAAGGATGTAAATGACGCCAAACATCCGTCATATGGAAGGCGGATGCCCAGTTGGCAAGGCCATGTTGCTGGGGACCAGAGGCGTGTAGTCTGTCCAGATCCCTAGACGGGACCAGATTAAAATCACCTATAATTAGGACATTATCAACATTGTATAACGTAATCTGCTGCATAAGTGTATGTAAAACATCAAGGTCACCCCCACCAACACAAAGGGAATCTCCGAGATTAGGGCATGCAGAAGCACATACCTGCCTCCTGGGTCAAGTTTCACATCCAAAAGCTGGAAGGGCAGGGATCTGTGCACCAGGATACTAACGCCTCTGGCGTAATTGAAATAAGGCGCGTGATAGTGTGCACCGACCCATGCCCGCCTCAGGCTCAGGACCCGAGACCCCATAAGGTGCGTCTCTTGGAGTATACACACCTGGGGGTGCAATTTCTTCAAATAATTAAGTACCAAAGAGCGCTTGACAGCAGAGTTAAGTCCCCTCACGTTCCACGAAACCACCATGCACTTAGCCATGAGGGGGATGAGGAATCATAATTAACCCAGTACTACCAAGGGCTCTGCCGGAGTCAATGTCCCCGGGGAGAAAATTTCTTGATCCCGGGTCCATCGGGGCCCGACAGCTCGGCAACTGCAGCACAGTATCATACCAAGGAAATAACCATAGATTGGCAGAAATCTGTAACATGAGACCAACTCTCAAGCCTCGTACACACGACCGAGTTTCTCGTCCAAAACCGGCAAGAAAAGTGCCGCGTGAGCTTTTTTGTCGAGAAAACCGTTCGTGTGTATGGTTTTACGACGAGAAAATTGCCGTGAATCTCGACGAGAAAATAGAGAACCTGCTCTCTATTTTCTCGTCAGGATTCCAGATTTCCTCGTCGTGTTTCTCGTCGGCCTGTTTTGTGACGAGAAAATGGTTCGTGTGTATGCTTTTACGACTCTTCCAAAAGCGCGCATGCTCACAAGCAACTATGAGACGGGAGTGCATCTTCTGGTAAAACAAGCCTTCGTAATGGAGATAGCACATTCGTCACGCTCCAAATTTTTGCATCGTTTAAATGTTGTGCATTGAAATCTTCGTTAGAATGTGACATTAATCCAAACGAATGAACTTCTTTTGCTGCTGATATTCACACAGAGTTATGACTATCTTTTTTTAACATTTTTCTTGTTGCTCTTAAGAAGATTTATGTGTATTATATCGTGCAAGTTTTTAGGAATATTTAAAAATTAGTTATTTTTCTAACTGATGTTAATTGTAATTTCGCAATGTTTTGGTAGTGATCTCCCATTGAATCTTTTAATATATATTATTTAAATTTTACACACTTTTTTGGGAAACACGATTTAGTTATTTTTTTGGGGGGTTGTTATCTGTCCCTTTTTTTTTGTCAGTCAAATGTATCTGCTTACTCCAAAGCTAGATTTTACATTTTTACAAATACACATAGTCAAGTATGAACTTAAAGAAAAATAACATTTATTCATGTTTGAACTAAAATAAAGAGAAGGCAGCGCTGGAGAAGCTGCTGCCATTTGTGCATCCCAGGGACCCCAGAGCACACAGCAACCCTGTGTGGACACTAAAATTGGGAGCTTGAGAAGGCCAACATTTCTGAACACAATCTGATGCTGGCCTCCCAGAGGTCAGGAACAGCAGCAGGTGATATATATGTCCCAAGTGTGTGGTACTACAACAGGCTGCCTTCTGTCCGACCACAATGAAGCAAGGCCATCACTTCCTCGTCTTCCTGGCAACCTTCCCTGCAACCTTTCCTGAAGCCTTCCCTGCAGCCTTCCTTCTTCGTTTGGCTGGAGGCTGGGCCACTGGAGGGGTACTCCTGTCAGGAGGAGGAGGAGAAGGGGGTGGCGCAGAAGAACGAGGTGGAGGAGAAAGGTGTGGGGCGGAAGAACAAGGTGGAGGTGGAGGAGAAGGGGGTGGGGCGGAAGAAGAATATGGAGGTGGAGGAGGAGGTTGAGGTTGGGATAGTTGTGCCACCTCACAAATGGCGGTATTGGGGGTAATTTTTTCCATCACCCCCTTGTTGAGCAAGGTGATGAGCAGGGGCTCGCATAGGAGGCGTTGCTCCATGCTCATCACCTTGAACTTTGCCTCCACTAGGCCGGCAATGGCCTCTTCAGGGGATGTGGGCTCTTTGAGGGTGGCATGGGCCTCTTTAATAAGGGCCATTGCTGCCTCACTGGTGGTCCTGTCCCTCCTGCCTCTTTTGGGAAGCCGGATGGGAGGCACCTGGGATCTGGTGCTTCTCCTTTGCCCTGCCACCTCCTGGCTGCCACTGGGCCCTGCCACCTCCTGGCTGCCACTGGGCCCTTCCTCCTCCTGCCTGACAGTTTCCAGACCCTTCTCCTGGCTGATTTCATCCTGTCTATGAAAAAGGGACATAGTTTAATATGTTGTTTTAATCTTTGCATCAAACTTTATAAACATGATTGAAGCAATTAGAATGTAAATCCAGAAATCATTTTTTCTAATTTACACCTACATCAGATTGACTATTTAGCACCCAATTAAGTGCAGACTAATGTCTCGATCTTGATTTCACTTGTGGAACCCAAAATATTGTATGTTTCTCATCTTGACATATTTGTCAAACATTAATTTTATGCCAATACATTTTCATTTAATACTATACCTGGCTCCAGATGGCCAAATCAGGATCATCCAGGATGGCTGCCTCTTCTTGCTCCAGAGAAGGCTCAGGTTGGCTGCAGGGAAGTCTGTAGGGAAGAGTGGAGAGTGATGGCCTTGCCTCAATGTGGTCATCCAGGAAGGACATCCTGCTGTAGTACCACAAAATCGGGACATACACATCATCTGCTGCTGCTCCTGACCTCTGAGAAGCCAGGACCTTAGAGCGTTCAGTCCTGTAGGTGCCTCTCAAGCTCCCAATTTTAGTGTCCACTTGTTTTGCTGTGGCTGTGGGCACCTTGGTCTACACAAATGGGAGCAGCTTCTCCAGCGCTGCTTTTCTCACCCCTCCTTTTTTTATGGATGGGGTTTTTCGTCTCCCACAGAGCGGGCAGCTCCCTTACCCGGTCAATAAATTCCGCCAGGAACTCTTTGTCGCTAATAAAGACATTCATATTGTATCTGCAAGTTTAAGAAATAATATATAACTAATGTGAGGCAAACAGTCTAACCTCCTTAACATCGTAGTCACCATATATATCCTACAACATTCTCAAAACAGTACACGCCAACAATTTGTACAAGTCACAAAATCACATACCTTCGTTCGCACGTCCGTCACTTGAACTCCTCTCTCCGCGCACCGAACGTACTATAGTCACATGTGTGTTTGCTATATACACACCACGCATGCGTCAAAATTCGAACACGTCGCTCCGCACACGTCGCCCGCCCATGACGTTCTAACTAACATCTTTTCCCCGCCCCTTCTCTTTCGGCGCGCAGACATATATGGCGGAGTTAAAGCAGGTGTCTGATAATTCCGCAACTAACGAGGAGGAGACAAGCCCGGAGACCGAGGAAACGTCACGATCAAGGAGGAGATTCAAGGCATCGAATATGTCTTTTGCGGAGATGGTGGACATCTTGCTCAAGTCTGATTATGACGCAAAGCATGGGCCGTATAGCAAACCAAATAGAAGGAAGGCCAAAATCCTCACTAAAGTCGTGAAGAGTCTGAAGGCGAATTAAGGGGTGAAACGCTCAAATGAGCAGCTCAGAAAGAGGTGGTCAGACCTCAAACTGAGGGAGCCAGGGCAGTTGAGGAGCATAAAGAGAATGCTCGCTAAAAGTAAGTAAAAAGTAGACTTTTATGCTATTAATCTTTTTCTAAACTGACATGTTGCTCTTTATTTTGGTTTCTCATATTGGACTCCCTTCCAAAATGTTAGATTTTGAACTTGGTTGGGCACAGTAATCGTTCGTTACGTTACAGACACTTCGTTCGGCCACTATCCGCTGTTTTAGGATTATTTTACAGCCACAAAAGTAATTGGACATCTGCCATTTTTTCGCAAATTTGGGGCACAAAGTTTTAGGCTAGATGATGTGTTTGTAAAGAGAATGAAATGCAAACTTTTGTCAGTGTAAAGGAGAGGACACTCAGCAGCTGCTTCCACATCTGTACTTTGGAGCACTATAGTGTAGGCTACCAGACCCGCCTTTTTTGGGTGTCCCACACAGGTGCTTCAGAGAATTTTTGTGTTGCCTACATGTCTAAAAAATGACAGACAAAGGTGAATACTAAGCATATTCTTGCTCAGAAATAATGCATTCATCTTTAACTTCCGCCCAAACACACACTTGTACCCCACTTCCAAGCAATTTAGCCTGTTTTTTTGTTTAACATAGAGAATTTCTGTGTGATAACTCTACCTTTTGTTTGATTCTCATAGGGGAGAGAAGACTGGGAGGAGGACACTCCAGGGAGCACAAGAACCCCACAGCTTCACAACAACCCCAAACTCCCAAAGACCCACAAACGAAGGATGTAGAGGAAGTTGAGGTGGAGGAAGGAGAAGTGCAGGAAGGAGAGGTGGATGACGTTGTGGAACTGGTCACCACAACAGGTCAGTATCTGTCACCACAGCTTCAGGTAAGAGAGGTAGTAGGCCTGCAGAGTTATAATACCTTTTTTATTTTGTTTTTAGGGGATGTGAATGTTGGGGTGAAGGATAGTACAGGTTTCTCTGCTGACAGTGCCCTCCGCCTCATCCAGCAAGTGATGGAATGTAGCACGGAACTGGACAAAATTAAAGAAAGAATTCATGTGATGGATCAAACATTTAAAGACATTCTCAATGTTTTGGGGAGATTTCAATAAGGCATCCCAACCCCCTTTTTTCTCATGTTTGTTCTTCAACTTTTAAAAAACTTTTTGACAATCAAACCAGCCAAAAATTGAATCTGCACACAGTGTGTCAACATGTGCTATCTGCCATCAGGGGATATCCATGTACGTATTTTGGGGGTGCAACCCCTTCCTCGTATCTAAAGTAGGTGAACTGAGGAAGGGGTTGCACCCCCAAAACACGTCCATTGATCACCCCTGATGGCAGATAGCACATGTTGACAATAGGGATCAGGAGTCTAAAATCCCTATAGGAAAATAATCCCAATTGTGTGCATATTCAATTTTTGGCTGGGCAAGGGGTGGCAGGATCCCATATTAGGACGGGCACATAGAGACATATAGTTTGTGTAAGTGAATGTCTCAGATTGCTCCAAGGTATCCATTTTTGTAATTTTTGGAATGCAACTGTTTTTGTATTTTCCTAAGAAAACAATTGCCGGTTTGTGGCCAGGCAAACAAAAAATGTAAAAATAAAAAAAAAAAGGTGTGTGAATTTGCACATAGTAAAAGATTTGAACACAAACAACGTGTATCTTCTTTTTCTAATATGCTCTAACCTTATTTGGTAAATTTTTTTAAGGTTACATAGTGAAATGGTTGGTATTTACTAAAGGAAAATACACTTGGCACTACAAATGCACTAAGACAAACTAGGAGACAGGAAACCAAGAAAAGTTAGTTTAAACAAGATTTTTATTTGGATCGTTAGACAGCAATCTTTAGACATAGCCTGGCATAGGAATTGCCCCCCTACCCGTGAAATAGTCCATGTATTTGTCCCGAACATCACGGGCATTTTGGGGGGGCAAGCCAGCACGGGCAGATTCCAGGCCCGGCATGGGATTATCAGGGGAAAGTCCAGCCTCGGGCAAAACTGAGGCCATATATGAATTCGATTTGCGGCAAAGAAAATTGTGTAGCACACAGCAGCATAACACTACATAGTTTATTTTGTAGTCCGCCAAGTGGATGGGAGTCCTAAAAAGGCGGAACCGGCTGGCCATTATGCCGAAGGCATTTTCAACGACTCTTCGGCCCCTGGCCAGCCGGTAATTGAACACCCTCTTCTCTGGGGTCAGGGTCCTCTGAGGAAATGGCCTCATAAGATGTGGTCCGAGCCCGAAGGCTTCATCAGCCAAAAAAACAAAGGGGAGTCCTTCAATATTCCCTGCATCCGGTGGCAATGCAAGGTCGTCACTCTGGAGACGGAGGGCAAACTCCGTCTGGATGAAGGATCCCCCATCGGACATCCGGCCATTCTTCCCTACATCAACATAGAGGAATTCATACCGTGCTGACACCACCGCCATCAGCACAATGCTATGAAACTCCTTGTAATTGTAGTAGTAGGACCCAGAACGGGGTGGCGGCACGATGCGGACGTGCTTCCCGTCTATAGCACCACCGCAGTTGGGGAAGTCCCACCGCGTGGCAAACTCCGATGCCACAGTCTGCCATTCCTGTGGCGTGGAAGGAAGCTGTGGAGTCAAACAAGATGAAAAAATATTAGAATACACAAATCAAACATTACAAGTATATTCTAAGAAAATACATTAGAGGCCAACATCAAGCAAAGTCTACGTTTATTAAGGTGTTTTAAATAAGTATAATGGAAGGCTCATGTATCATATTCATCACCCCCTATGATGGTCCATTAATAAATTATAATGGGGAGGGGGGGGGGGGGTAGATGTGTTTGGCCACAGGATAGCATTGCAGTGGCGGTGCGTCCAGAGTGGACGCTGGAGCACTGCCCCCTCTCTCCTGTGCCCGTCACTCAGAACAATACATAGGTTTATGCCTTGCATTAACCTATGTATTGTCTATGCCGCCCACTATTCAGGTGGATGGCCCCCTGTTAAGCGACCGACATATGAAGAACTGCGGCATTTATGGGCTTAAAATTGCATATCAGGAACAGTAAGGAAAATTGTCTTGCACATTACAGCCTGAGGGATGTAATTGGCTGCAGAAAAGTTAAATAGGGGACGCAGGGGGGGGGGGCATTCCTTGGGTAAACACGGACAGGCTGCTCTGCCAATCATGTTCACCAAGTCTGTTTAATGGTAACATGATTGGCTGATGCAACATCAAGGGAAGGAGAAGACATCAAGGACAGAAGGATGGCGCTGACCACAAGAAGGTAAGTGCAGGGCTGGGGGGGAACTGGCTGCATTGGAGGGGACAAAATGGCTGCATTGGAGGTAGGGCTGGGAAAAAAATCGATTTTAATCTTGAATCGAGTTTTGAGCTCAAATCGATTCAGTTTTGAAGAAAATCGATTTTTTTAGATTTTTTTTTTTTTCCTTCCCTTCAAAGTTTCCGTAGCAGGACTGCAGGGGGCGTATCCGGAATGGCACTGGGCAGCGTTACCCCAATTACATCTACTCGCTGCAGCCGCCGTCTGCCTACCTGATCAGCGTGTCATGCAGACAGACGGCGGCCATTGCAGTGTTCAAAAGCCGCGCCTCCCGAGTCCTCGTCGTCTGTGATAGGCGGAACACTCAATTTCACAGCAGGCAGTATTCAGCCTATCACGGACATCCTCTCATCCTCGTCTGTGTTATGAGGATGACCATGATAGGCGGAACACTGAATGCTGGGAAATTGAGTGTTCCGCCTATCACAGACGAGAAGGAGGCGCGGCTTTTGAATACTGGAATGGCCACCGGTGTAGCAGTAAAATCCGTATACCATGAAAATCTGCATCAGGAACGGCCAGGGTGATTGAAGCACGGGCACAGTGAGACACGGGCACAGTGAGACACGGGCACAGTGAGGCACGGGCACAGTGAGGCATGGACACAGTTCAATTCAACTAAGAGTAACCTCAGGATTTTTTGTTGTTTTATTAGCTAAATCCAAATACAGTATTAATAGTTTGGATGTTTAACAATCTTTGTTGCACACTGCAAAAAACAACAAAAGGTCACAAGCGCTAAATTGGTGGATAAAGAAAAAAATATAATGGATGATAATAATAATAATAAGAAAAAAATCCCAAATATTTTGGGAAGTACAAAGTATCCAAAAGGGGGAAAAAACAGGATCCAGCGCAGCAAGAAAAAATCCGTACCCAGAAGTACAAAATACACAACATGCACACAATATAATCCAGCGCTCATGGAACATACATTATTAACTATTAAACTCTTGAAGAATTGATAAAAAAGCTTAGTCCATTTTTCTTTCTCGTACATCACGGGACACAGAGCGACATAGTCATTACTAATGGGTTATATAGATACCGTCAGGTGCTGGCACTGGCAACTTCCAAAACCGGAAGTACCCTCCCCTATATAAGCCCCTCCCATCCGGGAGCACCTCAGTTTTTTGCCAGTGTCTAAGGTGTTGGCCAAGAAGAAACATGTGTTTTTCACTGAGCTTGCGTACAGGTTCTTTTGGGCCTCAGTAAGCTATTCCGGATCCGACCAAAAAAGCTTCATAGCTAAACGGTCGGTACCCGGGCCTTGCAGAGAAGAGCAAGGTTTTGCCTGTAATGCTTCTCTTAGGAGAGCTGGACCCTGGGATCCAGAGCTCTGGTCATACCCACGACCAAGATGTTTTCTGTGCAGGGTGCTATACAGGTCCAGGGGAGTGGAATCCTTGGGAACCCGGTCCCTGAAGGTTTGATTACAATGCCTGCCGTGATAGGTGAAGTTTGGGCTTTTGTGGACCAAACAAAGTCCTGCGGCGGGGAACAGGTAAGTGGGGGCCCCCAGGAACTTGGTTCTATTGGGGGACCCCCAAGCCTAATTTGTCTTTCTGTCTGTTACCTAATGGTATTCCCGCAAAATTCTGTGCATGCCTGTAACTACTAAAAAAATTTAATAATTTTTAATGGTGGTCAAGAAAAAAAAAAAAAAAATTTTTTTTTTATATATATTTAATATATTAGACTGCGGTACCTGTGTTTGTCCACTAGAGGCCGCTGTGGAATGTTTTCTTGTCATGTGGACTAGCTTCTTCTCAGCAGAGCAAAGTCCAGGCAGATGGTGAGTTCTCTTATAGGAAACTGCTTCCTCTGCCATGTTGCAGTGCTCGTCCATCCCCCGGCCTGCGGCAAAGAGGGGCCCTGGCTCCTGTCCCTTGTTACCATATTTGAAATTAGCGCCGAAGGCGCACGTGCCCGCGCGCGTGCCCGCGCCTCTATATATAGAGGTGAGCCGGGAAAGGGGGCGGAGCCTGGGGGATGACGCTCTGTGCGCGCCGCAGCGCTTCTGCGCATGTGCGGGCGTCCCAGCAGTTTAAAAAAACCACAATATTGTAGTGAGCTGGCTATGAAGTACAGAGACAGAGCTGGCAACATTTAAAGGCATACAGCAAGCGGTTGATACAGGCATCCCCTAGAAAGGCACATTAGTAGACACCAACTGTGATATAGCAGCAATTGTGCTAGACTATTCTCAGTAAAAGTGGTGTATTACGGCTGGAATACCTCAGCTTTAGGCTTAAGAATATGCCGTCCAGAAGCTCCGGAACTGAATCTTCCAGGAAGCGAAGGGGGTCTCATCGGGCTCGGAGGATCTTGGGCATACTCCTGCTGCACCAGTCTCCCCTGAAGTTCAGAGGTAAGTGACCGTAGAGACCCCGCAGGGTACTTGGTACTGTGGCTGTCCTCAGTTCACCTGCTCCTGTGTATGTAACAGAGGAGGTTTTTTCCTCAGCTCTGGGAGGATTAGAGAGAGATTGTCAACATTTATCGCTGCCTCCCTGTCAGGGAAAGCACGCCCGATCTCCGTCTCCTCCTTCAGAGTGCCTGTTAGCAGAGCAACAGTCCCATACAGGGATCGACCTGCCTGAAGGGGATCAGGATGAGGTTGATTCTGTTATAGAGGAATCAACAGTGGGGGAACCTTTTCTCAGCATCTTAAGCTGAAAGATTATGGGTTCAGTCTCTGACTAACATGGTCCGATCAGCATTTAAAAATGCACCTTGCGGAACCATCAACCACTACTGTATCCTCGTTGGGGTCGCTAGAAGCCCCCAGACTGTTTGTTTTTTTCCACTTCACCCTTTACTGAAAGGGCTCATTTACCAGGATTGGGAACGTCCTGAGAAAATATTTATTCCCCCAAGAGATTTCCGGTGGTCTATCCCATGGAGGATAAGTTCATCAAAAAAAAAAAAAATGGAAGGTCCCTACAGTGGACGCAGCCATCTCTTGTATGTATAAATCACTGACATGTCCAGTGGATAATGTCCAAATGTTCAAGAACCCAATAGATAAAAGATTGGAGTCCTTATGAAAATCTGCTTGGTGATACAACCAGCAGTAGCAGCTATTGGGGTCTGCTAAGCAGTGAAGGATCAGTTGAAACAGGTCTTGAGGGACTTGACAGATCAGCAGGCTTTGCCCTAGCTGATCTACCTAGAGCCTTAGGCTTTGCGGTTGACGCCATAGAGGATTCAGTCCATCAGGCCTCCCGCCTTACGCTGTCTATAGTACATATGCGTAGGCTCCTATGGCTCAAAAACTGGTCTGCTGAAGCTCCCTGTAAAGAATGGCTGGTTAGCGTCCCATTTCATGGTGAACGCTTATTCAGGGAAAACCTGGACAAATATATCCAGAAAATTTCCAGCGGTAAAAATACGCTCTTGCCGGTTAAAAGCAGAGTTAGAGGTCCCTCTTTAAGAGGCCTGCTTCTCCAGTCCCTGGGGCATCGGCTGTGTAACAGTTCCGACGGCCTCCTCGGTCAAATCCCGGGGGGTAAAAAACAGGGACAGTAGCAGGGTAATGAGAAACCCTGGGTCAGGGGAGGTACAAAACCTCCCCCAAAGTTAAATTCATTGAAGCCCCCACTCAGTCGGGTGGGGGGAGGACTCCAGTTGTTCGCAAGAGACCTGGCGGGACACGATCAAGACAGATAGGTGCTCTCCGCAGTAGGTTTGGGATACAGTTTGGAGTTAAGACTCTCCTCCTTCCCATTTTTGAGGTCAAACGTGCCAAGGGATCCCCGGAAGAGAGAGTCCCTCCTGTTGGCACTAGAACAACTATTGCTCCAAGGAGTAATTATGGAGGTTCCCCTGGAAGAATGAGGGTTCGGGTTTTACTCAAACCTCTTTACAGTCCCGAAGCAAACGCGGTCGGGAGGCCCATATTAATTCTAAAAGGGCTATACAAATTCCTGTATATCAGGACTTTCCGATGGAGTCGATCCGATCGGTGGCCACTGCCCTACAAGGGGAGGATTGGTTAGCCACGATCGACATCAAAGATGCTTATTTGCACATTCCCATCTTTCCAGTCCACCAAAAATTTCTACGCTTTGCAGTAGAAGGGCGCCATTTTCAGTTCAGAGCCTTACCCTTCGGTTTGGCCACAGCACCACGAGTGTTTACAAAAATTCTGGCCCTTTATTGGCCAATCTAAGAACACAAGGTGTAATGATAATGGCATATCTGGATGACTTGTTGCTGATAGACCACTCAGTGAAAAACTAGACGTGGTCGTTCACAAGACGATCAAGTATCTGGAATCTCACGGTTGGATTATCAACCGAGACAAGTCGGCCCTAAAAACCAGTCAAAAGTCTGGAATACTTGGGGCTAAGGTTGGATTCAGGCCAAAAAATATTCTTGCCTCGAGGAAAGGTGTTGTCTTTGAAAGATTTGATCCACTTAGTGGGTACAAAAAAGACAGCCGTCCATACGCCTGTATATGAGGCTGCTGGGAAAAATGGTGGCATCATTCGAAGCAGTACCCTACGGTCAATTCCATTCAAGGAATTTGCAAGGGGCCATACTGTCAGCCTGGAACAAAAAAAAAAAAGTTCAGGCCCTAGACTTACAATGTCCTTGTCCCCTTCCGTTCGCAAGAGCCTCCGTTGGTGGTGGGTTCCCCAGAATCTGGAAAAAAGGAAATCCTTCAGTCCGATTTCTTGGAAGGTGGTCACTACAGATGCCAGCCTTATAGGCTGGGGAGCAGTACTGGAGCAATAGTCTCTCCAGGGCAGATGGTCGGATGCAGAAAAGGCCCTGCCCATCAATCTCTTAGAGATACGAGCAGCCCGGTATGCCCTAGTAGCATGGACATCCAAACTCCAAGGGTCCCCTGTCAGAATTCAATCAGACAATGCCACAGCAGTGGCATATATCAATCATCAGGGGGGCACCAGGAGTCGTGCAGCCCAGAGGGAAGTAAATTACATCCTGAAATGGGCAGGAAAAATATGTCCCAGCCATATCTGCGGTATTCATTCCAGGAGTGGAGAATTGGAAGGCGGACTTTCTAAGTCGCCAGCAATTAGGCCCAGAGGAAGGGTCCCTTCACCCCGAGGTTTTCTGGACAATATGTCAGCGGTGGGGAACATCGGATGTAGATCTTCTAGCATCCAGATTCAACGCAAAGGGGGACAGGTTTGTCTCTCGGACAAGGGATCCCCTAGCTTGCGGCTCGGATGCCCTAGTGTTCCCTGGGGATCAGTTCAAGCTGATATATGCATTCACACCGCCACAATGGTTACCTCGATTACTCCGCAGAATCAGGGTAGAAAAGAAACCAGTGATTCCGGTGGCTCCAGCGTGGCCCCGAAGAGCGTGGTACGCGGAGATTGTAAAATTTCAGTGGGGAGTCCTTGGACTCTCCCACGTCGTCCGGCTTTCGCAAGGACCGATATACCACCCTTCCTTACCAGCCCTAGGTTTGACGGCCTGGCTATTGAAGCCCACATTCTAAAAAAGAGAGGGCTCTCTAATGCTGTGGTATCTACCATGATCAATGCCAGGAAGCCGGTATCCAGGCAGATCTACTATAGAATCTGGAAGGCGTACATCGCGTGGTGTGAGGCCAAGAAATGGCATCCACATAAGTACGTAATAGGTAGGATTCTGGACTTCCTACAATGGGCTGTAGATAGGAAGCTTGCCTTGAGTACTATCAAGGGTCAGATTTCGGCCTTGTCAATATTTTTTCAAAGGCCCTTGGCTTCGCATTCACTAGTCAAAGCCTTTATACAAGGAGTGATGCGTATTAGGCCTCCGGTTAATATTCCCATATGTCCATGGGATCTAAACTTGGTTCTGTCGGTTCTACAGAAACAACCATTTGAACCATTACAGCATATTTCCTTGGTGCTTCTCACCAGGAAATTGATTTTTCTAGTAGCCATTTGTTCGGCTAAAAGAGTATCGGAATTAGCAGCTATGTCCTGTAAGGAGCCATATCTGGTTATCCATAAGGACAGAGTAGTGTTACGTCCTCATCCAGCCTTTCTTCCTAAGGTGGTATCGAGGTTTCATTTGAACCAAGATGTGGTTCTTCCTTCTTTTTTCCCCAAACCTACTTTGGTAGAGGAAAAGTTATTGCATTCTTTGGATGTAGTAAGAGCAGTTAAAGCTTATCTAAAAGCCACTGCTCAGATTCGCAGAACGGATACTTTGTTTATTCTGCCGGTAGGCCCCAGAAAGGGTCAGGCAGCGTCAAAGTCTACTTTAGCCAAGTGGATTCGACAGGTCATTATGCAAGCTTATGGCTTGAGAAGGAGACCGCCTCCGTTCAAAGTGAGAGTGCACTCCACGAGAGCAGTTGGAACTTCATGGGCAGTGCATCACCAGGCCTCCCTGGCTCAAATCTGTAAGGCCGCAACATGGTCTTCGGTACACACGTTTACTAGGTCCTACCAGGTGGACGTTAGAAGTCAGGAGGATGTCGCCTTTGGGCGCAGTGTGTTGCAGGCCGCAAAAGATCCTCATGTCTGATAGCGCTCAGCTTATATATGGTGTATCCCCCCCCTCATTTGGCATTGCTTTAGGACATCCCATTAGTAATGACTATGTCGCTCTGTGTCCCGTGATGTACGAGAAAGAAAATAGGATTTTTATAACAGCTTACCTGTAAAATCCTTTTCTTGGAGTACATCACGGGACACAGAGCTCCCGCCCCTCTTTAGGGACACTTATTGCTTTGCTACAAAACTGAGGTGCTCCCGGATGGGAGGGGCTTATATAGGGGAGGGTACTTCCGGTTTTGGAAGTTGCCAGTGCCAGCACCTGACGGTATCTATATAACCCATTAGTAATGACTATGTCACTCTGTGTCCCGTGATGTACTCCAAGAAAAGGATTTTACAGGTAAGCTGTTATAAAAATCCTATTATTAATCACAATAAAGAGAGGGATCCAATCCCAAATGTGCAGAGGGCAAATGAATCTTAACTCTCCAGTTGCCAGTGGTGACAAACTTGTTAAACTTGCAGTGACATCCGTGGAGCAAGGAGGGGTTAAAGTCAAAACAAAGCCTGTGGCATGGTCTCAGTGTGAGCACAGTACCTTGAATGATGGACAACAGGCAGACCAGCGTGTGGAGGGCCCTCCAACCCAAAAGGATGCAGAGCCAGGATCGCAGCAAGGCTGGGACAGAAGGAATCCCACACAGAGTTTCAAGAGTTTTCAATAGTTAATAATGTGTGTTCCATGAGCGCTGGATTATATTGTGTGTTTGTTGCACACTGACTTTGCAGATAGAGAAAGGGTTTGCCTTTGCAATTTTGTTTGTTGATGCACTTTAATTAATATAATTTAAAAAAAAAAAATCGAATCGTAAATCGAGTTTTTTATAAAAAAATCGCAGATTTTTTTTGGGGGGAAAATCGCCCG
The DNA here is from genome assembly GCA_029206835.1 of Rana muscosa. Taxonomy (NCBI): domain Eukaryota; kingdom Metazoa; phylum Chordata; class Amphibia; order Anura; family Ranidae; genus Rana; species Rana muscosa. The sequence goes on along the minus strand of CM055117.1, from coordinate 347,377,460 downwards.
GCCCTAATTGGAGGGAATAAATGGGGGCGTTTAATAGGCACCAGAGCAAAAAAGGAGGAAGTTTATTTCCTAAATTGGGGTTTGAACCCCCAAACATTTGGAGCAACAGGCGCCCCTGCTGGAAAGGTTAGTGAAGGGAAATATGCATGGAGGAGAAAAAAGGGGCAATCTAAAGCTTCAGGCATACATGAGGACAAAGGGGACATTCTCAGCATATTACAATCATGGTAATTAGGGAAGGATGAAAGAAATACAATACATTAGCATACATGTAATACATAAAATGTGATGTTAATGGAGAAAATTTACCCTAATATAGTCCTCCTGCAGGACTTGTATAATGGCAGAACAGGTGTCTGGGATTATGAGGCCCAGAGCCTGGGGGGGAGATGCCTGTCGTGAACTTCAAGTCCTGAAGACTTCTCCCTGTCGCTAGGTACCGTAAGGTGGCGATGAGCCTCTGCTCAGCACTGATGGCTTCCCGCATAACGGTGTCCTTCCTGGTAATATAGGGGGACACCAAAGCCAACAGTTCCTGAAAAACGGGGTCAGACATCCGCAGAAAATTCCTGTAGTCCTCAGGATTATTCTCGACGATCTCCCGCAGCAGAGGCATGTGGCAGAATTGGTCCCGCTGGAGCAACCAATTCTTGGTCCATGAACTCCTCCTCACACCATTCATGGACTGGTCTTGGTCCAAAACAAGCAGACCAACACCAAGCTCACGCACAGCACGAACTCGATGACGAGAACGTCCAGGCGACATGGCTAGGAAACGGTCGTCTTATCAGAACGTACAGAACAGAACGCACTTTAGAACAGCAAGGCCTATGAATAACGAACTGAAAAACAGAAACTAACAGGCAAGAACGCACTGTAAAACGGATACGACCTGCCTAGACGCCCTGAAAGTCAAGATACGAACCCACAAGCACAAACTGAGCCGCAGAAAACGATCTGAAAAGTACGAAGACTGAGAAGCGCGAATCGTCTCTTCCCAAACTTTTACTTCACACGCGGTAACACGAGATCAGCAAAAGCAGCCAAAGGGGTGGCGCCAAGAAAAAAGATCTTCCCCTTTATAGTGCCGTCGTACGTGCTGGACGTGACCGCGGAGAACAACGAGGAAATTGGGAAATGTCAGTGTGTACGCATGGAAAGCTTGACGAGAAAATCGACAAGCTTAACAAGAATCTCGTCGAAAAAAACGACGTGTTTTTTACGACGAGAAACTCGGTCGTGTGTACGAGGCTTTACTGTATATGTAAAGCAAAACAAACCCAACCAAACAGCGGCTACTGCCACTCCCCCCCCACCCCGTGCACCTCTGAACAGCGAGGAGCACTTAAGTCCCAAAATACCCACAGTCTAAGAACTGATACTTAAAGTTGGGGTCGTGTAACCAGTGCAGAACAGCACAACATCTCCTCCAGTGATCGTGAGATCTAGGAAGGCAGGCAGCACAAGTCTTTTCCCAGCGTCTCTGGAGTGATGCAGGAACGGATGGAGTCATAGTCATTCTCCTGACCAGGCAGGGGCACATTCTTGAGATTCGGTTGCAGAAAACTAGTGCCATAAACGTCAGCACAAAGCAAGAGAGATTAAAGTCTTAGTTAAGTAAAGGGAAAACGGGGGGCCTTGAGGCAACACAAGAATCCGGGACAGCAGTGAGCAAGAATGCATCATAGGCGGTCAATGTGTTCCCCACAGCTCCGCATAGGGGCCACAGAGGACTGCAATAGAGGGGAAACAGCCACAGGGAACAAGGAACAGTCGGCTTACTCACTCCTTACCCGGTCAGCAGAACTTGGATCGGCATCCCGTCTCCACGGGGGGACATCAGCACGGAGAGCTGCTCAGGGAGGTAGGCCATCCATCCAGGCTGAGGCATCTTTAGGCGTAGTAAAGAGCCGGATTGTCTCACCGTCCACCACCCTTAGCTTGGCCGGAAAAAGGATACTGTATTTGATACCCTTGCACCTCAGGGCTGCCTTAACAGCATCAAGGGAACGGCGCTGTCGCTGAGTCTCCACTGTGTAATCAGGGAACATCAGGAGCTTCACATTTCTGTAGGGTAGGTCCCCAGCAGCACGGGAGGCACGGAGCAGCTCATCCCAGTCACGGACATTCAGCAGTCTAAGAATAAAGGTGCGTGGGGGGGCCCCTTCAGGTCCAGGTCTAGGAGGGACCCGGTGGGCCCTCTCAACCGCAAAGTATGGGGAGAGCTGGGCCGCTGGTAGCAAGGATCGGAGAAGATCTTCAGTGAAGCGTGCAGGCATGCGGCCTTCCACTCCCTCCGGGAGGCCCACGATCCTGAGGTTGTTCATGCGGTATTCAAGGGCCCTGACCTTGGACTACAAGGCCCAGATTGAAGCATCATGTCCTGTGACCACGTCCTCCACCTCCCCCACCCGGCGCTTGGTCTCTGACACTCAGGCACGGATCTTGTCCAAGTCCTGTCGGATGAGTCCGACATCCATCTGCACCCGCTCTATGCTGGCAGCAAGTGCCGTTTGGCACGAAGTAATCGCGGCCATCACCTCCGGGATGCCAGGGGGAGCCGGAGCAGGATCTGTCTCGTGGTCCATCTGCGACACCATATTGGAGAGGCGCGCAGGAGACGGTAGGGAACAGGGCAGCGGGGAAACCCCCTCCGGCGAGCACAAGACAAACCGTAACTTTTTCTCCTTCTTCTGACTCCCGGAACCCTTAGAAGGCATTCAGACCCCCGCAGGCAGGCTCTGTTAGCTGGTACGGGGAATTGAGCGGATCGCACTCCAGGAGAGCTCAGGAAACACGTCCGGTCAGTCCGCCATCTTGGCCACGCCCCCAGGGATAATATCTTTAGGTGAGCCCAAGATTCTGTGAAAACCTGAAAGGTATTTTAATTCTTCCCCACTCTAATCGAAACTAAAAAAAAAGTTTTTTGGCTTGACATTCGTTTTTAATAATGTAATAAAACTGAACTTACAGTATGTCTTTTATTTAAACCTTGCATAATGTATGTTTTTGTAATAAAAGCTGTTGTATGTATTGTTATAATGTTCAACACTTTGTTTAAGCTTTCTTTAACTTTAACTTTATTGCTAGAACATGAGCAGTTGACATGTCTCCTTTATGGTGACATCAGGAGTCTGTTAGACACTTATTGTCTCCCTCTACAACAGCTAATCCAACACCGATCATACTTGATTAGCTGCTTCCCTGGCTACAGTCCCCAGGTATGATGGCTCTGAATCTGGAAGTGACATAATACATGTCACAGGGGGGAACACAGAATGTATGTTCCCCAATCTTCTGCTGTCATGTTACAGCACTTTACCACGGCCTAACACTTCCCAGAGGGGTGGGAGAGCCTGGAAACTACCAGGTGTCGCTATTGGGGATGTGGGTCACCTTCAGCCTCGTAAAACTGATTGGTTAGCTGTAGTGCTGCCTAGCTCACTTTTTTACCTGGAAGCTCATCACCAACAATTTAAATCAACTGATTAAAATTAATTGCCAAGCTTTCTTTACTCTTTGAATGCCAGGACGTTTTTTTAAACGTACATTGGTAGGTAAAGGGTGAATGAAAACAGAGCTGCATTGCTGTATGTGTTTTTCATATTTACTGGGGTTCAGTTTTAAAAACGTATTCCTTAAGAATTGAGTGCAGTGCCATCATAACTGTTGAATTCCTTTCTATAGTTTCCTTATTGAACAAAGAAATGGATTCAGACGTGCACCAAAGAAACCAGAAGGAACTGAAACTGAGCTAAAGAATAGCCATGATACCCCAAGTCAAAGTAGTTTTACTCCACCGATCGCAGAACCAGTTCACCCTGCTCGTATCCATATAGCGAAGCAACTTTACAAGCCTTTTCTATTCACTGTTGGGGTATGTATTTGATGTTTTACTTTATATTGCTATAGAAATAGATGTGCCATTAAAAGCAGTATTTTGTAGGGTAATTTGGCCTCGGTTGTCTCTTTTATGAAGGTTTTAGTGTGTTATGGAAGAGTGGTTTTAAAGTAGAATTCTGGTAAAGACCCAGCTAATCTTAAAAAAATGCCTACCCCCTTCTAAGACCTATGCTGACTAACCATGTTAGAAAGATCGGTATACTTGCCTATTTTCAGGCCACTCCAGTCCGGTCATGTGATTCAGTTTCCCTGTGGCAGCTGCAGGAGAAAGGAGAGAGTGCGGACAACAGATAGTAAGGCTAGTAGTACGTCTGTGGCAGCCGTTTCCAAGTGCCCTCTCCTCTGTAAACAGTGCTGACTGACACGGGAGATAGTGTGACCGGATCACCCTGAAATAGAGAAGTATATAGATCTTTTACAGAGGTGAGTCAGAATAGGTGTTACGAGGGGGAGGAAACCTTTTTAAGATTAGTTGGGTATATCCCAAGATTCCACTTTATGGCTAGTTTAAACTTGGCATAATACAGCAACCCAGAATGGCAGAATAGCCAAGCAAAAAAGCATCAAAAACTGCAGGATGCAAAGAGTTTGAGGATTTCCAAGGGGCAATGAGTAAAGACAATTAAGTTTATTGCCTCCAGGGATGCAGAGAGCTGGAGGAGGACAAAGACAATCATCAAATGCGAGCAAGGGAAAGAACTGTCTAGCCAACAGATATGTAAAGGACACATAGGCGGTTATTTACGAAAGGCAAATCCACTTTGCACTACAAGTGCAGTCGCTGTAGATCCGAGGGGGACATGCAAGGAAAATAAAAAACTTGATTTTAGCTTGCACTTGATTGGATGATAAAATCAGCAGCGCTTCCCCTCATTTCAGATCTTCCCCCTCAGATGTACAGCAACTGCACTTCCAAGTGCACTTTGCACTTGTAGTTTCCACTTTGTAGTGCAAAGTGGATTTGCTTTTCGACCCCCTCAGTGATGGTAAACTGAATAGCTATATGCCATTCTTAGACAAGAAGTCGCATGGGTGATGAGCCAACTGCCAAACAAGGCGGCCCCAGGGATGGACACCACCCCTATGGATTTGCTGGGGCCTGTTCCTCCCAAAACCTTCAGCCTTTTATTGGAAAATCCTGGAAATCAACACGTGGCCATGGGATTGGAATTTCTGTGCTCATCCCACTCCCAAAAAAAAGGGCAGCTCTAAAGACTGCTCCAGTTTTCTAACAATAGCCCTCATGATAGAAATAATCACCCTAAGATCATACAACAATGTCTGACACTGACGATTCAACGGGAATTGCCGGATGTTCAAACCAGCAAATGTCGGCAGTGGCACCCTGAACATATCACAAATCTGTGCTGGATCATGGGGGGGGGGGGGGATATTGAATTTCAAAATGTCCCGAAGTACAGCCCCAATTCCAAAAAAAGTTGGGACACTAAAAACAGAATGCAATGATTTGCTGATCTTATAAACCCATATTTTATTCACAATAGAAAATTTAAACCTATCAAATGTTTTTAAAGTGAGAAAATGTACCGTAAAAAAACAAAATGAAGGTAATTTTGATGGCAGCAACACATCTCAAAAAAAGTTGGGACGGGGCATAAAAAGCTGGCAAAGTACAACCCCAATTCCAAAAATGTTGAGACAAAATGAAAATCCAATTCCCAAAAAGTGTGTATGTGTACTCTCACAATCTCTATCACAAACTACTGTGAAGCAGTCTTTCAACTTTTATTTTTTTTTAAGTCAAGGCAAGCTTTAAAATTCTGCACAATCTCAAGGCACCCCATTCTAAAATGTAATACATTAAACGAATACGTTTTTTACATAACACAGGTAGAACACCCAACATTAGAGATTTTATTCTTCCAAAACAAATTGCATCTTTGCACACTGGTATTGACTAGTATTTTAGCGCTTCTCTTCTGTCAACTAACCAATGCTGACAGAGAGGTGCAGGGGAGGGGCAAACAAGGATACTGGGCAGGTGCCCGATGTTTTCCTAATCAACTAATGATATCATTGGTTGTTAGACTGCTGGCAGGTGGAAGGTTGTAATGGTGCACAATGGAAAACCTGTGGCTTTGTGTACCAAAAAGGCGTGCTTCAACCACTTGCTTGCTTATATACAGGTGTGTTTTGTTTTTTTGGTGCAATTTTTTGCCATTTTGGCAAGGCACACCTGAAGGCACCCTAAGGCGTCTGGGTGCTCCGGTTGAAGAAAAAAGACTGATATAGAGGAAAAATATCAAAACGGCAGCAATTTTAATTGTCGCTGCTTTATCCATTTCTCTCAACAATAGAAACGCTGCTGTCTTGATCTCTCTTCTGCAAGATTTTATATATCTCTCTATCTCTCTTGCTACAATGTAAAGTAGTGAGTGTACAGCGTGTAAATTTGCTGTCCCCTCAAAATAACTACATTGCAGTGCATGAGCATCATGGGGAAATGTAGTAACAAAACATCTGGGGTGCCAAGGTTTGCCATCACTAGCCTAGGCTATAAGAAGATGGCCTTTTTTGAGATACTGTGTATGTATGGTAAGTATTCAGACCCCCTTAAATTTTTTCACTCTTTGTTATATTGCAGCCATTTGCTAAAATCATTTAAGTTCATTTTTTTCCTCCCATTAATGTACACACAGCACCCCATATTGACAGAAAAACACAGAATTGTTGACATTTTTGCAGATTTATTAAAAAAGAAAAACTGAAATATCACATGGTCCTAAGTATTCAGACCCTTTGCTCAGTATTTAGTAGAAGCGCCCTTTTGATCTAATACAGCCATGGGTCTTTTTGGGAAAGATGCAACAAGTTTTTCACACCTGGATTTGGGGATCCTTTGCCATTCCTCCTTGCAGATCCTCTCCAGTTCTGTCAGGTTGGATGGTAAACGTTGGTGGACGGCCATTTTTAGGTCTCTCCAGAGATGCTCAATTGGGTTTAAGTCAGGGCTCTGGTTGGGCCATTCAAGAACAGTCACGGAGTTGTTGTGAAGCCACTCCTTTGTTATATTAGCTGTGTGCTTGGGGTCATTGTCTTGTTGGAAGGTAAACCTTCGGCCCAGTCTGGGGTCCTGAGCACTCTGGAGAAGGTTTTCGTCCAAGATATCCCTGTACTTGGCCGCATTCATCTTTCCCTCGATTGCAACCGTCCTGTCCCTGCAGCTGAAAAACACCCCCACAGCATGATGCTGCCACCACCATGCTTCACTGTTGGGACTGTATTGGACAGGTGATGAGCAGTGCCTGGTTTTCTCCACACATACCGCTTAGAATTAAGGCCAAATAGTTCTATCTTGGTCTCATCAGACCAGAGAATCTTATTTCTCACCATCTTTGGAGTCCTTCAGGTGTTTTTTTTATTTATTTTTTTAGCAAACTCCATGCGGGCTTTCATGTGTCTTGCACTGAGGAGAGGCTTCCGTCGGGCCACTTTACCATAAAGCCCTGACTGGTGGAGGGCTGCAGTGATGGTTGACTTTCTACAACTTTCTCCCATCTCCCGACTGCATCTCTGGAGCTCAGCCACAATGATCTTTGGGTTCTTCTTTACCTCTCTCACCAAGGCTCTTCTCCCCCGATAGCTCTGTTTGGCCGGACGGCCAGCTCTAGGAAGGGTTCTGGTCGTCCCAAACGGTCTTCCATTTAAGGATTATGTAGGCCTCTTTTCTCTCAGGAACCTTAGGTGCAGCAGAATTTTTTTTTTTGTAACCTTGGCCAGATCTCTGCCTTGCCACAGTTCTGTCTCTGAGATCTTCAGGCAGTTCCTTTTGACCTCATGATTCTCATTTGCTCATACATGCACTGTGAGCTGTAAGGTCTTATATAGACAGGTGTGTGGCTTTCCTAATCAAGTCCAATCAGTATAATCAAACACAGCTGGACTCAAATGAAGGTGTAGAACCATCTCAAGGATGAGCAGAAGAAATGGACAGCACCTGAGTTATATATATGAGTGTCACAGCAAAGGGTCTGAATACTTAGGACCATGTGATATTTCAGTTTTTTATTTTTTAATCTGCAAAAATGTCAACAATTCTGTGTTTTTTTCTGTCCATATGGGGTGCTGCGAGTACATTTAATGAGGAAAAAAATGAACTTGAATGATTTTGGCAAATGGCTGCAATATAACAGAGCGAGAAATTTAAGGGGGTCAGAAGGAAGGATTCCACCAGAATCTTGCATTACTTCTGTGTATACCCATGCAGCATTCAATTGTAGATCCACACGGTTGTTTAATTGCATTTGAGTTTGGTTGTTTTGAATACATTTCAAATATACACTGACATAACCCTCTGTCACTGTATGTTTTGGGGGGGCTGTGTGCTGGTCTCCTACCCACAGACTTTGGCCCAGCAGAGAACGAGAGACTTGGGGACAAAATGGCATTGAGATAATGTAATGTAATGCTACATCCCTTCTCCCCCATCCCCCCCTCTTGTTGTTATGATAATTATGTTAGGTCATGGCATGTAGACAAAAGGTCTGGAGATGCATCCCAGCAGGGGAGGGGCTGACTGCTTATCATAATCCCTTTTTTATGTGTTTGAACTGTAGTTTTCTGTTTTCAATGTACAATTGTTGAGTTCCCATTGGTTCTTCCTTGTCCCCTACCCCTCTATGACAAGGCTAAGGGCAGTGTCCCTAACTGTTTAAAGGTGTATGTTTTGTATTTAATAAACCAGTTTATGCTCTGCATATTTAACCCTCAACACCTGTGTGGTTGGTCTCGTGATTTGAGGGGGTCAAGGGCTGTTTATGGCGAGTGTGCGTTTTTGAAGGACAGGAGACACAGGTCTGGCGGAGGTGCCCAGCCGGGGTATTCAAAATTCGTCACATACACTTTCATGGTTTAGAAAAAAAAAAAGTTTCCTTGCATTCCTCCTTCCCAGCATGAATGTACATTGTATAAACAGTGTGCTGTAAGAAGTACAAGCAAAGACTGAAGTATAGCTTATTTATGTAATAGTAAATGTACATTTCTTCAAAAAAATATACGCATTTATTACATACAGGGTATATAAAAAGTCTACACACCCCTGTAAAAATGTCAGGTTTCTGTGATGTAAAAAAAAAAAAAAATGAGACCAGGATAAATCATTTTAGAACTTCTTCTTTCTTTCTTTCTTTCTTCTTTCTTCTTCCAACAAACTGAAATCTTTTATGTGGAGGTAAGTAAAAATAAAATAATATGGTTGCATAAGTGTGCACACCCTTAAAATACTTTATTGAAGCACCTTTTTGATTTTATTACAGCACTCAGTCTTTTTGGATATGAGGCTATCAGCACGGCACATCTTGACTTGGCAATATTTGCCCACTCTTTGCAAAAACACTCCAAATCTGTCAGATTGCGAAGGCTCCCGTGCACAGCCCTGCTTCAGATCACCCCACAGATTTTCAATGGGATTCAGGTCTGGGCTCTGGCTGGGCCTTTCCAAAAATGTAATCTTCTGGTTTAGCCATTCCTTGATTTGGTTGTATGCTTTGAGTATTAAGGCAGCTTCTTTAATGTTGCTCTAGGCCTCTTGGCAGCCTCCCTGACCAGTTTTCTTCTCATCTTCATAAATTTTGGAGGGACGTTCAGTTCTTGGTAATGTCACTGTTGTGCCATATTTTCTCCGCTTAATGATTGTCTCACTGTGTTCCATGGTATATCTAATGCCTTGTAAATTCTTTTTGTACCCTCCTGACTGATACTTTTTAACAATGAGATCCCTCTGATGCTTTGGAAGCTCTCTGCGGATCATGGTTTTTGCTGTAGGATGCGACTAAGAAAATGTTAGGAAAGACCTACTAGAACAGTGGAACTTTATTTGGGGTTAATCGGAGGCACTTTAAATGACAGGTGTGTACTGACTCCTATTTAACATCAGTTTGAATGTGATTGCTTAATTCTGAACTCTACTACATCCCCAGTTATAAGAGGGTGTGCACACTGATGCAATCAAAAGATTTTATAGGTCACATTAAAGGTGGAAAAAGTTCTGAAATGATTTCTTTGTCGCATAATTTTTTTTTTTTTACATTGCAGAAACCTGACATTTTAACAGGGGTGTGTAGACTTTTTATATCCCCTGTACAAGGAGAGGACTGCAATAATGTTGTGTTAGGCTGTTTTATTTAAGTCTCTGTTGTATTTATGTATATAATTTTACATATTATTTATGCTGAATATGACTGATCAGTTTTCAGGTTGCTCTTTTGGAATTGCGGCCATTTGGCAGTATGAATCCTTGAAAAGCCGTATGACCAATTACCTTGAAGATATTCGAGCAGATTGGCTAGAAAAGATAAGGCCTCCAAAACATGGGAACTTTAGGAAACAGGTAAAGTGGATCCCTCTCTAAAGAGCAACTATGCCTTCTCTTTAAATAACACTTTTTTTTATAAATGTATTCTGTGGATAGTGTTATGCCCCATGAGTCTTAAAGCGGAGGTTCACCCTCATTTGAAAGTTTGCTGTCAACAGTCCCTGTTACCATGAAGATAAATAAAAGACTAACCTTTTTTTTTTGTTATGTGCAGTTTTCATTTATTCTTATTTCTTCGTTCCTACTTCCGGGATTTCCTCCCGCGGGAGTAGGCGTGTCCTTTGCTGCAATGTCTCCTGGGAGCAAACTGGCCTGCTTCCCAGGAGTAATATAGTAACGCCTTCCTTGCAAATTTAATTGTCACGTGACTCGTCTACCCGGTCACGTGACGAGGGCGGATCTAATTCCGCCATTTTAAATAAGGGCATGCAGTTGTATTTTGCCCGTTGTGATGGCAACCAGGAAGTGTTGACGGCGCTGCTCGCCGTCAACACTGCGCATGCGCAAGATACAGCGATGAATGCCGGGAGACAAGCATTCATCGCTACCCGGAAGAATATGCTTGTGGGCTTCAAGATGCCCACAAGCAAAATGGGAATAACAGGAAGAGTTTTATAAACTCTTTTTTTATCACAAAACGGACGGGGGATGTTTTAAAGCGCCGGAGACGTGAGTTATTAAAATGCATACGTTTTTGCATAGAATGCCTATATAAAAAAAAAAATGTATGGACCACAGAACCTCCGCTTTAAGTGAAGACAAAAATCTTAGTTTTAGGTCTTTCGAATGTCAGGTGATGTTTGGTTTTATTTATTATTTTGTTTAGACATAGCTGTTTGAACTGTTTGTGTTGGCCAGAGTGAAGTCAATATTTGTATTGGTTGAGTTGACAGGAGATTTATATGGTTATTTTAGGATGAGGGTGAATAATCCAGGTTTGGTGGAGAGTTCAAAGGTGGTCATGTGTAAAATCCTAACATTTTAAATTGGGGAGGAATATAGGTTAAAATTAGGTGTTGGAGGGGAATCTGTGAATCTGCTTAAACCAAGGCTGTATATGTTATTGCAATAGATGGACCCCTATTTTATGTTTTGCTATTGCTGTATTAAAGCACTTTAATAGTTGGTAAACAGAGTGTAATAAATGGCCCTGCCTAATTAAGTCTGGTTAAAGGTTTGACACTCACACAGGGGTGGGTTGAGGTTTATATGATTTTGATGGCTTCTGAGCATAGGCATTTGCCATAGGTGTGTGGTAGAGTGATGAGGATTGTCTTATGAAAACAGTGTTCAAACCACACATGTGAGGTATCGCCACAATCGTTAGAGCGAAAACAATAATTCTAGCCCTAGACCTCCTCTGTAACTAGACTGGTAACCTGTAGAAATCGCCTATGGAGATTTTTAAGGGTAAAAGTTTGTCACCATTCCATGAGCGGGCGCAATTTTGAAGCCTGACATGTTTGGTATCAATTTACTCGGCGTAACATTTATCTTTCACAATATAAAAAACATTTGGGCTAACTTTACTGTTGTCTTAAGCTGGATACACACTATACAATTTTCAGTGGATTTTTTCCTTCAGTTTTACCAAAACCATATAATATGAGGTCAAACCTTAACCGTTTTCAATTTGTATGCGATTAAGCAGGCCCTTGTACTACATGGTTTTGGTAAATCTAAAGGAAATCAGACAACAAAAGGTGTGTGTGTGTGTGTGTGTGTGTGTGTGTGTGTGTGTGTGTGTGTGTGTGTTTTAAAAAAAAATATATATGTTTGGGGGTTCTAAAGTAATTTTCTAACAAAAAAAAATTATTTTAACTAGTAAACAACAAGTGTCAAAAAGAGGCTCGGTCCTTAACCACTTGAGACCCGCGCTATAGACGAAAGACGTCTGCAGCGCGGCTCTCAAGTGCCGGGTGGACGTCCTGCTGTGTTACATCCTGCCGCAGGCCGCCGAGGGCGCACGGAGGGGGAACAGCTGTGCCCGCCGCGTCACGTGATGCCGATGCGCGTGCCTGGCGGCCACGATGCCTGCCAGGTACACGCGATCGCCGGTTAAAGAGGCAGGACGTGGATCTCTGTGTAAACACAGAGATCCACGTCCTGTCAGGGAGAGAGGATACCGATGCTGTGTCCCATGTACATAGGGACACAGATCGGTCCCCTCCCCCACACAGTAAGAAACACCAATAGGAAACATATTTAACCCCTTGATCGCTCCCTGCCAGTCACATTTATACAGTAATCAGTGCATATTTATAGCACTGTTCGCTGTATAAATGTAAATGGTCCCAAAATAGTGTCAAAAGTGTCCGATATGTCCACCGCAATATTGCAGGCCTGACAAAAATCGCAGATCGCCGCCATTACTAGTAAAAAAAAAAATATAATAAAAATGTTATTCTGTAGGTGCTATAACTTTTGCACAAACCAATCACTATACGCTTATTGCAATTTATTTTTTAATTTTTTTACCAAAAATATATAGAAGAATACGTATCGGCCTAAACTGAGGAAAAAAAATGGTTAAAAAAAAAAAAAAATCGGATATTATAACAAAGTAAAAAATTATTATTATTTTTTTAATTTTCTGTCTATTTTTGTTTATAGCATAAAAAATAAAAACCGCAGAGGTGATCAAATTCCCCCCAAAGAAAGCTCTATTTGTGGGGAAAAAAATGATAAAAATATCATTTGGGTACAGTGTTGTATGACTGCGCAATCGTCATTCAAAGTGCGTCAGCGCTGAAAATTGGTCTGTTTTTTTTTTTTTTTTTGCCAGCAGCTGCTGACTTTTAAAAAATGGACACTTACCTGTCCAGCGCGCCCGCGTTGTCAGACGACGAGGCTGAGCAATCGCTCGGTCCTCGGATGCTTCCGCCGCCATCCTCGGTAAGGGAATCAGGAAGTGAAGCCTTGCGGCTTCACTGCCCGGTTCCCTACTGCGCACGCTCGAGTATCGCGGCGCTCCGTCACTGGTCCCCACTCTCTCCTGGGAACAGTGTGTTTCCCAGAAGACAGCAGGGGGGGGTGACGTGAAGGGGCGGGGAGTCAGAACCCGGAAGTGGTGAAAATACCTTTTTATACAGGTATCTGCACCTCACCCCTGAAAGTTGCCAAATGTGACACCGGAGGGGGGGGGGAGGGTTCCAAAAAGCGGAGCTTCACTTTGTGTTAACCTCCGCTTTAAGTGGTTAATGTGCTTTCATACATAAGCTGGAACTGTATTTAAACTGACTTTTATAAGTAAGCCAACCTTGTATTACCTACTATACATTGAATTATAGATGTACAATTTTATATATTTCAATTGTTTTGGATTATTTATATACGATTATTTATATAATATTGTTTGGATGAGAAATGGTACTTCAGTGGATTGTGCACATGTTTCCTTAGGTGAATGAATGGTGGAACAGTCTTAGCGAGGGACAGAGGACTGTATCAGGTAAGCAGAAACATGGTTAACCAGTTTCCGACCGCCCCATAGCAGTCTTGCTGCTACAGGGCAGCCATTCTGTGCAGAATCAGGTGAGTGTGTGTGTGTGTGTGTGTGTGCGCGTGCAATACATACATACATACATACATACATACATACATACATACATACATACATACAATTCATTCATTCTATAGATTCTGCATCCTGGTAGGGGGCACGCTTGTGCTGCTTCTGCTGTGATTAGTCACTGCATAAGCCGAACAGTGGGTGCCAACCAATGGATGTCAGCTGGCACCTGCTGATCGTCAAGCAGAGAAGCTGAAGGGGAGAAGTGATGGTTTTTATTTCCCTGCAAAAAGAAAAGAAAATCCATCCCATCCCTCCAGTGAGAGCACCTCACATAGTACACACAAACACTGGTTAGGTTTGATCGCCCAGGATGTTTTTTTTTTTTTTTTTTTTTTTTTTTTTAACAGTGAAACGTTTTTTTTATTTAAAAGTATTAAAGTTAACAACGACACAGTATATGGACCTCAGATACATACATGAGGTCATAAAGGTCCAATGGAACAGGTCAAATGACACTACTACTAATCGTTGTCTCAAGATAATGATAACCTAAAGCAGTTAATACATAGTTGTGGTCTAAGACCAGATAGCGGTGTTAAAAAAAAAAAAGAAAAAAAAGGGGGGGTAAGGAGGGGAGAGAGAAGAGGAAGGGGAGGGGAGGGGTAGGGATGTAAAGAGGGGGGGAGGGGAGGGGATACCTAAAACACATGTTAGAACAGCATTTCTAGCCACAACCAAGAGATAACATAGGAGACAGCACTATCCATTAGGAGTAACCCATAAACTCTAGGGCTCCTATCCATGAGCATCAATCCATTGGGACCAGACCTTGTCAAATTTTTTGGGGCAGTTTCTACTCTCATACGTTGGCTTGTATAAAGGTAGGACAGAGTTTATCGTTGCCTTCCATGCCTGAAGCGTAGGAGGGCCGGGCTGCTTCCACCTAAGGAGAATCTCTCGTCTGGCGTAGTACAGGGCATAGAACAAGAACAGTTTTTCATGCCGTGACACTTCGACACCTTCCATAACCCCGAGCAACGCCGGGGCGGGTCCAAGACAAGAGACCAGTCCCCAAACGCTCCCAGGACGTCCATCACCTCCCCCCAGTATGGCCGCAGCTCAGGGCACGACCACTCCATATGAAGGAAAGTGCCTGGAGACGAACCGCATCTAGGGCATTGAGCACTCGTTCCTGGATATATGCTGGCTAGTCTCGCGGGTGTGTAGTATGCCCTGTGCAAGAACTTTAATTGTATGAAGCGGTCTTTTGCTGAGATCATTTTAGTAACATAGTCAGACAGCACGTCCCCCCAGGTCTCGTCAGTCAGATCTGGAATGTCCATCCTACATTTATTGTAAACAGTTGTCAGGGATGTCGTGTGCGCTATGGAAAGGTAAAAATAGAGGGCGGACAGAGGCTTATCCATAATCTTCGCAGTGAGCAGTCGTTCAACAGCGTCAGTCTGGAGGGTCAGATGGTCAGGGAACTGGGCCTGTGTCGCATGCCTAAGCTGGTAGTATCTAAACTTCATAGAAGTGGGGACATGATACTTAGCTTGTAATGTCTCAAAGGAGGAGAAAGACCCATCGGCGTAGATATGCTTAACATTAATTATCCCCCTAGACGCCCACAACTGAGGTTCCGGGAGCCCATAGATATGTGGCAACATTGGGTTGCCCCATAAGGGCGTGTGGGGCGAGATGACCGAGGCCGATCTGTAAATAGATCTAGCCCTCTGCCATACCAGAATGGTTGTGCGCATCAGAGACGTGACCTGGGGATGGGCCCCAGGTCCCCTATAGGGTAGGTTAGGTTAGATAGTGCCGCATAGGACCCCAGGATGGCCGCCTCGAGGGTTACCGCTGGATTTTGTCTGGACTGGTCAAACTACCACCGGACCATCACCAGAACCGCCGCCCAGTAGTAGAGCAGGAAGTGGGGCAGTGCCAATCCCCCCTGTGACAGGGGGAGCTGGAGTGTCCTCTTGGCCAGTCTCTGGACTTTCCCAGCCCAGACAAAAGTAGTTATAATGGAGTCCACTTTTTGAAAAAAGGACTTGGGTATTGGACACTGAGTATTCCTAAAAAAGTATACAAATTTGGGAAGATAAACCATCTTTAGCAGGTTCACCCTACCCACCGGGGATAGGGGTAGCGTTTTCCAAAGGTGACATTTCCTATCGAATTGGGTCAACAGGGGAAAGAGATTGTCCTCCATGTATGCCTGAGGGGACCCCGGACAACCACCCCATGGTATTTAAATTCGTCCACCCAATGGAGAGGCGTGTCGGTGATCGCCCTGGAGCCGGATTGGTGGAGGGAGAAAAGGACTGACTTGTCCCAGTTAACGCGAACCCCAGAGTACTTCACGAACTGGTCTATTATCTCAAGAGCAGAAGCAAGGGAGGGCCCTGCGTCGGCTAGGTACAACAGTGTGTCGTCCGCGTACAGCGAAATTTTCTCCTGAAGTACCCCAACCCGTATGCCCTTTACCCTTTTGATCCTGTAGTATTAAGATCGCCAAGGGCTCAATCGCCAGGGCGAAAAGCCCCGGTGACGGGGCATCCCTGTATGGTACCCCTATGCAGGCCAAAGGGAGGGGACAGCAGGCCGTTGACTCTAACCCGTGCAGTCGGGTCTCTGTAGAGCAACTGAATCCAGGAAATAAACGTAGGCCCAAACCCAAAGTTTTCCAGCACCTCCCAGAGGAAAAGCCACTCGACCGAGTCGAATGCCTTTTCAGCATCAAGGGCCGCCACTACACCTGCAGCGCCTTCCTCAGCCAGAGCAACGTGGGTAAATAGCCGGCGGATATTGATGTCCGTGCCTCTACCTGGCATGAAACCGGATTGATCCGGATGGACCAGAGCCGCAATCACTCTGTTCAGTCGAGTCGCCAGTATTTTGGCTAGTAACTTGGCATCCACGTCGATCAGGGAGATTGGGCGATAGGATTTGCACAGTTCAGGGTCTTTACCCGGCTTGGGTATAACTACAATAACCGCCTCTGACATGGAGGCAGGCAAAGTCCCCTCTCTCAACGAGGTCAGGAGCATGGAGTGAAACCTGGGGGCCAAGTCCTCTGCATACGTTCTATAAAATTCCGTGGGGAACCTGTCTGGACCCGGCGTTTTCCCAACCTGTAGTGAGGAGATGGCCCGCTGGACCTCCTCAAGCGTAATAGGGGAGTCAAGTTGATCTCTATATGTATCAGTCAGGACTGGGAAGTCTACATCCGAGAGGTAGATATGGAGGTCTTCCGACGAGTAGTCAACCCGAGTAGAATAGAGGTCAGAATAATCGGATGCAAAGCACTCATTGATCACCCTAGAGGAGGTTCCCCTAACCCCAGCATCATCAACCAATGAGGGAACACTCAGAGGCCGACTGCTCCCTGACCAACCAAGCCAGCATCCTACCCCCCCGTTCACCCTCCTCAAAGATCCTCTGGGACTGCTGGAGCAACTTCTTTTTAGTAAGGGATGTGTGAAGCAACATAACCTCTCTGGTGCGCTCCTGAAGTTTTAATGTGAAGCCCCGGGTCAGCCGACTGGGCATATTGGCGCTCCAGGGAGGCGACCCTATTCTCCGCCTCAAGTAAATCGGCCCTCAACTGTCTGCGAGCATCACCAATAAGCGTTTGGTATTGACCCCTGGAGGAGGCCTTAAAGGCTTCCTACACGACCGCCGCCGGGGCCGACCCCGGGTTAAGTGCCCAGTACGTATCCATGTGCAGGCAAAACCCGGAGATGGGTTTCCTGGAGGACACAGATATGAGGATTATAGGTCTTCAGGAACTGGAACACCAGTGACCGTTTCACAGGGGAGTTAAGGCCCCTGGTGTTCCAGGAGACAAGTGTCAGCGATGCCATTCAGCTTGCAAGTACAGCAACACTGGAGAGCATTCAGGGGATGACCCCGACCCGGATGGAGCGGAAGCCAACAACCGCACAGCACAGAGAGAGTAGCCCCCAAAGGGCGGTAAAAGTGCAGGCCCAATTGACTGTGTCAGATATACAAACTCATAGTAAACAGTAAAACCGTAACAAAAAGAAAAAGAAAAAAAATTAACTACAAAACAACCCCTTGGTGTAGTTAGTCCTTCCTCAAGAGCACGTGAGCCCCTGGCCTTGGCAATGTTTCCCAAAAAGCGATAAACAAGATAAGAGCAACTTTGTCAGGGCATAAGGCGTACAAATGGACATATCATCAGGGCCCACCCTCAGTAGGCATTGCTGCATTTTGCGACCCTCTGCCTCTCATGGCAGGATAACAGGCAGAAAATAAAAATAAAAAAATAAAAATAAAGTGAAAGAAAATATTTCTATGTCCCTGAGTCAATAGGGAAACGTATAGTCAATCAGCAAATAGAAGGGGGAAACTGCCAGAGGGCCACATATAGATTTGCAGTAAGGAGGACTTAAAGGCAACAAGGAAGTGCATAGTAAATACTTGCTTTATTCCGCCCGGATTGTATCAAGCCAGGCAGATGCCTCCTCAGGTGAGGTGAAGAATCTTACTCGTTCTCCATCTTGGACCCGGAGTCTGGCGGGAAACAGCATACTGTATTTCAAATTCTTGGCGCGAAGGCGGGAGCGTACATGGTCGAATGACTTCCTCTGCTTTTGTGTTTGGAAATATAAGGAGCTTGGCATTCTCATACTTCAGGTCACCCACACTTCTGGCTTCTCTCAGGAAAAGGTCCCGATACCTGTAGTTCAGGAGTTTAAAGATAAATGTACGTGGGGGGTTTCCCGGTGGGCCCCTGGCTGTGGGTATCCTGTGGGCTCTCTCCACCACAAAATGGGGGGAGAAGGAGGCACGAGGCAGGAGAGTGCGCAGCAGCTGCTCCGTAAACGAGGTGGTGTCATGCCCCTCAGACCCCTCAGGCAGTCCTATAATGCGTAAATTATTGCGCCTGTTACGATTCTCGGAATCTTCAGCGCGGAATTCCAGGTGCTTGACTCTTATTTTCAGGGTATGGAGGTCAGCCGTGTGTTCCCTCTGCACATCCTCCGCCGCAGACACACGCTGTTCCACCTCTGTCACCCTGCCCTTAAAAGCATCAATGTCTCTCCTGATCAGGCCCAGTTCAATATGTATATTGTCTATTTTCTCAGTTAGGGCCGTTTTACAGCCGTTTATAGCTTCCAGGAGTGCCCTGTGCTCTAGGAAGGCCTTAGGAGCTGCAGCCTCGTGACTCACCTCCTCCTCCTGAGCTGACATGGTGGGGGAGACTGCCGTGGCTTTTCCCTCAGTATGGCGCGCGGTGCCGTTCTTCTTCTGGCTCTGCCGGCGCGCTACTCCCCCTCTGCGATAGCCGGGCATGAGCAGGGGCTTCCTGGGGCAAAGAGCAGGCAGATGTGGCGGCGAATGGGCTCCCAGCACCCCAGGGATGGTGGATTAAAGATCCGGTCGGCGGAGCGGAGTTAACACACGTCCGCTCCCGTCGCCATCTTGGACACGCCCCCCGCCCAGGATGTTTTTAACCCCTTCCCAGCCAGTGTCATTATTACAGTGACCGTGCATATTTTTAACACTGATCACTGTTTTGGTGTTACAGGTTCCCACAAAGTGTCAAGTGTCAGAGTGTCTGCAATAACACAGTCCCACTACAAGTCGCTGACCGCCGCTATTGGTAGTATAAAAAAAATATTAAAATTCCAGTATATATTACATAGTTTGTAGACGCTATAACATTTGCGCAAACCAATCACTTACATGCTTATTGTTCTTGGTTTAAAAAAAAAAATATGTAGCAGAAGTGAAGAAATGTTGTCATTTTTTTTTTGTTTTGTTTTTTATAGCGCAAAAAACCCCCCCCGCAGTGGTGATCAAATGCCACCAAAAGAAAGCTCTATTTGTGTGGGGGGGGGGGGGGGGGGGGAAGACAAATTGAATTTGTGTACAACTTTTCATGACCACGCAATGGTCAGTTAAAGTAACGCAGTACCGTATCGCAAAAAATGGGCTGGTCATGAGGACCTTCATCTTCCAGAGGTCAAGTGGTTCATACCCAGCTCCACCAAAACAAATAAAGTACTGTGTAAATTTGTAAATTTAAAAGTCATAACTTTCAGACTTTCTCCCCACTGGCAGGCCTTTCATTTTCTTTGCTACTCTCTTTAGGTATTATTGCTGCTAATGTATTGGTATTTTGCCTTTGGAGAGTTCCTTCCATGCAGCGAACAATGGTCCGATACTTCACATCCAACCCTGCATCTAGTAAGTTTTCTTGTTTAGTAGGAAATGTGGTGTACAGTATGAGGATATACAGTCATTAGCAAGTATGTTCAGACATATAGTGGTAGTATTCTTTTATTTTTTATTTGAATTTTTTTTTCCTTTTTGTGACAATATTGAAATTGTTTTTGTGCTGTCCATGTTGATCATTGCAGTCTATTTTCTACAGAGTCCACCTGCTTGCCAATGACTTTATCTACATTTAGCCACTTCTCATTATTCCATTTGGCTGCAAATATGTATGTCCTGTGGACATTTTCCTCCAGTATTGTCTCCATTCTGGGCCAAGAACAATTTTTGGCTGTCTATATGTCAGCAGGTAAGAGTCCATGTGTGTCCCGTGTGTGGTTTGTTAATGTGAGCTGAAATGGTAAAAGTTTTGTGGTATGATAAATGCTGTCGGGGTAGGGGGGCAAGCTGACGTACTTCTCATCTGGGCAAGAATTTCAAAAGTGAAAAGAGGTACCTATCGATACCTGCTCTCCAAAAAGGGGGGGGGGGGGAGAGAGAGAAACAACTAAATATATGTTGGGAAAGGTCTTCTTAATTCTTGACACTTATTTTTTTTTTTGTTTGAAGAAGCTTGTTTCAGCTCTGATTTAAAGCAGAGGTCCACCCTAAAGTTTTTTTTTTTTTTCTTTTTTTTTTTTTTTTTTACATTAACAGTCTATTTAAAATAAACTTTTTTTACTTTCCAGAAATGGCTGTTTCTAGGCAGTCGTCCTAATCTGCCACTTCCTTCTCCGCTGAGCTGTTCCTTCTCTTTCATCCCTCCCGTTGCCTCCTGGGAAATGGGGCGCGCTGTCTTCTGGGACCTGTGTGTGTGTGTGTGTCCAAGAAGACAGCCGCCCATTCACAAAGTGACTTGCGACTCGCGCATGCGCAGGTGGAAACTGGCAGTGAAGCCGAAAGGCTCCACTGCCTGTTTCCCTTCGTTAGGATGGCGGCGTCGGCACCCGATGGACGGATCGGCCTCAGGGGGCCGACATCGTGAGCTCTCTGGACAGGTAAGTGTCCTTATTAAAAGTCAACAGCTACAGTGTTTGTAGCTGCTGACTTTTAAAAAGAAGTCGCGGCTGGAACACCGCTTTTAAAAAGCTGACTAAACTAATGCTTTTAATTCCTTCCTTCTGGAAAACTGATTCTTAATGAAAACACATTCATGAATACACCAATAATAGTTTAGAAAGAACTCATAAATGCCACCAGGAGCATCTTTATTCTTTCTTTTTTTTTTTTTTATTTGTAGGCAGACATCCTGTCAACTGGTGCCTGATTGTCTACTGATTACAAATATGACTTGTGTTTCTTATCTGTGTCATCTTGTGCCTGGAACTATGCGGGCCCATTCACACTATGACATTGCAGTAACACGTACTTTACCACAGCACCTCTGAAATGCATTAGTATAATTTAATTTTTTTCAGGTACTTTTTGTATAGCGCTGTCAATTTACACAGCGCTTTTATATAATGAAGTGCCATTCTTTCGGAATGGTGCCTGAACGCACATATCCATTGGCCAGGCAATGTCTTTGTATGTTGTGTGGGTATGCCATTCTGAATGACTGGCACCTCATTGTACCAATGTATGTTATGTGGTTGTTAAGCCACTGTGACCACTTTATAAAATCCTCTGTTTCCTAATGCTATGTGCCCCAGTCTGTTTACTTTATTTTTTTATAAAAAAGCCGGCTACACCTGATTTCAGAGCGGCACTGATGTGACCAGCCGCCTCTCTCCCCTCTTGATCTGACAGCTAGCACAGGAGGGGCTGCGATTCCCCCGCTGACGCCAGTCGGAGGAGAGAGGCGGCCGGTCACATGAGCGGCGCTCTGAAATCAGGTATAGCCGGCTTTTTTTTTATTTTATATAAAACAGACTGGGGCACATAGCATTAGGAAACAGGATTAAATGACACAGTAAATGTTCTTTCAGCAGCAGGAGGGGAGGGGGTGGGCACTGTTGAAAGAATACAGGCAGGCAGGGAGGGGAGGGGGACAGAGGGAGGACAGAGCTGCGGATGACGGAGGCATGTAAACTGACCATGGTGTCAGGGCTCAGCAGCCATGATAAACCGTGGTCAGGGGAAGGGCAGGATCAGCCAGGTATTTCAGGTGGCCAAATTACACAGCACAAGCACTGTGCTTTATAACATGCTTTAAAGGAGCATGATAAAATGTTTATTTTTTTGTAACAAACATTTTAACTAGCAATGTGGCTGTGTCCTAGTCGAAGAGCCAAATCGGACAACTTTTTAGTAGCCACAAAGCGCACTACTTTTTGCTGGAAATTTGTAGCCATTTAGAATTGCTGCTGTAAATGACTGCAGTGGTTTTCGAGGAAAGCACTAATGCACCATGGTCATTAACATGCATTGGATAGCATTATGAACTCCTGAAGCTGGTCATTGAGTTGCTATCTCCAAACGCTGAAAAAAGGTAAATTACTTGGTGACTAAGCTACAAATCACAGGGAATTTCTAATAAAGACCTTTTTATTGACGGCATGAACTTTTTTTTTTCCTGCCAACAGATATGTTAAGAGAAAGTCAGTAGCTGCTGAAAATAGTTTGCGTTGGGACTGAACATATAAAAAATATTTTTCTAGAAATCCTTCTTCGTCTTCTTACTAGGTAGAATTTAATAGGGTAAAGAACTGCAATAAAAAGCGTATTGTGAGTTACAGTGAATTGAAAAAGTGTTCATACCCCTTAATTTTTCACATTTTGTCACGTTACAACCGAAAATGTAAATGTTTATGTGATAGACCAACACAAAGTGGTACATAATTGTGAAGTAGAAGGAAATTGATAAATGGTGTGTGTGTGTGTGGCTTTTTTTTTTACAAATCATAATCTGATGGGTTTTTACTCCCCCCCCCCCCCCCCCCCGCAAAGTAAATGCATAATGGGCTAGATTGCATACTAGCCCATTATGTGGCACTTGCCTGCAAACTAAGCCCGCGCCGTCCCCGCTGGTGGCCGCATCCATCTTTGCCCCTCTTCTTTCCACGGACTCTGGCTCTGTGACTGCCCGGAGTCACGTGATGTCACTACCATGCATGCGCACGGGAGCCGTCAGTCATGGTACTTGTTAGTGAAGAAAAGGCACGGAGGTCTTTTTCTTCACAGCGTATGCGCCGATGACATCGGCGGACTAAAAGGTAAATATCTCCTAAACGGCACACATTTTAGGAGATATTTACAGTACCTAATAGGTAAGCCTTTATTATAGGCTTGCCTATAAGGTACACGTTGCACAGAGGGGTTTAGAACCACTTTAACTGCAAGAGGAAAAAAAACACATACAAGCCAGGTAGAGCTGTGCTGTGTGCAGAACTAGATGGACATAAAAGGAATCATTTGGCAGGTAAAGCAGCTTTCATTTTTGGATTTCATCTGCGTAGTTAGCAGTTTGCCTGGAATTCAGCTTCATAATGGTTACAGTGAAAAGACACAAAATAACTGCATAGGTTTACATCCTCTTATGTTTAGTCATTTACCTTTGGCAACAATTACAGCTTTGAGTCTAAATGAATGGGTATCTATTAGCTTTGCCCTTCCGGATACTGCAATATTTCTGCATTCATTATTAAAAACGATTCCAGCTGTGGAATTTACATGGTGATTGTGAGCAAACAGCCTTTTGTAAGTCCAGCAATAAATTCTCTATTGGATTGAGATCTAGAGGACTATGACGTGATCATTCCAGAACTTAACACTGGTTTAAGCCCAACCAAGGGCAAAACAAAAAAATATTTTTGCAGTTGAGCCTTCCCAGGCTGCAAAAATTAAATGCTTGTTTAAGTCTAGGAGGTACAGGAAGAGGCTGCATAACGGACTGCCCTGGCTCTTTACTCATCCCAAAGTTTAGTGTGTGGGCATTGTCTCGGCATCAT
Source organism: Rana muscosa (assembly GCA_029206835.1). Classification (NCBI taxonomy): domain Eukaryota; kingdom Metazoa; phylum Chordata; class Amphibia; order Anura; family Ranidae; genus Rana; species Rana muscosa. The sequence continues at coordinate 347,353,567 of CM055117.1, read as the reverse complement.
CATATATCTAATATACCTACATTTTTAGTTTTATCATACTGCGAATCCTCTTCCATCCTCTCTCAAAAAAAAATTCAGGTGCTTTCTGGTGAGATGTCGTCTGAGTTTTTAGTTAGCAGTGGCCTTTACTGCCACTTGCCCATAAAGCTACAACTATTGCCGCACTCAGACAAAAGATGTATGTATAGTCTCTCCAACCTCTGCCATTGAGGGCGGTTAACTCTCATAGGCTTTGTTCACACCTGCAGCAGTCTGTACAGCCACCTCTGAAAAGCAATCTGTGGTGTTTTGCTTTTTCAGTAGGTGGTAGAGCAGCAAGGAAGAAAAAACGTGTGTGTGTGTGTGTGTGTGTGTGTGTGTGTGTGTGTATATATATTATAAATAAATGTATATGGTTGTTTTTTTTGGGCAGCTGAATAAGCATTTTCTAGAGCATTTTGGGTAGTAGTTTTGACACTGCCCTGTATACATAACGATTTTCAACCAAGGCCGGTTTGATCACTTGATCCAGAGCACCGGCTCGCCTGTGGTGGCTGCAGAGGTGAGGAGGGAGCATGAAAGCCTATGGGTGAGGTCACCGCTTTTAGTATTCCCAGCCAGTACTGCCTCCTCTCCTCCTGCAGCCACCGCTCACTGACATGGAGGAAAATGAGATTGGACCAGAGCAGCCTAAAAATGGACAAGTATACATTGTGTTCTGCTGGTGGGAAAGGCTCCCCACCAGCAGAACACAATAGAACTTTGGGAGGGATTCCCCCATCAACACTGACTGTGTTGGGAATCGAGCAGTCAACCCATTGTTGAATGAAAGAAAATTGCATAATATACAGTGAACCCGGAAAACAAAATATTTTTTTGGTCTGATGAAACAAAGATTGGCCTGAATGGCAAGCTTCATGTCTGGAGGAACCCAGGCACCGCTGATAACCTGGCGAATACCATCCCTACAGTGAAGCATGGTGGTGGCAGCATTCTGCTGTGGGGATGTTTTTTAGCAGCAGGAACTGGGAGACTAGTCGGGATCGAGGGACAGATGAATGCAGCAATGTACAGAGACATCCTTGAGGAAAACCTGCTCGAGAGCGCTCTGGACCTCAAACTGGGATGACGGTTCATCTTCCAACAGGACAACAACCCTAAGCACACAGCCAAGATAACAAAGGAGTGGCCCAGCAATGGCCCAGACTTGAACCTCATTGAACATCTCTGAAGAGATCTGAAAAAGGCTGTGCACCAACGCTCCCCATCCAACCTGATGGAATTTGAGAGGTCCTGCAAAGAAGAATGGGAGAAACTGCCCAAAAATAGGTGTGCCAAGCTTGTAGCATCATTCTCAGACTTGAGGCTGTAATTGGTGCCAAAGGTGCTTCAACAAAGTATTGAGCAAAGGCTGTAAATACTTATGTACGTGTGATTTTTTTATTTTTTTTTATACATTTGCAAAGATGTTAAAATTCTTTCACATTGTCATTATGGGGGTATTGTTTGTAGAATTTTGAGGAAAATAATGAATTTAATCAATTTTGGAATAAGGCTGTAACATAACAAAATGTGGAAAAAGTGAAGTGCCGTGAATACCTTCCGGATGCACTGTATGGCCTATCTTAATCTTTGTTGCTAAGAAGATATGGTGACAGTTTAACAAAATAAAACTGGGCAGGGTTTACATCACTAAAGCTTGCCATACGTGGATTGAAGTTCAGCAGGGGCTGGCTGAATTTCGATACATGTATGGGCAGGCTGGTCGTACAGAAGTCAATCTACCAATCTCAGTTCTGTACAGCCAGCCTGAGGATCATCTAAGTTTTATAAGCACCACTGGCTTTAGCTGGCAGCACAGATCAGTGTATTCTGACGGCAGGGAAGTCTACACGCTGTCAGAATATAATAGCTCAGCGGGGAGGATTCCCCCATCCACATCCAGCTGGTTGAACAATATGTCAGCCGATGATGACTGAATTGGATTTCTAGCAGATCAACTGGTATTTTTCTCTACGTGCAGAGTTTTTAAAGGAATAAAACATGGGGAAATGTGCATGAATTGCAGAGATGTACTTACTACCTTTTTTCTGTTTTTTGTTCGTTTTTTTTTCCTGCCCTGACGTAAACTTTAATGTTCTTTAAAAAAAAAAAAGCCTTCTCCTATTTGCTTAACGATATAGAATTACAGATTGCTGACATAGTAGCAGTACATATCTTTTTATATGGCTTCACTGATTTTCCTTTGACCTTTACAGGTGTTATAGCTTCATTTGCAAGCTATGTCTCCAAAGTAGCAACAGGACGCTTTGGCCCATCTCTCGGAGCTGTATGTATATATTTTTTTTATGCATTTTCCATATGTTTTTAGAAACCTAAAGAGGCTTATGTATTAAAAGCCTGCTTCCCCTTAATTTTTACCATTGGATTGCAGAAATTACAGTTCAAAGCTATTATAGGCGATGAGAAACTGTCCTAATTTTGTTGGTACCATTTACATGCAAAAGACTCTTTAGTCAAAAAAATGCTGTCTTGCTTCATCTAAAGAAATCCCATATGATGGTAAGATATTATTATGAATTCAAGTTAGACGTGTAAGGGCTCAGGCAAAATAGTTTTCTTAATTGTACAGTACAATAGGGTTTCTCAACCCTTGGTACGCGTACCCCTGGGGGTACATGCACCAAGGGAAGGGGGTACGCCGCCTGTGCTGCCGCTATACATGTTGAAAACGTCCGGAGGCCGCTGCCATTTTTTTTCCTTCTGTAGGGCTAGGAAGTCGGGCTGGGGGCAGTATTGGTATCTCATGTGAAGGTGCGTGCAGAGCTGCTGCAGCCGAAGACATCTGTGGTGAATTAACTCCCTTACATGCCAAGTAATCTGCTGGATTATAAAGACACAGGCTGGATCTGACATAGCGAGACACAGGCTGGTTGGGAGGAGGGGATAGCAGCAAGCTGTATCGGCGAGACGCAGGCTGAATGGGGGGGGGGGGGCAGGGGGACACAGGCTGGTTGGATGAGGGGTGACACAGGCTGAATGAGGTGTCGGCCTGTGTCACCCCCTCCAGCCTGTTTCGGCCCTATCAGTATTCTTCCAAAGGCCTTTAGCCTCCCATTCACTGGTCCGAACCTTTATGCAGAGGGGAGACTCTCTTGCTTCCCCCCCATTAGATCACCTATGTGTCCTTAGGACTTGAACTTGGTGCTGTCTGTGTTACAGAAGCAACCATTTGAACCTATCAAGGCAATTTCATTAGACTCGCTGTCACACAAGCTAGCCTTCCTTATGGCTATCACCTTGGCTAGAAGGGTGTCAGAGTTGGCGGCTCTTTCATGCAGGGAACCGTACTTGATCCTTCACCACGACAGTCGTGTTACAACCTGTAGCATCCTTTTTGCCAAAAGTGGTGTCGGCCTTTCATTTAAATCAGGACATTATTTTGCCTTTTTTTCTTTTGTCCTCGTTCGGCGGAAGAAACTACTGCATTCTTTGAACGTTGTCCGAGCAGTCGAGGTTCGTTTGTCTAGATCTGCAGAGATCCGAGGATCGGACTACTTTTTTGTTTTACCAAAAGGACCCAAGAAGGGGCAGGCAGCTTCCATTGCCAATTGGGTCCCTCAATTGGTCATTCAGACCTACGGTCTGAAACGTAAAGCTCCTCCCTTTAGGGTGAGGGCTCATTCTACCAGGGGTGTAGGAACCTCCTGGGCTTTTTGCCACCAGGCATCTGTGGCCCAGATTTGTAAGGCTGCTACCTGGTCTTCAGTGTTGCGTTCACAAAATGTTATCAAGTGGATGTTCGAGCAGCCGAGGATTCGGCTTTCGGCCGCAGTGTACTGCAGACTGTCGTATAAGTTCTGATGGCTATTGTTTGGCAGGGTGTCTCCCTCTCCTCAAGGATATTGCTCTGGGACATCCCAGCAGGTAATGATTATTAGCCTGACTCTGTGTCCTATGATGTATGAAAGAGACAATAGGATTTTTTCGTCATGCTTACCTGTAAAATCCTTTTATTTGGAGCAAATCATGGGATACAGAGGGCCCTCCCCTCTTTTTGAGGATTCAGCGCTGGCTACAAAACTAAAGTACTTCCTGTATGGGAGGGGTTATATAGGGGATCACTTCCTGTCTAAAGACCTTTGGTCTACCAGTGTCCATTCACCTGGAGATGGAAGTATAACCCAGCAGGAAATGAATATTAGCCTGACTGTGTCCCATGATGTACTCAAAGAAAAGGATTTTACAGGCAAGTATGACGAAACGCAGGCATTTTAACCCCAGACACTATTGGATACCTTGCATTTATGCTTTTCTGCAGTCAGGACTTGACAAAAACTTCTCCATCTCCGAGTATTCCTAAAGGACCATACATTCATATCAACATCAAAATTTAATTTGTGCAAACTAAAAATTAATTAACCAAACTAAGTCCACTCTTGGTGTCTCTCTGGAGGAAATCTTCTGTTCTGTTTTTCTTTTCTTCACCACATGCAAATCTAGTGAAACATGCTCTTCACACTTAATAGTGCTGCACCTTTCTATGTGCTCCACCACCTACTATATGTGGGACCACTCACCAGATATCTTTGGGCACCAGAACCCTCTCAGCTTACAAGGTAATGTCATAATGTGCCATGTTAAACTTTCCTTTAAAACAAAGCTCTTCCGGCGCTGAGATGTCGGATCTGCAGACGCTCCCATCTTCACCTGTCTTGCTTTCAGGTTTGCGGACTCCGGCTCTGTGACTGTCCGGAGCCGCGATGACGTCACTGTTTTACGGCACAGGGCTCTGAAGGAACAGCACGGGTGGCCGTTCCTTCAGAGTGCATGCGCCAGTGATTTCGCTGGCTGCATGTACAGTAAATATCTTTTAAACTGTGCCTCTTTTTTTTTTTTTTTTTATTGGAAATCAACTTTATTGAAAAGTATGCACGGTACATAAATCAACATAAGCCAGTATGGCCAATATAATAGTACATACATGAACACAGTGAAGCATCTGTGTGACATAAAGATAATAACAGCAGTGAAAGTAGAGCCGGTACACAACAAAAATAAAAAATCGACATGTCAAGTACACGTTTCACCATCCGCCATCCATCTGTCCCAGACCTTCTCATACTTTAGCGGACACCCTCTATGTACATAAATCAGTTTTTTATATGGGAGAGCATCGTTAACTGCCTTTTTCCAGCACTGAATTGTAGGGGGCAGGGCCTGCATCCAATTACGGGCCACTACTTTTCTTGCCAAGGATAGCGTCTCATGTAAAAAGGTACGGAGGGGTTTGTCGGCATCCAAGCCTGGCAACAGGCCAAGTAGGCACATCTTTGGGTCAAGGGTAGCAGGGGAGCCCATCTGATCGTGTAGGAAGCGTATCACCTGTGTCCAGTATGCCTGAATGGTAGGGCAGAACCATATGAGGTGGTAGAAGGAGCCCGGGGTATGGTCACAGAGGCGGCATCCTGGATTGTACGTGGGCCTGAAACGTGCTACTCTCTGAGGGGTCAGATATGTTCTATGTATGATGTACAGCTGTGTGAGGCGGTCCGACAGCTTGGGGGAAACCTTTTTCACGTCCTCCAAAATCTCGCCCCAGTCCTCATCCTCTATAAGTCCAACATCCACCTCCCATCTAGTCTTAGCAGTATAGGCCAATGCTGTGGTGCTAGGGAGACGAATGGCGGAGTACAAAGTGGAGATGAGCTTAGCAGGCACATTACCCGTGACTGTGTCCACTATGGAGGGAACTGCCGGGGACGGGTAAGAGCCAGAAAACTGGGCCTGTATGGCGTGACGGAGTTGCAAATACCTGAAGAAAAGGCAATTGGGGAGGGAAAATTCGTCCTTCAGCATTTGGAATGGTTTAAGGCCTGAAGCGGTCATGATCTGGTGTATGCATAAGATCCCATGGCGTATCCACGCCGCGGGGTCCGGAATGGACAATAATTCTGGCAAGCATGTATTGTACCAGAGAGGGGTATGAGAGTGTACTTTTGGGGTCCCAGTTCTCTGCAGTGCCGTCCGCCATACCCTCCGGTGGTGAGTCAACATGTCTGCTGTGCGTTGGGGGGGGCGTCTTGTCAATGGGGCTCTTAGGACCGATTGAAGTGGGGTGTGGGCCGAGTCATCTGGGTGCTCACAGAGTAGTGTCTGGTATCTCGTTAGTTCATGTTTATCAAAATAATAGAAGTGGGACAGTTGGGAGGCAAAATAATAATCCTGAAAGTCAGGGAGAGCAGCTCCTCCCAACGTCACAGGGTTCTTCAGAATTCTCCAAGATAATTTGTGTCTGCCATGACCCCAAATAAATGAATTCAGGATGGATTCAATTGTCCTGAAAATTTTTTGTGGTATATAGAGGGGAGCATGCCAGACCAAATAGAGTATCTTGGGAAGGAGTATCATCTTAACTAAGCTGACGCGACCCATAACACCCAGGGGTAGTCTGGCCCAAGTCTGCGTCTTGTTCTTGATCAGAGCAAACAGGGGTTCAATGTTCAGTAGTTTATAATCTGAGAGCGATCTGGTGACCTGTACGCCAAGGTATTTAATCTGGGAGACCCTTGGAAGAGCCAGAGGAGGGGACGCGAACGAGGGGGGGAAATGGTCGATCGGAAGGATCTGGGACTTAGACCAATTAATACTCAGACCCGAATGGCCACCCATATGTTCTATGGACTGGAGGGCTGCTATAAGAGAAGGACCGGAGTCCGCCAGATACAAAAGTGTGTCGTCGGCATACATCCCAATCTTTTCTTCCAGGTTCCCCATCCTGAGGCCTCGGATGCAAGTGTCCACACGGACCATTATGGCCAACGGCTCCACAGCCAATGCGTAAAGCATGGGGGAAAGGGGGCAGCCCTGCCGAGTCCCTCTCTCCAGCGGGAACTGGTCAGAAAGCCAACCATTCACAAATACTCTGGCCCTTGGGGACTGATAGAGGAGTTGGACCCAGCGAATAAAGCTGGGGCCAAATCCAAATCTTGAGAGGCACTCCCACAGGTAGTTCCACTCCACGGAGTCTAAGGCCTTGGCGGCATCCAGCGCCACCACGACCCTCGAGCCAATTTCATCATGGGACCCCTGAATATTCATAAATAGGCGGCGAATATTCATGGCCGTGTTCTTCCCTGGCATAAAGCCAGTTTGGTCAGGGTGTATCAATGACAGAATAACATGGTTGAGGCGGGAGGCTAGAATCTTAGCTAATATTTTAATGTCTACCTGTAACAGGGAAATGGGCCTATACGACTCCGGGTATTTAGGGTCCTTTCCGGGTTTGGGAATTACGACTATTTGGGCTTCTCCCATAGATGGGGGTAGAACTCCTGAGTCAAATATGGATTTATACAGGTACTTAAGTTCAGGGATTAGGATTTCAGAGTAGGTGGCATAGAATTCAAGAGGTAGGCCATCCAATCCTGGGGCCTTGGATGAGGCCAGACAGGAAATGGCCTCGGAAATGTCCTCCTCAGTAATAGGGGCTTCCAGAATTTCAAGCTGGTCGTCTGTCAGTCTAGGGAATTGAACTCCCGCTAGGTATTCCCTGGTGTCTTGGGAAGTGTGGGTGACCCTGGAAGTGTAGAGTGCACGGTAGAATCTCCCAAATTCCTCCGCCACCAGTTGCGGATCGGTGATGTCGTTCCCCTGTGGGTCGGTCAAGGACACCACCACAGGGGGACGCATATCCAAGTGGGCGAGATATGCGAGCAGTTTGCCCGATCTCTCTCCATACTCAAACACCCTCTGTCTACAGAAGAAGATACGTTGTTTAGCCTTCTCTATGTGCAATTGGGAGACCTGGCGCGCCTGAATCTTTAGATTGTTGGCCGCGCTGGGCGAGGGGTCCCGGTGGAACGCCTCCTCCAGCACCTGCAGGTGCTCCGCAGCCTGCTGGACAATAAGTGTTGATGACCGTTTTAAGCCTGTTAATACGTGTGGAAAGTAGGAAACGAGCGTGAAGTTTAAACATTTCCCACACCACATCATGCGTGGCAGTGTCCCTGTTGGCCGTAAAATAATATTGCAATTCTGTGGGGATGTCATCCTGGTCCCGCAGGGCAGTCAGCCAGAACGGGTTTAGCCGCCAAGAAGGAGCAGGGGAAGCCTTCAGGAGCTGGATCGTGACCCAGTAGGGGGCGTGATCCGAGAGTACTCTCGGAGCAAAGCCCACATCTCCTAGCTTAGGCAGCAGGGACATTGAGATAAAAACAAAATCAATTCGTGACATTGTGTTATGACTTGCTGAAAAGCATGAGAAGACTTTAGTGTGCGGGTGTTTGTGGCGCCAAGTGTCGACAAGAGCAAAGTCGGTCATTATGCGGTGCAGTCTGGTATGGGTCGGTGGGTTAAGGGGGGGATCCAGTGTGCCCTGACGGTCCAGAGCGGGGATCAGGGTCATATTGAAGTCCCCCATCCACACTGCCGGTACGGAGGGGTATTGTGTCATAAAGGCAAGGCCTTCCTGAATTACAGCTGAGTTGTACGGGGGGGGGGGAATATAGCAGGCAAGTAGCAGGATAGGAGACCCATTAATGGTGGCGTGCATAAACACATATCTGCCCTGCTGATCCGTGCGGAGCAGTATTAGCTCAAAAGGTACCCGTTTGGCAACCAGGACCGATACTCCTCTGGAATATGAGGTGTGAGTGGCATGGTAAGCCCACCCCACCCAAGGTTTTTTAAGGGAGGATTGCAAGTGGCCCGTGACATGGGTCTCGACCAGTGTGATAATGTCAGCTCTCTGAGATTTGAGAAATGTCAGGACCGCTGTGCGTTTGATCTTATTGCGCAAGCCTCTAACATTCCACGTGAGGAACTTCAGGGAACTCATGGTGGGTATATGGTGTGTATAATAGACCGCAGCCAGACCAGAACCAGCAGAGCAGATAAGGACACATCAGACAGTACAGAACACATCAGCAACCAATATTGATAGTGCATGTATGACAATGACATAGTACCTTTAGCAGAAATAAACAATTGTGAACATAGTGGCAAATAAAAAACAGCCAAAACATTTCCCTTCCCTCCCAGTCCAGTGCCACCCCAACTCGGCATGAACATAGTATCCCAAAACCAGGTATCAACCGGGGACATCCAACGTGAAAAAAGCATTGGAGGCGAGGGACTTAATTTCAAAGGGACATAGATACCTGTGATGAACAGAAAACAAAAAAGGAGGAAAAAACAGTCAGGTAAACGGGGGGAGTGAAAAAAGTCCATAGAGAACCTAGGGGGGCGACTTCTTCTCTGAGAAGTGCATGGGGTGTAGGAGCCACAAAAGCACAACACCATTGCAGCCGTGCAGAAGGGAGCCCCGCCTGCCATCAGGGTGGTACGTAAAGTAGGATAGGAAGTTCCAGCAACGGTCGGTAAGCTGCCCTCTACAAGTATCTCCCATGTGTGGGGAGAACGGGGAATTAACAGTTAGGTCACCCGAAGGTGGCGAGCATGCTGTGAGATCCGTGGAGGGGCGGAAAAGGCTTTTAGGTCTGTCTCCCCCGTCCCGGCGGAGGGCACCCACTAGCAACAGAGCAACCGTGAGGCGAATCACCAGGGCACGAACAGGGAGTGCCACCGGCACAGGGGGCAGCAGGGGAGAGAAAAGAAAAGTACTCACAGCTCCCAGACAGCGCGGCATGCTCAATCTCGCCGATTTCTCCGGTCAATCCAAGTGGATGCCGACTCTGGGTCCTCGAAAAAGTGGGTCCGACCGTCGCATTCCACACGAAGCTTTGCAGGGTACAGCATGGCGTATTTGAGGTGTAGAGTGCGGAGGCGCTTCTTAACATCCTGGAACCTGGACCGCTGCCGTTGCACCTCATTGGAGAAGTCCGGGAAGACGGCAACATGTGCGTTGGTATGGGGGATATTCCCCTTCTCTCTGGTTAGGCGGAGGATCTTGTCGCGATCCCTGAAATTAAGGAACTTCGCTATCAGGGTACGCGGTGGAACTCCTTGGGGAGGAGGACGGCCAGGGATTCGATGAGCTCTCTCCACTGCAAACATTACCGAAAATGCGTCTCTGCCGAAGGTTGAGGTTAGGTTTTCAAGGAAGCTCTCCGGGTCGGTGCCCTCAGCAGACTCAGGAAGACCGATGAAGCGGAGGTTACATCTCCGAAGGCGATTTTCCATGTCATCCTGTTTTGCGCTAATCTGTTGTAACTGGCGGCGCACCTCATCAGTGGTATGTTGTAAAGGGTGCAAGATATCCTCTGCTCTGCTAATACGGGTCTCCGTCTCCGTCACGCGGTCCCTGAGGGTAGAAAGATCCTGCCGGATAAGGGACACATCAATTTTTACCTACTCGATCTTGGTGGTAAGCGTGCTCTGGCACAGGGCGATGGCATCCAGTAATTTGTTAGTAGCCACCACAGAGTGATCCGCATCCAGGAAAGCAGCAGCGCTGTCTCTGACCTGCCGGTCCCCCTCCTCAAGCCGGCGGTATCTGGCCAGTTTATCGATGGCTTCAGAATTATTTTTAGACGGAGACATGCTGTAGGGCGGCAGGGAAGATCTCTGGGCGCACCAATATGGCCGCTGTTAAGGAGGCCGGGTCCTCCACAACCCCCCCCCCACCGCTGCCCAGGGGTGGCCCAACGCAAGCAGCAGGTCACTCTCAAGCAGCTGTATTGGCAACAGGCTGCATGCAGGGGAATCTGAGCTCAGGGGAGTCAGGGAGGCCTGTAATACTTGCCAAGGATGTCTCCGGGTGGAGCAAGATGGCCGCCGTTCCGGGAGTCAGGCCGAGACCGCGCTCCGCTCTCACAGCAGGTGCAGAGTGCAAAGGCACCCCAGCAGCTGCAGCAGGTAATCCGGGGGCTGATGTAGGAGAGGATGGAGCCCAGGGAGGCAAGGAGAAGTGTCCAGGGCCGCCGTCGGGAGGGCCAAGATGGCCGCCGAACCAGGAACTAGGCCGAAGCCGGGGCCTTTCCTGAAGCAGAGGACCGGGAAGCGCCGCGACGGCAGTGGCGGCAAACCAGCGGGCTAACAGGCTTCAGGAACCCCAGGGAGAGCAGGACATGTCCTCGGATGTAGGGGATGGCAGGAACCGAGCAGGATACAGACAGGATGGTAGGTTAGGAGTATGGGCAGACGGAGCTCACATCACATGCGACCTATCCCATTGCTATCCAGGCCACGCCCCCCAAAACTGTGCCTCTTTAGGAGATATTTACACTACCTATAGGTAAAAGTTAGTGATGGAAATTTACTTCCACTTTTTAAGCTAGCGCCTCATGACAAGGTTTATTTACAATTTTTGGGGTTTGCACCAAAAAAGATGGCGGCAGCTTATTAATAGCACTATTAATAATTCGAATTGAGGGAGCGCCATTTTTCATATATTAACTTCTAATGGACAGGTTTCAGTTTTGTCCATCCTATTCCAAAAGCCTTTGTTTTTTTTTTCTCCCCTATAAAAACTTTTATTCAAGGTGTTTTGCATCACAGATCCCCATTACAGCACCCCGTGCTTCCTTAGTTACAGGACCAGACTGAGATTCTATCGCCCCTTGAACCTCTCTTGTAAGGTGCCCTTCCGAATCCTGCACAAAGATCCTGTGAAATCTACCACCTTAGGAAAAAAGGAGTAAGCCTTCCTTCCACCTTAATAAAGACAGGAAGGTTGATTTACTGAAGGCAACTATACTGTGCATTTGCCTTGGATCTGAGGGGGGAAGCACTAAAATGAGGAAAAGCTCAGCTAATTTCTATCATCCAATCGTGTACAAGCAAAAATGCAAGAAAAAATAAACGTGATTTGAGTCGTCTTTGCAAAGTGAAACTTTACCTCATTTACTAAGCTCTGGAGCAAGTGTACTTGCAGTGCACTGAATATTTTGCCTTTTAGCCCAGGTTCACACTGGGGCTGCGGGAGTGAAGCCGTGCGAGTTCAGCTGAACTTGCACGATTTCACTCCTGCCTGTCAGTCCCGATTTCGGCCGCGATTACAGGGACATCTGTGCAGGTTTCTGCACAGATGTCAATGTAAATCGCAGCCCAAAATCGCAAAAAGTAGTACAGAAACTACTTTTTGAAATCGATGCGGCGTCGCACCGATTAGGACAGTGCCATTGCCCGCAATTTGCGGCAAATATCGCTGATTTGACATGCGATTTGACATGTCAAATCGCACCAGTGTGAACCAGGGATTAGTAAATCAAACCCATTGCATTACCTTCCTTGTGCCCTGCTCCCAAGCATTCCAATGAGATTGTTCTGGATAAACTAAGTGAAACATATAACTCAATATATATAAACAGTGAATCCTAAGTGATCAAATTAGTGAAAATAAATTGACCACGAACACACATGCTGAAAATTTGTGCTGAAGTTAGTCCACATATGATTACTGCATTCCCAGTAAACGTGCATAAAATATATATGAAACGAAAAACAAACAAAAAAATAGTTCATATATGTAGATATCCAGTAAAAGATTTCCAGTGTAGAAACATGGATATTTATCATTCAACTCTTGTGCTGCCCGCCACCTTAGATAAAATTGGAGGCTTACCAGAAAGCCTGCGACCGCCCTTGTTCAGGGGGGTCAAACAAGGCTCAGTAGAGTGATGGGATCCTCACTGGAACGTTGGGAGCTTTATCCACAAATGATCAGCTGGCAATCATAGACACACTTCCAAGAGGCAATCCATTCACTTCAATGGGCATTTCCTTCCATAGATGAAAGTGCAGGCATCCGGTTGGTAGTCAAAAGTTTTTAAGAGGAGAAAAGGAGAAACGGACATCCAGTAGTGCAAAGATTCCTTCAATGTCTATATTTTTTTTTTAAATCCAAAAGTAGGACCAAGTCCTAATACATAAAATGTTCCTTTGCAATGATTTAAAAACGGCTCAAAATCGTATCTTCTGGTTCGCATGCGCTGTGCGTGCAAACGTGACGACTCTACGACAGTTTCGTCACAACTGACGCCATCAGGAGTACGCACACGCGCTTTATATACACCTAGTGGGGCGAGGAAGCGCAGCCATAGGTTACATTAAAGAAACGATACTCAGAGCTGATTGGACAAGCCCAAGTGGCTGTTGCTGCCAAACGGGAGCCAAACTAGTTGGTAAAGAAACTGACCCATCGTTGACACCCAGTGGGCAGTAGTGGTACTGCGCCAGGGTAATGTTCAACATTACAGTGCCTTGCGAAAGTATTCGGCCCCCTTGAACTTTTCATCCTTTTGCCACATTTCAGGCTTCAAACATAAAGATATAAAATTTTAATTTTTTGTGAAGAATCACCAACAAGTGGGACACAATTTTGAAGTGGAACGAAATCTATTGTTTTTTTGAAACTTCTATAACTAAGTAAAAAATGAAAAGTGGGGCCTGCAAAATTATTCGGCCCCCTTGCGTTAATACTTTGTAGAGCCACCTTTTGCTGCGATTACAGCTGCAATTCGCTTGGGGTATGTCTCTATCAGTTTTGCACATCGAGAGACTGAAATTCTTGCCCATTCTTCCTTGCAAAACAGCTCGAGCTCAGTGAGGTTGGATGGAGAGCGTTTGTGAACAGCAGTTTTCAGCTCTTTCCACAGATTCTCGATTGGATTCAGGTCTGGACTTTGACTTGGCCATTCTAACACCTGGATACTTTTATTTGTGAACCATTCCTTTGTAGATTTTGCTGTATGTTTGGGTTCGTTGTCTTGTTGGAGGTTAAATCTCTGTCCCAGTCTCAGGTCTTTTGCAGACTCCAACAGGTTTTCATCCAGAATGGTCCTGTATTTGGCTGCATCCATCTTCCCCTCAATTTTAACCATCTTCCCTGTCCCTGCTGAAGAAAAGCAGGCCCAAACCATGATGCTGCCACCACCATGTTTGACAGTGGGGATGGTGTGTTGAGGATGATGAGCTGTGTTGCTTTTACGCCAAACATATCGTTTTGCATTGTGGCCAAAAAGTTCGATTTTGGTTTCATCGGACCAGAGCACCTTCTTCCACATGTTTGGTGTGTCTCCCAGGTGGCTTGTGGCAAACTTTAGACAAGACTTTTTATGGATATCTTTGAGAAATGGCTTTCTTCTTGCCACTCTTCCATAAAGGCCAGATTTGTGCAGTGTACGACTGATTGTTGTCCTGTGGACAGACTCTCCCACCTCAGCTGTAGTTCTCTGCAGTTCATCCAGAGTGATCATGGGCCTCTTGGCTGCATCTCTGATCAGTCTTCTCCTTGTCTGAGCTGAACGTTTAGAGGGACAGCCAGGTCTTGGCAGATTTGCAGTGGTCTGATACTCCTTGCATTTCAAAATGATCGCTTGCACAGTGCTCCTTGGGATGTTTAAAGCTTGGGAAATCTTTTTGTATCCAAATCCGGCTTTAAACTTCTCCACAACAGTATTACGGACCTGCCTGGTGTGTTCCTTGGTCTTCATGATGCTCTCTGCGCTTTCAACAGAACCCTGAGACTATCACAGAGCAGGTGCATTTATACAGAGACTTGATTACACACAGGTGGATTCTATTTATCATCATCAGTCATTTAGGACAACATTGGATCATTAAGAGATCCTCGCTGAACTTCTGGAGTGAGTTTGCTGCACTGAAAGTAAAGGGGCCGAATAATTTTGCACGCACCACTTTTCAGTTTTTTATTTGCTAAAAAAGTTTAAAATATCCAATAGATTTCGTTCCACTTCACAATTGTGTCCCACTTGTTGGTGATTCTTCACAAAAAATTAAAATTTTATATCTTTGTGTTTGAAGCCTGAAATGTGGCAAAAGGATGAAAAGTTCAAGGGGGCCGAATACTTTCGCAAGGCACTGTATATGTGAATAAAAAGAACAGTGCCATCATGTGGGCCTATTTACCACTGTTAGAAAAAATATATTTTTCCAAGTCATCTTCCAGGACGGCTTACAGAGAGATAGGCTCCTCCCACCTAGAACAGGAAACACATGATGCACATCATAAAAGTCTTACTCATGCATTAGCCCCTCAGTATATGTTTCCTCAGGCTAGACAGGCACTATCCAAGGGATGTTTTTTTTTTTTTTGGGCCTTCGTGCCAGGCGGCAGGGGCCCCCCCGACGTCCATACCCAGTCAACAGGGGTAGTTCCCCTGGGGTATGAGTCAGTTTGGGGCCACCCAGGAGACCCAAAACAGGGGTCATGGGTGATGGTATGGGACCCCACCTCCCAAGTCGGGTGTATCCTCAGCGAGGTTACCTGTGAGGGTGGAGGAGGTGATCCAGTGGGTCCAGCCGCGGCACAGCAGGGTATCCTGGCGGAGGCTCGGGCAGCCGTAGAGCCGGTATCCTTCCCGGGCAGATGGATCTCCAGAGGGGAGTCTCTAGCTCCAGGACAGCATGGAGCTGGGCGCACAGCTAGTGTGTCACTTCCGGCGCAGAAAACAGGAAGTGACACGACAGGAAGTCCCGCGGAGGCCATCTTGGTACACCCATTTGGAAGCCTAGTTGAAAATAACAGGCGTGCTGTGCCGTGGGGCGGCGTCGGATCCACAGCGCCGCTCTGGACCTCCACTCCTCTCATATTTAAGGGACCCGGACCTAAAGATGGCGCCGCGCAACATGGAAGGACCCAGAGACGCAGATCTGGAGGCGCCATCGGTCGCATCGGGCCCTAAGGTAAGAAAATAAGGGGCAGACCGCTTCTTTCCTTTTCTTACCCTCCTGTGGGGGCGGCACAGGGGGAGTCTGTTTATTCCAGAGACCGTTTGTTTCTTCTATGCTGATGGTGGCAGACGTCACATATTCTAGCATAGGCTCTGGTGGTGGGTACTTCTCATAAATCTTAGACTAGAATAAGAGAGTCCACGTGGTGTTTCTGGTTTGGGTGTTTACTTCAGTGTAAGTAATATGCAGGCGCTTGTCATTTACTGTATTACAGGACAGGACCCACGAGCCCAGAGATAAAACAGAAACACCTAGAAAAAGATGCCCAATATGTACCAGGAAGATGCAAATTGGGTGGAAAAAGAATGCTTGTCAGGACTGCATAGACAGACTTATCAAGGGAGAAACAGGCCCTGTTCTCAAAGGCTTTATGGACTCATTAAAGTCAGGGATGAAACAGACGTTTCAGTCCTTTAAGCCCACACAGCAAGAGACACTTGCTGAACCCAGCCCAGGTACTTCAGGCACCAGTACTACCGTGAGGCCAGAAGTTAGGGCCCAGGTACAGGCAGTCCACCAGCATCGAGTCCTGGAGGACGGGGAGGACAACTCAGGCTCAGCCTCAGACCCTGAGGAGATAGACCCGAGCGAGGAAGGGCCAGAAAAGATGCAAAAATTCCTTTTTCCTTCAGAGGAGACAGAGGAGCTCCTGAAAGCAATCTACGACACCCTGGAACTGGAGTCCCCAGAGAACCAGGAGTTGTCAGTGCATGACCTCCTATATGAAAGCCTTCAGCCTAGACAGGGCAGAACATTTCCGGTGCATGGATCCCTAAGGGAGACCATACTTCATGAATGGAGGAAGCCAGAGAAAGCAGTATTCTTCCCTAAAAATTTAAAGAGAAGGTTCCCCTTTAAGGAGGAGGATACAAAGCTGTGGGATAGATGTCCCAGACTGGACGCTTCCATAGCCAAGGTCTCTAGAGCTTCAGAACTTTCCTTTGAGGATACAGGTATCCTGAAGGACCCAATGGACAGGAAGGCGGAGGGCTATTTAAAAAAGGCGTGGGAAGCTTGCTCCGCCAACTTTAGACCCGCACTAGCCACCACACGCGTGGCGCGTACACTTGACTTATGGCTTAAACAGCTCCGCACTCTTCTGGAGTCAGACACTCCTAGGGAAGAGATTCTGGATGCTTTACCCACGCTAAGTAAGGCAGTGGCCTATATAGCGGATGCATCCACGGAGTCTGTCACATTCTCGGCCAGATCCACAGCCTTGGTTAATGAAGCCAGGAGGGCTATCTGGCTGAAGACCTGGGGAGGAGACTCTGTCTCAAAGACAAGACTCTGTTCCCTCCCGTTTGATGGAGATCTGCTCTTTGGAAAGGAGCTGGAATCCGTCCTAGAGAGGTCGGCCGATAAAAAGAAAGGGTTCCCTTTTCCCAAGAGGCAACAACAACAACAACAAAAGAGGAGTTTTCGTCCCTTTCAGGTGTCAAGTGAAAGGAACTCTCACCGGGGGGATAGGAGATGGAATAACAGAGCCCAAGACCAGAAAGGGGGTTGGCAATACAGGAGGGGAAGGGGCAGAGGAGGTTTCCTCTTTAGACCCTCCCAGCCTAAGAACACTTCCCACTGACTCAGTCGGGCCTGTGGGGGGGAGATTGGGGTCATTCCTTCCACAGTGGCAGACCATCTCCAGCAGCCGTTTTATCCTAGATCTGATCGCATCAGGGTACAGGATAGAACTTTTAGGCTGCCCCCTCTCAAAAAATTTTCATAACAAGTCTCCCAAGAGACGCGGAAAAAGCCACAGCTATGTCTTCCCTCCTGCAGAGTATGCTAGAAGAGAAGGTGATAAGCTTCATCCCCCCATCTCTAAGGAAAGAGGGATTCTACTCTCAAGTTTTTCTGATAAAGAAATCATCAGGAAAATTCCGACTGATTCTAAATCTGAGACAAGTAAACATGTACGTGAAGTACAGACGTTTCAAGATGGAATCAATCTACTCCACCAGAGAGCTGTTAACCCCTGGGGTCTTCATGGTCTCATTGGACCTATGGGACGCCTATCTTCACGTCCCTATTCGAGAGGAGTCCTAACAATTTCTCAGATTTGCAGTAAGAAAAGGGTTCAGAACCCTCTATTTTCAATTCAATGCTCTGCTCTTCGGACTAGCGTCAGCTCCACGCATTTTTACGAAGATACTGGCAGAAGCGCTAGGGACTCTGAGATCAGAGGGAATTCAGATTATCCCCTATCTGGACGACCTACTGATTTTTGCAGACTCGGCAGACGAAGTCAGACGGAACCTGAGCAGAACTACCAGACACCTTCAGCAACTAGGGTGGCTGGTAAATCAGGAGAAGTCACAATTAGTACCTACTCAGAGCATTGTATACCTAGGATACCTGATAGACTCAAGGAAGTCCAAGATATTCCTGACAAAGGAAAAGGTAGAGACAATTTTGACAGAGGTGAGGAACCTCTGGACTTGTTCAAGGACCTCAATTCAGAGTATGAGGGTCCTTGGGTTAATGACAGCGGCCATCCCAGGAGTCCAGTGGGCTCAGTTCCATACTCGAGCGCTTCAGGCGTTCATGCTTTCTCTCTGGGATGGACAAACAAATTCACTTCAGAGACAGACGGAAATTCCGCAGGAAGTAAAGCTCTCAATAGAATGGTGGTTGATCCCTGCAAACCTCTCGGCTGGCCGACTCTGGTCCCAACACTGTCCTCTGGCAGTCAACACGGACGCCAGCAGGCAGGGCTGGGGGGCCCATTCAGGCACTCTGATAGCCCAGGGGCTCTGGAACCGGCAGGAAGCCGGCCTCTCCTCCAATGCGAGGGAGATGAAGGCGGTTCTAAAGGCCCTAGTAGCCTTTTGCCCATCCCTAAGGGGAAGACATGTGCAGGTCCTTTCGGACAACATTACCACGGTTTGTTACCTCAACAAGCAAGGGGGTACGAGAGTCCCGGGTCTGATGAGGATAGCAAGAGAGATCCTTCAATGGGCAGAAGAAAACCTGTTATCCCTATCTTCCATTCACCTAAAAGGGGAATTAAATTCTCTGGCAGATGCCCTAAGCAGAGAGACGCTGTCTTCGACAGAATGGTGCTTGAATCGAACAGTGTTCGAAGAAATAGTGCAGAAGTGGGGAGACCCACAGATAGACCTTTTTGCTACAAGATACAACAGGCAGGTGAAACAGTTCTATTCCCTACAGAGAGATCTTCTCAGTCGGGGCCTAGATGCCCTATCCCAGTCTTGGGAGGCAGATCTGGTGTACGCATTTCCACCGTTTGCCCTCATTCCGAGGATTATCCGGAAGATAAGAGGGTCCAACACAAAGGTCATCCTGATCGCGCCATTTTGGCCGAGGAGGTCTTGGTTCTCAGGTCTTCTAAGACTCAGCATTGCAGAACCTTGGAGACTACCTTACAGGTCGGGCCTCTTATACCAGGGAGAAGCGAATCATCCAGAACTGAGCTCTCTTTCTCTGACGGATTGGCTTCTGAAAGGGAGCTGTTAGAGCTGAGAGGGTTATCGGCCAAGGTAATCGATACCATTCTTAGCAGCCGAAAGCCGTCCACTAACACAATTTATAATAAAATTTGGAAGAGATTTGGGGACTGGCGCAGGCTCAACAACAGAGTGTCAGGTGCCATGGTCCCGGCGGTTCTAGATTTCCTCCAAGCCGGAGCAGATCTAAACCTTGCAGTTAGTACTCTTAAGGTTCAGGTGGCCGCCCTGTCCAACTTTTTAAATCAAAGACTGTCAGAAGAACCACTGATCAAAAGATTTCTTGTGTCCATCAGCCGGAAACGAGTCCCCAAAGCAAGGAGGTTCCCTCCCTGGGACTTATCAACAGTATTACAGGGTCTCGGTAGGGCACCATTTGAACCTATAGATGAACTACCCATAAAACTGTTAACCCTGAAGACAGTAGTTTTGGTGGCCCTAGTCTCGGCTAGGAGAGTCAGTGAGATCCAGGCACTTTCAGTGATTGAGCCTTTCTGCACCATTTTACAAGACAAAATTATCCTCTCGCTGGACCCAGCTTTTCTCCCCAAGGTATCGTCTAACTTCCATAGGTCAGAAGAAATCGTGATACCATCATTCTGCGGAAATCCAAAGAATGATAAGGAAGCAGGATTTAATAAAATAGACGTCAGGAGATGCCTGATTGCCTACATAGAGCACACCAAGGAGTGGCGACGCTCCACCAGCTTGGATGCCTCTTTCCCCTTGTTAGGACCTGCGAATAAAACAAACAAAGGTACCATCGCCAGGTGGATGAAGTCGGCCATTGCGGAGGCATATAAGGCAGTCTCCCGCACACCTCCATTAGGTATAAATGCTCACTCCACAAGAGCGGTTTCTACTTCTTGGGCTGAAAGGGCAGGAGCATCTCCCCTCCAGATCTGCAAGGCCGCAACCTGGTCCAGTTTCCAGACTTTTGTGAAGCATTACAGACTGGACCTGCTTGCCAGCCAGGACCAGTCTTTCGGCAGGAAAGTGCTACAGGCTGTGGTCCCGCCCTGATCAGGTAGTACTATATTGTCCTCTCTGTAAGCCGTCCTGGAAGATGACTTGGAAAAACAGTGTTATTACCTGTTAACTACTTTTTCCAGGAATCTTCTAGGACGGCGTCAGTTCCCTCCCTTTTTGAGGTGAGTAGCAATGTAAAGCATATATAAGGATAGAGCTACGCTGATCCAGGTTTAATGATTCTGAGGCCTTCGGCTATTTGTTAAATACTGAGGGGCTAATGCATGAGTAAGACTTTTATGATGTGGATCATGTGTTTCCTGTTCTAGGTGGGAGGAGCCTATCTCTCTGTAAGCCGTCCTGGAAGATTCCTGGAAAAGTAGTTAACAGGTAATAACACTGTTATTTAAAATAATTGAAATATTTAAAATAATGGAAGGATGCGCTCCTCCGCAGCACCGAACAATCGACTATGACAATATTCCATAATTATCCATTCTTATGATTATAGATCTTTTGGGATAGTCAAAACCACACTTGGTAATAGGGGACGAGAGTATACACCTAGCTCCTTGGTGATAATTAAAAGATTATTCAGATATTGTTCCCCGAAATATTCTCAAAAGGGAACTGAAAGGAAAAAATGGCATAACTGGATTTTAATGTATATGAAAGACTAGCTGGAAGAGACATCAATTGTTGTTAATGAAACAATTGATGTGCCACTCCACGTTCAAGCCATTGGGAACATAACATCCAAGCTTATAAATCCAGCTGGTCTTGGATCTAGAGATGCTCCTTCTGCCATTCCCGCCCCGCCAGTGTGGCATGTATGTTTTCAAGGCTATAAAGTTGGTGCCTTTAGGATCTCTATTGTGTTTTGAGGTCATAGTGCTTGGAAACATTATGCTAATCAAAGCCTACTCTTTTTATATTTGTAATATGTTCCCCTAACCTGACATGCAACATATGAATAGTACGTCCCACATATTCTAGTCCACATGGACACCTTAAAAGGTACACAACGCACTTGGTAGTGCATGTCATGAAAGATTTAATGGGGTATGTGATACCTGTACCAGTCGATGTGAATTCAGTGTGTCTTCTGCCCTGAAGTGCATTTACTTTGCACTTCCTACAAGGATAGAAGCCTTTTAAGTCTCAAAAGAAAATGGGACGTATGGGTGGGTCCGGAACATTCGGTGCTATAGAGTGCCTGAGATTGGAGGCACCTCCTAAAGGGTACCCGAGGGTTGTCTGACAACAGTGGTCCCAAGACCCGATCATTTTTGATCACTGGCCAGTGTGTTTTGATTCGTTTTATGGCCCAATGCTGACTAGAGTAGATGGTGAGAAAAGCTAGTCCAAAATCCTCTCCATTTTCTACTGGAGGAGGTTTTTCACCTAAAAGGATTTGGCGATCTTTATTCCATATCTCTGTAATCAAAGAGTCGAGGGCCATGTTGTCATAGCCCTTGGTTACAAACCTGGATTTTAAAACCAAAGCTTCTCTCTGGAACTCTTCCAGATCGGTAAAGTTTTGCCGTAGGTGCAAACATTGGCCTTTAGGGAATGCCGAAATCCAGGAGCGGTGATGGCATGAGTCAAGCGGAATATATCCGTTCCTGTATGTCGGCTTAAAGAAGGTGGCTGTAGTAATCCTTCCATTCTCTATTGCAATGTTCAGATCCAGGAAATAGATTTGGGTGGGACTAGTTTCGTAATGGAGTAGGATGCCCCTATTGTTACCATTTAAAAACGATAAAAAGGTGGTAGCAGCAGACTGTCACCATCCCATATGCACAGGACATCGTCTATAAACCTCTTCCGCAGGACAAACCTTGATTGCCTGTCATGCAGAACTACGTCCTCCTCCCATTTGGCCATAAAGAGGCCACTCCTTTTTTTGTTTGAAGGTAATCAGCACCACCGTGCCAAAAATAATTATGCTCCATTGAGAAGTCCAACAGCTCCATCACGAAGTTACACTGCGTGACGGAGATGTTGGAGTCACGATAGAGAAAATGTTGCACTGCTTCATGGCCCAATCTATGAGATATCACCGGGTAAAGCGATGCGACATCAGCAGTTATCAGCATATATGAAGCCTTCCACTCGATCTCACTCAGCAGGTTGATGACATGCTTTGTATCCTTAGGGAAGGATGGACTACCCATCACCAGTGGCTGCAAATAATGGTCAATATATTTGCCCACACGTGAGGTGATGGGAGTCTATGCCACTGATGATAGGTCTTCCCGGAGGGTTAATCAGGGTCTTGTGGAGTTTTGGCAATATATACATTACTGGTAATCGGGGTGCCAAAAGTACCAAATGATCTTTTTATTTTTTGTTCAGAATACCCATATCATGACCCTACTCAATCAGTATTTTTAACTCCCGTTTATACTGGACAGTGGGGGTCAGATGGCAAAACAGAGTATGTTTCAGAGCCGGAAAGAATCCTCAGCATTTCATAAGAATAGGATTCCTTATCAAGAATGACAATAGCCCCGCCCTTATCTGCGGGGCGTACGACTGTCCTTCCTGTTGCACAGAGTTTCCATACCGACCCTAATTTCTTGTGGTGGTTGTGCCAGTTTTGTTCTCAGATTGCTCAAATCTTTCAACACCAATTCACGGAAAACGTTGACATTAGGAGCCAAGTTCCCCGGAGGGTTGAAAAGTGAGGCGTTAGACATCCCTGAATGAACAATCACAGATGCTTCTCTAGCTAGTTGCCTAGCTGGATTACTCAAAACGTATCTTTTAATATTGAGTTTACACGTATACTTTTTTACATCTATAAAGGTTTGGAACTTGTTAAGGTTCCGTGGTGGTGCAAATTTCAAACCTTTATTCAAAGTTGACAGTTCCTCCCTAGACAGTTCTTTGGTGCTAAGGTTAATGATACCAGGTATGTCTAAGGTCTCCTTTTTAGAGTGAAGTTTTCTCCCCCCCTCTGCTCCCTCTCCTGCGTCCCCATTTCTTTTGTTTCTGCCCCTGCTGGCCAACTGAAAATCCCACCCAGGGCGATTTTCTACTAGAAAATGGGATGGTGACAGTCTGCTGCTACCTTTTTTATTTATTTTTTTATCATTTTTAAATGGTAACGATGGGGGAATCATACTCGGTTACGAAACTAGTCCCACCCAAATCAATGTCATCAACCTGCTGAGTGAGATTGAGTGGAAGGCTTCATATATGCTGACGTTGCATCGCTTTACACGTCAATATCTCATCGATTGGGCCATGAAGCAGTGTGACATTTTTATTGTGACTCCAACATCTCCGTCACGCAGTGTAACTTCGTGATGGAGCTGTTGGACTTCTCGAAGGAGCATAATAATTTTTGGCACGGTGGTGCTTATTACCTTCAAACAAAAGGAGTGGCCATGGGAGCGAAGTTCGCTCCCTTTATGGCCAAATGGGAGGAGGACGTAGTTCTGCATGACAGGCCATCAGGGCTTGTCCTGTGGAAGAGGTTTATAGACGATGTCCTGTGCATATGGGATGGTGACAGTCTGCTGCTACCACCTTTTTATCGTTTTTAAATGGTAACAATAGGGGCATCCTACGCCGGTACGAAACTAGTCCCACCCAAATCCATTTCCTGGATCTGAACATTGCAATAGAGAATGGAAGGATTACTACATCCACCTTCTTTAAGCCGTCAGACAGGAACGGATATATTCCGCTAGACTCCTGCCATCATCGCTCCTGGCTGTCAGCAGTCCCTAAAGGCCAATTTTTGCGCTTACGGCGAAACTGTACCAATCTGGATGAGTTCCACAGAGAAGCTTTGGTTTTAAAATCTAGGTTTGTAACCAAGGGCTTTAACAACATGGCCCTTGACTCTTTGATTACAGAGATGGGGAATAAAGATCGCCAAATCCTTAGGTGAAAAACCTCCTCCAGTAGAAAATGGAGAGGCTTTTGGACTAGCTTTTCTCACCACCTACTCTAGTCAGCATTGGGCCATAAAACGAATAATCAAAAGACACTGGTCAGTGATCAAAAATGATCGGGTCTTGGGACCACTGTTGTCAGACAACCCTCCGGGTACTCTTTAGGAGGTGCCTCCAATCTCAGGCACTCTATAGCACCGAATGTTCCGGACCCACCCATACGTCCTATATTTTTTTGAGACTTAAAAGGCTTCTATCCTTGTAGGAAGGGCAAAGTAAATGCACTTCAGGGCAGAAGACACACTGAATTCACATTGACTGGTACAGGTATCACATACCCCATTAAATCTTTCATGACATGCACTACCAAGTGCGTTGTGTACCTTTTTTAAGGTGTCCATGTGGACTAGAATATGTGGGACGTACTATTCGTATCTTGCATGTCAGGTTAGGGGAACCTATTACAAATATAAAGAGTGGCTTTGTTAAGCATAATGTTTCCAAGCACTATGACCTCAAACACAATAGAGATCCTAAAGGCACCATCTTTTTATAGCCACACTGGCGGGGACGGAAAGGCAGAAGGAGCATCTCTAGATCTGAGACCAGCTGGATTTATAAGCTTGGATGTCATGTTCCCAATGGCTTGAACGTGGAGTGGGACATCCAATTGTTTCATTAATAACAATTGATGTCTTTTTCATATACATTAAAATCCAGTTATGCCTTTTTTTTTTTTTTCCTTTCCGTTCCCTTTTTGATAATATTTCAGGGAACAATATCTGAATAATTTTTTAATGATCACTGAGAGCTAGGTGTATACTCTCTTCCCCTATTACTATTTTCATAAGTATAGTTTTTGACTATCCCAAAAGATCTATAATCGTAAGAATGGATAATTATGGAATATTGTCATAGTAGATTGTTCGGTGCTGCGAAGGAGCGCATCCTTCCATTATTTTAAAGATTTCAAATATTTTAAATTAATATTTTTTCTAACAGTGCCAAATAGGCCCACATGATGGCACTGTTCATTTTATTCACATATATGTTGAACATTACCCTGGCGCAGTACCACTACTGCCCACTGGGTGTCAACGATGGGTCAGTTTCTTTACCAACTAGTTTGGCAGCAACAGCCACTTGGGCTTGTCCAATCAGCTCTGAGTATCATTTCTATGGCTGCGCTTCCTCGCCCCACTGTGTATATAAAGCGCAGGCACGTGTGCGTACCCCTGATGACGTCAATTGTGACGAAACGGTCGTAGGGTCGTCACGTTTGCACGCACTGCGCATGCGCAAACCGGAAGATACAATTTTGAGCTGTTTTTAAATCCTTGCGAGGAACATTTTATGTATTAGGACTTGGTCCTACTTTAAAATAAAGACATTGAAGGAATCTCTGCACTACTGGATGTCTTTGTTCCTCCTTTTCTTCTCTTAACCACCTCCCTACTGTGCACGAAAACCCCCTTCCTGCCGAAGCCATTTTTCAGCTTTCAGCGCTGTCACACTTTGAATGACAATTGCGCGGTCGTGCGACGTGGCTCCCAAACAAAATTTGTGTCCTTTTTTTCCCACAAATAGAGCTTTCTTTTGGTGGTATTTGATCACCTCTGCGGTTTTTATTTTTTGCGCTATAAACAAAAGAAGAGCGTCCAGTTTGGAAAAAAAACACTATTTTTTACTTTTTGCTATAATAAATACCCATTTTTTTTTATTTATTTTTTTAAATAAAATTTTCCTCAGTTTAGGCCGATACGTATTCTTCTACATATTTTTGGTAAAAAAAAAAATCGCAATAAGCGCGTATTGATTGGTTTGCGCAAAAGTTATAGCGTGTACAAAATAGGGGATAGATTTATAGCATTTTTATTTTTTTATTAGTAATGGCGGCGATCTGCGATTTTTTTTTATTGTGACTGCGATATTGCGGCGGACACATCGGACACTTTTGACACATTTTTGGGACCATTCACGTTTATACAGCGATCCCTGCTATAAAAATGCATTGATTACTGTATAAATGTGATTGGCAGGGAAGGGGTTAACCACTAGGGGGCGGGAAGGGGTTAAATATGTTCCCTCAATGTGTTCTTACTGTGGGGGGAGGGGACTGACTGGGGGAGGTGACTGATGGTTGTCCCTATGTACAAGGGACACACCATCAGCCTCCTCTCCCTCACAGGACGTGGATCTCTGTGTTTACAGTTTCCCGGGCAATCGCGGGTGCCCGGCGGCAATCGCGGCCGCCGGGCACGCGCATCGGGGCCTTGTGAACGCGGCGAGCGCGCGCCTTCTAGCTCATTTTAAAGGGAGGACGTCATATGACGTCCTCCCAGAACGAGAGTATCCTCCGCCC
Source organism: Rana muscosa (assembly GCA_029206835.1). Lineage (NCBI taxonomy): Eukaryota > Metazoa > Chordata > Amphibia > Anura > Ranidae > Rana > Rana muscosa. Next base: position 347,327,225 of record CM055117.1, on the reverse strand, counting down.
GCCGTCAATTGACAGTGGGCGGTGGACAAGTGGTTAAAAACTTTTGACTACCAACCGGATGCCTGCACTTTCATCTATGGAATGAAATGCCCATTGAAGTGAATGAATTGCCTCTTGGAAGTGTGTCTATGATTGCCAGCTGATCATTTGTGGACAAGGCTCCCAACGTTCCAGTGAGGATCCCATCACTCTACTGAGCCTTGTTTGACCCCCCTGAACAAGGGCGGTCGCAGGCTTTCTGGTAAGCCTCCAATTTTATCTAAGGTGGCGGGCAGCACAAGAGTTGCATGATAATATCCATGTTTCTACACTGGAAATCTTTTACTGGATATCTACATATATGAACTATTTTTTTGTTTGTTTGAGAGAGGGAGAGAGAGTATATATGCGAAAGACGTCTGCAGCATGGCTCTCATCTGCCGGGAGGGCGTCCCTGGACGTCCTGCTGTTTACTTCCGCAAGGTGCGCGGGCGCGCATCGGGGAAAAACTGTGCCCGCCAGTTCATGCGGGTGCCGATACACGTGCCTGGCGGCTGCGATGTCCGCCATATACCCACAATCGGCATTTACAGAGCCAGGGACGTGGATCTCTGTGTAAACACAGAGATCCACATCCTGTCAGGGAGAGGAGACCGATGGTGTGTCCCTTGTACATAGGGACAACCATCGGTCCCCTCCCCCAGTCAGTCCCCTCCCCCCACAGTAAGAATCACTCCCAGGGAACACATTTAACCCCTTGATCGCCCCTAATGTTAACCCCTTCCCCGCCAGTCACATTTATACAGCAATCAATGCATATTTTATAGCACTGATCGCTGTATAAACGTGAATGGTCCCAAAATAGTGTCAGATGTGTCCGCCGCAATATCGCAGTCCTGACAAAAATCGCAGATCGCTGCCATTACTAGCAAAAAAAAAAAAGACATAAATCTATCCCCTATTTTGTAGACGCTATAACTTTTGCGCAAACCAATCAAACGCTTATTGCAATTTTTTTTTTTTTTTAATTGGGATATTTATTATAGCAAAAAGTAAAAAAAAAAAAATATATAATATATATATATATATATATATATATATATATATATATATATATATATATATATATATTTTTTTTTTTTTTTCGAAATTGTTGCGCTTTTTTTTTGTTTATAGCGCAAAAAATAAAAACCGCAGAGGTGATCAAATATCACCAAATGAAAGCTCTATTTGTGGGGGGGAAAAAAAGGACGTCCATTTTGTTTGGGAGCCACGTCGCACGACCGCGTAATTGTCATTCAAAGCATGACAGTGCTGAAAGCTGAAAATTGGCCTGGGCAGGAGGGGGGTTTAAGTGCCCAGTAAGGAAGTGGTTATTATCCAGCGCTGCACTCTTTTTTTTTTTTTTATGTTTATACTTTATCAGGGTTAGTGTTCAGCTGCAGGATATCTGTCACTTTTTTTCTATTCATTTTTTCACTTTCATCACACACACAGCGCAGATTTTTTTCCTAATTTTTTTTTTGAACATTGTCATGGTCATCATTGTCTAATCTGAAAGAAGCAACTCGCTGTAAAGCGTAAGTAAGGTACCTCTAGTACATTTATATGCTCACTCCACCAGATCAGTAGGGGATATTCCAGCATCAAGTATCTGTTGCTCAGCTTTGAAAGGTTGCCACCTGGTCAGTTCACACATTGTCCAAGTTCTACCAGGTGGATGTCCAGGCATCTGTGGGTGCAGTTTTCGACCGCAAGGTTTTTATAGTGGGAACTCTGAGTTGGGACTTTGATCCCCTTTTCTGTTTTGTTTGGCCTTTTGGCACAGTTCTGTTTGTCTTGCCCATCTATTGAATATAATCTGAAACCTACACAGTGCTATGGGCACTGAGACCCTGAGGCTTCGGTTTAGGTGCTCCTTGTGTTCTTTTCCACTAACCTCTTTTATTCATCTTCAAAAAATTTGATGCAAAGAAGGCTGGAGCATGCTACAGCTTATAGTAAATGAAAAGCGCTCAGACATTAGTGAAACATGCAGTCAAAAAAACAGCTCTACGTTACTTTTTTAATTTAACTCTCTTTATAAAAAAAAAAAATGTAAAAACAGAGCAAAGATATGAATGTTCTTCAAGAGTCCTTTATGTATAAAATCAGTAGGCACTTCCTTTAATTATTATGGTCATGCAGATTAAACCTCGTAGATATTAGGAAGTGCATCTCTCTTGGTGCTTCTGTTACATGTTTCCGTGAAGCTCATTGCCAATCAGTAGAAAATACACTGAACGGTAAACTCCTCTCCACTTGGCTGATTTGTTTGCTAGCACCTGTGTTTTTATCTACATTTGCATAGTAAAAAGGGGAGGGTAGGAAAATGAGAAACAGATGGCTGGGTTCAGCAGCTGTCCCTATACTGTCTGTGTTTTATATCCCCAGCTGTACATAGAGGGGTGTCAGAACCCCAGGGGATGTGGGGCTGCAGATGCAGCTGGTCCCTTTCATCTGCTTCAAGGTTGTCCCTTCCAGTAAATACATAATTATGTCTATTAATGAAGGAACAAAATAAGAGTTAGAAAAAGGAATATATGTATAATTTATACTTTGTATTCTAATTTTATAAATGTTGTTTAAAGATTTTTAAATCTTTAATAACCATTGATTTCATGCATTTATGTTGTATGCCTGCAATGGATTGCTTGGATATTTTTATTTTATGACAAAAAAGTTACTAAAATGTGTAATAAAGATGCAAAAAGTACCTACATTTTTACTAAGTTAAATGACGTATGTATGAAAATATTTATTCTTATTGCCCCCCTCCAGTCTGGTGCAATCATGACAGTTCTAGCTGCGGTGTGTACAAAGATGCCTGAAGCCAAACTAGCCATCATCTTTCTTCCAATGTTCACATTTACTGCTGGAAACGTATGTACCATTTTTTTTTTTTTATATTCGCTTTCTTAAGTTTAAACCATTTTATACTGTTTTTTTTTTTTTTTTATACTTTCAACCAGAAAAGAAAAGGGCTATTCTGAGCTTGTACAGTACACCTATTGTAACTGTGGGTGATATCCTAAAGTGAAAGGTGCATGCTTGACAGTACATGGAGAGACTAAATGGTATTAAATAAGTGCAGTTGAGTTCTAATTTCTATTGTGAATAAAATATGGGTTTGAGATTTGCAAATCATTGCATTCTGCCTGAAATCTTTCAAACTATAGCAGTGTATGCCAACTGCAGATGTCGTAAGTGATCCATTTGCTTAAATCCTGAAGAAATGTACTTCTCTACTGAAGAATAAAATTGCCTTTTAGCACTCATGCCTTAATTACCTATTCTGGGTGCAGTTGGGGTCCAAAACTTGTAATATATTGGAGGACCTCATATTAATATTTTATGATCACCATATCCTAGTAATTGCAGCTACTTTGTCTTTTTGTATTGCTTTTTTTTTTTTTTTTTTTTGGGGGGGGTGGGTTGAGGGGAGTTAAAGCTGTATACATGAGACCTACTGTATCTGTTACAATCGGGAAGCTTTTTTTATTCAGATGTTTTTGTGGCTGGTTTCTTTTTCAGGCTCTCAAGGCTATCCTTGCCTTGGATGCAGCTGGTCTGGTTTTGGGCTGGAAGTTTTTTGACCATGCAGCACATCTTGGTGGAGCTCTGTTTGGAATGTGAGTAGTTACCCCAGTACCCCCCTCCCACTTTGTGCCTTGACATTTGTTTGGTTTTTGAATCCTACAGTGTTTACTTGTAACTAGTAAATTAAAAACTACTGCTCAGTCTGTTTTAGGTTTCGGCCGTTAAGCCAAACCTGTTCAAGATTCAGCTGCTCGCTGTTCCTCTGGGGCTTAAGTGACTTGGGGACTGATTTCAGTATTTCATACTGACCATTGTTACTTCGTACATAGTAGGATATAGACGTGCTATAAACTTCCATGCTTTTGGTTCTTTTTTATGCTCTTGCTAAACGCTTTTATGTCCATTTTTTAAAGGTAAACACCATACACATTTAACAAGAACTATTTAATTCAGTTATTGCAGTGCATTTTAACTAGAACTAGTGTACATATCCAATTTGTCTTCAAATTTGCTCTTTCTGACCCTACAGTAGGGCTGGGCGATTTTCCCCCCCAAAAAAATCTGCGATTTTTTTAATAAAAAACTCGATTTACGATTCGATTTTTTTTTTTTTTTATTAATTAAAGTGCATCAACAAACAAAATTGCAAAGGCAAACCCTTTCTCTAACTGCAAAGTCAGTGTGCAACAAAAACACAATATAATCCAGCGCTCATGGAACATACATTATTAACTATTGAAAACTCTTGAAACTCTGTGTGTGATTCCTTCTGTCCCAGCCTTGCTGCGATCCTGGCTCTGCATCCTTTTGGCTTGGAGGGCCCTCCACACGCTGGTCTGCCTGTTGTCCATCATTCAAGGTACTGTTCTCACACTGAGATCATGCCACAGGCTTTGTTTTGACTTTTCTAACCCCTCCTTGCTCCACGGATGTCACTGCAAGTTTAACAAGTTTGTCACCACTGGCAACTGGAGAGTTAAGATTCATTTGCCCTCTGCACATTTGGGATTGGATCCCTCTCTTTATTGTGATTAATAAATGGACTAAGCTTTTTTATCAATTCTTCAAGAGTTTTCAATAGTTAATAATGTATGTTCCATGAGCGCTGGATTATATTGTGTGCATGTTGTGTATTTTGTACTTCTGGGTACGGATTTTTTCTTGCTGCGCTGGATCCTGTTTTTTCCCCCTTTTGGATACTTTGTGCTTCCCAAAATATTTGGGATTTTTTTCTTATTATTATTATCATCCATTATATTTTTTTCTTTATCCACCAATTTAGCGCTTGTGACCTTTTGTTGTTTTTTGCAGTGTGCAACAAAGATTGTTAAACATCCAAATTATTAATACTGTATTTGGATTTAGCTAATAAAACAACAAAAAATCATGAGGTTACTCTTAGTTGAATTGAACTGTGTCCGTGCCTCACTGTGTCCGTGCCTCACTGTGTCCGTGCCTCACTGTGTCCGTGCCTCACTGTGTCCGTGCCTCACTGTGTCCGTGCCTCACTGTGTCCGTGCCTCACTGTGTCCGTGCCTCACTGTGTCCGTGCCTCACTGTGTCCGTGCCTCACTGTGTCCGTGCCTCACTGTGTCCGTGCCTCACTGTGTCCGTGTCTCACTGTGCCCATGCTTCAATCACTGTGCCCGTACCTGATGCAGATTTTCATGGTATACGGATTTTACTGCTACACCGGTGGCCATTCCAGTATTCAAAAGCCGCGCCTCCTCCTCGTCTGTGATAGGCGGAACACTCAATTTCCCAGCATTCAGTGTTCCGCCTATCATGGTCATCCTCATAACACAGACGAGGATGAGAGGATGTCCGTGATAGGCTGAATACTGCCTGCTGTGAAATTGAGTGTTCCGCCTATCACAGACGACGAGGACTCGGGAGGCGCGGCTTTTGAACACTGCAATGGCCGCCGTCTGTCTGCATGACACGCTGATCAGGTAGGCAGATGGCGGCTGCAGCGAGTAGATGTAATTGGGGTAACGCTGCCCAGTGCCATTCCGGATACGCCCCCTGCAGTCCTGCTACGGAAACTTTGAAGGGAAAAAAAAAAAATTTTTTTTTTTTTTGTTCAAAAAAAAATAATCGAAAAAAATCGATTTTCTTCAAATCTGAATCGATTTGAGCTCAAAACTCGATTCAAGATTAAAATCGATTTTTTTTCCCAGCCCTACCCTACAGTACAGAACGCAGGATTTTTTTAAAATCATTACGACTGTTTTTTATATGCAGGTATCTTTTTCAAAATATTAGACACTGACAAATGAGCTGCGGGGGCATCCCCTTTTATAATCCCTATCGTTCCTTGCTAGTCTTTAGTTTTTTGCAAGTGTCCTTGGGTGCTGAACCACTTCTCTCTGCTTCGAGAAACCTACCTCCTTCTATGGAGTTACCCAAACTAGAAGATGCAAGACTGACCTGTAATGTTGCTCTGCACTGGATCCTGCTGTGGATGCTCCTCTTGGCATGTTGTGGAGTTTGCCGCAGAGTACTTTACAGGTCCAGCTCTGTGGTCTTCTTGGTGTGAAGCTCAATCTCTAAAGACCCCTGTGGGGGTATGCCCATCAAGGAAAACAAAGCCAGCAAGGGATTATTGCCCCCTTATTCCTGCTACTGATGTGGCGAGTACAGGGCAGAGGCCCTATAAGCATTCATCCCAGGTTGCCCAGTTATTCCCCTTTGGGGTGAGGTACAAACTGCTCTCCACTCTTCCAATGGCACAGTTTCTCAAAACTTTTTACACATCCTAAAGTGAGTTTGGCCTATGTTGTATCTGAAAACTTGTTCCGATGGGTTAAAAAGCCTTGCATGTTAAATGCCAGAAAGGTAGTTGCCTTCCTCCTTTTTACTTTACCCTAGAGTCAGTCAGTGCAAGAGGAGGAGGTGCCAGCTAAGGAAGATTCCTCCCCTTCTGAGGTTTTGGCTGAGGAGGATGAGGTTATGCGTGCTACAGACATTTCTCCTAAGCTAAAAGACTATTGCTATACTTATTAAAGAGGTATGTTCTTGTTTCGCATTGGAGCAGTAAGAGTCTGCTCACTCAGACATCCAGTATGGGGGTCTCTAAAATTCCTTACACCACCCAAGATCTCCTACACTATGCACTGGTTAAGCTGGTCCTGTATGAAGGCAGACCTCCCCCGGAGAAGATTTTTGCTCCTCCCAAACGTTTCACTCATCAATTTCTTGAGTAAAGAAATGGCCAGATCCACCACAGGGATTGCTTATTTCCTAACCAGCCCCCCTTTTCCCCTGTGTTCAAAGACCCAGTAGACAAAAGGTTAGAAGCCTACCTTGAAGATATCTTGCCTTGGTGAGCACTGCTAGGCAATCTGTGGTTGTGTCTATGGCAGTCTGGCAGACCATTGTGTTCTAGACTAAACGTATGGCCAGTAACCCTAGTTCCATCATTTATGGCTCCCTCTGGCTTTCAGCTACTGTGTATTTGGCTTGGCAGAAGACAATTTCCAGGATGAGCTTTCTCTCTGTGCAGATAAGCATAGGATTCTCTGGTTCCAATAGCTAGTCAGCAGAACTTCCTTGTAAGAAATACCTAGTTTTTCCTCTAAGTCAGGGCTTAAAATTTCAAGTCTAGACCTACTAGCCAGGCAAAAACCTTACTCTCCACCCGTTGCCCCACCAAACCTTTCCCAGGTCCGTCCCCCAACCCCGCCCCCTTAAAGCCCCGCCCCCTCAAAGCTTATGTAATAAAAAAATTCTTAACAATAGAGAGCCTCCCCTTACATCAGGGTCCCCAGAGAGCACCCCTTTACACCAGTGTCCCCAGAGAGCACCCCTTTACACCAGTGTCCCCAGAGAGCACCCCCATACACCAGTGTCCCCAGAGAGCACCCCCATACACCAGTGTCCCCAGAGAGCACCCCCATACACCAGTGTCCCCAGAGAGCACCCCCATACACCAGTGTCCCCAGAGAGCACCCCCATACACCAGTGTCCCCAGAGAGCACCCCCATACACCAGTGTCCCCAGAGAGCACCCCCATACACCAGTGTCCCCAGAGAGCACCCCCATACACCAGTGTCCCCAGAGAGCACCCCCATACACCAGTGTCCCCAGAGAGCACCCCCATACACCAGGGTCCCCAGAGAGCACCCCCATACACCAGGGTCCCCAGAGAGCACCCCCATACACCAGGGTCCCCAGAGAGCACCCCCATACACCAGGGTCCCCAGAGAGCCTCCCCCTTACACCAGGGTCCCCAGAGAGCCTCCCCCTTACACCAGGGTCCCCAGAGAGCCTCCCCCTTACACCAGGGTCCCCAGAGAGCCTCCCCCTTACACCAGGGTCCCCAGAGAGCCTCCCCCTTACATCAGGGTCCCCAGAGAGCCTCCCCCTTACATCAGGGTCCCCAGAGAGCCTCCCCCTTACATCAGGGTCCCCAGATGTCTATGCTCCCCACCCACCCATCCATCCATATGGTCGGACCACAGCACTACAGACAGTATTTATCAATCAGCGGAAGCTGCACAAACAGCGATACCTCCCTCCCCAGAGACTCCTCCGCCCCGCACCTACCTCTCGACCACACCGATCCCCGGGGCTGCTCCTCCCGATCACCCGCACCAGGTACACTAACTACGAGCAGAGCCGGAGGAGACCCGAGCGGCCACACCCCCTCTGTCACATGGTACACGGAGGAAGCGTGTTCTCTGCGGGGCGCAAGAGCGTTGATCGCGGGGGGGGGTAGCGGGCGATGTCCGATGTGTCATCAGAGAGCATGGAGGAGGGAGGAGACTGTCCCTGACGAGCCGCGCTGGGGGGGGGGGCTGGCGGCGCTGTCGCTGTTTGACATGTCACGGTGCAAGCTCTTTGGAGGACAGTGTCGCCTAATCCGCCTAGTGGTAGCCCTGGCACTCTGTTACTGCACTTGCCCAACGGCAATTTATGCTTGCATTTGACGAGCGGGCGAGTGCAATTTTCAAGCCCTGCTCTAAGTCTACCGGAACATTCTTTTGTAACAAGACATATACTTCCAAATGTGACAGGTGCATCTGAGCACTTTTTTTATTTTTTTATTTTTTTGTAATTGTTTAAAGTGACACTTAAAATTATGAATTTTTCAATGGAAAATGTGTAAATACCGTATTTTTCGCTCCATATAGTGGACCTGACCATAAGACGCACCACGTTTTAGAGGTTAAACAAGAAAAAAAAAATTCTGAACCAAATGGTGTACTAAAATATTTTATAAAATATAACCGAATAATATTATACTAATACTACTATAGGTGGGTGGTGGACACACTGCGATACCACCCCCTATCAAATCATCTAAGCTACACTATACCTGGGTGGTGGTGGTGGTGGTGGGCACAGCAACCCCCCTCCCGCAGGTCAGTTCAGGGTGGCAGGTTTTAGTTCTAAGGAGTCCCAGGTCTCCTTCAGCTCCTCTTTGCATGAGACTGCTGGAGATGATGGTTGCCACAGTTGAGGCTGTTTCATGCGCACAGTTTGATTTCAGTCCATTACAGAGGAATTAAACAGACACAGGAAGGTTCAGTCTTTGGACTTCCAAATGTCCCTAGCTCCCAATGTCCCTAGCTCCCAGTACGCTTCTGACATTAAACTAGTGGATGGTTCTGGAGAATCAGATGTGGAGGTCTCGAGACTTACCTCAAGCAAACTGTTGGAATTGCTATCGTTGTCACAAATGCTAATCTTAGTAGATTGGGTAACCTTTATTCAGTGAGCGCATGACTTTTCCAGGCCTGCCTAACCACTTTGATCTGATCGCAATATGTATTTTTAAGAAGTTCTTAGTGCTTAGCAAGTACACTGCGCCTCTGGTAATGAAGAGCCAGTTTGCCATCACAGTTTATATATTTGTTTTTACCTACTTTCTTCAGTTAAAATATTTACCAAAACTACATGTTGCCTTTATGAGATGAGGGGAAAAATTCTGCCCCCCCAGGAGTTGTATGAAAGAAAGATGTACTCTTGCCTTCTGACTTTGAGGCTGCATTCACAGCTGAGCGTTTTCAGCTCGTAAAACGCCAGAAAACCGCCCAACAAGCAAAATCCCATTCATTTTAATGGCACCTGTTCACATCTGAGCGTTTTGTCACCTGAAGCAAAACACCTGAAAAACGCCTTTAAGCTCAAAAAAGGGGCAGATTACAGGCGTTTTTCTGCCCCCCCCCCCCTGTTTTTCCCTGGTGATCTGGCCAGTAACACCCCACCTATATTAGTGAGACAACTCTGGAGGGGAGTATTCAATGTATTAGCAGATTTAGAATCACTTACAAATTGAAGCCAAACTTCAGCTCATACTTTATAAGCGGTTACAGCAAAGAGTTTTTTTCCTTTTTTGGGATAAAGGTTTTGCAGGAAGAAATAAAAGCTGATAATTGTAATCACCCTTGCCGGTGTTGGGTGGTTTGTTTGATCCATATAAACTGATGCATTCTGCTGGAGAGTTTGTGCTGTGAAAAACTGCAGACTCACTGGCTGGATTACCAGATAAAAATAAAGAGCCTTAAAAGCAAACAAATGCAGCCATCACATCTAAGAATTGGTAAGCTGCAGTATAATATTCCTAAGTCGTCTTCCAGGACAGCCCTTGAGAGATAGAGCTCCTCCCTGGACAGGAAACACATTGCCTCCAGCTCTTTAAAAGGCGTTCCCTCAGGCACCTGGTCAGTTTTTTTTTTTTTTGGTGTTTCCTCAGTCGAAGGAGACATGTTGCCTAGAGGAACCGTCTTTTAAAGGAGAGATGGGTCCTGCAGGGTATCCATCAAACAGGGCTGTCAGAGAAGCATCTCAGCCGAAAATCCCTCTCGCCTGTAAATCTCTCCGAAGGCCACGGGTTCCCTCCGCATGTGCTTGGAGTTCCCCCGTTCCCTCTTCTCTCCGGTGCCTGGCGAGGGAGTGGGCAGTGGTTGGTGACAAGCATGGCTGTGGCATCTGCAGCAAGAGAGCTCACTCTCCTTGTGGTAGGCGCCGTGACCCGGAAGACGCCGAGCATCACTTCCGGTCAGATGCACGTCATCACTGTGCGCCGGAGACTGTGGTTCCGGTTTCCAGCGCAGAGAAGGGGGAAGGCCGAGACGGCGCTTAAAGGCAGCACAGCATGGGCTGAGAACGCCTAAACAACGAGCACCATGGAGGCATCCCACGCTCCTGGGGAGTCTAACGCCGGCTCTTCACAGGTAAGCTGGCCTGGCCAGAGCCCTTTTTTTTCCTGTGTTTCTCTAGCTTAGAAGGGGAGCTACAAGGTCCAGGGGGAACCCATTTCATAGCACAGTGGGCACCTTAGAAGAGGAGAAGACAGGCAAATACATGTTTTTACTTATTTAAAAGCCCCTCTCTCCCTCTTGTTTCCCTCTCAGAAGGATCCTAGAGAACATAGTGCAAAAACCCTTGCCAAAGACAAGAAAAAATGCCCCTCTTGCAACACAAGGCTCATCAAACTACAACAAAACTTTGTTCTTCTTGTATCTCAGCGGTACTAAAAAGCAAGGAGGATTCCCCTTTTAAGTTCCTTGGTTCTTTCAAGGGAGAGATGCAGTCCACCTTCCAATCCTTCAGAAAACTTATTGAAGAGACGCAAATCCCAGGCCCAGCCGTCAGGCAAACGGAGGTGCCCACCTCTCCCACTCCGGTAGCTTCAGGGTCAGGAGAACCTGTGGAGAATGAGGAGATTTTCCTTAGAAATACTGACCCGGATTTCTCCCAGTCGAATTCTGGGCAGGAGAAAGGTCAGGATGACTCAAGCACCCAACCTAGATTCAAGCTCTCCCAGGAGGACGTAGACTAATTAGTAGGGGCCATTCACGAAACCTTGGAGTTAAATGAAGAAAAAAACCTTATACTCGGCACGATAGGATGTACCAGGGCTTAAACAAAATAAAACCCAAGGTATTTCCAGTACACAAACTTATGTCAGACCTGGTACTCAGGGAATGGGAACAACCTGATAAGAGGCCCTTCTTTTCAGGTGGACTGAAAAGAAGGTTCCCCTTTGATGAGGACCCCAGTTCAGTCTGGAACCAGTCCCCTAAACTTGATGCCCCCCTAGGGAAGGTGTCAAAACACTCTGACTTAGTCTTCGAGGACATGGGACACCTAGGGGACCCCGTGGACGAGAGGGGGACGTAATCCTCAAAAGATCCTGGGACACAGCTATGGCCAACCTTAGGCCAGCACTAGCAACCACTTGTGTAGCCCGAAACTTCGAGTTTTGGCTAAAGCAATTACAGGTACCCCTAGGGCAGAGTTGTTAAAATCCTTTCCCATGGTTTTTAAAGCAGTAGGTTTCATCGCAGATGCCTCAACTGAATCTGTAAAATTATCAACTAGGGCAGCTTCACTGTCTGTAGCAGCCAGGAGAACCCTTTGGCTTAAAACCTGCCCGGGAGACACAGCCTTAAAATTACGCCTGTGTAGTGTTCCCTTTTCAGGCAAATTTCTGTTTGGCATCCCTCTAGACCTGGTCGGGACCCCCTCGGGGGTCGAATGATGATTTGCCAGGGGTCACGAATCCTGGGCTGGTCCTGAAGCCTGCACCACTCTCCAAGCCTTTTTGCGGCCACCCAGCAGGGCTATCCCTGGAGCCCACGGCCGCCCAGCTGGGCTGTTCCTGGAGCCCGCGGCCGCCCACTCAGCCTCTTCGCAGCCGCCCATTCAGTTCAAGGCATGGCTGGGGGGCAAAGACTAGAGGTCAGCTGACTGATGAGGAACGTGAAGTGGGAGGGGCTGAGGAGACCCTATCTCCTGATTTCGGCATAGGTCTCACTGCTACGAGACACCACAAAGCTGGAGACAGTGAAGCCAGAGACACAGTGAGTAACACTACCTGTGATTATAATTGCCATTAAAAGGACTCCGGGAGCGCTAAATGTCTGTGGGTTAGGGGCGCAAATTACTTGTCTTGCCTTGGGTGCTGACAACCCACGCTATAAATAATTTTACTGTTAGGGGTCCCCACAACTTGAGAAATTTTATCAAGGGGTCACGGCACTAGAAGGTTGAGAATCACTGCTCTAGACGAAGCCTTAGAGCGTACGGCTGACAGAAAAAATACTTTTCCTGAAAAGAAAAATTAATTCCCCAGAATTTTTTTTTGTCCCTATAAGGGACAGAAGAAAACACAAGAGAAAGGTAAACCAAACGAACCCTGGTCTGCACAGAGAGGGAAACAAAAGGCAAACATGCTCTTTAACCCTCCTGACAAAAATCCTAAACCACAGTAATGCCAGCATCCAAGTGGGTGGAAGATTGGGGGACTTCTTTCCACAATGATTTTTTTTTACCTCCAACAATTTCATCAGGGGAGTAATACAGAAAGGGTATGCCCTAGAGTTCAACCAAAAACCTCCAACAAGATTCTTGGTTATTCAATTAGCGAGGGACCCAGCAAAAGCACAAGCATTACCACAACTCATAGGGGAACTCTTAGACAAAGTCTTGATACCCGTTCCCAAACAAGGAGGAACGGGTTTTTACTCGCACGTATTTCTGGTGCAGAAAACATCAATCTAAAACCATTAAACACAGTCATACAATACAAAAAATTTCCAGATGGAGTCAATCTGCTGTCAGAAATCTGCTCCAAAAAGACTGTTTCATGGCAAAGATAGATCTAAATAAAGGACGCCTATCTACACATCCCCATCAGGGTCAGCTCCCAAAAATTTCACTGCATAGCCATCCGTATAGAGAAAAAGGTCTACCACTTTTAAAGACGAGCTCTGCCCTTCGGCCTCTCCTCATCTCCGAGGATCTTTACCAAAATCCTGGCAGAGACTCTAGCACCACTAAGACTCCAAGCCATAACAATTATTCCTTACTTGGACAATTTACTGTTCATAGCACCAACAAAACAACTAAAAGTTCTAGTAGTCGCCCAACATTGGCTAACCCAGTTGGGTTGGATCATCAACAGAGAGAAATCGAACCTCACCCCCTCACAAGAGATCCTATTTTTAGGTTACACAATCAGTTCAACAGAACAAAAAAACATATTCCCACAAGACAAAATTGATCGTCTGGGACAACGGATGGCACAAATGCAGACCAATCTCCCAGTTACAATAAGAGATGTCAACCTTAGGACTCATGACTGCCTCCATCCCAGCAGTCAAATGGGCCAGGTTTCACCAAAGACCAATCCAAAATATGATGGGAAAGGACTTGGAGGACAAGGTGTACCTCCCAGAAAAAACAAAGCAGGCCCTTTTGGTGGAGAAACCAAAGCAATCTACAAAAAGGACTGCTGTGGACCTCCCCGATTGCACGCATATTGACTACGAATGCCAGCAATCAGGGATGGGGGGCCCATCTAGATGGACAATAGGCACAGGGCACTTGGACTTGCCTAGAGAAACAACACTCGTCCAACTACAGGGAACTAAAAGCCATAGCCAGAGGAATCTCCGCATTCAAAAGTCAGCTAAGACACCAACATGTACAGGTCAGATCGGACAATATAACCTCGGTAGCATACCTAAACAAACAGGGAGGAACCAGGAGTCCCACCCTGATGAGCATAGCGCAGGAAATATTCTCATGGGCAGAGGAAAATCTGGAATCTCTTTCAGCTATTGATCTCAAGGGTGTACAAAACAATCTAGCCTTTTTTTTTTTTTTTTTTTTTTTAAGCAGACAGTTGATCTCACAAGAAGAATGGTCACTAGATCCGACAGTGTTTGCAGAAATAGTTTCCAAGTGGGGCCTTCCGGAGATCGACCTATTTGCCAACAGTGAAAACGCCAAACTACCAGATTTGTTTTTCTCTCTGAACCCAAGAGATCAACCAGTGGCAGTCGATGCCCTCCAGAATGCATGGACCTTCAGGCTAGGCTACGCCTTCCCACCTCTACATCTGTTACCAAAAGTCCTCTCCAAGTTCAGGACAGAACAGACATCTCTTTTCCTAATAGCCCCCTTTTGGCCAAAGAGGGCATGGTTTTCACTTCTGCTATCGTTGGTGGATCGACCACCTTGGATGTTACCTTTCAGTCAGGACCTGCTATCCCAGGGTCCAGTACGACATCCCAATCCAGCCATACTAAAATTAGCGGCCTGGTATCTGAAGTAGACATCCTGAAGTCCAAGGGTCTATCTGACAGAGAGATAAAAACTCTGTTACAAAGCCGCAAACCAATACCTAAAAGTCTGGAGGAAATTTAACCTCTGGCTAACAGAAAATGGAAAAAGAGAATACGATTCTCTTACAATATTAGAGTTTCTGCAACAGGGCATTGACAAAAAGTTATCTTTAAGCACGATTAAAGTACAGATTGCAGCACTATCAGTCTATTTACAGCGTTCCCTACAACAGGACCCGCTTATAAATAGGTTTTGTAAAGCAGTCTCAAAACAACGACCGGTGCCATGCCGTAAAGTTCCGACATGGGACCTGTCAATAATGCTAAAAGCAGTCATTAGGGACCCCTTTGATCCATTATCAAAGGCATCCTTAAGACTAGTTACCCTAAAAACTTACCCTAAAAAAGTCTTCCTTATCGCTATGACTTCAGCTCGCAGAGTCGGCAAACTCCAAGCTCTGTCAATTAGAGAGCCCTATATGCAAATATTGGAAGATGGAGTTATTCTAAAGACCGATCAATCATTCATCCACAAAGTTGCTTCCACTTTTCATAGAAGTCAGAACATAATACTACCCTCCTTCTGTAGTAAACCTGCACACAGCAAAAAAAAACTACACCAACTAGACGTCAGTAGATGTCTTATAGCTTATCTGGACGCAACTAAAAGTTTGAGCATCAGAGGCCCTGTTTATCCTCTTCTCAGGTAACGGAGAAGGTAAACAGGCTTCCAAAGGAACAATAGCCAGGTGGATCAAGATGGCCATCACAGAAGGGTACAAAACTTTGCACTTGGACCCTCCACAAGGCTTGAATGCACATTCTACAAGGGCGTTGGCCACGTCCTGGGCAGAAAAAGCCGGCGCTACCCAGGAGCAGATATGCAAGGCCGCCACATGGTCAAGCATGTCTACGTTCATTCGACACCATCGATTGGACGTCTTAGGTAATCGGAATCAAGATTTTGGGAGGAAGGTCCTCCAAGCAGTGGTCCCCCCCCCCCCCTAAAAAACTGGTGAGTACTTGCTCATCCTCTCAAGGGCTGTCCTGGAAGACGACTTGGGAAAACTGGAGTTAGACTTACCGGTAACTGTTTCCAGGAGTCTTCCAGGACAGCACGTTCCCACCCGTGTGTAATGTGTGTGTGTGTGTGTGTGTGTGTGTGTGTGTGTGTGTGTGTGTATTATAATGAATTGCATGTACGGTTCTTGGATAAAACTGACCAGGTGCCTGGGGGACCGCCTTTTAAAGGGCTGGAGGCAATGTGTTTCCTGTCCAGGGAGGAGCTCCATATCTCAAGGGCTGTCCTGTAAACAGAGTTACCAGTAAGTCTAACGGTTTTTGCTTTTGGGTTTAATACCACTTTAAGCAACAATGGCTGTGAATTCCATATTTTTAAAAAAATACTCGCCTTTCCTTGGTGTACACGGGATCATGTTCTAATGTTGAGTTTTACTTTGAATAAGCTTTTCCTGTTGAATATAGTATCTGAATTTATTAACCTATTAAATACATTTTTGCAGCTGGTATGCCTTATATGGACATGAGCTCATCTGGAAAAAGAGGGAGCCTTTTGTAAAAATGTGGCATGAGTTCCGAAGCAAGCCCCCAAGAAATGGAGGAACTTGACTTTAATCTAGAACAAAAATATAATCACACTTAAAGTGCAGACAACAGACCGGCATCTTTGGGACTTTAGCATTTTGACTTTTATTAAGATAACTTCATAGAATTGTGTTTAAAATTCAGTAAATATGTCATGTATAATGTCCAGTGAACATCTGTATTACAAAAATAAGTGAGCATTTTGTCTAAATTTATTTATTTTTTACTTATTGGAAAATGTATTGTACATTAAAACTGCAGGGAACCATTTGTATTCAAGTGTAACAAAACCACTTATATTTTTTTTGTGCCCTTGTCCTAAGCTATTTTAAAGTTGGCTTGTCTTTCTGTTAAAAGTTGTCAAGAGGGAAGGGAAATGAGGGCTGCCCTTTCTGCCCCCCTCCTCCTTTTTTAAATGTACGAGTTTCCTGCCCGTTTTTCAGACCCACCAAACTTAGTGCATTAAAGCGGAGGTTCACCCAAAAGTGAACCTCCGCTTTTCGAAACACAGCCCCCCCCCCCTCCGGTGTCACATTTGGCACCTTTTTCAGGGGATAGGGGGTGCAGATACCTGTATAAAACAGGTATTTGCACCACTTCTGGGAATTGACTCCCGCAGGAGTCCCGCCCCTTCGCGTACAGCATGCGCTGTAGGGAACCGGGCGGTGAAGCCGCAGCGCTTCGCTTCCCGATTCCCTCACCGAGGATGGCGGCGGGGGAAGCCGAGAGCCGAGCGGCAGCTCGGCTTCGGCTGCCGATGTCGCGGGCGACCTGGACAGGTAAGTGTCCATTTTTTTTAAAAGTCAGCAGCTGCAGTATTTGTAGCTGCTGGCTTTTTAAAAAAAATAAAAAATTCAGGTGAACCTCCGCTTTAAGTTGCGTAACCGGAACAAGCTTTACACTTAAAAGTAGGGCTGTTACTGATTAAAAATTTTGTGTTCGATTAATCGATTTTTTTTTTTTAATCGACTAATTTCGATTAATTATAACGCACATAGATCCAACTACTTTTAGCTGATCTCCTTGCAGGCCGATTCCCAGTGCAGCTACCAACCACTGGAAAAATGGATAGCAGGATACAAAAAACACACAAAGGCAGCGCTTGATGGGAATAGCATTAAAACTTTTATAGTCTTCAAGTAGGTAACAAAATAAATATTGCACTGGAGATAAAATCGATGTAGCTACATAAACTGTAAAAATGGTGCGAGTAATACCAAACGGTAGCAAAAGCAGTCATAAAAACATGTAGCCAAGTATGATACTGGTATAAAAATGTGTACAACGATACCACTGCTGAATCCAGATGAGAAGGGGCTAACATCAGTCCGTCGGCATGTAGATGTTCCGTGAAGGGAACTATCACAACTCCCAGTGGATGGCTGTAGAATCCCAGGTTGATAGAGGGAAGTGTGGCAGATAGTAAGGTCCCGACGGCATGCAGATATGAAGGCACAGCAAAGGAGCCCTTCAGATGGACACGGCAAGCCCCGCCGGTGTCCGTGACGTCACCGGATCTCCCTGAAGACCCAGAAGCCGGGAGAGAGGTGAGTACCAATCAAAAGAATTTTGATCGATCAAAACAATTAATCGATTAATCGAGGAATTAATAGTTTAATTTCCACAGCCCTACTTAAAAGGTAAGATGACCTTTCATAAAAAAGATAAAGGAACTCTTAATCTTTCCCTAGTCCCCACTGAATCTAGCTGGTTCATTGCCACTCTCCCGCCACTCCAACCTGATAACAGACCATACAATCAAAATCTTAACTACACTGCTCCAGTGGGTTGTGTAGCATAATAATGCACATAATCGTGAGCAGTGATTGGTCAATTTGACCTCACTGACCATAAGAATCTGAGCATGCTTTCCTCAGACCTGGTGCCTGAGGAAGAGGAGATTATCATTGGTTATAGTCACGTGGATGTGTTAACCAGTCACCGCTCACTATTGCTTGCATTATGATTCTACACAGGTGCCAGGGTTGTGTAGGGACAATTTGGAGTCATAGTGACTGGCGGGGGCAGTGAGGGAGTGGCCATATGATTAGTGAAGGGCAGCAGGGTCTGGGGGTGGGAAAGGTTTTCATAGTTGGTGAACTTGCCCTTCAAGTGAAAAGGGCAAAATTAAAGCAAGAGGGTCAGCATGACAGCCAGGCAGCTAACATTTTCAGAAGTAGAGCTCAGTAATTGCAGCCTCCATGTGTCTCTTATGACAATTCTCCTTTAACAGTCAGAAACCCCAAGTTAAACACGCAAGAAGGCATGCAGGGGTTGATTTACTAAAACTGGAGAGTGCAAAATCTGTTGCAGCTGTGCATGGTAGCCAGTCAGATTCTAACTTCAGCTTGTTAAATTAAGCTTTGACAAAATAGCCTGGAACCTGATTGGTTTCTATGCAGAGCTGCACCAGATTTTGCACTCTGACAGTTTTAGTAAATAAACCCCAGTTTTACATTCTTTTTTTTTTTTTGCCAGTCAATACTTTTACTTTATAAATTGAGTTTTTTCCTTTTATTAAAATTAGTTGCATATCTTTTTTTCCCCCTATGAGCCTTAACTGTAATAAATTAAAATTTTATGTACAAGAAAATTTGTCTTTCCTTTTTTTTTATCTGCTTTCATTCTGAATTTACATCCAGTCAAACTCAAAAATGTCAAATGAACATACAAAGTTTTTCGTGCTTTTGTTTTTACTATTGTCATTACTTGGATATGTTAGGCCACCCCACAATGTACAATATTCTGGTGAAAGGTAACATGGCTTTGTGGGAACACCTAATCAAACCTGTCAGCAAACACAAACTCCCAATAAAAGAAATTGGATACCTCCTTCTACTGCAGGTACTCACTACAACAGATACTGTGTATCTCAAGTCCCATACACACAATCGGATTTCTCTTATCGTCCATGGACTGACACAGCCTCTCTTACACTTTACCCGTGGGCTATGTCCCTGCTTGCAGGAGAAGACCTAGGCAGAATGTCAAATGTTATACATACATTCTAAAAAGCCAGAGCTGAACAGCCCCGCCCAGGGGGCGGTCCCTCCGGACATAACCCTCCCACTGCAGTCGGCAGACCTCAGTTTTTTTCTGCCCAGCAGAAGGAGAAGACGTGGCTCTCTCAGGAGCCAGTCTCCTGACCTATTTTTATTCCTTTTTGGAATTTTTGTCTTTTATTTTTTGATATCTTCTATCAACTGTCGGCTGGGCAACAGGTTGGGTACAAGATATCCTCGTAGTCTTCCCTGTCCGACCATCGAGCATGCTGATCCTCGCCTTGTGTGTGTGTGAGACTCAGTTCACGGCATGCCCCACGACTCCAGGGGTGGCCAGAGGGCTTTCATGTTCCGCGGTCCTCTCAAGATTGAACAGTCTGCTGTATCTTTCGCGGCGGACCGGGCCAACAGCTACTCAGTACCACACTGTGATAGTCCTGTCAGAAACGCACCAGTGGGTCCCTTAGGGGACGGGTAAGTAGTCTCTCCTGCCTGCAGGTGAGTACATGCGGTGTGTTTCTCTGGGTGGGGGATTTTCCCTGTCTCCCCCTGTTTTATTGTCACTCTCTGTCACCATTGCTTGCGCTGTGCTGTGTGGGGCGCCTGGGGGTCATACTGTCCCGGGGGAGGCTCATGGTGGTCTCCATATCGCTGGGGCTGTTTTTTTAGTGTTTTGAGGGCCTGGGCGCTGTTCGGCGCCATGTTTGTGTTGGTGCATTTACTTTGACAGCCATCTTGCCGTGGATCGCCTGAGCACATTGCAGCGGCCATTTTCTTGAAGCCGCACGCTTTTTAAACACTTGTTTGGCCTCTATCGCTGCTGGGAACGGCACGAATCTCCTCACTCACGCTGATACAGCGTGGCGCAGAGGGAAACAAGGCAGCTGAACCGAGCGGTCCTGGTCTGGGTGGGTGAGTCCCCTGGGCATTCCCCCTACTCAGTCAGCACAGCCTGTGGGTGGACTTTTTTTCTGAGGAGTCTCAGAGAGGGACAATATGGAGTCAGTGTCACCAGCTTCCCCTTGCATGTCAGAGGCAACAGGCAGTGCTCAAGCACCTGCGGTCCCTATGGACCAGTTGTCGGCAGTCCTGGAAACATTTATGACCAGGATGGAAGCGGTGTGCGAGCGCAAGGGAGAAAAAAAAGCACCCTCTCCCCACTTTATCTCCACAAGGAGTGCGCTGATTCAGATATGGGCCTAGCTGCTGCTCAGTACCCTAGCTCTGAATATTTTGATGGTTTTGAACAGGACCTTCCTTGTGAGGAAGACTCCAGTTCTGAGTCCGTAAATGACAGGGCGCTTGTTAGTGAACTCATTAATGCTGTGAGGGACACTCTCAAGCTGAATGCTGCGGCTGCGGAACCTCAGGCGGAGGCAGTCTCCTTTTTGGTTCCTTTTTAAGGCCAAGCCTTCCAAAAAGGTTTTTCCATATGCACCTTTCTTTGACCAGTTCATTAACCAGGTTTGGGAAAAGCCGCAGAAGACTTTTTTATGGTCTTGCGGCGTTTGTCTATCAGATACCCCTTTGAAGAAGCCCTACTTAAAAAGTGGGCTTCTCCCCCAGTGGTCGACCCTCCGGTCGCCCGTTTAAACAAGGCCACCACTCTTCCGATGGAGGCGACTCCTGCATTTAAGGACCCCACTGACAGGAGGTCAGAAGTGGTGCGTAGAGCCATGTTTGCCTTGTTGGGGTCCGCCTTACGGCCTGTGGTAGCGGCGACCCTTGTGTCTCAGACACTCGCGGAATGGGCAAAAATTTTGCACCAGACTGTGCAGGAGCATAATCTTCCTCCAGACACTATTGCTCTGGCCCACCAGATGGTGCAGGGCCTGATATATGTGTGCGACGCCACTTTGGACGCGGCCCCCTAATCTCCAGGGCCTCTGTTTCTGCGGTGGTGTTACTTCGTCTTATCTGGTTGAAATGCTGGTCTGCTGACCTAGCATCTAAGAAGCTCCTGATGGATCTACCCTTTAAGGGTGATAGACTTTTTGGTGCTGCTCTGGATGACATCATCAAGGATGTCACGGGAGGTAAAAGCACTCTTCTTTCTCAGACTATCATGGGTAAGGAGGCCCGCCATAAACCGGGTCCTTCCTTTCCAGCAAAAAAGGTTTTTTTTCGTCAGTCAGAGTCCACGGGTAAGCCCTCCCAGACTGACAACAGTGCGGCTGGTGGACACAAGCGCCCTTGGGTGCTTAAGCCGAACAAAGCGGCTCCCAAGCCCGCCTCTGCCTGAAGTCTTGCCCCCGCCCAACTTTGGGGTGGGGGACGACGACTTTGCAGGTTCACGGATCGGTAGACCTCCTGGATCTCCGACCGGTGGGTGTGCGAGGTGGTCACCTCAGGATACAGGATAGAGTTCCGTTCCTGGCCCCCAGACAGATTCTTTCCCTCAAATCTCCCTCTCCTTACTGCCTGTCGGGCAGCCCTCTTGATCAGGTCCAAAGTGATTGTGCCGGTTCCGTCACAGGAGAAGTTTCAGGGGTTCTACTCAAATCTGTTTGTTGTCCCCAAAAAGGACGGAGTTCGGCCAATCCTGGACCTCAAGGCCCTGAATGCCTTTGTGAAGGTGCAAAAATTCTGCATGGAATCCATTCGCACGGTGATTGCTACACTCCATCAAGGGGATTTTCTGGCGTCCTTGGACATCAAGAACGCCTACTTGCATGTTCCGATCTGTGCAAGTCACCAGAAGTTTCTGCGTTTTGCGATCGAAGTCCACTATCAATTTGTGGCTCTTCCCTTTGGCCTAGCCTCGGCACCAAGGGTGTTCACCAAGGTGCTTGCTCCGCTGAGACAGCGAGGTATTGCTATCGTGGGCTATCTGGATGATCTTCTTCTAAGAGCAGACAATGGCTCAGAATTAGAAGAAAGTGTGACTATCGTCAGTCAGACCCTCAGGGACTTCGGGTGGCTCCTGAACATTCAGAAGTCTGTCCTGGTCCCGACTCAGCATTTTGGAGTATCTAGGTCTGATCCTGGACTCCTTGGAGGCGAAGGTATTCCTACCCCCGGAGAAGTTACTGACACTTCAGTCTGCAGTGCGGGTACTGACGTCACGAAAATGGTCGTCAATCTGTTTTTGCATGAGAGTCCTGGGACTCAAGGTGGCCTCGTTCGAGGCCGTTCCGTTTGCCCAATCACATACATGGGCATTACAGAAAGAGATCCTGTCCACTTGGGACAAATCCCCGTTGTCCTTTTTTGGATCTTCAGATCCAGGTGAGTCACCCAGTCAGGGCGTCCCTGGCGTGGTGGTTGAGGTCCCCGGCTCTTCGGTCTGGGAAGTCGTTCCTCCCCATCCAATTGACGGTGATCACGACGGACGCCAGCCCAAGGGCTTTGGACTCCGGACGAAGCCCGTTTGCCCGTATTTCCAGAACATTGATCGGTAATCACTGTGCCTCTCCTCGTGGTCAGAGGTTACAGGGTCGCTCCCTCCGGAATCCAGTCGGACAACGCCACGGCTGTGGCGTATGTCATCCATCAAGGGGGAACTCGGAGCTCAGCTGCGGCTTCCGAGGTCGCCTGCATCCTAAGGTGGGCCGTAAGAAGCGTGTCGGCCGTCTACATTCTGGGCGTAGACAATTGGCAGGCGGACTATCTGAGTCGCCAGACGCTGGACCAGGGAGAGTGGTCCTTGCACCCGGAGGTCTTTCAACTTCGTTGCCGGCGGTGGGGCAAGCCGGATGTGGACCTGATGT
Organism: Rana muscosa; assembly: GCA_029206835.1. NCBI lineage: Eukaryota > Metazoa > Chordata > Amphibia > Anura > Ranidae > Rana > Rana muscosa. Next base: position 347,304,269 of record CM055117.1, on the reverse strand, counting down.
CCTCTCGACTCAATTGCAAGGTGTCAAGGTTTGTGGCCAGGTCCAGGGATCCTTGGGCAGATGCGTTGGTGGCCCCATGAGGTCATTATCACCTGATATGGTTAGCCTCCGCTGCAGCTGCTCCCTCGCCTGCTGCGCAGGGTGGCGACCGAGGGGATTCCGGTGATCCTCATTGCTCCGGATTGGCCTCAGCGTCATTGGTACGTCTCATCACGGACGTTACTTGGCGGTCGCCAATAAGGGAGGACCTTCTGTCTCAAGGTCCTATATTTCATCCCGTTTTACAGTCTCTGGCTTTAACGGCATGGCTATTAAAGATATATAGATAGTTTCTGTGTATTAGATTAGACTTCAACAAATACATAATAAATGTTCATTATGTTAAAGCTTTCACTTCTGGTCAAAAGAACTCTTATTTAACCTATATATCATATCTTTGAGATATTAAATCTTAAATATAGATTTTAAACCGTAACAGGTCATACCTTTTTCTAAGTTCTATAAGGTTAATGTGGCTGCATCTTCGGATGCTTCCTTCGGCCGCAAGGTGTTGCAGGCCCCTGTTTGATGTTGCAACTCCTCCGTTGAGGAGCTCTGCCTTGTTTGGAGTGAAGTCTTTGGTTTTCCATTTATACTGCTCCCACCCTCTTGACACTGCTTTTGGACATCCCAGGGGTAAAGTGTAAGAGAGGCTGTGTCAGTCCATGGACGATAAGAGAAAATAGGATTTTTGTACTCACCGTAAAATCAGTTTGACGTTCATGGACTGACACAGCACCCACCCTTCTTTTTAAGGTTTGTACTGCTTTGTTACGAACTGAGGTCTGCTGACTGCAGTGGGAGGGTTATGTCCGGAGGGACCGCCCCCCCCCCTGGGTGGGCAGTTCAGCTCTGGCTTTTTAGAATGTATGTATAACATTTCACATTCTGCCTAGGTCTTCTCCTGCAAGCAGGGACATAACCTATGGGTAAAGTGTAAGAGAGGCTGTGTTAGTCCATGGACGTCAGAGAAACGGATTTTACGGTGAGTACAAAAATACTATTTTTCCGAGGGGAATTGTGTGGTGGCAGGCTGTGGTCGGAAAATCTGAGCGTTTTTATGCTCCATCGAACGATTGTTTTTGGATTTTCCGCAAACAAATGTGGGATAGCATGCTTTAAAATTTTCTGCCAACAAATGTCTTGTCGGTTTATCCGATCGTGTGTACACAAGTCCTCCTGACAAAACTCCAAAGTACAAACACGCATTCTAGGAAGCAATGCTAACACAACATTTGCAGAAGTTGCCCAAAGGGTGGCGCTAAAGAGCGGAAAAACACATAGTTTTGTGTTTGTTGGCCGACAATTCTTTTGTATGCAAGACAAGTTCATGGCCAATGACCTTCGGACAAAAGTACCACGCTTTTATCTGCAGAAAATCCGATCGTGTGTACTAGGCTTAAGAGTCTGTCTATCTCCTGGTCATCCACAGCACTCTCTGAAGATCTCCATTTTACTACATAGTAGGTGAGGTTGAAAAAAGACACAAGTCCAACCTATGTGTGTGATTATATGTCAGTATTACATTGTATATCCCTGTATGTTGTGGTCGTTCAGGTGCTTACCTAATAGTTTTATGAAACTATCGATGCCCCCCCCCCCCCCTGCTGAGACCACTGCCTGTGGAAGGGAAATCCACATCCTTGCCGCTCTTACAGTAAAGAACCCTCTGCGTCACAGGTGTCAAACACAAGGCCCGTGGGCCGAATCTGCCCCCACCTGGTCTCACCAGCAGAGAGGACAGGACTTCTGCATGTCTCTGTCCAGCCCTCCTGGCAGCAGCACAAGGCGAGGGGATGCTCGACTTCTGATGTAAGGGGGGTGGGGTGCTGATGCAACCTGTTCTTTGAGGACAACCATAATGCTGATGTGGCCCACAAGCAAATTGAGTTTGACACCCCTGCTCTACGTAGTTTAAGGTTAAACCTCTTTACTTCTAATTTTAGTGAGTGGCCACGTGTCTTATTAAACTCCCTTCTGTGAAAAAGTTTTATCCCTATTGTGGGGTCACCAGTATGGTATTTGTAAATTGAAATCATATCCCCTCTCAAATGTCTCTTCTCCAGAGAGAATAAGTTCAGTGCTCGCAACCTTTCCTTATAACTAATATCCTCCAGACCCTTTATTAGCTTTGTTGCCCTTCTTTTCACTCACTTCATTTCCAGTACATCCTTTCTGAGGACTGGTGCCCCATACTCCAGGTGAGGCCGGACCAAAGTCTTGTAGAGCTGGAGAATTATAATTTTATCTCTGAAGTTTTCGCCCTTTTTTTTTTTTTAAATGCATGCCAATATTCTGTTTGCTTTGTTAGGCTCAGCAATGGCATGCATTGCCAAGCTGCTGCTCTCATCTACTAGGACCCCTAGGTCCTTTTCCATTCTAGATTCCCCCAGAGGTTCTCACCCCAGTGTATAGATTGCATTCCTATTTTTGCCACCCAAATGCATTATTTTACATTTTTCTACATTAAAACTTATTTACCATGTAGTTGCCCACCCCATTAATTTAAGATCTGCTTGCAAGGTTTCCTCATCCTGCAGATAATTATTGTCCTGCTTGGCTTGGTATTGTCTGCAAATACAGAGATTGAACTGTTTACCCCATCCAGAAGGTCGTTTATGAACAAATTAAATAAGATTGGTCCCAGCACAGAACTACTTTGACGTGTAGAGAGTTGGAGGTCATCGGAAGGACCACTGAGCACTGTGGGGGGGGTCCAGGAGGTAGGCATTCCCAAAAGTGTTGGGGTGGTTGAAACCATAAATCTTCAACCTATGGGTAATGATGCCACTTCTAGGAGGTTTATTGCTAGGCAAAGCAAAGTGCACAGCCGCATCTAGTGACTTTACATCTGCATGTATTGAATAAGCCTATATTAGTTAGTTATCATCCTAGCATACCTGTACGTACTCGACTGCCCCCCCCTTACACCTGTATGCACTCGGCTGCCCCCCCCCCACATCTGTAAACAAACACCCCCCCCCCCGTACACAAACAGCCTCCTCCCTTGTACTCACAGCCCTGCACTTGTAAGGTGGTCTTCCTTATGCCAGGTCTTGATTCCACATGTCCCTGTGAAGATACATTACTGTACAGCACACATGAGGGGCACATATACATGAAGCAGAGGTGGCAGTATAGCACTCGATGTGAGTTCAATGACAGAGCAGCCAACTCGCACGAATGAGAGCCAGCCCAGCCCAGCTACAGAGCAAAGAGCACCTCTTGCACCTGCTACTGCCTTGTCCTCTCTCTGATACACAGCCTGGCACCCGGGGCGGACCACCCCCCCTGTAGGTACGCCACTGTGTGCGGTCTAAGTTTAGGTGGCCATTGTAAGTTATCCATGGGTCCAAAATCTTGAATAATTTGGCTTGGGTGTTTTTGAGTATAAAAAAAATGAGTAACTTGTGGACAATAGCACCCTTGAGCCTCTGTTTAACCGCAATAAAATTAAGGAACAGTTGTTGCCAGGCTAGGGTGGCCACCTCATCCCTTTTAAACTCAAATTACACAGGTTCTGAGGCTAATTTAATGCAGATTAGGCCCCAAGTGAGTTTATTTACCACCTTAATCAGCCAAAGAACCTGTGTAATTTAATGTGTTCAGGTTAAAAGGGATGAGGTGGCAACCCTACGCCAGGCTCTGGCTATTTGTCTTTTGGGCCGTTAGGAAAACAAATCCCACCAACCTCTGAGGTTTGGAGAGGATCAGGATCTGTTTGTGCATTAAGGCTTCCCAATGATTACGTGCCAGGGAGACGTTTAGTGTAAACTTGTCTAGAATCGTATTGCTTTCAGACAGGACCACCAAATATGAAAGATAATGCCTTGTTTCCTACACCCCCAGAGGCATGAAGAAGATGCAGAGGGAAAAAACTTGGCTATGCGAACAAGGGTCATGTACCATTGTGAAAGCAGTTTGTAGGCATTCTCATGGGCCAAAATATTCCGCAAGCAGAATTGTTTCCAGGTAGCGGGGTCCAGGGTTGTGCTGAGGTCATGTTCCCACTTCATAATGTAGGGAAGTGTGTGAGAGCCTGTTGAGTCAGTAAGTGAAAATAGAGATCTGAGACTAGGCTCTTCTGAGGGGAGGTCTTTCTGCCCGCGATTTTCAAATGGGGTTAGAAGCTTGGGGGGGGGGGATTCTGCTTGGTATCTAAGGAGAGTACGAGTGCGGTGACAGATTTGGATATAGTGAAAAGCCTTGTCTGCTGATTTGTTGACTTTAGTGTCACTTTAACCTCTTTCTCAAGCCTGGATTTACATTGGGGCATCACGCTATATGTAGTGCTTGGGAGTGGGAGAGCTGCTACAGGTTTGTTGGTAAATGTCTTGTTAAAAAAGAAAGTCAAAATAGTAGAGGAGCATAAACAGCAATTTCTGGAGGTGACTTCTAGGGGTGGTTGTGCAATTACAAGTCCTTCTCAAAAAATTAGCATATTGTGATAAAGTTCATTATTTTCTGTAATGTACTGATAAACATTAGACTTTCATATATTTTAGATTCATTACACACAACTGAAGTAGTTCAAGCCTTTTCTTGTTTTAATATTGATGATTTTGGCATACAGCTCATGAAAACCCAAAAATCCTATCTCAAAAAATTAGCATATCATGAAAAGGTTCTCTAAACGAGCTATTAACCTAATCATCTGAATCAACTAATTAACTCTAAACACCTGCAAAAGATTCCTGAGGCTTTTAAAAACTCCCAGCCTGGTTCATTACTCAAAACCGCAATCATGGGTAAGACTGCCGACCTGACTGCTGTCCAGAAGGCCATCATTGACACCCTCAAGCAAGAGGGTAAGACACAGAAAGAAATTTCTGAACGAATAGGCTGTTCCCAGAGTGCTGTATCAAGGCACCTCAGTGGGAAGTCTGTGGGAAGGAAAAAGTGTGGCAGAAAACGCTGCACAACGAGAAGAGGTGACCGGACCCTGAAGAAGATTGTGGAGAAGGACCTATTCCAGACCTTGGAGGACCTGCGGAAGCAGTGGACTGAGTCTGGAGTAGAAACATCCAGAGCCACCGTGAACAGGCGTGTGCAGGAAATGGGCTACAGGTGCCGCATTCCCCAGGTCAAGCCACTTTTGAACCAGAAACAGCGGCAGAAGCGCCTGACCTGGGCTACAGAGAAGCAGCACTGGACTGTTGCTCAGTGGTCCAAAGTACATTCGGAAATCAAGGTGCCAGAGTCTGGAGGAAGACTGGGGAGAGGGAAATGCCAAAATGCCTGAAGTCCAGTGTCAAGTACCCACAGTCAGTGATGGTCTGGGGTGCCATGTCAGCTGCTGGTGTTGGTCCACTGTGTTTTATCAAGGGCAGGGTCAATGCAGCTAGCTATCAGGAGATTTTGGAGCACTTCATGCTTCCATCTGCTGAAAATCTTTATGGAGATGAAGATTTCATTTTTCAGCACGACCTGGCACCTGCTCACAGTGCCAAAACCACTGGTAAATGGTTTACTGACCATGGTATTACTGTGCTCAATTGGCCTGCCAACTCTCCTGACCTGAACCCCATAGAGAATCTGTGGGATATTGGGAAGAGAAAGTTGAGAGACGCAAGACCCAACACTCTGGATGAGCTTAAGGCCGCTATCGAAGCATCCTGGGCCTCATAACACCTCAGCAGTGCCACAGGCTGGTTGCCTCCATGCCACGCCGCATTGAAGCAGTCATTTCTGCAAAAGGATTCCCGACCAAGTATTGAGTGCATAACTGAACATAATTATTTGAAGGTTGACTTTTTTTGTATTAAAAACACTTTTCTTTTATTGGTCGGATGAAATATGCTAATTTTTTGAGATAGGATTTTGGGGTTTTCATGAGCTGTATGCCAAAATCATCAATATTAAAACAAGAAAAGGCTTGAACTACTTCAGTTGTGTGTAATGAATCTAAAATATATGAAAGTCTAATGTTTATCAGTACATTACAGAAAATAATGAACTTTATCACAATATGCTAATTTTTTGAGAAGGACCTGTACATTTTGAAAGATTTTTTCCAAGCTGGCCCTTTCTTTCATCTAATATAGTGAAGTTTCATTTATGGAGGAGTGTTGACCTTGCTTTCTGCCACTAGAGGGAGTCCATGTTTCACTTGTGGAGAGATTAAATTAGCTCTCAACTACAGACATTGTAATTGATTAAAGGAAACAAAGTAGTGACTATCAGACTGTCTGATACAGCAGTATAAACATGAAGATACAACTAGAAAACATGTTTGTGGAGTGTCAGGCCAGTCATGGGTTGAATTTTAAAAGAATTTTCTTTAGAAAATCTTATCTAAGAATTTTCGTTTGAATTTCGCACCATTAGTGGGCGGCAACAACAGCCGATTTTCATGCAGCCATCGAATTTGAGTAATCGAGCATGTTTGAATTTATTTTTAAAAACAAACAATTTTCTAATCAATTATGGGAAAATCGTGCGAGAAATGTAATCGAAAAAGAAATACGCATTAGTGCAGGAAAAGAAGATTCCCAGCCATGAAAATTCTTTTCTGTAGCAACATGAGGTGAAATTGAAGGCTTGGTTGATTGAATTTCCAAATCAATGGTGGCACCATCAGATAACAAAACGCATGACATTTCTGATTTATAAAAGAAAATTCTATCAAAATTCAACCATGTATGGCCAGCCTAAGGCCACATTCATACCTATGCGTTCAGAGAACAGTAACTACATGTGAGAACCCCAACGCAGGATTCCAGCAATTAGACGTGGAAACCTGCTTTCAATGAGGCTGCCTCTTGCAGATAATCATAAAGGACCCCCAACTGGGGTTGTTGTATGGTATACAGAATAATTCCGCGCTCTGCCCTTTGGATAAGCTGCTAACACAACCATTAGACAAAAAGTGTAGCGCTTATCAAATTAGTAATAAAAATAAAGGAATGTCAATAGACTTAAATTAGTAAAGTGCTCAAATGGTGAATATGAACAATAAGAGTGTGAATATCCCCATAGGTACACGTTGAAATGTCCGTATGCAGGAAAACTCAATACAGGTACAAAATTTAACAACTGTGTGTCTTTAAAGTGAACAAACGTCAATATTAGCAAAGTTCAGAGCTTGGTGAGGGCTTTAAACAAAAAGCAAAAAGTGGTAAAAGAGAAGAAGTGATGAAATGAAGGGAACCACCACCAGTAGGTAAGAAGCTTACCAGAACGTTTGAACCTGAGAGAACATACGTTCAATGGGTCAAACAGGCTATGTGTGGTGGAACCACGATGGAACCTGGACAATCCTATATTCTGCAAGTTGCTGTGCTGGGGATGACCAAACGTCAGCAGGATGGAATAAACCACAAAGGAGGGTGACTTCTTAACCGGTTATCTCATATGCAATAGTGGCCCGGGAAATCCCAAATGGATGCGGAAGGATGTGTGTCAGAGTAGGAAAAAGAAACAGCCACATAGCGTAACTCTGTATTATGTATCAAAATGTAATGAAGTAAGAACACTTACATTTATGTTGATATAAAAAGCACTTTGCAAAGTAATGTGGCAACAATGGAGTGCTTCCGGCGTGTTTCGTCTCCTAGGACATCGTCTGGGGTGGTTGTATGTACACGCTGTCAGGCCAATTTGCAGGTGTGTATTTACCCTTAAAGCGGAGCTCCACCCAAAAGGGGAGGAGGGGGGTGCGGGTACCTTTTTTTTGACAGGTACATGTTCCCACTTCCGGGAGACCTCACCACTGTGAGGTCCCTCTGAAGTTTGGCCCCCCTCCTCCTTTCCCCGCTGCCGGGCCTTTCAGAAAGCGCAACGAGCTTCATGCATACGCAGTAGGGAGCCGGCTGTGAAGCTGCAAGGCTTCACTGCCGGTTTCCTTTACAACAAATGGTGGCGGCAGCACCCGAAAATCGGCTGGGGTGCTGCCATCACGGGGTCCCTGGACAGCTAAGTGTCCTAAAAATAAAAGTCAGCAGCTACAGTATTAGTAGCTGCTGACTTAAAAATGTTTGGTGGGGGGGGGGGGGGGGACTGGAGCTCCTCTTTAACAATATATTGAAGTGTAATCTGAAATAATAAAAAGGTGTAAATACAAATCTTGTGAAAATTGTTAAAATTTATGTATAAGCATTAAAATATATATATATATATATATATATATAAAATATGAAGAATTATAAAAAAAAATTAAATAAATTATACAGTAGATACAGTGGGGCAAAAAAAGGATTCTTTTTTTAACAGAAAGATTTTATTAGACAAATCAGCATTACAATACAACCATTACAATACAACCAGTAAATAGCACATCCATTAGTACAGAGCAAAGAAACAGAATAATGCGTCACACCCGGGGATCACACCCCTCTCATTCGTTACTAAATGCAAATAATAAACATTGGCCCAACCCTGATCGTGCATAATAACGACTCTAGCCCACCCTTCTACGGCCATACAAACAACCCTGAATAGTAGTAAAGTCAGAGGACCAAGAAGGGAGGGTGGGGGAGAGAAACCACACCCAACAAACAGACAGCCCAGTCAGTCACACCCAAGGGGGGGTTCCAAGTCAGAACGAGTAGTCTGCCATGAAGACCAAATTTTGTCGAACTTTGCGGGGCACTGTCTACTCTCATAAGTCAGCTTATATAGGGGTAGTACCGAGGCGACTGAGCATTGCCAGGCGGCACATGTGGGGGGGTCCTCAGATTTCCACTTGAGCAGGATTTCCTGCCTAGCATAAAATAGTGAGAAAGTCAGGAAGAGATTACAATACCTATCCCCATCCATGTCTTCCATATGATTCAGCAACAGGATCTTGGGGTCAGTCGGTACGTTCAAGCCAGTCACGTCAGTCAGTCTGGAAGCCACCTCCTCCCAATAGGGCTGGAGTTTCGGACACGGCCAGACCATGTGCCAAAACTTACCCGTCTCCTGCCTGCATCTCTGACAATTGGGATCTTGCTGCGGGTAAATACGTGCTAACCTAATTTAAATTGTATAAACCTTTGCGGCTATCATAACAGGCATATAAGTTGAAAGGCAATCCCTCCACTCCTCCTTGTCCAGAGACGGAATATCAGCCCTCAATTCATCCCAAGGTTTAGTAAGCTTGGTATCATACTGTACCATGAGGTATAGGTACAGGGACGAGAGGGGACGGTCCATAAGAGCGGAGGATAGGAGACACTCAATAGAGTCCGACTCCAGAGTTATAGGGTCAGGGAATTGGGCCTCAAAGGCATGTTTCAGCTGCCAGTACCTAAATTGAAAAGAGACCGGCAGGAGATACGCCTGTCTGAGTTCCTGGAAGGGCATAAGTGTTCCTGCTTTTACTATGTTTCAGAATAACGATTCCCTTTTTTGCCCATAGAGATGGATCTGGGATACTATTCATGTGAGGCAACATAGGGTTAGCCCACAAGGGCATATGTGGGGATACCAAGTTAGGTCGCCTGTACATTAGACGAGCCTCCTGCCAGACCTTAACTGTGGTCCGCATGAGGGTCGTCATACAGGGGCTGGCTCTGAGGCCACGAAACGTAGGTTGCTCAAGGCCGCATAAGAGCCCAAAATAGCCGCCTCAAGTGTGACCGCTGTATTTTGTCTAGGCTGGGAGAACCACCACCTCACCGTAACCAGGACTGCCGCCCAGTAATAAAGCAAGAAATTCGGGAGCGCCAGTTCTCCTCCGGCCAAAGGCAAATACAAAATCTTCCTCGCTGCCCGGGGGGGTCTCCCAGCCCATACAAATGAGATAAGCAAACTGTCCAGCCTACGGAAGAATGACCTAGGGATACATGAGTGGGTATTGCGAAAGAAGTACAGGAACTTCGGGAGAAAGATCATTTTCAAAAGATTGACTCTACCCACCGGCGTCAGAGGGAGGGACTGCCACGCTGCGCACTTGGCCACCAGTTGGGTCATGAGTGGTTGTATGTTTTTGCCGACATAGTCGCCGTTATTGCTGCTAACCTTGATGCCCAGGTACGTAAACTCATCTACCCATTTGAGCTGCGTTTGTGTTGTGGGACGCGGGGTCGAGAGACATAAGGGACAAAAGACCGATTTGTCCCAATTGATGCAAATACCGGAGTAGCCCCCAAAGTGGTCAATCAGATCTAAAGCCACATGCAAGGATGATGAAGCATCTGCCACATATAGTAGGGCATCATCCGCATACAGAGACAGCTTTTCTTCAATCGGGCCTATTTGCAATCCCCGGACCCTCGTCTCAGCTCTCAACAGGATGGCCAGGGATTCCACAGCAAGGACAAACAACCCCGGGGAGAGGGGGCACCCCTGTCTCGTGCCGCGACCCAAGGGAAACACCTCCGATTGGTCCGAATTCCAGCAGATGGGGAACTATATAACAGGCGCACCCATTTCAGGAAACCGGGCCCAAACCCGAAACTGTCGAGCACCCCCCAGAGGTAGCCCCACTCCACAGAGTTGAAAGCCTTCTCTGCGTCAAGTGAGGCCACCACTCCCGTCGACCCCTCGCCAGCCCTATCAATGTGGGCGAGGAGGCGTCTGATGTTGATATCCGTTCCCCTACCCGGCATAAAGCCTGTTTGATCCGAATGAACCAGGGCAGTAATGACAGAATTCAGTCTGGTTGCTAAGATCTTGGCCAGAATCTTCGCATCGACGTTCAACAACGAGATAGGGTGATACGAGAAACATAGGGAGGGAGCCTTCCCCGGCTTGGGGATCACCACTATGACCGCCTCACCCATGGAAACGGAGCGTTTCATACAGGACACCGACTGCTCAGTTTAAATGTTCCCGCCCACACATTCTATTCACAGCACACAGGCTGCCCGGAGTGTGGGCGGGCACAGTGAGAGAGGGGGCTGGAGGGAGGCAGAGCGGATCCACCCTCTTCCATTGGGCTGTGCTCTGAAATGAAAGGACACAGACTCAGGTGCAGACGAGACAACAGCACTGTGACAGGACAGATGTCCGCTCACAGCACAAATGTTTCTGCACACTTCTGGGATGTTATCCAGTCCTGCCAGCCTCGCTTGAGCAGTAACACTCACCACTTGGCCAACTACGGAACTGCACATGCGCAGTTCCTAGCTGGCAGCAGATCAGCCTTTTTATCGAGAATCAGATCGGCCTGGGGGGAAATTGCATGCCTGCCCCCCCGCCAGCCCGCCCCTGCCTCCCACTGACACCAATGATGGGGCACTATTCCTCCCACTGACACCAATGATGGGGCACTATTCCTCCCACTGACACCAATGATGGGGCACTATTCCTCCCACTGACACCAATGATGGGGCACTATTGATCTTTTATTGAAAAGAATCAAGCAACCAATTTTATACAAAAGTAAAAAACAAAACCATAGTACAAAAACTTCAACAGAAAACAAAGGAATACACATCCATGTTCAGAATATATACAATATATACATAATCCACTACCAAAACATTTTAGAAAACTATCTACATAAAGCAGCAGAGAGGGCCTAAGAGGTACAACCCATCACCTATGTACGCAGCCATTTATCAAAAATTAATCAAAAATAATAATAATCTAGCGTGATAAGAGACAGACAGCCACACCCGGGAAAGAGACTCCTGGCAGTCAGGGAGGCTTGAAACCCCTCCACGCCTTCAACCACGCCCCCTGACCCCGCTTGTCTCTCTCAAACTCCCGAATCTTCCCCACCTCATGCAAAATGTCATACACCACCACCTCAACAGGAAGGATTTTTTGCAGAATGCTGACCTGACACCCTGCATTCCAGGTGAAATAACGGACTACTAGGCTAACTAAAAAAAGTGTATCCAAACAAAAAAATTCCACCGGTATTGAATGCTCCATACACCTACTCAGCATAACCCAGCCTGGAGAGGAAAGGGACACAGAGGGCCCGCCCCACCTGTTTGTACACCTCTAGGTTATAAGGGCAATGAAGAAAATGGTCCATAGTCTCCTCCTCATCTGCACACTCCTTCTGAGGACAGCTCGATCCATCCCACCGTGGAATTTCAAATTGCCCCGAAGATAGAGCTTCCCATGGAAGCAAAACCAGGCCAGATCCCTAAATTTAGGGGGTACTCTATCCAAATTAATCAGTCTTAACCCCTCCCTCAAAACTGGGCCCGGGCAATCCCTTAAGGCCAGTGGGTCATGAAAGACTTCGCTCAAGACTCGACTCATAAGGACTTTCCTTGGAACCGATCTGAGATCTTCAGCCGACAATCGCCACTGCCGCAGTAACTTCAGGCACGGAGCGACATAGGCTGGTAGCTGACCACGATGACCCCTGCGATTCTTCACTTGGTTACCTTCTTCCCAAAGTCGTAGAAAAGGCCTAAACCAAGATCTAAATATGCCTACCCATCCAGGAGGTTCCACTGCAAGCATATTACCAATGTTAAACTTGAGAAATAGCAGTGAAAAGAAAAGAACTGGGTTGACCATACCGAAGCCACCCTCCCTCCTGGATAGGTAGGTGACATTCCTCTTGATGGGGTTCAGTCTGTTCCCCCACAGCATCTGGAAGAACACACTACTGACCCTAGCATAGAGAGACACTGGCAAGATGCAGACAAAGCTGACATACAAGAAGATCGGAATCAGGTAAGTCTTAATCAGATCAACCCTTTCCCTCATAGATAACTTCCTTCTCTTCCAGCTGACCACCTTAGCATTGGCAATTTCCAGTCTGCCTTCCCAGTTTTTGAGGCCATAATCGCCGGGTCCAAATTCAATGCCTAGTATCTTAATTCTTTCCTGGGGCACTGGAAAGGTGTCCGGGAGATCAAACCCCTCACCTTCCTTTCCCATCCAGAAAACTTCAGTCTTTTCCTGATTGATCTTGGAGCCTGATGCTTCAGAATACCGTGATGTCAGAGAGACCACCTCCTCCGCTTCATCCGTCCCAGTGACAATCACCGACACATCGTCCGCATAGGCAACAACCCTCAATGGTGGCTCACCCGGGAGCCCCACTGGTACCCCACACAACATGCCGCTCTCTAGCCTCCTGATGAAGGGGTCGATTGCAAACACATAGAGCAGGGGACTCAGGGGACAACCCTGGCGCACCCCGGAGCCAACCTCAAAGGACTGTCCAACCCAACCATTAACAAGAGGGAAGCTTTCTGCCTCCTTATACAAGACTTTTAGCCAATCGACAAAACCACCCGGCAGACCGTACTTACTAAGGAGCAACCACAGGTACTCATGGTTAACACGATCAAAAGCCTTTGCCTGATCCAATGTCAGCAAATACTTTCCCAAGCCTGCAGCCCTGCACCGCTCCAAGGCCTTCCGGACAGCTAAAACCGCTGTGAAGGTGCTCCTACCCTGGACCGAACAGTGCTGATGGCGAGAAAGCAAAGACTCTGCCACTGACGATAGGCGCTAGAAAAATATCTTTGCCAGTATCTTTCTATCGACATTAAGAAGGCTGATGGGGCGCCAATTCTCAATCATCAAAGGATCTTTACCCTTTGAAAGAAGAATCACAGCCGAGTGCCTCATGGAAGGGGAAAGCACCCCCCCCCCCCCAGCAAGGCAACTGTTAAAAACCTCTACCAAATGTGGGGCCAGAATAGACTTAAAGGCTTTGTAAAACTCAGCCGTCAAGCCATCCGGTCCAGGCGACTGTTTGATGGCAAGCTGTTCAATTGCCCTCATCACCTCTTCGGACTGTGATCTCCTCTGTCAAATTCATCAATGGAACATCTCCACCATTTAGACCTGGAGTAGAGTCCAAAAAGCTTTCCATCCTGTCACGGTCAAGCTCTTTCCTCCCAAGAAGGTCGGCATAAAAGGACCTCACGACCTCCAGAATCCCTGACCTGGACTTTGTCAAGGAACCTGTACTGTCCTTAAGGCCAACGACCGTTTTAACAGCTACACCTTGTTTGCAGTTCTGGTAAGGGTCAGGCGAGTGGTACTTCCCATAGTCCCTCTCCAGAACCAAAGAGGCATGCCGGTCATTTTGACACTTCCTGAGAAGGAGTTTCACTTCAGAGATTGCCCCAGGATCTCCTCCTCTCGAGACAAGAATAGCCAGCTTCCTCCGTAAACGTTGGTAGGTCATGTATTTATTAAACTGATTTCTATTGGCTAGGCCCCTGAAGAATACAGCGATCCTCTTTTTGGTCAGCTCCCACCACTCAGCCTTGCTGCAACAAAAGTCCAGGATGGTCACCTGTGCCTGAAAGAATTCCTCAAAGGATTGTCTAACATGTTCTTCCTTGAGTAGAGTCTAATTCAATCTCCAGATGCCCTTGCCCCTCTGAGGGGCGTCTGAAGCATTCAGGACAACAGATAGCATACAGTGATCAGAGAACTCTACTGCCTGCACCACTGGGGGCGAGAAAGCAGAGGCCTCCTTCAAAAAAATCCTATATATCCTACTCTGACTATTACCACGATGAAAGGTGAACCCGGTGTCATCCGGGAGGTGCTTAATGTGCACATCCACAAGACCAGCATCCCTAACCATACTATTTAAAAAAACGCTATCATATTCCAGCCTGTCCTTGAAGTCCTTCCTGTCCTTGGGCCTAGTTACTGTATTAAAATCACCTCCAAAGACCACTTGCCGGGATTTAAAAAGAAATGGCTTGATCCTTGTAAAAAGGCATTTCCTGTCCCACTTTGTGTGCGGTCCATAAACATTGATCAGGTCCTGCCCTCCCACAAGGACATCTAAAGCCTCGTACACACGGTCGGACTTCCATCTGACTTTTCCGCGTTTTTTTCCGTGGTTTTTTGTCCGAACGGAGTTGGCCGGGAACACCCATAGCATACAAACGCTCGGACTTTTCTGCAAACTTTCCCAAAACTTTTGGCAACATCACATGGTTTTTCTGCTCTTTACCGCCACCCTTTGGTCAACCTCTGCTATTGTTGGTTGATTTTAACATTAGTTGTTTAGTCCATCGGACAAAAGTCCGATGGTTTCCTGTACACACGGTCGGACTTTGCTCCATCGGACTTTTGTTGGGCAAAAGTTTGTCCGTTTGCAGACCCAACTTTTGTCCGATGAAAACAAAACCAAACGAAAAAAAGTTTGTCCGATGGAGCGTACACACGGTCGGATTGTTGGTCCAACTTGCTTAAAACTAAGTTTGTTGGGCAAAAGTCAGACCGTGTGTACGGGGCTTTAGACCATACATCTCCCAATCTCCACCTCAATAACCCGCTGGACAGTTACCATGCCGGTTTTAAACAACACCGCCACACCGCCGTAAGGCTCGGCCGCAAGAGACCAGTAAGATGGACCATACCTCCACTCTCTCTTGGCCATATGAATATCTGCCAAGGAGGTGAGCCTAGTCTCTTGCAAAAATAAAATTTCAGCATCTAATTGGCTGAACAAAAAGAAGGCCATAGAACGAGCTCTTACTGACTTAATGCTGGCGACATTAATTGTCACCACTTTTAACGGAGGGGGAACCTCCATTTGGGTTATTGGGTGGATTGCTTCTTAGCTCCCCTCTGCTGCTCATCACCAGAAGCCTCTCTCTTTCTAGAGGCCACCTCAAAGTCCATTTCGGAATCGGAACTTCTCTCAGAAGGAGCTCCAGATGAAGAAATATCCCACTTGGAGGACCTATGACGGCTGGAGACAGGCACCGGAGCGTCCCGTCCCCGTTCCGCCTGCCTCTTCCACCTCCCAACCTTCCTTCTCTCCTCCAGGTACTGCAGGTCAGCCTCATAGATGCCCTCATCTCTTACTTTTTTCTTTAAAGTCTTTCCACAAGACTTCTTTACAGAGGAAGAAGCGACCTTTTTAGTACACGCTACCACTCCTGGTGGGGGGGGTGATCCCTTTTAGTCAGACTCAGGAGGGGTAGACTCCTGGGGGGTAACTGACTCGGGGGGCACAGACTTGGAAGGTTCTGACACAAGAGGAGAGGGTACAGTAGGCTGGGGGGACACAGAGACAGAAACAGAAGGAGTACTTACAGACACAGGAGGGGTGGCCACAGGAACTGGAGAGGGATCCTGAGCAGGACCAGGGGAGGCGGTCACCGCAGAGGAGGATGGTACACCAGGGGCCTCACCCTCCATCCTGTCCAGCCTTGACATGTCATCTATTACCTCCTTCTCCATATTGTGCCAGGCTTCAGGACATCTAGTGTAGGGGTGGCCAAGGCGCAGGCACAAGTTGCACCTGATCATCCTGGTGCAGTCCTTAGCCATATGACCCTGACCCCGACACACTGAACATATCAAGGCTGAACCAGAGGAGCTCAAATGCCCCTTTTCTCCACAGCGGTGACACAGCTTCGGCTGACCAGGGTAGAAAACAGTCATCCTATCCCTCCCTATGAAAGCTGAGGAGGGCAGGTGACGGACAACATTCCCATCCCTGGCCAACCTGACTGTTACCGACCAACCCCCAGTCCAGATGTTACGTTCATCATGGATTTTATTGGGCTTGGTCAAAACCTCCCCATAGTTCCTTAACCAGACCTCTAGATCCCGAGCAGGAACATTAGTCAGGATAATGGTAATTTTTTTACTGTTGACCTCTGAGAAACCGCAACTGGGACCAGACCTTCCCATTCAGGTCTTGACCTGCACCGAGCCTCATATCGCTCCCAGAACAGGTCAAGACCCTCTGGCCTGGTGAAGCTACCGTATAATCCCATGTCCCAGCTACATGTATAAAGGCATACAGGTCATTTGCCCCAAAACCCATCTCCAAAATCAAGTCCACCACTGCACGCCGTGCTGGAGGGATAGCATCACCTTCCCATTTCAGAATAACTACATTACGTCTGGGACCCCCAGCAGAAGCCAGAGACCCAAGACCAGATCTTGGGGTGCTCAAAGTGGCAGCTTGTAGTGGAAAACCCCGCTTGGGAGCGGGACTACCAGGAGCAGAGTGTGCCACCTGTGCAAATGTAGGTTTATCAGGGCCAAGGGCCCACACTGAAGTCACATTAGTCTGTACATTATCTGCATGAACAGAGTTGGTAGGATTGTCCATCACACTTGTACTGGGACCATTGTCCATCACACTTGTACTGGGATGATTTTTATCAGCCACACACACATTCCCATCAAGAATAGTCACAGTTGCTGCAATACCAGTTGTCTCCTGATGCTGCACTGTAGAGTCCTCAGTAGCAGTGGGGCAAACAGCTTTGGCCTCAGCCAAAGAAGGGTTAATGGGCTGTTCTGACACTTGCAGTCCATCCACAGAAATGACATTTTTTAAATGTAACTCTTGCTGCATTGCAGCCTCAGCAGGCACAACATTGCTGCACACAGGACTAGCAGCCTGATTGTCATTAGGCACATTATCAGTCACGGTGCTAGATGGTACAAAAACAGTCTTATCCACAACATGGGACTTAGCAGGCTTTACTTCATCAGGTACATCATCAGTAATGTCCTCATCATGAAACACCATCTGATCCCCCCGCATAGGAGACTCCATTACCTGGATGGCCCTCAGCATGCCTCCTGAGTCCTGGGAAGGCATGGGGCTGCTTACCTCTCCCTGGGGGGGCAGGGGGTCAGAACTGGGGGTCTCCTCCTCCTCCACCTCCATCTTTGTCACCCTTGCAAACCTTTTGTCATTGCAAAATTTTTCCTTAAAGGGCCCATCTCTGCCTTCCATCATGGCCACGATGGTCTCCTGATGATCCACACGGACCTTGGCCAGTTGGATTTCCGGATCCATGGATCCCCGTTTCTGGCTGTGTAAGCCCTCACGTTGCCTTCGCAGGCACTTCAGCTCCGCTCTCAGTTTGTAGAGCTTGTCTCTCTCCCTATTCAGGACCTTAATCCCGGCCACCACTCGCTCCCGAATGGCCTCCGAGCCTTCATCCTCACTGGGCGGTAGAGAGATCGGCTTGTGCAGAGGCAGTCATGTCACCCGACGGCCCAGGAGATGTCTGGGAGCCTCCAGCAGGAGAGGCCCCACTGCCCTCCATGGCTTCCCCAGAAAGGGGGCCAGGAGAGCTGGGAGAGATTTTACCACCACTCCCTTCTCACAGAGCAGCTTCAGAGGCACCTTCCTCCTGACACACCTGTGCTCCAATGATGGGTGGGACACTATTCCTCCCACTGACACCACTGATGGGGCACTATTCCTCCCACTGACACCAATGATGGGGCACTATTGATCTTTTATTGAAAAGAATCAAGCAACCAATTTTTATACAAAAGTAAAAAACAAAACCATAGTACAAAACTTCAACAGAAAACAAAGGAATACACATCCATGTTCAGAATATATACAATATATACATAATCCACTACCAAAACATCCCTAGAAAACTATCTACATAAAGCAGCAGAGAGGGCCTAAGAGGCACAACCCATCACCTATGTACGCAGCCATTTATCAAAAATTAATCAAAAATACTGATAATCTAGGGTGATAAGAGACAGACAGCCACACCCAGGAAAGAGACTCCTGGCAGTCAGGGAGGCTTGAAACCCCTCCACGCCTTCAACCAAGCCCCCTGACCCCGCTTGTCTCTCTCAAGCTCCCGAATCTTCCCCACCTCATGCAAAATGTCACACACCACCACCTCAACAGGAAGGAGTTTTTGCCGAATGCTGACCTGACACCGTGCGTTCCAGGTGAAATAACGGACTACTAGGCCAACTAAAAAAAGTGTATCCAAACAAAAAACTCCACCGGTATTGAATGCTCCGTACACCCACTCAGCATAACCCAGCCTGGAGAGGAAAGGGACACCGAGGGCCCGCCCCACCTGTTTGTACACCTCTATGTTAAAAGGGCAATGAAGCAGAAAATGGTCCATAGTCTCCTCCTCATCTGCACACTCCTCCCGAGGACAGCTACGATCCATCCCACTGCGGAATTTCAAATTGCCCCGAACATAGAGCTTCCCATGGAAGCACAACCAGGCCAGATCCCTAAATTTAGGGGGTACTCTATCCAAATTAATCAGTCTTAACCCCGCCCTCAAAACTGGGCCCGGGCAATCCCTTAAGGCCAGTGGGTCATGAAAGACTTCGCTCAAGACTCGACTCATAAGGACTTTCCTTGGAACCGATCTGAGATCTTCAGCCGACAATCGCCACTGCCGCAGTAACTTCAGGCACGGAGCGACATAGGCTGGTAGCTGACCACGATGACCCCTGCGATTCTTCACTTGGCCACCTTCTTCTCAAAGTCGTAGAAAAGGCCTAAACCAAGATCTAAATATGCCTACCCATCCAGGAGGTTCCACTGCAAGCATATTACCAATGTTAAACTTGAGAAACAGCAGTGAAAAGAAAAGAACTGGGTTGACCATACCTAAGCCACCCTCCCTCCTGGATAGGTAGGTGACATTCCTCTTGATGGGGTTCAGTCTGTTCCCCCACAGCATCTGGAAGAACACACTACTGACCCTAGCATAGAGAGACACTGGCAAGATGCAGACAAAGCTGACATACAAGAAGATCGGAATCAGGTAAGTCTTAATCAGATCAACCCTTTCCCTCATAGATAACTTCCATCTCTTCCAGCTGACCACCTTAGTATTGGCAATTTCCAGTCTGCCTTCCCAGTTTTTGAGGCCATAATCGCCGGGTCCAAATTCAATGCCTAGTATCTTAATTCTTTCCTGGGGCACTGGAAAGGTGTCCGGGAGATCAAACCCCTCACCTTCCTTTCCCATCCAGAAAACTTCAGTCTTTTCCTGATTGATCTTGGAGCCTGATGCTTCAGAATACCGTGATGTCAGAGAGACCACCTCCTCCGCTTCATCCGTCCCAGTGACAATCACCGACACATCATCCGCATAGGCAACAACCCTCAATGGCGGCTCACCCAGGAGCCCCACACAACATGCCGCTCTCTAGCCTCCTGATGAAGGGGTCGATTGCAAACACATAGAGCAGGGGACTCAGGGGACAACCCTGGCGCACCCCAGAGCCAACCTCAAAGGACTGTCCAACCCAACCATTAACAAGAGGGAAGCTTTCTGCCCCCTTATACAAGACTTTCAGCCAATCGACAAAACCACCCGGCAGACCGTACTTACTAAGGAGCAACCACAGGTACTCATGGTTAACACGATCAAAAGCCTTTGCCTGATCCAATGTCAGCAAATACTTTCCCCAGCCTGCAGCCCTGCACCGCTCCAAGGCCTCCCGGACAGCTAAAACCGCTGTGAAGGTGCTCCTACCCTGGACCGAACAGTGCTGATGGCGAGAAAGCAAAGACTCTGCCACTGACGATAGGCGCCAGAAAAATATCTTTGCCAGTATCTTTCTATCGACATTAAGAAGGCTGATGGGGCGCCAATTCTCAATCATCGAAGGATCTTTACCCTTTGAAAGAAGAATCACAGCCGAGTGCCTCATGGAAGGGGAAAGCACCCCTCAGCAAGGCAACTGTTAAAAACCTCTACCAAATGCGGGGCCAGAATAGACTTAAAGGCTTTGTAAAACTCAGCCGTCAAGCCATCCGGTCCAGGCGACTTTTTGATGGCAAGCTGTTCAATTGCCCTCATCACCTCTTCGACTGTGATCTCCTCTGTCAAATTCATCAATGGAACATCTCCACCATTTAGACCTGGAGTAGAGTCCAAAAAGCTTTCCATCTTGTCACGGTCAAGCTCTTTCCTCCCAAGAAGGTCGGCATAAAAGGACCTCACGACCTCCAGAATCCCTGACCTGGACTTTGTCAAGGAACCTGTACTGTCCTTAAGGCCAACGACCGTTTTAACAGCTACACCTTGTTTGCAGTTCTGGTAAGGGTCAGGCGAGTGGTACTTCCCATAGTCCCTCTCCAGAACCAAAGAGGCATGCCGGTCATATTGACACTTCCTGAGAAGGAGTTTCACTTCGGAGATTGCCCCAGGATCTCCTCCTCTCGAGACAAGAATATCCAGCTTCCTCCGTAAACATTAGTAGGTCATGTATTTATTAAACTGATTTCTATTGGCTAGGCCCCTGAAGAATCCAGCGATCCTCTTTTTGGTCAGCTCCCACCACTCAGCCTTGCTGCTACAAAAGTCCAGGATGGTCACCTGTGCCTGAAAGAATTCCTCAAAGGATTGTCTAACATGTTCTTCCTTGAGTAGTGTCGAATTTAATCTCCAGATGCCCTTGCCCCTCTGAGGGGCGTCTGAAGCATTCAGTACCACAGATAGCATACAGTGATCAGAGAACTCTACTGCCTGCACCACTGGGGGCGAGAAAGCAGAGGCCTCCTTCAAAAAAAACCTATCTATCCTACTCTGACTATTACCACGATGAAAAGTGAACCCGGTGTCATCTGGGAGGTGCTTAATGTGCACATCCACAAGACCAGCATCCCTAACCATACTATTTAAAAAAACGCTATCATATCCCAGCCTGTCCTTGAAGTCCTTCCTGTCCTTGGGCCTAGTTACTGTATTAAAGTCACCTCCAAAGACCACTTGCCGGGATGTAAAAAGAAATGGCTTGTTCCTTGTAAAAAGGCATTTCCTGTCCCACTTTGTGTGCGGCCCATAAACATTGATTAGGCGCAGGTCCTGCCCTCCCACAAGGACGTCTAAGACCATACATCTCCCAATCTCCACCTCAATAACCCGCCGGACAGTTACCATGCCGGTTTTAAACAACACCGCCACACCGCCGTAAGGCTCGGCCGCAAGAGACCAGTAAGATGGACCATACCTCCACTCTCTCTTGGCCATATGAATATCTGCCAAGGAGGTGAGCCTAGTCTCTTGCAAAAATAAAATTTCAGCATCTAATTGGCTGAACAAAAAGAAGGCCATAGAACGAGCTCTTACTGACTTAATGCTGGCGACATTAATTGTCACCACTTTTAACGGAGGGGGAACCGCCATTTGGGTTATTGGGTGGATTGCTTCTTAGCTCCCCTCTGCTGCTCATCACCAGAAGCCTCTCTCTTTCTAGAGGCCGCCTCAAAGTCCATTTCAGAATCGGAACTTCTTTCAGAAGAAGCTCCAGATGAAGAAATATCCCACTTGGAGGACCTATGACGGCTGGAGACAGGAACCGGAGCTTCTCGTCCCCGTTCCGTCCTCACCGCCTGCCTCTTCCGCCTCCCAACCTTCCTTCTCTCCTCCAGGTACCGCAGGTCAGCCTCAGAGATGCCCTCATCTCTTATTTTTTTCTTTAAAGTCTTTCCACAAGACTTCTTTACAGAGGAAGGGGCGCCCTTTTTAGTACACGCTGGTGGGGGGGTGATCCCTTTAAGTCAGACTCGGGAGGGGTAGACTCCTGGGGGGTAACAGACTCGGGGGGCACAGACTTGGAAGGTTCCGACACAAGAGGAGAGGGTACAGTAGGCTGGGGGGACACAGAGACAGAAACAGAAGGAGTACTTACAGACACAGGAGGGGTGGCCACAGGAACTGGAGAGGGATCCTGAGCAGGACCAGGGGAGGGGGTCACCGCAGAGGAGGATGGTACACCAGGGGTCTCACCCTCCATCCTGTCCAGCCTTGACATGTCCTCTACTACCTCCTTCTCCATATTGTGCCAGGCTTCAGGACATCTGCTGTAGGGGTGGCCAAGGCGCAGGCACAGATTGCACCTGATCATCTCAGTGCAGTCCTTAGCCATATGACCCTGACCCCGACACACTGAACACATCAAGGCTGAACAGGAGGAGCTCAAGTGCCCCTTTTCTCCACAGCGGTGACACAGCTTCGGCTGACCAGGGTAGAAAACAGTCATCCTATCCCTCCCTATGAAAGCTGAGGAGGGCAAGTGACGGACAACATTCCCATCCCTGGCCAACCTGACTGTTACCGACCATCCCCCAGTCCAGATGTTACGCTCATCATGGATTTTATTAGGTTTGGTCAAAACTTCCCCATAGTTCCTTAACCAGACCTCTAGATCCCGAGCAGGAACACTCTCATTGGTCAGGATAATGGTTATTTTTTTTACTGTTGACCTCTGAGAAACCGCAACTGGGACCAGACCTTCCCATTCAGGTCTTGACCTGCACCGAGCCTCATATCGCTCCCAGAACAGGTCAAGACCCTCTGGCCTGGTGAAACTAACCGTATAGTCCCTTGTCCCAGCTACGTGTATAAAGGCATACAGGTCATTTGCACCAAAACCCATCTCCAATATCAAGTCCACCACTGCACGCCGTGCTGGAGGGATGGCACCACCTTCCCATTTCAGGATAACTACATTACGTCTTGGACCCCCAGCAGAAGCCAGAGACCCAAGACCAGATCTTGGGGTGCTCAAGGTGGCAGCTTGCAGTGGAAAACCCCGCTTGGGAGCGGGACTACCAGGAGCAGAGTGTGCCACCTGTGCAAAAGTAGGTTTATCAGGGCCAAGGGCTGACACTGAAGCCACATCACTCTGTATATTATTATTATTATCAACTGTATGAACTGAAATGGCAGGATCTGTAGCAGGATTGTTCATCACACTGGTACTGGGGTGATTGTTATCAGTCACAGAACTATTCAAATTCCCATCAGGAATAGTCACAGTTGCTGCAATACCAGCTGTCTCCTGATGCTGCACTGTAGAGTCCTCAGCAGCAGTGGGGCAAACAGCTTTGGACTCAGCCAAAGAAGGGTTAATGGGCTGTTCTGACACTTGCAGTCCATCCACAGAAATGACATTTTTTAAATGTAACTCTTGCTGCATTGCAGCCTCAGCAGGCACAACATTGCTGCACACAGGACTAGCAGCCTGATTGTCATTAGGCACATTGTCAGTCACAGTGTTAAAAGGAACAAAAACAGTCTTATCCACAACATGGGACTTAGCAGGCTTCACTTTATCAGGTACATCATCAGTAATGTCTTCCTCATTAAACACCATCTGATCTCCCCGCATAGGAGACTCCATTATCTGGATGGCCCTCAGCATACCTCCTGAATCTTGGGAAGGCCTGGGGCTGCTTACCTCTCCCTGGGGGGGCAGGGGGTCAGAACTGGGGGTCTCCTCCTCCTCCACCTCCATCTTTGTCACCCTTCCAAACCTTTTGTCGTTACAAAATTTTTCTTTAAAGGGCCCATCTCTGCCTTCCATCATGGCCACGATGGTCTCCTGATGATCCACACGGACCTTGGCCAGCTGGATTTCCGGATCCATGGATCCCCGTTTCTGGCTGTGTAAGCCCTCACGTTGCCTTCGCAGGCGCTTCAACTCCGCTCTCAACTTGTAGAGCTTGTCCCTCTCCCTGTTCAGGACCTTAATCCCGGCCACCACTCGCTCCCGAATGGCCTCCGAGCCTTCATCCTCACCAGGGGCAGAGAGATCGGCTTGTGCAGAGGCAGGCAGTTCACCTGATGGCCCAGGAGATGGCTGGGAGCCTCCAGCAGGAGAAGCCCCGCTGCCCTCCATGGCCTCCCCAGAAAGGGGGCCAGGGAGCTGGGATAGATTTCACCACCACTCCCTTCTCACAGAGCAGCTTCAGAGGCACCTTCTTCCTGACACACCTGTGCTCCAATGATGGGCGGGGCACTATTCCTCCCACTGACACCAATGATGGGGCACTATTCTTCCCACTGACACCAATGATGGGGCACTATTCCTCCCACTGACACCAATGATGGGGCACTATTCCTCCCACTGACACCAATGATGGGGCACTATTCCTCCCACTGACACCAATGATGGGGCACTATTCCAACCACTGACACCAATGATGGGGCACTATTCCTCCCACTGACACCAATGATGGGACACTATTCCTTCCACTGACACCAATGATGGGACACTATTCCTCCCACTGACACCAATGATGGGGCACTATTCCTCCCACTGACACCAATGATGGGGCACTATTCCTCCCACTGACACCAATGATGGGGCACTATTCCAACCACTGACACCAATGTTGGGGCACTATTCCTTCCACTGACACCAATGATGGGACACTATTCCTCCCACTGACACCAATGATGGGGCACTATTCCTCCCACTGACACCAATGATGGGGCACTATTCCAACCACTGACACCAATGATGGGACACTATTCCTCCCACTGACACCAATGATGGGGCACTATTCCTTCCACTGACACCAATGATGGGGCACTATTCCTTCCACTGACACCAATGATGGGACACTATTCCTCCCACTGACACCAATAATGGGGCACTATTCCTCCCACTGACACCAATGATGGGGCACTATTCCAACCACTGACACCAATGATGGGACACTATTCCTCCCACTGACACCAATGATGGGGCACTATTCCTCCTACTGACACCAACGATGGATCATTGTCTACTCTCACTGAGCACAGTCCTGCCCCCTAATGTCTGAAGGACAATAAACTGGCCCTTGTCTAAAAAGTTTGGAGATCCCTGATCTTTACTTTGTGGGGGATCCCCAAAAACATGCGGGTTTGGTGTCACTGCGTGTTCTGGCCTTTCCTCAAACAGTACATGATTTTCTCTCCTCCCAGAGCTCAGCAAGTTGCAGCATCCAAATTACCAACACGTGTGCGTGTCCAGCGGCCCCCAGGAGAACAGTGAGTCGTACCTGTCCCCAGCACTGGAAGTGGCCCTGATGGGTATGGGGCAGCAGCGTCTGATGCCAGAAGGACTCTACGCTCAGGACAAAGTGTGCCGTAACGAGGAGCAGATCATCACCCGGCTGCAGGAACTGGAGCTGGACGCGGTGCTGGTGCAGACGCTGCGCAAACAATGCATCCTTCTTCTGGAAGGTGAGGGGGCGGACGAGCGGGCTTTATCCTAGCTGGCCTGTATCTCTTATGGAGACTTCCTGGGGGGAGGGGACTAAGCTCGAAGGTGGGCTTTAAAGGATAAGTATACTTTTTAAAAAAATGCACATTTTTTTTTCAGGTAAAATAATGTGCATTTTTTTTTCTTAGGAGCCTGCAGAGCATTGCACCAGCAGATCGTGGGTTCAATGTCAGGCTTCTGCAGACACCCAGTACAGCTGTCTGTACCTCCCATAAGGTCAGGCAGCTACTAAGGTCCAGGAATAATCAATGAACTATGAGAGAGCTCACCAGCGCCCTCCACAGTTCATTGAGAACTACAAGCTGTCTGCCGCGGTGGCGGATGGTAGTTGTAGTCCATTTGAAGAACTCTGTGAATGAATGACAGTTGTGTGGGCGGAGCCCCGCATGGCTGTGCTGTTTTTGAATTGTGACAGCGACTAGGAAGTAACTGAAGAAATGTACAAAAAAAACTTCCGCTTAAACCTCTCCTCGCCCCCTTACATGCCACATTTGGCATGTCATTTTTTTGGGGGGGGGAGTGGGGGCTTCAGTAGGAGGGGGACTTCCTGTCCCACTTCCTCCTTCTGCCCAGGGACCGCTTAGGCTATACGTCATATCGCCTAAGGCGGGCCCCTCCCTGTAGGCGATCACCTGGGACACGTGACCGGTCCCAGGCGATCGCCTGTCCACTCAGATCGCGCATGCGCAGTGAGTGCCCGGCCGTGAAGCCGAAAGCTGTCACGGCCGGGTACCCACAGTAGGAATGGAGGCGCCGGCGGAGAAGGGGGGGGGGGAGGTGCGGAGCTCCGTTTGGCCGTGTCACTGGACAGTGGAACAGGTAAGTGTCTGTTTATTACACTTTTTGTAGCTGCTGACTTTTAATAAACATAAAAAAGTCTGGAACTCCCCTTTAATATCTCCTAAACCTGTACGGTTCAGGAGATATTCCCCTTGCATGCAGCTGCTGACGTCAGCGCCGCATGCGCTCTGAATGCCCGGCTGAAGGTGCTTGGAAGTGATGTAATCGCGGCTCCGGCCACTCACAGCGCCGGAGCCGCGAACCCAGAAGACACGCCGAGGGCAAGATGTCAGCTCCTTCGGCGTGGACCGGACTCCGATACGGGGGCTTCATTCTGAGGTAAGTATTTCATAATGAGCTAGTATGCGCTGCATACTAGCTCATCATGCTTTTGACTTATGCCCCATACACACGATCATTTTTAATGTCATTTTTAAAACTGACGTTTTTCTCGTCATTTTTTTTCTTGTTTCCTCTCAAGCCTGTCTTGCGTACACACCATCATTTTAAAAAATGTTCAAGCAAAGCGCGGTGACGTACACCACGTACGACGGCACTATAAAGGGGAAGTTCCGTTCGAATGGCACCACCCTTCATGTTAGCAAAGTTTGGTGAGAGACGATTCGCTCTTTTCAGTCTAGTGCTTTTCAGTCCGTTACAGCATGACGAATGTGCTATCTCCATTACGAACGCTAGTTTTACCAGAACGAGCGCTCCCGTCTCATACTTGATTCTGAGCATGCGCATTTTTTTTCACGTCGTTAAAGCATACACACTATCGTTTTTCACGTCGTTAAAAAAAACGACATGAAAAACGACGTGAAAAAAGAGAGCATGTTCGAAATTTTTAATGCCGTTTTTCACGTCGTTAAAAATGCTCTGGAGCATACACACGATCATTTTTAATGGCCATTTTTTTTAATTCCATTTTTAACGGCATGAAAAATGATCGTGTGTATGGGGCATTACAGTTTTTTTTTTTTGTGTGTGCGGGTTTACTTCTGTTAAGCAGCGGAGCGGCGTGCTATGTGAGCGGTGATTTTTCTGTCAGGGTGTGGGAATGTCGCTGACATGTTGCTTTATGTTGCAGGCGGACCGTTTAGCGGGCTGGGAGAGATCATACACCGGGAGAGCGTTCCCATGCACACCTTCGCCATATACCTCTTCACTGCTCTGCTGCCGCATGACTCCGGCCTGGCCTACAAACTGTCTCTGCGGGCGATGAGGTGCGTATCGATCGTTGGGTGCCGCATGGATCACTGTGGAGATCGTGTGTTCCTGAATTACCCTGCACAGCAGCACAGTTTGGCATGCAATATTGACTTTTGCAGCAGTGTTAGGCACGCCGCGTGCTCCTAAAACGATCAATTTGACTTTCGATTTTATTTTAAAATATCTATTTATTTTGTTTTACACTGTTGCTTTCAATTTCTTTTATTTTTGTTATCATTTTTATTTGCTGTCACGAGGACTGTAAACATCCCAGGTCCTCTTTATGGAGAGATCTGGAGTCTAGAAGAGCCCAAATCCCTCCTCTGCCCAAGATCAGTGTTTTTGAATGCTTTTGATTTTTTAAAATGGCGCCGTTGACGTCTAGGTAAGCCGGAAGTGATGTCATGCGATCGTTTTCGGCTACCATAGCAGAGAGCTGATCACAGCTTTGATCGGCTCTCCGGCCGACTCCTAATGCAGAGGGAGGCAACCTGGGGGCCCTCCAGCTGTTGTGGAACTA
Organism: Rana muscosa; assembly: GCA_029206835.1. Taxonomy (NCBI): domain Eukaryota; kingdom Metazoa; phylum Chordata; class Amphibia; order Anura; family Ranidae; genus Rana; species Rana muscosa. Next base: position 347,276,080 of record CM055117.1, on the reverse strand, counting down.
CATTTCCCATGAGGCATCACAAGGCTGGCAGTTACAATTACTCCCAGAGGCATGATGGGACTTGTAGTTCTGCAACAGCTGGAGGGCCCCGGGTTGCCTACCCCTGCCCTAATGTATTGCTATTACAACAGAGCCAACCGCCGGCTCTAAAAAACGGTACCAGGGAGTTGCCTGCAGCTGCAGATCATTCCGGTATAACTTCTTAAAGTCCAGGTTGGCGGGGGGGTATTTGACAGGAGGCCAAAAGAGCCCCACATATTGAGCAAAGAGACATCCCAATCCAGCAAAGAGAGAGCCCCATATATTCATCAAAGAGACATCCCAATCTAGGAAAGAGACATCCCTTTGAGTGCATTGATTGGCTCACTCTGCAGCGACCTTGCTTTAGCGATTGCTAGTTACTACAGCAGCAACAACTCAATCTTTTTGGTTGGGGCCTGGGTGACCGGGCCCCTCTGGACACCAGGGCCCCCTACATGTGTATGGGCTGTCGTGTCCCCCCCCCCCCCGATGGCAGCCCTGAGTACCTGTAATAAATAAATAGGTGATCCCATGGTGTGGTTACATCCTCTGTCTTTTCTCTCTTTTTCCAGGCTACCAGTGCTGGAGAGCAGCGCCCCCTCAGGAGATGTGTCCCACCCTCATCACATTGTATCTGTGGTGCCAAGCCGTTACCCCCGATGGTTCACTCTGGGGCACCTGGAGTCACAGCAGTGTGAGTTGGCATCCACCATGCTGACCGCAGCCAAAGGTGAGCAATACTGCACAGTGGTAGCCTGAGCTAGGGGCACCCTCTGGTGGCTTAATGTGGGAATTACAGCTACCTTGTGGCTATATCGAACAAAAACGACTGTTAGGCCTCGTACACACAGCCGAGAATCTCGTCAGGAAAAAACTTGTTGTTTTTCTTGACGAGATTCTTGGACAACAAACTTGTCCCGGCCGAGTGCACAGACGCTCAATTCAAAGAACCCGTGGTTCTTTGAATGGAGTGAGCGCGGTGACGTCATCGACTACGACGAGCGTGTGCTCGTCACATTCTATGCTGTCGCCGCCATCTTGCTACACCCTACCTATGCCTAGGAAGCTACCGCACATGCGTCGAAGTCATTTCGAGCATGCGCGGGTTTCCACGGCGACAGGTAAGTGTACACACACACACACACACTTTTCTCGTCGAGAAACATGCTGACGAGAATCTCGACGAGAAAATAGAGAGCAGGTTCTCTATTTTTCTCGTCGAGATTCTTGTCGGTTTTCTTGACGAGAAAGATGATAGCCGCGTACACACGACCGATTTACTCGGCAAGAAAGCTCTGCCAGCAAGTTTCTTGCTGGTTCTTGCCGAGAAACTCGGTCGTGTGTACGAGGCTTTTGGCTGTCCGATTTCTATAGAAAATTTCTGCAAAAATGGAAATAATGATAAAAATAAAATTAATATAATAATAATACTGAATTAATGTAAGTAATACACTGCTAAACTCACATGATTTATAAGTGGAGGGCGGGTTGTACGCTGCTTTTTTTTTTTTCTTCTTCTTTTTTTTTTTTGTCTGGTAAAAAAGTGCCTGGGCATTAAAGTGTAATTCCAGGCAAAACTATCATATATGATGCAGCAGGCTGTCAGCAGTAACACAGCTGTGACTGTAATATGTTTTTTCCCTGTTAATCCTGCCAGAAGATTTGCTATTTTTACACTTCCTGTAACCAAGGAACTGCAGTCTGCTCACGTAATTTGTAATAAAAACATCTTTGCCATTCTGAAGCTTCCCTCCAACCACTTTGCACATTATTTTACATATACTGTGATTCTGTGCTTACCAAATATGCTGCAGAAATCTCCCTCCACTGAGTCTGGCTGCAACCATTTTAACTGTGGGCAGCTGAAGCTGCTGCCTGTTCACTTCCTGGATTTACAGACACACAGAGGCACACCTCCAGCTCTGCAGCTCTCATTGGCCCTCTTATGACTCCCCCCCCCTTCCCGGCCAACTCTCAGGAGAGTGAGAGAGAGAGAGCTGTGCATGATGTCATAAGCCTAGACCAATGATCAGACAAGAAACAGGAAGTGGGTTGTATAAGGGATTTACTGGCAGAAAAAAAAAAATGTTTTACTATCCAAAGATAAAACAACAACAAGGAGGGGAGAAGATGCATGGAAAGCTGAAAAAATTACTGAAGGTCCGCTTTAAGTAAACGTCAAATTAAAGCCCGGCTCCAGTTCACCCTTCTAACTGCCACTTTTGTTGGACAGCTTGGCCTGCAGGTAAATTAAAGAAAAAGAAATAAAGGCACTTTATGCATTCCGTGTATCATTAACCCTCCGCAGGGACCAGAGTATAGGATTTTGTGCTGTAGGGGTCCCTTAACTGGCACTCAAACCCACCACAATTCATTTACTCTTCTTTTAGTTAAATGCGTAGTCCATATTTTACAAAATAAATAAATAAATGCAGTTATATTGGCCACTTCACCCCTGGAAGGTTTTACCCCCCCCCTTCATGACCAGGCCATTTTTTTCTATTTAGCACTGCGTTTACTTTTAACTGGTAATTGCGCGCTCACACTACACTGCACACAAATTATATTATTATCATTTTTTTCACACCTAGAGTTTTCTTTTAGTGGTGTCTGATCCCCTCCTGACTTTTTTTTTTTTTTTGCAATAAATTTTGAATTTTGAAAAATAAAAAAATATTTTTTACTTTCTGCTATAAAACATATCCAATAAAAAATCTTGGTTCTCTGCTACAAAAAAATCCCAATACGTGTATAGTGATTGGTTTGTGTGAAAGTTAGCGTCTACAAACTATGGGATGTATATTAGAATTCTTCTTATTATTATTTAGGTACTTTATATAGCGCTATCAATTTACGCTGCGCTTTACATATACCGTATATACTCGAGTATAAGCCGAGTTTTTCAGCACATTTTTTTGTGCTGAAAGTGCCCCCCTCAGGTTATACGCGAGTCTGTGTCCATCTTCAACTTTGTGCGCCTGATCCCGGCCAGCCATAGGTCCCCTGGACCCCAAACTTGGCACACATGTAGCCCCACTCTTCCTCTGCAAGTTTGCAAAGTTTGTTGTCCGGGGGACCTACGGCCGGGGAGCACCGATTTTTCAAACCAGGCACCCCTTCCATAGATTCCCATGTTAAACAGTAATTTCTCTGGTGATTTTGGGGACCCGGTACCAGCTAGCCGTAGGTCCCCTGGACCCCAATCTAGGCTCACATGTAGCCCCACTCTTCCTCTACAAGTGTGCAAAGTTTGTTGTCTGGAGGACCTACGGCCGGGGAGCACCGATTTTTCAAAGCCGGGCACCCCTTCCATAGACTCCCATGTTAAACGTCAGCCCAGTCACACAGCGCCGGAGATCAGGTAGGGAGATTGGGCACAGTGAGGCATGGACACCCTAGGCTTATACTCAAGTCAATAAGTTTCCCCAGTTTTTTGTGGTAAAATTAGGTGCCTCGACTTATATTCGGGTCGGCTTATACTCGAGTATATACGGTACATCGTACATTCACATCGGTCCCTACCCTCAAGGCGCTTACAATCTAAGGTCCCCAACACACATTCATATACTGGGGGCCAATTTAGACAGAAGCCAATTAACCTACCAGCATGTCTTTGGAGTTTTTATTTTTTTCATACTTCTTATGGCGACGATCAGCAACTTATAATGGGACAGTGCGGCAGCCAAATTGACACTAACTGTCGCTGGGTGGAATTGACTAACTGACATCACTAGAGACATTATAGTGATAATACTATACACTGTCACTGTACTAATGACATTGGCTGGGAAGGGGTTAACATCTAGGGGCATTTAAAAGGTTAAATGTGTGCCTAACATTGTGTAATATGTGTACTGTGTGCTGCTTTACTAAGGGAAGTGCTTTTTCTAGGGAAGCAAAAACTGGAACGTCGCTGCTGTCAGTAGAAAGCTCTGTGTTGTTTACATACAAAGAGCACTCTCCTGTCACTCGCTCTGATGATCGGCGGTTCCTGGTCATAAATCCTTGACTGGGAACTGGTGATCGGCATGTGCTGGAGCCAGCGACAGCACAGCCGGGTGGGCGCACACCGGCTGCAAAAATAACTTATGAGATAAATTCTTAACCAGGGACAAACCACTGAAATTGGCACCACATCCCTAAATTGAATAGGTATAGAAATAGTTGTGGGATTTTTAAGGTGCATTTACTAATAAATTGATCCAAGGAGGTATATTAAAAAATAAATACAGCAGATTTGATGGAGTTCCCAACATGTTTCTCCCTCAATCTGGGCTTCCTCAGGGGGATGCTGGCCACAAGCTGTCCCAGGATTTGAGACAGATGTGTACACTACAATCAATGTTGATTTAAAGAGTCTGCAATCACTACAACAAGCCAAAGACTGCAGGTGACCATAGGAGGCATTCAGGGACCAGAAAGTTGATCTAGAACACCCAGGGACATAGAGTTTCCAAGGCAGGACACTCACATATGGAGCTGATGTCCTGCAATAACGAATGTGTCCCTGTGGTTCCAGCAGTGCTTCCCCTGAGGAAGCCCAGATTGAGGGTGAAACATGTTGGGAACTCTATCAAATCTGCTGTATTCATAAGGATTGTATTGTATGTTCTTGTTGTGGAATTGTTATTAGACAATTTTTTTAATCATTGTTTAAATAAAATGTATATTTTTTAATGTACTTCCCTGGATCAATTTATTAGTAAATGCACCTTAAAAATCCCACAACTATTCCTATATCTAAATAATAATTTATAACGGTGCATATTTTTGTTACCTGTCTGGTTTGAAAGAAGCTGTCAGCTGCTAATCTCTGGTCTCTCCTCCGCCCAGGCGACATGCTGCGACTGCGCACCGTGCTGGAAGCCATTCAGCGCAACATCCACTCCTCCTCCCTCATCTTCAAACTGGCGCAGGACGCGTTCAAGATCGCCACTCCGGCTGACAACAGCTCTGACACCACGCTGCTGAACGTGGCCCTGGAACTGGGGCTGCAGGTGAGGCCCCCCGACGCATTTCTTTCCCAGGACACTCCCCCTCTGTAGGAGGCGGTCTATGGGGAAATGTCATTATGTGGAATGAAGTTTGAATGCAGACACGCAATCAAAAAAAAAATCCGTAACTCACTGCAACACTTCACCTTTATTGATCCTTCATGCAAAAGACATTACAGACAGTGTGGAGTACGGTAAAAGCTGGCGCGTTTCACCTCCTAGCAAGCGCTAGTCAGTGCGAAACGCATCAACATTTTTGATTTGTGTATCCGCAGACAAGCTGTCCTAGCACCTTCACCTAAGCCCTGGCTAGGCTGTGGATGGATGGCTAATGTGCTCACCTGGAGCGCCTTTCTCTTCACTGATGACGTTTGTAACTTTGTGAACTTAAAGTCAATCTTTACACCCAAAAATATTGATTGTAACATGTGGGCGGGGACTTTTCTCTTCTAGGTGATGAGAATGACACTCAGCACGCTGAACTGGAGGCGGAGGGAGATGGTGCGCTGGCTGGTCACTGGTGCTACTGAAGTCGGTATGTATAAAAAAAAAATCAGTGTTCCCTTTCTAGTATAACACATAGTCCATAGCGCTGTACAAAGTGTATGAGGCATTACTCACACATAGTCCATAGCGCCGTACAAAGTGTATGAGGCCTATACACACAGGCATCACTCACACATAGTCCATAGCGCTGTACAAAGTGTATGAGGCCTATACACACAGGCATCACTCACACATAGTCCATAGCGCCGTACAAAGTGTATGAGGCATCACTCACACATAGTCCATAGCGCCGTACAATGTGTATGAGGCATCACTCACACATAGTCCATAGCGCTGTACAATGTGTACGAGGCATCACTCACACTTAGTCCATAGCGCTGTACAAAGTGTATGAGGCATCACTCACACATAGTCCATAGCGCTGTACAAAGTGTATGAGGCATCACTCACACATAGTCCATAGCGCCGTACAAAGTGTATGAGGCCTATACACACAGGCATCCCTCACAAATAGTCCATAGCGCCGTACAAAGTGTATGAGGCCTATACACACAGGCATCACTCACACATAGTCCATAGCGCCGTACAAAGTGTATGAGGCCTATATACACAGGCATCACTCACACATAGTCCATAGCGCCGTACAATGTGTACGAGGCATCACTCACACATAGTCCATAGCGCTGTACAAAGTGTATGAGGCATTACTCACACATAGTCCATAGCGCCGTACAAAGTGTATGAGGCCTATACACACAGGCATCACTCACACATAGTCCATAGCGCCGTACAAAGTGTATGAGGCCTATACACACAGGCATCACTCACACATAGTCCATAGCGCCGTACAAAGTGTATGAGGCATCACTCACACATAGTCCATAGCGCTGTACAATGTGTACGAGGCATCACTCACACATAGTCCATAGCGCTGTACAAAGTGTATGAGGCCTATACACACAGGCATCACTCACACATAGTCCATAGCGCTGTACAAAGTGTATGAGGCATTACTCACACATAGTCCATAGCGCCGTACAAAGTGTATGAGGCCTATACACACAGGCATCACTCACACATAGTCCATAGCGCTGTACAAAGTGTATGAGGCCTATACACATGGGCATCACTCACACATAGTCCGTAGCGCTGTACAAAGTGTATGAGGCATCACTCACACATAGTCCATAGCGCCGTACAAAGTGTATGAGACCTATACACACGGGTATCACTCACACATAGTTCATAGCGCTGTACAAAGTGTATGAGGCCTATACACACAGGCATCACTCACACATAGTCCATAGCGCTGTACAAAGTGTACGAGGCATTACTCACACATAGTCCATAGCGCTGTACAAAGTGTATGAGGCATCACTCACACATAGTCCTTAGCGCTGTACAAAGTGTATGAGGCATCACTCACACATAGTCCATAGCGCCGTACAAAGTGTATGAGGCCTATACACACGGGTATCATTCACACATAGTCCATAGCGCTGTACAAAGTGTATGAGGCCTATACACACAGGCATCACTCACACATAGTCCATAGCGCTGTACAAAGTGTATGAGGCATCACTCACACATAGTCCTTAGCGCTGTACAAAGTGTATGAGGCATCACTCACACATAGTCCATAGCGCCGTACAAAGTGTATGAGGCCTATACACACGGGTATCACTCACACATAGTCCATAGCGCCGTACAAAGTGTATGAGGCATCACTCACACATAGTCCATAGCGCTGTACAATGTGTACGAGGCATCACTCACACTTAGTCCATAGCGCTGTACAAAGTGTATGAGGCATCACTCACACATAGTCCATAGCGCCGTACAAAGTGTATGAGGCCTATACACACAGGCATCACTCACACATAGTCCATAGCGCCGTACAAAGTGTATGAGGCCTATACACACAGGCATCACTCACACATAGTCCATAGCGCCGTACAAAGTGTATGAGGCCTATACACACAGGCATCACTCACACATAGTCCATAGCGCTGTACAAAGTGTATGAGGCATCACTCACACATAGTCCATAGCGCTGTACAATGTGTACGAGGCATTACTCACACATAGTCCATAGCGCTGTACAAAGTGTATGAGGCATTACTCACACATAGTCTATAGCGCCGTACAAAGTGTATGAGGCCTATACACACAGGCATCACTCACACATAGTGCCGTACAAAGTGTATGAGGCCTATACACACAGGCATCACTCACACATAGTCCGTAGCGCTGTACAAAGTGTATGAGGCATCACTCACACATAGTCCATAGCGCCGTACAAAGTGTATGAGGCCTATACACACGGGTATCACTCACACATAGTCCATAGCGCTGTACAAAGTGTATGAGGCCTATACACACAGGCATCACTCACACATAGTCCATAGCGCTGTACAAAGTGCATGAGGCATCACTCACACATAGTCCATAGTGCCGTACAAAGTGTATGAGGCCTATACACACGGGTATGATTCACACATAGTCCATAGCGCTGTACAAAGTGTATGAGGCCTATACACACAGGCATCACTCACACATAGTCCATAGCGCTGTACAAAGTGTACGAGGCATCACTCACACATAGTCCATAGCGCTGTACAAAGTGTATGAGGCATCACTCACACATAGTCCTTAGCGCTGTACAAAGTGTATGAGGCATCACTCACACATAGTCCATAGCGCCGTACAAAGTGTATGAGGCCTATACACACGGGTATCACTCACACAGTCCATAGCGCTGTACAAAGTTTACGAGGCATCACTCACACATAGTCCATAGCGCTGTACAAAGTGTATGAGGCATCACTCACACATAGTCCATAGTACTGTACAAAGTGTATGAGGCCTATACACACGGGCATCACTCACACATAGTCCATAGCGCCGTACAAAGTGTATGAGGCCTATACACACGGACATCACTCACACATAGTCCATAGCGCTGTACAAAGTGTATGAGGCCTATACACACGGGCATCACTCACACATAGTCCATAGTACTGTACAAAGTGTATGAGGCCTATACACACGGGCATCACTCACACATAGTCCATAGCGCCGTACAAAGTGTATGAGGCCTATACACACGGACATCACTCACACATAGTCCATAGCGCTGTACAAAGTGTATGAGGCCTATACACACGGGCATCACTCACACATAGTCCATAGCACCGTACAAAGTGTATGAGGCATCACTCACACATAGTCCATAGCGCTGTACAAAGTGTATGAGGCATCACTCACACATAGTCCATAGCGCTGTACAAAGTATATGAGGCCTATACACACAGGCATCACTCATATATAGTCCATAGCGCCGTACAAAGTGTATGAGGCCTATACACACAGGCCTCATACATGACCAGCGGACAGTCAGCTGAGCGGCGCTCTAAAGTAAGCTATTATACCGCATATTTTTATAAATGACATGCACTGGGGAGCTTAGTGTTATATATCAGAGGGAACTATAGAAGAAAAAAATGGTTATTTTTAGAGCAGGAGGGGAGGATCAGGGAGCTGACAGGCAGGGAGGGGAGGTGGGAGAGGACAGAGGAGACACAGGAGAGCAGGCTGTGGATGATGGAGTTAACAAACGATTTAATATGATTTCTGCGACTAAACCTGGACTACGCCCAGCGGGAGGAGCTGGCCAGTTGCGCTCGGACCTTGGCCCTGCAGTGCGCCATGAAGGACCCTCAAAACTGTGCCCTGTCTGCGCTCACCTTGTGTGAGAAAGACCACACCGCTTTTGAGACGGCTTACCAGATCGCCGTGGACGCCGCTTCCGGGGGCATGACCTACTCCCAGCTGTTCACCATTGCCTGCTACATGGAGCACAGAGGCTACCCGCTTCGGGCGTTCAAACTATGCTCCCTGGCGATGAGCCACCTCAACCTGGCGTACAACCAGGACACACACCCCGCCATTAATGACGTCCTATAGGCCTGCTCCCTCAGCCACTCTCTGGGAAAAAACAAACTGGCTGCATTGGTGCCCATAGTGGTGAAAAGCGTGCACTGCGCTACCGTACTGTCAGACATCCTCAGACGATGCACGCTCAACGCGCCGGGATTGGCTGGGATTTCAGGCAGGCGGAACTCCGGGAAACTGATGTCAACGGACAAGCCACCACTGCGCCAGCTGCTGGACGCGGCAGTCGGCACTTACATTAACACCACCCACTCCCGCCTGACGCACATTAGCCTCAGACACTACGGAGAGTTCATTGAGTTCCTGAGTAAAGCCCGGGAGACGTTCCTTCTGGGCCAAGACAGTCTGTTGCAGTTCGCCCAATTCATAGACAACTTAACCACTTAAGCCCCGGACCATTTGGTAGCTAAAGGACCAGAGGTGAATTCAGAATTTTGCAATGCGCTGCTTTAACTGTAAATTGTGCGGACATGCAATGTTGTACCCAAACAAAATTTGCGTTCTTTTCTTCCCACAAATAGAGCTTTCTTTTAATGGTATTTGATTGCCTCTGTGATTTTTATTTTTTGCGATATAACCGGAAAAAGACAGAAAATTTTGAAAAAAAATGATATTTTCTACTTTTTGTTATAAGAAAAATCGAATAAACTCAATTTTAGTCATACATTTAGGCCAAAATGTATTCAGCCACATGTCTTTAGTAAAAAAAATGTCAATAAGCGTATATTTATCGGTTTGCGCAAAAGTTATAGCGTTTACAAACTAGGGTACATTTTCTGGAATTTACACAGCTTTTAATTTATGACTGCCTATCTCATTTCTTGAGGTGCTAAAATGACAGGGCAGTACAAAACCCCCCCAAATGACCCCATTTTAGAAAGTAGACACCCCAAGGAAATTGCTGAGAGGCATGTTGAGCCCATTGAATATTTTTTTTTTTTGTCCCAAGTGATTGAATAATGACAAAAAAAAAAAAAAATTACAAAAAGTTGTCACTAAATGATATATTGCTCACACATGCCATGGTTATATGTGGAATTGCACCCCAAAATACATTCTGCTGCTTCTCCTGAGTACGGGGATACCACATGTGTGGGACTTTTTAGGAGCCTAGCCACATACGGGACCCCGGAAACCAAGCACCGCCTTCAGGATTTCTAAGGGCGCAAATTTTTGATTTCACTCCTCACTACCTATCACAGTTTTGAAGGCCATAAAATGCCAAAATAGCACAAAACCCCCCCAAATGACCCCATTTTAGAAAGTAGACACCCCAAGGAAATTGCTGAGAGGCCTGTTGAGCCCATTGAATATTTTTTTTTTGTCCCAAGTGATTGAATAATGACAAAAAAAAAAAAAAAAATTACAAAAAGTTGTCACTAAATGATATATTGCTCACACATGCCATGGTTATATGTGGAATTGCACCCCAAAATACATTCTGCTGCTTCTCCTGAGTACGGGGATACCACATGTGTGGGACTTTTTAGGAGCCTAGCCACGTACGGGACCCCGGAAACCAAGCACCGCCTCCAGGATTTCTAAAGGCGCAAATTTTTGATTTCACTCCTCACTACCTATCACAGTTTTGAAGGCCATAAAATGCCAAAATAGCACAAAACCCCCCCAAATGACCCCATTTTGGAAAGTAGACACCCCAAGCTGTTTGCTGAGAGGCATGGTGAGTATTTTACAGCTCTCATTTGTTTTTGAAAATGAAGAAAGAACATTTTTTTTTTTCTTTTTTTTTTCAATTTTCAAAACTTTGTGACAAAAAGCGAGATCTGCAAAATACTCACAATACCTCTCAGCAAATAGCTTGGGGTGTCTACTTTCCAAAATGGGGTCATTTGGGGGGGTTTTGTGCCATCTGGGCATTCCATGGCCTCCGAAACTGTGATAGGCAGTGAGAAGTGAAATCAAAAATTGACACCCTTAGAAAGCCTGAAGGCGGTGCTTGGTTTTTGGGGTCCCGTACGCGGCTAGGCTCCCAAAAAGTCTCACACTTGTGATATCCCCGTACTCAGGAGAAGCAGCAGAATGTATTTTGGGGTGCAATTCCACATATAACCATGGCATGTGTGAGCAATATATCATTTAGTGACAACTTTGTGCAAAAAAAAAAAAAAAGAAATTATTTTTTCCGCAACTTGTGTCAACATATAAAATATTCCATGGACTCGACATGCCTCTCAGTATATAGCTTGGGGTGTCTACTTTCCAAAATGGGGTCATTTGGGGGGGTTTTGAACTGTTCTGGCATTTTATACACAACATTAGGAAGCTTACATCCACTCTTCTAACCACTTGAAGACAAAACCCTTTTTGACACTTTTTGTTTACATGAAAACATATTTTTTTTGCAAGAAAATTATGTTGAACCCCCAAACATTATATATATTTTTAAAGCAAAGGCCCTACAGAATAAAATGGTGGGTGTTGCATTTTTTTTTTCTACACAGTATTTGCGCAGCGATTTTTCAAACGCATTTTTTTGGGAAAAAATACACTTTTTTTAATTTTAATGCACTAAAACACACTATATTGCCCAAATGTTTGATAAAATAAAAAAGATGATCTTAGGCCGAGTACATAGATACCAAACACGACATGCTTTAAAATTTCGCACAAACGCGCATTGGCGACAAACTACATACATTTTTAAAAGCCTTTAAAAGCATTTACAGGTTACCCCGTTAGATTTACAGAGGAGGTCTACTGCTAAAATTACTGCCCTCGATCTGACCTTCGCGGTGATACCTCACATGCATGGTGCAATTGCTGTTTACATATGACGCCAGACCGACGCTTGCGTTCGCCATTGGGCAAGAGCAGGGCAGGACAGGGGTGCTTTTTTTTTTTTTTTTATTATTAATTTTGCTTTTTTATTTTATTTTTAAACTGTTGCTTCCATATTTATTTATTTTTATCACTTTTATTGTTATCTCAGGGAATGTAAATATCCCCTATGATAGCAATAGGTAATGACAGGTACTCTTTTTTGAAAAAACTGGGGTCTATTGGATCCTAGATCTTTCCTCTGCCCTCAAAGCATCTGACCACACCAAGATCGGTGTGATAAAATGCTTTCCCAATTTCCCAATGGCGCTTTTTATATCCGGGGGGGGGACATTCCCTCCCACTGCTTGTAAAAGCAGTCCAGATGCTAATTAGCCACTAGGATTGCTTTTACATGAAAGCCGGCCGCTGGCTGAACAGAATGATACCAAGATGATACCTAAACCCACAGGCATCTTTCTGGTATAAACATTCAAAGTCCAGCAACATACCAGTACGTTGCTGGTCCTTGTTGGACATGTATTGTAATCTTTTTTTTCATGCAGCCTGTTGGCTGAACGAAAAAAAAAGATTGATCGGTGGGTATGCCCATCATTAGAATACCGCCCTTCATCCACCCACTTCTAATGATGGGCATACATGCACCATTTATATATGCCGAAGCATGGGGGCATCTTATCGCAAAAGTTATGCCGCGTACACATGGTCAGACTTTTCCACGGGCAAGCCTCCGTCGGAATTTCGACCGTATGTACGCGGCATTAGGAGCAAAATCGCTCCTCCGCTCCTGCTGCCCCAATGCTTCGGCATATATGTTTTTTTTTTTAACTGTGGTGGTGAAATCACCTCCTACAGCACTGGAGTCGCAGGGATCAGGCCTGTCTCTGCGAACGCTGCAGTTATGTGTGTTGTGTTTTGCAAGTGACAGTGATCGATCGATACTGCACTTGGGTGGCCTGGGCTGGACGGAGGGGCAAAACGCAGGTGCTAGCAGGTATCTGGGCTGATCCCACTAACAGTGCGTTTTTGGGAACCCTAAACTGCTGGGGACGCTAGTATAGATCTGATCAGATCAGATATTGAGCTGATCAGATACTATACCACTAAGGGGGGTGTATGCTTCACGTGTGGGTGTTAGCGCTACTGGCACTAACCTGACGCTGCCTGGGGTGTGACGAAGACCCTCTCTGACGCTAAAACCTAACTGATATCACCCGCCGGGCGATCAGGGGGTTAAACCTTTATTGGGTTATATACGGCGGGTGCCCTGACACTATAAAAAGCAAACTAACTAACCAGCGTCACCCGTAACACTTATATGATGATCACTGGTGAAAGGGTTAACTAGGGGCAATTAGGGGGTTAAAACCTTTATTAGGTAATATATGGGGGTACCTGACGCTATATAAAAACCTGACGGCGAACCTAAAAAAAAATTACTGGCTACCTATCGGCATCACCGACACTAAGACAACGATCATAAAAACGATCGCTTAGCGACAGTGGTGATAGGGGGTGAAAGGGTTACCTGGGGGGCGATCAGGGGGTTAAACCTTTATTAGATAATATATGGGGGTACCTGACGCTATAAAAACCTGCGGCGAACCTAAAAAAAATTACTGGCTACCGATCAGCATCACCGACGCTAAGACATTGATCAGAAAAATGATCGCATAGTGACGGCGGTGCTAGGGGGTGAAAGGGTTACCTGGGGGGTGATCAAGGGGGTTACACCTTTATTAGGTAATATATGGGGGTACCCGACGCTATAAAAACCTGCGGCGAACCTAAAAAAAATTACTGGCTACCGATCAGCATCGCCGACGCTAAGACATCGATCAGAAAAATGATCGCTTAGTGACAGTGGTGATAGGGGGTGAAAGGGTTACCTGGGGGTGATCAAGGGGGTTAAACCTTTATTAGGTAATATATGGGGGTACCCAACGCTATAAAAACCTGTGGCGAACCTAAAAAAAAATACTGGCTACCGATCAGCATCGCCGACGCTAAGACATCGATCAGAAAAATTATCGCTTAGTGACAGTGGTGATAGGGGGTGAAAGGGTTACCTGGGGGGCGATCAAGGGGGTTAAACCTTTATTAGGTAATATATGGGGTACCCGACGCTATAAAAACCTGCGGCGAACCTAAAAAAAATTATTGGCTACCGATCAGCATCACCGACGCTAAGACATCGATCAGAAAAATGATCGCTTAGTGATGGCGGTGCTAGGGGGTGAAAGGGTTATCTGGGGGGTGATCAGGGGGTTAAACCTTTATTAGGGGGGGTTAGGGGGCTACACTGGACCTAAAACTAAATGTAGTGACACTTTTACAGTCACAAATGTCACTGATTGCAGTGATCACTAAATAAATGGTCACTGCAATCAGTGACACTGTGACTGGGGGCTGGGGGTGATCTGGGGGGTGTCTGGGGGGGCCTGGGGGGGCGATTTATGTGCCTATGTGTCCTGGTGTCAGTGTGCTGTTTTGTGTACTAACCTGGCATCTTCTCCTGTACGGCGCTCGGTATATGTGAGCGCCCCAGGAGAGATGACATCACTTCCTCCTTCCTGGCAGGCAGGGGAAGCTCTCTCATTCGCCGGGAGCGATCGAGAGGGGGTGGCCGGAATCGAACGGCCGTCCCCTCATGCCGGATCGCTCCCGAAGGTAAAACGACCACCCACTGTAAAGAAGGGGGGTCCGATCGGACCCCCCAACTATACAAAGGCAATCACGTATATGTACGTGATTCTGCCTGTCGGTGCCATTCTGCTGACGTATATTTACAGTGGGCGGTCGTTAAGTGGTTAAAACAGATTTACAAAGGAAAGAAGAAGCTGATGATGCTGGTCAGGGAGCGGTTCGGCTGAGGCTGCCCCTCCCCCCACGGTTGTCTCTCTGAGCTTCTAACACACTATGGCCCCTGAGGGCCCCAGACAGGATTTGTATGCAGGAGCTTTTTCTTTATCGTACACCACGGGACACAGAGCTAGTCATTACATAATGGGTTAAGGGTCACCAGCGGTGATTGGACACTGGCACAACCAATGGAAGACAGTTCCCCTCCATATAACCCCTCCCATCAGGGAAGTACCTCAGTTTTTTCGCCAGTGTCGAAAGGTGTTGGACGCGTTAGGAGGTGCTAAAGGAAAGCTCTACCAAAGAGACCCTCTGGGGGTAAAAGAGCTATGCTTTCGGATCCATCCAAGACGCCTACAAATGAGCTGAATCTGGATGGGATCCGGGCCTCATCCATGAGGCGTCGCCTGTAATGTCTCTCTTCGGAGGACTGGGCTCTAAGATCCAGCACTTTCGCTATTTCGCTATAAAGTCCTGGTAAGAGTCTTGTACAAGGCCCAGGGGAGAGGTATCCTTTAAATAGGAACCCATATCCCTGAAGGTTGGCACACATAGCCCACCGTGAAGGGTGAAGTTTGGTATCTGTCTGAAATTTTTCAGCAGAAAAACCTGCGGCGTGGATAAGGTGAGATTAGAAGGTCCATAACTAGGTTGGGACCTTTTTCAAAAAGTGGATGTCTTCTTTTTTTCCACCACTGGGGGGAGTAAAGAGCTGAATATACTCACCTCACTCTGTTCAGTGTCGGCTTCGGCGAAGTACACTGCTCGTCACCTCCGCTGCTGAGCTTGCTGGGGCACCCCGATCCTCCTTTCGGTGGCCGACCAGACACCTGCAGATGCAGGTAAGTGGGAGGGCTGATGAGAGTCCTCTCTCACTATGGACACCGCCATAGCGCTAAGGGCCGCGTGCGCGCGCGGGAGCGCGCTTTATCGGAGGGGGGGGGGCGAAGGCGTGCGCGGGCACGTGGCGCGCGCAGGCACAGAAACGGCGCCAATTTTAAAAGACTGTCAGTGTGAGAAGCACTGCAGCAGCAAGCAAGCTCGTTAGTTCTCTTATTCCTGGCAGAGAAACACAGCAGCTATACAGGGACGTAAGACTCCATGTGGTTGGATTGGGTACTTCCTAGAAGACATCCATGTTATGCATAGTTATGTGTTAAAAGTTGCATACTTAATGTATTTGCTAAACTGAACACGGTAGTATATGCATTTAGGTACCTTGTATTTTGTCTAAACGGTAAGCCTTCCAGGGGAAGTAATACGGACAAAAAGAGATAAGAAAGCACCACCGCCTGAGAGGAGGCTCTAACTGTGCTGACTCGGTACCTTTCTCTCCTGTGTTGCTAAATGCACCTGTTCAGGATGAGCCATTACCTCTGTCAGGTATGGCGGCTTCCCCAGTGGAGCTTGGGCCTGTATATGTCACTGAGGACACTTTATCAGCTGCCCTAAATAATCTGGAGGGAAAAAATTGCTACCTTAATCGCTAAGTCCTCTAAAAAGGAACAATAAGCGAAGCAGGTCTCTTCCAGTATTGGACCTCCCTTCAGAAGTACCTGAGGGAGGAGGATGAGGAGGAGGAGGCTACATCAGCAGAGGATGAGGAGCCAGATTTTAAGGTCACAGGTACAATGCTATAGCAGTGCATTTAAGTTAACCTCTGCGGAGGTAACGGAATTACCTGTCTCCTCCCTAGGGTCATTAAGATCCCTGCAAGGTGCATGCTCCTTCCCGGTTCATCCGTTACTACAGGATCTAATATACGCAAACTGGCAACATCCAGATAAGCGTTTCTCACCTCCAAAAAGGTTTAACATTCTTTATCCTATGGGGGAAAAATTTTTTTTTTTTAAGAAATGGAGCCTGCCTGCGGTAGTTGCGGCTATTTCTTGTGTAAATAAAAACCTGACATGTCCGGTGGATAATGTACAAGGGTTTAAAAGATCCTTCTGAGAGGAAGTTGAAATCCTCCTTCCTTTTGGCCGGCTCAATTACCCAACCTGCAGTAGCAGCAGTCGGTATGAGTCAGGTCATCAGCCAACAGGTAAAGCAGGGGCTGAAGGAACTGTCTTCAGAGCAGGCTAGAAATTGGGAAAAATTTGCCTAAAAGCCTTATGCTTCACAGTGGATGCCATGAGAGATTCTATCATACAGGCATCACGCCTTACACTCCAGCTGGTACAGATGCGCAGAGTACTTTGGCTTAAGCATTGGTCAGCGGAGACCCCATGCAAAAAGCTGTTGGCAAGTTCCCGTTCCATGGCGAACGCCTATTTGGGGAAGATTTAGAAAAATATATACAGAAGATCAAGTGGTAAAATGACTTTTACCTGAGAGAAAGAAAAACAAGAGATCTTGTTTTAAACGCTCTCTCCCCAGCTCCCGGGAAATCTGACTCCAACCAGTGGCGGCGGCCTGTTTTAGCCGCCCACAAAAGCCAAGGGGCAAGCTCAGAAGAACAAAAAGCCGTGGGGTGCAAGAGCTAATAAGCAAGCCCCCAAAGCCTCTCAGTGAAGGGGCGCCCCCGCTCGGCCGAGTGGGAGGAAGGCTTTGTCAGTTCTGAGCAACTTGGTGGTCAGAAATCCAGGACAATTGGGTAGTATCCACAATATCCTCAGGGTACAAACTGGAATTTCGAGAGATCCCATCTTCTCAATTCCGAGGTTCAAGACTCTCCAAGGATCCACAAAAAAGAGAATCCTTCTTCAAAGGTTTGAATCACTTAAGGGCTCAAGGGGTAGTTACAGACGTACCCCAAAAAGAGCGAGGTTCAGGTTTTTACTCAAACCTCTTTGTGATTCCAAAGCCAAATGGAGATGTCAGACCCATCCTGGATCTAAAATCCCTAAATCGGTTCCTGAACGATCGCCATTTTTCGAATGGAAACGATCCGATCCGTGGCCGCCACTTTAAAGGGCGGAAAATTCATGGCGTCCATAGATATCAAGGACGCACATTTACACATACCCATCCTCCCCGCTCACCAAAGATTCCTAAGGTTTGCGGTAGAAGATCGCCACTTTCAATTTGTGGCTCTGCCGTTTGGTGTAGCCACCGCGCCCATAGTATTCACAAAGGTGCTAGCTCCTCTGTTAGTAACCTAAGAACACGGGGCATTGCGGTAACAGCCTATCTGGACGATCTACTAGTAATAGATCAGTCAAAGGACGGATTGGGTCACGCTGTACACACTACAGTAGGATACCTGGAGCATTTAGGATGGATTATAAATTTACAAAAATCCTCTCTCCAGGCCCAAAGAAGGATAGGGTACCTGGGCATGATCATAGATACAGCCCAAAACGAGGTATACCTGCCAGAACCGAAGATACAGTCTCTGAAAGACCTGATCCACAAGGTCAAAGCAAACAAGAGGCCGTCTATTCGCCTTTGCATGAGACTATTGGGAAAGATGGTAGCCTCCTTCGAGGCGGTTCCTTACGCCCAGTTTCATTCGAGACTACTTCAAGGCAATATTTTAGCTTCCTGGAACAGGAAGAGCCAAGCTCTGGATATACCCATGCGCCTGTCCTCACAAGTACGCCACAACTTCGATTGGTGGCTAGAAGCCAGGAATTTACGGAAGGGAAAGTCCTTCCTCCCAGTGGCCTGGAAGGTGGTATCTGGGAATACCAGCCTATCGGACTGGGGTGCAGTATTCGAGGAGGCTTCTACCCAGGGAACCTGGGCCAAGACTCAGGGGATCCTGCCCATCAATGTGCTAGAGATCCGGGCGGTATATCTAGCCCTCAAAACCTGGACATACAGGTTACAGGGCTACCCAGTTCGGGTTCAATCCGACAATGCTACTGCAGTAGCTTACATCAATCACCAAGGAGGCACCCGCAGTCGGGCAGCCCAAAGAGAGGTGAACCGGATCCTGGCATGGGCAGAAGAGCATGTACCTTGCCTTTCTGCAATCTTCATTCCAGGGATGGAAAATTGGCAAGTAGACTACCTGAGTCGTCAGCAGCTGCTACCAGGGAGTGGTCTCTTCACCCCGAGATCTTTCAGGCCATATGTCTGAGATGGGGAAACCCAGATGTAGACCTGCTAGCTGCCAGGTTCAACAAGAAATTGGACAACTTTGTGTCCAGAACGAGGGATCCTCTAGCCTACGGGACAGACGCTCTAATAATACAGACGCTCTAATAACTCCATGGAATCAGTTCTCACTGATCTAGGCATTCCCTCCGATCCCTCTTCTACAAAGACTGCTTCGCAGGATCAAGGAGGAGGGAATACCAGTAATCCTAGTGGCCCCAAACTGGCCCAGGAGGCCTTGGTATGCCGAGATTGTAAAAACGGCGATAGGAAGGCCCTGGAAGTTTCCACTCCGACACGACCTGCTGTCACAGGGTCCAGTATTCCACCCTTCCTTACAAAGGCTAAAGTTGACGGCCTGGCTGCTGAGACCCACATTTTTAAAAAGAGAGGGGTCTCTGGTCCGGCTCTTTCTACGCTCATTAATGCTAGAAAGCCAGCCTCCAGACTCATCTATCAGAGAGTCTGGAGAGCATACGTTTCCTGGTGTGAATCCAGAAGTTGGAATCCTCAGAAATATGAAATAAGCAGGATTCTTGCTTTTTGCCAGTTAAGAGTGGATATGAATTTAGCCCTTAGCACCATCAAAGGGCAAATATCGGCTCTATCAGTCTTCTTTCAGAGACCATTGGCATCTCACTCCCTAGTTCGGACATTCATTAAGGGGGTACTGAGGATAAATCCTCCAGTTAGGACTCCCTTGTGTCCATGGGATTTGAATTTGGTATTGTCAGTGTTGCAAAAGCAACCTTTTGAACCTATTCGCCATATTCCTTTAATTATATTAAGTAGGAAGTTGGCTTTTCTGATTGCTATAGCTTCTGCTAGGAGAGTATCAGAGCTAGCAGCTCTTTCTTGTAAAGAGCCTTGTCTAATTTGTCACAAGGACAAAATCGTACTACGACCCCATCCGGCTTTTCTACCTAAGGTGGTGTCGGCTTTTCACTTGAATCAAGACATTGTTCTGCCTTCCTTTTTTCCAAACCCGCGGACGGCGGGGGAAAATTATTACACTCTCTAGATCTAGGGAGAGCGGTAAAGGTGTATCTGCAAGCAACCGCTCAGATACGTAAAACAGATGTTTTGTTTATTTTACCAGATGGGCCCAAGAAGGGCCAAGCGGTATCAAGATCCACCATTTCCAGGTGGATTAGACAAGTAATTATTCAAGCTTATGGTTTGAAGAACAGGACTCCTCCTTTTCCTGTTAAGGCGCACTCTACCAGGGCGATAAGTGCTTCATGGGCAGTGCACCACCAGGCTTCGATGGCGCAGATCTGTAAGGCTGCAACTTGGTCCTCAGTCCATACATTTTCCAAATTCTATCAAATAGATGTGAAAGGACATGAGGATTCCGCCTTTGGGCGAAGTGTGCTGCAGGCAGCAGTATAGGGCTTCTGGTCCGCAAGCGGCCTGTTTTGATCTGTGTCTCCCCCCCTTCATATGAGCATTGCTCTGGGACGTCCCATTATGTAATGACTAGCTCTGTGTCCCGTGGTGTACGATAAAGAAAATAGGATTTTTATAACAGCTTACCTGTAAAATCCTTTTCTTGGAGTACACCACGGGACACAGAGGTCCCACCCTTCTTATGGGAACCTTACTGCTTTGCTACAAAACTGAGGTACTTCCCTGATGGGAGGGGTTATATGGAGGGGAACTGTCTTCCATTGGTTGTGCCAGTGTCCAATCACCGCTGGTGACCCTTAACCCATTATGTAATGACTAGCTCTGTGTCCCGTGGTGTACTCCAAGAAAAGGATTTTACAGGTAAGCTGTTATAAAAATCCTATTTTCATTCCACCTGCCAAACATTTCATGTCTTTCTTTTGGGGGGGGAGGGGGGCATTTTGGCTGAAATACAAACTCCTTCAGCTACACAGAGCCGGCCAAGGGGGAACGGGACTGCGGCCATCTTGTCCTGTCCCAGGTTTGCAGTGTCTTGCTGGGTGTGAGTTCCTGTCTTCTCCAGCAGAGGGAGCAGTGCAGCGGTGGTCTTTGTGTATAAAGATTCTAGCCTTACCCAGGTGATAATTGCACCGAGTTCTAGGATCTTTAATGCGACCGTCTGCCCAGAAATCGCCATTTTCCTTTTCTGCAACCCTCAGAGCTGGCGAGGAGACTCCTCATTATCGAAGAGCCTAAACAGCGGCTGTCCTTGAGGGCCAGATATGAGCCAGGGTTTGCAGCATCTGCAAATCATTGTGCATAGTGAATTTAATATATCTTTATGAAGCAGAATGCCTGTGTGACTAGGCTCTGATGGGAGCAACTTGACCTATTCACCATGCTAGATTGAAGCTGATAAGTCAGAAAAAATTAATAACCGATATTAGTTCGCAAAAGAGAACAGAGAACAGCCAACGTGTTTTTCAGGAGTCCACAGAACTTCCCTCCTCAGGGCCTAAAGGTGATTTTCAGTTCCCTGACTGGAGACTGAAATAAGGTCGGCCTCTCTTGTATCTCCATTCCGGGTCCCACCGAGGATGGAGCAGAGAGAACCAAGGGACAGGAGGAACACGAGGGCCGGCTGGTGTTGATAGGAGTGCTTACAGCAGGCAATGTGGTCCCAGGCATGCTGTCAGAACATCAGGTCAGGAACTGTGCACGGAGATTCAGTTGAAGTTAAAGGGGCACTCCACCTGGGCTGCAGGGCCTGGATGTGAGGCTTGTTGGCACTCCCAGCAGACTTGAGACAGGACCTCCCTGAGGTGAGCAGAGCTGGTACAGATGACAGCCAGGTAGGCACTTGAACAGCATGTGGGAACCGAGCCAGGAAAAGTTGAGGTCAGCAGCAGGCGGGCAGTGTGGTACAGAATCATAAGGCAGAGACGTGGTCAGGACTAGAGCTGGGGTCAGGAACAAGGCAGAATCAGGGTCCAAGTTCAGGACAGAGGCAAGCCGGGTGAGAAACCAGGGAGCAAGCAGAGTAGTAGCAGGACGCAGGGAATAGCTGAAAGATCAGTCAGCACTTAACATGAGCAGAAGCATCCTTAAATAGCCTGTCTGGCATCAACATGCACTGTGTGCTCTCGACTGTGTGCATTATTGTGTGTGCCTGGTCACTATTCTGCCAAGGATGCCGCGCACATGCACATTTCTGCGATTCAAACATCTGATAGTCATTCTCTGACAGTGACAGATATGAGGACTCCATGATTAAACCATAATGTGGTTTAAACAATGATCAGCTGACATGTTTCGGGGCCCCTCAGAACTCCCCTCTTCTTCAGGGCCCAAACATGATGGATAGATATAAGGACTCCAAGATTAAACCATAATGCTGCTTCATTGGTTAACTGATCCTGATT
Organism: Rana muscosa; assembly: GCA_029206835.1. NCBI lineage: Eukaryota > Metazoa > Chordata > Amphibia > Anura > Ranidae > Rana > Rana muscosa. The sequence goes on along the minus strand of CM055117.1, from coordinate 347,253,588 downwards.
ATGTCTAATTTTATAATTCCTGAGTATTCATTCCTATCCATTACTCCTAAACCCTGAAGAAGGGGGGTCCTTTTGAGCCTCCTGAAATGCATTGACTGTTCTGTGTTGTCTTTTTTTGAACCAACATTAAAAACTTTAGGACTCTCATACCGCTCTTCTGGAGCTCTCATTGAGCTTGTATATGTAAGTTTTCAAGTCTGAGCCCCATGTTTGAGGGACACCCCATTTTTGTTGAGAGCCGCCTCACTAGAGCCACTGTGCCTTATCGCAGTCTGATCGATCTACTGAATCCAGTGCCTCATTGCTACTTGTTCCAGATAAGTCGGAAGAAGGCTGCTTCCATCAGAGGCTAGTTACTCGAGTTTGCAGGGCCAAACCACCCATTCATCTAGACTGCGCCTTTGAAAATGGGGTGGCCACTGGGGACTACTACCCTCATCCTGATGTTGTTGCAGGCTGACTGAGCCGTGTTTCTGCTGTGCAGTTTGGTTGGTCTTTGTATGACAATGGCAGTTGCCAGCATTGGTAATAAATGGCAGTTGCCAGCATTGGTAATAAATGGCAGTTGCCAGCATTGGTAATAAATGGCAGTTACCAGCATTGGTAATGAGGTGCAAAAAAAGACCATCTAATCAACCTGTACATTATCTCTGTATCAGTCCAGTCTTCCTGCAATCTCAGCGGGGTAGGGAGGACTCTATTGGCTATTAAAAATGCAGCGTGTCCCTAAGCTCTAGGTTGGGTCACTCTCCTGGGGACCCGGGTCCTAAATGCCATTCGAAGCTCATCATAAATGACGTGTCTGGATTGGGAGAAAAAGCCAGCCGCACTCCTGTAATTGCTTCAAATGCTGGCAACTTTATTGTTTTAGACCAGGGGTCTCCAAACTTTCTAAGCAAGGGGCCAGTTTAGGGAGGGAGCCAGACTGTGGCCATCGGGAGAACAAAATGTCCCTGCATCAGCGGGAGTTAATAATGTCCCATCATTGGTGTCATTGGGAGGAATTGTGCCCCATCATTGGGGTCAGTGGGAGGAATAGTGCCCCATCATTGGTGTCAGTGGGAAGAATTGTGCCCCATCATTGGGAGGAATCGAGACCCATCATTGGGGTCAGTGGGAGGAATAGTGCCCCATCATTGGGGTCAGTGGGAGGAATTGTGCCCCATCATTGGGAGGAATCGAGCCCCATCATTGGTGTCAGTGAATGAAATAGCAGCCAAAGGGGCAGATTAAAGCAAGCAAAGGGCTGCATGCAGCCCATGGGCCACAGTTTGGAGACCACTGTTTTAGACAAACCCAGGAACTCTTCCTCCGCTGACGCTTTTCACCCACAAAGCTGGCCTCCATTACAGATGCTTCTATAATTAAGCCCAGCTATGTGGGAGAAATGTGTTATTGGAGGAGGTCACCCTAGGCGGGAACTCTCTGCTGTTTGTCCAGAACAATAAAGTTGTCAACATATGAACTTTTCCTGGAGGTTAGCCGGCTTTTTCTCCTTCTTTGACTTGTATGTCATGACCGTTGCCGGGCAGTCTGGACTTCGAAGGGTCCGCATGTGGCCCAGGAGCAGTGCAGGTGAAACAATGCTCTGCTGGTGGGCCACATACTAGCGCTTCGCCCGGCTTATTGTAATAAGAAATCCCTGTGGCTGGACATCATTGTAGCATTCAGGACTCCGGTAAGCCCAGATATGGAGTCACCGCGCTCCAGTGAGCCAGGGAACCTAACATGAACGGCTCAGAAAAGGTGCTGGGGGTATTTTTAGGCATCTTGGCTCCTGGATGAGTCCAGTCGCAAAATTAACAATTGTCTGCTAAAAAATTCCAAATCTTGGCAGTCATTAATTTGGCACCCCGAGGTCTGGCGCTGCATATTAGGGGAGTAACGGCCCCTCTGGACTGCCCCTGTAGCTTTCATCCCTCCCACCTCGTGTCACTAAGCCAGAGACGGCAATGCTGTGTAACCTCTGCGGCTCATCTGCCGAGGAACTACATTTCCCAGCATGCCCTTCCTGCCACAGGCTCCCTACTGTAGTGCATACAGTATCGGCTGTAGCTTTGCCCACAATGCACTGCCCACGTGGCCTGGAAGTTGGTAGGAAGGACAATTGGGTGTAACACAGGTAAAGATATCTGGGAATATCTTGCTTAAATTCAGTTTGTCCACTGCAGGAGCACTGAGCTCCTTTGCCATTGGTGGATAAAAGTAAAAGTCACAGAATTCCTGTGTGAGAAGCAGCAGATTGAAGCTGCTTTCCTCAGACTCCAACCAGCATGCGGTCCAGGACGTGGAGCATGGTGGACGACCTTTCATAATTGGCAGCGACGTCTCTCCTCAGCTTTACTGCCGTGGAGCCAGCATACAGCCCAGGAGTCTAAGAACTGCAGCTTCCAGCTGAGGTTCCTTTAAAGGCTTTAACAATGTTCTGAAAATCCAACAAGTCTTTATGGCACTCATATAAAAAAATTCAGAGATGAACAAAAAAACTTTAGAAAATTTCCCCCAATTCCCCATTTCTCGTTTGGTATTGCAGACATAAGGCAGACTGTACAGATCACAAGAGGAGAAGTTGGTACTCGGAATGGCATCCAACAATGGTTATTCTTTATTGCAGAAACATGTATAAAGCTGTAAAACCTCAACACGTTTTGGCCATCAAGCCTCAGCCATGACAAAGGCCTGACGGCCAAAATACGTTGGCCTTAGGCCTTTGTCATGACTAAGGCCTAAGGGCCGAAACACGTTGGCTGTTTTACAGCTGCCTTAGTCATGACAAAGGCCTGAGGGCCGAAACACATTGAATGTTGTACAGCTGTTGTACATGTTTTTGCAATAAAGGATAACCATTGTTGGATGACATTCTGAGTGCCAACTTCTCTTGTGATTCGTGTTACCTGAGGCTTCTGCAGCCCTTTAAGTCTGAGCACCGGGCGGAGCTGGGATGTGAGAAGGTGGAAGCTCTTACATACCTGTATTCATTAAGCAGGCTGTGCAGGCCAATCAATAGTGGTTTGTCTATAAGGGGCGGGGTCTGATTATTGGATTATTAGTGGCTGCATTAATTTTGAGGTTGCTGTCAGTGTGATGCAGTGCACCACAGCCACCACTAGAGACAGACCCCGCCTTGGACACCCTGTGTGCTGCTGTCTTGAAGTTCTGTAGATTCCAGCAAAACTTGTTCTGGAGTTCCCAGCTCCGCGTCTTCCATTGCAGCCTCCACCAAACAATACTTTCTCCCTGTAGGAGTAACTGGCTGAGGCTTGGCTGGAAACAGAAGTTCTCTCTGCTGGAATCCAGAAGCCATGTACTATGCCCACCCATAACTGACTTATCAGTTTGGGGTAGACTTACCTTTATATCGGACACATGGGGGACAACTGGTAGCTTATTTCACAGCAAATATGGTTTCCGCAGACAGAATCCCCCCTAAATTTTGTTGATGGTTTACTCCGCTATAAAAATAGGAGTAATGGTTCTTTTCAGTGGAGGGATGTTTGGGAAGAGGGCAGCCATTGTCTGTTTTTTTTTATTTTTAATTTTTTGTTCGGTCAGACTTTATTGAACTGATTTACATGATGATGTAACATTGGTGAATATAAGCATGAGAAGAGCAGGTTTTTTGCGGAACCCTTGGCTTCCATCATATACTCAGTCAAGCCTTGTACTGCTCTGCTAATTCCCCTGCAGCCCAGCCAATCAATCACAGTGACTGTGACATCAGAGGCTGGTTCTTCCATACTCCTTCAAACATTATTCCAACATCAAGATCCATTCCAGATCCTCCATCTGAGAATAACCATAAAATGCAGATGGGACAGGTTGTAGACTTGCTAAGGAGAGACCACAGGGCTCAACGCCCCACAGGCTGACACTGCCTCTGTAGCTAGGGGACAGAATTTAATGTACAGAGGTCATCCTGAGCTCTGCATCTCCTCTGCCCTGCCCCTGCCGGGCACTAGTTCTGCCCTATCCCGGCCCTGCTGAGCATTAGGTCTGCCCTATCCCAGCCCTGCTGAGCGTTAGGTCTGCCCTATGTCGGGCACTAGGTCTGCCCTAGCCTGCCGAGCACTAGATCTGCCCTATCCCGGCCCTGCCGAGCGCTAGGTCTGCCCTGCCGCTGCCGAGAATTAGGTCTGCCCTGCCGCTGCCAAGCGCTTGGTCTGCCATGCCGCTGCCGAGCGCTAGGTCTGCCCTGCCGCTGCCGAGCGCTAGGTCTGTCCTGCCCTGCCACTGCCGAGCGCTAGGTCTGCCCTGCCCTGCCGCTGCCAAGCGCTAGGTCTGCCCTGCCGCTGCCGAGCGCTAGGTCTGCCCTGCCGCTGCCGAGCGCTAGGTCTGGTCTGCCCTGCCGCTGCCGAGTGCTAGGTCTGCCCTGCCGCTGCAGAGTGCTAGGTCTGCCCTGCCGCTGCAGAGTGCTAGGTCTGCCCTGCCGCTGCATTCGTGCTAGGTCTGCCCTGCCCTGCTCCTGTTGAGCGCTGCATCTGCTCTGCCCCCCTGCCCCAGTCGAGCTCAGGGTCTCCCCTGTTAAGTGCCGGAGCTTCTCTGACTTGCCTCTGTGGAGCTCTGGATCTCTATTTTCCAGCATAGAGAGCTCTGGAGCTCCCCTACCCTGCCCCTGTGGAACTCCTCTTCCTAGTCTGTCAAGCCCTGGGTCTCCCCTGCCCTGCCCCTGTCTAGCTTTGGAGCTGCCCTGCCCGTCTAGCTCTGGAGCTGCCCAGCCCCTGTCAAGCTAGGGAGCTGCCCTGGCCATCTAGGTCTGGAGCTGCTCTGCCCCTGTCTAGCTTTGGAGCTGCCCTGCCCCAGTCTAGCTTTTGAGCTGCCCTGCCCCTGTCTAGCTTTGGAGCTGCCCTGTCCCCTGTCTAGCTTTGGAGCTGCCCTGCCCCTGTCTAGCTTTGAAGCTGCCCTGCCCATCTAGCTCTGGAGCTGCCCTGCCCGTCTAGCTCTGGAGCTGCCCTGCCCGTCTAGCTCTGGAGCTGCCCTGCCCCTGTCTAGCTATGAAAGTTGCCCTGCCCCTGTCTAGCTATGAAAGTTGCCCTGCCCCTGTCTAGCAATGAAAGCTGCCCTGCCCCTGTCTAGCTATTGAAAGTTGCCCTGCCCCTGTCTAGCTATGAAAGTTGCCCTGCCCCTGTTTAGCTATGAAAGTTGCCCTGCCCCTGTCTAGCTATGAAAGTTGCCCTGCCCCTGTCTAGCTATGAAAGTTGCCCTGCCCTTGTTTAGGTATGAAAGTTGCCCTGCCCCTGTTTAGCTATGAAAGTTGCCCTGCCCCTGTCTAGCTCTGGAGCTGCCCTGCCTCTGTCTAGCTCTGGAGCTGCCCTGCCCCTGTCTAGCTCTGGCGCTGCCCTGCCCCTGTCTAGCTATGAAAGTTGCCCTGCCCCTGTCTAGCTATGAAAGTTGCCCTGCCCCTGTCTAGCTATGAAAGCTGCCCTGCCCCTGTCTAGCTATGAAAGTTGCCCTGCCCCTGTCTAGCTATGAAAGTTGCCCTGCCCCTGTTTAGCTATGAAAGTTGCCCTGCCCCTGTCTAGCTATGAAAGTTGCCCTGCCCCTGTCTAGCTATGAAAGTTGCCCTGCCCTTGTTTAGCTATGAAAGTTGCCCTGCCCCTGTTTAGCTATGAAAGTTGCCCTGCCCCTGTCTAGCTCTGGAGCTGCCCTGCCTCTGTCTAGCTCTGGAGCTGCCCTGCCTCTGTCTAGCTCTGGAGCTGCCCTGCCCCTGTTTAGCAATGAAAGTTGCCCTGCCCCTGTCTAGCTATGAAAGTTGCCCTGCCCCTGTCTAGCTATGAAAGTTGCCCTGGAGCTGACTTGCCCCTGTCTAGCTCTGGAGCTCCTCTGCCTTGCCCCTGTCTAGCTCTGGAGCTCCTCTGCCTTGCCCCTGTTGAGCTCTGGAGCTCCTCTGCCTTGCCCCTGTTGAGCTCTGGAGCTCCTCTGCCTTGCCCCTGTTGAGCTCTGTAGCTCCTCTGCCTTGCCCCTGTGGATCTCTGGAGCTCCTCTTCCCTGCCCCTGTTGAGCTCTGGACTCCTGTTCTCGGACCCACCAAGCTTTGAATACCCTTTGCTCCACGTAGTTCTGCATATCCTCTGCCCCGCCCCTGCTGAGCTATGTATCGCCTCTGCCCCGCCCCTGCTGAGCTATGTATCGCCTCTGCCCCGCCCCTGCTGAGCTATGTATCGCCTCTGCCTTGCCCCTGCTGAGCTCTGGATCTCCTCTGCCATGCCCTTGCAGAACCCTCTCCCTACTCATCGCTGAAACCGACTGCAATCCAAACTCAGGGAACACAAAAGTGACAACAAAGCATTTATCTACCTGTAAATAGGATAATATATATGGATTATGAAATGTAAAGTCCTAATTATTTATGGCGGTTTTGTCCATTTTGGCACAGGGCGGCAGTATACTTACTTGAACACTTAGGCTCGGGGTGGTGCTTTAAGTGCTTTCTCAGGAGGGGGGGGGGGAGGGGGACCGCGTTCTGGGAATCATGTGGCGTGCAATGTGGCTTTGCTTAAGGGAACCCCCCGCCTACTCGTACGCAAAGACTGTGCCAAGTTTCCGAGGTCACCCGGACTGTGCGTTCTCATATGTTCCGTCTCAAAGTGGATATTGCAATAAACAGTGGTGGGGGATAAGCCACGCCTTCACAAACCGCTCCTGACAATGTTCTAAGAATCAGTAAAAAAAAAAAAAAAAAAAAAAATGCAATTTATGATTCCACTTAAAGGGGAACTCCAGGGTAAAATGACCTAGAATTTTTGCATACCTTTGGGTGTGCTTGCTGTGCTTTTTGTATTGTAAACTGCAGTACTATCTGCAGACTGAAGGCTACAGTATACCAACGGACTACCCACAGCCAATGGAAGGTGTGGGCGGGCTCACTGGTAGACCTGATTCCATTCTGTGTAATGGCCACTATGTTGCCTGGGAAGTGGTAAGCTGTCAGAGACGGACCTGATTTCTCTGCCCAAAATTATTCCCGAAAATATCTGTCCTCCAAACTGGAAGCAGCTTTTTTACCCTCATGCATATTTCAAAATTTTATGCATCGTCCGGAGTTCTCCTTTAAGGATTTGGGGGAGCTATAGCTGGGGTCTGTGTATTTATGGGGGGTGGGGAGGGGTGGGGGTCACACAATGGAATCAAGAAAGACTTTGAGGTATGTAGCAATAATAAACGTGGGGGGGGCCTGCCCAAAAAAAAAAGGAACATCATCCTGTGAACTCTCCCTCACACCAATTTCCTCTTTTTTTTTATTCGTTAATTTATTTTTCCCCCCTCGTGCTACCTGTGAATCACCCCAATCACACGTTTTTATTTTGGTGTGCGTCAGACTGCCCCCCCCCCCCGCTGTGTATGGGGGGGGGCGAGGGTGAATTTCCACTGCCTGCGACCAAACGCCCTTCATTCTCCCCTCTCTCTCCGTCAGTATTCCTCGCCAAAGACGTATCTTTGGTCTTATTTTTACCAGTTTTAATTTGTATGCTTTTTTTTTTTCCTTTGTTATATTTGTGCAACCTTTTAATGTTTGTTAATATTAATAAGAAAATGAACCCTATTTATGTATTGCTGAAACCATTTTATATGAATTGTGTTGAAAATTTCAGTGCTTTTTTTATGAATAAATTTTGACCCCGTGTGTGATTAGCGGTGCCCGGTATCTGCCGTGTTTGTAATAAATACCCTTTTATAATTAATATTTGACCCCAATTCCCAAAAAGTTGGGGCCCCGTGTGAAATCTACATAAAAACAGAATGCAATCATCTGCAAGTCTCAATAACCCGGATTTTTTTTTTAACCATAGAAAATAGAAGACCTATCAAATGTATAACCGCTTAACCACATAAGGACCGCCGCACGACGATGTACGTCAACAGAATGGCACGGACAGGCACAAGGACGTACAGGTACGTCCCCTTTAAGAACCCAGCCGTGGGTCGCGCGCGCGCTCACTCGCTGATCTCCTTGCAGGCTGATTCCCAGTGCAGCTACCAACCACTGGAAAAATGGATAGTAGGATACAAAAAACACACAAAGGCAGCGCTCGATGGGAATAGCATTAAAACTTTTATAGTCTTCAAGTAGGTAACAAAATAAATATTTCACTGGAGATAAAATCGATGTAGCTACATAAACTGTAAAAATGGTGCGAGTAATACCAAACGGTAGCAAAAGCAGTCATAAAAACATGTAGCTAAGTATGATACTGGTATAAAAATGTGTACAACGATACCACTGCTGAATCCAGATGAGGAGGGGTTAACAACAGTCCGTCGGCATGTAGATGTTCCGTGAAGGGAACTATTACAGCTCCCAGTGGATGGCTGTAGAATCCCAGGTTGATAGAGGGAAGTGATAGAGGGAAGTGTAACAGCCCTTGCGTGTGGCAGATAGTAAGGTCCCGCTGGCATGCAGATATGAAGGCACAGCAAAGGAGCCCTTCAGATGGACACGGCAAGCTCCGCCGGTGTCCGTGGCATCACCGGATCTCCGACGGAACTCCCTGAAGACCCAGAAGCCGGCGGAGAGGTGAGTACGGATCAAAAGAATTTTGATCGATCAAAAGAATTTTGATCAATCAAATAACTTAATCGATTAATCGAGGAATTAATAGTTAATTTCCACAGCCCTACTTAAAACATGTAACTTTAACAGAGTTGAACAGCCCCGCTTAGGGGGCGGTCCCTCCAGACATAACCCTCCACCCTGCAGTCAGCAGCCTCAATTTTTTTCTGCCTAGCAGAGGAGAAGGACGTGGCTCCCTTTGGGCCCAGAGTCCTGAAGGATTTTTTCCCCTTGCTTCGCACATGGTTCTGACCACAACGTACCCCATGGCTCCAGGGGTGGCCGGTGAGCACATGCTCCGGGGTCCACATATGACTGGGCTGCTTGTTGCCTCACTCACAGTGGACCGGGCTGACAGCTACTCCGTACCATCGGTTGTGGGTCTGTCAGGGACGCACCAGCTTGTCCTCGCAAGGACGGGTAAGTACGGTTCTGCCTGTCTCGGCAGGATGGAACAGCTGGGCATTCCAGGGATTAAGGGGTTCTCCTGTCCTCCCTTTCCCTGCTCTCTGTCGTCTTTTCAACTCCTGCCCTAGGGCCCGCTGCAACCGGGGTGTACCTGTGGGGGGGGCTCCGAGTCCCTGTGGGGGACCGTGGGGCACCAGTGTCCGCTTTCTGTGAGGGGGGGTCTGTCTCCTGGGAGTCTCTGCAGGCCTTCTCGTCCACATCCCTGGCCTCCGGCGCCATTTTTTTGTGGCACTGATGCCATTTTTAGTGTTTTTTTCTGTGTTAAAACTTCCATTGGTGGCCATTTTGTTGTATCCGCGCTGTGGCGCAGGTCGGTATTGCAGGTGGCCATTTTCTTGTGGTCCACGCCTCTCTTATCTGAGGCGTCTGGCAGCCATTTTGGAGTGGGTTTGGCCTCTAGCACTGGCTTCTGAACAGCGCAGTTCTTTCTCCTCACAGCTTTTTCATCACACACGCTGTGTATACAAGGCGGGCAGCGGTGCTGAGCGCTCTCCTTCTGGGTGGTGAGTCCCCTGGGTTACCCCCCCGGTCAGTGCAGCATGGAGGGTGGACTCTTATGTGTGTTTCACTTGGTCCCTGAGGGCTGTCAGTGGACGTTTATGGAGTCAGTATGTGACCTTTCCTCCCCATACATTGCCAGAGGCTGCTAATGGTGCCCCTGCACCTGCGGTTTCCTTGGATACATTATAGATAGTCCTGGAACCTTTTGTTGCCAAGGTAGAAATGGTTTGCCGGCGTAAGTGGGGGTAAGAAAGCGCCCCCTCCCCCCGCCATCTTTTGGGGAATGTTTGTCAGGACACTTCTGATGCTGTGAGGGACACTCTCCAGCTGGGACTTCCGCAGAGGAGTCGTGTCTCCCTTGGGTCACACAAATCTGCCCGCTTTGTGATGTTTTTTCCTTATGTTCCTTCATTTGGTAGTTCATACATAAGGAATGGGAACTGCCGCAGAGGTCCTTGTGGTCCCCCAGCGCATTGAGGTCCGTTATCATACAGAACCCTTCTGATAAGAGGTCCAAGGCAGTGATGCTGGGGTCAGTGTTGCGACCTATATATGGCTGCGACTTTCCATGTAGGGCAGCACAGTGGTGTGGTGGTTAACTCCCTCACCTGGCAACAAGAGGGTCACTGGTTCGAACCCCGACACCATCTGCCTGGAGTTTGCATGTTCTCCCTGTGTCTGCGTGGGTTTTCTCCGGGTACTCCAGTTTCCTCTCACACCCCAAAGACATGCGCGCCTTCGGCGCCACAGTAAAAACATATGCACTAATACATACAGTGTGTGTATTTTAAATGGCCCCGTCGCAGTTTGCTTGGGGTTTGCATGTTTTCCCTGTGTCTGCGTGGGTTTCCTCCGGGTGATCCGATTTCCTCCCACACTCCAAGGACACGCGCGCATTCGGCGCCACGGTAAAGACGTATACACTAATACATACTCTGTGTGTGTGTGTGTATGTAAGTGATTTCCAGAACCTCTGTATCTGCGGTGGTGCTGCGCCGCCTGATTGGCTGGAATGCTGGTCCGCTGGCTCAGCTCCCAAGTGAGCTCTGGCAGATTGCCTTTCTGAGGCTTTTTGGTACCTCGCTGGACGACATTGTTAAGATGTCACTGGAGGTAAGCGCACTCTTCTCTCACAGTCCTCTGAGGGGAAGGAGCCGCGCCGTTGGCCGGGGCCCTCCGATTCCACGCAGAAGCTGTATTTTTGCCAGTAGATCCTCCCGGGCTGACAAGGCTCTAGCTGGGGGACAGAAGCGTCCCTGGGTGCGTGCACGAATGTGCCGGCTAACATACCCTGTTACGCATGGTATTTTGCCCCCACCCGACTCAAGGGTGGGGGGGATGATTTTGTGAGTTTGCAGCTCGATGGACCTCTCTGCTCTCTGACCAGTGGGTCTGCGAGGTGGTTAGGGGTACAAGGGGTCATTTAGGGGTACAAGACGGAGTTTCTTCTTGTCCACCAAACAGATCTTTACCTCAATTTTTTCCTCTCCTTCCGGCTCGTCAGTCTGCTTTGATGGGAGCAGTACAAGACTTGCTCTGGTGCAGAATAATTTTACCTGTGCCCCTGGTGGAAGGGTTTCAGAGATTCATTTTGAATCTGTTGGTAGTCCCACGGAAGGACCATGTCCGTCCAATCTTGGACCTCAGGGCCCTCAATACCTTGTAGGGCAGCACAGTGGGGTAGTGATTACCTCCCTCACCTGGCAGCAAGAGGGTCACTGGTTCGAACCCGGACACCATCTGCCTGGAATGTGCATGTTCTCCATGTGTCTCCGTGGGTTTCCTCTGGGTACTCCGGTTTCCTCCCACACTCCAAAGACATTCGCGTCTTCGGTGCCACAGTATAAACATTACGCATTAATACATACACAGTGTGTGTATGTATTGTTTTTGGTGACTTTTGGCGTCTCTGGACACCAGGGTCGCATACTTGCATGTCCCCATCTGCAACAGCCATCTGGGTTTTCTGCGCTTTGCGATTTGACTTAGCGTCTGCACCAAGAGTTGTTCACAAGGTGCTCGCCCCGATCTGGGCTTTGCTGAGACAGCGAGACATTGATATCGTGGGCTACTTGGATGTTCTTCTTCTGAGAGCTGCTTCTGTCTCAGGATTAGAGGAGGACATGTCTAGAGCTAGTCAGACCCTCCAGGACTTTGGTTAAGTACTGAACATACAGAAGTAGGTGTTGGTACCGACTCAGTGTCTGAAGTCCCTAGGCTTGATCCTGGACTCTTCGAAGGCGAAGGTCTTCCTTCCTTTGGAGCAGTTGCAGACGCTCCAGTCAGTGGTGAAATTGTTGGCATCCCGCAAATGGATGTCTCTCCCCTTTTTTGCACAAGTTCTGGGCCTCATGGTGGCCTCCTTCGAGGCAGTTGCGTCTGCCCTATTTCACACTCGAGTATTGCAGGAAGAGATCCTGTCCACTTGGAACAGATCTCCATTGTCTCTAGATTCAGGTAAGTCACCTGGTAAAGGCTTCCCTGAGGGGGTGGCTGCATTTCCCGGCTCTTCAGTCCGGGAGGTCGTCCCTTCCTTTCCATAGGACTGTGATCACGATGGACGCCAGCCTCGCGGTCTGGAAAAATCTCGACCGCCAATCGATGTCCTCGACATTCGAGCGATCAGACTGTGCCTCTCCAAAGGGTCGCAGAGACTTCAGGGGCATCTGATCAGGTTTCAGTTGGACGGCCGCAGCGTCGGTAGTCGCTCGCATCCTAAGTTGGGCTGAAAGGAGCGTGCCGGCTCTATCGGCTGCTTACATCCGGGAATAGAGACCTGGCAGGCGAACTGAGTCGCCAGATGCTGGACCAAGGGGTATGGTCTTTTCACCCGGAGGTGTTTTCAATTACTTTGTCGGAATTGGGGCACACCAGTTGTGGATCTCCTGGTTTCTTGACTCAATCGCAGGTGTCAAGGTTTGTGGCCAGGTCCAGGGCTCCCTGGGCAGACGCGTCGGACGCGTTGGTGGCTCCATAGGGATTTTGTGCCTTTCCCCTACTGGAATTGCTTCCTTGTCTGCTCCGCAGAGTGGAGGCCGCTGGGATTCTGGTGATTCTAATTGCCCCAGATTGGTCCCGGCGTCCCTGGTACACCGACCTCGGGAGACTGGTAGCTGACGCTCCCCGGCGGCTGCCAATGCGGGAGGACCCTCTGTCTCAAGGTCCCATGCTTCATCCTGTTTTACAGTCGCTGGCTTTAACGCCTTGACTATTGAAAGCCAGGTACTAAGGGACCGTGGTCTGGCAGATTCGATAATCCCCTTTATGTTGGGGGCCTGGGAACCTTCTTCCCGGATGATCTACCATTGCACTTGGAAGGTCTACATCTCTATGTGTGAGGAGATGGCCGGGCGTCCACGGACATAGCCGGTTTCTCGGATCCTGCTGTTCTTACAGTGCGGAGTGGATCTGCACCTTGCCTTGAGCACTGTTAAGGGGGAAGATTTCAGCTTTGGCTGTCTTCTTCCAACGGCCTCTGGTGGCTCACTCACTGGTAAGTACGTGTGTGCAGGGGTTCCGACACGTTGTTCCCCCGTTTGGACCACGCTTCCTCCGTGGACTTGACTCCAGTGCTCTTGGTACTTCAGGAACCTCCCTTTGAGAACATCAGGGAGATTCCACTCTTTCTCAAAAAGTTGCCTTTCTAGTTGCCATTACTTTGCTCAGAAGGGTTTCTGAATTGGCGGCCTTGTCTTGCAAGTCGCCTTACTTAGTCCTCCATAAGGATAAGCGGTGCTTCACCCGCAACTTTCATTCCTTCCTAAGGTGGTTTCGGCTTTTCACCTAAACGAGGACTTTGTGCTTTCATCCTTGTGTCCTCGGCCATCGCATCCCAGGAGGCTGCGCTACATACCTTGGATGTGGTACGTGCCCTACGGGTGTACCTGTCTGCTACTGCTCCGTTTCGGAGTTCTGACTCACTGTTCGTGTCGGTAACTGGTCCACAGAAGGGCCTGACGGTCTCATCGGCCATCTTTCTAGGTGGATCAGGCTGATCGTCATCCAGGCCTATGCCCTTTAGGGGCGAGCTCCTCCCTTTCCTGTCACGGCGCATTCAACCGGGGCAATTGGTGCTCCTGGGTTTTCCGACATCTAGTATCTGTCTTCAAGGTGTGTGAGACGGCGACCTGGTCGTCTGTTCACACTTTCTCAACGTTTTACAAGGTTGATGTGTGTGCATCTTCGGATGCTTCCTTTGGCTGCAAGTTTCTGCAGGCGGCTGTTTGAGGTTGCAACTCCTCCATGAGGAGCTCTGCTTGTTTGGGGTGAAGTTAAGTCTTCTTTTGATTGCTGTTTCCACCCCTCGTTTTTCCTGACACTGTTTTGGGACGTCCCACTTTGTCAAGATTTAAGGAGCTGTGTCCGTCCATGGACAAAAAGAGAAAATAGGATTTTTTGTTACTCACCGTAAAATCCTTTTCTCTGTCATCCATGAACGGACACAGCACCCAACCCTCCTTTTTTAGTTTTTACTGTTTTACTATGAACTGAGGCTGCTGACTGCAGGTAGGAGGGTTATGTACGGAGGGACCGCCCCCTGGGCGGGGCTGTTCAACTCTGTTAAAGTTACATGTTTTACGATAACTAACATGTTCTGCCTAGTCCTCTCCTATGAACAGGAACATAACCCACTTTGTCAAGATTTAACCACTTGCCGCCCGCCCTATAGCGGATTGACGTCGGCAAAGTGGTTGCAAAATCCTGACAGGACGTCATATGACGTCCTCAGGATTTTGAGCCGCTGCGCGCCCCCGGGGGCGCGCATCGTGGCGATCGTTGCTGCGGGGTGTCAGTCTGACACCCCGCAACTCCGATCTAGGTAAAGAGTCTCCGACGGAGACTCTTTACCACGTGATCAGCCGTGTCCAATCACGGCTGATCACAGTGTAAACAGGAAAAGCCGGTCATCGGCTTTTCCTCACTCGCGTCTGTCAGACACGAGTAGAGGAGAGCCGATCGGCTGCTCCTCTGACAGGGGGGGTTTGTGCTGATCGATTATCAGCACAGCCCCCCCGAGGATGCCCCCACTGGACCACCAGGGATGCCAGCACCAGGTATGCCACCCTAGACCACCAGGGATGCCAGTTAGTGCCCCCTAATGGATGCCAATCAGTGCCCACAATGGATGCCAATCAGTGCCCACAATGGGCATCACTGATTGGCAGGCATTTTTGTTTGGCACTGATTGGCATCCATTACAGTACATCAGTGCTGCCTATCAGTGCCCACCCGTGCCACCTATCAGTGCCCATCCATGCCCATCCGTGCCACCTATCAGTGCCCATCCATGCCGCCTATCAGTGCCCATCCGTGTCGCCTATCAGTACCCATCCATGCCGCCTATGAGTGCCCATTCGTGCCGCCTATCAGTGCCCATTCGTGCCGCCTATCAGTGCCCATTCGTGCCGCCTATCAGCGCCCATACGTGCCGCCTATCCGTGCCCATCTGTGCCGCCTATCCGTGCCCATCTGTGCCGCCTATCCGTGCCCATCTGTGCCGCCTATCCGTGCCCATCCGTGCCGATTATCCGTTCCACCTATCAGTGCCGCATATTAGTGCCCATCATCAGTGCCCATCAATGCCACCTCATCAGTGCCACCTCATTGGTGCCACCTCATCGGTGCCCGTCAGTGCAGCCCCATCAGTGAAGGAGAAAACGTACTTATTTAAAAAGTTTTGTAACTGAAACAAAAAAAAAAACGTTTTTTTTTCAAAATTTTGGGTCTTTTTTTATTTTTTTTAGCAGAAAATAAAAATCCCAGAGGTGATCAAATACCACCAAAAGAAAGCTCTATTTGTGGGGGGAAAATGATAAAAAATTTAGTTTGGGTACAGTGTAGCATGACCGCGCAATTGTCATTCAAAGAGCAACAGCGCAGAAAGCTGAAAATTGGTCTGGGCAGGAAGGTGTTTAAGTGCCCAGTATGGAAGTGGTTAAGGAGCTGTGTCCGTCCATGGACGAACGGGAAAAGGATTTTACGGTGAGTACAAAAAATCTAATTTTTTTAAATATATTTTTCTGGGATATTTATTATAGCAGAAAGTAAAAAATATTGCTTTTTTTTCAAAATTCTCATTCTATTTTTGTTTATAGCGCAAAAAATAAAAACTGCAGAGGTGATCAAATACCACCAAAAGAAAGCTCTAATTGTGGGGAAAACAAGGACGTCAATTTTGTTTGGGAGCCCCGTTGCACGACTGCGCAATTGTCAGTTAAAGTGACGCAGTGCCGAATCGCAAAAAGTGGCCTGGTCTTTGGTCAGCCAAATGGTCCGGGGCTGAAGTGAATAAACTGAGAAAATTTACCATTTTAAGAAAAAAAAAAAAAAAACAGGTGATTGTGAAATTGAACAGCAGATCCTCCAGCCCCGGATAACAGGAAAGAATTCCCAATATATATTGTGTGAGGGGAATATAAAATGAATATAAAATTCCCTGAGAAGTTGATATCTTTTCCTAGTTTAGGGGAATGTTTCATTCCAGGATTAGACGGTATCTCCTGTTCTTGGGGTGAAGCTGGAAGACCCCCGATGTCTCCATGGAGAGGACCTTGTCACTGCTGTCACATAAGGGGCTTGTCAGTACATACATATATACATGGTTAGGACACATGTTATACATAAACACCTATTACACATCCCGACACCAGAAGTGGAAGAAGTCGCCATAGAGCCCCTTCCAGCCTTGCAAATGTGGCCTGGGCATCCAAGGGGTAATGACCCCCCCGCTCCTGAAAGGACTAAATAAAAGAGGAAGCAATTCAAATGTAAATATACCAAATTTTTATTGTGTGTTTATGAAAATAGAATTTTGGTCCTAGACACATTTTTTCCTTTTCCAACTCTATATATTCGGATTAAACCAAGAGTCCTTTTGTAAAATCAATTGGCCATAAGTGAAGATCTGGCGATCCTCTCGCCCATTCACTGACACACTTCTGACCAGGAGATTCCAAGCCTGCCCACCACGGCAAGGTAGACTCTTCTAGGGCAGGACCTACACTAAGCTACCCTACTGGACGCTACTCATCCTTTCTCTAATGTTGGATGTATGTTTGTAGTCGGCCTCATCCTATAATCTGTGTGTGTGATCTACTCTCTCCTAATTTGGTTGTATGTGTGTGTATATCTCTATCTAAAGCATGAAGCGGTCAGTTTATGTACATCTGGACATCCTCTGTTAGTGTCGGCCAGTGCATGCCAGTCATTGTATGTTGTCCAGTGTGTGTCAGTAAATAAATGTTAGCCCTGTTTTTATCTGGCAACATACCCAAACTCATCTGCAATTCGGAGCTCATCTTGCCTTTGGTCAAAAAATCTCAGTCCTACCGATTTGAGGATGAAGGAATCATATGCTCTGTCACCCCATACCCAGGGTGGTAGCACCCACTCTTGGTGGTAGGTGAGTGTAGCAGAGCCTGAGAAGTGGCATTGCCACCCTTGCTGGTAGATGAGTGGGTGAAGTCGAGCCCAAGAGGCATCGCCACCCTTGGTGGTAGATAAGTGCATGTAGGTGGGGCCTGGGGGAAGCACCAGTATGCTGGGCGTGGGGGGAGTGAGGGCAGATGAAACTTGGGGGAAGTTCCACTGGCCACACTCACCCCATACCCAGGGTGGTAGCACCCTCTCTTGGTGGTAGGTGAGTGGGTGTAGCGGAGCCTAAAAAGGCATTGCCACCCTTGGTGGTAGATGAGTGCATGTAGGTGGGGCCTGGGGTAAGCCCCACCACCCTGCGTGTTGGGGAGGGTGGGCAATTGGAGCCGCACCCTCGGTGGTAGGTGAGAGGGTGTAGCATTGCCTGATAAGAGGCATTGCCACCCTTGCTGGTAGATGAGTGCATGTAGGTGGGGCCTGGGGAAAGCACCAGTATGCTGGGCGTGGGGAAGTGAGGGCAGATGGAACTTGGGGGGAAGTTCCACTGGCCACACTCACCCAATACCCAGGTTGGTAACACCCCCACTTGGTGGTAGGTAAGTGGGTGTAGCATAGCCTGATGAGAGGCATTACCACCCTTGCTGGTAGATGAGTGGGTGAAATGAGGCAGTTGATCCATAGGAAGGCGGAAAAAAAAACAGCACAGCCTGATACAATGTGCTACAGCTGGGGAAAAAATTCCTTCCTGATCCCCGGAGAGGCAATCGGATATTCCCTGGATGAACTTTACCTATAAATCTCAGTACCCAGTCAGGTAGGTGGGGTAAGTACCACCACCCTGTGTGTTGGGGAGGGTGGGCAATTGAAGCCGCACCCTCGGTGGTAGGTGAGTGGGGGGGCGGAGCCTGGTAAGAGGCATTGCCACCCTCGATGGTAGGTGAGTGGGGGCGGAGCCTGGTAAGAGGCATTGCCACCCTTGGTGGTAGGTGAAGGGTGCAAGTGTGCGGAGAGCGGGGACGAGGGACCCTCCCCCCACACAGACAGCGCTCCGGAGGGCAGAGCCATTGTCCGTACTGCAGCCGGGTCACGGCGTGTCTGTGTTTCCGGGGAACCTGCCGCCTCTGCTCAGGCTCTAAGGAACTACAACTCCCAGCATGCACTGTGTAAGTAATGGGGCTTCAGCTCCCAGCCTGAAATAAGATGCTACCGGACTACATATCCCAGCATGCTTCTTTCTAAGGAGATATTACAGGTTCCAGCAATCTCTACATAACCCAGCCTGCTACCCCCCCTCCTCAGGGGGGACTGCGCCCCCCCAGTCCCGCCACCCCACTCTTCTCCCACCCCTTTTCCCCTCCCCCGCAGGCCCAACCGGCCCACCCTTATCCCGAGGGGGAGGGAACCCACCACCCTTGGTGGGAAAAGAGTGTGGGGCGCAATCACCCTTGAGGAGGGGGGGGGGAAACAGGCTGGAGTATGTAGAGATTGCTGGGATCTGTAGTGCGTCTATAGAAAAAAGCATGCTGGGATATGTAGTCTCGTAGCATCTTATTCCAGGCTGGGAGCTGTAGCCTCATTACTTACACAGTGCATGCTGGGACTTGTAGATCCTTAGAGCCTGAGCAGAGGTGTCAGGTTCCCCGGACACACAGACACGCCGTGACCCAGGTTCAGTACGGACAATGGCTCCTCCCTCTGGAGCGCCGTCTGTGTGAGGGGAAGGTCCCTCCTCCCCGCTCTCCGCACACTGACACCTCTCACCTACCACCAAGGGTGGCAATGCCTCTTACCAGGCTCCACCCCCACTCACCTACCACCGAGGGTGCCCCGGATACCCCCTTCTGTCTGTTTTATAAGCTGGTGGATTTGCTTTAATGGCCCTCTGATGGTGCTAGAGACGAGGCCATTGGCTGCGGCTTCAGACTTTCGCTGATGTAGGAAAAGCCTTCGAAGTTCTTCTGCTCCCTCTTCGCGATCCGCATCTCATCGTCGTCGCAGATCAAACATTCCTCTATTTCCATTCTTCTAGGTTCCGGTTCCTTGGGAAGCTGAAAAGGGAAAAAGACATTCATCAGTGATTCTGATTGATACAGGAAATGGTAACAAAGCTTGGTGAACCCAACCCCCGATGGCAGCCAATTACCCCAAGAAGGCTCCTTCAACCACATCGCCCTCTAGTGGTCAGAAGAAGCCTTACACTGCATTATCACACCCAAGGAGCAAAATGTCACATATTCCTGTGAGCTCCTTAGATGTGGGGGCTGCATTCACTCTCTTTGTTTCTTTTCAGGCTAAGTGCAGGTACAGAACAAGACCTGTTAATCCTGTCAGAAATACAGTGTCCTTGTAAAGCAAGCCATAGATTATACAATTTTCTTTCCTTCCAACACGGGAAGAAGAAAAGAAAATCGTTTGGTTCCTCCATCAACACATTCAGTGCTAACGGAGGAATCCCTCCCACTGCATTATTGTGTTCTGCTGGTAGGAAGCCCTCACTGCCGACAGAACACAATGATCGCTGCTGGTGGCTATAGCCACTGGCAGTGATCGCATGCAAAATATCAGACAGGCTGGTTGTACCCGATCGATGGATAAACTTCAGTGCCACCAGCCTGCCCATAGATGTATCAAATCTCAGCTGTTCCCTGCTGGACCGACTGAGATTCGGTCCAAGGCCGGCTTAAGTTCCTGTGCTGAGATCTCAAAAATCGTTATCAGCTTTCTCATCTATTCTCTGTAAACTACAAAGCAACACCCCTCTATGCAATGGAGATAAGGAGAGGTGCCGGTGTTTGTAGTTCTAATCAGGCAGGCTAGGGTGAACAACCCTTCTTCTCCACAGAGGCAGCGAGTGTGTGTTGTCACCCTAGGACATATTCATATACTTACCATATATAGTGGAAGTGGTGATGGTGATTTTCCTTTCTCTACCTCCTTCCAGTCGATCAAGTTGAAGAACGGGTGATCTCTGATGTCACATACCATGATTGCTCGTTTTTCCGGGGAAAACTGTAAGAGCTGTAAAGGAGAAAGAAATATGATAAGAAACCACGAGAGATCAATAGTGATATGTGAACAATACAACCCCCATTCTAATATTGGATTCTGAAAGTGACGTATTTCAACTTCTGTGATTTTGCTTTTAATCCTCCTACTAAGCCACCAGGGCCGTCTTTAAGGCAGGGCAAAAGGGGCAGCTGCCCTGGGCCCCATCATTGTTGGCCCAAATAATATTAAAGAAGGCCCTGCCAGCCGCCACTGATTGCATGTTTAATACACTGGCCTCCCTTTTCCTCTTCCAGCTTCTGCTGGCATCGCTCTCCAGGCTGCTGGAAGGAGAAGTGCACTTGGTATCACTCTGCCTGGGACCAGGGCCGCTGATAAGGCAGTACAGCCAGTCCTCCTGTACTGAGCCCGGGCCCCATCCGTTCAAAAGGGGGGGGCACAGGCACCTGCTGAGCTGGAGGGCCGGCTGTACTGCCTTATCACTGACACTTGTGGATCTAGTGTAGCTGAGGGAAAGGGACCGATGAATCTCTGTCCTCAGTCCTTTTCTCTATCTCAAATATGAGACATCAGGGGTCTGTTTAGACCCCTGATATTTCACCAAAGCCCCCCCCCCCCCCAACAGGGCAGTTAAAAAAAAAAAAACATTTCTAAAAATAAAAATGAAAAATTCTTATTAATTTTAAAAACAATACAAACTTGTTGAAATGTTTTATATTGCCTCCCCACCGCCTGCTTTAACCCCCACACTATCACACCACAACTGCATGCTTTGCACAGGATTGCGGGGGAACTTTCAGAGCAGCACTAAGTCAACTGAATGGGTATTTATCGATAAGGGTATAATTTCTGCCACGGCTGAGAAGCATGGCATCCCAGCCATGGCACTTTAGTGAAAATATCATTTTGATATTTTTGGAGATGGGGGAGGGGCCTGTCAGTCTGTATGGGGCCCCCGTGACTTCTAACAGCAGCCCTGCCTGGGACAGGAGGCGGCACTACAGAGGAAGCATCAGCTTATGCGGCTCCCGCTCCCTCCATGGCTGCCTGCTGCGTTGCCGGCCCACATTGGGATCATCGGGTTGGCTGACCCCCGGGGCATGCGCTTCCCTGGTTTGGGCTCTGAGGGCCATGGGGTTGCACACCCCTGCACTAAGCAGTCAGCATGCTGAAAGTACTGCTATGACCCACATGAAGGTCCAATCATGTTTCCTAAAATCCTAACAAAGTGTATATAACCTGGAAAGGGTTTTGTCAGTTAGGAGACGGTAATACTCACCCTATATATGAGATACTTGAGAGGAGTCGTTCTTTTCCGTATAAAATGAGGGGTGGAGGTACGGATTACGTTCCAAATTTTTTCCATGTCCAAATTTCTTCCATGAGTGTAATTCCAATATGGATGTTTGCCCCTGGCCATCTCGTATACTATCACTCCCAGAGCGAAATAGTCGGCCACGGTGTAGTACGGTTTATCTGAAAGGACCTGTAGAAAGAGAAGAGAGAGAAAGAAGGATGAGTGAGTTTGTAGGCCAGGCAGAGGACAGAGATGACTCCATGCTGATATATGATGTATGGAGCCTCCCAGGAGTCCTAAAACTGACATCAAACTAAGGCGGAGCTTGTATAGCGCCATCAATTTTACGCCACGCTTTACACGTATATATTGTACATTTACATCCAAGATACTTTATTTTTAATTTGCGCTAACATCCAAATTTCCAGGACAAGCTTTTGGGGTGTGGCCCCTTCTTTAAAGGTCCAAGAATACTGTTTGGGGGGAAAAAAAGGGGGCGAAGAAGGGGTCACACACCCCCCGAAAGCGTGCCCTGAAAATGTGGATGTTGGTGGAAATAAAAATAAAGTATCACAGACAGTCCTCAATTGTTCTTGTGGCAAGTGCGCTAATACGGCTACAATCACCTCAAGCAGGATAGAGTACAGAAGGATTAGTACCCCTGCCAGTATATTTCCGCTGTCTGTCTACCATTGGGGGAAAGTTCACTTCCTGTTCCAGAGATTTAAGAGGAAGTCAAAGGAAATCTACCATTCTACTCTTATGCACCATACACACAATCGTTTTTCTTGCCATTTTTTTTCTTGCCGTTTTTCACGTTGTTTTTTTTCATGTTTCCTCTCAAGCCTGTCTTGCGTACACACGATCATTTTAAAAAACAATCAAGCAAAGCGCAGTGACGTATACCACGTACGACGGCACTATAAAGGGGAAGTTCCGCTCGAATGGCGCCACCCTTCATGTTAGTAAAGTTTGTTGAGCAAAGATTTGCGCTTTTCAGCCTTGTGCTTTTCAGTCCGTTACTGCGTGACGAATGTGCTATCTCCATTACGAATGCTAGTTTTACCAGAACGAGCGCTCCCGTCTCATACTTGATTCTGAGCATGCGTGTTTTTTTTTCACGTCGTTAAAGCATACACACTATCGTTTTTCACGTCGTTAAAAAAAACGACATGAAAAACGACGTGAAAAAAGAGAGCATGTTCGAAATTTTTAATGCCCGTTTTTCACGTCGTTAAAAATGCTCTGGAGCATACACACGATCATTTTTAATGGCCATTTTTAAAAATGGCATTTTTAACGGCATGAAAAACGATCGTGTGTATGGGGCATTAGAGTCTTGTACCCGCCATTGGAAGACTTTCCCTCTATACCTGTTCTGGGGACAGCTCTAATATTTTGCATTTCCCTTCATTTTCTCGCTATCAATGGTCACCCGTACAAATAAAGAGTGTGACTCCCCCTAATGAGGACTCAGACACCAAGAAACACCTAAGATAGAGGGTCCAACCCTTGCCTAGAGGTACACTTAAATTGTGCCTATTACAGGGGGGCAAATATAGGTGTACTGACCCCAATAGCTCAATCTTCACAAGCTCTCACCATGGTAAAGAGGAGTATAGCAGGTGAGCAGCTCCGGGAGCTTTTATCCTATTTATATGTGTGAATTGGGTGGGACAGATCCATTAATCTACACATGACCTCAATGTCCTCCACAAAGAAGCTCCAACACCGCTACAACTCACAACTTCCCTCCTTTTGTTGGATATAGAGCCAGCCTGGAGACCCACTGAAAGCAATCGGGGGCCCCAGTGGAGGAATTCTCAATGAATGAGGAGCCCCCATTTTAGCTCTTCTCTATATCCCATAATAAGCATTACAACTAAGTCTAATATCAGGAAATCACCAATCTTACCTCTGGGGCCATGTATATTACTGTACCCTCCGGTCCTCTGATCTTATTGGACTTGGAGACTCCCGTCTCAGACATGCCAAAATCAGCTATTCGAACGTGACCGGCGGAGTCCAGGAGAATGTTTTCCGGTTTGAGGTTTCTGCGAAGAAAAAGAGTGGACAGTTACATTAAGCAGAATAGGAGATGATCAGGGAGACTTCTGCAGCAGATGGAATGAGACTTTACGGGAGGCAACACAACTGGTGGAAAGTCTTCCTGATTCATCATAAAATACCAGAAGCCCCTTAAGGGGTGATTGTTAGTCAACTAATCCAATACTTACTTATGGATGATCTGAGCAGCATGCAGGTACTGCAGTCCACAAATAATCTCCGCAGTGAGACCTCTGAAGGAGAAAGAAAAATATGAATTATCATTCAAAATCATCACAGACCAAGAAAATGTAAAGCTAAGTGACTCCCCCCTATAGTACATAGGGGTGTGGATGGACGGGGCTCAGTGGGAGGGGCCTGGCTGCGTCACTGCCTGTTCTCATTGGTCAGCCATCCCCGACTCTGTCATGGCCCTGTCATTGGACTTACCTTATGATGTTCTCGTCAAGTGCATTGTAGGCCACTAGCAGTTTCCGAAGGTTCCCTCCACTCAGGTATTCCATGGCAAAAAAAAGATCTGTCTGTGTGAAAAGAAGAGATAAAGGTTACATTAGAGACAAAGAAGATTTCACTTTGTGGGGAATATCTGAAGACACACACACCAGCAGACAGTGCAATGTGGGGTGTTCCTTTAAGAGTTTGGGAAAATCAAACAGAGAAAATACATAGGAAGCCACGGCTGGACTATCCTGATCACAATACTAGTTCTGTCTGGATGTTGGGGTGATCCAGTGACTTCAATACTATGGTCACCATCATGGAAGTCCCATGTAGATCAGGAGGCCTGACTTCTCCTGTCCTCCTAGCTGCAGACTGGCTCTGGCTCAGTGACTCAAAGATTTGAGGCCAGAGGCAGCCAGGCAACTAGCAATTTCTAAAGTAGGTCAGCAATGCAAGCCTCTCTGTAAACGGTTTCTGTAAAGAAATCCTCTACTCTGTACAGTTTACCTAACCGGCCTCCAGCCTTGTAGGAGGCGCTCTAGAGTTCTGCTCTTAACTATACCGCTTCCCCGACTACAGCCGGAGCCCTCAGAAAACCTGGTGTGGGACACAAGGTGAAACTCCCTTCCACCTCCTCCAATGCAGCACTCAATGCCTATTGGACTAATTGCCAGACCTGAAGACCGTCATCGGGGGAAGGGGGGATGCTTAACCTTGTATACATTTCGACTCCCAACAAGGTTGTGATTTGAATAACTATTTTAGGGGGTCTGATCAGTAGTGCAGCGCAGTACAGAAAAGAGATGAAAAAATAGAAGATGGACTTACCTCTGTCTGGAATGATCCAAATAGATGGGTGATATATGGATTGCTCTTGTAGTTTATCAGTATGTGACGCTCTTTGGTGGCCATGCTGGGATCTTCATCAAGTAGTCTTTGCTTTTTAATGATCTTCACCGCCAGCTTCTGTGGAATGGCGGCATGGGAGGCCAACACCACCTCCCCATATTTCCCCTTTCCAAGTATTCCATGGAAAGTGAATCTTTCCAACGAAAGTGTGCATAACTGTTCCTCCATGGCACTACTGGATGGGACTAGTGGAGATGCCCCATTGCCTCTGTATGGAGGAGTTACCGGTGTATGCTGATTCTTGAAGGAGGGACCTACTGGAATTGACTGATCCTTGGTGGACAATGACATATGTGTCTCCTGCTCCTTGGTGGACAACGACATATGTGTCTCCTGCTCCTTGGTGGACAACGACATATGTGTCTCCTGCTCCTTGGTGGACAACTACATATGTGTCTCCTGCTCCTTGGTGGACAACGACATTTGTGTCCCCTGCTTCTTGGTGGACAACGACATTTGTGTCCCCTGCACCTTGGTGGATAACGACATTTGTGTCCCCTGCACCTTGGTGGATAACGACATTTGTGTCCCCTGCACCTTGGTGGACAACGACATTTGTGTCCCCTGCTCCTTGGTGGACAACGACATTTGTGTCCCCTGCTCCTTGGTGGACAGTGACATTTGTGTCCCCTGCTCCTTGGTGGACAGTGACATTTGTGTCCCCTGCTCCTTGGTGGACAGTGACATTTGTGTCCCCTGCTCCTTGGTGGACAGTGACATTTGTGTCCCCTGCTCCTTGGTGGACAGTGACATTTGTGTCCCCTGCTCCTTGGTGGACAGTGACATTTGTGTCCCCTGCTCCTTGGTGGACAGTGACATTTGTGTCCCCTGCTCCTTGGTGGACAATGACATTTGTGTCCCTGCTCCTTGGTGAATGGGGTCACCTGTATTTCTTGGTCCATAGTGGATTCGAACAGTATTCTCCTGTTCATTGTGGGTCTTATAATCTCCGTGGTGGACGTTGACATATATCTTCCCTCCTTCTGGACGGTGGCTATTATCACTTCTACTTCCTGGCCTTTGGTTGAGGGAATCGTGATCACTTGTACTTGCTGACTCCTGGAAGATGGAATCACTACCACTTGTGCATCCTTGTCCTGGGTGGATGGAATCACTACCACTCGTGGTTTCTTGTTATGGGTGGATGGAGTCACTTGTCTTTGCTCATCCTTGGTGAATGGCAGGACACGTGTCTCTTCCGTGGTCTTAGCGTGGGATGATTTCCCAGCCTCGGTGGTGATTGGAACCACTTGGGTTTCATCACTGATGGATTGAACCAGTAGAATCGGTCCCATTTCATGGAGGGCTGGGTCATTGTATCCATCTGGGGAGAGAAAAAAAAAAAACACAACCAATTATTTCTATTCCCGTTATTTAAGAATTCATTGACTTTACCATATGTAAGTGAATGTCTTCTGAGTTATGGAAATGATCTTGTGTGACGCGTTTCTCTTTATGGGAATTCTATATAAACATGGAGGATATGGGGGTTCTCAGCCCTGGGAGTCCATTCTCAGGGCTCGGCTTTCTGTGCCAATACAAGTGTAAGTTGGGGTCCCTGTGGAATCTCTAACAGCTATTCACCCCCGAATACCCAGACTTCAACCTTCTGTCCACCAAAAAGTAGAAATCCTAATGGGATCTCCCACTGCATTGAGATCTTGGTGATAAAGACCGCCGATCTGCTACATTACATATGCAGGCTGTGCTTCCTGCTTGGTAGTGCTTGTGATTGAAGCCAACATGGCTGCTGTTAGGAATCATGGGGCCCCAGTCCATATGTACCGCTTTCTGTTCTACAAAGTCCGGTCTAATGATCGCCTTCCATCGAACAGCCCTGCTGGAGAACCAGCATTGATCAGTAGATGAAGCCAATGGCTGCAGCGCTGATCTGTGTATTCCTGGGGGAGTCCCTACTGTTGGACTACAATAAGCAGAGGACATCCCTACAGTTCTATCGCTTGTGTGGGTGTGGGGATCTGTCCGGTTTATTTTTTATCCAACTGTGTTGAATGAAATAAAACTGCGCATGTATACCCAGCTTATCTCTTCCTCCCTCTCAATACAATCTCATCTTTCTGCTTATCCTAACTAATAAAGATTTCAATATTTTGTATTTGGTTTTATCTCAGCAGTTGTACAACACGGGTACTACCTGAACTTTGTTGATGCCCTGGAGGCTGAAATATGTATAGTGATCTCAATAAAATTATATGCATAAAATATATAGAGTGGGGGGAGGGGGTTAGTGTTAATTTTGTCGACTTAAATATTTCCGTTGACTAAAATACAACTAAAACATTTGAGACGACTAAAATACAACAAAAAAGACTGACTAAAACTAAATTGAAATTTGACATCCAGATGAACACTGCACTACCACATAAGAATCAGTAGGGGGCGTCTACTAAGCTGCTAAATGAAAAAAAATATAAGTAAAGGGCTTTTTTTTTTATATTTAATCTCTTTATGCAAATCCTGTACATCGGTTGGAGGAAGTGGATGTATCGGGGTGATGTCTGCAGCTGCAGGCTATACCTCGTTACCGTTTTTCAGAGCGGGCAGCTATCTGTAGATAATGGCCGATCCGGCTCTGCAGCCACTCGACCGTTATCCCAGGACATCCACCCCCTCACGCCGCCCTTCTTGGACCTCCCGTCCCACAAGGAGACCCGAGCCACCATGCGGCGTGTCTGCCGGCTAGGCTGAGATCCGAATTTTTTTCCCCCCCGCTTATAAAACCGCTTTAATTGGTTGTCGGTGATAAATTCAGGTGATTTGTGAAATGGCATTACAGCCAATAGAGATTTCAGGTTTCTGAGTTTTTTTTTTATATTTTCAGGTTGCACTTCTGTTTGTCAAAAAGCAATATTTGTGTTTGTTTATGAAACTCGGTTTTATTTCTAAAGACGTTATTTATCACACCGGCTAAATCTGTGTGTGTAGTGCGGGTTCAATCCCTCCCACCGGAAATAATATCTTATTCGCTCTTTACTCCCGGAGTATAGAATGAGTTTGGCAATTCTAAAGAAATTCTTAAATAATGCAATAAAATTTAAGTAAACCCGTTCGATTTTAGTCGACTAAAATACGACTAAAACAATTGAGATGACTAAAATATGACTAAAACTAAATCGAAATTTGACGTATAAATGAACACTTGTGGTGGGGGGGGTTGTGCAGGAACAGGGGGAGGAGTCTATGTCCTGATCACTATATGATAAAATGGGAGAAGCCCAGAACACGACTGTCCACAATGACTACTCCCAGTGACAATGATGGGGGTGGAGCTCTGTCAGCCTGCCATGTGTAATCCTTTAGTTTTATAAGTTGGGCTGCCTGTCAGGTCTGTGTGCGTCTCCCCCACACCTGATACCTGTCACCTCACACCTGATTGGCTGCCAAACACTCACCTGAAGAGTCAGCCAATTGTCAAGACCTGTACACACGCTCGGTTTTCACGGCGGTAAAAAGTCCGCCGTGAAAACCGAGGGGAAAGCCGAGAACCCGGCTGGAAAACTGCCATGGAGCTTTGGCCGGGAATCCCAGCCGTGTGTATGTTCCATGGGCACTGCCTCGCAGGTTCTCTATTTTTCCCGAGCAGTTTTCCTGTCGGGAAAACCGGTGGTGTGTACGAGGATTTACATGCTGGCTGCTAATTACAAGTCAGTTTAGTTTATTTTTAGGAAGATTTCCCTTCATTATCTGATCTGTAATCACAGCAAGACTTTTTTGGTGGGAATTTTTAAGGCAATAAAACATTTGAATTTTATAAAAATCATTTATTGAAATTTTTGCATCATTAAAATTGTAGAAAAATTGATACAACATTTCAATAAATGATTTTATAAAATTCAAAATGTTTTAAAAAGTCTTGGTGCATTGTGGGGTAGCTGTTCTATGTTTAGCTGGGTTTGTGGGCAGCACCTGGTGATGTCACCATGGCAACTGCATGTACACATCGGCCTGGGCTGTTATATTTTTAGCTCACCAGCTGAAAAAATTCAAATCTGCTATCAGGATGTAAACAACCCTTTTTTTTTTTCATATGAGAATGTCTTTCTGTGACTTACAATAAGGATTATTAAACATTTGATGACCAGACAGACACTTTGTTTACATGTAGAAATCAGTATTTTTTTTGTCCTGTAATCACAGCAAGACTTTTCCGGTGGGATTTTTTAAGGCAATAAAATAAGAGGCAATAATTTTATAAAAATCATTTATTGAAATTTTTGTATCATTAAAATTGTATAAAAATTGATACAAAATTTCAATAAATTGTTTTATAAAATTCAAATGTTTTAAAAAGTCTTTTTTTTTTTATGATGAGAATTTCTTTCTGTGACTTACAATAAGGATTATTAAACATTTGATGAGCAGGCACTTTGTTTACATGTAGAAATCAGCATTTTGTTTTTGCTAGAAAGTTATTTGAAACCCCCAAACAATTTATAGATAGATAGATAGATAGATAGATAGATAGATAGATATATTTTTTTAGCAGAAGCCCTAGAGGATAAAATGAGGTGATTGCAATGTTTTATGTCGCGTAGTATTTGCGTAGCAGTTTTTCAAACACAATTTTTTTTAAATAAACTTAAATAATAAAAAAAAAAAATGTAAAATGAGAATTTCTGAAATAAGGATTATTAACCATTTGATGATCAGGCACTTTGTTTACATGTAGAAATCCTAATTTTTTCGCTTTGCTAGAAAGTACTGTATTTATTGGCGTATAACACTCACCTTTTTTACCCTGAAAATAGAGGGTAAACTGTGCCTGCATTTTATACGCAGGGGGCTGTGGAAAGTTTTTTTCCTGAAACTTCCCTCTTAAAGTTAGGGTGCGTGTTATACGCCGATAAATACGGTAATTTGAAACCCCCAAACACTATATATTATTTTTTCCTGTTCTATTTCCCTACTCTATGCAGTGAGCCCGGTGTATATAGTATATACAGTATGTGGGGGAGGGGGCATGGAATGGTGTATGTTTGGGTGAAGCACTTAGAAACCGCCCACCACACATTATATATATATATATATATATATATATATATATATATATATATATATAAAAATTACACACATACACACACTGCGGCTGGGCGGCTCTATTGTGTGAAACAAACATACCTGTGCGTTGTTTTGTGCACAAGATACTGTGTGCCTGCTGCATGGCAGGGGAGCCAATCAGCGGGTTTGGCAGACTCGATGTCCGCTGCCAGCGATCGCTCCACAGAGAGGCAGAACAGTGATCTATGTAAACAAGGCAGATCCCCGTTCTGACAGGAAGTACACAGAGATCTTCTGTTCCTAGTAACCAGGAAGACGGATCTCTGTGTACTTCCTGTCAGTCCCCTCCCCCGCAGTTAGAAAACACTCCTAGGGAACACATTTAACCCTTTGATCGTCCCTGAAGTTAACCCCTTCCCTGCCAGTGTCATTTATACAGTGCAATTTTTTTTTTAGCACTGATCACTGTATTTTTACTGGTCCCAAAAAAGTGTCACTTAGTGTCTGATTGTTCGCCGCAATGTCGCAGTCCCGCTAAAAAAAAAAAAAAAAATGTTGTATGAAAATGGAAAATATATTCATAAAATAACATATAATATATTGGATTCAATAAAAAAATCAGAGTACAGTGAGACCTCGGATTGCGAGTAACGCGGTTAACGACCGTTTCGCAATACGAGCGCTGTATTTAAAAAAAATCCTGACTTGGCTTGCGAGTGTTGTCTTATAAAACGAGCAGGATTCAAGCCAAAGTGGTGTGCAGTAACGCAGTTGGCCTGAGGTGGGGGGGGGTGCCGGAGCCGTTAGAAAATGCTCAGAAATACTCAGCTCCCGAGCCTTTCCAAGGTTTTCCGAGTTCAGCCGAACTGTCCCCGGGCCTTTCTGAGTGTTTCTGAGGCTCTCCGGCGCCCCCCCCACCTCTGGCCACATAAGGTATTGCATGCCATTGAAGTCAATGCGGAACTAATTATTTTCGTTCTCATTGTCTTCTATGGGGAAACTCGATATGCGAATACTTTGGATTACGAGCATTCTCCTGGAACGGATTATGCTCGTAATCCAAGGTTGCACTGTATGATACAAATCACATTGAATTACTGGTGTCCATGTATAGAAGGTGACCACTACTTGGTGTTATGTTCCAACGTGTTTCGCCAACATTGGCTTCTTCAGGGGATTTCTAAGGACCATCAATTCTCCTAAAGCTCCAGGGAGACCTCAAGGAGGTCACCAAACAAGTCCACAGGTTTGGAGGGGAGGCTCTGTGCGGTCACAGGGGACACATGGGGACCAGGAAGACTCTCATATAGACACAGATTAGAGCAGGGGCGCCAACAACTAGCTTAATGCAGGGGCGACCATTATGACTTTGTGCTGCAAATGAGAGTGGTCATTTTATGACAGCACCATGTATGCATGATTGCAGCTAATCTGTGTCTATATCGGAGTCTTCCTGGTCCCCATGTATCCCCTGTGATTGCACAGAGCCTCCCCTCCAAATTTGTGGACTTGCTTGGTGACCTCCTTGATGTCTCTCCGGAGCTTTAAGAGAACTGGTGGTCCTTAGGAATCCCCTGAAGAAGCCAATGTTGGCGAAACATGTTGGGACATAACACCAATCACTGATCACCTTCTATACATGGACATCAGTGATTCAATGCAATTTGTATCACTCAGTTTTTTTCTTTATTGAACCCAATATATATTGTTATTTTATGAATAAACTTTCTATTTTCATACAAAATGTATTCTTTTCAATCTTGGGCACCGTTATAATCCCAACCATTCTGTTGCTGCTACTTTCTATTCAGTAAGGATGAAGTGCCGGATGTCATAGTGTCACCTAATACATCCATCATTCAGGGTGGTCAGAGCTCCCTTCTAGATTGGTTCTCGCTTCTTCCTGAATTCTGTATGCATTTGGTTGTTGTATTGTCCCGGTACATCCAGGGATGCTGCACGCAGGGAGTTGGGGGATGGGCACAGGTAAGACGGTAAAGGTGATGATTGGAACGTTGTTGAGGACGCACTGCAGACGTGTTGTGCAGGAAACACACCTCTAGCCGGAGAGGTATCCCGTATTCTTCTCCTGTAACCATCATGGCCTAAGCTCTGTGTCTTTCCATTCAGAACACGTCCCCACGGCGTGCGCAAGAGTGGACGCGCTGCGCTCTTACGGTTACCCTAAAGAAGCGTTACGCCTGGCCATCGCCATCATCAGCACCCTGAGACTGCAGCAGCAGCTGGAGATCTACAAGCAGCAGAAGAAAGGTGAAGGTTGGGATCCGCCATGGGGGGGGGGGGGATGGGGGTGGGTACAGGGTGGCATGTGCCTGCTGTGAATGCGCCTAGAATGGAATCAATAATAATTGTGTAATTGGTGCACATTGTAGTGCGGGTTGTGTTGGTCACACGGTCTTATTTTTTTGCAGAGCTGATCCAGAGAAATACAACCACAATCACCAATCTGGAGGGATGGGTGGGACACGGGCTGGACCCCATTGGCTGTTTGTTCAGCACACTGACCGAGGCCTGCCGGATGGACGATGAAAATGCCATGGAGGGCCACTGACACCAACAATGGGGCACTATTCCTCCCACTGACACCAGCAATGGGGCACTATTCCTCCCACTGACACCAATGATTGGACACTATTCCTCCCACTGACACCAATGATGGGACACTATTCCTCCCACTGACACCAATGATGGGACACTATTCCTCCCACTGACACCAACGATTGGGGCACAAATTCCTCTCAATGACGATTACGATGGGGCACTATTCCTCCCTCTGACACCAGCAATGGGGAACAATTCCTCCCACTGACACCAATGATGGGGCACTATTCCTCCCACTGACACCAATGATGGGGCACTATTCCTCCCACTGACACCAATGATGGGGAACAATTCCTTCCACTGACACCAATGATGGGGCACAAATTCCTCTCAATGACGATTACGATGGGGCACTATTCCTCCCACTGACACCAATGATGGGACACTATTCCTCCCACTGACACCAATGATGGGACACTATTCCTCCCACTGACACCAATGATGGGACACTATTCCTCCCACTGACACCAATGATGGGACACTATTCCTCCCACTGACACCAACAATGGGGCACAAATTCCTCTCAATGACGATTACGATGGGGCACTATTCCTCCCTCTGACACCAGCAATGGGGAACAATTCCTCCCACTGACACCAACAATGGGGCACGATTCCTCCCACTGATACCAATGATGGGGCACTATTCCTCCCACTGACACCAATGATGGGGAACAATTCCTTCCACTGACACCAATGATGGGGCACTATTGATCTTTTATTGAAAAGAATCAAGCAACCAATTTTATACAAAAGTAAAAAACAAAACCATGGTACAAAACTTCAACAGAAAACAAAGGAATACACATCCATGTTCAGAATATATACATAATCCACTACCAAAACATCCCTAGAAAACTATCTACATAAAGCAGCAGAGAGGGCCTAAGAGGCACAACCCATCACCTATGTACGCAGCCATTTATCAAAAATTCATCAAAAATACTGATAATCTAGGGTGATAAGAGACAGACAGCCACACCCGGGAAAGAGACTCCTGGCAGTCAGGGAGGCTTGAAACCCCTCCACGCCTTCAACCAAGCCCCCTGACCCCGCTTGTCTCTCTCAAGCTCCCGAATCTTCCCCACCTCATGCAAAATGTCATACACCACCACCTCAACAGGAAGGAGTTTTTGCCGAATGCTGACCTGACACCGTGCATTCCAGGTGAAATAACGGACTACTAGGCTAACTAAAAAAAGTGTATCCAAACAAAAAACTCCACCGGTATTGAATGCTCCGTACACCCACTCAGCATAACCCAGCCTGGAGAGGAAAGGGACACCGAGGGCCCGCCCCACCTGTTTATACACCTCTATGTTAAAAGGGCAATGAAGCAGAAAATGATCCATAGTCTCCTCCTCATCTGCACACTCCTCCCGAGGACAGCTACGATCCATCCCACTGCGGAATTTCAAATTGCCCCGAACATAGAGCTTCCCATGGAAGCACAACCAGGCCAGATCCCTAAATTTAGGGGGTACTCTATCCAAATTAATCAGTCTTAACCCCGCCCTCAAAACTGGGCCCGGGCAATCCCTTAAGGCCAGTGGGTCATGAAAGACTTCGCTCAAGACTCGACTCATAAGGACTTTCCTTGGAACCGATCTGAGATCTTCAGCCGACAATCGCCACTGCCGCAGTAACTTCAGGCACGGAGCGACATAGGCTGGTAGCTGACCACGATGACCCCTGCGATTCTTCACTTGGCCACCTTCTTCCCAAAGTCGTAGAAAAGGCCTAAACCAAGATCTAAATATGCCTACCCATCCAGGAGGTTCCACTGCAAGCATATTACCAATGTTAAACTTTAGAAATAGCAGTGAAAAGAAAAGAACTGGGTTGACCATACCTAAGCCACCCTCCCTCCTGGATAGGTAGGTGACATTCCTCTTGATGGGGTTCAGTCTGTTCCCCCACAGCATCTGGAAGAACACACTACTGACCCTAGCATAGAGAGACACTGGCAAGATGCAGACAAAGCTGACATACAAGAAGATCGGAATCAGGTAAGTCTTAATCAGATCAACCCTTTCCCTCATAGATAACTTCCATCTCTTCCAGCTGACCACCTTAGTATTGGCAATTTCCAGTCTGCCTTCACAGTTTTTGAGGCCATAATCGCCGGGTCCAAATTCAATGCCTAGTATCTTAATTCTTTCCTGGGGCACTGGAAAGGTGTCCGGGAGATCAAAACCCTCACCATCCTTTCCCATCCAGAAAACTTCAGTCTTTTCCTGATTGATCTTGGAGCCTGATGCTTCAGAATACCGTGATGTCAGAGAGACCACCTCCTCCGCTTCATCCGTCCCAGTGACAATCACCGACACATCATCCGCATAGGCAACAACCCTCAATGGCGGCTCACCCGGGAGCCCCACTGGTACCCCACACAACATGCCGCTCTCTAGCCTCCTGATGAAGGGGTCGATTGCAAACACATAGAGCAGGGGACTCAGGGGACAACCCTGGCGCACCCCGGAGCCAACCCCAAAGGACTGTCCAACCCAACCATTAACAAGAGGGAAGCTTTCTGCCCCCTTATACAAGACTTTCAGCCAATCGACAAAACCACCCGGCAGACCGTACTTACTAAGGAGCAACCACAGGTACTCATGGTTAACACGATCAAAAGCCTTTGCCTGATCCAATGTCAGCAAATACTTTCCCCAGCCTGCAGCCCTGCACCGCTCCAAGGCCTCCCGGACAGCTAAAACCGCTGTGAAGGTGCTCCTACCCTGGACCGAACAGTGCTGATGGCGAGAAAGCAAAGACTCTGCCACTGACGATAGGCGCCAGAAAAATATCTTTGCCAGTATCTTTCTATCGACATTAAGAAGGCTGATGGGGCGCCAATTCTCAATCATCGAAGGATCTTTACCCTTTGAAAGAAGAATCACAGCCGAGTGCCTCATGGAAGGGGAAAGCACCCCCTCAGCAAGGCAACTGTTAAAAACCTCTACCAAATGCGGGGCCAGAATAGACTTAAAGGCTTTGTAAAACTCAGCCGTCAAGCCATCTGGTCCAGGCGACTTTTTGATGGCAAGCTGTTCAATTGCCCTCATCACCTCTTCGACTGTGATCTCCTCTGTCAAATTCATCAATGGAACATCTCCACCATTTAGACCTGGAGTAGAGTCCAAAAAGCTTTCCATCTTGTCACGATTAAGCTCTTTCCTCCCAAGAAGGTCGGCATAAAAGGACCTCACGACCTCCAGAATCCCTGACCTGGACTTTGTCAAGGAACCTGTACTGTCCTTAAGGCCAACGACCGTTTTAACAGCTACACCTTGTTTGCAGTTCTGGTAAGGGTCAGGCGAGTGGTACTTCCCATAGTCCCTCTCCAGAACCAAAGAGGCATGCCGGTCATATTGACACTTCCTGAGAAGGAGTTTCACTTCGGAGATTGCCCCAGGATCTCCTCCTCTCGAGACAAGAATATCCAGCTTCCTCCGTAAACGTTGGTAGGTCATGTATTTATTAAACTGATTTCTATTGGCTAGGCCCCTGAAGAATCCAGCGATCCTCTTTTTGGTCAGCTCCCACCACTCAGCCTTGCTGCTACAAAAGTCCAGGATGGTCACCTGTGCCTGAAAGAATTCCTCAAAGGATTGTCTAACATGTTCTTCCTTGAGTAGTGTCGAATTTAATCTCCAGATGCCCTTGCCCCTCTGAGGGGCGTCTGAAGCATTCAGTACCACAGATAGCATACAGTGATCAGAGAACTCTACTGCCTGCACCACTGGGGGCGAGAAAGCAGAGGCCTCCTTCAAAAAAAACCTATCTATCCTACTCTGACTATTACCACGATGAAAAGTGAACCCGGTGTCATCTGGGAGGTGCTTAATGTGCACATCCACAAGACCAGCATCCCTAACCATACTATTTAAAAAAACGCTATCATATCCCAGCCTGTCCTTGAAGTCCTTCCTGTCCTTGGGCCTAGTTATTGTATTAAAGTCACCTCCAAAGACCACTTGCCGGGATGTAAAAAGAAATGGCTTGATCCTTGTAAAAAGGCATTTCCTGTCCCACTTTGTGTGCGGCCCATAAACATTGATTAGGCGCAGGTCCTGCCCTCCCACAAGGACGTCTAAGACCATACATCTCCCAATCTCCACCTCAATAACCCGCCGGACAGTTACCATGCCGGTTTTAAACAACACCGCCACACCGCCGTAAGGCTCGGCCGCAAGAGACCAGTAAGATGGACCATACCTCCACTCTCTCTTGGCCATATGAATATCTGCCAAGGAGGTGAGCCTAGTCTCTTGCAAAAATAAAATTTCAGCATCTAATTGGCTGAACAAAAAGAAGGCCATAGAACGAGCTCTTACTGACTTAATGCTGGCGACATTAATTGTCACCACTTTTAACGGAGGGGGAACCGCCATTTGGGTTATTGGGTGGATTGCTTCTTAGCTCCCCTCTGCTGCTCATCACCAGAAGCCTCTCTCTTTCTAGAGACCGCCTCAAAGTCCATTTCAGAATCGGAACTTCTTTCAGAAGAAGCTCCAGATGAAGAAATATCCCACTTGGAGGACCTATGACGGCTGGAGACAGGAACCGGAGCTTCTCGTCCCCGTTCCGTCCTCACCGCCTGCCTCTTCCGCCTCCCAACCTTCCTTCTCTCCTCCAGGTACCGCAGGTCAGCCTCAGAGATGCCCTCATCTCTTATTTTTTTCTTTAAAGTCTTTCCACAAGACTTCTTTACAGAGGAAGGGGCGCCCTTTTTAGTACACGCTGGTGGGGGGGGGGTGATCCCTTTAAGTCAGACTCGGGAGGGGTAGACTCCTGGGGGGTAACTGACTCGGGGGGCACAGACTTGGAAGGTTCCGACACAAGAGGAGGAGGGTACAGTAGGCTGGGGGGACACAGAGACAGAAACAGAAGGAGTACTTACAGACACAGGAGGGGTGGCCACAGGAACTGGAGAGGGATCCTGAGCAGGACCAGGGGAGGGGGTCACCGCAGAGGAGGATGGTACACCAGGGGTCTCACCCTCCATCCTGTCCAGCCTTGACATGTCCTCTACTACCTCCTTCTCCATATTGTGCCAGGCTTCAGGACATCTGCTGTAGGGGTGGCCAAGGCGCAGGCACAGGTTGCACCTGATCATCTTAGTGCAGTCCTTAGCCATATGACCCTGACCCCGACACACTGAACACATCAAGGCTGAACAGGAGGAGCTCAAGTGCCCCTTTTCTCCACAGCGGTGACACAGCTTCGGCTGACCAGGGTAGAAAACAGTCATCCTATCCCTCCCTATGAAAGCTGAGGAGGGCAAGTGACGGACAACATTCCCATCCCTGGCCAACCTGACTGTTACCGACCATCCCCCAGTCCAGATGTTACGCTCATCATGGATTTTATTAGGTTTGGTCAAAACTTCCCCATAGTTCCTTAACCAGACCTCTAGATCCCGAGCAGGAACACTCTCATTGGTCAGGATAATGGTTATTTTTTTTACTGTTGACCTCTGAGACACCGCAACTGGGACCAGACCTTCCCATTCAGGTCTTGACCTGCACCGAGCCTCATATCGCTCCCAGAACAGGTCAAGACCCTCTGGCCTGGTGAAGCTAACCGTATAGTCCCTTGTCCCAGCTACATGTATAAAGGCATACAGGTCATTTGCACCAAAACCCATCTCCAATATCAAGTCCACCACTGCACGCCGTGCTGGAGGGATGGTACCACCTTCCCATTTCAGGATAACTACATTACGTCTTGGACCCCCAGCAGAAGCCAGAGACCCAAGACCAGATCTTGGGGTGCTCAAGGTGGCAGCTTGCAGTGGAAAACCCCGCTTGGGAGCGGGACTACCAGGAGCAGAGTGTGCCACCTGTGCAAAAGTAGGTTTATCAGGGCCAAGGGCTGACACTGAAGCCACATCACTCTGTATATTATTATTATTATTATTATCAACTGTATGAACTGAAATGGCAGGATCTGTAGCAGGATTGTTCATCACACTGGTACTGGGGTGATTGTTAACAGTCACAGAACTATTCAAATTCACATCAGGAATAGTCACAGTGGCTGCAATACCAGCTGTCTCCTGATGCTGCACTGTAGAGTCCTCAGCAGCAGTGGGGCAAACAGCTTTGGACTCAGCCAAAGAAGGGTTAATGGGCTGTGCTGACACTTGCAGTCCATCCACAGAAATGACATTTTTTAAATGTAACTCTTGCTGCATTGCATCCTCAGCAGGCACAACATTGCTGCACACAGGACTAGCAGCCTGATTGTCATTAGGCACATTGTCAGTCACAGTGTTAAAAGGAACAAAAACAGTCTTATCCACAACATGGGACTTAGCAGGCTTCACTTTATCAGGCACATCATCAGTAATGTCTTCCTCATTAAACACCATCTGATCCCCCCGCATAGGAGACTCCATTACCTGGATGGCCTTCAGCATACCTCCTGAATCTTGGGAAGGCCTGGGGCTGCTTACCTCTCCCTGGGGGGGCAGGGGGTCAGAACTGGGGGTCTCCTCCTCCTCCATCTTTGTCACCCTTCCAAACCTTTTGTCGTTGCAAAACTTCTCTTTAAAGGGCCCATCTCTGCCTTCCATCATGGCCACGATGGTCTCCTGATGATCCACACGGACCTTGGCCAGCTGGATTTCCGGATCCATGGATCCCCGTTTCTGGCTGTGTAAGCCCTCACGTTGCCTTTGCAGGCGCTTCAACTCCGCTCTCAACTTGTAGAGCTTGTCCCTCTCCCTGTTCAGGACCTTAATCCCGGCCACCACTCGCTCCCGAATGGCCTCCGAGCCTTCATCCTCACCAGGGGCAGAGAGATCGGCTTGTGCAGAGGCAGGCAGTTCACCTGATGGCCCAGGAGATGGCTGGGAGCCTCCAGCAGGAGAGGCCCTGCCGGCCTCCATGGCCTCCCCAGAAAGGGGGCCAGGGAGCTGGGAGAGATTTCACCACCACTCCCTTCTCACAGAGCAGCTTCAGAGGCACCTTCCTCCTGACACACCTGTGCTCCAATGATGGGCGGGGCACTATTCCTCCCACTGACACCAATGATGGGGCACAAATTCCTCTCAATGACGATTACGATGGGGCACTATTCCTCCCACTGACACCAACAATGGGGCACAAATTCCTCTCAATGACGATTACGATGGGGCACTATTCCTCCCACTGACACCAAGGATGGGGCACTATTCCTCCCACTGATACCAACGATGGGGAACAATTCCTTCCACTGACACCAACGATGGAACACTATTCCTCCCACTGACACCAACGATGGGGAACATTTCCTCGCACTGACACCAACAATGGGGGGCTATTTCTCCCACTGACACCAACACAATGGGGCACTATTTCTCCCACTGACACCAATGATGGGGCACTATTCCTCCCACTGACACCAATGATGGGGCACTATTCCTCCCACTGACACCAATGATGGGGCACTATTCCTCCCACTGACACCAATGATGGGACACTATTCTTCCCACTGAAACCAATGATGGCGCACTATTCCTCATGAATCTATCCATGGCCACCGCTGCCACCCCCCATTCAGGCACCCGTCTCCTTTTCGGGCGCCTGAATTACAGCGGCGGGGGGGTGTTTTTGAAGAACCTGATTAGGGCCATAGGTGAACTCCGAGCGCTATGCTTGGCGCTTGCAGTTCACCCAGATGTGTTAGGAAAGCGAATAAATATTCACTTTCCTAACACTGAACCGCCTCTCCACCAATCAGGTGCTCGGGTCTGTTACCCATCACCTGATTGGCTGAAACGACAGGCGCCGCTATTGGACTCCTATCAGGAGGAGAGGACGGGAGATGAGGATGGGAGGAGACGCATGAAGGACCCCGCTCGTCCCCGTCATCCGCTGCCCCACCGAGACAGGGTAAGTTTCGGGCAGACAGCGAGCGGGTGGTATCACAGTGGTAGCATTTGATGGGCACACTGGCAGCATTTGATGGGCACAGTGGCAGCATTTGATAGACATAGTGGCAGCGTTTGATGACACAGTGGTAGCGTTTGATGGGCACAGTGGCTGCATTTGATGGGCACAGTGGCTGCGTTTGTTGGGCACAGTGGCTGTGTTTTATAGCACAGTGGCTGCGTTTGATGGGCACAGTGGCTGCGTTTGATGGCACAGTGGCTGCGTTTGATGGGCACAGTGGCTGCATTTGATGGCACAGTGGCTGCATTTGATGGCACAGTTGCTGCGTTTAATGGGCAGAGTGGCTGTGTTTGATGGGCACAGTGGCAGCGTTTGATGGGCACAGTGACTGCAATTGATGGGCACAGTGGCTGCATTTGATGGCACAGTGGCTGCGTTTAATGGGCAGAGTGGCTGCGTTTGATGGGCACAGTGGCAGCGTTTGATGGGCACAGTGGCAGCATTTGATGGGCACAGTGGCTGCGTTTGATGGCACAGTGGCTGCATTTAATGGGCCCAGTGGCTGCATTTGATGGGCACAGTGGCTGCGTTTGATGGCACAGTGGCTGCGTTTGATGGGCACAGTGGCTGCATTTGATGGGCACAGTGGCTGCGTTTGATGGCACAGTGGCTGCGTTTAATGGGCACAGTGGCTGCTTTTGATGGCACAGTGGCTGCATTTGATGGGCACAGTGGCTGCGTTTGATGGGCACAGTGGCTGCGTTTGATGGCACAGTGGCTGCGTTTGATGGCACAGTGGCTGCGTTTAATGGGCACAGTGGCTGCTTTTGATGGGCACAGTGGCTGCATTTGATGGGCACAGTGGCTGCGTTTGATAGCACAGTGGCTGCATTTGATGGGCACAGTGGCTGCGTTTGATGGGCACAGTGAGGCTGCACTGAAGAAGCTGAAGCTAGAGGCTGATAACTGGCCAGATTCAGCAGTATCTTGTACAGAAAGCACAATGTCTGGTGTTAGGACCCGGTAAAGGTGTACTGAGCTCAGCCCTGGCAGCCACATCTCCCCGCACTCTTCATTCAAGCCTCCCGCTCTCCTTTCATCTCTGCTTCCTCCCAGGTTGCTCGATATCGGTGTCACGTGACCGCAGTAGCCACGTGTCGTCGTGACGTCACTTCTGGATGTTTTGGTGAGGTGTACCAGGAAGACTGCTGGCAGCCAAGTTGTGTCCATATTTACCATGACTAACGGTGAGAGGGAGGCTCAGGGGCCGGGGAACGGTGGGTAGCTTTGTGCTGAGAGCCGGGTATGCTCCTATTACTTGGCCGCTCATTGCTATGGGTGCTGGCACAGGACTGTATGACCATATTAAATACACTGAATTAGCTGCTGCAGCAGCAACACTACGTTTCTATACAGCCGGTGCTGTATGGAGCACACACAGGGGCGATGTGTATTGGGAACCAGTGTGAGGAGGAGGTGCTGGTATCCCAGTGGTGGTCCCAGTGTGGAGAGACTGCTGATCGGTGTGC
Source organism: Rana muscosa (assembly GCA_029206835.1). NCBI lineage: Eukaryota > Metazoa > Chordata > Amphibia > Anura > Ranidae > Rana > Rana muscosa. The sequence continues at coordinate 347,211,928 of CM055117.1, read as the reverse complement.
CAATGTGGCATTGGGGGTGACAGATTGTGTGACAGTTCAATGATCAAGGCATGTGAAAAGCAGATTCCTTATTACTTTAAGTACATGACTGGAGAATCGAACGGGAATATTTACAATTTGATGTGCAAACATTTTCAACTCCTTTTAGTAAATCAGCCTCTCGGAAAGATGGACACGAAGTATGAGCTCAGGTGTGTTCACATCTCCACGTGCCCCCGCCCGCCAGGAAGCTGACAATCGGCAGCGCTAATCACAGGCAGTGAGACCTTTCCTGATCTGTGCAGCCGCGGATCAGGAAATCTCTCACTGCCTGTGATTAGCGCTGCAGTGTCAGCTTCCTGGCTGGCGTGGGCACGTGGAGTTGAAAACACGCCTGAGTTCATCCTTAATGGACACTACACTTAACATCTGACAGGTTAGGATAGCGATGTCACTGTGTCCCTTTTGGTCAGGGGTGCCCAAGCAGTGGCCCATGTGCCCTCTGATGTGGCTTGCGACCTCCTGCTCTGGGATGGAGGGTCACAACTAGGGATGAGCTCCCGCGTGTTCGAATTGAACACGTGCAGAGCCCGCCAGGAAGTCAGCAACCGCGCTGCACTAATCACAGCCAGGGAGACATTTCCCGATCTCTGCAGCCGAGCATCTGGAAATGTCTCCCTGCCTGTCATTAGCGCAGCACGGTGCCGACTTCCTGGCGGGGTCAATGCGAACACGCCGGAGCTCATCCCTATTCACAACACGGATGCTCTGGGATAGAGGGTCGGCAACCCACGATCTGGGCTTGTTGACTCTATCCTGGAGCATCAGGGTTGTGAATGAAGCCGGCAGTAGGGGAAGCAAGCAGCTATGGAGCAGAGCCGCATAAGCCGTTGCTTCCTATATAGTGTTGGCTCCTGTCACAGGCGGAGTGATACCAAATGCACTCTGTCAGGGACAGCAACAGCTGGCAATACCTGAATGGTAAAGATAAGTTTATTACTAAAATCATTCAAACTGATCCGCAGGTGCAGCGCAGTGCAACCACGGGTTACCTGCACTGAGCCATAGACTTCTGTTATTATCTGCGGGTTTGGTGCGCTTTCAGAAAGTGCACTACACCTGCAGGATATAATAGAAGTCTATGGCAAAGCGCAGCTAACCCGCAGAAAAGCCACAGGTGCACTGCGATTTACCCGTGGTGTGTGAAAGCAGCCTCAGGCCCCTTTCCTACAATCAGTCTGAAGAAAAAGAAAAAATGCGCCTACTAAGTGCAGTATGTAAAACTCGGTTTTAATGGTACATAAAAATCAGCCAAATGGCTACTCACAGGATAGTGGTTAAAACATCGTATGAAAGTGGTGATGATAGTCTGCAGGGGATATCTCCTCGGTCTCCGGAGGTCCCGTAGCGCGGTGTTGCTCCAGTAATGAATCCTAGTGTCGCCGCAGCGTACGGGTCAAGCCGAAGCGCAAACAGCATTTTCTTCAGATCTGAAGAAAATGCGGAAGCATTGAAACGCGTCATCTATCTGAGCCCGCTCTGATGTCACTTCCTGTCACCGTAGCTGTTTGCACTTTGGCTTGACCCGCACGCTGCGGCGCAGCGACTTCCTGACTGCCGGATACACACACTTGCTCCCTCCGGTTTAACAACACTAGGATTCAATACTGGAGCAACACCGCGCTACGGGACCTCCGGAGACCGAGGAGATATCCCCTGCAGACTATCATCACCACTTTCATACGATGTTTTAACCACTATCCTGTGAGTAGCCATTTGGCTGATTTTTTTTTTGTGTACCATTAAAACCGAGTTTTAGATACTGCACTTAGTAGGCGCATTTTTCTTTTTCTTTTTCATCCACAGAGCCTACTTCACTCTTAAAGATGCTGCCAACAGTGCTTATGTAATTATATACATTCTTAACCGGCTCCAGCACTACTACTATTATATTGACTTGTATTATTGGGACTTTATTACCTATATTTACTTGTGTTTACTATTTATTATTTGTAATTTTTATACCTTTCCTATAAGGTTTACTATAGTATTGTACTACCGCACCATCTCCCACCTTTTTTATATTTGGTATTTTCTGTATCCGCGCCTTGCGCTGTCATTTTTTGTTTGTTTATACAATCAGTCTGACCCAATTGGATCCTCTATTCACCACTATGGAGTGGCAGATGTAAACAGACTTTACACCCGCCTACCTCCTTTTGATACTCTAAAAAAAAACAGAAGGGGATCCTTCCCCTTCCATCTGGGTGGATTGGATTGGAGGGCCCATAGAGTAGAGTGGGCTGTGTCCATGTCCTCTCTGAATATACAGAGTGGACATGGACCTGTCATCTACAAAAAAAATGTGGGTAGTGGTTAGAGCTGCACGATTAATCGTTTGAGGATCGCGATCTCGATTCACCCCCCCACGATCTCCAGGCTGGATGACCGCGATTTTCTTAAATCCCCGCCAGTTCCACGTAACCAGCGTGGAACGCAAATTGATCATAGAGCGTGATGCATTGAAACAGTCTCTCCTCTACTCGCACACAGCCCCGCCTCCTCCTAACCCCACACTGTGATAGACAGAATGCGGGTCCAATGCTGGGATGTGTTCTGTCTATCACAGCGCAGGGTTAGGAGGAGGCTGTGTGCAAGCAGAGGAGAGACAATTTCAACATACGGGCGGTGAGTTTCTATAAGAAAATGTGTGCTGCTGTCCCCCCCCCCCCATACCACACTTGGCTGGCTGTCTTCGGGACTCCGTCCTCCCTGCCTCCGAGTTTGTCTTCCGTCTCCTGTCCCTGCCGCCTATGTTCACAGTGAGAGAAGAGAGCTGTGCTCTTCCCATCTCAGCTGTGACAGGAGTTCTAGCACAGTGCTAGTGCTAGGACTCCTGTTTTTGGAAGTGAGAGGATCAATAAAGAGAACCTGTCTCCTCCAATTGGTATCACACAGTGAATTGTTTTCTCCTGTGTGATAGCAATAAAGTGAAAAAAAAATGATAAAAAAAATAATAATTAAATTAATAAAATAAAGAAATTAAAAAGTAAAGAATAATAAAAATATTAAAATAAGAAAATTTTGCAAAAAAAAAAAGACAAGCGGATTTTTTTTTTTTTAATTTACCATTTTAAAGAATCGTGAGAGAATCATGATCTTTGTTCTAATCAAAAGAATCGTGATTCTCATTTTTCCCAGAATCGTGCAGCTCTAGAGTGGTGCTGCTAAATATTGTGAGATTTAATACATTAGTCCTTTAATAAGTCCTTGAAGTGGATACTCAGTATATGTATTGGTCCAGCAGCGCACCAACACCTTTGCTGCCATTGTGCTACGCTGGGTGTTTGGTGTGCTCCTGTACCTTTAAGGAGGAGTGGCTCCCCTTCAGTCCACCTGCCCTCATCTAACCATCAGAATGCATGTGCCTCCATTGTGGGGACACTCACAGTTAGTGTAGGACCACAGATTCCAGGGGGCCTTGGCGTTTCTATGTGGCTCACGCATGCGTTTGCAAATGCGTGCGGACAAACCCCTGTTTTTAACGCATACTGTTAGACAGGTTAATTGGTTGTCAGCTAGCTGGTCGGTAAGTATGCTTGGTTTTTTCCTGGCCATTCCCCAGGCCTTTGTTGTTATGTAGAGGGGGGGCCTGTATAGATTACTTTAACAGTCCAAACAACCTTGGAAGTCTTTGAGGGGGGAGTTGAAAAGAGACTCCAGATATGCAAAGAGAAGAGAAACACAGGCGCCTCTAGGTCAGAACTGTAAACATTTTAATGAGATACAGGTGCATTATCCACTTACATGGAGTTTAGGCACGAGTCCATCCACACTGGCGTGGCGCTCACTGTAGAGCGGCGTTCCAAACAGCTGATTTTCGCCTGTAGGTGAGAAATCCTAGCCAGCAGGATCTCTGGGACCACGGCGGTAAAACGGAGGCTTGGATCAGGCCGATGGTGAAGGCTGAAAGGTGGCGACGGGCGTGATGACATCACTGGTGGGTCGCAACAGCATTTTGGAGCATGCACACTGGTAGATGGGACTCGGGGCATGCTCCTTCATCAAGCTGTTGTTCCCAATCTCCCCCCCCCCCTTCTTCCGCCCAGGCCATTCTCAAAGCGCAGCAGGGAACCAGCTGTGAAGCCGCAAGGCGTCACTGCCAGTTTCCCTTACAACGGATGGTAACAGCAGCACCCAAGAGCTCACAACCCATGCTTTCACAAGGGATGTTGTTTATCCCTTGTAATAGCAATAAAGTTGATAAAAAAAGTTAATGTGTTTGTTACCCCAACATTTCATATTCCTTATATGTGACTGCTGTACCGTGTACTTGTATGAAAAAGTATCCTGTTCTCTTTGTATTGCTTCCTTTGTGTAAAAACCCTGGTGTTCCTGTCAGTCCCTCTGCTTTCTTATTAAAACTGACTACGCTAAGCAGTAGAGCACACTGTGGTCAGTTCTCTAGCTGTGCTAGTAACTCAGCCTGCTCTCCTCCAATAATCAGACTTGTCCTGATACACACCCCTTCACAGCTTTTCACTGGGAAGCTCAGTGTGCTGTTGCTACTCCTCCCCCCAGGTCGTATGCAGCTTTGAACAGAGGGAATGTGAACACTTAGGCTCTGTTCACATCTTGGCATTCCGAATCGTGATTCGGAACGCCAAAATGTGAACAGAGCCTTTATTAAAAGGGTATTTATAATGTTTTTTTTTTTTTAATATCTATATATACATGTTTTGCCTTTCATTTCTGTTTTAAACTGAATGGATTGTTTTACAAGGTGATTGTTTACAATCACTTTAAAGGTACAAACATAATTTTAAATAAAAAAAATAATAAAGTAAAAACAAAAAATGCGTTAAAGCGCCCCCATGCTCACGTGCAAATGCAACCGCACACGTAGGTCCCGCACGCATATGTAAACAGCGATCCTACCACATATGTGAGTTATCGCTGCACACGTCGCAGCAAGACCAATAAATTTAGCGCCAGACCTCCTGTGTCTCTCTAAACTGGTAACTTGCAAAGGCTTTTAAAGCATTGCCTATGGAGAATTTTATATATGATTATTTGGTGCTGTTCCACGGGCGGATGCAATTTTACAGCATGACATGTTTGATATCTATTTACTCTGCATAACATCATCTTTTATATTTTAGCAAACAATTGGTTATTGTGTTTTTGTGCATTAAAATCCATTCAAGTGTATTTTTTCCCAAATTGTTTTCCAAAAAATCCTTACTGTAGAGCTATTGTACTCCGACAGCCGAGGTTTTCCTTCTGTCAGAATACAATGATCACTGCTGGCAGTGATCACACAATGAAACCTGGCAAGCTGGTTGTACTGAAGTCAAGCGATAGATCAACTTCAATACAAACAGTCTTTCCATAGATTGATCAAAATTCAGCCAGTTCCTGCTGAATCAGCCAAATTTCAATCCGTTCATGGCTGGTTTTAACAGGATAGCAATCATGTGATTTAAAGGTGACATTAAACGTGCACAATGTGCTGACCAGGGCATGTTTTTTTCAGCCGGAATACGGGGGAATGCAGTTCAGGCACCTTCAGCACTAAATGTATATAATGGCAAGTGGTACTGGGGTATTCTGGTCTATTAATGTTTGCAGTAGTAGTGCACCGAAGTTTTGGCCGAACACTGGGGTTTTGGCATGTGGCCAAAAGAAGAAAAGGGACCAAAAAGGGGGCAGGGATGACGGGACAGAATGGTACTCCTGCGCAAACCGACATACCTGTACATACTGCAAACGTAGGATAGCGGACGCGTGCATGCCTGCGGGTCCCGCGGACTCGATGTCTGCCGGCGGCCCACGATCGTGGGGAGGAGAGGCAGAACGGGGAACTGTAAATGTAAACAAGGCATTTCCCCGTTCTCCCTAGTGACATGACAGGGATCTACTGTTCCCAGTGATCGGGAGCAGTGATCTGTCATGTTTCAGTAAGCCCACCCCCCCTACAGTTAGAACACACCTAGGGAACACATTTAACCCTTTGATCGCCCCCTAGTGTAAACCCTTCCCTGCCAGTGTAATTTTTACATTGATCAGTGCATTTTTATAGCACTGATCAATGTAACAATGTCACTGGTCCCCAAAAAGTGTAATTTGGGGTCATATTTGTCCGCCGCAATGTCGCAGTCCCGCTAAAAATTGAAGAACGCCGCCATTACCAGTAAAAACAATAAAAATAAATAAGTTCCTAAATCTATCCCGTAGTTTGTAGATGCAATAACTTTTGCGCAAACCAATCAACATACGCCTATTGTGATTTATTTTTTTTACCAAAAATATGTAGAAGAATATATATCAGCTTAAACTGATGAATAAATTCGTTTTTCTAGATATTTTTTTTTTTGGATATGTATTATAGCAGAAAGTAAAACATTTTTTTTATTTTTTTTTCTAAATTGTCGCGCTTTTTTTTGTTTATAGCGCAAAAAATTAAAACCGCAGAGATGATAAAATGGCACCAAAAGAAAGCTCTATTTGTGGGGAAAAAAAGGATGTCAATTTTGTTTGGGTATAGCGTCGCACCACCGCGCAATTGTCAGTTAAAGTGATGCAGTGCCGTATCGCCAAAAAATGCTCTGGCCATTAAGGGGGGTAAAATCTTCCGGGGCTGAAGTGGTTAAAAAGTCGGATATAATACAATTGTATATAAAAATTGTTTTTAAAAACTGTCATTTTTGGCTAAGTGCATCCTGCATTTTCAGTTTCGGTAGCAAAATTTTCAAAACCCTAGTTTGCAGGAATCTTTTTGTGTGGGGGGTGTATTGTTGCTGAAGAGGTCTATTGTTGCGGGGGGGGGAGGGCAATTGTTGAGGAAGAGGTCTATAGTTGCTGGCTGCTGGAGGGTTTATTGTTGCTGGGAAATATGTTGTTGCTGGGGGTCTATTGTTGCAGGGGCGGATCTATTGTTGTTGAGGTGGTATTTTTATAATGGTCAGTCTATAAGGCCCCTTTCACACTGGGGCGGTGGGTGCGTCGGCGGTAAAGCGCTGCTATTTTTAGCGGCGCTTTACCGTCAATTTCGCGGCACTATTCGGCCACTAGCGAGGTGCTTTTACCCCCCACTAGCGGCCAAAAAAGGGTTAAAACCACTGCAAAGCGCCTCTGCAGAGGCGATTTGCCGGCGGTATAGCCACGGTGCCCCATTGATTTCAATGGGCAGGAGCGGTGGAGGAACGGTATACACACCACTCCTTCACTGCTCCAAAGATGCTGCTAGCAGGACTTTTTTTACCGTCCTGCTAGCGCACCGCTTCAGTGTGAAAGCCCTCGGGGAGAGACAGAAGCGGCTGTTTCAGGGCGCGTTGCAGGCTCTATTTTTAGTGTTATAGTGCCTGCAAAGAGCCCCAGTGTGAAAGGGGTCTAATTGCTGGGGGGTATAATGTGTAGGGGATCTAGTGTTGCTAATGGGGGGTCCTATTGTTGCTGGCTGCAGAGGATCTATTTCACACCTTTTTCTTGTTATTAACAAATCCCATACAAATTATTTAGCACCACAAAATGATATTTGGTTCTGTACACTCTAAAAGGACAGTACTGGGAGGTGCTCAGAGGTGGGTAGGGTGCAGAGACATGGAGTGACACAGAAGGGGGCAGTTCCTGCACCTGTTATCTAGGAAAACAAGCCCTGGTGCTTTCATACAACAGACACAGGTACATGTTCTGCCGCTTAACGTAAAAAGGTGCCAAGTTTTTGACCAATTCCTGCTGAATGTGTCCGAATTCATGTCACAGGTGACCCTATTGGCACCACCCAGCTCAACAAGCTTCAATTAAAATAAACAAAGGAATCAGATGGAAAATCTTCGGCTAGACCGTGACTGCATCTACTCAGATGCATTCACTGTTTAGATCAGGCTTTCTCAACCTTTTAACCCTAGAGGAACCCCAAAAATATTTTTCATGTCTCGAGGAACCGTTACTAAAACCAATTCATCAGGGAACAATGCCCCTTATATTGGTGGTCAATAGGCAGAATGTCCCCCTTAAAGTGGTGCTCAGACTGCCATCCTTAAAGACAGCTAAAAAGATATTTGGTGTCATGCTGCTGGCTTTGCTAAGTGGTGCTGAACCTTGAACTCTGTAGGCATCATCAAATAGGTGGTTCTTCAGCCACAGCTCAAGGAGCCCCTAGCAACCTCTGGAGGAACCCCAGGGTTCCACGGAACCCTGGTTGAGAATGGCTGGTTTAGATATTTAGTGTGCTGTTTAGCATGGATGAAGGAATCTGTTAAGTTTCTCTTTCAGCCTGCGGATTGAACAAGATAATTCTATGCATGTATTAGAGCTGCACGATTAATCGTTAAAAAATTCACGATCTCAATTCAACCCCTCTCATCTCTATGCAGCATTTACATGATTCATTCATGTAAGAGCAGAGATGTTCCCTACTCACTAAGGCCCCTTTCACACGGGATTGAACCGTGAAGATCCGCCCCGTGAACATCCACTTGCTCAGCGGGGATCGCTCCGCTTATCCCCGCTGAGCCGGCAGATGACAGGGCGGTCCCCGCACACTGGTCAGGGATCGCCCTGTCAGATCTCTGCTCTTCCCTATGGGGGTATCGGATGAACACGGACCGTCTGTCTGTGTGTATGTATGTATGTGTGTGTGTATATGTATGTGTGTATATATATATATATATATATATATATATATATATGTATGTATGTATGTGTGTGTGTGTGTGTGTGTGTGTGTGTGTGTGTGTGTATGTATGTATGTATATATATATATATATATATATATATATATATATATATATATATATATATATATATATATGTGTGTGTGTATGTATCAGGGCTTGACAAATTTGCTTGGAATCTAGGAGCCAGCTAAAAAAGTTAGGAGCCAGGAACGCGCATCGTACCGCCGAGCTTGCGCGCAGAAGCGAACGCATACGTGAGTAGCGCCCGCATATGAAAGCGGTGTTAAAACCACACATGTGAGGTATCGCCGCGATTGGTAGATCGAGAGCAATAATTCTAGCCCTAGACCTTCTCTGTAACTCAAAACATGCAACCTGTAGAATTTTTTAAACGTCGCCTATGGAGAGTTTAAGGGTAAAAGTTTGTCGCCATTCCACGAGCGGACGCAATTTTTAAGCGTGACATTTTGGGTATCAATTTACTCGGCGTAACATTTTCTTTCACAATATAAAAAAAAAAAAATTGGGCTAACATTACTGTTGTCTTATTTTTTAATAAAAAAAAAAATGTATTTTTTCCCAAAAAAGTGCGCTTGTAAGACCGCTGCGCAAATACGGTGTGACAAAGTATTGCAATGACCGCCATTTTATTCTCTAGGGTATTAGAATAAAAAATATATATAATGTTTGGGGGTTCTAATTAGAGGGAAGGAGATGGGGCAGTGGACACAGACAGGGGAAGCTCCATTAGCATTGCTGGTTGTATGTCATACCAACGGCCACCACAAGATGGCGCCAGATCACAGAAGGAAGCATAGGCCTGCAGAGAAGCATAGGCCTGCAGAAGGCCGCAAAGCCGCGGCCTCAATTACCGGCCGGCCTGACGCGATCGCGCAGCGGGCGGGGGGGTGGTTCACGGAGACACAAGACAGGTCGCTAATTCTAGTCGCAATGGCGACCTGGCGCCCGGGGATTGTCGAGCCCTTATATACGTACATACATATATACGCCTCCGCCGGGTGTACCAAGATGGCCGCTGTTCCAGAGCTAGGCCAAAGCCACGCCCTTTCCTATGGCCGAGGCAGCGGATCGCGTGGTGTGCCGATCCGAACAGGTTGACCCGTTCGGATCACGGATCGGTGACGATCCGTTGCACCACTATGAGCTAGTATGCTATGCATGCTAGCTCATTATGCCTTTCTCTTGTGGGGGTTTTTTTTCAGGAAAAAAAATGAGGGTTTACTTCCTCTTTAAGCTTTTTGGATATTCTAGGGAAGGGTTATCACCCCTGTAACATTTGTTTTGCTGTCTGTGCCCCTGTTCAGAACATTTCACCTCACTTTCTGTCCCAATGACAATTAGATTTTGAAAATGTGGAGTTTTTAGGGAAACAGGGATTGGTGATAAAGCATCAGTGGAGACACCTTTTTCCCATATTAACACTTACAGGAGAGAATTTCCCTTCCTAGTGGTAGATTTCCTTTAACTTCCTGTTGTCTCCCTCCGTTTGTAAGTAGGAGTCGTTTGCAAATCGGATGTTTGTAAGTAGGGGACCGCCTGTAGTTAGAACATCCTGCCCTGCTGACTGGAATGTTGCATACAACATCTGGGCCACAGTTGGCCTTTCAATTAAAATAATTTTTTAAGGCATTTAAACTATACACATATTAAAATCTAGAGTTGAAGTTTAAGAGCATATTCACATTGGAGGGGGGCGCAGCAGAGCAATCAGTGTCTTTATTGTAAAAGGTTCCAATAGGATGTTTTTTAATTGTTTTCCCACTGGAGAATTTGCCAGGAGAGACTATTAAATAATTAGGTAGCTGAGGCCTGCAATACTCAACTCTGATGCTTTCTGAAGTAAATTTTGAGCTGGGCCTTAAAGATTTGTAGTAAAATTTTGTATTTTTCTTTCTTGTTAGCGTACTCTCTGGATGGACTTCTGGTCTTCTCTTTGCTCTTTATCTGCACCTGCGCTTATTTCAGGAAGGTTCCACGATTACGCACTTGGCTTTTGTCTGAAAAGAAAGGTGTATGGGGAGTCTTCTATAAAGGTAAGTGAACCTTCCAACAACAGTAACTTATTGTAGGTGTCGCAGTACTTGATCAAGCAGAATCTCGGTTACTAAGTTAAGCCCTGTACACACGGTCGGACTTTTGCCCAACAAACTTCGTTTTAAGCAAGTTGGACCAACAATCCGACCGTGTGTACGCTCCATCGGACAAACTTTTTTCGTTTGGTTTTGGATTTCATCGGACAAAAGTTGGGTCTGCAAATGGACAAAGTTTTGCCCAACAAAAGTCCGATGGAGCAAAGTCCGACCGTGTGTACAGAAAACCATAGGACTTTAGTCCGATGGACAAAACAACTAATGTTAAAATCAACCAACAATAGCAGAAGTTGACCAAAGGGTGGCAGTAAAGAGCAGAAAAAACCCGCGATGTTGTAAGAAGTTTTAAGAAAGTTTGCAGAAAAGTCAGAGCGTGTGTATGCTATGGGTGTTCCCAACCAACTCCGTTCGGACAAAAAACACGGAAAAGTCAGATGGAAGTCCGACCGTGTGTACGAGGCTTTATTCTACCATTAAGAAATGGCCTAATTAATGGTTAAACCAAGCCACATTTATTACATGTCTGAGAGAAGAATTGTCTGTATTGCCTTTACCAACCAACCACGTTCTTCCTTTTTATCTTCCAAATGTCTAAGTAAAAATTAATGTTTGGAATTGATTTTTGTAGGCAGTACAGGTAATTCAGAAATTTATCATTTGTTGTTTGTTCCTTGCAATAGCAAACAAAGATAATTTATTTGCACCTTTTTAATTTTCTTCAGATGGCTTTCAAGATGGAGACATAAAAACATATGTTGTCAACAAGTTTGTGAGGATTCTAGCTCTGGGACCATCACTTTCAGCTTGTTACTACTTGCTCAGTCACTCATCTGGAAAGTTTACAGGTTAAGATTATTCTCTTCCTGGGAAATCTTGTTTTGGACATGTGATTGATGAAGTAGTAAGGCAAAGGTGAGCTTCCATCATTTAGCCCAGGTTCACACTGGGCTTCGGGAATGAAGCCGTGCGAGTTCAGCTGAATCGCACAATTTCACTCCCGCTTGTCAGTCCCGATTTCGGCCATGATTACAGAGACATGTAAATCGTAGCCCGAAATCGCAAAAAAGTAGTACAGAAACGACCTTTTGAATTTGAAATTGGTGCAGCGCCGCAGATGCAACATCGCACCGATTAGGACGGTGCCATTGCCGGCAAATGCCGCCGATTTTGACATGCGATACAACATGTCAAATCACACCAGTGTGAACCAGGGCTCAGGGCCTATTCACGTTGTGCTGTGAGGAAATGTGGGCTGTGCTTGCCCGCCTCTCTAGCTCATCTTCCTTCTGTCTGTATTTGGGAGCTGATACAGAACACGCTCTCGGATTAGACCACGTAGGATTTAATTACCGCCTTCTACACACAATTTCTACTGTCAAGGGGGCAGGAATCAAACCCTGCACAGTAAGATCAGAGAGCACTCTGTGTTAACTCCTGTATACAAACAGGAGGGAGAGAGCTTAGCTCGTACCTCCTCCCAGCTCTCTCCTCTCTGCTGCTATCTCTACTCCTGTTGGCAACCCAGAAAGCTGTGCGGGCGCTTGATGTGTCCTTAGCAACTGATGTTGTCTTCCCAGTAGTTATGGGTGAAGATTGGGCCTTCAGCTGGATTGGTGAGTGCCTCTGATTTGTGGAACAGCATGGCAGTTTCCCACCCAATGATGTTCGCTGTGCTTTTGAGACATTTTTCTATGCAGTTTTCACCAAATGCAAAATATAGCAGTGGCGTAGTGGAAAAGTAGCAGTCTGCTGCGCCAATTTTAGCCCCCAATGCACAGTACGCATGCATTGCAGCGTCTGAGCCTACGCAGCATAGGATACTGGTCAAACTGCTCTGAAAGCAGCCCACTTGTCTTTCCATTACTAGCCCTGCACATCAGTTGTCACAGCTTCCCTTATCCAGACACAGCAAGTATTTGGGCCTTACAGAGATTGATTGCCACATAGGTGTTCTGGATTAGGCTAACGTTCCACTCAGCTGGGTGGCCTGCTTCCCTCTGAGTTCACAGGCCATTTTTAACCATCAGCAAGCAATAGCATCATACAGGCAGAAAGGTTGGAGTTAGGACGATGGGGTGGGCTCCCAAATACCTATCTCAGGTAGGGAGGACCCCCTACATAGTTCACCCTTCAATGGCTCCCCAAAGGGCCAGCTTAGTTCTGAATCTCTGCCCTTATCTGCTATTTCCACTGTTTCTCAGTGAGTGCTTCCCCCATTGACCCAATAGCTAGCTCATGCAGCAAGGGGCACAAGGGAGAAACTTTCTGTGGCCATTTTTGGGTTGCAAGACCAGCTTTCAGGGGTTCCGACTGGCATGGAACACCTGGGACACAAATCTGGGCTCTCTCCTTCCCCTCCTTCACTTTGGGAGAGGATGAGGCACTAAAGGGGATGCTGTTGAGGTTCAGTAATCCTCTGTAAACAAGTACTCCTAGGAGGAACCTCAGGGTCCAGGCTCATCTTCCACAAAAAAGACTGCAGCTTACTTCCTTGTGCATGTGATGGCACTAACCTTAAAGCGGAGCTCCACCCTAAAGTGGAACTTCCGCTGATCGGAACCCTCCCCCCTCCTGTGTCACAATTGACACCTTTCGGGGGGGGGGTGCAGATACCTGTCTAAGGTATTTGCACCCACTTCCGGGAGTCCTCTCTGCGGGAAGCACGTCACTTCCCGCAGAGGGACCATTCAGAACGGCGCAGCGCGACTCGCGCATGCGCCGTAGGGAACCGGGCATGAAGCCGCAAGGCTTCACTTCCTGGTTCCCTCACCGAGGATGGCGGTGGGGGCAGCAGAGTGACGAGCGATTGCTCGTCCTCTGCTGCTGCTGCGGAGGTAAGGTAAGTGTCCATATATTAAAAATCAGCAGCTGCTGTATTTTAATATATTTTTTCCAAAACGTCTTTCAGGACAGCACCCGAGAGATCATGGCTCCTCCTCCTACAGGAAACACCTCATCAATTAAGTCTTTAATTGGAGGCCTCCACGTTGCTTCCATCAGTTTTTTGTGTTTCCTCCAGCCGGAGGAACACCTCTGGTGAGAGCCACGATCTCTCAGGGCTTTCCTGGGAGACAAGGTTCTCAATCAGTCTTTTTTCTAGGAGAGTGATCCTCCCACTTACCTCCTAGCATGGACGGTCCCGTGGGCTCCCTCTCCCTCTTCCGTGCTCGGGGAGAGCCTGTACAGCCCGGGAGGGCTGCCTCCTTTTTCTTCAGAGTGGTGGTTGCTGTACTCTCACCGACCGCTGGCGGAAGCGGCGTGGAGCTTTGCGGCGGCCGCCATTGTTCTGGTGGCCGAGGAGAGCCTCGGCCACGTCCTGTATGGGAAGAGGCAGCACTTCCGGGTCGGCGCGCGCGTCATATCCGGCCGCAAAGCGCAGAGGGAGAGGGCAGGGTCACCTGGTGCCTTAAAGTTCCGGTTCCAGGTCAGCGCGGCGGCGTTTTCGAATCTGGAACCGGCGTTTTTCTTCACCACGCATCCGCAGACAGCTATGGATAGTGATGCAGCGGATAAGGGGGCAAGCCAAGGCACCAGCAAGGCTAAGGTAAGGGACTGTCCTATTTTACACTGGGCCGTTTTCTCCTGTAGAGTGGGGGTATTCACCCTTCTCCCCCCTCCATCTCCCCCACCCCCCCATCTCCCTGGTGGTGCAGTGGCTGGTGATTTAGCATGTCTGCATAATATCTAGGGGTCTTTTTGTAAAAGGTGGTGGTGGTGGTGGTGCATGGCTTGCGGGGCACAAGGAAGTGAAAGTGTTTTTTCCTATGTGCACCTGGGTGTATTGATTTGTACTGTGTAACAGTTTTTTCTTAGCGTGGTCCCTGGTTTTTTTCTTTTCTGTTTGTGCAGGCCAAAAGTTCTGCTCAACCAGTGAAGAGAAGGTGCCCTGTCTGCAAGGAAAAGTTAAGCGAGGCTTGGACCAAGTCACTTTGTGCAGATTGCACTGCAAATGTAGTCAGGGAAGAGTCTCCATCCTTTTGTGGCGATCTAGTATCTACAATTAAGGATGAACTCCGTGCCACCTTTTATGCTTTTCGGTCAAACCTAAGAGAAGAACCAGGCCCTTCAAGGGAACCTAGGGCTTCTCAGCCTTCTTCAGAACCCCAAGACGGCTCTCAAATATTATTGGGAGGTCCGATAGACGCTTCCCAAGAATCTGCTTCCCTTGCTTCGGATGGAACAGACTCTGAGGAGGAAGAAAATGAAGCAGAGAGCGCTTCTAAGTACAAGATGTCGCTTGAAGAAGTCGCAGGACTTTTAAAAGTAATCCATGCGACTTTGGGGATTGAAGAGGAAAAGGAGCTCTCCCTACATGACCGCATGTATGCAGGTTTGGGTGATCCAAAAAGCCGTGCTTTTCCAGTCCATTCAATAATCTCGGACATGATTAAAAAAGAGTGGTTGGAACCTGAGAAAAAGCCATTTTTTTCCCGGTCTCATAAGAGAAGATTTCCATTTGAGGACAACCCGGATTCCATCTGGAACAAGGTTCCAAAACTGGACTCTGCTTTTTCACAGGTCTCAAAATCAACTGACCTTGCCTTTGAGGACATGGGCATGTTAAAGGAGCCCATGGACAAAAGAATGGATTTGCTTCTTAAAAGGGCTTGGCAGTCTGTGATGAACAATCTAAAGCCAGCAATGGCAACAACCTGTGTCGCTAGGAATTTAGAACACTGGATGAAGGCCCATGTTACGGCGGATTCTCCAAAACAGGAGATTCTGGACTCATTTACAACGCTTTCTGCAGCAGTATCATATATTGCGGATGCTTCAGCAGAATCCATTCGTATGTCAGCCAGGTCAGCGGCTTTGACCAATTCTGCTAGGAGAGCCTTGTGGCTTAAAACTTGGCCAGGAGATGCTGCATCTAAAAATAGACTGTGTAGCATTCCCTTTGCAGGGGATTTGCTATTTGGTTCTGAGCTGGAGTCCATTCTTGACCATACAGCTGACAAAAAGAAGTCGTTTCCGGTCAAAAAACAACAGGTACAGACCCGTAAGCGGTTTTTTCGTCCCCAAAAAGGACAACCGGAAGGAAAAACGCAAACCAAAAGGAAGCAGTGGTCTTCCCAGAAACCAAAAGGTAGGAGTGGAGTGCTCTTCCATCCTCCTGCGACCCCCGGAAAGCCGCAGTGACAATCCACCCCAAGTAGGGGGAAGACTCCAGGAGTTTATTCCCCAGTGGAGAGACATCACTACAAATCAGTATATTGTAAACATGCTCTCCCAAGGATATGTGGTGGAATTCACGGAAGAACCCCCAAAGAGATTCCTAGTGACAAACGTCCCGAGGGATCCGGTCAAGGCACTCGCCATGAAATCCCTAATTCAGGAACTGATATCTAGGGCTGCAACTAACGATTATTTTCATAATCGATTAATCGGCCGATTATTTTTTCGATTAATCGATTAATCGGATAAAATCATAAAAAAAAACGGAATGTGCCATTTATTCGTTTATTTAAAAGTAATAATGAATTCCTACCGGGGACACCAATGATGGGGCATTATTCCTCCCGGGTACACCAATGATGGGGCATTATTCCTCCCGGGGACACCAATGATGGGGCATTATTCCTCCCGGGGACACCAGTGACGGGGCGTTATTCCTCCCAGGGACACCAGTGACGGGGCGTTATTCCTCCCAGGGACACCAGTGACGGGGCGTTATTCCTCCCAGGGACACCAGTGACGGGGCGTTATTCCTCCCAGGGACACCAGTGACGGGGCGTTATTCCTCCCAGGGACACCAGTGACGGGGCGTTATTCCTCCCAGGGACACCAGTGACGGGGCGTTATTCCTCCCGGGGACACCAATGATGGGGCGTTATTCCTCCCGGGGACACCAATGATGGGGCACTATTCCCCCCCCAGAAACACCAATGGGGCACTACCCCCCCAGAAACACCAATGGGGCACTACCCCCCCAGAAACACCAATGGGGCACTACCCCCCCCAGAAACACCAATGGGGCACTACCCCCCCCAGAAACACCAATAGGGCACTATCCCCACTAGAAAACACCAATGGGGCATCACCCCCCAGAAACACCAACGGGGCACTATCACCCCCCAGAAACACCAACGGGGCACTATCCCCCCCCAGAAACACCAATGGGTCACTATCATCCCCCAAGAAACACCAATGGGGCACTATTCCCCTCTCCCCCAGAAACGCCAATGGGGCACTATCATCCCCCAAGAAACACCAATGGGGCACTATTCCCCTCTCCCCCAGAAACACCAATGGGACTATTACTATTCTCCCCCCTCCCTCCCAGGAAAACCAATGATGGGGCACTCCCCCCCCCCCCCCCCCCCGGAATACATAAGTTGGGGCACTGACTGAATGTGTACTGTTTGTGGGTGCTGTGTACTTTTTTTACTTAGCTGCTAGCCGCTACCTTTTTTCACACTGCAGCTCGGCTTAGTCTCCTCCACAGCTTCTCGCCCTCGCCTCTCTGTTCCATCGAGGCAGCAGCAGGCGGGGCTGAGAAGATCTGTGGGAATGACGTCCGCAAGGAGGAGAGGCGCGCCGCGGACGTGCAGCAGCAAGGACGTGCCTGGTCACAGCGCCGAGGACACAGGAAGGAGACCCAGGATTACAGTACACAGGAGGGAAGGATTTTTGCAACGGACGGACAGGCGCAAGATGCGGACCAACTAATCGATAATGAAAATCGTTGACAACGATTTTCATTATCGATTATTATCGATAATATCGATTAATCGTTGCAGCCCTACTGATATCCCAGAGAGTCATTGTTCCGGTTCCAACAAAGGAGTTCTTCCAGGGGTTCTATTCTCACGTTTTCCTTGTACAGAAACCTTCAGGAAAGTACCGCCTCATCCTAAATCTAAAAATGCTGAATTTGTCAGTAGAATACAAAAGATTTCGGATGGATTCCATTTTCTCAGTAAGAAGCCTCCTGAGTCAAGGATGCTTCATGGCGTCAATAGATTTGCAGGACGCATACCTCCACATTCCTATTGCTGCCAGATCTCAGAGATATCTGAGGTTAGCACTGAGAGAAGGGAAGAAGGTGGTACACCTGCAATTCAGAGCTCTTCCATTCGGCCTGTCATCTTCTCCAAGGGTGTTCACGAAGGTAATGGCCGAAGCTCTAGCACCCTTGCGTCTAGAGGGAATTTTAGTGATTCCTTATCTAGACGACCTGCTACTGTTTGCCCAAACCAGAGATGGACTTCAGAGAAACTTGGACAGAGCACGTGCTCACCTAGAATCCATCGGATGGATACTAAACCTCCAAAAGTCCAATATGATTCCCTCTCAGGAGGTGTTATTCCTGGGTTTCCGTATCAACTCTGTGGAGCAAAAGATTTTTCTCCCAGAAGAAAAACGGGAAAAGCTGTTAAAGGTTGTGTCACTCTTACAAACCAGTCAGCTTCTGTCCATCAGGAGGGTCATGTCAGCATTAGGAACCCTGACCTCTTCCATACCGGCAGTACAATGGGCAAAGCTCCATTTCAGGCCACTGCAAAAGTTTCTGTTAAAAATCTGGGATCGCCAGCAGAATTCACTAGATTCACTGGTGAAGATCCCCACCAAAGTAAAGAGGAGTCTCTGGTGGTGGAAGAACCAGGCAAGACTCTCAGCAGGCCTTTTATGGTCCTTTCCAACCCAGGTAAGGCTAACAACCGATGCCAGCTCCTGGGGTTGGGGGGCTCACATGAGCGGTCGTTGGGCTCAGGGATCTTGGCCCACAAGGGAAGCACTGAGATCTTCAAACTGGAGGGAACTAAAGGCGATAGAAATGGCCTTATTGTTCTTTGCAGAAGAAGTCCAAGGGCGACATACACAAATTCTGTCGGACAACGCCACGGCGGTGGCTTACATAAACCGACAAGGGGGCACCAGAAGCAGAATACTTCAAGGCCTAGCAGAGAGCATTCTAAATTGGGCAGAGCTCCATACTCAATCCTTGTCCGCGGTCCATCTAAAAGGGACCCTAAACAGAATAGCGGATTTCCTCAGCAGGAACCAGGTGTACGAAGCGGAGTGGCAATTGAATCCAGATGTCTTCAATCTAATAGTGAAGAAATGGGGACAGCCAAGAGTGGATCTCTTTGCGACTCAGGAAAATACACAAATATCTCTCTTTTTTTCCCTGAACAGGAACGAGTCATCTCTGGGGGTAGATGCTCTGGCGCACAGTTGGAATTTTCACCTCAGCTACGCCTTCCCTCCTTTTCAGCTGATTCCGCAGGTCATAACAAAAATCTGGAAGGAGGATACGACAGTAATCCTCATCACTCCCTTCTGGCCCAAGAGGCCTTGGTTTTCAGCTCTTCTACAGATGCAGATCAAACCATACTGGCATCTTCCCTTGAGACAAGACCTTCTGTTACAAGGTCCGCTGTTTCACCAAGAAGTAGAAAAGCTAAAACTTACAGCCTGGCTTCTGAGGAGCAGCTCTTAAGGAGAAAAGGATTCTCGGATAGGTTGGTGGCTACCCTCCTATCTAGCAGAAAGAATGTTACCAGGGCAATATATCACAAAGTCTGGAAAGTCTTTAACTCTTGGTGCACTGCATCCGGCAGACCATTAAAGCAGATTTCTTCTATCTTGGAATTTCTGCAAGAAGGAGCAGATAAGGGCCTAGCGATTAGTACCCTAAAAGTTCAGGTTGCCGCACTGGGGGTATATTTTGAGAAATCTATTTCATCAGAACCCCTAGTAAACAGATTCTTTAAAGCCCTCACTCAGGCTAGACCGATAGTGATCAAAAACTGTCCGTCATGGGACTTATCAGTCGTTCTACAGGCCCTGACCAGGGAACCTTTCGAACCTCTCAATTTAACCTCCCTGAAGCTAATTACTTTAAAAAAAAAAATTCTAGTAGCTATTACAACAGATCGAAGGATCAGTGAGCTGCAAGCTTTATCTATCAGGGAGCCATTTTTTTTCTATTTTTTCAGACAGAATTGTGCTGAAGACGGATCCTAACTTTTTACCAAAGGTTGCCTCAGTTCAAAATAGAACCCAGGAGATAATACTTCCTACGTTTTGTTCTAATCCGTTGGGTAAGAAGGAAGAATTCCATACACTGGATGTTAAAAGAGCAGTCTTAAGTTACCTGGAAGCTACTAAAGACTTTAGGCGTTCAGACGCACTATTCATTTTATTTTCCAGAAATAAAAAAGGAAGACAAGCTTTTAGAGGAACCATTGCCAGATGGTTGAGAATGGCTATCTCAGACGCCTATTCCCTTACAGGCCAGGAGAGTCCAGTAAGTATCAGGGCTCATTCTACTAGAGCTTCGGCGGTGAGTTGGGCAGAAAAAGCTGGTGCCACCCCCGAACAAATCTGTAAGGCAGCTACATGGACAAGTCTGACGACCTTTGCCCGTCATTATAGATTAGATCTCATGACGGCTGGGGACCAGGCTTTCGGAAGGAAAGTCTTACAGGCTGTTGTCCCACCCTAAATGGGGTAAGTCTCGATTATCCTCTCGGGTGCTGTCCTGAAAGACGTTTTGGAAAAATGCAAGTTAGACTTACCGGTAACTTGTTTTCCAATAGGCTTTCAGGACAGCAGGATCCCGCCCTTTTTTTATGCTGTTGCTGTAATACTATGTAATAACTGTCGCTTATGTGTTGCAGCTGGGGCTGGAGGTTCTCTACAAACAACTGATGGAAGCAACGTGGAGGCCTCCAATTAAAGACTTAATTGATGAGGTGTTTCCTGTAGGAGGAGGAGCCATGATCTCTCGGGTGCTGTCCTGAAAGCCTATTGGAAAACAAGTTACCGGTAAGTCTAACTTGCATTTTTTCCGCGGCACCTCCACTTTAAGTAACCGCTGCCAGAATCATCTTCCCCCTAAAGCCACTGGTTTTGGATCCCGAAGGCCCTCTTAAAATACCAAGTACTTTCCAGTGCATTCTCACCTGCAAGAAATTATATATACTGATTGGGCTCATCCAGGGAAGGTGTTTTATTTATTTTTTTCACCAAAGCTTTTTGCTCACCCAGTACCCAATGGAGGAGGATTCTAGAAGAAATAAGGGTCTCCAGCTGTTGACCTGGCTATTTTTTACTTAAGACCTTGCTGGTTCTGGTGGATGAGGTCCTGGGTTTTAAGCACTTCAGCTCCGGAAAGTTTTACCCCCTTCCTGACCAGGCCATTTTTTGCGATACTGCACTGCGTTGCTTTAACTGACAATTGCGCGGTCGTGCGACACTGTACCCAAATAAAATTTCTGTAATTCCCACAAATAGTTTTCTTTTGGTGGTATTTGATCACCTATGCGTTTTTTATTTTTTGCGTATTTTTTCAGATAAATAGTGTATTCACGTATATATATGGGTGTGTATGGGTATATGTGCATATGTGTGTGTGTGTATGTGTATATATAATATATATATATATATATATATATATATATATATATAAAGGGCTGTGGAAATTAACTATTAATTCCTCGATTTAATTGTTTTGATCGATCAAAATTCTTTTGATTGGTACTCGCCTCTTCGACAGCTTCTGGGAGATCCGGTGACATCACGGACACCGGCGGGGCTTGCCGTGTCCATCTGAAGGGCTCCTTTTATGCGCATTCATATCTGCATGCCGGCGGGACCTTACTATCTGCCACACGCAAGGGCTGTTACACTTCCCTCTATCACTTCCCTCTATCAACCTGGGATTCTACAGCCATCCACTGGGAGTTGTGATAGTTCCCTTCACGGGACATCTACATGCTGACGGACTGATTTTAGCCCCTTCTCATCTGGATTCAGCAGTGGTATCGTTGTACACATTTTTATACCAGTATCATACTTCGCTACATGTTTTTATGACTGCTTTTGCTACCGTTTGGTATTACTCGCACCATTTTTACAGTTTATGTAGCTACATCGATTTTATCTCCAGTGCAATATTTTTGTTACCTACTTTAAGACTATAAAAGTTTTAATGCTATTCCCAACGAGCGCTGCCTTTTGTGTGTTTTTTGTATCCTGCTATCCATTTTTCCAGTGGTTGGTAGCTGCACTGGGAATCGGCCTGCAAGGAGATCAGCTAAAAGCAGTTGGATCTATGTGCGTTATAATTAATCGAAATTGGTCGATTAATCGATAAAAAAAAAAAAATCAGTAACAGCCCTAATATATATATACATACATACATACATACATACATACATACATACATACATACATACATACACACACACAGTGGGTACGGAAAGTATTCAGACCCCCTTAAATTTTTTACTCTTTGTTATATTGCAGCCATTTGCTAAAATTATTTAAGTTCATTTTTTTCCTCAATGTACACACAGCATCCCATATTGACAGAAAAACACAGAATTGTTGACATTTTTGCAAATTTATTAAAAAAGAAAAACTGAACTATCACATGGTCCTAAGTATTCAGACCCTTTGCTCAGTATTTAGTAGAAGTATTTAGTAGAAGCACCCTTTTGATCTATTACAGCCATGAGTCTTTTTGGGAAAAATGCAACAAGTTTTTCACACCTGGATTTGGGGATCCTTTGCCATTCCTCCTTGCAGATCCTCTCCAGTTCTGTCAGGTTGGATGGTAAACGTTGGATTTCCCTGTACTTGGCCGCATTCATCTTTCCCTCGATTGCAACCAGTTGTCCTGTCCCTGCAGCTGAAAACACCCCCACAGCATGATGCTGCCACCACCATGCTTCACTGTTGGGACTGTATTGGACAGGTGATGAGCACTGCCTGGTCTCCACACATATCGCTTAGAATTAAGGCCAAAAAGTTCTATCTTGGTCTCATCAGACCAGAGAATCTTATTTCTCAACATCTTGGAGACCTTCAGGTGTTTTTTTTAGCAAACTCCATGCGGGCTTTCATGTGTCTTGCACAGAGGAGAGGCTTCCGTCGGGCCACTCTGCCATAAAGCCCCGACTGGTGGAGGGCTGCAGTGATCGTTGACTTTCTACAACTTTCTCCCATCTCCTGACTGCATCTCTGGAGCTCAGCCACAGTGATCTTTGGGATCTTCTTTACCTCTCTCACAAAGGCTCTTCTCCCCCGATAGCTCAGTTTGGCCGGACGCCCAGCTCTAGGAAGGGTTCTGGTCATCCCAAACGTCTTCCATTTAAGGATTATGGAGGCCACTGTGCTCTTAGGAACCTTAAGTGCAGCAGAATTTTTTTAACCTTGGCCAGATCTGTGCCTTGCCACAATTCTGTCTCTGAGCTCTTCAGGCAGTTCCTTTGACCTCATGATTCTCATTTGCTCTGACATGCACTGTGAGCTGTAAGGTCTTATATAGACAAGTGTGTGGCTTTCCTAATCAAGTCCAATCAGTATAATCAAACACAGCTGGACTCAAATGAAGGTGTAGAACCATCTCAAGGATGATTAGAAGAAATGGACAGCACCTGAGTTAAATATGAGTGTCACAGCAAAGAGTCTGAATACTTAAGACCATGTGATTATTTCAGTTTTTATTTTTTAATAAATCTGTAAAAAATTCAACAATTCTGTGTTTTTCTGTCAATATGGGGTGCTGTGTGTACATTAATGAGGAAAAAAATTAACTTAAATGATTTTAGCAAATGGCTGCAATATAACAAAGAGTGAAAAATGTAAGGGGGTCTGAATACTTTCCGTACCCACTGTGTGTATATGTATGTATATGTGTGTGTATAATAAATAAATATATACATACACACACGTATGTGTGTGGGTATATATACTTTATATTTGCTATTTCATGTATGTTGCTGGTTTTTGTATCCAACTTTATTTCACTATATATATCATATTATATCATGCCATCTCATATTTTTAGGCTGCTTTGTCGGTCTTAGTATTTTATTTTAGTTTTTTCTAAAACTGTCAGAATGTTAGACTGTTGAATTTGCTTAGTAAATCCCCCCCCCCCCCCTTTTAGTGTTGGCTACGGCCGACAAGCAACCACCTTTTGTACCCCATAGGTATTGGGCAAGCTGCATTGTTTTTGATGCTTGGAGCTGGTTTTTGAACCAGATTGCCCTTACCTAGACTACAGCACCAAGTGGTCACTAACCAACTGTTGCTAACTAAATTTTTAAGGGTTTTTTTTTTCTTTATATTTGGGTAAAGACCTGATCTGGTTAATCTCCACTTTTTTGGGGGATGTCACCGGATGAGGGCAGGTTCAATACCCGTTTTATCATCATGGGTATTGTTTGTTATTTTTGCTTGTCTACATGTTTTTTATGTTTTTTTCTTTTGAATGATTGGTCTTACATTGGTTATGCCTTTACTAGGTATAGGCTCCTTGGATCGGTGCTGCTCCTGAGATGTAAATCAAGACGTACACCCAGGCCAACTCCGTGTCTTCCTTCTTCTTTTTTTTTTTTTTTTTATTATATAAATTGTTGTATAATGACAACACGTGACATCCCCGCTTTCAGGATATTATCATGGTGCTTCTTCAGGAAACACATCTCATGAGCAGCAAGTGTTCGGCATTAAAAAAAGCCTTTCATTCTTCATATTCTACATATGCAAGAAGAGTAACGATATTAATTAGTAAATCCTTTCCATGTGTAATGGAACAGGTCCATACTGATCCCCATGGCAAATATGTAATAATAGTATTTACGGTTTGGGGCACCCGGTATATAGTGGGGTGTATATTCCCCCCTCCATTTTCTTCATCCACCCTATACTCAATCTTAGAGAAAGTAATTCCTTACTACCCAGCAAAACTGTTACTTATGGGTGATTTTAATGCCATTCTGGCCCCCCGACCTAGATAGACCTATTCCCCCGAAACAACTCTCTACAGATTTGCTCTCTTGGGCTCAGGTAATGGGCTTAACAGAGGTTGGGAGGTGGAAACATCCTGAGACTAGAGCCTATTCCTGTTTTTCTGCTACCTACAAAACCTCTTCCCGTATGGACCTTGCTTTTGCTAAACCATCTATGTTGACTGATGTACTGGATGCATCATATCTACCGAGTGGGCTTTCAGACCGTTCCCCATCCTTCAGAACCCCAGCTTTATGGCATCTGGGGGCCCACTGGCTTTCTCATATTAATCTGACGACCACTATTTCACCACGATTAGCGGGATATTGGGACTTTAATGAGGGATCCTCTTCTATCGCAATGACTTGGGACGCTTTCAAGGCCTTCACCAGAGGGCAATATATCTCCTCTATTAATAAATACTAAATATCCGCGCAACTTGGAGTGCGTAGGCTGCTGCCCCCCCCCCCTATAATGATTTGTACTAGACAAGTCGAATGAATAAAATTGGTAAATGTTGGGGTGATTGGCGCTGCTTCACCGCTGTAATGTGTTAGTAGGCCCAACATCCTATCCTCAGTGATGTGACCCTAGAATAGGGTTGGTTCTCCTTAATCCAGCTAGCTGAGATTGATGTTTGTGGTTAATGTTGTGAGCAGATGTGCATATGTTGATAGCAACTAGTTTCCTATCGGGTAAAAATGACTGAGTGTTTCAATCAACAGTGAAAAGTTTAAATATGTGATATTCTACAATGTGATTGCTACTCTTCTTAACGTGATAGCCTCATGCATACAGTATGCACAAAATAATAAAGAATAATAAAGAATTGCTTGTGCCGCCAATGGAGTTATGTGTCACTACACCAGGTGGGAGCTGCCACGTAACTATTCAACTTGCAAGCAAAGTGACAGTGGTTTTAAAGCCTTAACGTGAAAAATACCCCAGTCATGGAGGTGATCTAAAACGTGACACTCAAACTAATACAAAAATAAAAAATATATATTGTTCATAATGACTTGGCAATGTGTCTCTAAAAATGATAGTTGTGAGAAGACTGTGTGTTTCCAGTAGCACAGTCTAGGGTGACATTTCATGTGATTCTGTGATGCCTGTTTGCCCTCAGGCAGACGTTTAATGTGACTTTGGTGCTCCCCTCTCCTTTAGGACCCCACTCACCAGATTGAAGCACCCCTGCAGGGGTATAAGGCACGTCTGGTGATGTCCTCTATGCGATCTGTGCACTTCTCTGTGTGGTTATGCTGCTCCTCCGGGGTATCCGGTCTTTTACTACTCCGCACTTCCTCCCAGCTTGGGGAAGATCCGTATGGTTCCTCAGGAAAAAAAACCCAGATGGCGCTCTAATAGCGTAATTCGTTTTATTTAAAAAATGGTTGTGAACTTAAAAATAATTTAAAACAAAAACTATTGCTGCTCCTGTAGTTAACAAAACTCAGGGCAGTAACAGGACGTTATAAACAGGTCAGACCCTCACGGCTAGGTCACGCTGGCGGGTAAGGCTCTCCACAGCCTGGGCGTGTGTTCCACTGCACGGGTCCCGCAAACCGGACGTGTCTAGAAGGCCAATCACCTGACGCGTTTCAACGTAAAGTCTTTAAGTTTTGAGTCTCTGAGTTTTGTGTCTGAGTTTTGTTAACTACAGGAGCAGCGATAGTTTTTATTTTTAAGTTCACAACCATTTTTTAAATAAAACGAATTACGCTATGAGAGCGCCATCTGTTTTTTTTTTCCTGAGGAACCATACGGATCTTCCCCAAGCTGGGAGGAAGTGGGGAGTAGTAAAAGACCGGATACCCCGGAGGAGCAGCATAACCACACAGAGAAGTGCACAGATCGCATAGAGGACATCACCAGACGTGCCTTATACCCCTGCAGGGGTGCTTCAATCTGGTGAGTGGGGTCCTAAAGGAGAGGGGAGCACCAAAGTCACATTAAACGTCTGCCTTAGGGCAAACAGGCATCACAGAAGTCACAGAATTACGTGAACACTCAGTCTTTTTTACCCGATAGGAAACTAGTTGCTATCAACATATGCACATCTGCTCACAACATTAACCACAAACATCAATCTCAGCTAGCTGGATTAAGGAGAACCAACCCTATTCTAGGGTCACATCACTGAGGATAGGACTTTGGGCCTACTAACACATTACAGTGGTGAAGCAGCGCCAATCACCCCTACATTTACCAATTTTATATCTCCTCTATTGCTGGGATTCGTAAAGAACAGGCTGCCATTACGACTGCGAACAGTCAGCTGTGCATTGATCCTATTGACACTCATTTTGATTCTCTGAATGCAGCAAAACGTGAGTTACATCTCCATCTTACAGAGATCACTAGACTTGATCTACATCAGAACAAACAACGTTTTTTTGAACAGGGAGACCGCAATGGCCGCCTTCTGGTGACGTTGGCACAGTCTGACTATCCTCCAACAGTGATTTCTAGTGTGGTGTGTGTGCCTCAGGTGCATCGGTTTCTTCGTTACCCGATATACTAGAGGCTTTCCGTCAATATTATAGTTCCCTCTATACCTCTGTGTTGCCTTCTGATTTTCAGCCCAAGGATTTGGCATCTGGCTAGATCCATTGGCACTCGCCTAGCTTTCAGACAGAGAATCTTTGGTAGGGCCAACTACCCCGGAGGAGGTATTGAAGGTGATTGGATCCTTCCCATTGGGGAAGTCTCCGGGCCCAGATGCCATTCCCATAGAGTTTTATAGGACCCATGGGAAATTATTGGCCCCCAGGTTAGCACAACTCTATTCTCAATGCTCGACACCAGCTATGAGTAAACACTTTTAATAAACTACGCTGGATTGGAGTGCGGCTGTCCTAATCACTTTTGTTCCCAATTGCCATGTGCATTGCCAGCACCCTGGGTTTCTGAGAGAAGGATTTTACCAAGTTACACCTGCCTGGAGTGGCAATTTTTGTCTTTAGAGTTTTATAGGACCCATGGGAAATTATTGGCCCCCCAGGTTAGCACAACTCTATTCTCAATGCTTGACACCATCGAATGGCCTTTTCTTTGGGAGGTTCTTAGGAGGATGGGGTTCCCCCTGACTTTTATTAAATGGATACAGATACTATATAAAAATCCCACCTCGGCTATCAAGCTGGGAGGTGGCCTGTCAGTCTTTTTCTTTGTCTAGAGGTACTAGACAGGGCTGCCCTCTTTCTCCAGTCTTGTTCGCCATAGTGATGGAACCGCTGGCGGAGGCTCTCCGTACTTCCCTTCATGTCAGGGGACTGCGTGTCGGTGGCTGGAGGAAAGGGTTGCCCTGTATGCGGACGACCTACTCCTCTTTTTAAATGATGAAGGTTCATCACTTAAGGGGGCCCTACAGCTCCTTAATTCCTTTTCCTCAGTCACAGGTCTTAAAGTGAATTGGACAAAGTCCCTTTTATTTCCTATAGATTTTGCGGCCCGTGCCACTGCCTATACTGATGATCCCTTGAGATGGGTGGAGCACTTTAAATACCTGGGGGTGGTGGTTTCCAGACAGGCTTCAGACTATATATCCCTAAATTTAACACCCGTGATCCAGGAGGTTCAACAACGGCTGAAGGCATGGGGGGTCATTACCCCTTTCATTATTAGGACGCATAAACCTAATAAAAATGAATGTATTACCTAAATTTACATATCTATTTCGACACTCTCCGCAGTGGATCACTAAATCATTTTTTGTATGGCTGCATCCTATTTTTGCAGCATTTATATGGAGATCTCAGTCCCATAGGTATAGCTGGACGACATTGGTACGCCCGGCTTCTCAAGGTGGCCTAGCATGTCCGGATTTCTACAAATCGGCTAGTAATCGCTGCCTGGTGGTTTAACCCAGATACCTCTAACTCCGCTACGCACGTAGAAGCAGCAGTGTTGGGATCCTTGGAGGCGTTGAAATTTCTGATTTTTCGGGACCCCCGTGCTCCATATCTACTGACACCGTCCATGTGCACTACGTTATGGGCATGGGAGGAGAGTCTCAAAATTGAACGATATCCCCTACAGGCAATTTTGCCTAACGCTCCCCTTTGGTTGAATCCTACCCTGGAGCATATCTATACATTGCCGACCCCATGCCTGGACCAAATTCAATATAAAAACAGTGACTCCGATTTATTTTGGACGAATCCTTGATTCCATTTTCCAAACTGATCTCTGATTTCAATGTTCCTCAGTTGTACTCCTTTCATTTTCTTCAACTCTCCCATGCCTTCAGCTGTCAATTTCCTGGCTCTTCTCCGCGACTAGTTCAATCCTCCCTAGAGAAGCTTCTTAGGTTGGACTGTGCAAAGAATGCTGCCTCCAAATTGTATCTCCATCTAACAACTGTCTCCCTTCCAACACTAGAGAATCTAAGACTTAAATAGTCTAAGGACATCCCTGAACTTGACAATGATGACTGGGATGATATATGGGACTTTCCTTTTAACTCTCTTGTCTCCTTGAGAGACCGACTGATTCAGTTCAAGATGGTTCACAGGGCATATCTTGCTCCTCATATATTACATACAATTAATCCAGACTCTGCCCCTGGCTGTTGGCGATGTGGGGGGATTCCTGGAGACTTTACTCATATTTTTTGGACTTGTCCAGCAATAGTGGGGTACTGGGAAGAGATATTAGCCTCTATAATACAAATTACCGTATATACTCGAGTATAAGCCGACCCGAATATAAGCCGAGGCACCTAATTTTACCACAAAAAACTGGGAAAATGTATTGACTCGAGTATAAGTCTAGGGTGTGCCTCACTTTGCCTCACTGTGTCCATGCCTCACTGTGTCCATGACTAGACTGACGTTTAACATTGGAGTCTATGGAAGGGGTTCCCGGCTTTGAAAAATCGGTGCTCCACGCCCGTAGGTCCCCTGAACAAGAAACTTTGCAAACCTGTAGAGGAAGAGTGGGGCTGCATGTGTGCCAAGTTTGGGATCCAGAGGACCTACGACCGGCCGGTACCGGGTCCCCAAAGTTACCAGAGAAATTACCGTTTAACATGGGAGTCTATGGAAGGGGTTCCCGGGTTTGAAAAATCGGTGCTCCCTGGCCGTAGGTCCCCCGGATAAGAAACTTTGCACACTTATAGAGAAAGAGTGGGGCTACATGTGTGCCAAGTTTCCGGCTCCCCAAAGTCCGGGAGATCAGGCGCAAAAAGGTGACTCGAGTATAAGCCGAGGGGGGCATTTTCAGCACAAAAAATTGTGCTTAAAAACTCGGCTTATACTCGAGTATATACGGTACTTCTATTCCACTACAACTATCAATGGCAATATGTATTTTGGGTTTGATAGAGCAACATATTCCCACGGTAGCAGGGCGTACACTGGTGGGGCTGCTTTTGTTTTATGCTCGCAAAGCTATAGCTCTTAGTTGGAAAAAAACTATCCCCTTATCACGGTCTATGTGGAAACGACTCATTAACAATAGCTTACCATTATATAAGGAGGCCTATATTAATAGAGGTGGTCTCCTCAAATATGAGAAGGTTTGGTCCAAATAACTGATGGATTCTTCCACAGCCTCTGAAGCCTTTTAGAGGAAGACTATTAGTCTTTTTTTTCCGTCAGTTATTTGGGCAATTATACATAATTCGAAAATCTTATATTGGCCTATGTAATATAGGACTACATTGCTTCCGAACTTGAAAATCGAGTTAACAAGAGTATTATCTAATGTTTTTTACTCTATAACTTGATATAATGTCTATCGTAAGAATTGCATAAATACCATGTAAGACCTATGTATGTATGTGGGCTTTTTATTTATTTTTTGTTCTGTCTTTGTCTTTTACTGTTTCTGTAATTGTAAATTTTTGTCTGTGTTTTGAAAAATTTATAAAAAGTTATATTTAAATAACCAAAAAAAGGTTGACAATTTAAAAAAAAAAAACAATATTTTACATTTTGCTATAAAACACATCCAATAAAAAAATGTAAAAAATGTCTTCATCAATTTAGGCCAATATGTATTCTGGTACATGTTTTTGTTTAAAAAAAATCCCAATAAGCATATATTGATTGGTTTGCACAAAAGTTATAGCGTCTACAAACTATGAGAGAGATGTTTTTACTAGTAATGGCGGATATCCGTTTATTTTTTTGCGTGATTGCGGCGGACAAATCTGACACTGACACTTTTTGGGTACCAGTGACAACAGTGATTAGTGCTAAAAAAATAAATAAAAAATACTGCCACTGTATAAATGACACTGGCAGGGAAAGTGTTGACATCAGGGGCGATCTAAGGGTTAAATGTGCTCCTCGGGAGTGCTTTCTAAAGCCTCGTACACACGATCGGATCATCCAACTGGAATTGTGTGGTGACAGGCTGTTGTCGGAAAATCCGACCGTTTGTATGCTCTATCGGACGATTGTTGTTGGATTTTCTGCGGACAAATGTGGGATAGCATGCTTTAAAATTGTCCGCCAACAAATGTGAGTTGTCGGATTATCTGATCGTGTGTACACAAGTCCGTCGGACAAAACTCCAAAGTACAAACTCGCATGCTCAGAAGCAATGCTCACCATAACACATTTGCAGAAGTTGCCCAAAGGGTGGCGCTAAAGATCTGAAAAACCACATAGTTTCGTGTTTGTTGGCAGACAATTATTTGCCGTTTGTATGCAATACAAGTTCCTGGTCAACGCCCTTCGGACAAAAGTCCTACTCTTTGTCCAATGAAAATCTGATCGTGTGTACCAGGCTTAACTGTGGGTGGAATCCTGTGACTGGAGGAAAACAGAGATCCGTGTTTCTGTTTGGCAGAAGCTTAAGATCTCCATTCTCCTCCCTCACGGAACGGTGGTCTGCTTTGTTTACATAGACAGACCGCTGTGCTGCCTCTCCTGTGAACAATCACGGGTGGCAGCCAGCTAGCTCCCGCTGTGTCCAATCACTCCAATTACTCTTCCGCACTTTCTGCCTGCTCTTATACCTTCCATTCTCCTCTCTTAACCCTAATCTACTATGCTGATCAGACAAGAAAAGAGGGATACTCTTTCCAATAAGGATAAAAACTTGACAGAGAATCTAGCCGTTCTCCACTATCTCTAAAACTGTTCTGTTTTGAGGTGCATGTTGTTTTTCTCTAGTAAAAGTTGTTATTGTGGTCCACATTGGGTAGATCCACTCCTCCATTTGTCCCGGCTACTGGTGTCACCAAGAAAGGATTTCTCCCTGCATTCTAACATCCCCCCCCCCCCCTAAATAAGAGGTAAGGGGAAATCTTCCAAAGGGGGTGAGGGTGATTCCCCCAACATAGAGGAAATCTCCCTAACGTTCTCTTGCATCTCTAGGACAGGAAGTGAAGGAATATGTCTCCTGTGATAAACAGACAGAAAAAAATACTTTAACCCTTCCCTACTGTATCAAAAACAAAAAATCTTTTGACTATAGATTCAATTTAAGTTGTCAGAATAAGCCAAATACCATTATGAGACTAATATGCAGGCTGCATTTGCTGGCCTTCTGGGCTCTCATTTTGATTCCGTGGCTTTAGTACTGACTGGAGCAAGTATCTGTTAAGTAAATGCCAAATCTGCATACGTGAATGACTCAAAGTATTACAGCAATGGCCTAGCCAATGAGATCATTTTTTTTTTTCAGTGGAGTTGAGCATATTTCTCTCAGTACAAGATTCATACAAGAAGCTGCCAGATGGGATAACATTTTTGTTAGCTACTTTTTTCAGATGTTGTTAAAGTACAGTTGAAATAATCATGTGTGGATTTGAAAAGATCCCAATGTAACCCGTCTTTTATGTTTGTTTTCTAGCTGCGGTCATCGGTTCTCGTCTACACCTGGCTGTCGCTCTGTCTTGTTTTGCCATGGCCTTTTATGTACTGTTTATAAAGTGAAATGGTGCTCCCGTCAACTCATCTCTATGTTGCATCCCCAGCAAATTGGGACCAGGAGCAAATAAAACCGGAACAGATGGAATCATTGCAACATTTGACTGTATATATACTTTCCCGTTACTGCAGTAGTTTGTGGTGCTGGGAGTATAAAACGAAGAGTATAATGTGGCCGATTGGAGACATTCTGTCTAAATGCTCTGCTGATCTTTCTTTTATTATTATTATTATTTTTTCTTATTTTTAATAGACCGTGTTCTGCAGTTTGGTATAATAACAGGATAAGGAGTTACTAGATTTTTGCACTTTTTACTCTTGCAATGTTATTGACAAAACTGCGGTTGAATTACTTCCTTCTCTGTGACAATTTTAGAACCTTTTTTAGGGACACAAATTAGCTTTATCCATGCCTTTTGTGCACTATGAATAATATTGTTATTAAATATGAAAACACAGTTTGTAGAGCCTATTGTAAAAATTTGGTAAATCATGACAAACCTTGAAGTGGACCTAAATTCAAACACTAAAGAGTTGCCAAATTATAGGAAATATTTAGAATTGTTAATTGTGTACAGTACATTAAAATGTACCTTTTTTGTCTTGAATTCCTCCAGAAAATTAGAAATGTGTTTCCTGGTATGTGAGTGTGCCTAGGTACTCCTGTGCCCACAGCCTCATGAGATTGCAGGCCCCACCCGCCCAAACCAGAACTTCCCCAGATACAACTTAACTAAAATAAATAACTGAACACATTTTTTAAATGGCAAAAACTTGGCCGCGACACCTTTATTGGTTTTTCACAAATAATTTTCCATAAATCTTTATTATCATTCCAAACTTCATAAATCATCCAATAACATATTTCTACCTGCTCAGTTGTTAGAACTCGAGCAGTAGCACAACTTCAAAGATAAATAAAAGTCCCCCCTGGATCCAGGGTGACCCACCACATAAAAGTGTACACGACTGGGGCGGGAGGGAGGGAGCTCAAATCTTCCTGCTTGTTCAGCTGAAAAGAGGCAGAACCCTGCGCCTGCTGGCCCTTTTATAAGCAATCCCAAAATCCAGAAAGTTCCCTGAAACCTGATTGGCTCTTCTTGCTTCCTTGTGGACCGGCCCCAAAAGGGATGGGGCCCCTAACCCCACTGTACTAATGCAGCTAAACCTAACTTAATAATTTACCTTTTAAATTTGTGCTAGGGAGGCCGCAATCTCAGGAAAGTGGCCCCATAATGTGACCCCTTTATTCATGAGATTGCAGGCCCCACCCGCCCAAACCAGAACTTCCCCAGATACAACTTAACTAAAATAAATAACTGAACACATTTTTAAATGGCAAAAACTTGGCCGCGACACCTTTATTGGTTTTTCACAAATAATTTTCCATAAATCTTTATTATCATTCCAAACTTCATAAATCATCCAATAACATATTTCTACCTGCTCAGTTGTTTGAAGTTGTGCTACTGCTCGAGTTCTAAGATAAATAAAAGTCTCCACACGCCGGTCTTGAGCATCAAGACCGGCACACCCCAATCGTCGCGGCCTTTTCGATCATGTTCTGCAGACCAACATTAAAAAAGTCATTTCCTACTTCTGATAAGTGCACCCCATCCAGTCTGTACAGACCTGGATATCCCCCTTCCAAGTCCATGTGCCTATAAGACAGTCCCCCAACTTGGGGCATGAACTTTTCGAGAGCCCTATTGACTCTCTTCCTCATTTTTTCCATCACCCTCCTCTGCGCAGAGGAGAGCCATGAAAGACGAGAAACCACTTCTGAAAAAACTAAGGTTGTACCTGGGAAAGTCGCACTGAAGCGATGCAGGTCACGCTTAATCATAAATAATAAGTCCAAAGTGTTAACATTTCCCAAATCGTTACCTCCCAAATGAATTATCAGTATGGATGGCAATGGCCACAGCTGACATAACCTAGACACATGCAAATCCAGTTGCGGCCATTGAAGGCCTCTTATACCTTTCCAGAACAAACGAAATGAGTCCGGGTGCAAGGATAAATTTGATGAATAGTTGCGTTGAGCCGCTCTTTTTTTGTGCCCAATAAATAAATGAATGCCCCAAAATCCACACTGTGTGCTGGGTACCTAAAATTAAATAAACAAATTAGGACGAACATACAAATTAAAACATTTTGACTTCCACCCACCCAATGCCTTGATATCTGATTCGGAGACGCCCGATCGGGCCGCCTCAAACTGCGCCAATCCGAAAGGAGTGGGAGGAAAACTTAAAATGACTTAAACCCATGGCACCCAAACTCTTTTTTAAAACTGCATCGAATTGGTATTTCGTCAGGGGCAATAAATTAGCATGAATGAGAAAAATTCCCTCCCCGGGAGGCCTAAGCCCCATAAATTGTTTAACCAAGGCTACCGGGCACAATAAGCTCTCATTTTGTTCTTTTAGATGAACCCATCTACCCTTACCATATTGGTCTGTTTTGGAATACTGCAGCCACACATGAACACCCGATTGATCAACTAGCACCTGGTCAAATCGCACACCCGAACCACCTTGTTTGCTCACTGGAATTAATTCCGAGATGCGAAATGCCCCAAAAAATGCAAGCACAAAAGCTGTCCTGAATAATAAGGCCTCGTAGGAGGAAAAACAAACCACTGAAGTCATTCTGCAAAGGCCACCGAGAATGTCAAGAGAAATCGGTCTCCTATCATCTATGACAAACGTCAATCTCTTGTATCCCTTCAGTGCCTGTTTTACAGAAAAATAAGAACAAGGTCTCAGACCCAATAAACGGAAGAAAAAGGACATACCGGCCAGCGTTCTTGTCGCATAACTATGTGAAAGTTGCTGCCGCATTAAACTTGACATAAAAGCCAAAATGGTACCTTCCGAAGGCTTATCAAACTGATCACCTTCAGCACTTGCAAAGGATATCCAGCTGCTCCAGGCTGCCGAGTAACACGACCAGGTTCTAGGAGCTAAAGAGCTTTTTATAGCATTCGTCACAGTACTCAGATCATCTCCCACAGATAGGCCGGGCATGAGTTGCCAACTGCGTCCGCCTCCGGCAGCAGACTCCGGAAACGCTCCTCCTGAAAACGAGATAGAGAATCAGCTATATTCTTCAATATCCCAGAGGTATACCTAGCCTTCAACCAAATATTAAATTTGAGGCATCTGAAGACCACCTGACGCAAGATTTTGATTACCGGCAAAGAACTGGATGAAAGGCAGTTCACTGCATATAATACACCCTTGTTATCCGTTTCCACGAAGATGCGCCTATTAGCGAACTCTGAGCCCCACAACTCCAATGCCACTAATATTGGAAATAATTCTAGCAATACCACGTTCTAGCAATACCACGTTCCCGGGGAGGGAATTTTTCTCATTCATGCTAATTTATTGCCCCTGACGAAATACCAATTCGATTCACTCCCGAACTCACCCAAGGCTCCGGCCAAGCCGCGCAACACCAGTGCGATCTCCAGATGGCACCGAAGCCTTTGGAGCCAGCTGCATCCGTAAATAAACAAAAATCCTTTGCCACAACAAATTCCGCCTGAAAAAAGGACCTACCGTTATATCCGTCAAGAAAGTTGGCCCAAACCAAAAGATCTTCCTTAATGGGGGCCGTTATTCTAACATGATCCAAAGGAGATTTCAAGCCTGAAATCGCCAGGTAAAGCCGATGCGAAAATATTCTGCCAACAGGCATGATTCTGCACGCAAATGCCAGAACCCCCAGCAGCGACTGTATTTCTTTCAAGCGTACCTTCTTTTTCCGCAACACCGTCGTGATTAACCATTTTAATTTACTCAATTTTTTTTCCGGCAAACGAAATTCCATACCGCAAGTATCTATCTCTATGCCCAAAAACTCCAATGAAGTGCTTGGCAAGCAAGTTTTTCCCTCAGCCAACGGTACTCCAAATTCAAACGCCATGGCCTGAAATGACAGCAACAAGTCAGAACAAAAACTAGAGTCTGCTGGGCCAACAAACAAAAAATCATCTAGATAGTGCACCGCACCATCCAGCCCAGATCGGATGCCAAGTACCCAGTGGAGAAATGTAGAGAATGATTCAAAGTAGGAACATGACAACGAACACCCCATCGGGAGACACATGTCAAAAAAGTATTGACCCTCAAAATAAAACCCCAACGAGTTGAAAGCCTCCGGGGAGACGGGCAAGAGGCGAAATGCGGATTTTATGTCAGCCTTCGCCAACAAGGCCCCAGGGCCAAACCTCCTGATCTTACCAATCGCTTCTTCGAATGTGGCATACGACACTGAGCATAGGCACTTTTCAATCTCATCATTCAAGGAGTCACCTTTTGGAAAGGATAGATGGTGTATAATACGAAATTCATTGGGTTCCCGTTTTGGCACTACCCCCAATGGGGAAATCCGAAAATTATAGAAGGGGGGGTGCTCAAAAGGGCCAGCAATTCTACCTTCCTTTAGTTCTTTACATAACTTATCCCTTACCACCTGGGGAAATTGATCTACAGATTTCAAATTACCTAACAATTTACACCCCTCCCCTGAAAAGCAAGGCAACGGGAAACCCTGATCAAAACCTTTACTGAGTAAACAAGCCTTCTCCCTGTTTGGGTAGATGTCCAGCCACGGGCGCATTTTTTCCAGCCTCACTGGCGTGCAGGCTTTTGGGAAAAATATGCTGGACCGGGCTAGCTCCTGTCACTGCATTCCGCTTAAAACATTTTGCCGCTGGGTGCGTCCCCGCACAAATGGCACATTCGTGTCTGTATTTACACGAATTATTCCAGCGGCACTGGCTGTCATTAAATGCAAAACAGCAGCCTTTCCTAAAGGCCGCTGTCGACCCTGTCGCAGCGGGTTGTCTAGGCGCTACCTGCCTTTGTGGCACAATCAAATTGAGCCACAAGCCCACATCTTTCATACCCCACCTTAGAGACGGGTGAATGGACAGTTTCTGACGAAAGGATTCGTCATAGAAAAACCACCCCAGGCCCCCAAAATTTTTATAGGCTTCCAAGATGTGATCTAGATGCTGGAAAAGCCCCCCACACCTTTCCGGGTGCTTCTCCGCCATAATGCCAGAATAAATACAAAAGGCTTGAAGCCAATTGTTAAACGACCTAGGGATTGCCCTGCGCCTTTCTTCTTCGCTTCTCTCCTCCCCCCTCCTTTCTGTTCTAACAAATTCTTTATGCGCAGGCAGGAGAGAAAGAATGTCAACATATTCCCCTTTCCAAATCTTTTCCTTAACATTTACACTTAAATGGTATCCTAAAGGGGACATTTCACATGGCATGGAATCTTTCATATATATCTCAGGGACCAGTAACCTTTGCCCAGCCGTCTGCAAGAGCTCAGGAGCTGATTTGTCAGACTGCATAGCAGAAACTTTATCTAGCTGAGATAGTAAGCTGACAGGCAGACTAGACAGTACTGGAGTAAGAGATGACACAGAAGGGTTAACAGAAATAGAAGCAGCAGACACAGCAGGTGCTGAACCTTTAGACAGTGATTGTATTATGGAAGACAAAGAGCCTACCAAACCAGATAGTACATGCAATTGGTTTAACTCTCCACCAGCTGGAGCCTGCAACACCTGCTGCTGAGCTACCTGCTCCAGCATTGAAGGGGGGTCTTGCACCTGTAGCATCTGCTCACCTGTTGCATGCTGTGGCATGTCTGTGTTCTGAGTGCCTTGCTGACACTCTAAGCGCTGGTTCCCGGGAGACCGCTGCGCGCGCTGTCTCCCCCGACTGTCCTGTGCGGTCTGCTGCGGCTGGCCGCGCCGTCCTCCTCTTCCAGCCGGCGACTGCGAACAGGTCCGCCTCTTCTGACCTCTGCGGCGGCCTCGTGACGTCACACCGCCGCCATCTTCCCTCAGCATCACTAGCGGCGCACGGGTGTCTGTAGCTTCTGCGGAAGCCCCTCCTTCCCTCTCCGGCGGTGCGCGTCTCCTCGCTTTTGCAGGCGGAGCTGGTTCAGGAACTCCCTGCACCATGTCAGTGTCATTCCTCCTCTCGCCGCTCGCTACCAAGTCTCCACCCTCTTGCTCCAGCAGCCGTCCTTCTTCCTCCGGGGCTGACTCCAGGCAGCGTCTAAGCCATGCCTCTCCTCCTGAGCTGCCAGCTTTCTCTAATAGCTGCATCACCAGCGCTTCCATCATGTAAGATGTTCTGTGTAAGGTAAGAGCTCAAATCTTCCTGCTTGTTCAGCTGAAAAGAGGCAGAACCCTGCGCCTGCTGGCCCTTTTATAAGCAATCCCAAAATCCAGAAAGTTCCCTGAAACCTGATTGGCTCTTCTTGCTTCCTTGTGGACCGGCCCCAAAAGGGGCGGGGCCCCTAACCCCACTGTACTAATGCAGCTAAACCTAACTTAATAATTTACCTTTTAAATTTGTGCTAGGGAGGCCGCAATCTCAGGAAAGTGGCCCCATAATGTGACCCCTTTATTCATTGTTCTGTATCTGCAGTATGAATTCTAAGTCACTGCTGTCTCTGACTGCTAGAAGTTTGGAGTAAGATTTGGCAATGTCACTTCACTGCTACCAATTATATTTCTTGCTTAAGGTTCTGATGTGAAGAAGTAAAGCCCTGCCTCTACCAAGTTGGCAGCCCCCACACAGATAGACAGACAGTGCAGAATAAGGTCCACTTCAGTCTGTCTCCACACAGACTATAACAGCTCAGCCTCCTGGCTATGGCTCTCCTACCTACCTCAACAAGATAGAGGGCTTGATTTATTAAAACTGCAGAGTGCAAAATCTTGTTCAGCTGTGCATGGTAGCCAATCAGCTTCTGACTTGAGCTTGTTCAATTAAACTTTGACAAAAAAAATTGGAAGCTGATTGGTTACTATGCAGAGCTGCACCAGATTTTGCACTCCCCAGTTTTAGTAAATCGATCTCGTGGTTCCACCAATGGCAGGAATACACGATAATAAAATCGGGTGAAAATTTCCATTCTGCAAACGATCGGCTGATTTTCTACTCATTGATGCCCAGCAAGTAATACACAAAATTGATATTGTGAACAAAAAAGACTGATTGAAAAATGGTAAGATTGTGTTGTATTGTTTGCGAATGAACGATATTCTATTCGTTGGTGTGAAGGTCTTCGTAAAACATCTCTTGGACATTATAACGCATGAGCGGAAGTAGTAGACGACCCCACTTGTATGTGAGATGTCAACACTACGTATGAAATCGTTTGCTCTTTTGAAGATTTTCTTTTTGATTGGTTAATGTTGGCGACGATTTTGACCAACGAGCACTGTTTCATTGGTCAGCGGTCGGTCGATTTTCTAACAGTGTGTTCCTGCTATTACTTTCATTTAGACACCAGGGCACATGTACATAAGTATTCACAGCCTTTGCCATGACAATCAAACTTTAGCTCAGGTGCATCCTGTTTCCACTGATCATCATTGAGATGTTTCTACAACTTTGATTTTGGTCCATCTGTGGTAAATTCAGTTGATTGGACATGATTTGGAAAGGCACACACCTGTCTAAATAAGGTCCTACAGTTAGCAGTGGTGCATGTCAGAGCACAAACAAAGCCAGGAAGTCCAAGAAATTGTCTGCAGACCTCCCAGACAGGATTGTTTCAGGGTACAGAAAAATGTCTGCAGCATTGAAGGTCCCAATGAGCATGATGACCTCCGTCATCCGCAAATGGAAGAAGTTTGGAACCACCAGGACTCTTCCTAGAGCGGGCCGCCTGGCCAAACTGAGCGATCAGGGGAGAAGGGCCTTAGTCAGGTAGGTGACCAAGAACCCGATTGTCACTTTGACAGAGCTCCAGTGTTTTTCTGTGAAGAGAGAAGAACCTTCCAGAAGTACAACCATCTCTGCAGCACTCCAATCAAACCTGTATGGTAGAGTGGACAAACAGAAACCACTCCTCCAGTAAAAGGCACATGACAGCCCGCCTGGAGTTTGAGAAACAAAATTCTCTGGTCTGATGAATCAAATATTGAACTTTTTGGCCTGACTGGCAAGCATTATGTCTGGAGAAAACCAGGCACTGCTCATCACCTGGCCAATACCATCCCTACAGTGAAGCATGGTGGTGGCAGCATCATGCTGTGGGGATGTTTTTCAGCAGCAGGAACTGGGAGACTAGTCAGGGTCGAGGGAAAGATGACTGCAGCAATGTACAGAGACATCCTTGAAAGCTCCAGAGCACTTTGGATATTAGACTGCAGCAAAGGTTAAGGGACAACTCTGTGAATGTCTTTGAGTTGCCCAGACTTAAACCCAATTGAACATCTCTGGAGAGATCTGAAAATGGCTGTGCAGCGATGTTCCCCATCCAACCTGATAGACTCGCAGGGGTAGGGAACCTTGGCTCTCCAGCTGTTTTGCAACTACAAGTCCCATGAGACATTGCAAGACCCTGACAATCACAGGCATGACTCCTAGAGGCAGAGGCATGATGGGATTTGTAGTTTCACCACAGCTGGAGAGCCAAGGTTGCCTACCCCTGATAGAGCATGAGAGGTCCTGCAAAGAAGAAATGGGAGAAACTGCCTAAAATAGTTGTGCCAAGCTTGTAGCATCATACTCAAAAAGACTTGAGGCTGCAATTGGTGCCAAAGGTACTTCAACAAAGTATTGAGCAAAGGCTGTGAATACTTATGTACAAGCAATTTTTTGTTATTTTTAATAAATTTGCAAAGATTTCAAACAAACTTCTTTTAACGTTGTCATGATGAGGTATTGTTTGTAGAATTTTGAGTGAAAATAATCCATTTTGGAATCGGGCTGTAACATAACAAAATGTGGAAAAAGTGAAGCACTGTGAATAATTTCCAGATGCACTGTACATCTGCTGTCTCTTGCAGCATTATTTACCCAAGGAGGAATACACTGGCTACAGTGAACCTTTCTTTTTTGTGAGTCCATAATGCCTGCGTCCATCGAGTCTTAAGTTAAGTACATATGAAGAGAAAACTGGTTGAACGATGGTCCATTTTTTTTATTTGCATGCTAGTCT
The DNA here is from genome assembly GCA_029206835.1 of Rana muscosa. Classification (NCBI taxonomy): domain Eukaryota; kingdom Metazoa; phylum Chordata; class Amphibia; order Anura; family Ranidae; genus Rana; species Rana muscosa. Next base: position 347,170,528 of record CM055117.1, on the reverse strand, counting down.
CCTATTGAAAACGAGGGGGTTACTAAAGGCATGAAAATTCTCCCACGACAGAATACAAATTTCCACGTACGGATCTACGTTCCAGCGTGGAATCAGAAGTGATGTAATGTACATGTGCAAATTATAATGTCCACATTTATGAACTTCAAAATATCAGTCGCTATGAGACCATAATCTCGCTTCCACAATGCAATTTTCTACTAGTTTATGGACAGCACATACAGTGAGGGGAAAAAAGTATTTCATCCCCCTGCTGATTTTGTATGTTTGCCCACTGACAAAGAAATTATCAGTCTATAATTTTAATAGTAGCTTTGTTTTAACAGTGAGAGACAGAATAACATCAAAAATATCCAGAAAAAAGCATTTAAAAAAAGTTTTATAAATTGATTTGCATTTTAATGACTGAAATAAGTATTTGATCCCCTATCAATCAGCAAGATTTCTGGCTCCCAGGTGTCTTCTCTACAGGTAAAAAGCTGAGATTAGGAGCACTTTCCTAAAGGGAGTGCTCCTAATCTCAGCTTGTTACCTGTATAAGACAATTGTCCACAGAAGCAATCAATCAGATTCCAATCGCTCCACCATGGCCAAGACCAAAGAGCTGTCCAAGCATGTCAGGGACAGGATTGTGGACCTACACAAGGCTGGAATGGGCTACAAGACCATCGCCAAGCAGCTTGGTGAGAGGGTGACAACAGTTGGTGCGATTATTCGCAAATGGAAGAAACACAAAATAACTGTCGCTCTCCCTCGGTCTGGGGCCCATGGAAGATCTCACCTTGTGGAGTTTCAATGATCATGAGAACGGTGAGGAATCAGCCCAGAACTACACGGGAGAATCTTGTCAATGATCTTAAGTAAGCTGGGACCATAATCAACAATTGGTAACACACTACGCCGTGAAGGACTGAAATCCTGCAGTGCACAAAAGGTCCCCCTGCTCAAGAAAGCACATGTACAGGCCCGTCTGAAGTTTGCTAATCATCTGAATGATTCAGAAGAGAAGTGGGTTAAAGTGTTGTGGTCAGATGAGACCAAAATCAAGCTTTTTGGCATCAACTCAACTCACTGTGTTTGAAGGAGGAGGAATGCTTGCAATGACCCCAAGAACACCATCTCCACCGTCAAACATGGAGATGGAAACATTATGCTTTGGGGGTGTTTTTCTGCTAAGGGGACAGGACAACTTCACAGCATCAAAGGGACGATGGAAAATGGGTATTCCAGCATGACAATGACCCAAAACACATGGCCAAGGCAACAAAGGAGCGGCTCAAGAAGAAGCACATGAAGGTCCTGGAGTGGCCTAGCCAGTCTCCAGACCTTAATCCCATAGAAAATATGTGTAGGGAGCTGAAGGTTCGAGTTACCAAACGTCAGCCTCCAAACCTTAACGCGGACCTTCAGTAATGTTTTCAATTTTCCATCTATTAAATCTTGGATAGTAAAACTTTTTTTTTTCTGCCAGTAAATACCTTATACAGCCCACTTCCTGTTTCTTGTCTGGTCATTAGCCTAGGCTCATGACATCATGCACAGCTCTCTGTCTAACTCTCGTGAGAGTTTGCCAGGAAGGGAGGGGGGATGAGGGCTGCAGAGCTGGAGGTGTATAAATCCAGAAAGTGAACAGGCAGCAGCTTCAGCTACATGCAGTTAAAATGAATGCAGCCAGACTTGGTGGAGGGAGGTTTCTGCAGCATATTTGGCAAGTACAGAATAACAGTATATATAAAATAATATGCAAAGTGGTTGGAGGGAAGCTTCAGAATGGCAAAGATGTTTTTATTACAAAGTATGTTAGCAGACTGCAGTTCCTTTTTAATGACTTGGAGAGGATCTGCAAAGAGGAGTGGGACAAAATCCCTCCTGAGATGTGTGCAAACCTGATGGCTGGCCTCTGTGATTGCCAACAAGGGTTTTGACACCAAGTACTAAGTCATGTTTTGAGAAGGGTTCAAATACTTATTTCACTCCTTAAAATGCAAATCAATTTATACATTTTTTGAAATGTGTTTTTCTGGATATTTTTGTTGTTATTCTGCCTCTTACTGTTAAAATAAACCTCCCATTAAAATTATAGACTGATCATTTCTTTTCCAGTGGGCAAATGTGCAAAATCAGCAGGGCATAAAATACTTGTTCAATGCTAGCTGAAAACATACACAATTGATCTCTTGATTGCTTTGCAGATTTATTTAAATAAATGATAGTTACATTTTTTTAAAATAAATAATAGTCCACAGCGCTATCAACATAGCAAAATAGGGGTCTCAATCTTTATTAGAAGGTCAACTTATATGCAAAGGAAACAAAGTTGGCAAGGCGCTGAATCACTAAAGTATCAAAGTTTTTTTATTTACACAACTCCTATCCAACCCAATACTGAGGCAAGGGATAGCGCAGCTCCTAGGTAGAGGGTGAACATGCACTCCACAGCAGCAAGGACTGGCGGATCGATGAGCCAGGTGATGGAGAGCTGGACCCACCCACAAAAAATGCCACTAATGGCATCTGTACTCAGGGCAGCCATAAGAAAATCCGGGGCCCCTTATACAGCTTTAGGCCTGACCACCAACATTTCCCTGCGCCCGCCCACTGGGGGTCCCACTGCATCCTTTAGTACACCCGCTTTTATTGCAACACTAAGGCCCCTTTCACACTACCGCGACTTCAAAGTCGCGCGATTTTGCCGCAATTTAAGGGAGACTTGAGATCTATGAATCTGAACTTGCATCAAAGTCGGACCAAAGTAGTGCAAGGACTACTTTCAAGTCAGTACGACTCGAAGTCGTACTAATATGAATGGTAGTCATTGGAAATCATGGGAAATTACTTGTCATGCTACTTTGCAGTCCCAAATCGTGGGACAAGTCGTACAAGTGTGAAAGGGGCCTTTCAATTTAATATTTCCTCCATCCCATGTCCTCGTCTTCCTCCTCTAGTCCCATCTCCTTCATCTCATGTCCTCCTTTTCCTGTCTTATCTATTCTCTCCTATGTCCCCTCTCTATGGACCTGAGAAGAAGGAAAGGGGGTGGAAAGAAGGAACAGAGCAAAAAGGGGTGGGGGTGGGGGTGTTCTGGGTGCGGAAGGCTCACTCACCAATTGTGCCTCCCCCTTCTGGCTCCTCTTCCCTAGGGCTGTGGCAGCTATTGTTTCAAAACTGCTGCCCACAGAACTGATACAAATGGAAGGCACAGTGTTGGATTGGGCAAGCAGCTGAGTGAGGGAGGGGCTGGGAGGACATGGGAGACGGAGAGGACACAGCCCGACTCCCGTGCAAGATGCTTTCCCCGCTCTCTCACTTTATCAATATGCCAGGCCGTCAGTGACTGTGGAGAGCTGTAGCTAGGGTTGCCACCTCATCCCTTTAAAACCGAACACAAATGAAATACACAGGTTCTGTGGCTGATTAAGGTGGTAATTAAACTCACTTGGTGCCTTATCTGCATATAATTAGCCTCAGAACTTGTGTATTTCATATGTGTTCGGGTTTAAAGGGATGAGGTGGCAACCCTAGCTGTAGCTAGAAGGGTATAGCTGCTCTTCACACTATGTGAGTTGGTCATGGTGTCTGGGGGAGACGACGCTCCTCCGGCAGCTGCACATAGACTCCGCCTCCTGCTGATTCATATGGTCTTTTTACAGGGCATCGTAGTGGCCCAGGGGGCAGTCCGCCCATGCCTTTGGGATGCCCAGACCCCCTACATGTGTATGGGTTGCCCCTCCCCCCTAATGGCGGCCCTGTCTGTACCAGCCTCCCTCTGAAACCGATGCAGAGGAGGAAAGTGGGCGAACAAATATGCTTCGGGGTCCCTGCCCATTTGTCTAACTCAAGTGATATGCAAGCTATGATTTTTTTGAGAACGTTTTTCATTTTAAACAAAAATTGTTAATTTCCGATCATGCACAGTCTTTGTCTTTTCGATTTTATTTTTTGGTAAGAATACTTTACTAATTTACACTTAAATAATTTGTTCAGTTCTCAAACAAGAACATTTTTCACTCGTGTTCCTTCGGAAACTTTTGTGTGAACTGCCGTGAGTGGATGTTGCAAGCTGTGTACTAACAATTAGATTATCGAACAATCGTTCTGAATGCGGTTATTTTCGGCCGATTTTCTCATTGTGTGTACTAGGCATTACACCTGACCTGGCATCCTTTCACTGCTGAACCAGGCATTAATTACACCATTTAACTATGACAGAGCATGCCAGGTGAGGTGAACACCTTTACCCCCAGAAATGAGTGTTGAACTATAAAAACACATGCAAAATCTGACACTAAAGCCACTTTTACTCTAATGCGCTTAAAAACGTGGTATGTGTTTTGCAAAAACACATATTATATTAACAAGTTTTTGATGCATTTGCTGTATTCCTGACTCCCAACATGCAACTTTTAGAGTTGGACATGTGACTCAAAAGCACACCATGGGTGCATTTTTGGTGCGTTTCTCATAGAGATCAATGGGGATGTGCGCTTTTGAAAAGGGCACCAACATTGCAACATGCAGGAATATTCAAGACGCAGTTCAGCAATGTGAGCAGTTACATAGAATTTAAAGATGAATTATTTTCAAGCGCTTTTGTCGCAAAGGTTTGTTTTAGCATGGCAAAAGCGCACCAGTGTAAAAGTGGCCTAAGAATGGGGGAGAGATAAGTGGGGGTTAACTGGAATTCATTGACACAAGATGGGTGGACCAGCAGAGCCTGTTGTGAATGAAAGTGCTGCACTGCATTTTACCTCCTCATGCTCCATAACAATACTTGCTATTTTGTTTAAATATATTTAGAACAGTATTCTAGAAAGGTCGGTCCATTTCATAGAAAGTCCTGGACAGCACCTACCCACCAGCATGTACTACAGCGAAAAAACTGGGCTCACAGAGCAGCAAAGAGCCCCATAAATATGTTTGAATGAAGAACGTGTTAAATAGTAACCCTTGACCTCTAGCTGACCACGTAACGCATGTGTGCAGCTGCAAGGAGGGTGAGCTTTAACACCTACATGCCTTATATGCGTCCATGGTGGCTGAGGCTTTTGTGTGAAGGCCGGCCATAGACAGTTCAGCAGGGACCAGTCGAGATTCAAAACCATCTCTGAGCAGACTAATTGTACCCAAATTGATTGACTTGAGTACAACCAGCATGCTGGATTTTTACATACGATTATTGCCAGTGGCTATAGCTGCTAGCAGTATAATCCCTGTGTTCTCCCAGCAGGGACAGCTCCCCTCGCCACCCCCATCTGGAGAACACAATAGCTCCTTGGAAGGGTTTCCTCCATCAACACTGACTGTGTTGATTGGGGAAATTAACCACTTCCCGCCCCGTCAATAGCAGATTGACGTCTGGGAAGTGGTTCAGTTATCCACACTGGACGTCGGAGGCTTTTTACCACGTGATCAGCCGTGTCGAATCACGGCTGATCACAATGTAAACAGGAAGAGCCGTTGATCGGCTCTTCCTCACTCGCGTCTGACAGACGCGAGTAGAGGAGAGCCGATCGGCGGCTCTCCTGACAGTGGGGGTTCGCGCTGATTGTTTATCAGCGCAGCCCCCCCTCGGATACACACACTGGACCACCAGGGAAGCCCCCAAGGACCACCAGGGAAGGCCCAAGCATGTGGATGGCCCCCATGGCCATCCACATGTAGTAAAAAATAAAATAAAAACATACAAAAAAATATGCCAATCAGTGCCCACAAATGGGCACTGACTGGCACTTTCACAATGTGTGGTGGCTGGCATTGCTGGGCACCAGTGCCACCAATGCCACCTACTAGTGTCCATCAGTGCCACCTATCAGTGCCCACCTATCAGTGCCCGTCCATGCCACCTATCAGTGCCACCCATAAGTGCCCATCAGTGCCGCCTATGAGTGCCCATCAGTGCCGCCTATGAGTGCCCATCAGTGCCGAATACCAGTGCCACATATCAGTGCCCATCATCAGTGCCCATCAGTGCCACCTCATCGGTGCCCATCAGTGTCACCTTATCAGTGCCCTTCAGTGCCGCCTTATCAGTGCCCGTCATTGAAGTAGAAAAGGTACTTATTTACAAAAAAAAATTAACAGAAACAAAGAAAAACTTTTTTTTTTTTTAAATTTTCGCTCTTTTTTTTATTTGTTGTGCAAAAAATAAAAATCGCAGAGGCGATCAAATACCACCGAAAGAAAGCTCTATTTGTGGGAACAAAATGATAAAAAAATTGTTTGGGTACAGTGTAGCATGACCGCGCAATTGTCATTCAAATTGCGACAGTGCTGAAAGCTCAAAATTGGCTTGGGCAGGAAGCTGTATAAGTGCATGGTATTGAAGTGGTTAAGTGATTTTCTTTCCTGCAACCTGTGGTTGCAGGAAAGAAAATCACATCATCTATGGCTGGCTTAAAGTGGATGTAAACCCGATTCATGAAATTTGAGCTGGGCACATATATCTGCAGTATTTTATTATCTCTCTTCAATGAGCAAAGTCCCATAGCTCTCTCCTGGACCATTCCTTGGTTATCAGCCAGGTAACTCCTGACAAATTCTTAGACTTTTTAGACAAAAGCAGCCTGAATCTTCTGTCTGGGGAGGTTGCTAAAATAGATTAGCAGAGAGCAGGTCCTATTACAAAACACCCCTGAGAGTCTCTGCCTATGATGAGAGAGAGGGGGTGTGTGCCTTTCATCCAATCAGCAATGTTAGTTATATTGGCTGTATGCCCAGACATCACACTCTGTGTTAACCAGGAAGAGAAAATCTCCTAACACGGTCTGAACTTTCTAAACAGTATATAAATGTGAAAGACAGCAGATATGGATGTAAAACCTATGTAGGGAGATTGGTTTCATCCCTGTGTATCATCTGAGGCTGTTCACTTCACTGGGTGTATGGAGGGTTTACATCCACTTTAAGAGTGTGCTCCCAGCACAGTGATCTTGAGCTGTCACTGACCCCTCCCAGTCCCTAATTATGATCGGGAGTCGGTGGGATGGGCTTCTCTAATGGACTGTAATGTAAGGGAGAAATCACTAATCCATAAACTTGCTTATTAGGGTTTATTTCTGAACCATAACACCAATATTTCACTGAACAGGAGAGCGTTCAAGTCAGATACTGTAGTATCCACCATCTTGTTTCCTAGAGTAGCCTCGATTAGTTGCAGCTGAGTGATGACTTGCTAAGAGTGAAAAAAAAAAAAAAAAAGTGAGTGCTTAACACATTATAAATGACCACGTTTCAGACATTAAAATCTTATGCTTTAGATTTCTTCTAAACACCTTAAAAAAAAAAGACCTAAACCAGGTTCGCACCATCGCCACATGCGGCTCCCAGCAGGGGTCCGATGCGTCCTCGTTCACCGTATTAGGTCTGATTTTAGCTTGATTTTTTTTTTTGGGCTGAATTCGAACCTGAAACAGACCAAAAGACGCACAGGGCTCCTGTGCAAATTCGCACCGGAGCCGCAGCGGAAATATGTGAACCGGCTCCATAGAGAGCCCATCAAAATCTTCTGCTATTGCGAATTAAATGCGGGGAAACCGCATCCAATTCGCAATGGTCTGAACCCAGCCTTAAGCTAAACTTTGGGTACTGAAGTTGAACCCAGTTATTACCTTGTAAAAGTAGCATGATCGCTATACTGTAGAGTGACCCAGCAGGCACGTCCACCCACTGCAGGATGCCTGCAGAGACCTGCTGTACAGGGGCTGGGAACAAGACCAGTCACTATGCCCAAGGAAAGAGCAGCACTGACTGGTCTTTATTACAGGAAGCTTCTACACAAAAGGGTAGATTTACTAAAGGCAAATTCACTCTGCACTTTGAAGTGCAGTCACTGTAAATCTGAGGGGTAGATCTGAAATGAGGGGAAGCTCTGCTGATTTTATTATCCAATCATGTGCAAGCTAAATTGCTGTTTTTTATTTTCCTTGCATGTCTCCCTCGGATCTACAGTGACTGCACTTCCAAGTGCAATTTGCACTAGTAGTACAAAGTGGATTTGCCTTTAGTAAATAACCCCCCAAGTTTCAAGTAAGAATTTGCATGTGTGTTTAATTTATACAATACCTATTTATTCCGGAGCTCGGCTTCAAAAATGAGTAACATGCAATTATTATTTTTTGCATGTCTATGTAGGAGCACAGAATGTAAACAATGGAATTTATTTTAGAAAAGCAGCCTGCTTCTTCCACGATTATGGTAAACCTCCATTCTGAGAATCGATAATCATGAATCTCTGCAGATTCAAAAATTTGCTTATTGGACTAATGTGTGACTGTTTGCAGCAAAGCACCTCTGATCATGCAGATGAATATGTAGTGTCCTCACCCCTCTCGCCCCTTCTCATTCACGGCTTGTCTGTCTCGTCTAGGGGTTAACACTGGGGGAGGGATGAGATGCACCACGGCTCATGCCATCTACTGTGTAGAGGTGAAAGCCAGAACTATCGGGCTTGTGTATGTGTCCCAGAGTCCAATCCTTTCCTCGGATTGACTCCCCTTTGCTCCTAGTAACCAGAGTTCCACACACTGAATGGGTCCAACTCGTATTTATTCTTCTCAATAAAGAGTCAAACAGCACAGACAGGTTGAGACCCATGTAACACTTCAGTATTCGTAGGGAGTAGGCCAAGGCACAATTCTTCTAGATAAAGCTAACCACTGTAGTATCACCAGTGGCGAATAGTCACTGCCACTGACTATATGAGGTAGAACCTGAATTACCTTCGCTAGCACAGCCCCTGTCAGGGGAAGGCAATCCATTCAAGGGAGTCACCGGAGGCCTCTCTGTCACCAGCAATGCTGCGCCGGACTCTCCAGAGAAGTTCCGCTCACCAGTCTTCTCGACCTCAGACACGGGCAGCCAAGGAGTTAGGCCCCTTTCACACTGGGGCAGGCATATACGGTGACGGTATAGTGGCGTGATTTTCAGCGCCCTATACCGTCGTGCTTACCGCGATATTCGGCCGCTAGCGGTGCAGTTTTAACCCCCGCTAGCGGCCGAAAAAGGGTTAATACCGCCCGCAAACCACGGCTATAGCCGCGGTTTGCGGGCGGTATTACCGCGGTGTCCCATTGCTTTCAATGGAAAGGAGCGGTATACACACCGCTCATTCACTGCTCCAGAGATGCAGCTTGCAGGAGATTTTTTTGTCTCCTGCCAGCGCACTGCCTCAGGGCTTACACATTGAGAATGCTGGGGCAGGAGTATTTCAGGCGTTATTTATGCTCTATTTTTAGCGCAAAAACGCCTGAAATACGCCTCAGTGTGAAAGGGGCCTTAGGGCCCCCTCGGATTCCTCCGCCCTCGCGGAACTCAGTCGAAGGTACTGAGCTCCAGACCTCCGCCATAGTACCTCACGCCAGGCTAAAGGTGCCTCACTCCGGCCAGGTCAAGGGCACCTGGGCCCGGAACGCCAGCACCCAAGCTGAAGGTGCCTGGGTGCGGCTGCGTCCTCTGACTCTGACCCTGAGGTCAGGGCGTCCGCCCCTTTTATCCCCTCGCATCACAGCAGGTTCCCCGCCCTGCTGTACCTGCGCCAGGAAAGGACAAAAAGGAAGCAGTCTTGCGGTGAGAGTTCAACCTCGGCCCATGGCGACAACGCCACCTGCAGGCCACAGGGAACCTCACACCACCAGAGTCCTCCAAGAACCACAAAAGCCCTCAGATTCCCTGACAATCAAATGCATCTGGGTTACACTACCACCCAGATGCTTTCCCAAAAATCAAACACCCGCTACAAATGTAATAACCTGCATTCCTATGGACAATCTGATATACTGTGCTTTAATTATATGCAGTACGTATTACATTGTGTTTATCATTCAAGTCAGTTTTGGTCATGGGAATGTCTACACATCAATTTATTCAAGCAGTTATCCAACTAGCTGATCATGTGGCAGCAGCACATTGCATACAATCGTGCAGATACAGGGAAGTAGCTTCAGTTAGGCTACAGTCACATGGGCAATTAGCGCACACTGCAAATTCCTGCAGCTGGAATGACAGCTGTGTGCAAAGAGCTGGGTTCGTTCAGCCCATACAGTGCAATCACAGGCTAATGGCGTCAGCAGCTATCCATGACTGTTTGCACAGGCAGCAATTGCCTGCAGTGATTGAGGGAGTGATGTCACCATAAAAATAAAAAAAAATCAAGCAGCGAACAAGCTCCTCAGACTTTCTACAACATTCAATTTCTTAGAATTTTTTTTTTTTTTTTTTACATACGCTTACCAGAGCAAGTGCAGTATCACCATGGTGACATTGTACTCCTGTGGCAATGATCATATACAATGTCTGGCTGCTCTGATATTGCTGTATGTCAGTGCCACAGCCATTATCTCTGATAACTGTCACAGCAGTACAATGTCACCATACCAGTGCTGCCAGTCACGCTGTCCCTAATCACCACCACTCCATTTACGGTGTCATCAATAACGGCTGCACTAGTCAGTGTCCCCGATCACTGTTACACCATGTCAAATTGCCACCTATTGCTGGCAACGTCTGAATCAGTGCGACACCGACTTTGCGGTGCCGCACCGATTCCCGAAAGTAGTTTCTGCACTACTTTTGGTGACTTCAGGGGCGATTTCAATAGACATCTGTGCAGGAACCCGCACAGATGTCTCTGAAATCACTCCCGAAGTCGGACTGACATGCGTGTTTGAAATCGAGTTCAGCCAAACACGCACAATCTCAAACCTGCATCAGTGTGAACCTAGGCTAAGGCTCCTTCCACACTAGCCAACTCCAATTTTCAGTGCAACTTTGAAGTGACATTGATAAGACTTTTACGCTTTCTGGCATTGAAGGCAGATCAAAGTAGTGCATGAACCTTTTCTGAAGTCACAGCGACTTCAGTAGTGTCAATTGAAATGGCTCTCATAGAGATCTATGGCATTTCACATGTCTGATCCCAAATCGCGTTAAAGGAGTTTAAGCCCACATTGGGCTGATTTGACATGTAAAATCACATGCCAAATCAGAGGCTATTGCCGGCAATGGCACCGTCCAAATCGGTGTGTCGCTGCACCCATTCCAAAAGTAGTTCCTGCACTACTTTTGGCGACTTCGAGGGCGATTTCAATGGTAATCTGTGCAGGAACCTGCACAGATGTCTCTGAAATTGCCCCCAAAGTTGGAAGTAAAATGCTGGTTTGAAGCCGCATTTCAGTGTGAACCTAGGCTATACCTAGTATTATAACAATATTTGCTCAAATATTGTTATAATACAGTCTATAAATTACACATGTTCCATGTAACGTGTGTTGACTCTGTTGACCAGATCTTGGAGTGCTTTTTAGTCGCTACTGTAGTGTATCTACAGCCTTTTATATTAATGTTGTGTTTTTTCCCCTTTTTTTGAACTATGTATTAAATTGTGAATAAAATTATTGTTCATTTTATAATTGGTGCCTAGAAAGTAAATTTTTCCTAAGTTCCAGTGTCAACAGACCAGTGCAGCCAGCAACAGTGTTCATGATCACTGCCACATCAGGGCAGTGTTGTCTGGTACTGACCATGGCCTGTTTATTGACCACATTTCTTCCAGCTGCCTGAACTGACCCATCTGCACATCCAACTGATTATGTGCCTGTCGGACCCTGTCCCAGCCATCCTCTGCAGACAATTGCACTTCTGGAACCACAGGAACTCTTGTTCTTCCTTTCTTCAGCCTCCTGTACTTCCTAGCCAGTGACCATGGCATTCCTGGGGGAAACCATGGCAAAACACCCGTGCGAATGTACCCTTATGCTAAGGTGACCAGATTTTTAAGATAAAATCCAGGGACATATTTTTTTTTTTATTAGTAATGGCAGCAATCAGCTACTCTCTGCCCACCTCACAGCCTGTCAAGTCTTACTTACCTGGCTACTACTGGGTGGGGAGCGGAGGAAGATCACTCCGCCAGGGAAGGCAAGGAGATAAGCAGGTAGGCGGCTGGCCGGGACTTGAGCCAAGGCAGAAGACAATGCAAGCGGAGCTGGATGGGCATGCACCCGAAACTGAAGAAATATTCCGACCACCACATGATCATCAGAAAGGGGCACAGATAATGAAAAAAAATAGACCCCCCTAAGGCTGAGCGGGGGTGTGTAATTCAGATTTTTTTAATTAATTCTGCACTGACTGTCTATGAAATTGCCCCAGCCCCTGTTTAAATCAAAACTGGGGACAGACTTGGTCCGGGGACAGTGTCCGCAATCCAGGGACTGTTCCTGGAAACCAGGGATGTTTGGTCACCCTACCTTATGCTCGGTTAACTTTTTTGACCTGACCTGTAGACTAGGCTTGTCCAATTCGTTTCGTAAGGAATCAAAAATCGTACGAATTTAGCAACTTTCGGACGTTCGGAAGCATTCGAATTTCCGAACAAAGCAATTACGAATTAAACCGAATCCGAAATAAATTATATCGCAAATAGCAAATGCCCGAATGCCTTCGGCATAATTCGTTACGAAAAAAGTTACGAATGTACGAATCCATTCGAAGCACAATAACACTCGGCTCTCTGCTCCTCCCTCACCGTGCTGAACTCCCTCTCAAAATGGTGTACAGGGGCGGAGGCTATAGCCGCATGTCAAAAACGAAAGTAAAATACGAGATTTCGAATCGCTACAAATAACCGCAATGTATTTCAACGAACCCAAAAAAAGTTCCGAAAGTAGGAGTTGTGTCCAGAATCAACGAAAAACAATGTACTCTACCGAAAGTACGAATTATAAATCAACTAAAAATAAGGCTTACATTAATACGAATCATTCCCATTCAACGAAAAATGTCGCTTGCGAAAATACGAATTAGTCCGAACACGAAAAATCCCGTCTAGCAAAATTACGAACGATTACGAATCAACAGGACCGAAAAGAAACGAACCGAAACTAAACAAATTTTTCCGTTGTGCACAAGTCTACTGTAGACTAGAAAAGCGAGATAAGCAGTAAAGCACAGTTACTGTAAAGCAATACTATCCAGAGCCTGCATATGTAACGCCTGCTTCCATATAATTTTTTTTCAAAACTATACAGAAGAAAGTGTTTTTAAAACATTAACACGTGCTAATTGCATTAATGTCAAAGACATATATATTTGTATGTGCTCTGGTCGAGTTTACAAATAAATCCCTGTGGATCCAGAGAAAGTACTGGTTTAAATAGAGTTTAGAACATAACAAAAAGCTGCCTTTGATCAAACCCCTCAATCATAGAAGAATTCAGTGTAGTCACAGTGGGGAAAGTTACACAGTAATAGGCTGAAAGTAATCCCTGAGTAATGTTAATAAGAATGCCTTTTATTTCCTTAAAGCAGTAGTAAACTTTCACCATTTTTTTTTTATTCCTCCTGCAAGGCAATGTCATAATGTGCTAGTATCCACTGCATGCTAGCACATTATGAAATACTTACCTTACAACGAAGCCCTCCAGTGGCATGCGGTCCCCGCTGACAGGGCTTACATCTACCCCCGGTCTACCCTCCAGGTTCATGCCCTGCAGTACGGCATGAGTATTCCGTCCCTTTAGAGTGCATGCATCGGTGATGTCACCGGTTACAAAAACAGAATATCTCCTAAACAGTGCACATTTAGAAAATATTCCTTGTACCTACTTAGGTTTATTATAAGCTTACCTGTAGGTACAAGTGTACCAGCGGTATTTAACCACTTCCCGCCCAGTCAATAGCAAATTGACGTCCGGGAAGTGGTTCTGTTATCCACACTGGACGTCATATGATGTCCTGCGGGACAACAGCCGCCGCGCGCCCGGGGGGGCGCGCATCGCGGCGATCGGTGGAGCGGTGGGTCAGTCTGACCCACCGCTACACTGATCTCGGTAAAAAGTCTCCGTCGGAGGCTTTTTACCATGTGATCAGCCATGTCGAATCACGGCTGATCAGGAAGTAAATAGGAAGAGCCGTTGATCGGCTCTTCTTCACTCGCGTCTGACAGACGCGAGTAGAGGAGAGCCGATCGGCGGCTCTCCTGACAGGGGGGGTTCGCGCTGATTGTTTATCAGCGCAGCCCCCCCTCGGATACCCACACTGGACCACCAGGGAAGCCCCCAAGGACCACCAGGGAAGCCCTAAGCATGTGGATGGCCCCCATGGCCATCCACATGTAGTAAAAAAATATATATAAAAAAAACATTAAAAAATATGCCAATCAGTGCCCACAAATGGGCACTGACTGGCACTATCATGCCAAGAAAATAATGTGTGGTGGCTGGCATTGCTAGGCAGCAGTGTCACCAGTGCCACCTACTAGTGTCCATCAGTGCACACCTATCAGTGCCCATCCGTGCCCATAAGTGCCCACCTATCAATGCCCATCTGTGCCACCTATCAGTGCCACCCATAAGTGCCCATCAGTGCCGCCTAAAAGTGCCCATTAGTGCCGCCTAAAAGTGCCCATTAGTGCCGCCTATGAGTGCCCATCAGTGCCGCCTATGAGTGCCCATCAGTGCCGCCTATGAGTGCCAATCAGTGCCACCTATGAGTGCCCATCAGTGGCGCATACCAGTGCCACATATCAGTGCCCATCAGTGCCGCCTATCAGTGCCCATCATCAGTGCCCATCAGTGCCACCTCATCAGTGCCACCTCATTGGTGCCACCTCATCGGTGCCCATCAGTGTCGCCTTATCAGTGCCCTTCAGTGCCGCCTTATCAGTGCCTGTCATTGAAGTAGAAAAGGTACTTATTTACAAAAAAAATTAACAGAAACAAAGAAAAAATAGGATTTTTGTACTCACCGTAAACTCCGTTTCTCTGGCATCCATGGACTGACACAGCGTGTCTTATACACCTTTACACGTGGGTTATGTCCCTGCTTGCAGGAGAAGACCTAGGCAGAATGTGAGATGTTATACATACATTCTAAACAGCCAGAGCTGAACAGCCCCGCCCAGGGGGGCGGTCCCTCCAGACATAACCCTCCCACTGCAGTCAGCAGACCTCAGTTCGTAACAAAGCAGTACAAACTTAAAAAGAAGGGTGGGTGCTGTGTCAGTCCATGGATGCCAGAGAAACGGGTTTTACGGTGAGTACAAAAATCCTATTTTCTCTTGTCATCCATGGACTGACACAGCGTGTCTTATACACCTTTACACGTGGGATGTCCCAAAGCAGTGTCAAGAGGGATGGGAGCAGTATAAATGGAAAACCAAAAACTTCACTCCAAACAAGGCAGAGCTCCTCAACGGAGGAGTTGCAACATCAAACAGCGGCCTGCAACACCTTGCGGCCGAAGGAAGCATCCGAAGATGCAGCCACATCAACCTTATAAAACTTAGAAAAGGTATGAACAGACGACCAGGTCGCCGCCTTGCACACTTGTGCAACCGACGCTTGATGTCGGAAAGCCCAGGAAGCACCAATTGCCCTGGTGGAATGTGCCGTAACCGGAAAGGGAGGCGCCCGCCCCTTGAGAGCATAAGCTTGAATGACGGTTTGTCTGATCCACCTAGAAATGGTGGCAGACGAAACCGCTTGGCCCTGTTTTGGACCAGAGACAGCCACAAATAGTGAGTCAGACTTCCGAATAGAAGCAGTAGCAGACAGGTACACCCGCAAGGCTCGTACCACATCCAAAGTGTGTAGCGCAAACTCTCTGGGATGCGATGGGTGAGGACACAAGGACGGGAGGACAATGTCCTCGTTTAAGTGGAAGGCCGAGACCACCTTTGGCAGAAAGGAAGGTCGCGGACGTAACACCGCCTTATCCTTATGGATGATCAAAAAGGGCGACTTGCAGGACAAGGCCGCCAATTCAGACACTCGTCTAATGGAAGTAATGGCCACCAAGAAGGCCACCTTCTGAGACAAAGTCAAGAGGGGAATATCTCTAATATTTTCAAAGGGAGGTTCCTGGAGGACCGAGAGCACCAAATTCAGATCCCACGGGGGGAGAGGAGGCTTGACAGGGGGGAGCACATGGCGAACCCCCTGCACAAAGGTGCTAACCAAGGGATGACCCGCCAGCGGTCGCTGAAAGAAGATGGCCAAGGCCGAAATCTGACCCTTAATGGTACTCAAAGCGAGCTTTTGGGTCAAGTCACGCTGCAGAAAATGCAGGATTCTGGGAACGGAATACGTTCGTGGGCGCCAGTCCAGCTCTTCGCACATGGCGATGTAAGCTCTCCAAGTACGGTGATAGATCCTTCTGGAGGAAGACTTCCGTGCCCTTAACATGGTCGAAATGACCGAATCCGAGAGACCTCGGTCTCTCAGCACCTGGCTTTCAATAACCATGCCGTTAAAACCAGAGACTGTAAAGCAGGATGAAATATAGGACCTTGAGACAGAAGGTCCCCCCGTATCGGTAACCGCCAGGGAACGTCTGCGACGAGACGTACCAGATCGGCGTACCAGTGACGCCGAGGCCAATCCGGAGCAATGAGGATCACCGGAATTCCCTTGGTCGCTACCCTGCGGAGCAGGCGAGGGAGCAACTGCAGCGGAGGATAAACGTATATCAGGCGATACTGACCCCATGGGGCCACCAACGCATCCGAGGCATCCGCCCAGGGATCCCTGGATCTGGCCACAAACCTCGACACCTTGCGATTGAGTCGAGAAGCCATCAGGTCCACATCCGGCGTGCCCCACCGTCTGCAAAGGAGTTGAAAGACCTCCGGGTGCAAGGACCACTCCCCCTGGTCCAGCGTCTGGCGACTTAGATAGTCCGCCTACCAATTGTCTACGCCCGGAATGTAGACGGCCGACAGAGCCGGCACGCTTCTTTCGGCCCACCTCAGGATGCGGGCGACCTCGGAAGCCGCAGCTGAGCTCCGAGTCCCCCCTTGATGGTTGACATACGCCACTGCTGTGGCGTTGTCCGATTGTATCCTGATGGAGTGACCCTGTAGTTTCTCCGACCATGAGGAGAGGCACAGTCTGATTGCCCGTATCTCCAGCACATTGATCGGTAAGAGGGCTTCGTCCGGAGTCCAAAGCCCTTGGGCCGACAGGACTCCCCAGACTCCCCCCCAGCCCGTCAGGCTGGCGTCCGTCGTGATCACCGTCCATTGGATGGGGAGGAACGACTTCCCGGACCGAAGAGCCGGGGACCTCAACCACCACGTCAGGGACGCCCTGACCAGGTGACTCACCTGGATCTGAAGATCCAAGGACAACTGGGATTTGTCCCAAGTGGACAAGATCTCTTTCTGTAAAGCCCTGGTGTGCGCTTGGGCATAAGGAACGGCCTCGAAGGAGGCCACCATGAGTCCAAGGACTCTCATGCAAAAGCGGATTGACGACCATTTTCGGGACGTCAGCACCCGTACTGCAGACTGAAGTGTCAGTAGTTTGTCTGGAGGTAGGAAGACTCTTGCTTCCAAGGAGTCCAGAATCAGACCTAGATACTCCAGATGCTGAGTCGGGACTAGAACCGACTTCTGAACGTTCAGGAGCCACCCAAACTCCCTGAGGGTCTGACTGACGATAGTCACACTTTCTTCCAATTCTGAGCCACTGTCTGCTCTTAGAAGGAAATCGTCCAGATAGCCCACGATAGCAATGCCTCGCTGTCTCAGCAAAGCTAGGACCGGAGCAAGCACCTTGGTGAACACCCTCGGTGCCGAGGCCAGGCCGAAGGGAAGAGCCACAAATTGATAGCGGACTTCGCCGACCGCAAAGCGCAGAAACTTCTGGTGGCTTGCGCAGATCGGAACATGCAAGTAGGCGTCCTTGATGTCCAAGGATGCCAGAAAATCCCCTTGACGGAGTGTAGCGACCACCGTGCGAATGGATTCCATGCGTAATTTTTGCACCTTCACGAAGGCATTCAGGGCCTTGAGGTCCAGGATCGGCCGAACCCCGTCCTTTTTTGGAACAACAAACAGATTAGAGTAGAACCCCTGAAACCTCTCCTGGGACGGAACCGGCACAATTACTCCGGACCCGATCAAATCCTGTACAGCCCCCAAGAGGGCTGCCCGACGGGCAGGAAGGAGAGGGAGATTTGAGGGAAAGAATCTGTCTGGGGGCCAGGAGCGGAACTCTATTCTGTATCCTGAGGTGACCACCTCGCACACCCACCGGTCGGAGATCCGGGAGGTCCACCGATCCGTGAACCTGCAAAGTCCCCCCCCCCACCCCAGAGACGGGCGGGGGCAAGACTTCACGCGGAGGCGGGCTTGGGAGCCGGCTTGTTCGGCTTACGCACCCAGGGGCGCTTGTGCCCGCCTGCCGCACTGTTGTCAGTCTGGGATGGCTTACCCGTGGACTCTGACGGACGAAAAAAACCCTTTTTTGCTGGAAAGGAAGGACCCGGTTTACGTCGGGCCTCCTTACCCTTGATAGTTTGAGGAAGGAGAGTGCTTTTACCTCCCGTGACATCTTTGATGATGTCATCCAGAGCAGCACCAAAAAGTCTACCACCCTTAAAAGGTAGATCCGTCAGGAGCTTCTTAGAGGCTAGGTCAGCAGACCAGCATTTCAACCAGATGAGACGACGCAATACCACCGCCGAGACAGAGGCCCTGGATATTAAAGGGGCCGCGTCCAACGTGGCGTCGCACACATATATCAGACCCTGCACCATCTGGTGGGCCAGAGCAATAGTGTCTGGAGGAAGGTTATACTCCTGCACAGTTTGGTGCAAAATTTTTGCCCATTCCGTGAGTGTCTGAGACACAAGGGTCGCCGCTACTACGGGCCGTAGGGCGGATCCCAACAAGGCGAACATGGCTCTACTCACCACTTCTGACCTCCTGTCAGTGGGGTCCTTAAACGCAGGAGTCCCCTCCATCGGGAGAGTGGTGGCCTTGTTTAAACGGGCGACCGGAGGGTCAACCACTGGGGGAGAAGCCCACTTTTTAAGCAGGGCGTCTTCAAAGGGGTATCTAATAGACAAACGCCGCGGGACCATAAAAGTCTTCTGCGGCTTTTCCCAGACCTGGTCAATGAGCTGGTCAAAGAAAGGTACATATGGAAAAACCTTTTTAGAAGGCTTGGTCTTAAAAGAACCAAAGGAGACTGTATCCGCCTGAGGTTCTGCGGTCGCAGCATCTAGCTTGAGAGTGTCCCTCACAGCATCAATGAGTTCACTAACAAGTGCCCTGTCATTTACTGACTCAGAACTGGAGTCTTCCTCACAAGGAATGTCCTGTTCAAAACCATCCAAATATTCAGAGCTAGGGTCCTGAGCAGCAATAACTAGGCCCATATCTGAAGCAGAGCACTCCCCTTGTGGAGATAAAGTGGGGAGAGGGCGCTTTTTTGCTCCCTTGTGCTCACACACAGCTTCCATCCTGGTCAGAAATGATTCCAGGACTGCCGACAACTGGTCCATAGGGACCGCAGGTGCTGGAGCACTGGCTGCTGCCTCTGGCATGTTAGGGGAAGCTGGTGACTCTGACTCCATAATGTCCCTCTCAGACCACCCACAGGCCGTGCTGACTGAAGTAGGGGAATGCCCAGGGAACCCACCAACCTGACCAGGACCGCTCGGTTCCGCCGCTCTGTCTCACTGCGCCGCGCTGCTCAGCGTGAGTGAGCTGAGAGGAGAGAGTGTGAGGAGATTCGCGCCGTTCCCAGCGGCGCTAGAGGCCAAACTAGTGCCAGAAAAGACGTGCGGCTACAAGAAAATGGCCGCCGCAATGTGCTCCGGCGGGCCCCGGTAAAAATCAGCACACACACAAAACATGGCGCCGAACGGCGCCCAGGCCCCTCACCTCCAAAAACAAAACAGCCCCAGCGAATGCAGAGCAGCATGAGCCCCCCCCCCAGGACAGTATGGCCCCCAGGCACCCCCCATAGTACAGCGCCAGCACTAGTGAACAGAGAGTGACATTAAAAACACAGGGGGAGACAGGGAAATCCCCCCACACAAGAAACACACAGCATGTACTCACCTGCAGCCAGGAGAGACTACTTACCCGTCCCCTGAGGGACCCGCTGGTGTGTTTCTGACAGAACTATCACAGTGCGGTACTGAGTAGCTGTCGGCCCGGTCCACCGCGAAAGATACAGCCGGACTGTTCTATCTTGAGAGGACCGCGGAGCTGGAAGCCCACCGGCCACCCCTGGAGTCGTGGGGCATGTCGTGAACTGAGTCTCACGCACACAAGGCGAGGATCAGCACGCTCGATGGTCGGACAGGGAAGACTACGAGGATATCTTGTACCCAACCTGTTGCCCAGCCGACAGTTGATAGAAGATCTAAAAAAAAAAAAAAAATAGGAAAAAAATTCCCAAAAGAATAAAAATAGGTCAGGAGACTGGCTCCTGAGAGAGCCACGTCTTCTCCTTCTGCTAGGCAGAAAAAAACTGAGGTCTGCTGACTGCAGTGGGAGGGTTATGTCTGGAGGGACCGCCCCCCTGGGCGGGGCTGTTCAGCTCTGGCTGTTTAGAATGTATGTATAACATCTCACATTCTGCCTAGGTCTTCTCCTGCAAGCAGGGACATAACCCACATGTAAAGGTGTATAAGACACGCTGTGTCAGTCCATGGATGACAAGAGAAACATATTTTTTTTTTTAATTTTCGCTCTTTTTTTATTTGTTGCGCAAAAAATTAAAATCGCAGAGGCGATCAAATACCACCGAAAGAGAGCTCTATTTGTGGGAACAAAATGATAAAAAATTTGTTTGGGTACAGTGTAGCATGACCGCGCAATTGTCATTCAAATTGCGACAGCGCTGAAAGCTCAAAATTGGCTTGGGCAGGAAGCTGTATAAGTGCATGGTATTGAAGTGGTTAAAATTAAATCCAACATTTTCAGATGGGGACATGGAATATATGTGACTTGTAATAGAAGTTTGTGTTACTTACTGATGGCTCCATCAATGCTGTGCACACTTATCTTCTGTGGACTCTTTGAATGTCTAAACCCTGTCTTTTCCTCCTGAGAAGTAGATAATTCTTTGACCCTGTTCTTCAATATCCTTCTGCAAGACATTAACACAATACCTTCTTTTCAAATGTAAATATACATGTATGTTCACATTACGGACATCATACTCAAGCTCCCAGAATAAACACAGGTATGCATGCATACAGTATCTCACAAATATGAGTACACCCCTCTAATTTTTGTAAATATTTTATTATATATTTTCCTGGTGCCTCCATGGCAGCATACCTGTGATAGAGCTCCGCCTTGACTCCTCCTTCAGGACTAGTGAATAGCATAAATTAAAGGCATAGTCCCTCCCCCAACATTCTCCTTTTTTTTCCTCATACCTTCTTGTGCTGGTGAAGAGTAGCAGTATGTCCATACCTCTGCAGTCGGCAGCGTCCGCCGGGTTTAGCCTTTCCCGTGCGCAGTCCCTGTTCTTGGGCCGCTCACAGCGCTGATAAGACTGGGAACCCCTCTGTGGATCTGTTGGGGTCATTTCGCAGAGTTTCCTCACAGGAACGCAGTCTGCTATCACATCCATGATGAATGCAGTGGAAGTCGCAAAAGGATCAGCTCCATCTTCCCAGGCTGGTGGTTTCCATTTTTTATTACAGGCATTTGTGTTTTTCCCCTTTCTTTTCCTCTCTTCCCCTCCCCTTTCCTTTGCTTGTTAGGCGCCTTTAAAATGATTATTGTCTTACTTTTTTGTTCCTTTAAAACTGCAACTGGATAGGGCAGGTGTCTCTCTGTGCAACAACATTGTGGTGCTTATTTCCGGGTTCGGGGGGGCTACAGGTGCTCTGTACGTCCCGCCAGGTAGGAGAGTGTCACGGCGCGGTGTCCTTGCCGCCGTCTGCGCATGCGCGATTCGGGAGTGATACAGAGCCGTAGTTTCTCGGCTCTCTGTACTGGGCGACGCTGGATCTTCTGCGCGTGCGCATGCATGGTCGCTTGGTTCAGTGTCGGCCATCTTGGATTCTGGAAAGAAGGCTAGATTTGCCCTTTTTTCAATCCATTCCAAATAGTGGTTTATGGGATTAGCCCACACACCTTGAGCCTATTTAGGTTCAGATTCAGGGATTGCTGTCAGTTTCCTCAGCTGTGCCCTGCTAGGTCTCTCTGATGCTGCTTTGTGGTAGGTACTTTTTATTTTCTCAAAAAAAAAAATGTTGCCGATCAAAAATGTTTATGTTTAAAAAAAAAAAAAAAAAATGATGACGATATAAAAATGTTTGTTAAAAAAAAAAAAAAAAAAATTACGCCAAAAACTCCTGATTCTTTTCCCTTTCTTACTATAGTTCCGGAGCTGATCCTTGTGCCCAACTCCGCAATGAGTCATTCATCTCACAGCAAAGATCCTCACACTTCTATTAGGTATGTGACCAACTATACGTGAGTGGATGCCCTGTCATATCCCTGGAGGTTCACCACGGCATATGCCTTTCCTCCCAGGCCATTAATATTCAAATTCCTCCTGAGGCTCCTCAGAGAGCCAGTCCAGGTGGTGGCAGTACTTCCGTATTGCGCCTCAGTGTGGGCTCTCCAATCAAGATCCCTCCTTTCCCTCAACTTCTGTCGCAGGGCAGTCTAGTTCATCTAAACCCTCAGAAGTTGAATCTTCGAATCTGGAGGTTGAGAGGCGAAGGTTCGAATCCCTAGGGTGTTCCCCAGGAGTCATAACAACCCTTCTAAAAACCAGGAAGCCTGCAACTAATGCCATATATTCAAAAATCTGGGACAAGTTCTTGTCATTTGCTTCCGGAAATGGATTTGATCCAATCCTTCCCTCTACTTCCCATGTTCTAGGATTCCTTCAGACAGGACTTGATCTGGGACTTGGTCTGAGCTCCCTCAAAGTGCAGGTAGCAGCAATCTCTGCCGCAACAAATAAGAGATGGGACGGAGGATCCTTTAGTAGTCACTTACCTCAGAGGTGTATTGAAGATTCGCCCTCCTGTCAGACGATCATTTCCTAAGTGGGATCTGTCCCTAGTCCTGGAAGTTCTATCTGACCATCCCTTTGCTCCAGTGGAACAAGTAACAATATGGAACCTGACACTAAAGACCGCTTTCCTGCCAGCCATTACATCTGGCAAAAGGATCTTGGAACTTCACTCTTTAGGGATAGGTGACGACCACATCTCCTTCTTCTCCGACAGAGTGGAACTTCGCCCCCTTCGGGGGTTCACACCAAAGGTCACTACTCCAAGCCACCTGTTGGAACCATGGGCACTACCAGTGTTTACAGACACGGATTCAGAGTCTTGTCACGAACTGGATGTATCCAGAGTGCTCAGGGCCTACCTAGAAGCCACCGGCCCCTTCAGAAATTCTGAGAGACTTTTCATCGTACCGTTCGGTAAAAACAGGTTCAAAGAAGCTTCCATCAGAACTCTGGCATCTTGGGCTGTAAAGTTAATCCAGAAGGCCTACAGGGTGAAGAATATGGAGCCTCATCCCGAGTGAATGCTCATTCTACAAGGGCAGTCTCAGCTTCCTGGGCAGCAAGGGCTAATGTTTCGTTGAAGACGGTGTGCAGGGCTGCCACCTGGTCTTCTCACCATACGTTCCTCAGACACTACCATATTGATCCAGGAGCCCTCACGACTGTTGAGTTTGGAAGGAGGGCAGTTCAGGCTGCTATGTCCTCTTCTAATTAAACATTTTTTGTTAAGTAATTATCCCACCCATGTCAGCTAGTTATTTATCACAGGT
Organism: Rana muscosa; assembly: GCA_029206835.1. Taxonomy (NCBI): domain Eukaryota; kingdom Metazoa; phylum Chordata; class Amphibia; order Anura; family Ranidae; genus Rana; species Rana muscosa. The sequence goes on along the minus strand of CM055117.1, from coordinate 347,146,977 downwards.
ATGCTGCCATGGAGGCACCAGGAAAACGGAAAATTGTATCATACTTACCAGTAATTTTCCTGTCCTGGTGCCTATCCATGGCAGCATACGCTCCCACCCTCGGTATTCTATATTACGGAGAATGTTGGGGGAGGGACTATGCCTTTAATTTAAGCTATTCACTAGTCCTGAAGGAGGAGTCGAGGCGGAGCTCTATCACAGGTATGCTACCATGGATAGGCACCAGGAAAGGAAAATTACTGGTAAGTATGATACAATTTTCCGTTTTCATGTGACAACACTAAAGAAATTACACTTTGCTACAATGTAAAGTAGTGAGTGTACACCTTGCATAACAGTGTAAATTTGTTGTCCCCTCAAAATAACTCAACACACAGCCATTAATGTCTAAACCGCTGGCAACAAAAGTGAGTATACCCCTAAGTGAAAATGTCCACATTGGGCACAATTAGCGATTTTCCCTCCCCGGTGTTATGTGAATCATTAGTGTTTCAAGGTCTCAGGTGTGAATGGGGAGCAGGTGTGTTAAATTTGGTGTTATCGCTCTCACTCTCCCATACTGGTCACTGGAAGTTCAACATAGCACCTCATGGCAAAGAACTCTCTAATGATCTGAAAAAAATAATAATTGTTGCTCTACATAAAGATGGTATAAGTCAGTGACAGGACAGGTTCCACTTAGAACAGGCTTCGCCATGGTCGACCAAAGAAGTTGAGTGCATGTGCTCAGCGTCATATCCAGAGGTTGTCTTTGAGAAATAGACATATGAGTACTGCCAGCATTGCTGCAGATGTTGAAGGGGTGGGGGAGGGGGTCAGCCTGTCAGTGCTCAGACCATACGCCGCACACTGCATCAATTTGGTCTGCATGACTGTCATCCCAGAAGGAAGCCTCTTCTAAAGATGATGCACAAGAAAGCCCGCAAACAGTTTGCTGAGGACAAGCAGACTACGGACATGGATTACTGGAACCATGTCATGTGGTCTGATGAGACCAAGATAAACTTATTTGGTTCAGATGGTGTCAAGCGTGTGTGGCGGCAACCAGGTGAGGAGTACAAAGACAAGTGTGCCTTGCCTACAGTCAAGCATGGTGGTGGGAGTGTCATGGTCTGGGGCTGCATGAGTGCTGCCGGCACTGAGGAGCTACAATTCATTGAGGGAATCATGAATGCCAACATGTACTGTGACATACTGAAGCAGAGTATGATCCCCTCCCTTCGGAGACTGGGCCGCAGCGCAGTATTCCAACATGATAACGACCCCAAACACACCTCCAAGACGACCACTGCCTTGCCAAAGAAGCTGAGGGTAAAGGTGATGGACTGGCCAAGCATGTCTCCAGACCTAAACCCTATTGAGCATCTGTGGGGCATCCTCAAACGGAGGGTGGAGGAACGCAAGATCTCTAACTTCCACCAGCTCCGTGATGTCATCATGGAGGAGTGGAAGAGGACTCCAGTGGCAACCTGTGAAGCTCTGGTGAACTCCATGCCCAAGAGGGTTAAAGCAGTGCTTGAAAATAATGGGGGCCACACAAAATATTGACACTTTGGGCCCAATTTGGACATTTTCACTTAGGAGTGTACTCACTTTTGTTGCCAGCGGTTTAGACATTAATGTGTGTTGAGTTATTTTGAGGGGAAAGCTAATTTACACTGTAATACAAGCTGTACACACACTACTTTACATTGTAGCAAAGTGTCATTTATTCCGTGTTGTCACATGAAAATATATAATAAAATATTTACAAAAATGTGAGGGGTGTACTAACTTTTGTGAGATACTGTATAAGTGCAAATTAAACTGCATATCATAAAAAAAACTCCACTCTGAAACAATACTTTATCTTCCAAGACCATGTCCTTGGAAATAATGTAAAGAAAAGGAGGAAACTGCGCTTATGTATCCAAAATAAAAAATGAGTAAATAAAAAATGATATTAAGGCCTCATGCCCACGGGCGTTTTTTCAGCCGCGTTTTTGAGCGTTTTTTACAGCTTAAAAACGCCTGTCCATGTTAGTCTATAGCTTCATGCCCACCTAGGCGTTTTTGAGCTGTAAAGAGCATAGGCGTTTGTAAGCTGTAAAAAAAACCCAGGGCCAGTGCGTTCCTCAGCGTCTGAACTAGGCAGGAAAAAACGCGAGCGTCAAAAAACGCGCAAAAACGCGCACTAACGCGCACTAACGCGCACTAACGCGCAAAAAACGCGCGGTCGCGTTTTTAGCTCCGACGTTTTTTTTTTTTTTTTTTTTTTTTCAAAAAAAAAAAAAAAAAAATATTTACAATAACATGGACAGGCGTTTTTAAGCTGTAAAAAACGCTCAAAAACGCAGCTGTAAAAACGCCAGTGGGCATGAGGCCTAACTCTTTAGGTGCAACCACACTGAGATATTTATCATGATACCAAAACATACAGGTTTATAGGTTTCCAATTACTCCTCTATGTCTTCTACCAATTTTGTGAAGTACTCACCACTGTGCACACCCTAGATATGCACTCACCAGATGGTATTGACCACTTAGCTCTAAGTTTATCAAAATTTGCATTTTATCTGTATCCACTCTCTCTTTACTCCTTTTTCTTCATTCAAGGTGCAGGCTCTCCTTTCAGCAGTAACTCAAGAAAAATAAGGGAGAAGAGGCTCGCACGACGTAAAACCTTTTAAAACTTTATTCAAAACCATTCTAAAAAGAACTCACATTTCCATGTGCTATACAGCACTGTGTAACAAACAGCTTATTGGATACTGCTATCTCAGAAGGTGGTGGAGTCATCAATACTATCCTGTTAACATGTTTCGTCAAAAAGTTAATTTCTCACGAATGATGTCTGTCATCTAGGCAACGTTATATACAAATATAAAGACCTCCTCCTTCCTATCACAATTACCCCTTAGTCTCCCAACATAATTTGCTCCAATGAAAAAAAAAACTTACAATCGTTTGAAATGTATCTTCTTTATATAAATTCACACACCTTCCACTATATTTATATATAAAAAAATAAATAAAAATGTAACCCTACTTGATGTAGATAATAACCTGAGGATACTAAACACCTAAATCTTAGGCTCCATTCACACCTAGGCGATTTGAATCGCTGACGGAATCACTGCGATTCTGCCCGCGATTCCAGAATCACACCAAAACGCGGGACGCATTTGCGATGCTATTATTTCTTTATGTCACCCTACATGCGGTACAATTTTGCCACGGTTGTCGCAAGAAGTTGCGGCAAAGTTGCAACGCGCAAAGCTTGTCACTCAAAAGGGAGCACGAGCTTCCTTTGGGCGACAGCATCGCACGTCGCTGCGATTTGCTGCGATTGCAGCACGATTTATCCCACAGCAAAAAAAATTGGGGTACCATTAAGAAGTAATGGCATCACAAACGTGTCCTGCAATTCCGTCTGTGATTCAAAGCGCCTAGGTGTTAATGGAGCCTTACAAATACCACATCTTTTAAACTTTACTAAACATTTTTGTAATTATGTCTTAAAAGAACACAATATAGCAACTCCACGAAAAACTGATTGATCCATTGTATTATTTTTCACTAAACCATTTCAATGCTAAACTCAAATTAAAGATATCCCTCCCACCACTGGGTCTTCCTACCTCATCCACATCCTCTCTAGGGTCTACTGATCTTCCCCAATTCGCCCATTGTGGTGGTCTTCTAGATGGGGGAGGTCTAGATGGAGGGCTTCTGTATGGTGGTTATCTAGCTTTGACAAAATGTTGTTTATTCAAGTTTGTTGATGCGGTCTTGTTTAGGGTCACAGGAAGTGACAAGGACACTGCATTTCTTGAAAGATCAAAAAGAATTTTCTGCACTTGCTGAAAATAACCTTAGCTTGAAAAGTAAAAAGTGTAGCCACCCCATCTACAGACTGGTAAACTGAAATATATTCAGTTGTTGTTCTTGGGTTAATTTAATATATAGATACTCAAAGTTTTAAGTGTACTAAAATCAGCCAGTTAGGGCTCATGCACGGGAAGTACAATACACTGCTTTCAGATCCATAATTCGGATCTAAACACAACACTATTCTATGCTATGGCCAATTTACAAAGCTCCATTTTAATCTGTAGCATTTAGCTGTGTAAACTAAAACAAGAAATATTTGCAGTCCAGGCCATTTTTTAGGCTTCATTCACACTTCTGCGTTTTGAATCGCGGGCAGATTTGCCGTGATTCTGCCCATGATTTAAAAGCGCTGATGTGTGTTTGACAAATCGCGGGACTCGCATTTGAGATGCCATGCATTTGAATGACACCTAAAATAGCGGTGCAGGTCTGCCGTAATTGTTGTGCGATAACTCGCGCTGCAATCGCGGGAAACGCGTCGCCCAAAAAAAGTTCAGGAGCTAATTTTGGACAACATGCTTCCCGTGATTGCAGCGCGATTTATCTTGCGATAATTACGGCAGACCCGCACCGCAATTTTAGGTGTCATTCATATGAATTGCATCTCAAATGCGAGTCTTAAAATTTGTCATTCAAATATTGGCACTTTCAAATCGCAGACAGAATTGTGGCAAATCTGCCCGCGATTCAAAACGCTGAAGTGTGAATGTTGCAGTAGGGCTGCACTCATGTAAACCTTTATGCTAATATGGACATGTGCACAACATAAATGGACCCTATGTGCTACTACATAATGAATTCAGGGCTAACATGTAAACAACATGACAGTACTGCTGAATTACCTTAGCCTTCAGTCATTCTGCACTCGCACCGTTGCTGCTGAATATACACCATTGAGGTTAAGGGCTCATTCACAACACAATGCATCCATTAATGCATGCACAATGCATTGGAGTGCGTTGTGTTTTGCAATGTGTTGTAATGCGTTGGCATGCATTACATGAATTGCATTTGTTTATTTTTTTGCCTTCATTTGCCTTGCAGTGTGTTGCATTTACAGGTGATACTCGAAAAATTAGAATATTGTGCAAAAGTTCATTTATTTCACTAATGCAACTTAAAAGGTAAAACTAATGTAGCGCCCATCCCAAATGGTTGGGACGCTATTCAAATTTAGAGGGATGTCTGATCCAGTAGTTGGTCTCAGACGGTTGATAATTACATTTAAATTCGCCTCTGTCTCAGTTATGGTTTGCCTGGTAGTGATTTTCCTTTTTGCCTGTAGGTGGCGTTACCACCTCAGGCGCTTGTTGGAACACGGGCAGATTATGGTGCATTGAGTGGCCCCTCTCAGTAGTGGTATAGTGGGAGTGGTCAACCCGCTGTGCCTGCTGGGAGGGGATACTTAAGGGGCAGACGCCATTGATTGGGGTTGGTTCACGTCCCGCAGCCCTCCGGGCGCGAGGTGTGTGTGCGTGGTCTTGGTCTCTGGGGCACGTTGGCCCGAGGCTGCATCGCTACTTAGTAGGCCCAGCTAGTCTGGCTGGGGCCTATATCCGGGGAAGGGATCCCAAGCTGCCCATCTAAATGGGCAGAAAGCATCTTAATGAAGGAGACCAGGGGAGGACCTGCCCTGGAGGAGACTGGCACAGCGCTGCTGTCTCGGGTGAGGCCTGGCAACTTTATTAAGGAGGGATCAATTACACTACAAGCCCCGCAGTTCGCCGAATTGGCTTAAAGGCTCTTTAAACTGTACGGCTGGAAGTTTGGGACTTTAAAATCCTGTGGCAGAGGATTCCTGGACTATCCATTGCTCAACTTCAAACAGGTCTGTGGCAGAGACTTTGTACATTTGAACAGGTCTGTGGCAGAGATCTTCTTCACCTTGGGCAGTCTGTGGCAGAGACTGCCCCGTTGCTGATTTATGTGTCATCCCGGCTGCTAGGCCATGTGAGAGGGGACCATCCGGGTGACCAATACCCACTCTAACATTGAGAGTGGTGAGTGACTTTGAACTTCTACCTTTGTCAATTTTTGTGGCGAGTGCCTGAACCTTCCCCTACTCTTCTGTACTTTCTACTTCTCAAAGTTATCCTGCATAAGAAAAATAAAGCCTAACTGTTTGAGGTTTTACATCTGTGTGGACATTGCATTACTACAGACTTTCCTACCCGGACAACGAAGCTGAAGAGGTAACGTGCAAAACCCAAAATTAACCAGCGGCCCTGAAGAGGGTATTGCTACACTAATATATGAGATAGACTCATTACATGCAAAGCAAGATAGTTCAAGCCGTGATTTGTCATAATTGTGATGATTATGGCTTACAGCTCATGAAAACCTCAAATCCACAATCTCAGAAAATTAGAATATTACATGCAATCAATAAAACAAGGATTGTACATAGAACAATATCGGACCTCTGAAAAGTATAATCATGCATATGTACTCAGTACTTGGGTTGGGCCCCTTTTGCAGCAATTACTGCCTCAATGCGGCGTGGCATGGAAGCGATCAGCCTGTGGCACTGCTGAGGTGTTATGGAAGACCAGGATGCTTCAATAGCGGCCTTCAGCTCTTCCGCATTGTTCGGTCTCATGTCTCTCATCTTTCTCTTGGCAATGCTCCATAGATTCTCTATGGGGTTCAGGTCAGGCGAGTTTGCTGGCCAATCAAGCACAGTAATCCCACGGTCATTGAACCAGGTTTTGGTGCTTTTGGCAGTGTGGGCAGGTGCCAAGTCCTGCTGGAAAATGAAGTCAGCACCCCCCATAGAGCTTGTCTGCGGAAGGAAGCATGAAGTGCTCCAAAATCTCCTGGTAGAAGGCTTTGTTGACCCTGGACTTAATGAAGCACAGTGGACCAACACCAGCAGATGACATGGCTCCCCAAATCAACACAGACTGTGGAAACTTCCCACTGGACTTCAAGCATCTTGCAGTGTGTGCCTCTCCATTCTTCCTCCATACTCTGGGTCCTTGGTTTCCAAATGAGATCCAAAATTTGCTCTCATCAGAAATGAGGACTTTGGACCACTGAGCAACAGACCAGGTCTGGTTTTTCTTTAGCCCAGGTGAGACGCTTCTGATGTTGTTTGTTGTTCAGGAGTGGCTTGACAAGAGGAATACGACATTTGAAGCCCATGTCCAGGATCCGTCTGTGTGTGGTGGCTCTTGATGCACTGACTCCAGCCTCAGTCCACTCCTTGTGAAAGTCCCCAACACTTTTGAATGGCCTTTTCCTGACAATCCTCTCCAGGCTGCGGTCATCCCTGCTGCTTGTGCACCTTTTTCTTCCACACTTTTCCCTTCCACATAACTTTCTATTAATGTGCTTTGATACAGCACTTTGGGAACATCCAACTTCTTTTGCAATTACCTTTTGAGGCTTTCCCTCCTTATGGAGGGTGTTAATGATGGTTTTCTGCACAACTATCAGGTCAGCAGTCTTTCCCATGATTGTGATTCCTACTGAACCAGACTGAGAGACCATTTAAAGGCTCAGGAGCCCTTTGCAGGTGTTATGGTTTAATTAGCTGATTAGAGTCGGACACTTTGAGCCTAGAATATTGCACCTTTTCACAATATTCTAATTTTCTGAGATTGTGGATTTGGGGTTTTCATGAGCTGTAAGCCATAATCATCACAGTTATGAAAAATCACGGCTTGAACTATCTTGCTTTGCATGTAATGAGTCTATCTCATATATTAGTTTCACCTTTTAAGTTGCATTAATTAAATAAATGAACTTTTGCATGATATTCTAATTTTTCGAGTATCACCTGTATGTGTGCATTTGAACCTGTGGCGCTGAAAAAAAGTAGTGCATGCCATACTTTTTTTCAGCACTGGCCAAATGCAATGCAATGTGCTGGCATGAACTGCATTGATAGGAACCATTATTTTTTGGTTGCCATGCATTGGGAATGCGCTCACAAATGCACCTCAATGCATCTTGTGTGAATCAACCCTTTTCTGTCTCTCCCCCTGAATGATTAATTTATGCAGCAGCAGTGCAGGCAGTGACAAAGCCCAGGTCATTTTGTCTTGCTGCCGCTTATTCAGGGGGTGAGATAAAGATCAGTAGTGGGTAATCAGCAACACAAGAGCAGAATGTATGCAGGTCAACTCATATGGATGCAAGAAGGTTTATGTAGAAGTAAGGATGCAGTACAGACAACAGCTGTGAGCTCTAGTACAGCTTTAGCTTTGCTCTTTGCACTGCAAATGGAGTGTAGTGTCACTGTGTAGTGACAGGTGGCAGTGGCACCCTACTTCAGTGAAGCAGTAAAAAGAGTAAGGGATTGTGTAAATTGAAATTTGTTTTTTGTTGTGTTTGGAATGCAGTCTTTAATATCATTTCAGTGTTATAGCGGTGTTCATTTGCATTTATTAAAAAACAACAAATATTCAGCGCACATACACTCAAATGAAAAGCTGAACACTACAAGGATAATTAAAAAAATGCCTTGATGTAATAACGAACACAATCGGTCCAGCACAATAAATGCAAATCATATAATAATGTCCATAAATAATGTCCAAATGAAAAAGCAATGAGAGATGAGCAGCCTCCTAGTGTGCAGTGTCAGATGACAGACAAGACGGTGATACGGTGAGTACAACTCATCCACCACAGATAGTCAAGACTCTCAACTCACAGATTCAACCTAAACAGGTCACTCAGCATTGACCCACAACCTGGGGTAAAGGTAACCACCGATCCAATGATGATGATACAGCTGATCTCTTCTCCGGGCATATGAACAAAAAGAAAAGGACCTAGTGCTCTCCGTTTTAAAGGTTTTATTGCCAGCATAAATAATAAAACCTACTTACAAGCAGAGCACTTAGACCAAGTCCAGGCGTGTGAGCATAGCGATATTTTTCTAACCAAGAAGATGGCCACGGGCCACAGACGTGACTCCTCCCACCCGTACGCGTTACGTCTGTGGGCGGGACTTCTTCAGCGGGTTCAGAATCACGCTGACGACCCGCAAATATATATATACACATTGCCATAGCAACACCAAATAAACATATCAGTCTCTGGACAGAGCGGCGCAGCCGTAACCCATATCCTGCCTGATAACAAGCAGCGAGAGGACAGAGACAAATTTAAAATAATTTAAATATTCCACCATTGATTCTCACAATAGGGTGCAGAGTATAAATCTACATAAAGGAAAAAAGGCGTGCAGCGATCTAATCATCACTAATGCACGCTGATCCATCAGAGCAGATGTATAAAAACACCCCACTTAAGCAGGATTTTTAAAGGGGCATACTACTCATTAAAGAGACACTCTGCTTACCCAAAAATCACGTATTTTAGAGAATATGGAATCTACAATGTATATAAACATATATGTCTAAACAACAATAAAATGTCACTCCACGGCCATCTCCCATGATCAAGAAACTAGCAACATGTAAAATATAAATACAAATCAATAAAAATAAACTAACAATTCATAAAACTATCTATCAGAAATAAAACAGTTCAAAGCAAAATCTACATTCAAGCCAGCAGGAGTCATGACCTAGGTTTTGTAAATCTCAATAAATTTCTAATTTATATAAATGTTCAGAAGCACATTCGGGGATTAAATATGAATTTTTTTTTTTTTTTATCTAATCCAGTTCAGAGGAATTTCTCCCAATGTGAGACTAGATACTTGAATTTTTGGAATAAAATCGGTATTTAATCCCCCTTGTCCAGACAATAGACATTTGGAAGTTTTCAAAAATATGGTGTGCAGTGATTTAGATTCTCTTAACCACTTAAGCCCCGGACCATTTGGCTGGCCAAAGACCAGAGCACTTTTTGCGATTCGGCACTGCGTCGCTTTAACTGACAATTGCGCGGTCGTGCAATGAGGCTCCCAAATAAAGTTGACGTCCTTTTTTCCCCACAAATAGAGCTTTCTTTTGGTGGTATTTGATCACCTCTGCGGTTTTTATTTTTTGCGCTATAAACAAAAATAGAGCGACAATTTTGAAAAAAAAGGCAATATTTTTGACTTTTTGCTATAATAAATATCCCCCAAAAATATCTAAAAAAACAATTTTTTTCCTCAGTTTAGGCCAATACGTATTCTTCTACATATTTTTGGTAAAAAAAAAATCTCAATAAGCGTTTATTGATTGGTATGCGCAAAAGTTATAGCGTATACAAAATAGGGAATAGTTTTATAACATTTTTATTAATTTTTTTTTTTTTACTAGTAATGCCGGCGATCAGCGATTTTTATCGTGACTGCGACATTATGGCGGACACATCGGACACTTTTGACGCCATTTTGGGACCATTGTAATTTTTACAGCAATCAGTGCTATAAAAATGCACCGATTACTGTAAAAATTACACTGGCAGTGAAGGGGTTAACCAGGAGGGGCGCTGTTCTTACTGTAGGGGGGGATGGGCTACGTGTGACATGACACTGATCACCGCTTCCAATTATAGGCAGCTTTGATCAGTGTCCTGTCACTAGGAAGAATGGGGAAATGCTTGTTTACATTAGCATTTCCCGTTCTTCCTCTCCGTGAGACGATCACGGGTATGCCCGCAGACATCGAGTCCGTGGGACCCGCGGTTGGACTCACGGAGCTCGCGGCGGGTGCGTATGCCCACAATGCCACATCTTAAAGGGGACGTACAGGTACGTCCATCTGCCCAGCCGTGCCATTTTGTCAACGTATATCGTCGTGCGTTGGTCATTAAGTGGTTACAGTGAAGAAGATCAGTGATTCCCAACATATTAAGAAAGGCATCATGTCATTAGAAAAAAGGAAGGATATAGTTATCCGACCTGCGGTCAAGAGAGGAGGACTGGTGGTGCTCAGTAGAACGTATTATCAAGAGGAAATGTACTTGTTTATAAGTGACCGAGATACGTATCAACTTTTGGGTAGTGACCCTATGTTTAGATTTAAGTAGGAGCTAAATTTTATGGTCGAGAGTGGAAAGAATTCTGAGTTCAAAAGAGGCTCTATACTTAGACCCTTTGTTCTGTAGAACCCCTATCATTTATTTCCTGCCTAAATTACATAAAAGTCTTGAGCACCCTCCTGGTCGCCCTATTCAACGGAATAGATTCTGTTACTGCGAGACGCGGCCAGTATATAGACCAGTATATAGACTTCTTCTCTAGCCTTTGGTTACCAAAATGGATGCTTATCTGAGGGATACAAAGCAGATTATCCAGATCAACCAAATCTTAGACACCCTTATGTGTACCCCCACAAGTATATTAGTGACCGCTGATGTGGGATCACTCTACACTATTATCAATCATTATGATGCTTAAGCATCAGTGGAATGGGCGCTGACCAGTTCAGGCCTTTTGAGGAAACATGAAGTTTCTATTAAATTGTTTGAAATTTTGTTTATCGAACAATTATTTTTGGTTTGATCGTCAGTACTTCTTGCAGACCAGAGGTGTGCCGATGGGGGCTCGTTTTGCTCCCAGTGTAGCCAATCTTTTTATGGCCCAGTAAGAGGAAGATGTTGTCTTCCGGGATCGCCCACCCCAACTGGTCTGTTATACGAGGTACATAGACGATCTTGTTATGATATGGGAGGGTGATCGGTCTAGTTTAGAGTTGTTCATGAATAAGTTGGATGTGAATACAAAAAATATCAAACTTACTTGGACTATTGATTCACAGTAAATAACTTTTCTACATTTAGAGATTTTAAAAAAAGATAATTTTTTCGATACTAGAAATCATTTTAAGCCCACAGATCGGAACGCATACATTCCTTTGAATAGTTGTAATATACCTAGAGAACAATTTATCAAACTCCAACAAAATTGTTCGTTGGAGGAAGAATTCTTGTCCCAATACCAGGTCCTGGCTAAAAGGAATTTGCAGAGAGGATATGCATTTTCCATTATTACTAAAGAAATAGAGAGGGTCCGAGTAACTGATAGGAGTAGAATTATTGCTGATACCAACAAAAATGTGAATGTTACTACTAATCAATTTTGGATGATTATGGATTATAGCATACAATAGAAGACATTTGAAAAGAGAGTGACCAGACATTGGCCAATACTGAAGCACGATTGTATCTTGGGTCCCCTACTCCCATTACGTCCATAATTAATTCATCACAAGGCACCATCCCTCAGGGATAGCCTTGCTCCTGGGGTTATTGATCCTCCTAGGATTATTGAAAATAAATTCTCAGGATTTTATGCATGCGGTAGGTGTGCGACGTGTAAGGGTCCCAGGAATAGTATTAAAAAACTAAAAGAATTCAGTTTGTCAGTCACACATAAAAAGTATCAAATTAGAGATCTTATCACCTGCGCTACACTTGGTCTAGTATATACCGTATTTATCAGAGTATAACACACACTTTTTTCCCCTTAAAATCAGGGGAAAATCGTGGGTGCGTGTTATACGCCGATCCCCCGCTGAAACGAGCAAGCGGAGCCGAGATACACAAAGCCGAAGTACACTCGGCTTTACTCGGCTCCTCTCGCAGTCCTGTCCATCTCCACTGATTGCGCCGCTGACATACAGAAAGCCGAGTGTACTTTGGCTAGTCTCAGCTCCTCACGCAGTCCCGCCCCTGACTGTGAGCAGAGCCAAGTCTAGCCAAAGTACACTCGGCTTTCTGTATGTCAGCGGTGCAATCAGTGGAGATGGGCAGGACTGTGAGCAGAGCTGAGTCTAGCCGAAGTACACTCGGCTCCGCTCAAATCGGCGGCAATTTTAAAAATGCAAAGAGGCTGCAAAGGCACTGGGCAAGGCTGCAGATGGACACTGGGCAAGGCTGCGGATGGACACTGGGCAAGGCTGCAGATGGACACTGGGCAAGGCTGCAATGATGGACAAGGCTGCATTTAAATGTAAGTTTTTTTCCTTAAACTTCCCTTCTAAACTTGGGGTGCGTGTTATACGCCGGCGCATGTTATACGCCGATAAATACGGTATGTTGGAATGTGAATGTGGCCTCCAGTAAATTGGTAGGACATCTAGGGCTCTACATGTCTGAGTAGGCGAAAACATTAACAATATAAATAAGGGCCTTAAAACACACAGTGTGTCTAGACATTTTAGAATGTGCCATCATCGTGACCCCAAATATCTTAAATTTTGGGGGATTGAGAAAGCATTGGAGAGGGGGTAACTACATTTGCCAATTAAGCCGTTGTGAATCTTTCTGGATTTACGAAACCAAGGTCATGACCCCTGTTGGCTTGAATGTAGATTTTTATTTGAACAGTTTTATTTCGGATTGATATTTTTATGAATTGTTAGTTGATTTTTATTGATTTGTATATGTATTTTACATGTTGGTAGTTTTTTGATCATGGGAGATGGCCATGGAGTGACGTTTATTGTTGTTTAGACATATATGATGGATCAGCGTGCATTAGTAATGATTAGAACGCTACACGCCTTTTTTCCTTTATGTAGATTTATACTCTGCACCGTATTGTGAATCAATGGTGGAATATTTTAATTATTTTAAATTTGTCTCGGCCCTTTCGCTGCTTGTTATCAGGCAGGATATGGGTTACGGTTGCGCCGCTCTGTCCGAAGAGACTGATTTGTTTGTTTGGTGTTGCTATGGTAGTGTCTATATATTTGCAGATCGTCAGCATGATTCTGAACGCGCTGAAGAAGTCACGTCTGACCTCACCCGCGGCCATCTTCTTGGTTAGAAACATATCGCTATGCTCACACGCCTGCACTTTGTCTAAGTGCTCTGCTTGTAAGTGGGTTTTATTATTTATGCTGGCAATAAAACTTTTAAAACGGAGAGCACTAGATACTTTTCTTTTAATATGTCCGGAGGAGAGATCAGCTGTGTCATTATCATCATTGAATAGGTGGTTACCTTTAGGCCCCTTTCACACTGAGGCGCTTTGCAGACGCTATTGCGCTCTAAATAGCGCCTGCAATGCGCCCCAAAAAAGCCTCTCAATACTATCCAATGTGAAAGCCCGAGGGCTTTCACACTGGAGCGTTGCGCTTGCAGGAGGCTCAAAAAACTCCTGCAAGCCGCATCTTTGAGGCGCAATATGAGCGCTAAAAATAGCGCTCCTGTAGCGCCCCTGCCCATTGAAATCAATGGGGTAGCGCCTCTAATACGCCCGCAAAACGCCTCAAAGAGGCGTTATTGCGGGCGGTTTTTAACCCTTTTTCGGCCGCTAGCGGGGGTTAAAATACCCCCGCTAGCGCCCGCAAATCGCGGCAAAAAAAACGGTATAGCGCCGCTATACCGCCAGCGCATCCAGCGCCTCAGTGTGAAAGTAGCCTTACCCTAGGTTGTGGGTAAATGCTGAGTGACCTGTTTAGGTCGAATCTGTTGTACTCACCATATCACCGTCTTGTCTGTCATATGACACCGCACACACACTAGGAGGCTGCTCATCCCTCATTGCTGTTTCATTTGGACATTATTTATGGACATTGTTATATGATATGCATTTATTGCGCTACACTGATTCTGTCATTTGCATTTATTGCAAAGGTGATCAGCAGTGGCAGTCTCCATATTTCTCCCAGCTCAGACTTCCCTTAAAGCGGGTCTAAAACAAAAAACAAAACAAAAAGAAAACAGCTTACATTCTTTGGGTGAGGTGGCCACATCTTTTCTTAAATTGTAATTATTTTTCCCCTGGTAATCCTGTGAATACCACACGTTCTGTTGCTTGGTGGCTCTTCTCACTCCTCCACTGTATCTATGGAGGGAGCCATGGTTGTCACCCAGGCTGGACTTTAAACATGTCTTCCTCCTTTGTTTATCTCCATTACATGTGGAATGGGGGGTTTAATAGTTTTCAGAAGGGAGATTCGATTGGTTTATGCTTCCAGGTCTGCTCACAAGTGTATCAAGGGCCCCGACCCCTGGAGGCCTAATGGTGACCTCCAAAGCCAGGGATAGCTGACGTCCGTCTTTGTAGAGTGGGTTACAAGGCATGGTGGGTACGATGCAAGATGGAGTGATGGGCGCCAGACACTTTTTGGACGCAAAAGAGATTTATTGTCTGTTAACAGAACTGTGGGAGAGAGGGTTAGGGCCAGGACACCCTTAAGTAGATGCAATGATAATTGGCAGACTCCGAGAGTTCTATAGGTAGACAGCTATACAGTGTAAGGCCTCCAGCCGGATAACACTTCTGTATAGGTAGGACTTCTGTCTCCTATGGCAACTAATCTTGTAACAGTCACTAACGTTAGTTGTACTTAACTATTGGCAACACAGAATAGTTCTTCTCTTGCATTACAGTCTCTCACTGTAGATTTTTACTCACTGGGCTCCCAGTCTCTCACTAGACCACCAGATCCAATCGCCACTGAATCTCCTGAGCTCTTCCACAGCGTCACCCCCGCTATCCTGCTGGGTCCCTAGCTTGGTACTCAATGCTCCTCAAGCATCACCATTGCTGTCCTGCTGGGTCCCTGGCTTGGCACCTACTGAAGCTTTCCCCTTCTTCACCGTCCCCGGCAGGTGAGAAGACTGCTCTGGTACTTGCTCCAGCTTACTCACTGTAGTCTCCAGTAACAAGGTGGATGGTCCCTTAGTGGCGACAGCTTCCCCTCTACCTCCGAACACAACTGGTTTCCCGTCCGGCTGAACCTTCACAACTCGGTTGGACTTCAATCCTGCAGTCCCAACCATACGCTGCTTCTCTTGCTCCTGGATAGGCCTCAGGCAGCCTAGCAGCCAGGTATTACTGGGATAGGCCTCAGGCTTGCGGCCTAGCAGCCCGGGGCGACACAACACACGTCCACCCAGACAGCCGACCAGGTGGCACAAAACACAGATCACCTGACTCCACCCAAATAAATAGGCTCTCCCAGCAGGCCAAGGGACCAAAGACACCCCATCCATCTATAGTCTGACCTTGCTTCACCCTTGTCAATCTATTGCCACCAGCAAGCGCCACCTAGTGGCAGAAGAGAAAAGGTACAGCAATCCAGAGTTAGAGAGGAATCAGTGGATCTTCTAACAATCAGCTAGGATGATTAATACCTGACAAACTACATTTATTAGCAACCCTGCCTAAACACCAGGGTGCTACATCAGTGACAAACACACTTTGCATTTCTGGCAAAATCAACAAGTATTTTTTGGTTTTTGCTACAAAATGTTCTTAGCCTGAAAAATTAAAACAAACGCAACCGCCTCGTCGAAGTACTGGTAAGCGGCAACATATTCCATTTTTGTTCTTGGGTTCATTAAAGTAGAACTATAGGCAAACCTTTTTTTTACCATCTGTGTCCCATAGGGGAGATTTCCCTTCACTTCCTGTCGCATAGACAAACAGGAATTGAGAAGAAATCACTACAAATTAACCACTTGCTTACTGGGCACTTAAGCCCCCTTCCTGCCCAGGCCATTTTTTAAGCTTTCAGCGCTGTCACTCTTTGAATGAATGACAATTGCGCGGTCATGCAATACTGTACCCAAAGGAAATTTTTATAATTTTTTTCCCACAAATAGAGCTTTCTTTTGGTGGTATTTAATCACCGTTGGGTTTTTTATTTTTTGCTAAAAAAACGGTTTCATAGTTTGATATAAAAATTTTAAAACAGGTAATTTTTCTCCTTCATTGATGTGCACTGATGAGGCAGCACTGATGAGTACTGATAGGCTGCTCTGATGGGCACTGATAGGTGGCACTGAGAGGTAGCACTGATGGGTGGCACTGCAGGGCACTGATAGGTGGCACTGATGAGGCACAGGTGGGCACTGGTTGACAGCACTGGTGGGCACTGGCAGGTGGCACTAGAGGGCACTGCATAGCAGCAGTGCCTCTTCGTGTTCAGGACCGATGCCCCGAACATACAGGCAGCTCATGCAGGGGAGGATGTCTATTGATGGCCTCCCGGCAATTGAGGCCCGCGCTGTAGCTGTCATTTTCCTACAGCGCGGGCGAGAGGTGGTTAAGGGAATTCTTTGGGGACACCCAGGTCCCCAGAACTAGTGGCCCCATTGGAAGATTTCCCCTCTATTACTCTTCTGGGGACAACCCAAAATTTGGGATTTTCTTTTACTTTCACTTTCGGTGATAATGGTAAACAGGACAAGTAGAGAGGGTGAATCTCCTTAACAGAATACAGAATAAAAGCCGACAGGGGTTCTAATCCATCTCCAAAGCTTACATTTTTTTAATAAAATGCCTTTAGTTATACTGTAACTGCTATCAGAGCTTGATAAATTGGGCCTCTGAATGCTTTGTTTGATGCAGAGTTGAAACCCTTGCACAGGTATTAATTATTGGCAGTTTCTGTGGACCATCTGTCTTAGGTATCAATTTTGACTCACCCATGGTTGTCTGTGAATGTCTCCACCTGGAATAGCGTTTCATTGCGGTTCTTCAGGAGGCCTTCATGATGGTTGTACATGGACTTTAAATTGAAGTCTAAATTGTCAGCTGGAGACTATAATAACAGGAGTAAAACACGTTACTGAAAATATTTTTATGTATGTGGCGTGTTACAGCAAATATTTCATAGTTTGCCTCAGTGGGAAGATTGAAATAGCTCATGTCTTTGTGTTTTTATAATACATGGAATGTGGGCCTAACATCAAGTTTTAAAGCGTATCTATGGTCAAAATATAAAATCATATATCTATATTATATTTCAATCAGTAGCAGCTGGTGCTCAATTTTCTTTGGGGGGGGAGGGGAGGCCGCAGCCTCCCCTTCCAGCCAGCCAGCCAACCATACAACCCCCCACCCCACCCCCCAGGTGCTCGCTCGATCGTTAGCCGCTTTCCCCCCCCCATCGCTCGATTGCCTCATCGCTCGACTGTCAGCCCCTGCTCTTACTCCATCTAGGTCGCGGCTTCGGCGGCTTCCCCTCCAGAGTCCCGGCGGTCGCTTCTCCTTCCGACCAATTAGGACTTAGGACCCACCGCCAATCGGGTATTAGGACTCCCGGCCAATCAGGTCTCAGGACCCGCTTCCTGATTGGCTGGAGGGAGGAACAGAAAGACATAAGCGAATGTTAATTTGCTAATGTCACACAACTGGGCGGGCAGTAGTCTGCACCCTGAGTCCACCCTTTTTTTTAGCCAAATAGAGCCTCAAGCTCTAATCATGTGCTTCTAAAAATAAAATTAAAACCCCATTGGAATCTATGCGTCCAGGAACCCTGCATGTATATTCCCTAATCTACAAATATGCCTCCTATGCCGGGCGCATGGAATAGGGGGGTGGCGCCCCTGCGCCCTGCATGAGCAGCCGCCACTGATTTCAATTATTTCTAGCCTACTTCTATTAAACTGAACGATCCTGAAATTTGTAAACTTACTTTGTGAAGATCCTCACACAGTTACTTCCTTGTATTCTGTGACACGTATTCACTATGCCCTGTGGGTAGGCATTGGTGTGTCACTCATGTCACAGAGCCATGACTTCTGATCTACATGGAGCTGAGAGGAGGAGTGTCAAAGTGCAGTATAGTACCCATGAATGTACTGTAAGATGTGAAGGTCATTATTGTTGTGTCTACAGGGCTCTTAGATATTATTAATAAAGGCGCAAACTTTTTGGTTTGTAAGTTATTATAGATTGCTTACCTCAGGATCATTGTAATAAGCAGACCGTCTTGCACTTGATAGGGTCGGAGTTGCATTAAGACGGTTCCAGGGATCTTCACGACTTGTTAAATTTAATGTTTTTTGGTAACTCTGAAATGTAGATATAAACCACATAAAATAGTTTTCTCATGCTAAAGTAAAGCCTACTTTTAATGTAACGTAATTAAGGTTGCAATTTGCAAATGGAATGAAAGCAAAAATGGTGATGATGAAGGGAGGGGGTCTAGGGTTGCCACATTTTCTTCAAGCCAAACTCGAACACTTTAGCGGCGCACAGCAATTTTTTTTTATTTCAATATACACTATACTGTAGGATTGTAACAAACCTGGCACACCTTTGGGCACTCCAAAGAGAATAGTAATGCAGCACACATAGTGCCCCCTCACCCTCCTGTCAAGCCCTGTTCGGAGCCACATTCCTGTCTGAATCTAGGATGAAAAAGGACCTGGGGGTCCTAGTAGATGATAGGCTCAGCAATGGCATGCAATGCCAAGCTGCTTACAGAATATTGGCATGCATTAAGAAGGGGATTAACTCCAGAGATAAAATGATAATTCTCCCGCTCTACAAGAATCTGGTCCACCGCACCTAGAGTATGCTGTCCAGTTCTGGGCACCAGTCCTCAGGAAGGATGTACTGGAAATGGAGAGAGTACAAAGAAGGGCAACAAAGCTAATAAAGGGTCTGGAGGATATTAGTTATGAGGAAAGGTTGCGAGCACTGAACTTATTCTCTCTGAAGAAGAGACGCTTGAGAGGGGATATGATTTCAATTTACAAATACCATACTGGTGACCCCACAATAGGGATAAAACTTTTTTGTGGAAGGGAGTTTAACAAGACACGTGGCCACTCATTAAAATTAGAAGAAAAGAGGTTTAACCTTAAACTACGTAACT
The DNA here is from genome assembly GCA_029206835.1 of Rana muscosa. Classification (NCBI taxonomy): domain Eukaryota; kingdom Metazoa; phylum Chordata; class Amphibia; order Anura; family Ranidae; genus Rana; species Rana muscosa. Next base: position 347,127,628 of record CM055117.1, on the reverse strand, counting down.
ACTGTAAGAGCGGCAAGGATGTGGAATTCCCTTCCAAAGGCAGTGGTCTCAGCGGGGAGCATCGATGGTTTCAAGAAACCATTAGATAAGCACCTGAATGACCACAATGTAATACTGACATAAAATCACACACATAGGTTGGACTTGATGGACTTGTGTCTTTTTTCAACCTCACCTACTATGTAATTATTGAATAATGTGTCCGGGTTTCAGGTGGACTGAAACCCGGACACATGATTCAAAATCTGAACTGTCTGGGTGAATCCCGGACAGGTGGTAACCCTAGGGGGGCCCTATTTCCCTGGCCATCTTTTGCCAATCATTAATTACACCAATTACTGTGCCATGACTACAGCTCCACAGTTGTTTGAATCTAGATTTTTTTTTTTTTGCAGGCAATGTCCCTATATGCCAGTTCGTACTTCAGTGGAAGACATTGTACAATGTTAACAAATGTAGCAGGTTCTGTCACAAAGAAAAACCTAAAATACTTTAAAATTACATTGAGATAGGGCCAAGGTACATACAAAATAGGGGCTATTGGAAAACATCACCAGTATTTTACTTAAAGTGGTTGTAAACCTCAGACATGAAATATGAACAAAGCATATCCTTCTATAGTGTTTTCTTGTCTCAATTAGGAGCACCAAGTGTCACTGTCTGCTGCTTAAATCCTCATTGAATCATATCTGACAAGTTTTCCTGACACCAAGAGAAAAAGGTGATGGGAGGGACCTCCAGCTGATTGACAGCCTCAGATCTGTTGCTATGTTCCTGTGTGCTGTGTGAAGAGGATTGTGTCCCTTCCTTCCAATCAGCTTTTAGAGCTCTCCACACTGAGCTCTGCAGAGTGTAACTTCATCTCTCCACCCCCTTTTTTTAAACTTTCAGACAAGCTTTAAAATTCAGCACTTTGAACAGAGAAGTAAGGACTGCAGATAGATAGGTACAACTTATGTATGAGGATGTGTTTAATATTTGTCGATCACTTGAGGCCAGTCAGTTCACTGGGTATATATAAGTGTTTGTAAACACTTTAATTGTTAGATTCAGTGCCAATAGCACCTTTCTGAGCTAGTCCATGATTTAAATGCATGAACATATTAGACCAATATGTTTAAAGAGACCCTGTCCTCACTACAGGCAGGTAATTTAGTGGAAAATGTTTTTTTTTTATTCTTACAACATACCTCCCAACATTTTGAAATGGGAATGAGGAACACCTACTAGCAAACGTATGTAGGCATAGGACACGCCCCCAGCCACACCCCCTTAAAGAAGAATTAACCAAAAAAAAAGGTTAATTAAACCACTACTATTCCTTTATATTGGCTTTTAAAATTTACAAATGCAGCAATTTCGATATTTTGATAAAAGGTTTAGTACTGGGAAACACTTTTTGAAAGATAAAAGGTGCATTTTATATACAACTATATAGATCAGACTAAAATGAGGGACAAATGAGGGGGAAAGAGGGACAGAGGGACATTGCTCCAAATCAGGGACAGTTGGGAGCAATATTTGTGGCAGCCTTCCTGCTTATGTTGTGCCCAAGGAGCACTGCAAAAACGGAGGCCTATTCTTCACTTCCTTCCAACACTCAGCTTTGTTTTCCACTCTGGTGTTGCAGCTTCCCCTCCCTAGGCCAGACATCATCTGTGCTTCTGGCAGTGGCCGGAAAGCCTCACAAGACCCTCAAAGACTGAAAGGTCTATGCAGATCCTGCTTGGCTGCTCCAGCCAGAAGCAAAGGTAACATCTGACCTAAGTTGGAGGAGCTGAAGCACCAAGATGGAAAGCAAAGACTCCGACACTCCTGGAAGTGTCAGGGGGAATTGCAGAACAGTCGCCCTGTTTGTAACACACGCATAGGCGTGTGCACAGGGTGTGCCTGGGCACACTAATCACCCTGTGTGGCATAAATTCCCACTATTTAAAGCCCTGATATTTTACCAAAGCCCCCTAACGGGGCTCATAAAAAAATAAAATGTTAAAAAATAATAAGAAATAAAATAATAAAAAAATAAATAATAAAAATAAAAACTACTGACACCGTCCATTGCTCTACTGACTCTGTCGTTATATATACACATGCACACACACATATGTGTTTGATCTTTGTGATGCACACCCTAATGCAATACTATGTGCACACCTTTGATGGCTGGAGTAGTGTTAATTTTTTCCCCAATCATGCAGTTTAACAGAATTTGCATGCAAGACATGCTCTCCCAGTTATTACAGCACATTTTCCATTGACATCACCCAATGTCAACAATGGCAGCACTTTAACCTCAAGCCCCTTCTCACATAGCTTCCAACCATCCCTGAGTTCAAGGGATTGTCCCTGATTTGGAACAAAGTCGCTCTTTCTTTCTCTATTTGTCTCTCATTTTGGTCTAATCTTAGTTGTATATGTAGCGGCCTCCATGGGCATCCGCTGAACTTTTTTCAGGGGGGGGCATCATTTTAAGGTCATCCATGCATCTTTGGGGCAGTGTAGCAGCGCTGTATACACCACTCCTCCACCACCCCTGCCTATTGAAATAAATGGTCACTGCTGCCGAAGCGCCTGCAAAGCGCTTCGGCAGCAGCGATACACAGTTGCATTTAACCCTGTCTTCGACCGCTAGTTGGGGTTAAAAGCGCCCCACTAGCAGCCGAATAGCGCCACTAAAACTATGGTAAAGTGCCGCTAAAACTAGCAGCGCTTTACCGATAACGCGGCCAGCTGGCAGTGTGAAATAGCTCTTGAGGATAATTCAGCTTCACTCCACCATGTCCATATAAATATAGCCTAGAGAATGTACATCTTTCTATATTGCAATACATCTGTTGTGGCCATATTTTGATCTTTATGAAAACAGCCTATACTGTATAGGTTGTTTTCATCAAGATCAAAATATGGCCGCCCACAACAGATGTATTGCAATACATTGCAATACAAAAAAGATGTACACAGTGGTGTCGTGACACAGGCACTGCTGTTACCTGTAGTTCTTCAGCGATAGGCCCAGAGCAGGCACTGGCAGCGTATTCTCTCGTCTTCGCCACTGCACACCACGCACCTGTGGGAGGAGCTGGCGCATACATTTACACAGGCAGAGGCAGGCTGGCGCAGCAGCCAATCACGGAACAGCCGGGTCACAGACGGTGATGTTGAGCAGAGACCCGAGCGGCAGAGCCAATCCGATGCTCGGGCCGGGGGTGAGGAGGGAGGGATGGATGTGTAGTCGGAAAAGACAGAGCAGCCCCAGCCCCCAGGCCAGCAGCAGACTTAGAAAAAAAAAGTCCAAGGCTGCCACGGAGGCGGCCATTGCAACACAGGGGGCAAGTGTCTTCACTCTGACTTCTGATTCCAGGGGGGGGGGCAAATGACCCCCCTTTCCCTATGGAGCGGACGCCCATGGCGGCCTCCTCTCTCTCCTCTCTCTTATCAGCTCGTCTGTCTCTTGTCTAGGGGTACCTTAGAGGAGAGAGTGCGGGGTCACCACGCCAAGCCTTCACCGCAGATGTTTGTGTGGTGTAAGCAAAGTTCTTATTTTACCTTTGGGTCGGTGTTCTGCACCTGGAACCTCCAAAGAGAGTTACCTTGAACAATGTCTGCCAGAAAACGAGCCCCACACCATTAAAGTCCAACACTCCTTTATTCTTCTCAATGCAAAAATGAACACAATCAGTTGGACTCCCTTAGAGAACAGAACAGACAAGGAGGTGTGGATGCGAGTAGGCCCAGACACAATGAACTCTCCACTTTCCTTCCTGAAAGTGGGATGCGGTCTTCGAGCGAGGGGGGATTTCCTTCCAGGCGGTCTCCGATGAGAGGCCCACCTGTCACTGGCAATATGCTGCACCAGGTCTTCAAGCAGGTATCTCCCACCGGTCCATTACGCCTTCCGGATTCGGGTATCCACTCCCGGGGTTCCCTAGGATCTCCTTCCCTCGCGGAACACAGTGGTGGGCACTGAGCTCCAGACCTCCATCCGAGTACCTCACCCCAGGCTAAAGGTGCCTGGGATGGAACACGACCTCCGAACGTCCTCTTGGCCTAGGCCGCTTAGGGGACCGACACGAACCACCGCCCTCAGGCTGAAGGTGCCCGGGACTCAACTCCCGCCACCAAAAATGGCCGCCCCCTTTATACCCCCTCCCAGCAAGCACGTTCCCCGCCCCACCATACAACCGCTGAGAGAGGCCAAAAAGAGGTACGCCACCGCAACGATGGCTCAACCCCGGGCCCAAGGTGACAGCGCCACCTGGTGGGCCCCAGGGAACCATACATCACAGTTTCCCCACCAGATTCAAAAATAGGGAAGCACATACCCGATACACTCTCCCCCTGGTGATTTGACACTGGTCCCCAGTGTCTGGAGCAAACTATGCCCTCAACGGCTGGCGTAGCCCAGTCCAGAAACCAACTACAAATTGTACAAAATAAAACTTTTGAAAACTTGGTCAACTGAAGCAATTGTGTCTGAGCCTTACATAAAAGGGAAGGGAAACAACAACATTTTAACCATAACTTTAGAATCTGTGACAGCATGCAGGTAAAATCACCAGGTTGCATCCAGGATGGAAGGTATATATGTCCTAGATTCAGGCTTTATGCCGATTTATACCACTAGGGGGAGTGCGGGGAGTCTTGCAGGGGAAGAGTTAATGAGCCCAGCTGAAGTAAGTGGGCTCGTTAGGGCCTCTACAAGAACTCCCAGCATGCTAAGGGAGATGCTCCAACCTGGAACCAGATCTGTGTGGATAGTCTGGGGAGTGTGATCTCTGTGCGGTGAGCCAAAGCCTGTGTGGTTATTGCTAAGAACTTAAAAAAAGCAGGGAGCTAGGTACTGGGACAGCACAAGGCTGTACCCAGTTGTTAGTTAGGGACACCAACGTGTGTAGTGAGCGGTCAAGTTGACCAGGATTTCTTTTCATGTTTCTTTTGTTTTTGCTGTATTTTTTTGTCTGTATATAGTTCAAATAAAACCACACCCTTTTGTTTTCTCCTACCACTGTCTGCTGTGCCTGTTTTTGTGTGGTGAACCCATCCAGGGGGTCACACACACCCGCTGCTGAGCTAACCCCCTCACATTTGGTGGAGAATGCGGGCAGTTTTTGTAAGGCCAGCATGGAGGAGATACTGAAACAGCTGGCTCTAGCAAATGCCAATCAGCAGCAGACAAATGCAGGTTTGCAAAAGAGCCTTGTAGCCCAGCAGCAAGCTCATCAACAGAGCCTTGCAGCCCAGCAGCAAGCTCATCAACAGAGCCTTACAGCCCAGCAGCAGACAAATGCAACTTTGCAACAGAGTCTGGAAGCTCAGCAACAAGCACAGCAGCAATCTGAGGCCCGCTTCATAGACCTGTTACAGAAGCAAGAACAGAGACTACAGCAACAAATGGAAACGTTAATGCAGCAACGTCCGCAGACCAGTGAGGCAAGTAGTTCCACTAATACTGCGTCCTTTGGGGCGAGTCGTTTATTGACAAAAATGACTGGAGAGGATGATCCAGAGGTGTTTTTGACCACATTTGAAAGGACTACTGAAAGAGAAAAGTGGCCTAAGGAGCAGTGGGCTGGACTGGTGGCTCCTCTGTTAACTGGTGAATCGCAGAAAGCTTACTATGACCTAGAGCCTGACCAAGCAAAAGACTATGTGATGCTAAAACCTGAAATATTGGCACGGCTGGGTGTCACCCTGGCTGTCCGGGCTCAGCGTGTGCATAACTGGACTTTCCGGCTTGGAAAACCCCCAGGTCTCAAATGTATGATCTCATTCACCTGAGCAGGAAGTGGCTACAGCCAGAGACTTTGTCCGCACCAAAGATTGTGGAACGTGTTGTGATGGATCGTTTCTTGAGAGCTATTCCTACTGCCATCCAAAAGGGGGTAAGCCATGGAGACCCAGAAACGTCCGATAATCTTGTGGATCGTGTAGAGAAGTACTTGGCTACAGAGAACCTGACTGCCTCTTCCAGAGGCAGTCAGGTTCTCTGTAGCCAAGTACTTCTCTACACGGACTTTCCACCCTAAGACCAGACCATCCCCAGTGGCGGGTAAGATGATTCCAAGGGGTGAGGGTGGAGAGAGTGAGAGGGTGGGAGTTCTACCCAAGGTTTGGCGAGAACAGCCTGGGAAGTCAGGGGTTCAAGCGGCAGCAAGAAGGATTGTTTGTTGCCGCTGCCGACAAGAGGGACATATTGCAGCAAATTGCCCAGTTGTGGATGAACCCATGCAATGTGACTTTCTAACGGACAGACATCAGTCGCTGTTTGCGACAGTCGCATGCACTGCCATGCGGGGAACTGAGAAACATTTATGCAAAATGTGTGTTAATGGTAGAAATGTTGTTGTATTGCTGGATTCAGGTAGCCTCGTGACACTGATAAAGGCTGAATTAGTTACTACAGAGGTCTCTGGGAATAACAAGGTAGCTGTTATTTGTGTGCATGGGGACACCCGAGAGTATCCGGTGACTACAGTGTGTTTTGAGACCCCCAAAGGTACCCTCTCTCATCGGGTGGGATTAGTGTCTCACTTGCCTCGTGATGCCATTGTGGGAAGGGATTTTCCAAAGTTCTGGGAACTATGGGATTGTCCTGAGCCCCCCACTGGTGCCCCTATATACCAGGAATGTGATAGCCAGAATTCCTCAGAGAGTGGTGAGGACTCTCCAGAATTTCCCTTGTCGGTATTGGCAGGGGAGACTCGAGAAACTGGGGAGGAGCCAACGTCCTCAGACGAAAACATGCCGTCTGTGGAGTTTTCTGATCTCGAGGTTCACAAGGAAAATTTTGCCACAGAATAGTTAAAAGACCCCACCCTAATAAAGGCACGGGAAATTGTAGTGGAAATAGATGGCGAGTTAGTGAACCCAGATGAGACCGGCACCTACCCATACTTCATCGTGGAAAAGGACCTACTGTATCGGGTGGCTAAAAGGGCAGAAGAAACCATTGAGCAGCTTGTGGTGCCCAAACCTTACAGGAAGTTGGTGTTAGAGTTGGCCCATGGGCACATTCTTGGAGGTCATCTGGGGACAGAGAAAACCAGAGAGAGAGTATTGCAGAGATTCTATTGGCCTGGGGTCATGAAGGAAACAGAAAATTATTGTTCCTCCTGCCCTGTGTGTCAGAGGTCGGCACCGATGCCACATTTCCGTAACCCGCTGGTACCTCTTCCCATCATTGAGGTCCCCTTTGAGAGGATCGCAATGGATTTGGTAGGTCCGATAATGAAGTCCGTTAGGGGGCACCAGTACGTCTTGGTTATAATGGACTATGCCACCCGTTATCCGGAAGCGATTCCTCTCCGAAATACCTCGGCCAAAACCATAGCCAAAGAGCTATCTCTTGTTTTTAGCCGTGTGGGTATTTGTCAGAGGTGGGGGACTTGAGTCACATGACTTGACTTAAGTCAGACTTAAGTCACCTGTTTGAGGACTTGCGACTTGCTTGACAGAATTCAATAAATGACTCGACTTGACTTTGACTTGTCACTAATGACTTGCGACTTGACTTTGACTTGGGATATATGACTTGCAATGACTTGGCACCACTAACACTAACCGCGAGCCGCCGTCTGCCTACCTGATCAGTGTGTCATGCAGGCAGACGGCGGCCATTGCAGTGTTCAAAAGCCGCGCCTCCTCGTCTGTGATAGGCGGAACACCCAATTTCACAGAAGGCAGTGTTCAGCCTATCACGGACATCCTCTTATCCTCATCTGTGTTATGAGGATGAGCGGATGTCCGTGATAGGCGGAACACTGAATACTGGGAAATTGAGTGTTCCGCCTATCACAGACGAGGAGGAGGCGCGGCTTTTGAATACTGGAATGGCCGCCGGGATGCCGCCGATCAGGTACACGGCTGACAGGCACAGTGAGGCATTGGGCACAGTGAGGCATTGGGCAGAGTGAGACACGGGCAGAGTGAGACATGGGCAGAGTGAGACACGGGCACAGTGAGACACGGGCACAGTGAGACACGGGCACAGTGAGACACGGGCACATAACCAATATTATTTATTGTTATCCCTCCTATTATTTTTATACAGTATGGGGTAGATCAGTATTTTGACTTGATTTGTGACTTGACCAAAATAAATGACTTGACTTGACTTGCTTGACTTCTAGCAGGGACTTGACTTGACTTGCTTGCTTTTCGTCACAGTAACTTGGGACTTGCTTGAGACTTGAAGGTTAAGACTTGAGACTTGCTTGAGACTTGAAGGTTAAGACTTGAGACTTGCTTGTGACTTGCACATGTATGACTAACTCCCATGTCTGGTATTTGTAAGGAACTGCTTACAGACCAAGGTACACCCTTTATGTCCCGGGTTATGAAAGAGCTGTGCAAGTTGTTCAAAGTGAGACAATAGCGTACATCTGTGTATCACCCCCAAACAGATGGGTTGGTTGAAAGATTCAACAAAACTCTAAAACAAATGTTAAAGAAGGTGGTGGATAAAGATGGAAAGGACTGGGACTGTCTAATTCCCTATTTAATGTTTGCTATTAGGGAGGTACCCCAATCCTCTATGGGTTTCTCACCCTTTGAGTTACTCTATGGGAGACACCCAAGAGGGCTGTTGGATATCGCCAAGGAAACTTGGGAAAGTGAGAGTTCTTCCCACAGGAGTGTGATTGAGCATGTCGCCCTGATGCAAGATAGAATTGCACAGGTAATCCCAATCGTAAAGGAACATTTGGCCCAAACGCAGTTGGCACAGCAGAGAGTGTACAACCGTGGAGCCAAGACCCAAACTTTTTCCCCGGGGGATAAGATATTGGTACTTGTCCCTACGGTTGAAAGCAAGTTCCTCGCCAAATGGCAAGGCCCTACGAGATAATGGAAAAAGTAAGCAAAGTGAATTACAAGGTCATACAACCAGGAAGGCGAAAGCCCGAACAGATCTATCACATTAATCTGTTGAAAGCCTGGAGGGATAGGGAATCTCTAGTCGCAGAAACTTTGTCACCAGCTCAGTCTGATTGCATGATTCCTGAGGTTGGAATAGCAGTCACCTTGTCAAACCCCCAACAACAGGAGGTTAAGGAGTTTGTGCTTCGCAACAAGGAGGTTTTCTCTGAGCTGCCGGGACAAACGTATGGGGTAGAGCATGATATTATTACCCCGCCCGGTGAAAGGGTGAAACTAAAACCCTATCGGATCCCAGAGGCCCGACGGGAGGCAATACGTGAGGAAGTACAGAAAATGCTTAAGTTAGGGTTGCTAGAGGAATCCCAAAGTGATTGGTCAAGTCCCATAGTGTTAGTGCCTAAACCGGATGGGAGCTGGTGATTTTGTAACGATTTCCGACAACTGAACAAAGTTAAAAAATTTGACACCTACCCCATGCCACGTATAGATGAGTTGGTCGACCGGTTGGGAACAGCCCGATACATGACAACTCTTGATCTCACCAAAGGGTATTGGCAAATTCCCCTGGCCAAGTCGGCCAAGGAGAAAACCGCATTTGTAACCCCAGACGGGGCGTTTCAATATAAAAGAATGCCGTTTGTTTTACAGAATGCGCCGGCAACATTCCAGCGGAAAATGGACCAGATACTGAGGCCCCATCAGAAGTATGCTGCGGCTTACCTAGATGATGTAATTATCTATAGCACAGATTGGGCCTCACATCTGCCAAAAGTGCAAGCAGTCCTAGACTCTATCCGGGAAGCTGGGTTTACGGCCAACCCCAAGAAGTGTACCATTGGACAGGAGGAGGCCAAGTATCTTGGGTACACCATTGGGAGGGGAGTAATAAAACCCCAAGTCAATAAAGTCGAGGCCATACAGAATTGGCCGCGTCCCAACAGCAAGAAGCAGGTACGAGCCTTTCTGGGAATCACTGGTTATTATCGGCGATTCATTCCCCACTTTGCTTCTCAGGCTGTGCCCCTAACCAACCTGACAAAAGGGAAGGAGTCTGTCATGGTTAAATGGACCCCAGAGGCTGAGGCAGCATTTCAATTCTTAAAAAAAGCCTTATGTAGCCAGCCAGTGTTGTACTCTCCAGACTTCTCTAGGGACTTTGTCGTACAAAGTGATGCATCCGACGTTGGGTTAGGAGCAGTATTGTCCCAGGTCTGGAACGGGGAAGAGCACCCAGTCATTTACCTCAGCAGGAAATTGAAGTCCCATGAGGTAAATTACGCCACGATTGACAAGGAGTGTTTAGCGGTGAAGTGGGCTCTAGATTCCCTTCGGTACTATCTGCTAGGTAGGCACTTTGACATGATTACTGATCACGCTCATTTAAAGTGGATGGCTCAAAACAAAGAGACAAATAGAAGAGTAAATAGGTGGTTCCTGGCCCTGCAGGAATTCAACTTTACGGTAAAGCATCGCCCTGGCGTTCAAATAGGGAATGTGGATGTTTGTCTCGAGTACATGCATGCCTGATTGCTTGTGTTCCAACCCCAAGGTTAAAACAAGAGGGGGGGGTATGTGACAGCATGCAGGTAAAATCACCAGGTTGCATCCAGGATGGAAGGTATATATGTCCTAGATTCAGGCTTTATGCCGATTTATACCACTAGGGGGAGTGCGGGGAGTCTTGCAGGGGAAGAGTTAATGAGCCCAGCTGAAGTAAGTGGGCTCGTTAGGGCCTCTACAAGAACTCCCAGCATGCTAAGGGAGATGCTTCAACCTGGAACCAGATCTGTGTGGATAGTCTGGGGAGTGTGATTTCTGTGCGGTGAGCCAAAGCCTGTGTGGTTATTGCTAAGAACTTAAAAAAAGCAGGGAGCTAGGGACTGGGACAGCACAAGGCTGTACCCAGTTGTTAGGGACACCAACGTGTGTAGTGAGCGGTCAAGTTGACCAGGATTTCTTTTCATGTTTCTTTTGTTTTTGCTGTATTTTTTTGTTTGTATATAGTTCAAATAAAACCACACCCTTTTGTTTTCTCCTACCACTGTCTGCTGTGCCTGTTTTTGTGTGGTGAACCCATCTAGGGGGTCACACACCCGCTGCTGAGCTAACCCCCTCACAAATCACATATTCACATTACACTTTTTCCCCACCCATCCTGACTAAGACCCACCCCATACTCAGTGGTCTTGATGGGATGCTCTCCTGCAGAGGGAAAAAGAAAATAACACACATAAACCCTGACACATGTATTCGTGTAAGAGGAAAGAAACTTCTTCGTGAAGAAATCCCTTTTCTCCAAAGAGTGAGTGTGTGAAAAGTGTTAACGATGCGCAACACTGCCACCTGGTGACAGCGTTGCGGTAACTGGACTCATGGAACTTTCCTTCTTCTCTTGAGCCCTATCTACCCCAGAGTCCATGATCTCTTGTTGGAAAATTGAAGAACAAAAACAGGAACAGTCCTTCATTCCTCTGGGTAACAAGGACAACAAATCCCAGAAAGTTCAGCAGTATAAAAAAACAGGAACGGAGTCTCTTTCCTCCTACAGATAGAAGCGGGGATGCGGCAGAACAAGTGGCTTCAAGTGCTGATCCATGGTCTCCAGATGATACTCAGCATCCTCCCCTTCCTTCCGCCGGACCAGCACCTTGTCCGCGTGGATGTGCCGTCCCAACATCCATTTTGCCTTGCAATCTTTAAAACGCTGAGAGGCCTTGGGGGAGCATGCCAGGTACCTGCGGGCGTGTGGAACCTGAAGGTGGGTCCACACAAAGTCATTGTACCAGCGCTCCCGGCACACTTCCACCTCATACAGCAACTCCTTGGACAAGTATGGATACTGCCATCCGTACTCAGCAGCAACCTTCTGGCCAAATAGGTGTTGTAGTCTCGCCAGAGGAGGCATAGTGGCTTTGTCCCCTTCGCCAGGCAAAACTATTGAGTCCGGGTGACGAGGGACCTTGATTACATTTGATCTGGGCATAGGTGCCCGCAACAGCAGTCTCTTTTCCCCGGTCCCAGGTGTAGGGGTACCGGGGATGTAAGGGCAGGTTGAAGACGGGACCCCTCTTCAGGCGCTGGTGCCTCCACCCGGGGTGTACTGTCCCCCGTAAACATGGGTGGGTCCCTGATTCTGCGGGACCAGGCAAGAGGTACTTTGTCCCAGCCCTTTTCTGCAAACAGTTCATCAATAGCAACATCGTCTCCCACATCCGAGAGCGACTCCAGGTCAGAGGTGTCACACTCCTCCGCGGGCAAGTAGCCTGTAGTGGAGACTGAATTGCTACTTCTTCCCACACACCAAATCTCTCCGCCTGGCTTACCTCTGCCTTTACTTGAAGCGGGACGTCCGGAACGCTTATCGACGGATCCATCCGGGCCGGGCGTAAGCGGGCGAGATGGTCCACCACAACCGCTGGTCGGGGCTACCATACCGGTCTTTCTCTTCGGTGGTGGACGCTGCGAGACAGTGGTGACCGAGTCAGCATCCTCGGATTTCTCCCATTGAGTACTCGCGACCTCCTCTGCGGTCGCTGCAATGCGCGCAGGGATGGCTGTCAAAGCAGTGATTCCTCCTCTCTGAGTGGTGCTGCCTGCAACACGGCCGGGGTAAATGGTTCTCGGCTTCTCAACCGCTGGATCTACTTCAAATAGAAACTCCCCACAGGCCTCGCATCGCCCGAATGGCTTCAGTTGGCACACCAGTCCCGAACAACCCGGGACAAATCACACCCAGGGCCTCAACGTCCATGCACGAATACAAGGCGAATCGACCCCTTGGCTTTAGCCGGATCCCTGTATCTGTAACCGGAGCAGCAGCAGTCAGGGTCGTGGTGGAAGGGTGAACCGTAATCCACGATGTATGTCCGAACATGGTGACCTGCTGCTGATCCATCGCACACTGCAAGGTTTTGCGCCAACGTCCCACGTGTAGTCCTTTACACGTATTGGACTCCTCCCCTTTGCTCCAGTTCGCTGGCCTTTCTTCTTTTTCTTTCTGAGTCACGCCCATGAACTAATAGTGGGGGTGTGCCTGGTGGCGCAGTGCAAATAGAAGCCCCCTCGTGTAGTCCTTCACACGGCTGAGCTCCCCCCTTTTCTCGCTCTTCTGCGCGGGCCTTTCCCTTCACTGGGTCATGTCCACGACTTCGAGCAGGGATGCACTTTGGCCAATAAATTGGCCCACCTACTCGGAACTCCTCTCGGCAGACACGTTCAATTCCGTAGTAACATGAACACCATACCGGACCCGAGCCCCCACGTGTAGCGGTCTCCTCTCTCTCCTCTCTCTTATCAGCTCGTCTGTCTCTTGTCTAGGGGTACCTTAGAGGAGAGAGTGCGGGGTCACCACGCCAAGCCTTCACCGCAGATGTTTGTGTGGTGTAAGCAAAGTTCTTATTTTACCTTCGGGTCGGTGTTCTGCACCTGGAACCTCCAAAGAGAGTTACCTTGAACAATGTCTGCCAGAAAACGAGCCCCACACCATTAAAGTCCAACACTCCTTTATTCTTCTCAATGCAAAAATGAACACAATCAGTTGGACTCCCTTAGAGAACAGAACAGACAAGGAGGTGTGGATGCGAGTAGGCCCAGACACAATGAACTCTCCACTTTCCTTCCTGAAAGTGGGATGCGGTCTCCGAGCGAGGGGGGATTTCCTTCCAGGCGGTCTCCGATGAGAGGCCCACCTGTCACTGGCAATATGCTGCACCAGGTCTTCAAGCAGGTATCTCCCACCAGTCCATTACGCTTTCCGGATTCGGGTACCCACTCCCGGGGTTCCCTAGGATCTCCTTCCCTCGCGGAACTCAGTGGTGGGCACTGAGCTCCAGACCTCCATCCGAGTACCTCACCCCAGGCTAAAGGTGCCTGGGATGGAACACGACCTCCGAACGTCCTCTAGGCCTAGGCCGCCTAGGGGACCGACACGAACCACCACCCTCAGGCTGAAGGTGCCCGGGACTCGACTCCCGCCACCAAAAATGGCCGCCCCCTTTATACCCCCTCCCAGCAAGCACGGCGGGTTCCCCGCCCCACCATACAACCGCTGAGAGAGGCCAAAAAGAGGTACGCCACCGCAACGATGGCTCAACCCCGGGCCCAAAGTGACATGGCCACCTGGTGGGCCCCAGGGGAACCATACATCACAGTTTCCCCACCAGATTCAAAAATAGGGAAGCACATACCCGCTACATATATAAATTGCACTTTTTATCTGTCAAACTCAAAAAGTGTTTTACCCAGTGTTAAATCGTTCATCCAGTTTCTAAATTGCTGCATTTGTAAATTTCAAAAGGAATGGTAGTGGTAAAAAGAGCACTTGTGGGTTTAACTAATCTGTTAAATGAAAATTGTACTAACAGTATGTAGCGACCTCACCCCCTTCACATGCCTTCGGCTCCCCACAGGTAGAGAGGGCACACCATGCCACAAGCCCGTACCCTCCTGTGTAAAGAGGTTGAGAAGTGTTGTTAGCGGGTCTCCACGGCCAGAAACCAGAATCCTCCAGAGAATGATTCTCACCTCTACAATAAACAGAGATAAGTCCTTGTTCCCCCCCAGTGACTTGAATGTCCACACCAGCTGCAACTCCAACGTAGAGTTTATTTCTCAAAAATAACAGTCTCTGATAAGTAAAGGTTGGAGCAAGAAGACAGGGCAGCATAAGGTGTGAGAGAGGTCCAGGCACAAACATAATCACTTCACTGCTCGGCTTCTCAAGCACACTCAGCCCAGATGGATAGTCTCCCTAGGTAGGGACTAGCAGCCAAATGGTACTCTAAATTAACCGCACAGTCTCTGCCACCGACTGGATGAACTTGGTGTTTCAAAGCTTGACCTCTTTGTAAGGAGAAGACATCCCTCCAGAGAGATACCGGGACCCTTCCTTCACTGTGACTTCTCACCGGTCCCTCGGAACAGTTCCTCCCCCGGCCTCCTCGTCCAAGATACTGGTCCCCTCGCAAGGCGGCACCCTGGGATTCCTCGATCCTTGGTGGGCCCCAGCCGAAGGTGCTGGGCCCAAGGCCTTTGCTGCAGTCCCAGGGCTAAAGGTGCCTGGGACCAATTCACCGACCTCCGCCCCTGGGCCAAAAGGTGCCCAGGGCGGACAGCAACACACTCCTGGGAGTAGGACTCCCGACGACCGAAGAAGAACGAAACCCGAACAGGCAGCGTCTGCCCCTTTTATATCCTCTCCCAGCATGCACAGCAGGCCTGCCACACCCACTGTATGGCTGCTGAGAGGGGACACATAAGGCACAGCACTGTATCAGCGGTTCAACCCTGCCCTACCATGGCAGTGCCACCTGCAGGCCACAGGGAACTATACACCGATACTCTCCCTGCGGACAAAAATGGTTAAAAGAATCCGGACAATTGGGGTGTTTGAGCATAACTACCACTCAAACACTTCCCCTAAATTTAGGACCTGCTACAAGTACATTGACATGTACAAGTACATTTAAAGCCCAACTTTAGGTCTAGGGGACATAAAAAAAAATATACTAACCTGAACTTTGACTCCTCTGCACTGCTAGATCAGTTCCCACTGCATCTTCTCCCCATGTTGCAGTGGTTTAAGATCCTGACATCATCAAAACCAATGCATGGTCTAGAAACCTTCACTGGACGTGATGATGCTGAGGGACAGTCCACTGCCGGAGCATGGGGGAGCACTGCCTGCTGGGGGAGCAATTGAGAAAGTGCTTTAACTCAACCGCTATACTACATGAGTAGTTAACCCTTGCAATGATGACACAGCCCCACTGCATGGGAGGATTTTCTAATTTCCTGGAGCTGGGCTTTAAGCCTAATGCACACTGGACATTTTTTCTGCTGCTCCTAGGGGCGTTTTGTATTTTATTTTCCTGCCTCTAAATGCCTCCGCATGTTAGCCTATGGGGTTGATTTACTAAAGGCAAATAGACTGTGCAGTTGCTCCAGGACGAAGTAAATGAGGAAAGCTTCAGTTTGAAAAGAATACCCAATCACGTGCAAAAAAAGAAAAAAAAACAGAAGGTTTGCTTGCACATGATTGGATGATGGAAGTCAACAGAGCTTCTCCTCATTTAGACCCCTTTCACACTGGGTAGGTTTGCAGGCGCTACAGCGCTAAAAATAGCGCCTGCAAACCGACCTGAAACAGCCGCTGCTGTCTCTCCAGTGTGAAAGCCCCGAGAGCTAGCAGCATCTTTGGAGCGGTGAAGGAGCGGTGTGTATACCGCTCCCTTCACCGCTCATGCCCATTGAAATCAATGGGGCACCGCGGCTATACTGCAGAGGCGCTTTGCGGTGGTTTTTAACCCTTTCTTGGGCGCTAGCGGGGGGTAAATCGCCCCGCTAGTGGCCGAATAGCGCCGCAATATTGACGGTAAAGCGCCGCTAAAAATACCGGCGCTTTACCGCCGACGTCGCCCCCGCCCCAGTGTGAAAGGGGCCTTACTAAGCTCTGGAGCAACTGCTCTTGCAGATTACAACTGCACTTTGCAAAGTGCACAGTCTATTTGCCTTTAGTAAATAAACCCTAATGTGTCCATGCACACAGGGAGGTCGATTTACTAAAGGCAAATATACTGTGCACTACAAGTGCAGTTACTAGATCTGAGGGGAAGCTCTGCTGATTTCTATCATCCAATCATGTGCAAGCAAAATTGCAGTTTTTTATTTTCCTTGCTTATCCCTTCAGATCTAGAACAACTGTACTTGCAGTGCACTTGAAGTACACTTGTGGGTGCACTTGCAGTGCACAGATTATTACCTTTAGTAAATCAACCCCATAGGTGTCTAGAGGAGTTTAGGCAGAAAAAAAACTTTATGCGCCTAAACGCTAGGCCAGTTTAGCACCTAAACGCTGATTCATTTCAATGGCCAGAATAAATTATTACCGTATATACTCGAGTATAAGCCGAGTTTTTCAGCACATTTTTTTGTGCTGAAAATGCCCCCCTCGGCTTATACTCAAGTCAAATTTTTGCGCCTGATCTCCCGGAATTTGGGGACCCGGTACCGGCCGGACGTAGGTCCCCTGGACCCCAAACTTGGCACACATATAGCCCCACTCTTCCTCTACAAGTGTGCAAAGATTGTTGTCTGGGGAACCTACGGCCGGGGAGCACCGATTTTTCAAACCCAGACACCCCTTCCATATACTCCCATGTTAAACGTAAGTCTAGTCATTGACACAGTGAGGCATGGGCACAGTGAGGCATGGGCACAGTGAGGCATGGGCACAGTGAGGAATGCACATGGACACAGTGAGGCATAGGCACAGTGAGGCATGGGCACAGTGAGGCATGGGCACAGTGAGGCATGCACATGGGCACAGTGAGGCATGGGCACAGTGAGGCATGCAGATGGACACCCTAGGCTTATACTTGAGTCAATACGTTTTCCCAGTTTTTTTGTGGTAAAATTAGGTGCATCGGCTTATATTCAGGTCGGCTTATACTCGAGTATATACGGTATTTTGGTCAATGAAATGAATTGGAGCCCAAGTGTTTAAAAAGCCTAAAGGCGCCACACAAGTTTACATGCGTCAGGTGTTTTTTTTCTGCCAGAAGGAAAGGAGTCTAGGAGAGATATCAAAATGTATTGTGTAATAATTGATTTTTGTAACGACTGGATCACATTATTTTACAGCAAAAAATAGCAGGTTTTCATATTATTCAATTCACATTAGTCAATATAAATAAAATAAAAAAAAAGCATAATAAAGGCTGCTAGTTTGTAGGTAGATTTCCTCTGCGCATTCAGCACGAGCTACATGGTGGTGTCACTTTCAGCCAGATCTTTGCAAATACTTTTTTTTTAGATGAGCGAGCAGGTGACAAAAATCATACCTGTGTTTGCTTTCCATGGAAGGAGTTATCATTCTCATATCTGGGATATGGAAATGGGTCTCTTGTAGGTGGCATGATGTGAAGCAAGTCCTTGGTGCAGAGCGATGACAGGATCAGTCAGTAGGAGACTTTACGCTGTTGTGGCGTTTGTTTAGACTGGTTGCTAGGTGACAGAGACAGAGGGGTAGCAGTTACCAAGCAGGAAGTGTGACAAGGCATGCCATTAGGTCCTGAAAGTTTTTATAAAGTAGACATGAACTCTATAACCAAACACAATTCTATTTGCGCTCTTGTAGTATGGCTTTGTTCTCTTTCTCTGCAGGTCGTGGATGGCTTTACTTAGCTTGCAATCTATGCATTGCTAAAAGTTAAAAAATACAAGTTGCTTTTATGTTTTACTTTTTATTGTATGTTACGTTATGTTTGTAAATGGCTAGCTTAGTACAGACAGCTCTAGAAGTTTAAGGAGGAATAGGCTCTCTCCAGGCATACCTTCTCTTTATTTATATATTGCTATATACATGGGCGTCCGCTGAACTTTTTTCAGGGGGGGGGGGGAATCATTTTAATGTCATCCATGCTCGGTCCCTTTTTGACAATGTCATGAAGGGGAGGGCAGGCATGCAAAGGTTTGAGAAACCTGATGCAAAAGCTTAATAGAAGGATCAAGCTGCCATTGTCTGATTAGCAATTTCTAAAAAAATTTAACCCCCCCCCTCTAGCGGCCGAATAGCGCCACTAAAACAACGGTAAAGCGCTGCTAAAACTAGCGGCGCTTTACCGATAACGTGGCCAGCTGAAATAGCTCTTGAGGATAATTCTGCTTCACTCCATGTCCATATAAATATAGTGTGTCTCCAGGTGGGGGGGGGGCAATTGACCCCCCTTGCCCTATGGAGCGGACGCCCATGGCTATATATACACCAACATGGAGACTCTGTGATATAGAAATGGCTCTCTTGTAGGTGGCATGATGTGAAGCAAGTCCTTGGTGCAGAGCGATGACCGGATCGGTCAGTAGGAGACTTTACGCTTTTGTGAATTTAGGCTGGCCATATACAGTATGGATTGTTTTTATTTTATTTATTCTTTCATCAGCAAGTGAGCTGATGAAAAGAAAAACAAAAACAAACAGATTCCCCCATCCACCTCAATTGTGTCGAATCCTCCCCGCGATTGTATTCGGACAGAGGGGGACGTATCTGCTGTCAGAATATTACAAAATTCCTGTTTGAGAGAAGCCAATTATAGATCGCCTCCTATATAGAACGGCCATAGATGGATCAAAATTTGTGCGCTCCCTGCTGAACTGGTCAAACTTTGATCTGTCTAAGGCCAGCTTTAGGACTGCAATATGGAGAGGAGCCTTGAGGAGGCAGTGCAGCTTGCACATATATTTGCAAATGTTGTGCACCTAAAACCTCTGTATTTTAAAGTGGTTGTAAAGCCTCAAGGTTTTTCACCTTAATGCATTCTATGCATTAAAGTAAAAAACCTTCTGTGCTGCAGCTCCCCCACCCCAGACCCCCCCCTTTTTCTTACTTGAGCCCGATACGATCCAGCAATGTGCACGAGTGCAGCAGCTCCAGTGAAACGGGAGTGGGGGGCCGAGTCCCGCTGTCTATGTCAATGGACGCAGCAGCAGAACTCGGGAGCAAGCCTGCACGGATGCCCCCAGGGAAAGCAGCTTTCCGTAAGGACACTCGATGAAGAGGGGTCTGGAGCATCGGCAGGGCACCCCAGAAGAAGAGGATAGGGGCTGCTCTGTGCAAAACGATTGCACAGAGTGGGTAAGTATAGGCATGTTTGTTGTTTTTATAAAAAAAATTAAAAAGGGGGGTTTACAGCCCCTATAACCCAAAGTTTTTGACAGTGTCATTTTGTTTTTTTGCAGACTGGCTGATAAGTGTGCTGGGAAAAATTTTGCTTTGTTTGTGCTGTGCAAAGCCCTTCCATGTTGACCTTACTTTAAGCCCCAGTTCACACTGATGAGATGCGAGAAATGCACAGAAATTAAGCATTTCCCGCATTGCATCGCACCCCATAGCAATCGCAATAATTTTCAATAGCACTTAAATACGGTTTGTTTTTGCACGATTGTCACATGATAAATCGCATGGCAAACTGCTGCGCATGAAGCTTTTTGCCCAAAAAGGAGCAGGAGCTTTTTGGCAACAATCGCTGCAAAACCGCACTGCGTTTTGGTGTCATTGAAAATGAATGGCACCCGAACACGTTTGCATTTTTGCGATTTGGGATCATAGCGATTCTGCCAGGAAAAGACAACATATGAACGGGGCCTTAGCCTAGGTTCACACTGACAGCAGGATTGAAATCGTGCCAGTTCAGCTGAACTGGCACGATTTCATTACCGCATATCAGTCTGACTTCGGCGATGATTTCAGAGACATATGTGCAGGTTCCTGCACAGATGTCTATACAAATCGCACCCCGAAGTCGCCAAAAGTAGTACAGAAACTACTTTTGGAAATAGGTGCGGCGTCGCACTGATTCGAACGGTGCCATTGCCGGCAATAGCCGCCGAATTGGCATGCGATCTGACATGCCAAATCGCTGCAATGTGAACCTAGGCTTAAAGCTAGTGTAGCGGATGGTTGCTACTAGTTACTAACATCCACCATATCACCCTGCTGCCAGACTTCCATCTATCACCTCAGAGACAATGAACAGTCATTTGCGTTGTTTTGTTTTTGTTTATTGGGGGATATAACTTGGTTGGGGAAAAGGGGATATGGGATGCCCATAGAACATGTTGCTCTGCCATCATATTTAGTGAACATTGATGAATTGGTTTAGCCTTGAAGAACTGATGTACTTCTAACATTTACATTCTCTTCCCCTGCATAACACCATGCAGGCTATTGCTCCTCCTCCTCTGCATTAAAGCAGAGCTCCACCCTAAAGTGGAACTTCCACTCATCGGATTCCTCCCCCCCCCTCCGGTGCCACAATTGCCACCTTTCAGGGGGAGGGGGGGTGCAGATATTTGCACCCACTTCCGGGCTAAGATATCAGCAGAATATCCGCAGAATCCTGCCCCCCCCCCCCGCTGTGTTCTGGGAACCACACAGTTCCCAGAACACAACGGGGACCAGTGAAGACGCGCGGCGCGACTTGCGCATGCGCAGTAGGGAACCGGGCAGTGAAGCCGCAACGCTTCACTTCATGATTCCCTCACCGAGGATGGCGGCGGGGACAGCCGAGAGTTGAGCGATTGCTTGTCTTCTGCTGCCGACATTGCGGTCACCCTGGACAGGTAAGTGTCCATTTATTAAAAGTCAGCAGCTGCAGTATTTGTAGCTGCTGGCTTTTAATAATTTTTTTTAACCACTTCCATACTGGGCACTTATACACCTTCCTGCCCAGACCAATTTTCAGCTTTCTGCGCTGTTGCACTTTGAATGACAATTGCGCGGTCATGCTACACTGTACCCAAACTAAATTTTTATAATTTTTCCCCACAAATAGAGCTTTCTTTTGGTGGTATTTGATCACCTCTGGGATTTTTATTTTCTGCAAAAAAAATGACCAAAAATTTGGAGAAAAAAAATGTATTTTTTTTGTTTCAGTTACAAAACTTTTTAAATAAGTAAGTTTTCTCCTTCACTGATGGGGCTGCACTGACGGGCACCGATGAGGTGGCACCAATGAGGTGGAACCGATGAGGTGGCATTGATGGGCACTGATGATGGGCACTAATAGGTGGCATGGATAGGCGGCATGGATGGGCACGGATAGGCGGCATGGATGGGCACGGATAGGCAGCACGGATGGGCACGGATTGGCGGCACAGATGGGCACGGATAGGCGGCACGGATAGGCGGCACGGATGGGCACTGATAGGCGGCACGGATGGGCACTGATAGGCGGCACGGATGGGCACTGATAGGCGGCATGGATGGGCACTGATAGGTGGCACGGATGTGCATGGATGGGCACTGATAGGTGGCACGGGTGGGCACTGATAGGCGGCACTGATGTACTGTAATGGATGCCAATCAGTGCCAAACCATAACGCCTGCCAATCAGTGATGCCCATTGTGGGCACTGATTGGCATCCATTGTGCTTGAGGAGAAGAAGTGATCTGGACTGCCGCACTCTGGTTAAACGTTTTATTTAATGAAGAAAATTAAAATGCCAAAAAAATCCAAAAATAAATAAACAATCCATCCAAAGACAATCGAAGGTGAAGGGACATGCAAGGTGACAGCTAACGCGTTTCACATCAGGGTGTGATGCTTACTCATAGCTAAAGTGTAAATGACCAAAACTGTGTATATAAAGTGATCTGAAAAACCTCTCAACCAATGAGAGCTGTTGAACACAGTGGTAGAATAGTAGGCACTAATTTAGGTCTATTACACTCCGTGTTTGTGAAGCACCTGTTAAATGGCAAAACCATTAATGAGAATTGGCACGTAAGATCTTACACATATGTGTAGAATGCATAAAGGTATGTGTAAACTAAGTGAAAAGGAGTAAAAACTCCAAATCAAAAAAGATATAAGATATATATGTGACTGCTTATCGCAGGACAAGTGCTTTGAAACATTTGTTTTATCTATAACGTGAACAACTATACAGGTCCTTCTCAAAAAATTAGCATATTGTGATAAAGTTCATTATTTTCTGTAATGTACTGATAAACATTAGACTTTCATATATTTTAGATTCATTACACACAACTGAAGTAGTTCAAGCCTTTTCTTGTTTTAATATTGATGATTTTGGCATACAGCTCATGAAAACCCAAAAATCCTATCTCAAAAAATTAGCATATCATGAAAAGGTTCTATAAACGAGCTATTAACCTAATCATCTGAATCAACTAATTAAATCTAAACACCTGCAAAAGATTCCTGAGGCTTTTAAAAACTCCCAGCCTGGTTCATTACTCAAAACCGCAATCATGGGTAAGACTGCCGACCTGACTGCTGTCCAGAAGGCCATCATTGACACCATCAAGCAAGAGGGTAAGACACAGAAAGAAATTTCTGAACGAATAGGCTGTTCCCAGAGTGCTGTATCAAGGCACCTCAGTGGGAAGTCTGTGGGAAGGAAAAAGTGTGGCAGAAAACGCTGCACAACGAGAAGAGGTGACCGGACCCTGAAGAAGATTGTGGAGAAGGACCGATTCCAGACCTTGGAGGACCTGCGGAAGCAGTGGACTGAGTCTGGAGTAGAAACATCCAGAGCCACCGTGAACAGGCATGTGCAGGAAATGGGCTACAGGTGCCGCATTCCCCAGGTCAAGCCACTTTTGAACCAGAAACAGCGGCAGAAGCGCCTGACCTGGGCTACAGAGAAGCAGCACTGGACTGTTGCTCAGTGGTCCAAAGTACATTCGGAAATCAAGGTGCCAGAGTCTGGAGAAAGACTGGGGAGAGGGAAATGCCAAAATGCCTGAAGTCCAGTGTCAAGTACCCACAGTCAGTGATGGTCTGGGGTGCCATGTCAGCTGCTGGTGTTGGTCCACTGTGTTTTATTAAGGGCAGGGTCAATGCAGCTAGCTATCAGGAGATTTTGGAGCACTTCATGCTTCCATCTGCTGAAAAGCTTTATGGAGATGAAGATTTCATTTTTCAGCACGACCTGGCACCTGCTCACAGTGCCAAAACCACTGGTAAATGGTTTACTGACCATGGTATTACTGTGCTCAATTGGCCTGCCAACTCTCCTGACCTGAACCCCATAGAGAATCTGTGGGATATTGGGAAGAGAAAGTTGAGAGACGCAAGACCCAACACTCTGGATGAGCTTAAGGCCGCTATCAAAGCATCCTGGGCCTCCATAACACCTCAGCAGTGCCACAGGCTGGTTGCCTCCATGCCACGCCGCATTGAAGCAGTCATTTCTGCAAAAGGATTCCCGACCAAGTATTGAGTGCATAACTGAACATAATTATTTGAAGGTTGACTTTTTTTGTATTAAAAACACTTTTCTTTTATTGGTCGGATGAAATATGCTAATTTTTTGAGATAGGATTTTTGGGTTTTCATGAGCTGTATGCCAAAATCATCAATATTAAAACAAGAAAAGGCTTGAACTACTTCAGTTGTGTGTAATGAATCTAAAATATATGAAAGTCTAATGTTTATCAGTACATTACAGAAAATAATGAACTTTATCACAATATGCTAATTTTTTGAGAAGGACCTGTATATGACACGTGTATGGTGCATCCAAAATAGGGATGCTATAATGAAATAAAAAACAAAAACAAAACAAAACACAACAAAGCCCCCAAGGTGCATGAGTAGTGTAAATTGAAAATAGTGGAAACTGGTCGGAACCAAGAAAAGGTGAGCTGTACATAAATCTTAATATTGGCATTGAATTCATAATAAATAAAATAGATATGAATATGAATATAAATATCTAAAATCATAAATAATGAAAAAGATGAAAACAATAATAATAATAATGATTCTTTTTGTGTACAAAAACCTAAATATTCCAAAAACTAAATACAACTAGATACTAAACATAAAACCACAAAGAGTTAATGTTGTAGAGATGTATGTTAAAAATATGTGTGTAATTGTTATTGCACTATAGATAAAAAAAAATTATTCATCCTGTGTAACCATTCTGCATGTCTATTTGAGGAGGGGCAAGATTATTAAAGTGTGTATGTTGATCAATATATGTATCTGGTATTGATGCTATAAGACATAAATTATGCTAACCTCCAAAAAGGCATGCAGATGTAGTGGATGAATATGGAGGCGAACCCTACTAGCAATGTACATACATGTAGATGATTGAATCGAAACACACGCATATATTTCTTTTTGTATATGTGCAAGTTATCGTTTACTTGTTCTATTTAATAAAATTCGAATTTGATTAGATTATTTAATTCTCATTTAATTTTGTTTTTATTTTTATATTTTATTGTTACTTTTTATTTATTATTTATTGTTTTGGTTTTGAACACTCACGTAAATATTGTATATGAACTTTTTTAGTTTATAACATGCCTATCCAGTGGCAAAATGTATCAAAAATACATATACAGTATTGTGTGTGTTAAATGGCTGGGATCAGCTATAACCAAAGCCATATTAAATTTAAAAAAAAAAAAAAAAAACACAAGAAAAAAGAGAGGAGGATTCCACTGTATATGAGGATTAGGTAAAAAATGGAAAACAACAGAAGGAAAAACTAAAACGATGGTAATGTCCTGTAATAGTAAATCAATTAATTAGTACCAATATTTTAATTCTTAATTTTAATTTTGATTTTAATTTTAATATGGTTCAATTTTATACTTGATTGAATAAGAGTTTTTGAGCAGGGCATGGATTCAAGGGTGGAGCCCAGGTGTGGAAAAAAATCCACACATGGGCCTCATCACTTCAATCAGGTGATGCAGTGAGCTCCAAGACAACAAGGTAACAGGATAGAAATGCCACGACTAGGGATGAGCTTCGTGTTCGAGTCGAACATACGTTCGACTCGAACATCGGCTGTTCGATCGTTCGACGAAGATCGAACGATTTGGGCCGTTCGCGCCAAATTCGAGTGACGCGAACGGCCCACAATGCACTACGCCATCGCAGTGTCATCCAGGCGCTGTGATTGGCCAAGCATGCACTGTGACCCCGCATGCTTGGCCAATCACAGCGCCGGCAGCGAGGAGAGCAATGATTGGCCACAGGCAGAATGCCTGTGGCCAATTATTGCTGAGGGTGTTTAGTACACGCCCCACACTATAAAAGGCCGCCAGCACGGCGGCCTAGTGTAGTGTGTTCCGGAGCAGGGAAAGACAAGCATAGGCAGGGACAGTGACATTTATTTCTTTCTTGCTTAACCTGGATTCCTTTAGTTTAGGGAAAGAGAAGGATAGGTAGGGAGAGTGTCAGTGTGTTTTACTGTGCGAGTCCTTGTTTCTAGGGACAAAGAAGGAAAGTGAGGGGATTTCTCCTTGTGCTATAGTGTGCTTTAAAAAAACATTTTTTCTAGGGACAGAAAACTGTAGGTAGGGAGAGTGTCAGTTTCTTTCACTGTGCCAGTCCTTGTTTCTAGGGACAAAGAAGGAAAGTGAGGGGATTTCTCCTTGTGCTATAGTGTGCTTTAAAAAAACATTTTTTCTAGGGACAGAAAACTGTAGGTAGGGAGAGTGTCAGTTTCTTTCACTGTGCCAGTCCTTGTTTCTAGGGACAAAGAAGGAAAGTGAGGGGATTTCTCCTTGTGCTATAGTGTGCTTTAAAAAAACATTTTTTCTAGGGACAGAAAACTGTAGGTAGGGAGAGTGTCAGTTTCTTTCACTGTGCCAGTCCTTGTTTCTAGGGACAAAGAAGGAAAGTGAGGGGATTTCTCCTTGTGCTATAGTGTGCTTTAAAAAAACATTTTTTCTAGGGACAGAAAACTGTAGGTAGGGAGAGTGTCAGTTTCTTTCACTGTGCCAGTCCTTGTTTCTAGGGACAAAGAAGGAAAGTGAGGGTATTTCTCTTTGTGCTATAGTGTGCTTTAAAAAAACATTTTTTCTAGGGACAGAAAACTGTAGGTAGGGAGAGTGTCAGTTTCTTTCACTGTGCCAGTCCTTGTTTCTAGGGACAAAGAAGGAAAGTGAGGGGATTTCTCCTTGTGCTATAGTGTGCTTTAAAAAAACATTTTTTCTAGGGACAGAAAACTGTAGGTAGGGAGAGTGTCAGTTTCTTTCACTGTGCCAGTCCTTGTTTCTAGGGACAAAGAAGGAAAGTGAGGGGATTTCTCCTTGTGCTATAGTGTGCTTTAAAAAAACATTTTTTCTAGGGACAGAAAACTGTAGGTAGGGAGAGTGTCAGTTTCTTTCACTGTGCCAGTCCTTGTTTCTAGGGACAAAGAAGGAAAGTGAGGGGATTTCTCCTTGTGCTATAGTGTGCTTTAAAAAAACATTTTTTCTAGGGACAGAAAACTGTAGGTAGGGAGAGTGTCAGTTTCTTTCACTGTGCCAGTCCTTGTTTCTAGGGACAAAGAAGGAAAGTGAGGGTATTTCTCCTTGTGCTATAGTGTGCTTTAAAAAAACATTTTTTCTAGGGACAGAAAACTGTAGGTAGGGAGAGTGTCAGTTTCTTTCACTGTGCCAGTCCTTGTTTCTAGGGACAAAGAAGGAAAGTGAGGGGATTTCTCCTTGTGCTATAGTGTGCTTTAAAAAAACATTTTTTCTAGGGACAGAAAACTGTAGGTAGGGAGAGTGTCAGTTTCTTTCACTGTGCCAGTCCTTGTTTCTAGGGACAAAGAAGGAAAGTGAGGGTATTTCTCTTTGTGCTATAGTGTGCTTTAAAAAAACATTTTTTCTAGGGACAGAAAACTGTAGGTAGGGAGAGTGTCAGTTTCTTTCACTGTGCCAGTCCTTGTTTCTAGGGACAAAGAAGGAAAGTGAGGGGATTTCTCCTTGTGCTATAGTGTGCTTTAAAAAAACATTTTTTCTAGGGACAGAAAACTGTAGGTAGGGAGAGTGTCAGTTTCTTTCACTGTGCCAGTCCTTGTTTCTAGGGACAAAGAAGGAAAGTGAGGGTATTTCTCTTTGTGCTATAGTGTGCTTTAAAAAAACATTTTTTCTAGGGACAGAAAACTGTAGGTAGGGAGAGTGTCAGTTTCTTTCACTGTGCCAGTCCTTGTTTCTAGGGACAAAGAAGGAAAGTGAGGGTATTTCTCCTTGTGCTATAGTGTGCTTTAAAAAAACATTTTTTCTAGGGACAGAAAACTGTAGGTAGGGAGAGTGTCAGTTTCTTTCACTGTGCCAGTCCTTGTTTCTAGGGACAAAGAAGGAAAGTGAGGGGATTTCTCCTTGTGCTATAGTGTGCTTTAAAAAAACATTTTTTCTAGGGACAGAAAACTGTAGGTAGGGAGAGTGTCAGTTTCTTTCACTGTGCCAGTCCTTGTTTCTAGGGACAAAGAAGGAAAGTGAGGGGAATTCTCCTTGTGCTATAGTGTGCTTTAAAAAAACATTTTTTCTAGGGACAGAAAACTGTAGGTAGGGAGAGTGTCAGTTTCTTTCACTGTGCCAGTCCTTGTTTCTAGGGACAAAGAAGGAAAGTGAGGGGATTTCTCCTTGTGCTATAGTGTGCTTTAAAAAAAAAATTTTTCTAGGGACAGAAAACTGTAGGTAGGGAGAGTGTCAGTTTCTTTCACTGTGCCAGTCCTTGTTTCTAGGGACAAAGAAGGAAAGTGAGGGGATTTCTCCTTGTGCTATAGTGTGCCAAAGCATTCCTCATCAACCATCTTTGAAATCCTTGTTTTTTGGACAGTCAGGGAAATTGTCGTTGTGCTATTCTGTGCAAAAGCAATAATCCTCAACCATATTTAGAAATCCTTAAGTAAAGGGACAGAGAAGGACACCTGAAGGTAGCCCTTATTGCTTTTTTCCCATCTCCCTGCAGGCCATCTATTAGAATGTCTGGAAGGCAAACAAGGAGAGGCAGACAGTCAGGAGGCAATAAAAGAGGGCAAGCAGGCTCTGTGTCTGGGGGCAACAGTGCTGGTCGTGGACGCGGTGCATTGTCATCAGCACATGGCCATGGGACACGCTTGTCCTTCTTTTCGGCAGCTGGACATGTTGAGCCACATCATGCCGAAGACTTGGTAGAGTGGATGACCAAGCCCTCCTCCTCATCCTCTCTCACCCAGGCTCAGGGTACTGGCAAAGCAGCTGCCAAAGCGTCCTCTTCCCTGGTATCAATGTCAGACTCATCATCAGTCACTCCTTCCCTAGACCCACCATGTCCTCCTCCTGAGGAGTCCCCCGAACTGTTTGAGCACAGTGTTGGGTACATGCTCCAGGAGGATGCCCAGCGTTTCGAAGGGTCTGATGATGAAACCCAGCTACAGGAAGGCAGTAGCGTGAGAGCAGACAGAGGGGATGCTCAAGAAGGACACCAATCTGGCAGTCATGTTCCAGCAGCTGCAGCATACTGCCAGATTGGCTCCAGTGATGAGGAGGGAGGGGATGATGAGGTCACTGACTCCACGTGGGTGCCTAATAGGAGAGAGGAGGAGGAGGAGGATGAGGAGGAGGCACATCTCCAACGAGGCAGGATGCCCTTTGGTGGCCAGCGTAAGGGCAGTACACCGACGGAATCACACCGCAGAGCTCCGCCTGTGCAGGGCGCTGCCTCTGCCCGTCATTCAAAAAGTTCCTTGGTGTGGGCCTTTTTTGAGGCTAGTGCATCAGATCGCACAGCTGCTGTTTGCAACATATGTCTCAAGCGTATATCGCGTGGCCAAAACATCAGCCGCTTGGGTACCACATGCCTGACCAGACATATGTTGACCTGCCATGCAGCTCGTTGGCAAGCCTACCTCAAAGACCCACACCAAAGAACAAAGCGGACCTCTCCTTGCACCGCATCAGCTGGGATCTCCAACCCCACTATAACTTCAGTCCTCTCTGAAACATGCACTGAGAGGAATGAAGGTGTAGAATTAGGTGTGTCACAGCCAAGTACTTGCGGCCACTCTGCTAGCAGTACACCGACGTCCGATTCTAGCAGGCAAATTTCCCTGCCCCAGCTGCTGGACCGTCGAAAGAAGTTCACTCCCAGCCATCCACATGCCCAGCGGTTGAATGCTAGCTTGGCTAAATTGCTAGCGCTTCAACTGCTGCCTTTTCAGTTGGTAGACTCGGCCCCCTTCCGTGAGTTTGTGCAATGTGCGGTTCCTCAGTGGCAGGTTCCCAAAAGCCACTTTTTCTCACGGAAGGCTATTCCGGCTCTCTACCGGCATGTGGAAGGCAATGTCTTGGCCTCGCTGGACAGGGCGGTCAGCGGTAAGGTGCATATTACCGCTGACTCATGGTCCAGCAGGCGTGGACAGGGACGTTACCTTTCTTTCACGGCCCATTGGGTCACTCTTTTGGCAGCTGGGAAGGATGCAGGACAAGGTGCAGTAGTGTTGGAGGTTGTTCCACCGCCACGCCTCCAAAATGCTACTACTGGTTGTGACACACCTCTCTCCTCCACCCCCTCCTCTTCTTCTTCCTCCATGGCCTCTTCCTGTGGTTTGTCCTATGAACCAGCGGTGCTCCGTAGCCGTTCACGGGGCTACGCAAGTACGCAGGCAAAAAGATGCCATTCCGTGCTTGCGCTGGTGTGTTTGGGGGACAGAAGCCACACTGGGGCAGAGGTCCTGTCTGCTCTGCAGGGCCAGGCCGAGAGGTGGTTGACGCCACGCCAGCTTAAGCCAGGAATAGTGGTTTGCGACAATGGCACCAACCTCCTCTCCGCCCTCCGACAGGGACAACTGACCCATGTGCCCTGTGTGGCTCACGTCCTTAACCTGGTGGTGCAGCGGTTCTTGGGCAGGTACCCGGGCTTACAGGATGTCCTGAGGCAGGCCAGGAAAGTCTGTGTGCATTTCCGCAGATCTTATAATGCCAATGCTCGCCTGGCTGAGCTGCAAAAGGAGTTGAACCTGCCCAAGAACCGCCTTATATGTGACATGCCCACCAGGTGGAACTCAACGTTGGCCATGCTGCAGCGGCTGCACACGCAGCAGAGGGCCATCAATGAGTACCTGTGTGACTACGGCACCAGGACAGGGTCAGGGGAGCTTGGTTTTTTTTCTCCACGCCAGTGGGGCATGATCAGGGATGCATGCACTGTCCTGGCACCATTTGAGGAGGCCACGAGGATGGTGAGCAGTGACAGTGCATGCATCAGTGACACTGTACCTCTTGTCCACCTGTTGGAGCACACGCTGCGTGGAATAATGGACAGGGCACTTGAGGCAGAACAGAGGCAGGAAGAGGAGGACTTCCTTGCCTCTCAAGGCCCCCTTTACCCAGACAGTGTTCCTTCTGTCCCACCCATCGCACAGGAAGAGGAAGAGGAGGAGGAGGAGGAGGAGGAGGAGGATTGTGTCAGCATGGAGGTGGAGGCTGGCACTCAGCATCATCAGCAGCAGTCTTTTAGGGATGATTTACAGTCCCAAGAAACCAGTGGACTTGTACGTGGCTGGGAGGAGGTGGCTGCGGATCATGTCGTCCTTAGTGACCCAGAGGACTCCGGAGCGAATGCCTCAGCAAACCTACGCTGCATGGCCTCCCTGATCCTGCAAAGTCTGCGGAAGGATCCTCGTATTCTTCGGATCAAGGAGAGGGACCATTACTGGCTGGCCACTCTCCTTGATCCACGGTACAAGGGTAAGGTTGCGGACCTTATGTTACCTTCGCAGAGGGAGCAGAGGATGAGACAACTCCGGGAGGCCTTGCAGAAAGGTCTGTGCAACGCGTTCCCAGAGACTGGGAGGTTACAAACTCCTGGTCCTGGACAACGAGTTGCTGAGGCTTCGGCCAGTCAAAGAAGGAGCGGTGGGGAAGGTGGCCGTCTGACCGATGCGTTCAGACAATTCTTTAGTCCGCAGCCCCAAAGTATGATCGGTTCCAGCAACCATCGCCAGCGTCTGATAAACATGGTGCAGGAATATCTAGGGGCAAGGTCAGACTTGGACACCTTCCCCACCGAAAATCCTCTGGCTTACTGGGTCTTGAGGATGGATCACTGGCCAGAGCTTGCACAGTATGCAATTGAGCTACTGGCCTGTCCTGCATCCAGCGTTCTTTCGGAACGCACATTCAGTGCTGCTGGAGGATTTGTCACGGATCACAGGGTGCGCCTGTCCACCGACTCGGTTGATCGACTGACTTTCATCAAGATGAACCAGTCTTGGATCACCACCAGCTACCACACACCTGATGCTGATATAACAGACTAATTGATTTTAACATGTCACATCCCTTCAAGACTGATGCTGATGCTGAGTGCCTGTGCTGTTATGTTGACTGGCTATCCTCCTCCTCCGAGTCCTCAATGATACGATTGATGATGATAGCTTGGAAGATCATTTTTGTTTATGGGTGCCGCCACCAGTGGCTAAGGCCCAATTTTTCAGCCCCTGTTTTACAGGGGCGTGTAATTACAATTTTTTTAGCAATAATTTGCCATAGGGCTCATTGCTGTGCTCCAAGTACAGTATCTGTGAGGGGTTGGAGTGTTGTGGCACCAGTGCCTAAGGCCCAATTTTTCAGCCCCTGTTTAACAGGGGCGTGTCATTACAATTTTTGAAGCAATACTTTGCAACAGGGCTCATTGCTGTGCTCCAAGTAACGTATCTGTGAGGGGTTGTAGTGTTGTGCCACCAGTGCCTAAGGCCCAATTTTTCAGCCCCTGTTCAACAGGGGCATGCAATTACAATTCTTGATCTAATAATTCACAGCAGGGCCCATTGCTGCACCCACCAAGAGTAACTCTGAGGGCTTACAGTGTTGTGGCAACGCCACCACCACCACCACCACCACGAAAGGCCCAATTTTTCAGCCCCTGTTCAAAAGGGGCATGTAATTACAATTCTTGATCTAATAATTCACAGCAGGGCCCATTCCTGCACCCACCAAGAGTAACTCTGAGGGCTTACAGTGTTGTGGCAACACCACCACCACCACCACGAAAGGCCCAATTTTTCAGCCCCTGTTCAACAGGGGCATGCAATTACAATTCTTGATCTAATAATTCACAGCAGGGCCCATTGCTGCACCCACCAAGAGTAACTGTCAGGGCTTACAGTGTTGTGGCACCAGCACCACCATCAAAGGCCCAATTTTTACTACCACTGTTCAACAATTATATGTAATTAAAATTCCTGATATAATAGTTGACAGCAGGGCGTTCCAGCACCAACCAAGAGTAACTGTGAGTGCTTACAGTGTTGTGCCAACACCAACAACTAAGGGGCCTATTTCTGCAGAGTATATACGGCAGGTCCCTACTTTCAAACATCCAACTTACAAACGACTCCTACTTGCAAACGCAAGAAGACAACAGGAAGTGAGAGGAAATCTACCACTAGGAAGGAAAATTCTCTCCTGTAAGAATAAATATGGGAGAAAGGTGTCTCCTCTGTACTGATGCTTTATCAGCAATCCTTGTTTCAAGAAAAACACCACATTTCAAAAACAGTTGTCATTGGGACGGAAAGTGAGGTGAAATGTTCTGAACAGGGGCACAGACAGCAAAACAAATGTTACAGGGGTGATAACCCTTACCTATGTTTTCCAAAAAGTTTAAAAATAGATTTTTGGGCTGGAGCTACACTTCAACAATGTACCTGTTCAAAATTACAAACAGATTCTACATAAGAACAAACCTACAGTCCCTGTCTTGTATGCACCGCCTGTATACGGCTGTTCAGAGTATATAGGGCCTTTTTTATTTTATGTGCGGGGTTCCCCTTAATATCCATACAAGACCCAAAGGGGCTGGTAATGGGCTGGGGTGGGGGGGGGGGGGGGGGTCATGGGGTAGCTATGCCATTTTTCTTAAAGATTTTCATCCATATTACCGGGACCAGACATTACATTAAAGCCGCAAGCAGTTTTAAATGGCTTTTTTTTCCTTTAGAAGTGTCATTTTGTGCAGGGACAGTTCTAAACACGGGAAACACGTGGCACTTCACAGGCATACTTTAGACACCCCCCAGGTACGATATTTAAAGGAATATTTGACTTTTTTTTTTTCACTTTATGCATCATTAAAATGACTGCTCCCGAAAAACGACCGTTTTTAAAACTTCTTTTTGCATTGATACATGTCCCCTGGTGCAGAACCCGGGTTCCCAAACCCTTTTTATGACAATAACATGCATAATAGTTGTTATAATTAGCACTTTAGAATTCGAACGTTCGCATCCATTGTATTTAATAGGGTTCTAATGTTCGTACGAAGTTTCGGTCCGTTCGCGGGTTCTGGTGCGAACCGAACCCGGGGGTGTTCGGCTCATCACTAGCCACGACCATAGTCTATATGACTGTCATATGCATAATATCATAAGTGTATGAAACTGGTGTGGCATTTAAATACTGTAAAACTGTGGAATGCGCAATGAGCCTTGTATACAAGAATAAACACCTTAGGTGATTTACAAAAAGGTGGCTGCAGCGGACAGCGAGTGCGGTGGAAAACAAAAAAGTGAAAAAATGACCAAAACATGATGGATTAATAAGTTAATAAGTTAATAAAAGTGGGAAATGTCCCACTCAAAGTTCAATCCAGAAGGTCGTCTGGTATTTAGAATAAAAATCCACCGCACTTCTTGTCTGCACAGGAGGTTAAACTTATCGCCTCCTCTCAAAGGTCTTGCAATTTTCTCTAGACCTTGTATAACTAAACTGGAAGTGTCCTTGTTATGAGCTACATTCCAGTGTCGCGCTACATTTGTTGTGTGGTTTTTGTCGATATCATAGAGATGATCGTATAGACGATCTTTTAATCTTCTGGTTGTCCTGCCTACATATTGGATTGAACATAAGTTGCATGTAATAACATAAACAACATATCGTGTGTTGCAATTAATAAAAGAATGCAGCTTGTGGACTTTTCCTGTAGACTTGGAGGTGACAGTGTCACCCCTCTGTATAAATGGGCAGTAAACACAATTATGACCGCCACATTTAAAAGTGCCTTTGAACGAAAGCCAATTCGCAGGGGTGTTTTTGGTGGAAAAAAGGCTGGGTGACAAAAGACTGCCTAGAGAAGGTGCCCTCCTAGATACTGTACGGATCCCTTTTTTAAGAATTTCGCCATATATTGGATCGTGTGACAGAATCGGGAGGTATTTTGTGACTATATGTTTTACTTTATGATATTCCATACTGTATGGGGTAGAGAAGGTAGGAACAAAGTTGTCTACCCTATTGTTTCTATTGTTATATTGATTTACACTCATATTTTTAACCCTGCCACGTTTATGTGCATGGGTGGATTTTTTGGAGAGCAAAATGTCTCGCGTGGTACCTTTTGCTATCTGCAATCCTCTGTTGATAGCCGATTTAGGGTAACCCCTACTCTCAAATCTGGCTGTCATAGCTTGTGCTTCAATTTCAAAGTCAGAGTCTC
This sequence comes from Rana muscosa, assembly GCA_029206835.1. Classification (NCBI taxonomy): domain Eukaryota; kingdom Metazoa; phylum Chordata; class Amphibia; order Anura; family Ranidae; genus Rana; species Rana muscosa. The sequence goes on along the minus strand of CM055117.1, from coordinate 347,093,012 downwards.
TACTACAGAGCCTTCTGAGTCTGAGAAATTGTCCGACTGGGATGTTCTGTACTGTGTGTCCTGGGTGGCTCGAATCTGCCCTTAAAAGAGTGTTGCCTGCACTAGGCTTCCTATATAGATTGGAAATGATCATATTGTTTTCACTGGTGAGTAGGGATGAGCTTCGTGTTCGAGTCGAACATACGTTCGACTCGAACATCGGCTGTTCGATCGTTCGACGAAGATCGAACGATTTGGGCCGTTCGCGCCAAATTCGAGTGACGCGAACGGCCCACAATGCACTACGCCATCGCAGTGTCATCCAGGCGCTGTGATTGGCCAAGCATGCACTGTGACCCCGCATGCTTGGCCAATCACAGCGCCGGCAGCGAGGAGAGCAATGATTGGCCACAGGCAGGATGCCTGTGGCCAATTATTGCTGAGGGTGTTTAGTACACGCCCCACACTATAAAAGGCCGCCAGCACGGCGGCCTAGTGTAGTGTGTTCCGGAGCAGGGATAGAGCAGCATAGGCAGGGACAGTGACTTTTATTTCTTTCTTGCTTAACCTGGATTCCTTTAGTTTAGGGAAAGAGAAGGATAGGTAGGGAGAGTGTCAGTGTGTTTTGTGCTTGTGCTATATTGTGCTTAAAAAAAACATTTTTTCTAGGGACAGAAAACTGTAGGTAGGGAGAGTGTCAGTTTCTTTCACTGTCAAAGTCCTTGTTTCCAGGGACCTGGAAGGACAGTGAGTGAATTCTCCTTGTGCTAAATTGTGCTTAAAAAAAACATTTTTTCTAGGGACAGAAAACTGTAGGTAGGGAGAGTGTGTCAGTTTCTTTCACTGTCAAAGTCCTTGTTTCCAGGGACCTGGAAGGACAGTGAGTGAATTCTCCTTGTGCTAAATTGTGCTTAAAAAAAACATTTTTTCTAGGGACAGAAAACTGTAGGTAGGGAGAGTGTGTCAGTTTCTTTCACTGTCAAAGTCCTTGTTTCCAGGGACCTGGAAGGACAGTGAGTGAATTCTCCTTGTGCTAAATTGTGCTTAAAAAAAACATTTTTTCTAGCGACAGAAAACTGTAGGTAGGGAGAGTGTGTCAGTTTCTTTCACTGTCAAAGTCCTTGTTTCCAGGGACCTGGAAGGACAGTGAGTGAATTCTCCTTGTGCTAAATTGTGCTTAAAAAAAACATTTTTTCTAGGGACAGAAAACTGTAGGTAGGGAGAGTGTGTCAGTTTCTTTCACTGTCAAAGTCCTTGTTTCCAGGGACCTGGAAGGACAGTGAGTGAATTCTCCTTGTGCTAAATTGTGCTTAAAAAAAACATTTTTTCTAGGGACAGAAAACTGTAGGTAGGGAGAGTGTGTCAGTTTCTTTCACTGTCAAAGTCCTTGTTTCCAGGGACCTGGAAGGACAGTGAGTGAATTCTCCTTGTGCTAAATTGTGCTTAAAAAAAAAAATTTTTCTAGGGACAGAAAACTGTAGGTAGGGAGAGTGTGTCAGTTTCTTTCACTGTCAAAGTCCTTGTTTCCAGGGACCTGGAAGGACAGTGAGTGAATTCTCCTTGTGCTAAATTGTGCTTAAAAAAAACATTTTTTCTAGGGACAGAAAACTGTAGGTAGGGAGAGTGTGTCAGTTTCTTTCACTGTCAAAGTCCTTGTTTCCAGGGACCTGGAAGGACAGTGAGTGAATTCTCCTTGTGCTAAATTGTGCTTAAAAAAAACATTTTTTCTAGGGACAGAAAACTGTAGGTAGGGAGAGTGTGTCAGTTTCTTTCACTGTCAAAGTCCTTGTTTCCAGGGACCTGGAAGGACAGTGAGTGAATTCTCCTTGTGCTAAATTGTGCTTTAAAAAAACATTTTTTCTAGGGACAGAAAACTGTAGGTAGGGAGAGTGTGTCAGTTTCTTTCACTGTCAAAGTCCTTGTTTCCAGGGACCTGGAAGGACAGTGAGTGAATTCTCCTTGTGCTAAATTGTGCTTAAAAAAAACATTTTTTCTAGGGACAGAAAACTGTAGGTAGGGAGAGTGTGTCAGTTTCTTTCACTGTCAAAGTCCTTGTTTCCAGGGACCTGGAAGGACAGTGAGTGAATTCTCCTTGTGCTAAATTGTGCTTAAAAAAAACATTTTTTCTAGCGACAGAAAACTGTAGGTAGGGAGAGTGTGTCAGTTTCTTTCACTGTCAAAGTCCTTGTTTCCAGGGACCTGGAAGGACAGTGAGTGAATTCTCCTTGTGCTAAATTGTGCTTAAAAAAAACATTTTTTCTAGGGACAGAAAACTGTAGGTAGGGAGAGTGTGTCAGTTTCTTTCACTGTCAAAGTCCTTGTTTCCAGGGACCTGGAAGGACAGTGAGTGAATTCTCCTTGTGCTAAATTGTGCTTAAAAAAAACATTTTTTCTAGGGACAGAAAACTGTAGGTAGGGAGAGTGTGTCAGTTTCTTTCACTGTCAAAGTCCTTGTTTCCAGGGACCTGGAAGGACAGTGAGTGAATTCTCCTTGTGCTAAATTGTGCTTAAAAAAAAAAAAATTTCTAGGGACAGAAAACTGTAGGTAGGGAGAGTGTGTCAGTTTCTTTCACTGTCAAAGTCCTTGTTTCCAGGGACCTGGAAGGACAGTGAGTGAATTCTCCTTGTGCTAAATTGTGCTTAAAAAAAACATTTTTTCTAGGGACAGAAAACTGTAGGTAGGGAGAGTGTGTCAGTTTCTTTCACTGTCAAAGTCCTTGTTTCCAGGGACCTGGAAGGACAGTGAGTGAATTCTCCTTGTGCTAAATTGTGCTTAAAAAAAACATTTTTTCTAGGGACAGAAAACTGTAGGTAGGGAGAGTGTGTCAGTTTCTTTCACTGTCAAAGTCCTTGTTTCCAGGGACCTGGAAGGACAGTGAGTGAATTCTCCTTGTGCTAAATTGTGCTTTAAAAAAACATTTTTTCTAGGGACAGAAAACTGTAGGTAGGGAGAGTGTGTCAGTTTCTTTCACTGTCAAAGTCCTTGTTTCCAGGGACCTGGAAGGACAGTGAGTGAATTCTCCTTGTGCTAAATTGTGCTTAAAAAAAACATTTTTTCTAGGGACAGAAAACTGTAGGTAGGGAGAGTGTGTCAGTTTCTTTCACTGTCAAAGTCCTTGTTTCCAGGGACCTGGAAGGACAGTGAGTGAATTCTCCTTGTGCTAAATTGTGCTTAAAAAAAACATTTTTTCTAGGGACAGAAAACTGTAGGTAGGGAGAGTGTCAGTTTCTTTCACTGTCAAAGTCCTTGTTTCCAGGGACCTGGAAGGACAGTGAGTGAATTCTCCTTGTGCTAAATTGTGCTTAAAAAAAACATTTTTTCTAGGGACAGAAAACTGTAGGTAGGGAGAGTGTGTCAGTTTCTTTCACTGTCAAAGTCCTTGTTTCCAGGGACCTGGAAGGACAGTGAGTGAATTCTCCTTGTGCTAAATTGTGCTTAAAAAAAACATTTTTTCTAGGGACAGAAAACTGTAGGTAGGGAGAGTGTGTCAGTTTCTTTCACTGTCAAAGTCCTTGTTTCCAGGGACCTGGAAGGACAGTGAGTGAATTCTCCTTGTGCTAAATTGTGCTTAAAAAAAACATTTTTTCTAGGGACAGAAAACTGTAGGTAGGGAGAGTGTGTCAGTTTCTTTCACTGTCAAAGTCCTTGTTTCCAGGGACCAGGAAGGACAGTGAGTGAATTCTCCTTGTGCTAAATTGTGCTTAAAAAAAACATTTTTTCTAGGGACAGAAAACTGTAGGTAGGGAGAGTGTGTCAGTTTCTTTCACTGTCAAAGTCCTTGTTTCCAGGGACCTGGAAGGACAGTGAGTGAATTCTCCTTGTGCTAAATTGTGCTTAAAAAAACATTTTTTCTAGGGACAGAAAACTGTAGGTAGGGAGAGTGTGTCAGTTTCTTTCACTGTCAAAGTCCTTGTTTCCAGGGACCTGGAAGGACAGTGAGTGAATTCTCCTTGTGCTAAATTGTGCTTAAAAAAAACATTTTTTCTAGGGACAGAAAACTGTAGGTAGGGAGAGTGTGTCAGTTTCTTTCACTGTCAAAGTCCTTGTTTCCAGGGACCTGGAAGGACAGTGAGTGAATTCTCCTTGTGCTAAATTGTGCTTAAAAAAAACATTTTTTCTAGGGACAGAAAACTGTAGGTAGGGAGAGTGTGTCAGTTTCTTTCACTGTCAAAGTCCTTGTTTCCAGGGACCTGGAAGGACAGTGAGTGAATTCTCCTTGTGCTAAATTGTGCTTAAAAAAAACATTTTTTCTAGGGACAGAAAACTGTAGGTAGGGAGAGTGTGTCAGTTTCTTTCACTGTCAAAGTCCTTGTTTCCAGGGACCTGGAAGGACAGTGAGTGAATTCTCCTTGTGCTAAATTGTGCTTAAAAAAAACATTTTTTCTAGGGACAGAAAACTGTAGGTAGGGAGAGTGTGTCAGTTTCTTTCACTGTCAAAGTCCTTGTTTCCAGGGACCTGGAAGGACAGTGAGTGAATTCTCCTTGTGCTAAATTGTGCTTAAAAAAAACATTTTTTCTAGGGACAGAAAACTGTAGGTAGGGAGAGTGTGTCAGTTTCTTTCACTGTCAAAGTCCTTGTTTCCAGGGACCTGGAAGGACAGTGAGTGAATTCTCCTTGTGCTAAATTGTGCTTAAAAAAAACATTTTTTCTAGGGACAGAAAACTGTAGGTAGGGAGAGTGTGTCAGTTTCTTTCACTGTCAAAGTCCTTGTTTCCAGGGACCTGGAAGGACAGTGAGTGAATTCTCCTTGTGCTAAATTGTGCTTAAAAAAAACATTTTTTCTAGGGACAGAAAACTGTAGGTAGGGAGAGTGTGTCAGTTTCTTTCACTGTCAAAGTCCTTGTTTCCAGGGACCTGGAAGGACAGTGAGTGAATTCTCCTTGTGCTAAATTGTGCTTAAAAAAAACATTTTTTCTAGGGACAGAAAACTGTAGGTAGGGAGAGTGTGTCAGTTTCTTTCACTGTCAAAGTCCTTGTTTCCAGGGACCTGGAAGGACAGTGAGTGAATTCTCCTTGTGCTAAATTGTGCTTAAAAAAAACATTTTTTCTAGGGACAGAAAACTGTAGGTAGGGAGAGTGTGTCAGTTTCTTTCACTGTCAAAGTCCTTGTTTCAAGGGACAGAGAAGGACACCTGAAGGTAGCCCTTATTGCTTTTTTCCCATCTCCCTGCAGGCCATCTATTAGAATGTCTGGAAGGCAAACAAGGAGAGGCAGACAGTCAGGAGGCAATAAAAGAGGGCAAGCAGGCTCTGTGTCTGGGGGCAACAGTGCTGGTCGTGGACGCGGTGCATTGTCATCAGCACATGGCCATGGGACACGCTTGTCCTTCTTTTCGGCAGCTGGACATGTTGAGCCACATCATGCCGAAGACTTGGTAGAGTGGATGACCAAGCCCTCCTCCTCCTCCTCATCCTCTCTCACCCAGGCTCAGGGTACTGGAAAAGCAGCTGCCAAAGCGTCCTCTTCCCTGGTATCAATGTCAGACTCATCATCAGTCACTCCTTCCCTAGACCCACCATGTCCTCCTCCTGAGGAGTCCCCCGAACTGTTTCAGCACAGTGTTGGGTACATGCTCCAGGAGGATGCCCAGCGTTTCGAAGGGTCTGATGATGAAACCCAGCTAGAGGAAGGCAGTAGCGTGAGAGCAGACAGAGGGGATGCTCAAGAAGGACACCAATCTGGCAGTCATGTTCCAGCAGCTGCAGCATACTGCCAGATTGGCTCCAGTGATGAGGAGGGAGGTGATGATGAGGTCACTGACTCCACGTGGGTGCCTAATAGGAGAGAGGAGGAGGAGGAGGATGAGGAGGAGGCACATCTCCAACGAGGCAGGATGCCCTTTGGTGGCCAGCGTAAGGGCAGTACACCGACGGAATCACACCGCAGAGCTCCGCCTGTGCAGGGCGCCGCCTCTGCCCGTCATTCAAAAAGTTCTTTGGTGTGGGCCTTTTTTGAGGCTAGTGCATCAGATCGCACAGCTGCTGTTTGCAACATATGTCTCAAGCGTATATCGCGTGGCCAAAACATCAGCCGCTTGGGTACCACATGCCTGACCAGACATATGTTGACCTGCCATGCAGCTCGTTGGCAAGCCTACCTCAAAGACCCACACCAAAGAACAAAGCGGACCTCTCCTTGCACCGCATCAGCTGGGATCTCCAACCCCACTATAACTTCAGTCCTCTCTGAAACATGCACTGAGAGGAATGAAGGTGTAGAATTAGGTGTGTCACAGCCAAGTACTTGCGGCCACTCTGCTAGCAGTACACCGACGTCCGATTCTAGCAGGCAAATTTCCCTGCCCCAGCTGCTGGACCGTCGAAAGAAGTTCACTCCCAGCCATCCACATGCCCAGCGGTTGAATGCTAGCTTGGCTAAATTGCTAGCGCTTCAACTGCTGCCTTTTCAGTTGGTAGACTCGGCCCCCTTCCGTGAGTTTGTGCAATGTGCGGTTCCTCAGTGGCAGGTTCCCAAACGCCACTTTTTCTCACGGAAGGCTATTCCGGCTCTCTACCGGCATGTGGAAGGCAATGTCTTGGCCTCGCTGGACAGGGCGGTCAGCGGTAAGGTGCATATTACCGCTGACTCATGGTCCAGCAGGCATGGACAGGGACGTTACCTTTCTTTCACGGCCCATTGGGTCACTCTTTTGGCAGCTGGGAAGGATGCAGGACAAGGTGCAGTAGTGTTGGAGGTTGTCCCACCGCCACGCCTCCAAAATGCTACTACTGGTTGTGACACACCTCTCTCCTCCACCCCCTCCTCTTCTTCTTCCTCCATGGCCTCTTCCTGTGGTTTGTCCTATGAACCAGCGGTGCTCCGTAGCCGTTCACGGGGCTACGCAAGTACGCAGGCAAAAAGATGCCATGCCGTGCTTGCGCTGGTGTGTTTGGGGGACAGAAGCCACACTGGGGCAGAGGTCCTGTCTGCTCTGCAGGGCCAGGCCGAGAGGTGGTTGACGCCACGCCAGCTTAAGCCAGGAATGGTGGTTTGCGACAATGGCACCAACCTCCTCTCCGCCCTCCGACAGGGACAACTGACCCATGTGCCCTGTGTGGCTCACGTCCTTAACCTGGTGGTGCAGCGGTTCTTGGGCAGGTACCCGGGCTTACAGGATGTCCTGAGGCAGGCCAGGAAAGTCTGTGTGCATTTACGCAGATCTTATAATGCCAGTGCTCGCCTGGCTGAGCTGCAAAAGGAGTTGAACCTGCCCAAGAACCGCCTTATATGTGACATGCCCACCAGGTGGAACTCAACGTTGGCCATGCTGCAGCGGCTGCACACGCAGCAGAGGGCCATCAATGAGTACCTGTGCGACTACGGCACCAGGACAGGGTCAGGGGAGCTTGGTTTTTTTTCTCCACGCCAGTGGGGCATGATCAGGGATGCATGCACTGTCCTGGCACCATTTGAGGAGGCCACGAGGATGGTGAGCAGTGACAGTGCATGCATCAGTGACACTGTACCTCTTGTCCACCTGTTGGAGCACACGCTGCGTGGAATAATGGACAGGGCACTTGAGGCAGAACAGAGGCAGGAAGAGGAGGACTTCCTTGCCTCTCAAGGCCCCCTTTACCCAGACAGTGTTCCTTCTGTCCCACCCATCGCACAGGAAGAGGAGGAGGAGGAGGAGGAGGAGGAGGATTGTGTCAGCATGGAGGTGGAGGCTGGCACTCAGCATCATCAGCAGCAGTCTTTTAGGGATGATTTACAGTCCCAAGAAACCAGTGGACTTGTACGTGGCTGGGAGGAGGTGGCTGCGGATCATGTCGTCCTTAGTGACCCAGAGGACTCCGGAGCGAATGCCTCAGCAAACCTACGCTGCATGGCCTCCCTGATCCTGCAAAGTCTGCGGAAGGATCCTCGTATTCTTCGGATCAAGGAGAGGGACCATTACTGGCTGGCCACTCTCCTTGATCCACGGTACAAGGGTAAGGTTGCGGACCTTATGTTACCGTCGCAGAGGGAGCAGAGGATGAGACAACTCCGGGAGGCCTTGCAGAAAGGTCTGTGCAACGCGTTCCCAGAGACTGGGAGGTTACAAACTCCTGGTCCTGGACAACGAGTTGCTGAGGCTTCGGCCAGTCAAAGAAGGAGCGGTGGGGAAGGTGGCCGTCTGACCGATGCGTTCAGACAATTCTTTAGTCCGCAGCCCCAAAGTATGATCGGTTCCAGCAACCATCGCCAGCGTCTGATAAACATGGTGCAGGAATATCTAGGGGCAAGGTCAGACTTGGACACCTTCCCCACCGAAAATCCTCTGGCTTACTGGGTCTTGAGGATGGATCACTGGCCAGAGCTTGCACAGTATGCAATTGAGCTACTGGCCTGTCCTGCATCCAGCGTTCTTTCGGAACGCACATTCAGTGCTGCTGGAGGATTTGTCACGGATCACAGGGTGCGCCTGTCCACCGACTCGGTTGATCGACTGACTTTCATCAAGATGAACCAGTCTTGGATCACCACCAGCTACCACACACCTGATGCTGATATAACAGACTAATTGATTTTAACATGTCACATCCCTTCAAGACTGATGCTGATGCTGAGTGCCTGTGCTGTTATGTTGACTGGCTATCCTCCTCCTCCGAGTCCTCAATGATACGATTGATGATGATAGCTTGGAAGATCATTTTTGTTTATGGGTGCCGCCACCAGTGGCTAAGGCCCAATTTTTCAGCCCCTGTTTTACAGGGGCGTGTAATTACAATTTTTTTAGCAATAATTTGCCATAGGGCTCATTGCTGTGCTCCAAGTACAGTATCTGTGAGGGGTTGGAGTGTTGTGGCACCAGTGCCTAAGGCCCAATTTTTCAGCCCCTGTTTAACAGGGGCGTGTCATTACAATTTTTGAAGCAATACTTTGCAACAGGGCTCATTGCTGTGCTCCAAGTACAGTATCTGTGAGGGGTTGTAGTGTTGTGCCACCAGTGCCTAAGGCCCAATTTTTCAGCCCCTGTTCAACAGGGGCATGCAATTACAATTCTTGATCTAATAATTCACAGCAGGGTCCATTGCTGCACCCACCAAGAGTAACTCTGAGGGCTTACAGTCTTGTGGCAACGCCACCACCACCACCACCACGAAAGGCCCAATTTTTCAGCCCCTGTTCAAAAGGGGCATGTAATTACAATTCTTGATCTAATAATTCACAGCAGGGCCCATTGCTGCACCCACCAAGAGTAACTGTCAGGGCTTACAGTGTTGTGGCACCAGCACCACCATCAAAGCCCCAATTTTTACTACCACTGTTCAACAATTATATGTAATTAAAATTCCTGATATAATAGTTGACAGCAGGGCGTTCCAGCACCAACCAAGAGTAACTGAGTGCTTACAGTGTTGTGCCAACACCAACAACTAAGGGGCCTATTTCTGCAGAGTATATACGGCAGGTCCCTACTTTCAAACATCCAACTTACAAACGACTCCTACTTGCAAACGAAAGAAGACAACAGGAAGTGAGAGGAAATCTACCCCTAGAAAGGAAAATTCTCTCCTGTAAGAATAAATATGGGAGAAAGGGGTCTCATCTGTACTGATGCTTTATCAGCAATCCTTGTTTCAAGAAAAACACCACATTTCAAAAACAGTTGTCATTGGGACGGAAAGTGAGGTGAAATGTTCTGAACAGGGGCACAGACAGCAAAACAAATGTTACAGGGGTGATAACCCTTACCTATGTTTCCCAAAAAGTTTAAAAATAGATTTTTGGGCTGGAGCTACACTTCAACAATGTACCTGTTCAAAATTACAAACAGATTCTACATAAGAACAAACCTACAGTCCCTGTCTTGTATGCACCGCCTGTATACGGCTGTTCAGAGTATATAGGGCCTTTTTTATTTTATGTGCGGGGTTCCCCTTAATATCCATACAAGACCCAAAGGGGCTGGTAATGGGCTGGGGTAGGGGGGGGGGGGTCATGGGGTAGCTATGCCATTTTTCTTAAAGAATTTCATCCATATTACCGGGACCAGACATTACATTAAAGCCGCAAGCAGTTTTAAATGGCTTTTTTTTCCTTTAGAAGTGTCATTTTGTGCAGGGACAGTTCTAAACACGGGAAACACGTGGCACTTCACAGGCATACTTTAGACACCCCCCAGGTACGATATTTAAAGGAATATTTGACTTTTTTTTTTTCACTTTATGCATCATTAAAATGACTGCTCCCGAAAAACGACCGTTTTTAAAACTTCTTTTTGCATTGATACATGTCCCCTGGTGCAGAACCCGGGTTCCCAAACCCTATTTATGACAATAACATGCATAATAGTTGTTATAATTAGCACTTTAGAATTCGAACGTTCGCATCCATTGTATTTAATAGGGTTCTAATGTTCGTTCGAACTTTCGGTCCGTTCGCGGGTTCTGGTGCGAACCGAACCCGGGGGTGTTCGGCTCATCACTACTGGTGAGCCTTATGTCCAAAAAATCTATAGTTTTTGTATCTGAAGTGCCCGTGAAATGTAGATTGAGTGAGTTGTCATTCATGTATGCTAACCATGTATGTCTTATAGCATCAATACCAGATACATATATTGATCAACATACACACTTTAATAATCTTGGTTACATAGGATGAATAAATTTTTTTTATCTATAGTGCAATAACAATTACACACATATTTTTAACATACATCTCTACAACATTAACTCTTTGTGGTTTTATGTTTAGTATCTAGTTGTATTTAGTTTTTGGAATATTTAGGTTTTTGTACACAAAAAGAATCATTATTATTATTATTATTATTATTATTGTTTTCATCTTTTTCATTATTTATGATTTTAGATATTTATATTCATATTCATATCTATTTTATTTATTATGAATTCAATGCCAATATTAAGATTTATGTACAGCTCCTTTTCTTGGTTCCGACCAGTTTCCACTATTTTCAATTTACACTACTCATGCACCTTGGGGGCTTTGTTGTGTTTTGTTTTTGTTTTTTATTTCATTATAGCATCCCTATTTTGGATGCACCATACACGTGTCATATATAGTTGTTCACGTTATAGATAAAACAAATGTTTCAAAGCACTTGTCCTGCGATAAGCAGTCACATATATATCTTATATCTTTTTTGATTTGGAGTTTTTACTCCTTTTCACTTAGTTTACACATACCTTTATGCATTCTACACATATGTGTAAGATCTTACGTGCCAATTCTCATTAATGGTTTTGCCATTTAACAGGTGCTTCACAAACACGGAGTGTAATAGACCTAAATTAGTGCCTAATATTCTACCACTGTGTTCAACAGCTCTCATTGGTTGAGAGGTTTTTCAGATCACTTTATATACACAGTTTTGGTCATTTACACTTTAGCTATGAGTAAGCATCACACCCTGATGTGAAACGCGTTAGCTGTCACCCTGCATGTCCCTTCACCTTCGATTGTCTTTGGATGGATTGTTTATTTATTTATTTTTGGCATTTTAATTTTCTTCATTAAATAAAACGTTTAACCAGAGTGCGGCAGTCCAGATCACTTCTTCTTCTCCTCAAGCATCAGAGCATAGCCAGCACCTGGAAGTGAAGCAGGGCGGGAGCTAATTGAATGAACCTGGAACCTTCGAGCGGTACATTTTCCCTGGCATCCATTGTGGGCACTGATTGTCATCCATTAGGGGGCACTAACTGGCATCCCTGGTGGTCTAGGGTGGCATACCTGGTGCTGGCATCCCTGGTGGTCTGGTGGCATCCCTGGTGGTCCAGTGTGGGCATCCTCGGGGGGGCTGCGCTGATAATCTATCAGCACAAACCCCCCCTGTCAGAGGAGCAGCCGATCGGCTCTCCTCTACTCGCGTCTGACAGACGCGAGTGAGGAAAAGCCGATGACCGGCTTTTCCTGTTTACACTGTGATCAGCCGTGATTGGACACGGCTGATCACGTGGTAAAGAGTCTCCGTCGGAGACTCTTTACCTAGATCGGTGTTGCGGGGTGTCAGACTAACACCCCGCAGCAACGATCACCGCGATGCGCGCCCCCGGGGGCGCGCAGCGGCTCCAAATCCTGAGGACGTCATATGACGTCCAGTCAGGATTTTGAAACCACTTTGCCCCCATCAATCCGCTATAGGGCGGGCGGCAAGTGGTTAAGGTGAAGCTCCGCTTTAACTCCTGCAGACTGTTGCTCCCAGGACTTCTCCCCTCCTGCACAAAACTTCCACTATAAAACTATTAGATCCTGTAACGGCACCCCAAATACGAAGGGGTTAACGCCGTATAAGATGTTCCCTCTCCTGGACACCCATTCAAGAACCAATCTTCCACAGCCAGGCGACCCTTTCCCATAGGAATTAATCCTTCTGGAAGAACGAGACACACGCTCTGTATCTTCCTAAGATCGAATGCCTTTTATTGAGAAACATTGTAACTTTTATATACATCTAATACACATTAGTTTAACATGAACAATGGCCCAGCTCCACCCACACATTACAAGGCTCAACACATTATTTTGACGTCTGTTAGGAGACAACAGACTTTAATAATCCCCTTTATGTTTGAATGACTATGCATGACCTTTATAGTCACCAGACTGTCTGATACTTTACAATACACACAAGGACAGACTTAATTTCCCCAATCCACATCACCACAAACAATGAACAGGTCTTCTAGAAGCTGGAATTCATTAACATTTGTGAAGGACTAGCATCAAGTGTAGAGCTTGAAGGACACCGCCACTCGCTGGTTCTTCTTTTTAAGGGTTGTTTGCCCATTTTTATTAAAAGAAGTTCAAAACAAAATCAAAAGGTTTTCCCTCGCAGGGGTTTCAGTACTCCTTTTCAACAACAAAATGACATTCAGCCTCCTGGCTTATACATACAGCAGTGCTGCTCAGGCCTTCCACTTCAGGCTCTTGTCTGTCTCCTATAGACTATTCCATCTGCAACACCATCCATTTGGATAGCAGCCCCTTGCTGCTCTGACCCTCAGACCTGGGTCTCTGGCTTCCACTGTGCACACAAGCACTCTCTGACTTCTCCAGTGCACACTTGCACTCTATGGCTTCCCCAGTGCACACCTGCACTCTTCGGGAGGGTGGGGCCCAGAATACTGGTCCTGATTCTACTATCAGGCCCACACACACCTGAACAATCAGTCTGCAGTTGAGTCTCAAAACCCGGATCCAGGACTGGGGATTTCATCCCACCCGGATCTCTAAGAAATCCCCAAGCTCCGGGTCCCAAAGTGGATTTTAGTAAATCATGAGGAAACTGAAAAGCCAGTTTCCTCCCAAACAAGCAAATAGCCTGGAGCCCCTCAACCTGCCTGGTTGAGAATCCTGTATTCATACACTGGTGGGGTACCACACTACCACATGCCCTCCCCCTTTGTTTCGATCCGGAGGGAGGAACACCAGCACCCATCATTATGGTTGGGACACCTCTGTGCTGGCTGTCAGCCACGTAGGCCCAACCTTTTTTCCGGGTGCGCTTCCAGGTATGTCCCACCCTGGATCTTAACAAGGTCCTATATTTCCCTATACTCAGCCTTCTCCCTCTTCTTTTGGGGTTCCATAAGCACTGCCTCTCCTGAAATTTTAACAGGGCACCCCTGGTCTTTCTACCAACCCTTCTGGTTTCCCAGGTTTCCCAATACCTTTGGACACCACACTGTCATGTACCTTTAACAAACTATTTGGTTCATCATTGACAGACATATTCAAACCAACATTACACCTCTCAACGTTGCACAGATCACCAATGCCTTTTTTTTCAGCATTTGCTAGGGCAGCGTCTGCAGAGGGCACACATAATGGAGGGCCGCCATTACCCACGGGAACCTCACAGGACGTCACCTCCCCTGGGTTCACCCACTCTGCAGGCAGCTGTCCTACCACTTGACCTGTTCTGATGCCATCTGTATTTTTATCCACCTGAACAGACAAGCTCTTGTCTGATCCACATACCATTTTTACCGCACTTCTTATCCGTTTCCCTGTCTCGGGGACCTTATTAGGTTTGTCACCTAAACCAAACATCGGACTGGGGACCCCAGTCTTTTTAACCACCTTCGGTTGAGCCCCGGTCAGGTTTTCTGCTGCTTTCTGGTCCACACTTGGCCCTTCCATCTCATGTGATTCTTCCACTGGTACAGCATACACACCCTTCACCGACAACTGACCAGTACTACCTTGGACCATAGCAGCAGAAATGCCTTCCACCTGGCTGTTAGGTGGTGAAACCTCAGACACTTTTTTTTCACCAAAGCCTCTCCCATATACCTCTTGTACAGGAAGTAACCCATCAGCATACCTAGAGGCGATTTTTAACACTAGTAATACAGTCATAAATAAACCATTCCTGTCTTGTCTTCCTTTGTGCTGTACCACCTGCCACTCAGGGGTCCACCTAATGGTACTCCGCAGTACCAGACTGTCTGACTGTGGTGGAGACACGCCAGTATAGACTGGCTGTACATCCCAAAGTTTAAGCATCTCCTTTAATACTTTTGTTATAAACCATACCCCTGGCTCCAGACCCAAGTCCTTCCTGGGGACTTTCCTGACACTGGGGATGCAGACAGACTCACTTGCTGAGATGTGAGAGGTTGCAAGGTTTAATGGAACCTTCTCCCAGCTGGAGACAACCACAGCCTGGTGCTCTACCAGAGCGCTGCCAGGTGCTTGACTCATACCCAACTTCTCAGGTTCAGCACCAATGAACTGCTTCACATTACCAGTGACAACGTCACTTTGACACGCCATGTCAGCATAATTTTTGTAGGTTACTGACAAAGTGTCTGCTGTGTGCTCGCCCTTATATGGTCCATATTTCTCACGAGGGTTAACCCCTGCAGCAGCCACCGCGCCCTCAGGTATAAGCTGTTCTGCCGTCCCTCCTGCTGGCACAGCAGAAACTTTGTCCACCTTATTTTTGTGCATGAAAGCCTCATCTATCAGGGACATTAGATTTTTACTTCAACTATCCCAATCCGTTGTAGCTGTGCTCCATTCACTGGCATTCCTCAGCCCTGATCCATCCGCCCAAGGAGACACATTAGAACAGATGGGTTTAGTTTCAGATTCATCACCCAAATTACGAATCATGGCAGACTTCGGTAACACATGTTTTAGCACCGCAGGTTGCAAAACACCACAACCACCACCTTGCTCGGGCGGCGCTTCATAAGCCTCACACACCTTTGCATTTTTCACAGGTTGTGTTAACCCACCATTTACCGGCACATTTTTAGTACTTGCAGCTTGCACTAACACATTACCATTACACGGTACAGTTTTACTCTGTCCCACCAGAGTGACATCGCAGTTGTCCATGGCAACCTCCGACTCCAATACATGAAGTTCCCTGGAGATTTCTGGGGACAACTGTGCTGTCTTACCACCAATTGCTACAGGCAATGACCCATTTGTGACAACAGCTTTTGCTCTGGAAGAACCTGGGGTTTTCCCAACAGCAGCAAACTTTTCATTAACAGTAATACTTATAGCATATTTAGTCATCAACACAGGTTCTGTTTGGACTTTAACCCCTGCATTCCCACTGGGTATGAAAAAGTCATTCTCAAGCGCACATTCTGTGGCCCCACTAACTGGGGTCACTCTCACATCATCATGGACAGTCTCGTAGCCAGTTCTTTTATACCTGAAATCAGCAGTTCCAGGCATCATTTCATTAAAGATAGTCTTACCCACCACAGTAGTTGGGGTCTCCATCTTCATTTGAGTACGTTGTCTTAAGAACCAGTCCTCAGCCACACGTTTACTGGCCAACTCCCCCTGGTAGCCATGGGATGAAATCACAGCAGGCATCTCCCACTGTTTAGTACCCGGTGCAGACACCACAGAAAACTCCTCCTTGTTGCCAGGGGTGACTGCAAACATATTTGCAAAGGGATCTTGGCCCACAGGTAAAGAGTTCTGTTTAGCAACATTACCTCTAGGTGCACCCCAGAATATAGGGCAAGACAATATTTTGTGCCCCAGCTGGCCACATTCCAGGCATGGTACTGGATGACTTTTCCCTAGTGTGTTTCTCTCCTGATGATTCCTTCCAGGCATAACTTCCACTCTCGTTGCCATGGGAGATCGCAGTCCCCCAGCAGAGCTTTGCTGGCTCTCTCCAACATGCTGTATTGGCTCCTCCGGAAGCCACTTGTCACGACCCATGGGAGGCACACCCCATGGTCCACAGACAGCCCGACTGGCCTCCTCTGTATTGCTATGGGCAACCACTCTCTGTCCTGGCCTTTGATCAGCCCCTCTTCTGGCATATAACACAGGCTTCTCAGACCTTTGTTTTGCTAGGTAGCTTTGCACTGGAGCCAGGGACAAAAGGCACTTGGAGACTGCATGCCCCCACTCACTGCACCGCAAACAGCGCACTTGGTTCCATGTCTTGTCAGGGTTTCCCACCCTGCATCTGCTGGACCCTGTCTCAAGCTGTGTCACTTTCACACTTTTCACAACAACTGCTGGTTTAACTGCAGCAGTGTTGCCAGGGACAACAACACCCCTCTCCCAGGCATGGACATTCGGCAGCTCTCTTTTTGTATGGAAGGTTGGCTTGCCTTCCACTTTAGCTTGGTCCAATCCTGCCAGGTGTCGCTTGCACCAATCCACTGCAGATTCAAACGCTGGTGGACTCTCCACACTAGCAGTCATCTGTGCATTCATTGCACCAGGGTTGCTAGGGACGACAGCAGCCCTCTTTTCCCTTGGAAAACTCTGTTTAGGCATGTATGGGGTTCGATCAGGCGGTAACAACCCCTCCAGCCACAGAGCTCTATCTATCATCTCAGCCATCCTTGCTTCTTTTAGGCGTTTTGATCGCCCCATCCTTGCGGTCTTGCACACAGCAACTTGTAACAGTTCTTGGCGGAGAAAAGGAAAAAAAAAATCTGTTTGTTTCTCCTTTCACAGGTACACAACCTGCATGCAACAGTCCATCAAATAAACTTCTGCGCAATGCAGTTTGCCTGGCTGCCACACACAGCTAGCAGCAGTTCACTGCAGAGAAAAAAAAATTGACTTTTTGTTCACAGGTACACCACCTGCAACAAATTGGAGCACTGTCTCTTCAAGGCTAGTTACCTTTCGCTTGCAGGTTCTCCTCACCTGCACACACACAGATTATGCAGTCTCATGCACCAAAAACACAGTTCATATAACAGATGAACTTACTTGATTGTAGGGATCTCAGAT
Organism: Rana muscosa; assembly: GCA_029206835.1. Taxonomy (NCBI): domain Eukaryota; kingdom Metazoa; phylum Chordata; class Amphibia; order Anura; family Ranidae; genus Rana; species Rana muscosa. Next base: position 347,075,846 of record CM055117.1, on the reverse strand, counting down.
TGTGCCAAAATTCTCCACCACTTGTGAAGGACTAGCATCAAGTGTAGAGCTTGAAGGACACCGCCACTCGCTGGTTCTTCTTTTTAAGGGTTGTTTGCCCATTTTTATTAAAAGAAGTTCAAAACAAAATCAAAAGGTTTTCCCTCGCAGGGGTTTCAGTACTCCTTTTCAACAACAAAATGACATTCAGCCTCCTGGCTTATACATACAGCAGTGCTGCTCAGGCCTTCCACTTCAGGCTCTTGTCTGTCTCCTATAGACTATTCCATCTGCAACACCATCCATTTGGATAGCAGCCCCTTGCTGCTCTGACCCTCAGACCTGGGTCTCTGGCTTCCACTGTGCACACAAGCACTCTCTGACTTCTCCAGTGCACACTTGCACTCTATGGCTTCCCCAGTGCACACCTGCACTCGTCGGGAGGGTGGGGCCCAGAATGCTGGTCCTGATTCTACTATCAGGACCACACACACCTGAACAATCAGTGTGCAGTTGAGTCTCAAAACCCGGATCCAGGACTGGTGATTTCATCCCACCCGGATCTCTAAGAAATCCCCAAGCTCCGGGTCCCAAAGTGGATTTTAGTAAATCATGAGGAAACTGAAAAGCCAGTTTCCTCCCAAACAAGCAAATACCCTGGAGCCCCTCAACCTGCCTGGTTGAGAATCCTGTATTCATACACTGGTGGGGTACCACACTACCACACATTACACTAGACAGGTGATTGAGGCTGAACACCTCAGTATCTCTCAATTAACCTGTTGAGTTCAGAAACAGTAAATAGTCCTTTACAGATATCCTTGGGGATATGGTGGATAAATATTACAGACCCATTTTAGGTAGCCCAAGATATATTTCTTAATGTCTATTATTTCCTGGCTCACCCTGTGTCCAAAGTGACCCTCCTGTCACACATCTCCCCTTTCGGCAGGAGACTAACAGAGGAGGCGACCCCAGACGGGTTGACTCCGAAGTTAGTCCATAGGTCCATTCCTCTAATGCCGGTATCCACACAGTACCCCAAATAAATTGCTCCAAACAGAGCATTACTTACCCAGCCAACCTCTGCCTCTCTCAGAGAACATACCCGCCGCTGGGGAGAGGCCTGGACTGGCCCTTCTCCCTGGAGTCCTTTCAGCCGCTGGAGAGAAGATAGGGTGACTGGGCTCAGTCCGTCATGCTGTTGGGGATCTGGGTTGACTGCCCGGCATCCCTGGGGTATACAAGTGGAGGCTGAAGTCCCATCCCCTTGTGGCAGGTGAAAATCCCCCAGTGCTTGCAAAGCAAGGCTGACATCCTCCTGTCTCAGTGTCACACCATTTTCTGGGGTTGTGTCAGTGAGGACCGAAGTCCCATCAAATACCACAGGAACTCCCTCTTCTGATAGTTGAGAGCAGAGGCCCGCGGCACTCTGCTCTGTTGCCAGCTCTTGTGCTGGGTTGCTTTGAGTGGAGACCGCAGTCCCATCCACCGATATCCGCTCAAGTGGCAGTTGTGTGCAGCGGCCAGTAGCATTCTGCCCTGCTGCCAGTGATTCAGCTGGGGGTAAAAGCTTTACCACCTCAGCTTGTTGCTGGAGAGAGGGGCCAACTGCCCCGGCTCCCTGAAACTCCACAGTTGCTTCCGGTGCTGGGCAGAGGTTGCTATCACTCTGCCCTGTTGCCAGCACTTCTGCTGGGGACTTCACACCATCCGCTCTGGCTAACTGTTGGGGAGGGAAAAGGGCTGCTTCTCCTCCCTGCATCTCTGAAATCCCCTGGGAAAGAGGAACCATCACCTTCTCACCTCGGGCCTCCAAAACTGCCACGGGTGTAGAGCCGGGGTCTGCAGTACCCTGTCCTGCTGCCAGTACTTGGGCAGGCGATGCATAATCCCTAACATCCTCTGAACAGTCCCTTAAGTCCATACCTTCTGTAATCTGTGGCTGGGGAGATGAGCCAACTGCCCTAGCTCCCTGGAACTCCATATCATCCACTTCGGCTTTAGGGATGGCAATCTCCAGATTTTCCACTGCTGATTCTTCAGCCAGGCTAGCTCCCTGGAACTCCATATCATCCACTTCGGCTTTAGGGATGGCAATCTCCAGATTTTCCACTGCCGATTCTTCAGCCAGGATTTCAGAGTTGTCCACTGGTATTTCCTGATAGTCCCAGGCAAAGGGGGCCCCACCCTGCTGCTGAGCAGATTCTAGCAGCTGTCTGTAGGCGATCTCCGATTGCTGTATTTCCGCCATTCTCCGCTCATGTTGCCGCTCTAGTTCTCTCTTTTGTCGCTCTCGTTCTCTCTCTTGACACTGTCGTTCTCTCTCTTGTCACGCATCCTGCAGCTGGATGCCTCTAATGGCTTCCTGTATGGCGGTCTCTGATGGGTTAGCACCATATAATGCCAAGCACTGTTGAACTCGTTGCTAAAACAAATCTTCAACTGACTGGGGTCCTGCATCACCCTTCTTCTGGTCCATCTCGGCTCTCAAGTAGGTCTTTCAGCGTGACTTTCCTGCAGGCTGCATAGTTGGTCATTCACTGTGGTGGTTTGGAGTGTCCCAGGAACTGGAGGGAAAATCCCGCTGCTGCCAACCAATGTAACGGCTCCCCAAATACGAAGGGGTTAACGCCGTATAAGATGTTCCATCTCCTGGACACCCATTCAAGAACCAATCTTCCACAGCCAGGCGACCCTTTCCCATAGGAATTAATCCTTCTGGAAGAACGAGACACACGCTCTGTATCTTCCTAAGATCGAATGCCTTTTATTGAGAAACATTGTAACTTTTATATACATCTAATACACATTAGTTTAACATGAACAATGGCCCAGCTCCACCCACACATTACAAGGCTCAACACATTATTTTGACGTCTGTTAGGAGACAACAGACTTTAACCACTTGTCCCCCGCCCACTGTCAATTGACGGCGGGCGGAGGACACTCTCGTTCTGGGAGGACGTCATATGACGTCCTCCCTTTAAAACGAGCTAAGAGGCGCGCACCCGCCGCGTTCACAAGGCCCCGATGCGCGTGCCCGGCGGCCGCGATTGCCGCCGGGCACCCGCGATTGCCCGGGAAACGAGCAGGAAAGTGGATCTCTGTGTGTAAACACAGAGATCCACGTCCTGTGAGGGAGAGGGGACCGATGGTGTGTCCCTTGTACATAGGGACAACCATCGGTCACCTCCCCCAGTCAGTCCCCTCCCCCCACAGTAAGAACACTTTGAGGGAACATATTTAACCCCTTCCCGCCCCCTAGTGGTTAACCCCTTCCCTGCCAATCACATTTATACAGTAATCAATGCATTTTTATAGCAGGGATCGCTGTATAAATGTGAATGGTCCCAAAAATGTGTCAAAAGTGTCCGATGTGTCCACCGCAATATCGCAGTCACAATAAAAATCGCAGATCGCCGCCATTACTAAAAAAAAAAAAAAAAAATGCTATATATCTACCCTCTATTTTGTAGACGCTATAACTTTTGCGCAAACCAATCAATACGCGCTTATTGCGTTTTTTTTTTTTTTTACCAAAAATATGTAGAAGAATACGTATCGGCCTAAACTGAGGAAAATATTATATAAAAAAAAATGGGTATTTATTATAGCAAAAAGTAAAAAATTGTGTTTTTTTCCAAACTGGACGCTCTTCTTTTGTTTATAGCGCAAAAAATAAAAACTGCAGAGGTGATCAAATACCACCAAAAGAAAGCTCTATTTGTGGGAAAAAAAGGACGCAAATTTTGTTTGGGAGCCACGTCCCACAATCGCGCAATTGTCATTCAAAGTGTGACAGCGCTGAAAGCTGAAAAATGGCTTGGGCAGGAAGGGGGTTTTCGTGCACAGTAGGGAAGTGGTTAATAATCCCCTTTATGTTTGAATGACTATGCATGACCTTTATAGTCACCAGACTGTCTGATACTTTACAATACACACAAGGACAGACTTAATTTCCCCAATCCACATCACCACAAACAATGAACAGGTCTTCTAGAAGCTGGAATTCATTAACATTACACTAGACAGGTGATTGAGGCTGAACACCTCAGTATCTCTCAATTAACCTGTTGAGTTCAGAAACAGTAAATAGTCCTTTACAGATATCCTTGGGGATATGGTGGATAAATATTGCAGACCCATTTTAGATAGCCCAAGATATATTTCTTAATGTCCATTATTTCCTGGCTCACCCTGTGTCCAAAGTGACCCTCCTGTCACAGATCCCGTCCCATCATCTTCATTATGACAAAAGGGGATCACTCTGAATAATCCCAGCTTGCTGGCTGAAATCAGGTGCTGTTACTAGGCCAGAGGTCTGCAGTACCTCTCCCCGGGGGCCTAGTAATTTAGTAGCACATGCTGGTTGGTGGACTACTGCTCCCAGCCAGTCCAGCCTGCAAATCCTGCGCCCGCAGGCCACAGCGACTTGACACATTCCCCACAGTCTCTCCTCTGGCCTCGCACCCAGCACCCCTGGCATGCCTCATCCAAAAATCCACTGTGATCCACTCACCGACCTTTTCCTGCCCCGAGTCCATGATGGAGAACTTTAACTGGACATACGTTCCGACAAGGAAAAGATGAAGATGAAGACTTCATCCATGACCGTGTAAGGATGAAGTTCCCTCCCAGCTCTCTCAGGCTCCTCCGCGATCGGCGCACCCCCCCCCCTAGATGGGCTATGGCCTCCTGCTGCTGCCTAGTATTCCATTCTCAACTTCTCCTGGCCGACAACTCTTCCTCAGTGGCATGTGACCTCAACTTATATGGGAGGCTTGCCCCCTGCCAATACCAAGTGGGGATTGGTCAGGGCTCCTCACATGAGCTGCCTGCCACTCCAGCCCAAGGCCCGGCCCCTCTTCCAGAACAATCTCCCTGGAAGCAGGGGAGGCGCCTCAGAACTAGATCACAGTTGGTCACACCCACTGCTACACTAACCACTCCCTGCCCCCAGATCAAAACAAGCAGGCCTAGCATGAAGCATAGGCCTTCCTAAATTTACCTGCACTGGCAGTTTCCCCAGCAAACATCCTATGCTAGCACCTACCTACAGTAGAGAGTGCTACACTAGTTATATATTGTCATTTTTGTTTAGCTTCAGAAGTTAATTGCAGTGCTCTGATTTAGCTATGACTAAGCACTGTTTGTTAGTGTGAAATGCGTCAGCTCTTCTGTCCGTTCTGTTCTGCTGTGGCATGTATTTTTGATGTCCATTTTTGAATAAAAGGCAAAAACTTTTTTGGAGTGCGGCTGTCCAGAATTTCTTCCCATTTTTGCAGTGCTATGATTTAAATTTCAGTGGCCAAAGCAATGTTGTTGTTTTTTTTTTATTTATTTTTTTACATACAGCCTTGAAGGTGTATAACCCCCACCCAATAATATATTTTCTAAAAGCGCAGGACCTATACTATTGAAACTTGATTTTGTTTGTCCCATGACAGCACGTTTATGAAAACAATATTAGCCATTTTAGGAATTGTATTCACAGCTCAACCTCTGCTAAAATGAAAGGCAACCTATAAGGATTTGCACAGCTCCCAATATTGGAACCTAATGTCTTTGTCCCCCATTTTGGTATGATTTAGGCCTTATTCTTATGTGCTGTACATAGTTAGTTACATAGTTACTCAGGTTGAAAAAAGACACAAGTCCATCTAGTTCAACCATAAAAATAAATAAATAAATAAAAAATAATATCCTATACCCACAGTTGATCCAGAGGAAGCAAAAAACCCCAGCAAAGCATGATCCAATTTTCTACAGCAAGGGAAAAAAAATCCTTTCTGACCCCCCGAGAGGCAATTGGATTTTCCCTGGAGCAACTTTACTTATAAATATCAGTATCCAGTTATATTATGTACATTTTGGAAAGAATCCAGGCCTTTCTTAAAGCAATCTACTGAGCTGGCCAGAACCACCTCTGAAGGGAGTCTGTAGTTTGTGGCGGTCGGTTTGCATGGGTTTAGAAGGCGTTACTGCCATCTCCTGAGTGTCTGGTAACTTCTTTTAAACTGAAGGGGGATTTTGCCTTGAAATACCACACCACAACCACAATTCAAGCATTTAGCTTGCAGTTGTGAGGCAGTCCCATTGACTTCAACAGATGATTTTGACAGGTGGAAGCACTCGCCAGTCTCGACATGCTCAGTTAAAATTGCCACACTGCGAAGCTAAGCATCATGGCCACGGAAATGTGAACTTAGCCCTTTAAAGCTCTATAAAATGTACAATGTTGTATTATTTAACTACCAAGAGTATTATGCTAAACAAATTCTTTCATCCAGTCATAATTTATGGTGTTTGTTATTTTTAAAAACCAGTATAAGGACTCGGCCACGCTAGCAGTGCTTTCTGAAGATCGATCCATGTTCAGATCATTCTTTAGAGTGCATTTGACAGGCAGTCATTGTATTGCCTCCCCACCACCTGCATTAACCCCTTGAAGCCGTGTGCCACAATCGCTTGCATTGCGTGCGTTTGCGGAGTGCTTGCTGAACAGCCCCTTGAAGGGTAGGAGGAGAGTAATAGTGACCCCTAATTATGGGACCGGGACAGACCTAAATGGCTGTTTGTGTATATGGGGAATATTTTTGTGCTTAGTGTATGTAGTACTACCCCCGCAGGAGCTGCTGGTTTTGTTTTGGGTCTGCACTCTGCCTGTCAACCCCAGAAATTTAGCTCAAACCCCCCTTGGCACAACTGGACAACAGTATGGTTGGGGGACCCAAATGGCAAATGGCAAATAGGGACCCACAACAACACCACGCTATAATGTATACAGTTAATGTTACCTTGATACTGGTCACCTGACTCTCAGCTGCAATAAACAGGATTCCACACAAGATGTGACTTAACCAGTGGTAATGAAGTTTACTTTGAAAAGAGTAACACAATGGTTATTCAAATAAACATTTGACTATACAAAGATCCCTGCAAAGTCAATGGGGCACAACTGGTTTAGTATTTCTATAACAACAGCCCCAATTACCACATCCTTAGCCAGATATGAATGAGTGTGTGGTGGAGGAATCTCCCAATACTATCTTCCCGGCACTGGGACACCTCTCCACCAAGGCTCACACGAATCACCAAACAACAACGACAGATATAATGCAAACAGTTACATTAGGCCTTATAGTTTATATGGCTATGTAGCTCCCTCTAGCGGGCAGTTCAACTGGTACGTATCCTTGTGTAGCGAACGTTGAAAAGGAATAGAATGATGATTGTCCCTTTAAGTTCAGTTTGTCTTCTGCTAGCTCAGTTGGTGCACTTTAATTGTATTCCAATCAGTGTGAAAAGAAAAGGAAAACGATCACTCAGTGAAAGTAGCATAGGAGCAAAAGAACCGCTAGTCCTCCCAGGCCGCTGTACTGCACGCGGTTACAAGGGATCCCTATGTGTGGCACTACAAGTGTCAGCAACTACAAGTGTGATTATATAGACCACTTTCCTGCAACTCAGTCTATTATATTGGTAGGCAAGTGCCCTCTCACCCGGCTGGAAACCTTGGATCACTGGTATCCCTGTCAGCAAGATGCGCCTGCTCACAAGGTGCAGATGGACGGATGGTTCCAGATGCGGTGGAATGTAGGACGGTCCCCTCTCTGGTTCAGTCAGCAATGTGGTCCTTAACCACTTCCATACAGGGCACTTATACACCTTCCTGCCCAGACCAATTTTCAGCTTTCTGCGCTGTTGCACTTTGAATGACAATTGCGCGGTCGTGCTACACTGTACCCAAACTAAATTTTTATAATTTTTTCCCCACAAATAGAGCTTTCTTTTGGTGGTATTTGATCACCTCTGGGATTTTTATTTTCTGCTAAAAAAAATAAAAATTACCGAAATTTTTTAAAAAAATAAGTATTTTTTTTGTTTCAGTTACGAAACTTTTTAAATAAGTACGTTTTCTCCTTCACTGATGGGGCTGCACTGACGGGCACCGATGAGGTGGCACCAATGAGGTGGCACTGATGAGGTGGCATTGATGGGCATTGATGATGGGCACTAATATGCGGCACTGATAGGTGGCACGGATAGGCGGCATGGATGGGAACGGATAGGCAGCACGGATGGGCATGGATAGGTGGCACAGATGGGCACGGATAGGTGGCACGGATAGGCAGCACGGATGGGCACTGATAGGCGGCATGGATGGGCACTGATAGGTGGCACGGATGGGCACTGATAGGCGGCACGGATGGGCATGGATGGGCACTGATAGGTGGCACGGATGTGCATGGATGGGCACTGATAGGTGGCATGGGTGGGCACTGATAGGCGGCACTGATGTACTGTAATGGATGCCAATCAGTGCCAACCAATAATGCCTGCCAATCAGTGATGCCCATTGTGGGCACTGATTGGCATCCATTGTGGGCACTGATTGGCATCCATTAGGGGGCACTAACTGGCATCCCTGGTGGTCTAGGGTGGCATACCTGGTGCTGGCATCCCTGGTGGTCTGGTGGCATCCCTGGTGGTCCAGTGTGGGCATCCTTGGGGGGGCTGCGCTGATAATCTATCAGCACAAACCCCCCCTGTCAGAGGAGCAGCCGATCGGCTCTCCTCTACTCGCGTCTGACAGATGCGAGTGAGGAAAAGCCGATGACCGGCTTTTCCTGTTTACACTGAGATCAGCCGTGATTGGACACGGCTGATCACGTGGTAAAGAGTCTCCGTCGGAGACTCTTTACCTAGATCGGTGTTGCGGGGTGTCAGACTGACACCCCGCAGCAACGATCGTCGCGATGCGCGCCCCCGGGGGCGCGCAGCGGCTCAAAATCCTGAGGACGTCATATGACGTCCAGTCAGGATTTTGAAACCACTTTGCCGCCGTCAATCCGCTATAGGGCGGGCGGCAAGTGGTTAAGGATACCTCCGTCGGCGATCTGCTCTCCAACTTTAGGCCCAGGCTTTTCCGGCCTAGGCGCGCTCACAGCAGTCCTCTTGCCTGTTGAAGATGGCGTCCAGAGAGAGCGTGCTGAGGCCTTATTAGTCTGTTATATAAGATCCCCCCAGCAGGCTGTGCAGTGGCACACTGTTTTCTGGTAGCACAGTGGCACTGTGGGTATTGTAGTCTCAATCCAACAAGTGGTATCCTCATATACCTTAAAGTGTAAGTGCTGGTGCAAACAAATAAAATAAATAAACCAAAATGTTCTTATATAAATGTAGCGCACACACTTCTCCCCAGCCTGCATTAATTTAGGCTCCTCACAGGAAGAGAGAGGCACACCGCACCACAAGCCCATGTCACATGACAGACTTCAATAGATATTTACACTTCCCTCCCACCTGCACTAACTAAGATCCATCCCATTCCCAGTAATCTTGTTTGACGTCCGCCTGCATGGGAAAAAAAAAAACATGCACAACTAAAAATGCAGGAATGAACAGATTTTCCCCTAGAGGAAAATCCCTTCCTTCCAAAAGTAAACTGCATATATCACATTTGCAAAGCAATAGTTGCACAACACCGCCACCTGGTGGTAGTGCTGTGATTGAGACACGGGTGCTTGACAAATCCTCTTCTTCTTGACTGTGGTCCTGAACTATCTACACCCCAAAGTCCTTGTATCTTTGCGGTAGGGGGAGAGGGGAGAAAAAAAAACAACGGCTCCCGCTCCTCCAATGAGTAGAATACCCTTCTCTTAGGGCAAAGTTCCTGGGCTCCAGAGGATGCACTCTAGAAATAAAGCAAACACATAAGAGTCTAGTCTCTCAAAGATAATAGTGTGCGTCTGGCAACACCAGCGGTTTCCAATGCTTATCGAAAGTGTCAATGTGATACTCGACATTGTCTTTATCTTTCCGGCAGATGAGCACCTTGTCCGCATATATGTGCCGACCAAGCATCCAGGCAGCCTTACAGTCTTTATATCTCTGAGTAGCTGCAGGAGAACATGAGAAGTATCTGCGGGCCTGGAGTACTTTAATGTGTGTCCATACAAAGTCCGTGTACCACCGGTGTCTGCAGGCCTCTACTTCAAACAAGAGCTCTTTAGGCAGGTACGGGCACTCCCATCCATACTCGCTGGCTACCTTCTGGTTAAATAACCTCTGTAATCAGGACAATGGTGGCATGGTGGCACGGTCTCCCGTACCAGGTAGAACTATGGCATCCGTGTGTCGAGGTACTATCACTACCTCAGAACCAGACACAGGGGCCCGCAGTGACACCCGTCCCATTTCAGTAACTGATGCAGGAATCTCCGGCTGTGGAAGGGCAGACAAGGGGAAAGATTCCTCCTCAGGCTTTGAGGCCTACACTCGGGGTGTGCTATCCCCAGTGGACATGGGTGGGTGACTATTTCTACGGAACGAGGACAGGGGCATCTTATCCCATCCCTTCCGTTCAAACAGTTCATCAACTGCGGCGTCATCTCCCGCATCGGAGATTGACTCCAGGTCGGAGGTATCATATTCCTCCGCAGGCAGGTAACTCCTGGTAGAGGATGAGTCACCCCCTTGGACTAGTTCACGGGCATGTGAATCCCCAACACTTGGGACCTTAGACATAGTCTCTTCTCCCGATTTACCTTGGCTTGTAGTTGAACCAGGACGTCCGGGACTTTTCCCTTCGGATGCATCCGTTCCGAGTAAGCGCTGGGGCGTAGCTCCACCACGGCCGCAGGAAGCTTTCACGAACCCGATCTTCCTCTTGGGCGGTGGGAGAATGGACTCTGTGGTGACCGAAGCAGCATCCTCCGGTCTCTCAATCTCTGGAACAATCTCTTCTGTGACTTCCTCCGAAGTCCCGACAGTGCGCGCAGGGGTGGCTGTGTAAGCTCTGATTCCTCCTTCCAGAGTGGTGGCGCCCGTAAGGCAATTGAGGTGGAAAGCCCGAGGCTTTTCTGTAGGTTGCTCGCATTGCCCGAATGGCTTCAGATGTACCACCAGTCCCGAGCAGCCGGGACAAATCACTCCGAGGGCCTCCACATCTTTGCAAACGTAGAGGGCAAAACGTCCCGGGGCTTGAGCCGAATCCCCGTATCCGTTAAGGGAGCAGCAAATGAAGTCATATTCATGGTGGTAGTAGCCGGATCCCATGAGAAACCATGTTATCCATTCGCTGTTCCATCGCGCACTGTCCTTTACGCGCCAAAATCCCCACGTGCAACTCCACACATGGCCAGACTCCTCCCATCTCCTGCATCGTTTGCAAGCTTTCTCTCTGTCATGCCCACAAACTACGCAGTCAGGGTTTTCCTCGTGGCGCAGTTCTCAATATGGCCGACCTCCATGGAACTGCACTGGGGAATAAAGTTCACACTCTGGGGGGGTTCTTCAACACTTCCCAACCGCAAACAAATCCGGACTCGAGCCCCCACGTGTAGCGCACACACCTCTCCCCAGCCTGCATTAATTTAGGCTCCTCGCAGGAAGAGAGAGGCACACCGCACCACAAGCCCGTACCCTCCTGTATAAAGAGGTTGAGTGGTGTTAGTTTTGGGCCTTGTCTGCGGCCAGAGTCAAAGTCCTCCTGAGAATGATCTCACCTCTACCTTAGATATATGCAAGTCCTTGTTTTCCCCAGGAATGTGAATGTCCACACTAGCTGAAAGTCCAACTCAACATTTATTTCACACAGGATAATGAACAGCCTCTTTGAGAGCAGACAGGTTGGAGCGAAGATGTGGAGGAGGTCCAGGCACAAACGTAGCTTAACTCTTTAGACTGTTTAGGTTTCTCAAACAGCTTTGGCGCATGATCTCTGCCACAGACCACGAGGTTGGTCTCTGCCACAGACCGGGTGAATAGGGCCTTGCCCTATGAAGTCACTGCCACTGACTTGGAGAGTAGGGTCACTGCCACTGACCTGAAGAGTATGGTCACTGCCACTGACCTGAATGTGAACTTCCTTCTTGAAGTATTTGGCCCATGTCAAGGAGATAACATCCCTCCGGAGAGTTACCAGAGGCCCTCACCGTCACCACGACTCTGCGCTGGGTCTTCGGAAAGGGTTACCTCCCTGGCCTCCTCATCCCAGATACGGGTCCCCTCGCAAGGCGACACCGTGGGAGTCCTCGATCTTTAGCGGACCCCAGCCGAAGGTTGCTGGGCCTCGGGCCTTCAAAATAGTACCTCACTTCAGACTGAAGGTGTCTGGGATGGAACAGGAACTCCACCTTCGGGCCTAAGGCACCCGGAGACGACCCTCCTCACCCCCAGGCAGAAGGTGCCTGGGCGTGGACGAACCACACACACCCAGGCTGAAGGTGCCTGGGCGTGGACCTCGAACGGAAGATGTCCGCCCCTTTTATACCCTCTCCTGACAGGCACAGCAGGTTCCCCGCCCCGCCGTACTACTGCCGAGAGGGGACACAAAAGGCGCAGCCCTCTATTGGTGGTTCAACCCTGGCCCATGACGACAGCGCCACCTGTAGGCCACAGGGAACTGTACACCAATACTATCTCCCATGAACAGAAATGGTCCATTAACCCTTACAATCAGTGTGTCTGAACCTAATTACCACTCAGACACTCCCCTTAAATTGAACACCCCGCTACATAAAGAAATAGAGAATTATGAATCTATCCTTTTTTCTAGGATGTTTTTATTATTTTATCCTTTTTTTGACTAATGTTTGTTTATTCCTAAACATAATCTTTTTTCTTTATTTTTCTTTATTTTTATATAACATGATGTAATGTTCTGTATTATTTATCTTATGAAAATTAAATATTTTGAAAGTAAAGAAATAGAGAATTGAAATATTCTTTCAAAAAGTGCCAGTGCAAACCAAAAAATAAATAAAAAATATATCACAATTTATCATACAAATAAATAAGTGAAAAATTCCTTCCAAGAAGTTAATAATGGATAAATAGATTAAGGTGCTCATGCATAGGTGTGCGCAGGGGGTTGTGCCAAGTGTGCCTGGGCACGCCCTAATCACTACATGCAGTGACAATTCCCCCTACTGCCCGGGCTTCTCCCGTGTTACCCTCCGCCGGCAGTGCTGATGGCTTCCCACCTCTATTCTCCCCCGGGATGTTTCAGGTTGGACAAATATTATTAATTTGAGCTGTAATGGCTGAACTATTTACAGGCATAAATGGGCTAGTAAATATTTAATTTATCGGCCTCTTCCTTTTCTAAATGAACACACTTGCTTACTGTGTCCATTCATAACTGAAGCATAGTAAACTGTATTTACTATGCTTCCGTTTATGAATGAATTGGAAGCCGCTCAGCACAGAACACTTCCCATTCATCCACTGTCCTGTGTAGCTGAGGCCACAGAGAAAGGCATGTGTGTTTGAGCTTTGGGGTACACACCCCAATGCAATAGGCTGGGCACACGTAACATGTAACCAGTAATTCATACTAATTAATGAATAGTGTGGATGTATAAATTCATAATAATCAATAGATGTTGTGATCAAAAGTCCATACAGGTTTCTTCCAACAGGTGCAAAGAATAAGAAAAACAGGTAAGTGCTTCTCCACGTGAATCCTCCACCACAGATCACACAACCTCTTACCGAATCCTATTGATCTCCTGTCAGGGTTGTACGTACCTGATCAGCGAGTCCGTTAGAGCAGAGGAAGGTCCCCCGTACGGATCCGACTCGCGGGCCCCTGGTAGTGCAGACAGGAGGCAAGGGAGTGCGGAAGGGTAAGAGAGCCTGAGAGTGGTTACTGGAAGGCAGCTCCGGATCCTGGGTTCAGGAGAGTAGCTGAGCCGGGCTGGCTGCAGGCAGGCAGGAAGGCAGGCAGGTGTGTAGAGCAGCGCAGCTGGGCAGGTGCAGAGAGAGTGGTCAAGACAAGCAGGGTTTGGCAACGTTCAGGCAGTATGGTACAGCGGGGTAGGCAAGTTCAGGGTCAAAGACAGGCCGAGGTCGGGTGCAGGCGGATAGCAGGAAAAGTCCAGTAACAAGCCGGGTGGTCAGAAGATCAGGTTTCAGGCAATTAACAGGAGCAGGATACACAGGGGATTGTAGATCAGACAGCACCGGTCTGAAGTGTTCCAGGAGTTTAAATGGGCAAACCGGCGTGCATCGGCACGCACAATGGCTAATCGGCGTGCGCAATGGCGTGCACGCAACGCGCGCACATGCACATGCGCGCACAGGCACACCATCGCGTACAGGCGCGCGCGCCTGCAGTCTGGGAAGTGCACCAACGCGGACAGGAACATGCCCAACATCAGCGCGCATCGGCGAGCTCGAACGCACACCAGAGTGACCACCAACACGCCCGGCAAGGTACGTTCTCTGACATCTCCTATTAAAAAATAAATCAATATGCGTTCTTTATGAATGAACCCCCTGGAAGACCGCCTACTCCAGTCAGCAATGATCACCAGATAACCAACCAACATCAAGGGTTAACAGTGTTAAGAATGAGAGGACATTGGAACAAGCAAGTGGGATAGACAGGAGGCCCTCGCTCACTTCCTGCCCGTGCACTGCAATGGCTGTTTAACAGTTACATTATTTTAACAGGCTAAACACCTGTCATGTGACAGTTAGCCCTCTGGAAAGTTCAGTCAGTTGGTCAGGTGATCTGAAGAACCTATAAGGAAAGAGAAGAAAGAAGTTAGTCGTTAGAGCAGCGGTGACAGAAGAAGACACATCCCTCCTGCCCAATTGTCGCAGTCCTCTACTGTGTATTTTTTTTGTCCCTTCTGCGGAAGGGGACAGTATGTTTTCATTATTAATTATTTGAGCTGTAAATGGCTGAACTATTTACAGGTATAAAAAAGTGTTTGGTTACTTTGTATTTATAAAGTATTAATATTGTTATGAACAAGCAATACATTTCTTTATCGTACATCACAGGACACAGAGCGGCATAGTAATTACTATGTGGGTTATAGAGCTTACCTTCGGGTGATGGACACTGGCACACCCAAGACAGGAAGTCCCCTCCCTATATAACCCCTCCCACCTGTGAATCCAATTCGGGAAAACTCAGAAAAATCTAGAACAGTGATGGTGTCAGCGCTGTGTTTACACAAAGAAAGTGGGAAAGCTGGGAACAGTGTGACTGATAACACACTGGACCTAAATAATATTGGGCAGTGGCTTAGATGACTTTGGTTGCTTTCAAAGAGGAGGTGCTGCTGATTTGCCGGAATTCGTTTTTCGTTTTTCCGATATAATAACATCCACACTCACAGCTCATCTGAGACACCACTATACTGGGATCCACACAAAGCTACAGACAACTAGAGGGACGACGAGTTCAGTGCTCGTGGAGATGCGTCCATACTCTTTAGATATAAAGTGAGTACCTGTCTGGCGTGTGTGTGTGTATCTCTGAATACTGGCGGCATTACACTATGATCCATCTCCTTTGATTTATATATGATACTTGGGAGGATTGCAGCAACCAAAGTCATCTAAGCCACTGCCCACCAGTTTGGAATTAACCTGTGACCTGGCTACGCTAAGCTTAATTAATAACAAGGTAAGCTGCTTACAGGCACAGAGGTGGAGCACTGAAGAGGAATCAAGTTTTTGAGCACTGAACTAATGTGTGTTTTATATTATTATATTTTTTTCTCACTTTTTTCGGTGATGAGAATCACTTTTAATATATTTCTGGACTGCATGGTCTAACTGGATTTATTTGGACTTTTCAATTATATATATATATATATTGTATTTATTAGCACATTTTCCTTTGGATTGATCACGATTGGACTATTTGGATATGGCTACACGTTCACGTTGATTCACATGATTGTATTTTGAGTTTATTAAGTATTCTATACAAGGTCACAATATTATTTAGGTCCAGTGTGTTATCAGTCACACTGTTCCCAGCTTTCCCACTTTCTTTGTTTAAACACAGCGCTGACACCATCACTGTTCTAGATGTATTCAAGTTAGCTCAGCGTATGGTCTTTGAGGCCTAAAGGTGAGCTATTCCGGATCCGTGCTTCAATGCCAAAATGGACGGTACCCGGGCCTCTGGGAAGAAGATGTGGACCATCTACGAGGTTTGGCCTGTAATGCCTCTCTTAGGAGGGCTGGACCCTGGGATCCAGTACTCTGGTCAGACCCAATACCAAGAGGTTTCTGGCAGGGTGCTGTACAGGTCCAGGGGAGTGGTGTTCCTTTCAGTAGGACCCCGGTCCCTGAAGGTCAAATGACGTTGCCGGCCAAAGGGGCGAAGTTTGGGCTGTCTGTTCCGAACAGGGTCCTGCGGCGGGGACAGGTAAGTGGGGGTCCCTGATGAACTTGGTCCAGCAGGGACCCTTCAAAACTAATGTGTTTGCCTGTATTTTACCTACATGGTATATTTCCCACTGTACCTGATGCCTAAAAATATCTTTGATAAACCTGAAATGTTTTATTGGACATTATGTAGTACCCCTGTTTGGCCACAAGAGGGAGATACCTGAGAATGTCTATATAGCTGGGCATACCTTCTATAAAGTGTAATGCCTAGACAGATGGAGGAGCATTCTTCTATGTACAAGCTCTGCAGTACCCATCTGTAAAAATGTTACCATACCTGCTAGGGTGACCTGGAAACAGCGTTCTAAGTACACGGCGCTGTGGTCTCCCTCTATAGTGTCAGATAGGCTCCAATGCAAAACTGCTGCTCCCTCCTGCAACTCTCCCCATTCCTTCCGGGGAACGTTTCTGGTGCGTGCGCATTGGCGCATACGCGCGAAGCCTTGGAGGCTTTAAGGAGAGTGTTTCACAGAGGGGGCGGGGCCTAGCGTAATGACGCGCGGCGTCCCCCTGGCGCGCTTCTGCGCATGTGCGGGCATCCTCTGCTTTAAAAAGACAGCCTCTGTAAGACATGCTGTAAGAGGACAGACACATCAGCAGAGCTCCTTGGTGACATTTATTATTATTATTATATTGGGCACACTACAGGTGGTGATACAGGCATCCCCAAGGCACATTCGTTTAGTCACCTGACTAGCTCTCATAGCAAGCTTGTACGCTAGACTATAGCTGGTGGTGGGTGCATTTTTTGCTGTAAGTCCTTGGCTTGAGCTAGGACTATGCCTTCCAAGGGCTCTGGGAGTAAAAATCCTAAGAGGCTAAAGGGTTCGCCATCGGGCTCTGAGGATCTGAGGCTTGCTCCTGCTAATATGACCTCCCCTGATAAATCAGAGGTAGTTACCCGAGGGGAGCCATCAGGAATGCTAGGTGCTGCGGCTGCCCTCAGTTCACCTGCTCCGGTGTATGTGACAGAGGAAGCTTTTACCTCTGCTCTGGGAGGATTAGAACAAAGATTGGCGGCATTAATCGCTTCCTCCCTGCCGGGAAAAAAGCGCGCCAGTTCTCCATCTCCACCGTTAGAGTATCTAACAGCAGAGCAATTGTCTCAGGATGAAATAGATTTTCCTGCAGGGGATCAGGAGGATGATGCTGCCTCTGAGGAATCTACTTTAGAGGAACCGTTTTCAGCCTCTCAGGCTGAAAAATTGTTAGTTCAGACTTTGACAGACATGGTTCGGTCAGCTTTCAAGCTGCCCCTTTCAGAACCAGCAACTACATCGATTTCTTCATTGTGGTCTTTGAAAGCCCCACAGGCTAATGGTTTCTTTCCAGTGCATCCATTGTTAGAAGGTCTCATTTATAAGTGTAGTGGCCTCCTCACTCCCCTCTCTGCATCAGCTCGTCTTTCTCTTGTCTAGGGGTACCTCAGAGGAGAGGCACACCAGTCCCGAACAGCCGGGACAAATCACACCCAGGGCCTCAACATCCATGCATGAATACAGGGCGAATCGACCCCTTGGCTTTAGCTGGATCCCCGTATCTGTTACCGGAGCAGCAGCAGTCAGTGTCGTGGTAGAAGGGTGAACCGGAATCCACGATGTATGTCCGAACATGGTGACCTGTTGCTGATCCATCGCACACTGCAAGGTTTTTGCGCCAACGTCCCACGTG
Source organism: Rana muscosa (assembly GCA_029206835.1). Lineage (NCBI taxonomy): Eukaryota > Metazoa > Chordata > Amphibia > Anura > Ranidae > Rana > Rana muscosa. Next base: position 347,057,987 of record CM055117.1, on the reverse strand, counting down.
TAGTCCTTCACACGTATTGGACTCCTCCCCTTTGCTCCAGTTCACGGGCTTTTCTTCTTTTTCCTTCTGAGTCACGCCCACGAACTAATCGGTGGGGGTGTGCCTGGTGGCGCAGTGCATATAGAAGCCCCCACGTGTAGTCCTTCACACGGCTGAGCTCCCCCCTTTCCTCGCTCTCTTCTGCGCGGGCCTTTCCTTTCATTGGGTCATGTCCACGACTTCAAGCAGGGATGCACTTGGTGATCGCCGAGCGGTGCTATTCCAAAGGCCGATGCGATTCTGACGGGTTGCCATCTCTGACGGAACATCGACACTGGGGAAGGACGGAGGACTAGCCGAGCCCTGGGATATCCCTGGAGTGGACACCGACAGCAACTGGGATATCTGGCCGCCTATACGTGCCGGCCCGCGGCCAGCTCCACAACCCGAGGACCAGCTTATGAGACCTCCGCAGCCGCCGGTATCGATTGCTGGGCCCAGCGGAACGAACGCCATAGACGGTGAGGACAGCGGACCCCCCAGAGGTACACCAGCGCTACACATCCCGGCCCGACACCATTCGGAGGCCCGACAGGACGCCCGCATACCCGCCACTCAGGTACATTCTGTATTTGCCCAGTCCCAGTATTTGCACCCTTTGTAGCGGCGGACAGTCTGGGTGCCAGGTGGGGGCTGCTTTAAAGGCTCAATACCTGAAAAAAACAGGTTTTCCCGGGCCGGGGATTGTGTTAGGAAAGGCCGCGGCTTCGGCCTACATCTGGAAGTCAGCGGCCATCTTGCTACACCCAGACCCAAATCATCAGCCACTCAGCCAACCAGCCCCCGATATCAGCCCCCCGGACACATAGCTATCCCTCTATAAGCTCTAGGTGAAGGCCCAGTATATGTGCCCCTCTCCTGGAAATATCCTCGGCCTCTCTAGTTGAATTAGATGAACTATGACTTAGTGCCAGTTAACATCAATCTCTTACTCTCTAAGTGAATATGAGACATTGACAGACAACAAAGTAAGGAGAGATATACGGTGGAGAAAAATATCTGGTGGTGTTTTTGCTTGGCTGCTGATATATGAGGATGCTGGATAGCTCTATTACTGAACCGTGATATAATATCCAGTGGTTGTTATTTTAAAATCGCTAGAAAAAACATATCTAACAGAAATAAGACCAATAGGACTGTATGTTGGAAATGGTTTGGAATAACCATATGCCCTATGCCACGTGTTGCTTATGCTTATGCTGCTGAGTAGATGAGACTGAGGGGGGCTCCACTCAGCATGCAGCCTTGAAGCTCTAAAGTCCTAAATATGCCAATAAAGACATCCAAAAAAAATCGCTCTAGCTCTAGCTCGACTAAAAAACATAATAAAGAAATAGCGATTAATCAAGCTGCTACTAATTCTATACAGCGTTTCCTGGTTACCAGCGGAATTGGCCCCAACGCTAGTTGCGGCCAAACGAGGTGCACGAGACGCACCACATCTCTCGCTTCATTAGCAACCTTTGAGAGAAAAAATTTGCCTACATCATCTTACTGCTCAGACCTCATGGAAGAACCTGAATCCCCTACAGCCTCAGACATGTCGTCCTTACTGAGCGGCATTAGAAAAGAACTAGCCGGGATGTTCTATGGTCTTGAAACATCAATAAAAAAGGAAATAGCAGGGGTAAGAACAGATATGGCACATATCCTTGACAGGGTGGAAGATACAGAAAAGAGACAAGATACTCATGAAAACGCTATAAGAGAATTACAACAAGCGGTCACACAGATAGCTCTTGCTCACCGCGTCTCACTATATAAGCTCGAGGATCTCGAGAATAGAAATCGCAGAAACAATCTGCGAATTCGAGGTTTACCTGAAGCTACTGGTGATAAGGACCTGGAGCCATCGATCACGGGTATATTTAATTCAGTTTTGGGAAAGGCACCCACTGATCTACTACGCTTTGACCGAATACACCGAGCCTACAGGCCACGCAATATTGTTACTGAGCAACCTAGGGATGTAATATGCCGATTACATTATTTTTCAGACAAGAACGCCATAATGGACAAGATGAGAAGTATCCCCAACATTGATTTCGATGGAGCGACTCTCACTATTTTCTCAGATTTGTCCAAAGAAACGTTAGACCGCCGTAGAGGCCTAAAACCACTTCTGGAACATTTACGTTCTAATGGAATCACTTATAGATGGGGTTTCCCGGCGTGCCTTATTGCCACCAAAAATGGTCGCTCACACACTCTTCGGTTCCCAGAGGAATTACCACAATTTCTAAAGGTCCTTGTTCTTCCATCAATGGACCTCCCGGGTTGGCATGACCCGATCCCTAAGGTCTCATATATCCAGGACTCTCATTGGCAAAAACCTATTACTAAAAAAGGACGTTCTTCTACACGAGACATTGAACAACAACATAGATGAGTAAAGAGTATTTAGATCTACGTGTTTGTTCCCTCCCTGATATAACATGCTTTTAAGCTACTATGCTTAAACGAAATGAAATAAGATTTAGCAGTTAGAGAATATTGATTCTAAGAAGGTCTATTGCTTACGGTTTATTGAGCTATGTTGGAGTAAAAAGTATTTTTTATTTGGCATATTGCCAGTCGCACAGCTGAATGCGGGTGGAGCATAATGCCCCCAAGTGTCCTTCATACGACATGTTCCCCTCCCCTTTTTTCCTTTTGGGGCTGGAGAGAGCAGGTAGCCTTCGAGTAATTCTTGGTCCCGTCCTCCCTAGGGAGCTCTGGACGGCTGCCTGCCCTCCCTCACCCCACAGGGACCACCGCAGATATCTGCGTGACAAATTAAAATTTCCCACATGCGCCCCGATGGGCGTTACTGCTGTTTATGCAAATTTGTTTGTTTTCTGTGTTTTTGTCTCTCAATATATACCTGTTTTATTTTTATTCTTTCCCCCCCCTCGAGGCCGGTACGCATGGAGAAATAGGCGCAGGAGTTACGCTCCACAGAGATGATGGCCACACTTAAAGTCACCTCCTATAATGTTAGGGGTCTAAATGTGGCGGCTAAACGCCATCGGGTTACCCGTGAACTACGGAAGTTGTCTTCTTCCATTGTGTATCTTCAAGAAACACATTTAACCCATACGACACAGGTCAAATTGAATTCGGTATATTTTCCCCAGTGGTACTACGGTCTTTCAGATACGAATAAGGCTATGGGTGTGGCTATCGGTCTTAGTGCTAGCGTACCTTTTCGCTTTTTAGATATGCAAGCGGATGACCATGGCCGTTTTCTTTTTATAAAGGGCTATCTGGGCACTACCCAATGTACCCTAGCAAATATATATTGTCCGAACCAAAATCAAACTATTTTCTTTTCTCAAACTCTCACTGATCTATCACATTTTGCTGAGGGATTAATTATACTGGCAGGGGATATAAACATGTCTCTAGACCCTGCTTTAGATACATCCCATGGTCGTTCTAATATCTCTTTTAAACGTCTGTCTACTGTTAAAAAAAAAACTAACAGACTGGCAATTAATAGACGTATGGCGTATTTTACATCCAAAAGAAAAAGACTTCTCTCATTTTTTGAAGACTCATCAGTCCTATTCCCGAATAGATAATATTTTTTTAGACCATCATCATCTTCCATTATTAAAATCGGCGGATATAGGCACAGCGACAATATCAGACCATGCACCTGTGTCGATGACTATGACCATGCCCACTCTGCCTCAACGCTCCAGTAATTGGAAACTTAATGATTCCCTTTTATCTAATGCAACAGAGGTTGCAACGTTTGCCTCACATATATCACAATACTTTAGAGACAACAAACCATCTGAAACATCTCCTGCTATTATATGGGAAGCACACAAGGCAACCATGAGAGGGCGATTTATAGAACTTGGGGCAAGGAAAAAGAGAGAGCATGGGCAACGTCTGGAGCAGGTTCTTCATCAAATAACTGAACTGGATAAACAACACAAACTTACTTTACATATATCCCATTTAGAAGCTCTTACGTTGAAGCGAGAAGAGTTGAAAAACCTGTTTAACTTAGACACAACTCGGAGATTTCAACGCTACTCGCAAAAACTTTATGAGTGGGGAGATAAACCCAGTAGACAATTAGCAAGATCCCTTAAAGAAAAACAGACTAGATCATTTATCCCTAAAATAAAATTATCTAATGGAAACATAGTCTATGCGACTCCCCATATTGCTAAAGCTTTTAGGGAGTATTATGCAGATCTGTATAAGGTGCAATGTGATTCTCCGTCTCTGACTATAAAGGAGAGACGTAGTCTCATGCTTGCATATTTAAAAGAAGCTAATTTGCCTAAACTTTCAAACTCAGCTCTCAGAGAGCTTGAATCAGAATTCTCGGTAGAAGAATTTCAGATAGCTCTGAAATCTTCACCGATAGGTAAAGCACTGGGACCGGACGGTTACACTACTCGATACTATAAAACATTTAGTGATGTTCTTTTGCCCCAGCTCACGACTTACGCCAACTCAATTTCACAGACTTCGGGATTACGCCCGGAATCTCTTACAGCTCATATCTCAGTTATTCTTAAAACAGATAAGGACCCCACTCAATGCAGTAGTTACAGGCCAATTTCCTTATTAAACGTGGATATTAAATTATACTCGAAGGTAATGGCTAACAGACTACTCCCTCTGGTACCTAGATGGATCTCTACAGACCAGACAGGTTTCATGCCATATAGAGAAGCCAAGGATAATTCTCTCCGGGCGATATCTCTTATACAACACGTTCAAAAGACGTCCCAGCCCACCCTATTTGTATCCACAGACGCAGAAAAAGCGTTTGATAGGGTGGACTGGGAATATTTAAAAATGACCCTGCAACATTTTGGGTTGGGACCCAAGATGCTCCACCGTATCACCTCCCTTTATACTAATCCTACGGCACAAATTTGCATCAACGGCACTTTGAGTGAGTAATTTCAACTATTTAATGGGACTAGACAGGGTTGTCCCCTGTCGCCCCTTTTATTTGCCCTCACACTCGAACCTTTTTTGGCAACTGTAAGACATAATTCAAATATACATGGGATTCAAGTAGAAAATAAAATACACAAATATGCGGCATATGCGGACGACATATTATTCTTTATCCAGCAGCCCCGCATATCGCTTCCTAATTTAATGACAGCCTTCTCCACTTTTCAGACACTTTCTAACTTTAAAATTAACCTTACTAAGTCTGAAATTTTAAATATTAATCTACCAGGAAGGGAGGCGGAAAGGTTAAAACCCCTCTTCCCTTTCAGATGGGTTCAATGTAGTATGAAATATCTGGGAGTGAATTTGACGTCTCATACCCAGTCCCTCTTTAAATATAATTATATTCCATTATTGAATAATATTAGAAAGGATCTACAAAAGTGGAGTTCGCTGACACATTCATGGCTGGGTAAAGTAAGTATAGTCAAAATGAATATTCTACCCAGAGTTCTTTTTTTTTTTCAAATGATCCCATTGGGTGTGCCCATAGTTTTTTTTTCATTAGTACAGACCATGGTCTCCCACTTTATTTGGAAGAACAGCCACCGCAGAGTATCTAAGGAAGTGTTATTTCGCTCCAAGGAGGCTGGGGGGCTGGCCCTCCCAAATTTCAAGAGATATTACCAGGCTGTTATCTTATCTAGAATTGTTGAATGGAAATACGCTGCTAAATCCAAACTTTGGGTGAGTTTGGAATACGATTTGAGTAAAACAGATCTAGCAACTATACCCTGGTTACCACGCACACATAGGCACCTTGCCTCAAGTACCTCTATATTAACTACATCCACCCTTGATGTGTGGGATGCTTTACATAGGAAGATTTCATGGTCGTATGCTTCTCCTCTGCTACCGCTTTTGGAACATGATTATTTCTTACCCGGTCTATTAGATCCGGGATATAAGACATGGTCGCCAGAAGGACCCCTTTTATTACACCAGGTCTTGCGAGCAAATGCTCCCAAGCCCCTTAAGGAAATCCTTGACCATAAGCCGATTACGTTTCTTGACAAATGGAGATACACCCAAATGCAGGCGTTTCTTAGAACTTTGCCTCAGCCGCTCAAAGGTATACAGGACCTAAACAGCATTGAGGAAGTTTTCAACTCAACGGAATTACCTGAACATAGTATCTCTGCATTTTATAAATCAGTTAGTAAACTCCAAGAAGACACTTATCCTCCTTTCCTTGCTAAGTGGGAGACAGATTTGGAATCCTGTATCCCAGATAGTCAAAAAGATAAAGTTCTGCAGTTGACTCATATTTCTTCAATTGCATCTAAGTCGGCTGAGGTTAATTATAAATTGCTAACTAGATGGCACTATACTCCATCAAGGCTCCATCAGATGTTCCCCGCCAATTCCCCACTGTGCTGGAGGAACTGTGGGAATAGAGCAACCCACGCACATATATGGTGGTCGTGCCCACATATTCGCTCCTACTGGTTTAGCATTATTCGAATTATTCAACAAATAACCAATACTAATCTCCCTATGGATGCATGGACCATTCTTTTCCATGCTACTAAAGAACCTGTCAGAAAATATAAATGTTCTCTAGTACCATATCTGCTTAATACGGCCAAAGCACTAATACCTACCCTTTGGGGCCAACCTGAGACTCCATCCATGAAAAAGTGGTTCCAAAAAATATCAGAGGTCCATCTCATGGAAGATATTACCCATTATAACAAGGACACTTATCAACGACACATCTCAACTTGGACTCCGTGGATGGAGTTCAAGGACACCTCAACTTATAGGGAAATAATGGCACAACGCCACTAAGACTTAACCCATATATACTGGATAAGTTACTTGGAGTTTAAGATCAAGCTATTTGGGGTACTGATGGGCTTACTCCTTAAGAGACTATAAATTATATGGAGCAATATATATATCGCTAGACACCATGCATGCCGGCCTATTTTTCCCTTTTTCCCTTTTTTTTTCTCTTTCCTATTTTTCCTCTGTCCCTTTTCCCAATTATCCCCTCCCATCCCCCCTTCTTCCCCCCCCTCCTTTTTTTTATTTTATATATTTGTATGCTCCGAGAGGGACCTTAAGTGAAGCTAAGATAAATTATACAGGAGAGAATAGTTAAATAATAATGAGGAAGGAGATACATACTGTAAAATTAACGAACACAGAGAGGAGGGGGGGGAGGGTTTTTTTTTTTGTTGTGTTGAGTGGACCCTAACACTAGACTTTTAGTTTGAGGTAGTTTTCGGAATCACTTCACCATAAAAGGCACTAATATTGGAGTTTCACTACATAAGATATTGGGGTGAGAATAAGGTGGCCCCTACTCCCCTCTCCTTTTCACCACCCTCCCCTCCCCCCGTTTTTTTTTTTTTTCCCTTTTTTTTTTTTTTTTTCCTTTTTTTGGCAGAATTTAACACTAGGTTTTTAGTTAGTAGAAGTGTTTGGAATTATCCTATTTTTAAGAGCACTCATACCAGAGTATCACTTATAAGACACCGGGGAGAAAATAATATTACTCCCCCTTCCCCTCCCTCCCCTTTTTCTTAATCCTCTTCCCTTTCCCCCCCCCCTTTTTTTTTATTTTTTTTCTCTACTTTTAATTAGTAGAAGTGTTTGGTACTATCTCATTTTAAAGAGTACCCATATTAGAGTATCACTTATAAGTATTTTTGTTAGTAGATAGAAGGTTTTTTTTTTTTTTTGGTTGTTCACTTTATGACTATACACATATGTTTTGTCACTTGGTCATTCATTTGGCCTATATCAGGTTTTAATACCTGTCTTTTTGTTAGTATGAAGCAGTTTTTTCCCCTCCCTTTTTTTTTTTTTCCCCCTCCACAACCTGGTCACTTTTTGTCTCTATACATAGTGTGACAGCAGGAAGGTAAAGTCACCTGGTTGCATCCAGGGGGGTAGATATATTTTGCCCAGATTCAGGCTTTACGCCGACTTATACAACTAGGTGGAGAGTTGTATAAGGCTAGTGGGCTCATGGATGACTCATACCAGGGAGTTGATGAGACCAGCTGAAGATTGTCAGCTCATTTAGGCCTCTATAAGAACTCCCAGCTTCATTAGATGTTAGCTCATGCCTGGAACCAGACCTGTGTGGACTGTCTAGGGAGAGTGAACCCCTGTGCGGTGAGACAAAGCCTGTGTGGCTATTTGCTTGGACATTTAAAACCAGGGACTTAGGGACTAGGACAGCACTAGGCTGATCCCAGTTGTTAGTTAGGAAACCTGTATGTTTAGTCAGAGGTCAAGTTGACCAGGATTTATTTTGTTTATGTTTCTTTTGCTTTGCTGTGTTTTGTCACTGTAAATAGAAAATAAACCGCACCTTTTTGATTTTGAAAACCACAACCACCGTTTGCTGGGCCTGTTTTTGTGTGGGGAGCCCATCTCGGGGGTCACACACACCCGCTGCCGAGCTAACCCCCTCACAGTTGGTGGAGAATGCGGGCAGTTTTTTTTTAAGCCAGCATGGAGGAGATACTGAAGCAGCTGGCTCTAGCAAATGCCAATCAACAGCAGACAAATGCAGGTTTGCAAAAGAGCCTTGCAGCTCAACAACAGAACTTCGCAGCCCAGCAGCAAGCTCATCAACAGAGCCTTGCAGCCCAGCAGCAAGCTCATCAACAGAGCCTTGCAGCCCAGCAGCAGACAAACGCAACTTTGCAACAGAGTCTGGAGGCTCAGCAACAAGCCCAGCAGCAATCTGAGGCCCGCTTCATAGACCTGTTACAGAAGCAAGAGCAGAGACTACAACAACAGATGGAAGCAGCAATGCAGCAACGTCCGCAGACCAGTGAGGAAAGCCGTCCCACTAATACCGCGTCCTTTGGGGTGAGTCGTTTATTGACAAAAATGACTGGAGAGGATGATCCAGAGGTATTTTTGACCACATTTGAAAGGACCGCTGAAAGAGAAAAGTGGCCTGAGGAGCAGTGGGCTGGACTGGTGGCTCCTCTGTTAACTGGTGAATCGCAGAAAGCTTACTATGACCTAGAGCCTAACCAAGCAAAAGACTATGCGATGCTAAAAGCTGAAATATTGGCAAGGCTGGGTGTCACCCAGGCTGTCCGGGCTCAGCGTGTGCATAACTGGACTTTCCAGCTTGGAAAACCCCCCAGGTCTCAAATGTATGATCTCATTCACCTGAGCAGAAAGTGGCTACAGCCAGAGACTTTGTCCGCACCAAAGATTGTGGAACGTGTTGTAATGGATCGGTTTTTGAGAGCTCTTCCTACTGCCATCCAAAAGTGGGTAAGCCATGGAGACCCAGAGACGGCCGATGGTCTTGTGGATCGTGTGGAGAAATACTTGGCTACAGAGAACCTGACGGCCTCTTCCAGAGACACTCGGACTTTCCACCCTAAGACCAGACCATCCCCAGGGGCGGATAAGAGGATTCCAAGGGGTGAGGGTGGAGAGAGTGAGAGGGTGGGAGCTCTACCCCAAGTTTGGCGAGAACAGCCTGGGAAATCAGCGGCTCAAGAGGCCGCAAGAAGGATCGTTTGCTACCGCTGCCGGCAAGCGGGACATATTGCAGCCAATTGCCCGGTTGTGGAGGAACCCATGCAGTGTGACTTTCTGACGGGCAGACGTCAGTCGCTGTGTGCGACAGTCGCATGCACTGCCATTCGAGGAACTGAGAAACATTTATGCAAAATGTGTGTTAATGGTAGAAATGTTGTGGTATTGCTGGATTCAGGTAGCCTTGTGACCCTGATAAAGGCTGAGTTAGTTAAAACAGAGGTCTCTGGGAATAGCAAGGTAGCTGTTATTTGTGTGCATGGGGACACCCGAGAGTATCCAGTGACTACAGTGTGTTTCGAGACCCCCAAAGGTACCCTCTCTCATCCAGTGGGCTTAGTATCTCAGTTACCGCATGACGCCATTGTGGGAAGGGATTTTCCGAAGTTCTGGGAACTGTGGGATGATCCTGAGCCCCCCACTGGTGCCCCTATGTACCAGGAATGTGATAGCCAGAACTCCCCTGAGAGTGGTGAGGACTCTCCAGAATTTCCCTTATCAGTATTGGCAGGGGAGACTCAAGAAACTGGAGAGGAGCCCACCTCCTCAGACGAAAACCTACCGTCTGTGGAGTTTTCTGATCTTGAGGTTCACAGGGAAAACTTTGCCACAGAACAGTTGAAAGACCCCGCCCTAATAAAGGCACGGGAAAACGTAGTGAAAATAGATGGCGAGTTAGTGAACCCAGATAATACCTGCACTTACCCATACTTCAGCGTAGAGAAGGACCTACTGTATCGGGTGGCAAAAAGGGCAGAAGAAACCGTTGAGCAGCTTGTGGTGCCCAAACCTTACAGGAAGTTGGTGTTGGAGTTGGCCCATGGGCACATTCTTGGAGGTCATCTGGGGACAGAGAAAACCCGAGAGAGGGTATTACAGAGATTCTATTGGCCGGGGGTGATGAAGGACATAGAAAATTATTGTTCCTCCTGCCCTGTGTGTCAGAGGTCGGCCCCGATGCCACATTTCCGTAGCCCGCTGGTCCCTCTACCCATCATTGAGGTCCCGTTTGAGAGGATCGCCATGGATTTGGTAGGTCCTATAATCAAGTCCGCTAGGGGGCACCAGTACATATTAGTTATAATGGACTATGCCACCCGTTATCCAGAAGCGATCCCTCTCCGAAATACCTCGGCCAAAACCATAGCCAAAGAGCTATCTCTTGTGTTTAGCCGGGTGGGTATTTGTAAAGAACTGCTTACGGACCAAGGTACACCCTTTATGTCCCGGGTTATGAAGGAGCTGTGTAAATTGTTCAAAGTGACGCAATTACGTACATCTGTGTATCACCCCCAAACCGATGGGCTGGTTGAAAGGTTCAACAAAACCCTAAAACAAATGTTGAAGAAAGTGGTGGATAGAGATGGAAAGGATTGGGACTGTCTACTTCCTTATCTGATGTTTGCTATTAGGGAGGTGCCCCAATCCTCTACGGGATTCTCCCCCTTTGAGTTACTGTATGGGAGACACCCAAGAGGGCTGTTGGATATTGCCAAGGAAACTTGGGAAAGTGAGAGTTCTCCCCACAGGAGTGTGATTGAGCATGTCGCCCTGATGCAAGACCGAATTGCACAGGTAATGCCCATCGTGAAGGAACATTTGGCCCAAGCGCAGTTAGCACAGCAGAGAGTGTACAACCGTGGAGCCAAGACCCGTACCTTTTCCCAGGGGGATAGGATACTGGTACTTGTCCCTACGGTTGAAAGTAAATTCCTTGCCAAATGGCAAGGCCCCTACGAGATAATGGAAAAAGTGAGCGAAGTGAATTACAAGGTCAGACAACCAGGAAGGCGAAAGCCCGAACAGATCTATCACGTTAATCTGTTGAAAGCCTGGAGGGATAGAGAGTCCCTAGTCGCAGACACTTGGTCACCAGCTCAAACTGGTTGCGTGATTCCGGAGGTTGGAATAGCAGCCACCTTGTCACAACCCCAACAACAGGAGGTTAAGGAGTTTGTGCTTCGCAACAAGGAGGTATTCTCTGAGCTGCCGGGACAAACATCTGGGGTAGAGCATGATATCATTACCCCGCCCGGTGAAAGGGTGAAGTTAAAACCCTATCGGATCCCAGAGGCCCGACGGGAGGCAATACGGGAGGAAGTACAGAAAATGCTGAACTTAGGGGTGATAGAGGAGTCCCAAAGTGATTGGTCTAGTCCCATTGTGTTGGTGCCTAAACCGGATGGGAGCTGGCGATTTTTTAACGATTTTCGACAGTTGAACAAAGTTACAAAATTTGACACCTACCCCATGCCACGTATAGATGAGTTGATCGACCGGCTGGGAACAGCCCGATACATGACGACTCTTGACCTCACAAAAGGGTATTGGCAAATCCCCCTGGCCAAGTCGGCCAAAGAGAAAACCGCATTTGTAACCCCAGACGGGGCGTTCCAATATAAAAGAATGCCGTTCGGGTTACAGAATGCGCCGGCCACATTCCAGCGGAAAATGGACCAGATGCTGAGGCCCCATCGGAAGTATGCTGCGGCTTACCTGGATGACATAATTGTCCATAGCACAGATTGGGCCTCACATCTGCCAAAAGTGCAAGCAGTCCTGGACTCTGTTCGGGAAGCGGGGTTTACGGCTAACCCCAAAAGTGTACCATTGGGCAGGAGGAGGCCAAATATCTTGGGTACACCATTGGGAGGGGAGTAATAAAACCCCAACTCAACAAAGTCGAGGCCATCCAGAGTTGGCCACGTCCCAACAGCAAGAAGCAGGTACGAGCCTTTCTGGGAATCGCTGGGTATTATCGGCGATTCATTCCCCACTTTGCTTCTAAGGCTGTGCCCCTAACCAACCTGACGAAGGGGAAAGGGTCGGTCATGATTAAATGGACCCCCGAGGCTGAGGCAGCATTCCAATTCTTGAAACAAGCCTTATGTAGCCAGCCAGTGTTGTACTCACCCGACTTCTCTAAAGACTTTGTCGTACAAAGTGATGCGTCAGATGTGGGGTTAGGAGCAGTATTGTCCCAGGTCTGGAACGGGGAAGAGCACCCAGTCATTTACCTCAGCAGGAAGTTGAAGTCCCATGAGGTAAATTACGCCACCGTTGAAAAGGAGTGTTTAGCGGTGAAGTGGGCTCTAGATTCCCTTCGGTACTACCTGCTAGGTAGGCACTTTGACATGGTTACGGATCACGCTCCATTAAAGTGGATGGCTCAAAACAAAGAAACAAATAGAAGAGTGAATAGGTGGTTCCTGGCCCTCCAGGAATTCAACTTCACAGTAAAGCATCGCCCTGGCGTTCAAATGGGGAATGTGGATGCTTTGTCTCGAGTACATGAATGCCTGATTGCTGGTGTTCCAACCCCGAGGTTAAAACAAGAGGGGGGGGTATGTGACAGCAGGAAGGTAAAGTCACCTGGTTGCATCCAGGGGGGTAGATATATTTCGCCCAGATTCAGGCTTTACGCCGACTTATACAACTAGGTGGAGAGTTGTATAAGGCTAGTGGGCTCATGGATGACTCATACCAGGGAGTTGATGAGAACAGCTGAAGATTGTCAGCTCATTTAGGCCTCTATAAGAACTCCCAGCTTCATTAGATGTTAGCTCATGCCTGGAACCAGACCTGTGTGGACTGTCTAGGGAGAGTGAACCCCTGTGCGGTGAGACAAAGCCTGTGTGGCTATTTGCTTGGACATTTAAAACCAGGGACTTAGGGACTAGGACAGCACTAGGCTGATCCCAGTTGTTAGTTAGGAAACCTGTATGTTTAGTCAGAGGTCAAGTTGACCAGGATTTATTTTGTTTATGTTTCTTTTGCTTTGCTGTGTTTTGTCACTGTAAATAGAAAATAAACCACACCTTTTTGATTTTGAAAACCACAACCACCGTTTGCTGGGCCTGTTTTTGTGTGGGGAGCCCATCTCGGGGGTCACACACACCCGCTGCCGAGCTAACCCCCTCACAATAGGTATTGACACTTTCCCTCTCCTCTTTTCTTAATTCTCTTCCCTTGCCCCCCCCCCCTCTTTTTTCTTCCCCCTCCACATCCTGGTCACTTTTTGTCTCTACACATAGGAATTGACACTTTTTTTTTTTTTTTTTACTTACATAGCCTATATCAGGTTCTAATACTTGTCTTTTTGTTAGTAGGTAGAAGGGGTTTTTTTTTTTCATCTCTCCCCCTTCCTCGCTGCTCTGTTTCTATTTCTGATTACTCCTTGCCCTCTCTCCCGCCCAGCCTTGATTCCCCTAGGCATTGGGAGATTTCATGGCCGGGCCTTTTATATATAGGAGTGTAGAGTATTGTCTTTTTTTTTTTGTTACTGTTTGGAAATATTGAGAGTGTGTATGTGTCCTATGTACTGTATTGTAAATATGTGATGTGTTGTTAAAAAAACAATAAAAAGATATTAAATAATAAAAAAAAAAAAAGCAGGGATGCACTTCGGCCAATGAAGGCCTGCCTACTCGTAACTCTTCCGGGCAAACACGTTCAATTCCGTAGTACACAAACACTATCCCGGACCCGAGCCCCCACGTGTAGCGGCCTCCTCACTCCCCTCTCTGCATCAGCTCGTCTTTCTCTTGTCTAGGGGTACCTCAGAGGGGAGGGAGCGGGGTCACCACGCCAAGCCTTCGCCACAGGTGTCTTTGCGGTGTGAGCAAAGTTATTTCTCTACCTTCGGGTCAGTGTTGTGCACCGAAGTTACCTTGAACAATGTCCACCAGAAAAGAGCCCCACACCATTAAAGTCCAACACTCCTTTATTCTTCTTGAATGAACAGCATAATCAGTTAGACTCCCTTAAAGAACAGAACAAACAAGGAGGTGTGGATGCGAGTAGGCCCAGACACAATGAACTCTCCACTTTCCTCCATGAAAGTGGGCTGAGGTCTCAGAGCGGAGGGGGTTTCCTTCCAGGCGGTCTCCGATGGGAGGCTCACCTGTCACTGGCAATCTGCTGCACCCGGTCTTCAAGTGAGTAGCTCCCCCCGGTCCATTACGCCTTCCGGATTCGGATACCCAATCTCTGGGTTCCCTAGGACCTCCTTCCCTCGCGGAACTCAGTGTTGGGCACTGAGCTCCAGACCTCCATCCGAGTACCTCACCCCAGGCTAAAGGTGCCTGGGATGGAACACGACCTCCAGACGTCCTCTAGGCCTAGGCCGCCTAGAGGACCGACACGAACCACCGCCCTCAGGCTGAAGGTGCCTGGGACTCGACCCCGTGACAAAGATGGCCGGCCCCTTTATACCCTCTCCCAGAAAGCATGGCAGGTTCCCCGCCCCACCATACCGCTGCAGAGGGAGGACAAAAAGGAGGCACGGCACACAGCAATGGTTCAACGCCAGCCCAGGGCGACAGCGCCACCTGCTGGACCGCAAGGAACTGCACACCGCTGGTGTCTCTGCCAGTTTTAAATAGAGGGAAAAGTGTATACCCGCTACATAAGGATTGGGAACATCCTGATAAATTGTTCCTTCCTCCCAAAAAGTTTTCTGTGGTATATCCTATGGAGGAAAAGTTCACCAAAAAATGGAGCATTCCTACTGTGGACGCTGCCATCTCTTCTGTGAACAAATCCCTGACATGTCCAGTGGACAATGTACAGATGTTTAAAGATCCAACAGATAAAAAGTTGGAAACCCTATTAAAGACTGCTTTTTCTACAGCTGGTACTGTAACTCAGCCTGCAGTGGCAGCTATTGGCAACTGTCAGGCCTTGAAAGACCAGATGAAGCTGGCTTTAAAAGACATGCGAGTTCAGCAGGCGCAGGATTTAGCAGATCTACTTAGGGCTTTATGTTTTGTAGTTGACTCCATTAAAGATTCAATTCATCAGGCCTTCCGCCTTACGCTGGTGTTGGTACACATGCGTAGACTCCTATGGCTGAAAAACTGGTCAGCCGAGACGCCCTGTAAAAAGCTCCTGGCTGGATTTCCATTCCATGGGGAGCGGTTATTTGGCGAGGACTTGGTAAAATACATCCAGAAAATCTCCAGTGGGAAGAGTACCCTTTTACCTGTTAAAAGGAAATTCAGGGGTCCTGCCTTCAAGCGGCCCACCTCGCCAATCCCAGGAACTTCAGCCTCTAAGCAGTTCCGACGGCCTCCCCGATCCAATCCTGGAGGGAGAGCTCAGGGACAGCCACAGGTAAATAAAAAGCCCTGGTAACCGAAGGATTATTAAACCAGCCCCCAAGTCGGCATTATGAAGGGTCACCCCTACTCAATTGAGTGGGGGGAAGACTTCTGTTTTCAGGGGCTTGGCGAGAGACGATCCGGGACAGATGGGCTCTCTCCACGGTATCCTTGGGATACAAGTTGGAGTTACAGGAATTTCCTCGTCCTCGGTTTATAACATCAAACGTCTCAAAAGATTCAATAAGGAGAAGATCTCTCCTTTCGGCGTTAGACCGACTATTATCCCAAGGGGTAATTGTGGAGGTTCCGATAAAGGAACAGAGGTTGGGATTTTACTCAAACCTCTTTACCGTTCCAAAGCCCAACGGAGATGTAAGACCCATACTAGATCTCAAAGGTCTAAACAAGTTCCTAATCGTCAAATCATTCCGTATGGAATCAATTCGGTCAATAGTCGCCTCCCTACAAGGAGGAGAATGGTTGGCGTCCATCGATATCAGGGACGCTTATTTACATGTTCCTATATTCCCCAGTCATCAAAAGCTTCTACGCTTTGCGGCGGAACAGCGCCATTATCAGTTTGTGGCGCTACCCGTCGGGTTGGCCACGGCTCCGCGAGTGTTCACAAAGATCTTGGCCCCTCTGTTGGCCGACTTAAGAACTCAGGGAATATCTATAAGGGCTTACCTGGACGATCTATTGATAATAGATCATTCGGCTCCCAACCTAAGGGTTGCTGTACACAACACGGTACAATACCTGGAATCCCGGTGCTGGGTCCTAAATCTGGACAAATCGGCCTTGCAGCCAGCAAGAAGACTCGAATATTTAGGCTTACTCATAGACACAGACCAAAGAAAGGTTTTTCTGCCTCAGGCAAAAATCTCTTCCTTAAGAGAACTAATTTAAGCGATCTGTGCAAAGAGACAGCCATCCATTCATCTTTGCATGCGGTTGCTGGAAAAGATGGTAGCATCATTCGAAGCAGTCCCGTATGCTCAATTCCATTCAAGGAAATTGCAGAACGCCATCCTATCCGCCTGGAACTAAAAAGTTCAATCCCTAGACTTCCCAATGTCCCTGGCATCGTCAGTACGCAGGAGTCTATGTTGGTGGTTGGTACCCCAAAATTTACAAAAGGCAAAGTCATTCATTCCAATCTCTTGGAGGGTAGTAACTATGGATGCCAGCCTTCTAGGCTGGGGGGCAGTACTGGAGCAATGTTCACTCCAGGGAAAGTGGTCGAATATCGAGAAGACCTTGCCCGTCAACCTGCTGGAAATTTGGGCGGCACGGTTGGCCCTGGAAGCATGGACTTCCAAGCTACATGGGTCTCCTGTCAGGATCCAATCAGACAATGCCACAGCTGTGGCATACATCATTTACCAAGGGGGCACCAAGAGCGGTGCGGCCCAGAAGGAGGTGAATCATATCCTGATATGGGCAGAAAGACATGTCCCATGCATAACCGCTATCTTTATTCCAGGAATAGAGAATTGGAAAGCAGACTTCCTGAGTCTGCAGCAGTTAACCCCAGGGGAATGGTCTCTTCACCCCGACATCTTTCAGACAATATGTCAGAGATGGGGGACACCAGATGTAGATCTATTGGCATCCAGGTTCAACACGAAATTGAGCAGCTTTGTGTCCAGAACAAGGGACCCGCTCGCTTGCGGATCGGATGCACTGGTGTTCCCGTGGGATCAGTTCGCACTAATATATGCGTTCCCTCCGCTGCAGCTACTACCTCGACTCCTCCGCAGAGTCAGGATGGAAAGGAGGCCGGTGATTCTGGTAGCCCCAGCATGGCCTCGGAGATCCTGGTACACGGAAATTGTAAGAATGTCTGTGGGCAAGCCTTGGACCCTTACACTTCGGCCAGACCTGCTCACGCAGGGTCCGATATACCACCCTTCTTTACAAACTCTAAATTTAATGGTCTGGCTATTGAATCCCACATTCTAAGAGAGAGAGGTCTCTCTAACACAGTGGTGTCTACGATAATCAATGCTAGAAAGCCAGTATCTAGACATATATATTATAGAGTTTGGAAGGCTTTATGTGGCATGGTGTGAAGCCAAGAAATGGCATCCTCGGAAGTACATCAAAGGTAGAATACTTGACTTCCTACAGTGGGCTGTTGTCAAAAACCTAGCCTTAAGTACTATTAAGGGACAGGTTTCGGCCTTATCGATATTTTTTCAAAGGCCACTAGCTACACATTCGCTAGTAAAGTCCTTCTTGCAGGGTGTGACTCGTATCAACCCACCAGTGAGGTCTCCCATATGTCCATGGGACTTAAACTTGGTTCTATCAGTTCTTCAAAGACAACCTTTTGAACCATTACTCCACATTCCTTTAGTGCTCCTCACCAGGAAATTAGTGTTCTTGGTAGCTATATCCTCAGCCAGGAGGGTATCGGAATTAGCGGCTTTGTCTTGCAAGGAGCCATATTTGATTATCCATAAGGATAGAGTGGTTTTACGTACACATCCAGCCTTTCTTCCGAAGGTCGTGTCAAGTTTTCATTTGAACCAAGATATGGTTCTTCCTTCCTTTTTTCCCAAACCTAGTTCGGTGGAAGAGAAATTATTACATTCTTTGGATGTAGTAAGAGCAGTTAAAGCCTATCTTGAAGCTACTGCTAAGATTTGGAAAACTGATGTTTTATTTATTCTGCCAGAAGGCCCCAGAAGGGGTCAGGCAGCGTCGAAATCTACTATTTCTAAGTGGATTTGGCAGGTTATTATTCAAGCCTATGGTCTGAGAAAGAAGGTGCCTCCATTTAAAATTACAGCACACTCTACTAGAGCGGTTGGTGCTTCTTGGGCAGTGCATCACCAGGCCTCCTTGGCTCAAATCTGTAAGGCCGCAACTTGGTCTTCAGTCCACACATTCACTAAATTTTATTAAGTGGGCGTAGTGTGCTGCAGGCTGCAGTATAGATCCTCATGCCTGATGGCGCCCAGCTTGTTATGGTGTTTCCCTCCCCTCATTTTGGCATTGCTTTGAGACATCCCACATAGTAATTACTATGCCGCTCTGTGTCCCGTGATGTACGATAAAGAAACTAGGATTTTTATAACAGCTTACCTGTAAAATCCTTTTCTTGGAGTACATCACGGGACACAGAGCTCCCACCCCTCTTTTGGGGACACTTATTGCTTTGCTACAAAACTGAGGTACTTCCGATATGGGAGGGGTTATATAGGGAGGGGACTTCCTGTCTTGGGTGTGCCAGTGTCCATCACCTGAAGGTAAGCTCTATAACCCACATAGTAATTACTATGCCGCTCTGTGTCCCGTGATGTACTCCAAGAAAAGGATTTTACAGGTAAGCTGTTATAAAAATCCTAGTATTAGTGTTTTCATGATAATACAATGGCATAGCTCCCAACTGTCCCTGATTTCGAGGGACTGTCCGTGATTTGGAGCAATGTCCCTCTGTCCATCATTCCTCCTCATTTGCCCCTCATTTTGGTCTGATCTATATAGATGTATATAAAATGCACTTTTTATCTATCAAAAAGTGTTTTCCAGCGCTAAACCTTTCATCTGATTTCTAAATTTCTGCATTTGTAAATTCCAAAAGCCAATATAAAGGAATAGTAGTAGTAAAAAAAAGTACTTGTGGAGTTAACCAATCTTGTTTTTTTGTACAATTCTCCTTTAAGGGGTCATGGCAAGAGGTGTGTCCTATGCCTGCATGCTTTTGCTGATAGGTGTCCCTCATTCCCATCTCAAAAAGTTGGGAGTTATACAATACCAATAAACCCCACAGCTGCCATAGTTCTGGTCCTCCTTAAAGCAGAGGTCCACACAAATATTTAAGTTCACCTTAATCTCATCCTCGCATGTCAAATGAAATATAAACTTTTTTTTTTTCTCAGTTGGTACCTGTCTAGCCTTCTTTTTTTTCTTACTTCCTGGTTCTCACCCCCGCGGGAGTGGGCGTGTATCGTCGTCATCCTCGGCGGCGCACTTTCTCCTGGGAGCTAAGTGTCAGTATTCCCAGGAGTCAGTGCGGATGCCTGCCGCTAATGATAGCGAGATCCCAAAACCGGAACTGACGCGGTGACGCTGGTCACGTGATAAGGGAGTTTCTTAAATCGCCATTTTAAATGAGGGCAAGCAGGTACCTTTTCCGTCTGTGTTTGTTTTGTGTTCTTTGTTGCCATCACAACGGGGCGGGAACTTCCGACGCCGCCGCCCGTGGTGATGGCAACGTGGAAGTTTACGGTGCTCCGCGCCGTACAAACTAAGCATGCGCGGGAACGAGCGGTGAATGCTGGTAGCTCAGCATTCACTGCATCCAGGAAGTTTATGCTTGTGGGCTTCTCATGCCCACAAGCAAGATGAAACCTGCCATCAACAGTTTTTAAAACAACGTTTTTCAAACGAAACCGGACATCGGGGGGAGATATTGCACAAAACAAGTGAGTGTAACATTATGCATATGTAAGTGTCTGAAAGGTTTAAAAAAAAAAGAATTGTCGCTGGACCTCTGCTGCTTTATTATTCAGGTTGGGTTCACACCATTGCCACATGCGGCTTTCAGCAGGGGTCTGGTGCGTCCTGGTTCACACCGTTTCAGGTCCGATTTCAGCCTGAATTTTTGGCTGAAAAAATTTGCGCCGGAGCCGCAGCAGAGATATGTGAACCGGCTCTATAGAGAGCCAGTCAATATCTCCTGCTATTGCGAATTGAATGTGGGGAACCTACACCCAATTCGCAATGGTGTGTACCCAGTCTTAATGAAAGCCTACTATCTTTGCAACAAGGTGCAGAGACCTCAGAAGGATTGGGGACAAGGCAAACGCTTTGACAGCAATAACTGGTGCTCCATGTTATCACATAATAGAGTCAAGGAAGCTGCCATCTTAGTTTCTGTTTGAGCTGCAGTTGCCACGATGCTGCACATGTGATCAGTTATGACACCATCCATTTGATGGCTTGACAGTTTGGTTAAAAGTACAACACACATAGAATAACACTAGGAAATACCATTCCAGTACAAGAAGAATACATTTATTTGCATACTGTGAACTGGTAATTCCAGTCCAATGATTGGGGGAATTCTATAAGGGGATTTGGATATCGGATGTACCAGCTGAATTTGTTTTGGAAAGTGCTGATTGATGTCAGCCTGTCCTGCGATGCTGCCACAGCACACATCCATTCATTGAAGTCCTTGATGTTGGAGTTGCCGAGAGATCCTGTTATGTGCTCGTGTTTATTTTCTTTCTGTAAGGAGATTGGATTTGGCACTGTGGTGTGCTTTAATTTCACACTGAAGCTGGTGCAGGGACCTCATCTCTTCTCTTCACCTAATAGACTGCTCAACATTTATTTTCAGCGCTGCATGTGGACTTTTTAATACAATACCAATAATCATTATTATTATTATACAGGATTTATATAGCGCCAACAGTTTGCGCAGTGCTTTACAACATGGGGGCAGACAGTACAGTTACAATACAAATCAATACAGGAGGGATCAGTGGGCCCTGCTCTTCAGAGCTTACAATCTAGAAGGAAGGGTCAAGTGGAACAAAAGGTAATAACTGTGGGGAATGAGCTGATGGAGAAAATGAAAATACAGTTGTTAGTGTAGCGGGTGTTTGAATTTATGTGAGGACTCTGGTGGTGTGGGGTTCCTTGGGGCCTACAGGTGGCGTTGTTGCCTTGGGCCGGAGCTGAACTCACACCGCAAACTGTGCCTTTTTGTCCTCCCCTGGAGCTGGTACAGCGGGGTGGGGAACCCGCTGTGACGCGAAGGGAGAGGTCATAAAGGGGGCTGACACCCTGACCTTGAGGGCAGAGAGTTGGAGGACGCAGCCGCACCCAGGCACCTTCAGCTTGGGTGCTGGCGTTCCGGTGTTCCGGGCCTAGGCGCCCTTGGCCTAGCCGGAGCGGAGATGGAGTCTATCTCAGGCACCTTTAGCCTGGGGTGAGGTACTATGGCGGATGCCTGGGGCTCAGTACCTTCAACTGAGTTCCGCGAGGGTGGAGGAATCCGAGGGGACCCTAACTCCTTGGGTGCCCGTGTCTGAGTTCGTGAGGACTGGTGCGCAGTAACTTCTCCAAAGAGCCCGGCGCAGCATCGCTGGTGACGGAGAGGCCTCCATTTCTCCCTTGGACGGATTTCTTCCTCTGACAGGGGCAAAGTGAGCGAAGGCAATTCACGTTCTATATTACCTAGTCAGTGGCAGTGACTATTCACCACTGGTGACAGCACAGTGGGCAGCAGCAAGAAGGGAAAGGATTGTGCCTCGATCTGTCCCCATTTTCCTAAGGAAAAAGATTGTTTTATTGCTTGGCAAGAAGAATAAAACTGAGTTGTACCTATTCACTGTGTGGAACTTGGGTTACTAAAGCAAAGGAGTCAGGGAAGAAGGACTGGACTTGACCCTGGGACACCTACACAAAAGCCCAATCTTCTGGCCTTCACCTCTTAGTTACGGAGGACATGGACTGTGGTGTGTATCATCTCTCTCTCTCCCAGGTACCCCTAGACAACAGCCATATAACCGATAGAGCAAGAGAGAGGGGTGAGGCCGCTACACGTGGGGGCATCGTATCCGGGATATGTGTATGGTGTCTGAAATTGAACTTTGCTGCCCGGAGGAGTTCCGAGTAGGTCAGCCATATTGGCCAATGCGCCACGAGGCAACCCATAACTGTGTAGTTAGTGGGCGGGGCAAGGGAAAAGCCCACGAGCAAGTGAAAAGCCTGTGAACAAGTGCATAAGGTGGAAGGAGTCTGGCCACGTGGACGTACGCACGTGGAGATTCCGGCACAGGTGGGTCAGTGCGCAATGGAGCAGCAAAGAGAGAGGATGGCTTCAAGTGCTCCGTGGATTTCCGTTCCTTCCTTTGCGGATATGTCTTCTCTGGCTGCTCCGATTATGGATACGGGGATAAGACTAAGGCCCCGGGGGCGATTGGCTCTCTTTACCTGCAGAGACATGGAAGCCCTCTGTGTGATCTGTCCCGGCTGTTCGGGACTGGTGGTCCAGCTGAAGCCGTTTGGGCGCTGTGAGGTCTGCAAAGAATTTCTCTTCGAGGTGGAACCATCCACAGAAAAGCCTCGGGCTTTCCACCTCAACTACCTCACAGGGACTGCCACTCCGGAGGGAGAGATCGATGCTGGTGCGTTCCCCGTGCTCACTGATCCGGGCGAAGTGACTGCCCAAGCGGAAGTGAAAAGAGAGAAATCCGAGGATGCTGCCTCGGTCACCAGCAGCTCCCTGCTCCGGCCACCGAAGAGAAAAGTCGGCCTAGTGATGGCCTCGTGTGGTCATGAAAGAGCTTCGCCCCGCTGCTTGCCTGGCCTGGATGGCTCCGGTAGGAAAATTCCTGGACATCCCTGTTCTTTTAAAGGCCCAGGTGAGCCAGGGGTTGGGACTGTCTGCGTGGTTAAAAGTGGCGGTAGCCCACAGTCGGTAGAGGCCGTCAAGGGGGATAGTTCCGTGACTGGGAATTATCTGCCCGCTGAGTGCTACGACACCTCTGACCTGGATTCATTGTCTGACAATGGCGATGATGGGGAGATAGACGAAATCTTCCACCAGAAGGGATGGGACAAGATGAAGCTACCCTCGTCCTGTGTTGCAAGGGACCTGCCCATGTCTACTGGAGATAGTACACCTCGGGTAGAGACTTCGGTGCCAAGGGAAGAAGCTGGTTCTCT
Source organism: Rana muscosa (assembly GCA_029206835.1). Lineage (NCBI taxonomy): Eukaryota > Metazoa > Chordata > Amphibia > Anura > Ranidae > Rana > Rana muscosa. Next base: position 347,034,654 of record CM055117.1, on the reverse strand, counting down.
GTCTGAAGTTCCCCTTTTGGATTCAACATCCATTTCACCTGCTCCTGTTGCGGAAGTGCAACGTCAATCACTGCGGGCTCCTAGGCCCAGGTCTACCGAGGTGGTGAACGCACCTCGCCACCCAGAAGCGATTGTTCCACCTGGAGAAGGAGACCGAGCTACTATGCCACCTTTGTCAAGGCTGCAGCGACTCTTTGGCCAGAAGGTTGCTCAGGAATATGGGTGGGAATACCCGTATCTGCCTCGGGAACTGCTCTATGAGGTGGAGGTTTTTCGGCAAAGATGGTATGATACCTTTGTATGGGACAAACTGAAAGTACAGCAAGCACGGCGGTACCTTTCCTGTTCACCAACGGTCACCAAGAAGTTTCAGGACTGTAAAGCTAAATGGATGCTGGGAAGACACATTCATGCGGACAAAGTGGTGATCTGTCGCAAGGAAGGAAAGAGTGTTGAGTACCATGTGGAGGCTTTTGATGATCGTCTGAAGCCTATATCATTGCCTCATCCAAGGTTTTACCTGTAAGAAAAAAAAAAGAAGAGAGGGAAAAAGACTCCCGTGTGCTTTTCTTTTCTATTCCTGGCTGAACTTTCCGGAGTGCCTTTCCTCGAACACAGGGACTGTGCCCTATTATTTTTTTTGTATTTGTGCAGTTCTACTCGTTGGTGATATTGGAGCTGTTTTTGTTTGTTCTCCCTTCTTCTCCTGGCACTCAAAAGAAATCAGTGACTTTGGGTTTTAAATAGTGTAGGGTCACAGAGAAAATGATCAAGATGAAAGTTCATCTGGAAGTGATGAGTGTCTTGACCGTGGCACTGTCACCAGGTGGCAGTGTTGCGCAACGATTGTTTTTTTTTTTTGACATTATGCAGCACTTATTGGAGTGAATGGGTTTCTTCTAGGATAGACTCATTCATTCCAAGCAAACACACATGTTGGTAGGATGTATGTTTCTTTTCTTTCCCTCTGCAGGAGACTCGTCTGTCAAGACTACTGAGAATGGGTGGTCCTTAGATAGCCAGAGGGGGGGGGGGGGGGAGAATGTAAATGTGTGAGATATTTAAAGTGTTTTATTGGAAAGTTTCATAGTTATATTGTTTTAAGTTTTCCCTTTCCCATTCAGGTCTCGGCACAATTCAGGGCTAAATTGTGTAGTTTGGTTTCTGGGCTGAACTTATGTCACCACCTTTGTGGGATATGAGTTTGTACCAGACACTGGGGACCAGTGTCAAATCACCAGGGGGAGAGTGTAGCGGGTGTTTGAATTTATGTGAGGACTCTGGTGGTGTGGGGTTCCTTGGGGCCTACAGGTGGCGTTGTTGCCTTGGGTCGGAGCTGAACTCACACCGCAAACTGTGCCTTTTTGTCCTCCCCTGGAGCTGGTACAGCGGGGCGGGGAACCCGCTGTGACGGGAAGGGAGAGGTCATAGAAGGGGCGGACGCCCTGACCTTGGGGGCAGAGAGTTGGAGGACGCGGCTGCACCCAGGCACCTTCAGCTTGGGTGCTGGCGTTCCGGTGTTCCGGGCCTAGGCGCCCTTGGCCTAGCCGGAGCGGAGATGGAGTCCATCTCAGGCACCTTATGCCTGGGGCTCAGTACCTTCGACTGAGTTCCGCAAGGGTGGAGGAATCCGAGGGGACCCTAACTCCTTAGGTGCCCGTGTCTGAGTTTGTGAGGACTGGTGCGCAGTAACTTCTCCGAAGAGCCCGGCGCAGCATCGCTGGTGACGGAGAGGCCTCCATTTCTCCCTTGGACGGATTTCTTCCTCTGACAGGGGCAAAGTGAGCGAAGGTAATTCACGTTCTATATTACCTAGTCAGTGGCAGTGACTATTCACCACTGGTGACAGCACAGTGGGCAGCAGCAAGAAGGGAAAGGATTGTGCCTCGATCTGTCCCCATTTTCCTAAGGAGAAAGATTGTTTTATTGCTTGGCAAGAAGAATAAAACTGAGTTGTACCTATTCACTGTGTGGAACTCGGGTTACTAAAGCAAAGGAGTCAGGGACGAAGGCCTGGACTTGACTCTAGGACACCTACACAAAAGCCCAATCTTCTGGCCTTCACCTCTTAGTTACGGAGGACATGGGCCATGGTGTGTATCATCTCTCTCTCCCAGGTACCCCTAGACAACAGCCATATAACCTATAAAGAGAGAGAGAGAGGGGTGAGGCCGCTACATTAGGTACAATACAATAATAAAGGGCCTCGGCTGTTTCATAACATTGGATGTGTCTAATAGCATATTTTTTCATACATGTGTAGCGGGGTGTTCAATTTAGGGGAAGTGTCTGAGTGGTAACAAGGCTCAGACACCTTAAATTGTTAGGAGTTATGGACCATTTTTGTCCTCAGGGGATAGTATTGGTGTGAAGTTCCCTGTGGTCTATGGGTGGCGCTGCTGTATTGGGCCGGAGTTGAACTATCAATACAGTGCTGTGTCTTTTGTGACCCCTCTCGGCAGCCGTACAGTGGGGCGAGGAACCTGCTGTGCATGCCGGGAGAGGATATAAAAGGGGCAGACATCTTCTAAGCGGGGTCCACCCCCAGGCACCTTCAGCCTGGGAGTGCGTGTGGCTCATCTCCGGGTGCCCTCGGCCCGGAGGCTGTGACCGGTTCCACCTCAGGCACCTTTAGCCTGGGGTGAGGTACTACCTCACCGTTCCTGTCCGCCTGGGTATGGAGACCCGGGAGCTGCAGCGATGGCTCGGCCCAGCGCCTTCGGCTGGGGTCCACTGGGGATTGAGGAGTCCAGGGTGCCGCCTTGCGAGGGGACCCACACCCTAAGAGAAGGGAGGATCATTCTGAGGAACCGATGCGGGAGTCACGGTGAAGGAAGGGTCTGTTGACTCTCTAGGGGGACATCTTCTCCCTGATAGCGGCCATGTTCTAGGAAGGGAGTTCAAGTTCATCAGGTCTGTGGCAGGGGCCTTATTCAACAGGTCTGTGGCAGAGACCAACTTCACGGTCTGTGGCAGAGACTGTGCGCCTAAAACTGTTTGAGAATCTGAGCAGTGAAGAGTTTGAGCTACGTTTGTGCCTGGACTGTCTCCCCCTGCGAGGAGCCGAGTTAAATGCAGGAGGGGGATAGGTGGGTGCGCTAGACATGGATACAGTATTTGGATTCGGTCTTCAGTCCCATTCACTTGAAAACAACAGGGGGTATAATGTATGCACAATCCTGAGCACTGCCTCTGCAGCTAAAGGGGGTAGCGGTAGGGAGGTAGTAAAAGCTTGGCTTATCTGAGGGTTTTTTACTCCCATGAATGAGCCCTAAAGTAGTAGTAATGGAAACAATGTTTGTGGAGTAAACCAATATATTTCTGATTATGAATTCCTAATGATCTGTGTAGCTGCAGGCATGACCTTTCCCTACATACCTTTAGTTTAGAAAGCAGAGATATAGAAGTATGGAAGCTGATGACTTATTTGTATCAGTGGCAAGCACACAGGCTGCCATTCTTATCCTTGCTTTCCAACATGGTATTTCATTAACAACATAACAAGTATGTGCATATCAGATGTCTTGCCACTTCGATCACAGCAACATTCTTGTTTCACTTTTTTGAGGTTATAACCTCACACAGTAGTGAAAAAAAATGCCTGGCCCACAGGAACAACTAGAAAAGTGGCACCATGGGATTGTCACCCTTGACACTCCTCTCTATTTATTTACTTGATACAGAGACGTCAACCCAGGGAGAAGTTTACAAGGGTGGGTAAAGTGAAACCAAACCACGCTTGCATGCCCCCCTCTTCCACTCCAGCATTCTTAAAAAAGAATGTGTGCGTAGATGTGCCGCCGGTTTCTTCCAGGTATTTGGGTGCTGGTAGAGACTGGTAGTGCATATGCGCATGTGAGATGGGTACACAGGCATGCGCGCAAGTGCTGCCAGTTTCCAGTAGACAGGTACTATAGTGCTTAGTGGCATTTGTTTGCATAGACAGAAAACAGCTATGTGTGCACAGATGTGTTGCAGCTTAGTAACACACTGTCTTGTGGGATATCTGTGATGTAGCAATCCCAAGAGACAGCGGGGCACAAAAACAAACAGGCTGGGTTCACACCTAATAAGGATGCGGCTCACAGCAGGGGTCCGGTGCGTTCCTGTTCTCCATTTCATGGACGAATCAAACCCAAATATTTGCCAGAATTTGGACCTGAAACTGAGCCAAAGGCGCACAGGTCCCTTGTGCAATCCGCTCGGCAGCCACCACGGAAATGTGTGAACCGGCTCCATTGAGAGTCGGGCACAATCTCCTGTCATGCGAATTGGAAGCGGGGAAAACCGCATCCAATTCACATAAGTGTGAACCCAGCCCAAAGGTAAACATCTAAATAATGTTTATAGCATTTGTGCTGAAGGGAGGAACAAAATAACAAAATCTTGTTTAAGCTTTAAGTAGTGGCAGGTGAAGTGTGGGTGTGACCAATTCATATAAATGGTGTAGCTAATTTGATTAAGAGGCATGGTTTTCTAGGAGACTCACTTCACCATATAGACAATTCAAAATACAAGTTAATTTGGTGTTGGAGGGCGGCATCCATTAGCAGTGTGGACATTATCTATTGTAGGGACCATTCAAGGGTACTAATTATAACTTCATGCATGTGACGGATCTCATTCAGAACAACAGGACCATTATTTTTCAACTATTGAGGCGCAGACAACTAATTGTTGTGGGAGGATTAAGGAGAATGGTTTGAGTACCTTATACTTAAATGGCAGATGAGAAGGATCTCCACCTTTGATTCCCTCTTAACATCCCTGTCTGCGTTCATTGCACCGCCACACCTATGAATGCTATCAATGATTTTATAACCAATGTAATGACTATGCTATTCCAATATTCATCTCCCCTACTTCTCCTGGATTGTTGGTCTAAAGCTGGACATACACTGGTGGAATTTCGTTCAACATTTTTTTGTTGTAAAATCATTTGTTATTTTTCTAATCATTAGTGGGGTGAAATTGACATTCGTATTTAAAAAAAAAATCTTAAACAAAATTCTAACAGTGTACAGTGGAACGTGGGTTTACGAGTAACGCAGTTAACGAGTGTTTTGAAAGAGGAGCAACTTTTTAAAAAAAGTTCCGACTCGGTTTGCGAATGTTGTCTCGCAAAACGAGCAGAATTCAAGCTAATGGGGTGTGCAGTACCGCATTTGGCCAGAGGTGCGGGGGCGCCGGTGACACTCGGAACGGTTTGGAGCCGTTTGGAAATACTCGGGAATACTCAGTTCCCAAGCCTTTCCGAGGGTTTATGAGATCAGCCGAGCTGTCCCCAAGTATTTCCGAGGCTCTCTGGCTCCCCCCACCTCTGGCCACATGCGGAATTGCATGCCATAGAAGTCAATGCGGAATGAATTATCTTCGTTTCCATTGACTTCTACGGGGAAACTCGGTTTGATATGCGAGTGCTTTGGATTACAAGAATTCTCCTGGAACGAATTATGCTCGTAATCCGAGGTTCCACTGTATGTGGTTTTCATTCAGTAAAGTCCATTCATTCCAAAATTCAATATTAAAAGCAAACAAGATCTTGAACCACTTTCAAATATACTGAGAATTTTTGTACCCGTTTTTCTATGAATTTTCATATGATTTTTCATCTGAAATTCTACTAGTGTATACCCATCCCTAAGGCTATATTCACATGGGAGTTTGTGTGCAGCCAGGTGCGCAGTAGATTCTTGCCTGCTGTTGTAAACGCTTTTGCACACACTGTTTGCAAACAGCTGCAGGTCTCAGCGGTGGCTGTCAGATTTGTACTGTGTACAATAACAATGGCAGGTACTGCAGCTGAATACCAACCCTGAATGCAGACAGTGTTTTGTGGTGGTTTTAGATGCACACAAACTGGCCGCAAATAATCAGCCAGTTTGTGTGTAGCCATAGCACAGACCATTGCTACATTCAGTGTTTAGGCTCCTCTGAATGCAGCAAATTAACCGCACATGAACTCTCGTGTGAATGTAACCTAATGCCCTGTACACACAATAGGAATTTCCTATGGGCTAAAATCTGATGGAATTTTCTGTCAGAATTCCGTTCAAGCTGTCTTCCATCAGTCTTGCATACACACTGTCAGACTAAATTCCGACCGTCCAAAGCGTGGTGACGTAAAACACTACAATGAGCCGAGAAAAATTAAGTTCAATGCTTCCGAGCATGCGTCGACTTGATTCTGAGCATGCGTGGGTTTTTTCTCAGACAGAGTTCCACACAGGCGATCGGAATTTCCCATAGGATTTTTTTCCATCAGAAAAATTTAAAACATGTTATATTTCTAAAATCCTATGGAAAAAAGTCTGATGGGCCCACACACGATAGGAATTTCTGATGAAAAAAGTCCATCAGACTTTTTTCATCAGAAATTCCTATCGTGTGTACAAGGCATAAGACACACTCAGAACTGCACTGATACCTACAGAAGTATGCATTTTGACAGCTGCTCCTGCTGTGTAATACATGGCATAGGTTAGATACTCTTTTAGCAGCCACCAGATATCTCCCACAGAAGGATGTAAACTAAAAAGAAACAAAAGAAAAAAGGGGTGCTTCTTAAGCCCCATACACACGGTCGGACTTCCGTCTGACTTTTCCCTGGATTTTTGTCCGAACGGAGTTGGTCGGGAACACCCATAGCATACACACCACAGGACTTTTCTGCAAACTTTCCCAAAACTTTTTGCAACCTCACGTGGTTTTTCTGCTCTTTTCTGCTCTTTACCGCCATCCTTTGGTCAACTTCTGCTATTGTTGGTTGATTTTAACATTGTTTTGTCCGATGGTTTTCTGTACACACGGTCGGACTTTGCTCCATCGGACTTTTGTTGGGCAAAAGTTAGAAAAGCCCGGAGCAAAAAGACAGAATGCCATAGGCGGAGGGCTGGGCATGACTGAGTGAACAGAGTATGTAATAAGAGAAGATTAACTATTGGCTAATGGAAATATAGAGGGGAGGGGTGAAGGCTAGATAAAAGGAAGACCCCGCCCCTCTGAGTTAACACAGCGCAGGGGAAAGTTTCCAGCAGCATGTCAGCTAGCAGCAGCATGTCTGCTGTAGACAAACTTCTGGCCCAGCTTCGGGCAGAGGCTGCGACACGGGGCGAGGATTGGCTCCAGGAGACCCTGGGGCCGATGCTTTCAAGTCCGGCCGGGTCACAAGGTACCACGGGGAGAGAGGCTGGGCGAGCTCGGAGGTCTAGACCCCCGGATCGCTACTCACCGGGCCCCTCCCCGAGAGCTCAGCGGCAGATTGGGAGTCCCCCTAGGGCCCCTTTGGGCCCCCCGGCTAAGCGCGCCGCATTGCCCAAGGCGGGGGGTACCGGAAGGAATCCCCCTCAAGTGCGGAGCTCAGTGGGGGGCCGCACCGGGAGTTCCGGTGTGGCCGATAGGCCCGCGCGGCGCGTGGAGTCGGATCAGGCGGGCCCGGCCCCTCGGGGGTCCCCGGCGGGTTTGGGGCTCCTGCGGGGGTCATCGGTGGCCGCGGCATCCGGGCATCCCCCCCCTCGGCCGGACATCGGGTGCAGGAGGCTGCGGGAGGTGGTGTGCCAGTGAGTGATGACGGCGGTGCAGGTGAGCAGAGACAGCGTGGAGGCAAGGCGGTTAAGAAATCGGCGTGCGGGTCAGGTGCGCGGAGGTGGGACCAATCGGGTCCTGACCCCTCGGCTTCCAGGGACAGGTCACCTGGTGAGCTATCGTCCGGTGGTGAGGAGCTGGCTGGTGTGCTGTCAGAGGGTGAAGTGTGCAGCTCGGAGGAGGATCGGAGACCCGGACGGGACGGTCGGAGGCAGCGATGGATTCGAGTGGATCGGCTGGTGTGAGTTCTTCCAGGCAGCCCGGTAAGTCCCTTTCAATTGTTTCTGCTGGGGGCCAGGAGGGGAATGGTGCCCAGGTGGGTATGTCGGCTGCGGGTGTGGGTTTTGCGGTGCAAGTTCGGGTTCAAGATGATGGACAGGCAGGGGGGGTGCGTTCCAGGATGGGGGAGGTGCACGGCCGGACGGGCTGCAGGGGTTTCTTGCGGGCATCAAATCCTTATTCAGCCAATTTGAACAGGGGGATGGCGGGCGAGTCAGTCCGGCGGCGGCGTGGGTTCCGCCAACAGGGACGGCTGGGCCCGCTGCCGTGGTGGGGTCACCGGTTACACCTGCGGGGAATATTGGGGTGGGGGATGCTGTAGGGTTGGGTTCTGCAGCTGTGGCCACAAAAGAGGGTGGTGTGGTGGAACAGGCGGCAAGGCAGGATGTCATTAGGTTGGATGATGCTGCTAAATGTGAGATGTATGTGTGTTATGAGGCATTGCTGGGATCTCACCTGAAACCCGAAGTGAAGGAAAAGATATGGAAGGGTGAGTATGTGGAGATGTTCTCACTTCTGCCATTAGAGAAGTTTCATCTGGACAGGGTAAAACCGGATGATTCAAAAAAAGAGGATGAGGAGAAGAGGAGATATAGGCTGATCCCACGGACGTTTACAAACTGGTTGCAAGTGTTCTCCATCATGGCTAGTGTTATAGGGCAGAAGAACCCGGAACATTGTTCGGCACTATTTGGTTATCAGGACTCTATAGGGGAAGCATATAGAGTGTACGGGGGCACGGGGTGGCTCAGATATGATGAACAATTCAGGCAGAGGAGAGCGGTGAGGCCTGGTCTGCGGTGGGATAATAAGGACATAAGCTTATGGATGCGGTTAATGACGGCGCCGAGGGCTTCTAGTCAGTTTTTTCAGGGGGGGGCCGGTGGAACCTCTTCCCCAGGACAATCGGCCGGGAAACAAAAGGGGGTGTGCTGGCAATATAATGAGGGCTCCTGCAAGTTTGGGGGGTACTGTCGTTTCAAGCATGAGTGCTCCGGTTGCGGAGGCTCCCATACACAGGCTAGAGGCTTTAAGCGAGGTAAGGGGCGGGCCGGGGACTCTGGGCAGAAAAGGGAGGACTCCGGTGATGGGGGAAAGGATGCGGCTGTTCCTCGGTAGGTATCCGGACAAGGGGGCGGCAAGGTTGTTGGAGCAAGGGTTTTCAGAGGGGTTTCGCATTCCATGTTCTTTGCAGGTTATTCCCCCGATCGCACGCAATCTGCGATCGGCCTTGCAGCAACCTGCAGTGGTCACGGAAAAGCTGCGCAAGGAGGTTGCTTTGGGCCGGATGGGGGTTCCTTTCCGGTCCCCTCCCCTGGTGAACTTGGTGGTCTCCCCGCTCGGGGTGGTACCTAAGAAGGAGCCCAACAAGTTCCGCCTCATTCACCACCTGTCTTTCCCGAAGGGCAGGTCGGTCAATGACGCTATTGATCCGGAAGCATGTACGGTCAGTTACACTTCCTTTGATGCTGCGGTGGGGTGGGTTCGCCGGTATGGCCAGGGGGCGCTGATGGCAAAAACAGACATAGAGGCGGCGTTTAGATTGTTGCCTGTTCACCCGGATAGTTGTTACCTCCTGGGTTGTAAGTGGGACAATGAGTTCTATGTGGATAAGTGCTTGCCTATGGGATGCTCCATATCGTGCACACTGTTCGAACAGTTCAGTTAGTTTGTGGAATGGGTGGTCAGGGATGTGTCGGGGGTGAATTCAATCATTCACTACTTGGACGATTTCCTTTGCGTGGGTCCGGCCTCATCCAGAATCTGCGCTGTGCTCCTGGCCACATTGGAGCACGTTGCAGAGCGGTTTGGGATACCATTGGCACCTGACAAAACGGAGGGACCTCGCACGGTTATCACGTTTTTGGGTATTGTCCTGGATTCGGAGGCCATGGAGTGCCGCCTACCATTGGACAAATTGGAGTCGCTCAAGACTGAGCTGAAGGTCATGATGGGGGTAAGGAAAGTGCAGCTTAGGGTTTTACAGTCGCTACTGGGAAAGCTCAATTTTGCGTGCCGCATTCTGCCAATGGGCAGGGTGTTTTGCAGACGGCTGTCGGCTAGCACGGCTGGGGTACGGTCCCCCACGCACTTTGTGAGTTTGGCCAGAGAACACAAGGCGGACTTGCGGGTTTGGCATTCATTCTTAGAGTCTTTCAATGGGAGAGCGTTATGGATGTCGGGCCCTATTAGCAATTTTGATTTAGAACTATACACAGATGTGGCTGGGGGGGCAGGTTTTGGGGCTTACTTTCAGGGCAGGTGGAGTGCGGGCCCATGGCCGCAGTCCTGGATGGACGCTGGTTTCACCAAGAATTTGGTTCTGTTGGAACTGTTCCCGGTGGTGCTGGCGGTGGAGTTGTGGGGGGCGTGTTTCAGGGATCTGAAAGTGCGTTTTCATGGGGACAACCTGGGGGTAGTACAAGCCATCAACAAAGTGTCGGCATCTTCCCCCCCGGTGGTGCGTCTTCTGCGCCATCTGGTGTTGAGATGTTTGCAGCTCAATGTGTTTGTGTATGCGGTGCACCTTCCGGGGGTGGACAATGTCATAGCTGATGCGCTGTCTCGCTTTCAGTGGGACAGGTTCCGAGATTTGGCACCGGGGGCGGAGCAACGTGGGGTCCCTTGTCCAGGCTGGCTGTGGAAGATTCCGTTGGAATAGTGTCAGGTTGGATCAAAAAATCGGTGAGTACGGGCACATGGGGGGCGTATGAGAAGGTGTGGTTGGAATGGAAAGAGATGGTTCGGGAAGCAGGAGCGGATCCTGTGGGTCCCAATGTCAGGTTATTGGTGCTGTATTTCCTGTCTAGAAACATGGAGGCCCGTGTGTCCAGGTCCAGTTTGGGTAAGAAGATGGCAGGCTTGGCCTTTTTGTTCAAATGGCAAGGTTGTCCCGATTTTACAAAAGATTTTTGGGTGCGGCAGGCACTTAAGGGGTATGGGCGGGGGGGCAGAAGCCGGATGGCAGGCGCCCGGTTTCGTTTGCTCTCTTGGTCAAGATCATGGGGCAGTTACAGGGCTTATGTTCATCCCCATACAAAGTTTTGTTGTTCACGGTGGCATTCTCACTGGCATTCTTTGGAGCATTCAGAATAGGTGAGTTGGTCAGCCCGTCAAAAGCAGTACACGGAGGGTTGCTTGATAGCGAGGTGGGCTGGACGGAGCAAGGGGTGTCGCTGGTGCTGAGGAGGTCTAAGACGGACCAGATGGGCAGAGGTAAGTTGGTCCAGGTTTTTCCGGTCCCAGGTTCCCTGTTGTGCCCAGTAAGGGCTGTAAAAGAGTACTTGGAGGTGCGACCGTCGGGGGTGGGTTCCTTTTTGGTACACGAGGACGGAATCCCACTTTCAAGGTATCAGTTCATTGCGGTGTTCAGGAAGTCCCTTCGGGCTTTGGGACTCAAGGAAAATGAATTTTCCTCGCACTCTTTTAGGATCGGGGCAGCTACGGAGGCGGCCAGATGTGGGATGGATGAGGAGGCGGTTAAGAAGATAGGCCGCTGGGAATCCAGGAGGTTCCGGTTATACGTACGCCCACAGCTACTGGTGGGACTGGAATAATGTGGGGGTACAAGTCGTGGGGCGTTGTTTATGTTTTGGTTTGGGTTTCTGTTCGGATTGCTGGGAATATATAAGGGTGATGGGAGATTCTCATGGGGAATGTCTTCTTGCAATTACAGGTCAAATGCAGGCGTTGGTCTGGATACTGGGCCATTCGTTTGTTTTCTGGGGGGCTAAGAGAGCCGATGTTCATCATGAGGGTCGGCAGCTGGGGTTCCCAAGACCGGAGGCGTGTGTCCACTGGCTGGGAATTCCAGGAATGTTGTGGAGTAAGATGGTTCCGGAGGTGCACCGTTTTGCGCCTTTGGACAGGCCACCTGACGTTCTGGTACTGCACGTAGGTGGCAACGACTTGGGTTTCAGGTCCATGCTAGAAGTGGATATGAAGTCTGATTTCCTGAGGCTAAGGATGTCATTCCCGGACATGATTATCGTCTGGTCAGACATGGTGGCACGGGTAGAGTGGAGGGGGGCTAGGTCCGTGGCTGGAATCAACAGGGCCCGGAGGAAAATTAACCGAGACATGGGCAAGTTTGTGGTACGGAATGGTGGGTTGGTGGTCCGTCATTTCGAATTGGAGGTGGATACATGGCGGTATCTACGAAGGGATGGGGTCCATCTGAACGATGTGGGGACTGATTTATGGTCTTTGGGTTTGCAGGATGGGATTCAGCGAGCCCTTAAGGTTAGGAGGGGCACCAAAGGGTAAAGGTGTTTTCCCTTCGGTGCGGTGGCGGGTGTTTGGTCTTTGCGGGAGAAGGAAGTACCTCGAATAAGCAAGTGGTCAGGAACCATCGGTGGTATGGGTTCTGAGGATGGTTTCCAGCTAACAGGAGTTTAGCTGGATGAGTTGGATAATGGGGGCACTGCGGTCAGTGGTCGTCTCTGAGTAGCTGATCGGCTTGAGGCCTATGACCATTGGTAAGGTACCGCAGTGTCCCGGGATAATAAGAATTTAATATGATGAGGAATATTGGGTTAATATGATTATGGCGAATTTGAGGTTCCTGCAAAGACCAACACTAGGGGGCAATATTTCTGTTATGTTTCTGGGTTTATGTGTTTTGATGGTTAAAGTTTTTGATAACTGATGGAACAGTTAAAAAAAATAAAGGAGGCTGCTACGGCCATGTTTTACTCCAAAACAGCAATGTGTGGTCTCTTTGATTAAGATAAGTAAGGTATGGGGTATAATGTGGTGGGCAGTACTGGAATACATCGGTTTTACAATAGTCATGTCCATTTGCAGACCCAACTTTTGTCCGATGAAAACAAGAAAAAAGCAAAAAAAGTTTGTCCGATGGAGCGTACACACGTTGTTGTGTTACACTATGTGATTATTCTTGCTCTGTGTCTTTAAGATCTGTCCCCTTCTTTCTAGCTGAACTCTCTCTCTCACCGTAGTTCTTTATATATCTCCTCCACTTCCTGATTCTGGTCATTACTCCTGTATATCTTCCATGCTAAACATCTTACATGTGGCTTACAACTGCAACGTTTTTCTACTTATGAATATCCATCATTAAACGGAACATTCGAAAGGATTCATCGTCTGTCGTCCTAACTGTGAGTTTATTCATTGAGTTAAACTGCCTGTATCGATGCAAGGGATGAATATCAAACCAGCTTGAGTAAGGCCTACTTAAACCTGAAGATGAACTTTATCGCTTTGTAGTTCAGACAGAACAGTAGAAAAACTGAGTTTCACAGCCTAATTACAAGATTTCTGCATGTCAGTACTGAAACAGACAAGATTTACTGCCCTCATAGCAAGACAGAAGGGACAGAGCAGCACATGGCAGCCTTATAGCCTGAGACAATCTGCACAGTGTCATATTTCAGCACACAGATCCTGCCTGCTTTCACAGTCAGTCTGCTATCATGAGTGACCAAGCTTCTGCATGTGAACTCACATCTACCTCCTCACAAGTTCCTGAAGAAACTGAGTTACCCAAACGCTCAGTTAAACCCACTTGGAAAGTAATGGAGAATTATGAAGCTTCAAGGACTGAATTGTCAAATAGCTTGGAATTAGTATGGGAGAAAATCCTTGCTGAAGCCAATACAGTGTCTGTTGAACGTGAACTACTGACACTAGAGGGCGCCATTAAACAACTTTCTGCCTCATATGAGCTTTATCAGCTTACCAGCATCAAATTCACTAATGTCTTACAAAACATGAAGTCAGAAAGTGCGATGATGCAATTAAAGCGCGTCAATGCTCTCAATATTGAAAGAGACAGTTTTATCCAGCAAACCAGATTAAAGGCAGAAGCAAAAATAAAGCTGTTACAGGACACTGCATCTCACAGATCTGTTTCCACCAGACGTTCTAAAAACTCGTCAAGATCCCATAGTTCAAGATACTCAACACTCAGTGAGCGACTTATTAATGCCCGCGCTGAAGTGGAAGCCAGCAAAGTGCAGGTGGCATATGCAGAAAAAAGAGCAGAGTTGGAAGCGCAGTCAGCACGTCAGAGAGCAGAGTCGGAAGCGCAGTCAGCACGTCAAAGGGCAGAGTTGGAAGCGCAGTCAGCACGTCAAAGGGCAGAGTTGGAAGCGCAGTCAGCACGACAAAGAGCAACAATGGAAACCTTAAATGAACAGTGTAAACATGACGCAGCTATGGCAAAGCTAACGGTCCTACAGCAAGCTATCAGTGCAGACGAAGGTGCAAGTGAGAAAGACAGCATTAACCTAAACATAGCAGATATGGAAGACCCCCTCAAACGCACTAAAGACTATGTCCTAAGCCACTGCAGTGCACACTCCATTGTCTCCAATTTCTTCCGACTACATAGAGACTCCTTCACAGCTTCAAGTTAAAGAGGTTCCAGCAACTTCCTGCACTCAAAATCACTCCACTGCATTTCCTACCTGTCTACCTTGCCTGCCTTCATACGTCACAGAGCATCAGCGCAAGCTTCAAGCAAGTCATCAATCTCTAGTCATTGGTACAGCCTTGAATCAACGTACCATTGGAACAACTGACTTCAAGCAAGCAACTCACCTGGATGCATCTGCTGCACCATATTTCCCTGTGTCCTTTAACAACAATGTCAAAGATAACGCAATCAGCACCATACAGCCAACAGCATCTCACATAAAGGCGGAGACAACTGAGACAGAAGAGTTTGTGAGGTACATGCTTCGCAGAGAGCTCACAAAGACTGGTCTTACAAGTTTTGATGACCAACCTGAGAACTACAGAAGTTGGAAATGTGCCTTCAGAACTACAATCAGCAATATTGGCATTACAGCTGATCAAGAATTGAATCTGCTGATCAAATGGCTTGGTCCTCTATCTGCTGCACGTGTTAAGCCATTAAGATCGGTTTTCATGGACAATCCTACTGCAGGCCTCACAGCTGCATGGGAGCAACTAGAGCAAAGTTATGGCAGTCCAGAAGCTATAGAAAATGCTTTGTTCATGCGTCTGGAAACTTTCCCAAAGATATCCGGTAAGGACAACAAGGAGTTCCAGAGACTGAGTGACCTTCTCCTTGAGCTTCAGCTAGCCAAGACAGACCCAAAACTACCTGGACTCAGTTACCTTGACACTGCAAGAGGGGTAAACCCAATTGTCTCCAAGCTCCCGTATGGTTTGCAAGAGAAATGGACTGCACTAGGGTCATCATACAAAAGAGAGAACAAGGTTTCCTTCCCTCCATTCTCTTTCTTCTGTGAATTCATCAGGAAAATTGCAGAGACCAAGAACGATCCAAGTTTTTCCTACGGTGAGTACAGCCTCTTCTCAGCCTTTCCTAAGAGTACCAGTCTTCAGGGCAACTATAGAAACCATAGAGGCCCAGTGTCCGTGAAAAAGACTGACATCCTTCCCACTCCTACCACAGTTCTGGCCACGAACAAACAGAGTAGGAAGATTGAAAACCCTAACAGAGAGTGTCCCATACACAAGAAACCACACCCCCTCAATAAATGTATCGGCTTTAGAAAAAAGCCTCTGGAAGAGCGCAAGGAGCTTTTAAAGACATTTAGGGTATGTTTCAGGTGCTGTGCTTCTACAGAACATTTTGCAAGGGACTGTAATGTGTCCATCAAGTGCATAGAGTGTGGCTCTGAAGAACATGTGCAAGCCCTCCATCCTCTTGAGCCCAGCTCTGCACAACCTGCCAACGCTCCTCCCAGGTTAACGCATGGCGGGGAGAATACAGACCAAGTGCCTAATTCTACCATCATTTCTTCATCCTGCACTGAAGTTTGTGGAGAAGACCGCTGTGGTAAGTCCTGTGCTAAGATATGCTTGGTGAACATATACCACAAGGATCAACCAGAAAAGTCTCTAAAGGCATATGCTATCTTAGACGATCAGAGCAATCGATCACTTGCAAAATCGGAATTGTTCAATCTATTTGAAATAAAAGGCGAAGCTCATCCTTACACCTTGGGTACCTGTAGTGGAACTATAGAGGTTTCTGGAAGAAGGGCTCATGGACTCATGGTATCTTCTCTCAAAGGTAACTTGCAATTACCCTTACCTACACTTGTTGAGTGCAATCAGATACCTGCCAACAGGGAAGATATCCCTACTCTAGCTGCTGCTTTCCTTCACCCTCACCTCAAGGTAATAGCAAATGAGATACCGCCGCTTGACAAAGATGCTCAGATCCTTCTTCTGTTAGGAAGAGACATTCTAAGAGTTCACAAGGTACACAGACAAGTCAGTGGACCCCCAGATACCCCATTTGCCCAGTGCACGGATCTAGGGTGGGTCATCATAGGCAATGTCTGCATAGGCAAAATGAAAAGACCTACCAACATTTCGCCATTCAAGACAAATGTTCTGCCAAATGGCCGAAACACTTACTTTGAGCCATGCCCACATCACTACTGGGTGAAAGAGAAGATAGCCAGCCACGAATGGCAACATGGTATCTCAGGTGACACAAGCCCTTTCTCCTGCCATGATGGCGACTTCGGCTCTACAGTGTTTAAAGCAACCAGTGAAGATGACATACTGGCTCCTTCAATGGAAGACAAAGAATTCATCAAGGTAATGGACAATGAGTTCTTTCAAGATGACTCCAATAACTGGGTAGCACCCCTACCCTTTCGTCTCCCAAGAGAGAGATTGCCCAACAACTTACAGCAGGCCATCAGTAGATTCTCCTCCTTAAAGCGAAACTTAAGCAGGAAACCAGAGATGCAAAAGCACTTTGTGGACTTTATGCAAAATGTATTTGACAGAGATCATGCAGAGCCTGCTCCCCCACTAAAGGATGGAGAAGAATGCTGGTACCTTCCATCCTTTGGCGTGTATCACCCACGTAAACCAGACCAAATCAGAGTTGTCTTTGATTCCAGTGCTCAGCACGAAGGTGTTTCTCTTAACAACATGCTTTTTACGGGACCCAACTTGAACAACAGTCTAATAGGAGTCTTGATTCGTTTCAAGAGCCTGTAGCAGTAATGGCCGACATTCAACAGATGTTTCACTGCTTCATCGTCAGAGAAGACAACAGAAACTACCTCAGGTTTCTATGGCACAAGGACAATGACCTCAACAAGGAAGTTATAGATTATCGCATGAAGGTACATGTCTTCGGTAACAGTCCTTCCCCAGCAGTGGCAACTTATGGGCTAAGGAGAACAGCTCAGACTGGAGAAGTTGAATATGGATCTGATGCCCGTCAATTTGTTGAAAGAAACTTCTACGTTGACGACGCACTTAAGTCCTTTCCAACTGCTAAAGAAGCAATTGATCTTCTCACCAGAACAAAGGAGATGCTGTCTGTAGCAAACCTTAGACTACACAAGATTATATCCAACAGCCAGGAACTTATGAATGCCTTTCACTCGGAGGACTATGCCACTAGTCTAAAAAACCTTGACTTAGGTACAGATGTGCCTCCTCTACAGCGAAGTCTGGGTTTGTTGTGGAACATCAAGCAAGACAAATTCACCTTCCAAGTGTCAACTTGTGACAAACCCTTCACTAAGAGAGGAGTCCTGTCCGTGGTGAATAGCATCTATGACCCACTGGGTTTCCTTGCTCCAGTTACCATTCAAGGTAAGATTTTACTAAGACAGTTGTCTACTGAGAACATAGACTGGGATACTCCCTTGCCTAGTGAGAATCAACACAAGTGGGAAAGGTGGAGATACTCTTTGAAGTCACTAGAAAAACTTCAGATTCCCCGTTGCTATGTTCCAGGTTCCACTTCAACTGCTAACCGGAGAGAGATTCATATTTTCTCTGATGCATCAGTTGAAGCTATTGCTGCAGTAGCCTATTTGAAGACCTCTGAACTGAATGGAGAATCACACTGTAGTTTTGTCCTAGGCAAGGTAAAACTCACTCCCAAGCCTGCACATACCATACCAAGACTTGAACTTTGTGCAGCCGTGCTAGCAGTAGAAATTGCAGAGGTCATACGAAGTGAAATGAACACTAAAATTGATTCTTTCATCTTCTATACAGACAGTAAGGTAGTACTTGGTTACATAAACAACCAAACAAAACAATTTCATGTGTACCTCAGCAACAGGGTTGAACGTATCAAGAGATTCTCTCTACCAAGTCAATGGCATCACGTTCCCACTGAACTCAACCCAGCCGACTGTGGGACCAGAGCTGTGTCACCTGCCGCTCTTCAGGACAGCTTATGGCTGTCACCTCCAAGGTTTCTGTGTGAGGACTCTTACTTACTCCCTATTGACACCACCTATGGGCTAGTAAACCCTGAAGATGATAAGAAAATAAGAACTGTGAACACCTCACTCCACACTTCTGTAAGTACAAAACCGAAGCTGCGGTTACACCATTACGAGCATCAATGGAAGCAGGTGCAGCATCTAGCCAATGTGTTCTGGCATCGCTGGAAGAAAAAGTATCTTCACCACCTTCAAGGTCGTAACAAATGGCAAGCATCAAAGCCGAATCTTAAGGTTGAAGACCTCATCCTTCTAAAAGACAAGAAAGTTTGTCGGAATGAGTGGCCTATGGGTCTTATTACTGAAGTTATGCCCAGCGACGATAACAAAGTCCGGAAGGTAGAAGTCAAGGTAACCAAGGGAGGATCGACACAAACCTTTGGTCGACCAATTACAGAGTTAGTACTCCTTTTGCCAGGTGAGTGACTTGTGCAAGGACTACCCATGCTGTTGGCACGGCGGGGAGTACATTGCTGCCATCTACATGTTCTATTTAGAACTTTGGAATTATTTGAAGACATCATACTGTGACTTTATGTTCTTCATCCTGTTGAACTTACGTTTATTATTTGCTTGTTGCATGTTTTTCATTACAGGTTCCAGGACATTCGTCAGTATTGGACTTATTGAAAATATATATATTAGTTTAAGGTTATGAAATCTAAAGATTTCAGACGGGGAGTGTTGTGTTACACTATGTGATTATTCTTGCTCTGTGTCTTTAAGATCTGTCCCCTTCTTTCTAGCTGAACTCTCTCTCTCACCGTAGTTCTTTATATATCTCCTCCACTTCCTGATTCTGGTCATTACTCCTGTATATCTTCCATGCTAAACATCTTACATGTGGCTTACAACTGCAACGTTTTTCTACTTATGAATATCCATCATTAAACGGAACATTCGAAAGGATTCATCGTCTGTCGTCCTAACTGTGAGTTTATTCATTGAGTTAAACTGCCTGTATCGATGCAAGGGATGAATATCAAACCAGCTTGAGTAAGGCCTACTTAAACCTGGAGATGAACTTTATCGCTTTGTAGTTGAGACAGAACAGTCGGATTGTTGGTCCAACTTGCTCAAAATGAAGTTTGTTGGCCAAAAGTCCGACCGTGTGTACGGGGCTTAAGGCTCCATTCACATGGGATGTTTTAACCAATGCCCCGTACACGCCTGTGTTTCACTGGCACATGGATGCACAAGTGTTGCATGCTCTCATGCCTGCAGTCCCATTGCTGTCAATTGGGACACAGCAGCTGCACGGATACAGCCACCGCTCCCAATGTGACATCAGTGCAGGTGTACGGCCTTGAACACACCCAGGGTGCACTTGGAGCCATGCACCCGCACCTCTACAGTAAACACGGCCCTGCATGGAGCATGGGGCATGGATTAAAATGCCCTGTGTACCCACTGATCCAGAAATCAAAATTACATAATAAATAGTGCTCACCTTTTAAGGTGACAAAGAAAATACAATGTTGTATATCATTAAACTTGACTTTGAACAAATTGTTGGCTCCAAGATTGGCATAATAGGGCGCAATTTATTTGTGCCCATGCACATGGGTTCACGGCCACCCCCTCCCTTTCTTCCTTCCTGCTTTCCCCCGAGGAATAGTTAAAAGAAAAAAAAATGTGTGTTTACTTTACATGTGGAGCGCTGTCCCTTTAAGTTTTACAGGTTACCTGGACAAGGTGTTTCCTGACTGGTCCAGGTGAAGCAGGTGACCGGTGGAAAGTTCTGGAACTCACCTGGACCCTATTTAAGGCTGCAGAGGACGCTGCTTCTTGCTGCTGGCTGGGTACTGGACTTTGCTCCCCCACACCGTCGCTGGCACATTTATGTGGTTCGTCACCCCTGGATCAGGGGGGGACTTTACAGTTCACAAGTGGTATTATCTGCTCGAGTCCTGAGACTGAACAGAGAAATGTTCCTTTATTACAAAATTTGCAGTATTTGGTGGTTACGTTAAATAAAATGAAATATTAAATGGTTTATTCAGTGATATACCAATAAAGTGCCACAGCCATTATTTAATCCATACTGTGGTAGATGTGTATTATTTCTATGGGGGGTTTTGGTTGGTTTGGGGTGGGTGGGGGGTTGTGTGGCCTACGATCTCAGGAATATCACTTGCTAATGTAGCGGCCTCACCTCTCTCTCTTTCTTTATCGGTTATATGGTGTTGTCTAGGGGTACCTGGGAGAGAGAGATGATACACACCACGGCCCATGTCCTCCATAACTAAGAGGTGAAGGCCAGAAGATTGGGCTTTTGTGTAGGTGTCCTAGAGTCAAGTCTAGTCCTTCGTCCCTGACTCCTTTGCTTAGTAACCCAAGTTCCACACAGTGAATAGGTACAACTCAGTTTTATTCTTCTTGCCATGCAATAAAACAATCTTTCTCCTTTGGAAAATGGGAAACAGATCGAGGCACAATCCTTTCCCTTCTTGCTGCTGCCCACTGTGCTGTCACCAGTGGTGAATAGTCACTGCCACTGACTAGGTAATATAGAATGTGAATTACCTTCGCTCACTTTGCCCCTGTCAGAGGAAGAAATCCGTCCAAGGGAGAAGTGGAGGCCTCTCCGTCACCAGCAATGCTGCGCCAGACTCTTCGGAGAAGTTACTGCGCACCAGTCCTCACGAACTCAAACACGGGCACCCAAGGAGTTAGGGTCCCCTCGGATTCCTCCACCCTCGCGGAACTCAGTCAAAGGTACTGAGCCCCAGGCATCCGCCATAGTACCTCACCCCAGGCTAAAGGTGCCTGAGATGGACTCCATCCCTGCTCCAGCTAGGCCAAGGGCGCCTAGGCCTGGAACACCGGAACGCCAGCACCCAAGCTGAAGGTGCCTGGGTGCGGCCGCATCCTCCGACTCTCTCCCCTCAAAACAGGGCGTCCGCCCCTTTTATGACCTCTCCCTTTGCGTCACAGCGGGTTCCCCGCCCCGCTGTACCAGCTCCAGGGTAGGACAAAAAGGCACGGTTCGCGGTGTGAGTTCAACTCCGGCCCCAGGCAACAGCGCCATCCAGTGACCCCAAGGAACCTCACACCACCAGAGTCCTCACATAATTCAAATACCCGCTACACTAATAAGTGATCTTTGACTGCTGGTAAGTGAAGGAGAATCACATCTAATGCCGCATACACACGGTCGGAATATCCAAGGAAAAAAGTCAGACAGACTTTTTTCAGCGGATATTCCGACCGTGGGTATGCCCCATCGGACTTTTTCCATTGGAAATTCCAACGGAGTTAGAAAGAGAACATGTTCTCTTTTTTTCCGACGGAAAGAATTTCTATCGGAAATTCAGTTCGTCTGTATGAAATTCAGTTCGTCTGTATGGAAAAAACTACACTTGCTCAGAATCAAGTCGACGCATGCTCGGAAGCATTGAACTTCATTTTTCTCGGCTCGTCGTAGTGTTGTACGTCACCGCGTTCTTGATGGTCAAAATTTAGTGTGACAGTGTGTATGCAAGACAGCTTGAATGGAATTCCGTCGGAGTTTATTCCGACGGAAAATCCGACCGATTGTACAAGGCATAATGCAGCAATATCTAATGTTGGGGATACACTCACATGAAAAGACTCAATTAAATTGCAAGGTGTAGTCTGCCTCAGATATAGCACTAGCTCCTTGTATGTCAACAAAGTGCAGAATGTCCAAAAAAATTAAACCCTTGTGATTAAAAAACTCAAATTTAGTAAAATGAATCAATGTGATTTGGAGCAAACATTGTTCCTTTAGGAGTATTGTAATCATAGAAGCATAGTTTAGTGGCAGAAGCTCCGCTACAGAAAAAAATATTAAATAGTTAAACCCAAAGGCAAACATTATATTGCAGTTTACCAATTCCTAGATGTGGTGGCTGCATTTGTTTTATTTTTTAAAGGCCGTACACAGGGGCTGAATATCAGATGGCCTTGGCCCGTTCAATAGAAACCGGCCGACATTTGACCCGTGTGTACGACAGCCGGTCCGGCAGAAGCTGTCAAAGGGGCATGACAGAAAAAGGTCTGCTGATCGGCTGACCGCTGGGTTGAACTACAAAGAAAAGAATAGTATGTACTAGGCATAAGGCTTTCTTTCTTTTGTTTTAACCTGGTGATCTGGCCAGTAAGTCTGTTGTTTTTCAACAGAACAAGCTGTCCTGCAAATATATCAGTTAAAAGTGTTGAGACAAACCATTTACCATTGACAGGGGTGCTTACAATGATAAGCTTGTATTTATTTATGTAAAACCTTTATCACAAAATATATTATTTTTTTTTCGTGTAACTGAAGCGTGAGGTTTGGCTTCAATATGTTAGTGGGGGCACTCCAATACAGGAGGTGTGTTACTGGCCAAATCACCAGGTGAAAATAAAAAAATAAAATACATCCAAAAAGTAATAAAAACCTGGCTCTGGCCTTACTCCAATAACTGAGATAAGATACGATAAGATAAATAATTTATTGTCATTGCAACGCAAATTACAATGAAATTCTATAAAAGCTCCACACATATGTAAACATATAACATCCTCAAAATACACACATGTAAACAGTTTGCCCCCATATAAAAAACCTAAATAAAGAACCCCCACCACCGCAGCAAAGCCAGGCTGCCTGTGGTTAAATAATATTATCAAAATTACCATTTAGGGCCTTGGTAGCCCTTGGAATGAAACTTTCCTTAAATCAGTTTTTCCTCACTTTTAGGCTACTTTCACACTGAAGCGCTGGATGCGCTGGCGTCATAGCGGCGCTATTTTTAGCGCCACTATACCGTCGTTTTTGCCGCGATTTGCGGGTGTTAGCGGGGTGATTCTAACCCCCGCTAGCCGCCGAAAAAGGGTTAAAAACGCCCGCAAAAACACCTCTTTGTGGTGTTTTGCGGGTGCTACCCCATTGATTTCAATGGGCAGGGGCGCTATAGGAGCGATATTTTTACCGCTCCTACCGTACCTCAAAGATGCGGCTTGCAAGAGTTTTTTTACCCTCCTGCAAGCGCACCGCTCCAGTGTGAAAGCCCTCGGGCTTTCACACTGAATACAAAGGAGTGGCTTTTTCGGGGGGCATTGCAGGCGCTATTTTGAGCGCAATAGCGCCTGCGCCTCTGTGTGAAAGGGGCCTATTATTTCTGAACCTCCTGCCAGATGGCAGGAGTTCAAAAAGATAGTTTCCAGGGTGGGACGGGTCACTCACTATTTTGCCTGCCCTGCTGACACAACATTTTGTTTACATAAATTAAACTACAGCCCACAACCTTCTGAGCAGCATTTATTATTTTTTGAAGGGAAGCTTTTTCTGCTAGTGTGCAGTTGGGATACCAGGCTAAAATACAATATGTTAGCACGCTCTCAATAGAGGAGCGATATGCCTCGTACACACGATCGGATTTTCCGACAACAAATGTGTGATGGCAGGGTTTTGTTGGATAATCTGAC
Organism: Rana muscosa; assembly: GCA_029206835.1. Classification (NCBI taxonomy): domain Eukaryota; kingdom Metazoa; phylum Chordata; class Amphibia; order Anura; family Ranidae; genus Rana; species Rana muscosa. Next base: position 347,011,123 of record CM055117.1, on the reverse strand, counting down.
CGTTTGTACGCTCCATCGGACAATTGTTGTCGGAATTTCCGACAACAAATGTGGGATAGCATGCTTGAAAATTTTCGGATTATCCGATACTGTGTGTACAGAAGTCTGTCGGAAAAAAATCCAAAGTACAAACTCGCATGCTCAGAAGCAATGCTAACCATAAAACAACAGTAGCAGAAGTTGCCCAAAGGGTGGCGCTACAGAGCAGAAAAAACACATAGTTTCTGTTTGTTAGCTGAAAAAGTTTTGCCGTCTGTATGCAGAACAAGTTCACGGCCAACGCCCTTCGGACAAAATTCCACGGATTTGTCCGATGGAAATCCGATCGTGTGTACGAGGCTATAGAAGGACTCTAAAGCCTCGTACACACGATCGGATTTTCCATGGACAAAGCGTCAGACTTTTGTCCGAAGAGCGTTGGCCAGGAACTTGTCTTGCATACAAACGGCACACAATTTTCGGCCAACAAACCCACGCGTAGTGATGTACTACGTGTTTTTTCAGCTCTTTAGCGCCACCCTTTGGGCACCTTCTGCTAATGTTATGTTTGGTGAGCATTGCTTCCGAGCATGCGTGTTTGTACTTTGGACTTTTGTCTGACGGACTTGTGTACACACGATCGCAAAATCATGACAACAGACCTTCGTCCACAGAAAATTTATAAGCCTGCCATCCAACATTTGTCCGTGGAAAAGCTGACAACAATTGTCCGATGGAGCGTACAAACAGTAGGATTTTAGGCCAACAGTCTGTCAACACACAATTCCTGTCGGAAAATCTGATTGTGCGTACGAGGCTTAAGATGTTTTTCCCTAGGCCATTTTTCCTGAGAAGTTTTAGAAAATATAATCATTGCTGACACTTCTTGGTGACAGATGTCATGTTTGATGACCAGGATACATTTTCTGAAATATTAATGCCTAAAAACAGATACCCGCTCTACCAATTCCCCTCGGTAACGGTAAGTGGAAACAGGTCAATCTTAAGCCTCATACACACGATCGGACTTCAAACCAACTTTTCTGTGGATTTTTGTTCGAAGGGCGTTGGCCGTGAACTTGGTATGCATACACACGACAGGACTTTTTCAGCCAACAAACATGAACGTAGTGACGTAATTGACGTACTATGTGATTTTTCTGCTCTTTAGTGCCACCCTTTGGGCAACTTCTGCTATTGCTGGTTGATCTTTTGCATTGGCTCTGAGCATGCGTGTTTGTACTTTGGACTTAGGTCCGATGGACTTCTGTACACACGATCGGACTTTGCTCCATCGGACTTTTGTTGCCGGAAAGTTTGTCTGTTTGCAGAGCGAACATTTGTCCGATGAAAACCGAAAAAGTTTGTCCGATGGAGCGTACACACGGTCGGATTTTCTGAAAAACCTGGTCATTTTGAAGTTTGTTGTCAAAAAGTCCAATCATGTGTATGGGCCTTAAAGGATCACTAAAGACAATTTTTTTTTTTTCAATTAAAAACATGTTATACTTACCTCCACTGTGCAGCTCGTTTTGCACAGAGTGGCCCCAAACCTGGTCTTCTGGGGTCCCTCGGTGGCTGCCTCGGCTCCTCCCCTCAAGGACTCAACACCTTCATGCGAGCAAGCTCACATGGTGATGAGTTGTTGCGGGCGCGCTCCCGTGATACAGCCGGCGGCCATAGCCGCTCACTGTATCACTCGGCCCCGCCCCCCGGCGCGCCGCGTTATTGGATGTGAATGACAGCAGCGCGAGCCAATGGCTGCGCTCAGGGTCGCCATCAGGGGGGTACAGGCAGTACACCTGTAAGGGGCCCGGATGGCCCCCCCCCTTTTATTTTTTTTATATATTTTTTTTATTTTTTTGTAAGGGGCCCAGAGGTCCCCAGGGGCCCGGAGTTCCCCAGGGCCCGAATGTCAACCCCCATTTTTTAATTTTATTTTTATGATTTTTTTATAATCATTTTTTTATTTAATTTGTTTTTTTTATTTTTATTTTTTATTTAATTTATTTATTTATTTTGTAAGGGGCCCAGAGGTCCCCAGAGGCCCGGAGGTCCCCAGGGCCCCGGATGGAAACCCCCCTTTTTTTATTTTTTTTTTATTAAAAAAAAATATTATTCATTTTTTTATTTAATTTTTTTTTATTTATTTATTTTATTTTTATTTTTTTGTAAGGGGCCCAGAGGTCCCCTGGGCCCCGGATGGAAACCTCCTTTTTTTTTATAATTTTTTTTTTGTAAGGGGCGCAGAGGTCCCCAGGGCCCTGGATGGCAACCCCCCTTTTTTTTGTTTTTTTGTTCTTCTGTTTTTTTTTGTGTTCGTCAGCACCCAAACCCCCTGCTTCTCAATTCGTGGCACCCCGCCCCGCTTCTGAATTTGTGGCAGCCCCCCCCCCCCCGCTTCCCAATTCGTCAATTCGCGGCGGCAGCCCCCCCCCCCCCGGTTCTCCTCGGCTCCAGGGGGCCCATGCCTGAAGCTGTGTAAGGGGCCCCAAAATTCCTGATGGTCGCCCTGGCTGCGCTGCTTTCAATCCATCCACTGTAGCCAATCAACGGCCAGGCTGAGCGGCGAAGAGGATGTCGGGGGTGAGCGCAGCACTTTCCAGGGCTCAGGTAAGTAAAACGAGGGGGCTGGGGGGGCCGGTATTGTCGGATGTTTTTTCACCTTAATGCATGGGATGCATTAAGGTGAAAAAAACGTGTACCTTTAGAGTCCCTTTAACTCTTCCTAAAATCAATTATTAATTCCTGGGTCTCACACCACTCTACTAGATTAGCCATCTCTTCATTATAATTCTTCTCATCTCTTCTTGTGATGCAACCTACTATGGTGGTTTAATCTGCAAATTTGATGATGCTATTTGAAGAAAAGCAAGGAGTACAATTACAAGTGTATAGAAAGTAAAGAAGGGAGCTCAGTACACAACCCTGTGCTACTCCTATGCTGACCACACACTGGGAAGAAACATGCTTACTCAGTTTGACCACCTGTGGGCAGTCTACCGGGAAGTCCTTTATCCAAGAGCAAAGGAAAGGGGGCAAATTCAGCTTCAACATCTTCTCCACCAATAGATCTGGGACAACAGTGTTGAAAGCTGAACTATAGTCAATAAACAACATTCTGACGTAATTGCCAGAATGTTCCAGATGGACTTAAAGCCACATGTAGTGCAAGAGCAATACCGCCCTCAGTGCTTCTATTGGCTCTGTATGTAAATTGACGAGGGTCAAAACTACCTGGTAAAGCTGCCTTAAAGGGGTTGTAAAGGTTTGTTTTTTATTTTCTAAATAGGTTCCTTTAACTACTTCCTTACTGGGCACATATACCCCCTTCCTGCCCAGGCGAAATTTCAGCTTTCAGCACTGTCACGCTTTGAATGACAATTGCGCGGTCGTGCGACGTGGCTCCCAAACAAAATTGACGTCCTTTTTTTCGCACAAATAGAGCTTTCTTTTGGTGGTATTTGATCACCTCGGCAGTTTTTATTTTTTGCGCTATAAACAAAGATAGAGCGACAATTTTGAAAAAAAAGCAATATTTTTTAGATTTTTGCTATAATAAATATCCCAATTTTTTTGGATTTTTAATTTTTTTTCCTCAGTTTAGGCCGATACGTATTCTTCTACATATTTTTGGTAAAAAAAATTGCAAGCAGCGCTTATTGATTGGTTTGCGCAAAAGTTATAGCGTTTACAAAATAGGGGGTAGTTTTATGGCATTTTTATAAAAAAAAAAAAAAAATTCTAGTAATGGCGGCGATCAGTGATTTTTTACGTGACTGCGACATTATGGCGGACACATCGGACACTTTTGACACTATTTTGGGAGCATTCACATTTATACAGCGATTAGTGCTATAAAAATGCACTGATTACTGTATAAAAGTGACTGGCAGGGAAGGGGTTAACACTAGGGGGCGAGGAAGGGGTAATATGTTCCCTAATGTGTGATTGCTACTGTGGGGGGAGGGGACTGACTGGGGGAGGTGACCGATCTGTGTCCCTATGTACAAGGGACACAGCATCGGTCCCCTCTCCCTGACAGGACATGGATCTGTGTGTTTACACACACAGATCCATGTCCTTGTCTGTGTAACCGCCGATCGCGGGTGCCTGGCGAACATCACGGCCGCCAGGCACGCGCATCGGCATTGCAGTGACGCGCCGGGTACGCTCGCGCGCCCTCCAGTGGCCAAATTAGCGGAGGCCGTATAATAACGGCCTCCCGGCATGTAACAACCACCTCGCGGCCGTATATACTCGTACGGCGGGCGCGAGGTGGTTAAGCTAGTGCATTGTTGGTTCACTTACCTTTTCCTTAGATTTCCCTTCTAAATATTTTTTTTCTTTTGTTTTCTTTGTCTGAGTTTCTCCCTTCCTGTTCCTCCTCAGTAAGCTGTTCAGTAAGCTGTTCTGGCTGACTCCACACCACTCGGATGATGGTGTGAAGTTTAGTGAGGAGAAACAGGAAGTGAGAAATTCAGACAAAGAAAAAAAACATTTAGAAGGTAAATCAAAGGAAAAGGTAAGTGATCCAACAATGCACTAGCTTAAAGGAACCTACCGTATATACTTGAGTATAAGCCGAGTTTTTAAGCACAATTTTTTGTGCTGAAAATGCCCCCCTCGGCTTATACTCGAGTCACCTATTTGCGCCTGATCTCCCGGAATTTGAGGAGCCGGTACCGGCGTGCCGTAGGTCCCCTGAACCCCAAACTTGGCACACATATAGCCCCACTCTTACTCTACATGTGTGCAAAGTTTCTTGTTCAGGGGACCTACGGCCGGGGAGCACCGATTTTTCAAAACTAGGCACCCCTTCCATAGACTCCCATGTTAAACGGTCATTTCTCTGGTGACTTTGGGGACCCGATACCAGCCAATAATAGGTCCTCTGGACCCCAAACATGGCACACATGTAGCCACACTCTTCCTCTACAAGTTTGCAAAGTTTATTGTCCGGGGGACCTACGGCCCGGGAGCACCGATTTTTCAAAGCCGGACACCCCTTCTATAGACTCCCATGTTAAACGTCAGTCTAGTCATGGACACAGTGAGGCATGGACACAGTGAGGCACACCCTAGGCTTATACTCGAGTCAATAAGTTTTCCCAGTTTTTGTGGTAAAATTAGGTGCCTCGGCTTATATTCGGGTCGGCTTTATATTACGGTATTTAGAAAATGAAAAATGAACCTTTACAACCCCTTTAATACGTTGTAAAACCAGACCCTCAAAGCACTTCATTATTACCAGGGTAAGTGCAATCGGCCTATAGTCCTTCAGACTATCTATATTCGTTTTTTTGGGTATCGGGGTAATAATAGTAGATTTTAAGCAGGTTGGAACTGTGGCCAATAATAATGATCAATTAAATATATTAGTAAAAAACCCCTGCAAGTTGGTGGGCAAAGGCATTAACAACCCTTCCTGGGACCCCATTTGGACCCGCCGATTTCCTGACATTATCGGACTTAAATGCCTGACGCACCTCGTGTTCCTGCACCACAGGTGCAGCATCTCCTGTACGTGGGTTTAAAAGTTGTGTTTGCTGGGGTACTGCTCTTTCAAAACGTGAAGAAAGCTGTTTATTTCCTCAGCCAGTTGAATATTAAAATTTGTATCCTGGTGAGTGTTCTCTTTATGATTTAGGATATGTTGTATCCCTTTCCAACCTTCACGTGCATCATTCCCTCTAAAATATTCTTCAATTTTATTTAAATAAACAAATTTGGCCTCTTTTATGCCCTTCTTTAGATTTGCTCTAGCAGCACTATACTTAACCTTATCCCTATTCCTAAAGGCACTATCCCGTTCTCTCAAAAGACAACGTACTCTCTTGGTCATCCAGGGTTTCTAATTGGGAAAAAACGTCATCTGTTTCCTTTCTGTAACAATGTCTACACAAGTACTAATGTAACTCAGTACTGTTTCAGAGCCGGTTCACACACAGGTGGCACGACTTTGGGGGCGACTCGGCAAGGCGATCTGAAGACGACTTCAGAGGCGACTTGCAAAATGACTTCTGTATTGAAGTCAATGCAAGTCGCCCCCCAAAGTCGTACAAGAACCTTTTTCTAAGTCTGAGCGACTTGCGTCGCTCCTATTAGAACGGTTCCATTGAAGAGAGCGGAGCGCAACTTGTCAGGCGGCTGAGTCACCTGACGAGTCGCCCCTGTGTGAACCGGCTCTAAGTGTGCATGTGTAAGTCATGTTAATCAAAAATGTCCCAGTTGGTCCACTTAAAGCAGTCCTGTATCTGCTTGAGAGAGCCATCTGGCCAAATCCTTATCTCCTTGCTCTCCGGAGAAGTTCTCTGCCTAATTGGAATGTACAGTGGAATAAGAAAAAGGGATATATGATCTGACTGACCAAGATGAGGTAACTACAAAAGGTATTATGATCAAAAAAACTACAATTTCTAAGAACAGTCCTGCACCGTTATGTAGCCATATAAAAAATTAGGGCTGTGGAAATTAACGATTAATTTTTTTGATCGATCAAAATTCTTTTGATCGGTACTTACCTCTCCGCCGGCTTCCAGGTCTTCAGGGAGTTCCGTTGGAGATCCGGTGACGTCACAGACACCGGCGGGGCTTGCCGTGTCCATCTGAAGGGCTCCTTTGCTGTGCCTTCATATCTGCATGCCGGGCGGGACCTTACTATCTGCCACACGCAAAGGCTGTTACACTTCCCTCTATCAACCTGGGATTCTACAGCCATCCACTGGGAGTTGTGATAGTTCCCCTCACGGGACATCTACATGCCGAAGGACTGGTTAACCCCTCCTCATCTGGATTCAGCAGTGGTATCGTTGTACACATTTTTATACCAGTATCATACTTAGCTACATGTATTTATGACTGCTTTTGCTACCGTTTGGTATTACTCGCAACATTTTTACAGTTTATGTAGCTACATCGATTTTATCTCCAGTGCAATATTTATTTTGTTATCTACTTGAAGACTATAAAAGTTTTAATGCTATTCCCATCGAGCGCTGCCTTTGTGTGTTTTTGTATCCTGCTATCCATTTTTCCAGTGGTTGGTAGCTGCAGTGGGAATCAGCCTGTAAGGAGATCAGCTAAAAGTAGTTGGATCTGTATGTGCGTTATAATTAATCAAAATTAGTCGATTAATCGATAAAAAAAAAAAGATTAATCGAACACGAAAATTTTAATCAGTAACAGCCCTATAAAAAATCTTTATTGTTTACAAAGCCTAGAAAAGACACACCACCAACACAGACCTCATCATGAAAAACACAATTGGCCAGTATTAAAACAACTCAAACTGATCCACTCTTCTCCCATGGGTGCTCATGAACATAAAGATTGGTACCTTGTTGTTTGTAAAAGGCAGTCCAAAGTGGATACTATATCCCAAAAATGTATGGAGTTATATAAAATATAAATGCAAAGTCCTCCCAAGATCAAGGTACGTGTTCAAAGGAATACATTTTGTATACTCCACATCCCAGAGTGAGGTGCCATTTTAGTCCCATTATTATTTCACATAAATACCAGGACCGCTTGCATTTAATATAGGATGCACTGGAAAAACAGGTTAATCCATCATTCATTATATAAAAGGCGTTGTGTAACTTGGAATATAAACGCTGGGCAACATCAAAAGAGGTTGCACATTCAATGGCAGTGCAACTAAGCAAAAAAATGTTCACCAAGATGCTTGTGTGAAAAGGGAGGATACTACAGCCATGCCTCACCTGTATTGTAAATATATATCACATAGATAGTTCCTTGTTTTCATGAAACTTATTTTGGACCCTCATCAGGTGGTTCAGGCATGTTTCCCCTAAACAGTGTTTATAACACATAAATTAAAGAAAAAACAGCTGTAAAGTACAGATTATATAAAGCAGGCAAAACAAGACCAGGCAGTGTAGTATGAAAAAAGTTTTAATGAAAAATTGATTAAAAACCATATGGAATAACATCCATGTGTATATTCCCAAACCTTCCAAAAATACGACAACACACAACAAAACAATCCCAGTGGTTGCCCAGGGTGATTGAAGATCCCTAGTGGATCATCTGACAGAAAGTGGTTCTTGTGACATCCACTTATGTATCCGGTGAGATAAGTGGTGTTGTATTGCTATAGAGATTTCGATGTGACACAGCACAGTCTAGATAAGTCTCTATACTGCACTCAAACCACAGTGGAGTCACAATGGATAGAGCAATTATTCCTGCTGAAAAGTAGATATTCAGTATATGTCCCTACTGATAGTTGTAGATTGAATATAGCCGTACTTAGTGGAATAACGGCTTTGAATACTGATATGTATCAAAGGTCATGCAGCAGTGCATAAGGTGATAACTCCTGACTGAGGACATATAGCCATGGAGTCTCATGCAAATCGCGTATCAGGTAGTTTCATATTGCGTGAGCTAATAGCAGTTAATTAGGCTCTAATAGGCTTCAAAAGAGGTGGACTTGGAGCGCAGAGCATTACGCTCGGAGCCCACCCAGGTGTGTTAGAAAAGCAAATTGAATATTCGCTTTTCTAACACTGAACTGCCTCTCAGCCAATCAGGAGGCGCGGGTCTAATACCCGTCACCTGATTGGCTGAAGGCACGGGCGCTCCGATTGGACGCCTAGCAGGAAGGAAGAAGAGACAAATGGAGGACACAGGAGCCACCGCCTGATCCGCTGCTCATCCCACCATCCCACAGCTCGCAGCCATCAACCCCTGCCTGATCCCCCACCAAGATGGGGTAAGTGTCGGGCAGTCAGCAAGCGGGCGGGCGGGGAGAGGTCACAGTGGCGGCATTAGATGGGCACAAGTGGCTGCATTTGATGGGGCACAAGTGGCTGCATTTGATGGGGCACAAGTGGCTGCATATGATGGGGCACAAGCGGCTGCATATGATGGGCCACCCCCTATTCAGGAATCCTGCCCCTTTTGGGACACCTGAATTATAGCGGCGGAGGTGTATTTTTGAAGCACCTGATTAGAGCCATAGGCTCTAATAGGCTTCAAAAAAGGTGGATTTGGTGCGCAAAGCATTACGCTTGGAGCCCACCCAGGTGTGTTAGAAAAGCAAATGTATATTCGCTTTTCTAACACTGAACCGCCTCTCAGCCAATCAGGAGGCACGGGTCTAATACCCGTCACCTGATTGGCTGAAGGTACGGGCGTTCCGATTGGATGCCCAAGCAGGAAGGAAGAAGAGACAAATGGAGGACACAGGAGCCGCCGCCTGACCCGCTGCTCATCCCACAGCTCGCCGCTGTCACATGCTGCCTGATCCCCCACCAAGATGGGGTAAGTGCCGGGCAGTCAGCGAGCAGGGGAGTCACAGTGGCTGCATTTGACGGGCACAGTGGCTGCATTTGACGGGCACAGTGGCTGCATTTGACGGGGCACAAGTGGCTGCATTTGACGGGCACAGTGGCTGCATTTGACGGGCACAGTGGCTGCATTTGACGGGACACAAGTGGCTGCATATGACGGGACACAAGTGGCTGCATATGACGGGACACAAGTGGCTGCATATGATGGGGTACAAGTGGCTGCATATGATGGGGCACAATGGCTGCATTTGATGGGCACAGTGGCTGCACTTGATGTTTTTATTTTGTTTGTTTGCGCCCCCCCCCCCCAAAAGTTTGAGCACCAGCCGCCACTGGTTCCAGTGCACTATAGAGACTTATCTAGACTGTGCTGTGCCACATCAAAATCTCTATAGCAATACAACACCACTTATCTCACCGGATACATAAGTGGATGTCACAAGAACCACTATCTGTCAGATGATCTACTAGGGATCTTCAATCACCCTGGGCAACCACTGGGATTGTTTTTATCATTGTTTTGTTTTGTCTCATTTTTTGGAAGGTTTGGGAATATACACATGGATGTTATTCCATATAGTTTTCTAATAAATTTTTCATGCTTCACTGTCTGGTCTTGTTTTGCATGCTTTATACAGTCTTATACAGTCTGTACTTTACAGCTGTTTTTTCTTTAATTTGGTTCTTTGTTTGGGCATAGACCACACCCAACATGTGGGTCAGTGAGTAATTAACCCCTCCCAATCAGGGTGATCTTCGTCCATCTTTCTGTAGTTTATAACACATAGCAGTTCAAATAGTGGAGTCCAGCTATGAAGTCCAGCTGTGGCCCAGAGGCTAATGTCGCCCTGATGCAGCCAGCTTGACCGGCAAAACCAGTTAGGCGTTCTACTTCACTCGCCTGTTTACTCCAGCTCTTTTGAAACGAATATCTTGAAGTTTGGATGGCTAAGTATACAGCTTTATGTGGATGCTTGGACCTGTGACCATCTTTGCTATAAACCTTTAAAAATTTAGGCCATAGCTAGGCCATCATTTGAACTGCTATGTGTTATAAACACTATTAAGGGAAAATGCCTGAACCACCTTAGGCCCCCTTTCACAAGGGCGGATCGGTGTACGGGCTCCGCTTTTCTCATCAGGGATCGCTCTGTTGATCCCCGCTGAGCAGGCAGATGACAGGTCTGTCTCTGCACACTGTGCAGGGCAGTGTTAATTTCGATTTAGTTTTAGTCTTAGTCTTGGGACTAAAATGGCATTTTAGTTTTAGTCCCATTTTAGTCTTCTGCAATTGTTTTAGTTTTAGTCGACTAAATCTCCAGTACATTTTAGTCAACTAAAATGTCCTACGTTTTAGTCGACTAAAATCTCCAGTACATTTTAGTCGACTAAAACTAATTTTAGTCTTCTCAAATCTAATGAGTGTAATTAAATTGTAATGCATTAGTTAACATTTCTCTACTATTTCCAAACTCATTCTATACTGCTGGAATGAAAAATCGAATATCTTATTATTTATCTTATTGAGGTATGAACATGCACTATAGACCAGTGTTCATTTTGAAGTCAAATTTCAATTTAGTTTTAGTCTTAGTCTTAGGACTAAAATGGCATTTTAGTTTTAGTCCCATTTTAGTCTTTTGACTAAAATGCCATTTTAGTTTTAGTCGTATTTTAGTCATCTCAATTGTTTTAGTTTTAGTCGTATTTTAGTCGACTAAAATAGTATTCATTTAGTCGACTAAAATGTTTAGTCATTTTAGTCGACTAAATTAACACTGGTGCAGGGACCGACCTGTCAGAGCGCCGCTCTCCTCTATGGGGGATCGGATGAAGACGGACTGTAGAGTCCGTTTTCATCTGATCCGATCCACCAGACGGATGGAAAATAGGGTTTCCATCCGTCACACTTTACCGGATTTTTTAAACAGACTTTTTAAAAAAAAATTTACACAGACTTCACCTCTAGCAAGGAGAAAACATATCTTTTCCTCTTCACAAGAAACCGTACTGCAGTAGGTTTTCACAACAGTGATCACTGTGATTGGCTAATCACAGTAATTACATGATCGACACCCATGACTCCCATTCGTTACTATGAGACCAGGAGCTGTCGGTGACAGCTTGGTCTCAGTGCTGGGGATACATTTGAGTGCGTTTCCAGCACACACACACACACACAGTTACATATGTAGCGGGGTCCTAAATTTAGGGGAAGTGTTTGAGTGGTAGTTATGCTCAAACACCCCAATTGTCAGGATTCTTTCAACCATTTTTGTCCGCAGGGAGAGTATCGGTGTATAGTTCCCTGTGGCCTGCAGGTGGCGCTGCCAGGGTAGGCCAGGGTTGAACCGCTGATACAGTGCTGTGCCTTGTGTGTCCCCTCTCGGCAGCCGTGCAGTGGGTGTGGCAGGCTTGCTGTGCATGCTGGAAGAGGATATAAAAGGGGCAGATGCTGCCTGTTCGGGGTTCTTCGGTCGTCGAGAGTCCTACCCCCAGGAGTGTGTTCCTGTCCGCCCTGGGCACCTTTGGCCCAGGGGCGGAGGTCGGTGAATCGGTCCCAGGCACCTTTAGCCCTGGGACTGCAGCAAAGGCCTTGGGCCCAGCACCTTTGGCTGGGGCCCATCAAGGATCAAGGAATCCCAGGGTGCCGGCTTATAAGGGGACCCGTATCTAGGGTTGCCACCTCATCCCTTTAAAACTGAACACATAGGAATTACACAGGTTCTGAGGCTAATTTAAAGCAGATGAGGCACCAAGTGAGTTTAATTACCACCTTATTCAGCCACAGAACCTGTGTAATTAATATGTGTTCGGTTTTAAAGGGATGAGGTGGCAACTCTACCCGTATCTTGGACGAGGAGGCCGGGGGAGGAACTGTTCCGAGGGACCGGTGAGAAGTCACGATGAAGGAAGGGGCCCGGTAACTCTCTGGAGGGATGTCTTCTCCATTACAAAGAGGTCAAGCTTTGAAACACCAAGTTCACCAGGTCTGTGGCAGAGACCAAGTTAATCCAGTCGGTGGCAGAGACTGTGCGGTTAAGTTAGAGTACCATTTGGCTGCTAGTCCCTACCTAGGGAGACGATCCATCTGGGCTGAGTCTGCTTGAGAAGCCGAGCAGTGAAGTGATTAAGTTTGTGCCTGGACCTCTCTCACACCTTATGCTGCCCTGTCTTCTTGCTCCAACCTTTACTTATCAGAGACTGTTATTTTTGAGAAATAAACTCTACGTTGGAGTTGCAGCTGGTGTGGACATTCAAGTCACTGGGGGGAACAAGGACTTATCTCTGTTTACTGTAGAGGTGAGAATCATTCTCTGGAGGATTCTGGTTTCTGGCCGTGGAGACCCGCTAACAACACCGCTCAACCTCTTTACACAGAAGGGTACGGGCTTGTTGCGTCGTGTGCCCTCTCTACCTGCGGGGAGCCGAAGGCAGGTGAAGGGGGTGAGGTCGCAACACATATACATGTGGTGCCCAGGAACACAGCCCACTTCCTTGATGCCGAATATATGTGTGAAGTGGTTGTAAAGGAGTTAAACTTTAGAACCAACATTCACTCCTTAGCACAAAATGTAGTACATGAACTAGCTATAGATAATATGGAAACAATATCTCTGCAATCACTTTAGGCCGGGTTCACATGTGTGCGGCTGCGGTTCACAGCATGGGATCCGGTGCATCCCTGTTCACCGGTTCAAGTGTGATTCATTGCACCTGAACCGGACCCAAAAACGCACAGGACCCTTCTGCAATCCAGATCGCGCGCAACCCAAGGACCTGTGAGAATCGGCTTTATTGAGGCCCTTTCACACTCGCCTGTCATGCGAATTGGATGTGAAAAAACCTGCATCCAATTCGCATATATGTGAACCCAGGTTTAAGAAGAAGGAATGAAGGTGAAAGTGTCCCGCCTGCTGATGGACGTTTTGGGATGCCAACAGCTAGCTGTTGCAGGTATACTACTGAATTAATGAACTGCTATAACTAATTCTGGAGTCAAAAAAATTAAAGCCAAAGTTTGACTAAAAACTAATGAAGGATTTGAGTGGAAAAACATAATTCTCCCTCCTCAAATCACAGAACACCAGTCTTTTTCTGAACAGAGAAGGTGCCTGTACTACAACAACAGGAACTACAGGTCTCAAGGCCAGATTTTTTGGCTTTTGGCTCTGACACGAGACTGTTGGTTGAATAAAAAAAAAAAAAAAGACATTGAACAATCACTTCAGCAGCTAAAGTTGAAACACTTTAATTAGAGGTAATTTGTTTTTACTGTGCAAATGTACAGAAATAGTTTTTGGCTATACTTCAGCTTTACTTCTAGTCAGAGTAATGAACTACATATTTGCACCTTGTCATTGATGTACTACGTAATGAAGCAAACAAGAGGATGACTGCGTTGCCACAATTATTTATTTTTTGTTTTAGGTAAAGAGGAGAAGGATTAGAACTCCTGTAGGGTTTTTATTGCTATCCAGAGCTCTGTTAAAGAGATTTACATTTACTTCCTGTTATGCTGACAACGGTTTCACCATACAGGAAGTAAGGGGAAATCCGTAACAGGGACACCAACAGACATAAAAATCGGACAATGTATCTACATTTCTCCTACTCTACTAAAGAAGAGCATTTTTACTTCTGTCTGTATTGCATTTAGAATAACATATGTCTACCAATATTTGTCATCATCACTCAGTCTTTTCCTTAACATCTTTATTTGTCTATGTCACTACCATGCCCATCAATTATAGCCTGTCTGTCCATGCCAATGTGTACATAAACAGTGCAAATACTGTACGTCTGCCCATCAATGTCTGTCTATACTGTATATGCCCATCTGTTTAAACCTGCAAATAAACAGAGAACAGACAGTTGTGCATGCACTACCTCGGGGCAGCTTCCTGCTCTGTTAACATGTATGCTCACCTCAGCAACACCTTTAATTTACAAGGGTGGGGTGATGTGAAATCTGGGTGTTGGCTTTTCAGAGGGGTATCATTAGCAATCAAGCAGGTTTTCTAAAATGCATTTCCTCCTAACAATGGCCAATCCACAAATATTAGGCAACTGCTAGATGAGCCTAAAAATCTCATCTTCAATATCAATGCAAATCACTTTGTCCATCAGTGTCTGCTTTGGTTGGTTCCTTTTGTGGCACTTTATTCCGGCTATGGCTGTGTTTGGAAGGACTTTCCACTGTTTGCCTGTAGGTGGTGTTACCACCCCAGGCCAATGTGGAAGACAAACAGGCCAAGGTTCGTTGGGTGTCTTTCCCCGAGAGCAGTTCAGTGGGAGTGGTCTCCCCTCTGAGCATGCTGGGGAGGGGTAGTTAAGGGGCAGACACCATTGGCTAGGGCTCTTCTTCATCTCGTGGCCCTCCTGGCTCGAGGCGTGTGTTACTGGAAATTCAGCCTCTGAGCCACGTTGGTTCGAGGCTGTAACTATGCCAGGTAGGCCCAGTTGTCTTGACTGGGGCCTACGCTTGAAGGTGATCCTGTGCTGTCCGTCCTGCGGGAGGAAGCCACTCAATGGAGGAAACCAGGTGAGGACCTGTCCAGGAGAGGACCGAGTGGAAGGCCGGTATCTTGCAGAAGGCCTGGGGACCTTATTGAGGGATGCACTGTAACTAAAGTAACCTTACAGTCTGCTGGGTTGGCTTAAAGGCTCTTAGACTGTAAGGCTGGATATCCAAGTACTAAAATCCTGTGGCAGAGGATAACTGAACGGTTCAACATAACCATGAAAAAGGTCTGTGGCAGAGACTGTTCTTTCTTATCTGTTCGTGCATCATTCCGGCTGCTAGGCCAAGTGAGAGGGGCCTATCCGGGTGAGCAATACCCACTCGAAGGAGAGTGGTGAGTGAGACTTTGTATATTAGGAGTTTTCCCCAGTGATCTGCTTTGTATGCCTGAACCTTCCCCTAACCCTTCATCCCTCTACCTATACAAGTTGTTTGGAAAATAAAGCCTGAAGAAAAAGGATTCATAACTTGTGTGGACATTGAAGTTACTGTAGACTTTCAACCCCTAGACAACGAATATTGAGGTAACGTGCAAGTCCCAAAATCGAAACCAGCAGCTCCTATGGGGGTAGTGCTATACGTGGGGGCTTGAGTCCGGGATTTGCTGTTACCTCTCGAAACTGGACTGAAAGATTTTATTATTTCACTGAGAGTCTACAATTAAGAGGGTGTTGGACTATATTCTTGGAAAAAAAGGGGTTAAGTGTGCAGATCACTCTGGTAACTGTGTGGGCGGAGCCAGGAAAGCCCGCGAGCTACATGCCAAAAAGACCAAAGGGGAGGAGTTCCCGCCTCCAGCGTGAGACGCGTGTGTGTGTCTGGCGCCGGAGGGAAGAAGCTGCGAGATCACAGTGAGAAGATCGGAGAGCAGCCATGTCGTTGTACTCGTTGGCACAGTCCGTGTCAGGGCCTAGGATGTTTTCTGCTAACGCTGGTGCGAGCGTTACATGGCCAGGAACTCTATTGACAGATACAGGCATCCGAATGAAGCCGCATGGGCGTTTCATTTTGTACACCAGTGGAGATGTGGAAGCGCTGGGCATGCTGTGCCCTAAATGTGAGGGACTGGCCATTCAGCTACATCCATTTGCCCAATGCTTGCACTGCGGGGAGTATTTGTTTGCGGTGGACCAGCCTACTGAATCGCCCTGTGCCTACCGGGTGGATTGGACCGCAGGCATCGCTACATTGGAGGCCTGTGGCCGAACCTGTACTTGTCGCGCCTGTTGCGGTTAGTGACCCCAGAGGGAATGCTGTTGCTGCAGTTGTTGCAAAACCCTCCGCAGACATTGTTCCGGATACCACCTCCATGGCACTGGTCCCCATTGCACCCACCCAGAGAAAGGTGGGATACGTGAAGGCTCCCCGCGGCCGCGGTAGAGGCCTACCCCAGATGTGACTGGAACCGGACCCCGAGAGAAATGATATCCCAGGGACGTCCACGTCAGGAACTGGTAAGAAATCTGGGGAGATACTATTCAGGACTGTACGTAGTTATTTGCCGGCAGAAGAGTTGGAAGGCTCGGAATTAGACTCTCTGTCAGATGCTGGAGATGACTACTTGTTTGAGAATATGACTCAGGAGTTGTTGCGGGATAACGTGGAAGATGTTACCTCAGCACATAGCTGTTCGGAGTGGACAGCTATGGACTCCGGGGAAACTACACCCGGGGTGGAAACCCCGGACATTAATAAAGGGACTTTGCCTGTTAAAAAGATGTTGCCTAAACCTGCTAAGGCCATGATAAAGAAATCGCCGGATTCATGTGTGTTACCCAGGACGGGGAGCTCCCGTTCATTACCCAATCTTGCCCGTCTACAGAGAGTGCTTATGAAAAGGGTAGCCACGGAGTACGGCCTGGAATTCCCTTATGTCCCAAGGGAGATAATGCAGAAGATTGAGGCAAACAGGGAGCAGTGGTACGGTGAAGCCATTTGGGACTATTTGTCCGTGCCAAAGCCATTTAGAAACTTGGACTACTCTTATTATGGCAAAACGCTTTAAAGAATGTTGGCTGCACTGGAGCTACGGCCGACACATCCACGCTGATCGGGTGACTATTTGCAGACCAGGAAAAGATGACATTGTGTACTTTATTACTACCCTGGATAAGCAAGGAAAACCCCTGACTCTGCCGGATCCCAGATTTTACCTATGATCATTCAAAGTGACGCTTTGTCTTCATTTCTATTTTTTTCTTTTATTCAAGAAAGAATTTTCAAGTGAGAGGAGGATTTTTGTTTACCTTCTAATTTTTGCTGTGCTAACTGGACTCTGGGGAAATTAGTCAGTTAGGAATAGGGTTGCTGAAGACTTCGGGATCAAGATGTCTATCTGCTTCAGCTCTTGGATTTAAAGACTCTTGTGTGTTACCTCTGACACTAGGTGGCAGTGATCAGTAGAGTAGGGAGAGACTTTTCAAGATGATTATGCATCTTTTAAAAGTAGAAGGAAGGTTCCATCTCCTAGGAGATGTAGCTTTGCTTCATTTGAAACGCCTCAATGGTTGCTATGGTATTTTGTCTGTGTGCCTCTTTTTTTTTTTTTTTTAGGTAAGCCGGATATTCTATCAAGACTGCTGGAGAGTGGGTGGTCTAGACAGTGAGGGATTGTAATGTGTGTATTATTGTGATTTTACTGTAAAATTCATGTTAATGTTTTGCATTTTCAGTTCCTTCCCTTTCCCTCCCCTTCCAGGGTTTTGGTTCAGGTACTGGTCCTCAGGATTGAGGACAAAGTTTTTCCAGACACTGGGGACAGTGTCTTGTTGTAGTGGGGGGGGGTATGTAGCGCCCTGCTCCTAATGACCAGGTGCTATGTTAAATTTAGTGGGTGTCTGAGCTGGTATTAGCTAAGACTTTGTAAATAATTAAGGCTAAATCAGCCTCTGTTCCGGCTATGGCTGTGTTTGGAAGGACTTCCCACTGTTTGCCTGTAGGTGGCGTTACCACCCCAGGCCAATGTAAAAGACAAACAGGCCAAGGTGCGTTGGGTGTCTTTCCCCGGGAGCAGTTCAGTGGGAGTGGTCTCCCCGCAGAGCATGCTGGGGAGGGGTACTTAAGGGGCAGACGCCATTGGCCAGGGCTCTTCTTCGCCTCGTGGCCCTCCTGGCTTGAGGCATGTGTTACTGGAAATTCAGTTTCAGAGCCACGTTGGTCCAAGGCTGTAACTATGACAGGTAGGCCCAGTTGTCTTGACTGGGGCCTACGCTTGAAGGTTATCCTGTGTTGTCCGTCCTGCGGGAGGAAGCCACTCAATGGAGGAAACCAGGGGAGGACCTGTCCAGGAGAGGACCGAGTGGAAGGCCGGTATCTTGCGGAAGGCCTGGGGGATTGAGGGATGCACCGTAACTAAAGTAACCTTACAGTCTGCCGGGTTGGCTTAAAGGTTCTTAGACTGTAAGGCTGGATATCCGAGTACTAAAATACTGTGGCAGAGGATAACTGAACGGTTCAACATAACCATCAAAAAGGTCTGTGGCAGAGACTGTTCTTTCTTATCTATTCGTGCATCATTCCCGGCTTCTAGGCCAAGTGAGAGGGGCCTATCCGGGTGAGCAATACCCACTGGAAGGAGAGTGGTGAGTTAGACTTTGTATATTAGGAGTTTTCCCCAGTGATCTGCTGTGTGTGCCTGAATCGTCCCCTAACCCTTCATCCCTCTACCTCAGGGGTCTCAAAGTACCGGCCCGCGGGCCATTTGCGGCCCGCGGACTGGTTAAAAATGGCCCGCAGGCCCGATCCAGGACGTCTTTTTTTACAGGCACCGCAGAGGGGGAGGCGCCGAAGAGCTTTACCTCTCCATCAGCTCTGTCCTCTCCGCTGCACACTGCCGCAGCCCAGAGAGAGAACAGAGCGGAAGGAAGGATCCGCCCATCGCCCCGCCCACCTAGGCACTGACGATCAGAGCCCCGATCCAGGGTCCTGCTGCTCAGAGCGGGAGATTGTGTTCTCTGGGTGCCCTGTCACTAGGCCTCTGTGGAAGCCAGGAGGAGAGGACTCGGAAGCCAGACGATCCTGACTGCCAGGAGAGGTGAGTAAGGCAAAGTCCTTAGTGGGGTGAATGGAGTATTTTATGGAGTGTGGGGGGGGGGGGTAATTGTGTAGTGTGGGGGGTATTTTATGGAGTGTGGGGGGATTTGTGCAGTGTGAGGGTACTTGTGTAGTGTGGGGGTTAATTGTGTAGTCTGGGGGTTAATTGTGCAGTGTGGGGGCTATTTTATGGAGTGTGGGGGCTATTTTATGGAGTGTGGGGGGGTATCTTATGGAGTGTGGGGGGTATCTTATGGAGTGTGGGGGGTATCTTATGGAGTGTGGGGGGGTATCTTATGGAGTGTGGGGGGGGGTATCTTATGGAGTGTGGGGGGGGGGTATCTTATGGAGTGTGGGGGGGTATCTTATGGAGTGTGGGGGGGTATCTTATGGAGTGTGGGGGGTATCTTATGGAGTGTGGGGGCTATTTATGGAGTGTGGGGGTATTTTGTGCAGTGTGGGGGGTAGTTTATGGAGTGTGGGGCTATTTGTGTAGTGTGGGGCTATTTGTGTAGTGTGGGAGGATTTGTGCAGTGTGGGGGGTATTTTATCGAGTTTGGGGGGGTATTTGTGTAGTGTGGGGGGGGTAATTGTGTAGTGTGGGGGGTATTTTATGGAGTGTGGGGGGATTTGTGCAATGTTGGGGGTAATTATGGAGTGTGGGGGGGGGTAATGCTGGGGGTTAATAATGTGTTTGCTGACACCAGTGATGGGGGTTAATAATGTGTTTGCTGACACCAGTGCTGGGGGTTAATAATGTGTTTGCTGACACCAGTGATGGGGGTTAATAATGTGTTTGCTGACACCAGTGATGGGGGTTAATAATGCGTTTGCTGACACCAGTGATGGGGGTTAATAATGCGTTTGCTGACACCAGTGATGGGGGTTAATAATGTGTTTGCTGACACCAGTGCTGGGGGTTAATAATGTGTTTGCTGACACCAGTGCTGGGGGTTAATAATGTGTTTGCTGACACCAGTGCTGGGGGTTAATAATGTGTTTGCTGACACCAGTGCTGGGGGTTAATAATGTGTTTGCTGACACCAGTGATGGGGGTTAATAATGTGTTTGCTGACACCAGTGATGGGGGTTAATAATGTGTTTGCTGACACCAGTGATGGGGGTTAATAATGCGTTTGCTGACACCAGTGCTGGGGGTTAATAATGTGTTTGCTGACACCAGTGCTGGGGGTTAATAATGTGTTTGCTGTCACCAGGTATTGGGGAAGACATTCTTATAATATGTCAAAAAAAGTTAGATTTTATTTCCATCATTTACACTTTCAAAATGACAGAAAACAAAAAAATGGCGTCTGCAAAAGTTTGGGCACCCTGCAGAATTTATAGCATGCACTGCCCCCTTTGCAAAGCTGAGACCTGCCGGTGTCATGGATTGTTCTCAATCATCATCTGGGAAGACCAGGTGATGTCAATCTCAAAGGTTTTAAATAGCCAGACTCATCTGACCTTGCCCCAACAATCAGCACCATGGGTTCTTCTAAGCAATTGTCTAGAAAACTGAAACTGAAAATAGTTGACGCTCACAAAGCTGGAGAAGGCTATAAGAAGATAGCAAAGCGTTTTTAAGATGTCAATATCCTCTGTTCGGAATGTAATTAAGAAATGGCAGTCATCAGGAACAGTGGAAGTTAAAGCAAGATCTGGAAGACCAAGAAAAATATCAGACAGAACAGCTCGCAGGATTGTGAGAAAGGCAATTCAAAACCCACGTTTGACTGCACGATCCCTCCAGAAAGATCTGGCAGACACTGGAGTTGTGGTACACTATTCCACTATAAAGAGATACTTGTACAAATATGGTCTTCATGGAAGAGTCATCAGAAGAAAACCTCTTCTACGTCCTCACCACAAAAATCAGTGTTTGAACTTTGCAAATGAACATATAGACAAGTCTGAGGCATTTTGGAAACAAGTTCTGTGGACCGATGAGGTTAAAATAGAACTTTTTGGCCGGAATGAGCAAAGGTACGTTTGGAGAAGAAAGGGCACAGAATTGAATGAAAAGAACCTCTGTCCAACTGTTAAGCTTGGGGGTGGATCAATCATGCTTTGGGGTTGTATTGCAGCCAGTGGCACAGGAAACATTTCACGAGTAGAAGGAAAAATGGATTCAATAATATTTCAGCAAATTTTGGATGGTAACTTGATGCCATCTGTGAAAAAGCTGAAGTTAAAGAGAGGATGGCTTATACAAATGGATAATGATCCTAAACACACCTCAAAATCCACGGGGGATTACATCAAGAGGCGTAAACTGAAGGTTTTGCCATGGCCTTCACAATCTCCTGACCTCAACATTATTGAAAACCTATGGATAGACCTTAAAAGAGCAGTGCGTGACAGACAGCCCAGAAATCTCAAAGAACTGGAAGACTTTTGTAAGGTAGAATGGGCAAAGATACCTCAAACAAGAATTGAAAGACTCTTGGCTGGCTACAAAAAGCGTTTACAAGCTGTGATACTTGCCAAAGGGGGCAGTACAAGATATTAACTTTGCAGGGTGCCCAAACTTTTGCAGATGCCATTTTTTTTGTTTTCTGTAATTTTGAAAGTGTAAATGATGGAAATAAAATCTAACTTTTTTTGACATATTATAAGAATGTCTAATCTGTAATTTGATGCCATTTGGAGATTTTTCCATCTTTCCTTGGCTTCGTTAAGCACATTAATACACATTTTTACCTGGGGTGCCCAAACTTTCGATCCCCACTGTAGTCATTTAGCCAGGCTGCGAATCCCAGTGGAAAAAATCTACCTACAGTGAGGGAAAAAAGTATTTGATCCCCTGCAGATTTTGTACGTTTGCCCACTGATAAAGAAATGATCAGTTCTATAATTTTAATGGTAGGTTTATTTTAACAGTAGGAGACCGAATAACAAAAATATCCAGAAAAACAAATTTGCATTTTAACCACTTCCATACCGGGCACTTTCCCCCCTTCCTGCCCAGGACAATTTTTATTTTTCAGCGCTGTCGCACTTTAAATGACAATTGCGCAGTCATGCTACACTGTACCCAAATGAAATTTTTATAATTTTCTTCCAACAAATAGGGATTTTTTTTGGTGGTATTTTATCACCTCTGCGGTTTAAAATTTTTGCGCTATAAACGAAAGAAGAGCGAAAATTTTGAAAGAAAAACTGATGGGGGGCACTGATAGGGGGCACTGATAGGTGGCACTGGATAGGCAGCACTGATGAGGAGCTACTGACAGGCTTTTCTGAGTGGAACTGATTGGCACTTTGATGGGGCACTGACAGGCATTACTGATGGGGTACTGATTGGCACTTTTTGGGCACTGTTGTGGGCACTGATCTGCATGGATATGGGCACTGACAGGCTTTATATAGGGGCACAGGCTGGCATGTGATGGGCATTTATTTTGGGGTACTGATTGGCACATTTTGATGGGGCTGTGGTGATAATCAATGTGCTGATTATCAGATTATCCTCTGACAGATCCTGATAATCAATGTGCTGATTGTCAGATTATCCTCTGACAGGGAGAGCCGCCGATCGGCTCTCCCTGT
Organism: Rana muscosa; assembly: GCA_029206835.1. Classification (NCBI taxonomy): domain Eukaryota; kingdom Metazoa; phylum Chordata; class Amphibia; order Anura; family Ranidae; genus Rana; species Rana muscosa. The sequence goes on along the minus strand of CM055117.1, from coordinate 346,988,716 downwards.
CAGCATGAACCGAGGAGAGCCGCTTACCGGCACTTCTTGGTTCACGCGATGTTCAGCTGTGATTGGTCACAGCTGATCACGTGGTATGAAGCCTCTGTCAGAGGCTTCATACCACGATCGGAGTTGCTGTGTGTCAGACTGACACACAGCACCCCCGATCGCTGCGCGCCCACACGGGCGCGCGCCGGCAGTGATATCCTGATCACGTCATATGACGTCCAGTCAGGATATCACAACCACTTTGCCGCCGTCATTCTGCTATATGGCGGGCGGCAAGTGGTTAATGAGTGAAATAAGTATTTGACCCCCTCGCAAAAAAAAAAGACTTGGTTTGGTTGTTGGCCGTGTGTTTTGTGTCATTGTCATGCTGGAATACCAATCCATGACCCATTTTCAATGCCCTGGCTGAGGGAAGGAGGTTCTCACCCAAGATTTGATGGTACATGGCCCTGTCCTCTTGGCAGTGAAGTTGTCCTGTCCTCTTAGCAGAAAAACACTCCCAAAGCATAATGTTTCCACCTCCACGTTTGTCGATGGGGATGGTGTTCTTGAAGTCATAGGCCGCTTTCCTCCTCCTCCTCCTCATCCAAACACGGCGAGTTGAGTTGATGCCAAAGAGCTCGATTTTGGTCTCATCTGACCACAATACTTTCACCAAGTTCTCCTCTAAATCATTCAGATGTTCATTAGAAAACTTCAGACAGGCCTGTACATGTGCTTTCTTGAGCAAGGGGACCTTGCGGGCGCTGCAGGATTTCAGTCCTTTATGGCATAGTGTGTTACCAATTGTTTTCTCTGCGACTATGGTCCCAGCTGCCTTGAGATCATTGACAAGATTCTCCCGTGTAGTTCTGGGCTGATTCCTCACCATTCTCATGATCATTGAAACTCCACGAGGTGAGATCTTGCATGAAGCCCCAGACCGAGGGAGAGTGAACGTTTTTTGTGTTTTCTTCTATTTGCGAATAATCGCACCAACTGTTGTCACCCTCTCACTAACCTGCTTGGCGATGGTCTTGCAGCCAATTCCAGCCTTGTGTAGGTCTACAATCCTTGGACAGCTCTTTGGTCTTGGCCATGGTGGAGAGATTGGAAACTGATTGATTCCTTCTGTAGACAGGTGTCTTTTATACAGGTAACAAGCTAAGATTAGGAGCACTCTCCCTTTGCCCAGGTTCACATTGGGCTACGGGAGTGAAGCCGTGCGAGTTCAGCTGAACTCGCACGATTTCACTCTCGCTGGCAGTCCCGATTTCAGCCGCGATTACAAAGACATCTGTGCAGGTTTCTGCACAGATGTCAATGTAAATCGCGGCTGAAATTGCAAAAAGTAGTACAGAAACTACTTTTTGAAATCAGTGCCGATTAGGACGATGCTATTGCCGGCAATTTGCGGCACATATCGCCTGTTTGACATGCGATTTGACATGCCAAATCGCATGTCAAAACGCACCAGTGTGAACCAGGGCTTAAGGAGAGTGCTTCTAATCTCAGCTCGTGACCTGTATAGAACACACCAGGGAGCCAGAAATCTTGCTGACTGATAGGGGATCACTCATTAAAATGCAAATCAATTTATAACTTTTTTTAAATGCTTTTTTCTGGATACTTTTGTTGTTATTCTGCCTCTCACTGTTAAAATAAACCTACTATTAAAATTATAGCCTGATCATTTCTTTGTCAGTGGGCAAATATACAAAATCAGCAGGGGATCAAATACTTTTTTCCCTCATTGTACTCCTGCTGCTGAGATTAATAGCTGTGTGGACACAAAGTACGTCCAGCCAGGATTACCACCTGTTTACACTGGCTGTGAGCAGACACAAATCGCTGCGGTTGCTGACAGTCTGTCATTGCAGTGTATGGGCTCGGTGGCTGCAGCTACCTGCACACAACTGTCAGGCCCATATGGGCGTTTCCAATTCACCCCAAATGCAGTGCGATTTTACCTTGATTGTGGTGCGACAAAATGCACAAAGGAGTGTATAATTGCTCCTGAGGAGTGCTAAAATTTGGTCCCTGAGCTTCTTTGGAGCCACCATCACGCATAGGGCAGCCTATTCAAGAGAAATGGCTGCTCTATGCGTGACATGCATTTTCACGTAAAAATTGTGCTAACAAAAATGCGAGCGGGAACATAAGTTCCCGCTACGCGTAGTGATAATGTGGCCTCAATCCCAGCAGTAGAAATCAGTGGATTCTTGCCACTTGGATTCACAGAGTGGCGAAACTCCCATGCGAATGGAGCCAAACTGTTCATTAATGGCAATCAGTCGCTGTTAGCATTCTTGATATGCAGAGCAGGACTTGGCTATCAAACTGAGAGTAGAATCATACAGATTACACAGAGAGATTGGCTTGGTCTGCAACCCCATCTGTGCCCCCACCACCGCACCTGTCCTATCTCTACATCAGTCCAACTCTGTCACTAAATCTGTCTATAAGCCCCTAGCAGTCTTTCTGTCTGGCATTCACATAGGTAGACAGGAAAACAATCACTAAAGTTTTTTTTTATTCAACCAACACTTAATTAAGTAATTTTGTCACCTTTGTGTTAATGCCAGGGCCACCATCAATGCCAGTCTGCCTGTGTCCACACAGGCTTGTTCATTAATGCTAGCCTGGGCATCAGACTAAAAACGAAAATAAAACTAACAGATCCCCACATCAACTTAAATGACGTTGATGCGGGGTCAACTGCTGTTCTATTGTATTCTGACAGAGGGGGACCCTGTCACAATACACAGATCAGTGCTGCAGTTATTGGCTGTAAGCGCTGATCGAATGCTGGTTTTCAAGCACGAGCATTCGACAGACGTCAGTCGTTGAACTGGCTTCTGTTGAACAGACAGTGGTACACACAGACCAAAATTCGGACGGTTCCTGATAAACCCGCTGATTTTCAGTCCATATACACCCTGCTTAAGCATGTGCAACATGTGAATGAAAAAGCGAGAAGACTAAAAGAAAATGATGGAGCAGTTAGAGGTGCTCCTTGGGATTCCCTTGCAGTCCCTGGGGGACAATCATCAATTTTGTTGTATAGCAGCAAGTTAATGCTAAACAGGAGCAGTGAGGCAGATATAATTAGGCATCTTCATTCTTAAATTCTTCCTCAGCTGCTCTAAAGTAGCTCTGCGACAGAATAAAACATGCCTCTGACCGATTCTTAATTGTGTATCTGTTTTTATAATTTAATAAATCCATCTTCAGTAATAAATCTGTTGCAGACCTTTGCCAGTCTCAGCTGGCTGAGGGCCTCAGATTACAGGCACATGAGTCGCAAATACACATAAAAACTGTTGCATACATAGACTTTACTGTCAGCCATCCTGATTTGCCTGATTAAGGCTACTTAAGTCTACTTTCACGCTGGGGCTGCAGAGCGTTAGCGCTAAAGCGCCGCTCGTTTTAGCAGCGCTTTTTGGCTGCTAGGGGGGGCGATTTTTAACCACCGCTAGTGGCTGAAGAAGGGGTTAAAAGCGCCCATGTTGCGGCGCTTCTGAAACGTTTTTAAGGTGCGATGGAAGCGCTACTTATTCATTTCAATGGGCAGGGTGTTTTGGGAGCGCTTTATACAGCGCTGCCAAACCGCCCCAAAGATTCTGCTTGCAGGACTTTTCCTAACGTTCCACAAGCACGCTGCCACCAGTGAAAAATCACACTGAAATGAATGGGAGGCGGTTTTTAGGCATTATTTAAAAGGATATTTCTAGCGATAAAAGCTGAAAACCGCCTCAGTGTGAAGCCAGCCTAATATTCCCTTACTGTGCATATACAGTTTGTAAAATATTTGAAGGTGTATGTATAGCTAAAACAACATTTTTAATAGAGTAGGAAAGGGGCAAAACCCCATGTCAGGTGTGTTATTGCATACCTCCCAACTTTTCATCATTGAGCTGCGGGACATTCAAGTTGTTTTGTTGGTGCCGCACGGATGTTCCGTGCATCCCCGTGCAGGCAGCAGGGTTGCCAACTTTCAGTAAATTTACAAACAGTTTGTAAAATCCATAATTGTTGCATCTGTCCATGAATGTCAGTTACGGACATGCAGCCTACATGTCTGTAATGGACATTCATGGACAAATGCAAAAAGTACGGATTTTACAAACTGTTTGTATATTTACTGAAAGTTGGCAACCCTGCCAGGCAGTCACATTGATGTCTATTGAGACGCAGTGGCTGCATTGACACGGCTGCGGCTCACCATATGATAGGGTGACCAGACATCCCCTGTTTCCGGGGACAGTCCCCGGTCCAAGTCTGTCCCTGGTTTTGTCCCCGGATTGGATTTGAACAGCTCCGCTGCTCCTACTAGCTTAGGGGGATGTATTTGTTTCCATTATCTGTGCCCCTTTCTGATGATCATGTGCTGGTCGGAGCGGAGTGAAAATTTCTTCAGTTTCGGGTGCATGCCCATTCGGCTCCACTAGCATGTTTTTCTGCCTTGGCTCAAGTCCTGGCCAGCCGCCTGCCTGCTTATCTCCTTGCCTTCCCTGGCAGAGTGATCTTCCTCTGCTCCCCACCCAGTAGTAGCCGGGGCCCAGAGAGTGAGACTTGAAAAACTGTGAAGCGGGCGGCGACGGGCAGAGAGTCGCTGATTGCCGCCATTACTAGTGTAGCGGGGTGGTCAATTTGAGGGAAGTGTCTGAGTGGTAATCAGGCTCAAACACCTTAAATTGTTAGGAGTTATGGACCATTTTTGTCCTATGGGGATAGTGTTGGTGTGAAGTTCCCTGTGGCCTATGGGTGGCGCTGCCATATTGGGCTGGAGTTAAACCACCAATACAGTGCTGTGCCTTTTGTGACCCTTCTCGGCAGCCGTACAGCGGGGCGGGGAACCTGCTGTGCATGCCGGGAGAGGATATAAAAGGGGCAGACTTCTTCTGATCGGGGTCCGTCCGTCTTCATTCGTCCACGCCCAGGCACCTTCAGCCTGGGTGTTTGGGATCATCTCCGGGTGTCCTAGGCCCGGAGGCTGTGTTCCGGTTCCACCTCAGGCACCTTTAGCCTGGGGTGAGGTACTACCTCACCATTCCTGTCCTCCTGGGTATGGAGACCCGGGAGCTGCAGCGACGGCTCGGGCCCAGTGCCTTTGGCTGGGGTCCACCAGGGATCGAGGAGTCCAGGGTGCCGCCTTGCAAGGGGACCCACACCCTAAGAGAAGGGAGGATCATTCTGAGGAACCGATGCGGGAGTCACGGTGAAGGAAGGGTCTGTTGACTCTCTGGGGGGATATCTTCTCCTTGATAGCGGCCATGTTCTAGGAAGGGAGTTCAAGTTCATCAGGTCAGTGGCAGAGGCCTTATTCACCAGGTCTGTGGCAGAGACCAAAAGTTTCGCCAGGTCTGTGGCAGAGACCAACTTCACGGTCTGTGGCAGAGACTGTGCTCCATAAACTGTTTGAGAATCTGAACAGTGAAGAGTTTGAGCTACGCTTGTGCCTGGATCTCCTCCACACCTTAGGCTGTCCTGTTTCCTCTGCTCCAACCCTTTCCTATCCAAGAGACTATTTATTACAAAGTGAGAATAAATATTGAGTTGGAGTTTCAGCTGGTGTGGACATTCACATTACTGGGGAAGTCAAGGACTTGCATCTACCCACAGTAGAGGTGAGAATCATTCTCAGGAGGATTTTGACACCGCTCAACCTCTTTACACGGGAGGGTTCGGGCTTGTGGTGCGGTGTGCCTTTCCTTCCTTCTGCGAGCAGCCGAGTTAAATGCAGACAGGGGGAAAGGTGGGTGCGCTACACTAGTAAAAAAAAATATGTCCCCGGATTTAATTTAAAAAATCTGGTCACCTTACCATATGACATTAATATGGGTGTGTGCTCCCAGACAGTGTGAGTGTGGGAACATGCACCCACACGTATGTCATAATAGCATACAACAGCTGTGTCCCAATTTACATTAATGGGACTGCTAGCAAGGGGAATGTTTAGAACATCTGTGGGTAAACATTGATATAAAATGACAGGGCAAAAAGGAAAGGATAGCCAAAAAGCAAAATGCACACAGTTGTTTGCGGGCCTACTATGGGTACAAACAACAAAAAATATACACATACTGCATACTCCCAACTTATGAACTTCTGAATGCGGGGCAAAAGTTGTCGGGGGGGGTGCTATCGAGTGTACACCTGAAATATGTGAAGTTGTTGAGCGGGGGAGGGGTGCTGTCGCGGGTGAAAGATTTGAGCGGGGGGGGGGGGGGGTGTGGCGCTGAGTAATAGCTTAATAACTGCTTACCTCGGCTCTTCCTCTTCCTCCTTTGTCCTGATCTCCTCTACCTCCACTTCCCTTGACTGAGGGGCGGGTCGGGGTAGCAGTCCTGCCGAGGCCCCCCCCCCCCCCCCCCGCGCTTATTACCTAGCTTGTATTGCAGTCAATAGCATTATGCAGGAAAATTTGCTCTACTGCGGGAAAGCGGGAAAAAAGTGTCTATGCGGGAACGTCCCGCACAATCCGTGACAGTTAGGAGGTATGATACTGTATGTGGTATCACCATGAACATGAGGAGTAGGAACATTTCTTACAGGGTTATTTTTGGTGGTGGCACATGGTAACGGCAAACGTAAAAGAAAAATTGTAAAAAAAAATAATAATAATTTATTTTACTATTTTGGGCCTGTTTTTCTTTAATAAAGGAAAAAGCAGGAGATAACCATTGCCCTTAATCATCAAATGGAGGCCCAATTTGTACTGAAAATAACAATGTATACTCCAGTTTTACTATCACATGCCAAAGTTAGAAAACTGGGCTCAGGCATTAAGATTTGTCTTACCTTGAAGCATTAGGGGTTAATAAAAGAAAATAAAGTAATGAGGGTCACGCAATAGGGTTGATTTACTAAAACTTGAGAGCGCAAAATCTGGTGCAGCTGTGCATGGTAGCCAACCAGCTTCTAACTTCAGCTTGTTCAATTAAAGGAGAAGTATAGCCAAAGTTATTTTGGATCATAAGAGTGCAGTTCATTCTGCACTCCTGTGAACTGTTTTCAGCCAACGTCACAGAGCCGGTCAAGGCTTTGAAAAGATCCAGACCATATGATCAGGATCCACCCAGAAGCCTGGACCTGCACCTGGCTTAAGCCTGGTACACAGTAATAGTTTTTTTTCATTCAACCCAGCTGTCGGACCAGCTGACATACACATGGGCCAGTAGTTTTATTTTGAACTGGTCGATGTCTCCTGACATTCAGCCCGTGTGTATGGGGCTTTAGCTTCTCAAAAATCCCCTGAGAGGCTGAGCCAGCCCATCCCCAGCCCAGCACTCCAGTGAGCGCTGGAGGGGCAGAGCAGAGAGCCGGAGAGCGACAGTCCTGGCTCTCTCCTCAGAACAGAGGGGGAGAACTGAGCGATCAGCAGCGTTTAATGACTCAGTTCTCACCACAGAGCCGTCGGGGGAAAGACGCAACATCAGAACGGTGGGTATGATAGTTTTTTTTTCTTTTTTTTAAGCCATACTTCTCTTTTAACCACTTCATATCTGGGCCATTGTAGTTTGACGGCCACAAAGTGACTCTATAATGCCGGGAGGACGTCTACTGACGTCCTCGGCTCCTCCGGCCACTGGGGGCGCCCGCCGCGTCACTGAGGTGCCGATGCGCGTGCTGGCGGCTGCGATGTCCGCCAGGTACCCGCGATCGGCCGTTACACAGCCAAGGAAATGGATCTGTGTGTGTAAACACACAGATCCACGTCCTGTCAGGGAGAGGAGACAGATGCTGTGTCCCTTGTACATAGGGACACAGATCAGTCACCTCCCCCAGTCAGTCCCTCCCCCCCCACAGTAAGAATCACTCCTAGGGAACACATTTAACCCCTTCCTCGCCCCCTAGTGTTAACCCCTTCCCTGCCAGTCACATTTATACAGTAATCAATGCATTTTTATAGCACTGTTCGCTGTATAAATGTGAATGGTCCCAAAAATGTGTCAAAAGTGTCCGATGTGTCTGCCATAATGTCGCAGTCCCAATAAAAATCACAGATCGCCGCCATTACTAGTAAATAATAAAAAAAAAGTCTATCCCCTATTTTGTAGGCGCTATAACTTTTGCGCAAACCAATCACTATACGCTTATTGTGATTTATTTATTTATTTATTTTTTACCAAAAATATGTAGAAGAATACATATCGGCCTAAACTGAGAAAAAAAATAGTTATTTTTTAAAAGAAATTGGGATATTTATTATAGCAAAAAGTAAAAAATATTGTGTTTTTTTTCAAAATTGTTGCTCTTTTTTTGTTTATAGCGCAAAAAATAAAAACCGCAGAGATGATCAAATACCACCAAAAGAAAGCTCTATTTGTGGGAAAAAAAGGACGTAAATTTTGTTTGGGAGCCACACCGCACGATCGCGCAATTTTCATTCAAAGCGTGACAGTGCTGAAAGCTGAAATTTCGCCTGGGCAGGAAGGGGGTATATGCGCCCAGTAAGCAAGTGGTTAAAGGATATGTTCACCTTGACAAAAACAATAAATGCACATTTTTTTGCAGGTTACAAAATATGCAATTATTAATTTTATTGTGTAATGGACCTGTAAAGCATTGCACCCACGATGAGCAGATTCTCTGCAGACTATCTGTGTATCTGTCTGGCCGTAACTCTGATATGGCCAGGCAGTTACACTGTGATAGGAAGCCTGACTATGGTATAACAGATGTACTTACTATACTACCCCTTATTTACCATCTTACTTATGACTAAGTAAACGAGACCACACCAGGAGTTGGAGAAAACATAGGCCGTAGCAGCCTTATTTATTAAAACGCTGTATAACTTTTTTAACAGTAACCATAAACTCTGTCCTAAAGGACCCTCAGTAAATTACTGGTGTCGATCTCTGCAGGAACCTCTATTAACATCTGTGTCTATTATTGCACTGCGGTACTTCTCAAAATCCGCTAATAGGCCTCAAGCCGACATGCTGGCTCAGAGACAACCATGACTGCAGTGCACCATCCCAATGCTTCAAGCTAAACCTCCGTTAACTGTAAGCCCACCATCAGGACCCATACCAACGACAGGTCCTGAACCCTTCTTTCCGAGGTATCATCCTTCCCCTGCAAAGACCAGACACCCGCCACTGCCACGACATCTGCAATAACCCCACTTGTACCTGTAAAACAAATTTTAAAGACAACGTCCCGAACCACGTCTAACATCAGGGGAGGGTGGGCGGGAACTTTCCTTGCGCCGCGTGTTACCCGGGGGGGCGGAGTCCTCCTTTATACCCTCTGTGCCCCCTCCCACACAAATTAACCCACCAATCCTACCACCCTACACCTCAGCCTTAACCCACCAATCCCACAATCCTTCTCCTAAGTCCCTGTTTCCCTAGTCATGTCCGCCCTCTGCCCATCCATTGCATTTCTTTGCTCCGGGCTTTTCTTTAATGAAATACCACAGCGCTCAACAGCATCATGGTAGTTCATTGAGAACTACAAGCCAACAGCCGCAAAGGCTGTCGGACCTTGTCGTTTTCCAATTCACAGAACACTTTGAATGGAAGACAGGAAAAGGGGGGGGGGGTCCCCTGCTCCCTGTCAGATTGGGGGGAGGGGGGCCATGCATCTGTAACATGTTACACTCTGAATATGGGTGTAACATGTAACATATTACAAAGTGTGAACTTCTCCTTTAGCTTTGACAAAAAAAAAAGTGGAAGCTGATTGGTTTCTATGCAGAGCTGCACCAGATTTTGCAATCTCCAGTTTTATTAAATTAAAGTGGTTGTAAACCCCCCGACCTATTTTTACATATAGGTAAGCCTATATACTAAGGCTTACTTATATGTACTGAAAATATCTCCTAAACGTGTGCCGTTTAGGCGATATTTGCCTTGTAGTGTGCCGATGATGTCATCGGTGCATGTGCAGTGAAGAAACGTCCCTCCGTGCCGTTTCTTCCCCAGCGTGGGCCGTGACTGGTGGCTCCCGCACGCATGTGCGGGAGTGACGTCACGGGGCTCCAGCCATTCATAAAGCCGGAGTCCGTGGCCCTGGAAGGAAGAGGAGGGGTGAAGATGGATGCTTCCAGCAGAGGGGACATCGCAAGCTTTGTTTGCAAGGTAAGTAGCACATAATGCGATATTATGTGAAGCATACTAGCCCATTATGCTTTCACTTTGCAGGGGAAAATAGGGGAAGTAAAACCCATCAGTGTTTACTTCCTCTTTAATCCCAATGTTTCATTTGAATCCCCTTTCTTCTAAATCAGTTTGAAGTTTAGCCCACCTATTTTTTGCCACAGAAGGGAATTCAATCGTAAACTTCTTGAAGTGCAGGGATTAGTGTGAATCAGGGCCGCTGCTACCACTAGGCAAACTAGGCAGCCGCCTAGGGCGCACTGCTGCTTAGGGGCACCCGGCCGCTGGTTTCCCTCCGGGTTTGCATGCTCTGCAGGCTGCAGCATGTAACTAATTCAGTCCGACCGGTAGTGTAATTAGAGGTGCAGCACAGCACTGGAGCCAGCGCTAGAAGAAGCAGAGCCGATGCTTCCTGTATAGCAACGCCTTCTGTCACATGGGCGGGGCAAAGGGGTGGAGTCAGGGGTGGGGCCAATGGGGCTGAAAAATGAGGTTTCGCCTAGGGTGTCAAAAATCCTTGCACCAGCCCTGGTGTGAATGGATCTATATACTCTATGGAACACTACATACCATTAAATAAATAAGAGAGGATATAATAAATAATAATATGTCTTTATCTTGACACCCTCCACCACTCAGTTATAACTGGCTATGCTCGATCCAGCTGCAAATATTGTATAGTAGAAGGCAGGGGTAGCCAGGAAGATTTTGGGCCCATTCACACTTGTGAGTTGTGGAAACCTGCAAAAGAAATGCATATTTTACTGCACATTCCTGTAATGCCCAGCAAAACACTGCCCTGTGTGTGGTGCGTTTCAGTACCATTTATTGTGAATGGCATCCTGATGCAATGTACAAAAGCAACCAACACACACGGTTCACCTCAAGCACAATGGACATACTGTACTGGCATTGTGGAAAAGGGTCATGTGATTTTTTTTTATGTCTGTTGCAGTACATTGCCAGGCCATTCCTAATACATAGGCTGCCTTAATGCAAAGCACATTAACATGTGATGTTACACACATTAATGCGCCACAACAAAAAGCTTAAGTGTGAGCCCTCGTTCACATTGACTGCGGCTTTAAAATCTCAGACGAAGTCGCACGATTTCAAAACCGCATGTCAGTGCGACTTGGAAGACATCTGTGCGGCTTCTTGCACAGATGTCTATGCAAGTCACACCCGAAATCGCCAAAAGTAGTGTAGGAACTACTTTTTTCAAATTGATGCGGCACCACAGAGTCGGCGTTGCACCGATTTGAACAGCCCGATTGCCGGCAATAGGATGCGACTTGTCAGGCGAATTGACCCGTTCCTCCAATATGAACGAGGGCTGAATCTGACCTGAATCCAAGAACGCGTGCACAATTATACCTCTTTGTTTTTAAGAAGTTCATCTACTCCTTGATAATAGTCCCTTTAACAGCATGTTGCTCTCAGTATGCTTCTAGTTAAAGGAGACCTTACTATAAGATGCAAGAGCCTCTCATAATGTCCAGGTCCCCTCCCCCTGTGTAATATCCTTGGAAGATATTTTCAAAATGTACCTGTAAAGAAAAAAGTTAGATTTCCTAATTACCTTTCCCAGAGTTCCACCCGTGGTACCTAGCCCTAGGCCAGGCGAATGTTGCATTAATTTTAGCAGAATCCTGGAAATAAAGAGCTGCTTACATCTTGCAACAAGATACTCTTGCACTAAGCTAGAGTGTCTTTCCGTGAGATTTGGCATACCCATCTTTCCCCAGGAATCTACCCAGAAGTATAGTGACACCACATGACATGCAGCTTTGGCTGCCAAAGCCACCCAGGACTTCTCCTTCTAGATTGGTGGTGATTGTATTAGAAAGAACTTTTGTCCTTTGCAATGATGTTTAAATAACAGATATGCAAGTGCCAACCTTATACCAGATTTGGTAACAGCACATTTTTTAAACCGCTAATTTATTATTTTAAGCATCATTTTGTTTGTGAATTCAGCCTTTTGTATATTAAGAAATACTAGAACTATGGTGTGCGACAGTTGCATGACGCTGTACACAACTGTGTGATATACATAACACTCCCTACCATTTGGAAGGCAACCACTAAATACATTTTCAATATATTTCAATGTAATTTAAAAAAGTCAACTTTTTTGCTGTCTTAATGATTAACCTGAATTTATTTGCATGTTTATTGACTGGCCCCATCATTTCTAAACAGATGGCAGCCCTGCTGCCCATTTGGTGGACATTGGAAGTGATTATTCAAGAGCTGCATACATTTGCTAAACAGTTGCAGAAATGTAATATCCTGGCAGATATCCTATAGTCTTGTCTTGGCAATCCGCAGCTTCCCATACATGAGCTGGTTATCAGCAGTAAAGCTCTCCAGTGGCTTTTCTCTGCACATAATCTGTGCATGTATAGACACGTTACACTTTAATATGTACAGGTACTATAGTAGTTTAATACAGAGGAGGAAGGAAGAAAAATTAGGTAGTGTCCTTGCTATTGCAATAGTGGGGACTTCTTTCACTCCGTCTTCTATCCTGTCTTAGGCCTGAATCGCACCTATGCAGGTTGCAGTTTGCATGTTGCAGGTGCATTTTGTGTTTTTCAATACACATTTTTAAACCATTGAAGTCTATGGAACCCAAAACCAGATGTGAACAGATGTGAATGTGACCCACAGGAAACCATGTTAAATGGCCTGTAGTGTGTTTCTGCAAAACTGAAAACGCACTAAAAAATGCATAGGTCTGAACCAGGCCTTAATCACTGTTAGGTATGTTGTCACAGGTTTTAGTCGTATATATGAGCATCCAGCTTAAAGGGGTTGTAAAGGTTTGTTTTTTATTTTCTAAATAGGTTCCTTTAAGCTAGTGCATTGTTGGTTCACTTAGCTTTTCCTTCGATTTCCCTTCTAAATGTTTTTTTTTCTTTGTCTGAATTTCTCACTTCCTGTTCCTCCTCAGTAAGCTGTTCAGTAAGCTGTTCTGGCTGACTAAACACCGCTCGGATGATGGGGGCAAGCTTACTGAGGAGAAACAGGAAGTGAGAAATTCAGACAAAAAAAAAAACATTTCGAAGGGAAATCGAAGGAAAAGGTAAGTGAACCAACAATGCACTAGCTTAACCACTTAAGCCCCGGACCATTTGGTAGCTAAAGGACCAGAGGTGAATTCAGAATTTTGCACTGCGCTGCTTTAACTGTAAATTGTGCGGACATGCAATGTTGTACCCAAACGAAATTTGCATCCTTTTCTTCCCACAAATAGAGCTTTCTTTTAATGGTATTTGATTGCCTCTGCGATTTTTATTTTTTGCAATATAAACGGAAAAAGACCGAAAATTTTGAAAAAAAATGATGTTTTCTACTTTTTGTTATAAGAGAAATCCGATAAACTCAATTTTAGTCATACATTTAGGCCAAAATGTATTCAGCCACATGTCTTTAGTAAAAAAATGTCAATAAGTGTATATTTATTGGTTTGCGCAAAAGTTATAGCGTCTACAAACTAGGGTACATTTTCTGGAATTTACACAGCTTTAAATTTATGACTGCCTATCTCATTTCTTGAGGTGCTAAAATGGCAGGGCAGTACAAACCTCCCCCCCCCCCCCAAATGACCCCATTTTGGAAAGTAGACACCCCAAGGAAATTGCTGAGAGGCATGTTGAGCCCATTGAATATTTTATTTTTTTGTCCCAAGTGATTGAATAATGACAAAAAAAATAAAAAATTACAAAAAGTTGTCACTAAATGATATATTGCTCACACATGCCATGGTTATATGTGGAATTGCACCCCAAAATACATTCTGCTGCTTCTCCTGAGTACGGGGATACCACATGTGTGGGACTTTTTAGGAGCCTAGCCACGTACGGGACCCCGGAAACCAAGCACCGCCTTCAGGATTTCTAAGGGCGCAAATTTTTGATTTCACTCCTCACTACCTATCACAGTTTTGAAGGCCATAAAATGCCAAAATAGCACAAAACCCCCCCAAATGACCACATTTTAGAAAGTAGACACCCCAAGGAAATTGCTGAGAGGCCTGTTGAGTCCATTGAATATTTTTTTTTTGTCCCAAGTGATTGAATAATGACAAAAAAAAAAAAAAATTACAAAAAGTTGTCACTAAATGATATATTGCTCACACATGCCATGGTTATATGTGGAATTGCACCCCAAAATACATTTTGCTGCTTCTTCTGAGTACGGGGATACCACATGTGTGGGACTTTTTAGGAGCCTAGCCCTGTACGGGACCCCGAAAACCAATCACCCGCCTTCAGGATTTCTAGGCACAAATTTTTGATTTGACTCCTCACTACCTATCACAGTTTCGAAGGCCATAAAATGCCAAAATAGCACAAAACCCCCCCAAATGACCCCATTTTGGAAAGTAGACACCCCAAGCTGTTTGATGAGAGGCATGGTGAGTATTTTACAGCTCTCATTTGTGTTTGAAAATTAAGAAAGACATTTTTTTTTCTTTTTTTTTTTCAAATTTCAAAACTTTGTGACAAAAAGCGAGATCTGCAAAATACTCACAATACCTCTCAGCAAATAGCTTGGGGTGTCTACTTTCCAAAATGGGGTCATTTGGGGGGGTTTTGTGCCATCTGGGCATTCCATGGCCTCCGAAACTGTGATAGGCAGTGAGAAGTGAAATCAAAAATTTACACCCTTAGAAAGCCTGAAGGCGGTGATTGGTTTTTGGGGTCCCGTACGCGGCTAGGCTCCCAAAAAGTCTCACACATGTGGTATCCCCGTACTCAGGAGAAGCAACAGAATGTATTTTGGGGTGTAATTCCACATATGCCCATGGCATGTTTGAGCAATATATCATTTAGTGACAACTTTGTGCAAAAAAAAATAAAAAATAAATTATTTTTTCCGCAACTTGTGTCAACATATAAAATATTCCATGGACTCGACATGCCTCTCAGTATATAGCTTGGGGTGTCTACTTTCCAAAATGGGGTCATTTGGGGGGGTTTTGAACTGTTCTGGCATTTTATACACAACATTAGGAAGCTTACATCCACTCTTCTAACCACTTGAAGACAAAGCCCTTTTTGACACTTTTTGTTTACATGAAAACATTTATTTTTTTTGCAAGAAAATTATGTTGAACCCCCAAACATTATATATATTTTTAAAGCAAAGGCCCTCCAGAATAAAATGGTGGGTGTTGCATTTTTTTTTTCTACACAGTATTTGCGCAGCAATTTTTCAAACGCATTTTTTGGGGAAAAAAGACACTTTTTTTAATTTTAATGCACTAAAACACACTATATTGCCCAAATGTTTGATGAAATAAAAAAGATGATCTTAGGCCGAGTACATAGATACCAAACACGACATGCTTTAAAATTTCGCACAAACGCGCATTGGCGACAAACTACATACATTTTTAAAAGCCTTTAAAAGCCTTTACAGGTTACCCTGTTAGATTTACAGAGGAGGTCTACTGCTAAAATTACTGCCCTCGATCTGACCTTCGCGGTGATACCTCACATGCATGGTGCAATTGCTGTTTACATATGACGCCAGACCGACGCTTGCGTTCGCCATTGGGCAAGAGCAGGGCAGGACAGGGGTGCTTTTTTTTTTTTTTTTTTTTTTTTTATTATTAATTTTGCTTTTTTATTTTATTTTTAAATTGTTCCTTCCATTTTTTTTTTTTTTTTATCATTTTTATTGTTATCTCAGGGAATGTAAATATCCCCTATGATAGCAATAGGTAGTGACAGGTACTCTTTTTTTTGAAAAAACTGGGGTTAGACCCTAGATCTTTCCTCTGCCCTCAAAGCATCTGACCACACCAAGATCGGTGTGATAAAATGCTTTCCCAATTTCCCAATGGCGCTTTTTATATCCGGGGGGGGGGACATTCCCTCCCACTGCTTGTAAAAGCAGTCCAGAGGCTAATTAGCCACTAGGATTGCTTTTACATGAAAGCCGGCCGCTGGCTGAAAAGAATGATACCAAGATGATATCTAAACCCGCAGGCATCAATCTGGTATAACCATTCAAAGTCCAGCAACATACCAGTACGTTGCTGGTCCTTGTTGGACATGTATTGTAATCTTTTTTTTTCATGCAGCTAGGTGGCTGAACGAAAAAAGAGATCGATCGGTGGGTATGCCCACCATTAGAATACCGCCCTTCATCCACCCACTTCTAATGATGGGCATACATGCACCATTTATATATGCCGAAGCATGGGGGCATCCTCCCGCAAAAAAGTTATGCCGCACACACATGGTCGGACTTTTCCACGGGCAAGCCTCCGTCGGAATTTCGACCGTATGTACGCGGCATTAGGAGCAAAATCACTCCTCCGCCCCTGCTGCCCCAATGCTTCGGCATATTTGCTTTTTTTTTTTTTTAACTGTGGTGGTGAAATCACCTCCTACAGCACTGGAGTCGCAGGGATCAGACCTGTCTCTGCGAACGCTGCAGTTATGTGTGTTGTGTTTTGTAAGTGACAGTGATCGATCGATACTGCACTTGGGTGGCCTGGGCTGGACGGAGGGGCAAAACGCAGGTGCTAGCAGGTATCTGGGCTGATCCCGCTAACACTGCATTTTTGGGAACCCTAAACTGCTGGGGACGCTAGTATAGATCTGATCAGATCAGATCAGATATTGATCTGTTCAGATACTATACCACTAAGGGAGGTGTATGCTTCACGCGTGGGTGTTAGCGTTACTGGCACTAACCTGACGCTGCCTGGGGTGTGACGCAGACCCTCTCTGACGCTAAAACCTAATTGATATCACCCGCTGGGCGATCAGGGGGTTAAACCTTTATTGGGTTATATACGGCGGGTGCCCTGACACTATAAAAAGCAAACTAACTAACCAGCGTCACCCGTAACACTTATATGATGATCACTGGTGAAAGGGTTAACTAGGGGCAATTAGGGGGTTAAAACCTTTATTAGATAATATATGGGGGTACCTGACACTATAAAAACCTGCGGCGAACCTAAAAAAAATTACTGGCTACCGATCTGCATCACCGACGGTAAGACAGCGATCAGAAAAATGATCGCTTAGCGACAGTGGTGATAGGGGGTGAAAGGGTTACCTGGGGGGCGATCAAGGGGGTTAAACCTTTATTAGATAATTTATGGGGGTACCTGACGCTATAAAAACCTGCGGCGAACCTAAAAAAAAAATACTGGCTACTGATCTGCATCACCGACGCTAAGACAGCGATCAGAAAAATTATCGCTTAGCGGCAGTGGTGATAGGGGGTGAAAGGGTTACCTGGGGGGCGATCAAGGGGGTTAAACCTTTATTAGATAATTTATGGGGGTACCTGACGCTATAAAAACCTGCGGCGAACCTAAAAAAAATTACTGGCTACCGATCTGCATCACCGACGCTAAGACAGCGATCAGAAAAATGATCGCTTAGCGACAGTGGTGATAGGGGGTGAAAGGGTTACCTGGGGGGCGATCAAGGGGGTTAAACCTTTATTAGATCATTTAATGGGGTACCCGACGCTATAAAAACCTGCGGCGAACCTAAAAAAAAATTACTGGCTACCGATCTGCATCACCGACGCTAAGACAGCGATCAGAAAAATGATCGCTTAGCGACGGCGGTGCTAGGGGGTGAAAGGGTTATCTGGGGGGTGATCAAGGGGTTAAACCTTTATTAGGGGGGGTTAGGGGGCTACACTGGACCTAAAACTAAATGTAGTGACACTTTTACAGTCACAAGTGTCACTGATTGCAGTGATCAGTAAATAAATGGTCACTGCAATCAGTGACACTGTGACTGGGGGCTGGGGGGTGATCTGGGGGGGCCTGGGGGGGCGATTTATGTGCCTATGTGTGCTGGTGTTAGTGTAGTGTTTGTGCACTGACCTGTGTGTCTTCTCTTGTACGGCGCTCGGTATATGTGAGCGCCGCACAGGAGATGACATCACTTCCTCCTGCTTTCTCTGTCTGTGTAAACATTACACAGACAGAGGGGGCATTTCT
Source organism: Rana muscosa (assembly GCA_029206835.1). Taxonomy (NCBI): domain Eukaryota; kingdom Metazoa; phylum Chordata; class Amphibia; order Anura; family Ranidae; genus Rana; species Rana muscosa. Next base: position 346,970,629 of record CM055117.1, on the reverse strand, counting down.
ATTCGCCGGGAGCGATCGCGGGGGGGGGGGGTGGCCGGAATCGAACGGCCGTCCCCTCATGTCGGATCGCTCCCCAACGAATTCCGACCGCTCACTGTACAGAAGGGGGGTCTGATTGGACCCCCCAACTGTACAAAGGCAATCACGTACACTCTACGTGATTGTGCCTGTCGGTGCCCTTGTGCCGACGTATATATACAGTGAGCGGTCGTTAAGTGGTTAAAGGAACCTATTTAGAAAATAAAAAACGAACCTTTACAACCCCTTTAAGACTGGGTTCACACTTTTCCAGGTACAATGCTTTGCTTTAAGGCATCCTATTCAAATGAATGGGCTGGCAAAGCAACGGATTAAAATATCCAAAGAAAACAGAGTGGACCACACTTATAAGGGAAATTAAAAAGGGGTCATTAAACCCCTTACTTACTGCCCAGCATGCTTGCCTTTGGGGAAATAAGCATTGTGCCATTGAAATCTTTTTGCATACGGCTCCCTAGAGTTCCCTCTTCTCTAAGACCCCTTTCACACTGGGGCGGGGGCAGCGTCGGCGAAAAAGCGCCACTATTTTTACCGCACTATTCGCCCGCTAGCGGGGGCGCTTTTTCCCCCCGCTAGCAGCCGAGAAAGGGTTAAAACCACCGCAAACCACCTCTACAGAGGCGTTTTGCTGGCGGTATAGCCGCGGTGCCCCATTGATTTCAATGGGCAGGAGCGGTGGAGGAGCTCCAAAGATGCTGCTAGCAGGACTTTTTTTTACCGTCCTGCTAGCGCACCGCTCCAGTGTGAAAGCCCTCTGGACTTTCACACTGGAGAGACAGCAGCGGCTGTTTCAGGTCGCTTTGCAGGCGCTATTTTTAGCATTATAGCTCCTGCAAAGCGACCCATTTTGAAATGGGTCTAAGGGTGGAACAGCGAGATGACATTACACCATTGGGAACTCCCAGATTGGCAGAAGAAAATATAACCCCACTATCAAAAAATATTACAGCCCCACACTCTTTGCCAGGATTTTTTTTAATAAATCCTTTTTTATCAAAGTTTCATAGTTAAAATTACAAAACAGAGGCTCTGGGCATTGCCCATCTTGGAACACAACAAACGAAAAAAACAAAATACAATACAAAGCTCAACAACCTCACATGAAGGGTGATGAAGAGAAAGGTGACCAATGACAACAGCAGCTAAAGGATAGATAGCAGAGTATATGAATTTCGAAGTAACTCGGTAAATCTAAATACATGACTCAAATAGCAGAGCAGGACCCTCGCATTCATAAATACTTAGAAGAATACAAAAGATCCACATAGATAACCATCAATTGAGAAGCAAAGATGGGCTAAACATTCTCTCTGATAGGCTACAGCCGTGGACCATCAAAATATTCCTCTAATCACAGGGTCAGGGCTAGATCAGTTGTGGATGATGCTCCTAGTCAAATATTCCATATCTTGTGGAACTTTTGCAGACACCCTATGTAACACACAAACCTTTTTCCTGCCTTTGGCTCACTTGCAGGTCAAGGCACACCGCGCTATATGCCTGTACCCTCTTGTTTTAAGAGGTTGAGCGGTGTTAATAATTTTGGGTCCTGCAGCAAGTTATCCCATTCAGCTGGTTCTCATCTCCTAGAGTGTGGGAACAAGTCTCTATTTCTCCCCAAGAAAGCCAATGTCCACACCACTTTAACTCCAACGCTGAGTTTATTTTATAAGCAAAGTTCAAGTTCAGCAGACAGGAACGGTGGATGACAGAAAGGACAGTAAGGATTGGGAGATAGGTCCAGGCACAAACTGGTACAATAGTCACCACTCGATCCCGAGCGGGTTTAGATCACCCGGATAGTCCCCTGTAAGAGCGGATCCTAGCAGCCGGAGTGATGCTCGAACGTTCACTTTAGGTTTTTCTAGAGATACGATAGGGAGATTCTCTGCCACAGAATCTTTAAGTCCCAAACTTCTCAGCACTTGCAACACAAGGACAGGTGCCAGCGATAGCACGCTGCAAGGCCTGTGACGGATCTTTGAATCCCTCTAGAAGGTAACCAGGCCTCTCTTTCACCGTGAACTCTCACCGGTCCATCAGAAAGGTCCTCCCCCGGTCTCCTCTTCTTAGAGCGGGTCCACCCTCTCCTGGGCACCCTGGGATTCCTCTTTTGGAGATAGGCCTCAGCTAAAGGTGCTGGGCCCACTAGTGAAGTTGCAGCCCCAGGCTAAAGGTGCCTGAGACTGATACACACGCGCACCCCTGGCCTGGAGGGCCGGGTGGCGCAAACCGCTCACTCTCCAGTGCTCCACTCCCCCCCAAAAATGGCGTTTGTACAAGTCGAAAGGTCACCAATGTAAAAAGCAGAAAAATGCCTGTAATCTGCCTAAAAAGAAGCTCATGTACTTTTCTGAGCTTCAGGCGTTTTGCTTCAGGCAACAAAACACTCAGATGTAAACAGTGGCCATTTAAATGAATGGGAATTTGCTTGTTGAGCGTTTTGGAACTTTTGAGATGAGCGTTTTACGAGCTGAAAACACTCAGGTGTGAATGGGCCCTAAAGCTTTCCAGTAATTGAGGGATGGGGGATTGTCTGACTCCCACTGCAAGACTATGGCTTTCCTGGCATTAACGAGCAGTAAACCAGTATTCTAGTCGCTCTAGTAAATGCCTGTGCTTGTACTAAACCCAAGAGGCACACAGCCACCATTTGACTAATGACAATGGTAGTCATTGACTGAATAAAACAAGTAGTTTCAGACCAAAGCACACTAATACGGGGAAAGGACCAAAATATATGGAATAAATCAGTAGGAGTACCTGCACAGCACCAACACTAGGGAGACACTGTAGGGCAGGGCTCAAAATTTCAATTCCTGAGCTACTAAGCCGGCTAGTAAGCCAGGCCTCAATGGTTACTCGCCACCAGTTGCCCCACCCAACCCCTACCCTGCCCGCCCCTAAACACGCCCTCATAAATTATCTCATGAAATGACACTTAAATGTTTTATGCAGAATTGAGTTATAAAAATAAATATTTACAACAACATTATCAGTGCAGCCTCACCTGTGCCCAACAATGCAGCCTACATGTATCAAGCAATGCCGTGTCACCTGTGGCCAACAATGCAGCCTACCTGTGTCCATCAATGCCGCTTCACCTGTCCCCAACAATGCAACCTACCTGTATCCATCAATGTCGCTTCCCCTGTGCCCAACAATGCAGCCTACCTCTGTCCATCAATGCTGCTTCACCTGTGTCCGTCAATGCTGCTTCACCTGTGTCCGTCAATGCTGCTTCACCTGTGTCCGTCAATGCTGCTTCACCTGTGTCCATCAATGCTGCTTCACCTGTGTCCATCAATGCTGCTTCACCTGTGTCCATCAATGCTGCTTCACCTGTGTCCATCAATGCTGCTTCACCTGTGTCCATCAATGCAGCCTCATCTGTGTCCATCAATGCTGCTTCAAGAGGATTGCCGGCCGGATCATCAGAGCGCCGAGGAACATTGCTGTAACAGCTTTCATTTCAATTTCCGTGTGTTCCCCGCACTCGCTGTCACATACAGCCCCAACTAAAAAAAAATTGATTGCGCTAAATTGAATTAAATGGTTGTATAATATTAATGGATCTGTGTTCATATGCACATTAAAAAAGAAGAAAGTCCATAAAGTGATGTAAAGTCCAATAACTCTATCAGTGCTTTACACTTTCACCAAAATATTTGTGAATTTTCAAAAAAAGCCTCCACCTCATAGAATGGCCGCTTACCAGCTCCTCATGACCTCATGTTACGGGAGGATTTTCACGCTTGTGGCTATTCACCCAGCCAGGGATTTTGATCGTCCAGGGGGGATCGGACTATCAAGCTTCCATTGCCCGAAAATGGATTTGATTACACAAAAAGAGATAAGGCCTCCATAGTGTAAAACCTTCAGTATTTATTGGTTTAAAAGTAGGTTGCACTTACATCAAAGAATAAGTTATATAGCATAAAATAAAGCCGGCCGGCTAAAAGCAGCAGCCCGTGTATCGCGACTTGCGCAAATGCAGTGATGTCAGCACGTCGCTCCTCCCTATGCGTTTCGTCACAGATGATGTCGTCCTGGGGCACGGGGACTTTGATATAGGTCAGACATCCCGGGATTGGACGGGGGATCTGTCTATCAAAGTACTACAAAAATTGAAGGGCGAAGAAGGAGGGATAAACCCCCTAAAAGAGCTACGGGTAGACCAAGCTGCTTGTAAAAAATGGTATTTGTTTATTTCATAGAAAAATTCATTTTGCACATATTACAGACACTAGACACCCATCACCAACACCCAATTATATAAAAATAGCAAGACAACAATGTCTAAACTAAAAAGCTACTACGTCACATATAGTGCATGCATACATATTACCCTCTGAGGAGTTACCAAACGAATGGCATCTGGTGAGTATATTACAGATCCAATAAATGGCACTACAGGCTAGTGGCTCAGCCAACATTATAAGCTGAGCAGGTCCCCCCCCCCTGGGGAGTAAGCAGGGATAATTATGAATATTGGCTATGCACATGAAGCTCCTAGAGTTATTGTTCCACTAAATACCAATAATAAACCCATGTTGAGTCCTGTAAAGAAATAGCATATAGCCAAATATGAGTTGCAAACCGATTCAGTAAATCAGTCACAGTTAGGACCAGGTATTGTAGAACTGAGGCAACAGCAAAAGTAGAAGCAAAAGTATAGCGAAGTCCCAGAGTGTGAGCAGCTGAGGGTAAATAACCTGTCTATCAAAGTACCCGGGCCAGGAGGTGGGTCTGTATGTGACAGCAAGTGTGGGAAACACACGGCAATTAAAATGAAAGCTGTTACAGCAATGTTCCGCGCTCTGATGATCCCGCCGCCTCCCATTCAACCACGCCCCCCCCCCCTGGCTCCCAGGCAGCCCACACTCGCCAGCCCTCATTTTCCACTCGCAGGATGCGAGTGGAAAATCTGAGGGCTTCTGTAGAGTATATTCTGTGTAATATATGTGGCGTTAAATAAGCCATATGAAGAATATTAAACTATATTAATCTATCTCTCGTGCAACCAGTTGTAAAAGAGGGTAATCAGCATCTCTCCCTTAGGCACACAAATCACCTACTGAAGGTATAATGACAGTCCAGGCCAGAATTGCCTATTAACATGGTAAATGCTTAACTTACAACATCTACAGAGGTATCTGTTATTACTAAGTTAATTCCGTGGCATACACTCCTGGTAAAGTTCCAAATGACTAAGCTCCTCTGGAGAGACCCACGAAAAGGTGCCAGTGTCTGTCTCTGTGGGGTAGTGTACACAAACCGAGTGTGAAAGATGTTGATAAAGAGCCTGATGGTGCTGAGACATTAAGGGTGGAGATGCATATGGGTGTGCGTACACCAATGCTAATTATTGGAGTTTGTTAAAGGCCCCCCTAGTGTTTATGAAGAGGTGGAGAAAATAATAGGTCATTTTAACTACCCCAAAACTGAATGGCACTGCTGGAACAGTCAAAGGGCAGAAAATTGAAAACCTATTACAAAACAATTTTATGGTACAGTTTATAAACCACAATTAGAAGTGATTCTCTTTTGGTCCTGCTAATCTTAAACATTGTGGAGCTTATTACTAATAATAAGGAACATCTGGCTAGCAGTGACCATAACATGATCTAATTTAATGTTAGCTGAAAACAACAAGCACATACTGGAAAGATAAAAACACTTAATTTTAAGAAAGTACGTTTTTCAAGGCTGAGGACTGCTCTCCAAGATATACATAGACTGGAAGGAATTATTGTCATTGAAGAACACAGAACATAAACGGGAATGTTTCAAACTGACTGTATGTAATCACACTTCAAAACATATCCCCATGGCCAATAAGTATAAAACAGATACAAGTAAAACCTATGTGGCTCACACCCAAAGTTAAAAATTAAATGAAAATATGAAGGAACACTATCATCATTTGGAAATTACTAAGAATATAACAGAATATGTAAAACAGAAATCAAGGCCACAAAATCTCAAAATGAAAGACAGGTTGCAAAAGAGAGTAAGATAAACCACCAAAAAACAACAACTATTCAAATAGATTAATAGTAAAAATGTAAGGTCTGAGCATGTAGGCACTTTGCAGGATAATTTAGAGTTGGTGACTGGATACAAAGAGAAGGTAAATTTATTAATTACCTTCTTCAGCTCTACAGTATGTATACAAAGGAAATTGGGGATGCTGAAAGTTCATAATGAGGATAGTATTGACATAAGAAAAAGAACACCAATGGCTCAAATTTGGAAAAAACATGGACTCTTTAGGCACGAATCATTAAAATCAAATATATTTTATTTAGGTACAAAATTTCATGAACATTAATAAAAAAACATAAAACAGATAAGATGCATCTTTAGGCTACTGCTATAAAGATATGACCCAGACCAATTCTACACACAAAGAACTAGCCATTAGGTTGTGGAACTGTAACAATCCAAACCAGAATTGGTCAGCATAGTTTGTATAGGCTTTACATGTTTTGCAATGGCTCGCTTCCTCAGGAGCTTTGATTGATTTGATTGTTACAAAAATCTTACAAGGCTTCTAAAGAAAAGGGGCTGGAGGGCTTCTGGTACAAGAAAAGATATTGGATGCAGCTACCATATGTTGGAATCACAGTTGACTGAGGCAGGCACATCCATCTAACAGATCCCTCCAGCCTCAAAAGAGCAGATCCACTAATGGCGTCTGGCTAGAGTCCTGAACACAACCCCATAAAACACCTTTAAGATGAATTAGAGCGGAGACTGCGAGCCAGGCTTTCTCGTCTACATCAGTGTTTGACCTCACAAATGCGCTTCTGGAAGAATGGTCAAACATTCCCATAGACACACTCCTAAACCTTGTGGACAGCCTTCCCGGAAGAGTTGAAGCTGTTATAGCTGCAAAGGGTGGGCCAACTCAATATTGGACCCAACGGCCTATGACTGGAATGCCATTAAAGTTCATGTGCGTGTAAAGGCAGGCGTCTAAATACTTTTGGTAATATAGTGTATATGCACGCTTGTTCAGGCACGTTTGTTCAAATGGAATTCAGCCTGCGACCATGCGATTTCCCTGCGGTTCCAACACCCGCAAACCCGCTGCATTTTTACATGCGTGTTTTCTCACTGCAGCACATTTTCACTGCGGGTGGTTCTGCAGCCATCCGCATGTATGTTAACCGAGCCTCAATAATGGCATGCAATGCGAAGTTGCAGTTTCTAAAGATAGCAAAATACTTTCTTGTATTAATAGAGGTATGAACTCCAGAGAGAGGCATCGTTTTTACAAATCATTAGTAAGAACTCATCTGAAATATGCAGTTCCATTTTGGGCACCAGTTCACAAAAAGGGAACTGGAGAAAGTGCAGAGAAGGGCAACAACCAAAAGGATAAGTGGCGTGGAGGAGCTCAGCTATGAGGAAAGAGGATTCGAGTAACAGAATTTATTCTCTCCTGAGAGAAGGAGATAAAAGGGGGGATATTATCAACATGTAAATGACCAACATCAAAATGACCATAAGTGGTCTATATAATCAACTTGGTGTTATTCACTTTCAGATCATTACAGAGGACAAATGGCAACATTAACCTTCATACGGAAAGGCTTCTCAACAATAATCTGTTAAAACACAGAATAGACTCCATCCAGAAATAGTTTGGGCCAACTCAGTAGATTGCAATAACACAGCAATAACACTAAAGATTGTTGTTTCGGGAAATATCTGATGTTTTCAGAGGATCAGGAAAATGCTGAAACAAATTGGACCATGCTTCATAAGGTTTTTTTTCCACCTTCCTCTGAATTAACTGTAGGTAAAGGGTTCTGTATACAATGGATTTCCATGTATTTTTTTTTTTTAATTGGTTGAACTAGATGGGCTGTTTTATTCAACTTTAGGGTTGAGCGAACCCGAACTGTAAAGTTCGGGTCCGTACCGCACTTTAGCTTTTACCCGAACTTTGCGCGAAAGTCCGGGTTCGGGTTCGGGTTCGGCAATCTAATGGCGCAGTTAGAAATGCTTCAGGGGCCAGCCAATCACCTTTTGATTAGCTGGTGTGCCCTTAGAAGCCATCATAGCCTACTAATGGCATGGCTGTGATTGGTCAGTGCAACATGTGACCCAGCTTCTATATAATCTAGAGGCACACAGCACACACGTCACTCTGCTTCAGAATAGATAGGGAGAGGATCTTGTCTGCTGCTGTTGCTTTTAGGGAGAGATTGAAAAATACATGCGTTAGTCCTGATTCTGGAATCTGAGGGAAAAGATAGAGAGACAGTGTAGTGTAGGGCCAGGTTCCTGTTGGTGCTTTCAGGGAGAGAGATTTATTATATAGGAATAGGAGTCCAGATTCAGAGATATAACTCAGCGATCTGCATAGGTTTACCTGTTTGTATTGCAGTGCAGTCTTTTTACACTGCCATGAGCCCAGTGTCAGAGAAAATCTACCTTTTATCTGCAAGCTCAGTGCACCAGCACTGCATATATTACGTTGAGAGATACACCGTTTCCATACTGTGGGTGTATTCTGCTCTTGGAAAAAGATCCATTTAGGGCAAAAAAAAAAGGCACTTTATTGTGCTCTTTTCCAAAAGACCCATTAAGGGCAAAAAAAATAAAAAATTTACATTTTATTTTGCTTGTGCAAAAAAAGACCCGTTTAGGGCAAAAAAAAAAAAAAAAAATTTGCACTTTAATGTACGCTTGCAAAAAGACCCATTTAGGGCCACAAAAAATATTTTGCAGTGTGTTATACATATGTGGAGGCATGTGAAATAAACCATTTCTATATATTTGTCTTCTACTGTGCTATACTAAAAAAACAAAAAAATGTTTGAATAGCATTTTCTGCAGTTCTGTAGCTGTGCGATTCAGCGGTTACGTACTGTGGGTGTGTTGTGGTCTTCCAAAAAACGCCATTTAGGGCCACAAAAAATATTTTGCAGACGATACACCTCCCACAGAGGACAGCTTTTCTTTGCCTCTGGGCAGCCTGGCACACATGAGCGATTACATGCTGCAGTGTTTCCGCAATGACCGCCGAGTTGCCCACATTTTAACTGGTGCTGATTACTGGGTGGCCACCCTGCTGGATCCCCGTTACAAGGACAACGTACCGTCCTTAATTCCCTCACTGGAGCGGGATCGTAAGATGCGCGAGTACAAGCGCACGCTGGTAGACGCGCTGCTGGTGGCATTCCCACCTGACAGCGGGCGTACGGTGGAAGCACAAGGCGAAGGCAGAGGAGGAGGAAGAGGTCGCCAACGCAGCCGGGGCACCGGCAGCACCTCAGAAGGCAGGGTTAGCATGGCTGAAATGTGGAAAAGCTTTGTCAGCACGCCACAACAACCAGCACCACCAGCTGAGATGGAACGTCTTAGCAGGAGGCAGCATTTCACCAACATGGTTGAGCAGTATGTGTCCACAGGCCTACACGTACTGGATGACGGGTCTGCCCCCTTTAACTTCTGGGTCTCCAAATTGGGCACATGGCCTGAGCTTGCCCTTTATGCCTTGGAGGTGCTGGCCTGCCCTGCAGCCAGTGTATTATCTGAACGTGTATTTAGCACGGCAGGGGGCGTTATCACAGACAAGCGCAGCCGCCTGTCCAGAGCCAATGTGGACAAGCTCACGTTCATTAAAATGAACCAGGCATGGATCCCACAGGACTTGTCCGTACCTTCTGCAGAATAGACATGTATACCGGTGTTGTGACAAAAACTGTCCGGCCATCGGATTGTGTCCGGCCCATACTGCGAAGGCGCAGCGCTTGCGCAGTACAGAGGACAAGGAGATTCACAAAATCTCCGAAGATGAACGGCGCCTTCGCAGTGAGTGCAGGTTCAAGCCCCACCATCTAAGTAGACATACGGTAGCACATAGTAACAGGGCCCCTCACGGGCTCGGTTCGATCGCCACGCTTCGGGCACAGCCTCACTTGGCTCGGCTTGAACCACGGATGGTGTGGCCTTCACCTGAACTCACCACGCAGGCGCCGTTCGTCTTGGGAGATTTTCGAAATCCCCTTGTCACGTACCTGATGGTAGTGAGCCCGAATTGCAGGGGACGGCCTCCCTTACGGCTCCCACTCCCGACCCCCTGGTAAGGTAACAGTTGGCACAGGAGTAAGGAGTGGCACGGGTGCCTGGCAGGATCAATTGTGGTGAGGTGGTGATTCAAACACCCGGAAGCTTCCTTGCAGAATACCGGAACTGGAACGGCTAGCAGGCTGGATCGGAAGTAGCACAGCAGACTGGATCGGTCTCGCAGACTGGATTGGAAGAAGCACAGCAGACAGGATCAGCTAGCAGGCAGGTTCAGCTTAGCAGGCTGGATCTGGGACAGCTCAGCAGACTGGATCGGTCTCGCAGACTGGATCGGAAGAAGCACAGCAGACAGGATCAGCTAGCAGGCAGGTTCAGCTTAGCAGGCTGGATCTGGGACAGCTCAGCAGACTGGATCGGTTTAGCAAACTGGATCGGAACCAGGAACAGGGTAGTAAACAGGCCGGGTCAGATATCAGGCGGGCAGCAGAAGTGCAGGATGCAGGCAAAGGGTAGTCACAACAAGCCGGGGTCGGGTGCAGGCAGATAACAGGTTGGTCAAGGTAAGCCGGGTCTTTTAGCACAGGTATGGTCTCAGATCAGGGTTTAGCACACAACGCTGTAGGGCAGACAGCAGGGACTGTCTGTAAATGACAGGTTTAAATAGTCTCTCTGGCGCCACCCGCTGGACGCACGCGCGAACGGAGACCAGGAAGTCCGGGCGCCTGTTTCTGGCAGGATCTCCATGACATTGCCCCCCCCCAAGGGGCAGCCTCCGGATGCCCATCCGGGCGAACTTTTCAGGGTGAGACCTTTTAAAGGACTGTACCAGACTCTTAGCGTGGATGTTCCCCTCGGGCTCCCAAGAATTCTCTTCGGGTCCATACCCCTTCCACTTTATCAAAAACTGGTTCTGGTTCCTTCTCCTCCTGTAATCCAGGATAGCCTCTACTTCAAACTCCTCTTCCCCGTCTATAATAACAGGGTCAGGGGTAACAGAGCTTCGGCCAGGAAAGGGATTGTAAATAGATGGTTTCAACAGTGACACATGGAATACTGGGTGGATCTTCAGTGAATCCGGGAGTTCCAGTTCAAAAGCCACTTCATTGATTTTCCTTTTAACCGGAAAAGGTCCTAGGAACTTGGGACCCAATTTCTTTGAAGGGCATGCCATCCTCAAGTTCACTGTAGACAGCCACACCAGGTCACCGGGTACCAGTACCAACTCACCACGTCTCTTCTTGTCAAAAGTTAATTTGTTGTGTTCCTGGGTCCTGGTCATAGTTTCCTGCAAAAGTTGGTTATCGGTGGAAAATAAATTTATTTTCTCCTGTACTGCTGGCACCGCACATTCGGGAAGAGAATTGGGTAGGAATGAAGGGTGAAAACCAAAGTTGGCAAAGAACGGGGTCTGCTTGGTGGCAGAGTGGATGGAGTTGTTGTAGGCAAATTCGGCCAAAGGAAGCAGGGAAATCCAGTTATCTTGTGTAAAAGAGGAGAAGCAGCGCAGGTACTGCTCCAGAGTTTGGTTAGTCCTCTCAGTCTGTCCATTGGTCTGGGGGTGATAGGCGGAAGAGAATGACAGTTCTATATCCAAGGCCTTACAGAGGGACCTCCAGAAGCGGGAGGTGAACTGTACCCCTCGATCTGAAACAATGTTGGCTGGTACCCCGTGGAGTCTGACGATTTCCTTGATAAATACCTGTGCTGTTTCAGGGGCAGAGGGAGTGCCTTTCATAGGAATAAAGTGTGCCATTTTGGACAGACGATCGACTATCACAAAGATAGTGGTATGATCTTCTGCTGGAGGTAACTCGACAATGAAGTCTATGGATAACACCCTCCATGGTCTGTCTGGAACAGGCAAAGGTCTTAATAAGCCCCAGGCCTTGGTTCTATGAGTCTTGTTCCTGATGCAGGTAGTGCAGGACTCCACAAATTCTTTACAATCTTCCCGTAATTGAGGCCACCAAAAGGTACGCTGTACCAAGTCGGTGGTCTTCGCTATGCCAAAGTGCCCGGCTAATGCATGGTCGTGGCAGAGTTCCAGGACAGATACTCGTAGATCCTTGGGGATATAGATCTTGTCCTTATGCCAGAGCAACCCGTCCTTAACCTGCAGTTCCAATTCAGGAGAGGGCAACTGCCCTGCGGAGGCTTGTTTAAGTCTGGAGAGCAGGTTTTCCTGAAGCAAGAGGAAATTCCCTGGGGCAAGGATGGTATCCGGAAGAGAAACTTCTTTGGGTTTGTGAAACATCCGAGACAAGGCGTCAGGCTTAGTGTTCTTGGAGGCCTGGACGATACGTGACATGGAACGAAAACCTGGAGAAAAAGAGCGCCCATCTGGCCTGTCGTGGTTTCAGTCTCTTTGCGGATCTCAGATATTCCAGGTTCTTATGGTCAGTAAATATCAGAATTGGATGGGCAGCTCCCTCCAGCAGATAGCGCCATTCTTCTAGCGCAGACTTAATCGCCAGCAACTCCCGATCCCCCACATCGTAGTTCCTCTCTGCTGTTGACAACTTGCGTGAGAAGAAGGCCACTGGGTGAAGCAGGGCCTTGGTTCCTTGTCTCTGGGACAATATTGCCCCTACAGCGATTTCGGATGCGTCTACCTCGAGGACGAATGGCAAAGAGGAATCCGGATGCTTTAAGACGGAGGCAGAGGTAAAAAGTCCCTTAAGGGCCTCAAAGGCCTTTTGGGCCTCGGAGGACCAATGGAAGCGGTTCCCCTGTTGGGTTAATTGAGTGATTGGTGCAATGATGGCCGAGAATCCTCTGATGAACTTGCGGTAAAAATTGGCAAAGCCGACAAAACGTTGGATTCCCTTCTTGTCTGTAGGGTCTTTCCTGAAAGCTGCAATGAGACTGAAAGGGCCAGGTGAGATGCGGTCTTGGCTATAGGACCCGTGTATTCAGGAATCATAGAGAGACATTTATGGAGCTTCAGAGGGCAGTTCCTAACGTAATGTCCGGGCCCTCCGCAATACAGACACAGATTGTTCATCCGACGACGTTGTCGCTCCTCCGGGGTAAGGGAAGGACGAAGAACCCCAAGCTGCATGGGCTCAGGTGCGTTTGGGTGCGGGAGCTGGTGATGCAGCGGGTACTGGGTGCAGGTGACTTGGAGCCCTTGGGAGCATCCAGGTTGGGTGAGAAAACCCTGTAGCTCTCTCAGCTCTTCGTTCTCTTAGGCGTCGATCGATCTGTATGGTTAAATCGATCAACGCATTCAAAGTCTGTGGCACCCCAACTCTAGCCAGCTCATCTTTCAGAGAATCAGAGAGTCCCATGCGGAACTGGTGATGGAGAGCGGCATCGTTCCAGTCTGTATCTGCGCTCCACCGCCTAAACTCGGCCACGTAGTCCTCTGCCGCCCTGCGTCCCTGCTGAAGGGTATGCAAAGCCGCTTCTGCAGTTGCTGAAAGCTGGGGATCCTCGTATAGCTGAGCCATAGCGTCAAAGAAGGAGGCAAGGTTGGTCAGAACTATGTCCTTTCGTTCCAGGAGACGGTGGTACCAGGCTTGGGGGTCCCCGGTAAGCAGGGAAACCACAAAGCCCACTTTAGTGATTTCCAGAGCGAAGGTTCGTGGCTGGAGGGTGAAGTATAGTTCGCAAGAGTTGCGAAAAGCCCTAAAGCTACTTCGATTTCCGGAAAATCTTTCGGGTGCAGGGACCCTAGGTTCTGGAGGAAGCATTACTATTGTTTGGGTTGGCTCAGTCCCAGAGTAAGAGGTGGAAGCATGGGGAAATCCTTGGGTTCCGGTAGCGTTGGGAAGAACCAGTAACCGTTCTTCCAGCTGGGTGTAGTTTTGTTGAAGGTCCTTGACTGCTTTGGTTAGATCTGCCAGATGCTGACACAGATCTTCCATAGGGGAGGCTCCCTGCTCAGGCTCAGGCATGGCTGTCTGCTACTGTCACGTACCTGATGGTAGTGAGCCCGAATTGCAGGGGACGGCCTCCCTTACGGCTCCCACTCCCGACCCCCTGGTAAGGTAACAGTTGGCACAGGAGTAAGGAGTGGCACGGGTGCCTGGCAGGATCAATTGTGGTGAGGTGGTGATTCAAACACCCGGAAGCTTCCTTGCAGAATACCGGAACTGGAACGGCTAGCAGGCTGGATCGGAAGTAGCACAGCAGACTGGATCGGTCTCGCAGACTGGATCGGAAGAAGCACAGCAGACAGGATCAGCTAGCAGGCAGGTTCAGCTTAGCAGGCTGGATCTGGGACAGCTCAGCAGACTGGATCGGTCTCGCAGACTGGATCAGAAGAAGCACAGCAGACAGGATCAGCTAGCAGGCAGGTTCAGCTTAGCAGGCTGGATCTGGGACAGCTCAGCAGACTGGATCGGTTTAGCAAACTGGATCGGAACCAGGAACAGGGTAGTAAACAGGCCGGGTCAGATATCAGGCAGGCAGCAGAAGTACAGGATGCAGGCAAAGGGTAGTCACAACAAGCCGGGGTCGGGTGCAGGCAGATAACAGGTTGGTCAAGGTAAGCCGGGTCTTTTAGCACAGGTATGGTCTCAGATCAGGGTTTAGCACACAACGCTGTAGGGCAGACAGCAGGGACTGTCTGTAAATGACAGGTTTAAATAGTCTCTCTGGTGCCACCCGCTGGACGCACGTGCGAACGGAGACCAGGAAGTCCGGGGCGCCTGTTTCTGGCAGGATCTCCATGACACCCCTTGTCCTACATACTGAGCAAGCGCAGTACAGGGTGGACACTATTTGACGGGGGACAGAATTCGACACATCACCGGCCTTACCCAGCCATTGTTGTATTTTTGAACCAGTGTTGGCTACCTCGTCCTCCACCGCCGCTTCCACCTACACAGCCACATCCACTGCCACCTCAACCTCCTACTCCATATGGACCTCGTCCTCCTAGGTCAAGATTATAATTTTTATTTTATTTTTTTGTAGCGCACAGATCCTTTCCCCCTTACCTGCCTTTATGTTGTTGGCTCCTCGCAGGAGGGAGAAAGGCACACCGCACTACCAGCCCGTACCCTCCTATATAAAGAGGTTGAGCGGTGTACTTGATGGGCCGTGTCCACAGCCGGAGTCAAAACTCCTCCAGAGGATGATTCTCACCTCTACTGTAGGTAGAGGCAAGTCCTTAAATTCCCAGTAAAGTCAATGTCCACACCAGCTGAAATTACAACTCTTATTCTCTCATGGCAAAATAAACTCTACTCGGATAGAAAAGGTTAGAGCAAAGAAACAGGACAGCTTAAGGTGTGGAGGAGGTCCAGGCACAAACGTAGCACATTCACTTCACTGCTTAGGTTTCTCAAACAGTTTTAGGTGCACGGTCTCTGCCACAGACCTTGAGGTTGGTCTCTGCCACAGACCGGGTGTACAAGGCCCCTGCCACGGACCTGGAGAACTTTGGTCTCTGCCACAGACCAGGGTGTATAAGGCCCCTGCCACAGGCCGGGTGAATAAGGCCTCTGATACAGTCAAGATGACCTTGGAGCTTCTCCTTCTACGAACCTAGCCCATATCAAGGGGAAGACATCTCTCCAGGGAGTCAACAGACCCTTCCTTCACCGTGACTCCCGCATCGGTCCATCAGAATGATCCTCCCTTCCCTGGAACATGGTCCCATACACGAGGCGGCACCCTAAGACTCCTCGACCCTTAGCGGACTCCAGACGAAGGCTCTGGACTCCAGGCTTTACTCCCGCACCTAGGTCTCCATACCCAGGGCAGCAGGAACACCAGGATAGTACCTCACCCCGGGCTAAAGGTACCCGAGATGGAACAGGAACACATGCACCCAGGCCGAAGGCACCTGGGCGTGGACCCCACTGGACATCAGCCCCCAGGCCAAAGGTCTGCCCCTTTTATATGCTCTCCCGGCATGCACAGCAGGTTCCCCGCCCCGCTGTACTACTGCCAAGAGGGGACACAAAAGGCACAGCACTGTATCGGCGGTTCAACCCTAGCCTACCATGGCAGCGCCACCTGTAGGCCGCAGGGAACTGCACACCAATACTGTCCCCCGAGGACAAAATGGTCCATGAATCCTACAGAATTAGGGTGTTTGAGCCTATTTACCACTCAAACACTTCCCTTAAATTTAGCACCCCGCTACATTTTTATTTCAAAGTATTTTATTTTCCCACTAGCTTATCCATTAAATTGAATAATTTATTCCAGAAAGGGCGTATTCTGGGGCATTCCCACCATATGTGTGGCATCGTGCCGTTGAGTTTCTGAGGTTCTTAATGACTTCCCGTACCTCTTCTGCTGAAAAGGGGGCCTCCAGCATATTTTTTTATTTTTTTAATGTTATTTTAAGTTATTTCCCAATCCACATTTGTTTGCAGAGCACTTGTCATGCTCTTAACAACATTTTGCTGCCATTTGCAGCCCTCTAGCCCTTTCCATTACTTTTTTAGAGCCTTTTTAGTCCTTAGAAGTCCGGGTCCCCATTGACTTCAATGGGGTTCGGGTTTGGGTTTGGGTTCGGGTTAAAGTTCGGTCCCGAACCCGAACTTTTTTCCGAAGTTCGGCCGAACCCGTCGAACCCGAACATCCAGGTGTCCGCTCAACTCTATTCAACTTGACTAACTAGCAACTGTTTAACAGATTGCATAAACTTCCTCATACATTCTAAAGGGGTGCTGTGGCTTCCCTCCCCAATATGGAAAAGTCCAAGCACCCCCCCCCCATTTCCCCAAAGGGGGCACACAATTCTGATCAACAAGCATTCACATGTTGATTTATGTGCAGGCCCTAGACAAAAAGGTTTCATTGGCTGTTTTGTTGCCTGCCAAAAAGCTCAGTTCCTCCATGACTTACTGCTTATTTACCCTGGATCAGTGGCAGGAGGAGGTTGCCAAGCAACCTCTAGGTGGGATCCCAACTTAACTCCTTGAGGCCCACGCTATAGCCGAATGACGGCTTCAGCGCGGACCTGAAAATCTGGGAGGCCGTCAATAGACGGCCTCCCCTTTCCTCATTCCCCGCGTGTCCTCCCGAGCGCGCAGCGGGGAAATTCTATGCTGCCCCTGTCCCTTGGACACAACAAATCAAAGATCGCTGTGAATGGCCAATCAGAGTGGCCATTTACTATGCGATCTGTGCGGCCAACGAGAGATGATCTCAAATGTAAACATATGAGATCACCTCTCATTGCCGGCTCTCCCTCCTCACACAGAGATGGCGTGTGAGGAGGGAGAGCGATCTGCGATCTGTTACATTGTATCCACAGTGAGTTGACAAGTGCCCATACAGTGCCCACAAGTGCCCACCTGTGCCAGTCTGTGACCACCTGTGCCAGTCTGTGACCACCTGTGCCACCTCATCAGTGCCTACCTGTGCCAGCCCAGTGCCCACCAGTGCCAATCAGTGCCCACCTGTGCAGTCAGTCAGTGCACATCTGTGCCGCCTCATCAGTGCCCATCTGTGCAACCAATCAGTGCCGCCAATCAGTGCCCATCTGTGCCACCAATCAGTGCCCACCTGTACCAATCAGTGCCCATCTGTGCAATCAGTCAGTGCCCATCTGTGCCACCTCATCAGTGCCCATCTGTGCCGCCAATCAGTGCCCATCTGTTCTGCCTCATCAGTGCCCATCTGTTCCACCTCATTAGTGCCCATCTGTTCGGCCTCATCAGTGCCCATCTGTGCCACCTCATCAGTGAAGGCTTAGCACACACCTGTGTAGTCGCACCACCACCAGCAACCATGTCAAAAAGATTATTTTCTGCCGAGGAGGCATTTCCACGCCCGACGAGAGCAACGTGGAGCTCTCTCTTTCAGATTCCCTTTCCAATTCCGATTCTGAGTCGGACGTCAATTATGAGCCAGTCCTCAGTAGTGCAACACTGAGTGACTCAGAGGAGGAAGCTAGTCGGCCCACCAAACGAAGGTGTTCTGGTGAGGAGACAGTGCCATCTACCAGCACCGCAGTGCCATTCACCAGCACCACAGTGCCATCCACCAGCACCACAGTGCCATCCACCAGCACCGCAGTGCCTCGGCAAGAAAGGCCAAGGACCCATGCCAGCCTTCCCTATGCCCTTCAGAACCCCTTGTGGCTTCCTCCTAATTCAGGAGAAGCCAACATTCCCCCTTTAACTGCCCAGCCAAGAGTCCAGGTAGACACAGAGAATTTTTCCCCAATCGATTTTTTTGATCTTATTTTTACCGAGGACATGCTATCCAGAATTGTGACCCAGTGCAACCTATATGCCCAACAGTTTATTTTGAACAATCCTACATCATATTATTCCTGTCCCTACAAGTGGAGAGACCTAACGGTGGAGGAGTTGAAGATTTTTTTAGGCCTCACATTTTGTATGGGACTCAACCCAAAAAACACTTTGCGTTCCTTTTGGTCAAAACACCCATCTACCACATGCCAATATTCTCCAACGTAATGCCCAGAACCAGATACTTTATGATCATGAGATTCCTACATTTTAACGATAATACCCAGTGCCATCCCCGAAATCACCCAAATTGTGACAGGCTTTTCAAAATTCGGCCCTTACTGAATTATTTTTCCGAAAAATTCCCCCAGTTGTATACCCCGGACCAACACATATGTATGGATGAGTCACTTATTACATTTAGTGGCAGGCTTCAAATAAAACAATTCATTCCCAGCAAAAGGGCCCGCTATGGTGTGAAGGTGTACAAACTATGTGACCGAGTCACAGGGTACACGTATGCCTTCTGGAGAATAGGATGTTCCCCCAGTGGGGTTTTTGGGCAGCTCAAATCAAACATTGATAACAATGTATGTATAAAGTTTGTTTATTAAAATTCAAAAGAAATGATGGTACAGATTTAAGGTATGAGCTCTGGTAACATGTAATTGAACACAGTTGCAAACACTAAAAATTGTCATACAGCTTAACACATTGTATATGAAAGCATGTAGCAATACCTAACGCGTTTCGACCCTTTCCATCGGTCTTCTTCAGAGGTTTCGGTGTTGCTAAAAAAAGGTATATAGAATAAGTTTCAAAGATTTTTACCAATTTTCTCACGTATGCCTTCTTAGTGTACGAAGGGAAGGACAGCCAGCTGAATCCCTCTAATTGCCCAGACTACTTGGGATCAAGTGGGAAAATTGTTTGGGACCTCATATACCCCCTACTGGAAAAAGGCTACCATCTGTACGTAGATAACTTCTACACATCTTTTCCCCTGTTCCACAACCTTCACCGGAAGCAGACGCCAGCATGTGGCACCATCAGAAAGAATCGGAAGGGCTTTCCTCAAAGTCTTGTAAATAAGAAGCTGAGAAGAGGAGAATCAGCAAGTCTGCGAAACAAGGAGGTGGCAGTGAAGTGGAGGGACAGAAGGGATGTATACATGTTATCTTCCATCCACAATGATACCTTCGTGGAAATCCCCAGAAGGAATGGCCCCATCAAAAAGCCCACATTCATCCAGGACTACAATTTTTTTATGGGGGGAGTCGACTTCAATGACCAGATGCTTGAACCCTACCTTGCCACAAGACGGACATACCATTGATACAAAAAATGTGCAATTTTTTTTTTCAATTGGCCATATATATCTCGTATATCATATACCGCAACTCCACCCAAAACCCCAAAAGCTTCCTTGGCTACCAGGAGGACCTTATCACTGCCCTTATATTCCCGAACGGCCCACCCCAAAACATCCGATCAGATGTTCTAAGTCGACTCCCCGAACGTCACTTTCCCGATAAAATCCCTCCCACAACAACAGACCGACGACTTCAAAAAAATGTAAGGTGTGTACCAGTGGAGGAGTCAGACGAGACACAGCTTATCATTGTGCCCAATGTCCTTCCCAACCACGCCTCTGTGTAGTAGACTGTTTTCGCCGTTACCATACTTCACTAAATTATTAGTGAAGTATGGTAAACGTAATCCTCAGTTCCTGCCTTCACACACCTTCACACCCCTTATGCCACTGCCTGCTCTGTAACTGACCATGGCTTGTTATTCGACCATGCTTCTGCCTAATGATTCTGTACTACCACTGCCTGATCTGGAACTGACCCTGGCTTGTTATTCGACCACGCTTCTGCCTAACGATTCTGTACTACCTCTGCCTGATCTGGAACTGACCCTGGACTGTTTATTCGACCATGCTTCTGCCTAACGATTCTGTAATACCTCTGCCTGATCTGGAACTGACCTTGGACTGTTTGACCATGTTTTTGCCTGCCTCATGGACTGATCTTGTACCCTGCTACTGGACTAGTGGGATTCAACACAGGGGTCTCACATATGTGAGGGGCTCCAGAAAAGTTTTTCTGGATGAAGAAAACTACTTTTTTTGTTTTCTCATCCTAGATTAGGGTCTGGAGACTCGGAGGCTTCAAAGAGATTTGGGTGGGAGAAGCCTCTACCCCTGTCCCCATTCTGTCCTGAACGAGGCCCTACTGCCTGTAGGACCTATGCCATCATGCCTCTGCCTGTCGCATGAACTGACCATACCACATGGACCTGCCTACTACCAGGACCAATATTTGTGGCACTGCTGCTGCTGACAATATCTCTGCCTGCACTGACCCTGGACTGTTGTATATGGACAGTATCCCTGCCTGCTGCCTGGACAATTGTGTATGCCGTTGCTGACCAAATCCCTGCCTGCTTCCTGGACCAGTGCTATCCTGCTGTGTAGAACTGCGCTACTAAAACCACAGGTAATCTTCTGTTTACGCTTTGCTCAGCATAATGTATTTTGGGGTGTAATTCTTGGTATGTGCATGCTATGTGTCCCTGGAACACCTGACGGTGTTCCTTGCATGTTGGATCTCTGTATGTGGCCAGGCTGTGTAGAAGTCTCACACATGTGGTATCGCTATACTCAGGAGGAGTAGCAGAATGTATTTTGGGGTGTCATTTTTGCTATGTACATGCTATGTGTTGGAAATATCTTCTAAATGGACAACTTTGGGTAAAAATGCGTTTTCATTTTTTTCCACATTTTCCAAAAACTTCTGGAAAAAAATGAACCGTTCAAAAGACTCATTATGCCTCATAGATTATACGTTGGGGTGCTAGCTTTCCAAAATGGGGTCATTTTGTGGGCGTTTCCATTGTCCTGGTGCTCCAGGGCCTTCAAAAGTGTAATAGGCGGTTGAGAAATGAGATGTGTAATTTATGCTCCTAGAACGCCTGAAGGTGCTAGTTCAATGTAGGTCCTCTGTACAGGGCCGCCATCAGGGGGGTACAGGCAGTACACCTGTAAGGGGCCCGGAGGTCCCCAGGGGCCCGGATGGCCCCCCTTTTTTATAATTGTTTTTTCTTTTTCTTTTTTTTTAAGGGGCCCAGAGGTCCCCAGGGCCCCGAATGTCAACCCCCCTTTTTAAAAAAAAATTATAATTTTTTTTTATTATTCAATTTTTTATTTAATTTATTTATTTATTTATTTATTTTGTAAGGGGCCCAGAGGTCCCCGGAGGTCCCCAGGGCCCCGGATG
Organism: Rana muscosa; assembly: GCA_029206835.1. Classification (NCBI taxonomy): domain Eukaryota; kingdom Metazoa; phylum Chordata; class Amphibia; order Anura; family Ranidae; genus Rana; species Rana muscosa. The sequence continues at coordinate 346,949,097 of CM055117.1, read as the reverse complement.
GAAACCTCCCTTTATTTATTTTTCATAATTTTTTTTTTATTATACATTTTTTTATTTCAAAAATTTTTTTGTAAGGGGCCCAGAGGTCCCCAGAGGCCTGGAGGTCCCCAGGGCCCCGGATGGAAACCTCCCTTTTTTTTTATAAAATGTATTTATTTATTTTTATAATTTTTTGTAAGGGGCCCAGAGGTCCCCAGGGCCCTGGATGGCAACCCCCCTTTTTTTTGTTTTTTGTTCTTTTCAATTTGCGGCGGCAGCACACCCCCCCGGTTCTCCTCGGCTCCAGGGGGCCCATGCCTGAAGCTGTGTAAGGGGCCCCAAAATTCCTGATGGCTGCCCTGCCTCTGTATGTGGCCAGGCTGTGTAAAAGTCCCACACGGTTGGTATTGCCATACTCAAGAGGAGTAGCAGAATGTATTTTGGGGTGTCATTTTTGCTATGTACATGCTATGTGTTGGAAATATTTTATAAATGGACAACTTTGCGTAAAAAAAATGCGTTTTCCACATTTTCCAAAAACTTCTGGAAAAAAATGAACCGTTCAAAAGACTCATTATGCCTCATAGATTATACGTTGGGGTGCTAGCTTTCCAAAATGGGGTCATTTTGTGGGCGTTTCCATTGTCCTGGTGCTCCAGGGCCTTCAAAAGTGTAATAGGCGGTTGAGAAATGAGATGTGTAATTTATGCTCCTAGAACGCCTGAAGGTGCTAGTTCAATGTAGGTCCTCTGTACAGGGCCGCCATCAGGGGGGTACAGGCAGTACACCTGTAAGGGGCCCGGAGGTCCCCAGGGGCCCGGATGGCCCCCCTTTTTTACAATTGTTTTTTCTTTTTCTTTTTTTTTAAGGGGCCCAGAGGTCCCCAGGGCCCCCGAATGTCAACCCCCCTTTTTAAAAAAAAAAAATTATAATTTTTTTTTATTATTCAATTTTTTATTTAATTCGTTTTTTTAATTTATTTATTTATTTAATTTATTTATTTATTTATTTATTTTGTAAGGGGCCCAGAGGTCCCCAGGGCCCCGGATGGAAACCTCCCTTTATTTATTTTTCATAATTTTTTTTTTATTATACATTTTTTTATTTCAAAAAATTTTTTGTAAGGGGCCCAGAGGTCCCCAGAGGCCTGGAGGTCCCCAGGGCCCCGGATGGAAACCTCCCTTTTTTTTTATAAAATGTATTTATTTATTTTTATAATTTTTTGTAAGGGGCCCAGAGGTCCCCATGGCCCTGGATGGCAACCCCCCTTTTTTTTGTTTTTTGTTCTTCTCAATTTGCGGCGGCAGCACCCCCCCCCCGGTTCTCCTCGGCTCCAGGGGGCCCATGCCTGAAGCTGTGTAAGGGGCCCCAAAATTCCTGATGGCTGCCCTGCCTCTGTATGTGGCCAGGCTGTGTAAAAGTCCCACACAGTTGGTATTGCCATACTCAGGAGGAGTAGCAGAATGTATTTTGGGGTGTCATTTTTGCTATGTACATGCTATGTGTTGGAAATATTTTATAAATGGACAACTTTGCGTAAAAAAAATGCGTTTTCCACATTTTCCAAAAACGTCTGGAAAAAAATGAACCGTTCAAAAGACTCATTATGCCTCAAAGATTATACGTTGGGAGTGTTAGCTTTCGAAAATAGGGTCATTTTGTGGATGTTTCCATTGTTCTGGTGCTCCAGGGCCTTGAAAAGTGTAATAGGTAGTCAACAAGTTAGATGTGTAATTTATGCTCCTAGAACCCCTGATGGTGCTCCCTGCATGTTGGGCCTCTGTATGTGGCAAGGCAGTGAAAAAGTCCCACACATGTGGTATCGTAATACTCAGTAAGAGTAGCAGAATGTATTTTGGGGTGTCATTTGTGGTATGCACATGCTATGTGACAGAAATAAGCAATTACAATGACAATTTTGAGAAAACATTTAAATAAAAAATAAAAATCTTAATTATGCAAAGAATTGTGGGAAAAAAATTACAACTTCATACAACTCACCATGCCTCTTACAAAATACCTTGGAATGTCTACTTTCCAAAAAGGAGTTATTTTGGGGGCATTTGTACTTTCCTGGCTTGTTAGGGTCTCAATAAATGAGATAGGCCGCCAATACATCAGATGTGATACATTTTTTATTATTTGCACTATAGCTTGTAGACTCTAAAACTTTCACACAGACCAAATAATTTCCACAAATTTTGGATTATTTTTACCAAAGATATGTAGAAGTATAAATTGTGGCCAAAATTTATGAAAAAAAATGTACTAATTTGCAAAATTTTATCACAGAAATTAAGAAAAATTTGTTTTTCTTTCCAATATTTTCGCTATTTTTTCATTTATAGCGCAAAAAAAACAAAACCCAGAGGTGATCAAATACCACCAAAAGAAAGCTCTATTTGTATGAAAAAAAAAGGACAAAAAAAATCATTCGGGTACAGTGTTGCATGCCTGAGTAATTGTCATTCAAAGTGTGAGAGCACCGAAAGCTGAAAATTGGTCTGGGCAGCAGGGGTGTTTAAGTGCCCAGTAAGCAAGTGGTTAAAGGACCTCACATCCCGCTACACCAAAACATTGCTTTTTTAGGCTGGGTTCACACTAGTGCAACACGACATCCGTCCTACTTTGGATCCGACTTTGCCCTGCGACATGAGGCCGACATATGTCCGACTTTCAATGAACGGGGATCCGACTTGGATCCCCGCCAATATCAGGCACTGTGTTTGGTATGACTCTTGAGGGGGAACTCCAGGCCAAATTTTAAATAAAAAAAAAAAACGGCGTGGGTTCCCCTCCAGAGGCATACCAGGCCCTTGGGTCTGGTCTGGATTTGAACGGGCGCCCCTACGCCGAAAAAACGGCGTGGGGGGTCCCCCCAAAATCCAAACCAGACCCTTATCCAAGCACACAACCTGGCAGGCCGCAGGGGAAGAGGGGGGGACGGGAGCGGCCCCCCCTCCTTCCTGAACCGTACCAGGCCGCATGCCCTCAACATGGGGGGGTTTGGTGCTCTGGGGCAAGGGGGCGACCTGCGGCCCCCCCACCCCAGAGCACCCTGCCCCCATGTTGATGAGGACAGGGCCTCTTCCCGACAACCCTGGCCGTTGGTTGTCGGGGTCTGCGGGCAGGGGGCTTATCGGAATCCGGGAGCCCCCTTCAATAAGGGGGCCCCCGGATCCCGGTCCCCCCACCCTATGTGAATAAGTATGGGGTACATCGTACCCCTACCCATTCACCTGGTGGAAAAAATTGCAATAAAAAAACACTACACAGGTTTTTAAAGTAATTTATTACACAGCTCCGGGGGTCTTCTTCCGACTCCGGCGCTCTTCTTCCGACTTCCGGGGGTCTTTTCCGACTTCGGGGGTCTCCGGTGTCGTCTCCCGCTCTCCGGTTCTTTCTTCCGCTGGGCCTCCGCTAACTTCTTTTTAGCTCTCTTGCTAACGGAGGCGCGGTCTTCCCGTCGTCGCCGTCGGCTTCTTCTTCCCTCTTCTCCTCGATGTTGACGCGTCGCTTCCTCCCGCTGTAATACTGGCTCTCCGCTCCGCTCTGCATTAATATAGGCTTCTCATGACGTCACAGTCACATGTTCCGGGGCACATGGCACATTCAAATTCAGTGTGGTTTGCTGCAACATCAGTGCATTGTCTTGGCACATTGGGGTGTCATTCAAAATAAATGGCACTCTGGAAAACCTTTGTAAACAAAATGACCAATCTGAGCAGAGGGTATCCTAAAGAGTTTGGCAGCCCTGGCTGTCCTCTCCCTCCACCAATGCCTAGGGGTACTGGGTACGTATTTCTGCCATGTGAACATCTCTATTGACCAAACTCTATGAAGCCCCGTACACACGGTCGGACTTTTGGCCAACAAACTTCATTTTGAGCAAGTTGGACCAACAATCCGGCCGTGTGTACGCTCCATCAGACAAACTTTTTTTTTTTTCTGTTTTCATCGGACAAAAGTTGGGTCTGCAAATGGACAAACTTTTGGCCAACAAAAGTCTGAGTCCAATTGAGCAAAGTCCGACCGTGTGTACAGAAAACCATCTGACTTTTGTCCGATGGACAAAACAACTAATGTTAAAATCAACCAACAATAGCAGAAGTTGACCAAAGGGTGGCGGTAAAGAGCAGAAAAGAGCAGAAAAACCACGTGATGTTGCAAAAAGTTTTGGGAAAGTTTGCAGAAAAGTCCTGTGGTGTGTATGCTATGGGTGTTCCCGACCAACTCCGTTCGGACAAAAATCCAGGGAAAAGTCAGTTGGACGTCCGACCGTGTGTATGGGGCTTGAGAGTCTGACAGCAGCTGGAGCTGGATGGTGCACCTAGCAGTGCTTATGTTTTGGGTAGTATGTACCCAGGAATGAATGCCTGGCATACAGACTGCTTGCGAATATTCATCCTTGGGCACGTACTGCACTAAACATAAGTACCACTAGTCAGCATTACAGCCAGGCAATTTGCGTTTTCAGAAAGAGGCTGGCAAAGTAAGTGTCTGTATTTTTATAATGTATACAACATATGCTACAACAAAGAGTTCAGATAGGGTATATAAACCTGACTAAATATCAAATATTCCTGTAAATATTGTGGACATCATCAAAACAGAATATATTTCACTAAACTAGACAGATTTTGCAATTTTTTTGCATTCCTAGCTTTGTTATAAAACTTTTCCCCTTTTGTGATTGATCTAAACAGCAATGCTGGAGATTTTCATTTTACAAAGTGCAAAAAAGTGACAGTGAATAGGCTATAATCTAATGAGGCTAACAGGGGCAGGGCTGATCCAGGGGAGTAGAGAGGTGTGACCCAGTGCTAAATCCTTCCCTCTCCTTGATAACACATGAGAGCTGGAAGCACCTGTTCTTTACTGTACTACACCTCTCCCTCTTTCCTTACTTCTCCAGCAGACAGGTGTTGGCAGGTGGGAGCAAACCATGCTTAAACCAACCATTTCTTCACCATACCATGGGCCAAGGCACCTTCTCACCTGTGTGCTTCTGGCTCTAAACTTCAACCTTCTCCAAGGACAGCTGCTTCATGCTTGCAAAGAGGTAAGATTTTTCAAAGACAATACTTAAGATTAAAAAAGTAAATTTTTGGTACCATTGGTTTTCTTTATGGATTACGTTCGTTCTGTAGAATCCTGGTCTAAGACAGACGGGAAAGAGTTAAAAAGCCTTGTTCAGCAAGCCATAGATAAATAAGGGATGCAGAGGGTTGTGCAAGCCCATGGATACCTGACAGCTGTTACAGGTCACATTGTCTTGAGTGTTTTGCAGGCTGTTCTCTGATGATTAATATGTTCATGAGCTACCTAGTATGGATCAGGTTACTGCTTTCCATGCAGCTCTTTGCAAGCTGAATTTTTTTTGATTTAAAAATTGCACATTGAAGTAACCTGCAACAAAAGGACAATAATAAATGTGTGATTATTTTATTTTTTCTATCTATCTATCCCTCTTAGGAAAATGGTATCTTGATCAATAGCCAGCAATTGGCACTTATCCTTAATTTTTTATCGAAGGTCAAACTCCGATTGGCTGTTACAGGTTCTGGTGTTTTGCACCTTACTATTGTTTTCACACTACTTTTAATACAGAGTCTAATAAAAACATAAGTAACAAAAACAAAGTGTATATCAACAGGTAAAAACAATCAATATAAGGTGCTTTTACGTTATATGTTAATTTATTGGTACAATGCTGATGCTGTATAATTTTATATTAATTGTCGCTTGTACCTAACGCCGCCCTATGATTGGAGAGTTTGAACCTGGAAATCTATTTTGCTGTCTAAAGCCTCGTACACACGGTCGGACTTCCATCGGACTTTTCTGTGTGGGTTTTTTTTTTTTTTTGTCCGAACGGAGTTGGTCGGGAACACGCATAGCATACACACGCTCTGACTTTTCTGCAAACTCTCCCAAAACATTTTGCAACATCACTTGGTTTTTCTGCTCTTTACCGCCACCCTTTGGTCAACTTCTGCTATTGTTGGTTGATTTTAACATTAGTTGTTTTGTCCATCGGACAAAAGTCCTATGGTTTTCTGTACACACGGTCGGACTTTGCTCCATCGGACTTTTGTTGGGCAAAAGTTTGTCCGTTTGCAGACCCAACTTTTGTCCGATGAAAACAAGAAAATAGCAAAAAAAGTTTGTCCGATGGAGCGTACACACGGTCGGATTGTTGGTCCAACTTGCTCAAAATGAAGTTTGTTGGCCAAAAGTCCGACCGTGTGTACGGGGCTTTATAGTCTCCTGAATATGCACACTTGTTGAGATTTGAATCCTGTCTACAACAGGTGGAGCAAAATCCTGGTTTGTGATGCAAACTGAAATTATTAATATTACAGGTGTGTGTGTGTATATATATATGCGTGTGTGTATGTGTGTATATATAGTGTGTGTGTGTGTGTGTGTGTGTGTATATTATATATATATATATATATATATATATATATATATATATATATATATATATATATAAAATACATATGCATGCAACGAAAAGGGTCGCTGATTCGTATCCTGACCACTACACCATCTGCCTGGAGTTTGCATGTTATCCCTGTGTCTGCGTGGGTTTCCTCTGGGTACGCCGGTTTCCTACCACACTCTAAAGACATGCTGGTAGGTTTATCGGTTCCAGTCTAAATTGGCCCTAGTATGTATGAATGATAGTTAGGGATCTTAGCTTGTAAGCTCCTTGAGGATAGGGACTAAGGATGAGCTCTGGCGTGTTTGCACAGCCCGCCAGGAAGTCTGCTCTGCGCTAATCACAGGCAGTGAGACATTTTCCGATCTCTGCAGCCGCGCATCGGGACAATGTCTCACTGCCTGCGATTAGCGCAGTGCTGACTTCCTTGCGGGCTCTGCAAGTGGGGTTTGCGAACACGCCGGCGCTCATCCTTAGTAGGGACTGATGTGAATGTACGATGTATATGTAAAGCGCTGCGTAAATTGACGGCGCTATATAAGTACCTGAAATAATAATATTATAGCGCTGTCAATTTTATGCAGTGTGTGTGTGTATATATGTATGTGTGTGTGTGTGTGTGTGTGTATATGTATGTATGTGTGTGTGTGTGTGTGTGTGTGTGTGTGTGTATGTATGTATGTATGTGTATATATATATATATATATATATATATATATATATATATATATAATGTGTGTGTGTGTTGTATATTCACGTCAGTTCCTGCCCTAAAGGAGCTTGCAATCTAAGGTCCATAACTCCTGTTTATACATACTCCCTACCAGCATGTTTTTGTAGTGTGGGTGAACCCACACAGGGAGAACATGCAAACTATATGTACAGGTCATTGGTGTGTGCAGCCTATTGCATTAGGAGCACAAACGCATATGCGTGCATATCAGCAGAGCAGTGGATAGTGTCAGGTGGGCAGTGGACGGAGTCAATATTTTTTTTTTTTTGTTTTTTTACAATATTTATATATTTTTTACTATTTTTAAATGCGTTTTGTTTTTTTAGGAGCCTCTTGGGGGGGGGGGGGCTTTGGTGAAATATCAAGGGTCTAAACAGAGAGAAAGGGACTGAGGACAAAGCTTCCCCAGTGCTTTTCTCTGCACCCTTATCTGCACTAGCTGGATAGTGAACGCATGGGAAGTGTTCTTTGCTGAGCGACTTCCTGTTCATTCACAAACGGAAGTGTAGTAAACATAATTCACTATGCTCCAGCTAAGAATGAACACAGGAGTGATCAGTACAGATCACTCAGTGTATTCATTCATACATCCTGAAACATCCCCCGCAGCAGCAGCCAGCGGAGGAGGAGTGGAGGGAAGCTGGCAGCACTGCAGGGGAGAGACAAGGAAAGCCAGGAAGCAGGGGTGATTGGCACCACACAGGGTGAATAGGGTGTGCCTAGGCACACCCAGCACACCCTGTGTGGACGCCTATGGTACAGGTAGAAATAATGCAGAATTTGCTGAATAATCATCAGTGGAAAATTGGCAAGCTCTTTATTTGTGCTCTGGATGTTGCAGAGAATAATTCAACATGGTTGTAGCCAGACTGGAATTTGTATTACATTGAAGCATTAAATAGGCGCTACACTTGCCTTTCCGGCATCTTCTGTTGGGTGACAGTCTCTGGGGGGTCTTTATTGGCTGGCATGAGATGACACCAATCCTGTGCAGGAGCCAGTCATCCCAGCACACAGGGACCATACCAGAGACTTAAGCTAAGCTGTGCATGAGCAGGTCAGTTTACGTGCCAGAGAGCACTACAAACAGGGATGTAGTTGTATTTGCTTGCAGAAGAGACCTTGTATGTCTCTTCTACAATAAAGAGCCTCCTGCTTGCTGTGATAGCAGAACTTTAGTTCTGCTTTAATCCACAAGCACATGAAATGCACAAGAAATAAGCTACATTTATCTGTAAACTGCCTTACGCTCAAGCATTGTATTCTCAGTTTTCACACTGAGGCGCTTTTCAGGCGTTTTTAGCGCAAAAAATAGGGCCTCTCATGCCTCCCCAGTGTGAAAGCCAAAGTGCGCTTGCAGGATGGGGGAAAAAAAAGTCCTGCAATCAGCATCTTTGGGGTGGTTTGCTCTGTCCATTGAAATGAATAAGCAGCACTGCCAAAGCGATTCTGCAGCGCTGCAACACTGGCGTTTTTTACCCTTTCTTCGGCTGCTAGCGGGGGTTAAAAGCGCAGCTAAAATGATTGTAAAGCTCTGCTAAAACTAGCAGCGCTTTACCGCTAAAGAACCCCCGCCCCAGTGTGAAAGTAGCCTTAACCACTTAACGACCGCCCCATGTACACGTATACGTCGTCAGAATGGCACGGACAGGCACAATCCCGTACCTGTACGTGCCTGCCTTTGTGCGGGTGGGGGGGCCCAATCGGACTCCCTCCCGGTACATGGGGCGGTCGGTATCGCTTCAGGAGCGATATGTGATGAGGGGGCGGCCATTGGTTTCTGGCCACCCCCTCGCGATCGCTCCCGGCGAATGAAATGCTTCCCCTGCCTGTGTAATGTATACACAAGCAGGAGGAAGTGATGTCATCTCTCCATGCGGCGCTCTATTCGTCCAGAGCGCCGAGGAGAGAAGACATCAGGTTAGTGCACCAACAGTACACTGACACCAGGACACATAGGCACATAAATCACCCCCCAGCCCCCATTCACAGGGGTTGATTTACTAAAGGAAAATCCACTTTGCACTTGAAAGTGCACATGGAAGTGCAGATGCTGTACATCTGAGGGGAACATGCAAGGAAAATAAAAAACAGCATTTTAGCTTGCACATGATTGGATGATAAAATCAGCAGAGCTTCCCCTAATTTCAGAGCTTCCCCTCAGATTTACAGCGATCTACAGCGACTGCACTTCCATGTGCACTTTCAAGTGCAAAGTGGATTTTCCTTTAGTAAATCAACCCCACATTGTCACTGATTGCAGTGATCATTTATTTACTGATCACTGCAATCAGTGACATTTGTGATAGTAAAAGTGTCAGGGCAGTTAGTCCCTTTAGGTCCAGGTTAGCCCCCTAACCCCCCCCCCCTAATAAAGGTTTAACCCCTTGATCGCCCCCCCAGGTAACCCTTTCACCCCCTATCACCAGTGTCACTAAGCGATCGTTTTTATGATCGCTGTATTAGTGTTGCTGGTGCCGCTAGGTAGCCAGTTATTTTTTTAGGTTTGTCGCCAGGTTTTTATAGCATCAGGTACAACCTAATAAAGGTTTTAACTCCCTGATTGCCCCCTAGAGTTAACCCTTTCACCAGTGATCACCGTATAAATGTCACTGGTGACACTGGTTAGCCAGTTAGTTATTTTGTTATTTAGGTTACCCGTCAGGTTTTTATATAGCGCCATATATTACCTAATAAAGGTTTTAACCCCCTGATTGCCCCTAGTTAACCCTTTCACCAGTGATCACCGTATAAGTGTTACAGGTGACGCTGGTTAATTAGTTTGCTTTTTATAGCATCAGGGCACCCGCCGTATATAACCCAAAAAAGGTTTAACCCCCTGATCGCCCGGCGGGTGATATCCATTAGGTTTTAGCGTCGGGGTCTGCGTTGCCCCAGGCAGCGTCAGATTAGTGCCAACACCCACGCGTGAAGCATACACCCCCCTTAGTGGTATAGTATCTGATCAGATCAATATCTGATCTGATCAGATCTATACTAGCGTCCCCAGCAGTTTAGGGTTCCCAAAAACGCAGTGTTAGCGGGATCAGCCGAGATACCTGCTAGCACCTGCGTTTTGCCCCTCCGTCCAGCCCAGGCCACCCAAGTGCAGTATCGATCGATCACTGTCACTTACAAAACACAACACACATAACTGCAGCGTTCGCAGAGACAGGCCTGATCCCTGCGACTCCAGTGCTGTAGGAGGTGATTTCACCACCACAGTTAAAAAAAAGAGCATATATGCCGAAGCATTGGGGCAGCAGGGGCGGAGGAGCTATTTTGCTACTAATGCCGCCCTCGTACATACGGTCAAAATTCCGACGGAGGCTTGCCCGTGGAAAAGTCAGACGTGTGTACGCGGCATAACTTTTTTGCGGGAGGATGCCCCCATGCTTCGGCATATATAAATGGTACATATATGCCCATCATTAGAAGTAGGTGAATGAAGGGTGGTATTCTAATGGTGGGCATACCCGCCAATCAATCTTTTTTTCGTTCAGCCAACAGGCTGCATGAAAAAAAAGATTATAATACATGTCCAACAAGGACCAGCAACGTACTGGTATGTTGCTGGACTTTGAATGGTTATACCAGAATGATGCCTGCGGGTTTAGGTATCATCTTGCTATCATAGGGGATATATACATTCCCTGAGATAACAATACAAAAAAAAAAAAAAAAAAATGTAAGTAACAGTTTAAAGTAAAAAAAAAAAAAAGCAACATAAATAATAATAAAAAAAAAAACACCCCTGTCCCGCCCTGCTCTTGCGCAAAGGCGAACGCAAGCGTCGGTCTGGCGTCATATGTAAACAGCAATTGCACCATGCATGTGAGGTATCACCGCGAAGGTCAGATCGAGGGCAGTAATTTTAGCAGTAGACCTCCTCTGTAAATTTAATGTGGTAACCTGTAAAGGCTTTTAGAAATGTATGTAGTTTGTTGCCACTGCGCGTTTGTGCAAAATTTTAAAGCATGTCGTGTTTGGTATCTATGTACTCGGCCTAAGATCATCTTTTTTATTTCATCAAACATTTGGGCAATATAGTGTGTTTTTACTGCATTAAAATAAAAAAAAGTGTATTTTTTTCCCCCAAAAATCGCTGCACAAATACTGTGTGGGAAAAAAAAATGCAACACCCACCATTTTAATCTGTAAGGCCTTTGCTTTAAAAAAATATATAATGTTTGGGGGTTCAACGTAATTTTCTTGCAAAAAAAAAAAAATGTTTTCATGTAAACAAAAAGTGTCAGAAAGGGCTTTGTCTTCAAGTGGTTAGAGTGGATGATGTGTGACATAAGCTTCCTAATGTTGTGCATAAAATGCCAGGACAGTTCAACCCCCCCCCCCCCCAAATGACCCCATTTTGCGAAGTAGACACCCCAAGCTATTTGCTGAGAGGCATGTCGAGTCCATGGAATATTTTATATTTTGGAACAAGTTGCGGGAAAAATAATTTTTTTTTTTTTTTACACAAAGTTGTCACTAAATGATATATTGCTCACACATGCCATGGGCATATTTGGAATTGCACCCCAAAATACATTCTGTTGCTTCTCCTGAGTACAGGGATACCACATGTGAGACTTTTTGGGTAGTGAGGAGTGAAATCAAAAATTTGCGCCCTTAGAAATCCTGAAGGCGGTGCTTGGTTTTCGGTGCCCCGTACGCGGCTAGGCTCCCAAAAAGTCCCACACATGTGGTATCCCCGTACTCAGGAGAAGCAGCAAAATGTATTTTGGGGTGTAATTCCACATATGCCCATGGTATGTGTGAGCAATATATCATTTAGACCACTTTCACACTGAGGCGCTTTTCAGGCGCTTTCACGCTAAAAAAAGCGTCTGAAAACTTATTTCCATTAAAATCAATGAACGCTTTCACACTAAGGCAGTGCGCTGAAAAAACGCCCCTCTCCATTGAAATGAATTGAAAGCGCTTCAAAAGCGCTCAGTGTTTTACTGGCAGTTTTTCAAGCGCCTCAGTGTGAAGTGGCCTAAGTGACAACTTTTTGTACATTTTTTTTTTTTTTTTTTTTTTTTTTTTTTTTTTTTTTTTGTCATTCAATCACTTGGGACAAAAAAAAAAAATTCAATGGGCTCAACATGCTTCTCAGCAATTACCTTGGGGTGTCTACTTTCCAAAATGGGGTCATTTGGGGGGGTTTTGTACTGCCCTGCCATTCTAGCACCTCAAGAAATGAGATAGGCAGTCATAAATTAAAAGCTGTGTAAATTCCGGAAAATGTACCCTAGTTTGTAGACGCTATAACTTTTGCGCAAACCAATAAATATACGCTTATTGACTTTTTTTTTTTTTTTTTACTAAAGACATGTGGCTGAATACATTTTGGCCTAAATGTATGACTAAAATTGAGTTTTATTAGATTTTTCTTATAACAAAAAGTAGAATATATATATATATATATATATATATATATATATATATAATATACGGCCCATTCACAAGAGGAAACGGAAGGAGACCCACCGCGGACGAGAAGAGGAACATTAGAGACAGATTAGGGGACTTCCGCATAGCAACAGACATTTAGGGGGAGTTTAAAAAAAAAAAAAAAATTTCTATAATTTTTTTTTTTTTTTTTTTTTAAATGATTTTTTAATGTATAGATTTTTTCAGGGTGGACCTCCGCTTTAAGTCCCGGACCAATACGCAGCATAAAGACCAGAGGTGTTTTTACAATTTTGGCACTGCGCTGATTTAACTGGTAATTGCGCGGTCATGCAATGTTGTACCCAAACAAAATTTGCGTCTTTTTCTCCCCACAAATAGTGCTTTCTTGTAACGGTATTTGACTGTCTCTGCTATTTTTAGCGATATAAAAACGGAAATAAATATAAAATATATATATATATATATATATATATATATATATATATATATATATATATATATTGTGACAGCTGGAAGGTAAAGTCACCTGGTTGCATCCAGGGGGGTAGATATATTTCTCCCAGATTCAGGCTTTATGCCGACTTATACAACTAGGGAGTTGATGAAGCCCAGCTGAGGCTAGTGGGCTCATGAATGACTCATACCTCTAGGGAGAGTGCTGGGTGTCGTGAGGCAGGGAGTTGATGAGACCAGCTGAAGCCTGTCAGTTCGTTTAAGGCCTCTATAAGAACTCCCAGCTTCATTAGATGTTAGCTCATGCCTGGAACCAGACCTGTGTGGACTGTCTAGGGAGAGTGAACCCCTGTGCGGTGAGGCAAAGCCTGTGTGGCTATTTGTTTGGACTTTTACTAAACCAGGGACTTAGGGACTAGGACAGCACCAGGCTGATCCCAGTTGTTAGTTTAGGAAACCTGCATGTTTAGTCAGAGGTCAAACTGACCAGGATTTATTTTGTTTGTTTCTTTTTGGCTTTGCTGTGTTTTTGTCACTGTACATAGAGAAATAAACCGCACCTTTTGATTTTGAAAACCACAACCTCCGTCTGCTGGCCCTGTTTTTGTGTGGGGAGCCCAACCAGGGGGTCACACACACCCGCTACCGAGTTAACCCCCTCACAATATATATATATATATATATATATATATATATATATATATATTTTCCGTTTTTTATATCGCTAAAAATAGCAGAGACAGTCAAATACCGTTACAAGAAAGCACTATTTGTGGGGAGAAAAAGACGCAAATTTTGTTTGGGTACAACATTGCGTGACCGCGCAATTACCAGTTAAATCAGCGCAGTGCCAAATTGTAAAAACACCTCTGGTCTTTATGCTGCGTATTGGTCCGGGACTTAAAGCGGAGGTCCACCCTGAAAAAATCTATACATTAAAAAATCATTTAAAAAAAAAAAAAAAAATTATAGAATTTTTTTTTTTTTTTTTTTAAACTCCCCCTAAATGTCTGTTGCTATGCGGAAGTCCCCTAATCTGTCTCTAATGTTCCTCTTCTCGTCCGCGGTGGGTCTCCTTCCGTTTCCTCTTGTGAATGGGCCGTGCTGCCTTCTGGGAACTGTGTGTATCCCAGGAGGCAAGCCGCCCATTCACAAAGCGCCGTGCAAGTGGCGCATGCGCAGTAGGAAACGGGCAGTGAAGTTTAACGGCTTCACTGCCTTTTTCCCTTACTCAGGATGGAGGAGCTGTGTCCTGCCAGCAGCGATTGATTGCCGTGGCGGGACCGACATCGCGGGCGAGTAGGACAGGTAAGTGTCCTTATTAAAAGTCAGCAGCTACACTGTTAGTAGCTGCTGACTTTTTTTATTTATTTATTTTATTTTGGCTGCACCTCCGCTTTAAGTGGTTATAGTAAACTTGTCACGAGGAATATGGGGAATTCCTGCAGAAAATGCTAGTTGCCTGGCTGTTTTGCTCACCCATTGGCTTCAGTATTTTGTGAGCTACTGTAGTAAGATCAAACAAGTATGCAGATCAGGGGAAGTCAGAGAGTTTGAGAATAGTCAGAAGTTCATCTGTTTAAGAAACTGGGCCAGCATATCAGCAAGACTAGTATTTTGTGTACGTTGCTCAGTAATAAGTTTCCATGTTTCTTGCATGACCGGTTACATTGTAAATATCTGTTTTTTATATTGCAGTAAATAAATGAATGGTGCGCAGATATAAAAATATTGAGGCTGATTTTGTTGACATTGTTTTTGGGGCTGTTACCCTCATCAGTGCCTTATCACTTTGGGGGTCCCTGCATTGCGCCCTGACATTTGTACTTTAAAAATGGATGACCTTTCTCATGTAGCGGCCTCACCCCATCTCCTTTGTCTAGGGGTATGTCACACGACAGGGTGAGATGCGCTACGGCCCATGTCCTCCCCATAGCTGTGGGTGAGGTGAAGGCCAGTACCAGATATTTCCTTGGGCCTATGTGCTTTTGTCTGGAATCAAGTCCCGCTGTGTCAACACTTCCCTCTGCTCCCATTAACCAGAGTTCCACACACCGATCACAGTCCAACTCTTGCTTTATTGTACATCTCACAATAAACAGTGCTTCAGTAGCCAAGTGGTTGCGACTTGATAACATATTTTGATACGGGGAATGAGCAGGTCGAGGCACTATCCTGGTTATTAGCTAAACCACTGCGGTCTCGCCAGCGGTTACTATAGCATTAGCTAGAAAGGACTTAGAACTTGAGAGTCTCTACCAGCGACTCAAGAGAACGTAGATGGGAGTACCTTCGCTGCGCTGCGGCCCCTGTCAGGGGAAGATGTCCCTCCAAGGGAGTTACCAGAGGCCCATCCGTCACTGGGTTGATGCTGCTCCAGACTCTCCGGACGGGTAACCTCCCCGGCCTCCTCACCTCAGACATGGGCCCCATCCACCTCAGGGACCCTCGGACGTCTCCACCCTCGCGGGATCCAGTCGAAGTTACTGGACAGGCCTCCTAGTTTAGTACCTCACCCCAGGCTGAAGGTGCCTGGGATGGACTCCAACTCCATTCCGGTCAGGCCTAGGGCGCCTGGGCCGAAATCCGGAACCACCCGCACCCAGGCCTAAGGTGCCTGGGCGCGTGAAGAAGATCCTTCTGAAGACCTTGTGGTTAGGGCGTCTCCCCCCTTTTATCTCCTCCCATCGACACCACGGCAGGTTCCCCGCCCTCGCCGTACCATCTCCGGAAAGGGACAAAAAGGGTTGCACTGTAATGGCAAATCTACCTTGAGCCTCCAGGTACCCCGCCACCCAGAGGCCAAGGAGATAATTACACCATCTAATCCTCCATGAACACAAATGGTCCACTATTCCCATACTTGGACACCTAAGTGTCCCACCTAAATTTAGAGACCCCGCTACACTCATTTTATAATAAACTGTATCCATCTTATCTGTAAGACCTCGCTGCCATCTGTGTCTGGTTGAAGTTTTAGGCCTTGTTCCCAAGACGTACTTAACACCTTCCCACCCGGCCTATAGAAGTATGATGGACGAGTGGTGGCTTTCCCATCCTGACTTGAAGTCATATGACGTCCTGTCAGAAAGCGCAGCTAAATCTGTTCAGTGTACCGTCTCGCTGCCAGTACCATGTGACCAATCACACTAGGTCACATGACAGTTGTACACAATGAATGGCTTCCTTTCATGCCATCAATTGTGTTGCTAGCTGTGATGGGTCAATTTGATCACATGGTACAGACAGGGCCAATCAAAGCCCATCTGTACCATATGATTAGCTTTGACCAATCACAGCTAATCACAACAAAACAAACTGAATGAATCTGTTTCATTCAGTAAAATGCTTGCTTATAGCAATGTAATTCACTGCTATAGGCGAACATAATTTGTAAAAAAATAAATAAATCTCGATCACTTCCCCAGAGCAGGACAATGTTGCTACTGACCTGCTCTGGCCACAGAAAACTCCTTTTTCCCTAATCGTCTTTCAGGACAGCCACCTCTGAGAGACCTCGGCTCCTCCCTTCACAGGAAACACCGCCTTGACTTCCAAGATTTAAGCCCCTCCTGCCCCACTGGGCCCTCAGTTTCGGTGTTTCCTCTGGGAAGGAGACACTGCGAGGAGCCGAGGCTAAAGACAGCCAGGGAGGCTGAAGCCTGTATGTCCAGGAAGGAGACAGAGGTCTCTGGGGACTAGTGGCGATATGATGCCTTGGAGAGAGGTTATCTGGCAGCCACATTATTTTTTTGTTGCCCCCCCAGCTCTCTGCTAGTGTGTCATGGGATGCTTCGGGGGCCCGCTTTCAGGTTCTCAGTGGAGACTCAGGAGGAGGCGCTTTTTCCCCCCTCGCATTTTTATTGTTTGCGAGTCGCATTGGAGCTTACAGCGGAGCCGTGTGGCGGGTGACGTCACTTCCGGCGGGGGGTGTGCACCTCTCCTTGATCCGCGGCTCTCGGTTCCTGCTGCGGATGCTGAAAGCGGGCCGGGCTATGGCTGATGGGGAGCTGGGAAAAGTCGCACAGGTGGCTGGAGGCTCCAGAGGCAAGACCATCCTTGTTTCTCGCGGGAAGCATGTCAGAGGCAGGGGCCATCCTGACGACTCCTGGCGTGGCCGACATCAGCCACCATAAGGTAAGGAGGACCAGTGGGTTGCAACCCTTACCTGTCTGTCACCTGTAGCTCCACAGGTGGGGTCCCTCTTGGTGGTCGGAGGGGAGGAGATACTTGGGACCCAGGGACTGCTGGTTCTATGTGTTCTCCTAAAGGGGGTCCCTACGGGTCTGGCTGGTGAAGAAGGGAAAGTCCCAGGGTTTGGACTGCCTCATAGAAAACAGGGGGCGGGTGGTAAGTCCCACAGCCCCATACTGTATTTCACCAGCGGTAGTAGGGTGCCGTATCCCTTTCTTCCGGTCACCCCCTCCAGGGGGGGGAAAAGGGTGACCGGAGGTTTCCATTTGTGGTTACCCCATTTAGCGCAATCGCATAGGCGACATGGCGGCATCCTTTTCCCCTTCTGACAGCAAGGCTGTTATGTTTAGGGGAAAGAAGGAAGCCGCAGCGCATGAGGGGGCGGAGCTATTGCACTCCAAGCTGGCTCACAGGAAGCATCCAGCGGGGTCACTTCCAGGGCATATGATATCATCAGCAAGCGCCGGAGACGCTGGTTAGTCTCTATACGGCGCAAACAGAGCAGGGATGGTAGTTCAGAGGCTAAAAGCTCTGATTGGTATGCGGGGACATGAGTTCAATTCCCAATGAGGGAAAGCCGTTCGTATCCTGGGTACTGCACAGCTCCTGCACCCTCTGATGGACAGGTGGCAGCTCTGTGGCCTAGAGGTGAGAACTTTGGCTTGGCATGCCTGCTGGTCTGGGTTTAAGGGGAAGACCCAGCAGTGACTGCGGACCACCAAAGGGGGTGGGATGAACTCTTCTGCGACACCTGCACAGGCAGCGGAAGCAGACCCCAGCGCCAGTACCTTACAGGTAAGCCTGAAGTTTGTACTTTCCATGCACATCCTTTAAGTGTTCTTTTCCCCCTTGTAACCAGTAGGGACTGGGTGAAGGGGAATCTTTTCTTCTTCTCCCTACTGCACAAGGTGTATGGAGTGGGTATGGCTGAAATCACACTGTGTGGCCGCTGAAAGGCAGGTCATGGCTCACAATCAGTGCAGCCAGGGGAGTCTGCCTGGAGACACAGGATCTTGTCTCCATGTCAGCTCATTCTGACCTTTACAGGTCACTTTATGAAGTGGTTCAGCGGTTAACACTTCAGCTCTGGGTCACTGATTTGACGAGGCTGAGAGTCAGTTCCCTGAACGGTCTCCTGGTGACTCGGGTATGTCGTGCCAGGAGCGAAGCCCTGGGTGGCTGACACTTCTACTTGGCAACACTGGGGTGGTTAGTTAAGATCCCCAACATTCTAGTAATTGCATTAGGTGTTGCACTTAAACTATGCCTTAAAATACTAAGGTCATCGGTTTAAATCCTAACCAAACTAGCACCCTGCATGTTTCTCTAGGGTATTGATGTTACAGGGTTGCCGGTCGGAGGGTGCCTGATGGCCACATCACCTGTAGGCACCTTTTATATAGGAAACTATACAGGGGATTTCTGGTGACCAGGGCCCGATATCAGGGGGTGGCCCCCTGTATGGCATCACGGAGGTTAAGGTCTGTCAGGTAACCAGACCCTGGTAAGAGGCACAGATTTCTAGAACACTTGTTAAGAAGTGGGAGAAGGCCTGGATAGTGACTCTAGTAGACCTCCTCATTACAAAATTCTCTGAAGTAGGTGGTTGCAGCAGGACAAGGGAAGCCGGGGAAGTCTAGGGTCCAGCTTCTCAGAGGGCTTTGATCCAGTACCCTCTGCTCTCTCCAGTCGCAGTTTTTTTCCACAGATCCAGACTTACCGGCCTAGTCTCGTGAGACAAAGGGGTATTGTTGGATTCCATGCTCAAGGGAATAGTCTCTCTTCTAAAAGTGTTTCGCATCTCAGAATATTGTCTGACGCATTTGCAGATACACATTGAGGTACGGGCAGCCCCCCAGGTGATGGGTGGCGAACAGCATATCCAAGACTGTGATATCTCTCCCACAGGGGGACCTGTTCTCTGTCCTGGGAGGCTGGGCTATGGCCACAGCACCCTAAATGCAAGGAGAGGGTGTAGCTTACTGGTAGAGAGCCTGCCTTGCATGCATGTGACCCCGGGTTCATTCACCGGTAGATCCTTGTGACATGTAACATGTGCATGTGATTCTAGGTGGCATCTCCACACTTGCAGACAGGTGACCCTGGGTTCAATCCTAAGTAGGTCTAAAGTGCATTGCAATTGGGCATGCATGTGACCCTGTGTTCAGTCCCCAGTTAGGTCTAGAGAGTGCATTGCCAAGGGCATGTATGTGACCCATGGCATCTCCGCAGTTTTCCTGATCCAATCTGGTGATGGAAGTTTTGACTAGACTCAGTGGAGTTCTCTTCTTGCAGATACAGGCACTTCAATAGAAACCATCTATAGGGTGGTTAACCCTGAAATCTCTAGTTTCCTCTGGGAACTCTGGTTTCCTCCCATAAAAACCATCTTTGGGCCTGAACCAGTAAAGTGTTAGCGCTCTTGGGTAGGTGCCGTCGCTCAGAGCGGGCATTTTCTCCATGTGCTATGCCATCTCGCCCACCCAGTCTTACTGGTGGGCATAGAACTCTTTGGTCTTTCTCATTGTATCACACTGGCCTAAAGGACCATGGTTCTCTGTCCTTCAGGTTCTGGGAACCAGGTGGTCTGGCTACTAAGAGAAATCCCTTAAGACCCTCCCTTAAAAATCCTAACATTGTATCGACAGTGGCTTAGGAGCTGGTACTTCGGACTAGCAGCACTCAGATAAGGAGGGCAGGACCCAGTGAGGAAATTCTTCTTTTCAAAGGGAGGTAGAGGAGTCAGTTAGTGCTTGTTCAGGCTCCCAGGTAGAACCAGAGCTAAAGTGGTTGGATGGCGAGTCCTTAAAAAACCCCCTCGCTACGAGCCTTCACTGGTGGAGGATCTCTTGGGAGCCATCCGTGCCTCCCTGGGAATCCAGGAGTAGAAGCTGTTTTTACTCCATGACCAGAGTGATAAAGTGGCAGAACAGGGGCTAATGGGTTGGCATTTCTGCCTAACAGCGCTGAGTTTCTGGGTTTGCACCCCGAACATGCCGCATTGGCCCAGGAGGCTGTAGTTTCCAAGCCGGTACGATTTGGCGTGGAACTTTCCTGGATACTGCCAACCTGGGGGGACCTTCCCCTCAGGGTTCATTCTGCTGTCCCCAGGTGGAGCAGTGGTTTTCTCCCTGCATAGCTTCTGAAGAAGAATTGCTAAAGGCAAGAGCTTCTTGAATGTAGTGGTGGCCCTGCTATGTAGCAGTAAAAGATAAATCCGCTCCATCTGCCAAAGTCATTTTCAACAGCTGGTACGCAGAGGGCCTATCCAATTGGGGGGGGGGGGGCTTTTTTCTACAAATATTTCTGTACCAGGTGGTTTTCCTTTTTTAAGAGGGTGGCCTCGACATTTCAGAGGCCAAGCAATTATTTTGCCAAATTTTTGATCAAATCCTGTGGGTGAACTGAAGTTGGATGTTAAAAGGGCGTAGCACCCTTTCCAAACTTGACAGGTTGGACCTGTAGATCGCTAAGGATAGAACCTTTAGGGAAAAAGGGGTCCTACAAGCGGTTGTCCCACCCTAAGATTAGGTGCTCGTTTATCCTCTCAGAGGTGGCTGTCCTGAAAGACGATTAGGGAAAATTAGAGTTACGTACCGGTAACATCTTTTTCCAGGAGTCTTTCAGGACAGCCCTGATACCCACCTGAAAAATGTGTTTGCAATAAGGTGGCTGCCCACTGGCTAAGTGGGTAGCAATTCCGTCTAGTGGTACTAGGGTTGTTGGTTCAATTCCACAACATGCCAATGGAGTCCCTGACAGAGGAACAGTCAGGAGGATTAAAATTTATGTGTATGACATGTTCTTGTGTCTCCCCAGCTGGTCGGAGGTTCTCTTAGAAGACTGAGGGCCCAGTGGGGCAGGAGGGGCTTAAATCTTGGAAGTCAAGGCGGTGTTTCCTGTGAAGGGAGGAGCCGAGGTCTCTCAGAGGTGGCTGTCCTGAAAGACTCCTGGAAAAAGATGTTACCGGTACGTAACTCTAATTATTTTTTTTTTGGATCGTCACAAGTCAGTGTCCCTGATAGATAGATATTATATATATATATATATATATATATATATATATATATACACACACACACACACACAAAGTGCGACAGCGCTGAAAATTGTCCTGGGCAGGAAAGGGGTAAAAGTGCCCATTTACTGAAGTGGTTAGGGGTGCACCCATGTGACGGTTGTGTTTGTCCGCACAGGATGCATGGGTATGCCATGCATCCTGTGCAGGCAGCCCCATTCATGTCAGTGGCTGCATGGACACAGCAGCTGCATCCCAACTGACATGAAAGGGACTGTCTGCACACTGCCCTCACATGTATGTATGTGTAGCGGAGCCTCACTCCCCCTCCTCTGGTAAGTTCCTCGTGTGAGGGGCTTGTGTCTAGGGGTACCTGGGAGAGGAGAGTGCAGGAACACTACGCCAAGCTCTCCCCTCGTATGTGTATGAGGTTTGAGCAGAGTTAATTGAATTACCCCAGGGTCTGCCACCGACCGTGAGTTTTGGTCGCTGCCACCGACCGGATGAACTGTTGAGGCCCCTGCCACAGGCCTAATAGCAGGCCCCTGCCCGTGACCTGAATTGAATAGCTGGACCGCTGCCACCAGTCATTGAACGTGAACCACCTTCCTCTTTGAACTTGGCCCCTGTTCGGGAAAGGATATCCCTCCGGGCGGTCTCCAGAGGTTCACCGGCACTGGCAATCTGCTGAACCAGGTCTTCGGGTGAGTCCCTCCTCCGGTCCCTTATGCCTCTGGATTCGGGTGCCCCACTCCCGGGGCCCCCTAGGACAATCCCTCCCTCGCCGGACCCAGCGGAAGGTACTGGGCCCCAGGCCTCTGGGTGAGTACCTCACCCCAGACTGAAGGTGTCTGGGATGGAACACAAACTCCCAGTGTCCAGGCCTAGGCTGCCTGGACACCGACCGCGAACCGCAGCCCTCAGGCTGAAGGTGCCTGGGACTCGAACCTCTTGGCGAAGATGTCCGCCCCCTTTATACCCTCTCCCAGCAAGTACGGTGGGTTCCCCGCCCCGCCGTACAACCGCTACGAGAGGTCACAAAGGGTACGGCACTGCAGCGATGGTTCAACCCCGGGCCAAAGTTACAGCGCCACCTGCTGGGCCGTAGGGAACTATGCATCACTGGTGTCCTCACCAGGTTTACCCGCTACATATGCTTAAAGCGGAGCTCCGCCGGAAAAAAAAATATTTAAAAGCCAGCAGCTACAGCAGCTGCTGGCTTTTAATATTTGGACACTTGCCTGTCCTGGAGTCCAGCGACATCCGCAGCAGAGGACGAGCGATCGCTCGTCACTCTGCTGCTCCCTCCGCCATCCTTGCTGAGGGAACCAGGAAATGAAGCCCTGCGGCTTCATGCCCGGTTCCCTACGGCGCATGCGCGAGTCGCGCTGCGCCGTTCTGATTGGTGCTCCTGTGTTCTGGGAGCCGAGTGTCTCCCAGAACACTACGGGAAGTCTGGGGGAAGTGACGTCACTCCCGCAGATTCCCGGAGAGAGGACTCCCGGATGTGGGTGAAAATACCTGTCTTAGACAGGTATCTTCACCCCCCTCCCCTCTGAAAGGTGTCAATTGTGACACCGGAGGGGGGGAGGGTTCCAAATAGCAGAAGTGTATATTTAGGGTGGACCTCCACTTTAAGGATGCCCACGTCAACGAGGCCTAGGGCCCCGTTCAGATATCGGGGTGCCGGAATGAGTGTTCATGCTTGCTGTCGTGAAAGTGCGCTTTATACATGTTTCACTCCAATGGGGTAGAATCGCACAGAGTTTGGAGTGCAAGCATAATGCCACCCAAATTAGCATTGTGCATTTTGCAGCAATTTGGAATCATGGGCAGAAACGCGGCAATCCTGCCTGCGATTCCAAATTGCCTAATGTCAATAGGGCCTAACATTTTACATGTTTGTATATCTATTGACAAGAAGTATTGAAAATATAAAAGCAAAGACTGTAGCTGGATATATATCACTCATTTTATTTTTTCTGGAAGTGCGTTTGCCCCAGATACTCTGGGCGGCACTAGGGTTGTTGGTTTGAATACCAACCACGGCACTACATGCCTGTTTGCATGTTCTTTCTGTGCCTGTGTGGGTCTCCTTCCACATTCCAAAAACATGCTGGTAGGTTAACTGGCTCCTGTCTAAATTGGCCATAATATGTGTATGTGAGTTAGGGACCTTAGATTGTTTGTTAGTTCCTTGAGGGCAGGGGCTTATTGAATGTACAATATAGATGTAAAGAGCTGCTTAAATTGTCAGTGCTATATAAGTACCTGTAATAAATATTTATAAATGAATTGTTCACAGGGAGTGAACTCCATTCCAATCAGCAGGAGATTGACTCACAGATTCCCTGCTGAGAAGAGCAGAGTGAGTGGATGACACATGCATGTCTGCAGAGTGGACACGGACAGAGACCTCTCTGCTATATGGGCAACCGCGAGTAAACAAACTCTGCTGTCTGTTTACACCCAACTACCCATCAATCCACTCCACCTAAATGGACGAGGACATATCTCCTTCAGGTGTTTTTTTTTTTTTTTTTTTTTTTTTTTTTTTAGACCTGACCTAATCAAACCCAGAGGTAGGTGGGTGTAAATGGCCATTTTTCGCCCGCCTGTCCATAGGGATGAATGGACCTTTATGATCAGGTCCACCTGAAAAACTGACAGGCCATGTGAAAGGGGCCTAAGGAGAATTGAGTGGAAACCAATTAGTAGTTCCTACCTGTGTGGTAATTGGCATACCATTCAGAACGTATATAAAGTAGATACAACAGGCTTCCATAACATTCGATTATAACTAAAGGTAAAAAAAAATCTAAAATTTTGAGTTGTCACCGGAACAGGAATAGAAGGGAAATCTTCCAATGGGAGAGCTCGTTCTAGTGACACTGCTTCTTGTTGTAGCCGTGAAACAGGCAGCGAAAATAAATCTCCCCAATGGGATACATATGACACGGAAAAAAAATAAGGGTTATACTCTAAATAAAATGTAACAAAAACCTATGTAACAATGTACCTCAGCATAACTAAAGCAGTTGCATGCCATGACTGTGTGTGTAATAACAATACAAACAATAGTTTTAGCCACATTCCAATATAAGCTTATATGAAAAATCTCCATTAATGATGTGGGCTCTGTCTCTCTGCTGGCCATCCCTTTTTTACAGCTTCCTGGATTCCCTGCATGCTTTGCAGCTTTCATTTTCACTGTCTTAAGACCCATACACACAGTCGGACTTCCATCTGACTTTTCCCTGGATTTTTGTCCGAACGGAGTTGGCCGGGCACACCCATAGCATACACACCACAGGACTTTTCTGCAAACTTTCCCAAAACTTTTTGCAACATCACATGGTTTTTCTGCTCTTTACCGCCACCCTTTGGTCAACTTCTGCTATTGTTGGTTGATTTTAACATTAGTTGTTTTGTCCATCGGACAAAAGTCCTATGGTTTTCTGTACACACGGTCGGACTTTGCTCCATCAGACTTTTGTTGGCCAAAACTTTGTTCGTTTGCAGACCCAACTTTTGTCCGATGAAAACAAAAAAAAAAGTTTGTCCGATGGAGCGTACACACGGTCGGATTGTTGGTCCAACTTGCTCAAAATGAAGTTTGTTGGCCAAAAGTCCGACCGTGTGTACGGGGCTTAAGGACTACATGCCCCATGTTACCTTGCTGCCTGCAAGCAGTGATTGCTGTATTGACCTTGCCTCCTCTCAGCTCCTTTTTGTAGTTCAGAAGGCAGATGTTCTATCAGATTAGCAAACCCGTCAGATAATGTAATGGAAGTGACGTTCCATCAGCTACGCATGTGTTCCACCGCTACCAGGTTTGCTAATCTGACAGAACACCTGCAATCAGAAGAAGGTGATAGCGGACATCTTACTACACCCAGCTACGTCTTGAATTTCAGAGTAATTTTAGCATTAAAGTACAATAAAGTGAGCGTATATAAATAGTGTATTGACATCTGTGATACTGTTTGGATGTTTAATTTTGAAAGCCTAAGGCTCCATGTACACAGAAGCTGATAAACTGCAGTTAATGGGCGTTTTGCCGTTTTTTTTTTTTTAAAAAGCCCATTAACTGCACTCTATGTTAGCCTATGTGTTCATGTACACATAACGTTTTTTAGCTTTAATGAGCAGTGGAGTTAATGGGCTTTTTTCTGAACGCAAGAAATTTGCGTTCAAAGTGCCGTTTTTTGGCAGAAAAAAACGAAAAACGCCGAAAAACGCTCAAACGCTCATAAACGCTGGCCGCGAGCGTTTTTTAGCAATTTTTGGTCCATTGAAAATTTTTTTATTTTTTTTTTTTTAAAGCTAAAAAACGCTACACTGAAAAACGCTAATAAAAGCTAGCTTTTTCTGCTGCTTTAAAAACGACCGTTTTTGAGCTTCTGTGTACATGGAGCCTAAAGGTTTAGTGCAGAGCAGTGCGGGGTGTACCAACATGGCCTCTGCCACCTTCCTTTGCCACCTTCCTACTGTTGGCGTCCAGCTTCTTTCAAAATGTAACATCATTACAGATGTCAACATACTTTTTTTTGGGGGGGGGGGCAGCTAACAACCCCCCCACCTCAGCCGCCCCCTGCTCGCTGGCAGGCACTACATCTAGTTGGCGGGGATCAGGCAGTGGCTCTTGTGTTCTCTCATCCATCATGGTGTCTCCTCCCCTTTCAGCCAATAGCCATTCGCTATTGTTACACACCTGGGTGGGCTCGGTTCGCAGTGCTCTGCTACCCGAGCCCACCCTATTTTGAAGCTTATTAGAGCCCCCCCATTGGAATCCATGCATCTGGCTTCCTGCAAGGGGCCGGACGCATGGATGGGGGGGGGGGCACCCGTGCACCCTTAATGGACAGGCCGTCCCTGGTGGAAATGAATATATGATTTTATATTTTGACCATAGATGCACTTTATTGTATTTCAATTTTGTATTTACATTTTGCCTGGAATTCTACTGTACTAAATAGATTGAAATCATGGTATCGTGTGGAAAATTACTTTGTGTCCAAGTCAGAATACATAAGGTTTGTAAAACAAAGAACAAAGCCTAAATATTGCAAAGATTCAGGATGTTCAATTTGTCCAATTAAAGATGTCATAGTGTTTAGTAAGGGCGGATACTGGCCCAGGGCCATGCACTGCACAAACACACAGGTATATTTCCACATCTAAACATTGCACACTATCCCAGTGTTTGGAAGCACTAGGCATTCAGGCACCCTATGAATGGCACCCTAGGGAGTTTAAAGGAATGCAAAGCCTTGCAACCTAAACTACGAAATGCAGATCCACAATCCATAAAACTGAATTGCTCCCTAAGACCCCTTTCACACTGAGGAGGTTTTAATGCTAGAAATGGCCCCAGTAAAGCGCCTGAAAGCTGCCTCCCATTCATTTCAGTGTGACTTTTCACACTGGAGCGGTGCGCTTGCGGGACCTTAGGAAAAGTCCTGCAAGCAGCATCTTTGAAATTAATGGGCAGCTTCGGAAGCGCCGCAACACGGGCGTTTTTAACTCCTTTGGGGTTAAAAGCATCACAAAAGCGCCGCTTAACCACTTCAGCCCTGGAAGATTTGGCTGTTTAATGACCGGGCCATTTTTTTGCGATACGGCACTACGTCGCTTTAACTGACAATAGCGCAGTCGTGCGACGTTGTACCCAAACAAAATTGACGTCCCTTTTTCCTCACACATAGAGCTTTCTTTTGGTGGTATTTTATCACCTCTGTGGTTTTAATTTTTTTTGCGCTATAAACAAAAAAGAGCGGCAATTTTGAAAAAAACACAATATTTTGGAAGTTTTTGTTTTTTGCTATAATATCCCCCGATTTTACTTTGCTTTTTTTTTAAAAAAGAAAAAAAAAATTTTTTTCCTCCAGTTTAGGCCGATATGTATTCTTTTACATATTTTTGGTAATAAAAATCGCAATAAGCGTATATTGATTAGTTTGCGCAAAAATTATAGCGTCTACAAAATTGGGGATAGATTTATGGCATTATTTTTTTTTTTCTAGTAATGGCGGCGATCTGTGATTATGTTTGACACATTTTGACACATTTTGACACATTTTTGCGACCATTGGCATTTATACAGCGATTAGTGCTATAAAAATGCACTGATTACTGTGTAAATGTCACTGGCAGGGAAGGGGGTTAACACTAGGGGGCAATCAAGGGGTTAACCGTGTTCCCTATGTATGTGTGTGTGTGTGTTCTAACTGGGGGGGAGGGGACTGACTATAGCAGATGAGAGATTGTGGTTCCCAGCTCGTAGGAACTCATGATCTCTTCCCTGTTCTGCCTCTCGTGCCCGCGATCGCTCGTAGCCAGCAGTCATCGTGACCACCGAGTGCGCTCGCCCACTATCTCGCTTAAAGGGACCAACGTACAGCTACGATGGTTTGCGGGATCGTGCTGACCTGCCGCAGTATAATGACGGCAGCAGGTCGGCAAGTGGTTAAAGCGGAGTTCCAACTAAAAGTGGAACTTCCGCTCATTTGTCTCCTCTCCCCCTCAGGTGCCACAATTTGGCACCTTTCGATGGGGTGGGAGAGGGGGGACAAAATACCTGTCTATTTTACAGGTACCCTGTTACCACTCCCACTTCCACTTCCAGCCCATGATGTTGCCGCAGGGCTCCCTCCTCCTGTCGCCAGGCCAGTAGGAGAGAGGAGCGGGGCCTCGCGCATGCGCCGTAGGGTTCCCGGCGTAAAGCCGTAAGGCTACACTGCTGGGTTTCCTTGCCCGCAATGGCGACGGCAGCACCCGACAGCTGATGGAAACATCAGCTGCCGTGCCAACATCGCTGGACTCCAGGACAGGCAAGTGTCCTATTAAAAGCCAGCAGCTGCAGTATGTGTAGCTGCTGGCTTTAAATGTTTTATTTTCTCTCAAGCGTCTTCCAGGAGAGGAAACACGTTACTCCCACCAGATAAAAAGGCGGTCCTCCAGGCCCCACATCAGTATTAGTGTTTCCTCCGGACGGGGGGGGGGGTAACATGTTTCTGGAACTGGTTCCCATAGGTCTCATGAGCAGGGCTCCTGATGGCTTTTTTTTGGTTTTTTTTTTTTTATCCTACCTTCTCTTATCCCAGAGCGGCACATCCACCGGGGGAGTAGGTATGTTGCGGCTGTCCCTGCTTCTCAGTGCATAGGGAATGCCAGCACCGCGGTGTACATCCGTGCTCCGGTCCGCGAGCTGCATGGCGGCAGTCAACGTTTCTCTCCCTGCAGACAGCGTGGCTGGAGTATGCAGGGGACAAGAGGAAGCTGTGCGTGAAGGGGCGGAGCTTATGCGCTCCAAGCTGGCCCACAGGAAGTACCCGGCGGGGTTACTTCCGGGGCATGTGATGTCGTCAGCGGGCGCCGGAGACTCGAGTTCCTGTCTCTAAACGGCGCGTACAGGGACGCTGGGAAGCTGGCGTTTAAAAAAACGGTGAAACCCAGCACAAGCT
Organism: Rana muscosa; assembly: GCA_029206835.1. Lineage (NCBI taxonomy): Eukaryota > Metazoa > Chordata > Amphibia > Anura > Ranidae > Rana > Rana muscosa. The sequence goes on along the minus strand of CM055117.1, from coordinate 346,920,388 downwards.
GCGGACCACTAAAGGGGCAGGATGGACTCCTCTGCAACACCTGCACAGGCAGCGGAAGCAGGCCCTAACACCAGCACCTCTCAGGTAAGCTTGAAGTGGCTGTACTTACTTGCACACCCTGTGAGTGTCTTTTCCCCTTGTAACTAGTAGGGACTAGGTGAAGGGGGCACATTTTCCTTTCCTCCTGCACGGGGTGTTTTGGAGTATTTGTGGCATGGTATTTATTGGGATCATTTGTTGTTTTGCAGGCCAAGACTCAGGACAAGACCCAAACGCAGCCACCTAAAAGGGAAATGTGCGGTCTGCGCAACCAAATTGAGCTCCTCATGGAGCAAAGCTGTTTGCCGCACCTGTATAGAAGGCCTAGTTAAAGATGACCCTGTAGCTTCATGTCAGAAAATGCTGACTAGAGATGAGCTTACGTCTACCATTAGCTCATTTAGGACTAATTGACAAGCTTCAGGTACCTACGGAGAATCCGTCTCCATTAAGGACTTCAGTCGTTAGCGCTCCACAGCATGTGGAGAGTGAGGACTCGGAGGCGGAGGTCAGATCTACCCGTTCTTCTCGTGAGGAATCGGGGTCAGATACAGAGCCCGGGGATAGAGAGTCCGCTCGGAGTTCAAGATTTAAGTTATCTTTAGAGGATGTAGATGACTTACTTAAGGCTATCTATACAACACTTGAGATGGAAGAGGAGGAAGTACAATTGTCTAAACATGACCTTTATGTACAAAGATTTGCGCAGAAAGTATCAAGCAGGGAACTATGCACTGGAAAGACTTTAGATTTCTATCAAGCTGGAGTGGGAAAATCCAGAGAGAAAACCTTTTTCTTTTCTGGTAACCTAAAAAGGTTTCCATTTGATGAGGATGCAGCGCAGCCGTGGAACAAAAATCCGAAGTTGGATGCACCTCTTTCAAAAGTTTCAAAAAACTCGGACCTGGCGTTTGACGATATGGGCACGCTTAAGGATCCGATGGACAAAAAAGGAGATATCCTCCTTCACAGAGCTTGGGAATCTTAAACCAGCTCTGGCCTCCACTTGTGTAGCCAGGAATTTGGAAGTATGGCTGACACAAATACAAACCCATTTGTTGGCAGGTACTTCTAGAGAGCAGATTCTAAAATCTTTCCCTCTCCTTTTTCGGGCCATAGGGTATCTAGTTGATTCTTCTGCAGAGTCGGTAAGAATGTCAGCCAGGACTCCGGCCTTAGTGAATTCGGCCAGAAGAAGCCTGTGGCTTAAAACCTGTTCAGATGATGCAGCCTCTAAGTTGCGCCTATGTGGGCTTCCCTTAACAGGGGATCATCTTTTTTGCCCAGGTCTGCAGGAGGCACTGGAACGGACGGCCGATAAGAAAAGGGCCTTTCCAGAAAACAAGAAAAAGCCGGCAGCCAGAATTTTTTTTTTCGTAGCCAAAGTAGGCAGCAAGGTCCTAGAGAAAAGGACAATAGGCCCAAGAAACCTTGGACCGGGCACAAAGGCAGAGGTAGAGGGGGCGTCCTGTTTAACCCTCCTCAACAACCCGCCAAACCACAGTGACTCAGGTCTCCCAGTGGGCAGCAGCCACCTCGAGTCCATTTATTCTGGATCTAGTGGCCAATGGGTACAGGCTGGAATTTTCTTGCCAACCACCGGAGCAACTATTGGTCACCTCCCTTCCCCGAGATCGGGGAAAAAGCGAGGGCTCTGGGTCTCCAAATTGGAGACTTGCTAGATCAGAAAGTTCTGATCCCTGTTCCCCGCTCAGAACAGAGCAAGGGGTTTTATTCCCATATTTTTGTTATCAGCAAAGTATCGGCTTATTCTGAACCTTCGGTCTCTAAACCGATCGATCAGGTACAAACACTTCCGTATGGAGAAGGTGTTCTCAATCAAAAACCTGCTTTACCCAAACTGCTTCATGGCCACTCTGGATTTAAGGGATGCTTATCGTCACATCCCTATCCATCCAGCCTTCCAAAAATTCTTGAGAATAGCAGTCAAAATGGGAACAGAGATTCGGCACTTTAAATTTCAAGCCCTCCCCTTCGGTCTGTCCTCATCCCCACGCATTTTCACAAGTGTTGGGGGAGGCGCTGGCTCCGCTAAGGTTAAAGGCGATAACTATTATCCCTTACCTGGACGACCTCCTAGTGGTGGCAGAGTCTTACCAAAGGTTATCAGCAGATCTCCAGACTGTACAAGACTTCCTTCAATCCCTAGGTTGGTTGATAAACAGAAGTCTTCCTTGATTCTGGCCCAGAAGGTGACATATCTGGGATACGACTTTTGCTCAGTAGACCAAAAAGTTTTTCTCCCACAGGAGAAGGTCTCAAAGATGGTGCAAACAGTCTCAGCTTTACAGACCAATCAATCGGTCTCGCTGAGAGAGGTGGCAAGGGCAGTAGGTCTGATGACCTCATGCTTTCCTGCAGTACCGTGGGCAAGATTCCATCAAAGACCATTACAGAGATTTCTTTTGGGGAATTGGGACGGGGACGCAAGGTCTCTCTGGAGTCAAGGGTTTTATTACCTACCAGAGTAAAAAGAAGCTTGTGGTGGTGGAGGACAAACCTTCATCTAACAAGAGGTCTACCTTGGTCCATTCCTATATCCCAGAGCATCACTACAGATGCGAGTTCCTGGGGATGGGGAGCCCACCTCGGCAACAAAGTCGCACAAGGAGAATGGTCCTTGAGGGAAGCAAGAGCTTTGTCGAACCAGAGAGAGCTGCTAGCAGTTCAGAGAGCCTTGCTAGTTTTTCAGACCGAGATCAGGGGTCACAATCTCCAGATTCTATCTGACAACATCGCAACAGTTGCGTACCTCAGCAAGCAGGGAGGTACGAGCAGTCGGATTCTTCAATCGTTTGCCCAGGAGATTTTATCATGGGCAGAAGGGAATCTAGCCTCAATTACAGCAGTGCACCTGAAGGAGACGCAAAACTGCTTGGCAGACTATCTCAGTCACTACAGGGTGGATCGAGAGGTCTTTGCGGAGCTCACCGACAAATGGGGTTGCCCCGAAGCAGATCTTTTTGCAAACCAGGACAACTGCAAGACAGAGGAGTTGTTTTCTCTGAACCCAGCAGATCAATCATTGGGGGTCGATGCTCTGGCGAATCCGTGGACATTCGGCCTCTGTTACGCCTTCTCGCCAATCAGACTTATTCCGGAAGTTTCTCCTAGAAGAAACAGACCTTATTCTGATCGCCCCTTTCTGGCCCAAGAGGCCATGGTTTTCCCTGTTACAGACTCTCTCTTCGGAAGCCTCAGCGGAGGCTTTGAGACCAGAGGACTTGCTATCGCAGGGTCCAGTGTCGCATCCACAGGTGGTTTCCTTAAACTTGACGGCTTGGTATCTGAAGAAAAGATACTAAGGGCCCAGGGGTTCTCTGACAAAGTAGTCAAGACCCTGGTCAATTGCAGAAAACCAGTCACTAGAGCCATATATTCCAAGGTTTGGAAAAAGTTAAATTCATGGTTATCTGAAAATCAAAGATTAACTCATGATGTTCCTTCTATTTTTGATTTTTTTCAAGAGGGTGTCGACAAAGGTCTTTCAGTTAGTACCTTTTTAAAGGTACAAGCGGCAGCTATCAGTGTTTGTTTTCCTCCAGTTTTCTCTCCTGGAAAATCCCACTATAGCTAGATTTTTCAAATCCATTTCTAGGGCCAGGCCAGTAGTGGTGAGAAGTTGTCCAACTTGGGACCTGTCCCTGGTGCTTCAAACTCTGGTAGAATTTCCTTTTGAGCCCCTAGAGCAGTGTTTCTCAACTCCAGTCCTCAAGGCGCCCCAACAGGTCATGTTTTCAGGCTTTCCATTATTTTGAACAGGTGATTTGATCAGTTTACCTGCCTTAGTAATTACCACAGCTGTTTCATCTGAGGCAAATCCTGAAAACATGACCTGTTGGGGCGCCTTGAGGACTGGAGTTGAGAAACACTGCCCTAGAGGATATTTCTGTTAAATTACTTACTTTAAAAACATTTTTTTTGGTAGCAATTACCTCTGCTCGTAGGGTAAGCGAGTTACAGGCCTTATCGGTGAGGGAGCCATTCCTCACAATTTTTGAGGATCGGGTTGTGTTGAGAACTGATCCCGTTTTTTTGCCTAAGGTGGCCAGTACATTCCACAGATCTCAGGACATTGTACTGCCAACCTTTTGTAGTTTGCCACAGGGCGACCAAGAAAGGAAAGTTTAATTTTTTAGATGTGAGAAGGATTCTCCTCGTCTATCTTGAGGTCACCAAGACCTTTAGGAAGACAGACGCCTTGTTTGTCTTTTTTTCAGGCACGCGCAGAGGTAAGAGTGCATCTAAAGCCACAATGGCTAGATGGATAAAGCAAGCCATCTCTGAAGCTTACAAAATTAGAGAAGTTCCTCCACCTTTTGTCACTGCGCATTCAACAAGGATCTTGTCTACGTCTTGGGCTGAGAGGGCTGGTGCTTCACCGGAACAAATTTGCAAGGCTGCCACGTGGTCCAGTTTTTCGACCTTCATGAAACATTATCGCCTGGATCTCCTATCTGCGCAGGAGCAGGTGTTTGGTCGAAAGGTCCTTCAGGTAGTTGCACCACCCTAGACTGGTAAGTTCTGGCTCATGGGCTGTCCTGGAAGACGCTTGAGAGAAAAGCTGAGTTATACTTACCGGTAACTCCTTTTCTGAGAGTCTTCCAGGACAGCCGGATTCTCACCCCGTTTTGTCTGGAAGTTATGCATGTGTTTTTCAGGGTTGTCCTACGGTTCTCGAGAAGACTGATGTGGGGCCTGGAGGACCGCCATTTTATCTGGTGGGGGGTAACGTGTTTCCTGTCCTGATAGGAGGAGCCCTAGGTCTCATGGGCTGTCCTGGAAGACTCTCAGAAAAGGAGTTACCGGTAAGTCTAACTCAGCTTTTTTTTTTGGGTGGACCTCCTCTTTAAACGGCACTAAAGCACCGCTAAAACGAGTGGCGCTTTACCGCTAACGGCCGGCGCTCGCAGTGTAAAAAGGGGTCTAAAAGATGACAAAAAATAACAAAAACAGTGCTGGATGTTTTCAGACTGATATCCAGTGTCAACTCACTTTTTCTGAGGCAAAGTTGTCCTGAACCCACCCCTAGACCAGTGGCGACTGGTGCTCAAAATTTTTTGGGGGGCGCAAGCATACTGAAAAAAACAAAACAATTGCTGCCACTGTGCCCCATCAAATGCTGCCAGTGTGCATCGCCCGGCACTTGCCTGTCTCGCAATGGGACACGGTGGCGTCCTCCATGCTCCTCGATGTCTTCTATCGTTCTCTCTATCAGGTGTCCAATCACAGCGCCTGTTGTTTCAGCCAATCAGGTGACAGGTAACCGACCTGAGCACCTGATTGGCTGAGAGGCCGGTCAGTGTTAGGAAAGTGATTCATTTGCACAATGCTGAGTGAACAGCGAGCGCCCTATGGCTCTAATCAGGTGCTTCCAAAAAATACCCCGCTGCTGTAAATCGGGTGCCCGACAAGGGGCCTGGACACCTGAATAGGGGGTGGCAGTGGCAACCATGGATGGATGGATGGATGGATAGCTAGATTCATGCAATGCATGAATCTATGGTGAGAGAGAGGTGGCAGGAGCCTTTATGGATGCACCGCCACTACCCTAGACAGTGAAAGGAGAAGCAGCACAGTGACGAGCTCATCTTATCGCCATGCTTCTTGTCAGCACATTCTTCCTTGTATTGGTTCTTTCTTTCAAAATCCAACTCTGCAATACATGGATTGCTTATATCAGGTCAAATTCACATACCTACTCTACTTGTACAGAAAAAATACATTTAGTGACACATTAGTGATTAGAGCCAAATTCACTTGTGCTTTTTTTTTTTTTTTTTTTTTTTTTTTTTATTTGCCTAGAATTCGACTTTAAAGTGGAATTCCAGCCTAATACTAACTATGCCTAAAATGTTCATCCTACCCTGCATTTGTCTACCCTGTTAAAAAAAATTAAATAAAAAAAGTGTGTATACTTGCCTATTTTTTTAGTCCACTCTGGTCACATGATACCCTGTGTCAGTGAATGGTGGCTGCATGGATGAGGGGGGAGCACTCATCAGGAGCTGTAAACTCCGGGAACTGTGACATCACCCATAGGCCCCCAAAACCCAGCCATTGTTGGCTCTCTGTCTGCTCCCCTGCAGCCGCCGCTCACTTACAGAAGGAACCGGAGTTGCAGGATCACGTGACCGGACCAAAATGGACCAAAAAATAGGTAAATATACAGATCTTTGTACACAAGGTGGGCGAAGGAAACACTTTACCATCATTTTAGTGTTAAGCCTCGAATCCCATCAAAAAAAAGTCGGTTTTCTCGACGGTATCCCTCGCAAGCTTGTCTTGCTAAGCCCTGTGTACACACGCGCCATTCAAAAGAACCGCCGTTCTTTTGGATGGCAAGAACGCAGTGACGACTACGACGAGCTGGCGCTCGTCACATTCGATGCCATCTTGCTATACCCTACACTACCCTTGTATGCTACCGCACATGCGTCAAAGTCTCATTGAGCATGCACGGGTTTCCCTGGTCAGGTAAGCATACAGACGACCGGGTTTCTCGGCAGGAAACACTCTGCCGAGAATCCCGACGAGAAAAATAGGGAGCAGGTTCTCTCTTTTTCTCATCGAGATTCCTGGCAGTTTTCCTGCCGAGAAACCATACACACGAACGGTTTTCTCTACAAAAAGCTCTCAGCATTTTTCTTGCCGAGAAAACCGGTCGTGTGTATGAGGCCTTAGGCTGGAATTTAGTGTGGAAACAGTTTGTGTGTTTTTGTTTGTGTGTTTTTGTTTGTTTTTTGGACAATTTAGTTGGGTATCTTGTATGCATACTACATAGGTGTGTACCCCTGTATCATATATGCCGATTAGTTCCACAATCTTGCATCTGGCTTCATGTTAAGGATCTATGTAGACGTTAGCACAACCTGGAAGAAAAGTACACATGACAACATGTGGTTCTGGCCTCGGTGCCACGTTGGCCCGAGGCTTCTTCGCTATTTGTTCCCATGCCGAGCCGCGTGTAAAATGGAAGAACTTTTTTAAAACTCTGACCAGACCGCATGCCATGTGTAAAATACAGACATCCCAACCTGCAAAAAGTAGTTTCAGGGAGGTGGCAAACTAATTTCAGGAAGATGACGCTCCACTCCTTCGCCGACAACCCCCCCCCCCCCCAATTAAATGCAGCCTGATCAGCGGCAATTAAGGTTTGCAGTTTTTGACATGCATAGGAATTCTGTGTCTTTATTTTTATTTTTTTTTACTAGGAAATGTTTTTTGAATGAGTACTGTCTGCTTCAGAGAGAAGGGAGAGTGCAAAACTGTGAGTGCCGGAACATGGAAACTTCAAGTTAAATTTGCAATAAAATGTATAATGTCATATTATGGCAAGTTCTCCTGCCATATCCCCAGCACTCAGCTCTTTACAGAGGCATAGGCTAGGACTGCCATTGAAACATCAAATATTATAAAGACTTTGGACATTCTACTGAAAACTTCTATTTGCAATATACATTAGCAAACAGTGGCATACCTTGGGGTGTAGGGCATGAAGAAGTCAGCCTCAGGTACAGCAAACTGGGGATGCTCTAAAATCACATTCTAATTCACCTTTTATATACAAGCTGCACCCAGTGGCAGGAAGGGAGAAGTGCACGTCTAGAGGGAAGCCAGGAGTGCTGTACATTTTATAACTGTAGCGGATGTTTGCTTTAAGGCCCAGAGACTACCATACCCAGGATGCATTTCCCCGCGCAAGGACTGCTGGGGCGGGGTATTTAACCATGGGGTGGGCCCGAGAACTTTCTCTTTGGACACCGCCCGCCCAGCAAGTGGAACTCTGTGCTGAGTCTGCTGACAATACAGGGCCTGAAGCCTAGGCCTGTATTGTTCCAAAGAGCCTTCCGCATCCACTGAGGATCCTGAGGGACGTTGCATCCTGCTGCTGTTCTGCTACTACCAGGAGGACCGAAGACCCGGGTGTCGTGGAATCTGTGTACCAAGACACAGCAACAGAAGATACGGACTGGTCCGGTTGGGTGAGAGAGCACTTGCTCATGAGGATAATACAGGATCTCTAGACCCAGTAACTGTTGTTCGGAACTAACGTTAGTGTTTGCAGTTGCACGCTGGAGGGACAGTGCGTTGAATAACGCTAGTAGATTTGTTCTGGGTTCACCAAGTTATCAAATTCCTTTATTCTTGTGGATTACAAATCGTTCCAGAAGTGCACCACCGTTTCCTAGCGAACATCTTTCTCTGCAGAACTTTCACATAGTACAGTCAGGCCTGACTTAGTAGTAGTGACATTGCTGGGCGCCATCTTGCCCACGAGGGAGAAGAGCTGCAGCGGGGTCCGTTAGCTTCTTGTCATAGGATTGTATATCTGTCTGTGTGCTAAAACACTCTTTCATTGCAGGGCTCTGCATATGTTTGTGTACTGTTTTTTATCTGCTTAACCATTATTCTCAGTAAAGTACCAGGGTTAAGTATATCAGTTGTTTGTGTCATTTACTGTGCAGGAGAAATGGTTAGTGATAGCTACACCATACTGTTGTGTGCCGCCAAGAATCACAGGTTACACAATCCCATCATCCCCTACTAACTGTGCCAAGGGAGGGTAGAGCCAATTGCCGGTGGTTGACAGTGAGTATTACAGGGCCCGAAACAAATCATACCAGCGGCCCTCTTAGCTGGGGGTATCGCTACATAATACTGGGAAGGGATGCAGTATTGGCACTGGCTGCGCGCCGCTGATGATTTTAAGCGCCGATTTGTGGGCTTAATGGGCGGCTCTGCTTTGGGCCCCTAACAGTGACGGGGCCCTGGGCAGCTGCCCCATTTGCCCTGCGGTAAAGACGGCCCTGCCTGCCAGCTGTGGACCTGCCACTATCTTATCATGTGACGCAAACCCTTTTGTAAACACATATATGCTTATGAAATTATATGCAGCAAAATTTACCCAAAAACTGTAATCTATATATCCTATAGATATATGTGCATTTTGATAAGACAAGCCAAGCCAATGCAATTCAGGACTTTATACACTGATATGACTAGATCAAGAAAGTTGTTAGACTCAAAAGGGTCCATAAAGACGTAGATGAGCAAGTTTGGGGTGGAGAAACTTGACTGGCCTGCACAGAGTTCTGACCATAACCTGATCGAACACCTTTGGCATGAATTAGAGCGGAGACTGCGAGCCAGGCCTTCTTGTGCAACATCAGTGCCTGACGTAACAAAATGCGCTTCTGGAAGAATGGTCAAACATTCACAAAGACACACTCCTAAACCTTGTGGACAGCCTTCCCAGAAAAGTTTAATCTGTTATAGCTGTGTAGCACTACCCCCGTAGGAGCTGCTGGTTTAAGTTTTTTGGGTTTGCAGGTTACCTCTTTAGCTTCGTTGTCAGGGAGAGAAAGTCTGTAGTAAATGCAATGTCCACACAAGGTGTAAAACCTTCAACTGTTGGTTTTATTTTTGCTGCAGTAACTTGTGTAGAAAGTAGAAGGCATGAGAAGAGGGGGGGGGGGGGAAGGTTCAGGTACACACTGTAGAACACACAAAATGTCTAACGTCATTCACCACTCTCACTGTTGAGTGGGTATTGCTTACCCTGAGAGACCCCTCTCACCTGGCCTAGCAGCCGGGATGATGCACAAACCAGTATCAGGACAGTCTCTGCCACAGACCGTTTGAGAACAAATGTGGATAGCCAGGAATCCTCTGCCACAGGATTTCAGTCCCGAACTTCCAGCCCTGCAGTTAAAGAACCTTTAAGCCGATCCGGCGAACTGCTTGGCTTTTAAAGTAGTGGATCCCCTCTTAACAAGGTCACCAGGCCTCTCCCGAGACATTAGCACTTTGCTGGTCTCCTCCAGGGCAGGTCCTTGCCCGGTTTCCTTCATTAAGCAGCTTCCTCCCTCATGGTGGACAGCTTGGGATCCCCTTTAGAATTGTAGGCCCCAGCCAGACTAGCCGGGCCTACCAAATAGCGATGCAGCCTCAGGCCAATGTGGCAAGAGGTGATCAAATACCACCAAAAGAAAGCTCTATTTGTTTGGGGGGAAAAAAAAGGACAAACATTTTTATATGGGTACAGTGTTGCATGACTGAGTAATTGTTATTCAAAATGTGAGAGTGCTGAAAATTGGCCTGGTTAGGAAGGGAATTTGAGTGCCCTGTGGGCAAGTGGTTAATTCCAAATGCTATTCTGTTGATAAAAAAGTAAAATAGAATACAGTCCACAGCAGAAAAAACGCACATGAAGCAATTTTATATCCTTTTTTTTTTTTTTTTCAAAATCTTTTTTATTGAAAGTTTTTTTATATCAGCGTACAAAATTAGCCCTCGCAGGGGCCGAACATTCACCCACGCAGGGGCAATTCCTCTGTTGCGGCATTACACCTCAACATGGCACAACACATAATAGAAACAGCCTATCTAAACTTATACTATAACCCCAATGTGGGGAGAGGTTCAGCTCAGTATAATCTGTACTCAAATTGGTATCGACAGAATAATGAAACATGAGAATAGTTGGGTCAATAAATTTACAGACTAAAGATATATTGTCAATCTAGGCACTGGTTACTGCATCGTTTGTCATAGTATTATCATCCAGCCAACAATTCCAGACCTTCTCAAATTTTTGTGGACATCCCCTGCCTGAGTAAGTGGCGTTATATAGGGGCAAACTGGCATTCACTAGGCTTTTCCAGAATCTGACAGAGGGGGGAGACGATTGTTTCCAGTTCATCGTAATGGCTTTACGAGCATAATATAGTAACAGGGATATGAGTATTTTCCTGGCTCTGACCATTGGCAGTTGTTCCACCAGCCCTAGCAGACAGTATATAGGATCATAAGGAACGTGTGGCTTAGTGACCTTAGTAATTACCTGGAGTACTTCTTTCCAATAATGTGCAATAGCCGGGCACACCCAAAAAATTTGGAAAAAGTCCCCTGGTTGATAGGAGCAATGCCAGCATGCCAGGGAATGCGCCGGTAACATCTGGTGCAACCTGTGAGGTGTGTAGTGAGCTCTATGTACAATTTTGTATTGGACCAATGTTTTTTTCTTTTTTTTTTTGTTGTTGCAGAGGCAATTCATGGCAGCAGTGTCAACCCGGCCTAATTGCTGCTGATCTGCAAACAGTAACCCTAGGTTCACATCTATGCGTTTTGCGGCCGGTGCGTTTTTGTAAAGGGTCTGGGACTTTTTCCCGCGATTTGCGGTTAATAGACTTCAATGGATCCGCACCAGAAACGCAAGTGTGTTTTGTGATGCAATTTTTTTTTTTTTTTATGTTTTTCGCTTTTTATTTTAACACTGTATATAGCTGGTTGCTAAGCAGGGGGCCGTGAAGCTAGCCGCCGCCACGTCCTTAACAACCGATGAGTGTCATCAGCTGTCAGCGGGGTTCCCCGGTTAAAGCTGAATGTAAAAAAAAAAAAAAATGCAGGCAAAAAAATATTTGCTCTTCGGATCTAGTATGGATTTGGATGTCAATCTCCTTCTTCTTCTTTTTTTTTTTTTTTTTTTAATGGTGTAGGAGGTCAGGAAAGGGGGCCCTCCTAAACCATACCAGGCCGCATGCCCTCAGCATGTTGATGAGGACAAGGGCCTCTTCCCAACAACCCTGGCCGGTGGCTGTTGGGGTTTGCGGGTGACTTATTGGGATCTGGAACCCCCCCCCCATGTGAAGAAACGTAAAAAAAACACAACAAAAACGTTTTCTTGACAAGTCCTTTTATTAGTAAAATAGCTCTGAGCTGTCTTCTCTCGCTGCCGTCTCTCCCACCACCATCTCTCCCGGTGCAGTCGTCTTCTTCTGCCGCCGTCTTCTCCCCGAGCCGCCATCTTCCGGTGTCTTCTTCTTCCTCGCCGTCGGTTACCCACAAAAAACGAAATAAAGCTGGTCTTGTCGTTAAGATGTCTTTCTGCGTTGTGATGTTCCCGCTGTCCAGCACCTCTTATTCAGGCATGGGGTGTAGCCACCCAATGATGTCGCCTGGAGAGCCCGCCCCTTGTGAGGTCACGTGGGGGCACTCTAATACAGGAGGTGGTTTTACTGGCCAGATCACCAGGTGAAAACGGGGGGAAAGAAACCGCCATTACATTTGAGGTGTGGGGTGTAATACCACTTTAAATGTGGTGGCTGCATTATTCTGGTGATCCAGCCAGTAACACTCCACTGGGGGACACACCCTTGGACAGCAGCATTGTCAATCTGTGGAGAGGGTAATGTTTTATATAAAAATCGGCTAGTGTATATGTACTTGAATAACCTATTAAAGGTGAAGTTCAGCCTGAGCTTTTAGGCTGGGCTTCTCCTATGGGTCACAGGAGTGCAATTAGTTTTGCACTCCTGTGACCCGTTTTCAGTGGAGAGCGGTCTGAAGTCCGCTGTCCGCTGATGTCACTGCAATCGGTCAAAGCAGCGCGTCATCACAACTTCCGAAGTCTGGATCCGCCAGCTGCCTTGACTGATGGAAGTCTCAGCAGGCCGCTGAGATGGCTGCTCCCCGCTCCTCAACAGCTCAGCGCTCCAATGAGCGTGGTGGATCAGACCGGGTGAGATGCTGACTGACAGGTAGCAGCTCTCTGCTCGGGGAGGAGTGAGAACCGAGCCATTGGCAGTGTTCGGTTCTCGGTGCAGAGACGCCGGGGGGGGGGGGGGGGGGGGGCAGCTGCAGCATTGGTCTGATGCTGCATCCACCTAGGTAAGTATGAATATCAAAAAACAAACAAACCCATTCTTCTCTTTTAAAGCTTAACTCCAGCTAACAATTTTTAAGCAGTTGCAGCACTTGTTTTCTTTTCCTTTTGGGACAAAGGTTATGAATAAATAAAAGCTGACCATTTTACGCACCCTGTAAGTGTTAAATAGTTTTTGTCTCAAACCACTAACTTCCATGTTTGCTGGACAGCTTGGTCTGTTAAAGAAAGTAAAAAAATAACAGAATCAATAGGTGGAAACAGGGAAAGGGGAAGAAAACCTATAAAAAGGAAAATGAATACAGCCACCAAATTGGTAAGCTGTAATATATGAAATGTTTGTTTTTGGGTTAAATACTACTTTAACTTTCTTAGGCCTTTAAAGTGGTTGTAAAGGCGCGTGTGTTTGTTTGTGTGTTTGTTTTTTTTTTTATCCTAATGCATTAAGATAAAAAAAAAACGTTTGTGTGCCTCAGCCCCCCTAATACTTACCTGAGCTCCATCTCTATCCAGCGATGTGCACGAATTCTGTCCGGAACTTTCCCTCCTGATTGGCTGAGACACAGCAGCAGCACCATTGGCTCCCGCTGCTGTTAAAGTCAGTTGGCTAATCGGGGGACAGAGGGCCGGGGCTGAATCGCAGCTCCGTGTCTGAATGGACACACGGAGCCTTGACTCTGGTGCCCCCATAGCAAGCTGCCTGTTGTGGGGGTACTCGGCAGGAGGGAGAAGCCAGGAGCACCGGAGAGGGACCCGAGAAGAGGGGGATCTGGGCTGCTCTGTTCAAAACCATTTCACAGAGGAGGTAAGTATAACATGTTTGTTATATGTAAAGAATAAAAACAAGACTTTAGTATCACTTTTAACCTTTATTTATTACATAGACTTGTGTGTTATGGTCATTGTCCTGTTGTATATACCACTTTCTCTTGAGCTTTGGTTCACCGTGGCGTGCAAGGACCTGCTGAGCTCAGATCGCTGACGTGAGAGACCCTGACACCCCTAGCTGACCCCCCCATGTAACCTGCCCCAGTGATCAGGCTTCATTGATGGGCAATGGAGTTGGCTGCACTGGTGAGGCTGCATTGAAAAACCAGGTGGACCATGGATGGTGAGCTGATTCTGCGGTTCAGTGGGCCACTTGACTGGACTTGCCCCACAGGCCTAAGGCTACCAGCCCTCCCCCGATTACAGCAGACTATTATTTTTTTGTAACAGATTCTTGGCGCCGGTAACACACATTTCACATTTTAGTGTTTTTCCTTGCAACCCAGCCATGTACACCAGTGTTCTCTTATGTTTCTCCTGATTCAACACTTGTCCTCTCCAGCATCCCTGGACGTTAGCCTGGAGTTCTCCGATATCTTCTGCAGTATTACCTTTTTTGTTCTTGGTGTGATCTTTGTTGGTTGACCACTCCTAGGGGGGATACAGTGAGGTGGAACTGCCACCATTTGTACATGTATCTTCCTGACAGTGGATTGGTGAAGTCCAAACACTTTCAAAATGGGTAAGACTTGGACAGTAAAGACCCAGATAAATCAGGGCCTCCCACACTCTCACCTGATTATCATTCCTTCAACTAAAACAGCTGGCGCAAATTTTTCCTACAAATGAACTAAGGATCCTAGAGATTTATATACTTTTTGCCACATACAAATATGTAACTGTGCATCTTTTTCCTCCATAAATATGTAGCAAGGTCCCAGGCCTCCTTCGGTCTAATGAGAACCTCCAGGGCCAGCGATAGCTGACATCCTTCTGTATATGGTGGGTTGTGGGGCATAGTGGGTGCAAAGTATTTAGTCATTGGGCGTCAGACACTTCTTGAATGCAAAAGAGATTTTATTTCTCTTAACAGAACTTTGGGAGAGAGGATCAGGGCCAGGACACCCGTAGGTAGTTTCAAGATTAATTGTCAGACTCCGAGACCAACAGGAGGACAACCATGCAGGGAAAGGCATCCAGCAAGATGCCACATCTGCATGTGTAGAAATGCTGTCTCCTATGACAACAGTCTTTAACAGTTCCTTGTGTAGCAAGGTATTACTTTTGCACGTAGCTTATGGACTACAGTTTGTGCCTTAAGAACTTAGCTCTTTTCATTATCCATTTGCCCCATACTGCTACAAATTGTTGGGTTCAGCTATGGTAAGGACAATGCATGACGGACCTTGTGGTGCAGAGAGACAGAGATTCTATTGCTATGGGTCAGAAATGGACTACAAGGCCCACAACGCCACTTGCTGTGAAGGAGCATGGCGCCACGCACTGCCTGCTAGTAGAACCTTTAAAATGGGAGGCGGGGCTTGGGTTTGTTCTCTTGGGACGCCATCTTGCAAGTGGCAAGAGGCCTGCAGCGAGTGTGCTTAGGCCGGAAAAGCCTGGGCCTAATGTGACGGAGGCTGGATCGTCTGCCGGAGGGATCCCAGCTACAGCCCTGCTGATCGGATCTGGGGGAGGGACAGCTCTACACTCCTGAGCATCCGGAGTCAACTATCCACCAACGCCTTGTGACCGGCTAAGCGGAGGACCAGGGACAACAACTCATCCAGAGGCTGCGAACCAAGAGGGCCCTGTCGGAGGATACCAGTGAGGCAAGGCCTCGTGGTGAGAGTGCACTGCCCACTAACACTGCTAACTGTGTCGCAGGAAGGTGACTTCCATAACTTATGCTTGCTGGTAACTGCAGTACCGCAAGCAGAGACACGCTACATTCAGGATTGAGTTAGCGCTTGGGAAGGACCAGCATTTCGATTGTCCTTCCCACCACATATGTTAATGATTTAAGCTTTCTTCACCATTCCTTTTGGATTACTTAAGTGCACCAACAAAAGCTAGCGAAGATTACTGGAGACTTTTAGGATCAATCATCAGTACAGCTCACTGACTAGGTTGATACAACAGTACACGTACCGGTAAAGCTGCCCACCAGGGGGAGCCAGATAGCTTGTTGAATCTGCATGTTAAATCAACTGTTGCATTTACTTGTGCTATTTAGTGAGCTGGGTTGGACTTGGTGGAGAAGTATCCCACTGTATATACTATTCAAGTGGGAGATTCCTCCACCCTGCACTTCTTCAGGTCTGACTCTAAAGTGGGTTTCTTAGACTATTGGTGAAACCCTAGAACTGTTATGCATGTGTATGCCAGTGAACAGGGCCGCTGATAGGGGGGGACCACCAGCCCTCCTGTTGGGGGCCCGGGCACACAGGGGGGCCCGGACAGCAGTAGGATTGGTGGAGCAGAGAATAAAGAATGACAGCGTCTCTCACCCAGCAACTCAAAGCTGGTTTCTCTCCATCTCGCTCCTGCCGGCTTTCAGCTGCTAGGTGAGAGACACAGGGCTGGATTTAGGGGATGCCGGGCTGGATTGTTATGCCCCCCCTGGCCGGCTGCAGCTGAGCTCCTTCCCCCGCCCCCTCCCCGCCCGCACTCACAGCTGGGATGAGGAGACGGCAGTTTGGAGCCTGGAGCGGTGAGAGAAGTAGTGCCAGCGGGAGGTGTGCTGTGTTTTGTTCTCCCCTCCTGTCAGAGCGCTGGTCTTTACAGTACATGAGACCGGATCGCTCTTACTGTAGATCGCATGGCACTGTACACACACCGCCCCCTATCTACATTTGTTGCTGCTGGGAGGTCAGCACTGAGCAGCCTTTTGGAGGAGATGGGGGCGCTGTGTGTGTGTGTGTGTGTGTGTGTGTGTGTACAGTGCAATGCAATCTACAGTAAGAGCGATCTGGTCTCATGTACTATAAAGACCAGCACTCTCCTGACAGGAGGGGAGAACAAAACACAGCACACCTCTTCCTGGCTGTGTTGGCATTGGCAAATGTAATGGGGATTTGGGGAGGGCGATATGTGTGAGGAGGAAGAATGGGGGGATATGTGCTGGGAGGAGAGATTGGGGAGGCAGGGGGATAATTTAGAGGGGGTTGTGCTAGGAGGCGGGATTTTTGTTTGGAAATTTGTGCACGGGGGCCCCGTCAGGTAGGCTGTACGGGGCCCCGTGATTTCTATAAGCGGCCCTGCCAGTGAACTCTCTCAGGGATCTGAGTCAAATGTCATATGTATAATTTTCATTTCTTTACCAAGTAAAAGTATTCCTTCTTGGTTGAACTACTCCTTGTGTGGGACTCTGTCTTTTACAGCTGTGTCGCAGGAAAACCACAACGAGGTAACAATATTTAATTATATTTATTGTTTGTGATATTGTGGCCCTCTATAGCCTTCTAGGGGTCCACAATCACATTCTTGCTATTATTATCCAGTTGTGCCAAGGGGAATTGAGCCAAACTTACAGGGGTTGATAGGCAGAGTACATGCCCAAAACTTAAACCAGCAGCTCCTACGGGGGTAGTGCTACACTAGCACAAAGTGTAACAGTTCCTTCACTTCCACTACAATCCCTTCTTGTAGTTCTTTAGCAATACAACACAGAGCTGTCCAGGTGGCACACACCAGTGATCACCTGACTCCACCCAAATACATAGGTTCTCCCAGCAGGCCAAAGGATTTAAGAAAACCCTTGCCCATTGGCTGGAATACCCCATATACCCATAATCTGACCTTGCACTGCCCTTCTCATATCTAATGCCACCAGGTACCCGGCCACCTAGCGGCAAAAGAAAGAAGTGCAGCAATTGCAGACTTAGAGTGAAATCAATTGATCCTCAACAATTAGCCAAGATGGCTATACCTGGCAGATTAATTTTAGGAGCAACCTAAACACCAGGGTGCTACAAATAAATGAACAAGTTTAATGTATTTCACTTCTTTGTTTAAATAGGCTCTCTTTTTCAAGCTTGAGGACTTGCATGAATAATGGCTAATGCCTTGGGTAATATTTATGAAGATACGTTGAAAATTTAAAAGGGTTCACAAGCACCATTGTATATGTAAATTTCTTGCATTACAAATCCTAATTTTATGAAAAGACACAAGTGGTGAATATCAGCATGCAAAGGTTAAATGTGCCTTTTTGTTCCCTAGTATGTTGTTCAAATGTACAAGAGTTAGCATTGTATAAATAATTGCAAGATTGTTAAAATGTAACTAGATCCCCACCCATCTGTGTGACAGGAAAACAAATAAGCAGGACAAGATTAATATGAATTTTGCCCAGCTGTGTTTCTGCATGCACTTGGTAAACTTGCTTTTCCAAATGTTTCTTGCAACTTGTTTTGATGCAGGTAATGTTTATTTTTTTTATTTTTTTTTTTGTTTCATCATTCGGGTTTTTCTGGCTGGATGACCTCAAATTCCTGTTCGTGAGACATTGTACTTTTACAGTGCTCAAGAGAATATATTTCAGTTTACCCAAAAGTTAGATTTTTGTTAAATGTGAATGTTCTAATTATGAGATCTCCGTGCCATAATCTTGAATATAATCCAGTCCATCCAGGAGTATTGAGATCTACCACCCACCTTTTTCAACTTCCTGCTCCTCTTAAATATAAAATAAAAAATCCAACAGGTGAGTGGGGCAGGAGCAGTGCAGGATTGTCAGATGGGAAGAGTAGGCTTCGGTCTATGGGCCCCACCCTGTTTATGGCCCCCTGCAGCAATGGGTAAAAAAAAATTTTTTTTTATATTGATTTGATCTTGAAAGAAAATTTACAATGAAACTTTCTTAAAATGTTTACAAAAGATAGAAGAAAAATTAATCAACTCAAAGAAACAAACTTTACACTAAAGCGGAGCTCCACCCTAAAGTGGAACTTCCGCTCATCGGAACCCCCCCCCCCTCCGGTGTCACATTTGGCACCTTTCAGGGGGAGGGGGGTGCAGATACCTGTCCAAGACAGGTATTTGCACCCACTTCCAGTGGTCCTCTCTGCGGGTAGTACGTCACTTCCCGCAGAATACCCGTTGTGTTCTGGGAAACACTCGGCTCCCAGAACACAAAAGGGACCAGTGAGAACGGAGCAGCATGACTCGCGCATGCGCCGTAGGGAACCGGGGCAGTGAAGCCGCAAGGCTTCACTTCCTGGTTCCCTCACCGAGGATGGCGGTGGGGGCAGCAGAGTGACGAGCGATTGCTCGTCTTCTGCTGGCGGACGTCGCTGGACTCCAGGACAGGTAAGTGTCCTAATATTAAAAGTCAGCAGCTGCAGTATTTGTAGCTGCTGGATTTTAATTTTTTTTTTTTTTTTTTTCCCGGGAGCTCCGCTTTAAAGACTAAAGAGAAAATACTGTATTAATGTAATTTAGCCAATAACAACTTAAAGTACATAAACCATAGATATCAGGTTCACATTACAGTTTGTCTCTTAACCACTTGACCTCCGTAAGATTTACCCCCCTTCCTGATCAGGCCATTTGCTCTATGGCACCGCGTTAAACCCTTTGCAACCACTTTATGCTACAGGTAAGCCTATAATAAGGCTTACCTGTAGCTACCCAGGATATCTCCTAAACCTGCACACTTTAGGAGATATCCCCTATCCCCTGCATGTGCCGATGTCATTGGCACATGCGCGCTGAAGCGATGGCACGTATGTGCCGTTGCTTCAGTCAGTGTGCCGTTACTGGCGGCTCCCCCATGCATGCGCGGGAGTGACGTAATCGCGGCTCCGGCCAATCACCGCGCTGGAGCCGCGATACCCGGAAGTAACCCCCGGAGACATGTCGCCGGCCGGAGGGGGGTACGAGGACCGCTGAGGGGGCTTCGATCTAAGGTAAGTAATTCATAATGAGCTAGTATGCTATGCATACCAGCTCATTATGTCTTTGTCTTGCAGGGTTTTTATTTATTTTTTATAGGGTTTACAACCATTTTAACTGACAATTGCACGGTCCTGTGACGCTGTACCCAAATCAAATTTAATGTCTTTTTTTTCTTTTTTTCTTTTTTCCACAATAGAGCTTTCTTTTGGTGGAATTTGATCACCTCTGCCTTTTTTTTTTTTTTAATAGCGCAAAAAATCTAATTTTGAAATAAACAAACAAAAATGTATTTATTTTTTTTACTTCTGCTATAAAACATATCCAATAAAAAAAATTGAAAAATCGAATTTCTTCATCAATTTGGGCCAATATATATTCTGCTACATCTTTTTGATAACAAAAATCCCAGTAAGCGTATATTGATTGGTTTGTGCTAAAATTTTAGCGTCTACAAACTATGGGATTTTTTTTTCTTTTTTTTTTTTTAATTATTACTAGTAATGGTGGCGATCAAACTTATAGCAGGACTGTGATACTGTGGCGGACAATTTGGACACTTAATGACACTTTTTGGGGACCAGTGACATTATTACAGTGATCAGTGCTAAAAATATGCACGGTCACTGAACTAATGTCACTGACTGGAAAAGGGTTAACATCAAGGGCGATCAAAAGGTTAAATGTGTGCATAGCCTGTGTTTCTCTAAACTCTGGGAGGTGCTTGTACTAGGGAAAAGCATGGATCCATGTCAATGCTTTGCAGGAACACAGGATCCATGCCTTCCCTACTGACAGAATGGTGATCTACCTTGTTTACATAGGCAGATCGTCGTTCTGCCTGTGTACTGAACAATCAGCAGGTGACGGCGGACATCGAGTCTGCGGTACCTGCAGCTGGGCTCCCGCTGTGTGTGTGATCATAATGGGAGTGAGCCGCCGGCAGTGCTCATGCCCTACGCGGAGGACATAGATCACGTGTGTGTACATATACGTGACAGAGCATAGGTGCCGCCCTGTAGCAGTAAAACTGCTATGAGGCGGACCTGAATTGATTTAAAAGCTCCTTCTTTCAGCTGTCAGTTTGTAAAAAAAAAAATTGGGTTCAACCTACGTATGTGTAATGTACAGTCATACTAGCATCCATCTAGTGGCCAACGTGCACACTACTTAGTTCGATGTTATCCCACTAGAGTGCATGTACAAGATACCTCAAGAAACATGCAAGGGAGGCCCCAAGGTTTCGATTGCCTAGGGGCCTCCACAGAGTTTAATCCTGCACTGGACACGAGGTAGGCAGACCCAGGATCTCAAGTGCGTTAATGGATATCACCAATGGAGTTCTTGTGAGCTATAAGACATTACCAAGTGGATTGTTTAATCCAAACCCTTCTCCAACCATATCCAGATTGAAAACCTTAAGGTCCCGGAGTTTCACTTTAAACCAAATAATGCTGTCTACCAAATGTACTTCTGCTATACTAACCGGTAACCAGCTCAATTTAAAAAAAAAATTGTGCCCAGTGTTTGTAAGAATAATTGTATATTTTATCGTATTACATTCTAGTTTTAATATTATATATTAAAATTATTATATATATATATTTTTTTTTTTTTCTTCTACACTCTCTGTTTCTAAATTGTGTCTTTGCTTAACTTGTGAGAAAAATACTGGTTCTGCCTTAAGGTTTGCTCTGCATCCTGGATCCGGCTCAATCTCCTATTTGTTTGTTGTACACTTTACACCTTCATTGTTTTAGTATGTGCTAAAGCAAATAGAAACACAGGGTCCCTGAAGCACACGTTCATTTTCAGAAACGTGAACCAAAAAATGTATTTAGTACTGTATTTCATATAATGTATATAGTTGTATAATATGTAACCTGTTGTAAAATGTATTAAAACAAGAAAACATTGCACCTAATGTTTCAATGTCCATTTATATTTTATTTAACCACTTCCATACAGGGCTTTTTATACCACTTCCATACAGGGCTTTTTATACCACTTCCATACAGGGCTTTTTATACCACTTCCATACAGGGCTTTTTATACCACTTCCATACAGGGCTTTTTATACCACTTCCATACCGGGCCTATTCTGGCACTTCTCTCCTACATGTACAAATCATCATTCTTTTGCTAGAAAATTACTCAGAACCCCCAAACAATATATGTTTTTTTTTTTTTTTTTTTTTTTTTTTTTTAGCAGACACCCTAGGGATGAAAATGACGGTCGTTGCAACTTTTTATCTTGCACGGTATTTGCGCAATAATTTTTCAAACGCCTTTTTTGGGGGAAAAAAATGGTTTCATGAATTAAAAAATAACAAAACAGTAAAGTTAGCCCAAATTGTTTGTAAAATATGAAAGCTTATGTTACGCCGAGTAAAAAGATACCTAACATGTCACGCTTTAAAATTGCACACACTCATGGAATGGTGCCAAACTTCGGTACTTAAAAATCTCCATAGGCGACGCTTTGAAAATTTTTACAGGTTAGAGTTAGAATTGTTGCACGCGCTGTAACGCACGCGGCGATACCTCACATATGTGGTTTGAACGGCGTTTACATATGCGGGCGGGACTTGCGTGTGTGTTCGCTTCTAAGTGCGAGCTATTGGGGACGGGCGTTTTAAAAAAAAAAATATATATATTTTTATTTTTTTTGATTACTTTTATTCCTATTACAAGGAATGTAAACATCCCTTGTAATCGGAATGGTGTGTGACAGGTCCTCTTTATGGAGAGATGCGGGGTCAATAAGACCCCACATCTCTCCTCCAGGCTGGAAAGCATGAGATCGTGATTTTTTTTTCGCTGATCTCATACTTACAGCCGCAATGTCGGCTTTGTTTACATTTGAGGACCCGGGCGTGATGTCATCACATCGCGCCCGGGCCTCAGACGGTCATAGAGATGACTGGTGACCATCTGGTCACCAGTCCTCTCTATGCTCGTCACGTGACCCACCTCCGGCGCCGGACGATACTCTCCGGGTCCCCGATGGCACGTGAGAGCCCGGAGAAGCACCGGGTGGCTGCAGGATGTCCCCTCCCGCCGCCTATAAGAACGATTAAGCGGCGGAACCGTCGCTATGATCATTCTTATGGTGCGCAGGATCGCCGGCTGAAAAAAAGGATATCTGAATGATGCCTCTAGCTGCAGGCATCATTCAGATATCCCCCCTCAAACCCAGGACGTCATATGACGTCCACCCGGAGGGAGAGAGGGTTCCTGCCGGCGTCATTTTACAATGGCCCGGTATGGAAGGGGTTAAAGTTGACTTAGGCAATTTTTTTTTCTCTAGTTTTAGATAGATTAGGGTAGAATTCTACCCTTTTTTTTTGTCAAGTTTTTATTGCTATAACCTTCCCCAAAGGGGAAATTCACCCCTCCTAGTTGTCATGGTGCCCAGAAATTTAGGTGAAATCCAAAATTTCTGAGTTGTCACCAAAGCAAGAGTTGAGGCCGGGTTCACACTGGTACGACACGACAGTCGTACTACTTTGGATCTGACTTTGCCCTGCGGCATGCGTCCGACTTCAATGAACAGGGATCCGACTAAGATCCCCGACCAATGCCAGGCACTGTCTGGTATGAATGTTGAGGGGGGACTCCACGCCAAATGTAAAAAAAATAAATGGCATGAGTTCCCCCTCTAAGAGCATACCAGGCCCTTCGGTCTGGTACGGATTTTAAGGGGAACACCCTACGCCGGAAAAATTGCATGGGGGTCCCCCCAAAAGCCATACCAGACCCTTATCCGAGCACGCAGCTCGGCCGGTCAGGAAAGGGGGTGGGGACGATCGAGCGCCCCCCCCTCCTGAACCGTACCAGGCTGCATGCCCTCAACATGGGGGGGTGGGTGCCTTGGTGCAGGTGGGCCCTGCACCCCCCCTGCCCCAAAGCACCTTGCTTCCCGACAACCCTGGCCGTTGCTTGTCGGGGTCTGCAGGCGGGAGGCCCCCAGATCCCGGCCCCCCACCCTATGGGAATGAGTATGGGGTACATTGTACCCCTACCCATTCACCTGGGGGAAAAAAGGGTCAAAAATAAAACGCACTACACAGGGTTTTAAAGTAATTTATTAGGCAGCTCCGGGGGTCTCTTCCGACTTCTTCTCTGCTCTCTCTTCGGTTCTTCTCCCTCTGTCCGGTGTCTTCTGCCGGGTATCCTCCGCTATCTTCTGCTCTTTTGCTCGGTCTTCTCCGTTTTTTTTCTTCTTCCCTCTGCTCTTCTTCCGATGTTGACAGGACGCTCTCTCCCGCTCTAATGCACGGTGTGCCACTACTTATATTGGCATGGGGCGGGGCCACGTGTGACATCACTGCCCGGGGCATGGTGGGTGATGACGTCATAAGGGGTGGGCCTCATGTGACCCCGCCCCATGCCAATATAAGTAATGGCACACCGGGCATTAGAGCGGGAGAGAGCGTTGTGTCAACATCAGAAGAAGAGCAGAGGGAAGAAGACAACGGAGAAGACCGGGCAAAAGAGCAGAAGATAGCGGAGGATACCCGGCAGAAGACACCAGACAGAGGGAGAAGAACCGAAGAGAGTGGAGAAGAGCCGGAGAGGGGAGAACAAATCAGAAGAGACCCCCGAAGCTGCCTAATAAATTACTTTAAAAACCTGTATAGTGTGTTTTTATTTTTGAACCTTTTACCAGGTGAATGGGTAGGGGTACAATGTACCCCATACTCATTCACATAGAGTGGGGGGCTGGGATCTGGGGCCCCCCTTATTAAAGGGGGCTCCCGTATTCCGATAAGCCCCCGACAACCAACGGCCAGGGTTGTCGGGAAGAGGCCCTTCTCATCAACATGGTGACAAGGTGCTTTGGGGTGGGGGGCGTAGGGCCCCCCTGCCCCAAAGCACCAACCCCCCTTGTTGAGGGCATGTGGCCTGGTATGGTTCAGGAGGGGGGGTGCTCGATTTTCCCCACCCCCTTTCCTGACTGGCCGGGCTGCGTCCTTGGATAAGGGACTGGTATGGATTTTGGGGTGGAGGTTTTTTTCAGCGTAGGGTGTTCCCCCTTAAAATCCATACCAGACCGAAGGGCCTGGTATGCTCTTAGAGGTGGAACCCATGCCGTGTTTTTTTTTTTTTTTTTTTTTTTTATTTGGCATGGAGTTCCCCCTCAAGATCATCAGAGGACAAGTCGAATGACAAAGTCAGATCAGGCAAGACAGTGATCCGACTTTGATCCGACTTCAGTGATATTCAATGGGCTGAAGTAGGATCAAAGTCGGACCAAAGTAGTACAGGGAGCATTTTTAAAGTTGGACTGACTTGTGTCGGACCAGTTAAGACGGCTTCCATAGGGAGACATTGATTTTCACACGTCATGCGACATGAGATCTCAATGTCGGAGCGTTTGTCGTACCAGTGTAAACCCGGCCTGAGAGACAATTTTCCAAAGTGGACACCTGTTACTGTGACCAACCTCCTGATGGGAATTTCAGTTATTTGGATAAATGTTTTTCTATTCTCCTCTGCATCTCATCTCCAGGGAAGGATGCAAGGGGAAAAGTAAGACGCACAACAAAGAAAAAAAAAAGTTTTAATAGTAACGAAAAGCAGAGCATATTCCAATGTCATAGCTAGAACATTAATCAGTATTCACAGACCAAGAGGAGGTGCTTTCAGGGACAAAGAAGAAATGTTTGCTTAGTCCCTGCCCTAGTGTATGAAGTAAGATTTTAAAGTGCCACCTGTTTTATTCTTTGCATACCCCCTTTTAATTTTCTTCCCCTTTCTTCTCATGGTGGCCATTTCTAGTAAGGGTAGATGAATACAACTCCCTTTATTTCCTGGAACATGTGACATGAATATAGCAGGATGCATCTGTGAGGGCAGGGTTACATCACCAGTGCCTCATTCAACGAGGAAGTCTAAATAAAAGCAAAAGGTTTGTTGAATGTTGATGATTTTTATATCGGCATGCAGAGTGATTTTAGTGAAAGGAGGGAAAGGTCTGGTTTATGTCTAGGTATGTCCACTTTTGCCTTTGCATATCTGTCTGAAGTATGTATACCCAATATTCCTAAAATAGTCATACCCAATGTTCTTATGTTTTGGTATAATGTAGTCTCTCAGTCCCTTTTTTGAAGCTGAAAACAATCGTATATCCTTTTTGTAGAAAGGGTCTAATAAATGTACAAAATATTCTAATTGGAGGTTGCCTGACAAGAACTTGTGAAGCAATATTATTATATTACTATGGGAGGAAAGTGTTCAAATCAGGTTTTGTGTGTGTAAAATCCTGTATATGTGACAATTTTTTCATTGTTACTTTGCAGTCAGAGTACCACTATGAATACACTGAATGTGACGGCAAAGGCACCAGATGGCGTGTGGCAGTGCCTCATACTCCAGGACTGTGTACAGGACTTCCAGATCCAGTCAAAGGAAAAGAATGCTGTAAGTGCATTTGACAGGACTATCCCACATAACTTATTTGGTGTTCGTTCTTGTGAGTTACAAAAAAAAAATAGCCAGTGTTTTTTTTTTTTTTTCTTCTTCTTCTTAATGGGCTTACTATAAGACATTTGAAATATGTTAAATGTGAGCCTTTATAATTTTATTTATTTTTTATTTATGTACAAATGTTTTAGTTTTGGGATGTTTAAAATGTGAGTATAGACGAAATATAGGAGACCTCCATTTAGTCCAGTTATGCATGCATTAAAAGTATTGAAATGTTTTTCACTTGCTAACTGGGCACTTAAACCCCCCTCCTGCCCAGACCAATTTTCAGCTCTCAGCGCTGATGCAATTTGAGTGACAATTGCACGGTCATGCAACGCTGTACCCAAATGAAATTGTTATCATTTTTTCCCACAAATAGAGCTTTCTTTTGGTGGTATTTGATCACCTCTGCGGTTTTTATTTTTTGTTAAAAACATTTAAAAATACAGATATATTTTTTTTTTTTTATATTTTGTTATAAAATTTTGCAAACAGGTAATTTTTCTCCATTGATGTACGCTGATGAGGCTGCACTGATGGGCACTGGTGGGTGGCACTGAAGGGCATTGATAGGTGACACTGGGCACTAATAGGTGGCACTGATGGGTGGCAATAATGGGCACTGGTAGGTTACACTGATAGGCAGCACTGATGAGGCACTGATTGGCACCACTGGTGGGCATTGATAGGTGGCACTCGGGGGTATTGATAGGTGGCACTGATTGGCACAGATCAGGCAGAATTGCCTCTTCCTCTTCGGGACCGATGTCCCTTGCACATAAGCCAGTGATTGGCTTAAAACGATTGCCGAGCTTTTGTTTACATCACGTGATCAGCTGTCATTTGGCTGACAGCTGATCACGTGGTAAGGGGCTGGTATCGGCCCCTTTCTCGGATCTGTGATCACCCGAGTCTCAGTGACTCAGTGTTTACAGCACGCGCCCTGGAGGGGGCGTGCGGGGAGCGTGCAAAAGGGAGGACGTCTATTGATGGCCTCCCCGGAAATTCAGGTCCATGCTGTGGCCGTCATTCGGCTATAGCGTAGACACCAAGTTGTTAAATAGTACACTTAGTCTGTCCTTGTGCTGGCCTTCTGTAATCCCACCTACACAACTGCCGAAAGTGAAAGGGGTAGCCCTGCACACCTCATGTTTAGCTACATTACACAGTGTAGAGCTTGCTGACTGGAGGAGAGAACATCGACAGGACCCTAAACATTCACTGTCTAGTCACAGTCCTGACTCCGGATCAATAGTACAATGGTATAAAAGAAGCCAGCACACGCTCCTAGGTAACTCTTATTCAGAACTTATGTAACATTCTTTGGAGAGTCACTGACACAATTCAGCCTACAAAAAGGCCTTAGTCATGCCTAAACCACATGGTCCCTTAAATACCTCTCCTTACACACAGGTGTGAAAGCAAATTACAATCTTTATATGCATATGTTTTAATATAAACGCATAAAAAATGATCTTGGTAAAACGTAAGACATGCAACATAAGGACACATAGTACAAAACTGGCCAAATGGAATTGCATTTTTTATTTAGTTTTTGACCTCTGCCATGCATATATAATTCAATTGTGCATATAAAGGGGTTTTAAGACAAGTTTTTTTTAATCTTAATGCAGTTTAATGCATTAAGATAAGTCTTCTGTGTGCAGCAGCCCCCCCCCCCCCCCAATACTTACCTGAGGTCTCTCGCTGTTCAGCGATGGCCACGTGTATTTTGAGCCATCCAGATTCTCCTTCATGATTGGCTGAGACACAGCAGCGGTGCCATTCGCTCATGCTGCTGTCAAAGTCAGCCAATCGGGGGCAAGAGGGGGTGGGGTCAGGGCTCCGTGTTTGAATGGACACAGGGAGCTGTAACTCGGCTCGGGTGCCCCCATAGCAAGCTGCTTACTGTGGGGCACTGAACAGGAGGGGGGGCAGGATCACAAAAGAGGGACCTGAGAAGGGGAGGATCCAGGCTGCTCTGTGCGAATCATCTGCAGCAGAGCAGGTAAGTAACATGTAAAATTGTGCTCATACATTTACATACCCTGGCAGAATTTTTTTATTATTTCTTGGCCATTTTTCAGGGAATATAAATGATAAAACACAAACTTTTTTCTTTCACTCATGGTTAGTGTTTGGCTGAAGCCATTTATTATCAATCAACTGTTTACTCTTTTTATTTCATAATGACAACAGAAACTTCCCAAATTACCCTGATCAAAAGTATAAATACCCTGGTGATTTTGGCCTGATAACATGCACATAAGTTGACACAAATAGGTTTGAATGGTTATTAAAGGTAACCATCCTCACCTGTGATTTGTTTGCTTGTAATGTGTGTGTGTGTGTGTATAAAAGGTCAATACATTTCTGGACTCCTGACAGACCCTTGCATCTTTCATCCAGTGCTGCACTGACGTTTCTGGATTCTGAGTGATGGGGAAAGCAAAAGAATTGTCAAAAGGATCTGCGGGAAAAGGTAGTTGAACCATATAAAGGGATATAAAAAGATATCTAAGGAATTGAGAATGCCAATCAGCAGTGTTCTAATCAAGAAGTGGAAAATGAGGGGTTCTGTTAAAACCGAACCACGGTCAGGTAGACCAACTAAAATTCCAGCCACAACTGCCAGTAAAATTGTTCGGGATGCAAAGAAAACCCCACAAATAATATCAGAAGAAACGCAAGACTCTCTGAAAGCAAGTGGTGTGGCTGTTTTAAGACGCACAATAAGGAGGCACTTGACAAGCCTCAAACCTTCTGGCACAAAGTCATTTGAAGTGATGAGACCAAAATGTAGCCTTTTGGCCACAACCATAAACGCTACATTTGGAGAGGAGTTAACAAGGCCTATGATGAAAGGTACACTATTCCTACTGTGAAACACTACAGCCCAAGAATGGAGGCTTTTTGCCAAGAGGAATGGGCAGCTTTACCATCTGAGAAGATAAAGGGCCTTATCCAAAAATACCACAAAAGACTTCAAGCTGTCATTGATGTTAAAGGGGGCAATACACGGTATTAAGAAGTGGGGCATTTAAACTTTTGATCAGGGTCATTTGGGTAGTTTCTGTTGCCACTATGATACAAGAAGAGAACATACATTTCTCAGGCAAACCCCTCCCCCTCCCTTCCACAGAGCGGAGTAAAAAAAGAGTACAGCCAAACACGAACCATGAGTGAAAGAAGTTTTGTGCGTTATCATTCATATTCTCTGAAAAATGGCCAAGAATTCATAAATTCTGCCAGGGTATGTATTTATTATTATGTACAACTTATGAGCACAACTGTATGTTGTTTTTATAGGAAAAAAACACGAGCCTTTTAGACTCCATTCACACAGGGGCAATACGACTTCCAGCGCGACTTTGGGAGGCAACTTGGACACGACTTGAGTATGAATCACAGCGCGACGTGAGGCAACTTCAAGTTGCCTCCAGGACAGGAGGCTTTCCAATGGCCAATCAAACAAGAATCAGCTCTGTGGGAGGAAGGGGGAGGGGTTTGCCTTAGAAATGTGTGTTTTGTTGCTTCTGTTAAGACAGTGATCCGACTTCTGAGGCGACTTCAATTGAAATCAATGGGTACAAGTTGCCTACAAGTCGCCTAGAAGTCGGATTGAAGTAGTACAGGAACCTTTTTGGAGTCGAAGTGACTGCAGTAGTGTGCATTAAGACGGCTCCATTCACTTACATTGATTTTCTCATGCAGCACGACTTGAGGCGAATAGGGGCGGCTTGAAGTCGGATCCAAAGTCGTCCCTGTGTGAATGGGCTCTAACAACCTGTTTACCAACACTAATGCAGGTCATTGATTATGCAATTTTCCATTGTGGAAAGAAAAGAAAATTGCTTTTCTCTTGTCATCCATGGACTGACACAGCGTGTCTTATACACCTTTACACGTGGGTTATGTCCCTGCTTGCAGGAGAAGACCTAGGCAGAATGTGAGATGTTATACATACATTCTAAACAGCCAGAGCTGAACAGCCCCGCCCAGGGGGGCGGTCCCTCCGGCATAACCCTCCCACTGCAGTCAGCAGACCTCAGTTTTTTTCTGCCTAGCAGAAGGAAAAGACCTATTTTTTATTCCTTTTGGAATTTTTTCCTATTTTTTTCTTTTGAGATCTTCTATCAACTGTCGGCTGGGCAACAGGTTGGGTACAAGATATCCTCGTAGTCTTCCCTGTCCGACCATCGAGCGTGCTGATCCTCGCCTTGTGTGCGTGAGACTCAGTTCACGACATGCCCCACGACTCCAGGGGTGGCCGGTGGGCTTCCAGCTCCGCGGTCCTCTCAAGATAGAACAGTCCGGCTGTATCTTTCGCGGTGGACCGGGCCGACAGCTACTCAGTACCGCACTGTGATAGTTCTGTCAGAAACACACCAGTGGGTCCCTCAGGGGATGGGTAAGTAGTCTCTCCTGGCTGCAGGTGAGTACATGCTGTGTGTTTCTTGTGTGGGGGATTTCCCTGTCTCCCCCTGTGTTTTTTAATGTCACTCTCTGTGCACTTCGCTGGCGCTGTACTGTGTGGGGTGCCTGGGGGCCATACTGTCCTGGGGGGGGGGGCTTATGCTGCTCTGCATTTCGCTGGGGCTGTTTATTTGAGAGTGAGGGGCCTGGGCGCCGTTCGGCGCCATGTTTGGTGACTGTGCTGTTTTTTACATTGTCGGCCATCTTGCCGTGGTCCACCAGAGCACATTGCGGCGGCCATTTTCTTGTAGCCGCACCTTCTTCTAGCTCTAGTTTTGGCCTCTAGCGCCGCTCAGGAACGGCGCGAATCTCCTCACAGTCTCTCTCCTCTCAGCTCACTCACGCTGAGCAGCGCGGCGCGGAGAGACAGGGCAGCGGAACCGAGCGGTCCTGGTCAGGTTGGTGGGTCCCCTGGGCATTCCCCTACTTCAGTCAGCACAGCCTGTGGGTGGTCTCAGAGGGGGACATTATGGAGTCAGAGTCACCAGCTTCCCCTAACATGCCAGAGGCAGCAGCCAGTGCTCCAGCACCTGCGGTCCCTATGGACCAGTTGTCGGCAGTCCTGGAATCATTTCTGACCAGGATGGAAGCTGTGTGTGAGCACAAGGGAGCAAAAAAGCGCCCTCTCCCCACTTTATCTCCACAAGGGGAGTGCTCTGATTCAGATATGGGCCTAGCTATTGCTGCTCAGGACCCTAGCTCTGAATATTTGGATGGTTTTGAACAGGACATTCCTTGTGAGGAAGACTCCAGTTCTGAGTCAGTAAATGACAGGGCGCTTGTTAGTGAACTCATTGATGCTGTGAGGGACACTCTCAAGCTAAATGCTGCGACGGCAGAACCTCAGGCGGATACAGTCTCCTTTGGTTCTTTTAAGACCAAGCCTTCTAAAAAGGTTTTTCCATATGTACCTTTCTTTGAACAGCTCATTGACCAGGTCTGGGAAAAGCCGCAGAAGACTTTCATGGTCCCGCGGCGTTTGTCTATTAGATACCCCTTTGAAGACGCCCTGCTTAAAAAGTGGGCTTCTCCCCCGGTGGTCGACCCTCCAGTCGCCCGTTTTAAACAAGGCCACCACTCTCCTGATGGAGGGGACTCCTGCGTTTAAGGACCCCACTGACAGGATGTCAGAAGTGGTGAGTAGAGCCATGTTCGCCTTGTTGGGATCCGCCCTACGGCCAGTAGTAGCGGCGACCCTTGTGTCTCAGACACTCACGGAATGGGCAAAAATTTTGCACCAAGCTGTGCAGGAGTATAACCTTCCTCCAGACACTATTGCTCTGGCCCACCAGATGGTGCAGGGTCTGATATATGTGTGCGACGCCACGTTGGACGCGGCCCCTTTTAATATCCAGGACCTCTGTCTCGGCGGTGGTATTGCGTCGTCTCATCTGGTTGAAATGCTGGTCTGCTGACCTAGCCTCTAAGAAGCTCCTGACGGATCTACCTTTTAAGGGTGGTAGACTTTTTGGTGCTGCTCTGGATGACATCATCAAGGATGTCACGGGAGGTAAAAGCACTCTCCTTCCTCAAACTAGCAAGGGTAGGGAGGCCCGACGTAAACCGGGTCCTTCCTTTCCAGCAAAAAAGGGGTTTTTTTCGTCCGTCAGAGTCCACGGGTAAGCCATCCCAGACTGACAACAGTGCGGCTGGCGGGCACAAGCGCCCCTGGGTGCGTAAGCCGAACAAGCCGGCTCCCAAGCCCTCCTCCGCGTGAAGTCTTGCCCCCGCCCGTCTCTGGGGTGGGGGGACGACTTCGCAGGTTCACGGATCGGTGGACCTCCCGGATCTCCGACCGGTGGGTGTGCGAGGTGGTCACCTCAGGATACAGAATAGAGTTCCGCTCCTGGCCCCCAGACAGATTCTTTCCCTCAAATCTCCCTCTCCTTCCTGCCCGTCGGGCAGCCCTCTTGGGGGCTGTACAGGATTTGATCGGGTCCGGAGTAATTGTGCCGGTTCCGTCCCAGGAGAGGTTTCAGGGGTTCTACTCGAATCTGTTTGTTGTTCCAAAAAAGGACGGGGTTCGGCCAATCCTGGACCTCAAGGCCCTGAATGCCTTCGTGAAGGTGCAAAAATTCCGCATGGAATCCATTCGCACGGTGATCGCTACACTCCATCAAGGGGATTTTCTGGCATCCTTGGACATCAAGGACGCCTACTTGCATGTTCCGATCTGCGCAAGCCACCAGAAGTTTCTGCGCTTTGCGGTCGGCGAAGTCCACTATCAATTTGTGGCTCTTCCCTTCGGCCTAGCCTCGGCACCGAGGGTGTTCACCAAGGTGCTTGCTCTGGTCCTAGCTTTGCTGAGACAGCGAGGCATTGCTATCGTGGGCTATCTGGACGATTTTCTTCTAAGAGCAGACAGTGGCTCAGAATTGGAAGAAAGTGTGACTATCGTCAGTCAGACCCTCAGGGAGTTTGGGTGGCTCCTGAACGTTCAGAAGTCGGTTCTAGTCCCGACTCAGCGTCTGGAGTATCTAGGTCTGATTCTGGACTCCTTGGAAGCAAGAGTCTTCCTACCTCCAGACAAACTACTGACACTTCAGTCTGCAGTACGGGTGCTGACGTCCCGAAAATGGTCGTCAATCCGCTTTTGCATAAGAGTCCTGGGACTCATGGTGGCCTCCTTCGAGGCCGTTCCTTATGCCCAAGCGCACACCAGGGCTTTACAGAAAGATCTTGTCCACTTGGGAAAAATCCCCGTTGTCCTTGGATCTTCAGATCCAGGTGAGTCACCTGGTCAGGGCGTCCCTGACGTGGTGGTTGAGGTCCCCGGCTCTTCGGTCCGGGAAGTCGTTCCTCCCCATCCAATGGACGGTGATCACGACGGACGCCAGCCTGACGGGCTGGGGGGGGAGTCTGGGGAGTCCTGTCGGCCCAAGGGCTTTGGACTCCGGACGAAGCCCTCTTACCGATCAATGTGCTGGAGATACGGGCAATCAGACTGTGCCTCTCCTCATGGTCGGAGAAACTACAGGGTCACTCCATCAGGATCCAATCGGACAACGCCACAGCAGTGGCATATGTCAACCATCAAGGGGGGACTCGGAGCTCAGCTGCGGCTTCCGAGGTCGCCCGCATCCTGAGGTGGGCCGAAAGAAGCGTGCCGGCTCTGTCGGCCGTCTACATTCCGGGCGTAGACAATTGGCAGGCGGACTATCTAAGTCGCCAGACGCTGGACCAGGGAGAGTGGTCCTTGCACCCGGAGGTCTTTCAACTCCTTTGCAGACGGTGGGGCACGCCGGATGTGGACCTGATGGCCTCTCGACTCAATCGCAAGGTGTCAAGGTTTGTGGCCAGATCCAGGAATCCCTGGGTGGATGCCTCGGATGCGTTTGGTGGCCCCATGGGGTCAGTATCACCTGATATACGTTTATCCTCCGCTGCAGTTGCTGCCTCACCTGCTCCGCAGGGTAGCGACCGAGGGAATTCCGGTGATCCTCATTGCTCCGGATTGGCCTCGGCGTCACTGGTATGCCGATCTGGTACGTCTCGTCGCAGACGTTCCCTGGTGGTTACCAATACGGGGGGACCTTCTGTCTCAAGGTCCTATATTTCATCCTGCTTTACAGTCTCTGGCTTTAACGGCATGGTTATTGAAAGCCAGGTGCTGAGAGACCGAGGTCTCTCGGATTCGGTCATTTCGACCATGTTAAGGGCACGGAAGTCTTCCTCCAGAAAGATCTATCACCGTACTTGGAGAGCTTACATCGCCATGTGCGAAGAGCTGGACTGGCGCCCACGAACGTATTCCGTTCCCAGAATCCTGCTTTTTCTGCAGCGTGGCGTGACCCAAAAGCTCGCTTTGAGTACCATTAAGGGTCAGATTTCGGCCTTGGCCATCTTCTTTCAGCGACCGCTGGCGGGTCATCCCTTGGTTAGCACCTTTGTGCAGGGGGTTCGCCATGTGCTCCCCCCTGTCAAGCCTCCTCTCCCCCCGTGGGATCTGAATTTGGTGCTCTCGGTTCTCCAGGAACCTCCCTTTGAAAATATTAGAGATATTCCCCTCTTGACTTTGTCTCAGAAGGTGGCCTTCTTGGTGGCCATTACGTCCATTAGACGAGTGTCTGAGTTGGCGGCCTTGTCCTGCAAGTTGCCCCATAAGGATAAGGCGGTGTTACGTCCGCGACCTTCTTTTCTGCCAAAGGTGGTCTCGGCCTTCCACTTAAATGAGGACATTGTCCTCCCGTCCTTGTGTCCTCACCCATTGCATCCCAGAGAGTTTGCGCTTCACACTTTGGATGTGGTACGAGCCTTGCGGGTGTACCTGTCTGCTACTGCCTCTATTCGGAAGTCTGACTCACTATTTGTGGTCCAAAACAGGGCCAAGCGGTTTCGTCTGCCACCATTTCTAGGGGGATCAGACAAACCGTCATTCAAGCTTATGCTCTCAAGGGGCGGGCGCCTCCCTTTCCGGTTACGGCACATTCCACCAGGGCAATTGGTGCTTCCTGGGCTTTCCGACATCAAGCGTCGGTTGCACAAGTGTGCAAGGCGGCGACCTGGTCGTCTGTTCATACCTTTTCTACGTTTTATAAGGTTGATGTGGCTGCATCTTTGGATGCTTCCTTCGGCCGCAAGGTGTTGCAGGCCGCTGTTTGATGTTGCAACTCCTCCGTTGAGGAGCTCTGCCTTGTTTGGAGTGAAGTTTTTGGTTTTCCATTTATACTGCTCCCATCCCTCTTGACACTGCTTTGGGACATCCCACGTGTAAAGGTGTATAAGACACGCTGTGTCAGTCCATGGATGACAAGAGAAAATAGGATTTTTGTACTCACCGTAAAATCCGTTTCTCTGGCATCCATGGACTGACACAGCACCCATCCTTCTTTTCGATTTTGTACTGCTTTGTTACGAACTGAGGTCTGCTGACTGCAGTGGGAGGGTTATGCCAGAGGGACCGCCCCCCTGGGCGGGGCTGTTCAGCTCTGGCTGTTTAGAATGTATGTATAACCTCTCACATTCTGCCTAGGTCTTCTCCTGCAAGCAGGGACATAACCCACGTGTAAAGGTGTATAAGACACGCTGTGTCAGTCCATGGATGCCAGAGAAACGGATTTTACGGTGAGTACAAAAATCCTATTTTTCTTTATCGTACATCATGGGACACAGAGCCTTAAGTAATTTACTTAATGGGTAATAGGCCTACCTTCAGGTGTTGACACTGGTAAACCCTAATTAAGGAAGTTTACTCCCTATATAACCCCTCCTCCTTCCAGGAGCACATCAGTTTTTTTCGCCAGTGTCTAAAGGTGTTGGTCACGAGTGAAGATGTGCTCTGAGGAGCTCCAGGAGGGATCCATGCTGGATTAAAATTCCTCCATAAAAAGAAGCCAGATCCACCACAGTGCCACTGTGGCCTAAATGGATGGTACCTGGGACCTCGTATCCGAAGCACAAGGTTTTGCCTGTAACGCCTCTCTTTGTAGGGCTGGAAACCAGGGCTTAGGTCTTGTTACATTACCTATTTGCTTCCTGATGGGGTGCTATACATGGCCCAAGGCAGTGGAAATCCCTTTTCAGGGACCCCCGTCCTTGAAGGTTTGGCTAAACACTGCCCACCGTGATGGGTGAAAGCTGGATTTTTTCTGTTAATTCAGAAAAATCCTGCGACGATAATAAGGTAAGGAAGAAACTTAGGTATTTTCAATGTCTATGTATTTCTTCCATTAAGGAAAAGAGATTGTCATGCCTTAAAGTCTCCACTAGAGGGAGCCTATGCACTTACCATACTCTGTCGTCTTCACTAAGCTCAGTCCGTGCTTGATTGGTACAGCAGGTGGAGGAGATATTCTTACCAAGGTAAGATAAAGCCTTTTAAAATAGTTTTTCCCCCCTCTGATGGGACCAGTGGGTTAGGGAGACAGCAGCGCTGCACCCCCTTACCACCTCCCCCCGCCGTGGGGGATGCAGAGGTCCCGCTATGTACCACGATAGGATTGTCTGGCTGTTTTTTTGTTTCTCTGCCTCATTGCAGTCTCTGCTCCCCTCTCTCCCCTCTCCCCTCTCTCCCCTCTCCCCTCTCTCCCCTCTCTCCCCTCTCTCCCCTCTCTCCCCTCTCTCCCCTCTCTCCCCTCTCTCCCCTCTCTCCCCTCTCTCCCCTCTCTCCCCTCTCTCCCCTCTCTCCCCTCTCTCCCCTCTCTCCCCTCTCTCCCCTCTCTCCCCTCTCTCCCCTCTCCCTCTCCCTCTTCCCCTCTCCCTCTTCCCCTCTCCCCTCTCCCCTCTCCCCTCTCCCCTCTCCCCTCTCCCTCTCTCCCCTCTCCCTCTCTCCCCTCTCCCTCCCTCTCTCCCCTCTCCCTCTCTCCCCTCTCCCTCCCCCTCCCCCCTCCCCCTCTCTCCCCTCCCCCCCTCCCCCTCTCTCCTCTCTCCCCTCTCCCTCCCCCTCCCCCTCTCTCCTCTCTCCCCTCCCCCCCTCCCCCTCTCTCCCCTCCCCCTCTCTCCCCTCCCCCTCTCTCCCCTCCCCCTCTCTCCCCTCCCCCTCTCTCCCCTCTCCCTCTCTCCCCTCTCCCTCTCTCCCCTCTCCCTCCCCCTCTCCCTCCCCCTCCCCCTCCCCCTCTCTCCCCCTCCCCTCCCCCTCTCTCTTGTTTTGGTCAGGGATCCATATAAAAAATAAAAAAAAAAGTTTTTTTTAAATGGAAAAAGGGGGTGGAATGTTTTTCGGAGGGGGCGGAGCCTAAACGCAGTACCGCGAAAATGGGAAACATATAGCCATGTCAGTCTCTCCTCCGCTGCTGAGGAGGAAGCATACACAGAGACACACGAGCTGTGAGACACGTATGGGTTGCACTGGCATTCCTGATTCAGGAGAGACACTCTTTTCAGCACTAGGCTGAAACTTTATAGCGGCTTTTAAAGTCATGACTATTTTCAGCGATTTAGTGCAAATTGTATAGCGCCTCTGTTTTTGTACTTAGGACTATGCCTACCAAAAAAGACACCTCAAAAGCCAAAAAAGCAAAGATTTCACCCTCCAGGTATTGAGACTTCTAGCTGTAATTCCATGCTGTCATTCTCGCCTGAATTACCAATTATCGCAACACAGGGTGAGCCATTGGAACAAATTGATGGTGCAACTGCCTCTCACATCTCAGCACCTAGATATGTGACTGAAAATGCCCTCTCCTCCTCCCTCCAGGGTATGGAAGAAAGATTAGCGGCTTTAATCGCATCCTCTATTCAGAGTGATAAGAAACGTACTAGCCCTTCCCCCACTTTAGCTTTACTAGGGGAACAGTGGACTCACGATGAGGTGTTACCCTCAATCGATCAGGAAGAAAGACAAACCGATGATTCCTCTTTGGAGGAGACAACGGTAGATGAACCTTTTTCAGCTTCCCAAACTGAGAAATTGCTGATACAATCTCTTACAGAAATGGTTCGCTCCACCTTCATGCTGCCTCTAACAGAGTTTCATGAAAACCCGGCCTCTTCCTTAGGTTCTTTGAAACCTTCCCATGCTTTGCATGCGTTTCCAGCACATGCATTGCTAGAACAGCTTATTTTTCCAGAATGGGATCATCCGGATAAACATTTTCTCCCTCCTAAGAGTTTTGCAAATCGTTATCCTCTGGAGGAAAGATTCTCCAAAAGATGGAAAGTACCAGCAGTTGACGCTGCGATTTCCAATGTGAATAATAACTTGACTTGTCCTGTAGACAATGCACAAATGCTTAAGGATCCAACAGATAAGAAGTTGGAATCTCTGCTAAAATCTACCTTTTCCATAGCAGGTGCCGTCACTCAGCCAGCAGTCGCCGCAATAGGCGTCTGCCAATCCCTAAAGGACCAATTTAAATTGGCCCTTAGAGAACTTCCTACACATAAAGCTCGGGATTTGGCTGAACTACCTAAGGCATTATGTTTTGCCATAGATGCCATTAAAGATTCCATTCACCAGGCATCCCGCCTTACGCTTATGCTTGTACATATGCGCAGGATCCTGTGGCTAAAGAATTGGTCAGCTGAAACACCATGTGAGAACCTCCTAACTGGCTTCCATGGGGAGCGACTTTTCGGAGAGGACTTGGATAAATATATCAAGACAATTTCTAGTGGGAAAAGCACGCTTTTACCCGTCAAAAGAAAATACAAACGCCCTTCATTTAAACGGGCCCTTTCCCCTGCGCCAAGGGCTTCCGCCTCTGAGCAGTGGCGACGGCCTCCGCCGTCAGACTCTAGAGGAAGACCTCAGAGCCAGACCCAGGCTCAAAAGAAGCCCTGGGGTAGGAAATCTGCAAAACAGAATCCTAAAGCCTCGTCATGAAGAGGCAACCCCCCTCACCAAGGTGGGGGGAAGACTTCTGCACTTTTCAGAAGTCTGGAAAAAGGAAATTCAGGACACATGGGTCATCTCCACGGTAACGCTGGGATACAAGCTGGAATTCCGGAACTTTCCACCATCTCGTTTCCTAAGATCAAGCGTACCCAAGGATCCAGAGAAGAAACAATCTCTGTTTCAAGCACTAGACCGATTAAGATCTCAAGGGGTGATCATACAGATCCCCACAAGGGAACAAGGTCTGGGGTTTTATTCAAATCTTTTCATGGTACCAAAACCAAATGGAGACGTCAGACCCATTCTAGATCTAAGAAAGCTAAATCAGTACCTGAAGATCCGCTCCTTTCGCATGGAGACAATCAGATCAGTAGTTTCTATCCTTCTAGGAGGAGAACTTCTCGCGTCAATCGACATCAGGGATGCATATCTGCATATCCCTATATTCCCTGCTCATCAAAAATTTCTGCGGTTCGAATTAGAACAGCATTTCCAGTTTGTAGCCCTGCCCTTCGGGCTAGCCACAGCACCTCGGGTGTTCACCAAAGTGCTGGCCCCACCTCTAGCCAGGTTAAGGGCACAGGGCATAACAATCATAGTGTACCTAGACGATCTATTACTTATAGATCAATCAGTGATTCGCTTGGAGCAAGCTGTACGCACTACAACCGACTATCTGAAAGCATTGGGTTGGATTCTCAATCTGGAGAAATCTTCCTTAATACCGCTAAAAAGACTGGAGTACTTGGGTCTGATCATAGACACAGCCCAGGAAAAGGTGTTCTTGCCTCTAGCAAAAATCAACTCCATAAAAGAATTGGTACGGCGGGTCAGGTCAAATGGCAATCCCTCCATTCGCCTCTGCATGCGGTTACTAGGAACCAAGGTGGCTTCATTCGAAGCAGTTCCTTTTTCCCAGTTCCATTCAAGACTGTTGCAAAACAGTATCCTGTCTGCTTGGAACAAAACAATTCAAGCCTTAGACTCGCCAATGCGGCTGTCCCCAAGAGTGGCCCAAAGCCTCACTTGGTGGTTACTAACCCAGAATCTGCTGAAAGGAAGATCCTTCAGACCAGTTATCTGGAAGGTCGTAACAACGGATGCCAGCCTCTCAGGCTGGGGAGCAGTACTAGAAAGGACAATGGTCAAGGACCGAAAGAGGCTTGCCCATCAATATCCTAGAGATTCGGGCAGTACGTCTGGCTCTAAAGGCCTGGACTTCCAGGCTACAGAATTACCCTGTCAGGATTCAATCCGACAATGCCACAGCTGTGGCCTATATCAATCACCAAGGGGGCACCAAGAGTCTCTCAGCGCAGAGAGGTGAACCATATTCTAACTTGGGCAGAAAGGAATGTTCCTTGCCTTTCTGCAATATTCA
This sequence comes from Rana muscosa, assembly GCA_029206835.1. Lineage (NCBI taxonomy): Eukaryota > Metazoa > Chordata > Amphibia > Anura > Ranidae > Rana > Rana muscosa. Next base: position 346,880,392 of record CM055117.1, on the reverse strand, counting down.
TTCCCGGAGTAGAGAATTGGCAGGCGGACTACTTAAGTCGCCAGCAGTTATTCCCAGGGGAATGGTCGCTTCACCCCGACATATTTCGGGCTGTTTGCCAAAGATGGGGGACTCCGGACGTAGATCTCCTAGCATCCAGATTCAACACAAAGTTGGTCAACTTTGTGGCCAAAACAAGGGATCCATTCGCATGTGGAACGGATGCGTTGGTGACCCCATGGGATCAGTTCTCACTGATATATGCATTTCCCCCCATCCAGTTGCTGCCTCGACTTCTTTGCAGAATCAAGCTGGAAAGGAAGCCGATTATTCTGGCAGCACCAGCATGGCCCAGAAGGTCATGGTATGCAGAAATCGTAAAGATGGTAGTGGAGGGCTGCTCTCTCAGGGACCGATATTCCATCCTTTCTTACGGTCTCTAAATTTAACGGCTTGGCTATTGAAACCCACATTCTAAAGAGACGTGGGCTTTCCGGGTCAGTTATCTCCACCCTGATCAATGCCAGGAAGCCAGCTTCCAGAACAATATATTATAGAGTCTGGAAGGCTTATGTTTCCTGGTGTGAATCCAAGGGTTGGCACCCTCAGAGATATATCATAGGCAGAATTCTTGCCTTTCTACAATTAGGGGTAGAGATGAAATTGGCCTTAAAGCGGAGCTCCGCCGGAAAAAAAAATATTAAAAGCCAGCAGCTACAGCTACAGCAGCTGCTGGCTTTTAATATTTGGACACTTACCTGTCCTGGAGTCCAGCGACGTCCGCAGCAGAGGACGAGCGATCGCTCGTCGCTCTGCTGCTCCCTCTGCCATCCTCGCTGAGGGAACCAGGAAGTGAAGCCCTACGGCTTCATGCCCGGTTCCCTACGGCGCATGCGCGAGTCGCGCTGCGCCGTTCTGATTGGTGCTCCTGTGTTCTGGGAGCCGAGTGTCTCCCAGAACACCAAGGGAAGTCTGCGGGAAGTGACGTAACTCCCGCAGATTCCCGGAGAGAGGACTCCCAGAAGTGGGTGAAAATACCTGTCTTAGACGGGTATCTTCACCCCCCTCCCCCCTGAAAGGTGTCAATTGTGACACCGGAGGGGGGGAGGGTTCCAAATAGCAAAAGTTGCTATTTAGGGTGGAGCTCCACTTTAAGTACTATTAAGGGCCAAGTCTCAGCTTTTATCGGTCTTATTTCAGAGACCACTTGCTACTCATTCTTTAGTCCGGGGCTTTATACAGGGAGTAACGCGGCTTAATCCGCCCGTCAAACCTCCCTTGAATCCCTGGGACTTAAATTTAGTTTTGTCTGTGTTACAAAAACAGCCATTTGAACCGATGCAACATATTCCCCTAGTCCTTCTGACAAGGAAGTTGGTATTTTTGGTTGCTATATCCTCAGCAAGGAGGGTATCAGAGTTGGCTGCTCTTTCTTGTAAAGAGCCATATTTAATTTTTCATGAGGACAGAGTGGTACTACGCCCTCGTCCAGGCTTTTTGCCAAAAGTAATTTCAGGTTTTCACCTGAACCAAGATATTGTCCTGCCATCGTTTTTTCCAAAATCATGTTCCAGGGAAGAAAAGTCACTACATTGTCTTGATGTGGTGAGAGCAGTGAAAATCTATTTAAAGAAAACTGCTCAGATTCGTAAGACTGATGTCTTATTTATTCTGCCGGAGGGTCCTAAGAAGGGACAGGCAGCGTCGAAATCCACTGTCGCTAAGTGGATTCGGCAAGTGATAATTCAAACTTATGATTTAAGGGGCAAGATTCCCCCGTTTCGAGTTAAGGTGCACTCTACCACTCTACCAGGTCGGTTAGTGCTTCTTGGACAGTGCGTCATCAGGCCTCCATGGCTCAGATCTGTAAGGCCGCAACTTGGTCTTCAGTGCATACATTCACAAAATTTTATCAGGTGGATGTAAGGAGGTATGAGGATATCGCCTTCGGGCGCAGTGTGCTGCAAGCAGCAGTGTAGATCCTCAAGTCTGGGTGTACCCTGCGGGTTGTTTCTCCCACCCCTCAAGTGGCATTGCTATGGGACGTCCCATTAAGTAAATTACTTAAGGCTCTGTGTCCCATGATGTACTCCAAGAAAAGGATTTTACAGGTAAGCTGTAATAAAAATCCTATTATTTCCCCATGAACACAGTCAGTGTTAATGGGGGGGGAATCCCTCCCGCAGTGCTATTGTGTTCTGCCAGCAGGGAAGGCTCCCCTTCCACAGAACACAATGATTAGTATTGCTGGTTATAGCTGGTGGCACTTATCGTTCAAGAAAAACCCGAGAGGCTGGTTGTAAAGTCGATTGATTGACCTGTGTACAACCAGCGTGCCCATACATGCATCCAAATTTTTGTCCGGTTCCTGCTGAACCTACTAAATTTTGATCAGTCTATGGATGGCTTTACACTTTAATGATCATAGGCGATTGGAGGGAACAAGCCAGTAGTGTACTGCTGTAGATACTAATTTTAATAATAATAAACTTTTTCTCTTATCGTCCATGGACTGACACTGCTGGATACTGTAAACGTGTGGATATATGTCCCTGCTCGCAGGAGAAGATCTAGGCAGAATGTTAGATGTTAGAAACATACATTCTAGAACAAACCAGAGCTGAACAGCCCCGCCCAGGGGGGCGGTCCCTCCGGACATTACCCTCCCACCTGCAGCCTCTGTTTTTTTTTTTTTTTTTTTCTTCTGCCTAGCAGGAGAAGATGTGGCTCTCTCAGGAGCCAGTCTCCTGGAAGATTTTACTTTTAAATTTTATTCCTTTGGGAATTTTTTTTTTTTTTTTGAGACCTTCAACTGTCGGCTGGGCAACAGGCTGGGTACTGGTATTCTTCGTAGTCTTCCCTGTCCGACCATCGAGCGTGCTGATCCTCGCCTTGTGTGCGTGAGACTCAGTTCACGACATGCCCCATGACTCCAGGGGTGGCCTGGTTGCTTTTATGCTCCCGCGGTCCTCTCAAGATTGAACAGTACTTGACTGACTGTATCTTTTGCGGTGGACCGGGCTGACAGCTACGCAGTACTGCTCTGTGAAAGGTCTGTCTGAAACAAGCCAGTGGGTCCCTCTGGGATGGGTAAGTAGTCTCTCCTACTGCAGGTGAGTACATGCTGGCTGTGTTTCTTTATATGGGGGGGTTTCTCCCTGTCTCCCCCCTGTTATGCTGCTCTCTGCACCCTGTACTGGTGCTGTGCTTGGGGGTCACTCTGGCCTGGCTGGGGGCGCTCATGTCTGTAGTGGACTCTGGGGAGAGGGGCAGTTTTTCTGGTGTGTGAGGAGGGGACTTATTGCGTGCGCCATTAGCATGCGCATTAGCGCTGTTTGCTTTTGAATATTGCGCTTGGCGGCCATCTTGCCGTGGTTCAATGGCGGTTATATCTGCGGCCGGCAGCCATTTTCTTGTAGCAGCAGTGCTTTACTTTCGGTTTTGGCCTCTAGCGGCGGCGCTGCGGCGTGAATCTCCTCACAATCTCCTCACAGATTCTTCACTCTCCTCAGGCTTCACAGCGCGGTTTCTTCAGCAGAACTGAGCGGTCCATTGTGGCCCGCGACTGGTTACTAAGTCGCTTAAGTGGCCCTCACTCTTCAAAAGGTTGGGCACCCCTGAACTAGAGACTGCAGGATATGCCTAATGTCCTGTTTTATGTGTGACCAAAGAAGACTCGGTTGGTTTACTAAAACTGTGCAAAATCTGGTGCAGTTGTACATGGGAGCCAATCGGCTTCTAACTTCAGCTTGTTTAATTAAGCTTTGCCGAAAAACCTGGAAGCTGGTTTCTATGCAGAGGTGCACCAAATTTCGTGCACTCCAGTTTTAGCAAATCCACCCCATATTGTCTGCGTGGTAGTTCCACTGAGTACATTGTGTGGATTCTTTTCTGGTCTGGTGAGCACTTATCAGTTTTTTAACCATTCCCCAGTAATTAATCTAAGCAGAGGAATTATCATTTTATATGATTCCATATAGTCACTGGGCTATTATTGTAACTTAGATTAAAAACGGAAATGACACATTACCGCATTAAAAAATGTAGTGGGAACACGCAAAAAAGACCTGACTGGAGATTTGCATGTGGGCGGGGGACAGCTCACTCGCACATGGCCATCACATACAGGTGGACCCTGTCTCAGAAAATGCACGTTACTGGGCTGCACCAACTATACAGCCCATCAAAAAACTTTCCCATGCACAGATGGTGTTCAGAGGCCTACACTTTCCACCTTCCTGGCCCTGTGTGGTCAACCCCCTCTCACCTAAAGCCCCGTACATGCGGTCGGACTTTTGCCCAACAAACTTCGTTTTGAGCAAGTTGGACCAACAATCCGACCGTGTGTACGCTCCATCGGACAAACTTTTTGCGTTTTGGTTTTGAATTTCATCGGACAAAAGTTGGGTCTGCAAACGGACAAACTTTTGCCCAAAGTCCGACCGTGTGTACAGAAAACCATCGGACTGTAGTCCGATGGACAAAACAACTAATGTTAAAATCAACCAACAATAGCAGAAGTTGACAAAAGGGTGGCAGTAAAGATCAGAAAAGAGCAGAAAAAACACGTGATGTTGTAAGAAGTTTTAAGAAAGTTTGCAGAAAAGTCAGAGCGTGTGTATGCTATGGGTGTTCCCAACCAACTCCGTTCGGCCAAAAAACCACGGAAAAGACAGATGGAAGTCCAACCGTGTGTACGGGGCTTTAGAGTACTCACACATTTTAGTCCAAGCACAACTTCCAGGTTTGCACATTTGAAACGCTTCTCTCCTCTCACCTTCAAGGCATGGCTGTGAAAATAGGCACTTCTCACACAGAGGCCTGATCTTGCAATAAATGTATTTACTATTTTGCAGCAGTAGTTAATACAGAATTTCCCATATGATGGCATAGGATAGTAGCTGTCCAAATAGAGGTATTGCATGATTATTTAATCTTTTGGAGGTGTATGTACTGTACCTCCTGGAGGCAAATATAGGCTGATTCTCCCTAGTCCCCAGTCGGACCACTAGCTTACTGCTTCTCTCTCCTAGGTGGTGAGAACCAAAGGAAACACCAACTCCTCCTTAATGACGCTTGTAAAGATCTGCTCCATTCCTTGTAAAGATCTGCTCCATTCCTAAGTGAGAAATGCCCCTTTCTTCATGAACCTTTCTACACCCCTTCACAGCTCCTCCCCCCAGAGGTTTAAAAATCCCTACGAATGTAACAAAAAAAATTGTGTGTATGTATATATGTGTGTGTGTGTGTGTATGTGTGTGTGTGTGTGTGTGTGTGTATATATATATATATATATATATATATATAGTATGTGCTCAATATACAGTAGCTTATTTTAATTTTGTTATTGCCATTTACAATCTAAACTGTTCCTTTTGTGACCTAGCTTTTTCCTGCTCTTCTGGGCATTACCTGGATATGTCATTACAAGAATGTACGCCTTGTACAAAGGGAACATACTCTCTGGGTACTGGTGTGCGCTTTGATGAGTGGACAGAACTTCCACCTGGTTTCTCAAGCGTTTCCAACACTATATTTGGATCAACTGGCAATTGCACTACGTGAGTATTGTTGTATTTTGTCTTTTTTTTTTCTTACACATACCGTATTTTTCATGCTCATTGCCCAGTTTTGTCCTTTTCTGAACACCATCAGTAGGTAGCAGTAGATTAGTTGCTGGCTTTACAAAAGCATAAAAGGGTAAGCTTGAGTTTGTTTTTCTGTTTAAGATGGAGAAACTCTTTCCTACAATTCCATTTATGATCCAGTGCAAGAAAAGTGTCAATAATATGTCTTACTGTCCATATATAAGTGTCCGTTTAGTAAACTGAAGTTTTTTTCTCAGTTCAGTTCTCGGCAGTTCTCAGAGGAAAATTATCTCCTCTGCAGCCGGTTTATTAAACGGAGAACTTCAGTTCTATGAGGGAGAACAGAGGAGAAGTGCTTTCTCTGAAAACGGCCAAGATCAGTGTAAAAGTGGGTGGGCTGCCTGTAATCTCGTGAGATTACGGTGCAGCAGAGTTCAAAAAGTGAAACTAAAGTTTAAAAGAACATGTAATGTGTGTGAGACAGACCAGACAGACCGACCTTCGGCTCACTTGCAGGTCAAGGCACACCGCGCTATATGCCCGTACCCTCCTGTTTTGAGGAGGTTGAGCGGTGTTAACAATTTTGGGTCCTGCAGCAAGGTATCCCAGCAGACTGGTTCTCATCTCCTAGAGTGTAGGGACAAGTCTCTAATTTTTTTTTTCCCCAGTAAGGCCAATGTCCACCCCACTTTAACTCCAACGCTGAGTTTATTTCTCAAGCAAGTTCAGCAGACAGGAAAGTTGGATGAGAGAAAGGACAGTAAGGTTTGGGAGATAGGTCCAGGCACAAACTGGTATGATAATCGCTACTCGATCCCGAGTAGATTTAGCTCACCTGGATAGTTTCCTGTAAGAGCGGATCCTAGCAGCCGGAGTGATGCTCGAACGTTCACTTTAGGTTTTCCTTGCGATACGATTGGGAGATCCTCTGCCACAGAATCTTTACGTCCCAAACTTCTCAACTGTTGCAACACAAGGACAGGTGCCAGTGATAGCACGTTGCAAAGCCTGTGATGGATCTTTGAATCCCCCCAGAAGGTAACCAGGCCTCTCTCTCACCGGTCCATCAGAAAGGTCCTCCCCCGGTCTCCTCTTCTTAGAGCGGGTCCACCCTCTCCCGGGCACCCTGGGATTCTTCTTTTGGATGTAGGCCCAGGCTAAAGGTGCTGGACCTACTAATGGAGTTGCAGCCCCAGGCTAAAGGTGCCTGAGACCCATGCACGCGTGCACCCCTGGCCTGGAGGGCCGGGTGGCGCGAACCGCTCACACTCAAGACTCCTGACTTTTTTTCAAAAGAATGGTGTCTGCCCTTTATGTATCCTCTCCCAGCATGCACAGCAGGCCAACCATGCCCACCATACCGCAGCCGAGAGAGGACACCCTAAGGCATAGCAATGTCACCCACGGTTCAACCCTGACCTGATATGGCAGTGCCACCTACAGGCCACAGGGAACTGTGCGTCAGGCTACATCACATAGGCAGAAGCGAGTACTAACAAATCAAAGTGATCCGAGCCTGGCTACTAGCTCAGACCGACCCCTAAATTTGAGTACATAGCACCCCTGAAAAGCAAAAGGGGTGATTATTTATATATATATATATATATATATATATATATATATTTTTTGTTAATATTCATTCTTAACCCACTGGTGCTGATTTTAGGAAGAAATTAGCCGCCTTCCCCCTAATCGCACCAGCTTCTCTCCCAGATTCTCCACCTCTGAGCTGGTGAATCTGGAAGGAAGATATTTCAGTGGAACGGCTGTGAGATCTTCAGATCTCACTTTAATAAAACTGGCCGTTTGTGACAAAACGGTCATGTGCTGTAATGAGAAGCGGAGAACATGTTCTCTGCTCCTTATCTCAGCTTATTAAACCGGCAATGCTCTGAGATCAGTGGTGATCATCATGATCTTGGCTTATCACGGTTTATTAAACGAACACCATAGTCGGTATATTTAATTTTCCCCTGCACTGCAGAATTCCTATTTTTAAAAGGAGGATGCATTGTTCTGCCCCATAACATGTTTCCTTGCCATTTCATGTATGAAAAAGAGCGTTTCTTTCTGCCAGTAGCAGAACCAGTTTCAAATGGTCATTTTTCCAGGGCAGAGTTAAATATGTGGAACAACGAATTTGGATTTGTTATTAAATTTTTCATTCCTAAATGTTTAGACCAGAGAATGAACCATGATACTAGAGACTGCAGTTTTTAGACTGCCACTAATCTGCAGACTGTAAAACTCTGTAAGAAGCATTAAATAAGCCAGAAGTGAGCCTTTACCAAAGACACATACTGTATTCATTTTTCATCAGTTGGGTAAAAAAACTGCAGTGAAGTAGTTGAAGTAAATTGCAAAATCACAGGCCCTAGAAGACATATTATTCATATATAGTATTGCTTTGCTAAACATGTTGAATGGATTTGCTTGCTTTATCATACATACAATGCCATATTGTGGTGATGAAAATCATGCCTCAAAGTGCCAACACATTTTGCAAATTGTTATGTCACCATTTTTAGGTAGGGGTCTACCCCTTGTTCTAGTGACCGCTGCCAAATAACTATTGTCTTGGCAGTATTGGTCACCCAGAGAAACTGAGAGTGAGTCTACCCAGTGGAGACAAAGACAGCAGTAACAATTTGACTGGTTTTTTCCTTCCCTACTTTATCCACAACAAAAAAAAGTTCTGGCTGTATGGCTATAGATGCGCTTATTGAGGGCTAGTTTGTGATAGTTTTGTACATACTCTAAGACAGTGGTTCTCAACCTTTCTAGTGCCGTGACCCCTTGATAAATTTTTCCAAGTTGTGGGGACTCCTAACAGTAAAATTATTTTCGTAGTCTGGGTTGTCAGCACCCAAGGCAAGACAAGTAATTTACGGCCCTAACCCACAGTCTCTTTCACTCGTACAGTATTAAAACCTCTTATGGTAAATTTTAGGATTTACCACTTTTTCTCTTTGCTCTCCTTTCTTTGCCATTTATCTCTCTCTATCCTAATTTATTCCCCCCCCCCCATCCCTCTCTCCAGCCGTCTTTCTTGTTCTTTCTCTTATTCTTTCTCTCCCCTTTTTCTTTGTTCCTCCCCCTCTTTTCCTCTCCCTTCCATGTAGTTTCTATTTTTATTGCTTCTCTTACTCCTTGATGGGAGGGAGGGGGGGGATGGGATGAGTGGCAGTACTGGCGGGGAGTTGGGATGAGTGGCAATGCTGGGGGGAGTTCTGATCAGCCAAGGTAGGTGCTCTTGATCAAGGTCATCTGCTGATCTGAGAACTGTAGTGGGGACTTTTAATGGCAACTATAATCGCAGGTCGTGTTACTCACTGTGTCTCCGGCTTCACTGTGTCTCTGACTTTGTGATGTCTCGTAGCAGTGACACCTATGCCGAACTCAGGAGATACGGTCTCCTCCAGTTCCTGCCACTTCACATTCCTCACCAGTCAGCTGACCTCAAGTCATTGCCCCCCAACCATGCCATGAACTGAATGGTCGGCTGCGAAGAGGCTGAGTGGGTGGCCTTCGGCTCCGTGGACAGCCCAGGCTGGAAGAGTGGTGGGGGCTTCAGGAACAGTCCAGGATTCGGTGAATAAAATATAAGAATTTTTTTTTTTTTATTCAATCGCCTACACCAGACATCACTAAATGGCAGATCGTGGTCCGGATCTGGACTGAGTCAATATCCCATCCAGACCACTGCAGATCCACTGTAACGGCACCCCAAGTATGAAAGGGGTTAACACCATTAGGATATTCCCTTTCCAACCACACGACAGCCACCAGACACTCCAACCAGCCAAATAAGACTCCATACGAATGATTCTCCCCCCAGATACGAGACAACGCTCTGTATTCAAGTTCCAAAACAGGGAATGACTTTATTTTCAAAACACATGGTAACACATTTCTCTTCAAAACCCTTCCCTCCCAACCTTGGGGAACAGGGCGGGTTAAACTGTCCAATGACAATGGTGATACAGGTCAGGTGTGTTCAAACTTCTCCTTTGATAAACAGTCTTAGGCAGGGGGGTTGATTCCCCCCCCCTCCTCACAGAAGACACTTCCACATCCCATAATATGGAGCCAGACGGTTTACCAAGCTCCAATCCACATCATCACAATGAAAGGGCCTGTAGCATAGGTGAGGCTCATTAGCATTACACAAGGAGAGAGGAGACATATCAACCTCTCCTTAATTTAACCTGTTGAGTTCATAAAACAGTAGATAGTTCTTTACAGATATCCTGGGGAATATGGTGGATAAAAATTACAGACCCATTTTAAGCAATCCAAGCCATATTCTCAATGTCCATTGATTCCTGGCTCACCCTGTGTCCAAAGTGACCCCCATGTCACATCCACCATTTAGTGACCACAGTATTATACTGTTATATGCATGTTGATCATTATAAAAGTGTGAGTAGCCATTTGGCTGATTTTAATTAAATATACCATTCGTTGCATCTTCTCATGCACTTAGTTTTTGACGCACCTTGCTTTTCTCCCATTGTTCTTCCAGAGACTGCTTTGCTCTCAAGGGAGCTACCACTAATGCTGCATATGTATACTTCCTGGACTTTTTGCAGCTTTAGTTGTTTTATCAGTGTGTTTCGGTAACCCTCTCGTGCGCCATACTGTTTTTGTCTTGTTATTCTCACAGAGCTGACAGCAGGAGGCAAGGCAGCTCCAGATGGAGGGCGGGGCTGCCAAGTCAACAAGCTGGTGTTGGGTTACTAGGATACAGGGCGGTCCTAGCAACCAATCACTAGCTTGCAGCTCCCTCAGTCCAGACCTGTTGTGCCTCCCACCCTGTCTGTGTAAGGTAAGACCGGAAGGGGGGGCGATGTGAAAGGAGGGCTCAGTTCAGATTTGTTCATGTGTTTTTCTGCTTATATTTACCCGGGTAGGGCATCCCATTCAATTTAATGGGCTGCCCTACCCACGACAAATGCAGGAAAAGAAGTCCCGACCCCTTTTTATTTTTTATTTTTTTACTGCAGCACCATGTGGTGTGGCATGTGCAAAAATGTGTGGGGATCCCATCAATAATTTAATGTCAACACCGTGCATCTGCTAAAGTGCAGTGCGTTTCTTTGCGGGTCGGGAACGCATGAAATTTTGTGCATGTTTACCAGCCAAAGATGTGGAAATAGGAGAGGGGGGAGCTGTGATGTGAAAGATCTCAGTCATCACACAAACATGTGATTCAGACCTCTGCAGGAAGGATATTTTACTGACTGGACCTTCATGAATTTTAATTCAATAACCCTGGTTAACGCAACTATTTATAATGCACAGGCCTATAGTACACCCATCAAGTCGTTTTTGGGGTTGTTTGGTGGCAGGATGTGGCAAATTGTCCGAGGGGTCAAGGCCCTTCAGCTGATTTCATACACATGATCTAGTGATGCCCCAATTATTCATTACTGGCAATCGGTTATAACCATCATAAATCGTACCTTTCGGACAAATATCAACTTCGATCCTGTTATATGTCTTCTGGGAGTGTTAGAAGAAGAGGCCTCATCACCAGATGTCATGACTCCAATTGGCAGACTTCTCTTTCTTGCCACCTACTCAGAGTGGATACAGCAAATTAATAATACACTTTCTAGCGAAAAGTTAATCTTTCAAAATAGAGACTGTTCCAATAAATTTGGTAAACTTTGGGATCCTTGGTTGTCAGTACCGGGGAAAAAGCCCCTATGTCATTAGTTCTCCAGAGGCTGTTTTAGTGTGTTCTGGACAGCACCCCTTATGCCGCGTACACACGGCCGTTTTTCTCGTCGAGAAAAACGATCGTCTGTGGGCTTTTTGCCGTTTTTTTCAACGAGAAAAACGGCATTAACATGTTCTAATTTTTCTCGTCGTTTTTTTCGACATGTTTTCCGCTGCAGTTTTCCCATAGGGAAACACTGCCGCGGAGCCCACACACGGTTGTTTTTTTCGACCAAAAAAAAAATGTCATTTTAAAACGGCCGTGTGTGGGGGGAACAAGCTGTTCCTCGTTTTTAACGTCGATTTTCTCGACGGTGTTTTCACCGTCGAAAAAATCGATCGTGTGTACGCGGCATTACTGTCAACTTTAGGTCTGTGCATTACTATAATCCTGGAAGCTCACACACTAGGCAATTGTACAATAACTTGTAATGCTTAGTAATTCTCTTTCCTTCCATGAAGCTACATTTGCTGAATAGTAGGAAGCACACAAGGTTTTTGTGTGGGTTTTTTTTTTTTTTTTTTTTTGTTTGTAAACCCAGTGATAATGATGTATAAGAGGACTGTACAAACATATTCTGATGGATAATCACGATAGTTTATCATGAGATGACTACTGGTATAACTGCATTCCAACTGTGCTTGCTTATCGTCTGTATTTTTTCAGAACTTATGATTTCATTGGTATTGTAGTGTGTTGACACAAGGTCATATGAAAGTTTGTTTGATTTTGTGTTGGTAATTTATTTTTTATTTTTAATGTACAAGAAAAATGCAAATAAACAGTATTTTCCCCCAAAAAATAATGTATTGTGTTTTAAGATGCTGTTGGCATATCTACACTATGGAAGATCTTTGTTTATGTATGGTCTTCGCTGTGCTTTGCAAAACCTATGAACTTTAAAAATACAATACTGCACATATCAGTATGTTCACATAAAATGGTGTATGTTAAAACTCCAGGCTGCTCCTATAGATTTGAACCTTTTTTATCAAAATGGGCCTGAGGGCCATACACAGCTTTTTGGTACTTGATGTGCAGCCCTCGGCCCCAGCATTCTTTAGTGGGAGTGGACAGACATGATGTATAAAGGTTCCGACAGTAGATCAATAATCTCTACTAACCTTGTGTAACAACATTTCCCAAGTCTCTCAATCTCTTCTGCAGCCTGTCTAAGGGCACTAACCACATCTGTAGCATCTCTGTAGTCTTTGACTATATAGTATGGCAATCCTCCCTGGTATTTTATATACTGATAATTATATGCAGCTCTTTGGTAATGTCAGGAGCCACAGTTGAGGCCCCCTAGACCTTGAATATTGACAACCACCTTATGCCGCGTACACACGATCGGAAATTCCGACAACAAATCTTCGATGTGAGCTTTTTGTCGGAAATTCCAACCGTGTGTAGGCTCCATCGGACATTTGCTGTCGGAATTTCCGACAACAAAAATTTGAGAGCTGGTTCTCAAATTTTCCGTCGGAAATTCCTATCGCCTGTATGCAATTCCAACGCACAAAAAAACACGCATGCTCAGAATCAAGCAGAAGAGCCGAACTGCCTATTGAACTTCATTGATCTCGGCTCGTCATACGTGTTGGATGTCACCGCGTTATTGACGTTCGGAATTTCCGACAACGTTTGTGTGACCGTGTGTATGCAATACAAGTTTGAGCCAACATTCCGTCGGCAAAAAATCCACGGTTTTGTTGTCGGAATTTCCGATCGTGTGTACGCGGCATAAGAGTAGCACATCATGGGACAGTGGTGGCTGAACAAGTAGTAGTATACAGTTTGGTTGGAAAACAAGGTGATTTAATCAACAACAAATGTTTTTGCTTCACCTTAACATATATATGATTTGTCAATTCTAAAAGTCATAAAAATTGTGAACCTGTTTTCTAAATTGCATGGTTTTCAGCAGATCAGATTATTTTGAAAAAATAGAAATTGGTGGTTTTCCTGATTTGATCATTCGTCTGACATTGTGGCTTCCATATATTTTTCATTGTTTTCATCGAAGATTTCTTGTCGGAATTTCCGATCGTGTGTATGCGGCATAAGGTGGTTGTCAATATTCAAGGTCTAGGGGGCCTCAACTGTGGCTCCTGACATTACCAAAGAGCTGCATATAATTATCAGTATATAAAATACCAGGGAGGCAACATTTTTATACTGAGACCATTGCTCTTATAGGTAGGTCGTTGTTGGAGGAATTCAGTGTTTTTTTTTGTACTCTCTTGATAACTCTTAAATTTTCCTGTTGTCTTTATGTTGGGAAACATATTGATTTCATCAGTACTCTTCATCTATTTTTGGTCTGATATATGTCACTTTGGTTGCTTTCCATTTCTCATTTGTGAATTTATTTATTTAATTTTTTTTATTTATTTTTTGTCAAGGTCACGGTGGGAAGCCCGTGGTGAATATGTAGCATCAAATACTGATGAATGCTCGGCCACTTTAATGTATTCAATCAACCTGAAACAAGAAGGAACACTTACCTTCGAATATTTATATCCGGACAGTAGTATTTTATTTGAGTTCTTTGTGAGTATGCACCCATGCAAAAAGCAGGCATGCACAATAACCAGCATAGTCATTTCAATCACACTCTTTCCTTCCCTCCCCCCCCCCCCAGCTGATTATAAGTGTTAAGATGTCCATCCATTTGGGCACTTGTTAGTAACAATTTGCTTTCTGACTTTTTTTTTTTTTTTTTTTTTATTCATAAGATATTTGCTGTGCCAACATTTAAAAAAAAAAATTGTCAGTGTTGTAACATCTTAACTGGCTCAATTACAGTAGTATTACTCACTGTGCAGATGCTGAAGTAATGACCCAGGGAGGTCTCCACTGCCTTGTCAACACTTATTGCCTATGCAGGCTCCCACAAGATGTTTTGCAATTTGCATAACTCTTTTTAGGAGCCAGCGCACTGCTTGCATCAGGGTTAAGGATTTCTGAGGCAGGGTTCTTTGACATTTTCAATTCCGTTACTGTACAGCACTCTGCTGATCCCTCCCACTAGCCAATCTTTGCCTGAATTAGAAGCACAGAGACCAAGTGGTGTCACTGGGTCTACAATAAGGTATTTATTGAAAAAAAAAATCTAATATTTTATTATCACACTAACAAGGATGGAGGGGGGGGGGGGGGTGTTTTAAGGGAACATACAGTATAGTCAGAATAAATCTCAGTGGTAATTACTGTACAGCTTTTCCACATGTTAAGCCAAATCCTTACATTTCTACAGTGTAGTAAAAAAAAAAAAAAAAAATGGAAAAGAAAAAAAAGCTGGATATCCGTGCAGGACCCAGAGGAGGGTCAGGAACTTGCCCCCTTTGCTCCTTCTCAATCTGAAGAAAGTGCTCCTAGAGTTGTCTAGAAACAATGTTTCTGCTTCTGCTTTTGTCTTCAATACAGGTCTGCTATAGTTACAATTATAGGAACAATTTATACATCCTGAGATAGCAGGCCTGTTCACAAAAACAATGTGTTCTAAGGGAAGTGATGTCCGTGACATCTAAGGCAATGGATTACAAAATGTGCTGCATTGCATTTACAAAATATGACATGGCACATAGCTCCCAACTGTCTCTGATTTTGAGGGACTGTCCCTGATTTGGAATAAAGTCCCTCTGTGCCTTTTTCCTCAATCCATTTGTCCCTCATTTTGGTCTGATCTATATAGTTGTGACTATAAAATGCACTTTTTGTCTTTCAAAAAGTGTTTCCAAGTGCTAAACCGTTCATCCAATTTCTAAATTGCTGCATTTATAAATTTCAAAAGTCAGTAGAAAGGAATAGTAGTGGTAAAAAAGCACTTATGGGTTTAACTAATATTTTTTTGTATAATTCCCCTTTTGAGTGGGCGTAGCAGGGGGTGTGTCCTATGCCTACATACTTTTGCTAATAGCTGTCCCTCGTTCCCATCTCAAAAAGTTGGGAGGTATGCATAGCATGACAAAACGCACACATATGCACTTCCAAGCTCATGTGGTGTGATGCTGCTTCTCTGAATTTTGATGGGAGTTTCCTTTCATTCATTTAACGGGCATGTATGATACCGCATTTTAATATGGTAAGGCCTCATGCCCACGGGCGTTTTTTCAGCCGTGTTTTTGAGCGTTTTTTACAGCTTAAAAACGCCTGTCCATGTTAGTCTATAGCTTCATGCCCACCTAGGCGTTTTTGAGCTGTAAAGAGCATAGGCGTTTGTAAGCTGTAAAAAAAACCCAGGACCAGTGCGTTCCTCAGCGTCAGAATTAGGCAGGGAAAAACGCGAGCGTCAAAAAACGCGCACTAACGCACACTAACGCGCACTAACGCGCGGTCGCGTTTTTAGCTCCGACGTTTTTTTTTTTTTCAAAAAACAAAAACAAAAATATTTACAATAACATGGACAGGCGTTTTTAAGCTGCAAAAAACGCAGCTGTAAAAACGCCAGTGGGCATGAGGCCTTAAAGCTAAATTTTCTTAACGTGTTCCTAAAAACTCCTAACAGTTTTATATAATAGTATGTGTGTGTGTGTACTTGAAACTCCACAGTACCATTTTATAGGTGTTTTACAAGACCAATTGCAATTCTAATGAACATTTTAGTAATTGTTCATTTTGTGTTTTTTAGGTTCATAATGATCAATGTCAGCCCAGAGAAGAGGAATCCGGAGGGATGAGGGCCACTGAGAATGGCTGGAATGTTCATCCAGTAAATCCTCTGTTATACGATTGCCTCTATAAATTATATAAATAACTAAATTGAACCCCATAATTCTAATTTAGACCAATATTTCTAAAGTAATCTTACTTGTGTCGAGCAAGTTATCAAGCCTTGCATCAGAGAGACATATGCATAGCAGTAGTAGAGTATTGTACTGTGATAGCCATCAATTAAAGCAAAAATTTGGAGATGATACCCTTAACTGAGTAGTTATTAAAAGTTTGACTTGGCTAGTTATTAAAGATGTATGCATTCCAGAAACGTATAAAGGCTGCTAAAGGGATCTAATGCATCCCAAAATCTTGCATCTTAATAACTTAGGTAGGACAATTAATGGTATCACTTAAATTCTATTATTTCAGACTTATGCATACAATTAGGATATATATATATATATATATATATATATATATATATATATATATATATATATATATTTTTTTTTTTTTTTTTTTTTTTTTATAGCTTAGACATTTAAAACGAAATTGTCCCAAAGCGCAAAAAACCTATAGCCTCTCCTGGCCACTCCACAGGTACACAACAAGCATGCCTGCAATTTTTTTTTGTTTTTGTTTAGATTTTTATTACAGGAAAAAAAAGCTGTTGCAACATTGGCATTATGCACACAAGCAGCAGACCCTAAACTATTTCCAAAGTTAATATGACAATTCACTGTGCAAAAAATACTCAATCGCATGTAATGAAAATTTAAAAAAAAGTATAATTTTGCTTGCGCATGTATTGATTTTGGAAATCATCAAAGCTTTACCTCATTAGCTAAGCTAAGGTAAAATTCCTCAAAGTTAACATCTTATTTGTCCGTAGTAAATCAACCACATTCTCTCTAACAAACCATATAAGGCACTCCAACAGCCGATAAACCCTTTGCTCCACTATGACCAAAAAAGGAAAAAAAAATTGAAGTAATAATTTATTAAAATAACTTTATAGTTAAAAGTACACACACTATATGCCCTGAGGGTTCATACCTGTTTGTCACCCTTGGCGCTGAGAAAATCAAACGAATAGGTTTGTTTAGTTCATCCTATTGGAACAATTGAGCTGTGCATCTGTGGTTGGCTCTAACAATTTTATGTCCAAAAAACTATTGCAGCGCTAAACCGCATGAGAAAGTGAATTTTTAGTTAAACCTCAAAGTGTCCATATATCAGAAAATGAACAGTTCTTTTTACTGTGTCACATTCAAATGTGAATATCCCCCGTGCAACCAGTGAACCTATTGTTATTGTATATCATTTGAACTTTCACAGTATATAGAAACACCCGCTGTGTCTTTCCTCCACCTTATAGAAAGATTGCAGGCTTACCGCAACACAATGCTGTCTAAAGTTACAACAGCAAAATACGCTTGTTTGATTATATCCTTCAGGATCTCTCTCTTCATCAGTATTAAAAACGGATGTTATGCTTCTCTAGTCCACCAGGTGTCAGCACAAGGAACCACCCAATACAAAGAAGATACTTCTATGTGTACTGTAGTATTTAATGGTGATATACTGTGCATAAACAAGTTAAAAACATTGATTAAAAAAAAAACCATAAAAGCCAAATAAAGGATGCTGCTTGGTACACTTACATAAGCTAGCCCAGCAAGTAGTAGCAGCAGGACCTCAAGAACTACTGCTCAATGCCGTTTTGCAGGTCCATGTGTCATCAGGAGTCTTTATCATCTGTGTACAGCAGCCATATTTTATGTAGCCCATAGTCTTAACTAAATGGAGTTATGATCTAGACCAATCCATAAAAAGACCAGACGCATATGACATCACTTCTGCCTTGGTGACATTTTGTTGTAGTCAAAAGACATACAAACAAATGGACCTGCTATTAAATTGACCAAATTTGAAAAACAAAGTACTTTCTGTATACATCACCTTGTTTTGTGGCTCAAAGTTAAATTCCAGGAAGATAAATCATGTAAACAATTAATTTATTTTGAATACTGATAATGTAAATATACTGGAGAGAGCTAAACAATTACATAAATGTTCAGAAATATAAAGTTTTAAACATATTGAACATATGTTATGTACTATGGAAAATGATTGTCCATAAGACTGGTAACTAAATATCAAGTTCTAACTAGTATCTATGAAACCATTTATATCCCAGTCCACGTTAAGACCATATGGAGAATATGATTTTAATTCCTACAACCACTTCATTTCCACCTGACAATTTTGTGCTGATATTCACACAAAGGTACTTGGATAAGACCCCCCTCAGACACATACTATAAAGAATTAAGAATGCATATGTGCTGTTTAGACAGCAATATGGGCTTACTAATTCAAAAAATTAACTGTGTCTTCAGGTAAAGCTTACTCAAGGAACTAATGTACTGTACTGGAAAACTACAGCCTTTTACTTTGGAGATTCGAGCCCTAAACCAGTGTTATTGAGAAACATTTTCATCACAGGTATATTTGCACTTTTTGTACTACTTTTTTTTTCTTTTTCTTTATTTTAATCTGGTAGTATTCATGAAAAGCATTGTGTATCTTTTCATAGGTGCCGCATATATGTCAGAATGTTTCCCATGCAAACCTGGAACATTTGCACCCACAGATGGAGCACCATCCTGTCAGATCTGCCCAAGAAACACTTACTCAATACGTGGAGCTGCCTCCTGTTTACAGTGTGACGCTGACAAGTACTCTGGTGAGTTGAAATTTGGCTTTTTGCCAAAGAATTAGTATTTTTGTTCAGTTGGGGCCTCTGACCTCCACTGCAGCTGCACTGCATCTAGGTAAAAAAAAAACAGGTCAAAACTCACCCTTGGAGCTAGTTTATACTAGTGTTGGCCATCTGAAGGCCGATTCGTCATTGATCGCTCTTCAGGGGGCATTTGAGAGGCAGTGAGGAGGATTTATGTTGCCTACTCACTGACTGGTTTAACCCTAAAATTCAGTTGACTGGGTCATGCTGAGCAGGCTTTACTACCCGCTGATTGCAATGGGGGAGATCATCTTTGCCATGTCATGATGCAAGGCTAGTGAGAGTGGCATGTGTACACCCCTGTTCTGTCTTTGGAGCCTAAGGGGGAGTGGTTGGGGGGGCATTAAAATTGCAGCTCAACCACAGGTATAAACATGGCCATGCTGACTTGAAGACTGGACAATGCAACAATGGCAGCAGCACATTTTATGAGGTCAGCCTTTGGTCACTAGTGCAGGTTCAAATACGCTAACTGCAAAAACTGTATTCCAATGCAATTTTTTTATTTTTTTTGTAGATAGAAAAAAAAGTTTGACCGTTAATTTTTTCCTGTGTCCTGCTGGAGATTTATTTTACCTTCCTGTTCTGCAACAGCAACCAGAAATGAGATAATCTTTCTAAAGTGAATGGAATTTCAACCTCTGGTTTCAGAGGAGCAGGTTCCTCCATTTGAGGATTTTCCATTACCCTTTGCTCTGGGAAAAAACGAGAAGAGGGCGCACCAACCTTTGCACATTACCCACGTAATGTTTATTTGTATACAAAGAAAAGAGATATACTCACAAAGGAAGAGGGGATCTCCCCTCGAAATGCGTCAGCCATCTGGAAGGTCCTCTAGCGTGCTGGACACAATCTCTGTGACCTGGTTGCTTTGTGTCCATTGTGGACTTAGAAATGTTTTTATGATTGATTTGTTTGTAAGTACTGTATATCTCTTTCTTTTTATACAAATAAACATTACAAATGCAATTTACCGGTATACAAATAAACGTTACTTGGATAATGAGCAAGGTTGTTGTGCCCTCTTCTCATTTTTTTTTGTCCATAGGGTTTCCATTGGGCTCCCCCCGACCCCTGAATGGCAGCAGGGCCTGTGCAGTTACCTGGAGCCATAGAGATCCTGGGCAACATCCACCACCATAACATCACTTTTGAGCGCAGAGATAGGCTCCTCCCACCTAGCACAGGAAACACATGATCCACATCATAAAAAGCACTGCACATGCATCAGCTCCTCAGTATTTTTGTTTCCTCAGGCCAGACAGGAACTATCCAGTGGATGTTTGTTATTTTGGACTTCTTGCTAGGTGGTGGGGGCCACCCGATGTCAATACCCAGTGCAACAGGGGTAGTTCTCCTGGGGTATGAGTCAGTTTGGGCCACCCAGAGACCTGAAGGAAGCGGTCTGGGGTGAAAATAAGGCCTATATCCTCAATGAGGTTGGCCTTGAGGAGTGGAGGAGGTGATCCAGTGGGTCCATCCATATGGCACAGCAGAGGCCGCCGCATGGTCAGGATGCCTTTTTTTCTGCTGTTCCAAGAGATCCCCACGTTACAGGGCTTCTCTATCCCCAGCATGTGGCTGTGCTGGTGGTGCAGAGTGGTAGCTGCTGGCTCCAGAAAGGACGGCGGCCATCTAGAAAACCCTAGCTAGGGAATTCAAGGATAAACAGGCGCGCTGTGCCATAGGGCGGCGTCGGATCCACAGCGCCGCCCTAGGTTCTCCACACCTCCCGAAATAGGGGCCTGAATAACAGGCTTCCAAGTAGTGATGAGCCGAACACCCCCGGGTTCGGTTCGCACCAGAACCCGCGAACGGACCGAAAGTTCGAACGAACATTAGAACCCTATTAAATACAATGGATGCGAACGTTCGAATTCTAAAGTGCTAATTATAACAACTATTATGCATGTTATTGTCATAAATAGGGTTTGGGAACCCGGGTTGTGCACCAGGGGACATGTATCAATGCAAAAAGAAGTTTTAAAAACGGTCGTTTTTCGGGAGCAGTCATTTTAATGATGCATAAAGTGAAAAAAAAAAAGTCAAATATTCCTTTAAATATCGTACCTGGGGGGTGTCTAAAGTATGCCTGTGAAGTGCCACGTGTTTCCCGTGTTTAGAACTGTCCCTGCACAAAATGACACTTCTAAAGGAAAAAAAAAGCCATTTAAAACTGCTTGCGGCTTTAATGTAATGTCTGGTCCCGGTAATATGGATGAAATTCTTTAAGAAAAATGGCATAGCTACCCCATGACCCCCCCCCCTACCCCAGCCCATTACCAGCCCCTTTGGGTCTTGTATGGATATTAAGGGGAACCCCGCACATAAAATAAAAAAGGCCCTATATACTCTGAACAGCCGTACACAGGCGGTGCATACAAGACAGGGACTGTAGGTTTGTTCTTATGTAGAATCTGTTTGTAATTTTGAACAGGTACATTGTTGAAGTGTAGCTCCAGCCCAAAAATCTATTTTTAAACTTTTTGGGAAACATAGGTAAGGGTTATCACCCCTGTAACATTTGTTTTGCTGTCTGTGCCCCTGTTCAGAACATTTCACCTCACTTTCCGTCCCAATGACAACTGTTTTTGAAATGTGGTGTTTTTCTTGAAACAAGGATTGCTGATAAAGCATCAGTACAGATGAGACCCCTTTCTCCCATATTTATTCTGACAGGAGAGAATTTTCCTTTCTAGGGGTAGATTTCCTCTCACTTCCTGTTGTCTTCTTTCGTTTGCAAGTAGGAGTCGTTTGTAAGTTGGATGTTTGAAAGTAGGGACCTGCCGTATATACTCTGCAGAAATAGGCCCCTTAGTTGTTGGTGTTGGCACAACACTGTAAGCACTCAGTTACTCTTGGTTGGTGCTGGAACGCCCTGCTGTCAACTATTATATCAGGAATTTTAATTACATATAATTGTTGAACAGTGGTAGTAAAAATTGGGGCTTTGATGGTGGTGCTGGTGCCACAACACTGTAAGCCCTGACAGTTACTCTTGGTGGGTGCAGCAATGGGCCCTGCTGTGAATTATTAGATCAAGAATTGTAATTACATGCCCCTTTTGAACAGGGGCTGAAAAATTGGGCCTTTCGTGGTGGTGGTGGCGTTGCCACAAGACTGTAAGCCCTCAGAGTTACTCTTGGTGGGTGCAGCAATGGACCCTGCTGTGAATTATTAGATCAAGAATTGTAATTGCATGCCCCTGTTGAACAGGGGCTGAAAAATTGGGCCTTAGGCACTGGTGGCACAACACTACAACCCCTCACAGATACTGTACTTGGAGCACAGCAATGAGCCCTGTTGCAAAGTATTGCTTCAAAAATTGTAATGACACGCCCCTGTTAAACAGGGGCTGAAAAATTGGGCCTTAGGCACTGGTGCCACAACACTCCAACCCCTCACAGATACTGTACTTGGAGCACAGCAATGAGCCCTATGGCAAATTATTGCTAAAAAAATTGTAATTACACGCCCCTGTAAAACAGGGGCTGAAAAATTGGGCCTTAGCCACTGGTGGCGGCACCCATAAACAAAAATGATCTTCCAAGCTATCATCATCAATCGTATCATTGAGGACTCGGAGGAGGAGGATAGCCAGTCAACATAACAGCACAGGCACTCAGCATCAGCATCAGTCTTGAAGGGATGTGACATGTTAAAATCAATTAGTCTGTTATATCAGCATCAGGTGTGTGGTAGCTGGTGGTGATCCAAGACTGGTTCATCTTGATGAAAGTCAGTCGATCAACCGAGTCGGTGGACAGGCGCACCCTGTGATCCGTGACAAATCTTCCAGCAGCACTGAATGTGCGTTCCGAAAGAACGCTGGATGCAGGACAGGCCAGTAGCTCAATTGCATACTGTGCAAGCTCTGGCCAGTGATCCATCCTCAAGACCCAGTAAGCCAGAGGATTTTCGGTGGGGAAGGTGTCCAAGTCTGACCTTGCCCCTAGATATTCCTGCACCATGTTTATCAGACGCTGGCGATGGTTGCTGGAACCGATCATACTTTGGGGCTGCGGACTAAAGAATTGTCTGAACGCATCGGTCAGACGGCCACCTTCCCCACCGCTCCTTCTTTGACTGGCCGAAGCCTCAGCAACTCGTTGTCCAGGACCAGGAGTTTGTAACCTCCCAGTCTCTGGGAACGCGTTGCACAGACCTTTCTGCAAGGCCTCCCGGAGTTGTCTCATCCTCTGCTCCCTCTGCGACGGTAACATAAGGTCCGCAACCTTACCCTTGTACCGTGGATCAAGGAGAGTGGCCAGCCAGTAATGGTCCCTCTCCTTGATCCGAAGAATACGAGGATCCTTCCGCAGACTTTGCAGGATCAGGGAGGCCATGCAGCGTAGGTTTGCTGAGGCATTCGCTCCGGAGTCCTCTGGGTCACTAAGGACGACATGATCCGCAGCCACCTCCTCCCAGCCACGTACAAGTCCACTGGTTTCTTGGGACTGTAAATCATCCCTAAAAGACTGCTGCTGATGATGCTGAGTGCCAGCCTCCACCTCCATGCTGACACAATCCTCCTCCTCCTCCTCCTCCTCCTCTTCCTGTGCGATGGGTGGGACAGAAGGAACACTGTCTGGGTAAAGGGGGCCTTGAGAGGCAAGGAAGTCCTCCTCTTCCTGCCTCTGTTCTGCCTCAAGTGCCCTGTCCATTATTCCACGCAGCGTGTGCTCCAACAGGTGGACAAGAGGTACAGTGTCACTGATGCATGCACTGTCACTGCTCACCATCCTCGTGGCCTCCTCAAATGGTGCCAGGACAGTGCATGCGTCCCTGATCATGCCCCACTGGCGTGGAGAAAAAAAACCAAGCTCCCCTGACCCTGTCCTGGTGCCGTAGTCGCACAGGTACTCATTGATGGCCCTCTGCTGCGTGTGCAGCCGCTGCAGCATGGCCAACGTTGAGTTCCACCTGGTGGGCATGTCACATATAAGGCGGTTCTTGGGCAGGTTCAACTCCTTTTGCAGCTCAGCCAGGCGAGCACTGGCATTATAAGATCTGCGGAAATGCACACAGACTTTCCTGGCCTGCCTCAGGACATCCTGTAAGCCCGGGTACCTGCCCAAGAACCGCTGCACCACCAGGTTAAGGACGTGAGCCACACAGGGCACATGGGTCAGTTGTCCCTGTCGGAGGGCGGAGAGGAGGTTGGTGCCATTGTCGCAAACCACCATTCCTGGCTTAAGCTGGCGTGGCGTCAACCACCTCTCGGCCTGGCCCTGCAGAGCAGACAGGACCTCTGCCCCAGTGTGGCTTCTGTCCCCCAAACACACCAGCGCAAGCACGGCATGGCATCTTTTTGCCTGCGTACTTGCGTAGCCCCGTGAACGGCTACGGAGCACCGCTGGTTCATAGGACAAACCACAGGAAGAGGCCATGGAGGAAGAAGAAGAGGAGGGGGTGGAGGAGAGAGGTGTGTCACAACCAGTAGTAGCATTTTGGAGGCGTGGCGGTGGGACAACCTCCAACACTACTGCACCTTGTCCTGCATCCTTCCCAGCTGCCAAAAGAGTGACCCAATGGGCCGTGAAAGAAAGGTAACGTCCCTGTCCATGCCTGCTGGACCATGAGTCAGCGGTAATATGCACCTTACCGCTGACCGCCCTGTCCAGCGAGGCCAAGACATTGCCTTCCACATGCCGGTAGAGAGCCGGAATAGCCTTCCGTGAGAAAAAGTGGCGTTTGGGAACCTGCCACTGAGGAACCGCACATTGCACAAACTCACGGAAGGGGGCCGAGTCTACCAACTGAAAAGGCAGCAGTTGAAGCGCTAGCAATTTAGCCAAGCTAGCATTCAACCGCTGGGCATGTGGATGGCTGGGAGTGAACTTCTTTCAACGGTCCAGCAGCTGGGGCAGGGAAATTTGCCTGCTAGAATCGGACGTCGGTGTACTGCTAGCAGAGTGGCCGCAAGTACTTGGCTGTGACACACCTAATTCTACATCTTCATTCCTCTCAGTGCATGTTTCAGAGAGGACTGAAGTTATAGTGGGGTTGGAGATCCCAGCTGATGCGGTGCAAGGAGAGGTCCGCTTTGTTCTTTGGTGTGGGTCTTTGAGGTAGGCTTGCCAACGAGCTGCATGGCAAGTCAACATATGTCTGGTCAGGCATGTGGTACCCAAGCGGCTGATGTTTTGGCCACGCGATATACGCTTGAGACATATGTTGCAAACAGCAGCTGTGCGATCTGATGCACTAGCCTCAAAAAAGGCCCACACCAAAGAACTTTTTGAATGACGGGCAGAGGCAGCGCCCTGCACAGGCGGAGCTCTGCGGTGTGATTCCGTCGGTGTACTGCCCTTACGCTGGCCACCAAAGGGCATCCTGCCTCGTTGGAGATGTGCCTCCTCCTCATCCTCCTCCTCCTCCTCTCTCCTATTAGGCACCCACGTGGAGTCAGTGACCTCATCATCACCTCCCTCCTCATCACTGGAGGCAATCTGGCAGTATGCTGCAGCTGCTGGAACATGACTGCCAGATTGGTGTCCTTCTTGAGCATCCCCTCTGTCTGCTCTCACGCTACTGCCTTCCTCTAGCTGGGTTTCATCATCAGACCCTT
Source organism: Rana muscosa (assembly GCA_029206835.1). Lineage (NCBI taxonomy): Eukaryota > Metazoa > Chordata > Amphibia > Anura > Ranidae > Rana > Rana muscosa. The sequence goes on along the minus strand of CM055117.1, from coordinate 346,855,064 downwards.
CGAAACGCTGGGCATCCTCCTGGAGCATGTACCCAACACTGTGCTGAAACAGTTCGGGGGACTCCTCAGGAGGAGGACATGGTGGGTCTAGGGAAGGAGTGACTGATGATGAGTCTGACATTGATACCAGGGAAGAGGACGCTTTGGCAGCTGCTTTTCCAGTACCCTGAGCCTGGGTGAGAGAGGATGAGGAGGAGGAGGAGGGCTTGGTCATCCACTCTACCAAGTCTTCGGCATGATGTGGCTCAACATGTCCAGCTGCCGAAAAGGACAAGCGTGTCCCATGGCCATGTGCTGATGACAATGCACCGCGTCCACGACCAGCACTGTTGCCCCCAGACACAGAGCCTGCTTGCCCTCTTTTATTGCCTCCTGACTGTCTGCCTCTCCTTGTTTGCCTTCCAGACATTCTAATAGATGGCCTGCAGGGAGATGGGAAAAAAGCAATAAGGGCTACCTTCAGGTGTCCTTCTCTGTCCCTTGAAACAAGGACTTTGACAGTGAAAGAAACTGACACACTCTCCCTACCTACAGTTTTCTGTCCCTAGAAAAAATGTTTTTTTTAAGCACAATTTAGCACAAGGAGAATTACCTCACTGTCCTTCCAGGTCCCTGGAAACAAGGACTTTGACAGTGAAAGAAACTGACACACTCTCCCTACCTACAGTTTTCTGTCCCTAGAAAAAATGTTTTTTTTAAGCACAATTTAGCACAAGGAGAATTACCTCACTGTCCTTCCAGGTCCCTGGAAACAAGGACTTTGACAGTGAAAGAAACTGACACACTCTCCCTACCTACAGTTTTCTGTCCCTAGAAAAAATGTTTTTTTTAAGCACAATTTAGCACAAGGAGAATTACCTCACTGTCCTTCCAGGTCCCTGGAAACAAGGACTTTGACAGTGAAAGAAACTGACACACTCTCCCTACCTACAGTTTTCTGTCCCTAGAAAAAATGTTTTTTTTAAGCACAATTTAGCACAAGGAGAATTACCTCACTGTCCTTCCAGGTCCCTGGAAACAAGGACTTTGACAGTGAAAGAAACTGACACACTCTCCCTACCTACAGTTTTCTGTCCCTAGAAAAAATGTTTTTTTTAAGCACAATTTAGCACAAGGAGAATTACCTCACTGTCCTTCCAGGTCCCTGGAAACAAGGACTTTGACAGTGAAAGAAACTGACACACTCTCCCTACCTACAGTTTTCTGTCCCTAGAAAAAATGTTTTTTTTAAGCACAATTTAGCACAAGGAGAATTACCTCACTGTCCTTCCAGGTCCCTGGAAACAAGGACTTTGGCAGTGAAAGAAACTGACACACTCTCCCTACCTACAGTTTTCTGTCCCTAGAAAAAATGTTTTTTTTTAAGCACAATTTAGCACAAGGAGAATTACCTCACTGTCCTTCCAGGTCCCTGGAAACAAGGACTTTGACAGTGAAAGAAACTGACACACTCTCCCTACCTACAGTTTTCTGTCCCTAGAAAAAATGTTTTTTTTAAGCACAATTTAGCACAAGGAGAATTACCTCACTGTCCTTCCAGGTCCCTGGAAACAAGGACTTTGACAGTGAAAGAAACTGACACACTCTCCCTACCTACAGTTTTCTGTCCCTAGAAAAAATGTTTTTTTTAAGCACAATTTAGCACAAGGAGAATTACCTCACTGTCCTTCCAGGTCCCTGGAAACAAGGACTTTGACAGTGAAAGAAACTGACACACTCTCCCTACCTACAGTTTTCTGTCCCTAGAAAAAATGTTTTTTTTAAGCACAATTTAGCACAAGGAGAATTACCTCACTGTCCTTCCAGGTCCCTGGAAACAAGGACTTTGACAGTGAAAGAAACTGACACACTCTCCCTACCTACAGTTTTCTGTCCCTAGAAAAAATGTTTTTTTTAAGCACAATTTAGCACAAGGAGAATTACCTCACTGTCCTTCCAGGTCCCTGGAAACAAGGACTTTGACAGTGAAAGAAACTGACACACTCTCCCTACCTACAGTTTTCTGTCCCTAGAAAAAATGTTTTTTTTAAGCACAATTTAGCACAAGGAGAATTACCTCACTGTCCTTCCAGGTCCCTGGAAACAAGGACTTTGACAGTGAAAGAAACTGACACACTCTCCCTACCTACAGTTTTCTGTCCCTAGAAAAAATGTTTTTTTTTTTAAGCACAATTTAGCACAAGGAGAATTACCTCACTGTCCTTCCAGGTCCCTGGAAACAAGGACTTTGACAGTGAAAGAAACTGACACACTCTCCCTACCTACAGTTTTCTGTCCCTAGAAAAAATGTTTTTTTTAAGCACAATATAGCACAAGCACAAAACACACTGACACTCTCCCTACCTATCCTTCTCTTTCCCTAAACTAAAGGAATCCAGGTTAAGCAAGAAAGAAATAAAAGTCACTGTCCCTGCCTATGCTGCTCTATCCCTGCTCCGGAACACACTACACTAGGCCGCCGTGCTGGCGGCCTTTTATAGTGTGGGGCGTGTACTAAACCCCCTCAGCAATAATTGGCCACAGGCATCCTGCCTGTGGCCAATCATTGCTCTCCTCGCTGCCGGCGCTGTGATTGGCCAAGCATGCGGGGTCACAGTGCATGCTTGGCCAATCACAGCGCCTGGATGACACTGCGATGGCGTAGTGCATTGTGGGCCGTTCGCGTCACTCGAATTTGGCGCGAACGGCCCAAATCGTTCGATCTTCGTCGAACGATCGAACAGCCGATGTTCGAGTCGAACGTATGTTCGACTCGAACACGAAGCTCATCCCTACTTCCAAGCAACATGGAGATACCAATCCATGGAAGCAGCGCCATCTGTTGATGCAGGCCCTAAGGTAATAAATAGGGGGCAGACTGCTCTCTTCCTTTTCTTTCCTCCTGTGGTGGGGGCACAGGGGGCATTATGTTTTTTCCAGAGCCAGTTTATGGTGTATGCTTAGGGTGGACAGGCGTCGCACATACTAGCATAGGCTCTGGTGGTGGGTACTTTTAAAGAATTCCTAGACTGGAATTTTGGTATCCACAGGGGTGTTTTTCTGTTAACGGGTATTTACTTCAGTGGAAGTAATGGGCTGGCACTTGTCTTTTGATTCATTACTGAACAAAGCCCACAAGCCCAAAGATGACAAAACAGACACCCAGAAAAAGGTGCCCGATGTGCACCAAGAAAATGCCTCGTGGGTGGAAGAAAGGTGCATGTCAGAACTGTATAGTTTGGTAGCAGACACTGACTAGGTGGTCAGGGCTACAAGCTCCATGCACTGCTCCACACAGAGTCCTGCAAGTCACCAGGAAGGACACATGCAGACTCTCACCCTAGGGTAAGAAAGAGGCAGATGGAGGTAACTCTTTTCTTGCTCCCTGGTGAAGGGGTCACCAAGGCTTTTAAGATTATTCTCTGTACTATCCACAGACCGACAGAGCTGGTCTGGGGAGTCTAGCTGTGGGTGGATCCCCAATGTTTTCCCTACTAGTTGTGGGGCTCCATTTGGGTCTCTCTAGGTGGACGGGTGCTGGTCAGAGTGATCAGCTGCACCTTGTCTCTCTTGGTAAAATGCTCATTCTCCCTTGTGTCTTCTCCCTCTAGGACAAAGGATGGGAGCCACCTAAGGGACAGATGCACAGCCTGCAAGTACAAGTTATCCACTACCTGGATACCAGCTCCAGTGTTGCAATGATTTTGGAAGGTTAAGGGATTCCTAAAGAGCATTGTGGGAAAAATATGACAAACCTTTTTTTTTCCTCATGAGTGCTGAGGCTCAAGGGGAGCCCTCCCTTACTCACGTTTGGTAAAACACCATATTCGCTGTTACTGGCTGAAATCCTGTAACTCCTACAAACACAGGGTGAATGTGCTTTGTGTTCCTGTCCACTAGTAATGTGGTAATTTGGAGGCAGAGGCCCTAAGGGGTTAAGTGTACAGCTCTCCTGGGTGTAACCTCCATGCAAGGCTTGCATGGACAAACCCGTGTTTAACGATTGATCGTTAATACCTGCAAGTGTTTGCCTTCTGATTGCTCCTATTGCACACTGCAGGGCTTATCCAAAGGTATCAGAAGCTTGCATTTATCACTGTCTCCAACCTAGGTGTGGGCTATATAAAGCAAGGATAAGTGTACAGCGATCTCTGTTAACAAACATTGTTTAAATATGTAGTTTAAGGAGACTCACTTTTTACTTCTGTTCCAGAAAAAATATTTGGTTATGTCTAATTGCTGAAGCTGCACCTATTATGGGGTAACAGTATCCGCTATGCACTCCAGTTGGTGTGCCCAGACTTCTATCACCTGGAGCTCCCTGGGTTCCTCCACTGAATAGATGTATAATAGATTGGTAGCCAGAGGTTAGGCTATATCTATGACATGTTTATACGAACGGTTCGTATTATTTTCATATGAATTGTGTGTGTGTGTGGGGGGGGGGGGTGTGTGTATTAGACTAATGGTCTCAGACCTCACACTGTTGCAAGCATGTTATACATCTATGTATTTAAATACACAGATATTGGAGCTTATGTTTGTGTTATTTGAGTGATATTCTTTTGGTACCATTTGTAGTTCATGCCTCATATATGATCCAATGTTTGGACTCTCCGAGGCTACATTTCCGCTGTGGCGACTTTGGAATGCAGCTTTGATCCAACTTTACAGCCTCTAGATCGGGGTTGCATCAGAGGTCGCATCAGGGTTGTGCTGGGATCTTTTTCTAGGTTGTTGCAACTCTGAGTCGCATAGATTGGAACAGGTGCCATTGAAATCAATGGGCCGTGACTCGTCATGCGACTTTGTATCCAGGGTCGCACGGCATGTCGCACTAGTGGAAACTGAACCTAATGTCCTGCTTAAGGTCTTGCCCTTATTTGTCTATGTAACTGTAGGAATCGGGAGGCTTTTACCAGATTTTTGCCTTGTACGAGACAATCTTCAATAGATTGTCTTAGATGCTCATAGACAGCAGGTGTGCAAATGTCTTTTGCATATATACAGCGATGGCTGGTGTTCTAGTTTTTTTTTTATTTATTTATTTTTTACTGCTGAGCCTTCATTCCCTTTCGTTAAGCATGCAATATTTGCTGCTGATTATTATGAGGTGTAGCTGCCTTAGCCTACAGGGGCTAGGTACTCTGAGGGTCAGTGCAGCCATTGGAAACTTCCTGGAAGATGTTGGATGTTATCCTAGCGTCGGCCTATGACCTTGGCCAAATCACTTTAAAAGATGTAGCATGGCTGCTAGCTTCCCCAATTCTTTTGATGGGAGTATTACATGGCTGGAGCAGAGGCATCCAGCATCCCTGACTACCTCCCAGACGGGGGGAGGGGTACATGTCTGCCGAGGCAGGTAAACTAGGTTGGTAACCAGGACAGTATGCAGCCCGCTATGCTGCAGACCCCACTGAATGGACAGCTATAGGGGCATTTTGTGAATTATTCTCTGGTGCCATCATCAACTGACACCAGGGAGGGTAGATGTGGGTTCACATCTTGCTATATCTCTGATTCCTATACCTGACTGGGTATGGCTTAGGTTCAGTACTTTGTATATGTTAAAAACATCATTGCCAGCGCCATCTGCTGATGCAGGCCCTAAGGTAAGAAAATAGGGGGCAGACTGCTCTCTCCCTTTCTTTCTCGTACATCACGGGACACAGAGCGACATAGTCATTACTAATGGGTTATATAGATACCTTCAGGTGCTGGCACTGGCAACTTCCAAAACCGGAAGTACCCTCCCCTATATAAGCCCCTCCCATCCGGGAGCACCTCAGTTTTTTGCCAGTGTCTAAGGTGTTGGCCAAGAAGTAACATGTGTTTTTCACTGAGCTTGCGTACAGGTTCTTTTGGGCCTCAGTAAGCTATTCCGGATCCGACCAAAAAAGCTTCATAGCTAAACGGTCGGTACCCGGGCCTTGCAGAGAAGAGCAAGGTTTTGCCTGTAATGCCTCTCTTAGGAGGGCTGGACCCTGGGATCCAGAGCTCTGGTCATACCCACGACCAAGATGTTTTCTGTGCAGGGTGCTATACAGGTCCAGGGGAGTGGAATCCTTGGGAACCCGGTCCCTGAAGGTTTGATTACAATGCCTGCCGTGATAGGTGAAGTTTGGGCTTCTGTGGACCAAACAGAGTCCTGCGGCGAGGAAAAGGTAAGTGGGGGCCCTCGGGAACTTGGTTCTATTGAGGGACCCCCAAGCCTATTTTGTCTTTCTGCCTGTTACCTAAGGTATTCCCGCTAATATTCTGTGTATGCCTGTTACTACTGAGAAAATGTAAAAAAATTTAATAGTAGGCAAGGAAAAAAAAAAAAAATGTAAGACCGCGGTACCTGTGTTAGACACTAGAGGCCGCTATGGTTCTTTTTCTTGTAATGTGGATTTTTTTCTTCCAGAATCAAATCCAGGCAGTTGGTATGTTCTCTGCTGGGAAGCTGTCTCCTCTGCCCTGTTGCTGCGCTCATCCATCCCCGGGCCCTGCGGCAAAGGGACCCTGGCTCCCATCTAGCTCCTTATTGTTTTCAAAAAAGGCACCGAAGGCGCACGTGCCCGCGCCTCTATATATAGAGGTGATCTGGAAAAAGGGGCGGATGACGCTCAGGTGTGCGCCGCGGCGCTACTGCGCATGTGCGGGCGTCCAGCGTGTTTTAAAGCACATTATAGCTGGCTATTGAAGTGCACAGACAGAGCTAGCAACAGTATAAAGGCACACAGAGGCGGTTGATGCAGGCATCCCCTAGAAAGGCACTTTAGTAGACACCAACTGTGATATAGCAGCAATTGTGCTAGACTATTCTCAGTAAAAGTGGTGTATTACGGCTGGAATACCTCAGCTTTAGGCTTAGGAATATGCCGTCCAGAAGCTCCGGAACTGAATCTTCCAGGAAGCGAAGGGGGTCTCATCGGGCTCTGAGGATCTTGGGCATGCTTCTGCTGCCCCAGTCTCCCCTGAAGTTCAGAGGTAAGTGACCGTAGAGACCCCGCAGGGGTACTTGGTACTGTGGCTGTCCTCAGTTCACCTGCTCCTGTGTATGTAACAGAGGAGGTTTTTTCCTCAGCTCTGGGAGGATTAGAGAGAGATTGTCAACATTGATCGCTGCCTCCCTGTCAGGGAAAGCACGCCCGATCTCCGTCTCCTCCTTCAGAGTGCCTGTTAGCAGAGCAACAGTCCCATACAGGGATCGACCTGCCTGAAGGGGATCAGGATAAGGTTGATTCTGTTATAGAGGAATCAACAGTGGGGGAACCTTTTCTCAGCATCTCAAGCTGAAAGATTATGGGTTCAGTCTCTGACTAACATGGTCCGATCAGCATTTAAAAATGCACCTTGCGGAACCATCAACCACTACTGTATCCTCGTTGGGGTCGCTAGAAGCCCCCAGACTGTCTGTTCTTTTCCACTTCACCCTTTACTGAAAGGGCTCATTTACCAGGATTGGGAACGTCCTGAGAAAATATTTATTCCCCCAAGAGATTTTCGGTGGTCTATCCCATGGAGGATAAGTTCATCAAAAAATGGAAGGTCCCTACAGTGGACACAGCCATCTCTTGTATGTATAAATCACTGACATGTCCAATGGATAATGTCCAAATGTTCAAGAACCCAATAGATAAAAGATTGGAGTCCTTATGAAAGTCTGCTTCTTTCTACAGCAAGCTTGGTGACACAACCAGCAGTGAGGTCTGCTAAGCTGTGAAGAATCAGTTGAAACAGGTCTTGAGGGACTTGACAGATCAGCAGGCCTTGCCCTAGCTGATCTACCTAGAGCCTTAGGCTTTGCGGTTGATGCCATAAAGGATTAAGTCAATCAGGCCTCCCGCCTTACGCTGTCTATAGTACATATGCGTAGGCTTCTATGGCTCAAAAACTGGTCTGCTGAAGCTCCCTGTAAAGAATGGCTGGTTAGCGTCCCATTTCATGGTGAACGCTTATTCAAGGAAAACCTGGACAAATATATCCAGAAAATTTCCAGCGGTAAAAATACGCTCTTGCCGGTTAAAAACAGAGTTAGAGGTCCCTCTTTAAGAGGCCTGCTTCTCCAGTCCCTGGGGCATCGGCTGTGTAACAGTTCCGACGGCCTCCGGTCAATTCCCGGGGGTAAAAAAACAGGGACAATAGCAGGGTAATGAGAAACCCTGGGTCAGGGGAGGTACAAAACCTCCCCCAAAGTTAAATTCATTGAAGGGTTGCCCCCACTCAGTCGGGTGGGGGGAGGACTCCAGTTGTTCGCAAGAGACCTGGCGGGACACGATCAAGACAGATAGGTGCTCTCCGCAGTATGTTCGGGATACAGTTTGGAGTTAAAAGACTCTCCTCCTTCCCATTTTTGAGGTCAAACGTGCCAAGGGATCCCCGGAAGAGAGAGTCCCTCTTGTTGGCACTAGAACAACTATTGCTCCAAGGAGTAATTATGGAGGTTCCCCTGGAAGAATGAGGGTTCGGGTTTTACTCAAACCTCTTTACAGTCCCGAAGCAAACGCGGACGGGAGGCCCATATTAATTCTAAAAGGGCTATACAAATTCCTGTATATCAGGACTTTCCGATGGAGTCGATCCGATCGGTGGCCACTGCCCTACAAGGGGAGGATTGGTTAGCCGCGATCGACATCAAAGATGCTTATTTGCACATTCCCATCTTTCCAGTCCACCAAAAATTTCTACGCTTTGCAGTAGAAGGGCGCCATTTTCAGTTCAGAGCCTTACCCTTCGGTTTGGCCACAGCACCACGAGTGTTTACAAAAGTTCTGGCCCTTTATTGGCCAATCTAAGAACACAAGGTGTAATGATAATGGCATATCTAGATGACTTGTTGCTGATAGACCACTCAGTGAAAAAACTAGACGTGGTCGTTCACAAGACAATCAAGTATCTGGAATCTCACGGTTGGATTATCAACCGAGACAAGTCAGCCCTAAAAACCAGTCAAAAGTCTGGAATACTTGGGGCTAAGGTTGGATTCAGGCCAGAGAAAAATATTCTTGCCTCGAGGAAAGGTGTTTGTCTTTGAAAGATTTGATCCACTTAGTGGGTACAAAAAAGACAGCCGTCCATACGCCTGTGCATGAGGCTGCTGGGAAAAATGGTGGCATCATTCGAAGCAGTACCCTACGGTCAATTCCATTCAAGGAATTTGCAAGGGGCCATACTGTCAGCCTGGAACAAAAAAGTTCAGGCCCTAGACTTACAATGTCCTTGTCCCCTTCCGTTCGCAAGAGCCTCCGTTGGTGGTTGGTTCCCCAGAATCTGGAAAAAGGGAAATCCTTCAGTCCGATTTCTTGGAAGGTGGTCACTACAGATGCCAGCCTTATAGGCTGGGGAGCAGTACTGGAGCAATAGTCTCTCCAGGGCAGATGGTCGGATGCAGAAAAGGCCCTGCCCATCAATCTCTTTAGAGATACGAGCAGCCCGGTATGCCCTAGTAGCATGGACATCCAAACTCCAAGGGTCCCCTGTCAGAATTCAATCAGACAATGCCACAGCAGTGGCATATATCAATCATCAGGGGGGCACCAGGAGTCGTGCAGCCCAGAGGGAAGTAAATTACATCCTGAAATGGGCAGAAAGATATGTCCCAGCCATATCTGCGGTATTCATTCCAGGAGTGGAGAATTGGAAGGCGGACTTTCTAAGTCGCCAGCAATTATGCCCAGAGGAAGGGTCCCTTCACCCCGAGGTTTTCTGGACAATATGTCAGCGGTGGGGAACATCGGATGTAGATCTTCTAGCATCCAGATTCAACGCAAAGGTGGACAGGTTTGTCTCTCGGAAAAGGGATCCCCTAGCTTGCGGCTCGGATGCCCTAGTGTTCCCTTGGGATCAGTTCAAGCTGATATATGCATTCACACCGCCACAATGGTTACCTCGATTACTCCGCAGAATCAGGGTAGAAAAGAAACCAGTGATTCTGGTGGCTCCAGCGTGGCCCCGAAGAGCGTGGTACGCGGAGATTGTAAAATGTCAGTGGGGAGTCCTTGGACTCTCCCACGTCGTCCGGACCTGCTTTCGCAAGGACCGATATACCACCCTTCCTTACCAGCCCTAGGTTTGACGGCCTGGCTATTGAAGCCCACATTCTAAAAAAGAGAGGGCTCTCTAATTCTGTGGTATCTACCATGATCAATGCCAGGAAGCCGGTATCCAGGCAGATCTACTATAGAATCTGGAAGGCGTACATCGCCTGGTGTGAGGCCAAGAAATGGCATCCACGTAAATACGTAATAGGTAGGATTCTGGACTTCCTACAATGGGCTGTAGATAGGAAGCTTGCCTTGAGTACTATCAAGGGTCAGATTTCGGCCTTGTCAATATTTTTTCAAAGGCCCTTGGCTTCGCATTCAGTAGTCAAAGCCTTTATACAAGGAGTGATGCGTATTAGTCCTCCGGTTAATATTCCCATATGTCCATGGGATCTAAACTTGGTTCTGTCGGTTCTACAGAAACAACCATTTGAACCATTACAGCATATTTCTTTGGTTCTTCTCACCAGGAAATTGATTTTTCCAGTAGCCATTTGTTCGGCTAAAAGAGTGTCGGAATTGGCAGCTATGTCCTGTAAGGAGCCATATCTGGTTATCCATAAGGATAGAGTAGTGTTACGCCCTCATCCAGCCTTTCTTCCTAAGGTGGTATCGAGGTTTCATTTGAACCAAGATGTGGTTCTTCCTTCTTTTTTCCCCAAACCTACTTCGGTAGAGGAAAAGTTATTGCATTCTTTGGATGTAGTAAGAGCAGTTAAAGCTTATCTAAAAGCCACTGCTCAGATTCGCAGAACGGATACTTTGTTTATTCTGCCGGAAGGCCCCAGAAGGGGTCAGGCAGCGTCAAAATCTACTTTAGCCAAGTGGATTCGACAGGTCATAATGCAAGCCTATGGCTTGAGAAGGAGACCGCCTCCGTTCAAAGTTAGAGCGCACTCCACGAGAGCAGTTGGAACTTCATGGGCAGTGCATCACCAGGCCTCCCTGGCTCAAATCTGTAAGGCCGCAACATGGTCTTCAGTACACACGTTTACTAGGTTCTACCAGGTGGACGTTAGAAGTCAGGAGGATGTCGCCTTTGGGCGCAGTGTGTTGCAGGCCGCAAAAGATCCTCATGTCTGCTAGCGCTCAGCTTATGTATGGTGTATCCCCCCCCTCGTTGGGCATTGCTTTAGGACATCCCATTAGTAATGACTATGTCGCTCTGTGTCCCGTGATGTACGAGAAAGAAAATAGGATTTTTATAACAGCTTACCTGTAAAATCCTTTTATTGGAGTACATCACGGGACACAGAGCTCCCACCCCTCTTTAGGGACACTTATTGCTTTGCTACAAAACTGAGGTGCTCCCGGATGGGAGGGGGTTATATAGGGGAGGGTACTTCCGGTTTTGGAAGTTGCCAGTGCCAGCACCTGAAGGTATCTATATAACCCATTAGTAATGACTATGTCGCTCTGTGTCCCGTGATGTACTCCAAGAAAAGGATTTTACAGGTAAGCTGTTATAAAAATCCTATTTTTCTTATCCTCCTGTGAGGGGGGGCACAGGGTGCGTTATGTTTTTTTCCAGTGCCGGTTTATTGTGTATGCTTAGGGTGGACAGGTGTCACACATACTAGCATAGGCTCTGGTGCTGGGTACTTTTAAAAAAATAAATAAAAAATTCCTAGATTAGAATTTTTGTTATCCACAGGGTGTTTTTCTGTTAACGGTTATTTACTTCACTGGAAGTAATGGGCTGGCACCTGCCTTTTCAGTCATTACTGAACAAAGCCCACAAGCCCAAAGAAAACAAAACCGAGACACCAAGAAAATACCTCCATGGGTGGAAGAAAGGTGCATGAAAGGGACACAAGGTGCCTTATGAACTCAAAACTTCCAACTTTGGGCAGAGCTCCTGTCATTCATAAAGTTGCCAGGTTCACTTTTACCCAGTTCCTTTCCAGATACTGATCGCTGCCATTCCAGCATTCAGAGGGTAAAAAGGTCATCAGTATGGGCATATGCATTTTTGCTATGGATGAAGACATAGAGGGCGCCGGAGCGCCGCCCCCTCTCGCTCCTGCACTGCCACTGAAAGACAATACACAGATTCATGCATTGCATGAATCTGTGTACTGTCACCGCTGCCGCGCTGCCCACTATTCATATGGCCGGCCTCCTGGTGAGCGCTGGCCATATGAATTAGAGCGGCGGCCGGCGGTGGGTGTGGCTTGGAAGTGCCTATCAGAGCCAGCGGCTCTGATAGGCTTTCCGAATACAGCTCTCACGCTGTATTCGGCTTCCAAAAACTCCTCCCAGGTACTCACGGGGGTGCGTTCCTTGGCTGAAACCTCCACAGTCTTCTCCAATCAGGTTCACCGGATCTGGTTACCGGTGACCTGATTGGCTGAAGCAACATCGAGGGCGGGAGAACATATCGAGGACGGCGCGGACCGAGGAAGGTAAGTGCAGGGCTGGGGGGGGGGGGGGGACGACAGGCTGCATTTGGGGGGAACTGACTGTATATGGGGGCACACTGGCTACATTTGTCGGGAACTGGCTGTATTATGGGGGACAAACTGGCTGCATTTGGGGGGAACTGGCTGTATATGGGGGCACACTGGCTGTATATGGGGGGAACTGGCTGTATATGGGGGGAACTGGCTGTATATGGGGGGAACTGGCTGTATATGGGGGGAACTGGCTGTATATGGGGGGAACTGGCTGTATATGGGGGACAAACTGGCTGTATATGGGGGACAAACTGGCTGTATATGGGGGACAAACTGGCTGTATATGGGGGACAAACTGGCTGTATATGGGGGCACACTGGCTGTATATGGGGGCACACTGGCTATATATATATGGGGGCACACTGGCTATATATATATATGGGGGCACACTGGCTATATATATATGGGGGCACACTGGCTATATTTCTTTCTCGTACATCACGGGACACCGAGCGACATAGTCATTACTAATGGGTTATATAGATACCTTCAGGTGCTGGCACTGGCAACTTCCAAAACCGGAAGTACCCTCCCCTATATAAGCCCCTCCCATCCGGGAGCACCTCAGTTTTTTGCCAGTGTCTAAGGTGTTGGCCAAGAAGAAACATGTGTTTTTCACTGAGCTTGCGTACAGGTTCTTTTGGGCCTCAGTAAGCTATTCCGGATCCGACCAAAAAAGCTTCATAGCTAAACGGTCGGTACCCGGGCCTTGCAGAGAAGAGCAAGGTTTTGCCTGTAATGCTTCTCTTAGGAGAGCTGGACCCTGGGATCCAGAGCTCTGGTCATACCCATGACCAAGATGTTTTCTGTGCAGGGTGCTATACAGGTCCAGGGGAGTGGAATCCTTGGGAACCCGGTCCCTGAAGGTTTAATTACAATGCCTGCCGTGATAGGTGAAGTTTGGGCTTCTGTGGCCAAACAGAGTCCTGCGGCGGGGAAAAGCTAAGTGGGGGCCCCTCAGGAACTTGGTTCTATTGAGGGGACCCCCAAGCCTAATATGTCTTTCTGCCTGTTACCTAACGGTATTCCCGCTAAATATTATGCATGCCTGTAACTACTAAAAAATGTAATAATTTTAATAGTGGTCAAGAAAAAAAAAAAAAAAAAAAAAAAAGTATACTAGACTGCGGTACCTGTGTTAATCCACTAGAGGCCACTGTGGAACGTTTCTTGTCATGTGGACTAGTTTCTTTTTATCAGAGCAAGTCCAGGCAGATGGTGAGTTCTCTTGTGGGAAACTGCTTCCTCTGCCATGTTGCAATGCTCGTCCATCCCCCGGCCTGCGGCAAAAGGGGCCCTGGCTCTTGTCCCTAGTTTCCCTTTTCAAAATTAGCGCCGAAGGCGCACGTGGCCGCGCGCGTGCGCGTGCACGCGCCTCTATATATAGAGGTGAGTCGGGAAAGGGGGCGGAGCTTGGGGGATGACGCTCTGTGCGCGCCGCAGCGCTTCTGCGCATGTGCGGGCGTCCCAGCATGTTAAAAACCACAATTATGTGTTGTGAGCTGGCTATGGAGTGCAGAGACAGAGCTGGCAACATTTAAAAAAGGCATACAGCAAGCGGTTGATGCAGGCATCCCCATAGAAAGGCACATTAGTAGACACCAACTGTTTTTATAGCAGCATTTGTGCTAGACTATTGTCAGTAAGTGGTGTATTTCGGCTGGAATACCTCAGCTTTGGGCTTAGGAATAATGCCGTCTAAAAACTCCGGGACTAAAAATCCCAGGAAGCATAGGGGGTCTCCATCGGGCTCTGAGGATCTTGGGCATGCTTCGGCTGCACCAGTCTCCCCTGAAGAATCAGAGGTTAGTGACCGTAGAGCACCCTCAGGAGTACCTGGTACTGTGGCTGTCCTCAGTTCACCTGCTCCTGTGTATGTAACAGAGGAGGTTTTTTCCTCAGCTCTGGGAGGGCTGGAAGAGAGATTGTCAGCATTGATCGCTGCTTCCCTGTCACAGGAAAAAAGCGCTCGATCTCCGTCTCCTCCCTCAGAGTGCCTGTTAGCGGAGCAACAGTCCCGTACAGGGATCGACCTACCTGAAGGGGATCAGGATGAGGTCGATTCTGTTGTAGAGGAATCAACAGTGGAAGAGCCATTCTCAGCATCACATGCTGAAAGATTATGGGTTCAGTCCCTGACTAATATGGTCCGATCAGCATTTAAAATGCCCCTTGCGGAGCCATCATCCACTTCTGTCTCCTCGTTGGGGTCGCTAAAAGCTCTCCAGACTGTTTGTTCCTTTCCGATCCATCCTTTACTGGAAGGGCTCATTTACCAGGATTGGGAGCATCCTGATAAAATATTTACTCCTCCCAAGAGATTTCAAGTGGTCTATCCCATGGAGGATAAGTTCATCAAAAAATGGAGGGTCCCTACAGTGGACGCAGCCATCTCTTGTGTGAATAAATCACTGACATGTCCAGTGGATAATGTCCAAATGTTCAAGGACCCAATAGATAAAAAATTAGAGTCCTTATTAAAATCTGCTTTTTCTACAGCAGGATTGGTGACACAACCAGCAGTGGCAGCTATTGGGGTCTGCCAAGCAGTGAAGGATCAGTTGAAACAGGTCTTAAGGGACTTGCCAGATCAGCAGGCTCTTGCCCTAGCTGATCTACCTAGAGCCTTATGCTTTGCGGTGGACGCTATAAAGGATTCAATCCATCAGGCCTCCCACCTTACGCTGTCTGTAGTACATATGCGCAAGCTTTTATGGCTCAAAAACTGGTCTGCTGAAGCTCCCTGTAAAAAATTGCTGGTCAGCTTCCCATTTCATGGTGAACGCTTATTCGGGGAAGACCTGGACAAATATATCCAGAGAATTTCCAGCGGTAAAAGTACACTTTTGCCGGTTAAAAACAGAGTTAGAGGTCCCTCTTTTAAGAGGCCTGCTTCTCCAGTCCCTAGGACATCGGTTGTGAAACAGTTCCGACGGCCTCCTCGGTCAAATCCCGGAGGTAAAAATCAGGGACAATTGCAGGGTAACAAGAAGCCCTGGAGCAGGAGAGGTACAAAACCTTCCCCAAAGTCAAATGCATGAAGGGTTGCCCCCACTCAATCGGGTGGGGGGAAGACTTCAGTTGTTCACAGAGACCTGGCGGGACACGATCAGAGACAGATGGGTGCTCTCCGCAGTAAATCTGGGATACAAATTGGAGTTAAAAGACTCCCCTCCTTCCCACTTTATAAGGTCAAACGTGCCAAGGGATCCCCAGAAGAGAGGATCCCTCCTGTTGGCACTAGAACAATTATTGCTCCAAGCAGTAATTATAGAGGTTCCCCTGGAAGAATGGGGGTTCGGGTTTTACTCAAACCTCTTTACAGTCCCGAAGCCAAACGGGGACGTGAGGCCCATATTAAATCTAAAAGGGCTAAACAAATTCCTACATATCAGGACTTTCCGGATAGAGTCGATCCGGTCGGTGGCCACTGCCCTACAAGGGGAGGAATGGTTAGCCTCGATCGACATCAAAGATGCTTATTTGCACATTCCCATCTTTCCAGCCCACCAAAAATGTCTACGCTTTGCGGTAGAAGGGCGCCATTTTCAGTTCAGAGCCTTACCCTTCGGTCTGGCCACAGCACCACGAGTGTTCACAAAAATTCTGGCCCCATTATTGGCCAATCTAAGAACACGAGGTGTAACGATAATGGCATATCTAGACGACTTGTTGCTGATAGACCACTCAGTGGAAAAACTAGAAGTGGTTGTTCACGAGACAATCAAGTATCTGGAATATCACGGTTGGATTATCAACCGAGACAAGTCAGCCCTAAAACCAGTCAAAAGTCTGGAATACTTGGGGCTAAGGCTGGATTCAGACCAGAGAAAAATTTTCTTGCCTCAAGAAAAGGGGTCGTCTTTGAGAGATTTGATCCACTTAGTGGGTACAAAAAGACAGCCATCCATACGCCTGTGCATGAGGCTGCTGGGAAAAATGGTGGCATCATTCGAAGCAGTACCCTACGGTCAATTCCATTCAAGGAATTTGCAAAGGGCCATACTGTCAGCCTGGAACAAAAAAGTTCAGGCTCTGGACTTACCAATGTCCTTGTCCCCTTCTGTTCGCAAGAGCCTCCACTGGTGGATGGTTCCCCAGAATCTGGAAAGAGGGAAATCCTTCAGTCCGATTTCTTGGAAGGTGGTCACTACAGATGCCAGCCTTATAGGCTGGGGAGCAGTACTGGAGCAATGGTCTCTCCAGGGTAGATGGTCGGATGCGGAAAAGGCCCTGCCCATCAATCTCTTTAGAGATACGAGCAGCCCGGTATGCCCTAGTAGCATGGACATCCAAACTCCAAGGGTCCCCTGTCAGAATTCAATCAGACAATGCCACAGCAGTGGCATATATCAATCATCAGGGGGGCACCAGGAGTCGTGCAGCCCAGAGGGAAGTAAATTACATCCTGAAATGGGCAGAAAGATATGTCCCAGCCATATCTGCGGTATTCATTCCAGGAGTGGAGAATTGGAAGGCGGACTTTCTAAGTCGCCAACAATTATGCCCAGGGGAATGGTCCCTTCATCCCGAGGTTTTCCGGACAATATGTCAGTGGTGGGGAACACCGGATGTAGATCTGCTAGCATCCAGATTCAACGCAAAAGTGGACAGGTTTGTCTCTTGGACAAGGGATCCCCTAGCTTGCGGCTCGGATGCCCTAGTGTTCCCTTGGGATCAGTTCAAGCTGATATATGCATTCCCACCGCCACAATTGTTACCTCGATTACTCCGCAGAATCAGGGTAGAAAAGAAACCAGTGATTCTGGTGGCTCCAGCGTGGCCCCGAAGAGCATGGTACGCGGAGATTGTAAAGATGTCTGTGGGGAGTCCTTGGACCCTCCCACATCGTCCGGACCTGCTTTCGCAAGGACCGATATACCACCCTTCCTTACCAGCCCTAGGTTTGACGGCCTGGCTATTGAAGCCCACATTCTAAAAAAGAGAGGGCTCTCTAATTCTGTGGTATCTACCATGATCAATGCCAGGAAGCCGGTATCCAGGCAGATCTACTATAGAATCTGGAAGGCGTACATCGCCTGGT
The DNA here is from genome assembly GCA_029206835.1 of Rana muscosa. Lineage (NCBI taxonomy): Eukaryota > Metazoa > Chordata > Amphibia > Anura > Ranidae > Rana > Rana muscosa. The sequence continues at coordinate 346,837,557 of CM055117.1, read as the reverse complement.
GTGAGGCCAAGAAATGGCATCCACGTAAATACGTAATAGGTAGGATTCTGGACTTCCTACAATGGGCTGTAGATAGGAAGCTTGCCTTGAGTACTATCAAGGGTCAGATTTCGGCCTTGTCAATATTTTTTCAAAGGCCCTTGGCTTCGCATTCACTAGTCAAAGCCTTTATACAAGGAGTGATGCGTATTAGTCCTCCGGTTAATATTCCCATATGTCCATGGGATCTAAACTTGGTTCTGTCGGTTCTACAGAAACAACCATTTGAACCATTACAGCATATTTCTTTGGTTCTTCTCACCAGGAAATTGATTTTTCTAGTAGCCATTTGTTCGGCTAAAAGAGTGTCGGAATTAGCAGCTATGTCCTGTAAGGAGCCATATCTGGTTATCCATAAGGACAGAGTAGTGTTACGTCCTCATCCAGCCTTTCTTCCTAAGGTGGTATCGAGGTTTCATTTGAACCAAGATGTGGTTCTTCCTTCTTTTTTCCCCAAACCTACTTCGGTAGAGGAAAAGTTATTGCATTCTTTGGATGTAGTAAGAGCAGTTAAAGCTTATCTAAAAGCCACTGCTCAGATTCGCAGAACGGATACTTTGTTTATTCTGCCGGAAGGCCCCAGAAAGGGTCAGGCAGCATCAAAATCTACTTTAGCCAAGTGGATTCGACAGGTCATAATGCTTGAGAAGGAGACCGCCTCCGTTCAAAGTTAGGGCGCACTCCACGAGAGCAGTTGGAACTTCATGGGCAGCGCATCACCAGGCCTCCCTGGCTCAAATCTGTAAGGCCGCAACATGGTCTTCAGTACACACGTTTACTAGGTTCTACCAGGTGGACGTTAGAAGTCAGGAGGATGTCGCCCGTGGGCGCAGTGTGTTGCAGGCCGCAAAAGATCCTCATGTCTGATAGCGCTCAGCTTATGTATGGTGTATCCCCCCCCTCGTTGGGCATTGCTTTAGGACATCCCATTAGTAATGACTATGTCGCTCTGTGTCCCGTGATGTACGAGAAAGAAAATAGGATTTTTATAACAGCTTACCTGTAAAATCCTTTTCTTGGAGTACATCACGGGACACAGAGCTCCCGCCCCTCTTTAGGGACACTTATTGCTTTGCTACAAAACTGAGGTGCTCCCGGATGGGAGGGGCTTATATAGGGGAGGGTACTTCCGGTTTTGGAAGTTGCCAGTGCCAGCACCTGAAGGTATCTATATAACCTATTAGTAATGACTATGTCGCTCTGTGTCCCGTGATGTACTCCAAGAAAAGGATTTTACAGGTAAGCTGTTATAAAAATCCTATTATATGGGGGCACACTGGCTATATATATATATATATATATGGGGGCACACTGGCTATATATATATGGGGGCACACTGGCTATATATGGGGACAAACTGGTTGTATATAGGGGCACACTGGCTGTATATGGGGGGCACACTGGCTGCATTTGGGGGGAACTGGCTGTATATGGGGGACAAACTGGCTGTATATGGGGGACAACTGGCTGTATATGGGGGACAAACTGGCTGTATATGGGGGACAAACTGGCTGTATATGGGGACAAACTGGCTGTATATGGGAGCACACTGGCTGTATATGGGGGCACACTGGCTGTATATATGGGGGCACACTGGCTGTATATATGGGGGCACACTGGTTATATATATATATATATATATATATATATATATATATATATATAATGGGGGAAAACTGGCTGTATTTGAGGGGGCAAACTGGTGGCGTTTGGGCACAGTGGCTGCGTTTTAATGGGCACCGTGGCGGCAATTGATTTTTTTATTTTTTTTCAGTTTGTTTGCGCCCCCCCCAAAAATTTTGAGCACCAGCCGCCACTGGATGAAGATATCGATATATCCAGCATTAGGGCAGAAATCTTCCTGGATAATTAATAGGACCTATTATCCAGGGTGACCAGACATCCCCGGTTTCTGGTGACAGTCCCCGGATTCAGGACACTTTCCCCAGACCAACTGTCCATGGTTTTGTCCCTGGATTGAAATTGACCCGGCGCCTGTTCAAATCCAAAGACGCTCGGTGCAGACTAAAGATCTGAATTGCACACCCCCTCTCCCACTAACTTAGGGGGTTATTTTTTTCCATTATCCGTGCCCCTTTCTGATGATCAGGTGCTGGTTGGAGCGGAGAGAATATTTCTTCAGTTTTGGGTGCATGCCCATTCAGCTCCGCTCGTATGTTTTTTCTGCCTTGGCTCAAGTACCGGTCAACCGCCTGCCAGATTATCTCCTTGCCTTCCCTGGCAGAGTGATCTTCCTTCGTTCCCCACCCAGTAGTAGCCGGGGCCTGGAGATTAAGACTTGACAAGTTGTGGGGCCGGCGGCGGTGACGGACAGAGAGAGTCGCCTTATGCCGCCATTCCTAGTAAAATTTATGTCCCCGGATTTCTTTAAAAAAAAAAAAAAAGATCTGGTCACCTTACTATAATCTAAATGTCCATGGGTAGACCTCTCATTGAATGAAAATTGTGTAAGATGAGATCCATAGTTTGGAGATCAACCTCTAGCCTTACTTGTTCTGTAGCCCAGATAAAGGCAAGAAGAGGTAAAATTGACGTCAGATTATTACTATCACAGGGTGATTGAAATGTGCAATGATGGAAGCCTGCCAGGCATCATTGCTGTTTTCCCTGGAAAACATCGAAGCTCATTCACACAGAGCAGGGGCCATTTCCTGAGCTGGAAAGGTTAGCGCTTCTCTTTCCAGGTTTTTTAAGACCGCATCCGGGTCCGGTTTCCAAAAACTTCATAGACGTTACCCACCGGGCCTCTTCTCTAGCCAGAAACAGGCGGTTGGGAAGTAGGTGCTTAAAGCTGGGGTCCCGCCCTGATCGAATAGTCCTATTTTGTCCTCTCTGTAAGCCGTCCTGGAAGATGACTGAGGAAAAACAGTGTTATTACCTGATAACTACTTTTTCCAGGAATCTTCCAGGATGGCGTCAGTTCCCTCCCTTATGTGTTGGTGAGTGGCAATGTAGAACATGGAGTAAGAATAAAGCTGCGCTAATGAGGGTATAATGATACTTATTTTGAAGCCTTCGGTTATATGTTAAATACTGAGGAGCTGATGCATGTGCAGTGCTTTTTATGATGTGGATCGTGTGTTTCCAGTGCTAGGTGGGAGGAGCTTATCTCTCTCTGTAAGCCGCCCTGAAAGATTCCTGGAAAAAGTAGTTATCGGGTAATAACACTGTTTTCCCCTTCACTTTTTTTTGTGAAAATGGTCTCCAGAACAAATAGAAGGGTGAATTTCCCCAGCAGTGACGGTTATAAAAACTGGACGGAGGTTTTAATCCTTCCCTACTCCATAAAATAATTCCTTTACAAGCACTTCAACCCAGATAAAGCTGAACTACAGGCATATATAAAGGATAGGGGAAATAAGGGTGCTCTGGTGGAGGTGGATAGCTGGTCAGAGGGATGATAGTGATGAGATGGCACTTCTGGCAGCACTTTGATTTGATATATATCCTTTGGCAGAAAAAACGTCCCTTCTATACATATTTTGATCTGTGTATTTTTTATTTATCTATTTGCCTATAGATGAGCTTTACGGTCCAAAACCATTTTCAAATTTCAGCTAACAGAAAATTATTTGGCAATAACATTGTTTGGGGGGGGGGGGGGGGACAAGAGTTATTTTAGTTGTATGGTCACCCAACTAATTTTGCATGTATTTTAAGGCAAAAAAATTAAATTTAAACATTTCATTTCTAGCTTGACCACTAATACTTTTAAATAATCTAGTGCAGGGGTAGGCAAACCCCGTCACTGGTGCCGCAAGCGGCACTCAAAGCCTCTTTTGCCGGCACTCGACTCCCTCCCCATCAGCAGAGCAGTGCAGGGAAGTGTCAGTGAGACACTAATGCATTCCAATTTCAGAATTCCAGACGCGGCACCTGCACTGAGGGGACAGCACTGTGCCCCCACACATTGTAAAAGATGGGAAACATTGTTTGGTTCTCTAACTTTGCTGATTTGTGATGGGGAAGAGATTAGGTGCAGTTCGGTCCCTGTTTCCAGGAGGACGACGACTGTCATTGGCCACTGCTAAAGCCAGTCACAGTCCTGCTAGCCCTGTCCACCATCTGGAGGAAGATGACTCACTTGGTTGGCACTACTAATCTCAGAAAGAAGGGATTTCACTGCGATTGAGAAAACCACAATCAGGTGACAGTTTGTGGAATTACTGTTGAGCTCCTGGGAACTTTGTTCAAATTATTCCTGAACCTTTGCGTCACTTACTACTGAACCCCTGCACTGTGTCCCTTTTTTAAGCCACAGCCAGTATTCAGCGCAATGAAAATCACACCCAACTTTTTCTGTAGCGCAGAGCACCGCACTTTTTCTCAGCTGCGGGGGCCCAACTTATGATCCTGCACACAGGCCCACTGCTGTCATAAAATACCCCTGACCTGAGCTCATCATTGCACATCCATTTCAGATGCTTGTATGTGACATCACTTACAAGTACGTGGGCTGGATGCGAGAGTTGGATGTGTCTCATCTCTGCTTCCTTTCACCACTCTGCATATCATAGATGAGAAGAGGGTACAGTGGTGGGGAAAATGAGCAGGAGGGGTTCAGAGATGGGACAAAACAGCAGAAGGGTACAGCAGTGGGGCAGATGTGCAGGGAGGTACAGTGGTGGAAGAGATGAGAAGGGGCTTCAGCAGTGGGACAGAAATGCAGGGGGCTACAGTGATGGGGCAGATGTGTTTGGGCAGATAAGAGGGTTCAGTGGTGGGACAAAAGCAGGGGGGCGTAGAGCAGTGTGGCAGATGTGCAGGAGGTACATTGGTGGGGCAGATGAGAAAGCGGGTTACAGTTGGTGGGGCAGATGAGCAGATGGGTTCAGCGTTAGGCCCATTTGACACTGGGACGGGCATGTGCGGTGGCGGTATAGCGGCGCGATTTTTAGCGCCGCTATACCGTCGTATTTACCGCGATTTTCGGCCGCTAGCGGTGTGGTTTTAACCCCCGCTAGCGGCCGAAAAAGCGTTAATACAGCCGCAGTTTGCGGGCGTTATCACCGCGGTGTCGCATTGATTTCAATGAGAAGGAGCGGTATAAACACTGCTCCTTCACCGTTCCAAAGATGCGGCTTGCAGGAGATTTTTTTTTCTCTCCTGCCAGTGCACCGCCTCAGTGTGAAAGCCCTCGGGCTTTCACATTGAGAATGCTGAGGCAGGAGTATTTCAGGTGTTTATTTATGCGCTAAAACGCCTGAAATACGCCTCAGTGTGAAAGGGGCCTTAGGACAGATGAAAATGTGATTCAACAGTGAGACCGAAGAGCATGAGGATAGGTCGTGGAGCAGATGTGCAGGGAGGTACAGTGGTGGGGCAGATGAGAAAAGGGGTACAGTGGTGGGGCAGATGTGCAGAAGGTACAGTAGTGGGAGAGATGAGAAGGGGGTTCAGCGATGGGACAGAAAAGCAGGGAGGTACAGTTATGGGGCAGATGAGCAGGGGGGGGGGTTCAGTGTTGGGGCAGATGAGAAGATGGTTCAGTGGTGAAACAGAAGAGCATGGGGGTACGGCGGTGGGGCAGATGTGAAAGGAGGTGCATTGGTTGGGCAGAAGAGCAGGGGGTTACAGTGGTTGGGCAGAAGAGCAGGGGGTTAGTGGTTGGGCAGAAGAGCAGGGGGTTACAGTGGTTGGGCAGAAGAGCAGGGGGTTACAGTGGTTGGGCAGAAGAGCAGGGGGTACAGTGGTGGGGCAGATGTACAGGGGTACAGTGGTGGGGCAGATGTACAGGGGTACAGTGGTGGGGCAGATGTACAGGGGTACAGTGGTGGGGCAGATGTACAAAGGAGGTACAGAGGTGGGACAGATGAGCAGGGGGAACGGAGGTGGGACAGGTGAGCAGGGGGAACGGAGGTGGGACAGGTGAGCAGGGGGAACGGAGGTGGGACAGGTGAGCAGGGGGAACGGAGGTGGGACAGGTGAGCAGGGGGAACGGAGGTGGGACAGGTGAGCAGGGGGAACGGAGGTGGGACAGGTGAGCAGGGGGAACGGAGGTGGGACAGGTGAGCAGGGGGAACGGAGGTGGGACAGGTGAGCAGGGGGAACGGAGGTGGGACAGGTGAGCAGGGGGAACGGAGGTGGGACAGGTGAGCAGGGGGAACGGAGGTGGGACAGGTGAGCAGGGGGAACGGAGGTGGGACAGGTGAGCAGGGGGAACGGAGGTGGGACAGGTGAGCAGGGGGAACGGAGGTGGGACAGGTGAGCAGGGGGAACGGAGGTGGGACAGGTGAGCAGGGGGAACGGAGGTGGGACAGGTGAGCAGGGGGAACGGAGGTGGGACAGGTGAGCAGGGGGAACGGAGGTGGGACAGGTGAGCAGGGGGAACGGAGGTGGGACAGGTGAGCAGGGGGAACGGAGGTGGGACAGGTGAGCAGGGGGAACGGAGGTGGGACAGGTGAGCAGGGGGAACGGAGGTGGGACAGGTGAGCAGGGGGAACGGAGGTGGGACAGGTGAGCAGGGGGAACGGAGGTGGGACAGATGTGCCGGTAGTTTACAGCATGTTCTTTTATAAAGAGAGTGTCAAGCTTACATTTTTTTTTGTTATGAAATCGTCACTCTCAATTTCTTTGAAAATATTTTTCGGCACACTGTGCACAAAAGGTTGCCTACCCCTGATCTAGTGTTACTATAGTAATGGCTTTTTTATTTATTTTTTTAAACCCTTTCCAAGTTGCTGAAGTGACTATTGTGTAAAGAAAGGTTACTTTTTAATTGTAGTTGGCTGCACATGACAGTTAGAGCCCATTCACACAGGGGCGTCTTTGGATCTGACTCCAAATCGCCCCTAGTCGCCTGAGGTCGCGCTGGCTGAAGAAATCAATGTAAGTTAATGGAGCCGTTCTTATGCACACTACTGCAGTCGCTCCGACTTCAAAAAAGGTCCCTGTACTACTTCAATCCGACTCCTAGGCGACCTGTAACCATTCATTTCAATGGGAGTCGCCTCTCACTGTCTTAAAGCGGAGGTTCCGCGGCAAATAATTTTTTTGTTTTTGGTTGCATTCAATGTATTTTTATATCACCAATTAGTACTCACGTGTTTGGTGACTTCAAACCTCTCCTGTCTGTTTTCGGGCAAAAGATGAACTTTTAAAATCAGCTATAGAAATTTTCCATTTTGCTTGTGGGCATTGTGAAGCCCACAAGCACTGACTTCCTGGAAGCGGTGGACGGTGTTCTGCAGAAAAAGTTCCCCGGCGGATAAGGTTCCCTCCCCTGTACTGCGCATGCGCGGCACGAACCTCAACGGAGTTTCCGAAAGTAGCCGAACATGTAGAGCTGCGAGTTAGCTCTACACGGCGCCTGCGCAATGCCTAAGAGCCGTGTAGAGCTGACTGCGCAGGCGCCGTGTAGAGCCGACTCACAGCTCTACATGTTCGGCTACTTTCGGAAACTCCGTTGAGGTTCGTGCCGCGCATGCGCAGTACAGGGGGGGGGGGAACCTTATCCGCCGGGGAACTTTTTCTGCAGGACATGCGAACTCCCAGATTACATTGCGGGAGGATAGAAACGCCTACTCCCGCGGGAGTGAGTACCCGGAAGCCGAAATTGACATAGCCATAATACGGTATGTACAAAAGAAAAAAAAAAAAGATGTGGCTACTGGACATGTTAGTAGTGTAAGGAGTGTGCTCGTATATAGATGTTATTTTGGGTGACACTCCGCTTTAATAGGAGCAACTCTCCAGGAAGAAAACATACATTTATCAGGCAAACCTCTCCCTCCCCCCTCCCTCCCACAGAGCTGATTCTTGTTTGATTGGCCACTGGAATGTCTCCTGTCTTGCAGGCAACTTGGAGTTGCCTTGTAAATAGCTCCAGGTCGTGCTGTGATTCATTCTCAAGTCCTGTCTGAGTTGCCTCATAAAATCGCGCTGGAAGTCGTGTTGCCCCTGTGTGAATGGGCTTAAAGAAACCTAGAATCTATGTAACTTTTTTTATTTGCAACATGCTGTTACAATAGTTGGTGCTGTGCTACAAGACCGGTGTCAGTTTATACAAATTCTACAGCATACACCAAGTGTGAAAGGACTCCAAGGTGCAGGAGGTGCATCCTAGGTCCTTTTTTTTAATAGGCTGGCTACAATTTTTCTTTTATTTTTAATAAACAGTGTTTTTTTTTTCGTTTTTTTATTCTAAGCCAGAGTTCAGTTAAAACAGCTATTTTGTGGTTCACCTCTTCTTGATAGAGGAGCATGGTTCACAGATGATGAAGGCAAACGAACTTTGGTTAAAAATAAATAAATAATCCTTCTGCATGTAATGTAATGTTTTATCTCCAGTTCCTGGATCTGGATCTTGTCTTCCTCGCCCACCATGCACAGACAAAGATTATTTCTATACACACACACCATGTGATGCCAATAGAGAGGTAAATTGTAGAAGGTTACTTTACTCCACAATTAAATTTGCAGAAATGGGAAAACTGTTAAACATTATTGTCTATTTGTGTGTAGACTCAACTCATGTATAAATGGATCGATCCTAAGATATGCAGTAACAGTTTGGAAGGAGCGAAAGGTCTGCCAGTATCGGGTCTTAAGATGAAGTGCCCACCATGCAATCCAGGATTCTATGTGACAAATACGAGTTCTTGTGAGCCCTGCCCCAAATATACTTTTTCAAATGGGACCAGTAAGTCCTGCATATTATTTGTAACAAATATATAAAAAAAATGTTAAATGACAACGTTTTCTGAACGGATATGAAATTGATTAAAATAATCTCTGTGAATACACAAGGAAAAGGCCCATTCATGTTTTATGCATTGTGGTATTGCATGGCAATAGTAGTTATGTTTGCTGTTTTGTGGGGCCATTCATTTTAAATGGCACCGCAACACACGAAGGCTGCACATATGAGTCCCCAGCAGATCACATGCATTGTGTTACAATTTTTGTGGTACCTCAGTTTTTTCTAGATGTTTTTTTAGATGGCCCCTTCACAACACCTCTTTACAGAAACCCGTAGCGTGCTGGTGCAATGCATTTGGGGATATGGTGGCATCCATTTTGGAATGGAACCCTAAAGTACCTTCCAACAGAGGTTGCGCTGCAATGATTCCATTATGAAATGAAAGCACAGTATACCAATGCATTGCACAAGCATTGCCATGTTAAGCACAGTAATGCATGTTGTTACTGCAACAAGATGGTGTAACAAGGCCCTCAATGAGCTGCCTTAAAGGATAACTAAAGGCAAAACTTTTTTTTTTTTTTTTTTGGACAGAGTGGAGGGCAGTGGTGGCTGGTGCTCAAAATTTTTGGGGGGGTGAAAACGAACTGAAAAATTCTGACAAATACTGAAACAAAAACATCATATGCAGCCACTGTGCCCATCATATACAGCCAACTGTGCCCCATCAATTGCAGCCAACTGAGCTCCATCAATTGCAGCCTCTGTGCCCATAATATGCAGCCACTGTGCCCGCCTGCCTGCCCCACCACCCTATCATGGTGGTGGGTCAGGCAGCGGGACAGCTGGCGAGCTGTGGGACTGGTAGCACGGCAATAGATGCAGGACTCCTCCGTGCGTGTCTTCTTCCTGTTCTGCACGGCGGCCAATGGGATCGCCTCTACCTTCAGCCAATCAGGTGCCCGGTATTACATGCGGGCCTCCTGATTGGCTGAAAGGCGGTTCTGTGTTGGCAAAGCAAATATTAATTTACTTTGCTAACACACCTGGGTGCACTGCGAGTGCAATACTTTGCGCTTGCAGTTCACCATTTTTGAAGCCTATTGGAGCCTATGGCTCTAATCGGGTGCTTCAAAAACACCCCCCCCATGCTGTAATTCATACGCCTGGTGCCCGAAAAGGGGCCGGGCCCCTGAATGGGGGGTGGCTACAGCGGCCGTGGATAGATTCATGCATTGCATGAATCTATCCATAGTGCACAGAGAGGGCCACATCCGAGCGCCCCTAATGGACGCACTGGGGGATGAGAACACCTGTCAGTTTTTATTGCTGTCTGTGACCTCCATTGAGAAGATCTACCCTCTATTTATCCTGTTTATCTTTATCATTATCATTGAAAGTGAAAGTAAAAGAAAATTCCAAAGTTTGGGTTGTAACCAGAAAAGTAATGGAGAGAAAATCTTCCAATGGGGACACTAGTTCTGGTGACTTGGGAGTCCCCTAGGAAGTCCTTTTTCAATTTGCAGGGATTTCCTCTCACTTCCTGTTTGGCTATGGGACAGGAAGTGAAGGGATATCTCTGCAATGGGACACAGATGGCGAAAAAAATAAAATCTGATGGGTTATAATCCTCCCGTGCTCTATCCAAAAAGGAAAAAAAAAAGTTTTGCCTAATAGTTCTACTTTGACTTGCAACATAATGCGCATTAACGCACCACACAAATGGAAATGAAGCCTTACAGAAAACCTCTCATAACATAAACATAGAAACTGCTATCTCTGATGTCTCCTATATTTGTTGCCTGGCTGCTGTTTTGTTTCTCCTATTTCAGTTCTTTGAGCCACTAAACTGGAACAAAGATTTTTTATTGATTTTTATTGATTTTTATTTGTTTTCAGTTTCATTTTTCAGGGATCCATTCTTTATCAGTATTTTGGTTTTAAAACATGTAGGTGTTGGTCCACAACATTTAGCAATTGAGACTTAAACATTCAACATAAAATTAAAAAGGACTTATATCCATATATCACATAAAATAATATTTTGTTAGAAATGTATAAAGCTATAAAAAAGACCATTTTAAAGGGAAATATGGCGCACACATTTTGTGTAGGGGAACTGCGTTCCATTCACTTCATTGATTATGAAGTATAATTCTAGGTGTAAGCACAATGAGGCAGTTGATGACTTCAGTGGAACCAAACCTACAAATAAAATAAAAAAAACATCATCAACAGGCTATGCTATGTCTCTTCTGCAATAAGACACACTTGCATGTCTGCTTGCAATCTTCTATTAAACATACACTGAGCCTTGCGAATGCGAAGCTCAACGTGAAATCCCGGCACACTGCAGCTGTGCCGGAATGACAGATTTGTGCGTTCATGAACTGAATCCCGTTATCCTCTACCGGCCATCCAAAAATGGAAGATTACAATGGCCAAGGAGGGGTTTAACCGATGCATCGCTGGAAGTTCCATGTGAGTATTTTTTTTTAAATTTTAAGCATTTTCGCTGGGCATAATAGAGCATTGTTACCATATGCCTTCATGGCTAGATCACCAAGAGGGTTAATTACTAAAGGCAAATCCACTTTGCACTACAAGTGCACTTGAACTTGAGGGGGACATGCAAGGAAAAAAAAAAAAAAAAAAACTGCATTTTAGCTTGCACATGATTGGATGATAAAATTAGCAGAGCTTCCCCTCATTTCAGATCTTCCCCCTCAGATCTACAGCGACTGCACTTCCAAGTGCACGTGCAGTGCACTTGTAGTGCAAAGTGCATTTGACTGTAGTAAATCAACCCCATATGTATTTTTAATGAAAGCTGCAGATTTAAAAATAAAAAATGTAATTGCTCTGAAAATGTATATATTAACATTTTAAAGCTTATGTGAGATTTTAGTAATTGGGTTTACATACAATTTAAAGTGGAACTCTAGACATTCATGTACTCTACTTCTCTGTCCTTTTGACTTCTATTAGCGCAAAGAATGTAAAACCTTTTACAGCCACCCCTAGAACAATAGCAGAGAGAAATTCTCCCAGTGAGGAGTGGAAACTGTCAGGGGTGGGATTTTCCTTCATTTTGGGGTGGTTTCTTCTCACTTCCTGTTGTATCTTAAAGTACGACTAAAGGCACATTGTTTATTTTGTTTTTGATGAAGTAGAGCGGGATTACAATGCTTGTCAGTTTTTTTTCTGTCTGTGTCCCTGTTAGGGAGATCCACCCTCTTTTGTCCTGTTTACCAAAGTGAAAGTAAAAGAAAATCCAAAATTTTGGGCTATCGCCGGTGATGTAAAAAAAGTCGCGACCTATGCAGGGTCTCGACCGCGTCACTTCCGGTGCAGCTACTTCAAAAACACAGCTGATGGCAGCCTCGACTGCGCATGCGCGGCTTCACCGCACCTATACCGTGCATGCGCAGACGCTCAGTTTAGTCCGTGAAAATTCTAGACTCGAGCGGGCGGGCGGAGGCATTGCGAATTGCTTAACATCGTTGCCAGCACCGCCTCCAGACCCGCCCCCAACACGCCCCTAGCTTGTATATTATTGGGACCGAGGTCGAGAGAAAATATAGAGCTGCACCGCCTACAGCCCCGCCCCCGCCCCTAGCCTGCTCTACTGAAGGGGGTGGGCCCCGTACATAGCACTGAGTCCAAGTACAGTACTGTGCATTGTTCTGCCATCAAATATGCTGCCTCACTGCACCCAGCAAACGCAACCACTGTGCCCGTCATACGCAACCACTGCACCCAGCAAACGCAACCACTGTGCCCGTCATACGCAACCACTGTGCCCGTCATACGCAACCACTGTGCCCGTCATACGCAACCACTGTGCCCGTCATACGCAGCCACTGTGCCCGTCATACGCAGCCACTGTGCCCGTCATACGCAGCCACTGTGCCCATCATACGCAGCCACTGTACCCAGCAAACGCAACCACTGTGCCCGTCATACGCAGCCACTGCGCCCAGCAAACGCAACCGCTGCGCCCAGCAAACGCAACCGCTGCGCCCAGCAAACGCAACCGCTGCGCCCAGCAAACGCAACCGCTGCGCCCAGCAAACGCAACCGCTGCGCCCAGCAAACGCAACCGCTGCGCCCAGCAAATGCAACCGCTGCGCCCGAGGTCGAGAGAAAATATAGAGCTGCACCGCCTACAGCCCCGCCCCCGCCCCTAGCCTGCTCTACTGAAGGGGGGTGGGCCCCGTACATAGCACTGAGTCCAAGTACAGTACTGTGCATTGTTCTGCCATCAAATATGCTGCCTCACTGCACCCAGCAAACGCAACCACTGTGCCCGTCATACGCAACCACTGTGCCCGTCATACGCAACCACTGTGCCCGTCATACGCAACCACTGTGCCCGTCATACGCAGCCACTGCACCCAGCAAACGCAGCCACTGCACCCAGCAAACGCAACCACTGCGCCCGTCATACGCAGCCACTGTGCCCGTCATACGCAACCACTGTGCCCGTCATACGCAACCACTGTGCCCGTCATACGCAGCCACTGCACCCAGCAAACGCAGCCACTGCACCCAGCAAACGCAACCACTGCGCCCGTCATACGCAACCACTGCGCCCGTCATACGCAGCCACTGCGCCCGTCATACGCAGCCACTGTGCCCGTCATACGCAGCCACTGCGCCCGTCATACGCAGCCACTGTGCCCGTCATACGCAGCCACTGTGCCCGTCATACGCAGCCACTGTGCCCGTCATACGCAGCCACTGTGCCCGTCATACGCAGCCACTGTGCCCGTCATACGCAGCCACTGTGCCCGTCATACGCAGCCACTGTGCCCGTCATACGCAGCCACTGTGCCCGTCATACGCAGCCACTGTGCCCGTCATACGCAGCCACTGTGCCCGTCATACGCAGCCACTGTGCCCGTCATACGCAGCCACTGTGCCCGTCATACGCAGCCACTGCACCCAGCAAACGCAACCACTGTGCCCGTCATACGCAGCCACTGCACCCAGCAAACGCAGCCACTGTGCCCGTCATACGCAGCCACTGTGCCCGTCATACGCAGCCACTGTGCCCGTCATACGCAGCCACTGTGCCCGTCATACGCAGCCACTGTGCCCGTCATACGCAGCCACTGTACCCAGCAAACGCAACCACTGTGCCCGTCATACGCAGCCACTGCCCCCAGCAAACGCAGCCACTGCACCCAGCAAACGCAACCGCTGTGCCCAGCAAACGCAACCACTTCACCCAGCAAACGCAACCGCTGCGCCCAGCAAACGCTTTGCTTTGCTAACACAACGCTGAGTGAACAGAGAACGCCCAGCATGGCGCCCGCTGTTCACCTTTTTGGGCGCCTATTAGAGCCTACGGCTCTAATCAGGTGCTTCCAAAAAACACCCCCGCCGATGTAATTCAGGTGCCCGGCGCCCGAAAAGGGGCCGGACACCTGAATCGGGGGTGTCAGCAGTGACCATAGATAGAATCATGCATTGCATGAATCTATCTATAGTGATAGAGTGGTGCCAGGAGAGAGGGGGCGGCACCCATGCTCCCCTTATGGAAGCACCGCCACTACGTACTCTTTGATCTTTTGAAAAGTGTGATGTTAAGCCGTAGCTGTGCTCCTTCGGGATATGCTGCTCGCGCATTCGTGCTGCTGGAGGGAGCCCAGACCACCATAGATGAGGGACCTGCAAACTTGGTCATGGTGAGTGACAGGGACCCCCCCCCGAGGACAGGGACCCCCTCTGAGGACAGGGACCCTCTCCCCCCTCTGAGAACAGGGACCCCCCCCCCGAGGACATGAAAACCTTCTCCCCCCTGAGAACAGGGACTCCCTTCTCTCCTGGGGACAGGGACCCCCATCTTCCCTGGGGATCGGGACCCCATCCCCCCCCCCCTAAGAACAGGGACCTGATCACCCTGTGTGTGCCAACCTCACTGCCCTGCCTGCCATGTGTCCTGTGTGAGGGCTCTCCTGTGACAGCTCTTATCAGAACTTCATCCCACTTTGTGATCCCCCTACATGACTGATCCCTCTGTGTGCACCCCTTACACGGGGAACCCCTCTGTTTGCTACCCCTACATGTCTGCATTCTCTGACCACAACCTGTACCATTTCCACATCCTCTGACTGCCTCCTATATCCTGTACACATGTTCTAACCACCTCCTGTATCCTGTCCGCAGCCTCTAACCATCTCTTGTATCCTGTCTGCAATCTCTGACTATCTCTTGTCTTTTATGGTGTCTGCATACTCTTAGGGAGAGTCTGGAGAGGAATCGAGAGTGAGAGCGTCGCTGGGATTGGGATTACGGGAGGAGTCAGACGTGTATGGACTGTGGAGAACAGACTATAGAATAAAAACAGAGCCACCAACCAGGAGCCATCTAACTGAGACCTGCACGCTGCACCGGAGAGGAGGTCAGTGACAGCGCCGTCAGGCCAGTCTGAGGGGGGGGGGGTCACTGATGTAAGGGGGGAGTGAATGCAATTATGTAAGGGAGCACTGATATAAAGGTTTTCCCTTTATATCAGTAACACCCCCCCCCCCCTTACCTTAGTGTATTCACTCTGCGGAAGGTGGTCTCTGGTCACCAGAGTCCCCCCCCCACATCACATTTCCCGGCATTCCCCTTTACATCAGAGTCGGCAGGCTTCCCCCTTACAGTGCAAGAGAACTCAGATGTAAAGGAAAATGCTGCAGAGCATAATCTAAGGAGGAACTCTGATGTAAGGGGTGCTCTGGTCACCAGAGACCACCTTATATCAGAGTCCACTGCATTCCTATTTACATCAGAGTTCCCACTTACATCAGGGTCTGCAGCATTGCCCTTTACATCAGTGTTCCCCTTTACATCAGGGTTGGCAGAGTTCCCCCTGTAAGATTAGAAGGGATGGAGGCCCGGAGACATGTCCAGAGAACACAGAGGATACATGGGATAGATTAGAAGGGATGGAGGCCTCCTCTGTTTTCCCTGGACATCCATCCCTTCTAATCTATCCCATGTATTCTCTGTGTTCTCTGGACATGTCTCTGGGCCTCCATCCCTTCTAATCTATCCCATGTATCCACTTTGTACTCTGGACATGTCTCCGGGCCTCCATCCCTTCTAATCTATCCCATGTATCCTCTGTGTACTCTGGACATGTCTCCGGGCCTTCATCCCTTCTAATCTATCCCATGTATCCTCTGTGTACTCTGGACATGTTTCCGGGCCTCCATCCTTTCTAATCTATCCCATGTATCCTCTGTGTACTCTGGACATGCCTCCGGGCTAGGGCGACCACGTGTCCCAGGCTGGCCGGGACAGTCCCGCATTTTGCAGGTCTGTCCCGGGCACCTTCCTTCCAGGACAATACCGTGTCCCGGAACGAAACTGACACAGCCACCCCCGGGCCAATCTGATGCCCCCAAAAAAGGCTGCCATATCACCACTTTACTCACTGACAGTACTTGTCCTGGCCGGGAATGCCTGGAGGAGCACAATCCCCGCCCCCTGCTTGTGATTGGAGAAATCATAAATCCTGCCTCTTGTGTCCAATCACTGTGCTGTGATTCGTTACAGCACAAGCTGATTTTTGGAAAGGGAGGGTGTCCCTGAATGGTAGTTTGGAAATGTGGTCACCCTACTCCGGGCCTCCATCCCTTCTAATCTATCCCATGTATCCTCTGTGTACTCTGGACATGTCTCCGGGCCTCCATCCCTTCTAATCTATCACATGTATCCTCTGTGTACTCTGGACATGTCTCCGGGCCTCCATCCCTTCTAATCTTACAGGGGGAACTCTGCGAACCCTGATGTAAAGGGGAACACTGATGTAAAGGGCAATGCTGCAGACCCTGATGTAAGTGGAACTCTGATGTAAATGGGAATGCAGTGGACTCTGATATAAGGTGGTCTCTGGTGACCAGAGCACCCCTTACATCAGAGTTTTTCCTTAGATTATGCTCTGCAGCATTTTCCTTTATATCTGAGTTCCCTTGCACTGTAAGGGGGAATCCTGCCGACTCTGATGTAAAGGGGAATGACGGAAAATGTGATGTGGGGGGGAGGGGGACTCTGGTGACCAGAGACCACCTTCCGCAGAGTGAATACACTAAGGTAAGGGGGGGGGGGTGTTACTGATATAAGGGAAAACCTTTATATCAGTGCCCCCTTACATAATTGCATTCACTCCCCCCTTACATCAGTGACCCCCCCCCCCTCAGACTGACCTGATGGCGCTGTCACTGACCTCCTCTCCGGTGCAGCGTGCAGGTCTCAGTTAGATGGCTCCTGGTTGGTGGCTCTGCTTTTATTCTATAGTCTGTTCTCCACAGTCCATACACGTCTGACTCCTCCCGTAATCCCAATCTCGGCGACGCTCTCACTCTTGATTCCTCTCCAGACTCTCCCTAAGACTGCAGACACAATAAAAGACAAGAGATAGTCAGAGATTGCAGACAGGTTAGAGGCTGCGGACAGGATACAGGAGGTGGTTAGAGGCTGCAGTCAATAGGTGGTCAGAACATGTGCACAGGATAGAGGAGGTGGTCAGAGGATGGCGGACAGGATACAGGAGGCAGTCAGAGGATGTGGAAATGGTACAGGTGGTGGTCAGAGTATGCAGACATTTAGGGGTAGCAAACAGAGGGGTTCCCCATGTAAGGGGTGCACACAGAGGGGTCAGTCATGTAGGGGGATTACACAGTGGGATGAAGTCCTGATAAGAGCTGTCACAGAAGGGCCCTCACACAGGACACATGGCAGGCATGGCAGTGAGTTTGGCACACACAGGGTGCTCAGGTTCCTGTTCTTAGGGGAGGTGGGGTCCTGATCCCTAGGAAAGATGGGGTCCCTAGGTGAGATGAAGTCCCCATTGCCAGGGGAGATGGAGTTCCTGCCCCCAGGTGAGATGGAGTTCCTGCCCCCAGGTGAGATAGGATCCCTGCCCCAGAGTGAGAAGGGGGTCCCTGTCCCCAGGGGAGAAGTAGGTCCCTGTCCCCAGGAGAGGAGGAGTTCCTGTTCCCAGGTGAGTGGCCCAGAGGGTCCCTGTTTCCAGGAGAGAAGGGGTGCCTGTCCTCAGGGGGGAGAAGGGGTGCCTGTCCTCAGGGGGGAGAAGGTTTCCCTGTCCTCAGGGGGGAGAAGGTTTCCCTGTCCTCAGGGGGGAGAAGGTTTCCCTGTCCTCAGGGGGGAGAAGGTTTCCCTGTCCTCAGGGGGGAGAAGGTTTCCCTGTCCTCAGGGGGGAGAAGGTTTCCCTGTCCTCAGGGGGGAGAAGGTTTCCCTGTCCTCAGGGGGGAGAAGGTTTCCCTGTCCTCAGGGGGGAGAAGGTTTCCCTGTCCTCAGGGGGGAGAAGGTTTCCCCTGTCCTCAGGGGGGAGAAGGTTTCCCCTGTCCTCAGGGGGGAGAAGGTTTCCCCTGTCCTCAGGGGGGAGAAGGTTTCCCTGTCCCCAGAGGAGAGAAGGGGGTCCCTGTCCCCAGAGGAGAGAAGGGGGTCCCTGTCCCCAGAGGAGAGAAGGGGGTCCCTGTCCCCAGAGGAGAGAAGGGGGTCCCTGTCCCCAGAGGAGAGAAGGGGGTCCCTGTCCCCAGGGGGGAGAAGGGGGTCCCTGTCCCCAGGGGGGAGAAGGGGGTCCCTGTCCCCAGGGGGGAGAAGGGGGTCCCTGTCCCCAGGGGGGAGAAGGGGGTCCCTGTCCCCAGGGGGGAGAAGGGGGTCCCTGTCCTCAGGGGGGAGAAGGGGGTCCCTGTCCTCGGGGAATATGGAGTGGGATCTGGGATGGTCTCACTTACCATGACCAAGTCTGCAGGTCCCTCATTTATGGTGGTCTGGGCTCACTCCAGCAGCACGGATGGGCGATCAGCTTATCCCCAGGGAGCACAGCTACGGCTTGACAATCTGACAGCAATTGACGGGCACAGTGGTTGCGTTTGACGGGCACAGTGGTTGCGTTTGACGGGCGCAGTGGTTGCGTTCTGCTGGGCGCAGTGGTTGCGTTTGCTGGGCGCAGTGGTTGCGTTTGCTGGGCGCAGTGGTTGCGTTTGCTGGGCAGAGTGGTTGCGTTTGCTGTGCAGAGTGGTTGCGTTTGCTGTGCAGAGTGGTTGCGTTTGCTGGGCAGAGTGGTTGCGTTTGCTGGGCAGAGTGGTTGCGTTTGCTGGGCAGAGTGGTTGCGTTTGCTGGGCAGAGTGGTTGCGTTTGCTGGGTGCAGTGGCTGCGTATGACGGGCACAGTGTTTGCGTTTGCTGGGTGCAGTGGCTGCGTATGACGGGCACAGTGGTTGCGTTTGCTGGGCGCAGTGGCTGCGTATGACGGGCGCAGTGGCTGCGTATGACGGGCGCAGTGGCTGCGTATGACGGGCACAGTGGCTGCGTATGACGGGCGCAGTGGTTGCGTTTGCTGGGTGCAGTGGCTGCGTATGATGGGTGCAGTGGCTGCGTATGACGGGCACAGTGGTTGCGTTTGCTGGGTGCAGTGGCTGCGTATGACGGGCACAGTGGTTGCGTTTGCTGGGTGCAGTGGTTGCGTATGACGGGCACAGTGGTTGCGTTTGCTGGGTGCAGTGAGGCAGCATATTTGATGGCAGAACAATGCACAGTACTGTACTTGGACTCAGTGCTATGTACGGGGCCCGCCCCCCTTCAGTAGAGCAGGCTAGGGGCGGGGGCGGGGCTGTAGGCGGTGCAGCTCTATATTTTCTCTCGACCTCGGTCCCAATAATATACAAGCTAGGAGCGTGTTGGGGGCGGGTCTGGAGGCGGTGCTGGCGACGATGTTAAGCAATTCACAACGCCCCCGCCCGCTCGAGTCTAGAATTTTCACGGACTAAACTGAGCGTCTGCGCATGCACGGTATAGGTGCGGTGAAGCCGCGCATGCGCAGTCGAGGCCGCCATCAGCTGTGTTTTTGACGTAGCTGCACCGGAAGTGACGCGGTCGAGACCCTGCTTAGGTCGCGACTTTTTTTACATCACCGGAAAAATAATAGAAGGGAAATCCTCCAATGGGGACACTAGTTCTGGTGATTCCCTTAATTCGCAGGGATTTCCTCTGACTTCCTGTTTGATTATGGGACAGGAAGTGAAAGAAAATCTCTGCAATGGGACACAGATGGCGAACAAATCTCTGACGGGTTTAAGCCCTCCCTTACTCTATCCAAAATGGGGGTAAAAAAATAGTTTAATAGCCTATAGTTCTACTTTAAAGACAAAAATGAGGGGAAAATCTTCCTGCTTATACCCAAAACTAATTTGCCTGGCGTTTCACTTTAATTTCTGATTCCTGTTTGCCACAAATCCTTTGTTTTTAAAGGATTAACACCACGTTTTGAGAATGAATACATTAAATGAATACATTAAATTGGATAAGCTGGTTTCTCTAAAGAACTTTAACATTGATGTCTTTAACATTTCTTTAGGGATGAGCTTGATGTTATCGGGTATTCGCCAAACAGCAAATAATATGGGGCATTCGCGGGGAAATTTAAGCACAGCGGAACGACCCATAATGCACTGCGAGATCGCAGTGCATTGTCTGAGTGGCCAAAGCATGCACCGGACCTGCATGCTTTGGCCAATCACAGCGCGCTCTGGCTCAGGTGGACTAAGTCCACACCCCACACTATATAAGGCTGCTTGCATAGCGGCCGTGTATAGTGTGGGACTGTGGACGGAGATAGATTGAGCTAGATTAGGCAGGCAAGTTAGTGGCAGTGTATTTATCTCTATCTAGTGTGTGTGTATAAAATATATAAATAGTGTGTGTGTGTATGTATAATATACTCTGCATTTAGTGTAGACTAGATATTCAGTGTAGACTTTTATATTCAGTCAGTGTAGTGTGTGTGTGTGTGTGTGTGTGTGTGTGTGTGTGTGTATATGTGTGTATATAACACAGTGTATTGCAGTGGTTATGTGGATCCCTGCGCCAGAATAAAACAAAAAAATGTTGTGTGGGGTCTCCCACAAAATCCATACTAGGCCCTTCAGGTCTGGTATTAATTTTAAGGGGAACCCCGTGCCAAAATTTAACCACATGCCGTTTTTTTTGTTTGTTTTGTTTTTTCCAATGGTTTTTCATCTATATTACCGGGAGCCGACAATACATTACAGCCGTGAGCAATTTTAAATGATTTTTTTTTTTCCTTTTTAGAAATGTCATTTTGATGCGGTACTGTAAAACACATGAGAAAGATGTGCCACTTTACAGGCGGACTAAGTGGAACCTCAGGCACAATATTTAAAGGAATATTTCATTTTCATTTTTATTGTTTCACTTTAAGTATTATTAAAATCGCTGCTCCCGAAAAAATTGCCATTTTTAAAACTTTTTTTTTTTGCATTGATACATGTCCCCTGGGGCAGGACCCGGGTCCTCATACACTTTTTATGACAATAACTTGCATATAAGCCTTTAAAATTGGCACTTTTGATTTTTCATGTTCGTGCCCCATAGACTTTAACGGTGTTCGCACAAATTTTTGTTATGTTCTGGTGCGAACCGAACCGGGGGATGTTCGACTCATTTTACTAATGTATGATATATATTTTAATGGGTAAATGGCTGTATAAAGCTGCGATCTTACTGCACCTTGAATGTTTGATATTCTATTTGTCTTTCCCCTAATTCTATGTCTTTTTTCTCATAGCTTGCAATCCCTGCCCAGCTGGTACAGAAGCTATGCTTGGCTATGAGTACAAATGGTGGAATAAACTACCTGACAACATGCAAAGTTTGGTCATGAGTGGGCTAACTTTTGAGTATGAGAATGTGCCAGGTAAATGCCAGTCAACTGCCAGAAAGGTCTGGTTGTGTGTGTGTGTGTGTGTGTGTGTGTGTGTCTACATATATTCAGTAGATATGCAAATAAAGTATATATAGCCTTTTTTTGTGTTTTTTAGGTATAGACTTTAAAGAGGTTAGCTAGATCTATATAGTGTTTTCGATGTATGTTAGTGTTTTTTAAAAACTTAGTTGGTATAATTGTAATTATACATGCGAGTGGGGGCATTTTATAATTGCCCATTACAAACACAGGCCGTACTTTTTGCTTTCAAATGGTTCTACTTTACAGCTCCTTCTTGGAGTGAAAGTCTGTATGTTGGTTGAACACAATGCATTCCCTATGTGGCTGAAATTATATCTCAGCCTTTTCTAAAGGGGGACCGTAGTCCTTTCCGTTTCATTACATTTTAATTTAAAGGGTTTCACAAACAATTTTTGACCTTCAAACTTATTGGAGTACACATCCTGAAATGGAGTAAAAAATGGAAATCCAGGCGCAAATGCATCAAGGTGATGCTCATGGCGAGAATGTGTGAGCCACTGTTGCAACACACTGGTAAGCATATCTTTTTGGGTAATTGGGTAAATATTCAACTGCCTCAAAATGGGGCATGACTGAAGAAGTTTTAGAACCTTTAAGATAAACACTGCAAAAATTACTCAAAATATTTGCACACTTAAAATATGTTGTACATCCCTTTTTAGGGTCTCGTTCACACGGGTGTACTTGGGCATACACCTCTGTGAGGGCCGTGTTTCTTACCTGCAGAGAATGCACAGGTGTTCTGTAAATCCGCATGCAGGCATTCCCATTCATGTCAATTGGAATGCAGTGGCTACACAGCTGCTTCTGCTCCCAATTTGTTGTGTTCAAGGGACATGCACCTTCACCTATGTCTGGGCAAAATAGTCTTGTTTTATAATACATCAAGACTTGACATCACTTGTACTATAAGGTTATTTATACCAAAGCTAACCATACACAAGTAGAAATTAAAGTTTGTTTTAAGAAGGTTTGCTCAATTTTTTTTTTTTTATTGTTAGTTGTGTCAATTTGACATTTTAACCATAGTGACAAGGAAATTAGAAGGAGCAGGATGGGGAAAAAAATTCTAAAATTCTAAATTTCTAACAGTAAATGTGGTTTTCATTTGGGGAAACTCCATTCAATTATTTTGGAGTGATTTGGTTGTAAACCTCAGGCATGAAATATGAACAAAGCATATCCTTCTATAGTAAGTGCATGTCTTAATCCAGAGCACTAAGTGTCATTTCTGTTTTCTGCCTTGTTCTTATGCTATCAGCAGGAGTCATTTCTGACCAGTTTTCCTGACACCAAGAGGTGACAGGGGAGTGAGCTCCAGCACACAGCCTGAGATTGACAGCCTCATCTCTGTTCCTCCTGTGTGCTTTGTGAGGAGGCCTTCGGCCCCAGATTTCTGAAAGCTCAGAAAGGCTGTATAAATTCTGGACTTTGAATGGCTGTAGAGGAGAGAGGGCCGCAGTTAAACAGGTACAATATATGTAGGAGGATTGGTTTCATCTCTGTGTATCACCTGCGGCCAGTTACATCACTGGGTATATGAAAGGGTTTAAAACTACTTTAAAAGCAAATGATTTTTAATGACATTCCTCTTGTCATCGAATATAGTCGTGAGAATGTTTGTGTGTATGACCACCTTAACCTTTTTATGCAACCATTTTATCACTGAGGGCTATTCTAATAGCACCTTTCTACAAATATTTTGCTAAAAACCACTCAAAGGTTTTTGTTTCTAATTTCCATTTACCTGTCTTCCAGGGTGGGAAGTTGCTGGAGAATATATTTACACTTCTGCTGCATCTTCAGATAATGATTACATGGTACTTAGATTGAACATACCTAGCTTCAGGTAATAATCCTAGCAGCGTGTAAATATAGCAGCCTAATAGTTAATTGACTAAATGTCTAATTGCTTTCCCTTTTTTTTACAGATCTCCCAGCATTGTAACAGATGATAGTAATAATGAAGTGGCCCATATTTCATTTGTGTTTGACCTTAAATGCACTATCAGTTGCCAGCTCTTTTTCATGATGGTAAGTACTGGCGTATTTAGTCACAAACTAAGGGTATATTATCCTCTTCTTCTTTATTATCTGTATATAATATTTGGTCTGCTTTTTTTCCTAATTTGTAAAAATTGTTTCACAATTAAACTTTTAATACACCGATGAGACAGAATTCACAGAGCATTATGCATTTGCAGTGAGAGTACAGCAAAAGCTGTTTACTTTCCACCTGAAACCCGGACACATTATTCAGACAGGAATGTGACTCAGAACAGGGCTTGACAGGAGGGTGAGGGGGCACTATGTGCACCTCATTACTATTCTATTTGGAGTGCCCAAAGGTGTCCCAGGTCACAATCCTATAGTGTATACTGAAACAAAAACAAAAATTACTGTGCGCAGCTAAAGTGGCAACCCTAGTCCTATTGGACATTAAATATAGCTGCCCATATTGAGCCGGGGGAACTTCCTCCAGGCTCCTCCTCAGCTGGTGTTCAAAACCTCAATAACATCTGAAATAATTCAGTTCTGATTACATGCTTTTCAAATTGGTGAATTACTATGTTACTTTTGTATTTACCCATATAGTTATTTTCATATAACTTTTTACGTGATTGATTTTAGGCTGTAAATTCAGAAATGACCTTATTGGTAGAAAGCTGGACGGGTTCTACGGAAAAACAGTCCTATTCATATCGTTTGGCGAAAAATGCTAATACCACTTTTACATGGGCATTCCAAAGAACAAGTGTTGATTCAGATGGGGTAAGTAATAATAAATAGTAATTCACTGGTATGTCTTCTTTTGTATATTATACTGTACTGCATTGTTACCACATTATACCATGGATTGTAAGTCTGTTGTCAAATTTGTTTACCTTTTTGTATACATTTAGTGTGCTTACTTATGCAATGGTAACCCCCTCAGGAGCCTGTAGGGCAGCTCTGATTCCCTATGGGCAACCCAAATCACATGTTGCAATGCATAGGTTCCTTTGTTGCCACCATGGGCATCCGCTGAACTTTTTTCAGGGGGGGGGGGGGTCATCAATGCTCTGTCCCTTTTTGACAATGTCATGAAGGGGACATGTCATTATGACATAAAGCACAGGCATGCAAAGGTTTGAGAAACCTGATGCAAAAGCTTAATGGAAGGATTAAGCTGCAATTGTCTGATTAGCAATTTCTATTTTTTTTTAACATCCCCCCCCCCCCCCCCAGCGGCCGAATAGCGCCACTAAAACGATGGTAAAGCGCCGCTAAAACTAGCGGCGCTTTACCGATAAGGCGGCCAGCTGGCAGTGTGAAATAGCTTTTGAGGATAATTCCGCTTCACTCCATGTCCATATAAATATAGCCTAAAGAATGTACTTCTTTCTATATTCTAATGTATTGCAATACATCTGTTGTGGCCATGTTTTGATCTTGATGAAAACAGCCTAAACTGTATGTATAGGTTGTTTTCATCGAGATCAAAATATGGCCGCCCACAACACAGATGTATTGCAATACAAAAAGATGTACACAGTGGTGTCGTGGCACAGGCACTGCTGTTACCTGTAGTTCTTCAGCGATAGGGCAGGCACTGGCAGCGTATTCAGTCTCTTATCTCGGCCACTGCACACCGCGCACCTGTGGGAGGAGCTGGCGCCGGCCGGATTGGCATAGGCACATTTACACAGGCAGAGGCAGGCTGAGGCAGAAGCCAATCATGGAACAGCCGGGTCAGGGTCACGGTGATGTTAAGCCATTCCGATGCTCGGGCCGGGGGTCAGGGGGCAAGTGTGTGTCTTCACTCTGACTTCTAGGGGGGGGCAATTGACCCCCCTTGCCTTTTATGGAGCAGACGCCCATGGCTGCCACTGTGTTTTTGGACATCCAGCTCATACATATTGCAGCCGGCAGATTACAGTGATGAATTGCCTCACTAAGCAATAACGCATGTTATTAAAGGAGAAAAACCAGAGCAGTGATCACTAAAGCTTTGAAACATCCCCCCCCCCCCCCCACAGGTCCACTTTAAGTGAGCTGTAGTATGTCTGAAGTCTCTCAGTCTTCTGTGCTATGATAGTAGCCACCATCCCTTCTCCTGCTTTTGCTGATTCCCCCTTTGCTCCTCTTATGCCATAGGGTGGCCAGTAATTATGTAACTCCTGTGCATATGCATAAGAGTTACTTCATTCCTGATACTCGGCTTTATTCTTGGCATCTATCCAAGTTACTCCTGTTATGTTAGAGAAACACACAGTAACAACAATTTTATAAAAGTTACAAGGAACAAAAGAAAATGCAAGTTGTTCTCAGATTCAATGGATTACACGTCTAAAGGGGTTAATTATTACTGGGTGTAGTTATGTATATGTACATGCTCTAAGCGTCTAAGGAGTCACTGGGGAGTCACACCCTACAAAAATACATACTAATAATACTTCTGGAAGAAAGTGCAGATCAATGAGTAGAATTGCTAATAGTGAAAGGCACCAGCTTGCAAGTGTACTGTATATCCATAATGTCTGTGATCTCACCAGCTAATTATCATAGGCCATTTTTCTGTCATCCATAAGAATGAGTTTGATCGAAAGTTGGATGTAATATAACAATGAAAATATTATTCATGATGTGGTATATTGAAAATCTTTATTTTCTACCCAGTATGAAGCTTCTGTAGCATATTTTATATCCAGCTTTTAATCACAATACCTGAAATATAGTGCAATCACAGTACATACATATACATTTTAAATCGAGCATCATGTTAAAACCATTTGATATACAGTATATGATTTCTGTAGTAATGTATGACTACTAGCATTTTGTGTTTTATCTATTTAGGGTCGGAAATATACTGCAGATATTGCAAAAATATATTCCATAAATGTTACTAATGCTAAGGATGGCGTTGCATCGTGGTGTCGGCCATGTGCCCAGGACAAGGATTCCCTGTGCATCTCTTGTCCCCCTGGGCATTACATTGACAAGAAGGCCAACAAGTGCATCTCTTGCCCAACTAACACTTACCTGCAATCAAACTTACCCTTTGGAGATGAAACTTGTACACAATGTGGGCCTGGAACAAAAAGCAATGATGTAAGCGTAAATACATACATTCTGAAAATGTTGGTCAGTGGAATGTAAAAAATTGTATAGAATGCTTATTATAATGTTCTTATTGGACAAGGTAACAGTCTGAGAGAGGTTTCTACACATCTTTGCCACATCGGTGTGTGTTTTTTTTTGTTTTTGTTTTATTTCGGTATACGTCTTTAATATATTAGCCTGAATAATTGTGGTTTATTTTTTATCCTTCACCTGTATTGATTTAAATATGAAGACTGACCCCGATTCATACCTTCAGTACTTTGGATATCACTAGCCTAGAACTAGTACAAAGATCGAGAGTTCTAATTTGCTTACTGCATAATTTTTTTATGGGTCAGTGAGTTAGTTAGAGGCCAGAGACAGACAGAGAACTAGCGTTTGCAATAATCAGTGTTGCCAACCATCAGTTATTTTACACTGGCAGCACTTTTCTCCTGACAGTAAGGGCTATTTTACACTTGCTTAAAAACATGGCTTCGGACACACCTTGTTAACCACTTCAGCCCCGGAAGGTTTTACCCCCTTAATGACCAGAGCATTTTTTGCAATTCGACACTGCATTGCTTTAACTGACAATTGCGTGGTTGTGCGACGTTGTACCCAAACAAAATTGATGTCCTTTTTTTCCCCACAAGTAGAGCTTTCCTTTGGTTGGTATTTGATCACCTCTGCCTTTTTTGGAATAGTTAGTAGGCGGATGGACTTTATGGGCACAACAAATGATTACAATTTCTTGAGTTTTATTAAAATAAACAATATAGAAAATATGAAACACAATTCAAATGAATAGTATAACACAACCATTCATAGAAAAAAAAATGTAGGCAATAAAATACCACCCAATAACCAGTAGACAATGATAAAAGTTGTACTGAGCTGAATGACGCCAAGGTCATCTCCTACAGTATATTGAGTATACCTCTGCCTTTTTGATTTTTTTTTTGCTCTTGAAACAAAAAAAGACTGAAGCCTCGTACACACGACCGGTTTTCTCAGCAAGAAACGACAAGAAAACAGTTCGGAGCGCTTTCTTGCCGAGAAAACCGGTTGTGTGTACGAAGCTTTTAGGTTTCTCGTCAAGAAAACTGCCCAGAATCTCGACGAGAAAAAAAGACCTGCTTTATTTTTTCTCATCGTGATTCTCGTCAGACTGTATTTGGATTAGAAAACCGTTCGTGTGTATGCTTTTCCAAGTCTTCAAAAACCGCGCATGGTCAGAATCAAGTATGAGACGGAAGCGCACCTTCTTGTAAAACTAGCGTTCATAATGGAGATCGCACATTCGTCACGCTGTAACAAACTGAAGGCACGAAGACTGAAAAGCGCGAATCGTCTCTCACCAAACTTTTACTAACACGCGGTAACACAAGATTAGCAAAAGCAGGCCAAGGGGTGGCGCCATTGGAATAGAACTTGCCCTTTATACTGCCGTTGTACGTGACCGCGCTATACAACGACGAGATTTTGGATTGACCGTGTGTGTACGAGGCTTGACAATTTTGAGAAAAAAAATATATTTTTCACTTTTTTCTATAATAAATATCCCCCAATTTATATATATATATATATATATATATATATATATATATATATATATATATATATATATATATATATATATATATATATATATATATATATATATATATATATATATATACACCGTGTGTGTGTGTGTGTATGTATATATATGTGTGTGTGTGTGTGTGTGTATATATATATATATATATATATATATATATATATATATATATATAACAATTTTGGGGGGGAGGGATATTTATTATTGAAAAAAGTAAAATATATATATATATATATATATATATATATATATATATATATATATATATATATATATATATATATATATTTTCAAAATTGACAGTCTTTTTGTTGAAAAAAAAAAATTCTTCCTTTTAGTTTAGGCAGATATGTATTCTTCTTCTACACATTTTTGGTAAAAAACAATCGCAATAAGTGTATATTGATTGTTTTGCGCAAAAGTTATAGCGTCTACAAAATAGGGAATAGAGTTATGGCATTTTTTTTTATTGGTAATGGCGGTGATCTGCGATTTTTTTTTTTTTTTTTTTTTTTTTTTTTTTTTTTTTTTTTTTTTTTTTTTATCGGGACTGTGACATTGCAATGGACAGATCGTACACTTTTGACTCCATTGACACTTATACAGCGATCAGAGCTAAAAATAGCCACTGATACTGTATAAATGTCACTGGCAGGGAAGGGGTTAAACGAGGTTAAATGTGTTCTAACTGTAAGGAGGGGATGGGCTACCACTGACATGACAGATCACTGTTCCCGATGACAGGGAACAGACGATCCCTGTCATCTCACTAGGCAGAACAGGGAAATGCCTTGCTTACATGTCCCCATTCTGCCTTTCCTCGCCGCGATCGCAGGCCACCGGCAGACATCGAGTCTGCGGGAACCGCGGGCACACGCCCGCAGCAGGAGTGCACGTGCCCACTATCCCGGGATTATGAAGGGACGTACGGGTATGTCCTTTTGGACGCCCGTGCCATTCTGCTGACGTATAGCGGCAGTCGGGTAGCAGTTAAAGCTCTCTGAATGCAAGTCAAAGCTCCTGTCACTAATTAAATGGTTAGCTTGCAGCCCTGTTTACACCTGCTTTTGCTTGATGCTTCGATGAGGCTTTGGGGCTTTAGTGAGGCTTTGAGCGAGCTTTGCCATAGACTTCTATGGCGGCTTTGAAAACACTTTGAAGCACCACTGAAGCTACATGTGGTATAATTTTTGAAGCAAAGCCAAAGCAAAGCAAAAGCAGGTGTAAACAGGACTGTAAGCTAACCATTTGAATTAAGTGACAGGAGCTTTGACTAGCGCTCTGAGAGCTTTAACAAAGCCTGCCCGAAGCCTTGTTGAAGCAGAAACAGGTGTAAATGAGCCCTAAATGCCAGTGACAGGAAAAGGTTGCCAGTTAAAAATGTGGCTGTGACGCCTGGATCAGAACTGCACATGCACACACTGTAGAGTGCCTGCTACAGTGTGTTTGGGCGACGCTGGCGGGGGGCGTGTTTGATGGAGGTGGTGCCTGAGCGTGTTGTGTGATGTCATAGTACAAGAGAGCCGAGCAGAGCAGCTGGACAGTCAGTGGTGTTTGGACTGAAGGGACCAACTGGCGTGGAGAGAGACTGTCACTGTGACTTAGGAGGGGACATGCCGTGTGGTGTCATTGTCATCTGTGCTGTTGCACACTGCTATCAATGTCACTGTAAGAGTCAATATCGTGTGTGTGTGTGCCTGCCCATTCAAATTTCTTGCCCTCCTGAGTCCTGTCCCTGAGCTACCTACTATATCGAAAAGAAATAAAATGAGAAATATGTTTTTTGCCTTAATATCTACCTTAAATTATATTGCAAATTGCTTATTGTACTTGTTTGTAGCCTAAATACTGAAATTTCCCATAAAACTGTACTTTTGTAACTTTTGATAATGCCAGTAAAAACGTGGCTGTGGCAGTAAATTTTGGGTGGTGTCAGTAAATTTAAATCTGGTAGGCTGGCAACACTGACAATAATACATAGGCTGGCAATACATTGTATGGAGCTGTACCCCAACTTCCCTGCAAATGTATGCAATGCCCCTGTTCCCTAATCTCAGATATAACCCTACAAAGTGCAGCTCAACCTTTTTAACATTCAATATGTGTCATACATCAACAACATCTCAAAAATGCTGCAAAACCTTGTCAGCAAAAAGTGAAAAAATAAAATAATCATAAAGAAAGACCGTCCAACGTCCCAATTGTGTCTCCCACTTCCACAGGAAAGGTACACACTTATTTCCAATCTCCACTGACCATTTGTACTCTCCACCACATGATCAAAATTAACTGCGCACCTCAATGATTTGACCCCTATCTATGATAATTTTGAGGTTAGCTCAAGCATGTGTCTCTTAGGACCAAACACAGTATGTGTCCGCATTATGAATCACCATCCAGCGACTCATTACATGTCTCCTTTCCAACTCCACCCAAAGGAAGTATTTTCCAAATTTGCCAATTAGCCACAAAAAACAGAAAAGGACTAAAAGTTCTTAGATTGTAAGCTCTAACGAGCAGGGCCCTCTGATTCCTCTTGTACCAAATTGTATTGTAACTGTAATGTCTGCCTTCATTTTGTAAAGCGCTGTGCAAACTGTTGGCGCTTTATAAATCCTGTCTAATAATAATAAGTGCTGTTTGTTTGTTTTTTAAACCAGATAACAAAGTAAACACACTTAAAGAGAAGCAGCACATGAGTGGCGCTCAATGCACAGCCAGAATTCCACACTGTACCAGTCTCTCACGTGATGACTGCATCAGTATCTGCGGCTCCGCCCCCTGCACATGTTACACCTGGGATCTGGGCTTCATCAGCAAGAAATCCCGTAATGCTTACAGGCAGCCGAGCCGCAGATGCCAATACGGTCATTGCGCGTGGTGATTGGAAGCAATAAGTGTGCACCTTTCCTGTGGAAGTGGGGGACACAATTGGGAGACTTTCTTTTGATTTTATTTTATTGCTTTTTATTTTTTGCTGATGTTTTGCACCATTTTGTGAGTTGTTGTACATGTATGACACATATTGAATGTTATAAGGTTGCGCTACACTTTGTGGTGTAGTGTGGTATATCTTACTGCAGATGTCAACAAGACTTTAATATGCAAGCGAATAGCTTTATAGTTTAGCATTTTGGTCCAGTAAATCAACTTTTTTTTTTTTTTTTTTTTTTACATAGTATTTTGCAAAGAGACAAGTAATGTCCCTTTTTAAAATGATGCCTGTTTACTTATTTTATACAAGTTTTTTTTTTTTTTTTCAGCATTTTATTTATGATGTTTTAAATTTAATTTTTAGGCACACTCCCTGTGTTTTCATGATTGCAAAATGACTGTATCAGCAGGAAGAACAAAACTGATGTATGACTTTACGTTACTTTCAAATGTAACCACATTTATTGGAGCTCCCAGTTTTACTGCCAAAGGACTCAAATACTATCGTCAGTTTAGTATAAGCCTCTGCGGGAACAAGGTTTGTGTGATCTGCTATAAAAATAACAAATTCCACGCCGAAAAGATTAAGTAAATTTAAAAAAAACAATGCTAAGCTGCTCCCCTGATGATGAAGTGTGTACTTCTATCTAATTAATGTGCAAAGTGATGGAGGGCACTAAATTCATTTGTATTAATTAATAGTGATAATAATTTAAATCTGTGTACTAAATCAATAATATCATTAAATCACAATTGACATTCAAGCAACAGTGGTAAGTGATATTGAATCTCTGTAGAATAAGTGGACAATTAAAAATAGAAAAAAAAACTATCAAAGATAAGTGTCAAATTCAGAAAAAAAGTCCCAAGAAACAAAGTGAGATGTTTCTGATCCAATATGGAAAGTCACCTATGACAGAAGCCTTGCTGCAATAGATGATTCCTTCAATAAATGTGCATTTGAATTCCTTCACCAAGATGCTGTAGTAGTGATTTTTCTGTTTTAATTAGGTTGCTAAAGGACATCTCAAAGAATTTAGCTTTGAACAATGAGCGCTTTTTTTTCTATTCAAAGTTGTCCTCTTACCATATAGGAAAATAACCTATTGTTTGGAAAAAAAATGTTTATACTGCCCCATGTCTTATGTGCCAGGTTCTACTGAATGTTGAATTTTATTTTCTAGGTGTCACAACCACACCTAGGGCTATCAACCATCTGCAAATTCTTTAGCCAAATATATGATCAGTTGTCCTAAAAAGAACATTTTCTTTTATATAACCAACAAACATGGAGAGAAGTTACTTGCTGCTTTTTCCAATAGAACAGAATTAGCCCTTTAGCTGCATCCAAAAAATGTGCAAACTATACTCCTTTTTTTATATGCCCTAATGGAACTTTGGGTACCATGAAAGAGGCATTGCTGATCCAAGCTGTTATTATTTGTGAGATCACATTCCTGAGCTCGGCCCAGAATGGCCTTATCTTAGGACATTCCCACCAGATGTGAATATGGGATCCTTGTTGCGCGCAGCCCTGCCAACATCTATTCTAGACTAAGGGGTATGCGATGGCCAGCATCTTCGGGTCCCTGTACTACCTGGACAAAAGTTTATAATTACCGTATTTATCGGCGTATAACACGCACCCTAACTTTTAAGAGGGAAATTTCAGGAAAAAAACTTTCCACAGCCCCCTGCGTATAACACGCAGGCACAGTTTACCCTCTATTTTCGGGGTAAAAAAGTGAGTGTTATACGCCAATAAATACAGTAGTTTCTTGTGTTTAATATTTATAGAAGATGTATTTACTAGTCCTAACATATTCCTTTTTGTTAAAGTCTGTAAAATGGCAGCCTAACTCTGATTCCCACTCCCCAAAAAATCTAAGGTCTGTGGTGACACTATGTCTGTTCAACAGTCCGTGCGACATAGAGAGCAAGCCACCATCCCCTGGCTGTTTATCCCAAAGAGATTTGAAATCGGAGAGAGATTCCGCCTTTCCAATCTCCGTTAGGTGAGCAGTACAAAAATGCTGTAATTGATGGTACCTCCAGGTATCCATTGGAAATGCGCCGTATTCCTCTCTAAGGTCCCTCAGCGGGCATAATCTCCCATTCCGCATAAGCTTAAGACAGCTAGTGTCTCCATCGATAGCCCAAGATTTAAAAAAGAGTAATGACTCCCCCCGGTGGAAACCAGCAGAAACCCCCTAACGGTAATAGTGGAGAGATTTTTTGACCTAGAGATTCCCAGAGCTTCAAGGTGTGGGTAGTAAGAAAAGAGGCAGTTTTGGATAGCCCTCTATATGGGTACGGGACCCATGGAGCTGGGGCTAAATCACGATCTGCCAATGTCTTTTCTAATGTCACCCAGACCTTTTCAGTGGTATGATGTCTCCAACTAAGAATTCTAGTTAAAGCAATTGCTCAATAATAATTCCTCAAATTGGGTAGACCTAATCCCCCGTCCACTTTAGACCTTGTGAGAATATGATATGCCAGTCTTGGTTTAGTCTTTTGCCAAAAAATTCAGTAAAAATCCGCCTTACATTAACAAAAAATTACTTTGGGAGTTGAATAGGGATCATCTGCATAATAAATAGGGCTTTGGGGAGCACCCCCATCTTTAAAGTATTAACTCTTCCTAG
Source organism: Rana muscosa (assembly GCA_029206835.1). Taxonomy (NCBI): domain Eukaryota; kingdom Metazoa; phylum Chordata; class Amphibia; order Anura; family Ranidae; genus Rana; species Rana muscosa. Next base: position 346,803,800 of record CM055117.1, on the reverse strand, counting down.
CCAGGAGAAGGTAGCTCTGTCCCAATCTACCAAGTCTTCTTAAATTTTTTGGAGGAGCGGGATATAATTTTCTTCATATAGCTTTGATAGGTCTGCCGTCAAACTAATTCCCAAACACATCTTTCATTACATATGAAAGAAAAAGACTGCTTAAAAGAATCCTCTATAGTGGATATAATGGTTCAGATATAAAAAAATATGCACATAAGCGGAAAATTTATGCTTTGCAGGGCCTACATTAAAACCATGGATTTGGGGTTTTCCTCCATGACCAATGCAAACTACAGGGGTGACAAAGGGCACCCCCTGCCGAGTCCTGTTATTTATCTCAAAGGAAGAGGAAAAGGCACCATTGACCTTCGCCCTAGCCGAGGGTTTCCTATACAGGGCCATAATCCAGCCTAACATTCTTGGCCCCAGCCCATGACGGCTAGGACCTCTTCAAGGAGTGCCCAGTCTACCCTATCGAATGCTTTCTCTGCCTCCCTATAGACAGGCGTAGACTGGGCATTTGTGTTTTTTTTTGCTGGGTAGCCCAGTAAATCAAATGCAGGGCTCTTACGGAGTTATCTCTGATTTCCCTGCCCTTGACAAACCCGGTCTGATCAGGGTCTATCAATGACGGGAAATAAGGCTGCAATCTAGAAGCCAATACCTTTGCTTATATTTTAATATCTAAAGAGATATTGGGTGATAACTCGTACATAGTGTAGGGTCCTTTCCCTCTATAGGAATTACTGTTACATAGGCAGTCAGTGAATTAAAATAATTCTGCATATGTGGGAGTAGAAGCTGTGAAAATGTTCCATAATATATACTATTAAATCCATCTGGTCCCAGACTTTCCCCTTGGGTAGATTCTTAATAATAATCTCTATTTTTACCTGAGTAATTGGTTCCTCACAGGAAGCAACTAGGTCAGGAGAAAGTTTTGGATATTCTCTAAGTAGTTTTCTTTCTTTTCTTTCTTTTCTTTCTTGAAGCATGCAACAATCAATCTGGATATAAGCCATAGAACTTGGCATAAAATTTCTGGGACAGCCTAGCTATTTTGGTTGATTGAAATACCTGTTCTTCATCCTGGGACACAAGCCTATGAACATGGCACTCCTTTCGTTCTCAATACGTTGGCCAGCATTTTCCTAGGTTTGTTGCCCTGTTCATAAAACCTATGAGACCAGAACCTTAATTTTTTTCTTAACCTGCTGGTCCAGGAACACAGACAACCTATCACGTGCCTCATAGAGATGGTTCTCGATTTCAGAAGATTGGAAGCGTTTATGTACGTTTTTCATATATTGTATATCTGAAAGTAGGCGCCGCATTTCCTCCGATTTTTGCCTCTTGAGCCTCAAACCCTGTGAAATCAGAACTCCTCTAATAACTGCTTTGTGCCCTTCCCATAATAGCTTTTGAGAGACATCATCTGTATTATTTATCTCAAAATATGTTATTGCTTCGGTGACTGCTGCTAAGGTTGTAGGGCCATAATCCAGCCTAACATTCTTGGCCCCAGCCCACGACGGCTAGGACCTCTTCAAAATGTTGTGTTGTCATTCATGCGCCAGGTCCATTCCCTCGCCATCCCATCGGTAGGTCTAATCGTAATTGAGATCAGAGCATGATCCAACAATGTAATCTGTTCGATGACTGCTCCCTTTAACAGATCGAAGTAAAACTAATCCAACCATAAGAGATTAATTCTAGAATACATTTTATGGACCTTAGAGTAATAACTATAGTCCTTTTTATAGATGCATTAAGCATCCTCCTGCAGTCAATTAAGTTAATCGACTGCGTAGTCTTACGTAAACGCGTTAAGACCCTCTTGGATAGTACCGACTTTCCAGTTGATATATCCAGCTCTGGGATGGGGCTTAAATTAAAGTCTAAAGAACAAGGATGCGCCTGGAAGGATACCAATTTGGAGAGAACCCCTTCTATAAATGTTGTTTGACGAAGATTGGGGGCATATATTGTAGCAAAAATGTATGCTTGGTCCTGGATCTGACCTTTCAGAAAAGCAAAACGGCCCCTGGGGTCTATATAGGAATCATAAACCAAAAAGTGGCAGTTCTTATGGTTTTTCTATAGCCACCCCGCTGGCCTTTGAAACCAGTGATAAACTTAAATACCACTGGTTAAATGTATGTGTAGGCAATTTAGGGGTTTAAGTGGACTTAAAATGTGTCTCTTGCAGCATTATAATTTGAGGATTCAGACGCCTTAATTCTAACCAAGTTTTATTTTGTTTAGTCAGAGAACACATCCCATGGACATTATAAGAAATAACCTTAATTGTTTCTTTCATAAGTCAGAGGTAATTTCAATAAAAAGAGCTTCAGGAATACTCCATATAATATAGATGAAACAGCACCAGGTCCCCCGCAAAGAAAAAAAAAAACACAAACCACACATGCAGTAAACGCAATCCTAACTTAACCCATCCTATTCCAAAAACCTTCATTAACCCCCAGAACAAGACCTAAAGTCTCTCAGGCCACGCGCGAGTGTCCAAAAAGGACCTGACTCCGAACAACGGGCAGAGAAGGGCTAATCGGCCTAAACTGCAGGAGCAGACACCAGCAGGTCAGCAACTAGATAGATTGTGTGGCCAGACATCTCTCTTCCAGGAGAGAGGAAAGGGTTCCCCTGTAGCTGTCGCTGCTCTCGCTGCTCTCGCAGCACCTTCAGGATCTATGAAAGGGGGCACCGGGGCTCCAGCGTCAGCCAATGTCAATTCAGGAGATGGGGAGACTGAAAGAAGCATAATTGGGTCAAGTGGCACTCAGAACACAGCAAACAACAAATGCAGAGATCGGAGGAAGCAGGTTGGGGGTAAGTCTTGATGGATCTGATTTACTTGAATTACCCATGTCTCTCCCTATATCTGCACCTCCTCTATACCCTGCACTGCCTGAACCTCTTCAAATTATAGAGCAGCCACCTATACAGCCATCTTTACAAGTCCAATCACAATAGGAATCTCAAATGCAGCCACAGCCTCACCCACAGTCAGTATTGAAAATACAGCATACACAGTTGCAGCCAACGATGCAATTACAAACTCTGCCACTGTCACACTTACAACTACAATCACAACTTGAACAGCAATCATAACAGCAGCAACAGCTAGAGTCACAGCAAGAGTAGCAGCAGCTGCAAACACAGCACCAGCTGCAAACACAGCAACAAATATATATGCTCTTCCAGACCCAATTGCTAATACAGCAAACACTGAACCAATTTGAGCAATCTAAATCACAGTTATGCCCGCTCTCTGAGCAACAAGAACAGACTGCCACAGTGGCAGATACTGATGGAGACACTGCCACAGGAGTACTTGATGCTCCAGACCTCTCAGCACCAGACATCTCAGGCACAATTTCAAATGCAGTAGCACCTGGACTTGATTCTAGATCAGTGATGGCAAACCTTGGCACCCCAGATGTTTTGGAACTACATTTCCCATGATGCTCATGCACCCTGTAGTGTCACCATCACTGCCCTATAACTACGCAATGCCCACAGCCACTGTCTAAACAGCAGGAACAGATATTGCAACTCGCACAGTTGCAAGAACCACAGTTTCAGACTCAACTGCAGATACAGCATATGCATCAGTCACAATTGCTGCAGACACAGACACAGGAAGACACAGGAAGAGTTGGCTTCTCAAAATCAACTGCAACCACATCAGCAATTGGAACAACAATTGGAGGTACAGTCGCACTTGCAGATTTGCAGCAATATTTCCCCACTATATCCTCTTGCAGAACCAGATGCAGCAGCAGCGGTCAAAGCAGCAAACGAAGTTACAACCACATTTAGAAACCACATTCAGAATCGCAATTACAGACGCAGTTAGAGAGACAGTTGTTGCCACAGATACAAGAGCAATCACAGTCTTCTTTTGCAGGCACAGCCGCCATCACAGATATGGCCTCAGCTGAGTGCACAGTTGCAGTTAAGAAATGCAAGCGGGGCAGCAGATACAGCAGGCAAATTGCAACAGCAGCCGAGATTACAGCAGCAATTGCAGCAACAGCTGTATCAACAGTCACAGATGCGGATACAGCAGCTGCCATTGGAGCTGCACGTACAATTGCAGTCACAGACACAATTACTGCTACAGCAAGAGCTTCAATTACAGAAGCAATTACAACAACAATCACGACTCAACTGCAGCCCCAAATGCAAGTACAGCTAGAACAGCTGCAACCATCGGTACAGCTACGGCTATGGATTTGGATACAAAAACAAACATATCATCAGTTAGGTCCAGATGCTGCGGCACCCATCTCCCATGAACGAGACTGGGATATTGGAGAGAATATTAGATCTCTCCCTACCAAGGCGGACCTTGAAGCCATGTTGAGCAAAATGGAAAATGCTTTTAAACAGCAATTAGACTGCCTTAAAGTGGATACTTCACAGCTAGGCCATAGAACCGAAGGCTTAGAAACTAAACAGGATGATATTACACTGGCAATGCAGCAGTTAAAGGACAAAATTGTTGCACAAGATCAACAGATAGATGATTAGATGATCAGGAAAATTGGAATAGGTGCTCTAATACTAGAATTAGGGGCCTCTCTGAGAACTTACAGAGCATTTTTAATTCAATCCTTGGACGAGAGATCACTACCCCGATTTAATTTGATCGGGGGCATCAGGTATTCAGGCAGTCTACTCGGGGCACTGATGCCCCTAGAGATGTGATCTGTAGAATGCACAAATACTTGCTTAATAATGCTGTCATGAGTAGGATGCGTTCTAGGCAATGTCTGGAATTTGAAGGAGCTCAGTTATACTTTTTCACAGATATTTCTAGACGTACCCCATCAAAGCGGCACTCATTGCACCCTCTTTTTTTAGAGGTTCCAAGACAGGCAGGGATTACATACCACTGCGGCTTTCCCTTTTGTGTTGCATGCTAAAAAGGGTGATGTTACTGCAGTCGATCGATCACATAGTGACTTAGCAGGCTTCATGGAAGTTTTAGGCCTCTCAGAGGTGACATTCCCTAAAAAATCGGAGGACCGAGGCTGTCCAAAACCTGTACCATCGACTCCTTGGAGTAAGGTCCCTAGTGGTTCTCATAGGAGATGGAGAGATGACGAACTGAAAAGGCTTAACTGAAAAAACGTAAATGCATTTTGGACTCAAGTGGACATGGTCTTAAGTTATGGGAGGTACTAAGATCATTTACAGTTCTCAAGTTAAAGGACTAACTAGTTGTGTATTACAACATTTCTCCAATGTGAAGAAGAGCCTCTGTTTAAGCACTTCAGCTCCGGAAGATTTTACCCCCTTCCTGACCAGAGCAATTTTTGCAATTCGGCACTACGTTGCTTTAGCTGACAATTGCGCGGTCGTGCAACGTTGTACCCAAACAAAATTGACGTCCTTTTTTTCCCACAAATAGAGCTTTCATTTGGTGGTATTTTATCACCTCAGCGGTTTAAATTTTTTGCGATTATAAACAAAGAGCGACCGTTTTGAAAAAAAGGCAATTTCTCAAGACGTCTTCCAGGACGGCACAATGAGAGATGACTAGTCCACCTGACAGGAAACACAATCAATCAGGTTAAAAACCCCACCCCTCCCTGTGCTCCTCAGTTTTTGATTGTGTTTCCCCACAGCGAAACCGTTTGTTTTTTTCTAAAGACCTAAAGCCTGGTGCTGGAGGTCTCCCCCTGGGACCTAGGTCGAATGCTTAGGAAGCCTCTGGACCTAGCAGGACGGGCTCATCCTTCCTGGGGGGTCCCCCTTTGTTGTAACGTACTCAGGGGGGAAGGAATAGCCTTGAAGAACCCCCCTGAGTTTTTCTGAAGCCCTAAGGTACAGGGTACCTGGAAGCTTCAGGGGCCAAATGTTTCCTCTTTTTTTTCTCCCTACCTGGTGGGTGTCCACTTCGGAGGGGGGGCTGGCAGGTCTTCCGCGGATGCGGTGGTGAACCCAGCAGTGAAGCGCTGTTCTGGCTATTGGCGCCGCTCAGGCATGTGCGGCGCCATTTTCCCATGGCCTGGAGGACTCAGTGATTTCCTCCTCTAGCGCCTGGAATGACGTCACCGCGTGCCGCGCCACTTTCGGTTCCGGTCTACGGCAAGATGGCGACGGCCGGCGTCTTTTCAGCCAGCTTCCATTATAAAGATGCCAGGAAAAGAGGCGCCCATTCCTCCTGTTTGCTCTACGTGACACGGTTCGAGCCCGGACGGCGCATGGAGCATGAGGAAAGGCCCGGTGCGGCCAAGGCTACAGAGGAGGCCACGGGAGGTGAGTCCTACCCAGTCAGCAGGGGTTATGATGGGGGAGGTACCCCGACTCTTCCCCCTTTTGCTCTGCACATGGGTGTTTGGTGCTACAAAATTCCCTGGTGTATATTTGTTTTTTCTGCAGGAGGGGACGTCCCTGCCCAGGGGTCTACCAGCCTTCCCTCTAAAGCCCCTGCTTGCATCAAAAGATGTGGCTACTGCAACGATAGGTTGCCTCCAGATTATTCCAGACCTTTTTGCTTTAAATGCATTCAGAAATTGGCTGGAAAAGAAACATCTCAGGTCATGAAAGACTTCCTTTCTGTCCAGACCCAGATGCTGACTACGCTTAAGGAATTTCAGTCCTCACTCAGGTCTAGGGAACCAGAACCTCAGACAAGTGGGGGGGGCTCTTCCTCTCAGGAGAGTTCTTTGACTCCCAGGGTGGTTAAAAAGCGCCCGCAGCCTCTAAAATCCCTACCTTCACAGGGTTCGGAGCCGGAGGAGGATTCAGATATCTCTGATCGAGAAGTATCTGATGAGGGTCTGGTGGATAGTCAGGCAGAGGAAGAGGAAGAGGGCTCCAGGCCAGGAAGGCACATCTTCTCGGCCGACGATATGGAGGGCCTCCTTGGGGCAATTTATGCTTCCGAGGAGATCCAGGAGCCTGCGGAACAGGTTTCCGCACAGGATAGATTGTACCAGGGTTTGTTGAAGTCCCAACCCAGAACCTTCCCTGTCCACCAGGCACTGAAGGACATTATCCTTCAAGAATGGAAGGATCCTGAAAGGAAGCTTCTAAGACCAAGAACGTGGAAACGTAGGTGCCCCTTTAAGGAGCAAGATGAAGATAGGTTCTTCAAAACACCCAGATTGGATGCCTCCTTAGCCCAGGTATCCAAACAGTCCGACCTCTCCTTTGAGGATACTGGTAACCTCAAAGATCAGATGGACCGGCGTGCTGAAACCACCTTGCGGAGGGCCTGGGAAGCCAATGCGGCAGCCATGAGCCTGGCACTGGCTTCAGCATGCGTAGCCAGGAACGCGGATTCATGGATTTCCAAATTAACGGACCATGTTTCAGCTACTTCCAAATCCAAAGAAGTTTTGGAGTCCTTGCAACTAATAGGTAGCGCGGTGGCGTACCTAGCGGATGCAGCGGTAGAAACCGTAAGAACCACTGCAAAGACTGGAGCCCTTTTAAACTCTGCAAGAAGAGCTGTATGGGTCAAAACCTGGGATGGTGATAGTGCATCCAAGACCCATTTATGTGGTCTCCCATTTGAGGGCTCCCTTCTTTTCGGTACAGGACTTGACCAAGCCCTGTCCAGGTCCACCGAAAAGGGCAAGAAATTTCCTACCAAACCTAAAAAGGAAAAAAGGAGGTTTTTTCGAGGCCCCCAGGGTAAGAACCGGTCTTCAGACAAAAGACCTGTCAATACTACAAGGTGGAGTGCTGGCAAGGACAAACAGAAGGGAGGTATCCTTTTCTCCAGCCAAAAGCCTAATGACAAGAACTCTAAGTGACGTAAGGGTAGGGGGAAGGCTTTCCCAGTTTCACCCCAGGTGGGAAAGCATAACTCAGAGCCCCCATGTCCTCCGAATTTTAAAAGAGGGCTACAAACTAGAGTTCCTTCACTCCCCTCCCCCGAAGTTTCTGGTAACACATCTACCCAGGGACCCCTTAAAAGCTGCAGGTCTGGTACAGAATGTCTCAGAACTGGAAAGGCAGGGAGTAGTTATCCCGGTACCTACAGAACAACAAGGCATGGGTGTCTATTCCCACATTTTCGTTGTCCCAAAGCCGTCAGGGAAGCATCGGCTTATAATAAACCTGAGACCCTTGAACGCTTGTCTGCGTCGCAAGAGTTTTCGGATGGAGAGCGTGTACACTCTCAGAAAGCTTCTTCTGAGGTAGGTGTTCATGGTGACCATAGACCTAAAGGACGCCTATCTACACGTCCCAATATTCCCAGCACATCAGGCTTTCCTCAGGTTTGCAATCACTTCTGCCCAGGGAGTGCAGCATTGGCAGTTTGCTGCGCTTCCTTTCGGACTGTCCTCCAGTCCAGTCCAAGAGTCTTTACAAAGATCATGGCGGAGGTGAATGCTTACCTGCAGGGTATAGCGGTAGTCCCCTACCTCAACGATCTGCTTCTCTACAATCAGAGTCGAGATCTCCTTCTCGCAGACCTGACCCGGGTCGTGAGCACCTTGGAAAGCCTGGGGTGGATCATCAACAAAGAAAATCCTCGATGGTCCCAGAACAGAAGAAAGTCTACTTAGGGTTCCTAGTGGATTCCTTGGAAAGGAAACTTGTTTTACCCCAGGACAAGGTCCAAGGCCTTATGACAACGGTCAGGTCTATGTTGGAGGCAGAGGAATCCTCCTTCAGAAGCATCATGCGGGTGCTGGGTCTAATGACCTCTTGCATCCCAGCGGTGCCGTGGGCTCTGCTCCACTCCAGACCTCTCCAAAAATTCCTTCTATCCTCTTGGGACGGATCAAGGGAATCTCTAGACTACAGGATCCCCATCCCAGTTGTGGCAAAGGAATCTCTGAGGTGGTGGCTCCTTCCTCAGAATTTGCTGGTGGGTCGTCTGTGGAATCAGTCCAACCCTCTCAGGATAACCACAGACGCAAGCGCCTGGGGTTGGGGGGCTCACTTAGACGAGCTCCGAGCTCAGGGTTCCTGGAACCGAGGTCAGACGGGCGCCTCCTCAAACCTCCGGGAATTATTGGCGGTCCGGGAGGCCCTAAGGGCCTTCGAGGAGAGAGTCAAGGGCCGAGAGGTCCAGATTCTATCCGACAATGCCACCACAGTGGCTTTTCTGAACCATCAGGGAGGCACCAGGTCGCGTACCCTTCTGGCTTTGTCTCTGGAGATCCTGAGCTGGGCAGAGCTCCGGATTCCCTCTATCACAGCGGTTCACATAAAAGGGGTTCACAACGTAGAGGCGGACTATTTAAGTCGCCACCCAATTCTCCAGGGAGAATGGGAGTTGAACCCAGAGGTGTTCGATCTGGTGTGCCAACGGTTCGGCAATCCGGAGATAGACCTCTTCGCCCGCAGGGAAAACAAAAAGCTAGAGAGGTTCTTTTCCCTGACCCGGGAATGGGGCTCAGAGGGAGTGGATGCGCTGGCCCAGGTGTGGAGTTTTCATCTGGCCTATGCCTTTCCCCCTCTGGGTCTGATTCCGAGGATCATGCAGAAGCTGGACCTCTCAGAATGCTGTCTCATTTTGGTCACCCCCTGGTGGCCCAAGAGAGCCTGGTTTCCCACTCTGGAGAACTGGTCTGTAGCTCCCCCTCTCCATCTTCCAGTTCAGTCAGACCTTCTTCTTCAGGGTCCGGTCTTCCACCCAGAGCCCAGCTTCTTCAAACTGACGGCCTGGTGCTTGAAAGGCAGAACCTGCGGGAGAAGGGCTGTTCAGAGAGAGTGATCACCACTCTCCTCTCTAGTAGAAAGGAGGTCACCAGGCGGATTTATGCTAAGGTGTGGGGGGTCTTCTCTCGCTGGTGTTCAGAGAGAGAGGGAGGTTTCCCAACAGGAAACTTCGGTCATTCTGGAATTTCTCCAGGATGGAGTTGATCTGGGGCTGGCTACCAAGACACTAAGATTTCAGGTAGCAGCCTTATCTTACTTCCTGGACAGAAGATTGTCCCAGGACCCGTTGATTAAAAGATTCTTGTCAGCTAGGGACAGAATGTCTCCAGTGCAGATTTCTAGGGTTCCACCCTGGGATCTCTCCTTGGTTCTAGAACAGTTAACTAAGGCTCCGTTCGAGCCTTTAGACAGTATTTCTATTAAACGTCTCACAGTTAAGTTTACCTTTCTGCTGGGGTTAACGACAGCCAAAAGAGTAGGTGATATGCAGGCTCTGTCAATTAAAGAGCCGTTTTTTCGTTTATTTGAGGACAGGGTTGTTCTCAGGCAGGACCCCCTGTACCTTCCCAAGGTAGTATCAAAATTTCATAGAACACAGGAAATAATACTCCCTTCTTTTTGTTCCAATCCCCAGAATGAAAGGGAGGCTTCCTTTCATTGTTTGGATGTCAGACGATGTCTGCTTTCTTATTTGGCTAGAGTTAGCGTTTTCAGAAAATCCAGCCACTTGTTTATTAATTTTTCTGGTCAGAAAAAGGGCCAACAGGCTTCTAGAGTAACCATAGCTAGGTGGCTAAAACAAGCAATCTCCCTAGCTTATGACCAAGCTGCTAGAACAGCCCCGAAGGTTAAGGCACATTCCACTCGGTCTCTGGCGACCTCCTGGGCAGAAAGGGCCGGAGCTTCGGTCGAACAGATCTGCCAAGCTGCGACATGGTCAAGCCAGAACACCTTTCTGAAACATTATAGAGTGGAGTTGCTGTCACCTCAGGACCTCTCATTTGGTAGGAAGGTCCTGCAAGCGGTCGTCCCACCCTAAGGTAGGCCTGCAAGTTACTTGCTTCTCTCTGTGCCGTCCTGGAAGACGTCTTGAGAAAAGTACCAGTTACTTACCGGTAATGGTCTTTCTGGTAAGTCTTCCAGGACGGCAGGCCTACTTCCCACCGCTCTGGTTAAGTATATTAATATATATGTAGAGTTGTTGTGGTATGTTGTTTTCACTCTCGTGCACTAGTGTGGAGTACTTTTTCACAAACTGAGGAGCACAGGGAGGGGTGGGGTTTTTAACCTCTTTGATTGTGTTTCCTGTCAGGTGGACTAGTCATCTCTCATTGTGCCGTCCTGGAAGACTTACCAGAAAGACCATTACCGGTAAGTAACTGGTACTTTTTTTTTACTTTTTGCTATAATAAATATCCCTAAAAAATATATAAAAAAATGTCCTCAGTTTAGGCCGACATGTATTCTTCTACATATTTTTGGTAGAAAAAAATCGCAATAAGTGTATAATGATTGGTTTGCGCAAAAGTTATAGCGTCTACAAAATAGGGGATAGATTTATGCCATTTTTGTTATATATTTTTTTTACTAGTAATGGCGGCGATCTGCAAATTTTTTTTTATTTTTTTTGGACTACGACATTATGGCAGACACTTTTGACACTATTTTGGGACCATTGTCATTTATACAGCGATCAGAGCTACAAATAGCCACTAATTACTGTATAAATGACACTGGCAGGGAAGGGGTTAAACACTAGGGGGCGATCAAGGAGTTAAGTTTGTCCTATGGATGTGTTCTAACTGTAAGGGGGATTGTCTCACTACAACATGACAGAGATCACTGCTCCAGATGACAAGGGCAGTAGATACCTGCCATGTTGCTAGGCAGAACAGGGAAATGCTTTGTTTATATAGGCATCTCCCTGTTCTGCCTCTCCTCGCCGCAATAGCGGGCCGCCAGCGAACATCAAGTTTGCGGGACCCGTGGGCACGCTCCCGCGGCGTGCCCGCTAGGCGGCAAATTTAAAGGGATGTAGAGGTACACCCATTTGCCTGCCCCTGCCATTCTGCTGACAGAAATCGGCGTGCGGCAGGCGGCAAGGGGTTAAAAGACCCATAATTAGAGTGGAGGAACAGTATTTTGCGATGGCGACCCTGTTATAACTCATTACTTTGTATTTGGTGTGTTTTTTTTTTTTTTTTGTATAAAGTTGGGACTGTAGCAGAGCTTTGTATAGGTCGGGATTAGCTTGGGAGGGTGGTAAACCTCGATCATGGCGGCTTCCATATCTCCTATAGCAGTGGTTCTCAACTCCAGTCCTCGGGACCCACTAACAGGCCAGATTTTAAGTATTACCTTGGGGAGATGCAGACTAGAATACTGCAATCACTGAGCAGCAAATTATATCACCTGTGATGTATTTCAGGAGTTGAGAACCACTGTCCTATAGGGAGGACTCCATTGTTTGAAAAACTGGCTTCTAATAGTGTAAGCTGAACATGAGTTCAGTAAATATCTATAGCATGATACTTGTGCACCTGACCTCATAGGTGGCCATTTTACTCCATCTGATTAGCAAACAACTGCTCTTCTTGTTGATTGATCATTAGTAGTTCAACAAAGCAACAAAAAAATATATAAAAGCTGTGGCCAGAATAGAGGGCAGGCACAGAACTTTTGGGTTGGGATTATACCTAATTTTGACACCTCCTTTTAAAACAATAACCTACTTGTTCTTTCAGGTTTCCATATATGTGGCTCTACATGATGCAACTTACACAAATCTTTTTAGACAATACAACATTCCTCTGCAAACTATAATTAAATTGGGAGGTTCTGAATTGCAACAGTTTAGTTTATTGAAATGCTCTGTTTTGCAGTGTTTGACATTTTCAAGTTAGTCTTTTTTTTAATTATGCAATTTATCATTAATTTCCTGAAATTCCTGAAATAACCTGAAATTCTGGTTATACAAGGAAAATGTAAGGGCAAAAAGGAGCAAGAAAATTGTTTTTCTTTCGGTACTGCACATAACCTGATATGAATTTTCTTATGAAATTTGAATTTCTTAATCTGAAGATTGTTGGACACTACATATGTTTATGTGAGACACATTGAGAAATAGGGGAAGGTTGAAAAGATTGTCCTAAATGATATTGTACTCTTCTAACATGCTTTAACTAGTGTACAGGTTTAAAATGTGGTGACTTAAGCTGGCAATAGATGGATCAAAACTGGCCAAATTTTGATCCATCTATGGTGGTTAGCGTTTGAGAGGAGTCGCTCTAATGATCGACTCCTCTTGAATGGGACTGTTGGTAAATTTTTGTTCGAACAGCACTGCAGCCAATTGGCTATAATGCTGATCAGTGTATTCTGACAGAGTCCCCACTGTCGGAATGCAATAGCACAGTGGGGAGGTGCTTGCAGGCCCCATCCACCACGCTTGTGCGAATAGAGGAATTCATTATTATTATTATTTATTTTTTTATTATTATTTTTTTTGCTGGCTGATTGAAAAAGTCATCTATGGCCAGTTTTGGAGCAGAGCAGAATTTTTTTTTTCAAATGAATGTATAGGATTGTACATAAAAAAATTCAAACTAGAAGGGTAAACATTTCTAACCTGCTCGTTAAGCTGTCTTTACTAAACACCAAATTGTAGGCGTGTGCAATTGGTTTCGTAACGAATCGAAATTCGTCCGAATTTAGCAACTTTCGGACATTCGGAAGCATTCGAATTTCCGAGCAAAGCAATTACGAATAAATCCGAAATAAATTATACCGCAAATAGCGAATGCCTGAATGTCTTCGGCATAATTAGTTATGAAAAAAGTTACGAATGTACGAATCCATACGAAGCACAATAACACTCGCTCTGCTCTGCTCTCTGCTTCTCCCTCACCGTGCTGAACTCCCTCTCAAAATGGTGTACAGGGGTGGAGGCTATAGCCGCATGTAAAAAACGAAAGTAAAATACGAGATTTCTAATCCATTCGAAGCACAATAACGCTCTGCTCTCTGCTTCTCCCTCACCGTGCTGAACCCTCTCAAAATGGTGTACAGGGGCGGAGGCTATAGCCACATGTAAAAAACGAAAGTAAAATACGAGATTTCGAATCGTTACAAATAACCGCTATGTATTTAGAAAAGTACAAATCCATTCAAAGCACATAAGGCAATAATAGGCAGCGTCGTTGTGAGAGAGACACGGAAAATTACGAATCAACGAACCCAAAAAAAGTTACGAAAGTAGGAGTTGTGTCCAGAATCAACGAAAAACAATGTACCCTACCGAAAGTACGAATTATAAATCAACTAATAATTCAACGAAAAATGACGCTTGCGAAAATACGAATTAGTCCGAACACAAAAAATCCCGTCTAGCAAAATTACGAATGATTACGAATCAACAGGACTGAAAAGAAACGAACCGAGACTAAACAAATTTTTCCGTTGTGCACAAGAAACGAACCGAAACTAAACAAATTTTTCCGTTGTGCACAAGTCTACCAAATTGTACTATAAAAGTGAATCTGACTCAATTCGAATTTCTAACATTTTACTGACCATTGGCATTTGGCGATTGAATGACAGAAGGCAGGGTTTATCATTGGGAGGGGGTAGGTCTTCATCATAAGTTATTTAGAAGTAAAGGCCCTATATTCCATCTGGGCCAGGGACTTAAAAGTTCCTCAGAGATACCAGGATCAATGGGAAGACCAATGCAAGCACTTATAGGCACCACACTTTATCACTGTTTTGCGGTCTTGTAGGGGTTCACTTTAAATGGTGAAGAAGGGAATATTTTAGTTGTATTTTTACTCCAGTCTTCTAAGACAGTGTTTCTTAACCCTGTCCTCGTACCCCCCAACAGGCCATGTTTGCAGGTTTTCCATTATCTTGCACAGGTGCTTTAAATCAGGGTCAATGGCCAGGTATTTTGGACAGCTATTTCATCTAAGAGAAATTTCCAAAACATGGCCTGTTGGGGGTACTCGAGGACAGGGTGGCGAACCACTGTTCTAAGATACCTAAACACATCAGATGGTTGCTGACTGGAGCAATACATTTTTGTCAAGTACAGGTGATGACTGGCATATCTATGGGCACCCTCAGATTTGAACAAACAGATTTAATTGATGGATCTTTAAATTGAAATTTGTCTAATCCTTGGATCCTGACCTGGTCTAATGCATTCAGTTCTGGAGCTGTTAAATCTGCACACATGGGGGTTTAGCAAAACTCCTTTGGGACTCATTACAAAACATAATGAAAGGCCCAATAACACACACACTTGCACAAATAAAAAAACTCAGAGCTGCAGCCTGTATCTTAAATAATTAGCACTCCACTGTGATTGTTCCATTGGTTTCATATCATCACCATAACTATAATGTTACAGCAACTATATTGCATCACTGTGACTATAATGTAATGCACATTTTTCAAGAGGTGCACAAGCACTACACAATACCTATTGGGGAATGGTGGTGCTGAGCTTCGACATCTGCAAGCCGCTCTAGTATCAACCAATATAAATACAGCAAGCAGGAGATTTCAAAATGTATATTACCAAAGTGAAGAGGTCCAAATATTCTAATGAATCTACATACCTCCCAACTTTTTGAAATTGGAACGAGGGACACCTATTCGAAAAAGTATGGCATAGGATACACCCCCTTAAAATGTGATAATTTGAAAGGCCCCTAATGTATTTTTCTATGTGTATTGATCTGTTTACATGTATTGTTAACTATAAAAGGAAACTGATAGAGGCATTCCCAATATGCTATGACTGACAGGTGTCATGGGCCTCATAGAAGTTGCATGTCTGCTGCAACACTAAAAAAAGTGTTTCTTTATAGTTGTATAAACAAATCAATAAACCAATCAATACCACTGCCACCTAGATCAGGGGTCTCCAAACTTTCTCTAAGCAAAGTGCCAGTTAACTGTCATTCAGGCTTTAGAGAGGCCAGACTGTGGCCAGTGGGATTAGAAAACACCCTGGCGGCAGTAGGAGTATACAATGCCCCATTTTTGGTTTCAATGGGAGAAACCATGCCCCATTGTTGGTATTTAGGGAAAGAATAGTGCCTTATCGTTGGTGTCTGTGGGACTAATGGTGCCCCAACACTGGTGTCAGTGGAAGGAATAGTGCCCCATCATTGGTGTCAGTGGATGGAATGGTGCCTTAAGGGCCAGATAAAGTCAAGCAAAGGGCCACAGTTTGGAGGCCACTGACCTAGATGCAACATTTTTAGACTGCTTTCTCACAAAGCATGCTACAGATTCTGTTGATGCAGGTTTTGCCATTTTATTATGTGTATCCACATAAAGTAATGTTCTTTATGTATCATGCTGTAAATGTGCATTTCTTCTTACAGGGGAAAAAACTGGCTACTTGTTTACAAAATGTATCAGATACTTGGGGATCAGATATGGAGCCCATGCGTTCTGTTGCCTCCTATGTTTGCCAGTCTATGTTTGTGCCTTCCGATACACTTGGTCACAAGACAGTGATGACTACACAACCAGCAAACCTCGCTGATCAGCTCATAGGTTAGTTTGGTGTTAAAGGCTATTATATTAAACTGCTAATAGCTGAATATATGAGGGATAGGAAAATCTGCAGATACAGATTCAACATCTCTATATTTCTATTGCTAGGTGTCACAACAGAAACTGCTCTTGATAAAATCTCATCTCCAGTGGATCTTTTTCCTGGAGAAAATGTAGCCATAAAAGACATCATATTCTATTACAGGTAAGCGATCCACAATCAAATGTCAAATATATTTTACTGTAAAATACAGAAGGGGATTGACGAAACGTGGATAGGTAATTTGTTCCCAAGATCAATAGATAGAAAAAGTAAACTCCAGTCTAAACCTTCTTTCCTAATTTTCTTTCCCAATAAAATCTCCCATTCAGATGACTGACATTAATTGTTTCCCTTCTATGTGATCTATCTATCTATCTATCTATCATCATTGGCTTTTTTGTGGTTTCTTCATAGTGACAGTTCTGCTATATACTACATTTTAATTTTGTTTATATATAACAAGCAGTGTCATATGCTCAGTGTCAATGAGAGAAGCCTGCAGCAAAGACGCAGTATTAGGCGCAGGGCAAGCCTGAGCCATAAGGGTTAATGTGGGGTGTAGTTGGTCAGTGTAGTGGGGGTGGCCAAAGAAAGTTTCTGCAGGGTAGGTAGGAGGTCACCGGACGAAGAAACGTCTCCCACCCTCCTGCCCTAATTTTGTTTAGGAATGTATATCTGTCGGTTATTGAGTAAGGGGTAGCGGTTGGGGTCTTTGGAAGCATTCTAAATTAAGACCAATATGGCATAGTGGGGAACCATCATGGTATTGGATCCTCGGTTAGATGCCAGTTAACCGAGGTTTAACTGGCATTTGGAGATGGGTATCGGCGTTGGAAGGTGCAGAGTGGTATAGTCCTCGAGTCGGCGTGCTGCAACTGGGGACCTTGTGTGGCCACGCTGATACAATGTAAATTTGGGCAGTACCTTCAATGATCCACAACATGGTAACGATTTATCTGGGAGAGTGATGTTTGTAAATAAAATGTTTATGGTTAATTGTTAATAAAATGGCCGGTACGGCCAATTTTCCTCCAAAAAGGGTGTCGTCTGGTTATTTAATATGGTATACTAGAGTGGATAGGCATATAAGTTATAGGCAGTTTGCATCTGTCTTACCATAGTCATGTAACATAATGTATTCTGTCTGTTTGCCAATACTGGGAGCTTAACATTAGGTATTTTTACAGACTCAAAGGTATGCTTATTTTTTTTCCACTAATCTCTTTATAATCTTACAGGTCAAAAGAGGTTACACAGTCCTGTATTTCTGGACGGTCTACTACTATCCGCCTTCGCTGTAATCCTCAAATTACTAACATACAAAATATATCCGTGCCAAGGTAGGAAATGTTCTTTAAATTTATTTACAGTACCCAAACAATATGAATTTGAAACTGACTGCACATGGTTCACATTTACTGTAGCTATATAGTTTAAATATATACAATTTTTTAATTTATATGCAACTATTTCGAAATGTAAAAAGAGGCAACGCAAGCTTTTAAATTAACAAAATGAAAAACAATAGGTAAAACAAAAATGATTTTTAATTATTAATAATAATAATATTATTAAAATTATATATATATATATATATATTATACACTATTTACAATTTGGTACAAGAGGAATCGGGGGGCACTGCTAGTTAGAGCTTACAATCTAAGAGGGAGGGTCAAGTGATACAAAATAACTTTGGTAGATGAGCTATTGGAGAAAGTAAAAACACTGTGCATTAGTTAGAAGTAGGATAGGCTTCTTTTAAAGAGAAGGGTTTTCAGGGATCTAAAGATGGATAGATTAGGAGATAGTCAGGCAGATTGGGGTAGGGAGTTCCAAAAGATGGGAGAAGCCTGGAAGAGGGCCTGGAGGTGACAAGGGAGCTAGAGAGCAGGAGGTTTTGGGAGGACCGAAGAGAGCATTTTGGTTGATATTTTGAGATTAGGTTAGTGATGTAGCTGGGGGCAGAGTTGTGTGGATGGCTTTGTAAGTTGTTGTTCGTAAGACCTCATCTGGAATATGCAGTTCAGTTTTTGGCACCAGTTCTCAAAAGGATATCCGGAAACTGGAAAGTGCAGAGAAGGGCAACCAAACTGATAAGAGGCATGGAGGAGCTCAGCTATGAGGAAAGATTAGATGAACTGAATTTATTCACTCTTGAAAAGAGGTGATTAAGGGGGGATATGATCAACATGTACAAATATAAAAGGGGTCCATATAGTGAACTTGGGGTTGAGTTATTCACTTTACGGGCAACACAGATGACACGGGGCACTCTTTACGTCTAGAGGAAAAGAGATTTCATCTCCAAATACGGAAAGGTTTCTTTACAGTAAGAGCTGTTAAAATGTGAAATGGACTCCCTCTAGAGGTGGTTCTGGCCAGCTCAGTAGATTGCTTTAAGAAAGGCTTGGATACTTTCCTAAATGTACATAATATAACTGGGTACTGACATTTTATAGGTAAGGTTGATCCAGGGAAAATCCGATTGCCTCTCGGGGGATAGGGAGGGAATTTTTTCCCCTGCTGTAGCAAATTGGAGCATGCTCTGCTGGGGTTTTTTGCCTTCCTCTGGATCAACTGTGGGTATAGAATTGGGTATATGGGATTGTATGATATTTTTTATTTTATTTATTTTTATTTATTTCTATGGTTGAACTAGATGGACTTTGGGTCTTTTTTCAACCTGGCTAGCTATGTAACTATATATAATACAGTGGAGAATATATAGTGCAGTCGGTGTAGTGTGTGTCTGTGTGTGTGTGTGTGTGTGTATGTATATGTGTATGTATATATATATATATATATATATATATATATATATATATATATATATATAGTACAGTTCAGGGTATATAGTGCAATGCAGAGTATATAATACAGTGTATTGAAGTGGTTAAGGGGAACCCAATGACAGAATTAAGAAAAAAATGGCGTGGGGTCCCCCAAAACCCATACCAGTCCCTTTTGGGTCTTGTATAGATTTTAAGGGGAACTCCACTCCAAAATGTAAAAAACAATTGGCGTGGGGTTTCCCCAAAATTCATACAAGACCGTTATCCGAGCACCCCCTCCTAAACCATACCAGGTCGCTCGCTTGACATGTTGATGGGGACAAGGGCCTCTTGCCGACAACCCTTGCTGGTGGTTGTCTGGGTCTGCAGGCGGGGGGCTTATCTGAATCTGGAAGCCCCCTTTAACAAGGGGACCCCCAGATCCCGGCCCCCCATGTGAATGGGTATTGGGTACATTGTACCCTTACCCATTCACCCCAAAAAAATTCAAAAATAAAAACCACAGACAATTTTTTGACAATTCCTTTATTAAAAAAGAACAAAAAAAAGTGTCGCGTGGTGTCGATCCATCGTCAATCACGCTGCTCGACGGACCCGAAAAAAGAAAAAAATTAAAGCTCCACCTCGTTAGGAGGCCTCCCGGTGACTGCTGTCTCTTGGCTTTGACAGCTGTTATATAGGCAACGGCGGGGCCACCGGGTGACGTAACCGAGTGACCACGCCCCTTCTGACATGTGACATCAGAGGGGGACAGGGTCATCCGGTTACGTCAGGGGGTAGCCCCGCCCTTGCCTATATAAGAGCTATCAAAGTGAAGACCGTAGTCGGCGGGGGGTCAGGATCTGGGGGCCCCCTTGTTAAAGGAGGCTTCCAGATGTGGCCTGATATGGTTCGGAGGGGGCGCTCGCTCATCCCCCACTATCCTAACCTGTTAGGCTGCATGCTCGGATAAGGGTCTGGTATGGATTTTGGGGGGACCCCACGCCAATTTTTTTTTAAATGTTGGCGTGGAGTTCCTCTTAATATCCATACAACCCCTACACTTTTTTTCCTTGATTTTTTTTCATCTATATTGCCAGGAGCCGGCAATACATTACAGCAGTGAGCAAGTTTAAATTAAATTTTTTCCTTTAGAAATGTCATTATTGCTGCGGCATGTTCTACACATCGCACAGATGCGCCACTTTAAGGGCAGACTAAGGGGACGTCCAGGCACAATATTTATTCATATAAATTATATATAATTCATTTTTGTTTCACTTTTAAGCATCATTAAAATCACTGCTCCTGAAAAAACAATAGTTTTAAAAACTTTTTTGGGGATTGATACATGTCCCCTAGGGCAGTACCCGGGTCCCCATACACTTTTAATGGCAATAGGGTTCGCTGGAACTTTTTGCCTGTTTGCAATGTTTTGGTGCGAACTGGCGAGTGTTCGGCCCATCCCTAATTAGAAACATAGTAGTGTCAATGGTTAAAAAGGGGCATATTCTGGAGATGTTGCAGAGGTTAAGACTGGCACCCTGGCATGTGGGATGGACTGATAATGGTGCCATTTGATCTCGACAGAGAAGTCAGGTGAAGGGGCACGTGGGGGAGGATATATTATGAGCTCGGTTGTGGATAGACTGAGTTTGAGAAAGTGGTGCGGCATCCAGTCAGATATGTCTATTAGTAAATCAGTGATACGTGAGTGAACTGAAAGGTAGAGAGATACATTTGGGTGTCATCAGCATAGAAATTATATTGAGATAGGTATGATTCAAACCAACGGAGAGCACAGTCATGAAGAACAAGAAAGTCGTTTTTTTTTGTTTTTTTTTGAGGGGGTGGTCAACTGTATCGAAGGCAGCAGAGAAGGTACTACGGGAGGTGTACGTAATAGTGACCGTTGGGTTTTAGCTTTTATATTTTATTGAAATTGACATCCAGTGGATAAATGCACTGCTGAAATACATATACTGTATTGTATACGATGTGTGAACTGTCCTATCTGCCAAAGAAGTTATTTTCTTTAAGCAATCTTATGATCCAATAATAGAAAAAATACTAAAAATGGTTCCAAGGCCAGCTTTCACACACCAAACATACAGGAGAATTTGTGTGAATAGCCTCCTTTTTTTTACCAAAAGCAAAATCTGATAATGGGTTTCTATACTCGCAAATAAAAATATTGAAGACCACATTAAAATCCACTAAAATGTTAAAAATTGGAAAAAAAAAATTCTATATTAAGGGAATGGCCAGAAAGCCTATAGCAGATACCGCAACAATTTGCCTTGCAGCTAATGGTCACTACAAAATGTATATAGAGAGCACAGCTCACTGGCATAGAGCACTCTTTTTCCTGATATCTGAGTGGTACTGAGTTGTGGTCTTGCCGAACTGCTCCCGAATCTGCGCCTACGGCTAATGTGTAAGGTAGTGGTATACCCCAAAGTTCAGTGTTGGGACACTGACTTTTTCACACATTTATAAATGATATAGGTTCTGGGATTAAAAGAACCATTGCAGACTTTGCAGATGACACCAAGCTATGCAGTCGAATAACGTCCTTACATGAGGTCTACAATTTACAAGCCGATCTCCATGCACTGTTTAATTGGGCAATTATGTGTCAGATGAGGTTTAATGTTGATAAATGTAAATATGCACTTGGGGGCTAAGCATATGCATGCATCATACATACTAGGGGGAGTACAATCAATGGTGGAGAAGGATCTGAGTGTTTTGGTAAATCATAAGCTTAATAATTGCATGCAATGCCAAGCTGTGGTTTCCAAAGCAAGCAAAGTCCTTTTCTTTATCGTACACCACGGGACACAGAGCTAGTCATTACATAATGGGTTAAGGGTCACCAGCGGTGATTGGACACTGGCACAACCAATGGAAGACAGTTCCCCTCCATATAACCCCTCCCATCAGGGAAGTACCTCAGTTTTTTCGCCAGTGTCGAAAGGTGTTGGACGCGTTAGGAGGTGCTAAAGGAAAGCTCTACCAAAGAGACCCTCTGGGGGTAAAAGAGCTATGCTTTCGGATCCATCCAAGACGCCTACAAATGAGCTGAATCTGGATGGGATCCGGGCCTCATCCATGAGGCGTCGCCTGTAATGTCTCTCTTCGGAGGACTGGGCTCTAAGATCCAGCACTTTCGCTATTTCGCTATAAAGTCCTGGTAAGAGTCTTGTACAAGGCCCAGGGGAGAGGTATCCTTTAAATAGGAACCCATATCCCTGAAGGTTGGCACACATAGCCCACCGTGAAGGGTGAAGTTTGGTATCTGTCTGAAATCTTTCAGCAGAAAAACCTGCGGCGTGGATAAGGTGAGATTAGAAGGTCCATAACTAGGTTGGGACCTTTTTCAAAAAGTGGATGTCTTCTTTTTTTCCACCACTGGGGGGAGTAAAGAGCTGAATATACTCACCTCACTCTGTTCAGTGTCGGCTTCGGCGAAGTACACTGCTCGTCACCTCCGCTGCTGAGCTTGCTGGGGCACCCCGATCCTCCTTTCGGTGGCCGACCAGACACCTGCAGATGCAGGTAAGTGGGAACAAGGGCTGATGAGAGTCCTCTCTCACTATGGCCACCGCCATAGCGCTAAGGGCCGCGCGCGCGGGAGCGCGCTTTATCGGAGGGGGGGGCGAAGGCGTGCGCGGGCACGTGGCGCGCGCAGGCACAGAAACGGCGCCAAATTTAAAAGACTGTCAGTGTGAGAAGCACTGCAGCAGCAAGCAAGCTCGTTAGTTCTCTTGTTCCTGGCAGAGAAACACAGCAGCTATACAGGGACGTAAGACTCCATGTGGTTGGATTGGGTACTTCCTAGAAGACATCCATGTTATGCATAGTTATGTGTTAAAAGTTGCATACTTAATGTATTTGCTAAACTGAACACGGTAGTATATGCATTTAGGTACCTTGTATTTTGTCTAAGCAGTAAGCCTTCCAGGGGAAGTAATGCGGACAAAAAGAGATAAGAAAGCACCACCGCCTGAAAGGAGGCTCTAACTGTGCTGACTCGGTACCTTTCTCTCCTGTGTTGCTAAATGCACCTGTTCAGGATGAGCCATTACCTCTGTCAGGTATGGCGGCTTCCCCAGTGAAGCCTGGGCCTGTATATGTCACTGAGGACACTTTATCAGCTGCCCTAAATAATCTGGAGGAAAAAATTGCTACCTTAATCGCTAAGTCCTCTAAAAAGGGACAATAAGCGAAGCAGGTCTCTTCCAGTATTGGACCTCCCTTCAGAAGTACCTGAGGGAGGAGGATGAGGAGGAGGAGGCTACATCAGCAGAGGATGAGGAGCCAGATTTTAAGGTCACAGGTACAATGTTATGCAGGAGCAGTGCATTTAAGTTAACCTCTGCGGAGGTAACGGAATTACCTGTCTCCTCCCTAGGGTCATTAAGATCCCTGCAAGGTGCATGCTCCTTCCCGGTTCATCCGTTACTAGAGGATCTAATATACGCAAACTGGCAACATCCAGATAAGCGTTTCTCACCTCCAAAAAGGTTTAACATTCTTTATCCTATGGGGGAATTTTTTTTTTTAAAGAAATGGAGCCTGCCTGCGGTAGTTGCGGCTATTTCTTGTGTAAATAAAAACCTGACATGTCCGGTGGATAATGTACAAGGGTTTAAAAGATCCTTCTGAGAGGAAGTTGAAATCCTCCTTCCTTTTGGCCGGCTCAACTACCCAACCTGCAGTAGCAGCAGTCGGTATGTGTCAGGTCATCAGCCAACAGGTAAAGCAGGGGCTGAAGGAGCTGCCTTCAGAGCAGGCTAGAAATTGGGAAAATTTGCCTAAAGCCTTATGCTTCACAGTGGATGCCATGAGAGATTCTATCATACAGGCATCACGCCTTACACTCCAGCTGGTACAGATGCGCAGAGTACTTTGGCTTAAGCATTGGTCAGCGGAGACCCCATGCAAAAAGCTGTTGGCAAGTTCCCGTTCCATGGCGAACGCCTATTTGGGGAAGATTTAGAAAAATATATACAGAAGATATCAAGTGGTAAAACGACTTTTACCTGAGAGAAAAACAAGAGATCTTGTTTTAAACGCTCTCTCTCCCCAGCTCCCGGGAAATCTGACTCCAACCAGTGGCGGCGGCCTGTTTTAGCCGCCCACAAAAGCCAAGGGGCAAGCTCAGAAGAACAAGAAGCCGTGGGGTGCAAGAGCTAATAAGCAAGCCCCCAAAACCTCTCAGTGAAGGGGCGCCCCCGCTCGGCCGAGTGGGAGGAAGGCTTTGTCAGTTCTCAGCGACTTGGTGGTCAGAAATCCAGGACAATTGGGTGGTATCCACAATATCCTCAGGGTACAAACTGGAATTTCGAGAGATCCCACCTTCTCAATTCCGAGGTTCAAGACTCTCCAAGGATCCACAAAAAAGAGAATCCTTCTTCAAAGGTTTGAATCACTTAATGGCTCAAGGGGTAGTTACAGACGTACCCCAAAAAGAGCGAGGTTCAGGTTTTTACTCAAACCTCTTTGTGATTCCAAAGCCAAATGGAGATGTCAGACCCATCCTGGATCTAAAATCCCTAAATCGGTTCCTGAACGTTCGCCATTTTCGAATGGAAACGATCCGATCCGTGGCCGCCACTTTAAAGGGCGGAAAATTCATGGCGCCCATAGATATCAAGGACGCACATTTACACATACCCATCCTCCCCGCTCACCAAAGATTCCTAAGGTTTGCGGTAGAAGATCGCCACTTTCAATTTGTGGCTCTGCAGTTTGGTGTAGCCACCGCGCCCATAGTATTCACAAAGGTGCTAGCTCCTCTGTTAGCAAACCTAAGAACACGGGGCATTGCGGTAACAGCCTATCTGGACGATCTACTAGTAATAGATCAGTCAAAGGAGGGATTGGGTCACGCTGTACACACTACAGTAGGATACCTGGAGCATTTAGGATGGATTATAAATTTTACAAAAATCCTCTCTCCAGGCCCAAAGAAGGATAGTGTACCTGGGCATGATCATAGATACAGCCCAAAACAGGGTATACCTGCCAGAACCGAAGATACAGTCTCTGAAAGACCTGATCCACAAGGTCAAAGCAAACAAGAGGCCGTCTATTCGCCTTTGCATGAGACTATTGGGAAAGATGGTAGCCTCCTTCGAGGCGGTCCCTTACGCCCAGTTTCATTCGAGACTACTTCAAGGCAATATTTTAGCTTCCTGGAACAGGAAGAGCCAAGCTCTGGATATACCCATGCGCCTGTCCTCACAAGTACGCCACAGCTTCGATTGGTGGCTAGAAGCCAGGAATTTACGGAAGGGAAAGTCCTTCCTCCCAGTGGCCTGGAAGGTGGTATCTACGGATGCCAGCCTATCGGGCTGGGGTGCAGTATTCGAGGAGGCTTCTACCCAGGGAACCTGGGCCAAGACTCAGGGGATCCTGCCCATCAATGTGCTAGAGATCCGGGCGGTATATCTAGCCCTCAAAACCTGGACATACAGGTTACAGGGCTACCCAGTTCGGGTTCAATCCGACAATGCTACTGCAGTAGCTTACATCAATCACCAAGGAGGCACCCGCAGTCGGGCAGCCCAAAGAGAGGTGAACCGGATCTTGGCATGGGCAGAAGAGCATGTACCTTGCCTTTCTGCAATCTTCATTCCAGGGATAGAAAATTGGCAAGCAGACTACCTGAGTCGTCAGCAGCTGCTACCAGGAGAGTGGTCTCTTCACCCCGAGATCTTTCAGGCCATATGTCTGAGATGGGGAAACCCAGATGTAGACCTGCTAGCTGCCAGGTTCAACAAGAAATTGGACAACTTTGTGTCCAGAACGAGAGATCCTCTAGCCTACGGGACAGACGCTCTAATAATACAGACGCTCTAATAACTCCATGGAATCAGTTCTCACTGATCTATGCATTCCCTCCGATCCCTCTTCTACAAAGACTGCTTCGCAGGATCAAGGAGGAGGGAATACCAGTAATCCTAGTGGCCCCAAACTGGCCCAGGAGGCCTTGGTACGCCGAGATTGTAAAGATGGCGATAGGAAGGCCCTGGAAGTTTCCACTTCGACACGACCTGCTGTCACAGGGTCCAGTATTCCACCCTTCCTTACAAAGGCTAAAGTTGACGGCCTGGCTGCTGAGACCCACATTTTTAAAAAGAGAGGGGTCTCTGGTCCGGCTCTTTCTACGCTCATTAATGCTAGAAAGCCAGCCTCCAGACTCATCTATCATAGAGTCTGGAGAGCATACGTTTCCTGGTGTGAATCCAGATGTTGGAATCCTCAGAAATATGAAATAAGTAGGATTCTTGCTTTTTGCCAGTTAGGAGTGGATATGAATTTAGCCCTTAGCACCATCAAAGGGCAAATATCGGCTCTATCAGTCTTCTTTCAGAGACCATTGGCATCTCACTCCCTAGTTCGGACATTCATTAAGGGGGTACTGAGGATAAATCCTCCAGTTAGGACTCCCTTGTGTCCATGGGATTTGAATTTGGTATTGTCAGTGTTGCAAAAGCAACCTTTTGAACCTATCCGCCATATTCCTTTAATTATATTGAGTAGGAAGTTGGCCTTTCTGATTGCTATAGCTTCTGCTAGGAGAGTATCAGAGCTAGCAGCTCTTTCTTGTAGAGCCTTATCTAATTTGTCACAAGGACAAAATCGTACTACGACCCCATCCGGCTTTTCTACCTAAGGTGGTGTCGGCTTTTCACTTGAATCAAGACATTGTTCTGCCTTCCTTTTTTCCAAACCCGCGGACGGCGGGGGAAAAATTATTACACTCTCTAGATCTAGTGAGAGCGGTAAAGGTGTATCTGCAAGCAACCGCTCAGATACGGAAAACAGATGTTTTGTTTATTTTACCAGATGGGCCCAAGAAGGGCCAAGCGGTATCAAAATCCACCATTTCCAGGTGGATTAGACAAGTAATTATTCAAGCTTATGGTTTAAAGAACAGGACTCCTCCTTTTCCTGTTAAGGCGCACTCTACCAGGGCGATAGGTGCTTCATGGGCAGTGCACCACCAGGCTTCGATGGCTCAGATCTGTAAAGCTGCAACTTGGTCTTCAGTCCATACATTTTCCAAATTCTATCAAATAGATGTGAAAGGACATGAGGATTCCGCCTTCGGGCGAAGTGTGCTGCAGGCAGCAGTATAGGGCTTCTGGTCCGCAAGCGGCCTGTTTTGATCTGTGTCTCCCCCCCTTCATATGAGCATTGCTCTGGGATGTCCCATTATGTAATGACTAGCTCTGTGTCCCGTGGTGTACGATAAAGAAAATAGGATTTTTATAACAGCTTACCTGTAAAATCCTTTTCTTGGAGTACACCACGGGACACAGAGGTCCCCCCCTTCTTATGGGAACCTTACTGCTTTGCTACAAAACTGAGGTACTTCCCTGATGGGAGGGGTTATATGGAGGGGAACTGTCTTCCATTGGTTGTGCCAGTGTCCAATCACCGCTGGTGACCCTTAACCCATTATGTAATGACTAGCTCTGTGTCCCGTGGTGTACTCCAAGAAAAGGATTTTACAGGTAAGCTGTTATAAAAATCCTATTTTTTTTTGTACTGAGGTATAAACTCCAGAGATAGAAATATTATTTTGCCCTTGTACAAATCATTAGTAAGACCTCTTTTGGGATATGCAGTTCAGTCTTGGGCACAAGTTCATAAAAAAGTGCAGAGAAGGGCAACCAAACTGAGAAGAGGCATGGAGGAGCTCAGCTATGAGTAAAGTGTAGAGGAACTGAATTTATTCTCTCTGGAGAAGAGGAGATTAAGGGGGATGTGATCAACGTGTATAAATACATAAGTGGTACATATAGTGAACTTGGTGTAGAGTTATTCACTTTAAGGTCATCACAGAGGACAAGGGGGCACTCTTTACGTCTAGAGCAGTGGTTCCCAACCTTTCTAGTGCCGTGACCCCTTGATAAAATTTCCCAAGTTGTGGGGACCCCTAACAGTAAAATGATTTTCGTAGCGAGGGCTGTCAGCACCCAAGGCAAGACAAGTAATTTGCGCCCCTAACCCACAGACATTTAACTCTCAGAGTTCCTTCCACTCATACAGTAGTAAAACCCCTTATGGTACATTTTAGGATGTACCACTCTTTCTCTTTGTTCTCCTATCTTTCCCTTTTATCTCCCTCTATCCTAATTTCTTTCTTTTTTTTCCCCCCATCCCTCTCTAGCCATCTTTCTTGTTCTTTTTCTTTGCTCCTCCCCCTCTTTTCCTCTCTTCCATGTATTCTCTATTTCTATTCCTTCTCTTACTCCTTGGTGGGGGGGGGGGGTGGGATGAGTGTCAGTGCTGGTGGGGTCAAGGTCATCTGCTGATCTGAGAACTGTATTGGGGACTTTGAATGGCAACTCTAATCACAGGTAGTGTTACTCACTGTGTCTCCAGCTTCACTGTGTCTCCAACTTTGTGGTGTCTCATAGCAGTGACCCCTATGCTGAAATTAGGAGATAGGGTCTCCTCCAGCCCCTCCCACTTCACATTCCTCACCAGTCAGCTGACCTCTAGTCTCTGTCCCCCAGCCATGCCTTGAACTAAATGGGCGGCTGCAAAGAGGCTGAGTGGGGGACCGCAAGCTCCAGGAACAGCCCAGCTGGGCAGCCACAGGCTCCAGGGACAGCCCTGCTGGGCGGCCATGAAAAGGCGGGGAGGAGCAGCAGGGCTTCAGGAACAGCCCAGGATTCAGTGACCCCTGGCAAATCGTCATTCGACCCCTGAGGGGGTCCCGGCCCCCAGGTTGAGAACCACTGGTCTAGAGAAAAAGAGATTTAATCTTCAAATACGGAAAGGTTTCTTCACAGTAAGAGCTGTGAAAATGTGGAATAGACTCCCTCAAGAGCTTGTTCTGGCCAGCTCAGTAGACTGCTTTAAAAAATGTCTGGATTCTTTCCTAAATGTACATAATATAACTGGATATTAACATTTATAGGTAAAATTGATCCAGGGAATATCCGATTGTCTCTCGGGGGGGGGGGAGACTCGGGAAGGGGCTAGGGGCTTCATTGCACCGTCGGGAGAATAGTCCCCCCCCTTTCTTCACTGGATAACAGCCCAGACTCAGTCAAGGGCCTGCAGGCTTCAATAATCCTCACCACTCTATCACTGCTATGGAGGGAATATGCGCCAGATGACAACTTCTTCCATATTCTGTCAGTGGCAAAGATTTCTAAAATCCTGTAGTCTCTTCCAGTAAAGGGAGGGTCTTGCTACATTTGCAACTCAAATCAAGTCCGCTTTTAAAGAGAGGCCTTGCAGAGATTAACCAAAATCTGCAAGCACTGACTGACTAGGTTTCCACACAAGCCACAGAGCATGGCCAAAGTGGAGAAGGCCCAGGCAAAGTGGTACAAAAGTGACATCCAAATTAAACTCCATGTGAGCAACTTTGAAAATTGAAGTTGTTGCAACAACATCAAGATACATGGGTTCCCAGAGGCCACTTCTGGTTTAATATAGTTTCTTGAAGTTCATCAGGGCTAACAAATGACCCAGGCTAAAGTCCAGCTCCCCAAACCCCCCCCCCCCTCCCCTAAAATCCATGGAGGCCTGACATTTTCAGATGCCACTCAGCCTACTATCTGATTAGATTGACTGGTGCAGACATTGTGACCCCAAACAATGGGTTACACTCAAACAAGCCCTCTCTATCTTCCCCTAAGTAGACTCACATGGTGCTACCCACAAAATCCGACATAACTGAAAGGACATCCATGTAGGGCTGCTCTCAGGCTTTCCAGAAACACAACCTATCTCCCTACCCACTCATCTCTATATTCAGTACACTGTAATCCTGAGTTTGTACTGGACTGAATGAAAGGTCTTTTTTCCCCAAGCCCCCCATTTCACACTGTCTGGACAGTGGCCCTCTATTAACTCCCTGATGACGTCCTCCAACCAAGACTCATGGAAAGCTCTACAACTCAGACAGTTTCTCTGCTCCCCACTATCTTCCGAAACATTATGCACTCACCTGGGCCTGCTCCAACACACCCTGCCCAACCTCTACACTTGTCTTTTCCAACCAAAGGTGGGCCCATTCATCCCAAGTTTCAAACAACGGGAAGTTTCAAACAACGGGAACAATGCCAAAAAATTGTTCACTTTTCAGTGAAATTCTGTCAGCATTTTTTTAAGAACCTAACTTCAAAACCCTGTTCATATGGCACAGAACTAGCCAGAGGTTACTGACAGATGCTGGCATTGCAGTAATGACAAGGTCTTGATTATCCATGTTTTCTAGTCCTGCCTGAAGCGTAGACCTTACTGGACCAATCTCCAAAAAATCTCCCACCCCCAATATCTGTGTGGTTCCATAGGGGGCAGGATATCAGGCAGGTGGAGGTCTCCTTCATGGAGACCCATGAACTTTCTGCAGTACACTCAGTAATTCCTGAGGTATAAACTGACTCCTGTTTGTCTACTTGTTCCCCTCTCCCCACTTTCCTGCTGATGCCCCTGGGCCATTCATCTACTTTTCTTTCCCCTCTCCCTCTTCCCATATCTTACACCATCCTGCCTTCGCTCACCTTCCAACCCTATTCCAGTTCTCATTCCTACCTGCCCCTCCCTCCTCCCTGTACCTACCCTACCCCTTGTCACGCACCTATCCCTTCTGCTTAGCACCCCCCCTCACCTCCAACAGCATTTTCCACCATAAAAAAAAGAGAAAAATCTAAAGACATGCCCTCTCCCCCTTAATCCCCACAGACAGATATTGTGTCAGCTAAATTGGGATGAATAAGGTACATTTATTTCCCTATTAATAATGGAACAATCTCTTTACTGCTTATCTGTGGGTAATTTCACTCAGTCTTTCATCAGAACTTGTTTGAGAGATTATCAAAGCCAGCCAGTGAGTGTCACGAATATACACATACTGCATATTTCACCTAAAATATCTTTAGCTTAGTATAGTTAGAAATGCATTGTGACATCACTGCCCCTCCTCTCTACTGAGTCCAATCAGAGAAGGCCTTGTATTCACTGAAAAAACTATATGGCATTCTGTTAATGGTGGCAGTGCCAGGAAAGCAACCCGCCTGTGGTCAGTGTGCACATGGGGAAATTGCTTGGCACAGGACCAAGATTCTGCTATCACTGTAGTAATACCATCTACTGCAGTGATAGTCTGCTTCCCTAAGGTCCAACAGGTGCGAGATATGCATACCTGCACTGCTACCAAGCTGGACCAATGTAAGTATGCAATAAATAACATACCTGAAGTTGGTGTTCATAATTATATATATATATATATATATATATATATATATATATATATATATATATATATATATATATATATATATATATATATATATAAATTATACAATTTATTTGCTTCACCCTCAACGGAAGTTTTGTTTTAAGGAATCTTCTCCCGCCTCTGGCAATATTGGAGGTTGTTTTGTTTTTTTTGGTTGGGGAGGGTGGGGGGAGCAGGTACCCGCTCTCACTTCAGCTGGAATCATCTAGGTCAGGGATCTTCAAACTATGGCCCTCCAGCTGTTGCGGAACTACATGTCCCATGAGGCATTGTAAAACTGACATTCACAGACATGACTAGGCATGATGGGAATTGTAGTTCCTGAACAACTGGAGGGCCGTAGTTTGGAGACCTCTGATCTAGGTGATTCTACCTAATGTCCCCCCTCCCTGTCCGCAACCTCCTGGGACACTGCACAGGTCCCAAGAGGCTGCAGGACCATTCACAAAGTTCAGCACTACTCGCACATATATGGGGAAGCTGGCTGTGAAGCCACAAGGAGTCACAGCTGGCTTCCCCCACTAGACATGCCAGTGTCCTGGACCTGAAGACCGGCGAAGAACCGGCTCTGGAGAGGACAGCACTGGATTCTCGGACAGGGAAATATCCCTATAATAAAGGTCAGCAGTTACAGTATTTGTGGCTGTTGACTTTTTTTTTTTTTTTTTTTTTTTTTTCTACAGACTGAAGAGCATCTTTAATGCGAAGAAATGGCTAATGGATCTGACATAACACTAATTTTGTCTTACAGGCACTGCCCAGAAGGAACTTGTGATGGCTGTGTATTTCATTTTCTGTGGGAGACAGAAAAGGCGTGTCCTCTTTGTACTGTCAATGATTACCACATCATCACAAGTGTGTGTCAGCATGGAATCCAGGTGTGTCATCAAACTCTTTTGATTATGTAGATTTTTTTAAATGCCTTTTTACACAATAATTTTTTTTTTATGTAGTTGGCATTCTCTGATTTGTGAAAGTTATTCATTACAGGTGTAAAAATTGTGTTCCAATTTGTTGCAAGTGCATTTGAATCAAACTGCTTGCTGTTATTAAGCTGAGCATGGCCACTCTTTGATCTATTCAGAATTCTATTGTGAAGAAAGAACTATACTAATGTTATATATTTTTTTTATGTTTTCAATGTCTCCTCAGTCTTTGCGTTGCTTTATTTAAATAATGGGTCTGATCTCATCTTATTAGGAGTAGTATATTCATATGATTGTCAGATTGTTCCATAGGAATAAAAAGGGTAGGGGCTTAGCATCCATTCAAAGTTTAACTCCACCTTTTGCACTATGGTACATGTTACACCTACTTTTAGGATGTAACGGGACACCACCCCTAAACTTTTGAAATTTGTGATCTGTAAATTTATGAATTACAAAGCCTGTCTGACTGCAGTAGATAGACCTGTAAGATCACTGCACTTGTAGTCCATCGACACTTCCTTTGGCTCAGTAACTGAATGTCAGTGTATCAGTATGGACACAATGCTGGAAGAAGAGTCTGCAGAAGCCTGGCATTGCACTGCTTTGCAGGCTGATTTGCAAAAAAAGTAATAAATGAACATGTTTTCCCCTGTAAATATATGCACATTAAATTTTTTCTTGTTCAATATACTTACTTATTTTATACAAACAAGTATTACAGGCAGGGCCGCCATCAGGAATTTTGGGGCCCCTTGCACAGCTTCAGGCATGGGCCCCCTGGAGCAGAGGAGAACCGGGGGGGTGCTGCCGCCGTGAATTGTTGAGGTCGGGGGGGCTTTGGGTGCTGACGAACAAAGAAAGAACAAAAAAAAAAGGGGGGTTACCATCCGGGCCCCTGGGGACCTCCGGGCCCCTTACAGGTGTACTGCCTGTACCCCCCTGAGTACATGGGATAAAACTCTCCACAAAAAATGACGAAGGTCATAAGGCATGACACTAGTACAAAGTAATGGGTGCATCTGGGTAGTATAGAGGACAAAGTCAGGAATAAAATAACAAGTCAGATTTTCAAATTAGGTCATAGTACAGGCAGATATATATCCTCCATGCCATGAAAGGATAGCCATTGTATAAATTCATCAAGCCATTGAGCTGAAGAATAAGAGTAAGAAAAGGTGGAAATGGGAAAGAGAAGGGTTGGGGAATAGCAAGGGTTCCCAGGGGTCTTTACCTGAAAGGAAAAGAGTGGATCACAGGTTAATTGGGTTTGATTATCTGTGCACTCAATATCATCCATTCGGGCCTGTCTAAACCAGATCAAGCCTATTTACAGATGTGAAAAAGCTTTTGACACAGTTAACTGAACTTTCATCCATCTAATTAATCAATTTATTGACCTGGGCCCACGTATGAGAAAATGAGTGGATGTACTTTACTCGGCACCACGGGCACAGGTTGCAATTTATGGGACTTTGCCTGTGCCTTTCAGCATATATAATGGTATACATCAGGGTTGTCCCTTAATTTTTTATTAACCTTGGAACCTTTTGTTAAAGTCTACCCAGACAAACAGGGACATCTCCTGGATCATGGTGGGACAAAAAGAACATAAGTTCTCTGCTTACGCCGATTACCTACTTTTTTTTTTTTTTTTTCTGGGCCACCCTGCTATAAGTGTAACTAATTTATTGCAAGAATTTTAATTCTACGTTTATCAAAAAGCACTTAATCTGACTCTTTCGAGATCATCACCCCAGATGCTCCAATCCAATTTCTATTTTAAATGTGTGCAATCTCACTGCCTAAAAATCAGATCTTTAAACTACATGCCGCTCTTTTCCCCATTTAGGAAAGACCTTTCTTCCTGTTCATCCAGGTATTTTTCATGGATGGGTAGGTGCAATATCACTCCTGCCTCGTCTGTTATACCTTTTACAAGCAGTATCAATCACTATTCCGCTAGCATTTCTTCAATCTGTAAAGGCTGTTTAGAATAACTTTTGTATGTGCCTTCAAACTGGCATGAATCAAACATTCCATTTTGTGCAGACCTAAATTACTGGGGAGTATGTCTTTGCCCAATGCGCGATTATATCACATGGCTGCACATGTGGCGAGGGTCATTGATTGGAACCACCATTCATCTGAAAAACCAATGGGTCTCTTTCGAGCAATTGTTTTCTTCTTCCCATCTATCTGTCTGTGGAGCCCATTACTCTTTTTTTTTTTCTTTTTTTTTTCTCAAGCCCTGTGAAAGCATCCTACTATTTAACTGTTAACTGTGTTGAGGTTTTTTTTTAACAAGAAAAACTGTTAACCACTTAAGCCCCGGACCATTTGGTAGGTAAAGGACCAGAGGTGAATTCAGAATTTTGCACTGCGCTGCTTTAACTGTAAATTGTGCGGACATGCAATGTTGTACCCAAACGAAATTTGCGTCCTTTTCTTCCCACAAATAGAGCTTTCTTTTGTGTTTCAATCTTTTTATTCAAGTTTTGTCATACAAAATGTATAAAAGTCGCCACATAACATTGTACAGTCACAATCAACATTTGGGGTAACACAATGAAGATCACCAAGTGTAGGGGTCCTTGGAGTAGTCCGAAGCTCCGTAAAGCCGTTAACCCCTATTAGCATCGCAGATCATATCTGAACCGTCCACCCAGATGAGCCGCCCCCCCATCCATCTATCGGGGGGGGCGCAACTCAGCCGGCCGTGTGGGCAGCCCAGAGGTCTGATCAGACTGACAATGGTCCCGTAGGAGCTGAGAAAACAGGGAGCAGCACAAACCTCTAATGTCTGGATCTGACTCCAAAAATAAACAATAAACAAATTTCAAAAGAGAGGAAAGAGGACAGTGACAAAGAATAGAAGGAAGGAGACAGAGTAAGGAAAGGACAGTTGAGGAGGGGGGAATGGGGGGAGGGAGGGGGGGAGGAGCCCCGATTCAGCATCCAGACATCTCAACCTAATCCCCTAGGCTATGCTGTAAACATCCCCGGGTCATTAGTTAGGTAACGAAGCCATGGGTCCCAAACTCCATGAAACAGTTTCATTTTATCTTGGGCCAGAGCGGTCAAGCGTTCGTTTAGCATCAACCAAGACAATTTGCCTTTAAGCTGATCGAATGGTAGAGCTGCCGATTTCCAGTTCCTAGCAATAGTGATTTTGGCTGAAATAAAAATAAATGTCAAGAGCCTCTTGCAGGACTTGGAGGCTTCCACATCTCCTCCCCCCAGTAGTGCTTGCTTAGCTGATTTAGTTAGGTTTAGTTGGGTAAGGGAGTAAACTAAATTATACACCCTGATCCAAAACCTCCGGACCTTTGGGCATGTCCACCAAATATGATAGGTGGTGCCCATCTGGCCACATCCTCTAAAGCACAACGGGGTAGCTCCTGAGACAAAAGTTGCCAGTCTGACCGGCACCATATACCACCTCAGTAGAACCTTATAATTGGCCTCAATTATTGAAGTATTGACGAGCGAACGAGATGCTGTCTCGGCTATCCTATGCCATTCGTCCAGATCCAGGGTTTCCTGCAAGTCGGTCTCCCATTGGACCATATAAGTCAGCTTTGTCGATACACTCAGCAATATCGAATATATAGCAGATAAATGTCCTTTAATTTTATCATAATTTTTGCATAGATGTTCCATGGGAGTTTGGGTTGCTAGGTTGCTCTTGCGAGCCAGGGTTTGTACATAATGTGAGATTTGGGCGAACCTATAACCCTCCGCTGGAGGCATTTGATGCCTGTCAGCCATAGTCCGTTCGGTCAGCATACCTCTATGATCGCACAAGTCAGCAATACACTTAAAACCCTTATTAGTCCACCATTCGAACGCTAGTGGAGTGAGACCCGGGGTGAATGCTTTATTTTGAAGCAGAGGTGTCAGTGGAGAATGAGGAGATTTGAATTTGTGAGATCTGGAGAGTCTGTCCCATAGTTCCAGTGACATGGATAAAGTAGGGCAAAGTATAGGCGGTCGCTCCTTGGTAGGGAGCCATAAAATATAAGAAATAGGTTTGGGACGGCAGGAATAAGATTCCATAGCCATCCAAATGGCCTGTGCCTGTTGGGAGTGAAACCTTGTAAGTTGTGCTATCTGGGCAGCATAAAAATATTTTAATAAGTCTGGAAGACCAAGTCCTCCTCTCCGCTTCAACGTGTATAGAGTGCTCCTATTCACCCTGGGTCTCTTATCACCCCAAATAAACTGTAGTACTTTATTCTGGAATCGTTTAAGGTCATCACGGGCCAATGAAACTGGCAAGGTACGGAAGAAATACAATAATCGAGGTAGAACATTCATTTTAATTGAGTGAAGTCTGCCAAACCACGATGGCGGGTGAACCTGCCACTTAGCCATGTCAGCTGTTAGCCGTTTGAAAAGGGCTGGATAATTCTCTTTGTACAACTCACCAATAGATGAGGTCAGCTGTATGCCTAAATAAGGGAGAGCTGTGGATTCCCATCGGAATTGAAATGATTTTTCAAGCGTAGCCTGAGTGGAGCTTAGCAAAGATAAGTTCAGTGCTCTTGACTTACTATGATTAATTGCCAACCCGGAAATGTTGGAGAAAGGCTGCAAAATGGCATACAAGTTAGGTAGGGATGTGATCGGTGAGGTCAAGGTCAGCAACAAGTCGTCCGCAAAGAGTAAACATTTGTGTTCATAGTCTCCGCAATAAATGCCCTGTATATCTCTGCAGGCGCGAATTTTGAGCGCTAGTGGTTCAATCGCCAGGGCGAATAATAGTGGCGACAACGGGCAGCCCTGTCTAGTTCCTCTCCTGATAGGAAATGTTTGGGATGTATATCCTCTGAGCATTAGCGAGGCACTGGGGGAATCATATAATATGTGAAGGAGATCCAGAAAGCGTCTCCCAAATCCAAAGCGTGTGAGAACATCAAAAAGATAGTCCCAGGAGATAGAATCGAACGCCTTCTGGATATCCAATGAAAGTAACATTCCCCTCCTAGTCCCCTTTCCATCCCAATCAGACCGAACTGCCGAGATAAGGTTAATTATCCGGCGGGTTTGGTCCGATGCCTGTCTTGTCGGGACAAAACCTGCTTGGTCAGGATGGATATAACACTGAAGAAAAGTATTAAGTCTCTGGGCCAGTATTTTGGTTAGAATCTTAAGATCCGTATTGATCAGAGAAATTGGGCGATAATTGGAACAGTCTGTATGGTCCTTTCCTGGTTTCGGGATAACACTTATATAGGCTACATTTTCATGGCTGGGGAGCTTGCTGCCGCTTCTCAGGTCATTAAAGTAAGTACAGAGATGTGGGGCCAGAAGATCGTGATATTTCCTATAGTAGTGACCCGGGAATCCATCTGGCCCAGGGGCCTTGGTAGGGTGTAGGGTTTTGATTGCAGCCCTGACTTCAGGCTCTGTAAGAGCACCGTCCATCAGTTCCGCATGGGCTTGTGTCAATTTAGGCAGCTGTAAGTCGCGAAAGAATGTGCTCGCTTCAGATGAATCGAACTTGTCCTGCACTCCATACAGCTTAGCATAAAATTTGTGAAATTCTCCAATTATCCGTTCGGGGTTCTGGGAGGTTAGGCCCGTGGATAGTCGTAGTTTAGGCAAAGTCGGTGTGTACGGTCGAGGAACCAGTTTTCTAGCTAACATTGTGGTAGGTTTATCACCCATCGTATAGAACCTGTGCTTAGACCAACTAATATGTTTCTCCGCTTGAGTAGTCAAGCTAAGATTTAATGCTAGTCGAGCCTCGTCAATTTTATGCCTTATATCTACCAGGGGATTTCTGTGCTGTTCACTAAGTAAGTTATCTAAGTTAGTTTCCAGAATCTTATTTGCCTGTTCCCTATTGCGTTTAATCCTGGCTGCCACTTGTAACAATATGCCCCTAATCGCTGCTTTATGAGCTACCCAGTTAATTGCGGGGGATGTGTCCGATGCCTTATTAAGTCTAAAGTATTCCTGTATTTCCTTTTGAATCTCTAAAAAGATTGTAGGGTCATTCAGCAAGCTCACATTAAGTCTCCACGGGGAGGGTCTAGATTTAGTCCATAGCCCTGAAGTAGAGAGTTTTATCGGGGAATGATCAGACCAAGGGGTAGATAAAATCTTAACCGACTTAATAAATGGTAGCAAAGGCGTACGTACTAGAACGTGGTCTATCCTCGAGTAAGTATGATGGGCTTGTGAAAAGTGTGTAAAGTCTCTGACCGTAGGGTTATTTTCTCGCCAGGCGTCGATGAGGTCATAGAAATGAAACAGACGTGCAACCTTGCTGCTTCCAGTCGGTGGGCGTTTCAATGTTGGTCTAGAGGAGTCCGATTTATCCATAATTCTGTCCAAGGGAATATTACTATCGCCTCCCATAATGACCTGACCCTGGACTTTGGGCATAAGAATCTTCAGCATTTTGCTAAAGAATTCCGGCTGTCCAGTATTCGGGGCATAGTATGATATAAAGGACACCTCCTGGTCATGGAGCCGCCCCACTGCCATAATATATCTACCTCTCTTGTCCTTAACGATAGCGATGGGGGTAAAGGGGGTCCGTTTCGAAAAGCAGATGGCTACACCGCCCTTCTTTTCCCGACCCCCTGCCAAGTAAAACTGTGGATACTTCCCATTGAGGTAACGGGGCGCTGAGACATTGGAGAAATGAGTTTCCTGCAATAGCAGGACTTCAGCCTTCTGTTTATGATAAAACTGGAAAGCCTTAGTTCTTTTAGTAGGGGAGTTAAATCCATGTACATTGTGGCTAACTATCGAATAGTCTGTGTTATATGTGGTGGCCATCGTGGTAGGGCAGAGCACTCTTACCTTGCATAATGAATGAAGCGAGAAGGGTCCCGATGATGATGACTGTTTGGCTATGTGACCTCTCAGACCATGACATAAGGGAAGGGCGCTGAACCGAGGCTCCGAAGAAAGAGGGGGAAGGGAGAGAAGGAAAAGGCATTAGAGAAGAAGAGAAACAAAAATAAAAGCAAAAAAACATATACATAGGCCTTAGGCCCAAACAACCAATATAACTCAATCCTAGCTGATGAATGAAGGAATGGGGAATAACCCCTGCCGGAGACAACATCCGGCAAATTAGGTGCAAGGGTACCATCCTTGTCGTAGGATAGGTAGTCTTGCAGTTGGGTGGCAAGCATGACCACCCCGACCCAAATATGATTACACTCTGTACGAGCAGGCTATTCGAGGTCATATCGGAAATGACAAAATCAATCAATACAGTTTTAACATAACAGGCTGTCTATAGGAACATGCATTCCCAAGGCCAGTGGCGCCGGGGCCGGAAGGGTCCCCATCGGTCGTTCCGGCCCCCGAGCCACAGCCCAACAGGGGAACACATTGCGGTCCGACTAAGGCCCCCAGACTGCTAAAAAGCAAAAAGCAAAATTTCTTCGACCAGGTTGGGCCCGTCGGGGTTGTAAAATATTCGGCTGGCAGCCAGTCCGAAGAACCAGGAACTCCAGTAACTTTGTAACCCGTGACTTTGTAACCTGTGAACTGTGAACGGTAACGATGGCCCCATCAGGCCCATAGTCCACCATGGGCCCAGGCCATATCCGTGCAATCAAGCACTAACAGTTCCCAAAAGGGGGCAAAAAAGCAAAAAGAGAGAAGAGCAATAATACTCAGGTATTCCGGCGAGCATTTCTGGCCTGTGAGCGTGTGCGATCCTGCCATATCGGGGAGAGGGGACGATGATCCAGACAAGGGGGAGATGAAATCGGAGTCGGAGAGTCCCGTGCAATGATGCCGAGACTAAGCAGTAGGTCCTCGCCTGCTTGGAACGTGGAAAAGGAGTGGGACTTTCCGTTGTAAGTGAATGATAACTTAAAAGGGAACGACCATCGATACTTAATCTGTTTGGCCATAAGTTGCTGGAGTAATGGCCGTAGGTTTCTGCGTTTCTGGACCGTTGATGGCGCCAAATCTGTAAAGAGCTGTATTGGTGTTCCAAATAGCGACAGGTCCGGCCTGTTGCGAGCCGCAAGCATCATCTTATCCTTAATGCGGTAGTGATGTGGCTTAACAATAATGTCTCGTGGTAGGCCGTCGGCCCTTGGGGCTGTCAGTGCTCGGTGAACGCGATCAACTTCCATGTGGTGGTTGGCTATATCAGGGATAAGGGTTTTCATCAGGTCTTTTACAGCCCCCTCTAGATCTGTGTGAGTTTCAGGGAGGCCACGCACGCGGACATTGTACCTACGAGAACGATTCTCCAAATCTTCAATTTTTGTGAATGCCTCTTCTAATCTATCCTGGAGGTCTGTCACCATGGCTGAGTTCTGGTTGACCCTTTTGATGGCTCCATCCACTTTGGTTTCAATTAGCTCAAAACGCTCTCCCAAGCTATGGATGTCTTTTTTCAGGTCAGTGGTGATTAATGTGCAGGCCTTAGAGAGCTCCTGCTGCAGCATGGTGGAGAATCTGCCCAACAGTACAGCATCAGGGGAATAGTGTGAGAGCTGGGGAATTGGCATATC
Organism: Rana muscosa; assembly: GCA_029206835.1. Classification (NCBI taxonomy): domain Eukaryota; kingdom Metazoa; phylum Chordata; class Amphibia; order Anura; family Ranidae; genus Rana; species Rana muscosa. The sequence goes on along the minus strand of CM055117.1, from coordinate 346,763,064 downwards.
CTGGCTGGATTGGCTGGATTGGCTAATGAGGACTTCTGCTAAGTCTGCCATGTTCCTATCCATGGAGGAGGCAGGGGAGGCAGGGGAGTTTGGAGAGTCATGTCTATCAGCGTATATGGCTGGGGATGGGGGATGTGATAGTGACTCACCCCGCTGTCCGGTCTCCACCTCTCCCGAGGATTGTGAGGAGAATGGATCCCTAGTTGGCTCCAGATTTAGCTGCCGGTCTCCTCTCTGTGTAGCGCCGTCGGATCTGGCTGCTGCCGTGCTGCCTCGTGTGTCTGGCTTACCCGGCGCCATCTTGGATCGCGGCTGTGCTGTAGGGGAAGGCCCTGCTCTCTTCTGGGCTGTAGTTTGCGTATCGTGTCCTTTCCGCGGCTGCCCCTGTGCCCTACGGTTCATCGCCACTTCGGGGCTGGTGTGGGATCGGTCCTGGCTCACGGACCTCAGTGCCTACGCTATCGTTAGCTCTGGTGGGTCGGGGTGCCGGGAGCTCGGTCAGCACACGTCCTTCTCCGAGTCCCCGCGCATGCGCACTCTAGAGCTTTCTTTTAATGGTATTTGATTGCCTCTGCGTTTTTTTTTTTGTTTTTTTTTGCGATATAAACGGAAAAAGACCGAAAATTTTGAAAAAAAATATTTTCTACTTTTTGTTATAAGAAAAATCGAATAAACTCAATTGTAGTCATACATTTAGGCCAAAATGTATTCAGCCACATGTCTTTAGTAAAAAAAATGTCAATAAGCGTATATTTATTGGTTTGCGCAAAAGTTATAGCGTCTACAAACTAGGGTACATTTTCTGGAATTTACACAGCTTTTAATTTATGACTGCCTATCTCATTTCTTGAGGTGCTAAAATGGCAGGGCAGTACAAAACCCCCCCAAATGACCCAATTTTGGAAAGTAGACACCCCAAGGAAATTGCTGAGAGGCATGTTGAACCCATTGAATATTTTTTTTTTTTTTTGTCCCAAGTGATTGAATAATGACAAAAAAAAAAATTACAAAAAGTTGTCACTAAATGATATATTGCTCACACATGCCATGGTTATATGTGGAATTGCACCCCAAAATACATTCTGCTGCTTCTCCCGAGTACGGGGATACCACATGTGTGGGACTTTTTGGGAGCCTAGCCGGGTACGGGGCCCCAAAAACCAAGCACCGCCTTCAGGATTTCTAAGGGCACAAATTTTTGATTTCACTCCTCACTACCTATCACAGTTTCGAAGGCCATAAAATGCCAAAATAGCACAAAACCTCCCCAAATGACCCCATTTTGGAAAGTAGACACCCCAAGCTATTTACTGAGAGGCATGTTCAGTCCATGGAATATTTTATATTTTGCCACAAGTTGCGGGAATATGACAAACTTTGTTTTTTTTTGCACAAAGTTGTCACTAAATGATATATTGCTCAAACATGCCATGGTTATATGCGGAATTGCACCCCAAAATACATTTGGCTGCTTCTCCTGAGTACGGGGATACCACATGTGTGGGACTTTTTGAGAGCCTAGCCGCGTACGGGCCCCCGAAAACCAAGCACCGCCTTCAGGATTTCTAAGGGCACAAATTTTTGATTTCACTCCTCACTACCTATCACAGTTTTGAAGGCCATAAAATGCCAAGATAGCCCAAAACCCCCACAAATGACCCCATTTTGGAAAGTAGACACCCCAAGCTATTTGCTGAGAGGCATGGTGAGTATTTTACAGCTCTCATTTGTTTTTGAAAATGAAGAAAGACATATTATTTTATTTTTTTTATTTTTTCAATTTTTAAAACTTTGTGACAAAAAGCGAGATCTGCAAAATACTCCACATACCTCTCAGCAAATAGCTTGGGGTGTCTACTTTCCAAAATGGGGTCATTTGGGGGGGGTTTGTGCCATCTGGGCATTCCATGGCCTCCGAAACTGTGATAGGCAGTGAGGAGTGAAATCAAAAATTTACACCCATAGAAATCCTGAAGGCAGTGCTTGGTTTTCGGGGTCCTGTACACGGCTAGGCTCCCAAAATGTCTCACACATGTGGTATCCCCGTACTCAGGAGAAGCAACAGAATGTATTTTGGGGTGCAATTCCACATATAACCATGGCATGTTTGAGAAATATATAATTTAGTGACAACTTTTTGTACATTTTTTTTTTTATTTATTTATTTTTTCTTTTTGTCATTATTCAATCACTTGGGACAGAAAAAAAAAATATTCAATGGGCTCAACATGCCTCTCAGCAAATAGCTTGAGGTGTCTACTTTCCAAAATGGGGTCATTTGGGGGGGTTTTGAACTGTCCTGGCATTTTATGCACAACATTAGGAAGCTTATGTCACACATCATCCACTCTTCTAACCACTTGAAGACAAAGCCCTTTCTGACACTTTTTGTTTACATAAAAACATATTTTTTTTTGCAAGAAAATTATGTTGAACCCCCAAACATTATATATATTTTTAAAGCAAAGGCCCTACAGATTAAAATAGTGGGTGTTGCATTTTTTTTCCCACACAGTATTTGCGCAGCGATTTTTCAAACGCATTTTTTGGGGGAAAAACACACTTTTTTTATTTTTAATGCAGTAAAAAACACTATATTGCCCAAATGTTTGATGAAATAAAAAAGATGATCTTAGGCCGAGTACATGGATACCAAACACGACATGCTTTAAAATTGCGCATAAACGCGCAGCGGCGAGAAACTACATTCATTTTTAAAAGCATTTAAAAGCCTTTACAGGTTACCACGTTAGATTTACAGAGGAGGTCTACTGCTAAAATTACTGCCCTCGATCTGACCTTCGCGGTGATACCTCACATGCATGATGCAATTGCTGTTTACATATGACGCTAGACCGACGCTTGTGTTCGCCTTTGCGCAAGAGCAGGGGGGGACAGCGGTGCTTTTTTTTTATTTATTTTTTTTATTTTGCTTTTTTATTTTATTTTTAAACTGTTCCTTCCATATTTTTTTTTTTTTATCATTTTTATTGTTATCTCAAGGAATGTAAATATCCCCTATGATAGCAATAAGTAGTGACAGGTACTCTTTTTTTAAAAAACAATGGGGGGTTAGACCCTAGATCTTTCCTCTGCCCTCAAAGCATCTGACCACACCAAGATCGGTGTGATAAAATGCTTTCCCAATTTCCCAATGACGCTGTTTATATCCGGGGGGGGGGGAATTCCCTCCCACTGCTTGTAAAAGCAGTCTAGAGGCTAATTATCTGCTAGAATTGCTTTTACATGAAAGCCGGCCACTGGCTGAAAAGAATGATACCAAGATGATACCTAAACCCGCAGGCATCATTCTGGTATAAACATTCAAAGTCCAGCAACATACCAGTACGTTGCTGGTCCTTGTTGGACATGTATTGTATTGTAATCTTTTTTTTTTCATGCAGCCTGTTGGCTGAACGAAAAAGAGATTGATCGGTGGGTATGCCCACCATTAGAATACCTCCCTTCATCCACCCACTTCTAATGATGGGCATATATGCCGAAGCATGGGGGCATCCTCCCGCAAAAAAGTTATGCCGCGTACACACGGTCGGACTTTTCCACGGGCAAGCCTTCGTCGGAATTTTGACCGTATGTACGCGGCATAAAAGGTTATGCTGCGTACACACGGTCAAACTTTTCCACGGGCAAGCCTCCGTCAGAATTTCGACCGTATATACGCGGCATTAGGAGCAAAATCGCTCCTCCGCCCCTGCTGCCCCCATGCTTCGGCATATATGCTCTTTTTTTAACTGTGGTGGTGAAATCGCCTCCTACAGCGTTGGAGTCACGGCTTTATGTATCGTGGGAGCAAACGCTGTTGCTGTCAAAATAAATAAATCCGCGATGCAACTGAATGGCGTACCTGCTAAGCAAATGATGGTTAACATTAAAACAAAGTAACATTACAGTACAACAGTAAGACCTTACCATACCATACCTGCAAAGCAAATACCAAAACAAAACCTAGTAAAAAATAAAACATTTTTTTACTGCAACCTGTGCCTAAAATATATATATGCCGAAGCATGGGGGCATCCTCCCGCAAAAAGTTATGCCGCGTACACACGGTCGGACTTTTCCACAGGCAAGCCTTCGTCGAAATTTCGACCGTATGTACGCGGCATAAAAGGTTATGCCGCGTACACACGGTCGGACTTTTCCACGGGCAAGCCTCTGTCGGAATTTCGACCGTATGTACGCGGCATTAGGAGCAAAATCGCTCCTCCGCCCCTGCTGCCCCCATGCTTCGGCATATATGCTCTTCTTTTTTTTTTAACTGTGGTGGTGAAATCACCTCCTACAGCACTGGAGTCACGGCTTTATGTATCGTGGGAGCAAACGCTGTTGCTGTCAAGATAAATAATTCCGCGCTGCAGTTGAATGGCGCACCTGAAAACAAAAAATTACATACCTGAAAAGCAAGCATGATAAAACATTGCAGAATGGAATACAGTAAAAAAGAGCAGAACAATAGAGAGAAAATAGAGAGAGAGAGAACAATAAAACGACAACTATTTTTTTTTTTTTTTTTTTTTGTGTTTTTGTTTTTTACGTTTTTTATTTGTAACTTTAACAACTGTAATGGTTCGGGTCTCTCAAAATGTAATGGCATCTGGGAGACCCTGTGTAAGTGTGTCCAAGTCTGTGAAATGCTGTACCCTACGCTAAAACTTCACTTTTGAGTGGTAGCGTTCAAAACATTCACCAAGGCAAAGACCAGGTTTGTCAGGACAGAGTGGACAATAATGACGGGTGTCACGCCCAAATCCGCGCTTGCTACAGACACGACATCTTTTTTGGGGGGCTCGTTGGGTAGGGGTACTTGGGAGGACATGCGTATAATGCCTCTCATGCAGCCGGCTTACTGCATTTGGTAGGGGATGGTGAGGTGCAGAACCGCCTGGATACAGGAGTTCTGTGACAATCTCATTATGGAATTTTAGAAGAGATAACGTCCCGCCTGAAGCTCTGTATAGCACATGAGCGTTCAGCAAAGCCAATTGGAATAAGGATAGAGACACTTTTTTGTACCAGCGTCTCGCCTTACGGTCAATTAGATACGGCACCATCAACTGGTCGTTGAGGTCCACCCCTCCCATATTTTTGTTATATTCGTGGACACAGAGGGGTTTCTCCACAACACCAGTCGCCGTACGAATTTGGACTGTCGTGTCTGCATGAAGGGAGGTAAGAGAGAAAACATTCTTATTATCCCTCCACTTCATAGCGAGCAAGTTATTACACTTTACGCAGGCTCTCTCCCCCAGCCTAAGACGGGCATCTACAAGCCGCTGGGGAAAGCCCCGGCGATTAGGTCGCACGGTGCCACATGCTCCAATCTGATGATCAAACAAGTGACTAAACAGTGGCACGCTCGTGTAATAATTGTCCACATACAAGTGGTACCCCTTTCCGAATAAGGGTGACACCAATTTCCACACTATCTTGCCAGCGCTCCCTATGTAATCCGGGCAGTTGACCGGCTCAACCTGACTATCTTTTCCCTCATAAACCTCCATACATAGCCTGTTGCCCTGTCACAGCACTTATAGAGCTTGACCCCGTATCTGGCACGCTTGCTGGGAAGGTACTGCTTGAAAGCCAAGCGGCCAGAAAATTTAATCAGGGACTCATCAACGCAGACAGCTTGATCGGGAATAAACAAGGCTGCAAAACGTTCGTTGAAGTGGTTTATGAGGGGCCGAATTTTATAGAGCCGGTCGTATTCAGGGTCCCCACGTGGACGACAAAGTTCATTGTCGTTGAAGTGCATGAACCGCAAAATCTGCTCGTATCGTTTCCTGGGCATGGAGGCAGAGAACACGGGCATGTGGTCAATTGGGTGTGTGGACCAATAAGCACGCAATGACGGTAATTTATGTGTGCCCATGTTGAGGGAAAGGCCCAGAAAGGTCTTAAATTCGGAAACCGTAATTGGTTTCCAATCTTTGGCAATGGAAGGCAACTGGGGATTAGCGGCGATGAATTGACCAGCATATAAATTACTCTGGTCCACAATAGATCTATAGAGATCTTCCGTGAAAAACAGCGAATAATAGTCAATTGGCATAAAATCAGCTGTTTCCACCTGAATACCGGGTTGGGCAGTGAATGGGGGAAGTACGGGTTCTGCAGAAGTGGTGGGGACCCAATCAGGATAGGCGAATTCTGCAGGAAGAGCACTATGGGTACGACGGGCCTGCCTTTGTCTTCTTATTGGTGGCAGCGGGACACTACTTGTGCTTGCCACCTCACCAGCTTGAACTGCACTTATGGGACTCGCCACGTCACCAAGTGATACTGCAGTGCTGGATGTATGCCCAGGCTGTACTAGACCGCTGGTGCTTGCCAATTCACCAGAAGGAATAGCGGCGCTAGTACTACTCTGCTCCATGATACGAGAGCCCTGCAGTTCTTGCTCCTCAACAACCTCAGAAGATCGGGATCGGGTACGCCTGACCTTAGCAGGGACCTCAACTTCGTCGTCAGAGCTATCTGACGTGGGGCCGCTGACGTCACTGTCTTCTACGGGAAGATATTCTGAGCCTGAATCTGACAGATACGTGACCTCCTCTTCACTATCTGTCATGCTCAGAATCTCGTAGGCCTCTTTACTAGTGTACCTTCGTCTTGCCATTTTGGTCTCTAAATTTAGGGGTACACTAGTAAGATTCACAGGAAAAAAAGCACCCGACTGTCGTCAGCAAATATATCAAACGCTACAAAAAAAAACTGTTAGCGGTCGCAGGGATCAGGACTGTCTCTGCAAACGCTGCAGTTATGTGTTTTGTGTTTGGTAAGTGACAGTGATCGATCGATACTGCACTTGGGTGGGGTGGGCTGGGCTGGGCTGGGCTGGGTGGAGGGGCTAAACGCAGGTGCTAGCAGGTATCTGGGCTGATCCCGCTAACACTGCATTTTTGAGAACCCTAAACCGCTGGGGACGCTAGTATAGATCTGATCAGATCAGATATTGATCTGATCAGATACTATACCACTAAGGGAGGTGTATGCTTTGCGCGTGGGTGTTAGCATTACTGGCACTAACCTAACGCTGCCTGGGGCGACGCAGACCCTCTCTGGCGCTAAAACCTAATTGATCTCACCCGCCGGGCGATCAGGGGGTTAAACCTTTATTGGGTTATATACGGCGGGTGCCCTGATGCTATAAAAAGCAAACTAACCAACCAGCGTCACCCGTAACCTTTATATGGTGATCACTGGTGAAAGGGTTAACTAGGGGCAATCAGGGGGTTAAAACCTTTATTAGGTTAAATATGGGGGTACCCGACGCTATATAAAAACCTGACGGGTTACCTAAATAACTGACTGGGTAACCAGTGTCACCAGTGACGCTTATACAGTGATCACTGGTGAAAGGGTTAACTCTAGGGGCAATCAGGGGGTTAAAATAATATATGGGGGTACCTGACGCTCTAAAAACCTGCGGCGAAACTAAAAATAAATAACTGGCTATCTAGGGCACCACCGGCACTAAATACAGCGATCGAAAATACGATCGCTTAGTGACGCTGGCGTTAGGGGGTGAAAGGGTTACCTGGGGGGCGATCAAGGGGTTAAACCTTTATTAGGGGGGGTTAGGGGGCTACCCTGGACCTAAAGGGGCCTAAACCTAACTGCCCTGCAACTTTTTACTATCACAGATGACACTAAATGCAGTGATCAGTAAAATAAATGATCACTGCAATCAGTGACACTGTGATTGGGGGCTGGGGGGTGATCTGGGGGTGACTGGGGGGTGAAATGTGTGCCTATGTGTACCTAAGTGTCAGTGAACTGTTGGTGCACTAACCTGCTTCCTCTCTCCTCGGCGCCGGAATCGAAAAGACCGCCGCGAGGGAGATGACATCACTTCCTCCTGCCTGTGTTTACATCACATGGCGGAGGAAGCATTTTCATTGGCCGGGAGCGATCGCGAGGGGGTGGCCGAAATCGAATGGTCACCCACTCATCTCTGATCGCTCCCCAACGATAAACGGCCGCTCACTGTATAGGAGGGGGGTCCGATCGGACCCCCCAACTGTACAAAGGCGATCACGTACACTGTACGTGATTGTGCCTGTCGGTGCCATTCTGCCGACGTATATATACAGTGAGCGGTCGTTAAGTGGTTAAGCTTAATTACAAGAGATCTAACACCCTACGAACCAGAATGTCCAAGTTTGGGCTGTAGAGGTCATACTTTTTATCTGGGCTTATCAGCTACAGGACAACACACAAACCACGCTATCATTTTTGGATAAGTGGAAGAAAGTCCTCCAACTTACACGGACACCTGTAGAACCTTCCAAAATACTTTTTATTATCCTACAAATCGTCTGTGAATAAAAAGTATCAAGAATTGGGATACAAACTTCACTCAATGTACCCATCTACGCCAGTGATCTGTTGGAGGTGTCAAGGCTCACCTGGGGATTCTGCTCCATATTTTTTGGTCCTGTCTGGTTATCCAACCCTTTTGAACATGGGTGCACAATATAATTCAAACATTTACAGAGCAGGTGGTCCCAGACTCTCTTCCTTTATTTATTTTTTTCATAATAATATCCTTTTGAAGGCTTACAAAAAATCTGTCATACATCACTCACTATTTTTTGTGGTAAAATTAGGTGCCTCGGCTTATAATCGTGTCGGCTTATACTCGAGTATATACGGTATTTCTGGTGGGTTGACTGACGCCTTGGGTTCTTACCCTTCCCCTTGCCAACTCTTCACCCCCTCTCCCCCCCCCCTAGATTAGGGTTTGACGTGCCGTCTTTCTGCCTGATGTGCTGTTCTTTCTGCTTCGCTTCATCTCTTTGTGCTTTTCTTTTCTATCTGTGTCTCTCTATCTTGTAATTTTGCTTTATTTTCCTCTTTATAATTTATTGTAAAGGTTCTCTTTTAAAAAAATAACAAACATGATATACTTACCTGCTCTGTGCAATGGTTTTGCACAGAACGGCCTCAAACCTCTTCTGGGATCCTCCACCGATGCTCTGGGCTCCTCCTCTTCCCCGTCTGCCACCATAGGAATGTGCTTCCTATGGTCGCACAAGTGTGGGCTTGATCTATTGACACACGCAGTGTGGCTTGGCTCCGCACCATCATCCCTGCATTTGAATCTGACTCAAGTAAGTATTTTGGGGGGCTGGGGGGAGCTGCAGGTACTTTTTTTTTTTTTTTTTTTTTTTTTTTTTTTTTAACCGCAGTGCAGAGAATGCATTAGGTAAAAAAAAAAAAACCTGAAGCTTTACAACCAGTTTAAAGCACTTAGTCCCATATACTGTCAGGTCTACATCCCCTTTTTGCCCATTATATGGATTATGTTTAGCACATATCCACAGGCATTGGTGCATGAATTGTGTATTTCTGGGAACTATTTTATTCCTGTTTCTTGCATTTCATTAAAGCAAGAGTGTACTACATAATTTATGTGTATGATTTATCAATTTTGTTTAATTTTCCTCTCTTCCTGGATTGGATAATTCAAGTGCACTTTTTTGCCAGAACTTTTCTGCGCTTTACCTTGTACCGACGCCGTTCTTATTGGATATGTTAATTGTGTTTTACTTGTAACATTACCTGTCTTCAAGTGGCGTATGGACTTTTATGCTCCCGGTCTCATTTTGGTGATGTTTTCTGCCCCCTAAGGTATTGGAATAAAAAGAATGCAAAAAAAAAAAACACATGGATCTGGGTAAATTGTTTAAGGCTCTGGGGAAAAATGGCTCTAAAACTGACTAATAAATTAATTGGTAACATATGCTACAGTGAGCACATGCTATATAAATGTCCATTAACAACTTTACTATAATGTTGTTTTTTTTGTTTTTTTTCAGAGGACAACTGCATTGTGGCATACGCCACGGCTGTGTGTCGGTGGTGTGAAGCTTCCAGAAGTGGCTGTCAGTATTTGTAAGACTGAAGATTTTTGGCTGAAAGTGGGAGTGACTGGTGGTATTTGCTCTGCACTGATACTCACAGCACTTACTGCTTACTTTTGGAGCAAGAATCGAAAGTAAGAATTTGCTGTTAACATACCTACCATTCTTTTTAAAGTTTTGTTTTTGTGTTTTGTTTTTGTGTTTTGTTTTTTTTTGCTACACATGCTCTTTAGAGCCCATTCACACAGGGATGACTTTGGATCCGACTTCAAGTCGCCCTGCATGAGAAAATCAATGTAAGTGAATGGAGCCGTCTTAATGCACACTACTGCAGTCGCTCCGACTTCAGAAAAGGTTCCTGTACTACTTCAATCCGGCTTCTAGGCGACTTCTGGGCAACTTGTACCCATTGATTTCAATGGAAGTCGCCTCAGAAGTCGGATCACTGTCTTAACAGAAGCAACAATACAGGAAGAGAACATACATTTCTCAGGCAAACCCCTCCCTCCCCCTCCCTCCCACAGAGCTGATTCTTTTTGATAGGCCACTGGAAAGCCTCCTGTCCTGGAGGCAATTTGAAGTTGCCTTGTAAGTTGCCTCATGTCGCACTGTGATTCATACTCAAGTCGTGTCCAAGTTGCCTCCCAAAGTCGCGCTGGAAGTCGTGTTGCCTCTGTGTGAATGGAGTCTTAGGGTTTATTCACACCACTGCATTGCATAAACCTGCTTTTACCTATTTATTTTTCAATGGTACCCCAGTGCACCACAACACACTGTGTCCTGTACAGAGTGCTGAGGAAAAATGCAGTCTGCACTGCTTTTTGCGAATGTAGGTGCATTGCAGCCCATTAATTTTTTAATAAGCTGCCTAATGCAGCAAGTCACAATGCGCTTCAACACTTGAAAACACATGCATTGCAGTGAGGTGCGGTATAAATGGCGCTTGCTCCTAGCAGTTGCTATAAAAATAACAACAATACTCCGAAATAGAGCCCCTGGCAAATGGCTTGAAATACAAATGTGGAGATTTTTACTTTGTAATTCTCTGCATTCATCCAGTTTTGTGGTCTGAGCGGTCAAGGTGAATAAGACAGCCAAATCCTTGATAGTCATTGAAGAAGTAAATATTAATATCAAGTGTCCTTGCCTACCAAGCCAAGATGGATGGTGTTTGTAAGTACAGCGGTCCTTCCAGGAATGACAGCCAATGTCTCTTGGTGCTAGAGTTTCCACTGTTTTCTCCATGGAAAACTAGATAGAACTGGGGGTTGGATATGGCTAAACCCGTGTGATTTAGTCATGAGCATTATGAAACCTTGCCAGATTTTGACTAAAATTGTAATAACCAAAATGGGTTTCTCTATCTAAGAATTAATGCTGCTTGTAACTTATTAATCACAGAATTCTGTGATTTGTCCCTTTTTCTAAATGCACATTATTTTTCTGGCACAAAGCATGGTAAAGTTATTCACAAATTAAATTGAGTTTTTTTTTTTTTTTTTTTAAATGTATGTGTATTTTTTGATCCACCACTAAACTAAATGAATAAAATTAGACAATTGGTAAAGAAATAAAAATGTATTTTGATTAACATCTTGGGCCCCTTGCACACGGGGCTGTCCTGCTGCAGTGCATCCCTTCCTGTGTTTTAGTGCACCCAGGAGTGAAAGTTGCAGCATTCAGCCCAGGGCTGAATGCTGCACTAAGTGATACCGGCGCTTAAGGCCATTTTTGTCCAACCCAGGGGATCGAAGACCCACTGCAAAAACAAACCCACCGGGGAGACAAAAAAGAGAGAACCCCCCCGGATAAAGCCACGCCGCATGAAAAAATGGAATTTTATTGGTAGAAAAATATATTGCAATTACATATGAAACAGGCACTCAAAACCCATCACCAACACCCAATATTATTAAAATTAATAAGACAACGTTGTCTATATTAAAACTACAACTACGTCACAAAGTGCATGCATGCAATACTCTAGCAGGGTGACCAGCTGGAAAAGGAATCCAGTTGATTACACTGCAAACTTGTGGATCAGCCAGGTGGACTTGTCAGGTCCCCTATGGGGAATAAACTAGAGTAATTATAGAGGTGGCTATGCACTAGGGCTCATATAGGTGAATGACAGCAGACACTACTAGGACAGCACAGTTGGACAGTATGAATCCTGTGATAAAGGCTGTTAATGCAAAGCAGTCAATAAGGTAGGTCGGTCACACTTGAAGCTGGTTATAAAGGGCACAGAGCAGGGTAGCAGCAAAGCAAGTCCCAAATGGCAAGCAGCTGGATAATGCAACAGGTTCACAGAGCAATGGCAGCTAACCATGTAACACCAGCGTTGTACATTTGCATATGGACCAGCTGTGCTAAGATCTTACACTTTGCACAGTAATTTAATATATAGTGAGCAGGGGACCTACCTTTTCTCCATCGAAGACCCACCCCTTCATTCAGTCACCCGGGGTTCAAAGAACAAGGTTGCAGAGAACGACACCATATAATGGCGTGGTAGCATTCCCTGCAACATTCAGGACCAACCAATCACAGAAGACAGGAGAAAGAGCACTTATGACCTCACACAACTGGATTGAACACTCTCAGAAATTTTTAAAAAATAATTTTAAAAATTAATTAAAAAAATCAAAGGGACGTGCAAGGGAAAACTAGAGTTGGTCTTTAATTTCAATCCTCGATGACCCTTCAAAGTTGCTCCAGTCTGGAAATCTATACATTTTCTTGCTTTTTTCCAGATACCATCAAGTCTACAAAGTGCAAACCTCTACTCCAGAAATTACCCATCATTCCCTTTAGCCACATTTGTGCTATGCAGTTCAGCACTCTTCAGTCTATGAATCCATTGAATTCACCCTTAAAAAAATCATCCTTTCATTCAATCTGACCCCAAATACTTTTCATTTACCGGTCTGCTAGTGCCTTCCCCTCTATGGCTACATTTATATACAGTTTATGTAACCCCTTACCTTGTATTTCTACCCCTTAGACCATATGATCTTGCAATTCAAAGGTAAAAGTGTATCTTGTTGTTGCTGTATTTGTTTTTGCAGAACAACCACAAGTAATTGCTGTTGGTAATATTTAAAGTATCTGTATTACCCACCATTGTGTTCATCTCTTACCTTCTTAAGTACCATTGGAAATAGAATTATATACACTGTAGGTCACCATTAAACTATTATTTTTTTAATAGTGTGTGCATTATAATGGAAAACTTGCCATAGAGTACTTACTGATAACATGTAAAAAGGATAGACAACTCAGAGGGACATTATTTTTAACCTCATTATCTGAAGCCTATTTAACATGGACATGGTGTTATAAGGAAGCCTATAATCTCATACATGTTAGAAGGTCCTTCATTTCAAATCTTCTCTTACATTATCATGTAGAGTTTTTTTTTTTTTTTTTCTCTTGTTGCCTAGCTTGGAGTACAAGTATTCACGGCTGATGATGAATGCCCCAACAAAGGATGGAGAGCTACCAGCAGCTGACAGCTGTGCCATAATGGAGGGGGAGGATGCTGAGGATGAACTTGTATTCAATAACCGCCATTCCATACTGCGCAAGTTTATGTCACTGTCTAAGAAGGTGCGTGTTTTTTTTTCTCTCTATAATCTCTTATAGTCCTTCTACTACTGTCTCTGTCTTAATTTCTCCCTTTCAAACTATATAAGACCCTTAAGTATTTATGATGGTTTATTTCTATTTCAGAGAACATCCGATGGATTTGACTCTGTACCTTTAAAGTCATCTGACGGTTATCATACAGACATGTGATTGAAAGTTTTGACCATTACTGACTTAATTTAACAGCATACACCGTCCAAACCTTTGTATCCATTGTAGTGTGGCATGTTCATTTTTTGCCAAGGTCTTTTTTTTTTTGTTTACATGAGGGTGCAACTGAAACCTTCAGCAGCCGCATTTGAATCGCACATGCTTTCTGCTGTCAGCCCTTTGTCACTAATTATGTTGATTTTTAGTTAATATTTAATGCTGCCTTTAGTTTGCCTTTTCATTAAGGGTACCTGCCATGGGGGAAATATGTAAGATGCCATTGTGTGGCTGTCATGTTGATTCACCGGCTTCAGTACTTTGAGTCACTGACCCAGAGCAAGATTAGAGGTAAGAGATTCAGACTTTGGCTTTTACTTAAACTTCTTCTGGGTCGGTGGCTTTAGAAGTACTGAACCAGGAAATTAGAATTTTCACATGAGGTCAGCAATGGCAGGGCACATATTTCTCTCATAACAGGTGTACCTCATTAGCATTATTCAAACTTGTATATATTTACAAAAAAAAAAAAAAAACTGAGCTGTAACGGTTTATTTTTTGCCAAAATTAAAAAACAAAAGTTTTTTAATATTTTGAAATAGCCTGTACATTATATTTCATTTGTGTAAGACATGTGCACCTCGTGTAAATAACATCACTGAATGTTTGTTGTATTTTTTAAGAATCAGTTTGTATGGTGCCTTTAGTAACATTTTATATATAATTTTGATGATAAAGGCTTTGTGGTAACCTTATTGAGCAGACTGCTGTGTTCATTGAAGGAATGGCTAGTATGACACGCATGGTTTTATATAAACACCCTAAAGCTGACAACTTATTCCATTTTGACCTAATTTTAGGACTGTGTTGATGGACTTTTTTTTGCACTGAAACTGCTGTTCTCATCAAACAAGTCAATATGAATGCAAAAGCCGAGCCCAAAGCAGGATAAAGGAGCCTACAAGGAGGCCTAATGCAGATGAGGAGGGCAAATGCAATGTACTCTGAATGATCTCCGAAGCATTTCAAGCTGATCTCAGTTCAAGTTGAATGTACCTAAAAACAATCTGCATTTGCCCGTCGACACAAGTGCAAAGCTGTAGACACAAGCCCTAACAATGATCCTCCCATTCAAAATTAACCTCACATAGTGAAATTAAGTTTTCATACTTTCTGATTTTCTCCGTTACTGTATTTTCTCTCAGACTGAAAGTTTCCAGGTCTGCAATCAAAATCTAACCTTTAATAAAAGGAGCAAAGTGAACAAATAATGCTTGCAAATAACACTACCAAGGATCCAATATCTGTCTTTCAAATCACTTTGTAGAATCTTTAGCCTGCTATCCTATGCAGAACTGCTTTTTTTTTTTTTTTTTTTTTATTCATTTTCTTTTTAGTAGACGACAATACAACCAAAAGTCTTGTATAATGCATAGAGCACCATGTTAAACAGACACAGAAACTAAGCATATCTGGAAAAGGACAAACAAACTAGTAATCAACATTAAAACACTAGTAGAGATAGAACTAGGAGGGTGGCTCCAATAAACATTATGAAATATAAGTTGCCTGCGGGGCAAACAAGCAAAAGCCCCGTTTTTTAAAAATATTTTCATATTTGCAACACAAAAAAAAAAAAAGGGGGATGGTGCAGGACTGCTTTAATTTAAAATTTGTTTTTCCACAAACTAATTGTTTCAGATCATGCCACAGCTTCCCATTTGAGTCTAAGTCAGGACTTTGACTAAGCTTTTTCAAAACTTTGCTACTTTTCAGTCATTAGACTTTAGTTATGTTTTTTTTTTTTTTTTGGGCATATTTGCCCTCCAAGGCCCATCTATGCTTTGATTTTAACTGATGGATGGGTGATGGAACATATTCATTCAGAGTTTTTTTGCGTAGAGTACCATTCCTTGCAAGGCATCCAGACCCTGAGGTAGTAATCATCCTACAACATGATCACAATTTAATGGCCGGTATGATTTTCTTAATGTTCAATGATGTATATGCTTTACAGGTATACTAATGTTCTCACACATTTATAATATTCCTCAAAAGGCCTTGGTGAACATTCATGTGCTTTCAAGGAAATTAGAGACAGAATTTTTCTTTCTTCTGGTTAACTGTTGTTTCTGCCTTCCCTCCCATAAGATCATCGTTTGCCCAATTTTTGTTTGTTATTTGCAGTACATGAACACTAAGAGCCCATTCACACAGGGGCATCTTTGGATCCGACTCCAAATCGCCCCAGGTCGCCCCTAGTCGCCTCAGGTCGCGCTGGCTGAAGAAATCAATGTAAGTTAATGGAGCCGTCCTTATGCACACTACTGCAGTCGCTCCGACTTCAAAAAAGGTCCCTGTACTACTTCAATCCGACTCCTAGGCGACCTGTAACCATTCATTTCAATGGGAGTCGCCTCTCCCTGTCTTAATAGGAGCGACTCTCCAGGAAGATAACATACATTTCTCCTGCAAAACTCTCTCTCCCCCCTCCCTCCCACAGAGCTGATTCTTGTTTGGCCACTGGAATGTCTCTTGTCCTGCAGGCAACTTGGAGTTGCCTTGTAAATAGCTCCAGGTCACGCTGTGATTCATACTCAGGTCGTGTCTGAGTTGCCACATAAAATTGCGCTGGAAGTCGTGTTGCCCCTGTGTGAATGGGCTCTAAACACTAAAGCTACAACATTTGTAAATAATAAAAAATAATAATAATAATAAAAAATTATAGAATAAAAAATATAGGTACCCTGTGCTACTCTACTCAACACCACTATATCAAAACAATAAAAAAAATTGAGTTATGCTTACCGGTAACGTCTTTTCCAGTAGTCTTTCAGGACAGCCACCATTGAGAGATAGGCTCCTCCCCTTCCTCAGGAAACACTGCGCCAGCCCATATATTCTTACTTCCCCTGCCGGACCTCAGTTTTTTTCGAGATCACCTCCGGCCAGCTGGGGAGACACAAGAACACATTAATAAAATATTATATATCATTATCATGCTGCGTTCCGGTCTTTAGTAAGACCCCCCCAATTCTTAGGGTGGGTAACTAGGGCTGTACTGAAAGACTACTGGAAAAGACGTTACCGGTAAGCGTAACTCTAATTTAACCTTATCGTCTTTCAGGACAGCCACCATTGAGAGGATAGACGAGCACTTACCAACTAGGGTGGGACTACAGCTTGCAGAACCTTTCGCCCAAAGGCTTTGTTCACCTGCTGACACCAGGTCCACTCTGTAGTGCTTTACAAAAGTGGAGTAGCTGGACCAGGTTGCGGCCCTGCATATCTGGTCTGGTGTTGCTCCGGCTCTTTCTGCTTGGGAAGCTGCCAAAGCTCTGGTGGAGTGTGCCTTTATCCCTGTAGGGATCTCCTCCCCTGATAGAGTATATGCCTGCTCTATGGTTGTTCTAAGCCATCTGGCAATAGTGCGTTTAGACGCTTTATATCCTTTTCTGGCCCCAGAAAACAAAATAAAACAGTGAGTCTGACTTCCTAAATGCCTTTGTCAGCTCAAGATAGTGCAGGATGCATCTCCTGACGCCTAAAGAATGAAATCTTAATTCCCTTCTCCCACAGGATTGGGGAAAAAGGTGGGTAGAACTACCTCCCTGGCTTCTGTGAAACCTCGAAGCCACCTTGGGTAAAAAGGCCGGATCTGTCTTTAAAATGACTCGATCTGGAAAAACAACACAAAATGGGGGTCTAATTGATAGGGATTCAAGCTCACTGACCCTCCTGGCGGTAGTTACAGCTACTAAAAATACTGTTTTTAAAGTAAAATTCTTTAGAGAACATTAGACTAAGGGTTCAAAGGGAGTTCCCGTTAAAGTCTGTAAGACTAGGGAAAGATCCCACTTAGGAAAAGAAGAAACCGTAACAGGTCTCGGTCTTGTTACGGCCCTGAAGAATCTGATTATCCACGGGTTGGTGGCCAGAGGCTTTTCTAGATAAGCATTGAGTGCTGAGACCTGGCTCTTCAGCGTACTTATGGATAAGCCTTTATCTGCCCCGCACTGTAGGAATTCCAACACTGTTGTGGGGCTCTGTACCAAAAGGGAGCTTCCTTCACACCATTTGTTGAAGCGGAGCCAGACTTTCTTATAAATCTGACGCGTCTCCTTCTTCCTACTATTGAGGAGGGTGACTATCAACTTGTCTGAGAAACCCTTAGACCGTAATATTCCTTCTTCAGTAGCCAGGCCGCCAGTTTCCACTGGTGTACCCGGGGACAAAGGACTGGGCCCTGAGAGAGAGGATCCTCTCGGGGAGGTAGCAACAGGGGAGGTTCTACAGCTAGTTGTTTAAGGATTGAGAACCATGCCCTCTTGGGCCAATATGGTGCCACCAGAATCAGGGAAGTGTTCTTCGATTGGAACTTCCTTAGAACTGCCGGTAGCAATACTGGAGGGGGAAAGGCATAGCAAATTTTGAACTGCCAGTTCTGGTTCAGTGCGTCTACCCCCAGTGCACCCTCCCTCCAATTTAGGGAGAAAAAAAAGGGGTTTTCGCGTTGCCGCGAAGAGGTCGACCTCCGGAAGTCCCCACCTTTCGGTTACTAGATTGCAGACCTCCTGATTGGGGACCCAATCGCCCTCTCTCAGCTGCCTCCGGCTGAGGAAGTCCGCTACCACATTCTTCTCTCCTCTCAGGAAAACAGCCGAGAGCGAGAGAGAGTTGGTCTCGGCCCAGTTCAGGATGTCTGTCGCGAGAGCCAACAGGACTCCACTTCTCGTTCCGCCCTGCTTGTTTACATAAGCCACGGCGGACGAGTTGTCCGATCTCACCTGAATGTGGTGGCCCTGGAGTTCCTTTTTGAAGAATCTGAAGGCTAGTTCTACTGCCTTTAGCTCCTTCCAGTTGGACGAGTGCTTTATTTCCCCGTCCTTCCAGGTGCCCTGTGCTAGAAGGGAACCTAGATGTGCCCCCCAGCCCGTGCCGCTGGCGTCTGTGGTTACCACCCGAGAAACTGGGATGAGCCACAGACGTCCCTGTGATAGGTTTGCTACCTTCCTCCACCACCAAAGATATCTTTTTACTTGGTGTGGCACCTGAATTAAGGTGTTTAGTTCCTCTGGACTGTGGTCCCACACCCTCAGGACGAGGGCCTGAAGAGGACGGAAGTGTAGACCTGCCCACTCTACGGCTGGTAGGGTAGAAGTCAGTAGTCCCAGCATGGACATTAGGGATCTTATGGAGATCAGCTGATTGCACTGGAGAGAGGCTACAGCTCTGTCCAGCTTTTGTATTTTCTCCCCTGGGAGAAAGACCTTCGACAGAGTTGAGTCAAGTAGGTAGCCTAGGTACGTGATACGCTGTGAGGGTATGAGACTTGACTTCTCCAAGTTCAGTAGCCATCCCAGGCCTAGCAAGGTCTTTTTTGTTAGCTCGAGATCCTTGGTTAGTTGTTCTGGAGACGATGCAAATAGGAGCAGGTCGTCCAGGTACGCTATTACCGACACTCCTTGGAGTCGCAGAAAGGCCATGGCTTCTGCTAGGACCTTGGTGAAAATGCGGGGCGAGGAGGATAGCCCGAAGGGCAGAGCCTGAAACTGTAGATGTACTAGCCTTCCCTCCAAGTTTACTGCTAGTCGTAGAAACCTCTGAGAGGATTCCACGATAGGAACGTGCAAATACGCGTCTCTGAGATCCAACAAGACCATAAAGTAGTTGTGAGGTAGCAGGGTCCTGACCGTGAAAATTGACTCCATACGGAATTTTTTGTACGTGACTGACCTGTTTAGGGGCTTTAAATTCAGAATTAATCTGAATTTGCCTTAGGGTTTTCTGACCACGAAAATGTGTGAATAGAATCCCCTCTCCTCTTGCCCTACTGGTACTCTGCAAACTACATTTTGAGACTCTAGGTCCCTCAGAGCCTCTAATAGAGCATCGGCCTTTGCCCTGCACTTGGGCAGCTGTATGACAAGAAACCTTTGTGGGGGAGGTCTTTTAAACTCCAGGAGATAACCCCGTCTTATAATCCCCAGAATGAATAGGTTGGGGGAAATTGCCTCCCATTGGGGGAGGAAGGCCCCCAGTCTTCCTCCCACCCTGTCTGGAGGGTCATGGTTTTTGCTGGGCTGTTCAGGAGGGTGAAAAATCGCCGCTCCTCTGCCCCTGCCTCTTTGGCCACAGGCCTTCTTTTGGCCTTCAGGCTTAGGGACTTCCCTGCGTCCTTGAGGACGAAACCCCTTTTTTGACTGTACTGGGGTCTTGCGTTTGAAAGGGAAAGACTTTTTCCTGACAGACTCCATGGCAGACTACGTGTGGGTTAACCCCGCCTCCTCTCCACAGCTATAGGACCCCTTACCCATAAATTTGAGCTCCCCTCTACAGACAGGTGTTCCTTTTTTGTCCTCCTCACATGGACCCTTCATTATGCAATTCAGCTGCAGTCCAGGATGTCTGTCGGATCAGGTACGAGTTGTGCGGTGCACCCAGGGCCCAGCTATGAGCGGGCGAGTGGTTTTGGGCTGATGGATACCCCGATGGTGGAAGGGATGTGGCCCCAGCGTACCATGACGGACGGTGGATCGGTGGATCTCAGCTGGCAAGGTTTCTATTTCCATGGCAGATAGTTTGTTTGTATGTCTTTCTCTGCTGTTTTTTCTCTGTCATACTAAGCTTAGCGGCGCTGTATATGTGTGGAACGATTTTGTGTTCCAGGATGCCATTCCCTTCCTGATCCGGCCTGTTCAACGTCCGCGCATGCGCAGAGCCACGGTGAAACCGAGGCTTGGTTTTCGCGCATGCACAGTATGGCGGAGGGGTCAGGGGCCGTGCAGGCGCAGTAGGTTCGGTCCCTCCGGTGCATGCGCACAGCGGGACTGGCCATGACGTCATTCCGGCGGAGCCCTATACAGGTGGGATAACCTGTGGGCATATAGCAGCAGCCTCACGGAGTCTCAATACTACCAGGACGGGGTAAGCACTTCTTGGCAATGTAATGCTTAGTGTCTCTTAAAGGGACAGTTTAACCACTTAAGCCCCGGACCATTTTGTAGCTAAAGGACCAGAGCTGTTTTCAGAATTTTGCACTGCGCTGCTTTAACTGGAAATTGTGCGGACATGCAATGTTGTACCGAAACGAAATTTGCGTCCTTTTCTTCCCACAAATAGAGCTTTCTTTTAATGGTATTTGATTGCCTCTGCGATTTTTATTTTTTGCGATTATAAACGGAAAAAGACCGAAAATTTTGCAAAAAAATGATATTTTCTACTTTTTGTTATAAGAAAAATCGAATAAACTCAATTTTAGTCATACATTTAGGCCAAAATGTATTCAGCCACATGTCTTTAGTAAAAAAAATGTCAATAAGCGTATATTTATTGGTTTGCGCAAAAGTTATAGCATCTACAAACTAGGGTACATTTTCTGGAATTTACACAGCTTTTAATTTATGACTGCCTATCTCATTTCTTGAGGTGCTAAAATGGCAGGGCAGTACAAAACCCCCCCAAATTACCCAATTTTGGAAAGTAGACACCCCAAGGAAATTGCTGAGAGGCCTGTTGAGCCCATTGAATATTTTTTTTTTTTTGTCCCAAGTGATTGAATAATGACTAAAAAAAAAAAAATTACAAAAAGTTGTCACTAAATGATATATTGCTCACACATGCCATGGTTATATATGGAATTACACCCCAAAATACATTTTGTTGCTGCTCCTGAGTACGGGGATACCACATGTGTGGGACTTTTTGGGAGCCTAGCCGCGTATGGGCCCCCAAAAACCAAGCACCGCCTTCAGGATTTCTAAGGGCTCAAATTTTTGATTTCACTCCTCACTACCTATCACAGTTTCGAAGGCCATAAAATGCCAAAATAGCACAAAACCCCCCCAAATGACCCCATTTTGGAAAGTAGACACCCCAAGCTATTTGCTGAGAGGCATGGTGAGTATTTTACAGCTCTCATTTGTTTTTGAAATTGAAGAAAAAAAAAAAATATATATTTTTTTAATTTTCAAAACTTTGTGACAAAAAGCGAGATCTGCAAAATACTCACAATACCTCTCAGCAAATGGCTTGGGGTGTCTACTTTCCAAAATGGGGTCATTTGGGGGGGGTTTTGTGCCATCTGGGCATTCCATGGCCTCCGAAACTGTGATAGGCAGTGAGAAGTGAAATCAAAAATTTACACCCTTAGAAAGCCTGAAGGCGGTGATTGGTTTTTGGGGTCCCGTACGCGGCTAGGCTCCCAAAAAGTCTCACACATGTGGTATTCCCGTACTCAGGAGAAGCAACAGACTGTATTTTGGGGTGTAATTCCACATATGCCCATGACATGTTTGAGCAATATATCATTTAGTGACAACTTTGTGCAAAAAATAAATTGTCTATTTTCCGCAACTTGTGTCAACATATAAAATATTCCATGGACTCGACATGCCTCTCAGTATATAGCTTGGGGTGTCTACTTTCCAAAATGGGGTCATTTGGGGGGGTTTTGAACTGTTCTGGCATTTTATACACAACATTAGGAAGCTTACATCCACTCTTCTAACCACTTGAAGGCAAAGCCCTTTTTCACACTTTTTGTTTACATGAAAACATATTATTTTTTTTGCAAGAAAATTATGTTGAACCCCCAAACATTATATATATTTTTAAAGCAAAGGCCCTACAGATTAAAATGGTGGGTGTTGCAATTTTTTTTTCTACACAGTATTTGCGCAGCGATTTTTCAAACGCATTTTTTGGGGGAAAAAATACACTTTTTTATTTTATTTTAATGCACTAAAACACACTATATTGCCCAAATGTTTGATGAAATAAAAAAGATGATCTTAGGCCGAGTACATAGATACCAAACACGACAAGCTTTAAAATTTCGCACAAACGCGCATTGGCGACAAACAACATACATTTTTAAAAGCCTTTAAAAGCCTTTACAGGTTATGCCGTTAGATTTACAGAGGAGGTCTACTGCTAAAATTACTGCCCTCGATCTGACCTTCGCGGTGATACCTCACATGCATGGTGCAATTTCTGTTTACATATGACGCCAGACCGACGCTTGCGTTCGCCATTGGGCAAGAGCAGGGCAGGACAGGGGTGCTTTTTTTTTTTTTTTATTATTAATTTTGCTTTTTTTATTTTATTTTTAAACTGTTGCTTCCATATTTTTTTTTTTTTATATCATTTTTATTGTTATCTCAGGGAATGTAAATATCCCCTATGATAGCAATAGGTAATGACAGGTACTCCTTTTTTTTGAAAAAACTGGGGTCTATTGGACCCTAGATCTTTCCTCTGCCCTCAAAGCATCTGACCACACCAAGATCGGTGTGATAAAATGCTTTCCCAATGGCGCTTTTTATATCCGGGGGGGGGGGGACATTCCCTCCCACTGCTTGTAAAAGCAGTCCAGAGGCTAATTAGCCACTAGGATTGCTTTTACATGAAAGCCGGCCGCTGGCTGAAAAGAATGATACCTAAACCCACAGGCATCATTCTGGTATAAACATTCAAAGTCCAGCAACATACCAGTACGTTGCTGGTCCTTGTTGGACATGTATTGTAATCTTTTTTTTCATGCAGCCTGTTGGCTGAACGAAAAAAAAGAGATTGATCGGTGGGTATGCCCACCATTAGAATACCGCCCTTCATCCACCCACTTCTAATGATGGGCATACATGCACCATTTATATATGCCGAAGCATGGGGGCATCTTCCCGCAAAAGTTATGCCGCGTACACATGGTCAGACTTTTCCACGGACAAGCCTCCGTCGGAATTTCGACCGTATGTACGCGGCATTAGGAGCAAAATCGCTACTCCGCCCCTGCTGCCCCAATGCTTTGGCATATATGCTTTTTTTTTTTTTTAACTGTGGTGGTGAAATCACCTCCTACAGCACTGGAGTCGCAGGGATCAGGTCTGTCTCTGCGAACGCTGCAGTTATGTGTGTTGTGTTTTGTAAGTGACAGTGATCGATCGATAGATACTGCACTTGGGTGGCCTAGGCTGGACGGAGGGGCAAAACGCAGGTGCTAGCAGGTATCTGGGCTGATCCCGCTAACACTGCGTTTTTGGGAACCCTAAACTGCTGGGGACGCTAGTATAGATCTGATCAGATACTATACCACTAAGGGGGGTGTATGCTTAATGCGTGGGTGTTAGCGCTACTGGCACTAACCTGACGCTGCCTGGGGTGTGACGCAGACCCTCTCTGACGCTAAAACCTAATTGATATCACCCGCCGGGCGATCAGGCGGTTAAACCTTTATTGGGTTATATACGGCGGGTGCCCTGACACTATAAAAAGCAAACTAACCAGCGTCACCCGTAACACTTATATGGTGATTACTGGTGAAAGGGTTAACTAGGGGCAATTAGGGGGTTAAAACCTTTATTAGGTAATATATGGGGGTACCTGACGCTATATAAAAACCTGACGGCGAACCTAAAAAAAATTACTGGCTACCGATCTGCATCACCGACGCTAAGACAGCGATCAGAAAAATGATCGCTTAGCGACCGTGGTGATAGGGGGGGGAAAGGGTTATCTGGGGGGCGATCAAGGGGGTTAAACCTTTATTAGGTAATATATGGGGGTACCCGACGCTATAAAAACCTGCGGCGAACCTAAAAAAAATTACTGGCTACCGATCAGCATCACCGATGCTAAGACATCGATCAGAAAAATGATCGCTTAGCGACGGCGGTGCTAGGGGGTGAAAGGGTTATCAGGGGGGTGATCAGGGGGTTAAACCTTTATTAGGGGGGGTTAGGGGGCTACACTGGACCTAAAACTAAATGTAGTGACACTTTTACAGTCACAAATGTCCCTGATTGCAGTGATCACTAAATAAATGGTCACTGCAATCAGTGACACTGTGACTGGGGGGTGATCTGGGGGGGCCTGGGGGGGCGATTTATGTGCCTATGTGTCCTGGTGTCAGTGTGCTGTTTTGTGCACTAACCTGCATCTTCTCCTGTACGGCGCTCGGTATATGTGAGCGCCGCAGGAGAGATGACATCACTTCCTCCTGCCTGTGTAAACATTACACAGGCAGGGGATGCTCTCTCATTCGCCGGGAGCGATCGAGAGGGGGGGGCCGGAATCGAACGGCCGTCCCCTCATGCCTGATCGCTCCCAAAGGTAAAACGACTACCCACTGTAAAGAAGGGGGGTCCGATCGGACCCCCCAACTATACAAAGGCAATCACGTATATGTACGTAATTCTGCCTGTCGGTGCCATTCTGCCGACGTATATTTACAGTGGGCGGTCGTTAAGTGGTTAAAAAAAAAAAAAAAATGTTCTTTCTGCGCTGTTCTTGCATTGATTTGCTTAACTTTAGTCTAGGTAGTGGAGTTACGCATCATTGTGTGTCTTCCTCGTCATGGACTCATCTGCACCGCCGTGTGGCCAGCCCTCCCGCACAAGGTCTGTGCGGAGTGGGTAGGGGGTTGGTGTCTTTGGTGTCATTTTTTCTGGTGGTTGCTAACGGTTACAACCTGCCCACCTTCCTCCCCCTCCCTTTGTCTGTATTATCTCTTACAGCCCGGCTACATCAGTTCATCGGTCACAGGCTAGGGACCTTGCCAGGCTGCACCATCATCATCATCACCAATCCTCCTCCAGGTCCAGACGTGATACTCCGTCTGGGACCCACTATCATAGGGGACGCTCACATTCCCCCTCTAAATATAGAAGATGTTTCCATTCCTCCTCAAGTCCCCGCTACCACCACCGCGATGATCGCTCTGATCACAGAGCTTATTGGGGGGGGGGATGTAAAACTAGAATCCCAGAGGGCAAATCGCTGTGTGACCCATGCTATGCTTGAGCGGTCAGTGAGAAAGAGTGGTGCCCGTCCCAAAGGACGAGGAATTCCAGGGGGTATACTTCCCCCTCTTCCTAGTACAAAAGAAGAACGGCTCTTGGCGTCCAGTTATAGATCTCACTTTCCTGAACAGGTACATAAAGCACGAGAAATTCAAGATGGAATCACTCTCAACCATCCAAAAAGTCGTTCAACCAGGCGACTGGTTGATCTCAATAGATGTTAAGGATGCGTATTTTCATGTTCCCGTGGCAGAAGAATTCCACAAATACCTTCGATTTCAGGTCGAACGAGAGCAATTACAATTTATTTGTCTTCCATTCGGACTAACGACCTCTCCAAGGGTCTTTTCCAAGGTACTGTTGGTAATTGTGTCTCTTATCAGAATACAGGGTGTGCGTCTGTATCATTACCTGGACGATCTGCTACTACTGTCCCAAGACAAGCAGCAGCTGCTGATCCACAAAGATCAAGTGATCTCTACATTGATAGAGTTCGGATGGCTCCTAAACCGAGAGAAAGGTCAGCCAGAACCGACCCAATGCCTAACCTACCTAGGAGCTCAATTCAACACAGTAGAGAATACCATCTCTCTTCCGGAAGAAAAATCCCGGTCATTCGGGTAAGAATATGTTTAGCCCTAGACTACTCTCACCTAAGGGCGTCACAGTGCCTGAAGATAATCGGCACGATGGTGGCCACGTTCCCCATGGTCAAATGGGCAATGTGGAGGCTTCGGCCTTTTCAATCAGGATTCCTTCAGCAATGGAAGACAGACGATCGCAATCAGCTGATCAGGATTACTCAGTCAATGAGGAACAGTCTTCTCTGGTGGCTTCAACACAAAAACTTGTTAACATGCCACTCCCTTGCTCCCATCCAATGGATGACTGTTACATCCGATGCCAGCAATGCGGGCTGGGGAGCACATTGTGGGGCAGAACTGGCTATGGGCAAATGGGATGCCCATCTCCACATTCCAGGGTCAAACGTTCTGGAATTGCGTGCGGCATGGTGCGCCCTTCAAGCCTTCTCCCACCTTCTGAAAGGGAAGTCGGTCCTACTCAAAATGGACCATACCACCGCTGTAGCATATGTAAAGAGACAAGGGGGCACTCTGAGCCCCACCTTTCTCCAAGAGGTCAAACCTATCATGACCTGGGCTCAGAGGAATCTACTCAACTTAACAGCAGTCTTCATTCCAGGGGAGCAGAACATTCAAGCGGACTTTCTGTCACGCAGCAACCTAGACAACAACGAATGGTCACTGCATACACAGACATTCAAGTGGATCCTATCGTTGGGAATCGATCCAGAAGTGGATCTGTTTGCCTCCCCCTGCAATCACAAAGTAGACAGATACTACACTCGAGGTCGGTGCAGTCAAGCCTTCGGAGTAGATGCATTAACAAGCCAATGGAAATTCAACAAGGCATATGCCTTCCCTCCACCTCCGATCATGCAAAAATTTCCTGCAGCGGCTCCAGTTGGAGAAAGGCGAACTGATAACAATAGCACCATACTGGCCGAACAGGCCATGGTTTCCTCTCCTGAATCTGATGAGCTTCAGGGACCCGCTAGAGTCTCTTGGGTGTGCTTTAGGGGTATTCTCTACCCTTATGAGCTCCAGAAAGCCTAACACGAACAAAACCTACAACAGAATCTGGACCAGGTTTGTCAGCTTCATGACTTCTGCTGGAACATCTTTCAGAAATCCTGGAGTGCAAGACGTTTTGAGTTTTCTCCAATCAGGCTTGGATCTTCCTTTGTACTCTGAGGGAACTGATTGACAAGTTTCAGCCTTATCGGCATTTTCAGGAACATCATGGGCAACTCATCCCCTGGTTCAACAATTCTTTCAGGGGGTTTCGAGAATCAGGCCTCAGAGGAAACCTAGATTCCCCAAATGGGATCTTCTGCTCGTCCTTGATGCTCTTTTCAGCACTCAACAACAAGGATCTTTCTATTAAGGACTTTTCAATCAAACTGGCCTTTCTAGTGGCCATTACTTCAGCCAAAAGGGTTTCAGAAATAAGCTTCCTGGGTTGTCAAGAACCCTTTTTGACTTTCTTCCCGGACTGAGTGGTCCTTATTCCCATGCTTGGGTCTAAACCAAAAGTCACGTCAGTTTTTCACGAGAATCAGGAAATAGTCCTTCCTACTTTCAATTCTCCAGAATCAGCAGATGTTCATCCCTTGGATGTAGGTGAGACTCTGAAAGAATATTTGTGAGTCACTTCATCTTTTAGAAGCTTGAACTACCTGTTTTTGTTACATACTGGCGGCAACAAAGGAAAGAGGGCTTCCTCCAGAACGATAGCAGCCTGGATTGTTCAATCTATCCAACAGGCCTACAGGGCAAAGGGCTTGGCTCCTCCAGAGGCGGTGACGGCTCATTCCACCAGAGGCATGGCAGCCTCATGGGCAGCAACTCGACACGTGGCTCCTGAAGTGATATGCAAGGCAGCTTCGTGGTCTTCCATTATTACTTTTATGACTCATTATTGTATTGAGCCTGCTTCCCTTTCCTCTGTTACTTTTGGTCGAAAAATCCTGTCAGTTGACGGGAAAGATTAAAATATTTTTTTGAGCAAGCATACCCTCCCGTGTGGATTGGCTTGTTATTTCCCACACGTAGTCTGCCATGGAGTCTGTCAGGAAAACTGAAAATTTATTACCAAATACTTACCGTAATTTTCCTTTCCTGATAGACTCCATGGCAGCCGGAGTTCCCACCCATGAATTAAAAATATGAGAGTTGAAATTTGAGTCAGCTAGTTACAGAACACCTGTCTGTAGAGGTGAGCTCAAATTTATGGGTAAGGGATCCTATAGCTGTGGAGAGGAGGCGGGGTTAACCCACACGTAGTCTGCCATGGAGTCTATCAGGAAAGGAAAATTACGGTACGTATTTGGTAATAAATTTTCAGTTTTCCTGTCGGCAGTGCGGTCCAGTACTCTCTCTAAGCCCGGCCCGAAGAGTAGGTCTCCTGTAAAGGGTATGCCACATAGTTTGGCTTTGGAGGTGCTGTCGCCAGGCCAAGTGTTAAGCCAAAGGGCTCGTCTGGCCGAATTGGCCAGGGCTGCTGATCTGGCTGACATTCGTACTGACTCCGCTGAGGCGTCTGCTAATGTATGCGATACCTCGAAAAATGGTAGGGAATGAGGATAGGATCGTTTCCTTGGGCGTTCCTGCCTCAATATGTTCCTGGATTTTCGTCAGCCAGTGTTCCAGGTTGCGAGCTACAACAGTGACAGCCATCTCTGGTTTTAAATTGCCAATAGTAGAATCCCACATCTTTTTTAGGAGGGAGTCTACTCTTCTATCCATTACGTCAGATAGAGCTCCCATGTCTTCAAATGCTAGGTCTGTGTGTCTAGAGACCTGGGAGAAGGCGGAGTCTAGTTTGGGAGTCTTATTCCAAACAGACGCGGGGTCCTCTGCGAAAGGGAACCTTCTCTTCAGGGATCTAGAGAAAAAGGGTTTCCTTTCAGGATCCTAACCTTCCTTTTTGACGGTTTCAACCAGTACCTCATGTACTGGGAACACCTTTTCCTTTTGTTCCCCTAAACCCCTGTACATCTGGTCATGGAGTGTTAGGGCCTTTTTATCCTCCTGGATATTGAGAGTTGTATAAATTGCGCCCAAGAGGTCCTTTACCTCATCCGGGGACAATTTTATACCTGAAGGATTTCCTGGACTCCCCGTCCTGGTCCTCACCCTCCGATCCATCCTGGGAATCAGAAGTGGCGCTGTCTGCTTGCGCATGCTCCACCTCCGAAGGGCCTGGGGTTTCCTCTGCCGTAACTGCAGCAGCAGGTCTGGCAGGTGCACAGGGCTGAGCCTGTGGCGGGTTTGTAACCTGAGCTGGATAAGCAAGGAGCTGAAATTTTTCAAACAGTGATTTAAAAGATGAGAAGGTGGATGAGAGCTCTTTAACTGAGGCTGCTAATCCAGATTCCTGCTCGGACTCCCTCTCCCTGACCAGGGTATCGATGCAGTCCTTACATAGAACCTTAGTCCAGGATTCTGCTAAAGTGTCCCTACAGGAGGCACACTTCTTTCTAGAGCTATGCGTTGACTTTGACGACTTCTCTACAGCTTTCTGAAATACAGCAAAAATGCAAAAAAAATAACATATCAGAAGGATGGTTACAACCCAGGGAGTGCGCTAGCCCTCTCTTCAATATGCGGGGACTAGGGCCTCCCCCCCTCTGACCACCCAGAGGGCCTCCCCCCCTCCCTCCCCCATGGACAGAACCATACATGGAGGGGCAATCCCAGATAGAGTGGACCCTCCCCAGGGTGCTCTTACCTTGGAAAGGCTAGAGGTAACGTCTGTCGTCTGGGGATCATCTGACATGTTGCAGGTGCTTGCCTGCTACGGAGTCTCCACGCTGCCTGTGTACGTTCCCAACTCCTCCAGCCTGCGCCCGGCCCCCTATCACCACCGTGACCTGGAACCGGAAGTCGCGGGTCAGAAGGCAACAACCGCCCACCGTTGGAAATTACGTCACCCGCCGTCCGGCCCGCCTTGGTTCAAAAAAAGATCTTGCGGTCTGTACGCTTGTACAGGGTGGCTAAGATGTCCCCTCTGCAGCGGCCCTGTGGACGCGATAGAGGTCCCCCACAGCCTGCTACCATGCTCGGCGAGGATGAGGTGGCTCGGATGGCGGGTATGTACCGCACCTTTTGTACCCTGGAAGCACGACAAGTGACGGCGCAAGAAAACATGTATAATACCCAGAACAATAAATAAATGAATAAATATGTGGTATAACATCTGAAATAGAATTAATTAGATCATCCGTGTAAAAAGGCACAGTCTTTAAAAATCTGTCAGTCTGTATGTACACACAGGGTGTACGGAGGGTTAAACAGGGGTTAAAAAAGTCCACTGTGCACAGGGCTGCCTACATGGATGAACAGAAACCATGTTCAGGGATAGCTGTAGAGAAACAAGGAGAGAGGCGCCTCTAAGTGCAGTAGTGTTGCTACAAGCTTTAATTGTAAATACATAGGATAGACTCACATTTTGAAGATAAATACAGGCGTAGCAAGGTGGGTAACAATTCTGTCTGGATGGCGGTCTCAGCAGTGGGTCGCAAGGAAATCCTGGCTCTGCGATGAATTGCAGGAGTGTCATGTTGAAAAAGGAGCGCGACTTCCCAGGACATTGCAAGTGCGCACGCTCACGAAACGCGTCCTATTTTGATGACGTAATCTCCTGCAGTCTGGCTGTGCATGCGTTCCAAGCCTCGCTTTGAATATTCCAGGATTGCTGTCCCCGGAAGCCGGCTGTTCCATCTTCAGTGACACTCATGCAATTCATCGCAGAGCCAGGATTTCTTTGCGACCCACTGCTGAGACCGCCATCCAGACAGAATTGTTACCCACCTTGCTACGCCTGTATTTATCTACAAAATGTGAGTCTATCCTATGTGTAGCACTACCCCCAGTTAAGAGAGGCGCTGGGTTTTGTTTCAGGCCCTGTATACAGCACCACCAACCCCCGGTCAGGCCTAACTCAGATTAAACTCAGTCCCTTATGAGAACAATTCTTTGCATGCAACTTGAACGGTGGTGCACTTTCAGGAAACAATATTTGTAATCCAATGGTAGTAAATAAACAAGGTGTGCCAAGGCAGTCACTAGGCCCAACAAAGTAAAGGTTAATGAAGTGAGCAAGTGCTCGCTCACCACTCCGGACGCGATCCCAGTCCGGGCTTCCACCACTGTGTATCCGCACACAGTGTCTCCAACGGCCGGGTCTCCGGTCCAGCTGATGTCAGCAAACTCGAGCAGGAACAGGTGCCACCCAGGCTCTGCAGTGGGGTGGAAGGCCCAGGCTTCAGGCCTTACACAGCAGCGGATCCGCACAGGGAGTTCTATTGCTTGCAGTGCGGTGTCCAAAGAGCCCGAGCTTCGCCTCGCCCCCACCTCTTATAGCCCCACCCATGAGTCTCTGCCGTGGCCCAATGTACCCTGGGTGCCGAACAGGGTTCTGGGTAACGTAGTCCAGGGGCCTTAAAGGAGACCCCGCTACATATGTATTTACAATTAAAGCTTGTGGCAACACTACTGCACTTAGAGGCACCTCTCTCCTTGTTTCTGTACCCTGGAAGCCCCTGCTTCCTTCCTGGCTAACTGTTTGTCTTCAATCCCCTGACTGAATCAGCCTGGTTCCTTGCACAGTGTCTCCCCGCCGGAGGAAACACTAATAACTGAGGTCCGGCAGGGGAAGTAAGAATTTATGGGATGGCGCACTGTTTCCTGAGGAAGGGGAGGAGCCTATCTCTCAATGGTGGCTGTCCTGAAAGACAATAAGGGAAAAGATAGTGATACATAAAATTAATAAAAATTGGCTCATGCTATACAAAACTCATATGCTACAACCAGTAGCTTGAATGTACACTTGAAAAATTAATTATACGAAAGTAAAGCAAAGTCATTTTTTCTAATTAAAATTGTATACTTACCTTTCAGTAATTTTCCTTTCCTGGTGCCTACCATGATGGCATACCAAGGGTTAATGGCTCCGCCCCGATTAACCCACAGGACCACGTAACTCTGTAAAAGAAAGCGTTACTCCCCCCTCAGGTATTCTTGTAGCTAGTCTTCAGAACTTTAAGGATTATAGAAGGGAGGGTGTATGCTGCCATGGTAGGCACCAGGAAAGGAAAATTACGGAAAGGTAAGTATATAATTTTCTGTTTCCGGAGGGTACTGCAATAATATAATTAAATGAGTTTACAGAACTGATAGTTCCAAGAGACCTCCTCCCAAATCTCGAGAGATAAGGATTGCCGCGTCTAGGGTATAATGCGACATAAAGGTGATGAAGGATGACTAACTAGCCATCCTGCAAATTGTCTCCGGAGAGGCCCTAGCCCAAACGTTGCCGAGACAGAGGACCTCCCCCCGTGATGAGTGCGCATTCGGCGCACTTCGGACTGGGAGACCACTAGCCTGATACGTCCTTGGACTAGCTTGGAGGGCGTCATTGCTTTCTTTGGGCCCTTGGCAATAACGAATGAACATTGATCTTTGCGAAACTGTTGTGTTAGTTCTAAGTAACGCCTCAGGGATCTGGCTATATCCAAACTGTGTAGTTTGAGGAGATTGGATCTTCTCCGAAAGTCAGGAGAAGCCATACCCGCCTGAGAATGTAGAGTGCAGACACTTTAGAGCAGTGGTTCTCAACTCCAGTCCTCAGGGCCCACCAACAGGCCAGGTTTGCAAGATAACTGAAATGCATCACAGGTGATATAATTTGCTGCCCAGGGATTGCAGTATTTTAGTCTGCATCTCACAAGGTAATACTTAAAATCTGGCCTGTTAGTGGGTCCTGAGGACAGGAGTTGAGAACCACTGCTTTAGAGACATGCTGGTGAATAGGCTGTAGGACTACCCTGCCTAGGAAAAAGGTGACGTAGGTTTCCTGTGCCCCTAGAGGCTGTGTTTCTGACGCCTTACGACCTGATATGATGGCAATCAGCAAGGTAGGTTCCCAATGTAATGTCTCCCAATGCACACTCTTTAGTGGGTGCAAAGGAAGGGTCTGCTAAGACATCTGTCAGACACCCATATGGGGTATGAGTCTTCCCGGGAGGACGTGGACTTTGACTGTTTTCAGGAAATGTTCTACGAGGAGTTTCAGTGCCCAGCGTGCACCCGTCAAAGGCTACAGGCTGAACCTTCAGTGTCACGCATGAGGGAAAAAAAAGAACGCCACTGAAGTGCTCTAAAAGGTACCTTGTGCTGTCTTGCCCTGGAATAGTCAGCCAAAAGCCACAGAGGAGAAGGAGGTGCTCCTGGATGTTTTAGACAGGCCCTAAAAAGATCCACAGAAAAACAGGCTCCCATACTTATGTGATGCATTTAGCAGTCCAAGTGATGGGACTCCATCCTGCAGGAGAGCATGAACCTGCAATGGTTACACCATATGACGGTGAGGCAGGGCTGATCTGTGATCCTGCAGTTTTGGATGAGGACAGGAAAAAAGAATACCTGAGGGGGGAGTAACTCTTTCTTTTATAGAGTTACGTGGTCCTGTGGGTTAATCGGGGCGGAGCCATTAACCCTTGGTATACTGCCATGAAGGCACCAGGAAAGTATTTTTAAAGCCAAGGCAGTTTTTGTTTTAGATTGAGTGAGGAATTGTTGTTATCCATACTAAATTATTTTTATAATTTTTTTTTACTGTCTGTGTCCTATTTAGCAGGTTTCCATCCACTTTCTGTCATAGACACAACAGAGAAACCCCTCCAAAGTCAATGGGAAACCCCTTCTTAGACAGTTGTCATCCGATGGTCATCAGAGAAGGTTTTCCAGTTTCCACTTAAGCTTCTGTTTGATTGATAGCTGCAAAATTTTGCATTTCTTATCACTTTCCTCGTACAGTGGCAATGTCAATCTCCAGGGAAAAAAAGAGTCGGGTATGTGTCGCCGCTGGTGCAATTCACAACACCTGCCAGAGGTTGACCTTTCTGCTGTATTCAAAACTAGAAGAAACTTTTTTTGCTTTAGATACACTTGAAGTACTTGGAAGCAACACACAAAGTAATTCTTGTTGCACAATTCTAAGCAACATTACTGCTTTTAACTTGGTAACAAAGACAAAGTGCCTTAGGGTCTACCCTTTGGTACACATATTGTTGCTATAGCCAAACTGGGCGAGTGGTGGTTCTATGGCATTGTTGCATAACAGCAGACCTTCAGCCTACAAACCATTGCATCTATACTCACATATTTGAGTTATGCTCATGATGACGACTGAATCACACCTGTTCACTGTACAGGTTCCCTGCTAGCTTTATTGAGAGACAAAATTGAGCAATGCTGCAAACCCTTGACAACTATGGTTCAGCTCCACCATTACTCTCATACTGGTAAATTGAGGCTATCATTATCCCCAGTCGGCTTTACTGCTAGCTAGCTACCACTGTGCAATAATTTACAGTATCTCCTCCTTAATGTCCAATCTGTTCATTCCCAACCCACATTGTTCAATTAGTTGTACTATTGCTGCCAGCATTCTTTTTGTTTCCTATATAACTCTACTACATTATACACACTGTTTTGTGCACTGTGCAAATATTCCTTTTAAGTGTGGTATTTTATGACATCTTCTGCAAACCAAACACCATAAGCAAACTACTGGCATCTACCAACACACAGCTTGATGTTACAGTGGGCTTTATTCAGAAAACCAAACACTATTTTATCAGTTACAAGGAAACCTTTTTTTTTTAAGATGCAGGTCCTGGCCCTGGTGATAAAGAAAACTATGACTCACAGGTTGAAATAATAAAGACATCTATGGTGTTTTTAAAAATGGTGGTAGACTTTGACATCCTGTTCCCAGAGGCCAGAGGTTTCAGCTGATAAACCTCAGTGTGTGTTTTTTTATTTTTTTTAAACATAGTACAACCATGACATTTGTAAAGTACTACAACGCCACAAGTGGCCAGCAATGACCCTGACTAACAGTAGAGGGGACTCTTGGTAAAAAAAAGCCAACTACATTTCCACATAAAGGATTTTTTTTTTTCATAATAGTATTAGGTTGGGTTCACGTTGCACCATGCTCCGGCTCACAGCAGGAGTCCGCTGCGTTCCCATTCACTGTTTCAGGTCCGATTTCAGCCCGAAATGTTGGCTGAATTCCGGGCTGAAATGGACCAAAAGACGCACAGGACACCTGTGCAACTTGCAGGGCTGGTGCAAGGATTTTTGACACCCTAGGCGAAACCTCATTTCGCTGCCCCCCCATTGGCTCTGCCCCTCCACTGAGATTTTTGCGGCGCCTCTTCACATATTTCTTTAGCC
Organism: Rana muscosa; assembly: GCA_029206835.1. Taxonomy (NCBI): domain Eukaryota; kingdom Metazoa; phylum Chordata; class Amphibia; order Anura; family Ranidae; genus Rana; species Rana muscosa. The sequence goes on along the minus strand of CM055117.1, from coordinate 346,727,748 downwards.
GTGGTACACAGGCCCGCACCTGCGCCTCTAGACCTGGCCTGAAGACAAATAGTGGCAGCACTGGCTTGCTTCCTCAAGCCAGCCAAGGTCCATAGGTATATGGACAGGCTAGGGCAGTATACAGACAGGCTAACTGTGTAACTGCATGTCTGTATGAGCAGACAGATACACTGACAATGCTGTACAGGCTCCTAGTAAAAATATTAAATGCACATTTTTTTTTTACCTGCAAAAAGATCTGCATTTTTTTTTTTTTTTACAAAGGTGGACTTGAACCTCCATACCCCTAATCACCCCAATTCTTCCACCTTCACACCTCAAATCACCCCATCAATGTATCACCTTGAATGCCTGTTCCCCCTCTGCGCACCCCCACCACACCTCTGTTCCCCACTGTATCCCACCCACACATCTGTACCCCCTCAAACCCCCCCCCCCCCCACACACACATATCAGTTCCTCTATGTACCCCCCTGCACATCTGTCCCCCCTCCACACATATCAGTTCCTCTATGTACCCTCTGCACATCTGTCCCTCCCCACACATATCAGTTCCTCTATGTACCCCCCTGCACATCTGCCTCCCCCCCCCCACACATATCAGTTCCTCCATGCAGGGCTTCCATCTCATCTGCCCCGGCCGGTTCCATGGATCATGCAGCACTTCCAGCCGGCTGCTCTGTGTCCCCGCTCTCTCCCCTCTTCTGCTCACTGCCACTGCTAGGGCGGCACTGCAGGCTGGGGCTAGAGTGGTCGGGTCCGAGATGTCTTCACAGGCGCAGCTGGCACCATAAAGCATGTATTTTAACCACTTAACGACCGCCCACCGCCGATTTACGTTGGCAGAATGGCACCGACAGGCAGAATCACGTAGATCTACGTGATCGCCTTTGTGCAGTTGGAGGGTCCATCCGGACCCCCCTTCACTGCAGTGAGCGGCCGTTAAGTGTTCGGGAGCGATCAGGCATGAGGGGGCGGCCGCTTGATTCCGCCCCCCCCCCCCTCGCGATCGCTCCCGGCGAATGAAATTGCTTCCTCCTGCCTGAAATGTAAACACAGGCTGGAGGAAGTGATGTCATCTCCCTCGCCGCGGTCTTTTCGTTCCCGGCGCCGAGGAGAGAAGAAGCAGGTTAGTGCACCAACAGTCCACTGACACGTAGGTACACATAGGCACACAAATCAGCCCCCAATCACAGTGTCACTGATTGCAGTGATCATTTATTTTACTGATCACTGCATTTAGTGTCATCTGTGATTGTAAAAAGTTGCAGGGCAGTTAGGATTAGGCCCCTTTAGGTCCAGGGTAGCCCCCTAACCCCCCCTAATAAAGGTTTAACCCCTTGATCACCCCCCAGGTAACCCTTTCACCCCCTAACTTCAGCGTCACTAAGCGATTGTTTTTCCGATCGCTGTATTCGTGTCGCTGGTGTTTTAGATAGGCAGTTATTTTTTTTTAGGTTCGCCGCAGGTTTTTATTAGTGTCAGGTACCCCCATATATTATTTTAACCCCCTGATTGCCCCTAGAGTTAACCCTTTCACCAGTGATCGCCGTATAAGCGTCACTGGTGTCACTGTTTAGCCAGTAAGTTATTTAGTTATTTAGGTTACCCGTCAGGTTTTTATATAGTGTCAGGTACCCCCATATTTAACCTAATAAAGGTTTTAACCCCCTGATTGCCCCTAGTTAACCCTTTCACCAGTGATCACCATATAAAGGTTACGGGTGACGCTGGTTGATTAGTTTGCTTTTTATAGCATCAGGGCACCCGCCGTATATAACCCAATAAAGGTTTAACCCCCCTGATCGCCCGGCGGGTGAGATCAATTAGGTTTTAGCGCCAGAGAGGGTCTGCGTCGCCCCAGGCAGTGTTAGGTTAGTGCCAGTAACGCTAACACCCATGCGCAAAGCATACACCCCCCTTAGTGGTATAGTATCTGATCAGATCTATACTAGCATCCCCAGCGGTTTAGGGTTCCCAAAAACGCAGTGTTAGCGGGATCAGCCCAGATACCTGCTAGCGCCTGCGTTTAGCCCCTCCGCCCAGCCCAGCCCAGCCCACCCAAGTGCAGTATCGATCGATCACTGTCACTTACCAAACACAACACACATAACTGCAGCGTTCGCAGAGACAGGCCTGATCCCTGCGATCGCTAACAGTTTTTTTGTAGCGTTTGATATATTTGCTGACGACAGTCAGGTGCTTTTTTTCCTGTGAATCTTACTAGTGTACCCCTAAATTTAGAGCCCAAAATGGCAAGACGAAGGTACACTAGTAAAGAGGCCTACGAGATTCTGAGCATGACAGATAGTGAAGAGGAGGTCACGTATCTGTCAGATTCAGGCTCAGAATATCTTCCCGTAGAAGACAGTGACGTCAGCGGCCCCACGTCAGATAGCTCTGACGACGAAGTTGAGGTCCCTGCTAAGGTCAGGTGTACCCGAGCCCGATCTTCTGAGGTTGTTGAGGAGCAAGAACCGCAGGTCTCTCGTATCATGGAGCAGAGTAGTACTAGCACCGCTATTCCTTCTGGTGAACTGGCAAGCACCAGCGGCCTGGTACAGCCTGGACGTACATCCAGCACTGCAGTAACACTTGGTGACGTGGCGAGTCCCATAAGTGCAGTTCAAGCTGGCGAGGTGGCAAGCACAAGTAGTGTCCCGCTGCCACCAAGAAGACAAAGGCAGGCCCGTCGTGCCCATACTGCAGAATTCGCCTATCCTGATTGGGTCCCCACCACTTCTGCAGAACCCGTACTTCCCCCATTCACTGCCCAACCCGGTATTCAGGTGGAAACAGCTGATTTTATTCCAATTGATTTTTATTCGCTGTTTTTCACGGAAGATCTCTATAGATCTATTGTGGACCAGAGTAATTTATATGCTGGTCAATTTATCGCCGCTAACCCCCAGTTGCCTAAAATTGCCAGAAATTGGAAACCAATTACAGTTTCCGAATTTAAGACCTTTCTGGGCCTTTCCCTCAACATGGGCACACATAAATTTCCGTCATTGCGTGCTTATTGGTCCACGCACCCAATTGACCACATGCCCGTGTTCTCTGCCTCCATGTCCAGGGCACGATACGAGCAGATTTTGCGGTTCATGCACTTCAACGACAATGAACTTTGTCGTCCACGTGGGGACCCTGAATACGACCGGCTCTATAAAATTCGGCCCCTCATAAACCACTTCAACGAACGTTTTGCAGCCTTGTTTACTCCCGATCAAGTTGTCTGCGTTGATGAGTCCCTGATTAAATTTTCTGGCCGCTTGTCTTTCAAGCAGTACCTTCCCAGCAAGCGTGCCAGATATGGGGTCAAGCTCTACAAGTTCTGTGACAGGGCAACAGGCTATGTAGTGAACTTTACGGTTTATGAGGGAAAAGATAGTCAGATTGAGTCGGTCAACTGCCCGGATTACATAGGGAGCGCTGGCAAGATAGTGTGGAACTTGGTGTCACCCTTATTCGGAAAGGGGTACCACTTGTATGTGGACAATTATTACACGAGCGTGCCACTGTTTAGTCACTTGTTTGATCATCAGATTGGAGCATGTGGCACCGTGCGACCTAATCGCCGGGGCTTTCCCCAGCGGCTTGTAGATGCCCGTCTTAGGCTGGGGGAGAGAGCCTGCGTAAAGTGTAATAACTTGCTCGCTATGAAGTGGAGGGACAATAAGAATGTTTTCCTTCTTACCTCCCTTCATGCAGACACGACAGTCCAAATTCGTACGGCGACTGGTGTTGTGGAGAAACCCCTCTGTGTCCACGAATATAACCAAAATATGGGAGGGGTGGACCTCAACGACCAGTTGATGGCGCCGTATCTAATTGACCGTAAGGCGAGACGCTGGTACAAAAAAGTGTCTCTATCATTATTCCAATTGGCTTTGCTGAACGCTCATGTGCTATACAGAGCTTCAGGCGGGACGTTATCTCTTCTAAAATTCCAGAATGAGATAGTCACAGAACTCCTGTATCCAGGCGGTTCTGCACCTCACCATCCCCTACCAAATGCAGTAAGCCGGCTGCATGAGAGGCATTATTCGTATGTCCTCCTGAATACCCCCACCCAAAGCCACCCCCAAAAAAGATGTCGTGTCTGTAGCAAGCGTGGATTTAGGCGTGACACCCGTAGTTTTTGTCCACTCTGTCCTGACAAGCCTGGTCTTTGCCAAGGTGAATGTTTTGAACGCTACCACTCAAAAGTGAAGTTTTAGCATAGGGTACAGCATTTCACAGACAAGGACACACTTACACAGGGTCTCCCAAGATGCCATTACATTTTGAGAGACCCGAACCATTACAGTTGTAAAGTTACAAAAAAAAGTGTAAAAAAGAAAAAAAAAAACGTAAAAAACAAAACACAAAAAAATATAAAATAAAAAAAACAAAAATAGTTGTCGTTTTATTGTTCTCTCTCTCTCTATTTTCTCTCTATTGTTCTGCTCTTTTTTACTGTATTCTATTCTGCAATGTTTTATCATCCTTGCTTTTCAGGTATGTAATTTTTTGTTTTCAGGTGCGCCATTCAACTGCAGCGCGGAATTATTTATCTTGACAGCAACAGCGTTTGCTCCCACGATACATAAAGCCGTGACTCCAGTGCTGTAGGAGGTGATTTCACCACCACAGTTAAAAAAAAGAGCATATATGCCGAAGCATGGGGGCAGCAGGGGCGGAGGAGCGATTTTGCTCCTAATGCCGCGTACATACGGTCGAAATTCCGACGGAGGCCTGCCCGTGGAAAATTCCGACCGTGTGTACGCGGCATAACTTTTTTGCGGGAGGATGCCCCCATGCTTCGGCATATATATATTTTAGGCACAGGTTGCGTTAAAACATTTTTTTATTTTTTACTAGGTTTTGTTTTGGTATTTGCTTTGCAGGTATGGCATGGTAAGGTCTTACTGTTGTACTGTAATGTTACTTTGTTTTAATGTTAACCACCATTTGCTTAGCAGGTACGCCATTCAGTTGCAGCGCGGATCTATTTATCTTGACAGCAACAGCGTTTGCTCCCACGATACATAAAGCCGTGACTCCAACGCTGTAGGAGGTGATTTCACCACCACAGTTAAAAAAAAGAGCATATATGCCGAAGCATGGGGGCAGCAGGGGCGGAGGAGCGATTTTGCTCCTAATGCCGCGTATATACGGTCGAAATTCCAACGGAGGCTTGCCCGTGGAAAAGTCCGACCGTGTGTACGCGGCATAACCTTTTATGCCGCGTACATACGGTCGAAATTCCGACGAAGGCTTGACCGTGTGTACGCGGCATAACTTTTTTGCGGGGGGATGCCCCCATGCTTCGGCATATATGCCCATCATTAGAAGTGGGTGGATGAAGGGAGGTATTCTAATGGTGGGCATACCCACCAATCAATCTCTTTTTTTCGTTCAGCCAATAGGCTGTATGAAAAAAAAGATTACAATACATGTCCAACAAGGACCAGCAACGTACTGGTATGTTGCTGGACTTTGAATGTTTATACCAGAATGATGCCTGCGGGTTTAGGTATCATCTTGGTATCATTCTTTTCAGCCAGCAGCCGGCTTTCATGTAAAAGCAATTCTAGCAGATAATTAGCCTCTAGACTGCTTTTACAAGCAGTGGGAGGGAATGTCCCCCCCCCCGGATATAAAAAGCACCATTGGGAAATTGGGAAAGCATTTTATCACACCGATCTTGGTGTGGTCAGATGCTTTGAGGGCAGAGGAAAGATCTAGGGTCTAACCCCCCAATTTTTTTCAAAAAAAGAGTACCTGTCACTACTTATTGCTATCATAGGGGATATTTACATTCCCTGAGATAACGATAAAAATGGTAAAAAAATAAAATATGGAAGGCACAGTTTAAAAATAAAATAAAAAAGCCAAATAAATAATAAAAAAATAAAAAAAAGCACCGCTGTCCCCCCCTGCTCTTGCACAAAGGCGAACGCAAGCGTCGGTCTAGCGTCATATGTAAACAGCAATTGCATCATGCATGTGAGGTATCACCGCGAAGGTCAGATCGAGGGCAGTCATTTTAGCAGTAGACCTCCTCTGTAAATCTAACGTGGTAACCTGTAAAGGCTTTTAAATGCTTTTAAAAATGAATGTAGTTTGTCGCCGCTGCGCGTTTGTGCGCAATTTTAAAGCATGTCGTGTTTGGTATCCATGTACTCGGCCTATGATCATCTTTTTTATTTCATCAAACATTTGGGCAATATAGTGTTTTTTAGTGCATTAAAAATAAAAAAAGTGTGTTTTTCCCCCAAAAAATGAGTTTGAAAAATCGCTGCGCAAATACTGTGTGGAAAAAAAAAAGCAACACCCACTATTTTAATCTGTAGGGCCTTTGCTTTAAAAAAATATATAATGTTTGGGGGTTCAACATAATTTTCTTGCAAAAAAATTTTTTTTTTCATGTAAACAAAAAGTGTCAGAAAGGGCTTTGTCTTCAAGTGGTTAGAAGAGTGGATGATGTGTGATATAAGCTTCCTAATGTTGTGCATAAAATGCCAGGACAGTTCAAAACCCCCCCAAATGACCCCATTTTGTAAAGTAGACACCTCAAGCTATTTGCTGAGAGGCATGTTGAGCCCATTGAATATTTTTTTTTTTTTTTGTCCCAAGTGATTGAATAATGACCAAAAAAAAAAAATGTACAAAAAGTTGTCACTAAATTATATATTGCTCAAACATGCCATGGGCATATGTGGAATTACACCCCAAAATACATTCTGTTGCTTCTCCTGAGTACGGGGATACCACATGTGTGGGACTTTTTGGGAGCCTAGTCGCGTACGGGACCCCAAAAACCAAGCACCGCCTTCAGGATTTCTATGGGTGTAAATTTTTGATTTCACTCCTCACTGCCTATCACAGTTTCGGAGGCCATGGAATGCCCAGATGGCACAAAACCCCCCCAAATGACCCCATTTTGGAAAGTAGACACCCCAAGCTATTTGCTGAGAGGTATGTTGAGTATTTTGCAGATCTCGCTTTTTGTCACAAAGTTTTGAAAATGTAAAAAAAGAAAAAAAAAAAGAATAAAAAATGTCTTTCTTAATTTTCAAAAACAAATGAGAGCTGTAAAATACTCACCATGCCTCTCAGCAAATAGCTTGGGGTGTCTACTTTCCAAAATGGGGTCATTTGTGGGGGTTTTGGGCTATTTTGACATTTTATGGCCTTCAAAACTGTGATAGGTAGTGAGGAGTGAAATCAAAAATTTATGCCCTTAGAAACCTTGAAGGCGGTGCTTGGTTTTTGGGGTCCCGTACGCGGCTAGGCTCCCAAAAGTCCCACACATGTGGTATCCCCGTACTCAGGAGAAGCAGCAGAATGTATTTTGGGGTGTAATTTCACATATAACCATGGCATGTGTGAGCAATATATCATTTAGTGACAACTTTTTGTACATTTTTTTTTTCTTTTTGTCATTATTCAATCATTTGGGACAAAAAAAAAAATATTCAATGGGCTCAACATGCCTCTCAGCAAATAGCTTGGGGTGTCTACTTTCCAAAATGGGGTCATTTGGGGGGTTTTGTGCCATCTTGGCATTTTATGGCCTTCAAAACTGTGATAGGTAGTGAGGAGCGAAATCAAAAATTTATGCCCTTAGAAACCTTGAAGGCGGTGCTTGGTTTTTGGGGTCCCGTACGCGGCTAGGCTCCCAAAAAGTCCCACACATGTGGTATCCCCGTACTCAGGAGAAGCAGCAGAATGTATTTTGGGGTGTAATTTCACATATGCCCATGGCATGTGTGAGCAATATATCATTCAGTGACAACTTTGTGCAAAAAAAAAAAAGTTTGTCATATTCCCGCAACCTGTGGCAAAATATAAAATATTCCATGGACTCAACATGCCTCTCAGCAAATAGCTTGGGGTGTCTACTTTCCAAAATGGGGTAATTTGGGGGGGTTTTGTGCTATTTTGGCATTTTATGGCCTTCGAAACTGTGATAGGTAGTGAGGAGTGAAATCAAAAATGTACGCCCTTAGAAATCCTGAAGGCGGTGCTTGGTTTTTGGGGCCCTGTACGCGGCTAGGCTCCCAAAAAGTCCCACACATGTGGCATCCCCGTACTCAGGAAAAGCAGCAGAATGTATTTTGGGGTGCAATTCCACATATAACCATGGCATGTGTGAGCAATATATCATTTAGTGACAACTTTTTGTACATTTTTTTTTTCTTTTTTGTCATTATTCAATCACTTGGGACAAAAAAAAAAATATTCAATGGGCTCAACATGCCTCTCAGCAATTTCCTTGGGGTGTCTACTTTCCAAAATGGGGTCATTTGGGGGGGTTTTGTACTGCCCTGCCATTTTAGCACCTCAAGAAATGAGATAGGCAGTCATAAATTTAAAGCTGTGTAAATTTCAGAAAATGTACCCTAGTTTGTAAACGCTATAACTTTTGCGCAAACCAATAAATATACGCTTATTGACATTTTTTTTACTAAAGACATGTGGCTGAATACATTTTGGCCTAAATGTATGACTAAAATTGAGTTTATTCGATTTTTCTTATAACAAAAAGTAGAAAATATCATTTTTTTTCAAAATTTTCAGTCTTTTTCTGTTTATATCACAAAAAATAAAAATCGCAGAGGCAATCAAATACCATTAAAAGAAAGCTCTATTTGTGGGAAGAAAAGGACGCAAATTTCATTTGGGTACAACATTGCATGTCCGCACAATTTACAGTTAAAGCAGCGCAGTACCGAATCCCAAAAACAGGCCTGGTCCTAATGGTCCGGGGCTTAAGTGGTTAAAAGTGCCGGTCCACTTCTGCAGGTATCCTAATAATCTGAATCCACACAGCGAGTGGCTGGGGATTCGAATTTTGCCGCCCCCCCCTACCCTGGCGCCCTAGGCAGCCACCTTATCTGCCTATTGCTAGAACCGGCCCTACACCCAGCCAGATAGATATTGCAGCTTCCACTAGTAATGATAATCTCCTTGCAGGTCCTTGCTTCCCATCATAAACAGTTCACATGTAACAAAGAGAGGTCTTCATGGTGTAGTATTTCCATATACATTTATTTAAAAAAAGTAGCAACTAACAGTTAAAAAAGCGCTGTTCAGCCTAACAAACAGTAGGACTTCTGGTCTCCGACGCGTTGCATCACTGATCATGTGACTTCATCAACTCCTATTGGGCCTCCCATTTTTTCAATCTGCATCCCTCTCGGGCGAGTGTGAAAGTCCTTATAGAGGAGCCACTATCCACCACTGAGCACTGATTCTTGGATTAATGGGAGGAGGACCCTTAAAAGAAACAGAGAGCATAATGAAGCCACCAGCTATCCATGCAAAGACTTACAGAGGGTTTCATAATTATTGATTTTTCCCATGCTGTTACCTTACAGTGGTAAGGTGAGAAGCCACTTCACATAGAGGTGTCACTGCATGGAATGAAGAGACACTTCTTACTTACTTCATAGTTTGCACGGTTAAGATTGGAGCACCATTTTTCACTCCTCACACCTGCATCCCAGGATTATTTTAGAGACATTTATTTATTGAGATGTTGATGTTTATTCCTATGAGCACTGATTGATTTATCACTCATTTGTTATACACGTTTTTTTATTCGCCCTGGACATCGTTTTTCACAGTTGCATTTTGAAGGCTGTTTTGCTTTTTTTCACGTTTAGTTTCTACTGCCATCTTGTGCACAGTTTTAGTATTACTTTCTACTTTATAACCTGTGGCACATAGATCACACTACAGTCCTATAACAGTGCAGTACCATTCATTATACACAAAAAATAGGCATAAACATAGAACAAAAGTAAATACATTTATTAAATCAAAAGCACAAAGTCATTTCCCTTAATCCATGGAGAGACAAGACAGACAGATATTGTCTAATCATGCAAAATCTCCACAGACCGGGCAATTGTCAGTACAAGTAGGGCTGCGAGTACCTGTGTATTGTCTTGTTGAGTATTGGTGTCAGGAAGCTAGTTGTTAGGTAATTTGGACAGGGTATAATTACCAATCCTCATTTAATTAATAGGTACGATGCCCGGCGGGTGTGGAGAGGTGACTCGGTGTAAATCTTGCGGCATGTATGCGCTTCTTGATCAATAATATAATATCATATCTAGAATGGAGTAGTAACATGGACCTTGTACCCATACATGAAATAAATAAATATGTTAGATAGATTTTGTTAATGTCCAGACAATTCAAGACCCCAACCAAACCAATCCCATCATCACCAGGCTCCAACTAATGCATCACTGGTGTCTCTTATGTACTCCCTTTTAAACGTGAATATCTGAATGCACCCATAGGTCTTCATCCCATCTCTTATGTATTGATTCTATGATAATTTAATTTGATGTTTGGAATTGAATGGGAAATAATGCATTAATGATAACTAGTAATTTGAGATAAAACAGTTTACACCCTATAGGTCAGGAGAACCATATTTGTGGCAACAGAGACAATATAGAGGGGATTTTCATGGGAGAGGGCACAGAGGCCCCCCATGGAGAGGCAACTGGAGAGTGAGGGGCAGGGGTCACCATCATGGTCCCCCCTATCCTCCTCCTCCATAAAGGGGTACCACATACCAGGAGAGGAACACAGATTTTTACCATGGTTCCCCACCTCAGGGTGGTCCCCATTACAAAGAGAGAAATTCCAATAACTATCAGGAAGACCCGCCCCAGGGGACTCCAACCTGCGATGGGAGGAACAATTATCATTATGGTCCACAAGAAAATACAAGCAGAGAGGATGAAGAGGGGGAAAAGGGAAAAAGAAAAAGGGAAACATGGGTAGGGGCATATTTAATCTCAGCAGGGCCACCTTCTCAGAAGATGAGATGAAGGTACTGGACCTGGGATTGAAGTATCCCCCCCCCCCCAAAAAAAAATGTTAGGAAACTTAACATAAAAAAGCATTTTGCCAACACAAAGGGGAACCAGATACACTATACTTACACAGTGACTTAAGAAACAAATCTTTGATGAACCCCCAAACATGGCAATAACCAATGTTTGGATGTATTCAGACTAATGATGGAGCAGGAAATAGAGAACATGACCATACAACCAGGTAAAAAGTGCCACAAGATCCAGCACGTTATAGAGGAATTAGAAAAAACTAAAATATAGCCAGCAGACAAGGGGGGAGCTATAGTGATTTTAAACCAAGAAGATTACTATAATGAACTAAACAGACTCATTGCGGATGAAAACACTTATGTAAAATTAAAAAGTGACCCCACAAATAAATTCAAAGCGCAATTAACAAAATTAGTAAAAAAGGCCCATAAAGAAAACATCTTGGATAAGAGGGAAACCAGATACCTCATTCCGGATGCTCCTAAAATACTGTTCATATATCAAATCCCAACAATCTACAAAGACAAAATTCACCCCCAGATCGACCCATTATTAATGGGATTGATTCTATTTTTTTTATGATGGGAGAATATCTGGACCACTTCTTGTAACCTATTGCAAGAAGCTTCCCATCCTATATTAACCACTTGCCGTCCAGCCGCCGTCATTATACTGCCGTAGGGCGGGAAGATCCTGCGACGTCGTAGCTGTACGTCTGTCCCTTTAAGCGGGGTAGTGTTGTAATATTATATATAATAATATATATGTAATATTATATAGGTGAATGTATTATATATTGTGTTATATGTATGGCACAATATATTTGTGTTACATACAGGCATTCTGGTTACACACATCAAAGGGTGTTTGTTGACCAAAAGGGGTTAGTGGCCAAACAAGGTTTATCAGAGGGGACAGATAACGACTCTGATGTGCTACTCTTATGCAAGCCTACCTAGCTGTGTGAGGTGGCCTGTTAACATTTCAAAGGGGACATATTGTTTAGGACCTGAGAAGAAGTATTTATTGATGGTAATTAGACTTGAGGGGGTATTCATTCATGTCAAACCCCCCCTCCAGGTTCAGACCAGTATTTGAGACATCCAAGCTGGCCTTCAGTCAGTCTTGTCACTCTGAATGGATAGGAAAGCACAGGTCTAGAATATGATCTAAGAGAAGTGGGACTCTGAAATATATATATACTCTGATTGGATTCGTTGTCATCTGTGCAAGTATTGAACTTTGTTCTGTTTTGGAATTTGAATAAACTGCACTCTCTGGAGAACTTGGGTGATGCTGCAGGAACATAACTTATATCATCATTATAATAACTAAACCTCAATATTTTTGAGATCACTACATTGGTGCCATTCAAGCGACCAGAAGCGCATTTTCAGGACTTAGTAACAGAAGTCGTGATGACAACAATCCTGTGAGGTGGACAGAAGTCTGATGGAGACCCAAGAGCTGTGCTGTGACTCCAATGTCTGGTTGTGACATAAGAGAGTCTGATATACAAGATTAAACAAGTTCGGAACCCCAGAATTATTCTCTGGAGAATGGAAACAACAAAAAAAAGGACCGTGTCGTGTACCAGAAGACCTGAACTAGAAGCTGAAGGAGTAACTAATGTGGTGAGTAAAATATTTCCTTTTTTTATTATTAGTAATATAGACAAAATGTTTACTCAGTGTGAAGCTAGTGTCAGTTCTGATAAAGTTAACAGATGGGTATTAAAATGTATTAAGCGTCATGGCGGTCCTTATGAAATTCCAGAAAAATGTAAGCAGACATGGACTATGATGAAGGAATTTTTAGAGAAAAATGTTTTTGATAGCAAAATTTCAGAAAGTAAAAGAAAAGGTTGTATTTTGCAGGGCTTGTTATCTTGCTGTTTAACTATGGAAAGTTCTTTGAAGGATAAGATTGAGGAAATTGCCCAGTTACAGAATGCAGTTGCAAATAGCAACAATGTTTGTCAGAGGTTACAAAACCAATCAGAAACTGAGACAGTAAATTTAAAATTGCATACAGTTACCATTGGTGGAGCTTTGCTTGAGAAATCTAAACGTTGTGATGAATTATCAGAGGAAAATGAGATATTAAAATTAAGAATTATGGAATTAGAGAAGAGATCTCAGGAATGCAGATACAGTATGCATCAAATCTTGGATTAAGCAATCTGCAGCAAAATACAAACACAAACTTTCTATCAAATGAAACAGAACCTCATATTAAATCTGATAATTCATTGCCAGCCGCACCCACTGTGACCACCACAGTTTATAATAATACAGGTGAAGTTCAGCTTGTAATGAAGCATTTGAAACCAAAAGAACTAGATGCAATTCTTAAAGAAATAGGAATGGTTCCCTACTATGATTTTAACTGATTTTTTAAATGGTTTTGTGACTTTCAGAATGTCAGAGATATGTACAATCTCAACCCATCTGACTTAGAGTTTTACAACATTCAATAGGAAATGGTCTTTGGATGAGAATTAAACAGATCTGTATCCAGCCTCTGAGGACAAGGGACATATTAATAGAATTATTATGTGCTTTGTATGGGGTACGTTCTGATGTTACTGTTCATGGGAAAATCCAACAAATGCAAAGTGAATCTCCCTATGAATTGTCACACAGGATAGAAACTATTATGGAATTATTGGTCGGTAATAATCTTGCATTTGAGCGTGGAGGCTTGGTACATATGAGTATGTTTCTAGATGCTTTGCATGAAGATATCAAACAAAATATTTTATTAGTTACCCCAAATCCTCATGATTTAAAAGACATATTAATGAGAGCAGATCATTTATGGAGAAAGTTAAATGAGCAAGCTGTCAAAATTGATGTAGCCACATTGTTTAGGACAAACACTGGGTCAAACATAGGCGAGAATAATATGAAAAACAGAGCTGACCAAAATAATATTAAGAAAAGGACCTGGATACCATTTTTTCAATTAAAACAGAAATATGACCACCTGAAAATTGAGTATGACAAGATGAGAAAAGAACGTGACACATTATTGGAACAATTGTACAGGGTGTCATAAATGCAAATGTCCATTCTCCAGATCTGTTTTTGAATGCAAATGACACTTCTCTAGCAGTGGGGGTGAATTAGCTTTAGACTGTAAACTGGAAATAGTACTTTGTTTTTAACTTAAAAAAAAAATACTAAGGACTTTGCTAACGAGTTTTTTTCTGAGAATTTTTGTCTTTCAGATCCCCGGAGGAACTTGTTTGAATGTGAACAGAAGTGGGCGAGAAATGCTGAATAGACAATATATAAAGAATCTATGGACACTCTCTCATTATTCATCAAGCAATGGACTTTTTTTTTGAACATTCAAATTTCTTTTTTTCCAATTTTTTTTTATTTTAATTTTTATTTTTTATTTTTATTTTCAATGGACTTCCCCAACGCCCTATTTTTTCATTTTCTCCCTTTCCCTGATATATTTTATGTTTTCACTTTTTTTTATGTTTTATTTCGTGAACTTTATCTTAAAACCAGAGCGAAGCATTTAAACCTAAAAATTTTTATAACATCTGTACATATTGATATCAATAGATTTAACATCTGAGGTGATGCTGCACAATGGCTTGGCATAGCATAAATTATAGTATATTGGGTGGTTTTCCTAAATTTATAAGAGGGGTGAGTGAAATTCATCACTCTAGTCATGATTTGAATTTTGTTGAATCAGTTGTTTATAATATGCTGAAGGCTACGACATATATGGATGACAAAGACCTTTCTACCTTTCATGAAAAGATACTGACAAGAATTTCCACTGCCGCTTTGTCGGGATAGAAGATCTGATAGACACTGATGTCAAGCTGATTCCATTTGAACCATCGCGTGGGGGTGTATATATATATATATATGTTGGTATACCATTCTGGTGGAATTATGGACTGAATAATACAAGTAACTGCTCTATTAAAGACAATGAGGGGTGGCCTACAGCAAATCAGCAAATTACTTGTCAGGTACACAAAAGGTCATCATTGCTCAAATAGGGAATGGAAAGAAGCAGATGTTAATTGTGAAATGCTTGCAAGATGGACTACAGCTTTGTTGTCAGAGAATATTGAGGGTTCGATGTTTAAAGAACCCAGTGTCCTGATTGGTGGATTGATGATTGAAGGTGAAGCTCATGAATGTGCAAGGAAATAGTTTGCAGCACAGAGTTTCACTGCCGTATCCAAACCTTTTTGACCTTGGAAGGGACTGCTGGTATATTGATGGTTCTTCTTACTATAAAGATGGAAGCAGAATTTCAGGATTTGCTGGTGGTTGTGTAAAAGCATCTTTAGGAATGAAAACTTTGAGCCTGGAGATGAGAGAATCCTGGACTTATGTGGATTGGAGCTCCCAAAGCATAACAAGCTTTACTTTCAGTGATATGGTGAGAGATGTGATGAAGTCAGAATGGACTGTGACATCAGCTAATTTTTGCGCAATATTCAAGATCGTGATGTGATTTACTCAAGAGCAAGCTTTGAAATAAGGTCTAACAGCTATACAGGCCACGGATGTTTACCAAATCCTTTTCCAGTTATGGTCTAAAGTTATATTATCTAATAACTGTTTCATGGGAATATTTTAGCTGCTGGTGAAGAGAGATGTAACCAGTCTCAACTTCATATTTCATATGAGCCCATTGTAAAGCATCCAGTACCTCAAATCATAATAATGTTTGTTGCTTGATTTATGGGTCAGTTCTAGTAGTTAGAACCGACCCAAGTGGGGGTATATGTTGTAATATTATATATAATAATATATATGTAATATTATATAGGTTAATGTATTGTATATTGTGTTATATGTATGGCACAATATATTTGTGTTACATACAGGCATTCTAGTTACACACATCAAAGGGTGTTTGTTGAGCAAAAGGGGTTAGTGGCCAAACAAGGTTTATCAGAGGGGACAGATAACGACTCTGATGTGCTACTCTTATGCAAGCCTACCTAGCTGTGTGAGGTGGCCTGTTAACATTTCAAAGGGGACATATTGTTTAGGACCTGAGAAGAAGTATTTATTGATGGTAATTAGACTTGAGAGGGTATTCATTCAGGGGCAGACCAGTATTTGAGACATCCAAGCTGGCCTTCAGTCAGTCTTGTCACTCTGCATGGATAGGAAAGCACAGGTCTAGAATATGATCTAGGAGAAGTGGGACTCTAAAATATATATATACTCTGATTGGATTCGTTGTCATCTGTGCAAGTATTGAACTTTGTTCTGTTTTGGAAGTTGAATAAACTGCACTCTCTGGAGAACTTGGGTGATGCTGCGGGAACATAACTTATATCATCATTATAATACCTAAACATCAATCATCTGTGGACTATACATTGACTTCACTACAGGTAGCAGGCGCCTGCTGCATCGTGGGGGTGCCAATGCTCGTGAACAGCAGTCGCGGGCAAGAGAGGCAGAACAGGGACGTGTGTGTGTGTGTAAACACACAAATCCCTGTTCTGTTCTGTGAGGAGAGACACATCATGAGTTCCTAATAGCTAGGAACCACGATCTGTCATTTCCTCTAGTCAGTCCCCTCCCCCCCACAGTTAGAACACACAGTCAGGGAACATAGTTAACCCCTTGATTGCCCCTAGTGTTAACCCCTTCCCTGCCAGTGACATTTTTTACAGTAATCAGTGCATTTTTATAGCACTGATCGCTGTATGAATGCCAATGGTCCCAAAAAATGTGTCAAAAGTGTCTGATGTGTCCGCCATAATGTCACAGTCCCGATAAAAATCGCAGATCGCCGCCATTACTAGTAAAAAAATAATAATAATAAAAATGCCATAAATCTATCCATTATTTTGTAGACGCCTATAACTTTTGCGCAGACCAATCAATATACGCTTGCTGCGATTTTTATTACCAAAAATGTGTAGAAGAATACAGATTGGCCTAAACTAAGGAAAATTTTTGCCTTTTTTTTTTGTAAATGGGGATATTTATTACAGCAAAAAGTACAAAATATTGTGGTTTTTTTCAAATTTGTCAGTCTTTTTTTTTGTTAATAGCGCAAAAAATAAAAACTGTAGAGATGATCAAATACCACCAAAAGAAAGCTCTATTTGTGGGGAAAAAAGGATGTCAATTTTGTTTGGGTACAACATCGCATGACCGTGCAATTGTCAAAGCAACGCAGTGCCGTATCGCAAAAAATAGCCTGGCCATTGAGCAGCCAAATCTTCCGGGGCTGCAGTGGTTAAACAAAGTCAAAAAGCAGGTTAAAAACATGAATAAAGAGGAACTATTAGTAACAAAAGTAAGGGAAGGCAATCCTTATGAAACCCATTTTTTGTACGGTGTTCAATAAACAATTAAAACTAAAAGAAAAGGCCATGAAAAAACATAGGCCCATATTAAAAAGGGACATGATACAATCTAAAATCCTAGGGGACCACCCTCGTTTTGTTTATAGGAGACCACCCACCCTTAGAAATAAGTTGGTGCGGAACATACCGGATCCTCCTAAAAAGAATGTCACCTTCCTAGACAGTGAATGTTTTTTCAGTTGTAGTAGATGCATGATATACAGAACATCCTCCAGCAACAGAAAAAGGGAAAACTAGCAGATTCCAATCCAACACTACAAGAAAAATCTACGACATAAAAACCTTCATACTAGTGACACCAGTCATGTCGCCTATCTTTTGGAGTGTAGTTGCGGCCTGCAGTACATTGGCAGAACAACGAGACAATTAAAAATTAGATTAAGAGAACACATCAACAACATTAGGAAAGTATTTCACTACCATAGCCTATCCAATCATTTTAGACTTATCATAATAGAGACCCTAGACATTTGAAATTCTGCAAAATAGACAGAGTGTAAAAACACTGGAGGGGAACGAATATGAGAAGAGCCATTTCCCAAAATGAATTGAGATGGATATATCAGATGGGTACATTAATGCCCAGGGGCCTGAATGTAGAGATGTATGTAAACTGTTTTATATCAAATTAATAATTATCATTAATGCATTTATTTCCCATTAAATTCCAAACATCAATTTTTATTTAATTATAAGAGGCAGGATGAAGACCTATGGGTGCATTCAGATATTCATGTTTCTTGTCAAATATATTTTATTGAGTACAAGTTGTGATACAAATTATAGATGATACATTAAATACATCAAAAATAGAGAGGCTCAAATATTCTTATTTCAATAAGTAAACATATTAGTAGATACTTGTGGACAAAGTATGGTATATTAATTAGTTTCCAGTGGTAATAATATTATTACGTTTTAGAGGTTTTATGCAATTATTAGTAACTACCAATATATATATATTATCCTCTGTGGAGCAAAGAGTTATTAACAATACTAAGGGAGCTTCAACATCATAGTAATAAAATAGCAAAAAACAAAAACAAAGGGAAATGAAAAAAAAAGAGATGAGTGAAAATAAGTATAAGAAAATAAAATGGAGAAAAAAGAGAGTACTGGAATATAAGGGGGGTCCGCGTGGTCGAGCCGAGAGTCACCTTTCAAATCCAAGAGAAGTTAAACAATGGTATATATAATATACTGATTCGGCTACCATGGCATTAATACCCTATTGTCCAAAGTTGGCGGATTATATATAATCCAGGGCTGCCACATCTTTTCAAATCTGGGGATCATGTCCATTGCAATAGCGGCCATCTTGGCTTGGGTCATGGTATAATTCATTTTAGCTATAGCTTCCTGTAAGACCAATTTAGGTGATTTCCAAGATTTTGCTAGTGTCTGTTTGGCAGCTGTGAAGAGTTGCACCAGCAATTTGAATTGAGTATGTGGAATAGAGTCTGGTTTTAGGTTAAGTAGGGCCATTGCAGGATCAGGAAGGATTGTTTTTCCCTAGTAATTTAGTTGCAATTTTAAATATACCTTTCCAGAATGTTTGTGCTTTAGGACATGACCACCAAATATGAAAATACGTGCCCAAATCCGTACAACCTCTAAAACATTGTGGTGAATAGTTCTGCACATATTTGGCTACCCTGGCTGGTACCAGGTACCACCTTGTCAGGACCTTGTAATTGGATTCACTAGCTATTATGTTGGGAGAAGCTGTTTTAGTTGTTGACCATATTTGGTTCCATTCTGAAGTCTCTAATGTTCCTTCCAAATCCTCCTCCCACTTCCCAACATAAGACGGTTTATCACCACAAGAATGTATCAGCATATGCGAGTATATAGTGGATATTGCTCCTCTGGCATGGGGATTCTTTTGACAAATATCTTTGAAACTGGACAGTTGTGACAATGCAGTTGTGGTGTTCAAGAGGGGTGTAAAAACGTTTTTAATTTGTAAATATCTAAACAACTCAGATTGCGGAAGACCATATTTTTCACATAATGATGGGAATGTGATAAATGACGATGCATTCAAAAATTTGTGCATATATAAGACATCCCTGGACACCCATTTTTTAACCACTTAACGACCGCTCACTGTATATATACGTCGGCAGAATGGCACCGACAGGCACAATCACGTAGAGCATACGTGATTGCCTTTGTATAGTTGGGGGGTCCAATCGGACCCCCCTCCTATACAGTGAGCGGTGGCTAAGTGTCCGGGAGCGTTCCGGGATGAGGGGGCAGCCATTCGTTTCCGGCCACCCCCTCGCGATCGCTCCCGGCGAATAGAAATGCCCCCTCTGTCTGTGTCAGGCAGAGGAAGCAGGAGGAAGTGATGTCATCTCTGGTGCGGCGCTCACATATACCGAGCGCCGTACAAGAGAAGACATCAGGTCAGTGCACACAACACTACACTGACACCAGGACACATAGGGACATAAATCACCCCCCCAGGCCCCCCCAGATACCCCCAGATCACCCCCCAGATCACCCCCCCAGCCCCCAGTCACAGTGTCACTGATTGCAGTGACCATTTATATACTGATCACTGCAATCAGTGACATTTGTGACTGTAAAAGTGTCAGTACATTCAGTTTTAGGTCCAGTGCAGCCCCCTAACCCCCCTAATAAAGGTTTAACCCCCTGATCACCCCCCAGATAACCCTTTCACCCCCTATCACCACTGTCGCTAAGCGATCATTTTTTTGATCGCTGTCTTAGCGTCAGTGATGCCGATCGGCAGCCAGTAATTTTTTTTAGGTTCGCCGCATGTTTTTATAGCGTCAGGTACCTCAATATATTATCTAATAAAGGTTTAACCCCCTTGATCGCCCCCCAGGTAACCCTTTCACCCCCTATCACCACTGTCGCTAAGCGATCATTTTTCTAAACGCTGTCTTAGTGTCGGTGATGCAGATCGGTAGCCGGTAATTTTTTTAGGTTCGCCGCAGGTTTTTATAGCGTCAGGTACCCCAATATATTATCTAATAAAGGTTTAACCCCCTTGATCGCCCCCCAGGTAACCCTTTCACCCCTATCACCACTGTCGCTAAGCGATCGTTTTTCTAAACGCTGTCTTAGTGTCGGTGATGCAGATCGGTAGCTGGTAATTTTTTTTAGGTTCGCCGCAGGTTTTTATAGCGTCAGGTACCCCAATATATTATCTAATAAAGGTTTAACCCCCTTGATCGCCCCCCAGGTAACCCTTTCACCCCCTATCACCACTGTCGCTAAGCGATCGTTTTTCTAAACGCTGTCTTAGTGTCGGTGATGCAGATCGGTAGCCAGTAATTTTTTTTAGGTTCGCCGCAGGTTTTTATAGCGTCAGGTACCCCAATATATTATCTAGTAAAGGTTTAACCCCCTTGATCGCCCCCCAGGTAACCCTTTCACCCCCTATCACCACTGTCGCTAAGCGATCGTTTTTCTGATCGCTGTCTTAGTGTCGGTGATGCAGATCGGTAGCCAGTAATTTTTTTTAGGTTCGCCGCAGGTTTTTATAGCGTCAGGTACCCCCATATATTATCTAATAAAGGTTTTAACCCCCTGATTGCCCCTAGATCACCATATAAGTGTTACGGGTGACGCTGGTTAGTTTGCTTTTTATAGTGTCAGGGCACCCGCCGTATATAACCCAATAAAGGTTTAACCCCCTGATCACCCGGCGGATGATATCAATTAGGTTTTAGCGTCAGAGAGGGTCTGCGTCACACCCCAGGCAGCGTCAGGTTAGTGCCAGTAACGCTAACACCCACGCGTGAAGCATACACCCCCCTTAGTGGTATAGTATCTGAACAGATCAATATCTGATCTGATCAGATCTATACTAGGGTCCCCAGCAGTTTAGGGTTCCCAAAAACGCAGTGTTAGCGGGATCAGCCCAGATACCTGCTGGCACCTGCGTTTTGCCCCTCCTTCCAGCCCAGGCCACCCAAGTGCAGTATCGATCGATCACTGTCACTTACAAAACAAAAACACACATAACTGCAGCGTTCGCAGAGACAGGCCTGATCCCTGCGACTCCAGTGCTGTAGGAGGTGATTTCACCACCACAGTTAAATAAAAGAAGCATATATGCCGAAGCATTGGGGCAGCAGGAGCGGAGGAGTGATTTTGCTCCTAATGCCGCGTACATACGGTCGAAATTCCGACGGAGGCTTGCCCGTGGAAAAGTCCGACCATGTGTGTGCGGCATAACTTTTTTGCGGGAGGATGCCCCCATGCTTCGGCATATATAAATGGTGCGTGTATGCCCATCATTGGAAGTGGGTGGATGAAGGGCGGTATTCTAATGGTGGGCATACCCACCGATCAATCTCTTTTTTCGTTCAGCCAACTGGCTGCATGAAAAAAAAAGATTACAATACATGTCCAACAAGGACCAGCAACGTACTGGTATGTTGCTGGACTTTGAATGTTTATACCAGAATGATGCCTGCGGGTTTAGGTATCATCTTGGTATCATTCTTTTCAGCCTGCGGCAGGCTTTCATGTAAAAGCAATCCTAGTGGCTAATTAGCCTCTGGACTGCTTTTACAAGCAGTGGGAGGGAATGCCCCCCCCCGGATATAAAAAGCGCCATTGGGAAATTGGGAAAGCATTTTATCACACCGATCTTGGTGTGGTCAGATGCTTTGAGGGCAGAGGAAAAATCTAGGGTCTGGAAGACCCCAGTTTTTTCAAAAAAAGAGTACCTGTCACTACCTATTGCTATCATTGGGGATATTTACATTCCCTGAGATAACAATAAAAATGATAAAAAAAATAAATACTTGGAAGAAACAATTTAAAAATAAAATAAAAAAGCAAAATTAATAATAAAAAAAAAGAAAAAAAAAAGCACCCCTGTCCTGCCCTGCTCTTGCCCAATGGCGAACGCAAGCGTCAGTCTGGCGTCATATGTAAACAGCAATTGCACCATGCATGTGAGGTATCACCGCAAAGGTCAGATCGAGGGCAGTCATTTTAGCAGTAGACCTCCTCTGTAAATCTACTGGGGTAACCTGTAAAGGCTTTTGAAGGATTTTAAAAATGTATGTAGTTTGTCGCCAATGCGCGTTCGTGCGAAATTTTAAAGCATGTCGTGTTTGGTATCTATGTACTCGGCCTAAGATCATCTTTTTTATTTCATCAAACATTTGGGCAATATAGTGTGTTTTAGTGCATTACAATTAAAAAAAGTGTATTTTTTAACCCAAAAAATGCGTTTGAAAAATCGCTGCGCAAATACTGTGTAGGAAAAAAAATGCAACACCCACCATTTTAATCTGTAGGGCCTTTGCTTTAAAAATATATATATAATGTTTGGGGGTTCAACATAATTTTCTTGCAAAAAAAAAAATGTTTTCATGTAAACAAAAAGTGTCAAAAAGGGCTTTGTCTTCAAGTGGTTAGAAGAGTGGATGTAAGCTTCCTAATGTTGTGTATAAAATGCCAGAACAGTTCAAAACCCCCCCAAATGACCCCATTTTGGAAAGTAGACACCCCAAGCTATATACTGAGAGGCATGTCGAGTCCATGGAATATTTTATATGTTGACACAAGTTGCGGAAAAACAACAATTTTTTTTTTTGTTTTTGTTTTTTTGCACAAAGTTGTCACTAAATGATATATTGCTCAAACATGCCATGGGCATATGTGGAATTACACCCCAAAATACATTCTGTTGCTTCTCCTGAGTACGGGGATACCACATGTGTGAGACTTTTTGGGAGCCTAGCCGCGTACGGGACCCCAAAAACCAAGCACCGCCTTCAGGCTTTCTAAGGGTGTAAATTTTTGATTTCACTTCTCACTGCCTATCACAGTTTCGGAGGCCATGGAATGCCCAGATGGCACAAACCCCCCCAAATGACCCCATTTTGGAAAGTAGATACCCCAAGCTATTTGCTGAGAGGTATTGTGAGTATTTTGCAGATCTCGCTTTTTGTCACAAAGTTTTGAAAATTGAAAAAAAAAAATATATATATATATATATATATATTTTCTTTCTTCATTTTCAAAAACAAATGAGAGCTGTAAAATACTCGCCATGCCTCTCAGCAAATAGCTTGGGGTGTCTATATTCCAAAATGGGGTCATTTGGGGGGGTTTTGTGCTATTTTGGCATTTTATGGCCTTCGAAACTGTGATAGGTAGTGAGGAGTGAAATCCAAAATTTGTGCCTAGAAATCCTGAAGGCGGTGCTTGGTTTTCGGGGTCCCGTACGCGGCTAGGCTCCTAAAAAGTCCCACACATGTGGTATTTCCGTACTCAGGAGAAGCAGAAAAATTTATTTTGGGGTGTAATTCCACATATAACCATGGCATGTGTGAGCAATATATCATTTAGTGACAACTTTTTGTAATTTTTTTTTTTTTTTTTAGTCATTATTCAATCACTTGGGACAAAAAAAATATATATTCAATGGGCTCAACAGGCCTCTCAGCAATTTCCTTGGGGTGTCTACTTTCTAAAATGGGGTCATTTGGGGGGGTTTTGTGCTATTTTGGCATTTTATGGCCTTCGAAACTGTGATAGGTAGTGAGGAGTGAAATCAAAAATTTGCGCCCTTAGAAATCCTGAAGGCGGTGCTTGGTTTCCGGGGTCCCGTACGCGGCTAGGCTCCCAAAAAGTCCCACACATGTGGTATCCCCGTACTCAGGAGAAGCAGCAAAATGTAATTTGGGGTGCAATTCCACATATAACCATGGCATGTGTGAGCAATATATCATTTAGTGACAACTTTTTGTAATTTTTTTTTTTTTTTTAGTCATTATTCAATCACTTAAGACAAAAAAATAAAAAATTCAATGGGCTCAACATGCCTCTCATAAATTTCCTTGGGGTGTCTACTTTCCAAAATTGGGTCATTTGGGGGGGGTTTGTACTGCCCTGTCATTTTAGCACCTCAAGAAATGAGATAGGCAGTCATAAATTTAAAGCTGTGTAAATTTCAGAAAATGTACCCTAGTTTGTAAACTCTATAACTTTTGCGCAAACCAATAAATATACGCTTATTGACATTTTTTTTACTAAAAACATGTGGCTGAATACATTTTGGCCTAAATGTATGACTAAAATTGAGTTTATTCGATTTTTCTTATAACAAAAAGTAGAAAATATAATTTTTTTTCAAAATTTTCGGTCTTTTTCCGTTTATATCGCAAAAAATAAAAATCGCAGAGGCAATCAAATACCATTAAAAGAAAGCTCTATTTGTGGGAAGAAAAGGACGCAAATTTCGTTTGGGTACAACATTGCATGTCCTCACAATTTACAGTTAAAGCAGCGCAGTGCAAAATTCTGAATTCACCTCTGGTCCTTTAGCTACCAAATGGTCCGGGGCTTAAGTGGTTAAAGGATTTAGGATATATCCATGCAGGATAGAATGCTGGGTTTTTAAAGAATGACAGTAAAGGATTGTGCAGGGATTGAAGAGAAGTATTAGTCTTGAATCTGTCCCAAAGTGAAATGAAATGTTTAGTTATAGGGTTTTTTAGTTTTTCACGGTCTCTTGGCGACATCCATAATAAGTTGGATATTGGGAGAGGGTCACACTCAATGGCTTCTATGGACACCCATAATGGGGTTTCGTGGCATGCCTGGTATTTAGTAAGACTTGCTATGTGTGCTGCTCTGTAGTAATAGGCAAAATTAGGGCATCCTAATCCTCCGCTAATTTTGGGAAGATAGAGTGTATGTGTTTGTATTCGTGGCTTGGAAGATCCCCATATAAATGACAGTGATTTCCTTTGTAATATTCGCAGATGATAGGCTGGGATAGAAATTGGCAAGACTCTAAATAAATATAAAAGTTTCGGTAATAATGTCATTTTGACAGCATTTAATCTTCCAAACCACGATAACGGGAGATGTGACCATGATTTCATCAGTTTTGTTAACTGTTTTATAATTGGGGGATAATTAAGTGAAAATAAGTCAGATAAGGATGGTGTGAGATGTATCCCTAAATATGGAATCGATTTTCTATTCCATGTGTAAGGGAGGCCAATTTTCGCAGATCTCAGTTCCAATTCCGAAAGGGATATGTTTAACGCTAAACATTTTTTGGGATTTATGAATAGACCAGTAACTTCTGCAAATTTATTGAGTATGGGAACGAGATTCGGGCCAGAAACTTGGGGTGATGAGAGAAATAAGAGGATATCATCCGCAAATAGACAAAGTTTGTGCTGATATCCACCAAGTTCAATACCAGTTATAGTGGGGTCAGATCTGATCATTTGTGCTAATGGTTCAATGAGTAAGGCAAATAATAAGGGGGATAAAGGGCATCCGTGCCGCGTGCCTCTCTCTATGATAAAAGGGTCTGAACTATAGCCTGCATATTTGACGTGTGCTTTAGGTTTGTTGTATAAAGCCATAACCCAGTTGGTGAAGTTAGGGCCGAAGCCCCATTTCTGCAGGGTATAATTCAGGTAGGGCCATGAGACAGAGTCAAAAGCTTTTTTAATGTCCAACGAGAGGAAGCAGGTTGGAATTCTGCGCGTCTTAGCAATGTGAGCCAGAAGGACTGCTCTGCGTACATTATCTCCAGCTTGGCGTGAGGGCATGAAGCCTACCTGGTCCCTATGTATAAGAGTGCCGATAATTTTGTTAAGACGGGCCGCTAATATTTTGGCTAATACCTTAATATCTGTATTTAGCATGGAGATGGGATGATAATTTGTGCTTAGAGTGTCATCAGATAATGGTTTAGGAATCATACAAATTGTAGCAAATAGTGATTCTTGTCTAAAAGATTTATTTTGTAATAGGTCATTAAAAACTTTTGCTAATAGGGGGGAGATAGTGTCGATGAAGTTTCGATAGTACAGAGCTGAGAACCTGTCTGGACCAGGCCTTTTATTTATTTTTAATGTTTTGATTGCTGCTATCACGTCTTCATTAGTAATGGGTTCTTCTAGTAACTTTTTTTGAGATTCAGACATCTGGGGAAGATTAATATTTGAAAAGAAGGAGTCAGCCATATTTCTATTAAATTTATTTGTCTCTGTATATAATGCTTTAAGGTGAGTACTGATTTTTTTTACAATTTTGAGGGAGTTACTGGTATATACATTGTTGGCCAATTTGAGTCTTATAGGTTTGAAAGATTTATTGATAGAATTCAACGCTCTTGCTAAAAAAATGTCTGTATTATTGGATTTCATGTAAAATGCATGTTTGGTATTATATATTGATTTATTAGCAGATTCTGAGAGGAATAGGTCATATTCAAGTCAAGCTTTTTCAAAGCATCCTTTTGTTTTGGGAGTGGGGTTATTTTGAAATTCTGTGTAAGATGTGTTGAACTTAGTTTCTAAGTGTCTTGCAAGTGCTATGCGTTCTCTTTTAAGTACCCCTAGTTGTTGTTGAATTATTCCTCTCATAACCAGCTTGTGAGCTTCCCAAAGAGTGAGAGAAGAGATATCAGTATTTGTATTATGATCTAGATATTCTGTTAAGGCCTTCTCAATCGACAAGCGGTATGAGGGGTGTTTAAGTAAAACATCTGGCAGGTACCAGGTGCGGTCATGTGCTCTAGGTAGAATAGATGCTATTGAGGTAAAGACTGCGTTGTGATCTGACCAGGGAATAGGGATAATATTGGAGGCTATCAATTCAGGTACCATTCCTATCGTTACAAATATGTGGTCTATGCGGCTGAATGTTTGGTGTGGGTTTGAAAAATATGTATAATCTCTTTTCGTTGGGTTGGATTCTCTCCAGGAGTCGATTAGTTCAGATATTCATGTTTAAAAGGGAGTACATATGAGACACCAGTGATGCATTAGTTGGAGCCTGGTGATGATGGGATTGGTTTGCTTGGGGTCTTGAATTGTCTGGACATTAACAAAATCTATCTAACATATGCATTTATTTTATGTATGGGTACAAGATCCATGTTACTAATCCATTCTAGATATTATACATCTTTGTATATAGAAGATGGTAGTTAATCAACATCAATTTCATAATTTCATGATTTTCCCACTAGATGGCGCCAGTTTGCAATCATAATTACCTGTATTGGATTTCCTGACTTCCCACATCATTAGTTCTAAAATTCTAAAATGTAATA
The DNA here is from genome assembly GCA_029206835.1 of Rana muscosa. Classification (NCBI taxonomy): domain Eukaryota; kingdom Metazoa; phylum Chordata; class Amphibia; order Anura; family Ranidae; genus Rana; species Rana muscosa. The sequence goes on along the minus strand of CM055117.1, from coordinate 346,700,426 downwards.
ATATTTTATGGAATACATACACATATTAATATGTTTATAGACTTGTAATATTTTCAATTAATTAGATTTGGATATTCCTCAGAAAGTTACAAACTTATACTTAGGTCCCATGTTTTTTTGTATGTTTTTTTGGGTGTACCAATATGGATGATTTATTTTTTATTTTTTTTGAAAAATCTGTTTATTGGTTTTCAAAACACATAATACAGAACAACATACATTGGTTATGAAGTGTACAAGAGGTGGCCCTTGAAAGGGACACATTGCCTGGAAATCAGGTATACAGAACAAAATGGATAGCTCGGGTCAATATGGATGATTTAGTGAAGGTGAAGCGGGCTACACCTAACCAAACACAGGAAGAGGATATGATGTCATTCTCAACCATCATGTTATCCAGAATAGGTGTGGTTGGGAGGAGTTCAGCCTTATATATTGACACACCACACAACCTGGGGATATCCTTTGAAAACGTCCCGTGGGCGGGACGAAGCGCGTCAATTGACCTCAGGTGGTGACATAATTTCCGGCCGGTGAGACGCAAGCCGTTCCGCCACTTCTGGTTTTACACAGTTTTTTATGTCTCTGGAATACCTGGAAATTCTTGTTTTCATGCAATAAACACACAGAATTATGCTATATAGCTCTCTTTGCCATTTGTACCCATCCCTGGAGGTTTGCTGAGGACAACACCATCGCAGCTGGAGACAGCACGTGGAACCACAAAGCCCAGCAGTCCTTATAACGTCTGCACACTTTCCAATGTGATTCCCGAATCTCTGATCACACAGTGAGGGCAACGCAAGCTGCAGTTGGTGACACAGCATTTGGGACTACTAAGCACAGCCACCCTCTCAAAGCGCATCTGACTTCTGTTATGGGAGTCCTGGATCTCTGGTGAGTGAGAAGGCACACAGACTGGAGCACAGATTGCACTGATGTTTGTTTTGGCACTTGCCACTTTACATTGCACATCTGATTAAGTCAAAGCTGCACCTTAGTACACTGGCTGCGGAATCACGACTGAAGGGGGGATGGACGTGAGGATGTGATGCTCGTGTCCTGAGGGAGGGGCCTGACCATGCCGCTGTGAGAGGAGAGAGGTGAACTCCAGGGGGAGCCGTGGCTGCAACGCAGAGTGAGAGGCTGCGACGCCACAGATGATGCCCCTGCTTCCCAGCCCATATCGGGTCTTACCGAGCCAGCTAAATTGGTGACATGACACGGGCACATATCAGAACGCTGGAGGAGTTAGTCCCGCACCGGCTTCCTCCCCCCTGCTCCCTCCCCCGAACCTTGTCCGGATTACTAGCAGAACGCCCCATGCAACCCACAGTGAGGACGGATGGAGACCGTCGGCGAGGGGCCAGGTGAGAGCCACAACCTTTTGTCCGCGGCCAAACAGTGAGGAAGACAAGGTAATGCTGCGGATTGAATTGAACTGTATAACTGGCTGTTACGGGACAATTGGCTTGCAGGATTAGATGTCTACCTGTGCAACATACTGTTAAAACCATTTGACTCCTCCACAAACTGCTAAGAAGTATTCTCAGTGTGTGAATCTACAGGGTCCCTGTTGGTGAAACTGAGGTTTTCCCTGCTGCTTCTGTTACTGGCTGCAAGGATTGTAGTGTAGTTGTTGGGCAGCTAACTCATTAAAACGGACTTCCATATAGGGGGGTGAATCGGAAGGTGGACATTGGAAATGCATTCCTCAACCTATAAAACTATTTGTTTGTAAACCAGCCTGCCAGTAAATATGCAACTCACGGAAATTAGCAGCAGTCAAGGGACAAAACAATTTTGAGGACTTTATGCTTATTCATGCAAGAGCTACTAAACAAGTGCCTCAGTGTAGCGAATTACAGGCACCTGGTCTGCAATGCATTTACTTTCCTTTGTCTCTCTACTGCTATTATTGGTAGGACGGTCCACTGTCTATATAGGGGTCCGGCTGATATAAGCAGAGTACTAAGGTGGTCTACTGCATAGTGGAGTGAAAACGGAACTCTGATATTATAAACATACCTTTCAACCTTCACACCTATCTGTATGCAATTTAGTCTGCTAGCTAATCTACACACTGCAAATGCATACGTAATACAGGAATGCAGGAGTGGAGGAGGGGGGGGGAACAGAGGAAGATGATAAACTGCAAGTAATGTCTCTATATGCTCAAATTACAGTGTGTACATGCCTGTTTGCAACTTAGGCCACCCTTTAGTCGCTCTGCTACTGGACTTGAGTGAATAAATTACCCAGCCCTAGAGAAGTGGCCAGCTGAGTAGCAGAAACTGATCAAGCACCTGCATCCCAGCCTGGAAAAGAGGTTGAACTTGATATTAACTAGCCCATTCACTTGTGAGCAACTATTAAAGTAGACTTTCTTATTTACTTTCTGCCTGTAAATCAGCTGGCGTGAATATTGGACGGATGGATTACAAATACCCCCGCTATTTGTAAATTAGGATGTGCGTATAACAGTGGACCGAGAAAGGACACAGTGTAACACAGTAGTGGCCCCCGTGTTCGGTACACGGTGCAGCCTGACAGTTCAATCTGAACACTGAAATAAAAGTGTATATGAATAGAGCCACCAGGGTTTTCCAAATCCCTTTTAGACTGTCCGGTAAATATACCCAATAAGGTATATCTGGACCGCACTCCATATAGTGGCCTAGTGACAGACCTACAGGTGGGGATACTTATCCTCAGACACAGGCCCATTAAAGAGCTGGACCAAGAAAAGAAGAAGACAAACTCTGAGGAGGTAAACTAAAATATCACAAACTGAGGAAACGCATAAGACCCGCAAAAAAAAGCACCATAAGTAAAACCATGAGTAAAACTATGAAGGGCAGCTCCCCCAAAACCCCCAAAGATAAAGCAACAGTTGGCAAGATTAAGCAGTATATGACCCTGGAGGCAAGCCCAAAGAGCCCAGGATTGAAAAAAAAACAGCAAGCAAAAAAAGGCACAGGGAAAAGGGCAGGGGAGGTTCGGGATCAATCAAGAGATGGCCTAATAATGGAGAGTGAACTGGAAATAAGTAGAATGGATGAACAACGGGCAGAAGCGCAAATTCCAACAAAAGCGGAAATGTCTGTGATGTTTTTTAAACTGGAAAATGCAATCAAAGTAGAAATCAACACACTAAGAGCAGATCTGGGGCATCTGTTGACACGGGTGGAGGTGACAGAAGAGAGAACAGATAAACATGCGCAGGAATTAAGAAAGTTACAGGATCAGGTCAAACTTACACAACTAAATCTAATGAAAATTCTTTATAGATTAGAAGATCAAGAAAACTGAAATAGAAGACAAAACCTGAGAATACAGTCCCTCCCAGAGGAAAGAGGAGGATCTGAGAAAAATCATGAGGACAATACTAAATCCCCTATTAGATAAAGGATTAGAGGAACCTCTTCTGATCCAGAGAGTACACCGGGTCGGAAAATTAAGGAATACAGAGGCTGAGTGGCCGCGAGATATAATAGTGAGATTCCAATTTTATGCAGATAAAGCTGACATTTGGGGGAAAATGAGGGGAAGACCGCCGCTGAAGTATGAAGAGACCGAGCTCCAAATTTTCACAGACTTGGCACCCGAAACACTTGCCAGGAGATGAAATTTGAAACCACTACTAGAGCAAATGCGGGCACAGAACATTAAATATAGTTGGGGATTTCCAGCGTGCCTAATAGGCAAGAAGGAGGGAAGATCAGCTTGACTAAAGGTTCCCGGAAGAGTTGACAGATTTCTGCAATAAACTGGATCTACAGGTCTGAATCCTGTCAGGCTGGGCAGAAGGAGAACATGTGCTACAGTAAGAAGAGGACTATGGGCAAATAGGTGGCCAAAGACCAAAGAGAGACTTTTTTTTTTTTTTTTTTTTGCTCTCACCAAGGACAATGGACCGGGGGAGGATGGGGGGGAGGAGTGAGGGAGGGGAAAGGGGGGGAAGGAGTGAGGGAGGGGAAAGGGGGGGTGGAGATTGGCCAGCTGGACTCACCTGCACACCTCTGGCCCATCTTCCCCCCCAAAGCGAGGGGGGCACAGTGAACATGGTCAGAGTCGCACCTCAAACTAAAGAGAATCAGGGGTGGCGATGTTGTACACCTCTACCTATGGTTCTGAGGCCAGCAACTGGCCAAGGGGAGGGCAGGGAGTTAAGGGGAGGGGGTAAGGTGGGGGGTGGGTGTAGGGGGTACCTCTTAAACTTGCAGGAAGAAAGCGAAACAACCCGCAGCAGAGAAGTAACCCAGTATACAGAGTAGATGACAATAATTAATTTTATGTGAAATGGGAAAGACACATATAGAAGAGGGATGTTGCTGCTCACCCCGGTGATTGGAAGGATGGGATGTTCCCCCAGTGGGGTTTTTGGGCAGCTGGATTCAAGAGTTGACAACAATGTATGTGTAAAAGGGATTGTTTATTAAAATTAAAATAATCAATGACAAGTTAAGATATGAGCTCTGGTAACATGTAATGAGAGTACTACACAATTGCAAACACTAAAAATTGTCATACAGCTTGACACATTGTATATCAAAGCATGTAGCAATTCCTAACGCGTTTCAACCCTTTTCACGGGTCTTCTTCAGAGGTTTCGGTGTTGCTATAAAAGAGTATACATAGTAAATTTCAAAGGTTTCCACCTAAGTGGTACAGAAATGAAAAAAATGATATATATATAAATAACATAATCAACAATTTGTTGTGTGTAGACATTAGATACTTTTTACCAGAGTTTCCACTAGGAGATGCCCCCATGGACTTCCAAAATAACCTCCTGGCCGTGTGAGTTCCCCACGTGCCGGAATGCCGCTGGAAAAGCTTACAGCTTACAAGAATTCACCACATGGGATGAGAATCCCAAAAGGGGAAAGACACAGGAAGGAGCTGACACCTGCGGCAAAGCATTAACAGCATAAATACACAGTGCCTAGCATTGTTTTATTCATATAATAAAATCTTAGTGTGTTGAGCAGACAGATAATCATTCCCCCTGAAAGGAGTATACTACTTAATTATTCATGTATGTAATAATATTTATACATATTAGTTAATTTGATTGTTGTTCAAAAAATCATGAAGCAATGAGTATCATAGCTCAAGTGCCAATTTTAATTAATTAGAAGCTAAGATTAAAATATTATTTTGGTATTGGTATTTAATAGATTAAAACTGTCAATATATAACATTGTGGTGAATGAAATATATGAATAATGTGATGAGTGTGGTGGATATGGTGCTGTGTATGTTTTTGAAAAAAGTGGTGAAGATGAAAACAAAAAGAAGAAAACAAACAGAAGATGAATGTGTGTGAAATGGAAATGTTGTGATACAGGTGTAAAAGTGAACTAATAAATGGGTAGTGACAGGAGAATGTGAATGTAAATAGACCTCCCCCCCCCCCCCCCCCATATAAACCACAATAACAGAAAAAAAGCCTTGAACAAAAAAAAAAAAAAAAAAAAGTGTTGCATGGTGCATATGCAATGATGAAAAAGGCTAGTGGTGATGTGATGGTAAATTACTAAATGTGAACATATTACCTTGACAGCTTCTATGTTGAAGCACACCCTCGGATGTAACAATCTAATTGCAGTGTATACCGATGGTTCTATGATAAAAACAATCAAAAATTGTAATGTGTTTGAAAAAGCAAAAGTTTCCGGAGAAATTGAAAAAGTGCCCATAATTAAGGTCTTTAAATCATAGTGGTATGCTTACCCCAGGGGATTGTCTGGCTGCTCACACTGGGATGCAGAGGATCATCTGAAAGATCACTCTGCATCAGAAGAACTATATAATGAGTCTTAAATTACTTAATTGAATGCTGGGCTTGCCGCTTCGGGTCCTCCCCCACCTGGTGTGTCTTACCGAATTAGGGGTCATCTGGGCCGCAATGGGCGGCGTTCCGGTCGTGAGTTCCTCGGCGTCTGTGAAGGGCGGAAGTCCCCGACCACTGCCGTTGCTTCCGCCGTAACTACGTAGTGTAGTGGTGTCACGCGCACACATGGCATACCCGCGCATGCGCGGATGGCACAAGAACACCCGGGAGCAATCGCAGATGCCGCCCAGCAAGGAGAGTGCTCACATAGTGGACAGACCTGCTGCCACCTGTTGGAGCATTTGGGGAAGCACAGATCCCTGCGCCTCCCTCCCCCTGCTGGAGAAGCTGCAAACTTATTGTATCAGCGGCTCCATTACGTGGATCACAACCGACCAGGGGTGAAATAGGAAAAACCCAGGGCAAACTAAGGAAAAAGAAAATAACATTGCCATAAATTGATTACTACATTTCAATCATATAAGCCCATGGAAATTACATGGGGCCATTAACCTTAATAAAACATACATTATTTATTGTTCCATATTATATCATCTAAAAAGATATTGAGAGCATGGGGGAAAAAAAAAAGGTGAATCAAATCAAACAAATACAACGCATGATTATGAGAACATTGTGGTGTAATCCCCATGTGGGGGAAGGGAGAGAGAGGTGCGGTGGGAAGGATGGACAAACAAAGCAAAGTTAATTCTTAGTTTCAAGTGGTTTTGGATTTTTGAAAAAAATCCTAAAGCTTTATTGAGTTTTTCCTGAAGCAAATCCTTTCAAAAAGGGAGCAAAAGATAAGGAATCATTTAGCCCTGGGAAAATGGTGGCCTGCAGTCTAAAGATCCACCTTTGCTCATGTTGAAGCAAAATTTTGTTCCAATCGCCTCCTTTTTCAGGAATATGAATACGATCGAGTGCGACGAATGAAACTCTGGGTACTTTATAATCATGTTTTATTACAGCATGTCTTCCGATAGGAAGATATCGATTACCGATCTCCATGCTCTATGTATGCTTAGATACACGTCGCCAAAGTTCTTGCTTTTAATTTTATCACCTATAATGTACGGGGATTAAATACACCTTCTAAGAGACATAAGATACTTAAAGAGCTAAAATACTACGGTGCTGATGTGGTATCCCTGCAGGAGACCCACCTAACACATGACATAAAGGTGAAATTATATTCCGCAGATTTTCCCATATGGTATTATGCTGATTCAGCAACAAGGAGAGCAAGGGGAGTGGCAATTGGATTTGCCAAAACAATGAGGTTCAAATTGGAGCATAGGATGACGGACCCAGAAGGGAGATATATCTTCCTGAGGGGTAGACTATGTGAAATGGCTTACACATTAGTAAACGTATATTCCCCCAATAGGAACCCCATAAAATTTATGAAAGAGGTATTGGGAAAACTGATGGACTTTAAGAAAGGAAATGTGATAATGATAGGTGATATGAATTTCTGTATGGATCCGGTGGTTGATAGTACATCCCGTGTACAGGAGACGAGCAATGCTCAGTTAAAAAAACTTAAACAGAAAATGCATCTGTGTCAAATGATTGACGCATGGAGGGTTCAACATCCTAAGACACAAGACTATACATTTTACTCCCCTGTGCACGGGACATACTCTTACTCTAGGATAGATTATATTCTGGTAGACCACAGGTACCTGGACAATGTTATTGATACGAAGATAGAAATCTCCACACTATCAGACCATGCCCCTGTGAGAATGAAATTGAGTGTTCCCGGTTATCAAAGACAATCATATACATGGCGAATTAATGAAGAACTCTTGCAAGATAGGGAGGTAGAAGAAATAGTGAGAAAAGAAATTGAGCAATATTTTTCAACAAATGGCACTAAAGAGATATCAGGGGCCACTCTTTGGGAGGCCCATAAAGCCTACATTAGGGGTATATTTATTGCCATAGGGGCTGGGAAGCTGGGAAGAAAAAAGTGAGACAAAAAAAAATCCAAACGTTAATTGAAGAAATACATAGAGCAGAACAGGATCATAAAAAAAAACGGGCATAGAGCTGGAGTTATTTCAAACATTGGTAATTAAGAGAGATGAACTAAAGGATGTAATGGAACAAGAGACGAGAGATGAAAAGGACATTCAATAGAATAGCTAAAGAAAGATATCGGTGAGGGAATAAAGGAGGTAAACATCTAGCGAGAATATTACAAAAGTAAAAATCTGTAAACTATATAGAAAAAATTCAAAAGAAGAATGGGGAAATAGCACACACGACCAAGGAGATAGCAGACATTTTTAAAACCTATTATAAGGCTTTGCACTCAGTAAACCAGAAGGCAGACCAGGTAAACGTTAAAATGGACAAAATAAATGACTTTCTAAAAGAGGCTGGATTATCTAAAATATCTGAAAGCGAAAGGCAAATATTAGACAAACCCATAACAGAGAAGGAAATAAATAGTGCGCTGAAAGAGTCGGCCCCGGGGAAAAGCCCCGGACCCGACGGGTTCACGACGTAAAATTTAAAACTGTACGCTAAAATTCTTGCAGGATGGATGAAAGCCTTGATGACCACCCTGGTCGATCCCGACCAGGTGGGATTCATCCCAGGAAGAGAGGGGAGGGACAACGGGGTGAGACCGTTGCTCCTCCTCCAGCAAATAAAAAAAGAAGGATCCCCAGGTCTATTCCTGTCAATTAATGCTGAAAAAGCATTTGACAGGGTAGACTGGGGACTCATAATAAAAACATTGGAAACCATGGGCGTTGGCCCAAGAATGATTCAATGGATCAAAGTACTGTACCACCACCCAGCAGCATATATAAAAATCAATGGTGTGCCATCCCCCTCCTTCGAGATGAAAAACAGGACGAGACAGGGGTGCCCCCTTTCCCCCCTTTTGTTTGTGCTGTCCTTAGAACCACTCCTTGCATCGATCCAAAATAACCCCGATATAAGCGGCGTTAGGGCAGGTGAGGAAGAACACAAGTTGGCAGCTTTTGTCGATGATGTGTTATTCTACATAACAAACCCGAGGATCACAATGCCCAATCTATTAAAAACACTAAAACAATATGGAGATGTAGCAAATTTCAAAATAAACTTAAATAAGTCAGAGATCTTGAATATCAATCTAAATAAACAGGAAGCAGCGGCGCTACAGAAGGAATTTCAATTCCCATGGAAAAACGAGTATTTAGGAATAAAACTAGCTAACTCTATGAAGAAAATATATAAAATCAATTATATACCTCTGTTGGACGAACTCAAAAATGAAATAAAGAGAATAATGTAAAGACCCCTACCTTGGATAGGGAGGATAAGCACCTTGACGATGGTATTTCTACCGAAAATTCTATATAAGTTTCAAATGTTGCCAATGGCACTGTCGTAATCCTATTTTAATGTGCTAACAACCATAATAAGGAATTTTTTTGGGCAAAATAAAAAAGCTAGATTCTCACTTGCGGTATTAAAACAAGGAAAAAAACAAGGGGGGCTGGCGGTTCCTGACATTAAAAAATATTACAATGCAGTGGTGCTATCAAGAGTAGTAGAGTGGACTAAGGGACAAAATGATAAAAGGTGGGTTAGGTTAGAGAAAACAATGAGCAACGCATGATTGAGAAGTATAATTTGGAATCCTCCACAATATAGAACACTAGATGGGAATACTCACGCACTGACACGAAACGCATTAAAAATTTGGGACACGATCCACAAATTAAGCAAGGGGAAATTTAACTCACCCCTAATCTCACTGAAAGAAAATTACATCTTTTTACCAGGTAAAATTGAAATAGGGGGGAATTGGATAATTAGTGAAAATGCACAATTAAGAGATATAGTTGCAAGGGGAAAAATGATATCACTTCATGAGTTGAAGCACTGGAAAAAAGAAAAGGTTGGGACTTTGAATGAGGCCTGAGACAATTAAGTCACTAGGCCTCCATCCCTGTCAATGCGAAGACAGAAAAGGGTTGGGACTTTATATGAAGCATGCGGATTGAAAGCAAAAAAGAGCTAGTAAATCAGATAATGTAAATTTATTAAATATTGTACAGTAAAATACATAAGACACCATGGTACATATTCCATCACCCAACATGGTTAGTTAGTTCATTAGCATTTGTTCATAAATAAATTGGGTAAAACAGTAAAAACATGAGGTAGAACTGCATGGTAAATATTATTTGGCATCTGAAGCTCGACGCGTTTCGTGTCTGTCATGACGCTCATCAGGAGCTGATAGTTAATGGATGTCTATAATACAAGAACATTGTATCAAATGATAGGTTAGGCTTATTAGGGAAAAATTATATATAAGGGGGAGAGAAATATGCACTTAAATCTACAGCCCATACTTACAGGTCGGGTGATGGTATGGGCACGGCAGGGGGCATGTAGGCGGCCGGGGACACAGTCCGATACGGGAGCTGAGGCGACATAACAGGTGGCGCAGCAAGGAGGCAGGCATCATTGTGTGAGTTGAACATGTGATCTTCACCAGGGTCAAGGGGCACATGCAGAAAGACTCCTGGGCCATCTGAAAATGAATGTGAAATGCAAAGAATTTGTGTGTTAAATTGCTGAAGGGTGATGGACCCTATGTACAGCAGTGGAAGGGTAAAAAGTTAATGTGAATAAGAAGGGGTGGTGATAAACAGAATAACTAAAATATGTGATAGTGTAGCTATGTTGAAATCAATAAAGTGCTCCAACGTTAAGAACGCTATCATTGAAAAGTGAAAAAAATGAAAAAGGGTAAATGTGCAATGGTGAGCTTGTTGAGGGCAATGAGGATGCTCCTAAATAAAAACACTGTCGTGGGGGGATTGAAAGAAGGGGGGGAAGGAAGAGAAAGGGAGTGCCCAGCCTAGGGTGTATGATAGTGAAGCTATGTTGGAGACATGGAAATACTCGAACATTGTGAACGCTATCATTGATATGTGATAGTGAAGCTGTGGTGCAAACAATAAAAATGCTCCAACATTGGGAACACTGTCATGGTGAATAGAGGGGACTGTGTGCCAACAAAAATGTGCATGGAGAAAAATAAGAAAGGGGAAGGAAGGAAAGGAGTGTGCGATTAGGGACAATTAATTTACCTGAATGGATGGAGTTGAAGGTGCATTTTGCCTAATGCAAGATGTTCCTGGTTCCTCAACCCCTGACTATGTGTGTTGGTGCCTGTGCCAAAAAGGAAATGCTTGCTTCGCCGCGAACGCCTTGTAGCCGCCAACGTCACGCTGGCGAGTATGGGGGAGGAGAGGCGTCATCTCCCAGTCAGTGGACGGCCAGCGAGTGGCGCCAAAGGACTCACTCCCTCACGTTGACCGCCAGATGGAAAACACGGCGCTCATGTGATGACGTCGACCAAGGTGGACATCAGACATGACGCGCCGGATGCGTGGCGCTGATGCGCAGCTGGGCGACCACCCCATCCCCCAGGGGGAGGGGAGAAGGGGGAAGACCCCTGATGTGCATCGCAGCTCCCAATGTCAGAAAAGGCCCCAACTCACACTACCAGGCCCACCACGCCATGCCCCAAACAACACCGGACCCTGGGGCTGTGAATTGGGGTGTTTAAATGGATCATAATTTGCTTGAGAAATATCAAGACAAGGAACATTTTCTTAACTTGGCCTACAGTATGGTAGGGGAAGAAAACTATTTCTGACACTGGGGTGTTGTGTCAGAATGCTCAGAGAAACCCATCCAAAACCTATCCCGCAGTATGGCAGGGATAGGGGGAAAGGGAAACAAGGCTGGCACATTGGGTTTTGTGTCAGCTGAATGCTATTCAAAAACGCATGCTTCCATCCCTAATAGGTTCAATGGAAAAAAGAAAAGGTTGGGACTTGTTGAAGCACAACACAGAATTAATGGTGATAAACGAATGGCGCTATCTCCAGTTGAGGCACTTTATTGACCAACTACCCCAACCAATAAGATCAGATGACAAATTAACTCCGTTGGAACGCCTGTGGACAGCAGACAACACAAGAAATAGTATATCTCGGATATACAAAATATTATTGGCCATTGAACATCTGGAGATCCCGCCATTCATAAATAAGTGGGAAAAGGAATTGGGGTCACAAATAGGCTGAAATGAACTATAAATGTTTAACAAGGTGGTACGGTACCCCCGATAAAATCAGTATGTACCAACCGGGATGCTGGCGAGGATGTAAGGCAGCAGAAACGATGGCCCACCTGTGGTGGGAGTGCCAAAAAATAAAGAAATATTGGAAAGGGATCCTTCAGTTAATAAAAGTAATTACTAAAAAAGAAATACCAGAGGACCCGTGGATAGTGTTGTTTCATGGGGGGGAAGGATCTGTCAAACAATATATAAACTCAGTAATCCCACACCTATTAAACGCGGCGAAAAGACTTATCCACAAAAACTGGCAGGCAGCGGAAAGCCCCTCTACCCGAGAATGGATAAATATGGTTGAAGAAACACATACAGGTGATACTCGAAAAATTTGAATATCGTGCAAAAGTTCATTTAATTCACTAATGCAACTTAAAAGGTGAAACTAATGTAGCGGGGGTTCCAAATTTAGGGACTTCTATACCAAATTTAGGGGTGATTTGAGTGGTAGTTGACTCAAATCTTTTCAATTGCTGGACTCTGTCTTGTTGCTATTTCACCTGGTGTGCAGTTCCCCTAAGAAGTATGGGTGGCGCTGTCATCTATACTCGGGGTTTAACTACAGGTGATGGGGCAGCGATTTGGTGTCTCCTCTCGGCAGCCGTACAGTGGGTGTGGTGGACCTGCTGTGCATGCCGGGAGGGGGGTACAAAAGGGGCAGACGCCATAGAGTAGGGGGTTGTTGTTCGTGTGGAGTCCAGTGTCGAGTGCATGGCCCTCCAGGCCATGGGGCCATGTGCGCCTCAGTCCCAGGCACCTTTAGTCCTGGGACTGGAACTTCAGCCATGGGCCCAGCACCTTTAGCTGGAGCCCACTTCGGGAGGAAGAATCCCAGGGTGCCGCCTTGCGAGGGGACCCATTTCTGGAAGAGGAGGCTGGGGGAGGACCGTTCCGAAGGACTGGTGAGGAAATCACAGTGAAGGAAGGGGCCCAGTAACTCTCCAGAGGGATGTCATCCATCTGGAAACCAGGGGCCTAACATCTGGACCATCAGGAGGTTTGGGGTACCATAGATCCTGTGGCAGAGGATCTCCTAGACGCATCCATTAGGGAACTAAACTGACTGTTTGAGCTACACACCAGCTGCTAGTGCCATTGGGTGACTATCCGGGTGAGCTGTACCCACTTGGGATCAAGTGGCGACGAAGCCAGGAGTGCCTGAATTCCATCTGTCTTCCTAACACCTTTCTCCTTTCATGCATAAGAAAATAAAGCTCTATGTTGGAGTGATATACTGGTGTGGACCTTGGAGTTACTTGGGGAATAGAGACTTTTGTCCTTACACATTAGGGACAGAAACCAACACTGAGGGGATCGCTGCAAAGACCCGTAAGGAAACTAAGTGTGCCTAACCTCTGCAACCCAGGGGGTACGGGCATGGAAGAGACCACGCGCTTCATCCTCTCCAGTGAACGAGCCAAAGAGTGGAGTAGGAGGGAGGCGGGTGGCCGCTTCACTAATATATGAGATAGACTCATTACATGCAAAGCAACATAGTTGAAGCCGTGATTTGTCATAATTGTGATGATTATGGCTTACAGCTCATGAAAACCTCAAATCCACAATCTCAGAAAATTAGAATATTACATGCAATCAATAAAACAAGGTTTGTACATAGAACAATATCGGACCTCTGAAAAGTAGAAGCATGCATATGTACTCAGTACTTGGTTTGGGCCCCTTTTGCAGCAATTACTGCCTCAATGCGGCGTGGCACGGAAGTTATCAGCCTGTGGCACTGCTGAGGTGTTATGGAAAACCAGGATGCTTCAATAGCGGCCTTCAGCTCTTCTGCATTGTTCGGTCTCATGTCTCTCATCTTTCTCTTGGCAATGCCCCATAGATTCTCTATGGGGTTCAGGTCAGGCGAGTTTGCTGGCCAATCAAGCACAGTAATCATTGAATCGAGTTTTGGTGCTTTTGGCAGTGTGGGCAGGTGCAGTGCTGGTCCAAGACATTGTGCTGCCTGGTACCAAGAATGAAATACTGCCCCCCCCCCCAAAAAAAAAAATCACGCCCACCAAAAGGCCCCCACATTCATAATTTTATATCATGATAAATTAAGAGGACCTGTCATGGCTCTATACATGTATATAGGAGAATAAAGAGGACCTGTCATGGCTCTATACATGTATATAGGAGAATAAAGAGGACCTGTCACGGCTCTATACATGTATATAGGAGTATAAAGAGGACCTGTCATGGTTGTTTACATGTATAGGAGTATAAGAGGACCTGTCATCGCTCTAAACATGTATGTAGCAGTATAAAGAGGACTTGTCATGGCTCTATAAAAAGGACTTGTTATGGCTCTATTCATGTATAGGAGTATAAAGAGGAGCGGTCATGGCACTATACGTGTGTATAGGAGTGTAAAAGGACATGTCATGGCTCAATACATGTATGTAGGAATATAAAGAGGACCTGTCATGGCTCTATACATGCATGTAAAAAAAGCAAGAAATTATATTTATTACAAAATCTTAAAACATCAATATGGAAGGGTCCTTGTAAAGAGACTCTGGATTCCAATTGACAAAAAACAAATAAAATACCATAAAACAACCACTAGTTATAACACTCTTGTATGAATATACACAGTGCAGCTCCAACATACATGCATGTAGGAGTATAAAAGGACCCGTCAGGGCTCTATACATGTGTATATAGGAGTATAAAAGGACATGTCATGGCTCAATACATGTATGTAGGAATATAAAGAGGACCTGTCATGGCTCTATAAAAAGGATGCGTTATGGCTCTATTCATGTATAGGAGTATAAGGAGAACTGGTCATGTCACTATATGTGTATATATATATATGTATATATAAGTATAAAGAGGACCTGTCATGGCTCTTTGCATGTATATAGGAGTATAAAATGGACCTGTCATGGCTCTATACATGTATGTAGAAGTATAAAGAGGACCTGTTATGGCTCTATACATGTATGTAGGAGTATAAAAGGACCTGTCAGGGCTCTATACATGTTTATAGGAGCGTAAAAGGACCTGTTATGGCTCAATACATGTATGTAGGAATATAAAAAGAGGACCTGTCATGGCTCTATACATGTATATAGGAGTATAAAAGGACCCACGATCGCTCCACAGAGAGCCAGAACGGGGATCTGTCAATTTAAACAGACAGATCCCCATTCTGACAGGGGAGGAGAGACAGATCTGCTGTTCCTAGTGTAGCACAAGGATCTTTTTCCACCTCTTACCTTCCCAAGCAGGGGGAGAAGACACACCATGCCACATGCCCGCGTCCTCCAGATTATAGAGGTCAGGCGGTGTCACATACTTGGGTCCTGCAGTTGAAAAGTCACCTTCGTCTAGTTCTCCCCTCTATGTTTATAGAGGCGAGTCTTTAACTTTCCCCAATGAGGTCAATGTCCACACAACATATCAACTCCAACGTGAGTTTATTTTATCTTGCTTCCAGGAACCAGAGAGTTGAAGTGAAAAAAAAAAGGTTAGCAGATAGAAGTGGATTCAGGCACACTCTTAGCTTCATAAACAACAAAAACTACGCTGATACAAATACAGTGGGGCAAAAAAGTATTTAGTCAGCCATCAATTGTGCAAGTTCTCCCACTTAAAAAGATGAGAGAGGCCTGTAATTGTCATCATAGGTATACCTCAACTATGAGAGACAAAATGTGGAAACAAATCCAGACAATCACATTGTCTGATTTGGAAATAAATTTTTTTGAAAATTATGGTGGAAAATAAGTATTTGGTCACCTACAAATAAGCAAGATTTCTGGCTCTCACAGACCTGTATCTTCTTCTTTAAGAGGTTCCTCTGTCCTCCACTCATTACCTGTATTAATGGCACCTGTTTGAACTTGTTATCAGTATAAAAGACACCTGTCCACAACCTCAAACAGTCACACTCCAAACTCCACTATGGTGAAGACCAAAGAGCTGTCGAAGGACACCAGAAACAAAATTGTAGACCTGCACCAGGCTAGGAAGACTGAATCTGCAATAGGCAAGCAGCTTGGTGCGAAGAAATCAACTGCGGGAGCAATAATTAGAAAATGGAAGACATACAAGACCACTGATAATCTCCCTCAATCTGGGGCTCCACGCAAGATCTCACCCCGTGGGGTCAAAATTATCACAAGAACGGTGAGCAAAAATCCCAGAACCACACGGGGGGACCTAGTGAATGACCTGCATTGAGCTGGGACCAACGTAACAAAGGCTACCATTAGTAACATAGTACTCCATCAGGAACTCAGATCCTGCAGTGCCAGACGTGTCCCCCTGCTTAAGCCAGTACATGTCCGGGCCCGTCTGAGGTTTGCTAGAGAGCATTTGGATGATCCAGAAGAGGATTGGGAGAATGTCATATGGTCAGATGAAACAAAAATACAACTGTTTGGTAGAAACACAACTCGTCATGTTTGGAGGAGAGAGAATGCTGAGTTGCAACCAAAGAACACCATACCTACTGTGAAGCATGGGGGTGGCAACATCATGCTTTGGGGCTGTTTCTCTGCAAAGGGAACAGGACGACTGATCCGTGTACATGAAAGAATGAATGGGGCCATGTATCGTGAGATTTTGAGTGCAAACCTCCTCCCATCAGCAAGGGCATTGAAGATGAAATGTGGCTGGGTCTTTCAGCATGACAATGATCCCAAACACACTGCCCGGGCAACGAAGGAGTGGCTTTGTAAGAAACATTTCAAGGTCCTGGAGTGGCCTAGCCAGTCTCCAGATCTCAACCCCATAGAAAACCTTTGGAGGGAGTTGAAAGTCTGTGTTGCCCAGCGACAGCCCCAAAACATCACTGCTCTAGAGGAGATCTGCATGGAGGAATGGGCCAACATACCAGCAACAGTGTGTGACAACCTTGTGAAGACTTACAGAAAACGTTTGACCTCTGTCATTGCCAACAAAGGACATATAACAAAGTATTGAGATTAGGGATGAGCTTCGAGTTCGAACATTGCCTGTTCGCCCGTTCGCCGAACAGCGAACAAATTGGGGTGTTTGCGGCAAATTCGAAAAATCTATGGGAGAAATCTAAAGTGCTAATTATAAAGGCTTATATGCAAGTTATTGTCCTAAAAAGTGTTTGGGGACCGGGGTCCTGCCCCAGGGGACATGTATCAATGCAAAAAGAAGTTTTAAAAACGGCCGTTTTTTCGGGAGCAGTGATTTTAATAATGCTTAAAATGAAAAAATAAAAGTGAAATATTCCTTTAAATTTCGTACCTGGGGGGTGTGTATGATATGCATGTGAAGTGGCGCATGTTTCCCGTGCTTAGAACTGTCCCTGCAAAAAATGTCATTTTTGAAAGAAAAAAATGCATTTAAAACTCACTCGCGGCTATTAATGAATTGTCGGCTCCCGGCAATACATACAAAAGTCATTGATAAAAAAAAAAAAGCGTGGGGGTTCCCCAGAATTCAATTACCAGGCCCTTCAGGTCTGGAATGGATATTAAGGGGAACCCCGCCGCAAATTTTAAAAAAAAATGGCGTGGAGTCCCCCTAAAAATCCATACCAGACCCCTTATCCGAGCACGCAACCTGGCCGGCCGCAGGGGAAAAGGGGGGGACGAGAGAGCGGCCCGATGTCCAGCGCTGTCCTTCATTGGTTGTGCCTGAGCGGACCTGATGGGGAACTCCCTCTCAGTATTTTAAATGTATAGACCCGCCCCTTCTAAAGTTCCCCATCAGGTCCGCTCAGCGGACCAGATGCGGAACATGAGAAGGGGCGGGTCTATACATGTATTACCAAAGTGAGAGCAGTTCCCCATCAGGTCCGCCCCCTCGGTATGTCGGACCCGCCTACGTCATTGGCTTGAGCGGGGAACTTCCTTAACTGTGTAATTTAAATTTACGTAGTAAAGGAAGTTCCCCGCTCAAGCCAATGACGTAGGCGGGGTCTGACATACCGAGGGGGCGGACCTGATGGGGGACTGCTCTCACTTTGGTAATACATGTATAGACCCGCCCCTTCTCATGTTCCGCATCTCGTCCGCTGAGCGGACCTGATGGGGAACTTTAGAAGGGGCGGGTCTATACATTTAAAATACTGAGAGGGAGTTCCCCATCAGGTCCGCTCAGGCACAACCAATGAAGGACAGCGCTGGACATCGGGATCGCCGCGGGACACTGGATTTCACCGCTGGAATGTTTTTTTGTTTTTTTTTAAATAAAGGACTTTTTCAAGGTGTTTGTGTGTTTTTTTAAACATTTTTTTACGCTTTGTTCATGAAATGGTAGGGGTACAATGTACCCCTTACCAATTCACATAGGGGGGGGGCCGGGATCTGGGGATCCCCTTTGTTAAAGGGGTCTTCCAGATTCCGATAAGCCCCCCGCCCGCAGACCCCCACAACCACCGGGCAAGGGTTGTGGGGATGAGGCCCTTGTCCCCATCAACATGGGGACATCCTCCCCATGTTGAGGGCATGTGGCTTGGTACGGTTCAGGAGGGAGGGGGGCCACTCTCTCGTCCCCCCCTTTTCCCCTGCGGCCGGCCAGGTTGCGTGCTCGGATAAGGGGTCTGGTATGGATTTTTAGGGGGACTCCACGCCATTTTTTTTTTAAATTTGGGGTGGAGTTCCCCTTAAAATCCATGCCAGATCTGAAGGGCCTGGAATGGATATTTGGGGGAACCCCACGTCAATTTTTTTTTAATTTGCGGCGGGGTTCCCCTTAATATCCATTCCAGACCTGAAGGGCCTGGTAATTGAATTCTGGGGAACCCCCACGCTTTTTTTTTTTTTTTATCAATGACTTTTGTATGTATTGCCGGGAGCCGACAATTCATTAATAGCCGCGAGTCAGTTTTAAATGCATTTTTTTCTTTCAAAAATGACACTTTGTGCAAGGACAGTTCTAAGCACGGGAAACATGCGCCACTTCACATGCATATCATACACACCCCCCAGGTACGAAATTTAAAGGAATATTTCACTTTTATTTTTTCATTTTAAGCATTATTAAAATCATTGCTCCCGAAAAAACGGCCGTTTTTAAAACTTCTTTTTGCATTGATACATGTCCCCTGGGGCAGGACCCCGGTCCCCAAACACTTTTTAGGACAATAACTTGCATATTAGCCTTTATAATTAACACTTTAGATTTCGAACGTTCGAGTCCATTGTATTTAATAGGGTTCTAAAGTTTACACGAACATTTTGTCTGTTCGCAGTTTCTGGTGCGAACCGAACAGGGGGGTGTTCGGCTCATCCCTGATTGAGATGAACTTTTGATATTGACCAAATACTTATTTTCCACCATAATTTGCCCAAAAAATTATTTCCAAATCAGACAATGTGTTTGTCTGGATTTGTTTCCACATTTTGTCTCTCATAGTTGAGGTTTACCTATGATGACAATTACAGGCCTCTCTCATCTTTTTAAGTGGGAGAACTTGCACAATTGGTGGCTGACTAAATACTTTTTTGCCCCACTGTATATAGGAAAGGCAGCAATAATGGTGGTATAAACACAAATTAGAAATAAACAGAAAAAAAACTGCGCCGATAATAAAACCATCCAGGGGCTGGTCTGTGTGAAGCAGCGCATAAAGCGCAAACACCAGCCACTATAGACAAAAACCAATCATAATAATTAAAAGTCCAAATGAAATGGCTAATTGATGGACCCAACACAGAACTTCATTGATGTTATTGATGTTAAATCAGTCCCATAATAGCTAGAAGGCATCCAGTGTGGAATTTGCAATAATCGACAACACCCGGTGATCACAACAAATGGACAGTGCCCTCCACCACATAGATTAGCCGCTTACCGGAGGTAAGCCCACGGATAGCAATCGACTGTGACCCAGCCACGGCCTTTAGTAGGTGAACCAGCAGGATAGTAAAATCAGCAATACCACCATACACACACTTCTCCTGATCCTCCCGATTACCGGTATGAAAACGTAGGCAGGACCAGTAGAGATGAAAGGATAGAGACCATAGGGTGATAACGTACAAACCATTTATTGCGTAAAAAGGTAAAAAACACTTACATCAAGTAGAATAATAAAAAGCTTTAGAAGGTAAGCCGGCCGGCAAGCATATGAACGCCCTTCCCTTAGATCAGCGTGGTGACGTCAGCACGTCGCTCCCATGGGGTGTACGTTATCCCCCTATGCCATGGTCCACAGGCTAGGGCAGTATACAGACAGGCTAACTGTGTAACTGCCTGTCTGTACGAGCAGACAGATACACTGACAATGCTTTACAGGTTCCTGCTAAAAACAATAATAAATGCACATTTTTGTACCTGCAAAAAGATCTGCATTTATTTATTTTTTTACAAAGGTGGACTTGAACCTCCACACCTCAAATCGCCCCAATTCCTGTATTTTCAGGTCTCAGATCACCACAATTCTTTCACCTTCCCACCTCAGATCACCCACTCACTGTATCACCCTGAATGCCTGTTCCCCTCTGCACCCCCCCTCCGCACCTCTGATCTCCTCAAACCCCCCCCACACACATATCAGTTCCTCTCTGTACCCCCCTGCACATCTGTTCCCCCTCTGTACCCCCTGCACCCCTGATCCCCCCTACACACACATATCTGTTCCCCCTCTGTACCCCCCTGCACATCCGTTTCCCCCCCTCCACACACACACACACACACATCTGTTCCCCCTCTGTACCCCCTGCACACTTATCTGTTCCCCCTCTGTACCCCCTGCTGCCCCCCCTACACACATATCTGTTCCCCCTCTGTACCCCCCTGCACATCTGTTTCCCCGCCTCCACACACACACACACACACACACACATATCTGTTCCCCCTCTGTACCCCCTGCACACATATCTGTTCCCCCTGCTGCCCCCCCTACACACATATCTGTTCCCCCTCTGTACCCCCCTGCACATCCGTTTCCCCCCCTCCACACACACACACACACACACACATATCTGTTCCCCCTCTGTACCCCCTGCCCCCCTACACACATATCTGTTCCCCCTCTGTACCCCCTGCACATCCGTTTCCCCCCCTCCCCACACACACACATATCTGTTTCCCCTCTGTACCCCCTGCCCCCCCTACACACATATCTGTTCCCCATCTGTACCACCCTGCACATCCGTTTCCCCCCTCCACACAAAGACACACACACATATCTGTTCCCCCTCTGTACCCCCTGCCCCCCCTACACACATCTGTTCCCCCTCTGTACCACCCTGCACATCCGTTTCCCCCCTCCACACACACACACACACACACACACACACACACATATCTGTTCCCCCTCTGTACCCCCCTGCACATCCGTTTCCCCCCCTCCCCACACACACACACACATCTGTTCCCCCTCTGTGCCCCCTGCCCCCCCACACACATATCTGTTCCCCCTCTGTACCACCACCCTGCACATCCTTTTCCCCCCTCCACACACATATATCTGTTCCCCCTCTGTACCCCCTGCCCCCCTACACACATCTGTTCCCCCTGCACATCTGTTCCCCCCACACACACATCTGTTTCCCCTCTGTACCCCCTGCACACCTGTCCCCCCCCCACACACACCTACATATATCTCTGTACCCCCTGCACACCTTCCCCCCTCCCCCCACACACACACACACATATCTGTACCCCCTGCACACCTGTCCCCCCCACACACACATATATCTTTACCCCCTGCACACCTCCCCCCCACACACACACATATCTGTACCCCCTGCACACCTGCCCCCCCACACACACACATATCTTTACCCCTTGCACACTTCCCCCCCCCACACACACACACATATCTGCACCCCCTGCACACCTGTCCCCCCCCCTACACACATCTGTTCCCCCTGCACATCTGTTCCCTCCACACACACATCTGTTTCCCCTCTGTACCCCCTGCACACCTGTCCCCCCCCCACACACACCTACATATATCTCTGTACCCCCTGCACACCTTCCCCCCTCCCCCCACACACACACATATCTGTACCCCCTGCACACCTGTCCCCCCCCACACACACATATATCTTTACCCCCTGCACACCTCCCCCCCCACACACACACATATCTGTACCCCCTGCACACCTGCCCCCCCCACACACACACATATCTTTACCCCTTGCACACTTCCCCCCCCCCCACACACACACACATATCTGTACCCCCTGCACACCTGCCCCCCCCCCCACACACACACATATCTGTACCCCCTGCACACCTGTAAACACACACACATATATATCTGTACCCACTGCACAACTGTCCCAACCCCCCCCACACACACACACACACACATCTGCCCCCCCTCTGTACCCCCCTGCACACCTGCCCCCCACCCCCCCACACACACACACACATATCTGTACCCCCTGCACACCTGTCCCCCCACACACATATCTGTTCCCCCTGCACACCTGCCCCCCCATACACACATATCTGTACCCCCTGCACACCTGCCCCCCCCCCACACACAAACATATCTGTACCCCCTGCACACCTTCCCCCCCCACACACACACACACATATTTGTACCCCCTGCACACCTGTCCCCCCCACACACACACACATATCTGTACCCCCTGCACACCCCCCCCCACACACACACACATCTGTTCCCCCTCTATACCCCCCTGCACCCCACCCCCCACACACACATGTGTACCCCCTGCACACCTGTCCCCCCCACACACACATATCTGTACCCCCTGCACACCTGCCCCCCCCTCTGTTCCCCCTCTGTACCTCCCTGCACACCCATACCTCCCAACTTTCAAAAGTGCCACCGCGGGACATTCAGATCTCCCCTCTCCTCTTCATGCTTCCTGCTGTGCGGGAAAGATGACACTCTCGCGGGACTGCGGGAAGGAGGAGCCTATGCGTGCCAGTTGGGAGGTATGCACACCTGCCACACACACACACACATCTGTACCCCCTGCACATCTGTCCCCCATCACACACACACATATCTGTACCCCAACCGAACGTCTGCCCCCCCCCACATATCTGTTCCCCCTACCCCCACACACATATCAGTTCCCCCTCCCCCACACACATATCAGTTCCCCCTCTGTACACAGTGCAATGCACTGTAAACTGACAGCAGAGTACATTTTTTGTTTCTTGTGAATGGGTGCAGGCTGCAGCACTGAGCTTCCAATATACCTGAGCCAGCGAAGGTGGTGGCTTTACTCCAGGAGAGTGGCGCTGCTGCCTGCCTGTCCTCCCACAACAGATCCCCAAGCGCCCAGGAGGAGGGGGGGGGAGCGGATATCGCGGCAAGCCTGTAGTTACATGATGCAGGGCTTCCATATCATCTACCCCAGCCGGTTCCACTGATCATGCAGCACTTCCGGCCAGCTGTTCCTCATCCCGGCTCTCTCCCCTTATCTTCTCACTGCAGCTGCTAGGACGGCACTGCAGGCTGGGGATAGAGTGGTCTGTCCGGGATGTCTTCACAGCCACAACCGCCTCCTAGGCTGGCGCCATAAGGCATGTATTTAAAAAATGCAGGGACCTTTTTCGGCAGAACACTGGCCCTGCTCACAATCGGATAAGCAGCGGAACGGGCTAGCTGGCGGGCAGGCGGCAATTTGCCGCTCCCTTGAAAGTGCCGCCTGGGACCGAGGTGCCATCGGGTCCCATGGTAGGGCCGTCCCTGGGCAGGTGCCAAGTCCTGCTGGAAAATGAAGTCAGCATCCCCATAGAGCTCGTCTGCGGAAGGAAGCATGAAGCGCTCCAAAATCTCCTGGTAGACGGTTGCGTTGACCTTGGACTTAATGAAGCACAGTGGACCAACACCAGCAGATGACATGGCTCCCCAAATCAACACAGACTGTGGAAACTTCACACTGGACTTCAAGCATCTTGCAGTGTGTGCCTCTCCATTCTTCCTCCATACTCTGGGTCCTTGGTTTCCAAATGAGATCCAAAATTTCCTCTAATCAGAAAAGAGGACTTTGGATCACTGAGCAACAGACCAGGTCTGTTTTTCTTTAGCCCAGGTAAGACGCTTCTGATGTTGTTTGTTGTTCAGGAGTGGCTTGACAAGAGGAATACGACATTTGAAGCCCATGTCCAGGATCCGTCTGTGTGTGGTGGCTCTTGATGCACTGACTCCAGCCTCAGTCCACTCCTTGTGAAAGTCCCCAACACTTTTGAATGGCCTTTTCCTGACAATCCTCTCCAGGCTGTGGTCATCCCTGCTGCTTGTGCACCTTTTTCTTCCACACTTTTCCCTTCCACATAACTTTCTATTAATGTGCTTTGATACAGCACTTTGGGAACATCCAACTTCTTTTGCAATTACCTTTTGAGGCTTTGCCTCCTTATGGAGGGTGTCAATGATGGTTTTCTGCACAACTGTCAGGTCAGCAGTCTTTCCCATGATTGTGATTCCTACTGAACCACACTGAGTGACCATTTAAAGGCTCAGGAACCCTTTGCAGATGTTATGGCTTAATTAGCTAATTAGAGTGAGACACTTTGAGACTAGAATATTGCACCTTTTCACAATATTCTAATTTTCTGAGATCATGGATTTGGGGTTTTAATGAGCTGTAAGCCATAATCATCACAATTATAACAAATCACGGCTTGAACTATCTTGCTTTGCATGCAATGAGTCTATCTCATATATTAGTTTCACCTTTTAAGTTGCATTAGTGAAATAAATAAACTTTTGCACGATATTCAAATTTTTCGAGTATCACCTGTAATATGGAACACCTGAGGCAGAGTCTAGAAGAAAAAAGCGCGGAATCAATAGATAAATGGGAGGGTTGGAAAATGTTTAAAAAGACATGTACGTATGCGGAGGTAATTAGTCCTTAGACTAAGGGAACATATCTGCAGCGGGAGTAAACGAGCAATGTGCAATATGTTAAAGGATAATTTGCATAAGTTAAGAGGTACGATGGTGGGAGGGATGGGTTGGGGGGTAGAGGGGGCAATGAGAGGGGGTGGAAAGAGAGCGGGGGATTTGCGCAAGGGAGGTAAACAGGTTTCATGGGACTGTTTTATACAAATTTTTGTATGTTTGTATAACTTGAAAAAAACAATAAAATAAAGAATTATAAAAAAAAGTCAAAGCTGCACCGCAAAACTTTTTGAATCACATGAACTTATTTATTCATTTGAATCTATGGACTTTATTATTTATTCACCGTCATATATTATTTAATATGAGTGTGTTATGAATTTATTTATTTTGTGATAATGATGTATTAGTATAGCACGAGGTAGCGCTCATATTTTGACCACACCTGTGTACAGGTTGGGGACCTCTGCTGTGCTGATCTGCTCCCATTGCTATGGGAGACAGACCTGCTCACAGAGAGAGTGCCGACAACAACTCCCCCTGCTAGAAGCTATTCCACCAGCCACATGTACATGCTTACGACAGGCTGCTAGAGAAACCTTTATTAACCTTGGTAACCATTGTATCTTCATTATTAACTCTTGTACCGTTATCTTCGTACCCCAATGTGCTTAGTGATCTGTTCTATAACTATACAGTATGTGCAGGTTACGTAGATTACACCCCCTCAGAAACTTCAGACCAGGCAAAGGCAAAACTTCAAAAGCTTTACTGAAGAATAAGTTAACGCAACAGTGCAGTGCAGTCTTTCCCTAATATCCCTAGTCCCAAACTTGTGGCTGCCCTAGCATGCCTGCACAGACAAGAGTCCATTCTTGGCAGAGTCCATAATAGTGGTATCCATAATTGCCATCTTCAGGGTGGACTGTAAGTCTTAGCAGTTCCTTCAGGCATTATCAGGGCCCTGAAGGGGCAGATGTGCCTTAAGTGTCATTCTGAACTCAGCAGTCCAACAGGACGGAGTCCAGAAATGGACAGTCAACAGCAATGACCCCCGCCCCTGTTATAATACACAGAACCAGTGTTTTGGACCCAGGAAAGCTTGCCAAGAAAGAACGGGGAAGCACAATTAACACTAACCTTCCTGGCTGGGGGGGCGTGGCCTGACAAGGCATGTGAACAGACCTGTTCCACGGAGCTCCCGCTGATACTCCTGAAACTATCCTTCCCTCGCCGCAATTAACGCCCGATTCTGCCATATACCGGTGCCTGCTGCTCCCTTGACACCTCCAGGCTGCAGAACTGCCGAAAATCCAGGTATGATGACCCGTGGAAATAGAGGAGACGCCGCGGCTGCGGCCTCCCAGAATTCTCAAGATGGCGCCTGGATGTCTCAGCCTCAGAGGACACCACAAGGCCAGGACAAGAAAACGGAGCAGGGGGGTATGTCTGTAAAACCCCCTAAGCCTAAAGACCAGCCCAGAGACATGCTGTATTATGCACAGAAGTTAGCAGGCCCAACTGACTCCTTACAAATCAGGGTACAGCAACATGCAGCATCCGCTAAGCAGACAGACAGGGACACTGCAGACAGGCTGGATGACCCTGAATCTATGGAGTCAGTCCCTGATCCCATGCCTGCTTTGTTTGATGCATAGTCGGAGGATAGCCCCCAGCCCACACTCAGTGAAATATTACATGCTGTCCATAAGTGCACTGCCTCTGTGAATAATTTAAAGGAGAGGTTTGGGGGGCTGGAAGAGAAGGTGTCTCTCTTCCGCCAGGACATTCAGAAAATCAGGGAGCGGACCACTGCTGTGGAGGGCAGGGCTAGCGACATTGAAGATCAGATGCCCCATATGACACGGGATGTGCGGGTGGCAGCTCAGCAAGCCCGCCAGGCCTTTGATAAAACCCACGACATCGAAAATCGCATCAGACGCAACTATGTCCGTATAGTGGGGCTCCCCGAGAAGGTTGAGGGCAGGGATGCCACGGCTTCCATCGAAGGGTGGCTGCAAGAGGTGTTCGGCAAGGAAGCATTCTCCCCTCTATATGCAATTGAGCGGGCACACAGGGTGCCGCCACGACCCCTTCCGCCAGGCAACCCCCCGAGAGCAATGCTAGCAAGGCTCCTGAATTACAGGGACTGTGAGGTTGTGCTGCGACTTGCAAGGGAAAAGGGTGCTGTGCAACACAATGGTTCTAAAATATCCTTCTACCCTGTGTTTTCAGCAGAAGTGCAACGCAGACGCTCTAAGTTTGCGGATGTCAAAAAGCGTCTACAGAAGCTACAGCTACCATACGCTATGCTATTTCCTGCAAAGCTTCGCATAACAGCCAGAGATCAGAATCACTTTTTTGAATCCACACAGGATGCAGCAGGATAGCTGGATCATAATGAACAGGCTCTACGCCGCCGGGGTCGTGATGAGGGAGAAGGTTGATGCTGTTTTGATCATCTGCACCAGGCTTGAAGGGTGCCCTTCTACCTTTTGAAGCTTTCATTTGGCCAAATGAGGGCCTTTACTTGATTCCTATGCTCAGCGAGTGAAATTCCACAAACCTTGTGTTCCTTGTTCTTTTATCATTTTAAGTTTCTGTGCATGGACGAAATGACACTATCTACATCGCTTGGATGGGGCTTTTTGTTTTGGATAACATGGCTTCAGTGTTGGCACAAGATGGGCTTTTCCTACCCAAACCCCACAAAAAGTGTGAGGCCCCCTGTTTTGCCCCTTTGGCAGAGTGTGAGCCACAGGTTGCATGTCGCTCCAATACCTGTTACTCTGTGTACCTTGCTGTGCAGTTGCGCAGGATGTTTTACTTAATTTGTTTACTGTTTTTCCAATGTACAGGTTTTTTCAAGACTGCCTTTTATGTACTACACTCCTTGATGACTGCTCCAGGATGCTCACTTGTCATGGATATGCATTAATGTCTGTCTGCCATCTTACCTTCCTCCTCATGTGTTCATCTAGAGACCAGACCTCCTTCACCTGGCTTCCTTTATAATCTCCTCCCAGCCTGACTCCACCCCAGGCCCTATCACTGAACACTATATTAACCTGTGCACTGCAAGCCTGCTTTGCTGATCAACGTGTTTGTTAGGCATTGTGTGTTTGGGTTCCTGCCTGCCGTGTGCTACGTCTGTCTCTCTGTTACATTATTGGCTTGTCCCCGACTATCCTTGTCTGCTCGTGACCCTTGACCTTCAGCTCGTTCTTCGTTATCCTTGTCTGCTTGTGGCCCCTGACCTTCGGCTTGTTATTCGGTTCTCTCTATCGTGTGCTGCTGCTTACCCTTATCCTACGGGGCGTGAGCTAGGAAACTCCAGGGGCCGCGACCTGGTCCCAGCCTGCAGCGTAACATCCTCACCACTAGAGGCCCTGGAGAAGACCAGCTGGGTCTTAGACTCCGCGCCCTGGGGAATCTTGGCTCTCGCTTCCGTTGGGATCCCGGTTGTGCTCCTCTTGTCCCGCTTTCCACAACCACCCAGTTTCCTATCCGCAGAAGCCAGCCATAGGGTTCACTACCTCGCGGTGCACTCCTGTCCCCCTACGGTGTGCATCTGTCACCTGGCCACAGGTGACCCTGACAGTTTGATCAGCCATGAACCCGGCTGACATCCCGCTTCCCGCGGATGATCCATTGCAGGGCATAGTTCGCAGACTTGAGACCCAGGAATCAAATCAGACCCAGGTGATGCGATTCCTCCAGGATCTGGCTTCTCGATTCGAGCAGCTTCAGGTCTCCTTGGGAACCCCGAATCCGCAACCCCAAGTACAACCAGCGGCTGTACCTATCGCACCAGTCGCAGCCTCACACTCACTAAGATTGCCAGCTCCGTTCCGTTTCTCTGGGGACTCCAAGGCCTGCAGGGGGTTTCTCAGCCAATGCACTATTCATTTTGAGCTTCAGCCTCAAAGCTTCCTATCTGACCGGGCTAAGGTAGCCTATATCATTTCCCTCCTCTCCGGTGAAGCTTTGGCCTGGGCTGCCCCCCTGTGGGAGAGGAACGATCCGGTGGTTTCCAGTCTGTCCGAATTCTTGAAGCTCTTTCGTAATATCTTCGAAGAGCCGGCTCGGGCTTCTTCAGCGGCTAGTGCTGTCTTACGTCTTCGCCAAGAATCTAGTTCAGTGGGGCAATATGCTCTTCAGTTCCGTATCCACACAGCTGAATTGAGCTGGAATAATGAGGCCCTGGTCGCTACCTTTTTACATGGCCTCTCTGACCGAGTGAAAGACGAATTAGCGGGAAGAGCCATTCCCGTCGGTCTGGACGATGTAATTTCATTATGCAACCAGATCGACATTCGTTTTCAAGAGAGGTCCTTAGAAAAAAGACCCCAGCACTCTCTGGGTCCTAGCCAGTCTGAGCTCCCCTCCCTTCATTCCGTGGAGCATCCTCTACCTGCTGAAGAACCTATGCAGCTGGGCCGGACCAGACTAACCCCCGAAGAACGTGCTAGGCGCAGAACTCTGGGCTTGTGCCTCTATTGTGGGGGCAAGGGTCATTTTCGTGACTCCTGCTCCCTTCGTCCGGGAAACGCTCGGGTCTAATACATTTGGAAGGTGGAGTATTGGACCCAGAAACATCACCTTCTCGCCTGCTCTTGCCGGTGTTCCTTCATGTAGGCACTTCTCCTCAGTCAACCCTTGCATACCTGGATTCCGGGGCTGCCGGCAATTTCATGGATTGGAGAACTGCTTCTTCTATGAAGCTTACCCTTTCACCTCTCACTACCCCATTGGTAGTCTCGGCAATTGATGGCACTGTTCTCCCAGGGGGCCCTATTCGCTTCCAGACGCTACCTATTAGGATGTCGGTAGGGATTCTCCACCAGGAGTGGATATCCTTTCTTATTCTACCCAAGGCCTCTAGCCCAGTTGTATTGGGCCTCCCTTGGCTACAGCTCCACTCTCCACATGTGGACTGGGTCTCTGGGCAGATCCTGGCCTGGGGTTCCTCATGTTTCTCGTCGTGTCTTCGCAAGGTGACCCCCAAGGAGAGTCTTCCGGTTGCTGCCACTTCTGTTTCTTCTGATCTTCCCGCCGCATACAGCGATTACCGGGATGTGTTCTGCAAAAAATCAGCTGAGGTGCTTCCTTCCCACAGGTCTTTTGACTGTGCTATTGATCTTGTCCCCGGAGCAACTCTACCCAGGGGTCGTACCTACCCTCTGTCCATCCCAGAGACCCAGGCCATGTCGGAGTATGTAGCAGAGAATCTGGAGAGAGGTTTCATCCGGAAATCCTCATCGCCTGCAGGGGCAGGGTTCTTTTTTGTTGCCAAAAAGGATGGTACCTTAAGACCCTGCATCGATTATCGGGGTTTAAATGCTGTTACTATTAAAAATCGATACCCCTTACCCTTAATATCTGAGCTATTCGATAGGTTGAAGGGTGCCTCCATTTTCACCAAGTTGGATCTCAGAGGCGCGTACAATCTCATTTGAATACGGGAGGGTGACGAATGGAAGACTGCATTCAACACTAGAGACGGGCATTACGAATATCTGGTGATGCCTTTTGGTCTGTGTAATGCTCCAGCCGTGTTTCAAAACTTTGTCAATGAAATCTTCAGAGATCTGCTGTACCAGTTTGTTGTCATCTATCTGGATGACATTCTGATCTTTTCTGAAAATCTGCTCGTCCACAGAAACCATGTCCGCACTGTACTTCAACGTCTTAGAGAGAACAATCTCTATGCCAAGCTGGAGAAATGTTCCTTTGAATGTTCTGAGGTCCTGTTTTTGGGGTGCTTCGTCTCATGTTCGGGGCTACATATGGACCCTGGGAAGGTCTTGGCTATCACCAACTGGCCTCTTGCTGCTAGCCTCAAGGCCACACAGCGCTTTCTTGGCTTCACTAATTATTATAGGCAGTTCATAAGGAATTACTCTTCCATTGCCGCGCCTATTATCGCTTTGACCAAGAAGGGTGTGAATGCCAGAGACTGGCCTCCCGAAGCTGTCTCTGCATTTCACAACCTGAAACAGGCCTTTGTTTCTGGCCCCCTCTTGAGGAGACCAATACCTGGGAATGCATTTTTTATTGAAGTGGACGCTTCCTCAATGGGGGTGGGAGCTGTGCTTCTTCAAATCTTTGAGAAGAGACGCCAACCATGTGCGTTCTTCTCCAAAAAAAATTCTCAGGCAGAGAGGAATTATGCCATCGGTGATCGGGAACTTCTCGCAATTAAATTGGCGTTAGAGGAGTGGCGTCATCTCTTGGAGGGTTCCCCTCACTCTATAACGATCTTTACCGATCACAAGAATTTACAGTATCTACAGAATGCTAAACGTCTGAATCCTAGACAGGCCAGGTGGAGTCTCTTCTTTGCCCGTTTTAATTTCACGATTACCTACAAACCTGGTTCCTGCAACGGTCGGGCTGATGCGCTCTCTAGGTCATTTGACACTTTGGACGAGGAGTCCGCCCCTGAACCTGAGCCGATCATTCCCACCTCATGCATTGTTGCCCACTCTACCACCCTGAAGTCTAAAATTCCGCCTGGTAAGACCTTTGTCCCCACTGAGCTAAGAGCTAAGATCCTTCGTTGGGGACATGATTCCAAGGTGGCAGGGCATTCTGGATTCCTCCCATCCTTCCTACTCATCAGTCGTCACTACTGGTGGCCTAATCTCCGCTCAGACGTCAAAGACTACGTTAAAGCTTGTCATGTCTGTGCTCAGTCCAAATCCTCCACACAAGCTCCTGCTGGTCTCCTCATGCCCTTGCCCATTCCTAAGGAACCCTGGGTCCATATTGCCATGGATTTTATCACCGATCTCCCACTGTCTGAGAATAATACAGTCATTTGGGTGGTAATCGATCGATTCTCCAAGATGGCTCATTTTGTTCCTCTTCCTGGTCTTCCTTCTGCCCCTGCCTTGGTTCCCATTTTCATTCGGGAAATTCTCCGCCTACATGGGGTCCCTTCTCATATTGTTTCCGACAGGGGAGTCCAATTCACGTCTCGTTTTTGGAGAGCCTTTTGCAAATCCCTCAATATTGTCTTGGATTTTTCTTCTTCTTACCATCCCCAATCCAATGGACAGACTGAGAGGGTTAATCAGGAGTTAGAGGTCTTTCTTCGCACCTTTGTGTCTTCTTACCATGACGATTGGTCCTCTCTACTCCCGTGGGCAGAATTCTCCCATAACAATCATGTGAATACCAGTTCGCAGAAGACACCCTTTTTCACAGTTTATGGAAAACACCCTCAACTTCCTCTTCCCATGATCTGTTCTCCAGACATTCCAGCTTTGGCTTCGGTTCAGGAGTCTCTCAATTCCGTTTGGGGTCACGTTCATGATTCCCTCCGGGCAGCTGCTGAAAAATTCAAAGGCTTTGCCGACCGCCGCAGGCGTAAACCGCCTTCTCTTCAGCCAGGGGACAAAGTCTGGCTCTCTACCAGGAACATCAAGCTCCGAGTTCCTTCTCTGAAGTTTGCTCCACGATTCATCGGTCCATACACGGTAACTGCTAAACTGAATCCGGTTTGTTTCAAACTCCAGATTCCTAAGAGCCTTAAAATCACTAACTCCTTTCATGTTGCTCTTCTAAAGCCTTTAGTCCTCAATAAATTCTCTCGTCCTCTCCCTACTGTGGCGCCTGTCTCTGAGGATAATCAGGAGTACGAGATCAGTCAAATTCTGGACTCCTGACTCTGTAAAGGCGTTCTTCAGTACCTCGTTCATTGGAAAGGGTTTGGTCCTGAGGAGAGGTCTTGGATCACTGCATCTGAGGTCTTTGCACCTCGTCTGTTAAAGGAGTTTCATCTGAAGTTTCCCTCTAAACCTGGGCCCAGGCGGGGAAGGGGGAGGCCTCGTAAGAGGGAGGGTACTGTCATGGATATGCATTAATGTCTGTCTGCCATCTTACCTTCCTCCTCATGTGTTCATCTAGAGACCAGACCTCCTTCACCTGGCTTCCTTTATAATCTCCTCCCAGCCTGACTCCACCCCAGGCCCTATCACTGAACACTATATTAACCTGTGCACTGCAAGCCTGCTTTGCTGATCAACGTGTTTGTTAGGCATTGTGTGTTTGGGTTCCTGCCTGCCGTGTGCTACGTCTGTCTCTCTGTTACGTTATTGGCTTGTCCCCGACTATCCTTGTCTGCTCGTGACCCTTGACCTTCAGCTCGTTCTTCGTTATCCTTGTCTGCTTGTGGCCCCTGACCTTCGGCTTGTTATTCAGTTCTCTCTATCGTGTGCTGCTGCTTACCCTTATCCTACGGGGCGTGAGCTAGGAAACTCCAGGGGCCGCGACCTGGTCCCAGCCTGCAGCGTAACATCCTCACCACTAGAGGCCCTGGAGAAGACCAGCTGGGTCTTAGACTCCGCGCCCTGGGGAATCTTGGCTCTCGCTTCCGTTGGGATCCCGGTTGTGCTCCTCTGGTCCCGCTTTCCACAACCACCCAGTTTCCTATCCGCAGAAGCCAGCCATAGGGTTCACTACCTCGCGGTGCACTCCTGTCCCCCTACGGTGTGCATCTGTCACCTGGCCACAGGTGACCCTGACATCACTGACCAGATGCTAGTGGAATATGGGAACAATTTCTGGGCCTGAGAGGCCCCCCTGTACATGCGAAGGCTGACTGTACGTATAACACGTCTTCTATGCCTATAGTGTCATGGAATGTCCGGGGGGTGAATGATCCCTTAAAAAGAACTATGATCTCTGCAGGTTTGAGGAAGTTCCATCCTGCTATAATTGGTCTGCAAGAGACTTACCTGCAGGGGGACACGGTTGGGTTCCTACAGTATGACTGGGTGGGGAAGGCCTAGCATTCCACTTACTCTGCCTTTTCGCGCGGAGTGAGTGTACTGATACACAAGGCGTTGGCCTACCAGGAGCTGGACTCCCTAATTGACATATCTGGTAGATTTGTGTTCCTGTACTGTAAGTTATTTACGATAACAATGATTCTAGCTTTTGTGTATATCCCCCCCCTTCTCTCGGGAGGTGCTACAGTTGCTGCTGTCTTTCCTGTCTAACAAACCTGACACCCCGGTTCTGATTATGGGTGATTTCAACTGCTATTTACATCCCAGATTGGATAGGCACCCCCCGGTGGTACCCCCTAAGGGAGACCGGGGCACTGCTTTTAGACGGCTGCTGATAGAGGTGGGGTGGACGGACATATGGCGTATTCGCAACCCAGATAGTAAACAATTCTCATGCTTTTCCAAGGCCCATGGGTCACTGTCCCGAATTGACCTCTAGGTGGGTACCCCAAACCTAGTGAGCAGCACATTTAGGGTGGAAGATTTGCCACGGTGAGTGTCGGACCACTCCCCATTGGCTCTGTGGTTAACTACTCAGCCGCCCAGCTCCCTACCTAGGGCCCCCTGGAAGCTTAATGCCTTTTGGCTTAAACTGTTCACCTCACAGGAAAGGATGGTCTCTCAGATACAGGACTTTTTCTGGGCGCACCGATGGTACACTAATGCAGAAATGGTAAACCTTCAAAGCTTACATTAGGGCTGTATGCATTCGTGAAATACAAATTGTTAAACAGAACTCTTCTGCCTTCCTGGAACAGGTGGGGGACCAGGTGAGACGGCTTGAACTGGTGTATGTGACTAGTCCTACTGACTCTGCAAGGGAGGCTTGGATGTCGGCCTAGGACTCCCTGGACCATCTGAGATCCTCCACTGCAGAGCAAAAAAGGTTTATGAGGAGGGGGAAAAGACGGGCCGCCTACTAGCCAAAATTGCACAATCCCAACAACAGTCCCCGGCTATTGGCGCCATTTGCGCCTCCAGTGGTAAAATGGTTAATTCTCCCGATGCCATCATGTCCGAGCTGGCTTCCTTCTATGTGAACCTCTACAGGTCGAGGGAGGCCTACTCGGATGAGGATTTGGCTACATATATGACCCATATATATGGTTCTGTGAGTACCTGCACCTGTCATCTGCCGGCTTCATCACATGATTTAGCCCTTCATCTGTCGGCCACCGCTGTGCAGTGTAGCAGCAAGGAAGTCTCCCCTCACAGGGTAGAGTGGGCACCAGTGAGCCCCAATCATTGCCTCCACCATCCCATCCCACCATCAAGCTTCACTCACCTGGAATCAAGTTCCACTCACCTGGAATCAAGTTTCACTCACCTGGACTGGCACTAGTTACTTTTTTGCACCCCCTGCTGGTCGCACAGCTTAAAGCCTGCTCAGCCTGCACGCTTCTGTTCTGTGAGTAGCTGCACCTGTCATCTGCCGGCTTCATCACATGATTTAGCCCTTCATCTGTCGGGAGCCACTGCACAGTGTAGCAGCAAGGAAAGCTCCCCTCACAGGGTAGAGCGGGCGCCAGTGAGCCCCGATCACTGCCTCCACCATCCCATCCCACCATCAAGCTTCACTCACCTGGAATCAAGTTCCACTCACCTGGAATCAAGTTCCAATCACCTGGAATCAAGTTTCACTCACCTGAACTGGCACTAGTTACTTTTTTGCACCTCCTGCTGGTCGCACAGCTTAAAGCCTGCTCAGCCCTTCATCTGTCGGCCGCCGCTGAGAAGCGGCCGTGTCAGAGACGCGGCAGAGACAAGGCCGTTTGCGGCCGTTCACGGGCGACACGGGAGACCAGGGGGCCCCCTGACGGCTGTGAGGTCATTGTTAAGGAGGTCACCAGGTGGCTGATAAGGATTGCAACTGCTCTTAGAGACTATATTTTATGGATTTTTTTTATAGGTTGTCACACATTTTAAACTGATTTAGCTTTAGAGACTCACCACACTGTTTATTATGTATTAGGCCCCCGACCCTCTTGTATTGTTACTATCTGAAGGGACTGGGTTCACTCCTATCATGCTTATGAGCACTCCTGTGTTGGTTTAGTTTTTGGTGTATTTTTATGCAGAGCTTTCTGTTTTACTTTTAACTATAGGCTTTGGTGCTTCTCCCATTGAAGTTGCAAGACTTCCTGCTAGCGTAGTGTTGATTGCCCTCTTTTAGATATAAAAATAGCCAACATGGCTCGGTGTGGACTTGGCCCTCCTGCTAAGACCATTTCACACTCAATCCCTGTTTTTAAGGACCCGCAGTCCCCATTATTTTTATTACCAGAGGACACTAAGTGTATCTTGCATACTAATGTGACTCCTCAGTTTGAGGCCAATGGTTTTAATTCACACACTTCGTCTTCTCATAGATTGTTCTCACGGGTCAATGCTTCTAATACACTTCCTCATCCATTAAAAAACCTTCCTGCATCGTCCTTAACAGGGGGTCTTCTAAATTGCAGGTCGGCAGTGGCTAATGCAGCTAATATCGCGGCCCTTATTATGGGTGAGGATCTGGATTTTCTTTGTCTCACCGAGACTTGGCTTCAAGATTTTAAAGCCCCTATATTGGACGAGCTGGTCCCTCCCCATTATAAAATATTTCAATGTAACCGCCCAACTGGCAGGGGGGGTGGGGTAGCCGTGATTTTTAAAAAACATTTTTTAGTATCAGTTTCAGAGAATTTTAACACTATTTACAAATCTTTTGTAAATTTAGTTTTTTCTTTTCAAGTAGCTAGCAAGCTCACTTACGGGTTTGCTTTGATTTATCGCCCCCCTGCGTTAAAACTTTATTTTGTTTTAAAATTTCTCAGTCTAGCCTCACAGGTGTCCATTGTGTTCAAAGGCTCCTGCATCTTGGGTGATTTAAACTTTTGGGCGGAGGATCTAAGTTATTCCCCTACCCAATCCCTTATCCAAGAACTGTTGCTTTTGGGGTATAGGCAACATGTGACAACGGCCACCCACACTGCTGGTCATGTGTTGGATTGGCTCCTGTTCAGTGGATTGTCGGCAACCTGTGCACTGCCTAGGGAGTTGACCTGGTCGGATCACAGGTTTATTTCCTTTAGCCTGGCCCTACCGGAAGGGAAACCTCCACATATCCCAGATCGCTCTGGCCCCAAGGTTTTCTCAAGAAACTTTTCAAAAGTCTGCCCAGACAGATTTGGAAACCTTGTGGCTACGGGTATTAACCAGCCA
Source organism: Rana muscosa (assembly GCA_029206835.1). Lineage (NCBI taxonomy): Eukaryota > Metazoa > Chordata > Amphibia > Anura > Ranidae > Rana > Rana muscosa. The sequence goes on along the minus strand of CM055117.1, from coordinate 346,663,638 downwards.
AATTTTTTTGAGCTGGGCGACCCGGTAGAGAAACTGAGTATTTTTCAGGAGTCGGTTGAAGTGGCTCTTGATGTGTTAGCACCCCGTAGGATGAGATCTAATCCCCGTCCCCTGGGCAAGAGCCTGCAATGGTTTACCGAGGAGCTTAGGATCCTCAAAAAGTGGGTTCGGTCCAGGGAGAGACGCTGGCGGAAGTTCCTTCTGAAAGCTTACAAAAAGCTGCATCTGGTGGTCCTCTATCTTTATAAGAGGGCTATTAGAGAGGCTAAAAAGACCTACTTCTGAGAGCGAATCAGGAAGGCAGCCAACAGCACGGCCAAACTTTTCAAGATCTCCTCAGAGTTAACCCATCCCGAAAGCTACCAGCTCTGCTCCCAAGGAGTCACAGGACTAGTGCCAGGAGCTCGCTGACTTCTTTGTCTCTAAGGTTAAGACCATTAGAGACAACATTCCCAGGCCAGAGACTGTGCAAGAGGACATCGGCCACACAGTGTTGGCCCCTGGATTGCCTGGTTTCCAACTGGTTATGGTTATACAGGTGGTTGAGGTAATTGCCTCTTTGAAACCAGCTTCCTCTCCATTAGATGTATGTCCTGCCGGGCTGGTTAAAAAATGTGCTGCCTTTTGGTCCCCTTTATTGGGGAGACAATCAACTGCTGCTTCAGGACAGGTACTGTCCCAGGTGCTCTGAAGCGGGCCGTGATCTTGGCCCTGCTGAAGAAACCGACCTTGGACCCGGACATACTAGGCAACTACAGACCGATTTCCATCTTGCCTTTTGTGACAAAGGTGATGAAGCGCCTGGTGGTTATCCAGCTACAGGCTTACCTTGAGTCTTTCCATCTCTTGGACGAATTCCAGTCCGGATTTCGACCTGGACATGGAACAGAGACGAGCCTCATCTGTGTCTATGATGATGTCCTTCACAGCTTGGACAGGGGTGACTCAGTAGCTCTGGTTCTTTTGGATCTGTCAGCAGCAATCTTGCTGGAGCGGATGAGATCTGTTTTGGGTATGAGTGGGTCGGCTTTGGCATGGGTGGCCTCTTTCTTAGAGGGCAGAGTTCAGGGAGTCAAGACTGGCCCCTTTTACTCTAAGTACACTGCCCTGGATTGCGGAGTGCCACAGGGCTCTGCCTTGTCTTCCCTGCTGTTTAATATCTATATGAGGCCCCTTGCCGACCTGCTAAAGTCCCACCCCGTCCATTACCATGTTTATGCGGACGACACCCAGGTTTACCTAAAGATTCCTAGGAACCAGACGGCTGATGCCACCCTTCCCAGCTGTTTGGAGGCCATCAACACATGGATGTCTGCCAACTTCCTGAAACTTAATGGGGGAAAAACTGAGGTGATCATCTTCAGCGATCTGGCCACCCCTCCAGATATCCCACCTTGGCCTCCCTCATTTGGTCCTGCTCCGGAGGTGGCCCCCAGGTCCGTGATCTGGGATTTGTCCTAGATTCAGGTTTAACTTTGGATCCTCAGGTAAAGAGGGTCGTCAGTGCATGTCACTGGCAGCTAAAACTCCTGAGGGGGCTGTTTAAATATTTGGATATCTCGGACAGAAAAACTGTCATCTGCGCCACGATAGGTAGCTGCTTAGACTACTGTAACTCTCTTTATCTGGGATTGCCAAAGATGTTAGTGCAGAAGCTTCAACTTATTCAAAATGCTGCGGCTAGGTTACTCATGGATGTCCCGCTGAGGGATCATATCACCCCTGTCCTCTGCGCCTTGCACTGGCTGCCGGTCCACTATCGCACCTTATTTAAGGCTGGATGTATTATGTTTAAGATAATGAGAGGCCTGGCCCCAAGCTATCTCTGCTCTCGTTTTCATAAACAAGCTTTTGTTAGATCACACAGATCTACCGCCAGAGATCTCCTCCACATCTCGGTGCCCAAGAAGATCCAGCGTGGTGGTCGGGCCTTCTCCCACCAGGGTACCGTTTTGTGGAATAGCCTCCCTGTCGAGCTCCAGGAGGCCCCTATTATTCCGGTCTTCCACGGGTTACTGAAGACTTGGTTTTTCACGCAAGCCTTCTCTGCATAGCCTCTCTCTTCCACCCTTTCTGTCGCTCTGTGCTGCTTCTGGTTCCTGGGTCCTCTTTTCCCAGGAACTCTGCTATGCGCGTCGGCACCCTTCGGGGTAAGACCGCGCTATATTAAGATACCTCTCAACTCAACTCTCATATTGATTTACCCTTGCTGTCAGCTGAGGTGAGACAACAACTAGATGCCCTGATTACTTTAGAGGAGCTGCAGGTGGCAGCCTGCTCTTTCCCCACATGTAAGGCGCCTGGAGAGGATGGCTTACCCATGGAGGTGTTCACTCAATATGGTGAACACCTACTGCCAGAACTATTAAAAGTTTTCAATGCCTCGTTGGAGGAAGGTACCCTCCCTGATTCTATGACTAGAGCAAATGTGATCCTATTACTAAAGCCGGGGAAGGATCCGGTTGACCCTGGTTCCTATAGGCCTATCTCATTGCTTCAGAGCGACATGAAGATCCTTGCAAAGGTCCTGGCGCTTTGGGTCAATGGGATAGTATCCTTCATCATCCATCAGGACCAGGCTGGCTTTATGCCACAAAAGTCCACAGCTACTAACCTAAGGAGACTTTACATGAAGTACCTAAATCCACAGATCTGGGTACTTGACCTCACCAGGGCCGCCAGCGGTTCTATAGCAATTGCAAAAAGCAGGGGAGACAGCCGGCATCCCTGCCTCGTTCCCCTGCCCAGAGCAAAGACAGGTGACATTTTGTCCGCCATCCTAGAGTGTCAGCTAAAGACTTATGAAAGTCTCTGGCATATGCTAACATCCCTGTTAGCGAATCTACGATACGTAAAACACTTAACAAGAATGGATTTCATGGGAGGATACCAGAGAGGAAGCCACTGCTGTCCAAAAAAAACATTGCTGCACGTTTACAGTTTGCACAAGAGCACCTAGATGTTCCACAGCAGTACTGGCAAAATATTCTGTGGACAGATGAAACCAAAGTTGAGTTGTTTGGAAGAAACACACAACACTATGTGTGGAGAAAAAGAGGCACAGCACACCAACATCAAAACCTCATCCCAACTGTGAAGTATGGTGGTGGGGGCATCATGGTTTGGGGCTGCTTTGCTGCGTCAGGGCCTGGACGGATTGCTATCATCGAAGGAAAAATTAATTCCCAAGTTTATCAAGACATTTTGCAGGAGAACTTAAGGCCATCTATCCACCAGCTGAAGCTCAACAGAAGATGGGTGTTGCAACAGGACAACGACCCAAAGCATAGAGGTAAATCAACAACAGAATGGCTTAAACAGAAGAAAATACGCCTTCTGGAGTGGCCCAGTCAGAGTCCTGACCTCAACCCGATTGAGATGCTGTGGCATGACCTCAAGAAAGCGATTCACACCAGACATCCCAAGAATATTGCTGAACTGAAACAGTTCTGTAAAGAGGAATGGTCAAGAATTACTCCTGACCGTTGTGCACGTCTGATCTGCAACTACAGGAAACGTTTAGTTGAAGTTATTGCTGCCAAAGGAGGTTCAACCAGTTATTAAATCCAAGGGTTCACATACTTTTTCCACCTTCACTGTAAATGTTTACATGGTGTGTTCAATAAAAACATGGTAACATTTAATTCTTTGTGTGTTATTAGTTTAAGCAGACTGTGATTGTCCATTGTTTTGACTTAGATGAAGATCAGATCACATTTTATGACCAATTTGTGCAGAAATCCATATCATTCCAAAAGGGTTCAAATACTTCTTTTTGCAACTGTATAATACTCAAACCCCGTACACACGATCGGTTTGACTGATGAAAACCGTCCGATGGATGGTTTTCATCAGACCAACCGATCGTGTATGGTACCCATCGGTCTTTTTTCCATCGGTTGTAAAAAATAGAACTTGTTTTAAAATTTTCCGATGGATAAAAAACCGATGGGAATTTCCGATCGTCTATGGGCAAGTCCATCGGTTAAAAAACCCACGCATGCTCAGAATCAAGTCGACGCATGCTCAGAAGCATTAAACTTCATTTTTCTCGGCTCATCGGAGTGTTTTACGTCACCGCGTTTGGAACCGTCGGTTTTTTGACTGATGGTGTGTGGCCAAGACTGATGAAAAACAGTTTCATCAGATTTCCGATGGACAAATCCATCGGACGAAAATCCATAGGTTATCCGATCGTGTGTACGGGGCTTTAGAGTACATTACACTCCGGTAAAACTACATAGGATGGGTAGGCTGGCGGATCCTTTATGCGGCCGCTGTCAGCAGCATGACGGGGATCTTATACATCTTCTGTGGCGATGCCCGAAGTTGCACAGATACTGGAGTGAGGTGGTGGAGCTATCTATGGTGCTCTGATTGCTGCCACCAGTGCAGCCATCTACAGTGTCCTGATTGCAGCCACACCAGTGCAGCCACCTACAGTGCCCTGATTGCAGCCACACCAGTGCAGCCATCTACAGTACAGCCATCTGCCCTGATTGCTGCCATCCATTGTGTCCTTGATTGCAGCCACATCTGTCTCAATGTCGCCGGAGCTTTCAGCAACACCTGTACCAGTGTCACCGTCACACAAGCATAGTGTCACCAGAGCCATGGACACATGACAAGTCCAAAGAATGGACACGAGAGGAGGCTTACCAGATTCTGACTATGACAGATGAGAGAAGTGGGGAGTTCTCACTGTCATATTCAGATTCTGAGTATGAACCCATGGAAAGCAGCAGCTCAGTAACTGAGTGAGAGGAGGATAGAATCCCTACAAAAATGATCAGGTGTCCTGAACAGCAACAGGCAACCATCAGCAGCGGGGTACATCCTGGTGAAATGGCAAACAGCAGTGCAGTATACTCGATGAAAGGCCAAGTAATGTGGTGTCACATCAGCCACAAAGGGTTAGGGCCCATACTAGTGTCCCAGAGGCTCTTTCAAATCTGTTATGGCTTCCTTCTAATTCAGCAGCCGTTATTAACCCTCTACTTAAAGGAGTTGTAAAGGCAGAACTTTTTTTAGCATTCTATGCATTAAGATAAAAAGCCTTCTGTGAGCAGCAACCTCCCCAGCCCCCCTAATACTTACCTGAGCCCAATCTCTGTCCGGCAATGTCCACGAGTCTCTCGACCATCAGTGACTCTCCCTCCTGATTGGCTGAGACACAGCAGTGGCGCCATTGGCTTCCGTGGCTGTCAAAATCAGTTAGCCAGTCAGGAGAGAGAGGGGGTAGGGCCAAACGGCAGCTCTGTGTCTGAATGGACACACGGAGCTGCAGCTCAGCTTGGTTGCTCCCATAGCAAGCTGCTTGCGGTGGGGGCACTCGACAGGAGGGAGGGGCCAGGAGCAGCAAAGAGGGACCCGAGAAAAGGAGGATCCAGGCTGCCCTATGCAAAACCAACTGCACAGAGGAGGTAAGCATAATATGTTTGTTATTTTTTTTTAAAAAAGAGATTTTACAATCGCTTTAAGGCGCAGCCAGGCATTCAAACAGACATGGAAAATTTTACATCAATTCAATTTTTTTATTTATTTTTCATTGATGATTTATTTAATTTAATTATGGACCAATGCAAACTTTATGCTCAGCGGTACATCACAAATAATCCAAATTAGTTTTGTGCCCAACCATTTGAATATAAGCCGGTCACAGTTGAAGCAGTGAAAATCATTTTGGGCCTCAAGCCTCGTACACACGACCGAGTTTCTCGGCAAGAACCAGCAAGAAACTTGCTGGCAGAGCTTTCTTGCCGAGTAAATCGGTCGTGTGTACGCGGCTTTCAGTTTTCTCGTCAAGAACCTGCTCTCTATTTTCTCGTCGGGTTTCTCGTCGGCCTGTTTCTCGATGAGAAACCCGAGTGTGTGTACACTTTCCTGTCACCGCGGAAACCTGCGCATGCTCGAAATGACTTTGACACATGCGCGGTAGCTTCCTAGGCATAGGTAGGGTGTAGCAAGATGGCGGCGACAGCATCAAATGTGACAAGCGCACGCTCGTCGTAGTCGATGACGTCACTGCGTTCGCTCCATTCAAAGAACCGCGGGTTCTTTGAATGGAGCGTGTGTACACTCGGCCAGGACAAGTTTCTTGTCCAAGAATCTCGTCAAGAAAAACGACGTGTTTTTTCTTGACGAGATTCTCGGCCGTGTGTACGAGGCCTTACACTAATTATGGGCCTTATAAATTTTTGTATAGCTCACAAGCTATACAAAATCATGCCACTTATTCATTTTTTCCCCCAAAATATTTTCTCAGATGTATACGCTTGACAAACATATATGCATTGAGTCCATCCTCCATATTACAGGCAGACTGGGCATCAAACAGTATATCCCAAGTAAACGTTCAAGATACAGGATGAAGTTATCCAAAATTACTTTCCTTCCTAAATTTTTGTTCCAGTCCCTACAATGTTCTTCATAAATTGGATCAAATTGTCACTTCCTTTATATGGGCAGGTGATACACCGTGAATAGTTAACTCCACTCTCCAGTTGTCGCTCTCTTAAGGGGGGCTGGCCCTTCTGTGCTTTCAAAAATATTATTGGGCCACAGTGTTGGTGACTGTCAGTTGGTGGTTCTTTCAGGTGCAGAACAACCCAGTGGCAATACCAGAGGCAGCTCTGCTAGTTTCCTTTGCTGAATTAAGCAATTTAGTGTTTTGGGGCCCTCGCTCTAATCCTAGCATTACTGTTCCTATGAAAACTACCTTCCAAGTGTGGAGACAAGTTGGTGTCAACCTGAAGGCCACGGACACAGGAGCTCATTACACCCTGCTTTGGGAAAACCCCAAGCTTCCACACCTTCGGTCTATAACCGACCCACTTGTTTGGGCTCAATATGGTATTAAAACACTGAGAGATACTATCTTCCAAGGCCAGTCACTAACATTTGATGGAATTAAGTCCTTGCACAACCTGACCAATAAAATGTACTTTGGCTATTTGCATCATTGGCATACCGCCCAAACTCAACTTGTATTCCCAGTTGGATTATTATCGCATTTGGTTGAGCACCTCTTGATAGCTGAACAGGTAGATAAACCCCTTTTCTCCTTGTAGCTTTGCCTAGCCTAGACTTATACCTCCAAGGTATCTCACCTACATCCACTGTGGCAACAGGATATACCAACTCTAATGGAAGGGGATTGGAAAGAAGGTATCCATTATTATCTAAAATGCGATCTCCAACTGTGAAAAACACTTACCCTTACGTGGTTTGGGCGGTGTAACGCATTTAAGATGACATTGCTCCCACAGATTTTATATCTAATGCAAGTGATACCTATTAAATTACCTCAAGCTTTTTTTTGTGCGTGTCGGACATTGTTAATTAAATTTCTTTGGAGCAATAAAGCCGCTAGACTTCGTTATTCACTGTTAGTGCTGCCTAAATCTTTGGGGGGCATCGGTCTACCTGACTTGATTTCATACCATCGAGCTCTACACTTGTCTAGAGTGGTGTCATGGTGTACTTCCACGCAGCCCAAACCCTGGGTACAAGTAGAACAACAAGCTTCACCAATCGTTTTGTCTGCGCTTCCCTGGGTTCCCTATAAATATTATCGGGGATTGAAGAGGCACCCTACGATTGGGGCAACAATTGCAGTCCTTATTCAAATACTCTCAACAAAGGGCCTTTCTCCTAATCCATCACCTTTAACACCTGTGATTCAGAACCCAGACTTCACGCCTGGGCTTGATAATAAACAGCTCTGGGGCCTGGTAGAACTTGGTATAACTAGACGTATGGATTTCGCTACCCTGCAGGGATGGATGTCTATGCAAAATCTATCCACCCTTTCACAGCCTCCTCTGAGCTCTTGGTCAGCCTTCCAATTGGCACATTATTTAAGGTCTATACCGGATGCGGAACTTCATGTTAGGCCACTGACACCTTTTGAGAATCTATGTGTGGCGGGGGAATATGTACCATATTCGTTGTCACTCTTGTATAAACTGATTATTGAACCTCCAGAAGGTCATGTCCCCCTGTACATATGCCGCTGGGAGGAGAATCTTGAAATTTCTTTTACAAGTGTCAATGAAATCCGTCCAACAGCGCCAATCAGCGCCCAATGCGCACGCGAGGCGGAATGATGCTTCGGCGCATGCGCGTGCTTGGGACGGCGCTTCTACGTTCTCGGGTGCGCGCGCCGACGCAGCGGCGCACGCGCATGCGCGGCGGCGCACCAATAGGAATCCAGGCGAGCCTATTTAAAGAAACCCAGTTGCACTGACAAGTTGCTGGTTTGTCAGCTTTCCTGTATACCCAAGACTCTGGAAAACTATCTTGAAAATCTCCTTGTGACCCGGACTGGCTTGATTCCTCTGATCTCTCTCCTGGACCTGACCCTCGGCTTGTTATACGGACTTCTGCCTTCTCCTGTGTTTTGACCCTCGGCCTGTGACTCGGATCTGCTGCCTGTCTACAATCCTTGACCTCCTGCTTGTACCTTTGGACTTCCATGTTTCCTTTGAACTCCTGCCTGGTTCCCGGTATTCTCTGGACTTGTTACCTTTTGCTGTGCTAGACCCCCAGCCGGGACTGTTACCTTTGCAATTGCAACCCGGACTCAACCTGCACCGGCTTCAATTGTCTCCTGCTGTTTGAACTTTACCAATCCGGCTAGTTCCTGCTTGAAGCCTGTTCTTCAGTCTACTCAGCACTACCGGACCGTCTACAAGTACCCACCACCTGCCGGTAGCCGGTGCCGCTTCTCGCCATCCACTCCCTGTCTCAACTCCAGGGGGGTGGAGTGCGTCAAGTCGCAAAGGTGAACCACTCTCGGCATCTCGGCCTCGGTAAGTACACACCCTTACAGTACAAACCAGCCAGATGTCTGAGGCCGACAGGGTGCGTTCACTGTTTGAGACCCTATGTCAGCAAGTCACCGCACTAACCGATGCGGTTCAGAAATTACAAGAAGGTTATGTCCAAATGGATGGCCGCTTTCAGCTACTTACTGGAGCTACAGGACCAGCATCACCAGCTGCCACCGCTGCCAATGTTGCCTCCACGTCTCAAAATCAGGCAAACCCCACCGTAGTAATGGCTACCCCTGAACCCAGGGTCCCCCTGCCTGAACGATTTTCTGGCGTCCGTAAGAAATATCGGGCTTTCAAAAATGCATGTTCTCTTTACCTCGCCCTTCAACCCAGGACTTTCTCTTCAGAAGTGGTAAAGGTGGGGTTCGTCATCTCCCTTCTAACCGACGAACCTCAGGCCTGGGCCTATGGCCTGATGGAGCAAAGCAGCCCCATACTAGATTCCGTGGACACCTTCTTCGAGAGTATGGCGCAGCTGTATGACGATCCTCAGCGATCAGCCACAGCTGAGTCTGTTCTCCACAGTTTAACCCAGGGGAGAAGGCCGGTGGAGGACTACACGGCAGAATTACGGAAATGGTCAGCTGACACTGGCTGGAATGAGACGGCCCTTAAATACCAATATCGCCAAGGACTGTCTGAGGCTCTTAAAGACGAGCTGGCCAGGATTGGTGTTCCAACTACTCTGGAAGATTTGATCCAGTCTGTCACTCAGCTTGACAGACGCCTGCGGGAGCGGCGTTCTGAGCGTTTCCAGACTACCCGTCCAAACTGGACTTTGCCCCGATCAGCTTCTGCCTATCCACCCATCCAAGTTCCTACAGCATCTTCTCCTCCCGAGCCTGAACCCATGCAGCTTGGTCTGGTTCGTCCTCCCCTTTCTCCTGAGGAAAAGCAGCGCAGGCGTCAGGCCAATCTGTGTCTTTACTGCGGGGGTACTGGCCATTTTCTTCAGAGCTGCCCAGTAAGACCTAGTAAGTGTACCCTCAAAGACACTTTGAACTACCAAGTTTCTGGCTTACCACAGACTTATGTTGTTCTTTCTATTTCTCTACAGCTACCAACAGGAGCAACCCGCCTACCAGCGATTATTGATTCAGGAGCCTGCAGCTGCTTTCTGGACTCTTCACTTGCTTCCCAACTTCACTTTCCTCTGCAAACCAAGGACCGTTATCTTCAGGTTCGTCTGGCGGATGGATCCCTGCCTCGTTCAGGGGTAATTACGCAAGAAACAAAACCCGTCCTTGCTATCACGGATTCAGGTCACCAAGAATACCTCCGATTTGACCTCATTCCATCTCCCATGTTCCCCATCATCCTGGGCCTCCCTTGGCTGCAAGCACATGAGCCTCATATAAACTGGGCCAAAAGGGAAGTTAACTTCACTTCTTCGTATTGTTCCCAACACTGTCTTTCCGCACTTCCAACTGTCTGTGCTACTTTAACCCCTCAACCGGATAACCTACCACATGTTCCATCAGCATACTTGGAATTCCAGGACGTCTTCGACAAACAGCAGGCCGACCGCCTACCACCACATCGTCCCTACGATTGCCCCATTGACCTTCTGCCTGGCTCCAAAATTCCATTCGGCCGCATCTTTCCCTTGTCCGAATCTGAGTTGAAGGCCCTCAAGTCTTACATTGAGGAAAATCTGGAAAAGAAATTCATTCGCCCCTCTTCTTCCCCAGCCGGTGCCGGAATCTTTTTCGTTGAAAAAAAAGACGGGACTCTGAGGCCCTGCATCGACTATAGGGAATTAAATAAAATTACTATTAAAAATAGATACCCGCTTCCTCTCATCCCGGAGTTGTTCCAACGATTCCGATCAGCTCGGATCTTCTCTAAACTGGACATTCGAGGGGCCTACAACCTCATCCGGATCAGGGCTGGAGACGAATGGAAGACGGCTTTTAGATCTAGGTTCGGTCATTTTGAATACTTGGTCATGCCATTCGGGCTTTGCAACGCCCCAGCTACTTTCCAGCACCTGGTCAATGACATTTTCCGTGAACACCTGGACGACTTCCTAGTAGTCTACTTAGACGATATTCTTATTTTTTCGTCCTCCCTTGAACTGCACCGAATCCATGTCATCAAGGTCCTCACTATTCTCCGAGAACATAGACTTTACCTCAAGGCCGAGAAATGTGACTTTGAGAAAACCACTGTGCAATTTCTGGGATTTATTATTTCTACCAATGGGGTCGCAATGGACCCGCAGAAAGTCAAGGCTATCCAGGAATGGCCAGCCCCAACAGACAAGAAAGGGGTACAACGGTTTATAGAATAATTTAAGAGGAAAAGATGGACTTTATGGGCACGACAAATTAGTATAAAATTACTCAAGTTTTATTAAAAAATGACAAAAGAAAATAACAATTCATACAAATAAAAATGAATAGTATACAAAACTATTCATCAACCTAATATTGACACACTTAAACACATCACCCAATGACCAAAATTCAATAAAGAAATAGGGTTATACTAAGTAAAATGACAGCAAGGTCAATTCTTTCAGTATATTGGATACCAATAGACGCTAGTGGCATTGATTGGTGATGTGTCGTCAGAAATTCATTCCTAAACCCGACATGTTGCGCGACATAGATCGCTTCTTCAGGAGTTTTTTGAATGTCTATAAATACAAATACATAACATAAGAACAATGTAAATAAATTACAAAACAAAACAAGAGAACCTGTATGTCTGACCAAGTGCTTCCAGAAACATATGATCCCCCAACAGCAATACCACTTTTGGAAACAAAGCAGAACAAGACCAGAAACAAACCAGGAAAATAGGAAAACCTCACAGATTGGAGAAGTCCACTGGATGGTTAAATCGTTTATCATAACTTACATGGGTTTAAAGGTTTTCCAAGTAAAAACGGAGGTTATAGATGGTCAAGATGGCAGTAGTAGTAGAAAGATGCCTCTGGGTATCTTGAACAAACTGAACATGAACAAACACATGTGGATCAATCATATGATTATATCCAAATATACAACATGTATATAGTTTAGAAGCATTGCCAGCATATTGAAAAATGACCAATTCAATATATATAGAGAGGCTTGCTTCTGCTTACCTGGATAGCATAATATATAGCTACGGTGTAAAGCCCAATATCCGTATTTAAATCCCACTTGTAGAGGAGAAAGTAAATTGGTACATAGATATAGGTGCTGGCAGTGTCAATTATGCTAACAGTATTGTCATGACTTGCAGTTTTGCCCAGTCTGGACTAGAAAAAAGGGGGGGAGAAAGGAAAGGAAAAAATTAATAAAATGTGTAGGTGTGAGAATATCTAATAAAGAGTAACAGATTGCTGGGCTGGTAAGGTGTCATCCCCAGATAAAAACAACAGGGCAAAAGACACTGACCCATAATAGTACAAAAGAAGCCAGTTACCTTAAGATTAGATGTTGATAAATATGCCTCTGTTTGCAGGTAGCAGCCCTCGGTAGTCGGGGGTCATCTGCACACTGAGCGGTAGCAGGTCCTATGTTTAAATAGGACCGGATCGCTCCAAGAAGCCACATCCGAGAAAGAGCGCCTGTCCGCACATTGCCTGTCATAGGCTGGCGTCATAACTAGGCGTCGGGATACTCGCAGTGAGCTAGGCAGTGGGCGGGGCCAGTAACATAGCGTGCCCCTAATGCCTAGCAACCAGCGAGAAACAGGGGGGACGTGTACAGGGAGGGTTAGCGTGACAGCGGCGCCTGCGCATAGATGCCCACACACTCATCTCGCAGCGATAGGGAAAACGAAACCGCCCACCTCAGGACGGAAGCTACAACACCAAAACCAGGCACAATTAGCACAGGCGCCCAGGCAATCGGCCATAGAGCAAAAAGGATCTACATTAACATATAGACTCATGAGTCATTATAAGGCAATCACACTTAGTGTACCACTTAATATAGAGCTCAAACACCGATGTTCGCCATCCAGTGGTCATAGAGAGAACAGAACAGGAAAAAGTGGCATTGCAGCAAGGAGACCAAAAATGTCTCAACCAGGACCACAGGGCCAGGCATCTTTAACATATGGTCTACCATTCTCAGCACATGCGATCGCAGAGGGGACAAGAAAATCATGTCCCCCATGGGGTCACATGAAAAGGAGAAATAAAAAATAAAATTATTGATATAAACAACAAAAGAAAAATTGGTCAACATATTTAAAAGAAAAAATAATAAATAATCAAAAATTTAATTTGTCTCAAATTCATAATATAGGCCTAAGTCTATATATAATATTATATAATATTATATCAAAGGGGAAATCCCCTAATCCAGCAATAAATTGGGCAGTGACTTACAACGAAAGAAAGGTAACCCAAAATAACATCTTGGGCCATATTAGGAATCCCATAGAGGGGGAGAAAGGAAAAGAGAAAAGGGGGAAACAGGGGAGGGAAAATTTGCATAGAGGTAGTTGATTAGAACTAGAAAGGTTATAAAGAAGGAACCTAGAAAGCGCAGTTGATGAAATCATGCGTGTGTGGACAAGCCAACTTAAAGGAAAGGTTTGTATGATTGAGTTTCGTTCAATCCAGGTAGTTGCATGGCAGCGAGTCATTCAATCCATAGAGTTTCTCTTTGTAAAATTATTTTATCCCAATTACCACCTCGTGGGTCCTTGGGGATCACTGCCAATGCAATGAAAGATACACAAGTGGTATCAAATCTGTGGTATAAATCTATGTGGCGGCTGACAGGTGTCAGCATCTTACCACTCCCTGAATAATACACATGGTCTTTGACTCGCTGCCAGAATTTACGGACTGTCTTTCCAACATAAAAGGCTCCACACACGCATGTCATCAAATACACAACCCCCTGAGTGCTACAGTCAGCTTTAAATCCAGGACAGAATCTTTCTCCATTGGGTAGGGTAAAGCTCTGTCCTGGGCAGATCCATGGGCAAAAATTACATTGTCCACATTGGTGAATCCCTTTAGTAATGTTGTTATTGGTGGTAGATGCCACATAGTGGCTTGACACTAGTTTGTCTCGTAGTGAATTTGCCCTTCTAAAGGTTATCTCAGGTCTAGTGCCTAGATGTTTGCGAACTGTGGGGTCTTGATATAGCACGTGCCAATGATTAGTAAGTATCGTACGAACTTCTTGATGTTGTGATGAAAAACGTGTAATCATTCGCAGAGGTGCTCGCATATCAGATAAATTCTTATTTTGAAAAAGCAAATTATTCCTTGGTTGTCGCAGGGCTTTATTAAAAGCCTTGCGTAAAAGCGACTTACTGTAGCCTCTGGCTAACAGTCGAGTGTGCAACAATTGTGCTTCCCTCTGGAAGTCCTCCGTGTGGGTGCAGTTACGACGAAGTCGTATATATTGTGCATATGGTATGCTACGTATTAATGCCACCGGGTGTGCACTCGTGGCATGCAACATGGTGTTGCCTGCCGTCTCCTTACGATAGAGACTTGTTGCTAAACAACCATCATGATCTTTAAAGATTGTTAGATCTAAAAAGGTTATCTTGGAGCGGTCAAAATTAAGAGTGAATTTTAAATTGAAAGAATTGTGATTCAATGCATCAACAAAGGTCCTGAGGGATTCAGATGTACCCGCCCACACCATAATGATGTCATCAATGTATCGCATCCAGCAGACCACCTGCTCGGTATAAACCCCCATACCCTCATCCAAGAAGATGTAACGCTCCCACCCCCCCAGGTACAGGTTGGCATAGGCCGGTGCGCAACAAGTGCCCATGGCCACCCCCTGCACCTGGAGGAAGTGGGAACCGTCAAACCCAAACCAGTTGTGAGTAAGAACGAATTGAAGCAATGTAAGTATAAACTCGTTATACTTCCATTGAGTGTGGGGTTCTTCATATAGGAAGGTACATATTATCCCGATGCCCCGCTCGTGAGGGATACTAGAGTATAAGGACTCTACATCCAAGGTCACGAGCAGGGCATCAGGAGGGATTACCATTCCTTCGATCTTCTTTAACAAATCCAAGGTATCCCTAATGTAAGAAGACAAGCTCATTACATGAGGCATAAGGGTGGCATCAATGAGCCTGCTGGCATTTTCAGTCAAGGACCCGATACCTGATACAATTGGCCTCCCCGGTGGTTCGATAGAGTTTTTGTGAACCTTGGGTAATGAGTAAAAAGTAGCTTCTCGAGGGAATTTGTTGTTAAGATAATCATACATATCCTGGTTAATTAAACCTTTCTGATAACCATCATTGATGATACATAAATAGTCATTTTTGAAGGTTGGGATAGTTGAAGCAGGGATTTTGCGATACCAACTAGTATTGGATAGGATGTTGTAACACATCCTTTCGTAATTGGCTTTGGTCATCAAGACAACGTTCCCTCCTTTATCCGATGCCTTGATGACCAAATCAGGATGTTTACTAAGTTGAGAGATGGCTTTATTCTGGGCTAAAGTTAAATTATTGAATTGCATTGAAACTGGCATCTGCTTGATGTCACTCACTACACCTATTAGAAAAGCCCATATAGATGGATTGGTAGAGAGATCAGGGAATCTAGTAGACTTTGGCTTAAATTTGTTCAATCTAGGGAGAACAGCAACTTGTAGGGGAGTAGTTGAGGACGAGCATGTTGTGTTGACCCTGGGAGATGCAACTGCACCACTCAGGTCATCAGTCTCATTATTTTCGTCCAGTAAGAGCATTAGATCACGAAGGGCTCTGAAATCCTTCATAGTGTAGTGTTTAATGCTTTCAACAAATTCCCGCTCCTGTCTCATTCGTATGTTATCTTGATCGTAGATGTATCTATATGTCAGATTGCGTACAAACATATAGACATCCTTAATCAATTCGTATTTATCTAAGTTGGCTGATGGACAAAAGCTTAGACCCAGTCTCAAGACTTCCAATTGCTGATCTGTAAATGAGTAGGGTGTGAGATTGATAACATCAAGTGCTACGTTTGTGGTGGTGGAGGCCCCGTCATCTGAAAATTTGGTAGAGGTGTGTAAGGAAGCGCCAAATGGGGATCTAGAGTACTTTGTTTGGTGAACACAGGTGTCTGGGGTGGAAGTAAAGAATTCAGAGGAGGTTGGAAATTGGAACTGGAAGACATAGACAATTGAGTAGAAGTAGATGGATCAGAAAAAGACATATTAGAGAAGGTGGGTGCCTGTCCTGATGCTATTAGTGGTGTAGTTGATGGTCTCGGATTTTTGGGTTGTATGTTTAATAATTGGGCGGCTTGCTGAGCAATAGCCCCCATATATCTTAATTGTGAACTATTCCCACCACCATTAGAAGCAACGGCACCCCCTTCTTGTGCTTGATTTCTATTTCTCACATCAAATGAACTTTTTTTAGAATAGGGTGTATAGTACCCACCACCATGACCCCGCTTACGTGACTCTTTGGCATTTGTAACAGGTGTCGGTACTCCTCGTCTAATCGGTGGCTGTAATACAGGAGCAGACATGGAAATAGATGAATCAGATTCAGTATCGTCTTCCGTAAAACCAAAATCATTACCAACATTACGAGTTTTAACAGTTTTCTTTGGCCCTCTCCCCTGGTGGGGGTTTTGCCATTTATATGCAAAGCCCTCCAAGAAAGCCATTCTATCCTTGGACATTTTATTTTGTTTCTCGGATATTATATCCCTAGTGATTTTGGTAATATATTCCTTGACTTCTTGCCACCGTTTGTTGTAATGAGTATGGTCCTTAAATGTATCCCCAGTAGATTGTAACAACAAAATATCCTGATCTAAACTGGTGAGTTCTGATTGGTATTGAATCACTAGTAAGTTCATTAGGTCAATGCTACATTGTGTAAGGACTTTCTCCCATGATTTTTTAAAAACCTCAGTGTAAGTCTGAAATGAAGGAAATAGTTGTACCCGTAATCCAATCGGGCTAATGTTCTCACGGGCATATTGCTGTAAAAAGTCAATGTGCCAGTGTAGGTTGGCTTTCTTTTTGAGGCGTCTTTTCATCTTGGCCATATATTGGTTGATACTGAGCTCTGGCCCAGTATCAGTGTTGACTTTGGTTTGGATTTCCTGCATGAAACCTATCCATGCCTGCCCCATAAAGTCCATATTGATCCTAGAGACGAAAAGTTCGGAATAATCCGATACCGATAAGGGGAAAAAGGTATATATGGAAAGAGAACAAGCAACAAGGGAAAAAGGAAAAGGGAAAAATAGGGGAAAACAATTTCTTTCAGTAGTCACAGTAACAAAAAATTAATACCGTAAATACCACTGAGTTAGTTTTGAATGGGTGCTTCCACCCTAGTAATATGGAAAATTGGAAATCATATCCACCCAGAGTGGTACTGGGGATACGATGTAATAGAAAATTGCCACGTCCCGAGATTGTAAATTGAATAATTTAAGAGGAAAAGATGGACTTTATGGGCACGACAAATTAGTATAAAATTACTCAAGTTTTATAAAAAAATTACGAAAGAAAATAACAATTCATACAAATAAAAATGAATAGTATACAAAACTATTCATCAACCTAATATTGACACACTTAAA
The DNA here is from genome assembly GCA_029206835.1 of Rana muscosa. Lineage (NCBI taxonomy): Eukaryota > Metazoa > Chordata > Amphibia > Anura > Ranidae > Rana > Rana muscosa. Next base: position 346,646,268 of record CM055117.1, on the reverse strand, counting down.
CACATCACCCAATGACCAAAATTCAATAAAGAAATAGGGTTATACTAAGTAAAATGACAGCAAGGTCAATTCTTTCAGTATATTGGATACCAATAGACGCTAGTGGCATTGATTGGTGATTTTTTCGTCAGAAATTCATTCCTAAACCCGACATGTTGCGCGACATAGATCGCTTCTTCAGGAGTTTTTTGAATGTCTATGAATACAAATACATGACATAAGAACAATGTAAATAAATTACAAAACAAAACAAGAGAACCTGTATGTCTGACCAAGTGCTTCCAGAAATATATGATCCCCCAACAGCAATACCACTTTTGGAAACAAAGCAGAACAAGACCAGAAACAAACCAGGAAAATAGGAAAACCTCACAGATTGGAGAAGTCCACTGGATGGTTAAATCGTTTACCATAACTTACATGGGTTCAAAGGTTTTCCAAGTAAAAACGGAGGTTATAGATGGTCAAGATGGCAGTAGTAGTAGAAAGATGCCTCTGGGTATCTTGAACAAACTGAACATGAACAAACACATGTGGATCAATCATATGATTATATCCAAATATACAACATGTATATAGTTTAGAAGCATTGCCAGCATATTGAAAACTGACCAATTCAATATATATAGAGAGGCTTGCTTCTGCTTACCTGGATAGCATAATATATAGCTACGGTGTAAAGCCCAATATCCGTATTTAAATCCCACTTGTAGAGGAGAAAGTAAATTGGTACATAGATATAGGTGCTGGCAGTGTCAATTATGCTAACAGTATTGTCATGACTTGCAGTTTTGCCCAGTCTGGACTAGAAAAAAGGGGGGGAGAAAGGAAAGGAAAAAATTAATAAAATGTGTAGGTGTGAGAATATCTAATAAAGAGTAACAGATTGCTGGGCTGGTAAGGTGTCATCCCCAGATAAAAACAACAGGGCAAAAGACACTGACCCATAATAGCACAAAATAAGCCAGTTACCTTAAGATTAGATGTTGATAAATATGCCTCCGTTTGCAGGTAGCAGCCCTCGGTAGTCGGGGATCATCTGCACACTGAGCGGTAGCAGGTCCTATGTTTAAATAGGACCGGATCGCGCCAAAAAGCCACATCCGAAAAAGAGCGCCTGTCCGCACATTGCCTGTCATAGGCTGGCGTCATAACTAGGCGTCGGGATACTCGCGGTGAGCTAGGCAGTGGGCGGGGCCAGTAACATAGCGTGCCCCTAATGCCTAGCAACCAGCGAGAAACAGGGGGGACGTGTACAGGGAGGGTTAGCGTGACAGCGGCGCCTGCGCATAGATGCCCACACACTCATCTCGCAGCGATAGGGAAAACAAAACCGCCCACCTCAGGACGGAAGCCACAACACCAAAACCAGGCACAATTAGCACAGGCGCCCAGGCAATCGGCCATAGAGCAAAAAGGATCTACATTAACATATAGACTCATGAGTCATTATAAGGCAATCACACTTAGTGTACCACTTAATATAGAGCTCAAACACCGATGTTCGCCATCCAGTGGTCATAGAGAGAACAGAACAGGAAAAAGTGGCATTGCAGCAAGGAGACCAAAAATGTCTCAACCAGGACCACAGGGCCAGGCATCTTTAACATATGGTCTACCATTCTCAGCACATGCGATCGCAGAGGGGACAAGAAAATCATGTCCCCCATGGGGTCACATGAAAAGGAGAAATAAAAAATAAAATTATTGATATAAACAACAAAAGAAAAATTGGTCAACATATTTAACAGAAAAAATAATAAATAATCAAAAATTGCATTTGTCTCAAATTCATAATATAGGCCTAAGTCTATATATAATATTATATAATATTATATCAAAGGGGAAATCCCCTAATCCAGCAATAAATTGGGCAGTGACTTACAACGAAAGAAAGGTAACCCAAAATAACATCTTGGGCCATATTAGGAATCCCATAGAGGGGGAGAAAGGAAAAGAGAAAAGGGGGAAACAGGGGAGGGAAAATTTGCATAGAGGTAGTTGATTAGAACTAGAAAGGTTATAAAGAAGGAACCTAGAAAGCGCAGTTGATGAAATCATGCGTGTGTGGACAAGCCAACTTAAAGGAAAGGTTTGTATGATTGAGTTTCGTTCAATCCAGGTAGTTGCATGGCAGCGAGTCATTCAATCCATAGAGTTTCTCTTTGTAAAATTATTTTATCCCAATTACCACCTCGTGGGTCCTTGGGGATCACTGCCAATGCAATGAAAGATACACAAGTGGTATCAAATCTGTGGTATAAATCTATGTGGCGGCTGACAGGTGTCAGCATCTTACCACTCCCTGAATAATACACATGGTCTTTGACTCGCTGCCAGAATTTACGGACTGTCTTTCCAACATAAAAGGCTCCACACACGCATGTCATCAAATACACAACCCCCTGAGTGCTACAGTCAGCTTTAAATCCAGGACAGAATCTTTCTCCATTGGGTAGGGTAAAGCTCTGTCCTGGGCAGATCCATGGGCAAAAATTACATTGTCCACATTGGTGAATCCCTTTAGTAATGTTGTTATTGGTGGTAGATGCCACATAGTGGCTTGACACTAGTTTGTCTCGTAGTGAATTTGCCCTTCTAAAGGTTATCTCAGGTCTAGTGCCTAGATGTTTGCGAACTGTGGGGTCTTGATATAGCACGTGCCAATGATTAGTAAGTATCGTACGAACTTCTTGATGTTGTGATGAAAAACGTGTAATCATTCGCAGAGGTGCTCGCATATCAGATAAATTCTTATTTTGAAAAAGCAAATTATTCCTTGGTTGTCGCAGGGCTTTATTAAAAGCCTTGCGTAAAAGCGACTTACTGTAGCCTCTGGCTAACAGTCGAGTGCGCAACAATTGTGCTTCCCTCTGGAAGTCCTCCGTGTGGGTGCAGTTACGACGAAGTCGTATATATTGTGCATATGGTATGCTACGTATTAATGCCACCGGGTGTGCACTCAGATTATTGTTGTTTATATCAATAATTTTATTTTTTATTTCTCCTTTTCATGTGACCCCATGGGGGACATGATTTTCTTGTCCCTTCTGCGATCGCATGTGCTGAGAATGGTAGACCATATGTTAAAGATGCCTGGCCCTGTGGTCCTGGTTGAGACATTTTTGGTCTCCTTGCTGCAATGCCACTTTTTCCTGTTCTGTTCTCTCTATGACCACTGGATGGCGAACATCGGTGTTTGAGCTCTATATTAAGTGGTACACTAAGTGTGATTGCCTTATAATGACTCATGAGTCTATATGTTAATGTAGATCCTTTTTGCTCTATGGCCGATTGCCTGGGCGCCTGTGCTAATTGTGCCTGGTTTTGGTGTTGTGGCTTCCGTCCTGAGGTGGGCGGTTTTGTTTTCCCTATCGCTGCGAGATGAGTGTGTGGGCATCTATGCGCAGGCGCCGCTGTCACGCTAACCCTCCCTGTACACGTCCCCCCTATTTCTCGCTGGTTGCTAGGCATTAGGGGCACGCTATGTTACTGGCCCCGCCCACTGCCTAGCTCACCGCGAGTATCCCGACGCCTAGTTATGACGCCAGCCTATGACAGGCAATGTGCGGATAGGCGCTCTTTTTCGGATGTGGCTTTTTGGCACGATCCGGTCCTATTTAAACATAGGACCTGCTACCGCTCAGTGTGCAGATGATCCCCGACTACCGAGGGCTGCTACCTGCAAACGGAGGCATATTTATCAACATCTAATCTTAAGGTAACTGGCTTATTTTGTGCTATTATGGGTCAGTGTCTTTTGCCCTGTTGTTTTTATCTGGGGATGACACCTTACCAGCCCAGCAATCTGTTACTCTTTATTAGATATTCTCACACCTACACATTTTATTAATTTTTTCCTTTCCTTTCTCCCCCCCTTTTTTCTAGTCCAGACTGGGCAAAACTGCAAGTCATGACAATACTGTTAGCATAATTGACACTGCCAGCACCTATATCTATGTACCAATTTACTTTCTCCTCTACAAGTGGGATTTAAATACGGATATTGGGCTTTACACCGTAGCTATATATTATGCTATCCAGGTAAGCAGAAGCAAGCCTCTCTATATATATTGAATTGGTCAGTTTTCAATATGCTGGCAATGCTTCTAAACTTTATACATGTTGTATATTTGGATATAATCATATGATTGATCCACATGTGTTTGTTCATGTTCAGTTTGTTCAAGATACCCAGAGGCATCTTTCTACTACTACTGCCATCTTGACCATCTATAACCTCCGTTTTTACTTGGAAAACCTTTGAACCCATGTAAGTTATGGTAAACGATTTAACCATCCAGTGGACTTCTCCAATCTGTGAGGTTTTCCTATTTTCCTGGTTTGTTTCTGGTCTTGTTCTATTTTGTTTCCAAAAGTGGTATTGCTGTTGGGGGATCATATGTTTCTGGAAGCACTTGGTCAGACATACAGGTTCTCTTGTTTTGTTTTGTAATTTATTTACATTGTTCTTATGTTATGTATTTGTATTCATAGACATTCAAAAAACTCCTGAAGAAGCGATCTATGTCGCGCAACATGTCGGGTTTAGGTATGAATTTCTGACGACACGTCACCAATCAATGCCACTAGCGTCTATTGGTATCCAATATACTGAAAGAATTGACCTTGCTGTCATTTTACTTAGTATAACCCTATTTCTTTATTGAATTTTGGTCATTGGGTGATGTGTTTAAGTGTGTCAATATTAGGTTGATGAATAGTTTTGTATACTATTCATTTTTTTTTGTATGAATTGTTATTTTCTTTTGTCATTTTTTAATAAAACTTGAGTAATTTTATACTCATTTTTTCGTGCCCATAAAGTCCATCTTTTCCTCTTAAATTATTCAATTTACAATCTCGGGACGTGGCAATTTTCTATTACATCGTATCCCCAGTACCACTCTGGGTGGATATGATTTCCAATTTTCCATACAACGGTTTATAGGTTTCGCCAACTTCTACAGGAGGTTCATTGTGGGGTTCTCCTCTATTGTGGCACCTATAACCCAACTGACACGCCAGGGCTACCGCTTTCACTGGTCACAGGAAGCTCAGGATGCCTTCGATAAACTAAAAAATGCATTCACATCGGCACCTGTATTGAAGCATCCAGATCCGCTACTGCCGTTTACTCTGGAAGTAGATGCTTCAGAGTCAGCCACTGGGGCCATCCTCTCTCAAAGGCAGGGCCCCAAATCCCTTCTTCATCCAGTAGCCTTTGCCTCTCGTAAACTAACTTCTCCGGAATGTAATTATGACGTCGGAGACCGGGAACTATTGGCTATCAAATTCGCCCTGGAAGAATGGCGATACCTTCTGGAGGGAGCCCCTCACCCTGTCTTGATATTCAGGGATCATAAAAATCTAGAATATCTGAGAACAGCAAAACGTCTTCGACCCAGACAAGCCCGATGGGCCCTCTTCTTCACCAGGTTTAACTTTCATATCTCTTATAGGCCCGGTTCCAAGAACGTGAAGGCGGATGCACTCTCTAGGATGTTTCCCGAGACCCCTCAAGCAGAGGAACCAAGTACCATCCTATCAGCACAAAACTTTCTGCTCATCCCACAGGCTGATCTACTAACCTCCATAAAAGCTGCCTCTAAGCATTGTCCTGACCAAGTAACCCCTTCCCTGGAGAAGCGTAATGACTTGCTCTGGTCCCAAGGTAAAGTCTTCGTCCCTCTGGAAACAAGGCAACTGATTCTGAAAACTTTCCACGACCACAAACTAGCTGGCCACTTTGGAGCCAAAAAAAACATGCAACTAATCTCTCGCTCCTTCTGGTGGCCTGGTTGGAGACAAGATTGCAAGTCCTATGTTGCCTCCTGTACCCATTGCCAACGGAATAAGGGACCCAAAATCAAGAGTTGGGGGCTACTCAAACCTTTGCCTATCCCTGAACGTCCATGGGCAGATGTGTCCATGGACTTCATTGTAGATCTACCGCCCTCTGGAGGTTTTACCACGATTCTGGTCGTAATTGACCGCCTCTCCAAAATGGCACACTTCGTGCCCATGATCGGTACCCCCTCTGCTGCAGATACAGCCAAAGCCTTTTTTCAGGAGATAATCAGGCTCCATGGGGTGCCTAAGAGCATCACCTCTGACAGAGGCGTTCAATTCACGTCGAAATTTTGGAAGGAACTTTGCAAATCTTTAGAAGTCAAGATTTGCCTATCATCGGCATATCACCCCCAGAGCAACGGACAGACAGAGAGAACCAATCAAACCCTAGAACAATATCTCCGTTGTTTTTGCTCAGCCTCACAAGACGATTGGTCCTCCCTATTATCCTACGCTGAATTTGCATATAACAACTCGATGCATTCAGCCACCAGTCAAACTCCTTTTTGGCTTCCATCCTTCCTTCCTCCCTGATGACATTCCGGAGAGCTCTGTTCCTGCTGTTCAAGATCGGATAGCCTTTGTTCAATCTAATTTTCTGACACTCCAGGAAATGATGCAAAACGCCCAGGAGTCTTACAAGAGACACTATGACAAGGGTAGGAAGGAAAATCCAATCTTCAAAGTTGGGGAGGAAGTATGGCTCTCCGCCACCAACCTCAAATTGCCGATCCCTTCACGGAAATTGGGACCAAGATTCATAGGCCCTTTTAAAATCAAGCGAGTAATCAACTCTGTGGCCTTTGAATTGGCACTGCCCGACTCCTACAGGATACACCCGGTCTTCCACACGTCTCTGTTGAAACCGGTAGTCTCCAGCTCCTTCCCAGGAAGGGATGAGCTAACTCCTCCACCTGTGGAGGTTGATGGTGAAAACGAGTACGTGGTGGAATCTATCTTGGGCTGCAGGAAAAGAGGCAGGCAATTACAGTATTTAATCAAATGGAAGGGGTATCCCCCAGAGGACAACTCTTGGGAACCATCTAGGAACCTACGTGCTCCCCGTCTAATTAGAGTCTTTCACCAGGAACATCCCAAGTTGATGTCTAGTCTGGGCGTCCAGAGTCCGCCCCTAGGAGGGGGGCACTGTCAGGGAAATCCGTCCAACAGCGCCAATCAGCGCCCAATGTGCACGCGAGGCGGAATGATGCTTCGGCGCATGCGTGTGCGCGGGACGGCGCTTCTACGTTCTCGGGTGCGCGCGCCGACGCAGCGATGCGCACGCATGCGCGGCGGCGCACCAATAGGAATCCAGGCGGGCCTATTTAAAGAAACCCAGTTGCACTGACAAGTTGCTGGTTTGTCAGCTTTCCTGTATACCCAAGACTCTGGAAAACTATCTTGAAAATCTCCTTGTGACCCGGACTGGCTTGATTCCTCTGATCTCTCTCCTGGACCTGACCCTCAGCTTGTTATACGGACTTCTGCCTTCTCCTGTGTTTTGACCCTCGGCCTGTGACTCGGATCTGCTGCCTGTCTACAATCCTTGACCTCCTGCTTGTACCTTTGGACTTCCACGTTTCCTTTGAACTCCTGCCTGGTTCCCGGTATTCTCTGGACTTGTTACCTTTTGCTGTGCTAGACCCCCAGCCGGGACTGTTACCTTTGCAATTGCAACCCGGACTCAACCTGCACCGGCTTCAATTGTCTCCTGCTGTTTGAACTTTACCAATCCGGCTAGTTTCTGCTTGAAGCCTGTTCTTCAGTCTACTCAGCACTACCGGACCGTCTACAAGTACCCACCACCTGCCGGTAGCTGGTGCCGCTTCTCGCCATCCACTCCCTGTCTCAACTCCAGGGGGGTGGAGTGCGTCAAGTCGCAAAGGTGAACCACTCTCGGCATCTCGGCCTCGGTAAGTACACACCCTTACAGCAAGCATGCAAATTAAAAGGATTATTTCATTGGCCCATAAATCCTCTATAGCAAGTCGCTTTCAAGAACAGGGTTATAAGTTGCTGATCAGGTGGTACAGGGTCCCGGCCCTACTCAACAAATTCTATCTGCAAATTTCTAACCTACGTTGGCGTTGCAAGAAAGAGCCTGGGACATTATTACATATTTTCTGGCTGTGCCCTTTAATTATACCATTTTGGAAGGAAGTGGGGAACTGGATTAAATAATTGACATGAGTCAACCTTGGTTTGGACCCTCTGGGATATCTCCTGCACCTAAATGCAATACCCCTCCATAAATATAAAAAGTCATTGGTAGCACACATGCTGAATGCTGCCCGGGCATGTATTCCAGACCTATGGAAATCAACTACTATGCCACCAGTGAAACACTGGTTTTCTAGAATAGATGAAATTAGGATAATGGAAAACATGACAGCCTTCTTCTATGGTAGAGAGGAGGAATAAAGGGAAACCGGCTGGCCATGGATGACTTTTACTTGTACACCTCAGTATGTTGATTGCCTTTCTGGTTAGCAAACCAAGTAGTAAGATCTATAGGGGTAGGTCAGGTTAGATGGGGTGATCTGGGGCGGAGGGGGAGGGTGTCTGAGGCTGAGAAGTTCTTATGATAGTGTTCTTTTTTCTTTTTTTTTTCTCTCTCTCTTCTTCTTTTCTCTTTTTTTTACTTTTCACTTTTTCTCCCACGTGAGTTCCAGGGGAAGAGGAAGGTATAAACAAAGGAAGAATTTAAGTAGCGATATGGAAGGATTGCAATCCAGGTTTAATAATTGCAGTAATAATTATTACTAGGCATATTTTATGGCTGTATATCCCTAATTTTATGAATTTATTATGAGATGCCGCTGGTTTATTTGTTTCTATTGTGAGATCGGATGGCTAGATTTGTTCTCTACTTTAATATAGGTTTATCCCTTGTTTATATGTTTTGTTATAACTGAAATATACTGAATAAAGAACTATATAAACAAAAACAAAAAAAGAAGGTATCCAGCAAAATATCCAACGTATTTTTTTTTCCAAAAGATTTTATTACATTTTTGCAGGTATACAGGAAATACGAAAAGCTGCGACACCGGCGTAGCTCAATGACATCAAAAACATCCACGATCAAATATACAGAGACTGAAAATGGCAGATTATACACTAGTAAGGCATCATATTATCTATAAATGCAATCAGTGAGCTGTAGGCGGGATGCCGACACTGCAGAATCTATGTACAAAATAGTGTTAGTGTATAGGTCAGTCGAAGTTAGAGATGTGGGGTATAAAATGGTGTGCTTGGTGTAGCCCGGTTAAAAGTTGTTACCACATTGAAATATTTGGGGGTTTGGATTAGCAGGGATACAAACCAGTATACAAATTTAAATATCGCCCCATTATTACTCAAATTAAAATAGAAAGCAGACATATGGAAACGACTCCCCCTATCAGTAGCAGGCCGCTGCAATCTGATAAAAATGATATGGCTGCCACAACTATTATATTTGTTCCATAACTCTCCGGTTTGGCTCAACCAAAGCTGGGTTAAGAAAATAGAATCGCTCTTTAGGGAGCTGATATGGAAGGGACGGCAGTCGAGGATTAGCTTGCAAACTTTGCAACTCTCGGACAAAGAGGGGGGATTTGCGGTTCCCCATCCTAGATCATACTTCCTGGCTTCCCAACTCCAACACTTAGCGTGTTGTGGCGTCCAGATGGAGGGCAATTCTAGTGTTAACATGATGCTAACGGGGCTCCACACCGCATACTGGTGGAGGCACTGGAGGCAGACTCTTTTACCCATAGATGCCCGACGGTAGAACTAGTCAAGAAGGTCTGGCAGGGAACAAAGGTACTCATGGGATATAGTGCAGTGACAGAGTTCACCCCCATATGGAGCAATAAAAAATTTCCAGAGATTAGCACCATAGGACAACTTAGGGAATGGGATAGACAGGGCATTAAACGATTAACCCAGCTATACAGGGGTAACCAAATAAAAACCTTTTCAGACTTAACTACCGAATTCAACATATCAAATAAGACCTTCTACAAATATCTTCAGATTAGGCATGCTGTACAGGCCCAATTTGGGTCATTAACTTTAGTATGGATTCAGTCCCCCGTCCTCTCAAAAATCGCGATGACACACACATCTAAAGGCCTAATTTCAGAGCTTTATACTAGAATAGGGGCTAGGACAATAAGTAGAGCGAGACCCTCCAAGACTAAAACAGGATGGGAAAGTGATGTGGGGACAATCAGCACTGCTCAATGGGACAGGGTATTGGAGCAGGGTACCTTGGTTTCGATTTCCCCTGCGCAGAGTATATCTCATTTACACTTCCTCCACAGAGCTTATTACACCCCCAAAAAGATGTACAGACTTGGGTGGAGGGAAAAAGACGAATGCCCCAGATGTAAAGCGACAGGGGATTTTATCCATATGATGTGGAGATGCCCTAAACTTTTTAGGTATTGGGAGGCGATAATAGCAAGACTAAATAAGACATTTGGGACCCTGCTAGAACCGGTGGCTAAGACCTGCCTATTGGGAATAGAGGAGAGGAGAGTCCGCCCAGACACTATGGAGGTGGTCTTGAGGTGCCTATTTCAAGCATGCAAGTTAATTGCACAGAGGTGGCAGTCCAAGACCCCTCCATCAGTGGGAAGCTGGGTAGAGACGATAAACGCAATGGTATGGAGCGAAAGGGTGCTATACATTAAGCAGAATAGGATTGGAAAATTTGAGAGAATGTGGAGGCGATGGTTGGATGAGGTGGGGTGCCCTCCTTAGGAGGATGGATAGGGTGTTTGGGAACCCTTTCGTAGGTCTGGTCTGGAGTATGGAGCTAGAGGGCCGTGTTCATTGTAATAAACTTGTCCTTCTTCGGCTCCCATATGGATGCTGCTATTCCGGGGGGGATTTCCCCATACCCGTTCCTATTCCCCTCTTTTGCTGACTTCCTTCACTTTTTCCCCCTGATTTTTCCCCTTTATACTGCGCTCCATACCCTTTAACTTGATTTCTCCATTCTCCCTTAACCGACCTGGGTTTCTTCTCTCTGTCGGTCTTCCCGGCCCCTTTTATTCCCGGCCTTGTAACTATAGGCAATTTATGAACACACAAACCCTTAAGAGTGATGTGGTGTGGGGGAGGGAGGGAGGGAGGGCTGGGAGGGTGTAAATATGCCAAGGCGTGATTGCTAATTGCACAATGTTATAATCTTTTGTTTTATTTATTTTTTGTATATTTGTGTCATCATATTTGCTCACCGTATTTCGAATTGTATGTATGCATATCTGTGATGGAAAGAAAAAACAACAATAAAAAGTAGTAAATCTAAAAAAAAAAAAAAATGGTGTGCGCAGGAGCGACGTGAAGAATGTATGGGTCAGAATCTAGTAAGTAGCTCAGATCGTACCAGCAACGATCAGCCGCAGACCCACTCGCCCCAATGAGGACTAGCTGCGAGTGGGTGGGGGCCAGAGGGTGGTGTTAACGTGCGCTCTACTTGAGTGGTACCTCGGGGGTAAGCAGAGATCCTTAGTAAGGTGGATGGCGGCCCACTCAAAGTTGGAACTGGACTCCGGTGACCAAGTGAGAGTGGAAGAGCGTTCAATCAAGCTGAAGACTAAACGGGTCAGTGACATCATTTGGAGTTGAATTAATCGCCGTAAACCAGGGGGGGAGGGGAAGAAGGGAGTGACGGGGGCTATTGAGGGGACAACATGAGTGAGAAGGGTGTTCAAGTGTGTGTGGAAGATCCATGAGAGGGTGAGGCGTGGGCCTCTATTTTTCTAAAGTGTAACCAGCAGGCCCAGATTTCAGTGAATTTGGTTTGGTTATCATGTGCTTGATGTATGAGATTTTCCATGTTAGCCGTTTTGTCGACCCGTTGGAACCATTCGGAGATCGAGGGGGATGTAGTGCTCCTCCAGTGAGTTGGCACACACAGGTTGGCAGCATTGATTAGGTGCAAAGTGAGAGATTTTTTGTATGTGGAGAAGGGCACAGAGGTGTGATGCAGTAGGAACTGAACGGGGGTGAAAGCTGGCGTATAAGTGGTGATCAGCGAGACTAGGCGGTGAACTTCGGTCCAAAATGGTTGGATAAGAGGACAATCCCACCAGATGTGGAGTAGGGAACCGGTGGTGTGTATTACATCTCCAGCATAACGGAGAAAGACTGGGATGGTACTTGTGGATTATCTCTGGTGTCCTATACCATTTAGAATTTTTTTTGTACCTGTTCTCTTGGACGGACACATTGATGGAGCCCTTGTGAATGTGAGTATATATACGTTCCCATTCAGTTGTAGATAGGTGCATGGAGAGATCTTGTTCCCAGTTTTGGACAAGCTTGTCGTCTCGCATGTTGTGAGTGGAGAAGAGGAGTGCGTATAAGGCTGATATCAGATGGCGTTGGGGGTCTTTCTTGGTACAAATTGTTTCAAAGGGTGTGAGGTCTCGAGTCCAAACTAAAGAAGAGCTAGCGGAGGCAAAAAAATGTCGGATTTGTAAAAAGGGATATGATAGTCAGAGAATTTAGAGGACAAAGTCTGGTGTGACAGGAGGGTGTCATCAAGAAAAAAGGTGTGTGCCCTGGCTCCAGGGCAGTGGGTGTCTGAATCTCCAACGTATTATCTCAGTGAGAGACAAATGGACACCACAAAAATTTCTACACAGGGCATACTATTCACCCAAAAGACTCTACTATTTATGCTAATGTGGATCCTCATTGCCCTAAATGCCTTACTGAGCCAGGCATGTTTATTCACTTGGTTTGGTCTTGCCTTCTTAAACAATTTTTTGGCAAGTAGTGGTGGCTGATCTTTCTGTAGTAAGCAAATTGGTAGCTCCTATGGATCTGCTTTTGCTCCTGCTTGGATAATGCGATGTGATTGATACACATCATCACAAAAAGTTATTTACATGGCATATAACACTGGGAAGACTATACTTACCAAATGTAAGGTATCGGACTCTCCTACGGTATAACAGCGGAGATCCATGGTTAACAAAGCCTTGTCACTTTATAAATTTACCAAAATCTGGAAGGCATGGGTAAAAGCTAGAGACTTTACACTGTAACTGCCTTACCTAATGCATTTTTTTGCTGACTTATAAAACTTTTTTTCCTCTGGCATTGGACTTGGCAACCTTTTCTTTCTTTTTCTCTTTCACCCCCCCCCCCCATCTCCCTTGTATCCACCCCCTGTATTCATATCTTCCCGCTTCTTCTACCACCTCCCCTCCCCCATCCCCAAGGTAGTTGCCCGGGTGGTTTGGGTATTAGTTGCTTTGATATTTAACACTGGTTGGAGACCACAGTAGTCCAGTTTTTTTTTTTTTTTTATATGGATATAACTGGATTACTAACCTGTATATTGTATGCAATCTCACCTTGCTACTGTTTTATTGTGATCTGCATAACTTAATGTACTTATTTCATGTCCTGCAAAGATGTTTGCCATTATTGTTTATTGCTCATATTTGAGCAAACTCAATAAACTTATACCTGTTTACACACACACACACACACACACACACACACACACACACACAGTATCTCACAAAAGTGGGTACACCCCTCACATTTTTGTACATATTTTATTATATCTTTTCATATGACAACACTAAAGAAATTACACTTTGATACAATGTAAAGTAGCTAGTGTACAGCTTGTATAACAGTGTAAGTGTGCTTTCCCCTCAAAATAACTCAACACACAGTCATTAATGTCTAAACCGCAGGCAACAAAAGTGAGTACACCCCTAAGTGAAACTGTCCAAAGTGGGGTCAATTAGCCATTTTCCCTCCCCGGTGTCATGTGTCTTACAAAGTCTCGGGTGTGAATGGGGAGCAGGTGTGTTTAATTTGGTGTTATTGCTCTCAATCTCTCATACTGGTCACTGGAAGTTCAACACGGAACCTCATGGCACTCTCTGAGGATCTGAAAAAAAAAATTGTTGCTCTATGTAAAGATGGCCTAGGCCAGTGATGGCGAACCTTGGCACCCCAGATGTTTTGGAACTACATTTCCCATGATGGTTATGGAGTCTGCAGTGTAGTGGAGCATCATGGGAAATGTAGTTCCAAAACATCTGGGGTGCCAAGGTTCGCCATCACTGGCCTAGGCTATAAGAATATTGCCAAGACCCTGATACTGAGCTGAAGCACGGTGGCCAAGACCATACAGCGGTTTAACTGGACAGGTTCCACCCAGAACAGGCCTCATCATGGTCGGCCAAGGAAGTTGAGTGCATGTGACCAGCTTCATTTGGGAAATAGACATATGAGTGCTGCCATCAGTGCTGCAGGGGTTGAAGGGGTGGGGGAACAGCCTGTCAGTGCTCAGACCATATGCCATACACTGCATCAAATTGGTCTGCATGGCTGTCGTCCCAGAAGGAAACCTCTTCTAAAGATGATGCACAAGAAAGCCCGCAAACAGTTTGCTGAAGACAAGCAGACTAAGGACATGAATTACTGGAACCATGTCCTGTGGTCTGATGAGACAAAGATAAACTTATTTGGTTCAGATGGTGTCAAGCGAGTGTGGCAGCAACCAGGTGAGGAGTACAAAGACAAGTGTGTCTTGCCTACAGTCAAGCATGGTGGTGGGAGGGTCATGGTCTGGGGCTGCATGAGTGCTGCTGGCACTGGGGAGCTATAGTTAATTGAGGGAACCATGAATGCCAACATGTACTGTGACATACTGAAGCCGAGCATGATGCCCTCCCTTTGGAGACTGGGCTGCACGGCAGTATTCCAACATGATAACGACCCCTAACACACCTCCAAGGCGACCACTGCCTTGCTAAAGAAACTGAGGGTAAAGGTGATGGACTGGCCAAGCATGTCTCCAGACCTAAATCCTATTGAGCATCCTCAAAAGGAAGGTGGAGGAACGCAAGGTCTCTAACATCCACCAGCTACATGATGTCGTCATGGAGGAGTGGAAGAGGACTCCTGTTCTGTCTCAACTACAAAGCGATAAAGTTCATCTCCAGGTTGATGTAGGCCTTACACAAGCTGGTTTGCTATTCATCCCTTGCATCGATACAGGCAGTTTAACTCAATGAATAAACTCACAGTTAGGACAACAGACGATGAATCCTTTTGAATGTTCCATTTAATGATGGATATTCATAGGTAGAAAAACGTTGCAGTTGTAAGCCACATGTAAGATGTTTAGCATGGAAGATATACAGGAGTAATGACCAGAGTCAGGAAGTGGAGGAGAAATATAAAGAACTACGGTGATAGAGAGAGTTCAGATAGAAAGAAGGGGACAGGTCTTAAAAGACACAGAGCAAGAATAATTACATAGTGTAACACAACACTCCCCAATCTTTAGATTTCATAACCTTAAACTAATATATATATTTTCAATAAGTCCAATACTGATAAATGTCCTGGAACCTGTAATGAAAAACATGCAACAAGCAAATAACAAACGTAAGTTCAACAGGATGAAGAACATAAAGTCACAGTATGATGTCTTCAAAGAATTCCAAAGTTCTGAGTAGAACCTGTAGATGGCAGCAATGTACTCCCCGCCGTGCCAACAGCATGGCTAGTCCTTGCACAAGTCACTCACCTGGTAAAAGGAGTACTAACTCTGTAATTGGTCGACTAAAGGTTTGTGTCGATCCTCCCTTGGTTACCTTGACTTCTACCTTCCGGACTTTGTTATCGTCGCTGGGCATAACTTTAGTAATAAGACCCATAGGCCACTCATTCTGACAAACTTCCTTGTCTTTTAGAAGCTTCGGCTTAGATGCTTGCCATTTGTTATGGCCTTGAAGGTGGTGAAGATACCTTTTTTTCCAGCGATGCCAGAACACATTGGCTAGATGCTGCACCTGCTTCCATTGATGCCTGTAATGGTGTGACCGCAGCTTCTGTTTTGTACTTACAGAAGTGTGTAGTGAGATGTTCACAGTTCTTATTTCCTTATCATCTTCAGGGTTTACTAGCCCATAGGTGGTGCCAATAGGGAGTAAGTAAGAGTCCTCACGCAGAAACCTTGGAGGTCACAGCCATAGGCTGTCCTGAAGAGCGGCAGGTGACACGGCTCTGGTCCCACAGTCAGCTGGGTTGAGTTCAGTGGGAACGTGATGCCATTGACTTGGTAGAGAGAATCTCTTGATACGTTTAACCCTGTTGCTGATGTACACATAAAATTGTTTTGTTTGGTTGTTTATGTAACCAAGTACTACCTTACTGTCTGTATAGAAGGTGAAAGAATCAATTCTAGTGTCCATTTCACTTCGTATGACCTCGGCAATTTCTACTGCTAGCACGGCTGCACAAAGTTCAAGTCTTGGTATGGTATGTGCAGGCTTGGGAGTGAGTTTTGCCTTGCCTAGGACAAAACTACAGTGTGATTCTCCATTCAGTTCAGAGGTCTTCAAATAGGCTACTGCAGCAATAGCTTCAACTGATGCATCAAAGAAAATATGAATCTCTCTCCGGTTAGCAGTTGAAGTGGAACCTGGAACATAGCAACGGGGAATCTGAAGTTTTTCTAGTGACTTCAAAGAATATCTCCACTTTTCCCACTTGTGTTGATTCTCACTAGGCAATGGAGTATCCCAGTCTATATTCTCAGTAGACAACTGTCTTAGTAAAATCTTACCTTGAATGGTAACTGGAGCAAGGAAACCCAGTGGGTCATAGATGCTATTCACCACGGACAGGACTCCTCTCTTAGCGAAGGGTTTGTCACAAGTTGACACTCGGAAGGTGAATTTGTCTTGTTTGATGTTCCACAACAAACCCAGACTTCGCTGTACAGGAGGCACATCTGTACCTAAGTCAAGGTTTTTTAGACTAATGGCATAGTCCTCAGAGTGAAAGGCATTCATAAGTTCCTGGCTGTTGGATATAATCTTGTGCAGTCTAAGGTTTGCTACAGACAGCATCTCCTTTGTTCTGGTGAGAAGATCAATTGCTTCTTTAGCAGTTGGAAAGAACTTAAGTGCGTCGTCAACGTAGAAGTTTCTTTCAACAAATTGACGGGCATCAGATCCATATTCAACTTCTCCAGTCTGAGCTGTTCTCCTTAGCCCATAAGTTGCCACTGCTGGGGAAGGACTGTTACCGAAGACATGTACCTTCATGCGATAATCTATAACTTCCTTGTTGAGGTCATTGTCCTTGTGCCATAGAAACCTGAGGTAGTTTCTGTTGTCTTCTCTGACGATGAAGCAGTGAAACATCTGTTGAATGTCGACCATTACTGCTACAGGCTCTTGTCTGAAACGAATCAAGCCTCCTATTAGACCGTTGTTCAAGTTGGGTCCAGTAAGAATAATAAAAAGTAAAATCAACCAGCGCAAATAACCCTAAACATACAGCAGCTGAAACACTGAGGTTCAAAATATCAAATCCCAATCAGAAAATATAAAAATGCAGTGCAGCGCAAACACAAAAAACACACATATGATTAACGACTACAAAGGATAGAGATAGTCAAAGAGTCTCTTTGAGGAGCAATAAACTAAAAAACACCAATATGTGTTCAGTAGGTGACTTCTAGATTCTTTATAGTGACTTGTGTGATGACCTTCACCACTAGCAATGGTTAGCAGCTCACCTCAGCGAGTGGACCCCTGAACTAGTCAGTCAGGTCACTTAAGCAGTTCCCCCTCCGGGAGAAAAACAGACATCCAGGCTATACTGAATCCACATCAGGTAGACAAGGTGTAATTAGAGCGCTGATCAGTCTCACAGCCAGTAATCCAGACAATCAGATCCAGGAGGCCAGATATAAAATGAAAAGCAAAGAAATCTAGTGCTCTCCGTGTAAAAGGATTTAATGATCATAAAAACAAGAAATAAACTTACAAAATTAGCACTGTGCCTCAGTGCGGAGGATGTGCAGTATGTCAAAGTATATCCAAGGGATGTCAGCATGGGACGCGGGTGACGTCACGCAGGATCACGTTGTTCCGCACGCGTTACGTCCAGGGGGCGGGACTTCATCAGCGGTAACATGACAACATGCGTCACCCGCTATTTTTACCAAAGGAAAAGCTGACGTCCGGCCAGTCATGGAGAGGTAAAAAATCCAACTCCATGGCAACCTGCTAAACAAGTATGCAAACAGCTTCTCGGCCTTTTGGCTAAGATCAAGTGTAGTATCTGTTCTTATCAGTTGCCAGAGGGTGCGCTGAAGCACCTCCTATCTGGGGAGGGCTGATGCAAACTCAACGGCGTCATTAGCACCTGGAAGGATGGTTTCGGTAGGGGCCACGCCGTGCTGCCCGACAGTAAACTGGGGGCCGGTAGTGGTTGAGTCTGAGCCATCTGGAAGGGTGCTCCTGGTGAGGATGGAATGCTGCATTTGGTCTGGTCTTTTTGCCGAGTCTTATTCTGGCCTTCTGGCCTGGATGGTGTAAGTGCTGTCCTTGTTGGCGATCC
Source organism: Rana muscosa (assembly GCA_029206835.1). NCBI lineage: Eukaryota > Metazoa > Chordata > Amphibia > Anura > Ranidae > Rana > Rana muscosa. The sequence continues at coordinate 346,628,022 of CM055117.1, read as the reverse complement.
GGAGGGAGGAGCTGGCTAATCCCTGTTTCTGAGCGGGGTGCGGCCATGCAAATCCGCCGGGTTGATGGGAGTCTGGAAGGGCTAGTATCGGTGGAGGCTGTAGATGGGGCAGCTCTCCCTGAGAAAACCTTGAAGGGCTCTCTATCAGCAGGACAGAGGGCTGCACTGACCGGTCGGAGGGTCGGATAGGAACCGAAAAGCCCATGGTGTATGTGCCCTTGGAGTGGCAGTCCAAGGGTGCCAGACGATCACTGCGAGTGAGGGTCGCACTGATATATGGCACCGCGGTCACTGCACCATAACACGCTTTTTTTTTAGCTCCTGCCTCCAGGGTCGGGCCTTTTGGCTGGGACCGGAGGAATTTTTTATTCCTGGCCGGAGGGCCTGGCCATTGTATTGCACAATGCCCACTTTTCACTCTCCCACCTTCCTTCTCCCCACTTTCTTATTATTTAACCCCGTGTTTGTCACTTTTTTGTATTTTTTTTGTTGGTTGTCTGCACGTTTGTCACAGTGTGTTTAGTAGGGTGAAGGTCCTCGGGCCTGCCCTGAACGACTTGGGAGTTGGTGGACATGGCCTTCTGGCTTGGTTCACCGGCTCTCATCGGGTCTCCCTTGGGGGGAGCCCCACCTAGTACTTGGGTGGGTCGGTTTCGGCAGTCCCTCCAGAGAAAGGGGTCCGTCTGGTTTCAGCCAGTCCAACCGCGTGATGTACCTCAGTCCCCGTCAGGAGCCTAACGCCCCGGGGGATCAGGGTAAGGTCCTGCCTAGTGGAGGACAAGTGTAACACCCGTTGCACGTTTTGTGTCACTCTTTATGTGTGTGCACTTTTTTTGGCACCGGGTGGAGTTTTTGGGTGTGTTTCACACGCCATGGGCTTTTCAAAAAAAAAAAAATTAATTTAAAATGCCTTGACACATTGTGTGTCTTAAGTCCCCTCTTGATGTTGTTCACATGCTCTCCCAATCTAACGTGAAGTGGTCTAGAGGTCCTCCCAATATATTGGAGACCACATTCACATTCAAGCATGTAAACAACACCCAACGGTGGTACACGTGATTAATTTTTCAATCTTATATAGTTTATTGGTGGCCGTAGCAAGGAATTCTTTTCGCTTTTTAATATTACATTTAGAGTGTTTACAAGCAGTGCAGCGTCCGCATGCGTAAAAACCCGAAAGGAAAGAAAAAAGCCTATTCCAATTTCTCAGACTGGACCGGTGGATCAACTACACCTGGTGCTAATTTGTCACGTAATGACGGGGCCTTCTTGTAAATAAAAGATGGTCGTTCAGGCAATAAGGGTCCCAACACTTTATCTTGTTTTAACACGGACCAGTTCTTTGACACAAGCTTCTCAAATTTCTTATGCTGAATGTTGTAATCTAATACCATCTTATAATTGGAAATGCTAATAATGGTTTGTTTAATCTTATTAGCAACCAGCAGACCCCTGTCCATGTTGCGTACCATCTCAATTTCCTTATCAAGAGTGTTTTTGTCATAACCTTTCTGTTGAAATCTAGATGATAATACCTGTGACTGAGATAGGAAATCATTTTCTCGTGTGCAATTTCCATATGCTGTAAGGGTGTCAGCTGTGATGCGGGTGTCCTATTACACGCTTTCTAGTTCCCTGTGGGAATTTTTTATCTCATTTGCATAATGCTTTTAAAATGTTATATTTGAATATATTTTAATAGTTGGTACATCCTTTTACTATCCACCTCCCTACTGTGCACGAAAACCCCCTTCCTGCCCAAGCCATTTTTCAGCTTTCAGCGCTGTCACACTTTGAATGACAATTGCGCGGTCGTGCGACGTGGCTCCCAAACGAAATTTGCGTCCTTTTTTTCCCACAAATAGAGATTTATTTTGGTGGTATTTGATCACCTCTGCGGTTTTTATTTTTTGCACTATAAACAAAAGAAGAGCGTCCAGTTTGGAAAAAAAACACTATTTTTTACTTTTTGCTATAATAAATACCCATTTTTTTTTTTTTAAATAAAATTTTCCTCAGTTTAGGCCGATACGTATTCTTCTACATATTTTTGGTAAAAAAAAAAATCGCAATAAGCGCGTATTGATTGGTTTGCGCAAAAGTTATAGTGTGTACAAAATAGGGGATAGATTTATAGCATTTTTATTTTTTTATTTTTTTATTAGTAATGGCGGCGATCTGCGATTTTTTTATTGTGACTGCGATATTGCGGCGGACACATCGGACACTTTTGACACATTTTTGGGACCATTCACATTTATACAGCGATCCCTGCTATAAAAATGCATTGATTACTGTATAAATGTGATTGGCAGGGAAGGGGTTAACCACTAGGGGGCGGGAAGGGGTTAAATATGTTACCTCAATGTGTTCTTACTGTGGGGGGAGGGGACTGACTGGGGGAGGTGAACGATGGTTGTCCCTATGTACAAGGGACACACCATCAGCCTCCTCTCCCTCACAGGACGTGGATCTCTGTGTTTACACACAGAGATCCACTTTCCTGCTCGTTTCCCGGGCAATCGCGGGTGCCCGGCGGCAATCGCGACCACCGGGCATGCGCACCGGGGCCTCGTGAACGCGGCGGGCGTGCGTGCGCGCCGCTGGCTTCAAGCGCGCGCCTCCTAGCTCGTTTTAAAGGGAGGACGTCATATGACGTCCTCTCAGAACGAGAGTATCCTCCGCCCGCCGTCAATTGACAGTGGGCAGGGGACAAGTGGCTATTATTGGGCTGCGTTCGGTATGAATGCAATGCCGATACTTCATTCCCCTTTGAGTTCCGGTTGTTTGCATACTTGTTTAGCAGGTTGCCATGGAGTTGTATTTTTTACCTCTCCATGACTCTGCGGACGTCAGCTTTTCCTTTGGTAAAAATAGCGGGTGACTCACGTCGTCACGTTACCGCTGATGAAGTCCCACCCCCTGGATGTAACGCGTGCGGAACAACGTGATCTTGCGTGACGTCACCCGCGTCCCATGCTGACATCCCTTGGATATACTTTGACATGCTGCACATCCTCCGCACTGAGGCACAGTGCTAATTTTGTACGTTTATTTCTTGTTTTTATGATCATTAAATCCTTTTACACGGAGAGCACTAGATTTCTTTGCTTTTCATTTTTTATCTGGCCTCCTGGATCTGATTGTCTGGATTACTGGCTGTGAGACTGATCAGCGCTCTAATTACACCTTGTCTACCTGATGTGGATTCAGTATAGCCTGGATGTCTGTTTTTCTCCCGGAGGGGGAACTGCTTAAGTGACCTGACTGACTAGTTCAGGGGTCCACTCGCTGAGGTGAGCTGCTAACCATTACTAGTGGTGGAGGTCGTCACACAAGTCACTATAAAGAATCTAGAAGTCACTTACTGAACACATATTGGTGTTTTTTAGTTTATTGCTCCTCAAAGAGACTCTGGGTCCAGTAAGGAGCATGTTGTTAAGAGAAACACCTTTGTGCTGAGCACTGGAATCAAAGACAACTCTGATTTGGTCTGGTTTGCGTGGGTGATACACGCAAAAGGATGGAAGGTACCAGCATTCTTCTCCCTCCTTTAGTGGGGGAGCAGGCTCTGCATGATCTCTGTCAAATACATTTTGCATAAAGTCCACAAAGTGCCTTTGCATCTCTGGTTTCCTGCTTAAGTTTCGCTTTAAGGAGGAGAATCTACTGATAGCTAGGGATGAGCTTCGTGTTCGAGTCGAACATACGTTCGACTCGAACATCGGCTGTTCGATCGTTCAACGAAGATCGAACGATTTGGGCCGTTCGCGCCAAATTCGAGTGACGCGAACGGCCCACAATGCACTACGCCATCGCAGTGTCATCCAGGCGCTGTGATTGGCCAAGCATGCACTGTGACCCCGCATGCTTGGCCAATCACAGCGCCGGCAGTGAGGAGAGCAATGATTGGCCACAGGCAGGATGCCTGTGGCCAATTATTGCTGAGGGTGTTTAGTACACGCCCCACACTATAAAAGGCCGCCAGCACGGCGGCCTAGTGTAGTGTGTTCCGGAGCAGGGAAAGACAAGCATAGGCAGGGACAGTGACATTTATTTCTTTCTTGCTTAACCTGGATTCCTTTAGTTTAGGGAAAGAGAAGGATAGGTAGGGAGAGTGTCAGTGTGTTTTACTGTGCGAGTCCTTGTTTCTAGGGACAAAGAAGGAAAGTGAGGGGATTTCTCCTTGTGCTATAGTGTGCTTTAAAAAAACATTTTTTCTAGGGACAGAAAACTGTAGGTAGGGAGAGTGTCAGTTTCTTTCACTGTGCCAGTCCTTGTTTCTAGGGACAAAGAAGGAAAGTGAGGGGAATTCTCCTTGTGCTATAGTGTGCTTTAAAAAAACATTTTTTCTAGGGACAGAAAACTGTAGGTAGGGAGAGTGTCAGTTTCTTTCACTGTGCCAGTCCTTGTTTCTAGGGACAAAGAAGGAAAGTGAGGGGATTTCTCCTTGTGCTATAGTGTGCTTTAAAAAAAAAAAATTCTAGGGACAGAAAACTGTAGGTAGGGAGAGTGTCAGTTTCTTTCACTGTGCCAGTCCTTGTTTCTAGGGACAAAGAAGGAAAGTGAGGGGAATTCTCCTTGTGCTATAGTGTGCTTTAAAAAAACATTTTTTCTAGGGACAGAAAACTGTAGGTAGGGAGAGTGTCAGTTTCTTTCACTGTGCCAGTCCTTGTTTCTAGGGACAAAGAAGGAAAGTGAGGGGAATTCTCCTTGTGCTATAGTGTGCTTTAAAAAAACATTTTTTCTAGGGACAGAAAACTGTAGGTAGGGAGAGTGTCAGTTTCTTTCACTGTGCCAGTCCTTGTTTCTAGGGACAAAGAAGGAAAGTGAGGGGATTTCTCCTTGTGCTATAGTGTGCTTTAAAAAAACATTTTTTCTAGGGACAGAAAACTGTAGGTAGGGAGAGTGTCAGTTTCTTTCACTGTGCCAGTCCTTGTTTCTAGGGACAAAGAAGGAAAGTGAGGGGAATTCTCCTTGTGCTATAGTGTGCTTTAAAAAAACATTTTTTCTAGGGACAGAAAACTGTAGGTAGGGAGAGTGTCAGTTTCTTTCACTGTGCCAGTCCTTGTTTCTAGGGACAAAGAAGGAAAGTGAGGGGAATTCTCCTTGTGCTATAGTGTGCTTTAAAAAAACATTTTTTCTAGGGACAGAAAACTGTAGGTAGGGAGAGTGTCAGTTTCTTTCACTGTGCCAGTCCTTGTTTCTAGGGACAAAGAAGGAAAGTGAGGGGAATTCTCCTTGTGCTATAGTGTGCTTTAAAAAAACATTTTTTCTAGGGACAGAAAACTGTAGGTAGGGAGAGTGTCAGTTTCTTTCACTGTTCCAGTCCTTGTTTCTAGGGACAAAGAAGGAAAGTGAGGGGAATTCTCCTTGTGCTATAGTGTGCTTTAAAAAAACATTTTTTCTAGGGACAGAAAACTGTAGGTAGGGAGAGTGTCAGTTTCTTTCACTGTGCCAGTCCTTGTTTCTAGGGACAAAGAAGGAAAGTGAGGGGATTTCTCCTTGTGCTATAGTGTGCTTTAAAAAAACATTTTTTCTAGGGACAGAAAACTGTAGGTAGGGAGAGTGTCAGTTTCTTTCACTGTGCCAGTCCTTGTTTCTAGGGACAAAGAAGGAAAGTGAGGGGAATTCTCCTTGTGCTATAGTGTGCTTTAAAAAAACATTTTTTCTAGGGACAGAAAACTGTAGGTAGGGAGAGTCTCAGTTTCTTTCACTGTGCCAGTCCTTGTTTCTAGGGACAAAGAAGGAAAGTGAGGGGAATTCTCCTTGTGCTATAGTGTGCCAAAGCATTCCTCATCAACCATCTTTGAAATCCTTGTTTTTTGGACAGTCAGGGAAATTGTCGTTGTGCTATTCTGTGCAAAAGCAATAATCCTCAACCATATTTAGAAATCCTTAAGTAAAGGGACAGAGAAGGACACCTGAAGGTAGCCCTTATTGCTTTTTTCCCATCTCCCTGCAGGCCATCTATTAGAATGTCTGGAAGGCAAACAAGGAGATGCAGACAGTCAGGAGGCAATAAAAGAGGGCAAGCAGGCTCTGTGTCTGGGGGCAACAGTGCTGGTCGTGGACGTGGTGCATTGTCATCAGCACATGGCCATGGGACACGCTTGTCCTTCTTTTCGGCAGCTGGACATGTTGAGCCACATCATGCCGAAGACTTGGTAGAGTGGATGACCAAGCCCTCCTCCTCCTCCTCATCCTCTCTCACCCAGGTCAGGGTACTGGCAAAGCAGCTGCCAAAGCGTCCTCTTCCCTGGTATCAATGTCAGACTCATCATCAGTCACTCCTTCCCTAGACCCACCATGTCCTCCTCCTGAGGAGTCCCCCGAACTGTTTGAGCACAGTGTTGGGTACATGCTCCAGGAGGATGCCCAGCGTTTCGAAGGGTCTGATGATGAAACCCAGCTACAGGAAGGCAGTAGCGTGAGAGCAGACAGAGGGGATGCTCAAGAAGGACACCAATCTGGCAGTTATGTTCCAGCAGCTGCAGCATACTGCCAGATTGGATCCAGTGATGAGGAGGGAGGGGATGATGAGGTCACTGACTCCACGTGGGTGCCTAATAGGAGAGAGGAGGAGGAGGAGGATGAGGAGGAGGCACATTTCCAACGAGGCAGGATGCCCTTTGGTGGCCAGCGTAAGGGCAGTACACCGACGGAATCACACCGCAGAGCTCCGCCTGTGCAGGGCGCTGCCTCTGCCCGTCATTCAAAAAGTTCTTTGGTGTGGGCCTTTTTTGAGGCTAGTGCATCAGATCGCACAGCTGCTGTTTGCAACATATGTCTCAAGCGTATATCGCGTGGCCAAAACATCAGCCGCTTGGGTACCACATGCCTGACCAGACATATGTTGACCTGCCATGCAGCTCGTTGGCAAGCCTACCTCAAAGACCCACACCAAAGAACAAAGCGGACCTCTCCTTGCACCGCATCAGCTGGGATCTCCAACCCCACTATAACTTCAGTCCTCTCTGAAACATGCACTGAGAGGAATGAAGGTGTAGAATTAGGTGTGTCACAGCCAAGTACTTGCGGCCACTCTGCTAGCAGTACACCGACGTCCGATTCTAGCAGGCAAATTTCCCTGCCCCAGCTGCTGGACCGTCGAAAGAAGTTCACTCCCAGCCATCCACATGCCCAGCGGTTGAATGCTAGCTTGGCTAAATTGCTAGCGCTTCAACTGCTGCCTTTTCAGTTGGTAGACTCGGCCCCCTTCCGTGAGTTTGTGCAATGTGCGGTTCCTCAGTGGCAGGTTCCCAAACGCCACTTTTTCTCACGGAAGGCTATTCCGGCTCTCTACCGGCATGTGGAAGGCAATGTCTTGGCCTCGCTGGACAGGGCGGTCAGCGGTAAGGTGCATATTACCGCTGACTCATGGTCCAGCAGGCATGGACAGGGACGTTACCTTTCTTTCACGGCCCATTGGGTCACTCTTTTGGCAGCTGGGAAGGATGCAGGACAAGGTGCAGTAGTGTTGGAGGTTGTTCCACCGCCACGCCTCCAAAATGCTACTACTGGTTGTGACACACCTCTCTCCTCCACCCCCTCCTCTTCTTCTTCCTCCATGGCCTCTTCCTGTGGTTTGTCCTATGAACCAGCGGTGCTCCGTAGCCGTTCACGGGGCTACGCAAGTACGCAGGCAAAAAGATGCCATGCCGTGCTTGCGCTGGTGTGTTTGGGGGACAGAAGCCACACTGGGGCAGAGGTCCTGTCTGCTCTGCAGGGCCAGGCCGAGAGGTGGTTGACGCCACGCCAGCTTAAGCCAGGAATGGTGGTTTGCGACAATGGCACCAACCTCCTCTCCGCCCTCCGACAGGGACAACTGACCCATGTGCCCTGTGTGGCTCACGTCCTTAACCTGGTGGTGCAGCGGTTCTTGGGCAGGTACCCGGGCTTACAGGATGTCCTGAGGCAGGCCAGGAAAGTCTGTGTGCATTTCCGCAGATCTTATAATGCCAGTGCTCGCCTGGCTGAGCTGCAAAAGGAGTTGAACCTGCCCAAGAACCACCTTATATGTGACATGCCCACCAGGTGGAACTCAACGTTGGCCATGCTGCAGCGGCTGCACACGCAGCAGAGGGCCATCAATGAGTACCTGTGCGACTACGGCACCAGGACAGGGTCAGGGGAGCTTGTTTTTTTTTCTCCACGCCAGTGGGGCATGATCAGGGATGCATGCACTGTCCTGGCACCATTTGAGGAGGCCACGAGGATGGTGAGCAGTGACAGTGCATGCATCAGTGACACTGTACCTCTTGTCCACCTGTTGGAGCACACGCTGCGTGGAATAATGGACAGGGCACTTGAGGCAGAAGAGAGGCAGGAAGAGGAGGACTTCCTTGCCTCTCAAGGCCCCCTTTACCCAGACAGTGTTCCTTCTGTCCCACCCATCGCACAGGAAGAGGAAGAGGAGGAGGAGGAGGAGGAGGAGGAGGATTGTGTCAGCATGGAGGTGGAGGCTGGCACTCAGCATCATCAGCAGCAGTCTTTTAGGGATGATTTACAGTCCCAAGAAACCAGTGGACTTGTACGTGGCTGGGAGGAGGTGGCTGCGGATCATGTCGTCCTTAGTGACCCAGAGGACTCCGGAGCGAATGCCTCAGCAAACCTATGCTGCATGGCCTCCCTGATCCTGCAAAGTCTGCGGAAGGATCCTCGTATTCTTCGGATCAAGGAGAGGGACCATTACTGGCTGGCCACTCTCCTTGATCCACGGTACAAGGGTAAGGTTGCGGACCTTATGTTACCTTCGCAGAGGGAGCAGAGGATGAGACAACTCCGGGAGGCCTTGCAGAAAGGTCTGTGCAACGCGTTCCCAGAGACTGGGAGGTTACAAACTCCTGGTCCTGGACAACGAGTTGCTGAGGCTTCGGCCAGTCAAAGAAGGAGCGGTGGGGAAGGTGGCCGTCTGACCGATGCGTTCAGACAATTCTTTAGTCCGCAGCCCCAAAGTATGATCGGTTCCAGCAACCATCGCCAGCGTCTGATAAACATGGTGCAGGAATATCTAGGGGCAAGGTCAGACTTGGACACCTTCCCCACCGAAAATCCTCTGGCTTACTGGGTCTTGAGGATGGATCACTGGCCAGAGCTTGCACAGTATGCAATTGAGCTACTGGCCTGTCCTGCATCCAGCGTTCTTTCGGAACGCACATTCAGTGCTGCTGGAGGATTTGTCACGGATCACAGGGTGCGCCTGTCCACCGACTCGGTTGATCGACTGACTTTCATCAAGATGAACCAGTCTTGGATCACCACCAGCTACCACACACCTGATGCTGATATAACAGACTAATTGATTTTAACATGTCACATCCCTTCAAGACTGATGCTGATGCTGAGTGCCTGTGCTGTTATGTTGACTGGCTATCCTCCTCCTCCGAGTCCTCAATGATTCGATTGATGATGATAGCTTGGAAGATCATTTTTGTTTATGGGTGCCGCCACCAGTGGCTAAGGCCCAATTTTTCAGCCCCTGTTTTACAGGGGCGTGTAATTACAATTTTTTTAGCAATAATTTGCCATAGGGCTCATTGCTGTGCTCCAAGTACAGTATCTGTGAGGGGTTGGAGTGTTGTGGCACCAGTGCCTAAGGCCCAATTTTTCAGCCCCTGTTTAACAGGGGCGTGTCATTACAATTTTTGAAGCAATACTTTGCAACAGGGCTCATTGCTGTGCTCCAAGTAACGTATCTGTGAGGGGTTGTAGTGTTGTGCCACCAGTGCCTAAGGCCCAATTTTTCAGCCCCTGTTCAACAGGGGCATGCAATTACAATTCTTGATCTAATAATTCACAGCAGGGCCCATTGCTGCACCCACCAAGAGTAACTCTGAGGGCTTACAGTGTTGTGGCAACGCCACCACCACCACCACCACCACGAAAGGCCCAATTTTTCAGCCCCTGTTCAAAAGGGGCATGTAATTACAATTCTTGATCTAATAATTCACAGCAGGGCCCATTCCTGCACCCACCAAGAGTAACTCTGAGGGCTTACAGTGTTGTGGCAACACCACCACCACCACCACGAAAGGCCCAATTTTTCAGCCCCTGTTCAACAGGGGCATGCAATTACAATTCTTGATCTAATAATTCACAGCAGGGCCCATTGCTGCACCCACCAAGAGTAACTGTCAGGGCTTACAGTGTTGTGGCACCAGCACCACCATCAAAGGCCCAATTTTTACTACCACTGTTCAACAATTATATGTAATTAAAATTCCTGATATAATAGTTGACAGCAGGGCATTCCAGCACCAACCAAGAGTAACTGTGAGTGCTTACAGTGTTGTGCCAACACCAACAACTAAGGGGCCTATTTCTGCAGAGTATATACGGCAGGTCCCTACTTTCAAACATCCAACTTACAAACGACTCCTACTTGCAAACGCAAGAAGACAACAGGAAGTGAGAGGAAATCTACCACTAGGAAGGAAAATTCTCTCCTGTAAGAATAAATATGGGAGAAAGGTGTCTCCTCTGTACTGATGCTTTATCAGCAATCCTTGTTTCAAGAAAAACACCACATTTCAAAAACAGTTGTCATTGGGACGGAAAGTGAGGTGAAATGTTCTGAACAGGGGCACAGACAGCAAAACAAATGTTACAGGGGTGATAACCCTTACCTATGTTTTCCAAAAAGTTTAAAAATAGATTTTTGGGCTGGAGCTACACTTCAACAATGTACCTGTTCAAAATTACAAACAGATTCTACATAAGAACAAACCTACAGTCCCTGTCTTGTATGCACCGCCTGTATACGGCTGTTCAGAGTATATAGGGCCTTTTTTATTTTATGTGCGGGGTTCCCCTTAATATCCATACAAGACCCAAAGGGGCTGGTAATGGGCTGGGGTAGGGGGGGGGGGGGGGTCATGGGGTAGCTATGCCATTTTTCTTAAAGATTTTCATCCATATTACCGGGACCAGACATTACATTAAAGCCGCAAGCAGTTTTAAATGGCTTTTTTTTCCTTTAGAAGTGTCATTTTGTGCAGGGACAGTTCTAAACACGGGAAACACGTGGCACTTCACAGGCATACTTTAGACACCCCCCAGGTACGATATTTAAAGGAATATTTGACTTTTTTTTTTTCACTTTATGCATCATTAAAATGACTGCTCCCGAAAAACGACCGTTATTAAAACTTCTTTTTGCATTGATACATGTCCCCTGGTGCAGAACCCGGGTTCCCAAACACTTTTTAGGACAATAACATGCATAATAGTTGTTATAATTACCACTTTAGAATTCGAACGTTCGCATCCATTGTATTTAATAGGGTTCTAATGTTCGTACGAACTTTCGGTCCGTTCGCGGGTTCTGGTGCGAACCGAACCCGGGGGTGTTCGGCTCATCACTACTGATAGCCTGCTGTAAGTTGTTGGGCAATCTCTCTCTTGGGAGACGAAAGGGTAGGGGTGCTACCCAGTTATTGGAGTCATCTTGAAAGAACTCATTATCCATTACCTTGATGAATTCTTTGTCTTCCATTGAAGGAGCCAGTATGTCATCTTCACTGGTTGCATTAAACACTGTAGACCCGAAGTCGCCATCATGGCAGGAGAAAGGGCTTTTGTCACCTGAGATACCATATTGCCATTCGTGGCTGGCTATCTTCTCTTTCACCCAGTAGTGATGTGGGCATGGCTCAAAGTAAGTGTTTCGGCCATTTGGCAGAACATTGGTCTTGAATGACGAAATGTTGGTAGGTCTTTTCATTTTGCCTATACAGACATTGCCTATGATGACCCACCCTAGATCCGTGCGCTGGGCGAATGGGGCATCTGGAGGTCCACTGACTTGTCTGTGTACCTTGTGAACTCTTAGAATGTCTCTTCCTAACAGAAGAAGGATCTGAGCATCTTTGTCAAGCGGCGGTATCTCATTTGCTATTACCTTGAGGTGAGGGTGATGGAAAGCAGCAGCTGGAGTAGGGATTTCTTCCCTGTTAGCAGGTATCTGATTGCACTCAACAAGTGTAGGTAAGGGTAATTGCAAGTTACCTTTGAGAGAAGATACCATGAGTCCATGAGCCCTTCTTCCCGAAACCTCTATAGTTCTACTACAGGTACCCAAGGTGTAAGGATGAGCTTCGCCTTTTATTTCAAATAGATTGAACAATTCTGATTTTGCAAGTGATCAATTGCTCTGATCGTCTAAGATAGCATATGCCTTTAGAGATTTTTCTGGTAGATCCTTGTGGTATATGTTCACCAAGCATATCTTAGCACAGGACTTACCACAGCGGTCTTCTCCACAAATTTCAGTGCAGGATGAAGAAATGATGGTAGAATTAGGCACTTGGTCTGTATTCTCCCCACCATGCGTTAACCTGGGAGGAGCGTTGGCAGGTTGTGCAGAGCTGGGCTCAAGAGGATGGAGGGCTTGCACATGTTCTTCAGAGCCACACTCTATGCACTTGATGGACACATTACAGTCCCTTGCAAAATGTTCTGTAGAAGCACAGCACCTGAAACATACCCTAGATGTCTTTAAAAGCTCCTTGCGCTCTTCCAGAGGCTTTTTCCTAAAGCCGATACATTTATTGAGGGGGTGTGGCTTCTTGTGTATGGGACACTCTCTGTTAGGGTTTTCAATCTTCCTACTCTGTTTGTTCGTGGCCAGAACTGTGGTAGGAGTGGGAAGGATGTCAGTCTTTTTCACGGACACTGGGCCTCTATGGTTTCTATAGTTGCCCTGAAGACTGGTACTCTTAGGAAAGGGTGAGAAGAGACTGTACTCACCGTAGGAAAAACTTGGATCGTTTTTGGTCTCTGCAATTTTCCTGATGAATTCACAGAAGAAAGAGAATGGAGGGAAGGAAACCTTGTTCTCTCTTTTGTATGATGACCCTAGTGCAGTCCATTTCTCTTGCAAACCATACGGGAGCTTGGAGACAATTGGGTTTACCCCTCTTGGAGTGTCAAGGTAACTGAGTCCAGGTAGTTTTGGGTCTGTCTTGGCTAGCTGAAGCTCAAGGAGAAGGTAACTCAGTCTCTGGAACTCCTTGTTGTCCTTACCGGATATCTTTGGGAAAGTTTCCAGACGTATGAACAAAGTATTTTCTATAGCTTCTGGACTGCCATAACTTTGCTCTAGTCGCTCCCATGCAGCTGTGAGGCCTGCAGAAGGATTGTCCATGAAAACCGATCTTAATGGCTTAACACGTGCAGCAGATAGAGGACCAAGCCATTTGATCAGCAGATTCAATTCTTGATCAGCTGTAATGCCAAGATTGCTGATTGTAGTTCTGAAGGCACATTTCCAACTTCTGTAGTTCTCAGGTTGGTCATCAAAACTTGTAAGACCAGTCTTTGTGAGCTCTCTGCGAAGCATGTACCTCACAAACTCTTCTGTCTCAGTTGTCTCCGCCTTTATGTGAGATGCTGTTGGCTGAATGGTGCTGATTGCGTTATCTTTGACATTGTTGTTAAAGGACACAGGGAAATATGGTGCAGCAGATGCATCCAGGTGAGTTGCTTGCTTGAAGTCAGTTGTTCCAATGGTACGTTGATTCAAGGCTGTACCGATGACTGGAGATTGATGACTTGCTTGAAGCTTGCGCTGATGCTCTGTGACGTATGAAGGCAGGCAAGGTAGGCAGGTAGGAAATGCAGTGGAGTGATTTTGTGTGCAGGAAGTTGCTGGAACCTCTTTAACTTGAAGCTGTGAAAGAGTCTCTATGTAGTCGGGAGCATTGAAGACGATGGAGTGTGCACTGCAGTGGCTTAGGACATAGTCTTTAGTGCGTTTGAGGGGGTCTTCCATATCTGCTATGTTTATGTTAATGCTGTCTTTCTCACTTGCACCTTCGTCTGCACTGATAGCTTGCTTTAGGACCCTTAGCTTTGCCATAGCTGCGTCATGTTTACACTGTTCATTTAAGGTTTCCATTGTTGCTCTTTGACGTGCTGACTGAGCTTTCAACTCTGCTCTTTGACGTGCTGCCTGAGCTTCCGACTCTGCTCTTTGACGTGCTGCCTGAGCTTCCGACTCTGCTCTTTGACGTGCTGCCTGAGCTTCCGACTCTGCTCTTTGACGTGCTGCCTGAGCTTCCAACTCTGCTCTTTTTTCTGCATATGCCACCTGCACTTTGCTGGCTTCCACTTCAGCGTGGGCATTAATAAGTCGCTCACTGAGTGTTGAGTATCTTGAACTATGGGATCTTGACAAGTTTTTAGAACGTCTGGTGGAAACAGATCTGTGAGATGCAGTGTCCTGTAACAGCTTTATTTTTGCTTCTGCCTTTAATCTGGTTTGCTGGATAAAACTGTCTCTTTCAATATTGAGAGCATTGACGCGCTTTAATTGCGTCATCGCATTTTCAGAATTCATGTTTTGTAAGACATTAGTGAATTTGCTGCTGGTAAGCTGATAAAGCTCATATGAGGCAGAAAGTTGTTTAATGGCGCCCTCTAGTGTCATTAGTTCACGTTCAACAGACACTGTATTAGCTTCAGCAAGGATTTTCTCCCAGACTAATTCCAAGCTATTTGACAATTCAGTCCTTGAAGCTTCATAATTCTCCATTACTTTCCAAGTGGGTTTAACTGAGCGTTTGGGTAACTCAGTTTCTTCAGGAACTTGTGGGGAAGTAGATGTGAGTTCACATATAGAAGCTTGGTCACTCACGATAGCAGACTGACTGTGAAAGAAGGCAGCATCTGTGTGCTGAAATATGACACCAAGCAGACAAACTCAAGCTATAAGGCTGCCATGTGCTGCTCCCTTCTTCTTTCTTACTATGAGGGCAGTAAATCTTGTCTGTATCAGTACTGACATGCAGAAATCTTGTAATTAGGCCGTGAAACTCAGTTTTTCTACTGTTCTGTCTCAACTACAAAGTGATAAAGTTCATCTCCAGGTTGATGTAGGCCCAGTGCCGATCCTGACCTCCCTGGGGCCTTAAGCAAAATTCTGCAAAGGGGCCCTCTACCTGACCCGTGAATAATGGGCGTTGTTTAAGCGTAATATTGAACGTGGCTTAAAGGGGCGTGACTCAAAGGGGTGTGGTTAGAGTCTGAGATGAACGAGGGAGAAACAAGGAGAGAGAGAGAGAGAGAGTAAAAAAAAGAGGGATGGAGGGACAGCAGGCCCAGATCCCACACCGCAATAGAAATATGAGTATTCCAGAAAGTTTAACAATCAGCAGATCAAGATTCTCCAAACACCTGGTGTTAGCAATTCAATCATCCCGGCACCATGGTTGTTATGGTGTCAGGGTGATTAAAGCGCATTATTTCTATTATTACTTTGTAATATAAAATGAAATTATTCAACTCACCATAATGCAGAATCAGTGGGAGCCCTGATGTCACTGTCCCCAGCCAGCGGAGTGCCTCCTTACATTTCAGGTGTCCCCAGCCAGTGGAGTGCCTCCTTACATCTCAGCAGTCCCCAGCGGAGTGTCTCCTTACATTTCAGGTGTCCCCAGCGGAGTGCCTCCTTACATCTCAGGTGTCCCCAGCCAGTGGAGTGCCTCCTTACATCTCAGGTGTCCCCAGCGAAGTGCCTCCTTACATCTCAGGTGTCCCCAGCGGAGTGCCTCCTTACATCTCAGGTGTCCCCAGCGGAGTGCCTCCTTACATTTCAGGTGTCCCCAGCGGAGTGCCTCCTTACATTTCAGGTGTCCCCAGCGGAGTGCCTCCTTACATTTTCAGGTGTCCCCAGCGGAGTGCCTCCTTACATTTCAGGTGTACCCAGCGGAGTGCCTCCTTACATTTCAGGTGTCCCCAGCCAGCGGAGTGCCTCCTTAGATCTCAGGTGTCCCCAGCGGAGTGCCTCCTTAGATCTCAGGTGTCCCCAGCGGAGTGCCTCCTTAGATCTCATGTGTCCCCAGCCAGCGGAGTGCCTCCTTAGATCTCATGTGTCCCCAGCCAGCGGAGTGCCTCCTTACATTTCAGGTGTCCCCAGCGGAGTGCCTCTTTACATCTCAGGTGTCCCCAGCCAGCGGAGTGCTTCCTTACATCTCAGGTGTCCCCAGCCAGCGGAGTGCTTCCTTACATTTCAGGTGTCCCCCCCCCAGTGCCGGCCTAAGACATTGTGCTGCCTGGTACCAAGAATTAAATGCTGCCCCCCCAAAAAAAAATTACGCCCACCAAAAGGATATAATTTTATATCATGATAACTTAAGAGGATCTGTCATGGCTCTATACATGCATGTAGCTGTATAAAGAGGACTTGTCATGGCTCTATTCATGTATAAGAGTATAAAGAGGACCGTTCATGGCTCTATACATTTATGTAGGAAAATAAAGAGGACCTGTCATGGCATTATTCATGTATAGGAGTGTAGCGGTCATGGCACTATACGTGTATGTAGAAGTATAAAGAGGACCTGTCATGGCTCCATACATGTATATAGGAATATAAAAGGACCTGTGTGTGGCCGCGATGTCAGCCGGCCACCCGCGGTCGCTCCACAGAGAGCCAGAACGGGGATCTGTCAATGTAAACAGACAGATCCCCATTCTGACAGGGGATGTTCTGTCTCAAAGCGATAAAGTTCATCTCCAGGTTTAAGTAGGCCTTACTCAAGCTGGTTTGATATTCATCCCTTGCATCGATACAGGCAGTTTAACTCAATGAATAAACTCACAGTTAGGACGACAGACGATGAATCCTTTCGAATGTTCCGTTTAATAATGGATATTCATAGGTAGAAAAACGTTGCAGTTGTAAGCCACATGTAAGATGTTAGCATGGAAGAAATACAGGAGTAATGACCAGAATCAGGAAGTGGAGGAGATATATAAAGAACTACGGTGAGAGAGAGAGTTCAGCTAGAAAGAAGGGGACAGATCTTAAAGACACAGAGCAAGAATAATCACATAGTGTAACACAACACTCCCCGTCTGAAATCTTTAGATTTCATAACCTCAAACTAAAATATATATTTTCAAAAAGTCCAATACTGACGAATGTCCTGGAACCTGTAATGAAAAACATGCAACAAGCAAATAATAAACGTAAGTTCAACAGGATGAAGAACATAAAGTCACAGTATGATGTCTTCAAAGAATTCCAAAGTTCTGAGTAGAACATGTAGATGGCAGCAATGTACTCCCCGCCGTGCCAACAGCATGGCTAGTCCTTGCACAAGTCACTCACCTGGCAAAAGGAGTACTAACTCTGTAATTGGTCGACTAAAGGTTCGTGTCGATCCTCCCTTGGTTACCTTGACTTCTACCTTCCGGACTTTGTTATCGTCGCTGGGCATAACTTTTAGTAATAAGACCCATAGGCCACTCATTCCGACAAACTTCCTTGTCTTTTAGAAGGATGAGGTCTCCAACCTTAAGATTCGGCTTAGATGCTTGCCATTTGTTACGACCTTGAAGGTGGTGAAGATACTTTTTCTTCCAGCGATGCCAGAACACATTGGCTAGATGCTGCACCTGCTTCCATTGATGCTCGTAATGGTGTGACCGCAGCTTCTGTTTTGTACTTACAGAAGTGTGGAGTGAGGTGTTCACAGTTCTTATTTCCTTATCATCTTCAGGGTTTACTAGCCCATAGGTGGTGTCAATAGGGAGTAAGTAAGAGTCCTCACACAGAAACCTTGGAGGTGACAGCCATAAGCTGTCCTGAAGAGCGGCAGGTGACACGGCTCTGGTCCCACAGTCAGCTGGGTTGAGTTCAGTGGGAACGTGATGCCATTGACTTGGTAGAGAGAATCTCTTGATACGTTAAACCCTGTTTGTTTGGTTGTTTATGTAACCAAGTACTACCTTACTGTCTGTATAGAAGGTGAAAGAATCAATTGTAGTGTCCATTTCACTTCGTATGACCTCTGCAATTTCTACTGCTATCACGGCTGCACAAAGTTCAAGTCTTGGTATGGTATGTACAGGCTTGGGAGTGAGTTTTGCCTTGCCTAGGACAAAACTACAGTGTGATTCTCCATTCAGTTCAGAGGTCTTCAAATAGGCTACTGCAGCAATAGCTTCAACTGATGCATCAGAGAAAATATGAATCTCTCTCCGGTTAGCAGTTGAAGTGGATCCTGGAACATAGCAACGGGGAATCTGAAGTTTTTCTAGTGACTTCAAAGAATATCTCCACCTTTCCCACTTATGTTGATTCTCACTAGGCAAGGGAGTATCCCAGTCTATGTTCTCAGTAGACAACTGTCTTAGTAAAATCTTACCTTGAATGGTAACTCGAGCAAGGAAACCCAGTGGGTCATAGATGCTATTCACCACGGACAGGACTCCTCTCTTAGTGAAGGGTTTGTCACAAGTTGACACTTGGAAGGTGAATTTGTCTTGCTTGATGTTCCACAACAAACCCAGACTTCGCTGTACAGGAGGCACATCTGTACCTGAGTCAAGGTTTTTTAGACTAGTGGCATAGTCCTCAGAGTGAAAGGCATTCATAAGTTCCTGGCTGTTGGATATAATCTTGTGCAGTCTAAGGTTTGCTACAGACAGCATCTCCTTTGTTCTGGTGAGAAGATCAATTGCTTCTTTAGCAGTTGGAAAGGACTTAAGTGCGTTGTCAACGTAGAAGTTTCTTTCAACAAATTGACGGGGCATCAGATCCATATTCAACTTCTCCAGTCTGAGCTGTTCTCCTTAGCCCATAAGTTGCCACTGCTGGGGAAGGACTGTTACCGAAGACATGTACCTTCATGCG
The DNA here is from genome assembly GCA_029206835.1 of Rana muscosa. NCBI lineage: Eukaryota > Metazoa > Chordata > Amphibia > Anura > Ranidae > Rana > Rana muscosa. The sequence continues at coordinate 346,609,379 of CM055117.1, read as the reverse complement.
ATAATCTATAACTTCCTTGTTGAGGTCATTGTCCTTGTGCCATAGAAACCTGAGGTAGTTTCTGTTGTCTTCTCTGACGATGAAGCAGTGAAACATCTGTTGAATGTCGGCCATTACTGCTACAGGCTCTTGTCTGAAACGAATCAAGACTCCTATTAGACTGTTGTTCAAGTTGGGTCCAGTAAGGAGCATGTTGTTAAGAGAAACACCTTCGTGCTGAGCACTGGAATCAAAGACAACTCTGATTTGGTCTGGTTTGCGTGGGTGATACACGCCAAAGGATGGAAGGTACCAGCATTCTTCTCCATCCTTTAGTGGGGGAGCAGGCTCTGAATGATCTCTGTCAAATACATTTTGCATAAAGTCCACAAAGTGCTTTTGCATCTCTGGTTTCCTGCTTAAGTTTAGCTTTAAGGAGGAGAATCTACTGATGACCTGCTGTAAGTTGTTGGGCAATCTCTCTCTTGGGAGACGAAAGGGTAGGGGTGCTACCCAGTTATTGGAGTCATCTTGAAAGAACTCATTGTCCATTACCTTGATGAATTCTTTGTCTTCCATTGAAGGAGCCAGTATGTCATCTTCACTGGTTGCTTTAAACACTGTAGAGCCGAAGTCGCCATCATGGCAGGAGAAAGGGCTTGTGTCACCTGAGATACCATGTTGCCATTCGTGGCTGGCTATCTTCTCTTTCACCCAGTAGTGATGTGGGCATGGCTCAAAGTAAGTGTTTCAGCCATTTGGCAGAACATTTGTCTTGAATGACGAAATGTTGGTAGGTCTTTTCATTTTGCCTATGCAGACATTGCCTATGATGACCCACCCTAGATCCGTGCACTGGGCAAATGGGGCATCTGGGGGTCCCCTGACTTGTCTGTTTACCTTGTGAACTCTTAGAATGTCTCTTCCTAACAGAAGAAGGATCTGAGCATCTTTGTCAAGTGGCGGTATCTCATTTGCTATTACCTTGAGGTGAGGGTGATGGAAAGCAGCAGCTGGAGTAGGGATTTATTCCCTGTTAGCAGGTATCTGATTGCACTCAACAAGTGTAGGTAAGGGTAATTGCAAGTTACCTTTGAGAGAAGATACCATGAGTCCATGAGCCCTTCTTCCAGAAACCTCTATAGTTCCACTACAGGTACCCAAGGTGTAAGGATGAGCTTCGCCTTTTATTTCAAATAGATTGAACAATTCCGATTTTGCAAGTGATCGATTGCTCTGATCGTCTAAGATAGCATATGCCTTTAGAGACTTTTCTGGTTGATCCTTGTGGTATATGTTCACCAAGCATATCTTAGCACAGGACTTACCACAGGGGTCTTCTCCACAAACTTCAGTGCAGGATGAAGAAATGATGGTAGAATTAGGCACTTGGTCTTTATTCTCCCCGCCATGCGTTAACCTGGGAGGAGTGTTGGCAGGTTGTGCAGAGCTGGGCTCAAGAGGATGGAGGGCTTGCACATGTTCTTCAGAGCCACACTCTATGCACTTGATGGACACATTACAGTCCCTTGCAAAATGTTCTGTAGAAGCACAGCACCTGAAACCCTAAATGTCTTTAAAAGCTCCTTGCGCTCTTCCAGAGGCTTTTTTCTAAAGCCGATACATTTATTGAGGGGGTGTGGCTTCTTGTGTATGGGACACTCTCTGTTAGGGTTTTCAATCTTCCTACTCTGTTTGTTCGTGGCCAGAACTGTGGTAGGAGTGGGAAGGATGTCAGTCTTTTTCACGGACACTGGGCCTCTATGGTTTCTATAGTTGCCCTGAAGACTGGTACTCTTAGGAAAGGGTGAGAAGAGGCTGTACTCACCGTAGGAAAAACTTGGATCGTTCTTGGTCTCTGCAATTTTCCTGATGAATTCACAAAAAAAAGAGAATGGAGGGAAGGAAACCTTGTTCTCTCTTTTGTATGATGACCCTAGTGCAGTCCATTTCTCTTGCAAACCATACGGGAGCTTGGAGACAATTGGGTTTACCCCTCTTGGAGTGTCAAGGTAACTGAGTCCAGGTAGTTTTGGGTCTGTCTTGGCTAGCTGAAGCTCAAGGAGAGGGTCACTCAGTCTCTGGAACTCCTTGTTGTCCTTACCGGATATCTTTGGGAAAGTTTCCAGACGCATGAACAAAGCATTTTCTATAGCTTCTGGACTGCCATAACTTTGCTCTAGTCGCTCCCATGCAGCTGTGAGGCCTGCAGTAGGATTGTCCATGAAAACCGATCTTAATGGCTTAACACGTGCAGCAGATAGAGGACCAAGCCATTTGATCAGCAGATTCAATTCTTGATCAGCTGTAATGCCAATATTGCTGATTGTAGTTCTGAAGGCACATTTCCAACTTCTGTAGTTCTCAGGTTGGTCATCAAAACTTGTAAGACCAGTCTTTGTGAGCTTTCTGCGAAGCATGTACCTCACAAACTCTTCTGTCTCAGTTGTCTCCGCCTTTATGTGAGATGCTGTTGGCTGTATGGTGCTGATTGCGTTATCTTTGACATTGTTGTTAAAGGACACAGGGAAATATGGTGCAGCAGATGCATCCAGGTGAGTTGCTTGATTGAAGTCAGTTGTTCCAATGGTACGTTGATTCAAGGCTGTACCAATGACTGGAGATTGATGACTTGCTTGAAGCTTGCGCTGATGCTCTGTTACGTATGAAGGCAGGCAAGGTAGGCAGGTAGGAAATGCAGTGGAGTGATTTTGAGTGCAGGAAGTTGCTGGAACCTCTTTAACTTGAAGCTGTGAAGGAGTCTCTATGTAGTCGGGAGCATTGGAGACAATGGAGTGTGCACTGCAGTGGCTTAGGACATAGTCTTTAGTGCGTTTGAGGGGGTCTTCCATATCTGCTATGTTTAGGTTAATGCTGTCTTTCTCACTTGCACCTTCGTCTGCACTGATAGCTTGCTGTAGGACCCTTAGCTTTGCCATAGCTGCGTCATGTTTACACTGTTCATTTAAGGTTTCCATTGTTGCTCTTTGTCGTGCTGACTGCGCTTCCAACTCTGCCCTTTGACGTGCTGACTGCGCTTCCAACTCTGCCCTTTGACGTGCTGACTGCGCTTCCAACTCTGCTCTTTTTTCTGCATATGCCACCTGCACTTTGCTGGCTTCCACTTCAGCGCGGGCATTAATAAGTCGCTCACTGATTGTTGAGTATCTTGAACTATGGGATCTTGATGAGTTTTTAGAACGTCTGGTGGAAACAGATCTGTGAGATGCAGTGTCCTGTAACAGCTTTATTTTTGCTTCTGCCTTTAATCTGGTTTGCTGGATAAAACTGTCTCTTTCAATATTGAGAGCATTGACGCGCTTTAATTGCATCATCGCATTTTCTGACTTCATGTTTTGTAAGACATTAGTGAATTTGATGCTGGTAAGCTGATAAAGCTCATATGAGGCAGAAAGTTGTTTAATGGCGCCCTCTAGTGTCAGTAGTTCACGTTCAACAGACACTGTATTGGCTTCAGCAAGGATTTTCTCCCAGACTAATTCCAAGCTATTTGACAATTCAGTCCTTGAAGCTTCATAATTCTCCATTACTTTCCAAGTGGGTTTAACTGAGCGTTTGGGTAACTCAGTTTCTTCAGGAACTTGTGGGGAGGTAGATGTGAGTTCACATGCAGAAGCTTGGTCACTCATGATAGCAGACTGACTGTGAAAGCAGGCAGGATCTGTGTGCTGAAATATGACACTGTGCAGATTGTCTCAGGCTATAAGGCTGCCATGTGCTGCTCTGTCCCTTCTGTCTTGCTATGAGGGCAGTAAATCTTGTCTGTTTCAGTACTGACATGCAGAAATCTTGTAATTAGGCTGTGAAACTCAGTTTTTCTACTGTTCTGTCTCAACTACAAAGCGATAAAGTTCATCTCCAGGTTTAAGTAGGCCTTACTCAAGCTGGTTTGATATTCATCCCTTGCATCGATACAGGCAGTTTAACTCAATGAATAAACTCACAGTTAGGACGACAGACGATGAATCCTTTCGAATGTTCCGTTTAATGATGGATATTCATAGGTAGAAAAACGTTGCAGTTGTAAGCCACATGTAAGATGTTAGCATGGAAGAAATACAGGAGTAATGACCAGAATCAGGAAGTGGAGGAGATATATAAAGAACTACGGTGAGAGAGAGAGTTCAGCTAGAAAGAAGGGGACAGATCTTAAAGACACAGAGCAAGAATAATCACATAGTGTAACACAACAGGGGAGGAGAGACAGATCTGCTGTTCCTAGTGATTAGGAACAGAGATCTCTCTCCTCCTTCAGTCAGTCCCATCCCCCCAGTTAGAAACACCTCCCAGGGAACACATTTAACCCCTTTCCTGCCAGTGACATTTACACAGTAATCAGTGCATTTTTATAGCACAAATCGCTGTATAAATGTCACTGGTCCCAAAAATGTGTCAAAAGTGTTCGATCTGTTCACCGCAATGTCACAGTCTCACTGAAAATCGCAGATTGCCGCCATTACTAGTAAAAAAAAAATATTAATAAAAATGCCATAAGTCTATCCCCTATTTTGTAGACGCTATAACCTTTGTGCAAACTAATCAATAAACACTTATTGCATTTTTTTTTTTTTTTACCAAACATATGTAGAAGAATACATATTGGCCTAAACTGATATAGAAATACCACCAACAGAAAGCTCTATTTGTGGGGAAAAAAGGACATAAATTTTGCTTGAGTACACCATCGCACGACCGCACAATTGTCAGTTAAGTCGACGCAGTGCCGTATCGCAAAACAAAATTAGTGAAGTGCATCATTTCTATTATTACATTGTTATATAATATATAAAATAGTTCAACTCACCATAATGCAGAATCAGTGGGAGCCTGAGCGTGTCTCTTGCCAACGTCACCTGCCACCAGATGCGGATTGTCACTTGCCACAACGCCACCTGCCACACATTGCGGGTTGTCACTTGCAACACGTTGCGGATTGTCACTTGCCACAACGTCACACATTGCGTTTTGTCACTTGCCACACATTGCGGATTGTCACTTGCCACTTCACCTGCCACACGTTGCGGATTGTCACTTGCTACGACGTCACACATTGCGTTTTGTCACTTGCCACAACGTCACTTGCCACACATTGCGGATTGTCACTTGCCACTTCACCTGCCACATGTAGCAGATTGCCATTTGCTGTGTCCCAGAGTGAAGGAGGGTGGCTGACATTGAGGAGGGGGGCAGCTGACATTGAGGAGGGGGGTCAGCTGACATTGAGGAGGGGGGAGCAGCTGACATTGAGGAGGGGGGCTGACATTGAGGAGGGGGGGCGGCTGATATTGAGGAGGGGGGACGGCTGACATTGAAGAGCCCCCCGGCTGACATTAAAGAGGGAGGGGGCGGCTGACATTGAGGAGGGGGGGCGGCTGACATGGAGGAGGGGAGGGGGGCGGCTGACATTGAGGAGGGGGGCGGCTGACATGGAGGAGGGGGGCGGCTGACATGGAGGAGGGGGGGCGGCTGACATGGAGGAGGGGGGGCGGCTGACATGGAGGAGGGGGGCGGCTGACATTGAGGAGGGGGGGGTGGCTGACATTGAGGAGGAGGGGGGGGCGGCTGACATTGAGGGGGGGAGGCGGCTGACATTGAGGAGGGGGGGGCGGCTGACATTGAGGAGGGGGGGCGGCTGACATTAAAGAGGGAGGGGGCGGCTGACATTAAAGAGGGGGGGGCGGCTGACATGGAGGAGGGGGGGCAGCTGACATGGAGGAGGGGGGACGGCTGACATTGAGGAGGGGGGGCGGCTGACATTGAGGACAAGGGGGGGCGGCTGACATGGAGGAGGGGGGGTGGCTGACATGGAGGAGGGGGGGCGGCTGACATTAAGGAGGGGGGGCGGCTGACACTGAGGAGGGGGGCGGCTGACACTGAGAAGGGGGGGAGGCTGACACTGAGGAGGGGGGGCGGCTGACACTGAGGAGGGGGGGCGGCTGACACTGAGGAGGGGGGGCGGCTGACATTGAGGAGGGGGGGCGGCTGACATTGAGGAGGGGGGGCGGCTGACATTGAGGAGGGGGGGCGGCTGACATTGAGGAGGGGGGGCGGCTGACATTGAGGAGGGGGGGCGGCTGACATTGAGGAGGGGGTGCAGCTGACATTGAGGAGGGGGAGGGGCGGCTGACAGAGAGGATGAGAGAGACGGACCTCAGGAGATAGTAACACTCAGCGAGTTAGGAGCACGCCCCCCCTTCCCCTTTGAGCCCTTCTATAGCTCAGCAGCGGTGAGGGGGGACAAATTAGAGGCGGAGACGGAGCCGGCCGGCTACAGTGAGCTGGGGCACCGCCCACCCCTTTCCCCCCACAGGTCACAGTCTCAGATGACAGACAGACCGGGGCGGGCGGCGCCGCAGCGCTATTTCGGCAGGATCCCTCCCTTCTTCTAATCCTGGTCTTCGGGAAAATGGCGGCCGGCGGAGACATTATCTCCGCCGGCCACGGACCTCTAGCAGCGGCGGCGACGGGGCCCCGAGTATTACTCGGGGCCCTACGCAGCTTGCGTAGTCCGCATATAGGGCAGATCGGCCCTGTGTAGGCCTTACACAAGCTGGTTTGCTATTCATCCCTTGCATCGATACAGGCAGTTTAACTCAATGAATAAACTCACAGTTAGGACAACAGACGATGAATCCTTTAGAATGTTCTGTTTAATGATGGATATTCATAGGTAGAAAAACGTTGCAGTTGTAAGCCACATGTAAGATGTTTAGCATGGAAGATATACAGGAGTAATGACCAGAGTCAGGAAGTGGAGGAGAAATATAAAGAACTACGGTGAGAGAGAGAGTTCAGCTAGAAAGAAGGGGACAGATCTTAAAGACACAGAGCAAGAATAATCACATAGTGTAACACAACAACTCCAGTGGCAACTTGTGAAGCTCTGGTGAACCCCATGCCCAAGAGGGTTAAGGCAGTGCTGGAAAATAATGGTGGCCACACAAAATAATGACACTTTGGGCCCCCAATTTTTTAATTTTTCACTTCTGTTCTGGCTGTGTGTTGAGTTATTTTGGGGGACAGGAAATTTACACTGTTATACAAGCTGTACACTCACTACCTTACATTGTATGATAGTGTCATTTCTTCAGTGTTACCACATGAAAAAATATAATAAAATATTTACAAAAATGTGAGGGGTGTACTCACTTTTGTCAGATACTGTGTATATATACATGTAGCACCCCTTTACTTTACAGGGGTGCTATGTACTTAAATTTAGGGGTTGGTCTGAGCTAGTAGCCAGGCTCAGACCACTTTGATTGTTAGTATTCGCTTCTGCCTATGTGATGTAACCTGATGTGCAGTTCCCTGTGGCCTGTAGGTGGCACTGCCATATCAGGTCAGGGTTGAACCGTGGGTGACATTGCTATGCCTTAGGGTGTCCTCTCTCTGCAGTGGTGCGGTGGGCGTGGTTAGCCTGCTGTGCATGCTGGGAGAGGATACATAAGGGGCAGACGCCATCGTTTCGGGAGACTGGAGCGCTGGGGAGTGAGCGGTTCGTGCCGCCCGGCCCTCCAGGCCAGGGGTGTGTGCGTGTATTTGTCTCAGGCACCTTTAGCCTGGGACTGCAACTGCACTAATAGGCCCAGCACCTTTAGCTGGGGCCTATCTCCAGAAGAGGAATCCCAGGGTGCCCGGGAAAGGGTGGACCCGCTCTAAGAAGAGGAGACTGGGGGAGGACCTTTCTGATGGACCGGTGAGAGTTCACAGTAAAAGAGAGGCCTGGTTACCTTCTGGAGGGATTTAAAGATCCATCACAGGCCTTGCAACGTGCTATCGCTGGCACCTGTCCTTGTGTTGCAAGTGCTGAGAAGTTTGGGACTTAAAGATTCTGTGGCAGAGGATCACTCCGGCTGCTATGATACACTCTTACAGGGGACTATCCGGGTGAGCTAAACCTACTCGGGATCGAGTGGTGACTATTGTACCAGTTTGTGCCTGGACTTATCTCCCAATCCTTACTGTCCTTTCTGTCATCCACCTTTCCTGTCTGCTGAACTTAAACTTTGCTTATAAAATAAACTCAGCGTTGGAGTTAAAGTGGTGTGGATATTGGCCTTCCTGGGGAGAAATAGAGACTTGTCCCTACAATCTAGGAGACGAGAACCAGCTGAATGGGATAACTTGCTGCAGGACCCAAAATTGTTAACAACACTCAACCTCTTAAAACAGGAGGGTACGGGCATATAGCGCGGTGTGCCTTGACCTGCAAGGGAGCCAAAGGCAGAAAAAAGGTCCGTGTGCTACATACACACATATATAATGTGTGTGTATATGTATGTATATATATATTGTGACAGCAGGAAGGTAAAGTCACCTGGTTGCATCCAGGGGGGTAGATATATTTCGCCCAGATTCAGGCTTTACGCCGACTTATACAACTAGGTGGAGAGTTGTATAAGGCTAGTGGGCTCATGGATGACTCATACCTCTAGGGAGAGGGCTGGGCGTCGTACAGACAGGGAGTTGATGAGGCCAGCTGAAGCTTGTCAGCTCATTTAGGCCTCTATAAGAACTCCCAGCTTCATTAGATGTTAGCTCATGCCTGGAACCAGACCTGTGTGGACTGTCTGGAGAGAGTGAACCCCTGTGCGGTGAGAAAAAGCCTGTGTGGCTATTTGCTTGGACATTTAAAACCAGGGACTTAGGGACTAGGACAGCACTAGGCTGATCCCAGTTGTTAGTTAGGAAACCTGTATGTTTAGTCAGAGGTCAACTTGACCAGGATTTATTTTGGTTATGTTTCTTTTGCTTTGCTGTGTTTTGTCACTGTAAATAGAAAATAAACCGCACCTTTTTTTGATTTTGAAAACCACAACCTCCGTTTGCTGGGCCTGTTTTGTGTGGGGAGCCCATCCCGGGGGTCACACACACCCGCTGCCGAGCTAACCCCCTCACAGTTGGTGGAGAATGCGGGCAGTTTTTTTTAAGCCAGCATGGAGGAGATACTGAAGCAGCTGGCTCTAGCAAATGCCAATCAACAGCAGACAAATGCAGGTTTGCAAAGGAGCCTTGCAGCCCAGCAGCAGACAAACGCAACTTTGCAACAGAGTCTGGAGGCTCAGCAACGAGCCCAGCAGCAATCTGAGGCCCGCTTCATAGACCTGTTGCAGAAGCAAGAGCAGAGACTACAACAACAGATGGAAGCAGTAATGCAGCAACGTCCGCAGACCAGTGAGGAAAGCCGTCCCACTAATACCGCGTCCTTTGGGGTGAGTCGTTTATTGACAAAAATGACTGGAGAGGATGATCCAGAGGTATTTTTGACCACATTTGAAAGGACCGCTGAAAGAGAAAAGTGGCCTGAGGAGCAGTGGGCTGGACTGGTGGCTCCTCTGTTAACTGGTGAATCGCAGAAAGCTTACTATGACCTAGAGCCTAACCAAGCAAAAGACTATGTGATGCTAAAAGCTGAAATATTGGCAAGGCTGGGTGTCACCCAGGCTGTCCGGGCTCAGCGTGTGCATAACTGGACTTTCCAGCTTGGAAAACCCCCCAGGTCTCAAATGTATGATCTCATTCACCTGAGCAGAAAGTGGCTACAGCCAGAGACTTTGTCCGCACCAAAGATTGTGGAACGTGTTGTAATGGATCGGTTTTTGAGAGCTCTTCCTACTGCCATCCAAAAGTGGGTAAGCCATGGAGACCCAGAGACGGCCGATGGTCTTGTGGATCGTGTGGAGAAATACTTGGCTACAGAGAACCTGACGGCCTCTTCCAGAGACACTCGGACTTTCCACCCTAAGACCAGACCATCCCCAGGGGCGGATAAGAGGATTCCAAGGGGTGAGGGTGGAGAGAGTGAGAGGGTGGGAGCTCTACCCCAAGTTTGGCGAGAACAGCCTGGGAAATCAGCGGCTCAAGAGGCGGCAAGAAGGATCGTTTGCTACCGCTGCCGGCAAGCGGGACATATTGCAGCCAATTGCCCGGTTGTGGAGGAACCCATGCAGTGTGACTTTCTGACGGGCAGACGTCAGTCGCTGTGTGCGACAGTCGCATGCACTGCCATTCGAGGAACTGAGAAACATTTATGCAAAATGTGTGTTAATGGTAGAAATGTTGTGGTATTGCTGGATTCAGGTAGCCTTGTGACCCTGATAAAGGCTGAGTTAGTTAAAACAGAGGTCTCTGGGAATAGCAAGGTAGCTGTTATTTGTGTGCATGGGGACACCCGAGAGTATCCAGTGACTACAGTGTGTTTCGAGACCCCCAAAGGTACCCTCTCTCATCCAGTGGGCTTAGTATCTCAGTTACCGCATGACGCCATTGTGGGAAGGGATTTTCCGAAGTTCTGGGAACTGTGGGATGATCCTGAGCCCCTCACTGGTGCCCCTATGTACCAGGAATGTGATAGCCAGAACTCCCCTGAGAGTGGTGAGGACTCTCCGGAATTTCCCTTATCAGTATTGGCAGGGGAGACTCAAGAAACTGGAGAGGAGCCCACCTCCTCAGACGAAAACCTACCGTCTGTGGAGTTTTCTGATCTTGAGGTTCACAGGGAAAACTTTGCCACAGAACAGTTGAAAGACCCCGCCCTAATAAAGGCACGGGAAAACGTCGTGAAAATAGATGGCGAGTTAGTGAACCCAGATAATACCTGCACTTACCCATACTTCAGCGTAGAGAAGGACCTACTGTATCGGGTGGCAAAAAGGGCAGAAGAAACCGTTGAGCAGCTTGTGGTGCCCAAACCTTACAGGAAGTTGGTGTTGGAGTTGGCCCATGGGCACATTCTTGGAGGTCATCTGGGGACAGAGAAAACCCGAGAGAGGGTATTACAGAGATTCTATTGGCCGGGGGTGATGAAGGACGTAGAAAATTATTGTTCCTCCTGCCCTGTGTGTCAGAGGTTGGCCCCGATGCCACATTTCCGTAGCCCGCTGGTCCCTCTACCCATCATTGAGGTCCCGTTTGAGAGGATCGCCATGGATTTGGTAGGTCCTATAATCAAGTCCGCTAGGGGGCACCAGTACATATTAGTTATAATGGACTATGCCACCCGTTATCCAGAAGCGATCCCTCTCCGAAATACCTCGGCCAAAACCATAGCCAAAGAGCTATCTCTTGTTTTTAGCCGGGTGGGTATTTGTAAAGAACTGCTTACGGACCAAGGTACACCCTTTATGTCCCGGGTTATGAAAGAGCTGTGTAAATTGTTCAAAGTGACGCAATTGCGTACGTCTGTGTATCACCCCCAAACCGATGGGCTGGTTGAAAGATTCAACAAAACCCTAAAACAAATGTTGAAGAAAGTGGTGGATAGAGATGGAAAGGATTGGGACTGTTTACTTCCTTATTTGATGTTTGCTATTAGGGAGGTGCCCCAATCCTCTACGGGATTCTCCCCCTTTGAGTTACTGTATGGGAGACACCCAAGAGGGCTGTTGGATATTGCCAAGGAAACTTGGGAAAGTGAGAGTTCTCCCCACAGGAGTGTGATTGAGCATGTCGCCCTGATGCAAGATCGAATTGCACAGGTAATGCCCATCGTGAAGGAACATTTGGCCCAAGCGCAGTTGGCACAGCAGAGAGTGTACAACCGTGGAGCCAAGACCCGTACCTTTTCCCCGGGGGATAGGATATTGGTACTTGTCCCTACGGTTGAAAGTAAATTCCTTGCCAAATGGCAAGGCCCCTACGAGATAATGGAAAAAGTGAGCGAAGTGAATTACAAGGTCAGACAACCAGGAAGGCGAAAGCCCGAACAGATCTATCACGTTAATCTGTTGAAAGCCTGGAGGGATAGAGAGTCCCTAGTCGCAGACACTTGGTCACCAGCTCAAACTGGTTGCGTGATTCCTGAGGTTGGAATAGCAGCCACCTTGTCACAACCCCAACAACAGGAGGTTAAGGAGTTTGTGCTTCGCAACAAGGAGGTATTCTCTGAGCTGCCGGGACAAACATCTGGGGTAGAGCATGACATCATTACCCCGCCCGGTGAAAGGGTGAAGTTAAAACCCTATCGGATCCCAGAGGCTCGACGGGAGGCAATACGGGAGGAAGTACAGAAAATGCTGAACTTAGGGGTGATAGAGGAGTCCCAAAGTGATTGGTCTAGTCCCATCGTGTTGGTGCCTAAACCGGATGGGAGCTGGCGATTTTGTAACGATTTTCGTCAGTTGAACAAAGTTACAAAATTTGACACCTACCCCATGCCACGTATAGATGAGTTGATCGACCGGCTGGGAACAGCCCGATACATGACGACTCTTGACCTCACAAAAGGGTATTGGCAAATCCCCCTGGCCAAGTCGGCCAAAGAGAAAACCGCATTTGTAACCCCAGACGGGGCGTTCCAATATAAAAGAATGCCGTTCGGGTTACAGAATGCGCCGGCCACATTCCAGCGGAAAATGGACCAGATGCTGAGGCCCCATCGGAAGTATGCTGCGGCTTACCTGGATGACGTAATTGTCCATAGCACAGATTGGGCCTCACATCTGCCAAAAGTGCAAGCAGTCCTGGACTCTGTTCGGGAAGCGGGGTTTACGGCTAACCCCAAGAAGTGTACCATTGGGCAGGAGGAGGCCAAATATCTTGGGTACACCATTGGGAGGGGAGTAATAAAACCCCAACTCAACAAAGTCGAGGCCATCCAGAGTTGGCCACGTCCCAACAGCAAGAAGCAGGTACGAGCCTTTCTGGGAATCGCTGGGTATTATCGGCGATTCATTCCCCACTTTGCTTCTAAGGCTGTGCCCCTAACCAACCTGACGAAGGGGAAAGGGTCGGTCATGATTAAATGGACCCCCAAGGCTGAGGCAGCATTCCAATTCTTGAAACAAGCCTTATGTAGCCAGCCAGTGTTGTACTCACCCGACTTCTCTAAAGACTTTGTCGTACAAAGTGATGCGTCAGATGTGGGGTTAGGAGCAGTATTGTCCCAGGTCTGGAACGGGGAAGAGCACCCAGTCATTTACCTCAGCAGGAAGTTGAAGTCCCATGAGGTAAATTACGCCACCGTTGAAAAGGAGTGTTTAGCGGTGAAGTGGGCTCTAGATTCCCTTCGGTACTACCTGCTAGGTAGGCACTTTGACATGGTTACGGATCACGCTCCGTTAAAGTGGATGGCTCAAAACAAGGAAACAAATAGAAGAGTGAATAGGTGGTTCCTGGCCCTCCAGGAATTCAACTTCACAGTAAAGCATCGCCCTGGCGTTCAAATGGGGAATGTGGATGCTTTGTCTCGAGTACATGAATGCCTGATTGCTGGTGTTCCAACCCAGAGGTTAAAACAAGAGGGGGGGGTATGTGACAGCAGGAAGGTAAAGTCACCTGGTTGCATCCAGGGGGGTAGATATATTTCGCCCAGATTCAGGCTTTACGCCGACTTATACAACTAGGTGGAGAGTTGTATAAGGCTAGTGGGCTCATGGATGACTCATACCTCTAGGGAGAGGGCTGGGCGTCGTACAGACAGGGAGTTGATGAGGCCAGCTGAAGCTTGTCAGCTCATTTAGGCCTCTATAAGAACTCCCAGCTTCATTAGATGTTAGCTCATGCCTGGAACCAGACCTGTGTGGACTGTCTGGAGAGAGTGAACCCCTGTGCGGTGAGAAAAAGCCTGTGTGGCTATTTGCTTGGACATTTAAAACCAGGGACTTAGGGACTAGGACAGCACTAGGCTGATCCCAGTTGTTAGTTAGGAAACCTGTATGTTTAGTCAGAGGTCAACTTGACCAGGATTTATTTTGGTTATGTTTCTTTTGCTTTGCTGTGTTTTGTCACTGTAAATAGAAAATAAACCGCACCTTTTTTTGATTTTGAAAACCACAACCTCCGTTTGCTGGGCCTGTTTTGTGTGGGGAGCCCATCCCGGGGGTCACACACACCCGCTGCCGAGCTAACCCCCTCACAATATATATATATATATATATATATTTCACATTGCTGTGGAGCAATTTTGGCCCACTCTTCTTTGCAGAATTGTTTTAATTCAGCCACATTGGAGGGTTTTCCAGCATGAAAGGTGTAAGGTCATGATACAGCATCTCAATTGGATTTAAGCCTGGGCATAGAATAGGCCACTCCAAAACCTAAATTTTGCTTTGTTTGAATCATTTGGAGATGGACTTGCTGTTGTGTTTCGGATCATTGTCCTGCTGCATAACCCAAGTGCACTTGAGCTTGAGATCACAAACTGATGACCGGACATTGTACTTTAGGACTTTCTGGTAGAAGTCAGAATTCATGGTTCCATCAATTATGGTAAGTCGTCCAGGTCCTGAAGCTGCAAAGCAGCCCCAGACCATCACGTCCTCTTGTCTGCCTCTGTGGAATTCCTGGAGACTTGCCCGGCAGTGTTCTCCTGCTGTCCTCTCTTGCTCCTCCTGTACCTCTGTGGGTTGTAAGAGGGTCCCATGCCCAAGGTCACCCCCAGACTGGGGAGCTCCCTCAAAGGCCCAGACAGCCTAACACTCCATCTTTCACCCAAGGATTGGTCAGGGCTCCTCAGATTACCCCAGGTAGCTCCACCTCCCCTCTCCACCTCTCTTTTTAGAAATCACTAGAAGATCCTGGAAAGAAGTGAGAGGTCCTAGTGACACCACCTGTGAGTCCCCCAGCTTTATTCTAGGTCACTCCCAACCAGGGCAGCCATCAGAAATTTTTGGGCCCCTTACACAGCTTTAGGCCTGGGCTCCCCGCCCCCCCCCCCCGAGCCTGACCACCAACATTCCCCAGGGCTTGCCTATGCGCCATCCTACTGAATCCGCACACCAGCCACCTCACCTGTACGCACTCAGCCCCCTCAATCCTGTATATATGTCAGCCCCCCTCACACCTGTATATATGTCAGCCCCCCCACACACCTGTATATTTGTCAGCCCCCCAAAGCTGTATATTTGTCAGCCCCCCTCACACCTGTATATATGTCAGCCCCCCACACACACCTGTATATATGTCAGCCCCCCCACAAACACCTGTATATATGGAAGCCCCCCTCACACACACCTGTATATATGTCAGCCCCCCCCCACACACACACCTGTATATATTTCAGTCCCCCACACACCTGTATATTTGTCCACCCCCCCAAACCTGTGTATATGTGAGCCCCCTCACACCTGTATATATGTCAGCCCCCCTACACACACACACCTGTATATATGGCAGCCCCCCTCTCACACACCTGTATTTATGTCAGCCCCCACACACACACACCTGTATATATGGCAGCCTTCCCTCACACACACACCTGTATTTATGTCAGCCCCCCACGCACCTGTACATATTTCAGCCCCCCCACACAAACACCTATATATATGTCAGCGCCCCCCCCACACACATACCTATATATATGTCAGCGCCTCCCCACACACACACACCTGTATATATGTCAGCCAACCCCCCCCCCCACACACACACACTTGTATATATGGCAGCCCCCCTCTCACACACCTGTATTTATGTCAGCCCCCACACACACACACCTGTATATATGGCAGCCTTCCCTCACACACACACCTGTATTTATGTTAGCCCCCCACGCACCTGTACATATTTCAGCCCCCCCACACAAACACCTATATATATGTCAGTGCCCCCCCCACACACACACACCTATATATATGTCAGCGCCTCCCCACACACACCTGTATATATGTCAGCCACCCCCCCCCACACACACACACACTTGTATATATGGCAGCCCCCCTCTCACACACACACCTGTATTTATGTCAGCCCCCACACACCTGTATATATGGCAGCCTTCCCTCACACACACACCTGTATTTATGTCAGCCCCCCACACACCTGTACATATTTCAGCCCCCCCACACAAACACCTATGTATATGTCAGCACCCCCCCTCCACACACACCTGTATATATGTCAGTGCCCCCCCCCCCCCCCCCACACACACACACACCTGTATATATATGTCAGCGCCTCCCCACACACACACCTGTATATATGTCAGCCACCCCCCCACACACACACTTGTATATATGGCAGCCCCACATACCCAAATCTGTACACACCCAAGCCTCTGGCCCCTCCTTGTACACAAACAGCCCCTACTTGTAACTTCCTACCTGGTCCCAGCTCGTTTTCACAAAGCTGACATGTTTCTGAGAAGCATAGTACAGGCAGATCACTGTCACACGGGGGCTGCACAAGCACATAGTAGCCAGAGGTGGCAGTAAAGAGTTTGATGTCTGAGTCAATGACACAAGAACAGCGGAAACTGTGAGATCGATTCTGTACTGCACAGCACGGATCCCCTCCACCCATCCTACCTTCTTCTGGCCCAGGTGGGCCCCTCAGGCTCCGGACCCCTTACAGTTGTAACAGCTGTACCCCCCTGATGGCGGCCCTGCTCTAGGGTTGCCACCTCATCCCTTTAAAACCGAACACATATTAATTACACAGGTTCTGTGGCTGATTAACCACTTAAGCCCCGGACCATTTTGTAGCTAAAGGACCAGAGCTGTTTTCAGAATTTTGCACTGCGCTGCTTTAACTGTAAATTGTGCGGACATGCAATGTTGTACCCAAACGAAATTTGCGTCCTTTTCTTCCCACAAATGGAGCTTTCTTTTAATGGTATTTGATTGCCTCTGCGATTTTTATTTTTTGCGATATAAACGGAAAAAGACTGAAAATTTTGAAAAAAAATGATATTTTCTACTTTTTGTTATAAGAGAAATTGAATAAACTCAATTTTAGTCATACATTTAGGCCAAAATGAATTCAGCCACATGTCTTTAGTAAAAAAAATGTCAATAAGCGTATATTTTTTGGTTTGCGCAAAAGTTATAGCGTTTACAAACTAGGGTACATTTTCTGGAATTTACACAGCTTTAAATTTATGACTGCCTATCTCATTTCTTGAGGTGCTAAAATGGCAGGGAAGTACAAACCCCCCCCCCAAATGACCCCATTTTGGAAAGTAGACACCCCAAGGAAATTGCTGAGAGGCATGTTGAGCCCATTGAACATTTTTTTTTTGTCCCAAGTGATTGAATAATGACAAAAAAAAAAAATTACAAAAAGTTGTCACTAAATTATATATTGCTCACACATGCCATGGGCATATGTTAAATTACACCCCAAAATACATTCTGCTGCTTCTCCTGAGTACGGGGATACCACATGTGTGGGACTTTTTGGGAGCCTAGCCGCGTACGGGACCCCAAAATCCAAGCACCGCCTTCAAGATTTCTAAGGGCATAAATTTTTGATTTCACTCCTCACTACCTATCACTACCTATCACAGTTTTGAAGGCCATAAAATGCCAGGATGGCACAAACCCCCCCAAATGACCCCATTTTGGAAAGTAGACACCCCAAGCTATTTGCTGAGAGGCATGTTGAGCCCATTGAATATTTTTTTTTTTTTGTCCCAAATGATTGAATAATGACAAAAAGAAAAAAAAATTACAAAAAGTTGTCACTAAATGATATATTGCTCACACATGCCATGGTTATATGTGGAATTGCACCCCAAAATACATTCTGCTCCTTCTCCTGAGTACGGGGATACCACATGTGTGGGATTTTTTAGGAGCCTAGCCGCTTACGGGACCCCGGAAACCAAGCACCGCCTATAGGATTTCTAAGGGCATAGATTTTTGATTTCACTCCTCACTACCTATCACAGTTTTGAAGGCCATAAAATGCCAAAATAGCACAAAACCCCCCCAAATGACCCCATTTTGGAAAGTAGGCACCCCAAGGAAATTGCTGAGAGGCATGTTGAGCTCATTGAATATTTTTTTTTGTCCCAAGTGATTGAATAATGACAAAAAGAAAAAAAAATTTACAAAAAGTTGTCACTAAATGATATATTGCTCAAACATGCCATGGTTATATGTGGAATTACACCCAAAATACATTTTGCTGCTTCTCCTGAGTACGGGGATACCACATGTGTGGGACTTTTTGAGAGCCTAGCCGCGTACGGGACCCCGAAAACCAAGCACCGCCTTCAGGATTTCTAAGGGCACAAATTTTTGATTTCACTCCTCACTACCTATCACAGTTTTGAAGGCCATAAAATGCCAAGATAGCCCAAAACCTCCACAAATGACCCCATTTTGGAAAGTAGACACCCCAAGCTATTTGCTGAGAGGCATGGTGAGTATTTTACAGCTCTCATTTGTTTTTGAAAATGAAGAAAGACATTTATTTATTTATTTTTCTTTTTTCAATTTTCAAAACTTTGTGACAAAAAGCGAGATCTGTAAAATACTCAACATACCTCTCAGCAAATAGCTTGGGGTGTCTACTTTCCAAAATGGGGTCATTCGGGGGGGTTTGTGCCATCTGGGCATTCCATGGCCTCCGAAACTGTGATAGGCAGTGAGGAGTGAAATCAAAAATTTACACCCTTAGAAATCCTGAAGGCGGTGCTTGGTTTTCGGGGTCCTGTACGCGGCTAGGCTCCCAAAATGTCTCACACATGTGGTATCCCCGTACTCAGGAGAAGCAACAGAATGTATTTTGGGGTGTAATTCCACATATAACCATGGCATGTGTGAGCAATATATCATTTAGTGACAACTTTTTGTAATTTTTTTTTTTTTCTTTTTGTCATTATTCAATCACTTGGGACAAAAAAAAAAATATTCAATGGGCTCAACATGCCTCTCAGCAAATAGCTTGAGGTGTCTACTTTCCAAAATGGGGTCATTTGGGGAGGTTTTGAACTGTCCTGGCATTTTATGCACAACATTAGGAAGCTTATGTCACACATCATCCACTCTTCTAACCACTTGAAGACAAAGCCCTTTCTGACACTTTTTGTTTACATGAAAAAATTTTTTTTTTTTTGCAAGAAAATTATGTTGAACCCCCAAACATTAATATTTTTTTAAAGCAAAGGCCCTACAGATTAAAATAGTGGGTGTTGCATTTTTTTTTTCCACACAGTATTTGCGCAGCGATTTTTCAAACGCATTTTTGGGGGGAAAACACACTTTTTTTTATTTTTAATGCACTAAAACACACTATATTGCCCAAATGTTTGATGAAATAAAAAAGATGATCTTAGGCCGAGTACATGGATACCAAACACGACATGCTTTAAAATTGCGCACAAACGCGCAGCGGCGACAAACTACATTCATTTTTAAAAGCCTTTAAAAGCCTTTACAGGTTACCACGTTAGATTTACAAAGGAGGTCTACTGCTAAAATTATTGCCCTCGATCTGACCTTTGTAGGGATACCTCACATGCATGGTGCAATTGCTGTTTACATATGACTCTAGACCGGCGCTTGCGTTCGCCTTTGTGCAAGAGCAGGGGGGGACAGGGGTGCTTTTTTTTTTTTTATTATTATTTATTTAGATTTTTGATTTTATTTTCAAACTGTTCCTTCCATTTTTTTTTTTTTTTACCATTTATTGTTATCTCAGGGAATGTAAATATCCCCTATGATAGCAATAGGTAGTGACAGGTACTCTTTTTTTGAAAAAATTGGGGGGTTAGACCCTAGATCTTTCCTCTGCCCTCAAAGCATCTGACCACACCAAGATCGGTGTGATAAAATGCTTTCCCAATTTCCCAATGGCGCTGTTTATATCCGGGGGGGACATTCCCTCCCACTACTTGTAAAAGCAGTCTAGAGGCTAATTATCTGCTAGAATTGCTTTTACATGAAAGCCGGCCGCTGGCTGAAAAGAATGATACCAAGATGATACCTAAACCTGCAGGCATCATTCTGGTATAAACATTCAAAGTCCAGCAACATACCAGTACGTTGCTGGTCCTTGTTGGACATGTATTGTAATCTTTTTTTTCATGCAGCCTGTTGGCTGAACGAAAAAAAGAGATTGATCGGTGGGTATGCCCACCATTAGAATACCTCCCTTCATCCACCCACTTCTAATGATGGGCATACATGCACCATTTATATATGCCGAAGCATGGGGGCATCCTCCCGCAAAAAAGTTATGCCGCGTACACACGGTCGGACTTTTCCACGGGCAAGCCCCTGTCGGAATTTCGACCGTATGTACGTGGCATTAGGAGCAAAATCGCTCCTCCGCCCCTGCTGCCCCCATGCTTCGGCATATATACTCTTTTTTTTAACTGTGGTGGTGAAATCACCTCCTACAGCGTTGGAGTCACGGCTTTATGTATCGTGGGAGCAAACGCTGTTGCTGTCAAGATAAATAGACCCGCGCTGCAACTGAATGGTGTACCTGATAAGCAAATGATGGTTAACATTAAAACAAAGTAACATTACAGTATAACAGTAAGACCATACCATACCTGCAAAGCAAATACCAAAACAAAACCTAGTAAAAAATAAAACATTTTTTAACGCAACCTGTGCCTAAAATATATATATGCCGAAGCATGGGGGCATCCTCCCGCAAAAAAGTTATGCCGCGTACACACGGTCGGACTTTTCCACGGGCAAGCCTCCGTCGGAATTTCGACCGTATGTACGCGGCATTAGGAGCAAAATCGCTCCTCCGCCCCTGCTGCCCCCATGCTTCGGCATATATGCTCTTTTTTTTTAACTGTGGTGGTGAAATCACCTCCTACAGCACTGGAGTCACGGCTTTATGTATCGTGGGAGCAAACGCTGTTGCTGTCAAGATAAATAATTCCGCGCTGCAGCTGAATGGCGCACCTGAAAACAAAAAATTACATACCTGAAAAGCAAGCATGATAAAACATTGCAGAATAGAATACAGTAAAAAAGAGCAGAACAATAGAGAGAAAATAGAGAGAGAGAACAATAAAACAACTATTTTTGGGTTTTTTTATTTTATATTTTTTTTGTGTTTTGTTTTTTACGTTTTTTTTTCTTTTTTACACTTTTTTTTGTAACTTTAACAACTGTAATGGTTCGGGTCTCTCAAAATGTAATGGCATCTTGGGAGACCCTGTGTAAGTGTGTCCTAGTCTGTGAAATGCTGTACCCTACGCTAAAACTTCACTTTTGAGTGGTAGCGTTCAAAACATTCACCAAGGCAAAGACCAGGTTTGTCAGGACAGCGTGGACAATAATGACGGGTGTCACGCCTAAATCCGCGCTTGCTACAGACACGACATCTTTTTTGGGGGGCTCGTTGGGTAGGGGTACTCTCGAGGACATACATATAATGCCTCTCATGTAGCCGGCTTACTGCATTTGGTAGGGGATGGTGAGGTGCAGAACCGCCTGGATACAGGAGTTCTGTGACTATCTCATTCTGGAATTTTAGAAGAGATAAAGTCCCGCCTG
Source organism: Rana muscosa (assembly GCA_029206835.1). Lineage (NCBI taxonomy): Eukaryota > Metazoa > Chordata > Amphibia > Anura > Ranidae > Rana > Rana muscosa. The sequence continues at coordinate 346,588,191 of CM055117.1, read as the reverse complement.
AAGCTCTGTATAGCACATGAGCATTCAGCAAAGCCAATTGGAATAAGGATAGAGACACTTTTTTGTACCAGCGTCTCGCCTTACAGTCAATTAGATACGGCGCCAACAACTGGTCGTTGAGGTCCACCCCTCCCATATTTTTGTTATATTCGTGGACACAGAGGGGTTTCTCTACAACACCAGTTGCCGTAGGAATTTGGACTGTCGTGTCTGCATGAAGGGAGGTAAGAAGGAAAAAATTCTTATTATCCCTCCACTTCATAGCGAGCAAGTTATTACACTTCACGCAGACTCTCTCCCCCAGCTTAAGACGGGCATCTACAAGCCGCTGGGGAAAGCCCCGGCGATTAGGTCGCACGGTGCCACATGCTCCAATCTGATGATCAAACAAGTGACTAAACAGTGGCACGCTCGTGTAATAATTGTCCACACACAAGTGGTACCCCTTTCCGAATGAATAAGGGTGACACCAATTTCCACACTATCTTGCCAGCGCTCCCTATGTAATCCGGGCAGTTGACCGGCTCAACCTGACTATCTTTTCCCTCATAAACCATAAAGCTCCATACATAGCCTGTTGCCCTGTCACAGAACTTATAGAGCTTGACCCCGTATCTGGCACGCTTGCTGGGAAGGTACTGCTTGAAAGCCAAGCGGCCAGAAAATTTAATCAGGGACTCATCAACGCAGACAGCTTGATCGGGAATAAACAAGGCTGCAAAACATTCGTTGAAGTGGTTTATGAGGGGCCGAATTTTATAGAGCCGGTCGTATTCAGGGTCTCCACGTGGACGACAAAGTTCATTGTCGTTGAAGTGCATGAACCGCAAAATCTGCTCGTATCGTTTCCTGGGCATGGAGGCAGAGAACACGGGCATGTGGTCAATTGGGTGCGTGGACCAATAAGCACGCAATGACGGGAATTTATGTGTGCCCATGTTGAGGGAAAGGCCCAGAAAGGTCTTAAATTCGGAAACCGTAATTGGTTTCCAATCTTTGGCAATGGAAGGCAACTGGGGGTTAGCGGCGATGAATTGACCAGCATATAAATTACTCTGGTCCACAATAGATCTATAGAGATCTTCCGTGAAAAACAGCGAATAATAATCAATTGGCTTAAAATCAGCTGTTTCCACCTGAATACCGGGTTGGGCAGTGAATGGGGGAAGTACGGGTTCTGCAGAAGTGGTGGGGACCCAATCAGGATAGGCGAATTCTGCAGGAAGGGCACTATGGGTACGACGGGCCTGCCTTTGTCTTCTTATTGGTGGCAGCGGGACACTACTTGTGCTTGCCACCTCGCCAGCTTGAACTGCACTTATGGGACTCGCCACGTCAACACGTGATACTGCAGTGGTGGATGTACGCCCAGGCTGTACTAGGCCGCTGGTGCTTGCCAATTCACCAGAAGGAATAGCGGCGCTAGTACTACTCTGCTCCATGATACGAGAGCCCTGCGGTTCTTGCTCCTCAACAACCTCAGAAGATCGGGATCGGGTACGCCTGACCTTAGCAGGGACCTCAACTTCGTCGTCAGAGCTATCTGACGTGGGGCCGCTGACTTCACTGTCTTCTACGGGAAGATATTCTGAGCCTGAATCTGACAGATGCGTGACCTCCTCTTCACTATCTGTCATGCTCAGAATCTCGTAGGCCTCTTTACTAGTGTACCTTCGTCTTGCCATTTTGGGCTCTAAATTTAGGGGTACACTAGTAAGATTCACAGGTAAAAAAGCACCTGACTGTCGTCAGCAAATATCTCAAACGCTTCCAAAAAAACTGTTAGCGATCGCAGGGATCAGGCCTGTCTCTGTGAACGCTGCAGTTATGTGTTTTGTGTTTGGTAAGTGACAGTGATCGATCGATACTGCACTTGGGTGGGCTGGGCTGGGCTGGGCGGAGGAGCTAAACGCAGGTGCTAGCAGGTATCTGGGCTGATCCCGCTAACACTGCGTTTTTGGGAACCCTAAACCGCTGGGGACGCTAGTATAGATCTGATCAGATCAGATATTGATCTGTTCAGATACTATACCACTAAGGGAGGTGTATGCTTTGCGCGTGGGTGTTAGCATTACTGGCACTAACCTAACGCTGCCTGGGGCGACGCAGACCCTCTCTGGCGCTAAAACCTAATTGATCTCACCCGCCGGGCGATCAGGGGGTTAAACCTTTATTGGGTTATATACGGCGGGTGCCCTGATGCTATAAAAAGCAAACTAACCAACCAGCGTCACCCGTAACCTTTATATGGTGATCACTGGTGAAAGGGTTAACTAGGGGCAATCAGGAGGTTAAAACCTTTATTAGGTTAAATATGGGGGTACCTGAAGCTATATAAAAACCTGACGGGTAACCTAAATAACTAACTGGCTAACCAGTGTTACCAGTAAAACTTATACGGTGATCACTGGTGAAAGGGTTAACTCTAGGGGCAATCAGGGGGTTAAAATAATATATGGGGGTACCTGACGCTATAAAAACCTGCGGCAACCCTAAAAAAACAATAACTGGCTATCTAGGACACCAGCGACACGAATACAGCGATCGGAAATACGATCGCTTAGTGACGCTGGAGTTAGGGGGTGAAAGGATTACCTGGGGGGCGATCAAGGGGTTAAACCTTTATTAGCTGGGGTTAGGGGGCTACCATGGACCTAAAGGGGCCTAAACCTAACTGCCCTGCAACTTTTTACTGTCACAGATGACACTAAATGCAGTGATCAGTAAAATAAATGATCACTGCAATCAGTGACACTGTGATTGGGGGCTGGGGGGTGACCTGGGGGGTGATCTGGGGGTGACTGGGGGGTGAAATGTGTGCCTATGTGTACCTATGTGTCAGTGGACTGTTGGTGCACTAACCTGCGTCTTCTCTTCTCGGCGCCGGGAACGAAAAGACAGACACGAGGAGAGATGACATCACTTCCTCTGCCTGTGTTTACATTACACGGGCAGAGGAAGCATTTTCATTCGCCGGGAGCGATCGCGAGGGGGTGGCTGGAATCGAACGGCCGTCCCCTCATCTCGGATCGCTCCCCAACGATTAACGGCCGCTCACTGTATAGGAGGGGGGTCCGATTGGACCCCCCAACTGTACAAAGGCAATCACGTACACTGTACGTGATTGTGCCTGTCGGTGCCATTCTGCCGACGTACATATACAGTGAGCGGTCGTTAAGTGGTTAAGGAACCTCTAATTTTTCACATTAACTGACAGAATTTAAAATAAAATTAAGCACTATAGGTGCAATACAGAATAGCTGTCAGCGGGTGGCACTGCAGTTCAGGTGATTCCAGGGAAGAAGGCGGACCCCCCCCCCAGCCCCCCCCCAGCCCCTCAAGGCCCTCCTGAAGAGAGCAAAATACAACAGAAAGGCAACCATCGGATCATAACAACAAGGGAGGGAGGAGGGAAAAGAAGAAAGGAAGTCTGTGTGCAATTGTGCATGTCAATCATGTCACTGTCACCAGTCACCATGCTCTCCACCCCCCGCCCCGCTCTCTGCCCCCTCTCTCATAGTATCCTATCTAGGGCTCCGGGAGCATTTGGGCAGCAGAAAGGCAAGCCAGGCAAGGCAATTGGATCATATTCATTTTACTTACCCGCCTGAAGACTCGCTCTGCTCTCCGCTCTGGTCTACGCCACGCTCTCCGCCTTGGTCTCCGCCCCCCGCCCCACTTTCTCCCCTGGTCTCCGCCCCCCACTGCACACTCTCCGTCCCGCTCTCCGCCCTGGTCTCCGCCCCCCGCCGCACAATCTCCGTCCCGCTCTCCGCCCCCCCGCCATGCTCTCCGCCCCCCGCCCCGCTCTCCACCCCCTCTCTGCGTCCGCTCTGAAAAATATATATATATATTTTTCTGTTCTGTTTTAGTGTTTTTCTAGTCTATTCTTTTCTATTCAAATCTTTTCTATTCCAATTCAAATTCATTCTATACAATTTGGAACTTCAGAAGCCATCTTCCGAAATTCAAATTTTGTATAGAATGAATTTGAATTTGAATAGAAAAGATTAGAATCGAATAGAAAAGAATAGCATAGAAAAACAATAGAACAGAATAAAAAAAATTATATATATATATAATTTTTTTTATTCTGTTCTATTGTTTTTCTATGCTATTCTTTTCTCTTCTTTTCTATTCTATTGTAATCTTTTCTATTCAAATTCATTCTATACGAAATTCAAATTTCAGAAGATGGCTTCAGAAGTTCGAATTTCGTATAGAATGAATTTAAATTTGAATAGAAAAGATTTGAATAGAAAATAATAGAAAAGAATAGACTAGAAAAACAATATAACAAAATAGAATAAAATATAATATATATTACATTTTATTCTATTCTTTTGTTTTTCTAGTTTATTTTTTATATTCTTTTCTATTCTATTCTAATCTTTTCTATTCTAATTCGATTTCATTCTATACGAAATTCGAATTTTGGAAAATGGTTAAATATAGTTAACTTTTTCGAATTCAGACAATTTCTTTCGAATGCGGTAGAATTTTTTCGAATTTGATCGTTTTTTCTAATCCGGTAGATTTTTTCAAATGTGGTCGAATTTTTTCGAATGTAGTAGGTTTTTTCGATTTTTTTTGAATTCGGTCAAATTTTTTTTTAATTCTAATACGAAACTAATCTATTATAATCTTTTCTATTCAAATTCGATTTCATTCTATAAGAAATTCCAATTTCATATAGAATGAATTCAAATTTTAATAGAAAAGATTAGAATAGAAAAGAAAAACAATAGAACAAAATAGAATAAAATATAATATTATATTTTATTCTATTCTGTTCTATTGTTTTTCTATTATTTTCTATTTTAGTTTCCATTGTTTTGAATTATTTTCCAATCTATTCTCGAATTCAAATTTATACTATTCGAATTTCGGAAGACGGTCATGTTCGATTTTATTACATTCTTTTCAATTCTATTGTATTATTTTCTATTCTTTTTTTGTTCTATTGCTTTATTGTTTTATATTCTGTTTCATTGTATTTTTTAGAAAATCGATTTCTATTTTTTCTAATTCGATTAGAATTTGTTTTGAATTTGATTCAAATCGAATTTCGCTCGCGTTTTTTCGAACTGAATAGTTTTTTGGGATTTGTTTAAATTCGTTACATTTGTAATTCTGAAATTCGGATGAATTTCCGAATAATGAAAAATTTGTCCGAATTTCTGTGGAGTTCTGTGGCTGATTAAGGTGGTAATTAAACTCACTTGGTGCCTTATATGCATTAAGTTAGCCTCAGAACCTGTGTGTTTCATATGTGTTCGGGTTTAAAGGGATGAGGTGGCAACTCTACCCTGCTCCCAACCCAAATCACAAAAACACACCCAGACTTGGCTGCCAGCCAAGCCTGGAAATTTTACCTACTCTCAAAAAAACAAAAAAGTACTATCCTTCTAGTACACTAGAGGGTGCCACATCTATATGTGTATGAAATGTATTTAACACATTTTGGAAGCCACTGGTGGGTGATTGACTGCTTTATTTAGGCAAAGCATAACAAAATGGTCTGAACGTTAATCAAAACAATCTTTTCTTCATAAATGCCAAAGTCGACCATGATCACTAGCCCTGATACCAGCAAGTTTCATTAATATGTCTTATCTGTTAGAAAGCTCCTTCAGGCATAGGAAATGGCCAGTGGGTCCATGAACAAAAGATAAGCAGTCCTGGAAGACAGTGTGGGTGCCGCTTATCTCTGCCTGATCAGTTCAGTTTATCTCTTGGCAGCAATCAGTTAGGAGGTCAGGGGCTTCTCATGAGATGGTCAGCTGGTAAAGCAAAAGAAAATGTCTGAAATGGACAACTCTTATCTCATGTCTATTAGGGCCCTTTTTGCACGTCAATTTAAAATAACTTAAACCCCAGTTTACTAAAAGTACCTCCTTGTGTCATACTGACACACAACCGCAATTCCTTCTTTAGTACTTATGCAACTTGCTGCAAGAAAAAGTTTGGAGTTGCCCCTTTAACCACTTCAGCCCCAGAAGGTTTTAGCCCCTTAAAGCGGAGGTTCCGCGGTCCATCTTTTTTTTTTTTTTTAGTCCATTCAATTTGGATAGAGATTACAATGTAGTACTCACTCGTCTGGCGTTTTTATTCATCCCCCGCCCGTTTTCTTTAAGAATAAATACTTTAATACAGTGATCCATAGCTTTTCCATTTTGCTTGTGGGCATCCTGAAGCCCACAAGCACGGACTTCCGGGTAGCGGTGAATGCGCGCCTCCCCGCATTCACCGCTCTATCTCGCGCACGAGCAGCGCCGTCAACATTTCCTGTCCTAGCCAATCAGCTGTGCAGGTAATGTCCGCCCTCGTCACGTGACCGGGTAGTTGAGTCACGTGACATGTGAAATCTCGAGAGATTTCGCTGGAACGCATCTCCTGGGAAGCATGACAGATTGCTCCCAGGAGACATTGCGCAGACCTCCCATGACACACAGCGCGGCCGGGGAAACTTAATACACGCCTACTCCCGCGGGAGGAAAAGACGGAAGTGCCAAATTGTACAGCTGATTCACCTTTATTAGAGCCGAACGAAAAAAAAAGGTAAGTGAAATGTGTATGTAAATTATGCAGGGAGATTGTTAATGTAAAGTTAAAATTTAGGGCGAACCTCCGCTTTAATGACCAGGCCATTTTTTGCCTTATGGCACTGCGCTACTTTAACTTACAATTGCACGGTGCGACGCTGTCCCCAAATAAAATTGATTTCCTTTTTTTCCCCACAAATAGAGTTTTATTTTGGTGGTATTTTTTTTTTTTGCGCTATGAACAAAAAAAGAACAATTTTGAAAATAAAACAATATTTTTTACTTTCTGCTATTATAAATATCCCAATTTTTTTTTTTTATATCTAATTTCATCAATTTAGGTCAATATGTATTCTGCAGCATATTTTTGGTAACCAAAATCCCAATAAGCGTATATTGATTGGTTTGTGCAAAAGTCATAGCGTCTACAAAATAGGGGGAGTTTTTTACTTGTAATGACGGTGATCAGCGATTGCGACAGACAGATCGGACACCTAGCTGACACTTTTGAATTTTTTTTGGGAACCAGTGACATTATTACAGTGATCAGTGTTAAAAATATACACTGACACTGTATGAATGACCTGGCAGGGAAGTGGGTTAACATCAGGGGCGTTTCTAACTGTGTGGGGGGATGGACTCACTGCATGGACACTGATCCATGTTCTTGATTAGCAGGAACACTAGATCACAGTGTTCATGCCTGACAGCACGGCGGTCTGCTTGTTTACATCTGCAGACCGCAGTTCTGTCTCTGTGGGGAGTGATCACGGATCGCCGGCAGATATCGTGTCCGCCGGGCCCGCTGATTGGCTCCCCCTGCAGCCAATCAGCGCGTGATCGCCCCCGCCCCCCAGTGGCTATTGCCAAAATCACGTACAGGTACGTAATTTTGTGCAATAGAGCCGCCTTGCCGCAGTATATGTATGGCAGGCGGTCGGGAAGTGGTTAAAGAATTGGTTTCACCAAGCCTTTATAGTACTTTCTCCAGCAGGCTTCCATGCTCTCCTCTTTTTCCTGATGCTCTTTGATGTTGACGGACCCTAGCCTTCCTCATATACGTTGCAGGGCTTTTGGCCCTTCATTGTACTGGATGACATAATTTTGCAACTGATGGACAGATTGTCTTATGCCGCGTACACACGGCCGGACTTGCCAACGGGAAAAACTTGGTCGGAATTTCCGACTAAAAAATGTAAAACCTGCTCTCTAAGTCCATCAGAATTTTCGGCCATGTGTACGCGGCATTAGAGAAAAGGTTTCAGGGGACCAGTCACTCAGATGGAGGGAGGTATTACACCTTATTCCACGTAAAGGGTTAGTTCACCTCTACTTTCTTTTGCCAAAAATGCCCCTAGTCATTAGGCCTCTCTCACAGCTGTTCTGATCAAGTCCACCTGTCAGTTTTTCAGGTGGACCTGATTGGAAAGTCCATGTATTCTTAAAGACATGCGGGTGTAAAAGGTCTTGTACCAGGGTGTAATAGATGTATCCCTGGTCCAATTCCAAGATGTATGCTCTATTCTGCCTCTGGCCCAAATTCAAGGTGATGTGTATGCATGCATGCTAAAGGATCACACACTGAGACACACTTGTCAGTATGAGCTCTTCCTCATCAATAAGGCCAACAGGGCTTTATTCAGGGACAGAGCCCCTTATATAAACAAAGTGACATAAGCAAACGTCATCACATATGTGTGCATATCATTGGTTCATCTGTATATGGTCCTCTTCCTGACGACATCTGTTTTGCCACGAGTCTTCACATTCTTTAGCTTCAGCAGCCATTTTAGCTTAGACGATGGGAAGGGTTGAAAAGGAGGGGGTCAAGGAGTAGGGAGTGGAGTGAAGGGAACATCTGTTCCTCATTTAAGGAGTGAATACCTCTGTCATATTTTTAGTCAAGGATATATACTGCTGGCTGGTTATAAGATTACCAAAACACACATACACACACACATCGCAACAAGAAAGAAAATAAACAATAAAAAATAATAAAGAAGAAAAGAAAATAACAATATTTGAGTGGTTAAAGAGAGAGAGATAACATAGTCAATTTATTAGCTCCATCACAGTCCCACCTTAAAATTACTATTTTATCAGTACTGTCCCTATGCTGTAAGGCCTTACTTGGCCCTCCCGACATCAAGATCTTTTTTGTATTTCGCATAGAAGTCAGACATGGCTTGCCCAGTGTCCTCTTTCGACAAAATGGTCAGGAGAACAGTCAAGCACTATTCTCTCCCTCATCATCTGAGAATATTGTATGTATTATTAACAGGCAAGGACTGCAATGGAGCATACGGTCCCTCTTCCTCCTCCTTCATTGGATCTCTAATATCACCCAAATTCAAAAAGGTAGGGGTTACCTCTTTAGCTGCTTTTCCCAACAGCTTCTTCATACAGGGCAGAATACAGCAAACCACTATCGCAACTAATGTAAGCAGCATCAAAATTGCTATGCCTATTTGAGTACAAATGCGTTGCCACCCACTCATCCACCCAAAATACTGATCCCAGGGATCGGTCAGCCCCGAATTTCTTTTTAACTCTTTTGAGAGATCCTCTAATTTCTTAATGGCCAAGGTTACCTTACCATTTGGGCCTGTATTGTCCGGAATGTACATACAACATGTACTTGTCCCAGGTAACATTTTACACACACCCCCATTCTCAGCTAAAATCATGTCTAAGTCCATACGATTTTGGAAAGTCATTTGTGAAGTGGCCTCTAGTTGTTCAGCTACACCCTGGAGTGCATCCCTGGTATAGTTAACAAACCTCTGTTGGTTATAGTAGATATAACTAGAAAAGCTAAAATTTCTGGGGAAATTGTGTGAAGTGTTCTTGCCTTCACCAGTAGTCTACAACTGGAGTGGGCGGAGTAACTGGGTGGAGTGGCTTGAGCAACTGTTGTGTGGTTGGAGTGGCTGGAGTAACTGTGAAAAGTGTTAAAAAGCTTAATATTTTAAAAAGTAGAAATAGTAGAAACAATTTTTAAGTCCCATCAATAGCTGAAAGAGCGGAACATTTTTTTCTAAAATGTTTTTTTTTTCAAAAATAATTTTTTTTTCACATATGTTTTTTTATTTTTTCACATTTTTAAAAAAAAAAAATTGTGAAAAAAACCCCATAAAAAACAAAAACAAAAGTAAGCAAAGTTGAACATTAGAAATGCCTTAGAGAAATAAGAGGCGACGTGCATTATCTTTCCCCCCCAGACACCCCAACTGGGAACATACTGTGTCCTGAGGGAAAGACAACACAGCCAACCTCCATGATACAACAATTTGTGATACAGAAACTCCCCTCAGAGCTGTGCGGGAGGAGCACTAATGCTATAATTCCCCTCAGAGCTGTGTGGGAGGAGCTACAATTCCCCTCAGAGCGGTGTGGGAGGAGCTATAATTCCCCTCAGCGTTGCCAGGAAACCAATGTTTGTTTATGCAGGCTCTAAGCACAGGTCAGAGTATTTTGCTTCTCCTGAATACATGGCATTCTTAAAACGATCATATTTGAAAAACTATAAATCCTACAGCAAAGAGCTTTATATTGTGAGAAACCCAGACATTTTGATTTATAGTATGTCTCTGAAATATTAAAATTGAAGGCACAGTCGCAGTTTAGAAATTGCCCTTCAAATTTGAAGTGGCTAGAGGTGAGTTTCAATGAATGTCAATGGATGGCGTGAGTTGCAAACAAATCGTCATATTGTAAAAACTATCAGGCCTATGGCTTAGCCGTGGACATGTGTAGTGGCAGCAGGAATAGCTGAACGTTTTGATATTATTTGTGTAGGTGGGCTTGAAAATGAGGGAGTGGTGACAGTTTAGAAATCATGTCCTGATTTTTCAGCTTTTGTCAGCTCACACTCTAGTTTCGCCATTCATTCCTATTGGACAAATTTCGCAGCAAAAACGACGATATTTTGTGAACGATTCGGCGAAACGTTCCACAAAAGTAATAGCACACCAATCGGGAACAATCTGCACGTTTCGGTATATTACTTGTCTATGTAGTGTAAAAGCTGTGGGAGGAGTTAGGGTGGTAAATTTGGCTATAATAAGATTAATATTAATAATATATATATGTGAGATAACAATAAGTGCTCTGCTATGCAAGAACACTTAATCCAATCTACATTCTTATTTATAGTGATTATAGGACTCAGGGACTCAAAACCTGCTTTTACTTGGTCTCGGGCTTTAAACTCATCTGGGACCCCCCTTGGGACTCCTATGGCATCTATATATACATGGGGGTCAAAACTACCAGCTGGGGCACTTCTGCACTTCCTGCTGGATTCGGATGAGTGCTCCCCTTTTGCTACTAGGTCACCTCCCGAAAAGATGTGCAGGGGCATTATGACTTTGGCAAGTGCACATTCCCCTGTCCATCGGTCTATTAACTTAGTCCTAATCTTCATGTCCCCACAGATCCAATACACGTCTCCCAAAGATTGAGTTTGATTCTGCACCAGATCTGTGGGTACATTGCTGTAGGAGGCACAGTATCCCATAGAGAAGTTCCCCAAGAACTTCCCTGCTCCCTGGTAGTTCCCATAACATGTGTAATTACCAGGATATATAGTGATACCCTCCCCGGGCTTGGATGTCTTGGTTACTATGGGATATTCTCTTTTCCATGTTTCGCACTGGGAGTAGTCAGTGGAAGTATTGGTGAACAGGCTCAGAAAGCACTCCTCTTGAGTGGGAGGTATATTTAATGGCACTGTTCCCAAATAGGGTCTAGCTCCACCACCAGGGGCAGGAATGCAATTTCCCCCCAGGCCATTCTGATTCCTGTTAAAAAGGCCGATCTACTGCCAGCTAGGAACTGCGCATGTGCAGTTCCATAGTTGGCCGAGTGGCGAGTGTTACTGCTCGAGCGACTCCGGAGGGAGGCTGGCAGGGCTGGATAACATCCCAGAAGTGTGCAGAAACATTTGTGCTGTGAGCAGACATCTGTCCTGTCACAGTGCTATTGTCTGCACCTGAGTCTGTGTACTGTCCATTCAATTCAGAGTACAGCCGAATGGAAGAGGGTGGATCCGCTCTGCCTCCCTCCAGCCCCCCTCTCACTGTGCCCGCCCACACTCCGGGCAGCCTGTGTGCTGCGTCTGTGAATAGAATGTGTGGGCGGGAACATTTAAACTGAGAAGTCGGTGTCCTGCATGGGACGCTCTGGATGAAGGCTGGTGACTGAGCCAGTAAGACTCCTGCTGTGTGCTTCATTCCAAGTGAGTGAGTGAGTTGTGACAGCCCCCCCCCCCCTCTCTCTCTGCAGCTAAGGAGGTTTCTATCAGCAGCTTGTGCATTACCTGGTCCTATGTACTATGAAGTGGGATCACACTGGTGTGTCACAGTCTGGCTGCAGTGTTGGAGATTTCACAGTCTTCCTGCATGTTACCCCCCTCACTTCCATAGACTTCTATTAGTTTGCACATTTTTGCTGTATTTTCTGAAAGTGCACAAAAACGTCTGCATGCTGCATCTTTGGTGCGGCAAAAAAGCACAACCTAAAAGAAGACTATGGGACTGCGGCTAAGGAAAACTGTGTACATAAGGACTGTAAAGGCTTGTACACACTTGCAGCAGACACTGCCACTCTGCTGAAAAGTGATCCATGCCCAGGTCACTTTTGGTAGTGCTTAGCTGCTCCAACCGCACCTGTCAGTTTTTTTTTTTTTTCAACTCGCTAGGTTGAGCGAAAAAAAAAAATAGTGGTGTGTACAAGGCTTTACTATGTTGATACGGGAATCAAACAATTTTTCTCTCTCTCTCTCTCTGAAGGGAAATGTGGAGCGGGGTCTCTCTCTCTGTGCAGGGAAATGTGGAGCAGGGTCTCTCTCTGTGCAGGGAGATGTGGAGCAGGGTCTCTCTCTCTCTGCAGGGAAATGTGGAGCAGGGTCTCTCGCTGTCAAGGGAAATGTGGAGCAGTGTCTCTCTCTCTGTGTGGCATAGCTCTACTTGCAGAGTGCCCCGAATGGCCGAGACGCGTTTGTTGGACGACTGGCCTTTATCGTCTGCACTGGTTGCTAGGATCGCCTGGCGTCTAGCAACCAGTGATGTCAGTCCCGAAGAGGAAAGCAAGGCTGAGGCCACGTTATTCAGAGCGGAGGAGGATCTTCTGCCTAATCCACGCCTATTACTGTTTTGCTCCACCCACCTCCTCTCTCCATCATCTCCTGTGCGGGGGAATGCGCCTCAGAGCCTGCCTAAGGGAAGGGAACTGTCACTGACTGACTGTGCCAGAAGCACCTCTCTAGAGTCAAGCTGCCTGAGGTGAGGTCGGAAGCAGTGAATGAATTAGAACATATGTGTAATGTGGACATGCAGGGCCGTCGGAACAGGACAGGCAAACAAAGCAACTGCTTGGGGCCCCCAGCGGGCCTGGGGCCCCAGCAGAGCTGCCTCCCCTCCCGCGATTGGCGCCCCCCCCGCGATTGGCAGCCCCCTCCTCCCGCGATTTGGTGGCCCCCCTCCTGAGATTGGCGGCCCCTCTCCCGCGATTGGCGGCCCCCCCACCCGCGATTGGCGGCCCCCTCCTCCCGCGATTTGGCGGCCCCCTCCTCCCGCGATTGGCGGCCCCCCACCCGCGATTGGCGCCCCCCCACCCGCGATTGGCGGCCCCCTCCTCCCGCGATTGGCGGCCCCCTCCTCCCGCGATTTGGCGGCCCCCCTCCCGCGATTGGCGGCCCCCCTCCCGCGATTGGCGGCCCCCTCCTCCCGCGATTTGGCGGCCCCCCCACCCGCGATTGGCGGCCCCCTCCTCCCGCAATTTGGCGGCCCCCCTCCCGCGATTGGTGCCCCCCCTCCCGCAATTGGCGGCCCCCCTCGCGCGATTGGCGGCTCCCCCTCCCGCGATTGGCGTCGATGTCCTGCGTTAGACACCCCCCTTCTGAATTTAAAAAAAAAAGTAAAAAAATTGTGTAGCATCCCCTGCTTTTCCAAAAAAATTCAGTAGCACCCCCCCCCCGCTTGGGGGCCCCAAATTCTCAATCTGCTTGGGGCCCCCAAATTCCTTTAAACGGCCCTGTGGACATGTGTGTTATGGCAGCATGAGCTGGCCGCAGAGGAGATCACATCCTTAAATCTCAGCCAGGGTTCATGCTGGGACTTGTAGTCCTTTACTTTTTGGGATGTGACACCCCAAATGTGAAGGACTACAGATCCCAGCATGAACCCCTCAGAGCTCCGGATGTGTGACACACCCTTGCGCCCCCCCCCCCAACTAGTGAAGGACTACAGGTCCCACTGTCCCAGCTTAAACCCCTCAGAGCTGAGGATGTGTCCCCCCCGGCCCTTCAACTGGTGAGGGACTACAGGTCACAGCATATACCACACTCAGAGCTGAGGATGTGTCCCCCCCAACTAGTGAAGGACTACAGGTCACAGCATGAACCCGTGAGATCTAAGGGACCACATCCTTAGATATCAGGGGTTCATGCTGGGACTTGTAGTCCGTCACTAGTTGGGGGGGTCACATCCTTGGATCTCAGGGGTTAATGCTTGGACTTGTAGTCCTTCACTAGTAACAGGGGGGGCAGGTCCTCAGCTCTGAGGGATTCATACAGGGACTTGTTTGTGATCATGGAAAACCTTAGACTGTTTTCCCCGATCCTTCACTTTGTCACCACCGGTTCTATGGGCCACTTGACTGGACTTGCCCCCCAGGCCTAAGGCTGCCAGCCCTCCCCTGTCCACCACACACATAACAGTTGGACCTGTTATGTTTCCCTGCATTATACCTCATCCATTCGAGCCACAGGTTGACATCCGAGCAGTGGCGTCACTAGGGTTGGTGTCACCCAGTGCGAAAAAAAATGGTGTCACCCCCCACCAACTATAGTCCCCCCTCAGTACCCCCCTCCACTAACTATAGACCCCCCTCCCGCAGTATAGATCCCCCTCCCTCAGTACAGACCCCCCCACTAAGTACAGACCCCCCTCCATCAATATAGACCCCCTCCCTCAGTATAAACCACCCCCACCTCAGTGTAGACCCCCCTCAGTTACAGACACCCCCCTCAGTGCAGATCCCCCTCAGTTACAGATACCCCTCAGTTGCAGACTCCCCATCAGTACAGACCCCCCCTCAGTACAGACACCCCCCTAGTGCAGACACCCCCAGCAGTACAGACACCCCCCAGCATTAGACACCCCCTCCCCCATCATTATAGACGCCCTCCTTACCTTACAGACCTCAGAACAGCAGATACACACAGGCAGCAATGTGTCCCTCGAGAGCAGGCTCCTCCTCCTCTGTGGATGTTCCGCTCCGCTGAGGGACACAGCCGCGAGGCACAGGACCTTCCAATGACACGCCCCAGGGTCCTCCAGGGAAACTCCGGGTCTTCCCGCACACTCACCTTGCTCCTCCGCCCGAAGTTTGCAGGAAGCGTCTCCGGTTGCCAAGGGAACGCCGGGACGGGGCGGGGCCGAAATCCAACCTCGGATCTTCCTCAAGCACTCAGCCAGAGGCGGGGCCAGACTAAAACTTTCCACCAATGGGAGAATGTTGTGCCGCTCAGGCCTCTAAACTGCGGGAAACAGACCCCGCCGCGTAACTTCAGAAGACTCCACCCACTGCATAGAGGATCACAGTGGTGCCGCTACCAACGGGTGTCACCCCTCTGGCGGGTGTCACCCGGGTGCGGCCCGCACCCTTCGCACCTGCCTAGCAACGCTTCTGCATCCGAGAAACCAGTCTCTGCTGCCATTGTGTCTTCAAATGTGGGATCAGCTATGGCCACCATATCTCCTAGGGTGCGCATATGTACATGTGGTTTAAGGGGATCACTTGCCGTTTGAAGGGCCTCCCATTCAGATGAATTATACATGTCTTTAAGTTGGAACTGTCCACTTGGTCCCCTATTCTCCCCATCATACCGTACCCAAAAAACATATGTGCCTGCATCCGTAGGACTGGGATTCCTTATGGTTAGGTTGAGTTTCGTGCTATGTCCCATCCTCCCATCACTTGACCATGTGCCTGTTTTTAATAGGGTCAGTCTGCTGAGTAATGACTCTCCATATTGTCTTTCTTGTTCAGGGCACTATGTGGACTATATCCCCAGTCATCCCCTGTATTCCAACCCACAGATTCCCAGTGGTCACAGTCTGCTGTGTCACATATATATATAGTTCCGGAGGCGATCTGCGGCCGGAACACGTTACACTGCCAGTCAAATGGAGGGAAGGAGATTATAATACAGAAATCAAATATGAAGGTAGCTACATGTGTGTCTGATGAATGATACCAGAATTGTGCTACACCATCTAATTGTTTGATAGCCACCTCCTGTGTGTGTACAGTTGCTATAAGAAAAAAGATATATAGTTTCATTCTGATGCGGGTGGTGCACGGTCCTCAAGAACTGGAGCCTTTTTGCAGTGGGAAGCATGTATCCAAGTGTTCTTTCCGGCTAACTTAACTGAAGTGGCTGTTGTTAGCAACACTTAGAATGGACCATCGTATCTTGGCTCCAGGGAATGATTTCGGAGGAACTTCTTAACCATCACCCAATCACCAGAAAGTATGCTGTGAGTACCGGTATCTAGATCAGGATCTGGAATGGAAGAAAATACTTGTGCATGGATATTAGTTAATTGTTTTGAAAGAGCGGTCACATAATCTATCAAAGTATCAGACTGCAATTGTAACTGTTGTGGGTAATAACAACCTAATCTAGGGGCTGTTCCAAACAAGATTTCAAAAGGGGATAAAGAATGCTTCCCCCTTGGGGAATACCGTACGCTGAATAAGGCTATTGGCAGGCTTTCTGGCCAGGACATACCTGTGTCCTTGGCCATTGTTAGCATTCGGGTTTTAAGTGTCTGGTTCATTCTTTCCACTTTCCCACTACTCTGAGGGTGATAAGGTGTGTGAAACGCCAATGTGGTACCTAGAGCCAACCACATTTATTTTGTGACTGTAGCAGTGAACGCAGGGCCTTGATCACTCTCTATCACCTCAGGTACCCCATATCTGCAAACCACCTCCAAAAGCAATTTTTTAGCCGTGGTTTTCGCTGTCTGATTTGCGACTGGATAAGCCTCGGGCCATCATGAGTACATGTCTACCACCACCCGGGCATACTCAAATCTACCACTCTTTGGCATTTGTATGTGATCAATCTGTATCCTCTGGAAGGGGTACAGCGGTCTAGCTGAGTGTTTCGGGGGTGGTTTCTGTAGCCTTCCGGGGTTGCATGCTAGGCAAGTGTGGCAGGACTTGCAGTATTGATTAGTTAAAGTAGTTATTCCTGGAGCTACATAATGTTTGTTTATAAGTGAGTTCATCAAAGTCTTTGAGAGATGGGTTTCTCCATGGGCCCATTGTACCACAGCTGGGTACAAAGCTCTGGGGAGACATGGGCGGGTTCCTACAGTCCAAAGATCATCCACCCGTACTGCTCCCATCTTGCCCCATGTTGCTTTCTCTTGGTCTGTAGCATCTGTTTGAGTTTTTTGTAATAGGGCTTTGTTTACTGCTTCTGGCTGTGGATGATATATTCCCACAAATTCTGTGGTTTCAGCCCCTAAGGGGGTCATGGCTGCTTGATTTGCGGTTTCATCGGCCAGGTGGTTTCCTCGGGCTTCTGGTGTGGTTATCTTCCCATGGGCTTTAATTTTGAGTTTTGCTACTTGTTCTGGGAGTTGGAGTGCTGTCAGGAGCGCATCTATGGCCTTGCCATGCTTCACTGGGGTACCAGCTGTAGTCAAGAAGCCTCTTGTCTTCCATATTAGTCCAAAGTCATGGGCCACACCCAGTGCATACCGGGAATCGGTGTAGATATTTGCTGTTCGTCCTTCTGCAAGCTGGCAGGCTACTGTAAGGGCATGGAGCTCAGCCTCTTGAGCAGACATGGATGCTGGGAGTGAGGCGGCTTGCATAACTGTAGTCTCTGTGGTAACCGCATATCCTGTGTGGAAATTGCCAGATGAATTTGTGAATCTGGAGCCATCAACATACAAGGTGAGTTGAGACATTGGGATCGGGGCATCCAGGACAGAGGGTAGATGGGTGGTTTCCGCCTTCATGAGTTCAAAGCAATCATGTTCATCTTCATCTGGGGTAGGAGCAGGTAGGTCTGCGTCCTCTTCTTCCTGTTCGCCCAGAGACATGTCATGATACCCCCCTTGGACAAGAAGAAGGAGAGTATCAGGGTTGAGTTGTTGGCATCGAAGTAGCGTCACATTGTTAGGAATGAGTAGATTGCATTGCAACCGGAGGTGGCGGGCAGAGGATAAATGCTTGGGTTGCACCTGATTCAGAATGGCGGAGATATCGTGAGGGGCTAGCAGCATAAGGGGATGGCCCAGGACAATATCTGAAGTTTTGTCCAGCAGGGCCTGGGCAGAAAAAACTGCTCAGAGACATGATGGGCCTCCTCTGGCAACTGGGTCCAAGTAAGCTGAATAGTAACCGATGGGGCGGTTACGGAGTCCATGACTTTGTGTCAACACCCCTGAGTCGTGGCCCTGTGTCTCAGATATGAACAGGCAAAAGGGCTTCCCATAATCAGGGAGACCGAGTGCAGGAGCAGTGCCGATTGCCTTTTCCAAAAGGTGAAAGTTAGTGAGCGCTTCTTCGAACAGCGCAAAGGGGTCACATTGCAGGTTGTCATACTGGGGTTGCATGAGAAGGGAAGCCGCAGGTATCCAGGCTCTGCAGTAAGAGATCAGTCCCAAAAATGCATGTAGGGCCTTAGCATTACTGGGGGGGGGGGGGCCGAATGGCCTGTATGGCTTCAGCTCGTTGTTGTGTAATGTGCTTAGCACCATGGGATATGCAATGACCCAGGAAGGCAACACGGGAAGCGCACCACTGTAGTTTTTCTTTCGAGGCCTTGCAGCCTTGTTGAGCTAGATACACCAGGAGGCTCACCGATGATTGTTTCGCCGTTTCCTGCGAGGGTGCACACAAGAGCAGGTCATCTACATACTGCAAAACCACAACCAGGTCCGGGATGGGGTTATCCCAGTTGGTGAGGATTTGGGACATGGCCTTGGTAAACTGGTTGGGCGAGTTCTATGCCCCTTGGGGCATTACTGCCCAAGTATAAGCATGGGTGAATGCCAACAGGTACTGACAGGAGGGGTCCAATGGCACACTAAAGAAGGCGTTCGCTAAATCTATGACAGTGAAAAACTTTGCAGACAGGGGTATCCCTGACAGAAGAGTGTGTGGATTCGGGACAAGCGGTGTCTCCAAAATGGTGGCCTCGTTCACAGCTCTAAGGTCCTGTAGAGGAAAGGAAAAACGTACCGCTCAAAAGCTTGAGAATTCACCAAATAGCTGCTTCCGCCCAGTCACTCACACAGGTGCTGGCTCTGCACTGATGCATGGGAGAAAAAGAAACCCTGGACTGCCGCACTCTGTATAGACAGTTATTTATTCCAAAATTTAAAGTAAAAAATCCAAATTCAAAATAAATCCATAAATCCAAAACAACAAATGCAGATGCATGCATACTATCTACATTTGTTGTTTTGGATTTATGGATTTATTTTGAACTTGGATTTTTTACTTGAAATTTTGGAATAAATAACTGTCTATACAGAGTGCGGCAGTCCAGGGTTTCTTTTTCTAAGGTCCTGTACTAGCCGGTATTTATCCGGTTGGCCCTTGGGAGTCTTCTTCTTAACTGGAAACAGAGGGGTATTGCATGGGGAAGTACAGGGTATTAAGGCACCATTTTCCAGCAAGACTTTTATCTGCTCGGTAATCGCATGAGTATGGACCAGTTTGAGTGGGTATTGGGCCCTTCTGGGAAGAACAGCCCCTGGTTTTAGAAGGACCACTACCGGGGGGACTGACAATCTACCTACATCCTCCGGACCGTCGGACCAGAGGTGGGACGGTATTCGGTCAAGGAAATATTCCGGGATAGGGGAAGGTGAAACCTGCAAGGTCATCAGTATGGGGAGGGAACACAATGCTGACGTGTCTCCCTCACTCAGGGCAGTGGAAATGGAGATGGACCCATCAGCATTATATGAGATAGAGGCCTGAAGCCTGTAAAGAACATCTGCCCCCAGTAGATTGAGGGGACAGGTGTTCAGGACCACAAATCTAGATAACAATGCCGGGGTAGTGCCCACCTGTAGTGGTTTTGTGAGGGGGCTGGACCAAGATATTCCGTCCACTCCCACACAAGACACATCTATTGAGGATAAGTAGGAGGGATCTGGGATTTCTGCCTCCCGTAACACGCTATGGGCAGCGCCTGTGTCCACGAGAAAACGGGTGGGGTGTCCCTCTATAGGAATCATAATGTTTGCTAGAGGTCCCCCCCGCCGGCCGGATGGAAATGGCCATCATCGGTAGGGTAGTGGAGGAGGCAGAGGACAAAGGTTTGCCACTCCCCTAACCGAGGAGTTCCGGTTGATCCCCCCTAGGAGGAGGAGAAAAAGCCCTGGCTTTTGGGTGCTGATCATACCTGAAGTTTGGGTACTGATCATACCTGAAGTTTGGGTGCTGATCATACCTCCGGTCATGTTGGAGGGGGTATCTTCTAGGCTGTCTGGGGGCCCTACAGTCCCTCCTATAGTGACTCGGTGTCCCGCAATTAAAGCAGACAACAGGGGGTCTCTGGGGCGGGGCGGGAGTTACAGTCATCGGCGGGGTGGGAGTCACAGTCATTAGGGTGTCACTTCCTTGACTGGTTGTTGTTGTTTCCAGACCTCTTGCAACAGGCAATAGGGCTTTTAAGGTCAATGTCTTGTACTCTGGTCGGGCCACTAACAGCCCCTTCCATATTGGTTCTTTTAAACCCACTACGAAAGCACTTGCTAGCATGCGATAATGCGTTTTGTTATGCAAAGAGAATCCTAAATCAGTAAAGACCTGAGTGAGTCTAATGTAAAAAATTTCAACCGACTCCAGCAGGTCCTGCGTCACATCCTGTATGCTAGTTGCCTGATCTGCTAATTTGCCTCTAGCCCATTCCTGTAACTGTTCACAAAATACAACCCCAGACTTATATGAGACCTCGCTCTCCAACCGGGCATTGTTAAAATGTTTCTCCCTGATGGGCCACTAGGCATCACCTGCTTTTATTTCGCATAAGCTGGCTAAGTCCCTCCATGCCGACGAGTATGTCTTTGGGATTTGTGCAATCCGACGGTAGAACGGCATGGGCTGCCGCTCGGGGTCAGGGAGGGAAACTACTAAGGTGGATGCTTGTGAGGGGGTAAAGGAGGCATACATGGGCGGAGTGTCCGGCAGTGGGTGGCCGGGCCCCGGATTCCAGGTTATCAGGTCCCATAGGTCCGGACCGTCCCAAACCGTACTCAGTGGGTTGGCATAGGAAGGTTGGCTTAAGGTCGGTAGTGGTACGGCTGCTGGAGGTGCTAGTGCCCCAGCCGGGGTAGAGTGACGGGGTATTGACACTGGAGCATGTTGGGCAAAGGCAGCAGATGGTTGGGTTACTGAACCCTGTATTGAGGGTATCACTGGGCAACATCCAGTGGGCAGTAAAATCTGCCATCTGCATTCATTACTGGGCACAGAGGGTAAAGGGGTTGGGATGGCTGGGATGATGAGGCAGTAGGAAGGCCTGTTTGCAAGGGGAGGGACTTCCATAGGAGGTCCTCCAACTTACAACTGCATTCGGTGCAGAGCCCGGGGCGGTCAGGGTGTGGGAGTCCGGACCTCCCACATTCCTCACACGCCCACTTGGGGCCACCAACATAGGGTGGGGGCAGGCTTTTTCCTTTATGATATACATACATCAATCTCTCCTTGTTCTGTATTTCCTGTTCCACCCACCCCTCTTTCATTAACCCCTTCGCTACCCTAAGCCAGGCTTCCGCTGCCGAGACTAAATTATTATTTGTCAACAACCCTTTATTTTCTATTAACACAACTCTCCATTCTTCCGGTTGCAAACGACCACCATGCTGGCATAGACCAGCAACTTTCATAAACTTTTTCCATCCTTTCACATTTTGTGCCCCTTCTCGCTGTAGCACCAGGTCATAGGCCAAGCTGCCCTCTGCCGGTCTAGTGAGATGTTGTCCCATTATAACCACTTCCCTTATTTCTGTGCTGTCTCTGCTGTGGGGCAGGAACCACCCTCCCCAACTTGCAACTCTATCCTGTGAAGAGTTTTAAATAGCTACTTAGCTAAGGTTTAACTTAAAAAATAAACTTCAAATATAAAAAATCAAGACTTCATAATCAAAAGTTACACTCAGGTTTAAAAATCAGTCGTAGGCTAGCAAGGGTGTTAAACAGTTTAACGTCTGGAAAAAGAAACAACAGCAGGCGCAATTTTAACCACTTCCATATTGGTCTGGGCACTTATACACCTTCCTGCCCAGACCAATTTTCAGCTTTCTGCGCTGTTGCACTTTGAATGACAATTGCGCGGTCATGCTACACTGTACCCAAACATGTTCCCACAAATAGAGCTTTCTTTTGGTGGTATTTGATCACCTCTGCGATTTTTATTTTCTGTTAAAAATATTTTTTTTAAAAGACTGAAAATTTTGAAAAAAATACGTTTTTTTTTTGTTTCAGTTACAAAACTTTGTAAATAAGTACGTTTTCTCCTTCACTGATGGGGCTGCACTGATGGGCACTGATGAGGCGGCACTGACGGGCACCAATGAGGCGGCACTGATGGGCACCGATGAGGCGGCACTGATGGGCACCAATTAGGCGGCACGGATGAGCACCAATTAGGCGGCACGGATGGGCACTGGTAGGCAGCACGGATGGGCACAGATAGGCGGCACGGATGGGCACAGATAGGTGGCACGGATAGGCGGCATGGATGGGCACTGATAGGTGGCACGGATGGGCATGGATGGGCACTGATAGGTGGCACTGTACTGTAATGTGTTGTACTAATGGATTCCAATCAGTGCCAAACAATAATACCTGCCAATCAGTAGTGCCCATTGTGGGCACTGATTGGCATCCATTAGGCATTTCTAATTGGCATCCCTGGTGGTCTGGTGGCATCCCTGGTGGTTCAGTGTGGGCATCCTCGGGGGGGCTGCACTGATAACCGATCAGCACAACCCCCCCTGTCAGAGGAGCAGCCGATCGGCTCTCCTCTACTCGCGTCAGACAGACTCGAGTGAGGACAAGCCGATTACCGGCTTTTCCTGTTTACATCATGATCAGCCGTGATTGGACACGGCTGATCACGTGGTAAAGAGTCTCCGTCGGAGACTCTTTACCTAGATCAGTGTTGCGGGGTGTCAGACTGACACAGTGCCGATCCTGACCTCCCTGGGGCCCTAAGCAAAATTATGCAAAGGGGCCCTCTACCTGACCCGTGAATATTGGGCGTTGTTTAAGCGCAATATTGAACGTGGCTTAAAGGGGCGTGACTCAAAGGGGTGTGGTTAGAGGACGGTTAGAGGATGAGAGAGAGAGAGAGAGAGAGAGGGACAGCAGGCCCAGATCCTACACCGCAATAGAAATATGAGTATTCCAGAAAGTTTAACAATCAGCAGATCAAGATTCTCCAAACACCTGGTGTTAGCAATTTAATTATCCCGGCACCATGGTTGTTATGGTGTCAGGGTGATTAAAGCGCATTATTTCTATTATTACTTTGTAATATAAAATGAAATCATTCAACTCACCATAATGTCACTGTCCCCAGCCAGCGGAGTGCCTCCTTACATTTCAGGTGTCCCCAGCCAGTGGAGTGCCTCCTTACCTTTCAGGTGTCCCCAGCGGAGTGCCTCCTTACCTTTCAGGTGTCCCCAGCGGAGTCCCTCCTTACATCTCAGGTGTCCCCAGCGGAGTGCCTCCTTACATCTCAGGTGTCCCCAGCCAGCGGAGTGCCTCCTTACATTTCAGGTGTCCCCAGCGGAGTGCCTCCTTACATTTCAGGTGTCCCCAGTGGAGTGCCTCCTTACATTTCAGGTGTCCCCAGCGGAGTGCCTCCTTTCATCTCAGGTGTCCCCAGCGGAGTGCCTCCTTACATCTCAGGTGTCCCCAACGGAGTGCCTCCTTACATCTCAGGTGTCCCCAACGGAGTGCCTCCTTACATTTCAGGTGTCCCCAGCGGAGTGCCTCCTTACATTTCAGGTGTCCCCAGCGGAGTGCCTCCTTACATTTCAGGTGTCCCCAGCGGAGTGCCTCCTTACATTTCAGGTGTCCCCAGCGGAGTGCCTCCTTAGATCTCAGGTGTCCCCAGCCAGCGGAGCCTCCTTACATTTCAGGTGTTTTAAATGCTGCCCCCCCCCCCCAAAAAAAAATTACACTCACCAAAAGGATATAATTTTATATCATGATAACTTAAGAGGATCTGTCATGGCTCTATACATGCATGTAGCTGTATAAAGAGGACTTGTCATGGCTCTATTCATGTATAGGAGTATAAAGAGGACTTGTCATGGCTATATTCATGTATAGGAGTATAAAGAGGACCTGTCATGGCTCGATACATGTATGTAGGAAAATAAAGAGGACCTGTCATGGCTTTATTCATGTATAGGAGTATAGCGGTCATGGCACTATACGTGTATGTAGAAGTATAAAGAGGACCTGTCATGGCTCTATTCATGTATAGGAGTATAAAGAGGACCTGTCATGGCTCTATTCATGTATAGGAGTATAAAGAGGACCTGACATGGCTCTATTCATGTATAGGAGTATAAAGAGGACCTGTCATGGCTCTATACATTTATGTAGAAAATAAAGAGGACCTGTCATGGCTTTATTCATGTATAGGAGTATAGCGGTCATGGCACTATACATGTATGTAGAAGTATAAAGAGGACCTGTCATGGCTCCATACATGTATATAGGAATATAAAAGGACCTGTGTGTGGCCGCGATGTCAGCCGGCCACCGCGATCGCTCCACAGAGAGCCAGAACGGGGATCTGTCAATGTAAACAGACAGATCCCCATTCTGACAGGGGAGGAGAGACAGATCTGCTGTTCCTAGTGATTAGGAACAGAGATCTCTCTCCTCCTTCAGTCAGTCCCATCCCCCCCAGTTAGAAACACCTCCCAGGGAACACATGTAACCCTTTTCCTGCCAGTGACATTTACACAGTAATCAGTGCATTTTTATAGCACAAATCGCTGTATAAATGTCACTGGTCCCAAAAATGTGTCAAAAGTGTTCGATCTGTTCACCGCAATGTCACAGTCTCACTGAAAATCTCAGATCGCCGCCATTACTAGTAAAAAAAAATATTAATAAAAATGCCATAAGTCTATCCCCTATTTTGTAGACGCTATAACCTTTGTGCAAACTAATCAATATACACTTATTGCGTCTTTTTTTTTTTACCAAACATATGTAGAAGAATACATATTGGCCTAAACTGATATAGAAATACCACCAACAGAAAGCTCTATTTGTGGGAAAAAAAGGACGTAAATTTTGTTTGGGTACAGCGTCGCACGACCGCACAATTGTCAGTTAAGTCAACGCAGTGCCGTATCGCAAAACAAAATTAGTGAAGTGCATCATTTCTATTATTACATTGTTATATAATATATAAAATAGTTCAACTCACCATAATGCAGAATCAGTAGGAGCATGAGCGTGATACTTGCCACGTCACCTGCCTTCAGATGCAGATTGTCACTTGCCACACATTGCGGGTTGTCACTTGCCACACGTTGCGGATTGTCACTTGCCACTTCACCTGCCACATGTAGCGGATTGTCACTTGCTACGACGTCACACATTGCGTTTTGTCACTTGCCACAACGTCACTTGCCAGTTGCCACACATTGCGGATTGTCACTTGCCACTTCACCTGCCACATGTAGCAAATTGACATTGAGGAGGGGGGCGGCTGACATTGAGGAGGAGGGGGGCGGCTGACACTGAGGAGGGGGGGCGGCTGACATTGAGGAGGGGGGGGCGGCTGACATTGAGGAGGGGGGGCGGCTGACATTGAGGAGGGGGGGTGGCTGACATTGAGGAGGGGGGGAGGCTGACATTGAGGAAGGGGGGCGGCTGACATTGAAGAGGGGGGGGCGGCTGACTTTGAGGAGGGGGGGCGGCTGACATGGAGGAGGGGGGGCGGCTGACATGGAGGAGGAGGGGGGGCGGCTGACATTGAGGAGGGGGGGTGCGGTTGACATTGAGGGGGGTGGCAGTTGACACTGAGGAGGGGGAGCGGCTGACATTGAGGAGGAGGGGGGCGGCTGACATTGAGGAGGAGGGGGGGCGGCTGACACTGAGGAGGGGGGGCGGCTGACACTGAGGAGGGGGGGCAGCTGACATTGAGGAGGGGGGGGCTTACATTGAGGAGGGGGGCGGCTGACATTTAGGGGGGCGGCTGACATTGAGGAGGGGGGGGCGGCTGACACTGAGGAGGGGGGTGGCTGACATTGAGGAGGGGGGCGGCTGACATTGAGGAGGGGGGGCGGCTGACATTGAGGAGGGGGGCGGCTGACATTGAGGGGGTGGCGGCTGACATTGAGGGGGGCGGCTGACATTGAGGAGGAGGGGGGGCGGCTGACATTGAGGAGGGGGGGCGGCTGACAAGGAGGAGGGGGGGCGGCTGACTTGGAGGAGGGGGGGGGCGGCTGACATGGAGGAGGGGGGGCAGCTGACATTGAGGAGGAGGGGGGGCGGCTGACATTGAGGAGCGGGGGGCGGCTGACATTGAGGAGGGGGGCGGCTGACATTGAGGAGGGGGGGCGGCTGACACTGAGAAGGGGGGGCGGCTGACACTGAGGAGGGGGGGGCGGCTGACACTGAGGAGGGGGGGGCGGCTGACATTGAGGAGGAGGGGGGCGGCTGACACTGAGGAGGGGGGGCGGCTGACATTGAGGAGGGGGGCGGCTGACATTGAGGAGGGGGGGCGGCTGACACTGAGAAGGGGGGGCGGCTGACACTGAGGAGGGGGGGCGGCTGACACTGAGGAGGGGGGGCAGCTGACACTGAGGAGGGGGGGCGGCTGACATTGAGGAGGGGGGCAGCTGACATTGAGGAGGGGGCGGCTGACATTGAGGAGGGGGGGCGGCTGACATTGAGGAGGGGGGGCGGCTGACATTGAGGAGGGGAGGCGGCTGACACTGAGGAGGGGGGGCGGCTGACATTGAGGAGGGGAGGCAGCTGACATTGAGGAGGGGGGGGCGGCTGACATTGAGGAGGGGGGGCGGCTGACATTGAGGAGGGGGTGCGGCTGACATTGAGGAGGGGAGGCGGCTGACACTGAGGAGGGGGGGCGGCTGACATTGAGGAGGGGGGGCGGCTGACATTGAGGAGGGGGGGCTGACATTGAGGAGGGGGGGCGGCTGACTTTGAGGAGGGGGGGGCGGCTGACATTGAGGAGGGGGGGCGGCTGACATTGAGGAGGGGGGGAGGCTGACATTGAGGAGGGGGGCACGCTCCCCCTCCCCCTTTCAGCCCTTCTATAGCTCAGCAGCGGTGAGGGGGAACAAATTAGAGGCGGAGGTGGAGCCGGCCGGCTACAGTGAGCTGCGGCACCGCCCACTCGTTTCCCCCCACAGGTCACAGTCTCAGATGACAGACAGACCGGGGGCGGGGGTGGGCGGTGCCGCAGCGCTTTATCGGCAGGATCCCTCCCTTCTTCTCATCCTGGTCTTCGGGAAAATGGCGGCCGGCGGAGACATTATCTCCGCCGGCCGCGGACCTCTAGCGGCGGCGGGGCCCCGAGTATTACTCGGGGCCCTACGCAGCTTGCGTAGTCCGCGTATAGGGCGGATCGGCCCTGGACTGACATCCCGCAACAACGATCGCCACGATGCGCGCCCCCGGGGGCGCGCAGCTGCTTAATATCCTGAAGACGTCATATGACGTCCAGTCAGGATATTGAAACCACTTTGCCGCCATCATTTTGCAATAGCGCGGGCGGCAAGTGGTTAAAAACCATTCCCTTTTTTTTTTCTCTGTCTTCACGGAGCAGTAGCCCCCCCTGCACAAAAGTGGGAGGAGAATTATTTTTCCTTTTCAGGCGAGAGCTAACAAACTGGGCTTAGGAATTTCTTTGAGTGTAAAACTAAAAGGAGGGGGTTTAGCCTGCTCCTTGCTCCCATCCCAAACTGAACGTGAAGAGTCACGTTGACTGCAAAAACTTTAACATCTTCCAAGGTGTTCAACAGGGGTCTGAAGGCTCAATATACCTCCCGGATATCTTCCCTGTATCGCCTTAATTAAACCCCAGCCACACCAAACATTAATCCACAAACACAGTTGTAATATGACACGCTATTTCAGCCCTGCTGTCTGTATGGAGGTAATATTTAACCCCGAACCTACCTGGTTCGTATTCTCCCACACTCACGATATTGAGGTGTATTTATACATTTATATATGCATTTCGACGCCCTCCCTTAATCAGAATGCTGACAATGAATCACTGTGCCTATATACATATATATAGATATAATTCCCGGCACTCTCTCTTGATCAGAGATGACAAGGAATCTCTGTGCCTATATTCATTTATTTCCTAACACCCTCTTTCAACCATGAACTTTGTACAGGGGCTAGACATGTGCATTTCGTTTCATTCTGAATCGAAATTCGGACAAATTTTTCATTATTCGGAAATTCGGATGCATCCGAATTTCAGAATTACAAATGTAACGAATTTAAACAAATCCAAAAAAACTATTCAGTTCGAAAAAACGCGAAATCGATTTTCTAAAAAATACAATGAAACAGAATATAAAACAATAAAGCAATAGAACAAAAAAAGAATAGAAAATAATAGAATAGAATTGAAAAGAATCTAATAAAATCGAACATGACCGTCTTCCGAAATTGGAATAGTATAAGTTTGAATTCGAGAATAGATTGGAAAATAATTCAAAACAATGGAAACTAAAATAGAAAAGAATAGAAAAACAATAGAACAGAATAGAATATAATATAATATTATATTTTATTCTATTTTGTTCTATTGTTTTTCTTTTCTATTCTAATCTTTTCTATTAAAATTTGAATTCATTCTATATGAAATTGGAATTTTTTATAAAATGAAATCGAATTTGAATAGAAAAGATTATAATAGATTAGTTTCGTATTAGAATTTAAAAAAAATTTGACCGAATTCAAAAAAAATTGAAAAAAACCTACTACATCCGAAAAAATTTGACCGCATTTGAAAAAAATCTACCGGATTAGAAAAAACGATCAAATTCGAAAAAATTCTACCGCATTTGAAAGAAATTGTCTGAATTCGAAAAAGTTAACTATATTTAACCATTTTCCAAAATTCGAATTTCGGATAGAATGAAATCGAATTAGAATAGAAAAGATTAGAATAGAATAGAAAAGAATAGAAAAAATAAACTAGAAAAACAAAAGAATAGAATAAAATGTAATATATATTATATTTTATTCTATTTTGTTATATTGTTTTTCTAGTCTATTCTTTTCTATTATTTTCTATTCAAATCTTTTCTATTCAAATTTAAATTCATTCTATACGAAATTCGAACTTCTGAAGCCATCTTCTGAAATTTGAATTTCGTATAGAATGAATTTGAATAGAAAAGATTACAATAGAATAGAAAAGAAGAGAAAAGAATAGCATAGAAAAACAATAGAACAGAATAAAAAAAATTATATATATATATAATTTTTTTTATTCTGTTCTATTGTTTTTCTATGCTATTCTTTTCTATTCAATTCTAATCTTTTCTATTCAAATTCGAATTCATTCTATACAAAATTTGAATTTCGGAAGATGGCTTCTGAAGTTCCAAATTGTATAGAATGAATTTGAATTTGAATAGAAAAGATTTGAATAGAAAAGAATAGACTAGAAAAACACTAAAACAGAACAAAAAAATATATATATATATTTTTCAGAGCAGACGCAGAGAGGGGGTGGAGAGCGGGGCGGGGGGCGGAGAGCATGGCGGGGGGGCGGAGAGCGGGACGGAGAGTGTGCGGCGGGGGGCGGAGACCAGGGCGGAGAGCGGGACGGAGAGTGTGCAGTGGGGGGCGGAGACCAGGGGAGAGAGTGGGGCGGGGGGCGGAGACCAAGGCGGAGAGCGTGGCGTAGACCAGAGCGGAGAGCAGAGTGAGTCTTCAGGCGGGTAAGTAAAATGAATATGATCCAATTGCCTTGCCTGTCTTGCCTTTCTGCTGCCCAAATGCTCCCGGAGCCCTAGATAGGATACTATGAGAGAGGGGGCAGAGAGCGGGGCGGGGGGTGGAGAGCATGGTGACTGGTGACAGTGACATGATTGACATGCACAATTGCACACAGACTTCCTTTCTTATTTTCCCTCCTCCCTCCCTTGTTGTTATGATCCGATGGTTGCCTTTCTGTTGTATTTTGCTCTCTTCAGGAGGGCCTTGAGGGGCTGGGGGGGGAGGCTGGGGGGGGGGGTCCGCCTTCTTCCCTGGAATCACCTGAACTGCAGTGCCACCCACTGACAGCTATTCTGTATTGCACCTATAGTGCTTAATTTTATTTTAAATTCTGTCAGTTAATGTGAAAAATTAGAGGTTCCTTAACCACTTAACGACCGCTCACTGTATATGTACGTCGGCAGAATGGCCCCGACAGGAACAATCACGTACAGTGTATGTGATTGCCTTTGTACAGTTGGGGGGTCCAATCGGACCCCCCTCCTATACAGTGAGCGGTCGGTATTCGTTGGGGAGCGATCCGAGATGAGGGGACGGCCGTTCGATTCCGGCCACCCCCCCGCGATCGCTCCCGCCGAATGAAAATGCTTCCTCTGCTGTGTAATGTAAACACAGGCAGAGGAAGCAGGAGGAAGTGATGTCATCTCTCATGCGGCGCTCACATATACAGAGCGCCGTACAAGAGAAGACACACAGGTCAGTGCACAAAACACTACACTGACACCAGGACACATAGGCACACAAATCGCCCCCCCAGGCCCCCCCAGATCACCCCCCAGCCCCCAGTCACAGTGTCACTGATTGCAGTGACCATTTATTTACTGATCACTGCAATCAGTGACATTTGTGACTGTAAAAGTGTCACTAAAGTTAGTTTTAGGTCCAGTGTAGCCCCCTAACCCCCCCTAATAAAGGTTTAACCCCCTGATCACCCCCCAGATAACTCTTTCACCCCCTAGCACCGCCGTCGCTAAGCGATCATATTTCTGATCACTGTCTTAGCGTCTGTGATGCAGATCGGTAGCCAGTAATTTTTTTTAGGTTCGCCGCAGGTTTTTATAGCGTCAGGTACCGCCATATATTACCTAATAAAGGTTTAACCCCCTGATCACCCCCCAGATAACCCTTTCACCCCCTAGCACCGCCGTCGCCAAGCGATCATTTTTTTGATCGCTGTCTTAGCGTCGGTGATTCAGATCGGTAGCCAGTAATTTTTTTTAGGTTCGCCGCAGGTTTTTATAGCGTCAGGTACCCCCATAAATTATCTAATAAAGGTTTAACCCCTTGATCGCCCCCCAGGTAACCCTTTCACCCCCTATCACCACTGTCGCTAAGCGATCATTTTTCTGATCGCTGTCTTAGCGTCGGTGATGCAGATCGGTAGCCAGTAATTTTTTTTAGGTTCGCCGCAGGTTTTTATAGCGTCAGGTACCCCATAAATTATCTAATAAAGGTTTAACCCCCTTGATCGCCCCCCAGGTAACCCTTTCACCCCCTATCACCACTGTCGCTAAGCGATAATTTTTCTGATCACTGTCTTAGCATCTGTGATGCGGATCGGTAGCCAGTAATTTTTTTTAAGGTTCGCCGCAGGTTTTTATAGCGTCAGGTACCCCCATATATTACCTAATAAAGGTTTAACCCCCTGATCACCCCCCAGATAACCCTTTCACCCCCTAGCACCGCCGTCGCTAAGCGATCATTTTTCTGATCGCTGTCTTAGCGTCGGTGATGCAGATCGGTAGCCAGTAATTTTTTTTAGGTTCGCCGCAGGTTTTTATAGCGTCAGGTACCCCCATAAATTATCTAATAAAGGTTTAACCCCTTGATCGCCCCCCAGGTAACCCTTTCACCCCCTATCACCACTGTCGCTAAGCGATCATTTTTCTGATCGCTGTCTTAGCGTCGGTGATGCAGATCGGTAGCCAGTAATTTTTTTTAGGTTCGCCGCAGGTTTTTATAGCGTCAGGTACCCCCATAAATTATCTAATAAAGGTTTAACCCCCTTGATCGCCCCCCAGGTAACCCTTTCACCCCCTATCACCACTGTCGCTAAGCGATCGTTTTTCTGATCGCTGTCTTAGTGTCGGTGATGCAGATCGGTAGCCAGTAAAAATTTTTAGGTTCGCCGCAGGTTTTTATAGCGTCAGGTACCCCCATATATTATCTAATAAAGGTTTAACCCCCTTGATCGCCCCCCAGGTAACCCTTTCACCCCCTATCACCACTGTCGCTAAGCAATCGTTTTTCTGATCGCTGTCTTAGTGTCGGTGATGTCGATCGGTAGCCAGTAATTTTTTTTAGGTTCGCCGCAGGTTTTTATAGCATCAGGTACCCCCATATATTATCTAATAAAGGTTTTAACCCCCTAATTGCCCCTAGTTAACCCTTTCACCAGTGATCACCATATAAGTGTTACGGGTGACGCTGGTTAGTTAGTTTGCTTTTTATAGTGTCAGGGCACCCGCCGTATATATAACCCAACAAAGGTTTAACCCCCTGATCGCCCGGCGGGTGATATCAATTAGGTTTTAGCGTCAGAGAGGGTCTGCGTCACACCCCAGGCAGCGTCAGGTTAGTGCCAGTAACGCTAACACCCACGCGTGAAGCATACACCCCCCATAGTGGTATAGTATCTGATCAGATCAATATCTGATCTGATCAGATCTATACTAGCGTCCCCAGCAGTTTAGGGTTCCCAAAAACGCAGTGTTAGCGGGATCAGCCCAGATACCTGCTAGCACCTGCGTTTTGCCACTCCGTCCAGCCCAGGCCACCCAAGTGCAGTATCGATCGATCACTGTCACTTACAAAACACAACACACATAACTGCAGCGTTCACAGAGACAGGCCTGATCCCTGCGACTCCAGTGCTGTAGGAGGTGATTACACCACCACAGTTAAAAAAAAAAGCATATATGCCGAAGCATTGGGGCAGCAGGGGCGGAGGAGCGGAGGAGCGATTTTGCTCCTAATGCCGCGTACATACGGTCGAAATTCCGATGGAGGCTTGCCCATGGAAAAGTCCAACCATGTGTGTGCGGCATAACTTTTTTGCGGGAGGATGCCCCCATGCTTCGGCATATATAAATGGTGCATGTATGCCCATCATTAGAAGTGGGTGGATGAAGGGCGGTATTCTAATGGTGGGCATACCCACCGATCAATCTCTTTTTTCGTTCAGCCAACTGGCTGCATGAAAAAAAAAGATTACAATACATGTCCAACAAGGACCAGCAACGTACTGGTATGTTGCTGGACTTTGAATGTTTATACCAGAATGATGCCTGCGGGTTTAGGTATCATCTTGGTATCATTCTTTTCAGCCAGCGGCCGGCTTTCATGTAAAAGCAATCCTAGTGGCTAATTAGCCTCTGGACTGCTTTTACAAGCAGTGGGAGGGAATGTCCCCCCCCCAGATATAAAAAGCGACATTGGGAAATTGGGAAAGCATTTTATCACACCGATCTTGGTGTGGTCAGATGCTTTGAGGGCAGAGGAAAGATCTAGGGTCTAGAACACCCCAGTTTTTTCAAAAAAAAGAGTACCTGTCACTACCTATTGCTATCATATTTACATTCCCTGAGATAACAATAAAAATGATAAAAAAAAAAAAATATGGAAGGAACAATTTAAAAATAAAATAAAAAAGCAAAATTAATAATAAAAAAAAAAGCACCCCTGTCCTGCCCTGCTCTTGCCCAATGGCGAACGCAAGCGTCGGTCTGGCGTCATATGTAAACAGCAATTGCACCATGCATGTGAGGTATCACCGCGAAGGTCAGATCGAGGGCAGTAATTTTAGCAGTAGACTTCCTCTGTAAATCTAACGGGGTAACCTGTAAAGGCTTTTAAAGGCTTTTAAAAATGTATGTAGTAAAGAGGGTGGGGCGTTCTTGCGTTGGGCAGCGGGGGATACATTGCTTTTGAAGGATGTTCTGAAGGGGAACACTCTATGTCCAATTCTGGAACTTCGAGAGAAATATGGATTAGAGAGGGGAGATAGCTGGAGATATATCCAAATTCAACACTTCACAAATCATTTACCTAGACCCCACCGATCGAGAAGTGAGTTAAACGCCTGGGAAAAACTTACTGAAGTAGGAGGTACTGGAAGACAGGGAATATCAAACATATATGGGATTTTGACTCCCACAAGGGGACCTGATTTGTGTAGAGCTTTGAGTAGCTGGGAAGAGGAACTTAATCAAACCATAACCAAAGATAAGAAGAGACAGATCTTAGAATATGTCCACTCTACGTCAATAGAGGCAAATATAAAAGAGATGAACTATAAACTGTTGACTAAATGGTATTTTGTACCAATGAAAGTACATAGAATAAATAAGGAGGAGTCACCTTTATGTTGGAGGGAGTGTGGGGGGGAGGGAACTCATGCCCACATTTGGTGGCTATGCCCATTGATACAAGAATACTGGAGGGAAATATTAAAGTGGATAAAGAGAATAAGTGGACTGGAAGTAAAATTCGACCCTTGGTACTGTCTATTTCACAACACGGGGCTATCAAAGAATAAGTACAGGGAGACTCTGATCCCATATTTGTTAAATGGGGCAAAGGTGCTTATACCAAGGAAATGGAAGGAAAAGGAGGTCCCTACAATAGGTGAATGGAAGAAAGAAATAGACAGAATCAGTCTGATGGAGGAGTTGATGTCAAATCATAATGAGACGAGGAGAAAATGGGATAGGATCTGGGGGGGATGGAGGAATTTCAGGGATTCAGAGGTGGTCGGGGAGGGAGTAGTGGATGGGGAGGTATAAAAACATACATACTTTTTTTTTTTTTTCACTATTAGGCTTGGAAGGCCAAGTCCTCTTAGGATATTAGATTAATTAGGGCACTATAAGAGATTCATTTTTTTTATTTTTATTTTTATTTTTATTTTTTTTTTTATTTTTTTTATTTTTTTTATTTTTTTTTTTTTCTTCACTATTAGGCTTGGAAGGCCAAGTCCTTGTAGGATATTATATTAATTAGGGCACTATAAGAGATTCAATTTTTTTTATTTTTTTTGATTTACACAAATACACTAGGGTTTAAATAGACGATCTGTTTGTAGGCAGTCTACAGTGGCTGCCTTTTATTGGATAACACTTAGATTGTAAATGAGGAATAATTGATTTAACTTAATGAATACTTTTTAGGCACTTTTTTTTTTTTTTTTTCATATACACTTGGGGTTAAACAGAAGATCTGTTGGAAGACAGTCTAAAGTGGCTGTCTCTTATTAGGATGCACTTAGATTGTAAATGGGGAATAATTTAATTCATTTAATAAATATAATATAGGCACCCGCTTTAGTTGTTCTTTTTGTAGGATAGGGGTATATTTTAGTGGATAAATGTTGTTGGTAATGCTGGCACTTAAGTCACCTTCACTTTGTTGGGGTGGATCCCCTCTTCTCTTTTCTTTCTTCTTTTTTTTTTTTTTTTTCTCTCCTTTTTTTTTTTCTCCCTCTCTCCTCCCTCTCTCTCTCTCTTTCTTTCTTTCTCTCTCTCTCTCTCTCTCTCTCTCTTTCCCTACCTCTCGTTCTCTATGTACCTCCCCGCTGAGTCAACGACCAACTAAAATCGACTGATTATATAGGGGGACAATACAATATAGAAGGATTCTTTGGGACAGGTATCCTCTAGGATAGATTAGGTAAAGATAATGAGGTGTGAAAAAGCCGAGACCGAATAAGTGGGTTTTTAAATGTATGTATAAAAATGTATTTTTAATGCTATGGTACAATTTGTAAATGTTTATTATACTGTTGAAAATTAATAAAAAAAATTAAAAAAAATGTATGTAGTTTGTCGCCAATGCGCGTTTGTGCGAAATTTTAAACCATGTCGTGTTTGGTATCTATGTACTCGGCCTAAGATCATCTTTTTTATTTCATCAAACATTTGGGCAATATAGTGTGTTTTAGTGCATTAAAATAAAAAAAAAGTGTATTTTTTCCCCAAAAAATGCGTTTGAAAAATCGCTGCGCAAATACTGTGTAGAAAAAAATAATGCAACACCCACCATTTTAATCTGTAGGGCCTTTGCTTTAAAAATATATATAATGTTTGGGGGTTCAACATAATTTTCTTGCAAAAAAAAAATATGTTTTCATGTAAACAAAAAGTGTCAAAAAGGGCTTTGTCTTCAAGTGGTTAGAAGAGTGCATGTAAGCTTCCTAATGTTGTGTATAAAATGCCAGAACAGTTCCAAACCCCCCCCCCAAATGACCCCATTTTGGAAAGTAGACACCCCAAGCTATATACTGAGAGGCATGTCGAGTCCATGGAATATTTTATATGTTGACACAAGTTGCGGAAATTGTTTTATTTTTTTTGCACAAAGTTGTCACTAAATGATATATTGCTCAAACATGCCATGGGCATATGTGGAATTACACCCCAAAATACATTCTGTTGCTTCTCCTGAGTACGGGGATACCACATGTGTGAGACTTTTTGGGAGCCTAGCCGCGCACGGGACCCCAAAATCCAAGCACCACCTTCAGGCTTTCTAAGGGTGTAAATTTTTGATTTCACTTCTCACTGCCTATCACAGTTTCGGAGGCCATGGAATGCCCAGATGGCACAACCCCCCCCCCCAAATGACCCCATTTTGGAAAGTAGACACCCCAAGCTATTTGCTGAGAGGTATTGTGAGTATTTTGCAGATCTCGCTTTTTGTCACAAAGTTTTGAAAATTGAAAAAAATATATATATATTTTCTTTCTTCATTTTCAAAAACAAATGAGAGCTGTAAAATACTCACCATGCCTCTAAGAAAATAGCTTGGGGTGTCTACTTTCCAAAATGGGGTCATTTGGGGGGGTTTGTGCTATTTTGGCATTTTATGGCCTTCAAAACTGTGATAGGTAGTGAGGAGTGAAATCAAAAATTTGTGCCTAGAAATCCTGAAGGCGGTGCTTGGTTTTTGGGGTCCCGTACGCGGCTAGGCTCCTAAAAAGTCCCACACATGTGGTATCTCCGTACTCAGGAGAAGCAGCAAAATGTATTTTGGGGTGTAATTCCACATATAACCATGGCATGTGTGAGCAATATATCATTTAGTGACAACTTTTTGTAATTTTTTTTTTTTTGGTCATTATTCAATCACTTGGGACAAAAAAAAAATATTCAATGGGCTCAACAGGCCTCTCAGCAATTTCCTTGGGGTGTCTACTTTCTAAAATGGGGTCATTTGGGGGAGTTTTGTGCTATTTTGGCATTTTATGGCCTTCAAAACTGTGATAGGTAGTGAGGAGTGAAATCAAAAATTTGCGCCCTTAGAAATCCTGAAGGCGGTTCTTGGTTTCCGGGGGCCCGTACGCGGCTAGGCTCCCAAAAAGTCCCACACATGTGGTATCCCCATACTCAGGAGAAGCAGCAAAATGTATTTTGGGGTGCAATTCCACATGTAACCATGGCATGTGTGAGCAATATATCATTTAGTGACAACTTTTTGTAATTTTTTTTTTAGTCATTATTCAATCACTTGAGACAAAAAAAAAATATTCAATGGGCTCAACATGCCTCTCAGCAATTTCCTTGGGATGTCTACTTTCCAAAATGGGGTCATTTGGGGGGGTTTTGTACTGCCCTGCCATTTTAGCACCTCAAGAAATGAGATAGGCAGTCATAAATTAAAGGCTGTGTAAATTCCAGAAAATGTACCCTAGTTTGTAGACGCTATAACTTTTGCGCAAACCAATAAATATAAGCTTATTGACATTTTTTTTACTAAAGACATGTGGCTGAATACATTTTGGCCTAAATGTATGACTAAAATTGAGTTTATTCGATTTTTCTTATAACAAAAAGTAGAAAATATCATTTTTTTTCTACATTTTCGGTCTTTTTCCGTTTATATCGCAAAAAAAAAAAAATCGCAGAGGCAATCAAATACCATTAAAAGAAAGCTCTATTTGTGGGAAGAAAAGGACGCAAATTTCGTTTGGGTACAACATTGCATGTCCGCACAATTTACAGTTAAAGCAGCGCAGTGCAAAATTCTGAAATCACCTCTGGTCCTTTAGCTACCAAATGGTCCGGGGCTTAAGTGGTTAAGGTTGCCGGGGGTTTCTTCAGCAGTGATTAAATAAATAAAAAAAGTATCGGTAATCGGTATTGGCGAGTACATGAAAAAAAGTATCGGTACTTGTACTCGGTCCTAAAAAAGTGGTATCGGGACAACCCTAATATATATATATATATATATATATATATATATATATATATATATATATAAAACCATTTTCTGAAATTCAAATTTTGTATGGAATGAATTTTAATAGAAAAGATTAGAATAGAAAATAATAGAAAAGAATAGACTAGAAAAACAATAGAATAAAATATAATATATATTATATTTTATTCTATTCTGTTCTATTGTTTTTCTAGAAAAACAATAGAATAAAAACATAATATATATTATTTTTTATTCTATTATTTTCTATTCTATTCTAATCTTTTCTATTCTAATTCAAAATCATTTTATACGAAATTTGAATTTCGGAAAATGGTTATGTATATAAATATTAGGGTTAACCCTATTATATATACACAACCATTTTCTGAAATTCTAATTTTGTATGTATAGCGCCTCCAACCCTCTCTCACCCGTCTTTGGCTCCTCGCAGGAAGAGAGGGCACACCCCGCTACATGCCCGTACCCTCCTGTGTAAAGAGGTTGAGCGGTGTTATGAAACAGGTCTCCACAGCCAGGTTCTCCAGAGAATGGCTCTTATCTCTATGCTCAAATAAATACAAGTCACTATTTCCCCCAATAACTCTAAGGTCCACACCAGCCGTAACTCCAACGTAGAGTTTATTTCTCTTTAAGCACAGTCTCTGATCGGAAAGGTTGGAGAGAGACAGTGTTGGCAACTGTCAGTATTTTTACTGGCAGCCAGTAAAAAACAGGCAATTTCCCCCTGCCAGTAAAAGTAAAAGGTTGCCAGTAAAACATATGGCTGTGACTCTCAGCTTAGTCCGGAGCTGGCTGAGACCATCCGAGTGCCTGCTACAGTGTGATCGGACGGCTCCGGCGGAGGCGGTGCCTGAGCATGTCGTGTGATGTCATGGTGCAATGGAGCCAAGCAGAGGGGCCAGAGCCTCGTGTGCGGGTCTGTAGTATGGGAGCAAGGCAGGCTGGGACTGGGACTGTCAGTGCTGTTTACACTGGAGTGGACTGGAGGGACCACTTGGCTTGGAGAGAGACTGTCACTGTGACTCAGGAGGGGATGTGTTGTGTCGGGGAGGTCTCATCATCATCTGTGCTGCTGCACACTGCTGTCAGTGTCACTGTGAGAGTCAAATTTATGTGTGTGTGCCGCCCATTCTAATTTCTTGCTCTCCTAAGTCCTGTCCCTGAGATACTTACTATATCGAAAATTAAATAAGAAATATGTTTTTTGCCTTATTATCTACCTTAAATCATATTGTTAATTGCACATTGTATTTGTTTGTAGCCTAAATACTGCAATTTTGTAACTTTTGGAAATGGCAGTAAAAACTTGGCTGTGCCAGTAAATTTTGGGTGTTGCGTCAGTAAATTTCAATCTGGTAGGTTGGCAACACTGGAGAGAGAACAGGACAGCATAAGGTGTGAGTGGTCCAGGCACAAACGTAATACACTTCACTACTTGGCTTCTCAAGCAGACTTAGCCCATTTGGATAGTCTCCCTAGATAGGGACTAGCAGCCAGAATGGTACTCTAACTAACCGCACAATCACTACACAAACTGGTGACCTTGGTCTCTGCCACAGACCTGGTGAACTTGGTCTCTGCCACAGACCTGGTGAACTTGGTCTCTGCCACAGACCTGGTGAGCTTGGTCTTCAAAGCTTGGCCTCTTTGTAAGGAGAAGACATCCCTCCAGAGAGTTACCGGGCCCCTTCCTTCACTGTGACTTCTCACCAGTCTCTCGGAATGGTCTTTCCCCGGCCTCCTCTCCTCGTCTAAGATGCGGGTCCCCTCGCAAGGCGGCACCCTGAGATTCCTTGATCCTTGATGGGCCCCAGCCAAAGGTGCTGGGCCCAAGGCCTTTAGTTGCAAGCCCAGGGCTAAAGGTGCCATGGACTGATTCACCGACCACCGCCCCTGGGCCAAAGGTGCCCAGGGCGGACAGGAACACACACTCCCTGGGAGTAGGACCCCCGACAACGAACCACAAAACAGGCAGCGTCCGCCCCTTTTATATCCTCTCCCAGCATACATACATTTTCTATTCTAATCTTTTCTATTCTAATTCAAGATCATTCTATAGGAAATTAGAATTTTGGAAAATGGTTATATATATAAATATTTGGGTTAGGGTTAACCTTAACCCTAACCCTATTTACATATATATATATATATATATATATATATATTGTGACAGCAGGAAGGTAAAGTCACCTGGTTGCATCCAGGGGGGTAGATATATTTTGCCCAGATTCAGGCTTTACGCTGACTTATACAACTAGGGAGTCAGTTGATGAAGCCCAGCTGAGGCTAGTGGGCTCATGGATGACTCATACCTCTAGGGAGAGGGCTGGGCGTCGTGCAGGCAGGGAGTTGATGAGACCAGCTGAAGCCTGTCAGTTCGTTTAAGGCCTCTATAAAAACTCCCAGATTCATTAGGTGTTTGCTCATGCCTGGAACCAGACCTGTGTGGACTGTCTAGGGAGAGTGAACCCCTGTGCGGTGAGGCAAAGCCTGTGTGGCTATTTGTTTGGACTTTTACTAAACCAGGGACTTAGGGACTAGGACAGCACTAGGCTGATCCCAGTTGTTAGTTAGGAAACCTGTATGTTTAGTCAGAGGTCAACTTGACCAGGATTTATTTTGGTTATGTTTCTTTTGCTTTGCTGTGTTTTGTCACTGTAAATAGAAAATAAACCGCACCTTTTTGATTTTGAAACCACAACCTCCGTTTGCTGGGCCTGTTTTGTGTGGGGAGCCCATCCCGGGGGTCACACACACCCGCTGCCGAGCTAACCCCCTCACAGTTGGTGGAGAACCAGTGGCAGTTTTTTTTAAGCCAGCATGGAGGAGATACTGAAGCAGCTGGCTCTAGCAAATGCCAATCAACAGCAGACAAATGCAGGTTTGCAAAAGAGCCTTGCAGCTCAACAACAGAGCCTTGCAGCCCAGCAGCAGACAAACGCAACTTTGCAACAGAGTCTGGAGGCTCAGCAACGAGCCCAGCAGCAATCTGAGGCCCGCTTCATAGACCTGTTGCAGAAGCAAGAGCAGAGACTACAACAACAGATGGAAGCAGTAATGCAGCAACGTCCGCAGACCAGTGAGGAAAGCCGTCCCACTAATACCGCGTCCTTTGGGGTGAGTCGTTTATTGACAAAAATGACTGGAGAGGATGATCCAGAGGTATTTTTGACCACATTTGAAAGGACCGCTGAAAGAGAAAAGTGGCCTGAGGAGCAGTGGGCTGGACTGGTGGCTCCTCTGTTAACTGGTGAATCGCAGAAAGCTTACTATGACCTAGAGCCTAACCAAGCAAAAGACTATGTGATGCTAAAAGCTGAAATATTGGCAAGGCTGGGTGTCACCCAGGCTGTCCGGGCTCAGCGTGTGCATAACTGGACTTTCCAGCTTGGAAAACCCCCCAGGTCTCAAATGTATGATCTCATTCACCTGAGCAGAAAGTGGCTACAGCCAGAGACTTTGTCCGCACCAAAGATTGTGGAACGTGTTGTAATGGATCGGTTTTTGAGAGCTCTTCCTACTGCCATCCAAAAGTGGGTAAGCCATGGAGACCCAGAGACGGCCGATGGTCTTGTGGATCGTGTGGAGAAATACTTGGCTACAGAGAACCTGACGGCCTCTTCCAGAGACACTCGGACTTTCCACCCTAAGACCAGACCATCCCCAGGGGCGGATAAGAGGATTCCAAGGGGTGAGGGTGGAGAGAGTGAGAGGGTGGGAGCTCTACCCCAAGTTTGGCGAGAACAGCCTGGGAAATCAGCGGCTCAAGAGGCGGCAAGAAGGATCGTTTGCTACCGCTGCCGGCAAGCGGGACATATTGCAGCCAATTGCCCGGTTGTGGAGGAACCCATGCAGTGTGACTTTCTGACGGGCAGACGTCAGTCGCTGTGTGCGACAGTCGCATGCACTGCCATTCGAGGAACTGAGAAACATTTATGCAAAATGTGTGTTAATGGTAGAAATGTTGTGGTATTGCTGGATTCAGGTAGCCTTGTGACCCTGATAAAGGCTGAGTTAGTTAAAACAGAGGTCTCTGGGAATAGCAAGGTAGCTGTTATTTGTGTGCATGGGGACACCCGAGAGTATCCAGTGACTACAGTGTGTTTCAAGACCCCCAAAGGTACCCTCTCTCATCCAGTGGGCTTAGTATCTCAGTTACCGCATGACGCCATTGTGGGAAGGGATTTTCCGAAGTTCTGGGAACTGTGGGATGATCCTGAGCCCCTCACTGGTGCCCCTATGTACCAGGAATGTGATAGCCAGAACTCCCCTGAGAGTGGTGAGGACTCTCCGGAATTTCCCTTATCAGTATTGGCAGGGGAGACTCAAGAAACTGGAGAGGAGCCCACCTCCTCAGACGAAAACCTACCGTCTGTGGAGTTTTCTGATCTTGAGGTTCACAGGGAAAACTTTGCCACAGAACAGTTGAAAGACCCCGCCCTAATAAAGGCACGGGAAAACGTAGTGAAAATAGATGGCGAGTTAGTGAACCCAGATAATACCTGCACTTACCCATACTTCAGCGTAGAGAAGGACCTACTGTATCGGGTGGCAAAAAGGGCAGAAGAAACCGTTGAGCAGCTGGTGGTGCCCAAACCTTACAGGAAGTTGGTGTTGGAGTTGGCCCATGGGCACATTCTTGGAGGTCATCTGGGGACAGAGAAAACCCGAGAGAGGGTATTACAGAGATTCTATTGGCCGGGGGTGATGAAGGACGTAGAAAATTATTGTTCCTCCTGCCCTGTGTGTCAGAGGTTGGCCCCGATGCCACATTTCCGTAGCCCGCTGGTCCCTCTACCCATCATTGAGGTCCCGTTTGAGAGGTTCGCCATGGATTTGGTAGGTCCTATAATCAAGTCCGCTAGGGGGCACCAGTACATATTAGTTATAATGGACTATGCCACCCGTTATCCAGAAGCGATCCCTCTCCGAAATACCTCGGCCAAAACCATAGCCAAAGAGCTATCTCTTGTTTTTAGCCGGGTGGGTATTTGTAAAGAACTGCTTACGGACCAAGGTACACCCTTTATGTCCCGGGTTATGAAAGAGCTGTGTAAATTGTTCAAAGTGACGCAATTGCGTACGTCTGTGTATCACCCCCAAACCGATGGGCTGGTTGAAAGATTCAACAAAACCCTAAAACAAATGTTGAAGAAAGTGGTGGATAGAGATGGAAAGGATTGGGACTGTTTACTTCCTTATTTGATGTTTGCTATTAGGGAGGTGCCCCAATCCTCTACGGGATTCTCCCCCTTTGAGTTACTGTATGGGAGACACCCAAGAGGGCTGTTGGATATTGCCAAGGAAACTTGGGAAAGTGAGAGTTCTCCCCACAGGAGTGTGATTGAGCATGTCGCCCTGATGCAAGATCGAATTGCACAGGTAATGCCCATCGTGAAGGAACATTTGGCCCAAGCGCAGTTGGCACAGCAGAGAGTGTACAACCGTGGAGCCAAGACCCGTACCTTTTCCCCGGGGGATAGGATATTGGTACTTGTCCCTACGGTTGAAAGTAAATTCCTTGCCAAATGGCAAGGCCCCTACGAGATAATGGAAAAAGTGAGCGAAGTGAATTACAAGGTCAGACAACCAGGAAGGCGAAAGCCCGAACAGATCTATCACGTTAATCTGTTGAAAGCCTGGAGGGATAGAGAGTCCCTAGTCGCAGACACTTGGTCACCAGCTCAAACTGGTTGCGTGATTCCTGAGGTTGGAATAGCAGCCACCTTGTCACAACCCCAACAACAGGAGGTTAAGGAATTTGTGCTTCGCAACAAGGAGGTATTCTCTGAGCTGCCGGGACAAACATCTGGGGTAGAGCATGACATCATTACCCCGCCCGGTGAAAGGGTGAAGTTAAAACCCTATCGGATCCCAGAGGCTCGACGGGAGGCAATACGGGAGGAAGTACAGAAAATGCTGAACTTAGGGGTGATAGAGGAGTCCCAAAGTGATTGGTCTAGTCCCATCGTGTTGGTGCCTAAACCGGATGGGAGCTGGCGATTTTGTAACGATTTTCGTCAGTTGAACAAAGTTACAAAATTTGACACCTACCCCATGCCACGTATAGATGAGTTGATCGACCGGCTGGGAACAGCCCGATACATGACGACTCTTGACCTCACAAAAGGGTATTGGCAAATCCCCCTGGCCAAGTCGGCCAAAGAGAAAACCGCATTTGTAACCCCAGACGGGGCGTTCCAATATAAAAGAATGCCGTTCGGGTTACAGAATGCGCCGGCCACATTCCAGCGGAAAATGGACCAGATGCTGAGGCCCCATCGGAAGTATGCTGCGGCTTACCTGGATGACGTAATTGTCCATAGCACAGATTGGGCCTCACATCTGCCAAAAGTGCAAGCTGTCCTGGACTCTGTTCGGGAAGCGGGGTTTACGGCTAACCCCAAGAAGTGTACCATTGGGCAGGAGGAGGCCAAATATCTTGGGTACACCATTGGGAGGGGAGTAATAAAACCCCAACTCAACAAAGTCGAGGCCATCCAGAGTTGGCCACGTCCCAACAGCAAGAAGCAGGTACGAGCCTTTCTGGGAATCGCTGGGTATTATCGGCGATTCATTCCCCACTTTGCTTCTAAGGCTGTGCCCCTAACCAACCTGACGAAGGGGAAAGGGTCGGTCATGATTAAATGGACCCCCGAGGCTGAGGCAGCATTCCAATTCTTGAAACAAGCCTTATGTAGCCAGCCAGTGTTGTACT
The DNA here is from genome assembly GCA_029206835.1 of Rana muscosa. NCBI lineage: Eukaryota > Metazoa > Chordata > Amphibia > Anura > Ranidae > Rana > Rana muscosa. The sequence continues at coordinate 346,543,635 of CM055117.1, read as the reverse complement.
CACCCGACTTCTCTAAAGACTTTGTTGTACAAAGTGATGCGTCAGATGTGGGGTTAGGAGCAGTATTGTCCCAGGTCTGGAACGGGGAAGAGCACCCAGTCATTTACCTCAGCAGGAAATTGAAGTCCCATGAGGTAAATTACGCCACCGTTGAAAAGGAGTGTTTAGCGGTGAAGTGGGCTCTAGATTCCCTTCGGTACTACCTGCTAGGTAGGCACTTTGACATGGTTACGGATCACGCTCCGTTAAAGTGGATGGCTCAAAACAAGGAAACAAATAGAAGAGTGAATAGGTGGTTCCTGGCCCTCCAGGAATTCAACTTCACAGTAAAGCATCGCCCTGGCGTTCAAATGGGGAATGTGGATGCTTTGTCTCGAGTACATGAATGCCTGATTGCTGGTGTTCCAACCCCGAGGTTAAAACAAGAGGGGGGGGTATGTGACAGCAGGAAGGTAAAGTCACCTGGTTGCATCCAGGGGGGTAGATATATTTCGCCCAGATTCAGGCTTTACGCTGACTTATACAACTAGGGAGTCAGTTGATGAAGCCCAGCTGAGGCTAGTGGGCTCATGGATGACTCATACCTCTAGGGAGAGGGCTGGGCGTCGTGCAGGCAGGGAGTTGATGAGACCAGCTGAAGCCTGTCAGTTCGTTTAAGGCCTCTATAAAAACTCCCAGATTCATTAGGTGTTTGCTCATGCCTGGAACCAGACCTGTGTGGACTGTCTAGGGAGAGTGAACCCCTGTGCGGTGAGGCAAAGCCTGTGTGGCTATTTGTTTGGACTTTTACTAAACCAGGGACTTAGGGACTAGGACAGCACTAGGCTGATCCCAGTTGTTAGTTAGGAAACCTGTATGTTTAGTCAGAGGTCAACTTGACCAGGATTTATTTTGGTTATGTTTCTTTTGCTTTGCTGTGTTTTGTCACTGTAAATAGAAAATAAACCGCACCTTTTTGATTTTGAAAACCACAACCTCCGTTTGCTGGGCCTGTTTTGTGTGGGGAGCCCATCCCGGGGGTCACACACACCCGCTGCCGAGCTAACCCCCTCACAATATATATATATATTGTGAGGGGGTTAGCTCGGCAGCGGGTGTGTGTGACCCCCGGGATGGGCTCCCCACACAAAAACAGGCCCAGCAAACGGTGGTTGTGGTTTTCAAAATCAAAAAGGTGCGGTTTATTTTCTATTTACAGTGACAAAACACAGCAAAGCAAAAGAAACATAAATAAAATAAATCCTGGTCAACTTGACCTCTGAGTAAACATACAGGTTTCCTAACTAACAACTGGGATCAGCCTAGTGCTGTCCTAGTCCCTAAGTCCCTGGTTTTAAATGTCCAAGCAAATAGCCACACAGGCTTTGTCTCACCGCACAGGGGTTCACTCTCCCTAGACAGTCCACACAGGTCTGGGTCCAGGCATGAGCAAACACCTAATGAATCTGGGAGTTCTTATAGAGGCCTAAATGAGCTGACAAGCTTCAGCTGGTCTCATCAACTCCCTGTCTGCACGACGCCCCACACTCTCCCTAGAGGTATGAGTCATCCATGAGCCCACTAGCCTCAGCTGGGCTTATACAACTCTCCACCTAGTTGTATAAGTCGGCGTAAAGCCTGAATCTGGGCGAAATATATCTACCCCCCTAGATGCAACCAGGTGACTTTACCTTCCTGCTGTCACATACCCCCCCCTCTTGTTTTAACCTCGGGGTTGGAACACCAGCAATCAGGCATTCATGTACTCGAGACAAAGCATCCACATTCCCCATTTGAACGCCAGGGCGATGCTTTACTGTGAAGTTGAATTCCTGGAGGGCCAGGAACCACCTATTCACTCTTCTATTTGTTTCCTTGTTTTGAGCCATCCACTTTAACGGAGCGTGATCCGTAACCATGTCAAAGTGCCTACCTAGCAGGTAGTACCGAAGGGAATCTAGAGCCCACTTCACCGCTAAACACTCCTTTTCAACGGTGGCGTAATTTACCTCATGGGACTTCAACTTCCTGCTGAGGTAAATGACTGGGTGCTCTTCCCAGTTCCAGACCTGGGACAATACTGCTCCTAACCCCACATCTGACGCATCACTTTGTACGACAAAGTCTTTAGAGAAGTCGGGTGAGTACAACACTGGCTGGCTACATAAGGCTTGTTTCAAGAATTGGAATGCTGCCTCAGCCTCGGGGGTCCATTTAATCATGACCGACCCTTTCCCCTTCGTCAGGTTGGTTAGGGGCACAGCCTTAGAAGCAAAGTGGGGAATGAATCGCCGATAATACCCAGCGATTCCCAGAAAGGCTCGTACCTGCTTCTTGCTGTTGGGACGTGGCCAACTCTGGATGGCCTCGACTTTGTTGAGTTGGGGTTTTATTACTCCCCTCCCAATGGTGTACCCAAGATATTTGGCCTCCTCCTGCCCAATGGTACACTTTTGGGGTTAGCCGTAAACCCCGCTTCCCGAACAGAGTCCAGGACTGCTTGCACTTTTGGCAGATGTGAGGCCCAATCTGTGCTATGGACAATTACGTCATCCAGGTAAGCCGCAGCATACTTCCGATGGGGCCTCAGCATCTGGTCCATTTTCCGCTGGAATGTGGCCGGCGCATTCTGTAACCCGAACGGCATTCTTTTATATTGGAACGCCCCGTCTGGGGTTACAAATGCGGTTTTCTCTTTGGCCGACTTGGCCAGGGGGATTTGCCAATACCCTTTTGTGAGGTCAAGAGTCGTCATGTATCGGGCTGTTCCCAGCCGGTCGATCAACTCATCTATACGTGGCATGGGGTAGGTGTCAAATTTTGTAACTTTGTTCAATTGACGAAAATCGTTACAAAATCGCCAGCTCCCATCCGGTTTAGGCACCAACACAATGGGACTAGACCAATCACTTTGGGACTCCTCTATCACCCCTAAGTTCAGCATTTTCTGTACTTCCTCCCGTATTGCCTCCCGTCGGGCCTCTGGGATCCGATAGGGTTTTAACTTCACCCTTTCACCGGGCGGGGTAATGATGTCATGCTCTACCCCAGATGTTTGTCCCGGCAGCTCAGAGAATACCTCCTTGTTGCGAAGCACAAACTCCTTAACCTCCTGTTGTTGGGGTTGTGACAAGGTGGCTGCTATTCCAACCTCAGGAATCACGCAACCAGTTTGAGCTGGTGACCAAGTGTCTGCGACTAGGGACTCTCTATCCCTCCAGGCTTTCAACAGATTAACGTGATAGATCTGTTCGGGCTTTCGCCTTCCTGGTTGTCTGACCTTGTAATTCACTTCGCTCACTTTTTCCATTATCTCATAGGGGCCTTGCCATTTGGCAAGGAATTTACTTTCAACCGTAGGGACAAGTACCAGTATCCTATCCCCCGGGGAAAAGGTACGGGTCTTGGCTCCACGGTTGTACACTCTCTGCTGTGCTAACTGCGCTTGGGCCAAATGTTCCTTCACGATGGGCATTACCTGTGCAATTCGGTCTTGCATCAGGGCGACATGCTCAATCACACTCCTGTGGGGAGAACTCTCACTTTCCCAAGTTTCCTTGGCAATATCCAACAGCCCTCTTGGGTGTCTCCCATACAGTAACTCAAAGGGGGAGAATCCCGTAGAGGATTGGGGCACCTCCCTAATAGCAAACATCAGATAAGGAAGTAGACAGTCCCAATCCTTTCCATCTCTATCCACCACTTTCTTCAACATTTGTTTTAGGGTTTTGTTGAATCTTTCAACCAGCCCATCGGTTTGGGGGTGATACACAGATGTACGTAATTGCGTCACTTTGAACAATTTACACAGCTCCTTCATAACCCGGGACATAAAGGGTGTACCTTGGTCCGTAAGCAGTTCTTTACAAATACCCACCCGGCTAAACACAAGAGATAGCTCTTTGGCTATGGTTTTGGCCGAGGTATTTCGGAGAGGGATCGCTTCTGGATAACGGGTGGCATAGTCCATTGTAACTAATATGTACTGGTGCCCCCTAGCGGACTTGATTATAGGCCCTACCAAATCCATGGCGATCCTCTCAAACGGGACCTCAATGATGGGTAGAGGGACCAGCGGGCTACGGAAATGTGGCATCGGGGCCGACCTCTGACACACAGGGCAGGAGGAACAATAATTTTCTATGTCCTTCATCACCCCCGGCCAATAGAATCTCTGTAATACCCTCTCTCGGGTTTTCTCTGTCCCCAGATGACCTCCAAGAATGTGCCCATGGGCCAACTCCAACACCAACTTCCTGTAAGGTTTGGGCACCACAAGCTGCTCAACGGTTTCTTCTGCCCTTTTTGCCACCCGATACAGTAGGTCCTTCTCTACGCTGAAGTATGGGTAAGTGCAGGTATTATCTGGGTTCACTAACTCGCCATCTATTTTCACTACGTTTTCCCGTGCCTTTATTAGGGCGGGGTCTTTCAACTGTTCTGTGGCAAAGTTTTCCCTGTGAACCTCAAGATCAGAAAACTCCACAGACGGTAGGTTTTCGTCTGAGGAGGTGGGCTCCTCTCCAGTTTCTTGAGTCTCCCCTGCCAATACTGATAAGGGAAATTCTGGAGAGTCCTCACCACTCTCAGGGGAGTTCTGGCTATCACATTCCTGGTACATAGGGGCACCAGTGGGGGGCTCAGGATCATCCCACAGTTCCCAGAACTTCGGAAAATCCCTTCCCACAATGGCGTCATGCGGTAACTGAGATACTAAGCCCACTGGATGAGAGAGGGTACCTTTGGGGGTCTCGAAACACACTGTAGTCACTGGATACTCTCGGGTGTCCCCATGCACACAAATAACAGCTACCTTGCTATTCCCAAAGACCTCTGTTTTAACTAACTCAGCCTTTATCAGGGTCACAAGGCTACCTGAATCCAGCAATACCACAACATTTCTACCATTAACACACATTTTGCATAAATGTTTCTCAGTTCCTCGAATGGCAGTGCATGCGACTGTCGCACACAGCGACTGACGTCTGCCCGTCAGAAAGTCACACTGCATGGGTTCCTCCACAACCGGGCAATTGGCTGCAATATGTCCCGCTTGCCGGCAGCGGTAGCAAACGATCCTTCTTGCCGCCTCTTGAGCCGCTGATTTCCCAGGCTGTTCTCGCCAAACTTGGGGTAGAGCTCCCACCCTCTCACTCTCTCCACCCTCACCCCTTGGAATCCTCTTATCCGCCCCTGGGGATGGTCTGGTCTTAGGGTGGAAAGTCCGAGTGTCTCTGGAAGAGGCCGTCAGGTTCTCTGTAGCCAAGTATTTCTCCACACGATCCACAAGACCATCGGCCGTCTCTGGGTCTCCATGGCTTACCCACTTTTGGATGGCAGTAGGAAGAGCTCTCAAAAACCGATCCATTACAACACGTTCCACAATCTTTGGTGCGGACAAAGTCTCTGGCTGTAGCCACTTTCTGCTCAGGTGAATGAGATCATACATTTGAGACCTGGGGGGTTTTCCAAGCTGGAAAGTCCAGTTATGCACACGCTGAGCCCGGACAGCCTGGGTGACACCCAGCCTTGCCAAAATTTCAGCTTTTAGCATCACATAGTCTTTTGCTTGGTTAGGCTCTAGGTCATAGTAAGCTTTCTGCGATTCACCAGTTAACAGAGGAGCCACCAGTCCAGCCCACTGCTCCTCAGGCCACTTTTCTCTTTCAGCGGTCCTTTCAAATGTGGTCAAAAATACCTCTGGATCATCCTCTCCAGTCATTTTTGTCAATAAACGACTCACCCCAAAGGACGCGGTATTAGTGGGACGGCTTTCCTCACTGGTCTGCGGACGTTGCTGCATTACTGCTTCCATTTGTTGTAGTCTCTGCTCTTGCTTCTGTAACAGGTCTATGAAGCGGGCCTCAGATTGCTGCTGGGCTTGTTGCTGAGCTTCTAGACTCTGTTGGTGAGCTTGCTGCTGGGCTGCAAGGCTCTGTTGATGAGCTTGCTGCTGGGCTGCAAGGCTCCTTTGCAAACCTGCATTTGTCTGCTGTTGATTGGCATTTGCTAGAGCCAGCTGTTTCAGTATCTCCTCCATGCTGGCTTAAAAAAAACTGCCCGCATTCTCCACCAACTGTGAGGGGGTTAGCTCGGCAGCGGGTGTGTGTGACCCCCGGGATGGGCTCCCCACACAAAAACAGGCCCAGCAAACGGAGGTTGTGGTTTTCAAAATCAAAAAGGTGCGGTTTATTTTCTATTTACAGTGACAAAACACAGCAAAGCAAAAGAAACATAAATAAAATAAATCCTGGTCAACTTGACCTCTGAGTAAACATACAGGTTTCCTAACTAACAACTGGGATCAGCCTAGTGCTGTCCTAGTCCCTAAGTCCCTGGTTTTAAATGTCCAAGCAAATAGCCACACAGGCTTTGTCTCACCGCACAGGGGTTCACTCTCCCTAGACAGTCCACACAGGTCTGGGTCCAGGCATGAGCAAACACCTAATGAATCTGGGAGTTCTTATAGAGGCCTAAATGAGCTGACAAGCTTCAGCTGGTCTCATCAACTCCCTGTCTGCACGACGCCCCACACTCTCCCTAGAGGTATGAGTCATCCATGAGCCCACTAGCCTCAGCTGGGCTTATACAACTCTCCACCTAGTTGTATAAGTCGGCGTAAAGCCTGAATCTGGGCGAAATATATCTACCCCCCTGGATGCAACCAGGTGACTTTACCTTCCTGCTGTCACAATATATATATGTATATATATATACACACATATATATATATATATATATATATATATATATATATATATATATTACCATTTTCAGAAATTCAAATTTTCGTATAGAATGAATTTGAATAGAAAAGATTAGAATAGAAAATAATAGACTAGAAAAACAATAGAACAGAATAGAATAAAAAATATTATATTAATATATATATTTTATTCTATTTTGTTTTATTGTTTTTCTAGTCTATTCTTTTCTACTGTAGTCTAATCTTTTCTATTTAAATTCAAATTCATTGTATATGAAATTCGAATTTCGGAAGATAGTTTTATATATGTATATATATATATATATATATATATATATATATATATACACACATTTTTTTCTGTTATGTTCTATTGTTTTTCTATGCTAATCTTTTCTATTATTTTACATTCTATTCTAATCTTTTCTATTCAAGTTCATTCTATACAAAATTCCAATTTCAGAAGATGGTTATATATATATATATATATATATATATATATATATATATATATATATATATATAATAATTTTTCTATGCTGTTCTATTGATTTTCTATGTTATTCTTTTCTATTTTATTCTAATCTTTTCTATTCAAATGCAAATTCATTCTATACGAAATTCGAATTTTGGAAGATGAATTTCATATAGAATAAAAATATACTATATATATATATATATATATATATATATATATATATATATATAAACCTCTTCGAATTTTAATAGAAAAGATTAGAATAGAAAAGAAGAGCATAGAAAAAAAATAGAACAGAATAAAATATAGGGGGTAATTTACTATAGCGCCGCGGCGCTAATTAGCGCAAATTGCCGCGAATTCGCGCTAATTAGCGCGATTCGCGGCAATTTGCGCTAATTAGCGCGAAAACGGTATTCACTATAGCGCTGGAGAAAAAATACTTACCAAAATCGAATTTACTATAGCTCCCAGAATCCAAATAGCGCCCAAATCCTTACTCTACTAAAAGCTGGAGTTGTGCACATGGAAATAATGTTTAGAGCATGATATAATTGCCTAAATGGTACTGAAACATGCGGTATATTATTTAAAGATAATCTGCTTTTAAACTGTGTGAAAAAGTGATTTCTACACTGAAATATCTTTAAAAGTCTGAGAAGTTAAAAAATGCCCGTTTTTAGACAACTATTTGCAAGCTAAACTGAGCATGCCCAGAGCTAATATAACTCAAATTTTAACTCAAGTGACTTTTTTCACAAGAGTTATAGTAAATACCGAAATGAGAGCTAATTAAAGAGCATGTTTTGGAAGTGAAAATCTGAGCTATTTTAGTCCAATGCAAGTTTTAGCCATTGATTCTAATGATACAATTGTAACTTTCACAAATAAATCCTTTTAATGTTGAGATGAAATGTATCTTTCTCTGAAATAAATTTTCCTTTGCAACAATGTTGCTTCTAATTAAAATATTTTGTTTTTAAAGAAAGCTAGAATGTGGAATGTTTTGATAAAATATATTTTTCTCTGTCACTTTCACTTGTTACTCTCCATATCACACCAATCTTTACCCAAAACTCACACAGGTGTCTTTACAAAGCACAAACAATACTATTGCTGATGCAAATTTAAAATTAGTCACATTTTTTTGTGCTTTTTATTATTTCTAAATAATCATAATTTGAGCCCCAAAAATTTGATATGTGTTCCAACATCAGAAATAAAAATGTCATTCCCCAAAATTTGAGGGTAATATTACTATTCTAAACTCACCTCCAAAAAAAACACCAAATATCACAGAATAAATCAAGAAGAATAACTCTTGAGTAATGTAATTCCATCACCTGTATGTCCAAAGAAATGCAGAATTTATGTGTATTTACACGTGTAGGAGGTTTCCACATGTGGCAGCTCTGTGGCTTAGAGGTTAGAACTTCTGCTTACCATTCCTGAGTGTCTGGGTTCAAATCCCAAACATGCTGCTTCATGTAGACAAGTTGTCTCATCTCCCAGGTCCTAAAACTACGTCTAAATGTTGTATTTATGTGTAGGAGGGTTCCACCACCATTGTAAATCTTGCCCGATACACAATTTAGCCCAAAGTATTGGGACGCCTGCCTTTACACACACATGAACTTTAATGGCAGCCCAGTCTTAGTCCGTAGGGTTAAATTTTGATTTGGCCCACCCTTTGCAGCTAGAACAGCTTCTGGGAAGGCTGGGAAGGCTGTCCACAAGGTTTAGTGTGTCTATGGGAATGTTTGATCATTCTTCCAGAAGTGCATTTGTGAGGCCAGGCACTGATGTTGGATGAGAAGGCCTGGCTCGCAGTCTCTGCTCTAATTCAGCCAAAGGGAGTTCTATCAGGGTGAAGTCAGGACTCTGTGTAGGCCAGTCAAGTTTCTCCACCCCAAACTCACTCATCCATGTCTTTATGGACCTTGCTTTGTGCACTGGTGTGCAGTCATGTTGAAACAGGAAGGGGCCACCCCCAAACTGTTCCCACAAAGTTGGGAGCATAAAATTGTCCAAAATGTCTCAGTATGCTGATGCCTTAAGAGTTCCCTTAACTGGAACTAAGGGGCCAAGCCCAACCCCTGAAAAACAACCCCACACCATAATCCCCCTCCACCAAATGATTTGGACCAGTGCACAAAGCAAGGTCCATAAAGACATAGATGAGTGAGTTCGGGGTGGAGGAACTTGACTGGCCTGGACAGAGTCCTGACCTCAACACAAAAGAACACCTTGGGGGTGAATTAGAGCGGAGACTGCAGGCCAGGCCTTCTCGTCCAACATCAGTGCCTGACCTCACAAATGCACTTGGAAGAATGGTCAAACATTCCCATAGACACACTCCTAAACCTTGTGGACAGCCTTCCCAGAAGAGTTGAAGCTGTTATAGCTGCAAAGGGTGGGCCAACTCAATATTGAACTCTACGGACTAAGACTGAGATGCGATTACAGTTCATGTGCGTTTAAAGGCAGGCGTCCCAATACTTAGGCCAATATATTGTATATTGCTTGGAGACACAGAACTTGGCTATGGACTTAGGGCTGGTTCACACCACAGAGATGCAGAGAACATGTATGAGGCTGCCTGGTGGATATGTGGGCAGCAATTCTGTCTAGCAACACTGGGGTTGCTGGTTCAATTCCCCAACATGCTAATGCTTATGTTGAAGTTTATATGTTTTCCATGTGTGGGTTTCTCACCACAATCCCAAGACATGCTGGTATTTTATTTGTCTCCTGTCAAAATAGTCTCTAATGTAAAAAAAAGTTTATTTTGGACTTTAGATTGGAAGCTCATTGGAGCCAGGGACTGATGTTAATGTTTGTTAGCACTAATCATGCCCAGGGACTTGGACATTTAAAATTGTAGGGTTTACACTGCACAGGTACATATGCTTAGAAAACTGTTGCTTTGTTTATGTGCATGCAAATGGACTTGGATCTTTGGCCTGTAGTTGGAGATTTGATGCACATAGCCAAGGGCTAACACAGTTGCAAATAGTATTATTTGTTCCTGCCCATCAGGTGAAATAACTTTAGACATACATGAAGAGACAGATTGAAAGATACTGGTGGGCGTGTACTTCTATTGGGCGTGTACTTCTATTGGGCGTGTGTCAGTTTGCTAACAATACAACCTCTCTTATATAAAGGCCTGCAGTATGGGGGATCGTTTGGTCTGAGAAGGCCAGGTTTTTTGCTGTGATTTATGGGGGGAGAAGGAATGATATTGTGCAGCTTGACAAACCCCCCGACTAGTGTTATTTGCTGAAATTCTTGTGCATGTTTTCAATCAGAAATTGTGTGTGTATTGTTCCTGTCTGACCATGCAAAATCATTTGGAAGCATCTGCTGACCTTCTACTCTTGGACCTCATTGCTTAATCATGTACACAGAAATGCAGCTTCCAGCAGAACATGGTCACCAATGTATGTATATGTGGATTGTGGGGTGGGGGTGGGTGTTTTGAACATGTGTCTTTTTTATTATTATGTTTGGAATGCTTTGTAAGAATAATGACTTGAGTATGTTTCTATATTCTTTCAGATAAAAATGTGATGTGTTGCCCGTTATACACTAAAAGTAAAGCTGTGTGCACTCTAAGGTTTTGACAAATTTTAGATTGTAAGCTCCTATGAGCAGGGCCCTTAAAATCCAATTGCTAAATGTAGCACCATATATCCTGTCCAAATTTTTTTGAATCTAGTAAATGAATGTACATAATTTTGTTTCTGCTGGCAAAATAAAAGTACGTTATTGAGCTTTGGTGTGTGTGTGTGTGTGTGTGTGTGCTTTTTTTTTTTTTTTTTTTGTTGGCAAAGTGCAAGATCCTTAATATTTTATTTCTATATGGATTTGTGCACCAAAAAATGAATCTCTTTGCCCTGGTTCACATTGATGCTACTTTGAAATTGCGCTAGCTTCAGTGAAGTAGCGTGATTTTAGGTACTACTTGATAGACAGCTGTGTGGCTTCATACACAAATGTCTATTGAAGTCGCACCTGAAATCGGCAAAAGTAGTGCAGGAACTACTTTTGCAAATCGGTGCAGCGCCACAAAATTGGGGTTGCATTGATTGGAACAGTGCCATTGCCACCAATAGTCATGCGATTTGATTTCTGAAATTGCATGACAAATCGCCCCAATGTAAACCTAGGCTTCAGCACACCTGCAAGTAAATGATAAAGGTGGAATCTTTATATATAACAGCTGTGGAGAATTGCAGGTAATGAATTCAGCTGGAGGATAGACAGTGTTGTATGTGTCAGCTCTGGTTCACATTTGGTGCGATTTGACATGTCAGATCGGTGGCAATTGTGCTGTTCTAATTGGTGTGATTTGTATTAATATAAGTGCAGAAACCTGCACAGATGTCTCTGATGTCATTCTCCCCCCCCCCCCTGCAGTCGGGACTGACATGCACGAATGAAAATCAGTGTCAGTGTGAAGCAGGGCTCAAACCGGGCCTTTTGCCTTTGTAATTCACCTGCTGCTATGGCAGAGACACCATTCCTTTTCAAACTCCCTTAAGTTTACATTCAAATATCATATGTAGAAATACAGATTTGCATATCTGCAAATAATCAAAAATAATAAATTCAAATTGTGATTGAGATCAAATATTCACAGCTGCAATCAACAGAGCGTGGTTTCACCTCCTGACCCGGAAATGAGTCATCGTAATCACCCGGAAGTTCCTGTGCTGGTCAGGATCTCCATCTAGGTGGACATGGCGAGCTCCCTCTTTAGCATGGAGGAGGTGCTGCTGATTTGCCGGGTAAGTGTAGGATATGTACTTACTCAAGGTGGGGGTGGATTTTGTGTGGGTGGGCTTCATTGATTTGTTTGGCATCACCACACGTTTGCTTCTGGCCCATGTGCACACATCACTACTTCCTGCATTTGTTCTGCTGGTGTAAATCAGTAAGGACTATGCAAGTATAAATGAGAGCTCCTTTCTATTAAAATATATATGACTTGATTCAGAGTTGGGCGACTTTTGATGCATTGATGCTCAATGATAACCATTCATATCTGTGCTACTTTAAGTCAGACCAACTTCAAAGTAGTCCTTGTACTACTTTGGTGTGACTTTCAGGCTCGGTTTCCACTAGTGCGACTTGTCATGCAACTTGGGACTGCAAAGTCGCATGACATGTCATACCCTATGATTTCCAATGAGTATGGTTCATATCTGTGCGACATCAAGTCGCAGCGACTTCAAAGTAGTCCCTGCACTACTTTGGACCCACTTTGATACAACTTGAGGTCCATAGACCTCAAGAATATACAGGCATTGCTCCAAGTCACATCAAAATTGCGGCAAAATCATGCGAATTTAGGGTTGCAATCGTGGAAACAGAGCCTCATGTGACTTGAGGTACATAGGGCGCAATATTACACAGGCATTCCCAGAAATTGGGGCCAAGTTGCAGCGACAAAGTGGCAGCAAATTAGGGTGACTTTCAGGTCGCAGCAGTGTGAAAGAGATTCAAGGATATCTTTGAATTTGGCACTATTGTCACTTGTGCATCCTGAAAGTGGGGAAAATTCATCCCTGCACTACCTTGGTTTGACTTTGATGCGATTTGAGGTCCATACACCACAAGATAACACAGACATTGCTTCAAGTCATGGCAAAGCTGTGCAATTTTAAGGTCGCACAAGTGCAAATGGGGCTTTATTCAAATGTGTTATCATTTAATCTCATTAGGTTACTTTCACACTTATGTGACTTTTCATGCAGCTTTGGACCTTAGTCGCATTAAAAGTATCCCCCCCCCCCCCCATGAGTTCCATTCATATCTATGCAACATCACCCATGTTCACATAGCTCTGAATTGACATGTCAAATTGCAGGCCAAATCGGCGCCTATTGACGGCAATAGAACTGTCCGAATTGGTGCGGCGCCACACAGATTCCCAAAAGTAGTTCCTACACTACTTTGGGCGACTTCAGGAGGCGATTTCTTACCTCCCAACTTTTTGAGATAGGTATAAGGGACAACTATTAGCAAAAGTATGTAGGCATAGTACACACCTCCTAAAACACCTTCTTAAAGGAGAATTATTAAAAAATATATATATATATTAGTTAAACCCCCAAGTGCTTTTTTTTTTAACAATAATATCCCTTTAGATTGGCTTTGGGAATTTACAAACAAAGCCATTTAGAAATTAGATGAAAGGTTTAGCACTGGGAAACACTTTTTGAAAGATAAAAATTGCATTTTATATCAAACTATACAGATCCGAACAAAATGAGGGACAAATGAGGAGGAAAGAGGGACAGAGGGACTTTGGTCCAAATCAGGGACAGTTGAGACTTATGTGATTTCACTAGACATCTGTGCAGGAAAGTGCACTGATGTCTCTGAAATCGCTCACAAAGTCGGGCTGAGGCCCCTTTCACACTTGAGCAACTTTTCCTGCGACTTTGGTCATCAGAGTTGCATGACAAGTCATACCCCATGATTTTCAATGTGTACCATTTATATCTGTGAAACTTCAAGTCACACCGACTTCAAAGTAGTCCCTGTACTACTTTGGTCCGACTTTGATACGAGTTGACAGGCCTTCCCTGGGATTGCAGAAAAAATGCAGACGGAAGTTCGCGTGCCTTTCCCTGCGACTCCTGCGTCCATAGACCTCAAGATTACACAGGCATTGCTTAAAGTCGCATCAAAATCACACAACTTTCAGGTCGCACAAGTGTGAAAGGGGCCTAAGTCACTGTGCTGAGTACTATTATACCTAGAATATAAAGTAGTCCCACCATCAAACACTCAGCAGCATATGCTGAAAAGAGGCGAATGCCTATTAGCCAATGCCACATCAGCATGAGCATGGTAGTTACAATAATATTAAAGTGGTTGTAAACCCACTTAGACAACTTGCATCTACAGTTAAGCCTAGATTAAGGCTTACCTGTAGGTGCAAGAAATATCTCCTTAACCTACACACACTAGTAGATGTTTGTGCTACGCTCAATAGGCTAGTGGTCAGCACTTCTTCCTTGAAAAACTCAGGCTTTGAAGCACTCATGGGTTCAAATCCCACAGAGAGATACTAAAAGATTGTATTGGTGAAAAAAGGCAAATGCCTATTAGCCAATTAGCCAAAGCAGCATATGCTGAAAATAGGTGAATGCCAATTAGCCAATGCACTTTTATTCAATAATATTATGGTGTGGACTTCCAAACATCACACACTAGCTAACGGGCAGTTTACATTTCTTTGTTTATTTTAATTTGCTTGTGCAAATAATAAACATAGCTGTTGGATGGTAGGTTGGCTGGTATTTGAACTTGTAACATGAGAGCTGTATAGACATGGGAGCAGACCACTAAGCCATTGTGCTAAGTACAAGACCTGCATATAAGTGTAGTATGATTAAAGAATGAACATAAATAATTACCGCTTTATAGCCACCTAAATGAAAAAATAAAAACATGAAAAAAACAACATACAACAAACAGGTAACCTAAATGTTTAATACATGTAATTTTACATAATAGCAGACATTACTATGTAATAATCCTTCATAACTGCATTCGTTAGCAAAAGAAGGAAAAAAACTAGGAATACTAATTGCAATATACATCAATAGATAGAGCACATCTCATATAAAAATGTTTCTTTCACATACATGGATCATGGTTACAGTGCAGTGCTATATAAAAACTTAGTGGAAATTGGTATTTGCGCGTACGCGGATTCGCTAATTAGCACTGATTTCACATTTACTAACACTTGTTTGCTGCTAATAGCGCTCTTTTTCATTCGCAAATTCGCGCATGGAATTTTTAATTGTAAAAAATTTGAGCTATTTTTTGCGATGTGCTCAGTACTTCCTGGAGTTATAGTAAATCAGCCCCATAATATATATTATATTTTTTTCTACTCCGTTCTATTGTTTTTCTATGCTATTCCTTTCTATTATTTTCTATTCTAATCTTTTCTATTAAAATTTTTGAGATTT
This sequence comes from Rana muscosa, assembly GCA_029206835.1. Classification (NCBI taxonomy): domain Eukaryota; kingdom Metazoa; phylum Chordata; class Amphibia; order Anura; family Ranidae; genus Rana; species Rana muscosa. The sequence goes on along the minus strand of CM055117.1, from coordinate 346,528,475 downwards.
CTGAAAGTCTGAAATTCGAATTTCGTATAGAATGAATTTGAATTAGAGTAGAAAAGAATAGAAAATAATAAAATAGAAAAACAATAGAACAGAATAGAATAAAATATAATATATATCATATTTTATTCTATTATATTGTTTTTCTAGTCTATTATTTTCTATTATTCTATTCTAATTCATTCTATACAAAATTTAAAATTTTGGAAAATGGTTATATATATATATATATATATATATATATATATATATATATATATATATATACAGTATATATATATATATATATATATATATATATATATATATATATATATAATAAAATCTAATTCTAATAGAATAGACTAGAATAGAAAAAAACAATAGAACAGAATAGAAAAAAATATATAAAAACGATCTTCCGAAATTCGAATTTGGTACAGAATGAATTTGAATAGAATATATTATATTTTTCTCTATTCTGTTCTATTTATTTTCTATGCTATTCTAATCTTTTCTATTGGAATTCGATTTCATTCTATACGAAATTCGAATTTCAGAAGATGTTAAATAGATATATAGATATCTATAATATATATCTATATATCTATCAGAAAAAAAAAAATCTGTTCTATGCCATTGTTTTTCTACGCTATTCTTTTCTAGTATTTTCAATTCTGTCCTAATCTTTTCTATTCAAATTCGATTTCATTCTATACGAATTTCGAATTTCGAAAATGGTTATATATAGTTTAGTTCAAATGCGGTAGAATTATTTCGAATTTGATGTTTTTTTTTGAATTCGGTAGATTTTTTTTCGAATGCGGTCGAATTTTTTTGAATTTGAAAACGAAACACGAAAATGAATGTAACAAATGCAAAAAATTTAACTAAATTAATTTAGTTAAATAACGAAACGAAAACGACAGGCAAGGCAACTGTGTCTCTATATATTCCCGGACACCATCTTAAACCAGCATCTTAGTATAAAGACTGCTGACAAGGAAACTGTGTCTCCCCCCTTCTCATACAGACATCCGCTGAAATAGCCACATTCAAGTCAAAACAGAACATATAACATAACATAAAAATATCAGCTGGCAGAATAGATCGACAGGTTCTTATTAAAATCGGCTCTGGACAAGAAGTTACCCGTCTTCGGCGATCTCGGAAGAGCAGACTGAATGCGAGCGAAAGGGAGGATGACCGAGCCGGAATAACACAGGTAAGGAATATAACACTATTCTCTTACCGTGTTGCGAAGTTGAACAGGCTCCGTTCCGACAGACACGCCTCGATTCGCTGACAGCCATAACTAGGTCGGCTACATCCAGAGAACGGAATCCAGAGTCCACGTTGGGCGTCAAAATGTAATAGATGTATCCCTGGTCCAATTCCAGGATGTATGCTCTATTCTGCCTCTGGCCCAAATTCAAGGTGATGTGTATGCATGCATGCTAAAGGATCACACACTGAGACACACTTGTCAGTATGAGCTCTTCCTCATCAATAAGGCCAACAGGGCTTTATTCAGGGTCAGAGCCCCTTATATAAACAAAGTGACATAAGCAAACGTCATCACATATGTGTGCATATCATTGGTTCATCTGTATATATGGTCCTCTTCCTGACGACATCTGTTTTGCCACGAGTGTTCACATTCTTTAGCTTCAGTAGCCATTTTAGCTTAGACGATGGTAGGGGTTGAAAAGGAGGGGGTCAAGGAGTAAGGACTGGAGTGAAGGGAACGTCTGTTCCTCATTTAGGGAGTGAATACCTCTGTCATATTTTTAGTCAAGGATATATACTGCTGGCTGGTTATAAGATTACCAAAACACACATATATACATACATACATACATACATACATACATACATATCGCAACAAGAAAGAAATTAAACAATAAAAAATTATAAAGAAGAAAAGAAAATAACAATATTTGAGTGGTTAAAGAGAGAGATAACATAGTCAATTTATTAGCTCCATCACAGGGTCCGATTGGGTCCGCTTAAAAAAAAATGGGAGAAGACTCCATCCTCTACTGTCTAGGCAAAGCAGAACGGAGGTAGCTGGGTTTAAATGGACAGCGAAGTCCGTTTATTCTAGGACGCATATAGAGCAGAGCAGGCTCTGTCCGTGTCCACTTTGCAGAAACTGAGTGAACTTGGATGTGTCATCCACCCCCCCGCTCTGGTATGATCTAAAAGGGTTCCACTCACAAATCCCCTGCTGATTGGAATGGAATCCAGACCATGTGAAAGATGCCTTCCAGTGTTCTTAATACATTACATGCTGTGTTCTGCCATGCTTATGTAGCGCCACCCCGTATTGGCCGCTGGAAGATGACTGTCCCCAAAGGTTGCCCTGACCTTGCAAGCTTCTCGAAACCTCTGACACCCTGGGTTTGGACATAATTCAAAGAAAGAATGCAATTGCAAAGACACCAGACTGTAGTAAAGTAAATGAGTATTTCACAAAGGATTCTTAAGTCAGCAAAGAGAAAAAAAAATGTTAATGCAGATATCTTTCAATCTCAAACTTTAGTCTTAGCAAGTTTACAAAGGATATGAAATGCAAAGAAAGATCACAATAAAACAAACGTTAATAACCAGTAGGCCCTAATAGAACCTATGACCCCAGGTATAAAAGGAAAGAGAATGACCTTTCTGTGACAAACTGCTCCCTTAGGGCTTGTTCACACTTGCTAAATTACTGACATTCAACAAATGCTCCTATAGCGTTTGTAAAGCGTTAGTATGGGCGTCAGACAGGCGTCAATGAGCTTTAGAATGTAGAGTTTTACAAGCGTTAAAACGCTCCCTAAATGCGCGGTTTTGTAGCATTTTATGAGCGTTAAAACTGCTCCACAATGGAAAGTGACAGATTTTAACGCTCCGCGGCCGCCCCATAACCACGCCAAAGACGCCTGACAAGCATTTGTGGAGAGTTACCATAGACTTGAATGGGAGGCGATGAAAAGCTTCAATGCCTCCTGACTCAACATGAGCTTCAATTTTTGAAGCGAAGCGACGCTAACGCTTCATGTTTTTGTAATGTGAACAGCACAATGTCTATTGGATCTTGTGCATAGGCTTTTGAGGGGGGTTTTTAACGCCTGTCAATCGCCTGTTCTTAAGCCAGTGTGAACTCTTCCTTAAAGAGGAACTGCAGTCTGCTCACATAATTTGTAATAAAAATATCTTTGCCATTCTGAAGCTTCCCTCCAAACACTATGCATATTATTTTATATATACTGTGTCTCTGTACTTGCCAAATATTTTACAGAAATCTCCCTTCACTGAGTCTGGCTGCATCCATTTTAACTGTGGCCAGCTTAATCTGTTGCCTTTTCACTTCCTGGATTTACACAGACACACAGAGGCACACCTGCAGCTCTCATTGGCCCTCTTATGACTCATTCTCTCCCTTCCCGGCAAACTCTCACAAGAGTAAGAGAGAGAGCTGTGCATGATGTCAAAGACCTAGGCTAATGACCAGACAAGAAACAGGAAGTGGGCTGTATAAGGTATTTACTGGCTGAAAAAAAATGTTTTACTATCCAAAGTTAAAAACAACAATGGCATGAGATTTAATAGATGGAAAGTTAAAAAAAAGGCTGAAGGTCTGCTTTAAAATCTCGATGCCATGGACCCAGAACACAATATGTGAACAATGCAATAAGCATAAGAGAGTAGGAGTGTCCCTTAATGAGAACACATGTTATTAATTGAGTCCTTCATGTGGGTGTGGGGGAGAAGAGGAGAGAAGTCACTGCAGTTTAGGTGTTCAGAATATTCAGCTAGTTCAACAAGGGCCCAGAGAGTTTGCTGTGCTATAGTGACCAGCAATAGTGCATAACATATGCAAAGTGTTTCCTGTTAGAAGCTTTTGCATAAAGAGATGGGATAAAGGGGTCTGCATGCTGTGTCTTTTGTAGGATGTACTCAGTGGGGGCTTCTGCCCACTCACCAATCCGGATGATACCAAGGCTTAAGGGAATAGGATGTCCCGGAACAGGCTCTTAAAGAATCTGCAACCAGTAAAGGGTGCCTGGCCATGCTCGGATTCAGCTGGGTCTGTAACGATAACAATGAGAGTGACCCCCGACAGTTACTCGGCCAACAAGGAGCTGGTGATGCTGGATCTGCCTGCAAGTGTATGGCTCATTCGCTAAACACTCTCCGCCAGTGGCGGTGCGTCCATAGAGGGCACCGGAGCGCCGCCCCCTCTCGCTCCTGCACCGCCACTGAAAGACAATACACAGATTCATGCATTGCATGAATCTGTGTATTGTCACCGCTGCCGCGCTGCCCACTATTCATATGGCCGGCCTCCTGGTGAGCGCCGGCCATATGAATTAGAGCGGTGGCCGGCGGTGGGTGTGGCTTGGAAGTGTCTATCAGAGCCAGCGGCTCTGATAGGCTTTCCGAATACAGCTCTCACGCTGTATTCGGCTTCCAAAAACTCCTCCCAGGTACGCACGGGGGTGCGTTCCTTGGAGAAGACTGTGGAGGTTTCAGCCAATCAGGTTCACCGGATCTGGTTACCGGTGACCTGATTGGCTGAAGCGACATCGAGGGCGGGAGAACACATCGAGGACGGCACGGACCGAGGAAGGTAAGTGCAGGGCTGGGGGGGGGGACAGGCTGCATTTGGGGGGAACTGGCTGTATATGGGGGACAAACTGGCTGAATATGGGGGGAACTGGCTGTATTATGGGGGACAAACTGGCTGCATTTGGGGGGAACTGGCTGTATATGGGGGACAAACTGGCTGAATATGGGGGGAACTGGCTGTATATGGGGGATAAACTGGCTGAATATGGGGGGAACTGGCTGTATTATGGGGGACAAACTGGCTGCATTTGGGGGAAACTGGCTGTATATGGGGGCACACTGGCTGCATTTGGGGGGGAACTGGCTGAATATGGGGCCACACTGGCTGTATATGGGGGCACACTGGCTGTATATGGGGGCACACTGGCTGCATTTGGGGGGAACTGGCTGCATTTGGGGGAACTGGCTGTATATGGGGGCACACTGGCTGTATATGGGGGCACACTGGCTGCATTTGGCGGGAACTGGCTGCATTTGGGGGGAACTGGCTGTATTATGGGGGACAAACTGGCTGCATTTGGGGGGAACTGGCTGTATATGGGGCACACTGGCTGCATTTGGGGGGAACTGGCTGTATATGGGGGCACACTGGCTGTATATGGGGGCACACTGGCTGCATTTGGGGGGAACTGGCTGTATATAGGGGAAAAACTGGCTGAATATGGGGGGAACTGGCTGTATATGGGGGACAAACTGGCTGAATATGGGGGGAACTGGCTGTATTATGGGGGACAAACTGGCTGCATTTGGGGGGAACTGGCTGTATATGGGGGCACACTGGCTGCATTTGGGGGGAACTGGCTGAATATGGGGGCACACTGGCTGTATATGGGGGCACACTGGCTGTATATGGGGGCACACTGGCTGTATATGGAAACAAACTGGCTGTATTTGAGGGGGCAAACTGGTGGCGTTTGGGCACAGTGGCTGCGTTTTATGGGCACAGTGGCGGCAATTGATTTTTTTTTTTCAGTTTGTTTGCGCCCCCCCAAAAATTTTGAGCACCAGCCACCACTGCTCTCTGCGCCGTCCAAGCCGTGGCGCCTGCTTGCATTCCCCAGAGTACCTGGGTCCCTGCTCTCAGCTGAAGGCCATGGTACCAAGAGAAAGAGCTCCTCCCCAGACCAGGCTATTTATGTCCTCACCCAGCATTCTTCTCTCTCCAGGAACTTGTAGTCTGCAGCAGCACTGGCTCCATAGAAATTCTGACTCTCTGGACAATGTGTCCCACAATCCTCTTCTTTCAGTAGTGGTCTCTCTCTCTCTCTGCCTCCAGGAAATGATGTCACAGTGTCCAGGCTGAACACTAGAGGGAAACAAACTCAAGGCAGCCCTTGTTAAAGAATGTCCCACAATGACACAGTAGCCAGCGCCTGGCTACGCTTATTTTTTAAGATGTTCATATTATTGCCCTCTGCTCTTTGTCCTGCATATGGCAGGAAATACCCAGCACTGGATGTGTGTGCCTGTAAACAAGCACTTCCGGCTTTGTTCCCTACCCACGCATACATAGTCTGCAGCACGCTGAGTTGAGAGAGTGAGTAGACTACACATGTGTGGGTAGTAAATTAAGCCAGGAATGCTTGTTTCTAAGTTTCTGGGGCTGTGCTTCAAACACTCGCTGTGTCCTGCTATCTCTAGGACAGAGAGTGGAGGACAATAATATGGACATCTGAAAAAGTAAGTGTAGCACTACCCACACAGGAGCTGCTGGTTTTGTTTTGGGCCTGTGGCCTCTCTGTTCACCAGACTCGTCTTAGGGGTCCTTCTTGAAGAGCTTTCATGAATGTCCACACCAACACTTGGTTGCTTTTTCTTCAAGAGTTTTATTAAACAGTTCCAACAGAGGGGTAGAGGGATAGGGGAGGTTCAGGTACCTTGCTTTGCGGATCAGGCACAATCTTAGATCCAGAGGACAAATCGGTTCCACACTGGATTCAGCAACCACCGGATAGGCCTACTCTCACTGGCCTAGCAACCGGTGCGAAGCTCGTTCAAAGTCTCTACCACAGACTTGATGAGTGCCGTTGAGTCTTTTCACAATCTTCCGCCACAAGATCGCGCAACCACACTGACACTTTGCAAAAAGTTCCTTCATAAAGTACACAGCTCACGGTGCCAAAATCTTTCAGCCATCCGGCAGAACCGTGAGGTAAATTTGCCAGGATGCGTCCTTCAATTGAGTCCCCAATGGTTCCGCTTCTTCCCACAGGCAAGACCGCGTAGGACCATCCCTGGACTAGTAGGCCCAGAAACTTCTGGGCCTACTCTCAGTTGCAGAGCCTCGGGCCAGCAGGCCCCGAGGCCGAGAAACAGTTTGCACATCCCTGAGGCCAGGAGGGCCCTCAGGTCAGGATCCGGAAAACGAACCCTGATAGCGCGGTCTTCGTCCCTTAAGTACCCCTTCACAGCGGGTTGACCACGCCTCCTGAGCCAATTCTGGGAAAGGAATACCAAATACACCCAGCCCGCTGCATTTCCAACCTTGACCCGTGGTGACAGTGACACCTACTGTCAAGGGGAAAACCATGCAACCCAGCTGGACAAACAGAGCCAACAATTTAGTGTAATCCTTCTGAGCTGAACTACAGCTCAGACAACTAAATTTAACACATAGCGCCTACCCAACAGGAGCAGGGCGCTACACAAGCATTTATTTGCAAAATGGAGCACAGTATTTAATGAATTAAGGACACTGTAATGAATCTCTGTTTAACGAGCCTTTAAACCTTGCAGTGTGTGTGTGTTTGTTGGGGCAACTGTAAGGGCAATTTTTGTGTAATACCTGTGTAACGGGGTATTCCCCTTTATTATCCAGAGACTACATTTCCCAGGACACTTTCAGGCACCCAGGGTGCATTGCTCCAGAGCGGGGACTGCTGGGGCGGACTTTATAAAGGGGAGGCAGAGTTTATTCTGTCTCTTTGGACACCTCCCGCCTAGCAAGCAAGAACTCTGTCTGAGACTGCTGAAAACCCAGGCCTGAAGCCTGGGCACTTTCTTCCAAAGAGCCCTCCGCCAGCCTAGCGGAACCTGAGAGACATCTTTTCATCCTTGCTGCACTGTACCAGGAGGACCGAAGACCCGGATGTCGATGGATCCATGTGCCTAGATGCATCGGCGGAGGAGACGGACTGGGACTGGTCCGGTTGGTGAGAGAGCATTTGCTCGCAGACAAATACTGTATTTCTACTACCCTGTTTGGATTAGAAAGTTTGTTCATCAAGTGCACCACTGAGTTTTGCTAGCGAAGATTCCTTTACAGAACTTCCATTTAGTTCAGTCAGGCCTAACTGCATAGGTAGACATTGCTGGGTGTCAGTCTGCCCACGAGGGGAAGTAGCTGAAAAGTGGTATCGGTAGAGTTGCATAGCAATTCCTGGCTATTCTGTTTGTTTGAATACTGTTTATTGCAGGGAGCTGCAAATAATCTCATACTCTCGTTTATTACTTGCCCATTATACTCTTGTTTATTACTTGCCCTTTAGTCTCAGTAAATAATACCTGGGTCAAGTACATTGGTGTCTGTTTTCTTTTACTTTATACAGAAGTTTAGACATTTTACTGTGTGTGTTTGTCATAGGACTGTGTCACCCAGAGTTGCTGGTCATGCAGTCCTATTTCCCCTTACTAGCTGTGCCACAGGAGGGTAGAGCCATATGCCAGGGGTTGACAGCGGTGCACTACAGGGCCCAAGAAATCAATACCAGCAGCCCTCTTAACTGGGGGTACCGCTATACGTGGGGGCTCGAGTCCGGTCAGAAGTACTAGCATGGACCCGCTGGCAATGGAACAGTGGTGCACAGCGATTGGCACCGACCCAGCCGCGGCGGAAGTTATGGTACTTCCGGGGGAAAGATGGCTGGAAGAGGAGATAAAACAGCTAGTGTTGTCGCTGTCGCCGAGCCACAAAGCATGGGTGATAGATGTCAAGCCAGATCCAGTGACCTCATTTACATACGCACTGGTAGAATGGAAAAACGAAATCCCAGAACATTTTAAAGGTTCGAGTATACAAGCCATAGATAATCAGACCTATCACTTGATACATACGCTGCCAGTGAAGGGAGAATGGTTTCAGACACCAAAGCTACCATCCCCGCGATCATCTCCATCACTATCCCTAAAACAGAAAAGCCTAAGGAACTATTAAGTCCGGGGTCACCGCTGGCCGCAATAGGGCCTGAACTGTTGAATGCTTTAGGAGACTTTGTAGCCAAGTGTCAAAAAAGCAATACGGTGCATGTGGAAGCCGGTTACCGGAAGCTTCGCACCTTCTCAGGGAAGCAACCAGTGCCTGCTGGAGAAGAAGAATTTGAAACCTGGATTGAACAGGCCATGCAAGCGGTAGAAGGATGGGAGGTACCGGAGGCGCAGAAGGAGCAGCGCATCAGCGAAAGTATAAAGTGCGCGGTGGCTGAAGCTGTGAAGAACCTCAGGCTCAGCAACGCTACTTATACTGCATACGATTATCTGGCGATGCTGCAAGAGGAGTTTGGCCAGCTAGAAAAGGCGACTGAACTGATGTAACAGTTCGAACATACTCTCCAACAGCCGGGAGAAAAGTTATCCGAATATGTGCGGAGGTTAAACCAGAAGCTGTGCCAAATTGTCCTAAAGAAGGGAATACTGCCGCAGAGTATGGATGCAACCATAATGAAGCAGATCCTGAGGGGAGCCCTGCGTTCAGATCCAATTTGGCTCCACTTGAAGACCTCTGAAGGAGTAATGACTTTGAGTTACCCCGACCTGGTACGGATCATAAGAGATGAAGAGGCCCTCTTGAGGGATCAGCAAGGGACTGAGAAAACTACTACCATCCCCGCGGTGGGGGTCAGATCAGCTATGGCCACTGAACAGGACTCAGAGGTGGAGGCCCTGAAGTCTCAAATGACCCAGGTGCTGGATCTTTTTACCTCACTCCTGTCTAAAAATTCAGGAATGAAGGAACCCGAGAAGAGGAAAGCGCCACGCCAGAGTAGTTCAACACCGAGCTCCCCACCGAAGAGAAGAGAGATTGTATGTTTCAATTGTGGAGGAGTTGGCCACCCTGGAAGAGTGTGCCCCAGTCCAAGAAAGAACAGAGGTACAAATTTACAGCAGGCGGAAAACTTCAGAGGGCCCCGGTGAAGGAGTCAGCCGATAAGATCCAAACAGAGGAAAAAGTAAAGAGCAAGGGAAACAGAGCCCCTCTCAAACCACTCAATACCCCCTGTCAGGAGTTAAAGTCTAACAATCTGCAGGGAATCAATGCATACCAGGCCCAAAAGGGGCTGAGATCCAGAGACAAATGGACAAAGAAGAAAACCGCCAAGGGAAAACCCCAGAGTCCAAAGAAGAAGCCGCCTCGGGAGAGCTTTCCGGATAAATTGGTGGGACCTTCTCCGTTAGTCCCTATTCAAGTGGAGGGAGTTTACACCAGAGCCATCTTAGACACGGGAGCCCAAGTGACACTCTTGTATAGAGACTTTTACCAGAGACACTTGAACCACATACCTCTACAGAAGCTCGACGACCTCGAGATATGGGGAATTGGTACTCAGAGTTTCCCTTACGACGGCTACATCTCAATCAGGCTGGCATTCGATCCCTCTGTAACGGGAAAAGCGGAAGTTTGACACTTTGGCAGTAGTTTGTCCTCGGCCACCAGGAGCCAATAGAAGTTCCCTAATTATAGGAACCAACACTGACTTGGTCAGGAGACTACTGGCCCCCATAGTGCAAGAACAAGGTGCCTCGGTAACCAGGATCCACCCCATGCTACAGCAGGTTTACCGTAAGTTGGTCCTGGAGCAGAAGGTCCCAGAAGAGGGGGTGGGAAAAGTCTGGAGATTATCCAAGAAGGAGAAGGTGCTGCAACCTGGTGAGATGACCTGTCTGCAGGCTACTGTCAAACTCTCCTGGGAGCAGCCTGGCGCCTTTGTAGTCTTGGAGCAAGATCTGTTGGATACACACCCAGGGCTGGAGGTGATTCCCGAAGTGGTCCCGTTGAGGGCATTGGAGAAATCGAGGGGCCAGGTTCCAGTGAGTGTCAGGAATGTCACTGACTCCCCTATGAAGATTCCGGCCCGGATGTTACTGGGGAAAGTGAACCCTGCCACCCCAGTGGGCCTGTCCAATCTAAGGAGACCAGGAGGAGGAGAATCCCCTTTGGAGGAACTCTGTCTGGAAAACACCAACCTACCACCAGTGTGGAAGGAGAGAGCAAGGGCTCAACTAACAAAATGGAGAAAAATATTTTCAGAAAATGAGTTTGACGTGGGGTGTGCAAAGAGTGCCACTCATAGGATCTGTCTGCAGGAAGATAAACCCTTTCGGGAAAGGGTCCGGCGAGTTCCTCTCGCTGATCTGGAAGACCTGCGTGAGCAGTTGGCCGAGTGATTAAAGAGTCCAGGAGTCCGTATGCATCCCCTATTGTAGTAGTCAGAAAGAAAAATGGATCATTAAGACTGTGCATAGACTACAGGACTCTCAATAGGAGGACCATACCCAATCAGTACACCACTCCCAGGATTGAGGATGCCCTGCAGAGTCTGTCAGGAGCCAAGTGGTTCAGCGTCATGGACCTGAAGAGTGGGTACTACCAAATCCCAATGCATCCTGAAGACAGGGAGAAAACGGCTTTCATCACTCCGATAGGGTTCTATGAGTTCAACAGGATGCCCCAAGGCCTTTCGGGGGCCCCTGCCACTTTCCAGAGGCTGATGGAGAAGACGGTGGGGGTTATGCACCTTATTGAAGTCCTGGTGTACTTAGACGACATCATTGTCTTTGGAAGGACTCTAGAGGAGCATGAAGAAAGGCTGGAGAAAGTTTTGAAAAGACTCAGTGAAGAGGGACTCAAACTCTCCAGAGAAAAGTGTCAGTTCTACCAGTCTTCAGTACACTATCTAGGACACAGTGTCTGAAGAGGGAGTGTCTACCGATCCTGACAAGCTTGAAGCTGTTACCTCTTAGCCTCGCCCAACCACTGTGAATGAACTCAGATCCTTCCTCTGGTTTTGCTCCTACTACCGTCGATTCGTGGAAGGATTTGCAAAAATAGCCAAACCTCTGAATGAGTTGCTGAAGACGGAGGGAGAGGAAGATGAGACTGGCCCCAGAAAGCCGGGAGAGTCTGTGGAAGGCCAGTGGACAGAGAGATGTGAAGAGGCCTTCGAAATGCTAAAGAAGAGTCTGACCACTGCCCCGGTATTGGCCTATGCTGACACCAAGAAACCGTATGAACTGCATGTGGATGCCAGCCATGATGGCCTGGGAGGTGTGCTGTATCAGGAATATGAAAGACAGCTAAGGCCAGTCGCCTATGTCAGCAGAAGTCTAACACCAGCGGAGAAGAATTACCCCACCCACAAGTTAGAGTTCCTGGCCCTAAAGTGGGCAATTGTGGACAAGCTCAGAGATTACCTGTATGGGGCTGAATTCACTGTAAAGACTGATAACCCACTTACCTATCTCTTCACCACAGCCAAGTTGGATACCACCGGCCACCGTTGGTTGGCAGCCCTTAACGGCTTCAACTTCAGCCTGAAGTATAGGCCTGGAGCGGGGAACCGAGATGCTAACGCGTTGTCAAGAAGATCTCATGCTCCCACTTACCGCATTGAAGATTGGACCCAAGTGGCCCCAGACGGAGTGAGGGCCCTATGTCAAGGGGCACAGCTTCAAGCTAGTGGCGGATCCAGAGCCGAAGAAGTCTGAGTTTCTGTGGTGGGAGTACCCAAGTCCTATTGTGATGTGACCCAGATTGGCGAAGATGACTTTCCGAAGCTATCCAAGAAGGACCTCAGAAGGGATCAGTTGGAAGATCCCTGGGGAAGATTAGCTCTGGAACTTCTGGAGGATCAGGATCCGGATAGGCTCCTACATGACCCCTCAAAAGGAAGCCCGATCCATCCACAAAGAATGGGACAATTTGAAAATAATACCTGTCACCTGTATCTCATAGGCACCTTTAACGGTGCCTATGAGATACAGGTGACAGGTATTATTTTCAATTTCTCCTTGTGAATATACCGGGTGGCAAACGCTCATTTTTTACCTGTCACCTCTATATCATTTTTGTAGTTTATTAGATTATTCTTTTGAATTGGGTTTAAAGATTAATCCTTTTATAGTTTCTATTTTGTATAACAGAGTCTTTTTTTCAATCAGCATGGCTACCTATAGAGGGTCGGCATTTGATGGCCTTATGACTAAAATCCATCTAGCCCAAGGGTCTACATTTGGTGGGATTACCCTTGAACGCTTTTTCAATAGCCTTCAACGTTTATTGGAAAAGAAAGCACGTATTTTTTGGAATCGCAGGTATTTCTTGAAATATTTAGAGGATAAAATTGTACCGTGGGGATTACGCATACAGATTTTTCCTAATATATTTAAAGTGGAGACAGAATTCAAATTAGACTGGGAATCGAACTTACAGTCATGTTCATTTAAGATGATGGAGGCTCTTTGCCAAAACTATGCTAAAGATTTAGAGATAGTCAATAACGACATAGAAAAATTGTATGTTGAAAATTCCAACTTGACTACGGAGGAAACCTTCTCTAATAGAGAGGCTCTCTTAGAAAAACATTTGGAGTCTTTTGTCTCCAATATCCTTAAAACTAAGGATAAAAAATACTATAGGGATCGTCTGGCATATGAATCAAACACAGCCTATCTGTGGACTACTGAAAACCAATGGAGGAAATCCAAATCCTCAGCTCGTAAGCAAACAAATAAAAATCAGGAAGCCACTGATTCCGATGAATCATCTTTATCTTCCTCGTCCCTACCAGGTAATGCCTCAAACACGTCAGCTAGTTCTAATAAAAGAAAGACTGATCGAGCACCTTCGATGTCAGCGCTTTCTAAACGTACTCAACAGGACATGAATCGTCAGGGTTTACGTTCACAGTCCAAAAATGTACCCCCTCCCACTCATCCCACAGGTGATGGTCACCTTAATTTATCCACACCCAGTTTTTCTAATATTCTTAATGCACCGAAGTTAAATCAATCAATAGTTACCCCTTCGGGGGACTTTCAAATCCCCAATATAGGGGATCTTCGCACTGCGCCAATCTTTTCACCACCCCCAATTGTGGACACCAAAAAGACACTCATTCTTTCACAGGCACTCAAAGTAACTTCCAAAGTAATTTCCAAGTAATTAATCTGTCTTCACATTTACTTACACTGGATCAGACGGAGGTTTTGGGCCTTGGCCTGACTTTTTGTCCTGATCAGGAGGTTGATGCCTTTGAAATTATAAAGGACGTCAATCTCTTTGCGAGAAAACTTACTTTTAAGATTATGTTTGACAGGGATTATAAACGTTCTCCCATGGATTCCATGGGGGAAGATCTCTGGCAAAATAAAACAATTAAGGAGATTCAGGCAATAAACGAATTAATGGAATTATGGGAAGAAGGTAATCCACTAGATGACCCCCTTGAGGAACCCCAGTCTGGCCTCGTAGATGAGATTCCCACGGAGAGAATTTTTCCTCCACCTAATCTATATAAACCGAAATCCAGGACCTTTCCTACTCTCCAAGGAAACCCCAACATTTGGGCATTCACCCAACAAGTTACAAAGGAACTACAGAGTACCAATTGGAAAAGGTTTAGAAGAAATACCAACCTTAAGCCATCCCAACAAAAAGCCGTGTTATCTTTAAAACAGAACGAACATTTAGTGATAAAACCCTCGGATAAAGGAGGTAACATAGTGGTAATGGATTTAAACAAATATAAGCAGATGGTCATGAACCTCCTTTCAAATAAAAGTTGGTATCGCTCTATTCCTTTTGCACAGGTAAAATATGCGGAGACAAAATACCGTATTCTCATTAATCGGGCATTTTGTGATAACCTTATAGACAAGAAGACGTGTGAATTCTTGGTTATTGATAAGCCGAGACTTCCCACGTTTTATGCTCTGCCAAAGGTGCACAAAAAAAAAATTTGGAAAATCCCCCTGGCCGTCCGATTGTGTCAGGGATTGGTTGCCTTACAGAACCAGCTAGTAAGCTGGTAGACGACTATTTGAGGCCCCATGTAGGTTCTTTAAGTTCCTACATTCAAGACACCGCCGATCTACTGAGATCTTTGGATGGTCTATGTGTACCACCGGGGTCATGGCTAGTAGCTATAGACGTTGAAGCCCTCTATAACTCTATCCCCCACACTAGGGGTATTAAAGTTATAGACGGCTTCCTTTCTGAGAGAGGACCTGGAGCCAGGCCCTACAACAATTTCATTTTGGAATTGTTGCTGTTCATACTTACCAACAATATTTTTGTTTTCGACCGTTCCCACTACCTCCAGGTGCAGGGTGTTGCGATGGGGACCAAGTGTGCCCCATCGTACGCCAACCTGTACCTGGGGGGGTGGGAACGGGAGATTTTTTCTTTAGAATCATTTGAAATGTTTTTTAATAAAGTCTTGATATGGCGACGCTTTATCGATGACATTTTTGTTGTGTGGACTGGCTCCTTAGAGGAATTGACATCTTTTATGTCTTCATTAGCTGTAAATTCCTTTAATCTCAAATTTACGATGATTTGTGACCAGAATGTGATTAATTTTCTGGATATTTCTATTTACTTAAACTCTGATGGCACCTTGGGCTCTTCATTATATAGAAAGCCCTCTTCAGGCAATACCATCCTGCATGCCACAAGTTCTCATCCCAGGACTCTGGTACAAAGTATCCCATACAGTCAGTACTTACGAATTCGAAGAAATTGTAGTAAGGAAGTAGATTTCGAGACGGAGGCCTCTGCCCTCCAATCTCGACTAATTGCTAGAGGGTATAGTCGTTCAACCCTCAAAAAAGCTTACAAACGAGCAAAAAATTAAAACAGGAAAGATCTAATACATCCTAAGAAATCTCAAACTACTGACCAATCGGTACGATTAATTACCAGGTTCTCTGGTGAACATCAGAAAGTAAGAAAAATTATTGAAAAATTCTGGCCTTTGCTAGCAACAGATGAGATTATCTCCAAATATATTAAGCCATTTCCCCAAATTACCTATAGAAAATCTAGGTCTTTAAAAGATCAACTAGTTCATAGCCATCTCCAAATCAAGAGGGTTGAGAGTAGAAAGGGTTCGGCCCCATGTGGTCATTGTGAATTTTGCAGGTTTATATATGATTCTACTGAAATAGTTCTCCCTAATGGAGTTACGTATAGACCAAATTTCTTTAGCAATTGCCAGTCAATTGGCGTTATTTATTTGATGATCTGTGATTGTAAGGCCTTTTATGTTGGTAAAACGAAGAGGCCTTTCTTTCACAGAATGAGAGACCATGTATCTCTCATTCAAAAGAAAAAAATGGAGACTCCTATTAGTAGACATAGTGGTCTTTTCCACTCCTTCGATCTGTCAAAGATTAAATTCTTTGCTTAAGAATACATACCTCTTAATGAAAGAGGTGGGGATGTGGATAAAAATCTCCTACAACGAGAAACCAGATGGATACATACCTTGAGAGCTACTATGTATCCCGGGTTAAATGAGTCCATCAGTTTCAAACCCTTTTTGTAGGATAAAAATAGTTATGCTGTATATGTAGACTCTGTTTAAAACAAATAAAATTTTGTTTTGTTATTTTATTTTTGTTTATTAAATTTGTCTTTATGTACAGGTGACTGAATGTACCATTTCTATATTCCATAGGGGCTCTCTTTAATTATTGATAAATCTACATTATATGTAATTGATTTCAATGGAGTTTACCACATTTTTTAGGGTGGCGTTTCCCTTTTCTTTTTTTGGGGGGGATTTGGTGATCATATGGGCGCCCAGGGCGTTTCTCTTTGTTCTCCTTTGGGAGACAATCTGAGCGCCATCTGACTAAGCCCACCGGATATCCTGGCCCCATTTTTCTAACATCCAATGTGCCATTTCTGCCGTGATTTTAAAGGGAAGTCTGCCCTTTTCTATACTTTAGGCATGTTTTTTCCCCTTCCGGATCCGTCTTATGGTGCGTCCAGCTCGTCAGGATGTTTTCTCCTGATGAGCGGGGTGGCGCTTCCGGCGGACGTCTCCGGTTTTTCAGTGGTGGAATTGTCACTTCCGGGTCGGATCAGACGATGGGCGGATGTCGGAACTGACGTGCCCGCTCCGCCCATTGATTTGGCGCCATTGTGCGTCCAATGGGAAGGGGGAGGGGGGGTATATAGTCCGGATCGCAGCCTTGCAAATCAGTAGCATGACCAACATTCTGGGGAGAAGACGTTCTTAGATATCAGTCAAAGGTAAATTACTTAGGCACTAGATCTCTTTATGGGCAACATTGGTTTTTATCCTGTTGTCTGGTTTACTTGGTCTTTAATCTAAAATGGTTTTTATATTTTATATATTTTTTCAGTAAACTGATTGATCGGTTTTGTAAAACAAGTTTTTCGGCAGAGATGCCCTAATGTGGACACACTTTATCCAATTGGATTAACCAGGTATATATCAGCTAGCAAGTATATGGCTAAAAAATTAAAATTCTGATTACCAACTAGAGGGGATTATTATATATTTATAGTAATTTCCACTAATTCTTTTTCCTTTAGAGTGGACACTGATTGGGGTACTTTGGAGATACTGCCCCTTTTTTGCCTATTCTAATATTTTTTACTATCAACAGCCATAAACAGGTAAATACTGATGGGGTATGTGCCGTATAACTAGATGGAGACGCCTTTACTCTTATACATAGATTGTTATTTGACTTCATTCGATTTTTCTTTGTAATTTCCCCCAGATGGCCCTCTGTTCCTGTGCTAGTAATATCCGGGTGGTTATTTGTGCCAGTATTTCTCCCCCTCTATGATACACCATATGATCCCCTCCTTACGGGCGCCCCCGTGTGGGATAGCTCATTGGCTATCTGGTCATTCTTCATTTTAGATTGTACCATCAAAATTTACAGGTAATGTACTTACAACTGATACTAATAAGGTCATATACCTTGAATAAATAGATCTAATTTTGAGATGAACTTTTGAGCAACCATTGGGCTGGTTATGGTTTTCAGTTATCCTTTTTTTCTTAATAATATTCTGTTTTGTAATTTGGAGTTTGAAATTTGAGTAAATATTATTATGTATTTATTATTTTTCTTTCTTTGTTTCCAGTATTTGCATGACAAACTCCTGAGGAAGCCTACAAAATGGCGAAACATGTAGAGAATTTTGTCTGTATGCACTTTGGAAACTCTATTATGTTTATTTTGATGGTTCATGTATATTTGTACATATGAATTTTCATATATTTTTTTGTAATAAAATTATATTTTTTATATTGAATATTGTGTAGTTGTTGCACCTTAAAAGTCCCAATACCTTCATATTCCTATAAAGAATGGGACAAGCTACAGGTGCATCAAGGGGTGGTCTACCGAAGGGGCCCCTCTGAAGACTTGGAAGATAAGTGGCAGCTGTTCTTGCCAGAAAAGCATAGGAAAACTGTCTTAGCTGCTCTGCATGATAATCATGGCCACTTAGGGGCTGAACGAACCTTTCAATTAGTGAGGAGTAGGTTCTATTGGCCCTGCATGCGGGCTGAAGTGGAGGAGTACTGTCACTCATGTGCTCGCTGCATACAAAGGAAGACACTGCCACGTCAAGCTGCCCCAATGGGCCATCTAGAAAGTCAAGGACCCTTGGACTCGGTATGCATTGACTTCCTTTGTCTGTAACCTGACCTGAGTGGACGTGGAAATGTTCTGGTGGTAACTGACCATTTCACTCGTTACGCCCAGGCTTTTCCAACCAAGGACCAGAAGGCCTCCACCGTTGCTAAAATCTTGGTGGAAAAGTACTTTGTCCATTATGGATTACCTCAACGCCTCCACTCAGACCAAGGAAGGGATTTCGAGAGTCGATTAATCAAGAAGTTGCTGGATTCTTTAGGCATAAAGAAGACTCGCACTACTCCCTACCACCCTCAGGGGGATGCCCAACCAGAGAGGTTCAACAGGACTTTGCTAAACATGTTGGGAACCCTGTCTAGTGAGGAAAAGCAGCATTGGGGCAAGCACATAGCAGCAATAGTGCATACCTACAACAGCACCATCAGTGATGTTACAGGGTATTCCCCCTATAGACTCATGTTCGGGAGAGAGGCGAGACTGCCAGTGGATTTGGCTTTCGGCCAGTAGCGGTGCGTCCATAGAGGGCGCTGGAGCGTCACCCCCTCTCGCTCCCGCAACGCCACTGAAAGACAATACACAGATTCATGCATTGCATGAATCTGTGTATTGTCACCGCTGCCGCGCTGCCCACTATTCATATGGCCGGCCTCCTGGTGAGCGCTGGCCATATGAATTAGAGCGGTGGCCGGCGGTGGGTGTGGCTTGGAAGTGTCTATCAGAGCCAGCGGCTCTGATAGGCTTTCCGAATACAGCTCTCACGCTGTATTCAGCTTCCAAAAACTTCTCCCAGGTACGCACGGGGGTGCGTTCCTTTGAGAAGACTGTGGAGGTTTCAGCCAATCAGGGTCACCGGATCTGGTTACCGGTGACCTGATTGGCTGAAGCGACATCGAGGGCGGGAGAAGACATCGAGGACGGCGCGGACCGAGGAAGGTAAGTGCAGGGCTGGGGGGGGGAACAGGCTGCATTTGGGGGGGAACTGGCTGTATATGGGGGACAAACTGGCTGAATATGGGGGACAAACTGGCTGAATATGGGGGGAACTGGCTGTATTATGGGGGGCAAACTGGCTGCATTTGGGGGGAACTGGCTGTATATGGGGGCACACTGGCTGTATATGGGGGCACACTGGCTGCATTTGGGGGGAACTGGCTGAATATGGGGGCACACTGGCTGCATTTGGGGGGAACTGGCTGTATATAGGGGCACACTGGCTGTATATGGGGGCACACTGGCTGTATATGGGGACACACTGGCTGCATTTGGGGGGAACTGGCTGTATATAGGGGACAAACTGGCTGCATTTGGGGGGAACTGGCTGTATATGGGGGACAAACTGGCTGAATATGGGGGGAACTGGCTGTATATGGGGGACAAACTGGCTGAATATGGGGGGAACTGGCTGTATATGGGGGACAAACTGGCTGCATTTGGGGGAACTGGCTGTATATGGGGGACAAACTGGCTGAATATGGGGGCACACTGGCTGTATATGGGGACACACTGGCTATATATATGGGGACAAACTGGCTGTATATGGGGGCACACTGGCTATATATATATATATATATGGGGGCACAGTGGCTGTATATGGGGACACACTGGCTGTATATGGGGACACACTGGCTGTATATGGGGGCACACTGGCTATATATGGGGACAAACTGGCTATATATGGGGACAAACTGGTTGTATATGGGGGCACACTGGCTGTATATGGGGGGCACACTGGCTGTATATATGGGGGCACACTGGTTATATATATATATGGGGACAAACTGGCTGTATATGGAAACAAACTGGCTGTATTTGAGGGGGCAAACTGGTGGCGTTTGGGCACAGTGGCTGCGTTTAATGGGCACAGTGGCGGCAATTGATTTTTTTTTTTTTTCAGTTTGTTTGCGCCCCCCAAAAATTTTGAGCACCAGCCGCCACTGCTTTTGGCACTTCCGTGGACCATACATCTGCTGCCTCACACAAAGGGTATGTGGACAGGCTGAGGAAAAGCTTAAAGTTGGCCTATGAGAAGGCTCAGTTAACCTCCGACCAGAGAGGAGCCCGAAACAAGCGGAATTTCGACTTGAAGGTTCGGATTCAAGACCTGCAGCCTGGAGACCGAGTGTTACTGAGAAATTTAGGTGTTCCTGGAAAACATAAGCTGGCAGACAGGTGGAGATCAGAGCCTTATGTGATCTGCAAGAAGTTACCGGATCTGCCAGTCTACCAAGTGAAGCCAGAAGGGAAAATAGGGCCACTGAAGACCTGGCACCGTAACCATCTGTTACCTCTGTCTGAGGCCGTTAGAATGCCACCTACTTTGGATTCTCCTGAGCTACCTTCTACCACTCATACTCCTCGACCTAGCACTAGGTCACAAGTAACTTTTCCTAGGGAGGAGGAAGCCTCAGACCAAAGTGAGGAGGAAGCAGAACCCAGCTGGTTGTGGCCGTCTCAGGCCCCTGCACCATTGTCCATTGACCTTCCACCCTCTGAAGATCTTGTGGATAACACTTTGAATGTAGAAGCCACTGAATTCGTCCCGTCTAGTGTTGAGCGGACCCGAACTGTAAAGTTCGGGTCCGTACCGAATTTTGGCGTTTTCCCGACCCCGGACCCGGACCCGGATTTCGCGCTAAAGTCCGGGTTCGGGTTCGGGAATTTAATGGCGCAGTTAGAAATGCTTCAGGGGCCAGCCAATCACCATTTGATTAGCTGGTGTGCCCTTAGAAGCCATCATAGCCATGCCTACTAATGGCATGGCTGTGATTGGTCAGTGCAACATGTGACCCAGCATGTGACCAGCTTCTATATAAGCAAGAGGCACACAGCACAGATCGTCACTCTGCTTTTAGACAGTGTAGGGAAAGGATCCTGGCTGCTGTTGCTGTGAGGGAGAGAATTATATGATAGGAGTTAGTCCTGATTCTGCAATCTACTGATAGAAAAGATAGAGAAACAGTGTAGTGTAGTGTAGGGGCAGGATCCTGTTTGTGCTTTCAGGGAGAGAGATTTAGATAGGAGTCCAGATTGAGAGATATAATAGCTCAGCGATCTGCATAGGTTTATCTGTTTGTGTTGCAAGCTCAGTGCACCAGCACTGCATTACGTTGAGTGATACACCTATTCCATACTGTGGCTGTATTGTGCTCTTGCTAAAAGACCCATTTCGGGCAGAAAAAAAAAAAAAAAAAAAAAAAGGCACTTTATTGTGCTTTTGCTAAAAAGACCCATTTTTGGGCCCCCCCAAAAAAAAAGGCACTTTATTGTGCTGTTGCAAAAAAAAAAAGGCACTTTGTTGTGCGCAAAAAAGACCTATTTTTGGGCAAAAAAAATATTTTGCAGTGTATATCTCTAGTTGTGTGAAATAACCAATTTCTATATATTGTTCTTGTACTATGCTATACTAAAAAAAAAACAACAACTTTTTTTTGAATAGCATTCTCTGCAGCTGTGCGATTCAGCGGTTATATACTGTTGGGGTTGTTGTGCTCTTGCAAAAAACGCCATTTAGGGCCACAGAAAATATTTTGCAGTGTGAAATACACATCTGGAGGTGTGTGAAAAAACAACATTATTTTTAAAAAGCATTCTCTGGCCTCTGCAGCTGTGCGATTCAGCGGTTATATACTGTTGGGGTTGTTGTGCTCTTGCAAAAAACGCCATTTAGGGCCACAGAAAATATTTTGCAGTGTGAAATACACATCTGGAGGTGTGTAAAAAAAACAATTTCTATATATTGTACAGTGCTATACTAAAAAAAACAACATTTTTTTTGAATAGCATTCTCTGCACTTCTATAGCTGTGCGATTCAGTGGTTAAATACTGTGGTTGTGTTGTGCTCTTCCAAAAAACGCCATTTAGGGCCACTGAAAATAAATTGCAGTGTGAAATACACATGTGGAGGTGTGTAAAATAAACAATTTCTATATATTGTACAGTGCTATACTAAAAAAAACAAATTTTTTTTTGAATAGCATTCTCTGCACTTCTATAGCTGTGCGATTCAGTGGTTAAATACTGTGGTTGTGTTGTGCTCTTCCAAAAAACGCCATTTAGGGCCACAGAAAATAAATTGCAGTGTGAAATACACATGTGGAGGTGTGTAAAATAAACAATTTCTATATATTGTACAGTGCTATACTAAAAAAAACAACATTTTTTTTGAATAGCATTCTCTGCACTTCTATAGCTGTGCGATTCAGTGGTTAAATACTGTGGTTGTGTTGTGCTCTTCCAAAAAACGCCATTTAGGGCCACTGAAAATAAATTGCAGTGTGAAATACACATGTGGAGGTGTGTAAAATAAACAATTTCTATATATTGTACAGTGCTATACTAAAAAAAACAAATTTTTTTTTGAATAGCATTCTCTGCACTTCTATAGCTGTGCGATTCAGTGGTTAAATACTGTGGTTGTGTTGTGCTCTTCCAAAAAACGCCATTTAGGGCCACAGAAAATAAATTGCAGTGTGAAATACACATGTGGAGGTGTGTAAAATAAACAATTTCTATATATTGTACAGTGCTATACTAAAAAAAACAAAATTTTTTTTGAATAGCATTCTCTGCACTTCTATAGCTGTGCGATTCAGTGGTTAAATACTGTGGTTGTGTTGTGCTCTTCCAAAAAACGCCATTTAGGGCCACAGAAAATAAATTGCAGTGTGAAATACACATGTGGAGGTGTGTAAAATAAACAATTTCTATATATTGTACAGTGCTATACTAAAAAAAAACACATTTTTTTTGAATAGCATTCTCTGCACTTCTATAGCTGTGCGATTCAGTGGTTAAATACTGTGGTTGTGTTGTGCTCTTCCAAAAAACGCCATTTAGGGCCACTGAAAATAAATTGCAGTGTGAAATACACATGTGGAGGTGTGTAAAATAAACAATTTCTATATATTGTACAGTGCTATACTAAAAAAAACAAATTTTTTTTTGAATAGCATTCTCTGCACTTCTATAGCTGTGCGATTCAGTGGTTAAATACTGTGGTTGTGTTGTGCTCTTCCAAAAAACGCCATTTAGGGCCACAGAAAAAAAATTGCAGTGTGAAATACACATGTGGAGGTGTGTAAAATAAACAATTTCTATATATTGTACAGTGATATACTAAAAAAAACTAAAAATTTTTTGAATAGCATTCTCTGCACTTCTATAGCTGTGCGATTCAGTGGTTAAATACTGTGGTTGTGTTGTGCTCTTGCAAAAAACGCCATTTAGGGCCACAGAAAATATTTTGCAGTGTGAAATACACATCTGGAGGTGTGTGAAATAAACAATTTCTATATATTTTCCTTGTACTGTGCTATACTAAAAAAAACAACCTTTTTTTTTGAATAGCATTTTCTGTAGCTGTGCGATTCAGCGGTTACGTGCTGTGGGTGTGTTGTGGTCTGGCAAAAAACGCCATTTAGGGCCACAGAAAATATTTTGCAGTGTGAAATACACATGTGGAGGTGTGTAAAATAAACAATTTCTATATATTGTACAGTGCTATACTAAAAAAAACAACATTTTTTTTGAATAGCATTCTCTGCACTTCTATAGCTGTGCGATTCAGTGGTTAAATACTGTGGTTGTGTTGTGCTCTTCCAAAAAACGCCATTTAGGGCCACAGAAAATAAATTGCAGTGTGAAATACACATGTGGAGGTGTGTAAAATAAACAATTTCTATATATTGTACAGTGCTATACTAAAAAAAACAACATTTTTTTTGAATAGCATTCTCTGCACTTCTATAGCTGTGCGATTCAGTGGTTAAATACTGTGGTTGTGTTGTGCTCTTCCAAAAAACGCCATTTAGGGCCACTGAAAATAAATTGCAGTGTGAAATACACATGTGGAGGTGTGTAAAATAAACAATTTCTATATATTGTACAGTGCTATACTAAAAAAAACCAAATTTTTTTTGAATAGCATTCTCTGCACTTCTATAGCTGTGCGATTCAGTGGTTAAATACTGTGGTTGTGTTGTGCTCTTCCAAAAAACGCCATTTAGGGCCACAGAAAATAAATTGCAGTGTGAAATACACATGTGGAGGTGTGTAAAATAAACAATTTCTATATATTGTACAGTGCTATACTAAAAAAAACAACATTTTTTTTGAATAGCATTCTCTGCACTTCTATAGCTGTGCGATTCAGTGGTTAAATACTGTGGTTGTGTTGTGCTCTTCCAAAAAACGCCATTTAGGGCCATAGAAAATATTTTGCAGTGTGAAATACACATCTGGAGGTGTGTGAAATAAACAATTTCTATATATTTTCCTTGTACTGTGCTATACTAAAAAAAACAACCTTTTTTTTTGAATAGCATTTTCTGTAGCTGTGCGATTCAGCGGTTACGTGCTGTGGGTGTGTTGTGGTCTGTCAAAAAACGCCATTTAGGGCCACAGAAAATATTTTGCAGTGTGAAATACACATGTGGAGGTGTGTAAAATAAACATTTTCTATATATTGTACAGTGCTATACTAAAAAAAACAAAATTTTTTTTGAATAGCATTCTCTGCACTTCTATAGATGTGCGATTCAGTGGTTAAATACTGTGGTTGTGTTGTGCTCTTCCAAAAAACGCCATTTAGGGCCACAGAAAATAAATTGCAGTGTGAAATACACATGTGGAGGTGTGTAAAATAAACAATTTCTATATATTGTACAGTGCTATACTAAAAAAAAACAACATTTTTTTTGAATAGCATTCTCTGCACTTCTATAGCTGTGCGATTCAGTGGTTAAATACTGTGGTTGTGTTGTGCTCTTCCAAAAAACGCCATTTAGGGCCACTGAAAATAAATTGCAGTGTGAAATACACATGTGGAGGTGTGTAAAATAAACAATTTCTATATATTGTACAGTGCTATACTAAAAAAAACAAATTTTTTTTTGAATAGCATTCTCTGCACTTCTATAGCTGTGCGATTCAGTGGTTAAATACTGTGGTTGTGTTGTGCTCTTCCAAAAAACGCCATTTAGGGCCACAGAAAATAAATTGCAGTGTGAAATACACATGTGGAGGTGTGTAAAATAAACAATTTCTATATATTGTACAGTGCTATACTAAAAAAAACAACATTTTTTTTGAATAGCATTCTCTGCACTTCTATAGCTGTGCGATTCAGTGGTTAAATACTGTGGTTGTGTTGTGCTCTTCCAAAAAACGCCATTTAGGGCCATAGAAAATATTTTGCAGTGTGAAATACACATCTGGAGGTGTGTGAAATAAACAATTTCTATATATTTTCCTTGTACTGTGCTATACTAAAAAAAAAAAACCTTTTTTTTTGAATAGCATTTTCTGTAGCTGTGCGATTCAGCGGTTACGTGCTGTGGGTGTGTTGTGGTCTGTCAAAAAACGCCATTTAGGGCCACAGAAAATATTTTGCAGTGTGAAATACACATGTGGAGGTGTGTAAAATAAACATTTTCTATATATTGTACAGTGCTATACTAAAAAAAACAACCTTTTTTTTGAATAGCATTTTCTGCAGTTCTGTAGCTGTGCGTTTCAGCCATTACGTACTGTGGGTGTGTTGTGGTCTTCCAAAAAACGCCATTTAGGGCAAGATCCTAAATTTGGAAAATATGAGGGGAAGGTCAAAGGGACGTGGTGGCCCCGGTCGTGGTGCTGCTGGTGGAGCTCCTGTTGCAGGGAGAGGACGTGGTGGATCTGTGCCAGCTACACGCACAAGTGAAACACCTTCCTCAGGTGCGAGTAGGCGACCGAGCCTGCGGCGGTATTTTGTCGCGCCTAATGAGGCTGTACCAATGTTTAGGCCAGGACAAGTACAGGCGATAGTAGATTGGGTTGCTGACAGTGCCTCGGGTTCCTTCACATTGTCTCCCACCCACTCTTCTGATGAAAGATCAGAGTTGGCACCTGAAGCCCATGTCCATCAGTCTTTCACCTCACCCCCTTGCAAATCAGCCAAGCAGTCTGAGCCCCAAATCATGCAGCAGTCTCTTCTGCTTTTCGATGACTCTGTTAGCAGGGTTTCCCAGGGCCATCCACCTAGCCCTGCCCCAGAAGTGGAAGAGATTGAGTGCACCGATGCCCAACCACTTATGTTTCATGATGGGTACATGGGAGGACCATCGCAGCACGTCTCGGATGATGACGAAACACAGGTGCCAACTGCTGCTGCTTTCGCAATTGTGCAGACAGACATGGAGGGCAGGGGTGAAGACTGGGTGGAAGATGATGTGGAGGACGATGAGGTCCTCGACCCCACATGGAATCAACGTTATGCAGGTGACCAGTGTAGTTCGGAGGAAGAGGCGGTGGTCGCACAGAGCCACCAGCACAGCAGAAGAGGGAGCAGGGTGCAAAAACGGAGCATTCGTCCCCTAGACAGTACATCTGCTACTGCCCAACGCAGCAAGGGACCGAGCACACCAAAGCCAGGTCCAAGGACTTCCCTAGCGTGGCAGTTCTTCACACAGTGTGTTGATGACAAGACACGAGTGGTTTGCACGCTGTGCAATCAGAGCCTGAAGCGAGGCATAAACGTTCTCAACCTGAGCACAAGCTGCATGACCAGGCATCTAAGTGCAAAGCACGAGCTGCAGTGGAGTAGACACCTCAAAAACCAAGAAAGGTCTCTGGCTCCTCCTGCTTCCTCTTCTGCTGCAGTCTCGGCCTCTTCATCCACCTCTGTAGTGACAGTGGCACCTGTCACCCCGCAAACAGAGGATCTGCCAGCAACACTACCACCTGGGTCACCAACCATCTCCACAATGTCCCATGGAAGCGTTCAGCTCTCTATCTCCCAAACATTGGAGCGGAAGAGGAAGTACCCCCCTAGCCACCCGCGATCCCTGGCCCTGAATGCCAGCATTTCAAAATTCCTGGCCTTTGAAATGCTGTCATTCCGTCTGGTGGAGACGCAGAGTTTTAAAAGCCTGATGGCATTGGCTGTCCCGCAGTACGTCGTGCCCAGCCGCCACTACTTTTCCAGGCGAGCCATCCCTTCCCTGCACAACCAGGTGGGGGACAAAATCAGGTGTGCACTGCGCAACGCCATCTGTGGCAAGGTCCACCTAACTACGGATGCGTGGACCAGTAAGCACGGTCAGGGACGTTATATCTCCCTAACAGCACACTGGGTAAATGCAGTGGCGGCTGGGCCTGAGGCAGATAGCGGTTTGGCGCATGTCCTTCCACCACCGAGGATTGCAGGGCGCTTCAGTTTGCCTCCTGTTGCTAACTCCTCCTTCTCCGCTTCCTCATCCTCTACCGCCTCCTCATCCATTCAGCGTAACACCTTCACCACCAACTTCAGCACAGCCAGGGGTAAACGACAGCAGGCAGTTTTAAAACTTTCCTGTTTGGGGGAAAATCCCCACACCGCGCAGGAGTTGTGGAGGGACATGGAACAACAGACCGATGAGTGGTTGCTGTCAGTGAGCCTCAAGCCCGGCCTGGTGGTGTGCGATAATGGGCGAAATCTCGTAGCAGCTCTGGGTCTAGCCGGTTTGACGCACATCCCTTGCCTGGCGCATGTGCTGAACTTGGTGGTCCAGAGGTTCCTTAAAAATTACCCCAATATGCCAGAGCTGCTGCAGAAAGTGCGGGCTGTGTGTGCGCACTTTCGGCGTTCTCACCCTGCTGCTGCTCGCCTGTCAGCGCTGCAGCGTAACTTCGGCCTTCCCGCTCACCGCCTCATATGTGACGTGCCCACAAGGTGGAACTCCACCTTGCACATGCTGGCCAGACTGTGCGAGCAGCAGCAGGCAATAGTGGAGTTTCAGCTGCAGCAATCACGCGTGAGTCACTCTGCGGAACAGCACCACTTCACCACCAATAACTGGGCCTCCATGCGAGACCTGTGTGCCTTGTTGCGCTGTTTCGAGTACTCCACCAACATGGCCAGTGCCAATGACGCCGTTCTCAGCGTTACTATCCCAGTTCTATGCCTCCTTGAAAAAACGCTTCGTGCGATGATGGAAGAGGATGTGGCACAGGAGGATGAGGAGGAGGAGGAGGAAGCGGGATCATTTCAAAGGCTTTCAGGGCAGTCTTTCACAAGTGGCTACGAGGGTGGGTTCCTGCACCAACAAACGCCAGGTACACAATTGTCCGGCAGAAAGGGCACAGTTCTGGAGGATGACAAGGTGGAGGAGGAGATGGAGGAGGAGGAGGAGGAGCCATGTTCACAGCAGGGTGGCACTCAGACCAGCTCGTGGCCATTACTGGTGCGTGGCTGGGGGGATACAGAGGACACAGACGATACACCTCCCACAGAGGACAGCTTTTCTTTGCCTCTGGGCAGCCTGGCACACATGAGCGATTACATGCTGCAGTGTTTCCGCAACGACAGCCGAGTTGCCCACATTTTAACTGGTGCTGATTACTGGGTGGCCACCCTGCTGGATCCCCGTTACAAGGACAACGTACCGTCCTTAATTCCCTCACTGGAGCGGGATCGTAAGATGCGCGAGTACAAGCGCACGCTGGTAGACGCGCTGCTGGTGGCATTCCCACCTGACAGCGGGCGTACGGTGGAAGCACAAGGCGAAGGCAGAGGAGGAGGAAGAGGTCGCCAACGTAGCCGGGGCACCGGCAGCACCTCAGAAGGCAGGGTTAGCATGGCCGAAATGTGGAAAAGCTTTGTCAGCACGCCACAACAACCAGCACCACCAGCTGAGATGGAACGTCTTAGCAGGAGGCAGCATTTCACCAACATGGTTGAGCAGTATGTGTCCACAGGCCTACACGTACTGGATGACGGGTCTGCCCCCTTTAACTTCTGGGTCTCCAAATTGGGCACATGGCCTGAGCTTGCCGTTTATGCCTTGGAGGTGCTGGCCTGCCCTGCAGCCAGTGTATTATCTGAACGTGTATTTAGCACGGCAGGGGGCGTTATCACAGACAAGCGCAGCCGCCTGTCCAGAGCCAATGTGGACAAGCTCACGTTCATTAAAATGAACCAGGCATGGATCCCACAGGACTTGTCCGTACCTTGTGCAGAATAGACATGTATACCGGTGTTGTGACAAAAACTGTCCGGCCATCGGATTGTGCCCGGCCCGTACTGCGCAGGCGCAGCGCTTGCGCAGTACAGAGGACAAGGAGATTCACAAAATCTCCGAAGATGAACGGCGCCTGCGCTGTGAGTGCAGGTTCAAGCCCCACCATCCAAGAGGACATACGGTAGCACATAGTAACAGGGCCCCTCACGGGCTCGCTTCGATCGCGGGCTTGCTTGGCTCGGCTTGAACCACGGATGGTGTGGCCTTCACCTGAACTCAACACGCTGGCGCCGTTAGTCTTGGGAGATTTTTGAAATACCCTTGTCCTACATACTCAGCAAGCGCAGTACAGGGCGGACACTATTCGACAGGGGACAGAATTCGACACATCACCGGCCTTACCCAGCCATTGTTGTATTTTTGAACCAGTGTTGGCTACCTCGTCCTCCTCCACCGCCGCTTCCACCTACACAGCCACATCCACCGCCACCTCAACCTCCTACTCCATATGGACCTCGTCCTGCTAGGCCAAGATTAAAAATTTTATTTTATTTTTTTGTAGCGCACAGATCCTTTCCCCCTTACCTGCCTTTATGTTGTTGGCTCTTCGCAGGAGGGAGAAAGGCACACCGCACTACCAGCCCGTATCCTCCTATATAAAGAGGTTGAGCGGTGTACTTGACGGGCCGTGTCCACAGCCGGAGTCAAAACTCCTCCAGAGGATGATTCTCACCTCTACTGTAGGTAGAGGCAAGTCCTTTAATTGCCAGTAAAGTCAATGTCCACACCAGCTGAAACTCCAACTCTTATTCTCTCATGGCAAAATAAACTGTACTCAGATAGAAAAGGTTAGAGCAAAGAAACAGGACAGCTTAAGGTGTGGAGGAGGTCCAGGCACAAACGTAGCACATTCACTTCACTGCTTAGGTTTCTCAAACAGTTTTTGGCGCACGGTCTCTGCCACAGACATTGAGGTTGGTCTCTGCCACAGACCGGGTGTACAAGGCCCCTGCCACGGGCCTGGAGAACTTTGGTCTCAGCCACAGACCAGGGTGTATAAGGCCCCTGCCACGGGCCGGTTGAATAAGGCCTCTGATACAGTCAAGGTGACCTTGAGCTTCTCCTTCTACGAACCTAGCCCATATCAAGGGGAAGACATCTCTCCAGGGAGTCAACAGACCATTCCTTCACCGTGACTCCCGCATCGGTCCATCAGAATGATCCTCCCTTCCCTGGAACAGGGTCCCCTACACAAGGCGGCTCTGGACTCCAGGCTTTACTCCCGCCCCTAGGCCTCCATACCCAGGGCAGCAAGAACTCCAGGATAGTACCTCACCCCGGGCTAAAGGTGCCCGAGATGGAACAGGAACACATGCACCCAGGCCGAAGGCACCTGGGCGCGGACCCCACTGGACATCAGCCCCCAGGCCAAAGGTCTGCCCCTTTTATATGCTCTCCCGGCATGCACAGCAGGTTCCCCGCCCCGCTGTACTACTGCCAAGAGGGGACACAAAAGGCGCCACCTGTAGGCCGCAGGGAACTGCACACCAATACTGTCCCCCGAGGACAAAATGGTCCATGAATCCTACAGAATTAGGGTATTTGAGCCTATTTACCACTCAAACACTTTCCTTAAATTTAGCACCCCGCTACATTTTTATTTCAAAGTATTTTATTTTCCCACTAGCTTATCCATTAAATTAAATAATTTATTCCATAAAGGGCGTATTCTGGGGCATTCCCACCATATGTGTGGCATCGTGCCGTTGAGTTTCTGAGGTTCTTAATGACTTCCTGTACCTCTTCTGCTGAAAAGGGGGCCTCCAGCATATTTTTTTATTATTTTTTTTTTTTTTATGTTCTTTTAAGTTATTTCCTATCCACATTTGTTTGCAGAGCACTTGCCATGTTCTTAACAACATTTTGCTGCCATTTGCAGCCCTCTAGCCCTTTCCATTACTTTTTTAGAGCCTTTTTAGTCGTCAGAAGTCCGGGTCCCCATTGACTTCAATGGGGTCCGGGTCCGGGTTCGGGCTAAAGTTCGGTCCCGAATCCGAACTTTTTTCCGAAGTTCGGCCGAACCCGCCGGACCCGAATATCCAGCTACCCGCTCAACTCTAGTCCCGTCCAGTCTTCAGTTCCAAGAATGGGGAGATGTTCAAAACAACTTGCCTGCTGAAGATCCAAGGGATTCCATACACCTCTCTGCATCTGTGTTGGATGCCCAGGAAGCAGAAGAAGTTTTCACCACAGTGCCAGAAGAAGAACCTGGAGTGGCTGAGACTGTGACTCCCAGGGAACAAAGAATGAAGAGAGTCATTCGTCCTCCCCGGAAATTAACCTATGCCCAGATGGGAGAAAATTCTGAGGACACAGTCACGACTGCAAGAAGGACAATACCAACATCTGGTCCCTCCACTGTACCTTTGGTGGAAGGCAACCCCAGCTCACTCCCTGGCACAGTTAGGCAGGCCACTCTTGCAGAAGTGACCTGTGGGCAGGGTAATTCCCCTCCTCATTTCTGGTGGAAACTTCCCCTGCCAACATATCTTACAGCTTTGAATGATGTAGTATGTGCCTTTTGTTGATGCTGTCTTTGGGGACCAAAAATTCTAAGTGGGGGGAGTGTGTAGCGGGGTATTCCCCTTTTCAGAGACTACATTACCCAGGACACATTCAGGCACCCATAGTGCATTGCCCCAGAGCGGGGACTGCTGGGGCGGACTTTATAAAGGGGAGGCAGAGTTTATTCTGTCTCTTTGGATACCTCCCGCCTAGCAAGCAAGAACTCTGTCTGAGAC
The DNA here is from genome assembly GCA_029206835.1 of Rana muscosa. NCBI lineage: Eukaryota > Metazoa > Chordata > Amphibia > Anura > Ranidae > Rana > Rana muscosa. The sequence goes on along the minus strand of CM055117.1, from coordinate 346,496,460 downwards.
TGCTGAAAACCCAGGCCTGAAGCCTGGGCACTTTCTTCCAAAGAGCCTTCCGCCAGCCTAGCAGAACCTGAGAGACATCTTTTCATCCTTGCTGCACTGTACCGGGAGGACCGAAGACCCGGATGTCGATGGATCTATGTGCCTAGACGCATCGGCGGAGGAGACGGACTGGGACTGGTCCAGTTGGTGAGAGAGCATTTGCTCACAGACAAATACTGTATTTCTACTACCCTGTTTGGATTACAAAGTTTGTTCATCAAATGCACCACAGAGTTTTGCTAGCGAAGATTCCTTTACAGAACTTCCGTTTAGTTCAGTCAGGCCTGACTGCATAGGTAGACATTGCTGGGTGTCAGTCTGCCCACGAGGGGAAGTAGCTGAAAAGGGGTATCGGTAGAGTTGCATAGCAATTCCTGTCTATTCTGTTTGTTTGAATACTGTTTATTGCAGGGAGCTGCAAATAATCTCATACTCTCGTTTATTACTTGCCCATTATACTCTTGTTTATTACTTGCCCTTTAGTCTCAGTAAATAATACCTGGGTCAAGTACATTGGTGTCTGTTTTCTTTTACTTTATACAGAAGTTTAGACATTTTACTGTGTGTGTTTGTCATAGGACTGTGTCACCCAGAGTTGCTGGTCACGCAGTCCTATTTCCCCTTACTAGCTGTGCCACGGGAGGGTAGAGCCGATTGCCAGGGGTTGACAGCGGTGCACTACAGGGCCCAAGAAATCAATACCAGCAGCCCTCTTAACTGGGGGTACCGCTATACCTGGAGTTAAACATGAATGAACAGCTCAGCCTTAAGGTAGGGGGGCTGTGTTCTATCTGGCATGAAGATATTTTCAGAGATCCACCCAGACAGCAAAAATGCTAAAATATTCCCTGACTGCATACCAACCCAACTGTTGTGGATTATATCTACTTTTCTTTATTAAATGCATGTAAAAACAGAAAATGGGTTGACATTTGCCCTGAATAAGATCAAAAAGTGAAAACTTGTCATTTTTATTTATGATGAAATGTAATATTTATAATGGATTGGATTTGATTTACTAAAGGCAAATAGGATGTTCACTTTGCAGTGGAATATTCTCCTATATTAGGTGTATTTCCCTTGCAAAGCAAAAAAATTATCTTGCCAAGTGAAAATTCCCCTGCAAAGTAAACAGTGTATTTGCTTTTAGGAAATCAATGACTTTGTTTCAAACTACCATATGCATGAATGGCTGTGTTTTAGTACTTTTTGCTATAATAAATCTCCCAATTTTTTTTCCCAAAAAAATAATAATATTTTCCTCAGTTTAGGTCAATATGTATTCTTCTACATATTTTTGGTAAAAATAAAAAAAAAAATCGCATTAAGCGTATATTGATTGGTTTGCGCAAAAGTTATAGCGTCTACAATAGGGGATAGAACTATGGCATTTTTATTATTTATTTTTTTAATAGTAATGGCGGCGATCTGCGATTTTTATCGGGACTGCGACATTATAGCGGACACATCGGACACTTTTGACCAGGGCTTTTTTTCTCAGACAATAGGTGCAGGAACTTCCCTTTTCCGAGTCACTTGTTTTCTCTGCCCCTACCCACCTCCGAGCAACGTCCCTTGGTTCCATGCCCTACCCACCTCCCAGTACCTCCCCTTTTAGACAATACAGAACCAAGTATCTGTAGCGATACCTCCAACTAAGAAGGCCGCAGATTTAGTTTGGGCCCTGATGACAGCTCCGCCAACCCCCGGCAATATGCTCTACCCTCTGCTGGCACAGCTAGTACTAAAAGTAAACTATCTATCTTATACCTTATGAATAAGTGAGCATTGAGACAATACTAAAGAAAAAAAAGGGTATAAGGTTTTACTTAAGCTCTTAGTAAGAAAGATAATAACATTGATCACAGTTTACATTCAATCATTGGTAATGCAGAGCCCTGCAATGCTAACACATTAACCACTTAACGACCGCCCACCGCCGATTTACGTCGGCAGAATGGCACCGACAGGCAGAATCACGTAGATCTACGTGATCGCCTTTCTGCAGTTGGGGGGTCCATCCGGACCCCCCTTCACTGCAGTGAGCGGCCGTTAAGTGTTCGGGAGCGATCAGGCATGAGGGGGCGGCCGCTCGATTCTGCCCCCCCCCTCGCGATCGCTCCCGGCCAATGAAAATGCTTCCTCCGCCATGTGATGTAAACACAGGCAGGAGGAAGTGATGTCATCTCCCTCGCCGCGGTCTTTTCGTTCCCGGCGCCGAGCAGAGAAGAAGCAGGTTAGTGCACCAACAGTCCACTGACACGTAGGTACACATAGGCACACAAATCACCCCCCAGTCACCCCCAGATCACCCCCCAGGTCACCCCAAAGCCCCCAATCACAGTGTCACTGATTGCAGTGATCATTTATTTTACTGATCACTGCATTTAGTGTCATCTGTGATTGTAAAAAGTTGCAGGGCAGTTAGGATTAGGCCCCTTTAGGTCCAGGGTAGCCCCCTAACCCCCCCCCCTAATAAAGGTTTAACCCCTTGATCACCCCCCAGGTAACCCTTTCACCCCCTAACTTCAGCGTCACTAAGCGATTGTTTTTCCGATCGCTGTATTCGTGTCGCTGGTGTTTTAGATAGGCAGTTATTTTTTTTTAGGTTCGCCGCAGGTTTTTATTAGTGTCAGGTACCCCCATATATTATTTTAACCCCCTGATTGCCCCTAGAGTTAACCCTTTCACCAGTGATCGCCGTATAAGCGTCACTGGTGTCACTGGTTAGCCAGTAAGTTATTTAGTTATTTAGGTTACCCGTCAGGTTTTTATATAGTGTCAGGTACCCCCATATTTAACCTAATAAAGGTTTTAACCCCCTGATTGCCCCTAGTTAACCCTTTCACCAGTGATCACCATATAAAGGTTACGGGTGACGCTGGTTGATTAGTTTGCTTTTTATAGCATCAGGGCACCCGCCGTATATAACCCAATAAAGGTTTAACCCCCCTGATCGCCCGGCGGGTGAGATCAATTAGGTTTTAGCGCCAGAGAGGGTCTGCGTCGCCCCAGGCAGTGTTAGGTTAGTGACAGTAACGCTAACACCCACGCGCAAAGCATACACCCCCCTTAGTGGTATAGTATCTGATCAGATCTGATCAGATCTATACTAGCATCCCCAGCGGTTTAGGGTTCCCAAAAACGCAGTATTAGCGGGATCAGCCCAGATACCTGCTAGCGCCTGCGTTTAGCCCCTCCGCCCAGCCCAGCCCAGCCCAGCCCAGCCCACCCAAGTGCAGTATCGATCGATCACTGTCACTTACCAAACACAACACACATAACTGCAGCGTTCGCAGTGCTTGGTTTTTGGGGCCCTGTATGCGGCTAGGCTCCCAAAAAGTCCCACACATGTGGTATCCCCGTACTCAGGAAAAGCAGCAGAATGTATTTTGGGGTGCAATTCCACATATAACCATGGCATGTGTGAGCAATATATCATTTAGTGACAACTTTTTGTACATTTTTTTTTTTCTTTTTGTCATTATTCAATCATTTGGGACAAAAAAAAAAAATATTCAATGGGGTCAACATGCCTCTCAGCAAATAGCTTGGGGTGTCTACTTTCCAAAATGGGGTCATTTGGGGGGGTTTTGTGCCATCTTGGCATTTTATGGCCTTCAAAACTGTGATAGGTAGTGAGGAGTGAAATCAAAAATTTATGCCCTTAGAAACCTTGAAGGCGGTGCTTGGTTTTTGGGGTCCCGTACGCGGCTAGGCTCCCAAAAAGTCCCACACATGTGGTATCCCCGTACTCAGGAGAAGCAGCAGAATGTATTTTGGGGTGTAATTTCACATATGCCCATGGCATGTGTGAGCAATATATCATTTAGTGACAACTTTGTGCAAAAAAAAAAAAGTTTGTTATATTCCCGCAACTTGTGGCAAAATATAAAATATTCCATGGACTGAACATGCCTCTCAGTAAATAGCTTGGGGTGTCTACTTTCCAAAATGGGGTCATTTGGGGGGGTTTTGTGCTATTTTGGCATTTTATGGCCTTCGAAACTGTGATAGGTAGTGAGGAGTGAAATCAAAAATTTGCGCCCTTAGAAATCCTGAAGGCGGTGCTTGGGTTCCGGGGTCCCGTACGTGGCTAGGCTCCTAAAAAGTCCCACACATGTGGTATCCCCGTACTCAGGAGAAGCAGCAGAATGTATTTTGGGGTGCAATTCCACATATAACCATGGCATGTGTGAGCAATATATCATTTAGTGACAACTTTTTGTAATTTTTTATTTTTTTTTGTCATTATTCAATCACTTGGGACAAAAAAATAAATATTCAATGGGCTCAACATGCCTCTCAGCAATTTCCTTGGGGTGTCTACTTTCCAAAATGGGGTCATTTGGGGGGGTTTTGTACTGCCCTGCCATTTTAGCACCTCAAGAAATGAGATAGGCAGTCATAAATTTAAAGCTGTGTAAATTTCAGAAAATGTACCCTAGTTTGTAAACGCTATAACTTTTGCGCAAACCAATAAATATACGCTTATTGAATTTTTTTTTACTAAAGACATGTGGCTGAATACATTTTGGCCTAAATGTATGACTAAAATTGAGTTTATTCGATTTTTCTTATAACAAAAAGTAGAAAATATAATTTTTTTTCAAAATTTTCGGTCTTTTTCTGTTTATATCGCAAAAAATAAAAATCGCAGAGGCAATCAAATACCATTAAAAGAAAGCTCTATTTGTGGGAAGAAAAGGACGCAAATTTCATTTGGGTACAACATTGCATGTCCACACAATTTACAGTTAAAGCAGCGCAGTGCCGAATCCCAAAAACAGGCCTGGTCCTAATGGCCCGAAATGGTCCGGGGCTTAAGTGGTTAAAGAACTGACATGCAACAAGTGCGCCACACGGGCGACCGTTAGCTAAATGCCCTATGGCGCAATAACCCAAAACACATTAGTAACCCCACCAGGCCTGGTTTTTGAGGTCTATAACTTAGTCCTTTTTCTTCACCGGCAGGTCTTTAACGGTGGTGCACATTAACAAAATACAACTTTGTAATCCAGTGAGGTAGGTAGAGATGGGCAGGAACTTGGCTATCCCGACTACAAGTTCAGCTATGGTATGGCTCTTCTTCACTAAGGGTATCAGGAACAACTAGAGGGGGCCACGGCAGTCTATTGGCCTATATGCATTAACAGTATCTCGTTCTGGGCATATGCCCTCTCACCCGCCGGACTACGGATCCAGTCCGGGAAACTTCCACCGGCTGTGTCACACGCACTCGGTCTCTCCAGCGATCGGGTCCCCGATCCAACAAGGCTGTAGCTGAGCGAAGTCAGATGCCACCCAGGCTCGCAGAGGGGTGGAAGGCTCTTTGGTGCTGAGCAAGGCCTCAGGCTTCAGGCCTTGCACTCCGACACATCCGCACAGGAGGATCAGGCTGTGAAGTCTCGTGTCCCAAAGAGGCCGAGCCCAGCTTCGCCTCCTCCTTTTATAACCCCTCCCATGAGTCTCTGCGGTGGGAACATATGAAGAATGTGGTTCTGGGTGATGTAGTCTCTCTCTCTCCTCTGCTCTCACTCCAGCAATGTCTTTTCTCTACTTCCTCCTGACTCACCTCTCCCCTAGAACTTCTTGTCTCTCTGCATTAAAGGGGAACACCCCGCTACACACTCCCCCCACTTTGAATCTTTGGTCCCCAAAGACATTTTTTTTAGGTCTGCAAAACATTCTAGATTCAATGCGGTTGCATAGGGTTGACAGAGGAGCCTCCCACCAATCATCATAAGATGGGGAGCTGTCCTGTCTACAGGTCGCTTCAGTGGGGGCGACCTGTCTAGCTGTGCCAGAGAGTGAGCTGGGGTTGCCCTCCACCAAATGGACCGTGGAGGGATCCGGATTCTCAGCATTCCTCCTAGCAGTAACTACAGAGTCTTCTGAGCTGTTCCCCATTTGTGGGTAGGTCAGCTTCTTAGGAGGCCGGATGACTCTTCGAGCCCTTTGCTCTCTTGGGATTTCTGGCTCTGGCGCCACAGGCTCCTCTTCCTCTGAACAACCATCATGGGCATCTTCCCAGTATTCTGCTGAAGGACTAGAAGGGATGAACTCTGTGGCTTCTGGGTTCAGTGTTTCATCTGTGGTGTCTTCAGTGGTTGGAAGATCTATGGTAGAAGTTCCTGGAGTTGGGGAAGGCCACAGCCAATCAAGTTCTCCCTCCTCACTTCCACTAAGTTGAGAGGCCTCTCCATCTTCAGCTCGGGAGGTCTGCGACCGAGTGTTCGGCCTAGGAGTATCCAGGATAGAGGCCGGTTCAGGGGAGTCTCCCACGGGAGGTATTCTAACTGCCTCAGCAAGTGGGAGAAGGTGGTTTCGATGCCACGTCTTCAGTGGGCCTACCTTTCCTTCTGGCTTCAACGTATAGACAGGTAGGCCTGGCAACTTCCTGCAGATGACATAGGGTTCAGATCTCCATCTGTCTGCAAGTTTGTGCTTTCCAGGGACCCCCAGATTGCGTAACAGTACTCGATCCCCGGGCTGTAGGTCTTGTACCCGAACCTTCAAGTCGAAGTTTCTTTTATTTCAAGCTCCCCTTTGATCTGAGGCCGCTTGAGCATGTTCATGGGCTACTTTCAGGCTGTGTCTGAGCCTGTCCACATATCCTTTGTGGGATGTGGCTGAGGAATGGTCCAGAGAGGTGCCAAAGGCCAAGTCCACCGGTAGTCTCGCTTCTCTCCCAAACATGAGTCGATATGGGGAGTAGCCTGTAGCATCACTGATGGTGCAGTTGTAAGCATGTACTATGGCTGCTATGTGTTGGCTCCAATGTTGCTTTTTCTCGCTTTCCAGAGTCCCCAACATGTTGAGCAAGGTTCGGTTAAACCTTTCCGGCTGAGCATCTCCCTGTGGATGGTAAGGTGTAGTTCGAGTCTTCTTGATTCCCAAAGAATCCAGGAGCTTCCGGATCAGCTTACTCTCAAAGTCCCTCCCTTGATCTGAATGGAGTCGCTGTGGCAGCCCATAATGGACAAAGTACTTCTCCATAAGTACCTTGGCTACGGTGGAGGCCTTCTGGTCTTTGGTGGGGAAAGCCTGGGCATACCTGGTGAAATGGTCGGTTATCACCAGAACATTTCCTAGTCCACTCAGGTCGGGTTCGAGGCACAGAAAATCAATGCATACCAGATCCATTGGGCCTTGACTCTGTAGATGGCCCATTGGGGCAGCTTGATGGGGTAAAGTCTTCCTCTGGATGCACCGTGCACATGAGTGGCAGTACTCTTCTATCTCTGCCCTCATGCAGGGCCAATAGAACCGACTTCTGACAAGTTGAAAGGTCCTTTCAGCCCCTAGGTGGCCATGGTTGTCATGCAGGGCAATCAGAACAGTCTCTCGATATTTCTCTGGGAGGAACAGTTGCCACTTATCTTCTGAGTCATCAGAGGGGCCCCTTTGGTAGACCACTCCCTGATGTAACTGCAACCTGTCCCACTCTTTCCTCAGCAGGCGAGCTTCTTTTGAAGGTTGACGCATGAGCCTGTTTGGATCCTGATTCTCCAGGGCCTCCAGGACCAATCTCCCCATGGGGTCTTCCAATTGGTCACACCTCAACTCCTTCTTGGACAGTCTTGGCAGGTTGTCCTCTCCCAGTTGAGCTACTCCACAGTAGTGTTTGGGGACTCCCACCATGGTAACTCCTATTTCCTCTGCTCTGGAACCTCCTCGAGCTTGGAATTCAGCTCCTTGACAAAGGGCCCGCACCCCGTCCGGTGCCACTTGGGTCCAATCTTCTACGTCACTGGTGAGAGAATGAGATCTCCTGGACAGAGCGTCTGCATCTCGATTCCCAGTCCCTGGCCTATACTTTAGGCTGAAGTTGAATCCAGAAAGTGCAGCCAGCCACCTGTGTCCAGTGGCATCCAGCTTGGCCGTGGTGAAAAGGTAGGTAAGGGGGTTGTTGTCGGTCTTCACAGTGAACTCCGCCCCATACAGGTAGTCTTTGAGCTTGTCTACTACCGCCCACTTAAGGGCCAGGAACTCCAGCTTGTGAGTGGGGTAGTTCTTCTCAGGGGGGGTCAGGCTCCGGCTCACATAGGCAACAGGCCGTTGTTGCCCTTCGTGTTCTTGATAAAGTACTCCTCCCAGACCGTCATGACTAGCATCTACATGTAGTTCATAGGGCTTGGTTGGGTCTGCATAGGCCAAGACTGGGGCAGTGGTTAGGCTCTCCTTTAATGCCTGGAAGGCCTCTTCACACTTCTGGTTCCACTGATCTCTGACTGACTCTCCCGGCTTCCTGGGCCCTGAGTCGTCCTCTTCCCCCTCGGTCTTGAGTAGTTCATTCAATGGCCTGGCAATTCGGGCGAATCCTTCCACAAACCTCCTGTAATAGGAGCAGAACCCCAAGAAGGATCTGAGTTCTGTTACTGTGGTGGGTCGTGGCCAGGAGGTAACTGCCTCCAATTTCTCAGGGTCTGTGGCAACCCCTTCTTCAGACACTATGTGCCCCAGATAGTTCACAGAAGACTGATAGAACCGACACTTCTCAGGCGAAAGCTTGAGTCCTTCCTCACTGAGTCTTCTCAACACTTTTTCCAGCCTCCTTTCGTGTTCTTCCAAGGTTCTCCCAAAGACAATGACATCGTCCAGGTATACAAGGACTTCAATAAGGTTCATGTCTCCTACAGTCTTCTCCATGAGACGTTGGAAAGTCGCTAGGGCTCCAGACAGACCTTGGGGCATCCGGTTGAATTCAAAGAACCCTACTGGGGTTACGAAGGCTGTCTTCTCCCTGTCTTCTGGGTGCATAGGAATCTGATAGTACCCGCTCTTGAGATCCATAACGCTGAACCATTTAGCTCCAGACAAGCTCTGTAGGGCATCCTCTATCCTCGGAGTGGTGTATTGGTCAGGTATGGTTCTCCTGTTGAGAGTCCTGTAGTCGATACAGAGCCTCAATGATCCATTCTTCTTTCTGACCACCACGATGGGAGAGGCATAGGGGCTTCTGGACTCCCGTATCACACCAGTCCTCTTGAGTTCTGCAAGTTGTTCCCTTAGATCCTCCAGATCTGCTAGGGGGACCCGCCTGACCCTCTCTCGGAAGGGCTTGTCTTCCTGGAGGCGGATCCGATGGGTGGCACTCCTTGCACACCCCACATCGAACTCATCCTTAGAGAAGATCTTCTCCCATCTATTCAACTGGGCCTTGGCTCTCTCCTTCCAAGCTCCTGGCAGATTCGGGTTTTCCATGGACAGCTTCTCCCAAGCATCTCCTCCTTCACCTGTCCTCTTCACTTCTGACAGGGTAACAGGGGCCGCAGGGCTCACCTGGCCTAGCAGCATTCTGGCTGGGATTTCCATGGGGTCTCTGGTAGTGTTCCTAACACTCACTGGAACTCTACAATGGGCCTTTTTCAGGACCTTCAGCGGAATCACTTCCGGTATCACTTCCAGACCTGAGGACTCACCCCTTGGGTCTGACTCCAGCACAACAAAGGGACCAGGCTGCTCCCAAGTAAGCTTCACAGTGGCTCTGAGACAGGTTACTTCGCCGGGCTGCAACACTACCCCTTCTCTTCCAAGTCTCCACACCTTCCCTATCCCCTCTCCAGGGGTCTCCTGCTCTTGGACCAGTCGTTGGTAGGCCGTCTTCAGCATGGGATGGATCTTGGTGGCTGTTTTCCCCTCTTCTTTTACTAGAGGGGTCAGGAGTCTTCGGACCAGGTCCGTGTTCGTCCCTATTATAAGGGAATTCTTGTTGGCTCCAGGCGGCCTAGGGCACACGACTGCCAGGGTGTCAAACACTTCGGCCTTCCCAGCCACGGATGGGTCAAAGGTCATCTTGATGGGAAGATAGCCGTCGTAAGGGAAACTCTGGGTTCCAATTCCCCATATTTCCAGCTCTTCTATCTTCTGGATAGGCAGATGACTCAAGTGCCTATCGTAGAAGTCCCGGTATAGTAGGGTCACTTGTGCCCCGGTATCCAAGAGGGCCCTGGTGTAGACTCCCTCCACTTGAATGGGCACTATAGGAGATGGGCCCACCAGCTTCTCCGGATATGGCCGGCAGGGGTCGCCTTCTTCAGACCTTTTCCTTTTGGACTCTCTCTTGTCCTATTCCCTTTGGACTTGAACCTTTCTTGAGCCTGGTATGCATTGACTTCCCTCCTCTCTATGGGTGTAGGAACCCGCTGAGGGATACTGTTATTTTTCTTAGGTGTGCACCCCCTCTGGGGAGTGCTGTGTCTCTTCTGAGGGGTCTTGCCCCCTTTTCCTGCGGTGTATCTCTGTTGGAGAATGTTGTGTTTCCTCTGAGGTGTTCTATTTTCTCTCTTCTTCTGTTTTTCATTCAGTTTGGAGCTCACTGAAAATGATGGGCACCCGGTTGACTCCTTCACCGGGGCCCTCTGAAGTTTTCCGCCGGCTGGCGGTTATTTATCTTTTTCTTCCTGGGACTGGAACATATGTTTGCAAAATGACCAATCCCTCCGCAGTTGTAACAAATCACCTCTTCTTCACGATCCTGTAGAGAAGCGGGCGCTGAGGTATTCGGGAACAACTCCTTTCTTGGACTTTTCTTTTCTGGTTTCCTTTGATCTTTCTCCATCAAAGAGGTCAGTATCTCCAACACTTGGGACATCTGCGATTTCAGGGTGTCCATTTCTGCATCTCTTTCGGGGGTCATGGCCGGGCTGACCATCACCACCAGAGGTTTGGTTGGCTCGACTGGCTGTTCCCTCTTTTTCTCCTCCCACATGGCCTCTTCCTCTCTGACCATTCGAATGAGGTCGGGGTATTCCAGGTTCTTCCCGTCCTGTCGGGTGAGCAGCGCCAATGCAATAGGATCCAGGGGCTGAGCTCCCCTCAATACCTGCTGAGCCCGGGCCTCGTCTACCTTCCCTGGGTCGATCCCCTTCTTCAGAATAATTCTATGCAGTATCTTATCTAGACGTCCCATATATTCTGACAGTTTCTCTCCTGTTTTCTGGTAGCAGTGCTCCAGCTGATAGGTGAGCTCGGTAACTTTTTCTGTCCCACCGAACACATTCTGCAAGATGTCCAAGTAGTCCTGTGCAGTACAGTCTTTCCTGCTCATCTTCAGGTTGCGTATGGCATCCAGAGCAGACCCCTTCAAACTTTCAGCAATTCGCTGTTTCTTGCTGCGTTCTGGAACTTCCCATTCCTCTAAGGCCTGAGTGATGCCATCTAGCCACTCCTCAAATCCTTCTTCCCCTGAGGGCACAGGTTTTCTCCCTGAGAATATCCGGAGCTTTCTGTACCCCGACATTGGGTAATCTGTGGGATTCTTCTTGCACTGGGCCACAATCTCTCCCAGTACAGCGCATAGTTCTGTGCTGAGGGTGGCCGGTGATGATCTGGGACTCTCTGTATCCTCCTGCTCTTGTGCCTTAGGGGATGGTGGGGGAGGTATCTGTGGAGATGATGACTTTCTTATTTGGAACCGATCTCCCTTATGTGGCAGCGCATGTGTCAGATGGTAGGTCTGCCCATCCATAGCTTGTATGCTCTGGCTTTTAAAATGCTCTGGAATTTCGTCTTTCCACTCTATTAATGCGTATGTACACGAAGCATGTGGTCTCACATCCATCACCCATGATTTCTGGCATGGTGATAGGGATGTCATTAACTGCTTTATCGCATCTCTTTGCCAGATCCCTGGGAGTTCAATAACTGCCGCCGTGGCCGGATCTGCGCCAGCCATTGTGTACCACTGTCCTACTTCTAGCGGGTCCATGCCGGTCTTTTGGCGTGTTCGCTTGCTGTATCAGGATCCCGGACGAGCCCCCACGTGTAGCGATACCTCCAACTAAGAAGGCCGCAGATTTAGTTTGGGCCCTGATGACAGCTCCGCCAACCCCCGGCAATATGCTCTACCCTCTGCTGGCACAGCTAGTACTAAAAGTAAACTATCTATCTTATACCTTATGAATAAGTGAGCATTGAGACAATACTAAAGAAAAAAAAGGGTATAAGGTTTTACTTAAGCTCTTAGTAAGAAAGATAATAACATTGATCACAGTTTACATTCAATCATTGGTAATGCAGAGCCCTGCAATGCTAACACATTAAAGAACTGACATGCAACAAGTGCGCCACACGGGCGACCGTTAGCTAAATGCCCTATGGCGCAATAACCCAAAACACATTAGTAACCCCACCAGGCCTGGTTTTTGAGGTCTATAACTTAGTCCTTTTTCTTCACCGGCAGGTCTTTAACGGTGGTGCACATTAACAAAATACAACTTTGTAATCCAGTGAGGTAGGTAGAGATGGGCAGGAACTTGGCTATCCCGACTACATGTTCAGCTATGGTATGGCTCTTCTTCGCTAAGGGTATCAGGAACAACTAGAGGGGGCCACGGCAGTCTATTGGCCTATATGCATTAACAGTATCTCGTTCTGGGCATATGCCCTCTCACCCGCCGGACTACGGATCCAGTCCGGGAAACTTCCACCGGCTGTGTCACACGCACTCGGTCTCTCCAGCGATCGGGTCCCCGATCCAACAAGGCTGTAGCTGAGCGAAGTCAGATGCCACCCAGGCTTGCAGAGGGGTGGAAGGCTCTTTGGTGCTGAGCAAGGCCTCAGGCTTCAGGCCTTGCACTCCGACACATCCGCACAGGAGGATCAGGCTGTGAAGTCTCGTGTCCCAAAGAGGCCGAGCCCAGCTTCGCCTCCTCCTTTTATAACCCCTCCCATGAGTCTCTGCGGTGGGAACATATGAAGAATGTGGTTCTGGGTGATGTAGTCTCTCTCTCTCCTCTGCTCTCACTCCAGCAATGTCTTTTCTCTACTTCCTCCTGACTCACCTCTCCCCTAGAACTTCTTGTCTCTCTGCATTAAAGGGGAACACCCCGCTACATATCATTTTGTTGTGCTAAGTAATTTGTATGGAATTTGGTTTCCCCTTCAGCCAGCAACAATAGATCCCCCTAACAATGTACCACCCACAACAAAATCCCCCCCCAGCAACAATAGACTCCCGGCAGCATCAACAGATCTCCGCACAGCCAGCATTAATAGACTCTCTGGCAGCCATCAACAATAGACCCCTCCCCCAACAGTAGATCTTCTTCAGCAACAACTGACCCCCCAGCAACAATAGGTCCCCCACCAGCAACACTAGACCTCCTCAGCAACAATAGACCCCCCTGCAAAAATAGATCCCCTCCAGCTAGAATAGATCCGCCAGCAGTGAGCATCAATACCCTGCAGCACACCCCAGCACCCCTTGACATTACATACAGTCAGTCCAGGAGGTGCCGGAACTGCGTTCCCCCGCGTTCCCGCTGAAAAAAAGCCCTGCTTTTGACACATTTTTGGGGCCATTGACAATTTTACAGTGATCAGTGCTATAAAAATGCACTGATTACTGTAAAAATGTCACTGGAAGGGAAGGGGTTAACACTAGGGAGTGATCAAGGGGTTAAATGTGTTCCCTAATGTGTGTTCTAACTGAAGGGAGGATGGGAATGACTAGGGGAAATGACAGATCGCTGTTCATACTTAGTCATGCTTGGTCATTTCTCTCCTGTGAGAGAACCGGGATTTGTGTGTTTACACACACAGATCCCGGTTCTCGCTGTGTCACGAGCGATCGACTCGCATCAGCCCCGGGGGCGAGCAGCGGGCGCGTGCACCCCTAGTGGCCACGGGGCGAAGCAACGTAACATAACGTTGTTTCACCCAGCCGTGCCATGTTGCCGCAGTAAAACCGTGGCGGCTGGTCGGCAAGTGGTTAAAGTGTATCTAAACCCAAGAACAAAATGTAATAAATTATCGGTCCTTGGACATGCTGGCTGTATTTGTTTTCTTCTTTACCTTTATTTTAACCCGGTTATTGTGCTGTTAACACACTTCCTGTCCTAGGGTGACAACTAAGGATGAGCTCCAGCGTGTTCACAAACCCCACGTGCAGAGCCCGCCAGGAAGTCGGCACGGCGCTGTGCTAATCACAGGCAGTGAGACATTGTCCCGATGCACGGCTGCAGAGATCGGAAAATGTCTCACTGCCTGTGATTAGCGCAGCGCAGTGCCGACTTCCTGGCGGGCTCTGCACGTGGGGTTTGCGAACACGCCGGAGCTCATCCTTAGTGACAACTATACTGAGCAGCATTGTCACCCAAGGACTGGGAGTGCATTGGAATTATATAACACTGGCTTAGAACTACACAATGCCTCCCTCTCTTCTCCATAACAAGGGGAGGCGTATTGTAGTCCATAGAGATAGCAGGCAACAATGCTAACTAATTACAGCCTGGAGGCAGAGAGCAAAGGAAGTCATCAGTGGCGGCTGGTGGGATCTTCTTTTGGGGGGGCGGCAAGCAAACAACAACCCCTCCCCGGCGGCACGGTGGCAATAAAACAAAACCCCACCACAGGTGGTCCGGCACTTACCTGTCCATGGGAAATTTGCTGCTCCAAGCCCAAAGCCTCTGAAGCACACGCCCTGTTAGAACCTTCGGGTGCAGGCTCTGCAACAAATTAGGAACAAAAGAACAATCCTGGACAGCCGCAAACCTTTGAAGGCATCTTTATTACATCTTGAATAGCAGATACTGTAGATAGCTATGACTAAGCACCAATATATGGTGTGAAACGTGTCAGTGGCATATCCCTACCTTTGCCTAACATGAAGTGATTGTATTGGATTTTATCTGCTATTCAAGATGTAATAAAGATGCCTTCAATGGTGTGCGGCCATCCAGGATTGTTCTTTAGTTACTTACCTGTTCGTGCGAGGCTGTGGTTCCCTCTCCTGGGGTGCAGGCTCCTCCAGCTTTCTCTGCCGTGTCTCCTCTTCCGCCAAAGCGCTAGGCATCCAATAGGATCGCCTGAAGCTTTGGCCAATTGGGAAACAGGTCTCACTCATACGGACACGTCCATACACTACTGATACACCTGACCAGGGATGGACTGGCCATCGGGACTACCGAGAGTCTCCCGGTGGGCCGATGGTTCAGTGGACCGTTTTAAAAAAAAATAATAAAAAAAATAATAATATTTTTTTTTTTTGGGCTGTTTTTTTCAAATTTATCATTTTTATTTTCCTTTCCATTACATAAAAGAAAAAATACAACATAAAACAAATACACACTGCTCCAGATTACATATTAATTATTTCATAAATCAAACAAACAGTCAACACACAAGAAGGGAATCTCCCTCTTCCGAGGCCAAAAAAGCAATCCAAGCAGACCAAGTCTCGGAGTACCTTTCATGCTGATGGCGTGCGGAGAGGACTAGATCCTCTAATTTGCTGACTTCTTTCACCTTACGGCTCCACATCTCTATTGTCGGTGGTGATGGTGATTTCCACTTTAAGGGAATACATGCCTTTGCGGCACCTAGAAGATGGGGGATACATGAATCCTTATATACTCTCACTGGTAACTGATTTACGTGTAAGAGAAAGAACGCTGGATCTTCCGGTATTGTTAAATCTGTACAGAGTTGGAGGATCTGTTTAATCCGCAACCAAAACCGCTTTAACTTGGGACAATCCCCAAAAATGTGTAACATAGTACCCTTTCCTTCCTGGCATCTCCAGCATTGGTCTGAAGTATCCGGAAATATCTTCTCAAGTTTCTCTGGTGTTCTGTACCATCTAGATAAGATCTTAAAATTGGTTTCTTGTGTTCTAACACACATTGAAATTTTGTGTGTAAACCTAAGCATCCTTTGTCGCTCTTCCAGGCTGAAGGTCCTCCCCAATTCCCTTTCCCATTCCAGAAGGTATTTCAGAGAATAAGGTTCCGGCTGTGTGATCAATAGTCCGTAGCTTACGGATAATGTATGCGATAATACTCCCTTCCCATTACAAAGTTTCTCGAAGGTGGTAAGGGGTCTATCAAACCGACCCGGGTTCGGAAGGGTGCCAAGGAAATGTGTAATCTGTAGGGCGTTCCAGAATTTTAGTCTAAAGATATTTCCCTATTGCATCAACTCCCTTATTGTAAACCACGTTCCTGTATGGATATAGTTAAGTACTTGAGTATATCCCATACTTGCTAAATGTCTAAATGCGTTATCTTCACATCCTGGTTGGAAGAGAGGATTGCCTAGTACCGGATATAAAGGGGAAGTCCTGGGTTCTAAACCCAGCGTGGGGAACAAAATCGAGCAAATTCTGGATGTATTACCCAACACCGGATTCGCAGTCATCTCTCTAGGGAGTGCTGCATAACACCAAGGGGCTCCACTCAAGGGTACGGGTGACTGAACATTCTCGATTTGTACCCACAGTTTGGTATCTATATGTCTATTCCAATCAATAACTCTATTTAGATGAACTGCTTGATAATACTTCCATATATCCGGTACAGCCAATCCTCCCTGCTTCTTTATGTACGTTAGTTGTTTCCATTGTATCCTAGGTTGTTTATGTGCCCATATAAACTCAGATATTAGCCTCTGGCTCTGTTTGAAAAAACTTAGAGGGATATATATAGGCAATGCCTGCAGTAGGTAAAGGAATTTGGGAAGTATGCTCATCTTAATGATGTTACAATGTCCTAGCCAAGTATGAAGGCCTGAACCCCATTTATCTAGTAGAATCTTAACCCTTTGCAATAAAGGGGGAAAATTCAACTCGTAGATCTTTCCTACATTTCTTGGGAGTAAAGTACCTAGGTATGTTAAAGCCCTATCTGTCCATTTAAACGTAAAATTTTGTTTCAGCTGTGTTATCGATGTATATGGTAAATTAACCCCCATGGCTTCGGATTTGTTAAAATTGATACGAAGATTCGAAAGTGCCCCATACCTCTCGAATTCCCTCATCAAATTTGGGATCGTAATCAGCGGGTTTGTAAGGGTAAACATCATGTCATCCGCATAAGCTGATATTTTACATTGAATTTCCCCTATTTGGATCCCTATGATATCCTGGTTTAGTCGCAGTGTGCAGAGAAACGGTTCCAATGACAGGGCATAGAGAAGTGGGGACAGGGGACACCCCTGCCGGGTCCCGTTTGTGATGGGGAAAGGCTCCGATAATATTCCATTCGCCCGTACCTGGGCCGATGGGTGGGAGTAGATGGAGGCTATCCACTGTTGTATCTTACTCCCAAAACCTCCGTGCTTTAGAACTGCCCGCATAAACTCCCAATTCACCCTGTCAAAGGCCTTCTCTGCGTCCGTATTCAAAAATACACATTGCGTCTGTGTTTTGTTCGCTATCTGTAGTAGATTAATAACTTTCGTGGTATTATCACGGGCCTCTCTTGTGGGAACAAATCCCACCTGATCTAGGTGTATCAGGTTCGGAACGTACTGCTGGATCCTATTCGCCAGGACCTTAGTAAAAAGTTTAAGATCCGTATTTAACAGAGATATTGGACGGTAACTTCCACAGGAGGCTGGATCTTTTCCCTCTTTTGGTATCACTGCAATATATGCTAACAAAGTCTCTTTCGTTAGGGTTGCTGAGGTCCCCAGGGAATTAAATAGCTTCACCATATAGTCAGATAGAGAGGGAAGTAGGATTTTATAATATTGGGCCGTGAGGCCGTCTGGCCCCGGGGCTTTCCCTAATTTCATAGCTCCTACAGCTTCTTCCAGTTCTTCCCTAGTTATAGGGGCCTCCAGTTTATCTCTATCTGCTTCCAAGAGTCTCTGCATCAATGACGCCGAGAGGTAAATATCTATCTGCTCTTGACTAGGAGGTTTACTTTTTAAATTATAGAGGGTTTGATAAAATTCTTGGAATTCTCGCAATATCTCCTGTGGTTTGGTTGCCTTAAATTTATTTGGTGATATAATATGGGGTATATAATTACCTGACTTCTGTTCTCTTAACGTTCTGGCCAGTAGTCTCCCACATTTGTCCCCTGATTCATATGAATTCTTTCTGCATATTTGTATTGCTGCTTTAGCTTTATAATAGAGGAGGTCTGTGATTTGTGTTCTTTTGTCATTAAGTTTTTTCTCTAAAGATGTTGAGCGTGTCCGTTTATGTCTAAACTCTAGTTTGGCTAGTTCCTCTGATAAATGCTTTAACTGTTCTGTGCGTTCTCTTTTAATTCTTGCTCCATGTTTGATCAGCACCCCCCGAATAACAGCCTTATGAGCTTCCCAGATAGTTCCTGGGTCACAATCTGGGGTGTCGTTAGTGTTAAAATAGAAATTGAGTTCTTTAGTCACATCTTCCAGGACATCTTTATCCTGAAGAAGACTTTCATTTAATCTCCACCGATTAGATCTAATCATAGAGGGATTTTGTAGTACATATGTCAAAAAAATGGGTGCGTGGTCTGATTACGTTATTGACCCTATTTTGGCGCTTTTAACTGAATGAAGTTGAGCGTGTGGAACAAGGAAATAATCTATCCGCGAGTAAATTTTGTGTGGGGAGGAATAAAACGTAAAATCTTTTTCTTTGGGATGGAGAAGCCGCCATATATCAATCAGTTGGTTTTCATACATAGTTTGTCTGACTCGATTTTGCGCACTAAAGGGAATAGATGTCACACCCGAAGAGGTATCCTCTTCAGGAGCTAATGCGATGTTCAAGTCTCCCCCTAGGATCAATTGCCCTTCTACGAATCCCATCAGTCGTTTAATAGTTTTCCCCAGAAATACCTCTTGGTGGTAATTGGGGGCATATAGTGTCGCTAGTGTGACCCCTATATCCCCTATTTTACCCTTTACAAACAGATAGTGCCCTGTTGGGTCTCTCATAGAATCTATATAGGTCCATGGAACTCTTCCTGCTAAGATAATAGAGACCCCTTTTGACTTGGCTATTTGATTGGTCGAATGGTATACTATTGGAAAGAACCGGTTTTTTAGTATCGGTATTTTATCATCTTTAAAGTGTGTCTCCTGTTTGAAGGCGACGTCCACCTCCTGGCGTCTCATATCATGCAGGAGCATCCTCCTTTTTTCTGGTGTATTTAGCCCTTTGGCGTTCAATGATAATACCTCTAAGGACTCCATTCTAGTTCACTACCAAAAGAGAGAGAGATACTAGAGAGAAGAAAAAAGGGAAGGGAAAAAAAAGGGGGGGAAAGAAAAAACCCCCTTTCAACTAATGGACTTAGCTATATGCTAATAAAAAGAACGCTCACCGGCGAGCCGGTATTTGAGCGTCTACCTATATGGGTGTGTGTGTCTGGTATGGCCAGAGAGGGAAAAAAATAAATAAAAAATAAATAAATAAAAAAAAAAAAGAGAGAAGGGCTGAGCTCCAGATCCCTCCGTTGTCCCCTGGTTTGCTTTTAATACCAAGAACTGCAGACTGAAAAATATAAAATAAAGGCAGCAATGGATTAAAAAGAAAAAAGACTAGGAATGAAAGAGGAAGATCCAGGAGGACAGGGAGTAGTACAAAAATAGATAGTAGATAGTAGGCAGTAACCAATACCTGTCTCATTGACTTACTTGTTAACATTACCTAGCATATCACTGCCTATGGCTCTTTGTATAAACCAGCTCCCTGCTTCTCCAAAAAAAAGAACAATAAAAAAAATAAAAAAAAGATGAGTATATATCGCATTCCTCGTCAGAACAATTTAAAACGGAGTCTTCTCCATAATAAATCACCTGTAAATTTCTTGTGCCCTTGAGACCTCCTTCCGCCTTTTGGGTCCACTTATTAACCCGAAAATCTAAGGCTCAGTTCCCCCCTAACCCCCCCTAACCCTTCCATTCTTATTTCTCATGGGAGCGAAAAAGATGGAGAAAAGAAAAAAAAAAAAGGAAGACATGACATAACATAGCAAAATATCATTATATCATAATATCTTAAAATATGCATACAGTATCAATATATACCCATTCTCCATTTCTTTTTAAATGTAGTTAATAATGTACTGATATAATGTGGGGGGGGGGGTGTATCCCATCATCATACTACCCCCCCCCCTTAAATAACTAGCTTATATCCAGTCACATCTGTTGGGTAGGATTCAGCCTATACATATATAAATACATATATATATACATATATAGGGGTCTGTGTGTTCCCTCCGCATCCAACACTCTCCAGTTCTATGAAGACCTTCCACGGTCCTTCACAGTAGTGTTCTAATCTCCCACATAAGGGGGAATGGGAAGAGATGCATGGAGAGGACACTCTAAATCCACGGGTTTCAATGTTTCTAAGGGCCAAGTCTATTAAATCAACCCTATAGCTTAAAGCAAAAAAAAAAAGAAAAAAATTATTCTAGACTGGCCTATGATGTGAGTCCCCCTTACTTGTGACTGAGTTTACAGTTATCCAATTCTTTTTCCTTGTGAGAATCTTAAAAAAAACTAAAAGGATTATAAGAGATTCCCCGCACTTACTTCATCCTAAAAAGAGAAGTGGTCCAAAAAAAGAAAGTGATTCATTACACATGTGTTATATAGTGAAAATAAAGATAAAAATAAATAAATAAATAAAAAAAGGAGGGGAGAAGAGGAAAAAAAAAAAAACCTTGTTCCCCTCTTCCTTCCCTTCTCCTTGTGCACCCCCCCCCCCTGCATCCCTAAAAAAAAAGACATAACCATAGGAAAAAAAAATATGTACCACAAAACCAATAATTGATATATATTCCATTCAATTATTAGATTAAGGGAGGAGATAAAGCTCCCCCAAAGAAAACCGTGCACACCCAAAAAAAAAAAGTGTAAAAGTACCCCGAATTCCCCTAAAAAAAAAGAAAAAAAGAAGAAAATGGATCTATAGGTACTCTTCATATCATATGCAGAGCAAACCTAGATTCATGCATATAGGCAGCCCAGCGCCCCTAAAAAAAAAAGAAAAAAGAAAAGGGAAGGGATATCTTGTGAGGGCATGAATAAGGGCAGCTGTCTATTAATCATTCCCTACTGACTCCCAGTCATTTCATAGTCCTTACTAATGGAAAAAAATAAGGGAAGGTGGGGGAGAGAAAAAAAAAAAAAACAAGGAAAAAGGTGGACCCAAGGAGTCTAGTCTCTTCACGCTCAAAAATTTACAGAGGGGTTCTAGAAATCCATCATCTTCGTATCTGTTCGTCTCTATTCATTGCTTGCGACTATGGGCCCGGTCCCTTGACTTAGTTCCCCATCTATTCCCTGCGGGGTCTGCCCCAGTTGTTGCCGTCTGCCTGTTTGGGGATTTCTTCGCTGTCCCTGTGTATCTGGTAGGCCCCGCCAGTTTCCAGTAGGAATAAAGGGTGATAACCAGTTTGGGATCTGAATGGGAGTAGATTCAAGGTAGAGAAAAAGTTCTGGTAGATCTGCTGGTGACCTAAGAGTAAACAGAGTTGATGCCTTTCGAAACGTAACTGCCAATGGATATTCCCATCTATATGAATATCCCTGTTCTCTGGAAAGGTCTAAGATTGGCCGCAAACAAGCTCTGCGCTGAAGAGTGACCCGGGATATGTCTGGTAGGATTTTTATATGGGCGCCCTCAAAAAGAATGTCTCTCCGGTCCCATGATGCCCTAAGAATCTGTTCCCTTTGGTGATATCTGTGTAGGCGACAGATTAAGTCCCTTGGTCTATCTGGGTTTTGGGATTTAGGGCCTAGTGCTCTATGCACTCTATCTAATTCAATTTTAATATGTGGTGAGTTTAGGATAGTCTGAAACACATCATTCACTTTGCAGTCTAAGTCCTCTGCTTCTGACGGTTCCGGTATCCCCCTAAGTCGTAAATTATTTCGGCGGTTTCTGTCGCAAAGGGCTTCCGTTTGTAATTGTAACTATTATTATATCTGCCTGTTTGGATTGCATCTTTTCCACGGAGCCCACACGCTGCGCTAAAGATGCCGTATAGCTCTCTCCCATAGACACCCTGTCTGTCAGGACTTTAACATCAGCTCTTACCAGCTAAATCTCTTGGCGGTGTGTTTCTTCCACGCGCAGGATTAACGCCTCTATGTCTTGTCGAGTTGGCAGTGCTGCAATGTCCTGTCGTGTGGGTAACCCCGCCAGCATAGCTTTAATTTCTCCTACCTCCATGCTCGTTTTGTCGGCCACTTTAACAATCTCCTCTCCCCTTTGTGTCTCCGTCGGCACTGGCGTCTCCACTTCCTGCCCTCTGCCTGACCCGGAAGACGTCCGAGGGGATCCCGGCCTCACTCCTGCGCTGCCATCCGAGTACCTCCGTGTTAATCCCCCTGCGCTCAAGTGTCCTCGCGATGCGGAAGGTAAGGTTAGGTATCTCTGTATACCCCCCTTAGAGGTGTTTGAGATATTTGAGGACAGTTTGTTTGTGGCGGATCTAGTCGCGTGTCTGCGGCCACTGCTCATGCCGTGTTATCTGCGAGATCAGCCCTCTGCCTTTTGCCTGCTGCTTTCTGCTGCTATATCTCGGGGATTCAAACGGAGGTCCTGGAGCTCTGCTACAGCATGTCTCTCACTCCGCCATGACCAGACCAGACCACGCCCCCGAAGCCTTTAACTGATTTCAATGCCAAGTGCTCCTTGGGCTGTTTTTTTATGCAGTTCGGCGACAGCGGGAGCGTGGCAGCAAACAGCGGGCCACAAAAAAATACAATTTTTTTTTGTGGCCCGCTGTTTTTTTTTGTGCCCCGTTTTTTTATGCAGTTCGGCGGCAGCGGGAGCGTGGCAGCAAACAGCAGTAGGATTCGGGGAAGGTGGCCAGCGAGGAGGGCAGTTGGATGTAAAAGCCGAGGAGGGAGAAGAGCTCCACTCCCTCCCTGACCACCGAAGAGGCGAACAGGAGCGAGCCCGGCCACCCCGGCGCTCCCAGAACCTCGATTTCTCCACCTCCTCTCTGCTCCAGGAACCATGCGGCCTGGGTCGGAGGGCAGGCTGACTGGAAGCCAGAAGGAAGAGAACATGCGCCGCTGTAAGGAGCAGAGCAGCGAGAGCACCCCCCGGATCAAGAGGGAGACTCGGCGCTGCCGCTGCTGGCCATCAGGTACCCAGCATCCTACAAAAACATGCCAGAACACTGAGACAGCGGGGAGGTGAGCAGAGGAGGGACTACAGAAAGGGACAGTGCTATGTGGTCTGTCTCAGCCCTCCCCTCTGTCTCTCTGCCCGCTCTGTCTCTCAGACCCCTCCTCTGTCTCTCAGACCCCTCCTCTGTCTCTCAGACCCCTCCTCTGTCTCTCAGACCCCCCCTCTGTCTCTCAGACCCCCCCTCTGTCTCTCAGACCCCCCCTCTGTCTCTCAGACCCCCCTCTGTCTCTCAGTCCCTGTGTCTCTCAGTCCCCCCCTCTTTCGACCCCTCCTCTGTCTCTCAGACCCCCCTCTGTCTCTCAGTCCCTGTGTCTCTCAGTCCCCCCTCTTTCAGCCCCCTTCTCTGTCTCTCAGCCACCTCTCTGTCTCTCAGCCCCCCCTCTGTCTCTCAGACCCCCCTCTGTCTCTCAGACCCCTCCTCTGTCTCTCAGACCCCTCCTCTGTCTCTCAGCTCTCCTCTTCTGTCTCTCAGCTCCCCCCTCTGTCTCTCAGACTCCTCCTCTGTCTCTCAGCCCCCTCCTCTGTCTCTCAGCCCCCTCCTCTGTCTCTTAGCCCCCACTGTCTCTCAGCTCCCCCTGTCTCTCAGTCCCCTGTCTCTCAGCCCCCCCCCTCTGTATCTCAGCTCCCCCCTCTGTCTCTCAGACCCCCTGTCTCTTAGACTCCCCCTCTTTTAGCCCCTCCTCTGTCTCTCAGCTCCCCTCTATCTCTCAGACCCCCCTCTGTCTCTCAGACCCCCCTCTGTCTCTCAGACCCCTCCTCTGTCTCTCAGACCCCTCCTCTGTCTCTCAGACCCCTCCTCTGTCTCTCAGACCCCTCCTCTGTCTCTCAGCCCCCTCCTCTGTCTCTCAGACCCCTCCTCTGTCTCTCAGACCCCTCCTCTGTCTCTCAGACCCCTCCTCTGTCTCTCAGCCCCCTCCTCTGTCTTTCAGCCCCCTCCTCTGTCTCTCAGCTCCCCCCTCTGTCTCTCAGTTCCTGTGTCTCTCAGTCCCCCCTCTTTTAGCCCCTCCTCTGTCTCTCAGCTCCCCTCTATCTCTCAGACCCCCCTCTGTCTCTCAGACCCCTCCTCTGTCTCTCAGCCCCCTCCTCTGTCTCTCAGCTCTCCTCCTCTGTCTCTCAGCTCTCCTCCTCTGTCTCTCAGCTCTCCTCCTCTGTCTCCCAGCTCCCCCTGTCTCTCAGCCCCCCTCCGTCTCTCAGCTCCCCCCTCTGTCTCCCAGCTCCCCCTGTCTCTCAGCCCCCCTCCGTCTCTCAGCTCACCCTCTGTCTCTCAGCCCCCCCTCTGTCTCTCATCTCTCCTCCTCTATATCTCAGCTCCCCCTCTGTCTCTTAGCCCCCCTCTGTCTCTCAGCTCCCCCCTCTGTCTCTTAGCCCCCCTCTGTCTCTCAGCTCCCCCCTCTGTCTCTCAGCTCTCCCCTCTGGCTCTCAGCTCCTTCCCTCTGTCTCTCAGCTCCCCCCTCTGTCTCTCAGCTCCCCCCTCTGTCTCTAAGCACCCTCCTCTGTCTCTCAGCCCCCCACTGTCTCTCAGCTCTCCTCCTCTATCTTTCAGCTCTCCTCCTCTATCTCTCAGATTCCCCCTCTGACTCAAAGCTCCCCCTCTGTCTCTCAGCTCCCCCTGTCTCTCAGCCCCCTCTGTCTCTCAGCCCCCCTCTGTCTCTCAGCCCCCCTCTGTCTCTCAGCCCCCCTCTGTCTCTCAGCTCCCTCCCTCTGTCTCTTAGCTGCCTCCCTCGGTCTCTTAGCTCCCTCCCTCTGTCTCTCAGCACCCCCCCTCTGTCTCTCAGCACCCCCCTCTGTCTCTCAGCTCCCCCCTCTGTCTCATTCACTCCCTGACTCTTAGGTTGCTTTCACACTGGGGCAGGCATTGACGATAAAA
Organism: Rana muscosa; assembly: GCA_029206835.1. Classification (NCBI taxonomy): domain Eukaryota; kingdom Metazoa; phylum Chordata; class Amphibia; order Anura; family Ranidae; genus Rana; species Rana muscosa. The sequence continues at coordinate 346,471,672 of CM055117.1, read as the reverse complement.
CGCTGCTAGTTTTAGCAGCACTTTACTGTCATTTTAGCTGCACTATTCGGCTTCTAGCAGGCACTTTTAACCCCCGCTAGCAGCCAAATTAAAGGTTAAATGCGCCCGTGTAGCGCTGCTGCCGAAGTGCTTTGCAGGCTCTTCAGCAGCGGTGGCCATTCCTTTCAATGGGCACGAGCGGTGTGTACACCGCTCCTCCACCGCCCCAAAGATGCTGCTTGGAGGACCTTTTTAACGCCCTGGCAGCGCCCCAGTGTGAAAGCACTCGGACTTTCACACTGGGACTGCAGCGGAGGCATTTTCAGGCGCTTTACAGGCGCTATTTTTAGCCCAAAAGCACCTGAAAAACGCCTCAGTGTGAAAGGGGTCCTACACTCACTCCCTCTCTTTTACACTCACTCCCTCTCTCTTACACTCACCCCCCTCTCTCACCCACCCCCTCTCACCCCCTTTCCCTCAACCCTCCCTCTCTCTCATTCCCCTCTCTCTCACCCTCTCATGATATACAATAATGGATGTAGGGGCATTTTGGTGGGCGTGATTTTTTTGGGGGGTGGGGGGGCAGCATTTTATTGAATTAAAGTGGGCCGGTCTGGATGAAGTCCAGGGCCAAATTTTTGTCCCAGTCCAGCCCCGCACCTGACACAGGGCGAATGCCTGAAGACAGGGATTATCTGGAGTTACCCCCTGATTTTGGAGCCTCATTGGAGGCTCTGGCTAGCTCTCATCCCGACTTTCACCTGAGCATATACCGTCCGCGTTGGGCCACTAAGACCCGGCCGCTGATGCCTACCTGTCTCAAACAGGTCCGAGAATTCATTATTCCAAGTCCTCACTGATCCTGGGTTGGCTTTCCTGTGTACACCCATCTTGACAGTTGCCTCATCTGTTTTCTATCTGGAATCACTCTAATTGAGTTAAACTAATTATGACCGTACTCATCCCTGCTCTTTACTCCTGACGAAGGTGTCAAAAACTGGAAACGCGTCGGGTACCAGGGAACACCATTCACTGGAGAGTAACAGTGTCATTGCATATGTACTGTTGTATTTTTCTTTTCGCTTTGTTTGTCATATGCATACCACACCTGATGGTTCATGCTTTTAACAATTGATCACTGTGTTTGATCTATCCTTTTATGTAACAATAAATTATTTCTAACGCACTTCAGTGTTTGTGGCCTTCAAAGTCCCATCCAAGGGGGAACAGTTCTTTGTTCTACATATTTTTAGGGATGTGGCCACTACATTGTTATATCTGACATGGTAACAACCTCCCTTTTCCAGGTCTCACAGACCTGCATCCTGATTGGTGGGGAGGAACTTTAGTGTGATAATAGCAAAAATGTATTCACTTATCGTCACACAACTGGGTGGGCTCGGAGCGCAATGCTGACCCTTTTTGAAGCCTATTAGAGCCTCTGGCTGTAATCAGGTGCTTAAAAAAAAACACCCTGCCGCACTGGAATCCATGGTCCGGAGCCACTGATAAGTAGATCAGGAGACCGTGCGACCTCTATGGATGGGCCGCCACCGGTTATCAGCTTACAAGGTTTGGATGAACAGATTTTTGCTCTGACTCTTTTAGTGGAGCCCAGATCTGTGAAACAACTGTTAATATTTTTATTTATAGAACATTCCTATAATCTTTAGCACACACCAGGGAACTGATCAGGTCCACCTGTCCGTTTTTCAGGCGGACCCGATTGGACCACACATTGTTCTGTATGGATATCAGCGGACATGTATCTGCCGACACCCCCCCCCAGCATCCGCTCTGATAAAAATAGACAGATGGGGATCGTTCGCCATCCATCCGGCAGATGGGATCACACTCAGATGGAAACGGACTGGCAATCCAATTTCATCCGACCGCGCCATAGAGAACAGCGAGCTGTGCCATCCAACCTGCTCAGTGGGGATCAGCGGAGAGATCCCCCGCTGAGCAGGTGGATCCACTTGACAGATTCTGCTCTGTCTGAAAAGGGGCCTAAGGGCTCTTATAAACCAAGGTGGTCCACTGCAGTGCATTATGCTGTATGTTTTCGTGGGTTGTATTAAAAGAGCTCATTCATGCATCAAACGCAACCAAAACAGACCAAAAATTTTTGCAGCACATCACAATGCATGGTAGTGTGTTACTGTTTGTTGCAGTGTGGTGCATTGTCCTAAGGCCCGTACACACGATCAGAAAATCTGAAATTAGATTTCATCCGATGAACGATTTCCTGAGCATTAGTATGCTGCTTTTGACAGCCGATTACGAAGTTTCGGCAGACAAAAACTGGATGTGCAGGCTCCAAAATGTTTGTCTGATGTGACCACAATGTCCACAAAAAAAAATCTGAAGAGCAAGACTAGGCATGCTCAGAAATGAAAGAACACATACAAAACAATTCAACACATTACGTCACTTCTGACGTTGAATTCCGTCGTACGAAAATTTTCTGATAGTGAGTAACTTCTTTACTTTCGATTTGAGACTAGCATGCTAGAAAAAAAATTCTTCCAATCATCTGATCGTGTGTACAAGGCTTTAGTGTATTGCGGTGGCAGTACATTGGAATTCCATTAATTTTCAATAATCTGTGTATGGTACGTTGCAGTAACTCACGTATTATTGATGGAGGCACAGTGGTGTAGTGGTTAGCACTCTTGCCTAGCAGTAAAAAGGGTCGCTGGTTTGAATCCCAATCACGACACTACCTGCCTGGAGTTTGCATGTTCTCCCTGTGCCTGCGTGGGTTTCCTCCGGGTACTCCGGTTTCCTCCCACACTCCAAAGACATGTTGGTAGGTTAATTGGCTTCTGTCTAAATTGGCCCTAGTATAGGAATGTGAGTTAGGGACCTTAGATTGTAAGCTCCTTGAGGGTAGGGACTAGGGGTGCAACGGATCAAAAAACTCACGGATCGGATCGATCCTCAGATCAGAGCCACGGATCGGATAATTTTCGGATCGGCAAAAAAAATATCCACGTCATCCCCCCACTGTAATATCCACAATCTCCCCCAGTAATATCCACAATCTCCCCACTGTAATGGGCATCTCCCCACTTACTTTAGTCTCTCCCGCCGGCCAGTTCAGATCCACGAGCAGCGAGGGGTGATGACGTCAGCGCGCACAAGGCAGCCGCCGCCGCTGGGTGTACCAAGATGGGCGCGGCTCCGGAGCTAGGCCGAAGCCGCGGCCTTTCCTAAGGCTGAGGCCGCGGGGTCGCTTCGCGGATCGAGTGGTGATCCGATCCGAACAGGGTGACCCGTTCGGATCACGGATCACCGCCGATCCGTTGCAGCCCTAGTAGGGACCGATGTGAATGTACAATGTATATGTAAAGTAGGGTGACCAGACATCCCCGGTTTCTGGGGACAGTCCCTGGATTGAGGACACTGTCACCAGTTTTGTCCCCGGATTGGATTTGAACAGGGGCTGGGGAAATTTCAAAGACAGTCAGTGCAGAATTAAAAATAAAAATTCTGAATTATAGACCCCCGCTCCTACTAGCTTAGGGGGGTCTATTTTTTTTTCATTATCTGTGCCCCTTTCTGATGATCATGTGCTGGTCGGAGCGGAGGGAATATTTCTTCAGGTTCAGGTGCATGCCCATTCAGCTCCGCTCACATGTTCTTCTGCCTTGGCTCAAGTCCCAGCCAGCCGCCTGCCTGTTTATCTCCTTGCCTACCCTGGCAAAGTGATCTTCCTCCGCTCCCCACCCAGTAGTAGCCGGGGCCCGGAGAGTAAAGCCTCGTACACACGGTTGGACTTCCATCTGACTTTTCCGTGGATTTTTGTCCGAACGGAGTTGGCCGGGCACACCCATAGCATACACACCACAGGACTTTTCTGCAAACTTTTCCAAAACTTTTTCCAACATCACGTGGTTTTTCTGCTAATTTCTGCTCTTTACCGCCACCCTTTGGTCAACTTCTGCTATTGTTGGTTGATTTTAACATTATTTGTTTTGTCCATCGGACAAAAGTCTGATGGTTTTCTGTACACACGGTCGGACTTTGCTCCATCGGACTTTTGTTGGCCAAAAGTTTGTCCGTTTGTCCGATGAAAACCAAAAAAGTTTGTCCGATGGAGCGTACACACGGTCGGATTTTTTGTCAAACTTGCTCAAAATGAAGTTTGTTGGCAAAAAGTCAGACCGTGTGTACAGGGCTTAAAACTTGCGACGGCGACGGGCAGAGAGTCGCTGATTGCCGCCATTACTAGTAAAAAAAAAAATATGTCCCCGGATTTCATTTTAAAAATCTGGTCACCTTAATGTAAAGTGCTGCGTAAATTGACAGCGCTATATAAGTACCTAAATAATAATAATAATAGACGTATTATCGCAATGCACCAAAAATGGATACGTATGAATGAGCCCTTATTATATGGCTTGCTCCTTGGTAATACCCTTGGCTAAAGAAAGGGGAAGGTGAAAAGAGGGGGATGCTTTATATCAGCCTTACTGCATTTGAGATTATCACAGCTAAAAACTTCTTTGGCCCTTATTGCAGACAATTTGAACGTTCAGTAACTCTCTTATGATTCCATACTGGAATCTGCTCTTTCTCATGAGACACACCTGACAGACTGAAGTGGCACACATTGAGTTAACAAATTCCTTCCCTCTAGTCATTGAAAAAAGGATTAACCCGGTCACAGAGAGATTTTAGAACAGGTTTGAAAATATTTGAAAACTTTGCCTGTGACCACCAGGAAGTTCGTTAGTCAACATTGCCCTAAACCAGTCCTTAAAAAAGTATTAATCCCAAAAGCAAACATTTACTATATTGCAGTTTACCATTTTTTAAAAGTGGTGGTTGCATTTGTTTCTTTTTATAGGCTTTTTTTTTCTTTTTTCTTTTTTTTTTTCTTGTGACTGGATCTCAATGGAGCCGGTTCACACAGCTCTCAGATGGCAGCGGAGCAGATTGCACACGGGTCCTGTGCGTCTTCTGGTCCGTCTCAGGTCTGAATTCGGACTGAAATCGGACCTGAAACGGTCAAGCTTTCACACTGGAGCATTGCGCTTGCAGGAGGGTCAAAAAACTCCTGCAAGCCGCATCTTTGAGGCGCGATAGCAGTAAAAATACCGCTTCTATAGCGCCCCTTCCCATTGAAATCAATTAGGAAAGCGCCTCCAAAACGCCACAAAGAGGCGTTATTGCGGGCGTTTTTAACCCTTTTTCGGACGCTAGCGGGGGTTAACCACTTAACGACCGCCCACTGTAATTATACGTCGGCAGAATGGCACGGACAGGCACAATCACGTGCCGGTACGTGACTGCCTTCGTATGGGTGGGGGGTCCAATCGAACCCCCATCCGGTACAGTGGGCGGCCGGGATCGCTTCGGGAGCGATCCGTGATGAGGGGGCCGCCATTCGATTCTGGCCACCCCCTCGCGATCGCTCCCGGCGAATCAAATGCTTCCTCTGCGTGTGTAATGTTTACACAGGCAGGAGGAAGTGATGTCATCCCTCATGCGGCGCTCACATATACCGAGCGCCGCATGAGAGAAGATGTCAGGTTAGTGCACTAACACTACACTGACACCAGGACACATAGGTACATAAATCGCACCCCCCAGGCCCCCCCAGATCACCCCCCAGGCCCCCCCCCAGATCACCCCCCAGCCCCCAGTCACAGTGTCACTGATTGCAGTGACCATTTATTTACTGATCACTGCAATCAGTGACATTTGTGACTGTAAAAGTGTCAGGGCAGTTAGTTTTAGGTCCAGTGTAGCCCCCTAACCCCCTAATAAAGGTTTAACCCCTTGATCGCCCCCCAGGTAACCCTTTCACCCCCTAGCACCGCCGTCACTAAGCGATCGTTTTTCTGATCGCTGTTTTAGTGTCGGTGATGCTGATCGGTAGCCAGTTATTTTTTTTAGGTTCGCTGCAGGTTTTTATAGCGTCGGGTACCCCCATATATTACCTAATAAAGGTTTAACCCCTTGATCGCTCCCCCAGGTAACCCTTTCACCCCCTAGCACCGCTGTCACTAAGCGATCGTTTTTCTGATCGCTGTCTTAGTGTCGGTGATGCCGATAGGTAGTCAGTTATTTTTTTTAGGTTCGCCGCAGGTTTTTATAGCGTCGGGTACCCCCATATACTACCTAATAAAGGTTTAACCCCTTGATCGCCCCCCAGGTAACCCTTTCACCCCCTAGCATCGCTGTCACTAAGCGATCGTTTTTCTGATCGCTGTCTTAGTGTTGGTGATGTCGATAGGTAGCCAGTTATTTTTTTTAGGTTCGCCGCAGGTTTTTATAGCGTCGGGTACCCCTATATATTACCCAATAAAGGTTTAACCCCTTGATCGCCCCCCCAGGTAACCCTTTTACCCCCTAGCACCGCTGTCACTAACCGATCGTTTTTCTGATCGCTGTCTTAGTGTCGGTGATGCCGATAGGTAGCCAGTATTTTTTTTTAGGTTCGCCGCAGGTTTTTATAGCGTCGGGTACCCCCATATATTACCTAATAAAGATTTAACCCCCTGATTGACCCTAGTTAACCCTTTCACCAGTGATCACCATATAAGTGTTACGGGTGACGCTGGTTAGTTAGTTTGCTTTTTATAGTGTCAGGGCACCCGCCGTATATAACCCAATAAAGGTTTAACCCCCTAATCGCCCGGCGGGTGATATCAATTAGGTTTTAGCGTCAGAGAGGGTCTGCGTCACACCCCAGGCAGCATCAGGTTAGTGCCAGTAACGCTAACATCCACGCGTGAAGCATACACCTCCCTTAGTGGTATAGTATCTCAACAGATCAATATCTGATCTGATCAGATCTATACTAGCGTCCCCAGCAATTTAGGGTTCCCAAAAACGCAATGTTAGCGGGATCAGCCCAGATACCTGCTAGCACCTGGGTTTTGCCCCTCCGTCCAGCCCAGGCCACCCAAGTGCAGTATCGATCGATCACTGTCACTTACAAAACACAACACACATAACTGCAGCGTTCGCAGAGACAGGCCTGATCCCTGCGACTCCAGTGCTGTAGGAGGTGATTTCACCACCACAGTTAAAAAAAAAAAAAAGCATATATGCCGAAGAATTGGGGCAGCAGGGGCGGAGGAGCGGAGGAGCGATTTTGCTCCTAATGCCGCGTACATACGGTCGAAATTCCGACGGAGGCTTGCCCGTGGAAAAGTCCGACCATGTGTGTGCGGCATAACTTTTGCGGGAGGATGCCCCCATACTTCGGCATATATAAATGGTGCATGTATGCCCATCATTAGAAGTGGGTGGATGAAGGGCAGTATTCTAATGGTGGGCATACCCACCGATCAATCTCTTTTTTCGTTCAGCCAACAGGCTGCATGAAATAAAAGATTACAATACATGTCCAACAAGGACCAGCAACGTAGTGGCATGTTGCTGGACTTTGAATGGTTATACCAGATTGATGCCTGAGGGTTTAGGTATCATCTTGGTATCATTCTTTTCAGCCAGCGGCCGGCTTTCATGTAAAAGCAATCCTAGTGGCTAATTAGCCTCTGGACTGCTTTTACAAGCAGTGGGAGGGAATGTCCCCCCCCCCCCGGATATAAAAAGCGCCATTGGGAAATTGGGAAAGCATTTTATCACACCGATCTTGGTGTGGACAGATGCTTTGAGGGCAGAGGAAAGATCTAGGGTCTAATAGACCCCAGTTTTTTTCCAAAAAAGAGTACCTGTTACTACCTATTGCTATCATAGGGGATATTTACATTCCCTGAGATAACAATAAAAATGATTAAAAAAAAATATATATGGAAGGAACAGTTTAAAAATAAAATAAAAAAGCAAAATTAATAAGAAAAAAAAAGAAAAAAAAAAAAAAAGCACCCCTGTCCTGCCCTGTTCTTGCGCAATGGCGAACACAAGCGTCGGTCTGGCGTCATATGTAAACAGCAATTGCACCATGCATGTGAGGTATCACGGCAAAGGTCAGATCGAGGGAAGTAATTTTAGCAGTAGACCTCCTCTGTAAATCTAATGTGGTAACCTGTAAAGGCTTTTAAAAATGTATGTATTTTGTCGCCAATGCGCGTTTGTGCGAAATTTTAAAGCATGTCGTGTTTGGTATCTGTGTACTCAGCCTAAGATCACCTTTTTAATTTCATCAAACATTTGGGCAATATAGTGTGTTTTACTGCATTAAAATTAAAAAAAGTGTATTTTTTCACAAAAAAATGCGTTTGAAAAATCGTTGCGCAAATACTGTGTGGAAAAAAAAAATGCAACACCCACCATTTTAATCTGTAAGGCCTTTGCTTTAAAAAATATATATAATATTTGGGGGTTCAACATAATTTTCTTTCAAAAAAAAATATGTTTTCATGTAAACAAAAAGTGTCAGAAAGGGCTTTGTCTTCAAGTGGTTAGAAGAGTGGATGTAAGCTTCCTAATGTTGTCTATAAAATAAAAGGACAGTTCAAACCCCCCCCCCCCCAAATGACCCCATTTTGGAAAGTAGACACCCCAAGCTATATACTGAGAGGCATGTCGAGTCCATTGAATATTTTATATGTTGACACAAGTTGCGGAAAAAAGACAATTTTTTATTTTTTTTTGCACAAAGTTGTCACTAAATGATATATTGCTCAAACATGCCATGGGCATATGTGGAATTACACCCCAAAATCCATTCTGTTGCTTCTCCTGAGTACGGGGATACCACATGTGTGAGACTTTTTGGGAACCTAGCCGCGTACGGGACCCCAAAAACCAAGCACTGCCTTCAGGCTTTCTAAGGGTGTAAATTTTTGATTTCACTCCTCACTGCCTATCACAGTTTCGGAGGCCATGGAATGCCCAGATGGCACAAAACCCCCCCCAAATGACCCCATTTTGGAAAGTAGACACCCCAAGCTATTTGCTGAGAGGTATGGTGAGTATTTTGCAAATCTCGCTTTTTGTCACAAAGTTTTGAAAATTGAAAAAAAAAATATATTTTCTTTCTTCATTTTCAAAAACAAATGATGCCGCGTACACACGACCGCTTTTCTCGACGAGAAAAACGGCATTTTTTCTTTTCGCCGAGAAAAATGATCGTCTGTGGGCTTTATGTCGTTTTTCTCGTCGAGAAAAACGGCATAAAAAACGACGAGAAAAATTAGAACATGTTCTAAATTTTCTCGTCGTTTTTTCCAGCATTTTTTTCCGCGGCAGTTTTCCCATAGGGAAACACTGCCGCGGAGCCCACAGACGGTCGTTTTTCTCGTCAAGAGAAAAAATGACGGGAAAAACGACCGTGTGTAGGGAACCAAGCGGTTCCCTCGTTTTTCCTGTCATTATTCACGGCGGTTTTTTAACCGCCGTGAATAATGATCGTGTGTACGCGGCATCAGAGCTGTAAAATACTCACCATGCCTCTCAGCAAATAGCTTGGGGTGTCTACTTTCCAAAATGGGGTCATTTGGGGGGGGGGGGGTTTGTGCTATTTTGGCATTTTATGGTCTTCGAAACTGTGATAGGTAGTGAGGAGTGAAATCAAAAATTTGCGCCCTTAGAAATCCTGAAGGCGGTGCTTGGTTTTCGGGGTCCCGTACGCGGCTAGGCTCCTAAAAAGTCCCACACATGTGGTATCCCCGTACTCAGGAGAAGCAGCAAAATGTATTTTGGGGTGTAATTCCACATATAACCATGGCATGTGTGAGCAATATATCATTTAGTGACAACTTTTTGTAATTTTTTTTTTTTTTTTGTCATTATTCAATCACTTAAGACAAAAAAAAAAATATTCAATGGGCTCAACATGCCTCTCAGCAATTTCCTTGGGATGTCTACTTTCCAAAATGGGGTCATTTGGGGGGTTTTTTACTGCCCTGCCATTTTAGCACCTCAAGAATTGAGATAGGCAGTCATAAATTAAAAGCTGCGTAAATTCCAGAAAATGTAACCTAGTTGGAAGACGCTATAACTTTTGCGCAAACCAATAAATATACGCTTATTGACATTTTTTTTACTAAAGACATGTGGCTGAATACATTTTGGCCTAAATGTATGACTAAAATTGAGTTTATTCGATTTTTATTATAACAAAAAGTAGAAAATATCATTTTTTTTCAAAATGTTCAGTCTTTTTCCGTTTATATCGCAAAAAATAAAAATCGCAGAGGCAATCAAATACCATTAAAAGAAAGCTCTATTTGTGGGAAGAAAAGGACGCAAATTTTGTTTCGGTACAACATTGCATGTCCGCACAATTTACAGTTAAAGCAGCGCAGTGCAAAATTCTGAAAACACCTCTGGTCCTTTAGCTACAAAATGGTCCGGGGCTTAAGTAGTTAAAATACCCCCGCTAGCGCCTGCAAATTGCGGCAAAAGATACGGTATAGCCGCGCTATAATTAGCGCCGCTATACCATCAGCACATCTAGCGCTTCAGTGTGAAAGTAGCCTAATAGATTGACTTTAGTACAACCAGCCTGTCCATAGATGGATCGAAATTTGTCTGGTTCCTGCTAAATGGGTAAAATTTTGATCCCTCTATGGCCAGCAATAGGGTGCTTGAATTCTGGATAAAGAAGCAACAGAGACACCCTTGGACAGCAGAATGGTCAAGCTGGGGAGAGGGTAGTGTTAAGCCTCATACACACGATCGGATTTTCTGCGGACAAAGCGTAGGACTTTTGTCTGAAGGGGGTTGGCCAGGAACTTGTCTTGCATACAAACGTCAAAGAATTGTCGGCCAACAAACACGAAACTACATGGTTTTTCAGCTCTTTAGCGCCACCCTTTGGACAACTTCTGCTAATTTGTTATGGTGAGCATTGCTTCTGAGCATGCGTGTTTGTACTTTGGAGTTTTGTCCGACGAACTTGTGTACACACGATCGGAAAATGTGACAACACACAATTTTTGGCAGACAATTTTAAAGCCTGCTATCCCACATTTGCCCATGGAAAACCCCGACAACAATTGTCCGATGGAGCGTACAAACGGTCGGATTTTCCTCCAACAGCCTGTAATCACACAATTCCCATCAGATAATCTGATCGTGTGTACGAGGCTTTAGATCTACTAAAAGATTTAGATGAACTCCAGCTAACACTTTGCTGTAAACTGTTTTTATTTTTTATTTTGTGAAAAAAGGTTTTACATAAAACAATAAAAGACGATCATTGTAAGCACCCCTGTCAGTGTTAAATGGTTTGTCTCAGTCCTCTAACTGCAACTGTTGATAGAGAGATTGGTCTGGTAAAGGAGGTTCAATAATAACAGACTTACTGGCTGGATCACCAGATAAACGGGAAAACAAGGCTAAACAAAAATAAAACAAATGCAGCAGCCGCATCTAAGAATTGGTAAGCTGCAATATATTACAATATGGTTTTGGAGTTTAATAACGCTTTAAAGTTTATCTAGAGCCAAAAACTTTTTTTTTCTGGTTTTGGATTAACCAGGGAAGGATTAGGACCTCTAAAGCCTCGTACACACAATCGGATTTTCATTGGACAAAGCGTAGGACTATTTTTCCAGAAGGGCGTTGGCCAGGAACTTGTATAGCATACAAACGGCAAAGAATTGTCGGCCAACAAACACTAAACTACGTGGTTTTTCAGCTCTTTAGCGACACTCTTTGGGCAACTTCTGCTAATGTTGTGTTATGGTGAGCATTGCTTCCGAGCATGCGTGTTTGTACTTTGGAGTTTTGTCCGAAGGACTTGTGTACACACGCTCGGATAATCCGACAACACGCATTTGTTGGCGGACAATTTTAAAGCATGCTATCCCACATTTGTCCGCGGAAAATCCGACAACAATTGCCCGAGGGAGCATACAAACGGTCGGATTTTCCGACAACAGCCTGTAATCACACAATTCCCGTCGGATAATCCGATCGTGTGTACGAGGCTTAAGAGGAACACTTTTTTATTTTGTCCTGGACAACTTTACCACAGGACAGAACATGAGGATGAATCAATAATTATGAGTTGTGGTTGGATCAAGATCAAAGAGTACATTTTTTGATGATTAGACCTGTTTCGATGACAACTTCCTATTGTGTTTATGGATGTAGCGGGGTCTTCAAAGTTAGTGGGATACACCTGGGGGTAGAGAGACCCAGATGTGTAATTATGTCAGGGATTAGACCCCTTTTTCTTATTCGTGGAGGATTGGGTGGTGTAATATTCTCTTTGACCAGTGGGTGTCAGTGTACCTACTGGCTCGAGGTAGAATCACTATCACAGTGTTACCCTTCTTTGGTACCTTCCTGGAGATGGTACGGCTGGGGCGGGGAACCCGCCGTGGTGTCGATGGGAGGAGATAAAAGGGGGAGACGCCCTCGCCACGAGGTCTGTTGTTCTTTTGGGAGGGGATCACCTCTTCACGCACCCAGCACCTTAGGCCTGGGTGCGGGCGGTTCAAGGTTCCGGCCTAGGCGCCCAAGGCCTGGCCGGAACGAAGATGGAGTCCATCCCGGGCACCTTCAGCCTGGGGTGAGGTACTATTAAGGAGGCCTGGGACCCGGTGACTCCGACTGGGTCCCGCGAGGGTGAAGTTGCTCCAGGGGGCCCCTTGCGAGGGGACCCGCATCTGAGGTGAGGAGAGACGGGAAAGAGGGAGCCGCTCAGGTGTGGAAATCCCTGACAATGCCTCCTCCCAGCAGCCAAGGGTGCAGGCAAATGCAATTATAATCAAAAAGAAAAGAAAATCACTTCTGGAAGCAGCACTCCGATTAAAAAGCCTTTATTCCAAAAGGTTCAGGAAACAAAAAACACACTGCACGACACGGCAAACTGGTCACATCTACCTGACGCGTTTCACACTATTATAGTGCTTACTCATAGCTGGTTATTGTACTGAGGTGAGGAGGCTGGGGGGGGGGTCACCCGTCCGAAGACCCGGTGTAGCGTCAACCCGGTGACGGATGGGCCTTCAGTAACTCCCTTGGAGGACATCTTCCCCTGATATGGGCTACAGCGCAGCGGAGGAGCTTTCATCAAGACTCCTGCAACCCCTGGTCATAGCACAGGGAGTGTAGGGACTAGGAACCTGTACAGTGCCTCGACCTGCTTCCCCATCGTATCATGCCGTTGCATTTGACTGTATGTGGAGATACGCAATAAACCTGAGTTTGGGACTTTGATGGGTGTATGGACTCTGTTGATGGGAACAAAGGGAGATTCCGGCACGGAAGGACTGACCCTCATAACCAGCACACATTTGGCCCGAGGAAAAGATTGATACTGGCCTTCACCTCACCCACATGCATGGGGAGGACATGGGCCGTAGCGCACCTCACTCTGTCGCTCGACATACCCCTAGTTAAAGAGGTCGGGGTGAGGCCGCTACACGTGGGGGCTCGTCCGGGATGAAATGTGTGTTAACCCTGAGGTTTGGAACGGCTGTGTTTGAACTTTGCTGCCCGGAGGAGGTCCGAGCAGGTCGGCCATGTGATTGGCCAAAGTGCATCCCTGTGCTCGAAGTCATGGAAATTTCCCTGAAAAACCGGGAGAGGCCCATGCAGAAAGAGCGGGAAGAGGGAGGAGTCCAGCCGTGTGACGAACTACATGTGGGGACTTTTGCTGCACTGCGCCACGAGGCACCCCATGACTACGCAATTCGTGGGAGGAGACTGAAGGAAGCCCGCGAAAACGTGCAAGTCGTGGGAGGAGTCTGGCCACGTGTGGAGATACACGTGGAGACTCCGGCGCGAGGTCAGCGTGTGATGGAGCAGCAAGTGGTCGGAGCGAACTCAGGCTCCCCGTGGATGCCGGTACCTTATCCTTTCAAGATGACTGCATTTGCTGCATCCATTACAGACACGGGGATAAGGCTCAGGCCCCGAGGACAGTTGGCTCTGTATTCATGCAGAGACACAGAGGCCCTCGGTGTGATCTGTCCCGGATGCTCGGGACTGGTGGTCCAACTAAAGCCATTCGGGCGATGCGAAGCATGCAAGGAGTTCCTTTTTGAGGTTGAACCACACACGGAAAGGCCCCGGGCCCTACGCCTCAACTGCATCACAGGAACCGCCACTCCGGAGGGAGAGATCAAAGCCTTTGCAGAGTTTCCCGTGCGCGCTGACCAGGGCGAAGTGACCGCCCAACCAGAGACTGAGAGATAAAAATCCGAGGACACTGCTTCGGTCACTACAGACTCCCTGCTCCCACCTCTGAAGAGGAAAGTCGGCCTGGTACAGGCAACTTATGGCCGTGGTCGAGCTTCACCCCGCCGCTTGCCTGGCCTAGATGGCGCCGGTAGAGAAGAGAGTCCCGGACATCCCAGTTCTTCAGAAGGTCCAGGTGAGCCAGGGGCTGGAACTGTGGTGTTGGTTGGAGGTGTCGGGGGTCCACAGTCGGTGGAGCCCGCAAGGGAGGGTAGCCTTCCGTCTACTAGAGACTACCTTCCCGCGGAGATGTATGACACCTCCGACTTAGAGTCATTGTCAGACTGTGGGGATGACGGAGAGATAGACGAACTGTTTCACCGGAAGGGCTGGGACAGACGCCCACTACCTGTGCTGAGTAAACCGCAGGATTCCCCCATGTCCATAGAAGACAGTACGCTCCGGGTGAAGGCCCCGGAGTTCCCGAGGAAATCTAGTCCTCCGACGAACTTCCCGCATTCAACTACATCACCCGCTCTGATGGTGGGGATGCAGCGTGCTTCGTTGCGGGCACCAAAGACAAAGAAACCCGAGATGGTGAAGGTACCTCGGCACCCGGAGGCCATCGTACAGCCAGGAGAAGGTGAGCGAGATGTGATGCCACCTCTAGCCAGGTTGCAGAGACTTTTCTCCCAGAGAGTCGCCCGTGAATATGGGTGGGAGTACCCCTACTTGCCTCGGGACCTATTGTATGAAGTCGAGGTCCTGCGACCAAGGTGGTATGACGAGTTTGTATGGGAAAAACTTAAAGTACCCCATGCCAGGCGATACCTGTCATGTTCGCCGCCTGTGTCTAAAAAGTTCAAGGACTGCAGAGCTGATTGGAGACTTGGGCGCCATATTCATGCTGATAAGGTGCTCATCTGCAGGAAAGATGGAGAGGATGTCGAGTATTCGGTGGAAGTGTTTGACGGGCGCCTGAAGCCCCTGTTTCTGCCGGATCCAAGGTTCTATTTATAGGAGAAGTGAGCTCCTATCGTGTTGCTGTTGAAACTTTCTGGAAGAGACATTCCCAGACGCCTAGAACTGTGCCCTACTTTTGTTTTGATTTGGGCTTTTCTTTTACTCACTGGAGATTTGGGAGCTGTTGTTTTTTTTTCTCCCTTTTCTTCATGTGCCAAAGGCAGAGACTTTTGGGGTAGAGTTAGAGTAGGAAAGCAGGAAGAATGAAGATCTAACCAAGTGTCATTACCGCAGCGCTGTCACCAGGTGGCAGTGTTGTGCAACGGTTGTTTGAAAATGTTACACATGCCTTACTTACTTATTGGAGTAAGTGGGTCTCTCGGCTGACGTACCCACTCATGCCAAGTTAACACAGAGTGTTAGGATGTTGTTTTTTGTTTCCCTTCTGCAGGAGATTCGTCGGTCAAGACTACTGAGTATGGGGTGGTTCTTAGACAGTGACGGGAGGGATTGTATATGTGTACATGACAGATGTTTTATACAAAAGTTTTAATGTTTTATAGGTCCCTTTTCTGTTGAGCAGGTCTTGGCACATACAGTATCCAAAATATTAGGGATAGCCTCTGGGGCCCACTTCATGTCACCACTCCTTGGGAGACATGGGTGTGCACCTGACGCTGGGGACCAGCGTCAAATCACCAGGGGGAGTGTGTAGCGGGGTCTTCAAAGTTAGTGGGATACACCTGGGGGTAGAGAGACCCAGATGTGTAATTATGTCAGGGATTAGACCCCTTTTTCTTATTCGTGGAGGATTGGGTGGTGTAATATTCTCTTTGACCAGTGGGTGTCAGTGTACCTACTGGCTCGAGGTAGAATCACTATCACAGTGTTACCCTTCTTTGGTTCCTTCCTGGAGATGGTATGGCTGGGGCGGGGAACCCGCCGTGGTGTCGATGGGAGGAGATAAAAGGGGGAGACGCCCTCGCCACGAGGTCTGTTGTTCTTTTGGGAGGGGATCACCTCTTCACGCACCCAGGCACCTTAGGCCTGGGTGCGGGCGGTTCAGGGTTCCGGCCTAGGCGCCCAAGGCCTGGCCGGAACGAAGATGGAGTCCATCCCGGGCACCTTCAGCCTGGGGTGAGGTACTATTAAGGAGGCCTGGTGACTCCGACTGGGTCCCGCGAGGGTGAAGTTGCTCCAGGGCGCCCCTTGCGAGGGGACCCGCATCTGAGGTGAGGAGGCTGGGGGGGGTCACCCGTCCGAAGACCCGGTGTAGCGTCAACCCGGTGACGGATGGGCCTTCAGTAACTCCCTTGGAGGACATCTTCCCCTGATATGGGCTACAGCGCAGCGGAGGAGCTTTCATCAAGACTCCTGCAACCCCTGGTCATAGCACAGGGAGTGTAGGGACTAGGAACCTGTACAGTGCCTCGACCTGCTTCCCCATCGTATCATGCCGTTGCATTTGACTGTATGTGGAGATACACAATAAACCTGAGTTTGGGACTTTGATGGGTGTATGGACTCTGTTGATGGGAACAAAGGGAGATTCCGGCACGGAAGGACTGACCCTCATAACCAGCACACATTTGGCCCGAGGAAAAGATTGATACTGGCCTTCACCTCACCCACATGCATGGGGAGGACATGGGCCGTAGCGCACCTCACTCTGTCGCTCGACATACCCCTAGTTAAAGAGGTCGGGGTGAGGCCGCTACATGGAAATAGAAGTGAAGGTATTTCTCCCTAATGGTACTTAGATGGGGGGGGGGGAAAAGCAGATGGTTGGTTTAAGGCCCCTTTCACACGGACGGATAGAATGGTGCTTTTAGCTGCGGATTTTCTAGTTTTCTACCGCAGCTAAAAGCACACAATGCTTTCCTATGGCCCCATTCACACACAGCGTTTAGCTGCGATTTCGTTACATGCGGCTCGGTGCGAATAGAAAAAATAGAATTGAATGCGTCCAGGTGCGATGTAGCGCAGCTATATGCACATAACCGCAGGTAATCGCAGTCTTTTGTGTCAACTGCAGATAGCAGCGTGAGAAAAAAAAAGATCACCCGGAAGCGCATCATAACCAGTAGTATGAGCATTGCCAGCAAACTAATCATATTTGCATTCATTTTCGCAAATCTCAGGCACAACACACCGATCACTCCTCTCACTGCTAAACTCCAACACACACTCAGCAAGTGAACAAAGAAACAGGAAATAGATGGTTTGAAATGCAGAGGACCGAAATACATCATGGGTAGATCCAAGGGACCAAACAAATAAAAAAATAAAATAAAGGGTTGCTATGGGAATGACTATATATTACCTAAAATGCAGCTAAACGCAACCGCAAATGAACGCACGTAAACGCAGTTAATCGCACGGTACAAATGCAGCTAATCGCAGTGCCTGAAGCCTTGAATTTCACATAACAAAAAACATGCTTTTTACTGCGGCAATTTTGCCGTCCGTGTGAAAGGGGCCTAATACTTCCCCACTCCATCCAAATCTAAACAAAAAGTTTTGGCTTACTTGAGCATTACATCCGGTAAACATTACATAAGGAGTGCAATTGGTCACCTTTATGTACGGAAGCTGAAATACTTTTTATCTGTTCAATTCAGAACGACAAAAAACACAACTACCTGTAATCTCTGAAAAAAGCGTATTTATTTACTCTGCTTTTCCAATGCATTATTTTACTACACCAAATTTCTATTTAGAGCTGTCACATGACAGTTGCTATATATAGTATAAAATCTATATTTCTAGGACTGCATACTTTATAAATTTAGTTTTGTTGTGTAAACTGTAACTGATTAATGAAAAGGAATTTTCTCTTCAATCAGATCTTTCCCATGCACAATACAGCTGTCTGTCACTCTACAATTTGTTCCCTTCCAGCTGGGTGTCATGTTGACTGTTGGGGAGGAGTACTAATCCAGAGCTTCCAAATCCTCACCCCCTCCTCCGCTCTCTCACCTCCTAGTGTTTTTTTCTTTTTCTTTAAGAAAACATTTCTACTGGTGACATCCTTGCATTATAAAAGTGGTGATAATAGCCCATTATTTGCCCAGTAAAGATTTGGTTTTAGTGCCAGAGTTTGCTCTGTTATAACCCTATAATGAGAATATTAGAATATTCCATCTTCTTTATTATAAAAAGTAAAAATGCAGCCTATCATTTTTAATTCTTTTTTGTTTTCTTTGTTTGCATGCTGAAATTACATAGCCTTGCTTATTCATTATTTTAATTCTTTTCGTAGTTTCCTTTGGAATATTTGCATTTCCATACGTAATATTGGCAACTACTTTAATATAGTATGTAAAGTACTTGAATGTAGTTTAATGTACATTTTTTATTTTAATTTTAGTTTAACTTTTATAGTAGTTTACTTTTTTCATCTTTATTTTAATTTTATAGCAGCTTAATTCTATTTATTGTAGTTTAAATTTCCCACGACTTTATTGTTGTATGTACTTTAATACGATCGTGCCAAAGTACGTTGTGCAAATGTACACCTTGCAAGTGATTTTTTAAAGTTCTTTTTATTGAACCTTACAATTAACACCCCTTACAAGATGGAGGTATTTTAAAGTGGTTGTAAACCCTCTCTCAAAAAAATAAATAACGACCTGCAAGACAAAGGCATAATGAGCTAGTATGCGTTGCATACTAGCTCATTATTAGGGATGAGCTCCGGCGTGTTTTCATTGAACACGTGCAGAGCCCGCCAGGAAGTCGGCACCGCACTGTGCTGCGCTAATGACAGGCAGGGAGACATTTCCCGATGCTTGGCTGCAGAGATCGGGAAATGTCTCCCTGGCTGTGATTAGTGCAGCGCGGTGCCGACTTCCTGGCGGGCTCTGCACGTGTTCAATGCGAACATGCCAGAGCTCATCCCTACTCATTATGAAATACTTACGTTAGATCGAAGATTTTGCAGCGGTCCCCATACACCGATGTGACCAGCAACATGTCTCCCAGAGTTATGTCCAGGCTCCGGTACTGTGATTGGCTGGAGCCGCAATGACATCATGGCACAGCTACTGAAGAAACGGCACAAGCGAGCCGTTTCTTCAGTGAATATCTCCTAAACGGTGCAAGTTTAGGAGATATTCATGGTACCTACAGGTAAGCCTTATTATAGGCTTACCTGTAGGTGAAAGTGGTAATTAGGGATGAGCTCCGGCGTGTTTGCATTGAACACGTGCAGAGCCCCGCCAGGATGTCGGCACCGTGCTGCGCTAATGACAGGCAGGGAGACATTTCCCGATGCTCGGCTGCAGAGATCGGGAAATGTCTCCCTGGCTGTGATTAGCGCAGCGCGGTGCCGACATCCTGGCAGGCTCTGCGCGTGTTTAATGCGAAGACGCTGGAGCTCATCCCTAGTGGTAATACAGGGTTTACAACCAATTTAAGGAAATAACAAACTATTGATGATATAACGAAAAGGTGGTAAATTCAGCTAATCTTGTGCAATGAAACCTTTAGTGAACTGACAACTACATTTTCCAGCAAAAATAAAATTAGTGCACCATACCATGTGCGTTACACTTTTCTGAATTTGCTATTTTATAGTTACATAGTTAGTCTGGTTGAAAAAAGACACAAGTCTATCTAGTTCAACCAATAAAAGGAAAAAAACTAAAAAATTATTTAATCTTATATATACAATCCCTTACCCACAGTTGATCCAGAATAAGGCAAAAAATAAAATAAAAAAACACAATACAGCATGATCCATTTTGCTCCAGCAAGGGAGAAAATTCCTTCCTGATCCCCCAAGAGGCAATCGGATGTTCCCTGGATAAACTTTGCCTATAAATATTAGTATCCAGTTAAGATATGTGATTACAAATACATATTTATTTTTAAGCTGTGTTGAATCCATATCACTTGGATGCATGAGATATCCCCCAAGCAAGCCTGCTCTGCGTATGCATTGTTGCCCAAAGAATAGATCTGCTCCAATAAGTGTAGGATTACACCTTTTAGAAGTCCTTTTTGTATGATATGGCTCTTCCTCATATATTTTCACATGTATACATCAAAGATCTCTAGCTTAACTATCAATATTAATTGGGTACCCTATGATGACTAGCAGAGCAAATCCTGGGAAATTTAAAATTGTGCAATTTTATTATCTCAGATACTATTGTTAAAATTTGTGATTTGGGTGAAAAGTCTCACATATCCTTTTTTTTTTCTTAAGGATCTGACATCTAATGCCGTATACACACGATCGATTTTCTCGACAGTGAAAACACCGTCGAGAAAATAGACGGGAAAAACGAGGAACGGCTTGTTCCCCTACACACGGCCGTTTTTCCTGACATTTTTTCTCTTGGTCGAGAAAAACGAGCGTGTGTAGGCTCCCTGGCAGTATTTCCCTATGGGAAAACTGCCGCGGAAAAAAATGCCGTGAATCACAATGAGAAAAATTAGAGCATGTTCTAATTTTTCTCGTCGTGATTCATGCCGTTTTTCTCGTCGGGAAAAATTATGAACAGCTCACACACGGTCGGTTTTCTCGTCAAAGAGAAAAAATGTAATTTTTCCAGACGAGAAAAATGGTCGTGTGTACGCGGCATTAGAGTACCCCATCCATGCTCAAACATTGTCACTCATGTAGTAATAAATTAATTTTCCAACCAACTATCCCTTGTGGCTTTGACAGTTTATCTAAAATTTAACACTTTCTTGGACAATCTTGCTACTTCTTTGAAGCCTTTGGCAATGGTAACATATCCTGTGCTATTATATGCAAATCCCTGATTAGTGTGTAAGCCAAAAGGAAGAGCACATAGGGTTAAATCAAAGGGATGAAGGCATCCCATTGTTAAACTGTCCCAGCCCTCCACAAGGGGAGGGGGGTCCATCAAGGACAGATGTCCCTTAACATTACACTAGACCGGCCACATTGTTGCAGCAAACAAAGATTTAAGGCATCTTACGGTAAGTTCCTGCTTGGTTAATGTTTTTACATTTTAAAATTGTGTCCTGTGTGTTTTAAAACTTTTGAAATAGTTTTGGTGAGTTGTCTTGTATGTGAGAAATGAAGAGTCAGTGCTGTAAAACTAGGATACAGGATAGCAGTCATCAATGCTGTTTTAATAGCAAAATGTAGTATGGCTTTGAGTGTTTTAAAGCATAACAAGTTGTTTACAAAGGCCTGTATGAATTTAGGTTAGCATGTCATCCTTTTATTAATGTCTGTTCCTGTTATCATATACTGGGCATGTGCTGGTTCCAGCGATACTAACCCCAGTTTCCACACCCACTCTCCTGAAAGACAAGCCTTGCCAGTACTGCCGCCCAGTAGTGGGTGTGAGACCTGGGCCTGAGACATCAACACATTTGCTGGTTCCGCCCTTCACCCGGCTGAGCTTTTCATAGTAACATTGATGTGTATAGATGCTGCAGGGTTAGACACACATGGAGAGCTAGTGAGAGGGAATGTACAGTGTGGAATGTGCAAAGAGGAGGGTCTGCTAGATTCCAGGTAACTACATGTCCTAAATAAATAGCAGAGAAAGGGGGAGGGGGACAATATGTGCTAGGAAGCAAAAATTCCACGCTCTTGCTTGACAGGCACTGGCATGGACAGCATGTTCCAGAATATTCCTTCATAAATAGCATACAACCTTCTTTACCAGTGTTGTTTAGGGCTCATTCACACCACCTCAGTTAAGAATAGATGCGTTGACCTGGACAGGATCAACACCGGCTCACTGCTAGGGCATGTTTTCTATGTTCACCGTTCACACCATGTGTGTGGGGAGGAGTACGTGATGTATAACCATGTAGCATGTACGCAGCGCAAGTCACTTGCACCACAAAGTACTATCATGCGTAAAGTTAAATAAAATGTCATTTTGTGACGTTTCAATAAAGTTTTCAAAAAGGTAAACAAGGAATTGTATTGTAACAATATAAACCACCACCACTACACAATGGACACCAGCCTACACACATTTTAGCGTGCAGGCTGGTGTGAAGAATCATTTTAAAGAGTATCAAAAGCCCCTTTTAAAATTTTTGGACAGAATTGAGAATGATTCAAACACTTATTTTTTATTTATTTTTTCTGTGTCCCATAAGAAAAGAGGTGAGAGGGAATCTCTTCTAAGGCCTGGTTCACACTTATGCAGGTTGCGGTTTGCCTATTCCAGGTGCATTCTGCATTTTTCAATACATGTTTTTGATCCGTTGAAGTCTATGGAACCAAAAACCCCCAAAAAGTCCCTGACCCTTTCCATAAAATGCACAGATGTGAACTAAATCCATAGGAGACCATGTTAAATGGACTTTATTGTGTTTCTGCAAAACTGAAAACGCAATATAAAATGCATAGGTGTGAACCAGGGTAATCCCTGCTTAAATGTTGGGAACAAATGTGTTCACCTTTTTGACTGTCTCTAGTTTTGGTGAAAAGTAAGACATGGAACAGTTTTTCTTTCGATCAGCCAGCGGACTGATCAATAAACTAAACTGAACGGATTCCCCAATCCACACAAGCAAGGGGATGGAGGAATCCTGCCCACTGTGTTATTGTATTTTGACAGCCGGGACTCATCTGCTGTCAGAATACACTGATCAGCGCTGCTGCGCTGATCAAACGAAAATTTTCCCTGCTGAACCGGCAAAATTTTAATCCATCTATGGCCAGCATTAAGGCTGGGTTCACACTGTTTGCATAGCGTTTCGCAACAGGGGGTCTGGTTAGGGTTGCTACCTCATCCCTTTAAACCCGAACACCTTTTGAATTACACAGGTTCTGAGGCTAATTAAATGCAGATAAGGCACCAAGTGAGTTTGATTACCACCTTAATCAGCCACAGAACCTGTCTAATTAATATGTGTTCGGGTTTAAAGGGATGAGGTGGCAACCCTAGGTCTGGTGCATCCCTGTTCTCCGTTCCAGGGGCAAATCAAGTCAAAATTTTGCCTGAATTCGGACCTGAAACAAAGACGCACAGAACCCTTTTGCAGTGCGCTCCGCAGCCGCCCCAGAGATGTGTGAACCGTCTCTTTTGAGAGTCGGTCACACTCTCCTGTCATGCAAATTGGATGCAGGGAAACCCTTATCCAATTTGCAATAAGTGTGAACACAGCCTAAAGTTTGGATTTCCAATCACTTTCTGTCCCTTTGAAAAGGATCACCACTGACCAGGTGGAACAAAAGCTGTCTCTGGGGATGGGGTAATAAACCAAACCAGTTGCTTTGCCGTGCATGAGCAAAACACATGTTTTTTTTAAGCCACAGGATTAGCAGGACAACTAAATAAATTGCATTTTAGAAGGGGGAAAAAATATTAAGGATTATTCCGCTTTTTTTTTTACAAACTATTTGTAAACAAACAGCCGCCAACAAAAATTACTTTGGCCTTCAACCAGCCTTTTGTAAGAATACATTGTGGGATGTCGAGCACTCTGCTATCCCAGAGGCATCAGTAAGGCAGGTCACATCACAAGTATCACTCGCTGGGTCCGAGGTAAATAACTTTTTTTATCCTAAATGATCTGTTTGTTTACATTTTTTTTTTTTTTTTTTTAATCCATTTGTATTTGGGGTGCAGGGGGCCTTCAAAAATGTGGACATTCAGTTTGCCATGGAGGGTCAACTTTCAGAAGAGTTTTACTTTAAATTACTACAGGTATGGGTGATGATATAGTAATGTGGTCTTGCCCACTGTGACAATAAATACACATAGCATTGATATTTCAATAAATATTTACATTTTTATTTTTTAAGTAGTTTAATATTAGGTACTCCAAAGCACTGCCATGACAGTTTGCCGTGATGTTAGTGCTCTTACAACATAGAAGGCATCTGATACCTGCTCCAACTCTGTTTTGGAAGCATGTTGGCACTGGTTACAATTATAGTATATTGTGGTCAACAACTTACCGGGTACTCTACTATTAATGATATTTTGGAGACAGACAGATACACACGCACATTGTTTTCTTTTTCAATCCATGGTGCCTCCCATGCATTTTCCAGCTTGGATCTTTTTATACAGCTTGCAATTAAAGTTTTGATTTAAAAGATTAAAAACTACAAATATTTTCTCTAAATTTGAGAAGTTTGAAATAAAAAAGATTATGCCATCCACTGTCCAACCTCCCCAAAAAATTATAATATTTCAGCCTTTTCATGACTTTCAGTAAATCCCTTCAAATTGATAAAAAATATGCACACATATTTTGTTTTTCCTATATTGAACTGTCATATTACGAAACAATAGGATAAACAAACAGACTGAAATGTATGACCTCAAAGTCTTGGATGATTGTACTGGATATAGCCAAAGGCTATAATAGCTAAAAGAGGGTCTGTGTCAATGTGCCCCAATGTAAACTTGGCCATATGTGTGGGGTTGTAAAAGTGTGTTTTATTCTTCCCAGTTTATTCAACAGGCTAGTGTAATGCCGCATACACACGTTTTTCACGTCGTTAACAATGCCATTTTTTAAATTGGGCATTAAAAACGATCGTGTGTAGGCTCCAGAGCATTTTTAACAACGTGAAAATGGCCTAAAAAAATTAGAACCTGCTCCATTTTTTCATGTCGTTTTTCACGTCGTTTTTTTTAACGACGTGAAAAACGGTAGTGTGTATGCTTTTACGAGGGGAAAAAAAACGCGCATGCTCAGAATCAAGTATGAGACGGGAGTGCTCGTTCTGGTAAAACTAGCGTTCGTAATGGAGATAGCACATTCGTCATGCTGTAACGGACTGAAAAGCACGAGGCTGAAAAGCGCGAATCGTCGCTCAACAAACTTTACTAACATAAAGGGTGGCGCCATTGGAACAGAACTTCCCCTTTATAGTGGCGTCGTACGTGTTGTACGTCACTGCGCTTTCCTCGAGCATTTTTTTTAATGAACGTGTATATGCAAGACAGGCTTGAGAGGAAACAAGAAAAATCACGTCGAGAAAAACGTCGTTTTTGAAAATGACATTAAAAACGATCGTGTGTACGCGGCATAAAGCCCCGTACACGGTCGGACTTTTGCCCAACAAACTTCGTTTTGAGCAAGTTGGACAAACAATCCGACCATGTGTACGCTCCATCAGACAAATTTTTTTCGTTTGGTTTTGGATTTCATCGGACAAAAGTTGGGTCTGCAAACGGACAAACTTTTGGCCAACAAAAGTCCGATGGAGCAAAGTCCGACCGTGTGTACAGAAAACCATCGGACTTTAGTCCGATGGACGAAACAACTAATGTTAAAATCAACCAACAATAGCAGAAGTTGACCAAAGGGTGGCGGAAAAGAGCAGAAAAAACACGCGATGTTGTAAGAAGTTTTAAGAAAGTTTGCAGAAAAGTCAGAGCGTGTGTATGCTATGGGTGTTCCCAAGCAACTCCGTTCGGACAAAAAAACACGGAAAAGTCCGATGGAAGTCCGACCGTGTGTACGAGGCTTAAGGATAAAGTTCTGATTACTAATATAATTACTGCAGAAACCAAACAAGATATATCTTGTATTGATCTGGCTTCAGTAAAGTACATTCTGATCAGTTGCTATTGCTGCATTATTCCCAACTGTCTCTTATCTGTTGTCTTATTTAGGCCCCTTTAACACAGGCGTCATCCGTTCAGCCACGTTTTTGATAAAAAAAAATATATATTCCTTTTACATCAGTTTTTCATCCGTTTGCATCCATTTTTTTTTAAATGGAAGAAAAATGCAGACTTGCTCCATTTAAAAAAACAGACTTGAACGTAAGCGTATGAAAAACCGATGTAAACGGATGACGTTTTGTTTACATCCATTTGCCCATAGGAATGCGGATGGATGAAAAATGGACAGCAATGCATATCCTATCCTGTCCGTTTTTTCATCCAAATCCTCAGTTGTCCCTCCTCTGGTCTGATGCACAGACCTTCATGGAAAATGTACAATTGAATTTATGCTACACTAAACCTCTCTTCCAACAATGTAAACATTTTCTTTTTCATTTTTAAAAAACATTACTAAGGCCCGGGCCATACACAGAGCGAATTTCTGTCCTGTAACCATGGGTTGCAGGACAGAAAATCACTTGATTCCCCCATCAACACAGACGGTGTTGATGGGGGGAATCCCCCCCTGCCAAGCCATTGTCTGGCCCTTGGCGAGGGAAGCCGCCCCCACCCGGAGAAGAGCCGCTAGCGATAATCACAGGTAAAACCCGGCATGCTGGTTGTACCCAAGTAGATCGATCACTCAACTTAGTACATTCAGCCTTCCTATACACAGTTTGAATCCTGCTGAACCGGCTAAGATTTAAACCGTGAATGGTTCTGAGTGGTTGAAAAAAATCACTTGTGGGTATAAGCAATAATTTTTACACAGTCATATGATTCCAACCACTAGCTGTAGAAACGTACATTTCAACCCTATACTAAGCATGGCAATGATTAGGGCTCGGTTCACATATATGCGGGTGTGGGAGTGGGAGTGTGTGTAAATTGCACACATTCTCGCACCTGCAGACAAAATGCGCTGCTTTTTGGCAATTCTTAATGCCATCCTCACGCATCTTGTACTGTGTAAATGCTATTTTAAATGTGAACCTAGCGTAATGTGATGTGAATATTTTAGAGTTTTGTTTTTCCAGACCTACATTTTTACTACTGTGTACAAGGGCGTGTTGAGCCGTATTATGGCATGCTATTAGAGTTCTCTTTTTAAAAAAAAACACACAGTAAACTACTGTTTCCAAAACCAACCAACAGTTAGTAGTAGTGTAAAACTGGGTGTGAGCTATTGAGCTTTTCTAAACAGTTTTTTTATTTTTTAACTATAGAAGCAAAGTTTTTATCCTGGTAAAACTGTGAAATGAGTCTAGCGTATCATGTGTATAACGGTCTGTCCAACAGAAGGCAGCTGAGCATGATGGAAAACCAGCAGCCAGCTGACTCCCAATCAGCACTCTCAGACAATGACAAAGAGCATTGATCGGAGTGTTCTGGCGGGGTCCGTCCCCCCTGTCAGAACACAACAGACACATGGCCACTGATTAAAATTAGAAGAAAAGAGGTTTAACCTTAAACTACGTAGAGGGTTCTTTACTGTAAGAGCGGCATAGATGACGAATTCCCTTCCACAGGCGGTGGTCTCAGCGGGGGGCATCGATGGTTTCAAGAAACTATTAGATAAGCACTTTAACGACCACAACATACAGGGATATACAAGGTAATACTGACATATAATCACACACATAGGATGGACTTGTGTCTTTTTCAACCTCACCTACTATGTAACTGCTCAGCAGGGGAGATCGCTGCACTAACTTTGGATAGTTAGTACAGCGGCTCTGACTGTAGCTGTCAGTTTTTTTTTTTCTGTTCATTGTAGTGTGTACCCGGCTTAAAGCTGGGTATACACTAGTAGAAATTTGTTCAACTTTTTTTGTTTTAAGAATGTTGTAAGATTGTTCATTTGTTTTTCTACTCATTAGTGGGGCAAATCGACATTCGTTTTTGACCCGCAGTGACAAGAAAATTTGAAGGAATGGACAATTTTTCTCGAATGTACAAATTCCTAACCATGTATGTGGTTTTCGTTTGGTAAAATCCATTCATTCCTAAATCGAGTGCCAAAAGCAAACAAAATCTTAAACTACTTTTTAATGACATTCAAATGTTCTGAGAATTTGTGTACACATTTTCATTCAAAAATTGGTATCAAAGAACATTAGGTGACGTTTGGTAATAATCAAATTTTTATATAAGCTCCTAGCTGTTATAAGTATACAGTATATCAGATATACCTGTGCACACCTAATATAAGGAATAAAAAAGAGCAGGTTTCTAGTTATACTCTACTATAAACATCTAATAAAGCCAGGACACCATTGAAAAGATTTATAAGCATGGAATTTTTATACATTTGAAATTGCCATACAGCATGGCAGTGAGTATAAAAATGCGCCATATTTAAAGTTTTGCAAAAATAAATGTATATTTGGTATCATATTGATCTTATGCATAGAGCACTAAGGCTCAGTTTACACTAGTGTGACTCTGAGCACGATTTTGACTTTGGAGTGCGACTTTACACTTTCTGGCACTCAAGTCACAAGAAAGTTGCCTTTAAAGTAGTGGAGGAAACTTTTCTAAGTCCCATAGATTGGGTGCCATTGAAATCTATGGGCTGCGACTTGTCATGCAACTTTGTGTCCAAAGTCGCGTGACAAGTAGCACTAGCATACTTCCCAACTTTCTAAGATGGGAATGAGGGACACCTATTAGAAAAGGATGTAGGCATAGGATACACCCCATGCCACTCCCCCTTTAAAGGAGAATTGTACAAAAAAAGTTTGGTTAAAATCTTTTTGTTTTTTGTTTTACCACTGCTATTCCTTTTATATTGAATTTACAAATGCAGCCATTTAGAAATTGGATGAAAGGTTTAGCATTTGTGAAACACTTTTTGATAGATAAGTAGTGCATTTTCTATACAACTATATAGATAAGACCAAAATGAGGGACAAATGAGGATGACAGAGGGACTTTGTTCCAAATCAGGGACAGTTGGGAGCTATGAACTATTGTGAGCGGAGCCTCAATCCCTGAGATCCAGCAAGGTTTCTGTGGAGTCAATCATGAGATCTTGTGAGAAAGCAACAATGTATACTAAATACACAAAATACAATCAGCAATGCCTATGTATAATGTTAATGACCCCATGTGATACAACACAAAAGAGGTACTCAACATGAGTATAATCAATCAATCAATCAATATGAGTGTAGAAAGGAAAGATTCAAATGCATACCCTAATGTTACAGTATACCTAAACCCAATAACAAAGATGAACTTCTGAAACGCCTTGGAGCATTGCAGTACATACATTAAAGCAAATTAACAAACATTACATACATTACCACATTGTGGTGTTTTTTATTTTGGCTGAATTTCACATGGGTTGTGGCTTACTACAATGCACAGTAATGCACTACGGTGCTTTTTGGTGCGATGCATCGGCTTAAATGCTGCATATCTGTTTTTTGGTCTGTTTCTGTGTGTTTGCAGCTTATTCAAAATGAATGGGATGCTTTCACAAAATTCATGTTAAAGCGGCATTCCATCAAAAAGTGGAACTTCCGCTCATTTGTCTCCATTCCCCCTCCGGTGCCACAATTGGCACCCTTCGGGGGGAGGGGGGACAGGATACCTGTCTTTGACAGGTATCCTGTTCCCACTTCTGGGAGTCCGCGCCGCCGCCCATGACGTCACTGCGGGGCTCCCTCCTCCTCCATCCTCTTCCCCCTGTCGCCAGGCCAGTAGGAGAGAGAAGCGGGGCCCCGCGCATGTGCGGTAGGGTTTCCGGCGTGAAGCCGTAAGGCTACACTAACGTGTTCCTTTACCTGCAATGGCGGCGGGAGCACCCGACAGCTGATGGAAACATCAGCTTCAGTGCCGACATCACTGGACTCCAGGACAGGTAAGTGTCCTATTATTAAAAGCCAGCAGCTGCAGTATGTGTAGCTGCTGGCTTTTAATTTTTTTTGGGCAGACCTCTGCTTTAACTGATGATACAATGCACAGGAATAGAGTATTTTATATATTGCAGCTTACCAGCCCTTATGGTAGCTTCTTTAGTTTTCATTTTCAGCAAGTACAGAAAATACTTGTGGATCTTGTCAGAAATGCAGTGTACTTATCACTTTCTGTGAGTTGTAAAGAAAACACAAGCAATATTCTATTTCTTCTGTAAACTACTAATCTCCCCACCATCCATGTAATTTGGATTAGGAGAGAGAGACACCTTTGTTGTCCGAATCAAGAAAGCAGTCTGGCTCCCTCTATAGATACGGTGGAGTGAGCGTAGCCACCCACCACAGGAAATATGTTTCTCACAGGAACACCGGGTAAAAATAAAGGGGGGGGGAAAAGCCTGGAAAAAATGAAACAAATACAGCTTTTACAGAGGACTGATAGGGAGCTATATATTTATAGTATATTCAAAGCCAACACGTCTTTATTTTTAGAACAGGATGGGGTTTAAACTGCTGTCAGTTTTTTTCCCATCCGTGTCCATGGCCGCCTATAGGGGGGTAGCACCAATCCTCCTGTAGAGGGGCTTGGGTACACAGGGGGGCCCAAACAGCAGGGAAAACCAGTTTTGGTCAAAACAGGGAGGGGGATTGGGGCAAGGGAGCAATTGGAGGTGTCCCAGCCAGAGACAAATGTGCTGAGGAATAACCCGGGGACCTTCAGTGCCAGGGCCCGGGATATGGTGAGTGGAGGCTGGGGGCCAGCTATGAGCTGCAAGGGGGGCATGTCACCACAACTCACAGAGTGCCCTGAAATCTTCTGCTGGACCTCTACTTCCACAGGAGCTGGAGAGACATGATAAACCTCCATTCATCATGTGTGAGGACAGTGAAGAGCACCTGTTATATCACAGCTGCTATAGAACCACAAGCATGTCCTGACTTCTGCTGACCTTCCATAGAACTGCTATCCTGTATACATTGTATATAGAACTTGTACAGTATTGTGTCCTTAACACTGTCCTGATGTGACAGGGTGGTTGAACAGGTATCAATTGGTAGATCAACTTCTGTATAACCTCTGCCCATACATGGATAAAAAATTGTCCAGTTCATACTGAACCGGCCGAATTTGGATCCAAGCATGGACAGCTTAAAGCCTCGTACACACGATCTGACTTTCTGCGGACAAAGTCTCAGACTTTTGTCCGAAGGGCGTTGTCCGTGAACTTGTATTGCATACAGACGGCAAAGAATTGTTGGCCAACAAACATGAAACTGTGGTTTTTCAGCTCTTTAGCGCCACCCTTTGGGCAACTTCTGCTAATGTTGTGTTATGGTTAGAATTGCTTCTGAGCATGCGTGTTTGTACTTTTGATTTTTTTCCGATGGACTTGTGTACACACGATCGGATAATCCGACACCACACATTTGTTGTTGGAAAATTTTAAAGCATGCTATCCCACATATGTTGTCGGAAAATCCAACAATTGTCCAAAACAAACGATCGGATTTTCCAACAACAGCCTGTCATCACACAATTCCCATTGGAAAATGTAATCGTGTGTATGTGCCTTAAGTGCCTTATGAGGTGGAATATTGGTAGTGTAGCACCCTGGAGTTTAGGCAGGGTTGCTCCTCCAGAAATTTACTTGCCAGGAGTAATTATCCTCTTTGATTGTTAGAGATCTGTTAATTTCTCCCTAAGTTTGACCTTGTTGCACTTTTCTCTTCTACCACTAGGTGGCCGGGTACTTGGTGGTGCTAGATACGAGAAGGGCAACCCAAGGTCAGGTTATGGGTATATGGGGTATCTTAGCCCAGTGTTTCTCAACTCCAGTCCTCAAGGTGCCCCAACAGGTCATGTTTTCAGGCTTTCCATTATTTTGCACAGGTGATTTGATCAGTTTCACTGCCTTAGTAATTACCACAGTTGGTTCATCTGAGGGATATCCTGAAAACATGACCTGTTGGGGCGCCTTGAGGACTGGAGTTGAAAAACGGCCAATGGGCAGGGGTTTTCTTGGATTCCTTGGCATGCTGGCAGAGCCTATATACATGTAGCAGGGTCCCAACCTAGGGGAGTCGCTATGCTTCAATTTAGGGGTGACCTGAGCGGTAGTTGGCTCGGGTCTTCTAATTATTTGGACTCTGTCTTGCTGCTGTGTTACCTGGCGTGCAGTTCCCCTTTAGGCGTATGGGTGGTGTTGTCACTTATACCCGGGGTTGAACCACAGGTGATGGAGTGGCTATTGGATGTCCTCTCTCGGCTGCCGTGCGGTGGGCGGTTCCGGCCTGCTGTGCAGGCCGGGAGGGGATATATAAGGGGCAGACGCCATTGTTCAGGAGTGAGTACCCAGGGATCTGTACCCGGAGGAGTGTGCCCCTCTAAGGGGGGGTGCGCCCAACTTTAAACTGAGGAGTCTCGGGCACCTTTGCCCCGAGGCATGCGGAGTTCCAGGTGGGCCCAGTACCTTCAACTGGGTCTACAACCAGAAAGGGAGCCCAGGTGAGGGCGACCGCTCTGACATAGAGGAAATCGGGGGAGGATCGGCCCCATTAAGGAGGCGAGTAATACAAGATTGCTGTATCGGGAGAGGCCTGGTGACCTGTCAGAGGGAAGGATTTCTTTCTGCGCAGACTGCCTTTGCGGAGTGTCGTTAGTAAAGGAGGGATCTCCTTGACTTTGTCCTTGGAGGGGACTAAGTCACTGTTCGAGCTTCATGCCAGCTGCTAGTGCTATTGAGTGACTATCCGGGTGAGCTGTACCCACTCGAGACCGAGTGGCGACGAAGTCAAGAGTGTGCCTGAATCCATTCTATTCTGCTAACCCCTTTCTTCTCTTCAACTTTCTGGTTACTCAAGCAAGTAAGAAAAAATAAACTCTTGTTGAAGTTGAAGTGTTGTGTGGACATTGACCTTCTTTGGAAAAGGTAAAGACTTGCCTCTATAATCTAGAGGGAAGAATCAGTGAAGGAAAGCAACTCGCTGCGGGACCCAAATACATAACACCATCCGACCTCTAATCCAGAGGACGCGGGCATGTGGCATGGTGTGTCTGATCCCCTGAAAGGAAGGTAAGGGGGAAAAGGATCTGTGTGCTACATACAGTTGTAGCACACAGATCCCTGTCCTGCTTACCTTCACTTGCAGGATAGGACACACCATGCCTCATGCCCAGTATCCTCCATGTTGTAGAGGATGAGCGGTGTTAATAGTTTTTGGGTCCTGCAGCGAGTTACCTCCTTCCGTTGATTCTTGTCCCTAAGTGTAGGGAAAAGTCTATTCTCTCTCTTAAAGAAGGCCAATGTCCAGACAGTGTTAAACTCCAACAAGCTATGAGTAAACACTGAATTGGTGTGAAACGCGTCAGCTGTCCTGAGTTCTGCTGGTTTTTGTAGTGCCTGTTTTACCTGAATAAATATACGTTGGATTGGAGTGCGGCTGTCCTCGCTAATTTTCTTCATTAAACTCCAACAAACGAGTTTATTTTCTCTTTGCTAGTAACTTAGTAGGAAAAGTTGAAGATAGAAAAAGAGTTGAAGGGAGGCAGGTTCAGGCACGCGGTACCTATTTACACTCGTCGCCACTCAAGCCTGAGTGGGTTTTGCTCACCTGGATAGTTCCCTCTCACGGTCCTAGCAGCCGGAGTGAAGCACGAACAAATACTTTAGCTTTGTTTCTTCTAGGGACGTGTTAGGAAGATCCTCTGCCACAGAACCTTTTAGCTCCTAAGTCCCAAACTTTTCAGCACTTGTAACCAGAGACCATAGGTGCCAATGGGGAATGTTACAAGAACTTAAGGTGTATCACAGAATTCTTCTCTCTGACAGGTTACCAGGCCTCTCCTGAGATGGCGACATCCTTCACCGATCCCCTTAGAAAGGTCCTCACCTGGTTGCATCTCCTTCAGAGCGGGTCACCCTCCCACGGGCACCCTGGGATTCCGCTGCTTGGTTGTAGGCCTCAGTTAAAGGTACTGGGCCTACCTGGAATGATGGGGCCTCGGGCTAAAGGTGCCCGGGACCCAGCACATTCACACGCACCCCTGGCCATGAGGGCTACCGAAGGTGGGGTACGTGCCGAGGACGGAGAAGACGAACCCCGCACCAATGGCATCTGCCCCTTAAGTACCCTCTCCCGGCATGCACAGCAGGTAGACCACGCCCACTGTACAACCGCTGAGAGAGGACACCCAATCACACCGCAATGCCACCTGTGGTTCGACCCGAGACCTGGGCAACAATGGCACCTACAGGTCAAAGGGGAACTATACACCCAGGAAACACCACAGCAGAGCAGAGTCCAATTTAAGGAAATTAAATAGCCTGAGCCAAACTATTGCTCAGGCGACCCTCTAAATTTCAGGCATAGCGACCACAAATTTTGGGGGTCCGCTACACATTATTTGGGTAGAGTCAGGTGATCTGTGTTCTGTGCCACCTGAAAGGCTGTCTGGGTTTACGTGTGTCATGTTGCCTGCTAGGCCAGAGATGGGGCCTATCCCGGGCACATCTGGCTGCTAGGCTGTCTAAGGGCCTATCCAGAAGCAAGAAAACAGTGCAGGGTTGGGACTGAGTCTTGCAGTCCAACCAGAAGTGACGGTTCTGCCGGCCGGATAGCCTGTTGTGGTCGGAGGTAGAGGGGAAGCTATGGCCAGTAAGGGACTATCCGCCATATTACCAGGGACCACAGTGAGTAACTGAAGCAAGTACCAGAGCAGTATTCTCACCAACCGGGGACGCTGAAGAATCAGGAAACTTCAGTGGGTATCAAGCCAGGGACCCAGCCAGCGGAGGTGATGCTTGCAGAGCAGCCTTGTGTGTCAATCTAGGGCCCGAGCAGGCCAGCGTGGGTGAAGCTTGAGTCATCTAGAGTGCCAAGCTTGGGACCCAGCAGAGAAGCGGGTGTGACGCTTGAGGAAGATACCATCATGAAGATTGAAGGAGCTCAAGGGATTCAGTGGTAGTGAATCAGTGGGTCTAGTGAGAGACCGAAGCTTAGTGTGCTGAAGAACAAGGAGAGATTGTAGTGGATAATAAAGGAACTGTTAAACTTCAAGTTAGGAACTGTTAAAGACTGTTGCCATAGGAGACAGCATTCCTGCACGTGCAGATGTGGCGTCTTGCTGGATACCTTTCCCTGCATGTCTGTCCTCCTATTGAAGTCTCGGAGTCTGCTAGTTGAACTTGCAAATACCCAAGGGTATCCTGGCCCTAACCCTCTTTCCCCCAGAAAAGTTTGCTAAGAGAAATAAACTTTCTTTTGCATTCAAGAAGTGTCTGGCGCCCAATGACTTTCACCATCTTTGCACCCACTATACCTTGCAACCCACTACATACATACAGGAGGATGTCGGCTATCTCTGGTTCTGGAGGTTCTCATTAGACGGAAGGAGACCTGGGACCATGCTACAGGAGAAAACTGTAGCTCTGTTATTTTGTCCATATCATTTTCCCACACTGTCTTGGTACTACTGGACCCCTCTTTTGCTAGGGTGCAGTTATGCCCTGGTACTTAAATATTAAAAGAAACCAAGGACACTAAGATTGGCGGTCAAGTAGATTACAGATTAGGTGTCTGCACTTCTGTTATTTCAACATACTCTGTTTATACCTAGTCCAACCCACTAATACTGTCTCTCCCTCCCTCTCTGCGTTCAGGTACAGACAGGTATTCCAGCTTTCTCTCATACCAAACGGAGCATTCTGCACATTACACTCACATACTGTACTTCGTGCTACTGGACTTTGGCCGGCTTTTTAGGTAGGGCAGCACTTACTAAATATTTGCCCTCTCTTTTATTTTCTGTTCATTTACCTAGCTTTAAACTGTATCTCATTTATTGCTATTTTTTTTTTTTCAATGAAACCTTTTTGGATGATCTATAGTGTAACTTCTAATAACTGACTTTTGTTTTATTGTCTAATAATGTGATTGTAGGAGGTATCATGAGTTTGTGGTGATATTGAAAATGTGTTATATTAAATTTCATATAAAATATATAGTAATAAGACATTAGATTATATTTCATATAAATATATAATACATATTTCATAAAGCCAATGTAGATTCTATAAAAGAGTGCTATAAATATTCATTAGAAATCTGTCTTCTGGTAGTTTGACAAATGGCACAAAAGATTCATATGTGTGCAGGTAAAGCATATATGAATCGGTCGCAAAATAGTCTATGAAGAAATTAGTTGCAGAATTGCGACCCACTAATTGCTCGTGCACCACAATTTAATCCAGGTCCTATTTACCTACACTTTTCTTATCACTGATACAAGGGTATTTTTTTCCTGAATTTGTTGCAACAAATGATACCTGAATTTCGAATGAAATTGTCACACAGATATTGTGAATTTGGTGCACAGATTCTGATTACATGCACGCCGCCCAGAATTGAATCGCCCAGAATCACACGACAAGGGAAATCACGTTCTTTTCAATTGTGCCCATTCACATCAATGTGACTCTATGTAGTGTGAATTTGGAAAAGGTTCCTGTGCTACTTTGGTGTGATTTCAGTGCGATTCAACTCCATAGAATATGCTAACCAGATCCGAAGTCGCACTACATAATCGCACTGAAAATCACATCAAAAGCACATCGAAGTAGTGTGAACCTAAGCCTGAAGCCTCGTACACACGACCGAGTTTCTCGCCAAAAATGACAAGAAACTTGCTGGCAGAGCTTTCTTGCCGAGTTAATCGGTCGTGTGTACGCGGCTATCAGGTTTCTCGTCAAGAAAACCGACAAGAATCTCGACGAGAAAAATAGAGAACCTGCTCTCTATTTTCTCGTCGAGATTCTCGTCAGCATGTTTCTCAACGAGAAAAGTGTGTGTGTGTGTGTGTACACTTACCTGTCGCCATGGAAACCCGCGCATGCTCGAAATGACTTTTACACATGCGCGGTAGCTTCCTAGGCATAGGTAGGGTGTAGCAAGATGGCGGCGACGGCATTGAATGTGACGAGCGCACGCTCGTCTTAGTCGATTACGTCACCGCGTTCGCTCCATTCAAAGAACCGCGGGTTCTTTGAATGGATCGTGTGTACACTCGGCCGGGACAAGTTTCTTGTCCAAGAATCTCGTCAAGAAAAACGACGAGTTTTTCCTGACGAGATTCTCGGCCGTGTGTACGAGGCTTGAGGCTTGCTGATCGCAATACAATTGAGTAGTGTAAAATGCTTCAGCATCACTTACACAATCTGCTTTATCCTAATGGTTGTGTTTAATGTACAGATGTAATGAGAAATAGGATGCTGGATACTTTTTTAGGAAGCTGTGTGAAGAATTTGATGTAGACATTGTTTTTGTGGCCATACACACTTTAATTTATTTTTTATTTTTATTCGATTGATGTGCAATTCAATCAAATAAAAACACTCAAAATCCATGACTTCTATTCTAACTGATTTAGACTCAATTTACATTGGATTCGATCAAACATAGTCAATCAGCCATGGTGGAAAATTATTGATTGTTTTTCATCAATCGGTGGCATTGGGATACTTTGTTCATGAAGATCTCATTCTGATTTGATTCATGATCATGTCATTGAATCAGATCATGAAAATACACAGTGGAACCAGAGATGCGCTTGTAACTTACGATCAAATCTTAACTATTGATTGAACTCCACTGCCATGTGCATGGCATATTGATCAAATTATCTGTCAAGTATAGATCGAATATTTTAATTGGAAGAGATCGATTCGAAAAGAATGCAAGCAAATTTTAAAGTACGCTATGAAATGCTTTAATATGCACTGGTGCTAAAATTAAAAGTTTTAACCCTGAAATACAATTTCCTGGAGTAGACTCCCTCTAGGACTTACAGGTCACTGCTTAAAGCTCTGGGAAACTTGAAAAGTATCCCTTGCAGTAGGGCCCGGCTCGCACAGCAAGGGATAATTGCTCAGTTAGGTCTAGGGGACTTGTTAAAGTAGATTCAATTCCTGAAATCTGCAGGCTGCTAGACCTGTCCCTGTGGTGTCTTATTCCCTACGCTCAAGTGGTATAATGCCGTGTACACATGATCGATTTTCTCGACGGTGAAAACATCGTCGAGAAAATCGACGGGAAAAACGAGGAACGGCTTGGTCCCCTACACACGGCCGGTTTTCATGACATTTTTTCTCTTGGTTGAGAAAAACGACCGTGTAGGCTCCCTGCCAGTGTTTCCCTATGGGAAAACTGCCGCAGAAAAAAATGCCGTGAATCACGACGAGAAAAATTAGAGCATGTTCAACAGTCGTTTTTCTCGTCAAAGAGAAAAAATTGAAATTTTCCTGATGAGAAAAATGGTCGTGTGTACGTGGCATAAGGTCCTGAAGTCATCTAGTCCAACTCAGATCGTAGGTCTGCATTGGACATGATGAAGTCTAGAGACAGTAAACCACTGAAGCGCGTGGTAGTGTTCCCAGCCAGGGGAGTGGAAGATCATGTAAGTAAAAGCACTTTAATTCTCCCCTAGACTAAATGAATTGGGTTTCCAAGAGTTGGGCTCTTCCCAAGTTGCTAGTCAATTCCTCTGCTTATCACAGCATCTGTCCTCAATTATGGCAGACATGTGAAAGTCAGAGTGAAGCACAACAGCTGGTTGAACCCCATGGGAGACCTCTCCATACAACTGGTAGATATTTTAGGACTAAAACTGTTAGTTTTAGCACAGACTCATTGAGGAAGGCCAACGGAGCTAAAGCCAATTGTTATTTGAGGTCTTGTTTATAGGGGTGTTTTTTTCTGTGTTAGATACGTGCATTGTCCAGCATCAGCATGTTTCTTTTGTGTACTGACATGCATTTTGTCACACACTGACTCGCATTTTTAATGCGGTGTTGAGTGTAGAATTTTCAACGGATAGGGTTAACAACCATTAACCAAGGTTCCTTAAAGTGATTATAAAAGGTAATTTTCTTT
This sequence comes from Rana muscosa, assembly GCA_029206835.1. Lineage (NCBI taxonomy): Eukaryota > Metazoa > Chordata > Amphibia > Anura > Ranidae > Rana > Rana muscosa. The sequence goes on along the minus strand of CM055117.1, from coordinate 346,433,241 downwards.
TTTATTAAATAAAAAACATGTCTTCCTTACCTGCCCTGCACAATGGTTTGCACAGCACAGCCCAGATCATCCTTTTCTGGGGTCCCTGCTGGCGCTCCTGGCTCCTCCCCCCCCTTTCCCAATCCCTGCATAACAAGCTCTTTTGACACACGCAGTGCAGCTGGAGCGCGTCCCCCTGCTCTCTCCTCACAGGTTGTGACTGACAGCAGCAGAAGCCAATGGCTCCTGCTGCTGCCCCCAATCAAGTCAGGAGGGAGAGAGAGAGAGGAGAGATTCGCTGCTCTTGGGCACAGCACTAAATTGAGATTGGGCTCAGGTAAGTATTTAGGGGGGCTGGGAGGGTCTGCCTTTTAGAACCACTATAATACTTATATGTTAATGTTATATGCATTTTTGGTGTACCGCCATTGATGTCTATAGGTCTGCCATAGAATAAATACAAAAATGTAGATATCGTAGGTTTTAAAATTCACTGCAGCGCTAAGATGGGATCAGACACTATATTATGGGGAACCACAACACATGTGTTTTAGTCCGAAAGCCTGCGTTTAATATGCAAAAGTGTAAACAGGTCCTCGACGGTTTGAAAGTTGATGGTATCAATAAAGTTTTTTAAAAAAAAACATTATTTTACATAAAAAAAATAAAAAATGATTTGCTTTGGCTGTGTTTACATTTAAGGGAACCACTGTGTCGTTATCGCTTGTCAATCTGGTGAAGTTTGAATATATTTTTTTTTAAAGAGAAATGCTGTTTTCCCAATTAGCTGTATATAATGTTTAGCAGAATTCTTCTGTCTATATTCACAAAGTTTTTTTATATTTTGTTATGATGTTGTTTGCTACATTATATGTGGACAGTTGCTCACGAGTCATACAGGATTTAATTGAGACGGTGATTGCTGAGTGAGTCAGACATGTGGGCTAGTGGTGTAAGGCAGTGCAGACATGATATCATACTGAAATCTTTATGACCTGAAACCCTGTTACATTGCTGACTGCAGGACATAACGATTAGTACAAACCGAAACGAAGTCATCTAGAATACAAAGAAAAATTGATTGAGTAAATATAGTGGCTATGCACATCAGCCTTTTTTTTTTTTTGTATAAGATTAAGTTTCCTTCCAATGGGAAGTCGGGGGGTGGCGTTAAAAAAATAAGAGGCTGATCCGCATATACGTCGTCGCGGCCATGATACTTTGATTCGTGGTCCGGCAATTTTAACACAACATACTAACTTTAACAGGCCACATCGCCTGGTAATCTTTCTTATGTAAGACAATTGAACCCGCGTGACCACCATAAGCCTAACACTTGGCTCGCAGTTAAGGGTCCTCCAATGCAAAGTAGCCATTTGGGAGTAAAAAAAAAAGGACAAATAATAAAAATAGGCATAAGGAGGTGGCAGTATCACCCAGCCAGCCAGCCAACCGAAAACCACCCCCCTCGGCGCTCGCTTGATCGCCGCTTTGCCCCCCGTTGCTCGCTCGCCGCATAGCTCGCCCATCAGGCCCCCCCACCAGCCTTTGCACTTTCCCCATCCAGGTCGCAGCTTCGACCCCTGCGTCTCCTCCCGAGTCCCGATGGTCGCTTCTCCTCCCGCCCAATCAGGATTTAGGCTCGTGCCTAATCGGGTCTGAGGACCCGCTGCCTGATGGCGAAACAGGAAGACATTAGTGAAGTGAAAATTATTCGCTAATGTCACACAACTGGGTGGGCTCCAGGCGCAGTGCTCTGCGCCCCGAGCCCACCCTTTTTTTTTAAGCCAATTAGAGCCTCTGGCTCTAATCATGTGCTTCTAAAAAAACAAAAATCCCATTGGAATCCATACGTCCATCGCCCTGCATGTAGATTAGCAGCCATATGCATGGAATAGGGGGGCAGTGCCCCTTCGCCCTGCATGAGCAGATGCCACTGGGAGGAACTCTGATGTGAAGGAAGTTGGCTCTGATATAACAGGGGGACTTGGATAAAAAGAGGGGTTACCTCAAGAGGCAACAAGGGGGGGGGGGGGTTGACATCATCCAGTGCAGATGTCAGAGTCTAATAAATACAGTTTGGCACTGAGGTGTGTTGAGATTTTGAATATTTTTAAAAGGTGTCATAACTGAAAAAAAGGTTGAGAAACGTTGGCCTAAGATCTCGTTCCCACAGGATGTATGCATCTGTGCCCCATGTGAGGGCTGTGTATACCTACATGGGGATGTAGAGGTGTTCCATGCATCCCTGCGCAGGCAGTTCCATAGCCGCTGCTTCCAAAGTGAAGTCCATGCATGTGTGGGTGCATAGCCCCAAATATGCCTTTAATTGCAGCGACATAGAGACGCAGGGATCTAGCTCTTCCTGTTCATTCCTGCACCACCTCTGCACTAACCAGAAGTAACATCGGACGTTTCTTCCGGGACGTGACTCGTGGTACAGAAATGAACCAAGTGAACAAGGAATACTGGTTCCCTGGATCTCTTTCACACTGTGTGACAGACTGTCAGTGACTCACACACAGCCACTGCCAGCAGGGATAGACTCTGGATAGACAGAATAACAAGGAGAGGAAGGTAGAAAAGATAATACAAAGGTGTGATGACAGTATGCCCACACCTTACTACACCCCCAGATCAAGCAGTCTAGATCCAGCCCAGCAGTGCAGATATCCAGCTATGAGGCTGTAGCCACAGGAGTGCCTAGGCACACTCACATACCAGGAAGGGAGATGCTATTTTTAGGAGAAGGGGTGAGATTGTTGTGTAGACAAATGGTGTTTGGCAAATAACTTTGTAAGTGCACCCTTAATGGCCCAATCCATCTAAACCTTTTATTTAAGTTTTTTTTATTGAGGGTCAGAGTCTCTGACGTGTTATTGCTGTTTGCGTCCCTTTAGGATATAATCCCCCCTCATTTCTTGTCAGGTCAGGAACTCCTTTACAGCTTTTTTTTGCTGTCAGTGTTTTCCTGCCCTGATAACAAACGCATCCTCAATTTCCGGAACGCGCTTAACCCACCTTGCTTCCCTCTCCCAACAGTGACAGTCATCTATAATGTAAACACAGAGCAGGAACTCTGGGGTTGGGCAGGACAGTGAACTTTGGGGATGAAAAGCTCCCTACTACATGCAGCTACAGAGGTCAGTGGGGGTTTGTATATAAATACTTTTTTCTTTTAAAGAATGTTTTTTGGTAAGTGTGGGGATAGGGGTATGAGGAGTATTTATGTCAAGTCGTTTATTTCCTTAGTGTTCTTTATGTGTGTGTGTGTTTTTTTTTTTTTTTTTTTTTGTACATTTAATGGTAATTTGTGTAGCATTGTGTTCTTTTTTTTTTCCTTTCTTTTTTTTTAAAGCTGAACTTCAGTTTAAGCAAACCTTCTCTAAATACAGGAGGCGTGTATATTCTTACTTGAGTCTTGACGTTCTTTGTGTATTTCTTCCAAATCAGTGCAGTAATTCAGCATGAAACTGGTCTTGCATCCACCCCCGTCCCCCTCGTGGTTTTGTTCAGACAGTCTGTACTGGGTGATGCCGGCTAGGTCCCACCCACAACTCTGATTTCTGCACAGGCTGATGATGTCACTGCTACTTTTACAAGCTTGGTTTGCAAGGGCCCAAAATTTTATTTAATCATTGTTAATGAATATATTTAAATGAGAATTTTTGTGCAATTTGTTTCGGTCCGAATGTAAATTCGAAAAAAAAATTGGTTATTCGGAGATTCAGGTGTATCCGAATCTCCGAATGAAGCGGTAACACATTTCTTTGTTTCCTTTCTTAGTATTCTAACGAATTCCACATTTTTGAAACGATTCTAATTCGGATCGGTTGAAAAATTATCCACCAATTCGAATTCTGTGTGAAGAGAATAGCTGGTTGTTAAGGAGCGGGCCGGGAAGCCGGCCGCCGCATTCTTAAGAACCGATGACTCATCAACTATCAGTGGGCTTCCCCGCTGAGAGCTGAAACGTAAACAAAATCATGAGTGCAATAGAAAAGTCCGAAAAAAAAACAGCGTGGCGTCCCCCACAATCCATACCAGGCAACAAATGATGCTCTCTGTACTGTATCTCCCTTGTATTTTTTTTAAACTAGGGATTACATACATGTATGTACCCATGCTAAGGGGTTCATGGTGATCCGAAAACCAATGCAAAGGCATAGTAAAGGTGAGACAAACCAGAGTAATTTACAATGAGCTTATCATAAAAGAACATAATCGGAAGTTACATAGTGAAAAGCAGACGTTGCAATAGGCAGTAACAAGCGCAGTCTTTACAGAAAAAAATCTTAATTTCAGTGTCTTCAACTGGTCATATACTGCAGCAGGTAACCTGGCTCACTAATTTAGAAGAGTTTTTTTTTAAAATAAACTTGGATTTTTCTGCCTCGTAGACTTCTGTTCCTAAAGGCTAAATACTAAACCTATCAAACACATTACTGGGATTATTTGTGATGGTTGTGTGACTGCTATGATGTTTGTACAGCAAATGTTTATAAAAAAAAGTTTAGGGCATCATCCCTAATAATCCCTTTTGCCCCAAATAACATATACCAAAAGTCATGGCAAATCGTTAAAAACAAGCTTATGCTTGTTTAAGATTCCATTAGCAGGCTCTGTGATATAATGTAAAAGATATCTGGCTGGCTTTATAGCTGCCTAACCACTTTTTCAGAAAAGATGTATTTTTACTAAAAATATAGTTTTCCGTTCAATACTTTTTTATTGTTTCCACCAGGTTTCACACAACAGCCCAAAACAGGATATATAGGGCATCAGTATGACTCGCAGGCCACTAAAAATCTAGATATGATAAACAGTTGCACAAATTTTGAGCAAAACAAAACATTTAAAAAAAAATTACAACTGCAGCATTTTTTTTCATTCTATAGCTAATATGCAGATTTTAACAACAAATTGGTCTGGCAACAAGAGTGTTAAATAATCTGGGGGAAAAAAAATAAAACCTATTGTGGAATAACAACAGCATGTTTTTTTTTTTTTTGGACTGCAATTGCAAGACTTTGTGTCAGCCGTGCCCAGTTGGCTAGTATTGATTACTGAATGCCTGCAGTGCAAGACAAAAGCTGGGAGGTCTCCTTCAGATAACATAGGAAGTGAGCGCAGGACACAGAACAGCTTTGGACTTTGGAAATGATCAATAGGTATTTTTATTTGCACTTAAACACATATAACAAAATGCTTTCAATTATATATTTATAACAAAATATTTTCAACTATAAATTTAACAAACCCAAAGACCGCAAACCATAGAAGTTTACTATTATGCTAGCCATACACGGCTTAAAATTTCATTCCTGCTGAATAGGTCAAAATCCAAAATGGTGGGGTGGCCCTGTTGGCACCACTTAGCTCGACAAACTTCAAATAAAAAAATGAAAGACTCTGTGCAGAAGTTCTCGGCAGTCACTGTTCGGGTATTGTATGAGAGTGCAAAAACCAGCAGGGGAGATTTATCCATCTTCACTGTTTTTAGCATGGATGGGGAAATCTATACTGATGCCTTAACAATAACCTGTATGACTGAACGTAAGCTGTCCATATACTAGTAGATGTTTGAACAAACATTTGTACAAAAAATCTCCGTACATTTGCTGATGACTGTAGTTTGAAAGTACTTCAAAATTTTGTTTGCTTTTTCCATTCAATTTTGGAATGAATGAACTTTTCCAAACTAAAACGACATGCAAACATAGTTACAGTGGGGCAAAAAAGTATTTAGTCAGCCACCAATTGTGCAAGTTGTCCTACTTAAAAAGATGAGAGAGGCCTGTATTTGTCATAATAGGTATACCTCAACTATGAAAAAAAAACTGTGGAAACAAATCCAGACAATCACATTGTCTGTCTGATTTGGAAAGTTTTTTTTTGCAAATTATGGTGGAAAATAAGTATTTGGTCACCTACAAAAAAGCAAGATTTCTGGCTCTCTCAGACCTGTATCTTCTTCTTTAAGAGGCTCCTCTGTCCTCCACTCATTACCTGTATTAATGGCACCTGTTTGAACTTATCAGTATAAAAGACACCTGTCCACAACCTCAAACAGTCACACTCCAAAATCCACTATGGTGAAGACCAAAGATCTGTCGAAGGACACCAGAAACAAAATTGTAGACCTGCACCAGGCTGGGAAGACTGAATCTGCAATAGGCAAGCAGCTTGGTGTGAAGAAATCAACTGTGGGAGCAATAATTAGAAAATGGAAGACATACAAGACCGCTGATAATCTCCCTCGATCTGGGGCTCCACGCAAGATCTCACCCCGTGGGGTCAAAATTATCACAAGAACGGTGAGCAAAAATCCCACAACCACACCGGGGGACCTAGTGAATGACCTGCAGAGAGCTGGAACCAACGTAACAAAGGCTACCATCAGTAACACACTACGCCGCCAGGGACTCAGATCCTGCAGTGCCAGACATGTCCCCCTGCTTAAGCCAGCACATGTATGGGCCCATCTGAGGTTTGCTAGAGAGCATTTGGATGATCCAGAAGAGGATTGGGAGAATGTGATATGGTCAAATGAAACCAAAGTAGAACTGTTTGGTAGAAACACAACTAGTCGTGTTTGGAGGAGAGAATGCTGAGTTGCAACCAAAGAACACCATAACTACTGTGAAGCATGGGGGTGGCAACATCATGCTTTGGGGCTGTTTCTCTGCAAAGGGAACAGGACAACTGATCCGTGTACATGAAAGAATGAATGGGGCCATGTATCGTGAGATTTTGAGTGCAAACCTCCTCCCATCAGCAAGGGCATTGAAGATAAAACGTGGCTGGGTCTTTCAGCATGACAATGATCCCAAACACACCGCCCGGGCAACGAAGGAGTGGCTTTGTAAGAAGCATTTCAAGGTCCTGGTGTGGCCTAGCCAGTCTCCAGATCTCAACCCCATAGAAAACCTTTGGAGGGAGTTGAAAGCCTGTGTTGCCCAGCGACAGCCCCAAAACATCACTGCTCTAGAGGAGATCTGCTTGGAGGAATGGGCCAACATACCAGCAACAGTGTGTGACAATCTTGTGAAGACTTACAGAAAACGTTTGACCTCTGTCTTTGCCAACAAAGGATAGATAACAAAGTTTTGAGATGAACTTTTGATATTGACCAAATACTTATTTTCCACCATAATTTGCAAAAAAAATTCTTTCCAAATCAGACAATGTGATTGTCTGGATTTGTTTCCACATTTTGTCTCTCATAGTTGAGGTATACCTATGATGAAAATTACAGGCCTCTCTCATCTCTTTAAGTGGGAGAACTTGCACAATTGGCGGCTGACTAAATACTTTTATTCCCCACTGTACATAGTCGGTAAGGCGTATGTGTATCAGTATCTATAATGATTTCCCATATCCCTGTATGTTGTGTCCTTTTAGATGTACATCTAAGAGTCTTTTAAAAATATCTATACTCCCCACAGTCATCACCAATTGTGGGAGAGAGTTCCACATCCTAATAGTGAAGAACCCCCTACGTGTCCTTTTAGACTCCCTAGGACTTAATAGTTTAATTCCTATGCTGGAATCCCCATTGAGATATTTGTAGATCGCACAATTTGTTTGCAAATTTAATTTCAATCCTGCTCCTTCAAATTTTCTTATCACTACGGTTCAATGAAACACCATCACTTTGGTCCCACTAATTATTTGAAAATTTAAGAAACTTTCTTAAATTTTGAAAGAAATTCTATTAGCTCTAGGGTTTACATACCTATGTAACTTAGGGGATTGTTCAGCTCAGTGATAGATGCATTTTTCTGTAGTGAGTCCACATCAGACAGGCATTTATAGTTAAGGGCCTGGTAGCCCACGTTTATTAAATTAACAAAAAACAAAACAAAAGTTCACTAAAGCCGTCCGATGGACTTTTCTCATCGGACAAACCGATCATGTATGGGCCCCATCGGTCTTTTTTCCATCGGTGAGAAAAAATAGAACATGTTTTAAATTTTATCCGATGGGCAAAAAACGATAGCAAATTCCGATCGTTTGTGTGGAACTCCATCGGACAAAAAACCCACGCATGCTCAGAATCAAGTCGACGCATGCTCAGAAGCATTGAACTTCATTTTTCTCGGCTTGTCAGAGTGTTTTACGTCACAGCGTTTTGGACGGTCGGATTTTTGACTGATGGTGTGTAGGCAAGACTGATGGAAGTCAAGTTCATCGGATTTCCGATGGAAAAATACATCGGATTAGAATCCATAGGAAATCCGATCATGTGTACAGGGCTTTAGGAACCCCATGCAGGGGTTTAGACGTTATTCAAACAAAACTGAAAATGCAAGCCCACCTGGTTACTCTTCAACAGCACTGCTGCTATAGGTACTGGTCCCTCAAACTACCAGATCTTCCAGACCCACGGTCTTGGATGCATACAGTCTTTGGGCTCCTTAAACGCACACAGCTTCGAACCCCTCAATGCACACAGCTTCTGGCTCCTTGGATGCACACAGCTTAAAGCCCTTCAACGCACACAGCTTTGAACTTCTTAATGCACACAGCATCTATCTTCAAACCGAGGCACTCACTAGCAGCCACTGCTCCAACTCCACCTTCCTCCCCCTTTCTGCTCTCACCAGACCCTCGTTATATGGACTGTGTGCACCTGGGCCTGCTGGCTGTACTCAAGACCCCGACACAGGGTTGGAGATCCTGTCCCACCCAAGACTCTGAAGGATCTCCAAACTACAGAGCCCCATCCAGAAATGGCAAGATTCAGAGAAAGCTGCCAGAGCAGTTTTCTCTGTTTCAAATCTACGCTCTGTAGCTCTGCAGTCCGCCGATATGCAGACTCTGTGTCCACTTTAACCCCATTTTCATAGGGACAGAGCCTCACTCTGCCACACCTGTTAACTAACTTTTTAACCACTTAAGCCCCAGACCATTTTGGCTAGTTAATGACCAGGCCCCTTTTTGTGATTCGGCACTGCGTCGCTTTAACTGACAATTGCACGGTCGTGCGACCTGGCTCCCAAACAAAATTGACGTCCTTTTTTCCCACAAATATATCTTTCTTGTGGTGGTATTTAATCACCTCTGCGTATTTTTTGCGCTATAAACAAAAATTAGAGCGACAATTTTGAAAAAAATGCAATATTTTTTAGTATTTGCTTTAATAAATATCTCCCAAAAACATATTAAAAACATATTTTTTTCCTCAGTTTAGGCCGATACGTATTCTTCTACATATTTTTGGTAAAACAAAATGCAATCGGCATTTATTGATTGGTTTGCGCAAAAGTTATAGCGTTTACAAAATAGGGGATAGTTTTATGGCATTTTTATTAATTATTTTTATTTTACTAGTAATGGCGGCGATCAGTGATTTTTTTCATGACTGCGACATTATGGCGTACACATCGGACACTTTTGACACATTTTTGGGACCATTGTAATTTTTACAGCGATCAGTGCTATAAAAATGTACTGGTTACTGTAAAAATGACACTGGCAGTGAATGGGGTTAACCACTAGGGGCGCTGAAGGGGTTAAGTGTGCCTAAGGGAGTGATTACTACCGTTAGGGGGCGTGGCTATGAGTGACATGTCACTGATCTCCGGTCTGATTACACAGAGCGGAAATCGGTGACCGTGTCAGTAGGCGAGCGGGGAGATGTTGTGTTTACACTAACATCTCCCCGCTCCATCCCTCCGTGAGACGATCACGGGGATGCCCGCGGCGAATGAGTCCGCGGGACCCGCGGTCCAACTCGCGGGGAAGGTAGTGGGGTTGCGAGCGCGCCGCTGGCGGTGCGCGCACGCCCCCCTATGTCGGGCAGTTAAAGGGGACATACAGGTACGTTGATGTGCCTGTACGTGCCATTCTGCCAACGTATATCTACTGGAGGCAGTCTTTAAGTGGTTTAAAAGATGAGCTGATCAGACTTGTGCACTCTGAGGCCGAGAATCTCGTCAAGAAAAAACACGTTGTTTTTCTTGACGAGATTCTTGGACAAGAAACTTGTCCCGGCCGAGTGTACACACAATCCATTCAAAGAACCCGCGGTTCTTTGGATGGAGCGAACGCGGTGATGTCATCGACTACAACGAGCGTGCACTCGTCACATTCGATGCCATCACCGCCATCTTGCTACACCCTACCTATGCCTGGGAAGCTACCGCGCATGCGTCAAAGTCATTTCGAGCATGCGCGGGTTTCCACGGCGAAAGGTAAGTGTACACACACACACACTTTTCTCGTCAAGAAACATGCTGACGAGAATCTCGACGAGAAAATAGAGAGCATGTTCTCTATTTTTCTCGTCGAGAAACCTGATAGCCGCGTACACACGACCAATTTACTCGGCAAGAAAGCTCTGCCAGCAAGTATCTTGCTGGTTCTTGCCGAGAAACTCGGTCGTGTGTACGAGGCTTCAGTCTTTAGATGATTGAGGATTCTGTAGGTCCCATTAATTTTTGCATTCAAATCAATGACTGCTTCTGATTATTCATCATGGCCTTTTACATTTCATTTGAACTGAATATAGCAAGACATATTAAGGTTATACAATGAATAAGGCATTGGCTGTGGTTTAGGTCTACGTGATGCTGCCCTTATGGTACAATAGTTTTCATATGGGCCCAGACTATCAATATATTATGTCTTCATTAAGCTGGAACAGGGATCACCGATCTATGATAAACGGTACACTTCCTGTCAACAAGCCCTCCAGAAGTATTTACAAGATCAAGATGACTGATAACCAAAAGTGAAATTCCTGTGATACGTGTATTTCCCCAGGCAGTACTCCACATACATTCTGACCCTAGTATTGAGCAAATACTGTAAGCTTGTAACATGAATGAGATTATATCCTTATACCTTTTGTGCACTTAATTTATAACAGCGCACCATATACAGTAGAATGCAGCATAGAGCTCTGATGTTTCACACAATTATCCCAAAAATCAGAGGGCTTATTCCTAATTTTTGGATAGTGGATGGAGCCATGCAAATCATTCTTTAATACCACAGGGGCCACTGTTCATTAAGGCCGGTTTCACACTGGGGCAGTGGGGGCGGTGGCGGTATAGCAGCGCTATTCTTAGTGGCGCTACACCGTCGGGATTGCAGAGGTATTCGGCCGCTAGCGGTGCGGTTTTAACCCCCGCTAGCAGCCGAAAAAGGGTTAATGCCACCCGCAAACCGCGGCTACAGCCGCGGTTTGCGGGCGGTATTACCGCGGTATCCCATTCATTTCAATGGGAAGGAACGGTGGAGGAACGGTAAACACACCGCTCCTCTCACCGCTTCAAAGATGCGGCTAGCAGGACTTTTTTTTAAGTCCTGTTAGCGCACCGCTCCAGTGTGAAAGCCCTCGGGGTCAAAATTATCACAAGAACGGTGAGCAAAAATCCCACAACCACACCGGGGGACCTAGTGAATGACCTGCAGAGAGCTGGAACCAACGTAACAAAGGCTACCATCAGTAACACACTACGCCGCCAGGGACTCAGATCCTGCAGTTCCAGACATGTCCCCCTGCTTAAGCCAGCACATGTATGGGCCCATCTGAGGTTTGCTAGAGAGCATTTGGATGATCCAGAAGAGGATTGGGAGAATGTGATATGGTCAAATGAAACCAAGCAAAATAGCGCCTGCAAACCGCCCCAGTGTGAAAGGGGCCTAAGACCACAATATACAGGGATATACAATGTAATACTGACATAAAATCACACCTATAGGTTGGACTTGTGTCTTTTTTCAACCTTGCCTACTATGTAACTTTGTAACCACTCCTTTTCAGCATAGATACATATCTTTCATTCTAAATTGTATAAAGCTGTTTCAGGTTTGTTGGTCATCATCACTGAAGTGCATGAAAACAATAGCTTCTATGGAGTAGGGCTTAGGGAACAATAAGTACAATCCAACTGGTTTAAGTGGTTGTAAAGGCATTGTAAAACCTCATGTGTGCAGCAGTCCCCCCCCCAATACTTCCCTGAGCCCCCTCTCGATCCATCAATGTCCACGAGAGCCTTGCCTTTCAGAGGACTCGCACTCCTGATTGGCTTTTGGCAGCAGCGGCAGCCATTGGCTCCCACTGCTGTGAATCACAGCCAGTGAGCCAATAAGTAGACGGAGGGCCGCCAGAGTGAATGGACACAAAGCACCGCGGGTCGGGAGTGCGCCTGCTTCGGTGCCCCCACTGCAAGCTGCTTGCTGTGGGAGCACTCAGCAGGCGGGAGGAGCCAAGAGCACCAGCATAGGACCCGATAAGAGGAGGGCTGCTTTGTGCAAAACCATTGTACAGAGCAGGTAAGTATAACATGTTTATTATTTAATAAAAAAAGGCTTTACTATCCCTTTTAAGTTAAGGTGAGCCACAAGAAAACAAAAGGTGCTCCAATAAGCCAATGTGAAGCACAGTGGACCATTCTTAAAACAGAAGGTGTTAACATGTGGTTACCTCTATCACACAAAAAAAAAGGAGTTTAACCCACATTGCTGGATAGTTCTATGAACAAGCAGGTCTGGAAGTACAGTATAAAAAAAGTTTTTCATGATTCTTTCCACTATCCACAAAAAGAGGAGACATGGAAGTGAGAAATATTTTTGTTCTAAAACTGCTGGTTCAGTGAAGGGCTTTGTGATCCTTTTTGGCCCACACACCATAACCTGTTTCTCATTGCTCTGGTTATAATCCAAGCCAACGTTCAGAGGGGAGTTACTACCATACACCAATGATTCTACGTGGTCTACGCTGGGGATTTCAGATGCCATTGTGTTGTACTAATTTGTAAAATTAGTAAAAAAATAAATCTTAAGTGGTTTTGTACAAGTATGTGAACTTTTACAGAAACATTTGTAGCGCACCCACCTTTCTCCCACCCTGCATTTAACTTGGCTCCTCTCAGGAGGAAGAAAGGTACACCGCACCACAAGCCCGTACCCTCCTGTGTAAAGAGGTTGAGCGGTGTTTTTTTTTGGATCTTGTCCACAGCCAGAGCCAAAATCCTCCTGAGAATGATTCTCACCTCTACCGTGGGTAGAGACAAGTCCTTGACTTCCCCAGTCACATGAATGTCCACACCAGCTGAAACTCCAACTCAAGATTTATTCTCACTTTGCAATAAACAGTCTTTTTGATAGGGAAAAGGTTGGAGCAAGGAAACAGGACAGCTCAAGGTTTGGAGGAGGTCCAGGCACAAACGTAGCTCAATCTTTACTACTCAGATTCTCAAGCAGTATACTAGGCGCACAGTCTCTGCCACAGACCGTGAGGTTGGTCTCTGCCACAGACCTGGTGAATAAGGACACTGCCACTGACCTGGTGAACTTGGATACTCCCTCTTAGAACATGGCCCCTATCAAGGAGAAGACGTCCCCCTAGAGAGTCAACAGACCCTTCCTTCATCGTGACTCCCGCATTGGTCCTTCGGAATGATCCTCCCTTCTCTGAGAGTGCGGGTCCCCTCGCAAGGCGGCACCCTGGACTCCTCAATCCTTAGCGGACCCCAGTCGAAGGTGCTGGGCCCCGAGCCTTTGCTGCAGCTCCTGGGTCTCCAAACCCAGGCGGACAGGAACGGCAGGGTAGTACCTCACCCCAGGCTAAAGGTGCCTGAGATGGAACAGGAACACAGCCTCTGGGCCTAGGGCACCTGGAGATGAACCTCACTCACTCCCAGGCTGAAGGTACCTGGGCGTGGACCAACCCCTAACAGGAGGCGTCTGCCCCTTTTATGTCCTCTCCCGGCATGCACAGCAGGTTCCCCGCCCCACTGCACAACCACCGAGAGGGGACACAAAAGGCACAGCACTACGCTCGTGGTTAAACCCCGGCCCAGAATGGCAGCGCCACCCGCAGGCCACAGGGAACTCATCACCAGCATTATCCCCTGAGGACAAAAATGGTCCATAGCCCCTAACAAATTAAGGTGTCTTAGCCTAATTACCACTCAGAGACTCCCCCTAAATTGACCACCCCGCTACACATTTATGAATAGATTTCTATACAGTGTCTTGTATTTTATGCTTATTGCCTCCTAAGATCTTCTACTTTCAGATGAAGAAATAATTTGGGTAAATAATCAAATAAGTTGGTAAATGTGTCTTCCAACTACGCAGAGTTCCCCCCATTCACATGCAAGTAAAGCTGGCCGTCCATGGTTTTTCTTTTGTTGTTCAGCCAGCGGATACAGTTATATTCAATGTAGACAACACAAAACCACAATAACAATTGCAAACATGACACAATAAAACTACCAATAACAGCAATTAATACCAAATAAAATTAAATGAACACTATACTCTATAAAACCATACCATCCTATTAAAATACTACATAGTTTTAAATCTGTGTTATTTATTCTAACAGAAAATCCAACTACCAAAATGCAAATATTATACCACTTTCTTTAGCATTACCCAAAATTCATAATTAACCTAACACAAACATAATATAAAAAATACATATAAATCCGGATCATAAACCAAATTGGGGGAATACTTCCTGCTATTTTATTGTATTCTGACAGCTAGAAGACTCCCCTTACTGTTAGAATACACAGATCAGCACAGCAGCCGTTGATTGAGCGCCTTTTTTCCAACAGGGGAACAGAAGTCAGTTGGTAGATCAACTTCTGTTGAACTGCAGAGGCCATACATATTATTATTATTATATTCCTACTGAACCAGCTGAATTTTGATCCGTCTATGGCCACCCTAAGTACGATGATCAAGAGCAGGAGGCATCAGAAAAGAATCCATATAAATCTGCTGAAAGACAAGACTGGTATGATTGGCACTGATAGGTATTCAGTAGGCGAGAGTGCTAAGAGATTAAAAAGTAAATGTGATTCCCACTCCATGCATCCAGTGAAAAAGTAACATCTCCTACCCCTCAATGCTCAATTATTTTTGACCTGCTTAACAACATAACATTGTAGTGCGTTCAGTTAATGTGAGTTAACGTGTGTTGTGTTAAACATTTAATGTGCATTGTGCTAAGGTGGCTTATTTATTTTGAATGGGTTAACGCACAAAAATCACTTGCACACCCTTTTTCTTTTTTTTTTTTTTTTACGCAGCGCACCGCTATGCATGGCAAGTGCATTGTGGTACATGGCATTGCCCACTACTGTAGCAGTGCATTGGGGTACTCTTTAAAATGTGCATTACTGTGTGGCAACCATCTGAGGGATAAGCTACCAAGGTGCTGCAGTTTTATTATTTGAAGCCAAACATAATGTGGCCCATCACTGAAACCAAATGAAATACCGCACTGATTGAAAAGAAATAGATTTCCTTCATACCATAAAATGCACACATCCTAGGAGTACAGAGTACAGTGTTTCGAAGAAGGTACTTTTCATGGCTAATTGTATAGACAGAATTTAACATCACTGCCCCCAATGCTGTAGGGCACAGAAAGAGCATGCCAAGAGGACAGACAACAAGTAAACAACTTACATATTTCGTTTTTTGGGTTTATTAACTTATGTTGTATCAATGTATCAGCTCAGTTAATTTCCCTTGTATATTCAGTGCTTAAAACCAGGTATTCACCCCCTTTGAAATGTTAATGTTGTATTGTCCTAGAACATGATTGTTGTAATACATGAAGTTTTTGAAGAAGAAAGCACTTGCACAATATAAGCAAATTATTAATTTATTAAGACCAATATTTGATGGAATGCAGCCTACCTTTCTCAAGGTTACCATAAGGCTGGACCAAAAGCAGTTCAAACAAATATTCGCTTTTTATGTGCATTTCAAATATACTTGGAGCTACTTTTGTTTCTCCTTTGATTGACGAGTGCTTGTATAACCCTCTTGGAATCAATGCAATACCAGGGCCCCACAACAAAACCTGACTTACAAGAAAAACAGCCACCTCCCCTTCCCTATCCCACAATGCAATAATCGGTGCCTGACTAGCCTATTGCCGGGCAAGAGTGATGTCATGTGGTTGTGGGGGTGCATAAGTGTTTGTAAATAATGACTTTCAGAAAGTAAGTATTTGCATAAGATATTCAGGGAGGCTCTAGCAGAACACTGAAGAGGTTACCAGTAAGGGATGGTATGCTATACCTGTGACTGGTATAAATAAATAAACTACTATAAAAGACACCTCCAGTTGACTTGATGCAGGGTCTCTTTGTCCAGGACCTCTTGATCACCAAAAAAGCATATTCTACCTACAATGTCTCACTATTCCTTAGTAACACCATCATTTACAGAGATTGCCCAGTAGTAAGGTGTCGAAAGCAGATGGGGGAACTTTACCAAGAGATCGGGAAAGCTGTTCACTTTTTCTAGGGAAAAAAAATACACCTCTGTTCAGGGATCATGGGTGTTTGGACACATAAGAACATATCTGATTAAAAGTGGTTATAAGTCCCTAAATGTACCTGTTTATCTGCAATCTTCTCTCATTTACAGCCTCCCAATGCACACATTTTTCACATCATCTTTGAGCTTCAGAAGGCAGGGGGCGGGAATCTCATGTCGCTTTGCACAGCAAAGAGAGGAGAGCTCATTTGTAATCTGATACCTGAGTGGAGGGGATGGACACGCCCCTCTACACAATCTTAGGGAAACATGCACAGCTAAGGCTGTCAATCACCCTCTGTGTGCTGAAGAGGGGATGGTGTCATCTCCTGGGATTCTCTGGTGACGGCATTGCTTGTCACAAGTAACTCAGGCAGATGTACACACTATAGAGGGCTATGCTTTGGTAATTTTTCATTTTAGAGGTTTACAATCACTTTAAGGTGCTTGCAACTCATGGCACAACATTTTTATTTATCTATTTAGTTGGTAAGTTATGTATGTATTTATTTTTTCAAGCCAAGCAATTATTTTATTACAGTGTTCTAACCCCCCCCCCCCCCCTTGTCTCTTTTTCACTATCCCTTCCATCACTGGATTTAGGCCCTACTCTCCTTATTGTTCCCCAGCTAAACACTGTCACTCTTCCAGCTTCAGCAACAGAAGTTTGGGACTACAATATGTTACAGGCCAAAAATATTAAAATTTAAACATGGTTATGTCTACAAAACTCCATAAGTGATCATTAAACCTTTTTTCTCAGCTGTTCACCAATGCAGTGTGGGTAGCTTGTGGGCAGGTCCAACTTGCCTGGTGCACATGGGGGCCTTTTTGCTCTCTCATACTTTTCACCTTCCTCCAGACTCTATGGTGTACATGCTCGCCAATGCCCGGGACCAGACGGCGCGGTGATCATGTGGCATCAACATTAAAGGCAGCACCCCAACTTATAAGCGAGCCGTGTGTTTCATAACCTGAAGCTGTATACAGGTGTCTCCCGTCCCACGATGTATACACCTGCTTAGGATGCAACAATTTGAAGGAGACACCACAGAGCAGTGTCCCATTCCACCAGTCCAGCTTGACTCTGACCTATCTCCAAGTGACAGAATGGGGTTCCGCTGGACACCAGTGCTGACCCCAAGTGCATGCATGATTAACTCTTTTCTCTCCCATGCCATATGGCTAGGTCCCTAGGGTGTCTGCCACTTGGGTCTGGTCCCGAATGCTGGGACACCAACCGCTTCCTTCACCCCTGACGGTACCACTCTCCCGCTGTCCTATCATCCTTATCTTGTCACGACTTCACCCCATATTTGTGTATTACAGGCCCTGTTCTTCCATATACCATTACCACCATGCACCCCTTTAACTAAGTTAACTAACTTTAGACCAGGCTAGGACAAAGTTTTTAAAAGCTTTACTGGAAACTCTCCGCATAACAGTTCCAAAGCAAAGTGCAAGTCTTTTCCCTAAACTAATCCTTAACACAGGCTTGTGGCTGCCCCAGTGTACCTGCACAGGCAAGAGTCCATACAGAGTCCACAGTGGCAGGTCTCCAGAGATGTAATTCTTCAGGGAAGACTGCAGGGCCCAGTAATCCCCCTACATTTGGAAGGTTCCTAAAGGCAGGTGAGGATCTCTCTGGTCCTCTCAGTGTTTTCTCTCCCATGCAGACTGTCTGGCTGAGCAAAGCCCCCCCCTTTATTATTGGCACAGGAGAGAGGCAGTGCTCAGTAGAAAGTGCAGGAAACCAGTTAACTACTTTCCTGCCAGCTGGGGCATCAGCTATATCGCTAACCAGCAATCCAACCTGCTTACACGATTTATTTCTGAAAATTTTCTTTGCACATGTTGAATTCTGACAATTTGATCCCTCGAGTCTAGTGCATTGAATGGGCACTTTTTCTAGTATACAGAATATATGAATGTGTGATATTTCCCTGTGGTCTGCCTTACAAATATTTATTTTCACCTTGATTGTTTCTTCCTAGAAATTCCAAAAAACATTTGCCATGGGAATCCAAGAAGACCCAAATGACAGAGAAATGGACTATATCATCCAACCAGGTGACTACACAAATTTAAATATACGGCAAACCAAATCTAGGAGATCACATTTAGACTAATGCTGGTCATAAACGCTTAAACCTCACCTCTTTTATATCAATTGTGTTGTCATGTAGTCAAATACAAGTAAATAGGAAAATACTTTTTCAACAGAATGTTCACACCAGGGTGTGGCCCATCCATTAAGGGAGCACCGGCACAGCCCCACCTATCGATCGCCACCTCCCCCTATCCAAGCATCCGGCCCCTTGCAGCACACCAGATGCATGAATTACAATGGCAGGGGTGTTTTTTTTTTGAAGAACCTTATTAGAGCCTGAGGCTCTAATAGTCTTCAAAATAGGGTGGGCTCAGGGCGCAGAGAATGCCAACTGAGCCCACCCAGGTGTGTTACAACAGCAAATGAATATTTGCTATTGTAACACTGATACTCTTCCCGGCCAATCAGGAAGCAGGTTTTGAGACCTGTCACCCGATTGGCTGAAAGGACAGGAGATCCTATTGGACCTTGGGAGAAGGGGAGGAGCCGGACGCTGGAAGCCGCCGATGGAGGAGAGGACACAGAGCCAGTGGCTGCTGGCCACCTAAGGGGGGTGGTTGTTTGCCACCCCCCTCAAAAAAACACCAGCTGCTATTGGTTCACACCCATGTGTTGCAACACAGTACATTCAGTAAAAAAACATTTTGGGCACCTTGACCTGCAGTTTGTCATTCAAGTTACTTTACCAGTAGACTAAATGCAAGGTGTGCAAAATGCATGTCAGCGTACTTCACAACAGTTCACATTCACTATGCATGCTGAGTATGAAGCAGGGGCACAGTTGTACTGGTATGGCCATAATGCTTAAAAAAACTACACTTTTTTTTTAAAGCACAGAAGAGCGCTGTACAAATGTGCTATGCTGGCTTTAGGGATCCAAAAATTGGGAAACGCAATTAAAAAGACTGGGGTTGTGAACAAAAGAAAAAGCTGGAGGAAGAGCTCAGTCATGTGACCTTTCACCCCCAATCACAAAGCTCTCTGCTGCTTTAAGCAAAGCGAAATCTGTGAACTATTGCAGACTCCACATCACAGCCTGTATTTTTTAAATGGGCCTTAAAATGTGGGCCACAATGTGTGCAGCCTATTAAATACTACTACAATAATCCTTGCTGTCTTCTAGATTCCATGCCATTTAGAGGACACTTTACATTTTCTTCATGTATGGGTGCAAAGTCTTCTCGGATAAGGACAACCATATCCTGACACCTAACCCCTAAAAAAAAAAAAAGATTGCAGAGTGTGCCTCATTTGGGGGTTTAGTTGAACTTCCTGTCCCAATAACAGTAGGAAGTAAACAGTTAATCTTTCCCAACAGGACACAAAGGAGTTTAGCGATCTTGCTCTCTTTGTCCCCATTGGACAGAACATAATTTCAGGTTAGTAAGGGAACATAACCTTTCCAACAGGGACACCGTAGCAGTAAAAACCTGACAGATGATAAAACTCTTCCATACAAAGCTAACTCAATAAATAAAGCTGGCTATTAGTTATTCTAACCTAACCATATCCCCTAATTTTTTCATTAACTCTAAAATGCGTGACTTACTTTATCTGCACTGAAAGCATCAGCGAAAAATGCTACCAAAACTGAACAGGAATACAGTGGTACAAAACACTTGGCAAATAGGGCAAATCTTACTGCTTTGGGATTTTTTTTATATCTTCCCTGAGCTTTACCAAAAGATATCAAGATCTGCATAAATGGTCTATTACTGTATCAGGTTACTCAGAGAAATATGTATAGCCAGCCCAATAGAAGATAGGGTTATAAGATCGTGATCAAGATTCTATAGGCAGTTTTTCTTTGTTGAGAACTTGCTACTAGTAAACATGAGTTTTGTAAGTGGCTTTTAATGTAATATAGCGCTAAACCTTACGTGAAGTTAATGGTGCACACAAAAAAGATGAACATTCTAATAAACATTCAATGAGAAATAAAGACAAAAGTCCAACGTGGTGAAATGGGTAAAAACAAAACTAGTCCAATAACCCAAATCAAATCCTGAAAAGAAAAACAAAGTATAAGTCCACAACGATGAGGTGATGCTCCTCAAATGGATGGATGTAAAGGGCTAATAAGCAGGGCATCCAAGAGGGTAGTGAATCTTCTCTAGAATCATAAGAATGGATACTCTTACCAAGACTCGAGGACCCGTATGTCAGCGACAGCGAGTCATGTAAGCATGGATAGCCAGATCGATGAATCGCCCAGACGATGGAAAGGACCCGGGATCTCCGGTGGTAACTCCAAAGAACCTTGTGGCACTCGACCGAACTGGAAAGGCGGATGACTGGATTGGATCGCCACACTAACTCTTAGCAGCTCTACCAAACAGGAATTCCATTTGAGGAGCATCACCTCATCGTTGTGGACTTATACTTTGTTTTTCTTTTCAGGATTTGATTTGGGTTATTGGACTAGTTTTTGTTTTTACCCATTTTACCACGTTGGACTTTTGTATTTATTTCTCATTGAATGTTTATTAGAATGTTCATCTTTTTTGTGTGCACTTTCACTTCACATAAGGTTTAGCGCTACATTTCATCCACCCTTCTATTCGAATACTTGTCATATTCCTATGTAGCAGCTTCTAGTTACTTTTCCCCATTTTTAGTTACATCATTTTCACAGTTTGCGCAATATTTTCCCACATTTCCACTATTAATTTAATATGTATTACATAGACCAGTAATTGTCACAATCATGCCTGTTTTCCGAGATAGCAAGTTAACTTAGAAGCCCTATTCATTTAAAGGCTCGCAAGCTAATAATTGACTCTATGTGCGAGCACGAGCATTGGTAAATTAGTCCTGTCTAAATACTGTCATAACTTGGCAAACACATCTCTTGTAAAACCGGCCATACACTAGTCAATTTTTTTTTATATGAAAATTTGCTATAAATTCAATGATTTGACAAAGGTCGTTTGAGAGTACTTCAAAATGTTATTTAATTTTCACATTTGATTTTGGAATGATTTTCACATTTGATTTTGAATGTCCCAGCAAAAACCACATACGCTTTTTTGGAGATTTGTTCATTCAAGAAAAAATTTCCATCATGCTCCTTTAAATTTTCTCATCACTGTGGGTGAAAATGAATTTTGATTAGACCCACTAAGGATTTAAAAAAAAAAATAATGAATATTCTTAAAAGAAAATTACAATGAAATTTTACTTGTGCATGGCCTGCTTAAGGAGATAGATCTGTTAAGCATTAACTTTCAGCTTCCAAGCTGTTAGTAACCAGCTACACTGTGTAATGTGCATTGCTATTGTATTGCAAGACCTAATAGCCACAGCAAACATGCACAGTGGACAAACAAATACCACCAGTTCCCAACGTTTTAGTACTCTTTAAACACTATTTGAGCCCTTCGAGATTTCCATTTGAACAAATCTGTAACTGTCAGAGGAAGTAGAAGTGATTGTTGATTTCCTTTTTCCAAGCTCTTTTATAAGTGACCACCAACTTCTCCTTGCAGAAGGAAAATTACAGTAACAATGTAAACATCAGTGACTGGTTAAACTTGCTTTATTACCAGTTTTCCTTTGATTTTATAGTCTACACTTGGTTTCACTTACCATTACTTTTTTTTTATACCCTTTAGGTTAATTCCTTTATTGTATTCTTTACTCAGTCTGTTATTTACATGATTTTAAGTGTCTGTCTTCTTTGTTTTTTTATCTTTAGTTACTAGCTCTCCTTTGACTTCATGTAAAGAGTTGACACAAGCAATGCGCATTCAGCAAAGTTCACTGGAAAAGAAAATGCAAAGCTGTCTGGATGAGCTACGTCAGATTTGCTTGCGTGAGGCTGTAAGTCACTTGGAGATCTTCAAAAATCTGTACTGATCCAGATAAAAAAAAAAAAAGAATTTTAAACACATTTACTAATTACCATATATAACACATCAGGCATGCACCAATTTAAGTCAATGCATATCTGAACCTCCTGCTCCTGGAAACAATGAATGCCGCCAGGCGTCTCTCACCCGCCGACTCTGAAAAATATCTATCAGTCCCAGGCATTTTGCTCAGACAGCAGTGACTAATGATGGTGTGTGCTCAGGCCCCTCTGTCCAACACGTGTCTTCATCGGAGGACTTTTTTAAGGGAGACTCGGATATGCATATGGATTAACAAACTGGTGCCAGTGACAGCAACATTAGATGTGAGTTAGATGTAGATTTAAAATTAAATTTGGTGCTTTTAGCAGTACAACACTATGTTTTATTTATTTTTACATTACCTGAGGAAAATAGTAGATTGGATGGACAGTGGAAGGGGAATGGATGGGAAATCTAGAGACTTTGACCTGAATATCTAGTAAGGTCATTCACCTCTGGTGAGTTTATTGGTTGAACACAAGTGTTGGGCACAGCACTGCTTAATGTATTCTTCCACGATGGTGTTTAAAGCCATAAAGAAGATTTATAGTTGCATCATATACTTGGTTTATGTTTAAGGCCCGGTTGACACTGGTGTGGCATGGAATCCGACTTGTGAGAGCACAAGTCGCATGACATGTGAAATTCAATGTGAGCTGTCTTAACTGATCGGGCACAAGTTGCTCCGACTTTAGAAAAGGTTATGCACTACTTTGGTCTGATTTTGATACGACTTCTATACCATAGAGTGTAAAAAGTCACATTATGTTGGATCAAAGTTGGACTGTAGTTGCAGGGCAAAGTCGGATCAGAAGTCGCGTGACTTTAATGTCGGAACAGTGTGAACCTGGGCTAAAGAGACTTTCATTTGATACAATTTAAGACTGATACAAAGTAAATACACAGTATAATATTTATGGTTTTGAAGGAACTTTTTTTTCCCTATTCGTCTTTCAGGACAGCCACAATGAGAGACCTAGGCTCCTCCCTTTCCACAGGAAACACTGCGCCAGCACATATAAATTCTTACTTCCCCTGCCGGCCTTCAGTTGTTAGTGTTTCCTCCGGAGGGGAGACACTGTGCAAGGAGCCAGACTAAATCAGTCAGGGGACTGAGGCATTTCTTACCTGAAAGGAAGCAGGGGCTTCCAGGGTTTTATTGTGGGTTAGTCACCCACCTTCCGTGAGCCACCCCAGCCTGGTCGAGTGCGGCTGAAGGCTGAGGGGGACCCCTATCGCGTCCACAGGGCCGCAGCAAGGAGGCAGCCTGCCCTCCATGTATATGGATACATGCCGCATTTTTGGAACCCGCGGGCCGGACGACGTGGAGACATCATTTCCGGCGGAGGGCGGATGCTTTCCCTTTAACCCGCGACTTCCGGTTCCGGGTCGCGGCGCTGATAGGGGCCCAGGCAGAAGCTGGAGAGAGTCCAAATCGCGCACAGGCAGCGTGGGATTCAACGGAGGCAGCCACCTGCAGTCAATATGTCGGAAGCAGAGGCTCAAGCGACACACACTGACTCCACCTCCAGCCTTCCTAAGGTAAGAGTACCCTGGGGTGGGTTCCTCTCTACCTAGGAATACCCCTCCATGCATGGTTCCTGTCCATGGGGGGGTAATCCCCCTGGGTGGTCAGGGGGGGAGACACTGATGCCTTACATATAGAAGGTTCAGCGCTCTCCGGGGGTTGTACTTATTTGTCAAAAAAAAAAATATATATATATATTTTTTTTTGTACTAAATTTTTTTGTATGATTTTATTGTCTTCCTGTATTCTAGAAGGCTACAGAGAAATCGAGATCAACCCATACCTCTAAAAAGAAGTGTGCCTCCTGTAGGGACACGCTAAAGGAGGCATGGGGGAAGGTCTTATGTAAAAATTATATTGACACCCTGGTGAAAGAAAGGGATTCAGAGCAGGAGTCTGGACTGGCAGCTTCCGTGAAGGAGCTCTCGTCCATCTTTTCATCTTTCAAAAGTTTATTTGAAAGATTTCAACCCCCCTCTGTTCCCACTTCCCAGGATACAACCCCCCCACCGGCTCAGGGCCCTGTACCGGCTAACCCTGCCACTACTTCAAGGGCAGAGGAGGTTGCAGGCCCTTCCGGTGTACAACAGGCACATCCAGATAGTGTCACCTCTGAGTCTCAAGAGGACTCAGACGGAGAAGCCCAGGACGGGGAGTCCAGGAAAACCTCCAGGTATAAGTTGTCCCTGGATGAGGTAGATGACCTCTTGGGAGCAATTTATACCACCCTCGGTATGCAGACCGATAAAAAACCCTTGACCCTTCATGATAAAATGTATAAGGGTCTGGGTGAACAGAAGAAAAAGGTCTTCCCTGTACATGAAGTACTGATTGACACTGTCAAAAGGGAATGGCAGGACCCCGAGAGGAAGCACTTCTTTTCTACATCTCTAAAAAGAAGAAGATTTCATTTCTCGGATGACCCAATGTCCATTTGGAATAAAAAACCCAAATTAGACGCCGCCTTCTCCCAGGTCTCTAGGAACACGGACCTAGCGTTCGAGGACATGGGAGCTTTGGCGGACGTCATGGACAAAAGGAGACTCCCTACTAAAGAAAACCTGGGACTCTACTATGGGTAATTTAAGGCCTGAGATGGCCGTTACAGTTGTGGCCCGCAACTTGGAACATTGGCTCCTTAAAATCCAGGAGCACATTGAGGCTGGGACGGCTAAAGAAACAATTCTAGCTTCCTTTCTGACTATCCTGCAAGGAGTTGCTTATATAGCGGACGACTCTGCGGAATCTGTCCGCATGTCAGCCAGATCGGCAGCCCTGGCCAACTCTGCCAGAAGAGCCCTCTGGCTGAAGACTTGGCCAGGCGACAGTGCCTCTAACGGGAGACCTACTATTCGGCCCCGGTCTCGATTCGGTTCTGGACCGGACGGCAGATAAAAAGAAGTCCTTTCCCCCCAAGCGGAAGGCCCCAGTATTTTCAAAAAAGTGGTTTCGTCCGCAGGGTCAGAAGGGGGCTCCCAGGCCTGAAAAACAAAGAAAGACCTGGACCCCTAAAGGCAGAGGTGGAGGTGGAGCAATTTTTCGCGCTCCTCAACAGCCCGGGAAAAACCCCTGACTCTCTAGTCAGAGTGGGAGGAAGACTGGGGATCTTCCTCCCACTATGGGAGACAATTTCCCCCAACCAATTTATTCTGGGGATTATAAGAAGGGGGTACCATTTAGAGTTTGCAAGCCCCCCCCAGAGATATCTTGTCACTTCTCTTCCCAAGTGCAGGGAGAAATCCCAAGCCTTGTTGGGAGCTCTGGAAAGTCAGAACGTAGTATGCAGAGTTCCAGAAGCAGAGGAGGGAAGGGGATTCTATTCTCACATTTTTGTGGTAAAGAAACCTTCCGGAGAGTTCAGACTAATTCTGAACCTAAAGCCCCTGAACAGATCAATTGTATACAAACGATTTCGGATGGAGTCGATTTTTTTTCTGTCGGGGCCCTCCTCCCCCCCGATTGCTTCATGGTGTCTCTGGATCTCAGAGACGCATACCTGCACATCCCAATTGCAGAAAACTCTCAACGTTTTCTACGTCTAGCAGTCAACCTAGACGGAACAGTAGTGCACCTACAGTTCAAAGCACTGCCATTCGGGCTATCCTCGTCCCCCTGCATTTTCACCAAGGTTCTGGCGGAACCGTTGGCGTTTCTGCGACTTCAGGGAGTATCCATCATAGCTTACCTGGACGATCTGCTTCTATTTGCAGCATCCCCAGAACAGCTATCCAGAGACCTGGAAAAAACAAGGAGTGTCCTTACGGACCTAGGGTGGCTTCTAAATTTAGAGAAGTCCAGCCTAGTCCCGTCACAGAGGATAATGTACCTTGGGTACACTTTGGACTCAACTCTTTTGAGAGTATTCCTCCCGATGGAGAAGATCCTGAAGTTAGACAGGGCAGTG
Organism: Rana muscosa; assembly: GCA_029206835.1. Classification (NCBI taxonomy): domain Eukaryota; kingdom Metazoa; phylum Chordata; class Amphibia; order Anura; family Ranidae; genus Rana; species Rana muscosa. Next base: position 346,407,025 of record CM055117.1, on the reverse strand, counting down.
ACGTCCCTTCAGAGCAACCTCCAAGTGACAATAAGATATCTGATGTCGACATTGGGTCTGTTGACATCCACGCTCCCAGCAGTCCAATGGGCAGGACTGCACTTTCGCCCACTACAAGCCTTCGTTTTGAAGATTTGGGACCACAGTCTAGAAGCTCTAGACAACCTGGTTCAGGTACCTGCTCAGGTAAAGAGATCCCTCTGGTGGTGGAGGAGGGTTTCAAACCTGTCGCAGGGGCGTCTGTGGTTTATCCCGGTATCTCGGGTGATAACCACGGACGCAAGTGGCAAAGGCTGGGGGGCACACCTGGGATCCCTTCCAGTACAGGGCACCTGGGAGTTAGAGGAACAAAACAGGTCGTCCAACTGGAAAGAGCTGAGAGCAGTGGGTCTAGCGCTCAAGTTTTTCCAGGAGCAACTCTGGGGTCACCACACACAGGTGAGGTCAGACAACTCTTCGGCCGTAGCCTACTTGAACAAGCAGGGTGGCACAAGGAGCGGAGTCTTGTCGGCCCTAGCAGCAGACATTCTGGGCTGGGCCGAAATCAACACACTCTCAGCAATCTTCCTGAGAGGCGAGAGGAACGTCATAGCAGACTTCCTCAGTCGGACACAACTGAGAGAGAGCGAATGGGTCCTCAATCAGGAGGTTTTCCTGCTCTTAACCAGGAGGTGGGGTCCACCAGAGGTGGACCTCTTTGCGTCAAGAAAAACGCGAAAACCCCCTGGTTCTTCTCTCTAAACAGGGGAGGGAGAGTTGGGAGTGGACGCACTAACCCAAAGTTGGGAATTCAGAATGTGTTATGCATTCCCACCACCGGTTCTGTTGCCCGCTGTTCTAAGGAAGTTTCAGGTAGAAAACACTTCCCTGATTCTAGTGGCACCACATTGGCCCAAGAGAGCATGGTTCTCAGTTCTCAAACAGTTGGCTGTAGAACCCCCCTTCTTCCTCCCACCTCGAGAGGATCTCCTCTCACAGGGTCCCAGTCCTTTGCCCCCAGGTACACAGATGGAGGCTAGCGGCTTGGCTACTGGAGGAGGGCATGTTAAAAGCCAAGGGCTTTTCAGAAAAGCTAGTTATCACCCTCCTTAATAGTAGGAAAAAGGAGACTCGCCAGATCTATAGAAGAGTCTGGCTCCGCTTTAACAAGTGGTGTGCGGACTGTTCCTGTTCGGTCCATAATTCCACGTCCATCCTGGAATTCCTTCAATGTGGGGCAGATAAGGGACTTTCCATAGCTACCCTTAAAAGTCAGTCAGATCTCAGCACTCAGTGCTTACTTAGAGAAACCTCTGGCCTCCGATCCCTGGGTTGTCAGGTTTTTCAGAGCCCTATCAAGACTTAGACCAACTCAGAATCCACCATTTCCCAGTTGGGACCTGTCTTTGGTCTTGCAGACCCTTACGGGCGCTCCCTTCGAACCCTTAGAGAAGTGTCTAATAAGGGATCTAACTTTAAAGACAGTTTTTTTTTGATTGCAGTGACCACTGCTAGGAGGGTCAGTGAGTTAGAAGCTCTATCCATTAGACCCCCTTTTTGTATTATTTTTCCGGATCGGGTCGTTTTAAAGACCGATCCGGCATTTTTGCCCAAGGTTACTTCAAAATTCCACAGGAATCAGGAAGTAATCTTGCCTTCCTTTTGTCCAAACCCCTCAGGTGAAGGGGAATTGAGATTTCACACCTTGGATGTCAGGAGATGCATCCTGCACTATCTTGAACAGACAAGAGTCTTTAGAAAGTCAGACTCTCTGTTTATTTTATTTTCTGGGGCCAGAAAGGGTTACAAGGCGTCTCGACACACTATTGCCAGATGGCTCAGAACAGCCATAGGACAGGCATATTCCTTAGCGGGTAAAGAGGTCCCTACAGGAATAAAGGCACACTCCACCAGATCTCTGGCAGCCTCTCAGGCAGAAAGGGCTGGAGCAACGCCAGAACAAATATGCAAGGCAGCAACTTGGTCCAGCTACGCTACCTTTTGTTAAGCATTACAGAGTGGATCTGGTGTCGGCAGGTGAGCAAGCCTTTGGGCGAAAGGTTTTGCAAGCTGTAGTCCCACCCTAGTTGGTAAGTGCTCGTCTATCCTCTCATTGTGGCTGTCCTGAAAGACGAATAGGGAAAATTAGAGTTATGCTTACCGGTAACGTCTTTTCCAGTAGTCTTTCAGGACAGCCCTAGTACCCACCCTAAAAAATTGGGGGGTCTTACTAAAGACCGGAACGCAGCATGATAGAGATAATAATAGTATGCTATTAATGTGTTCTTGTGTCTCCCCAGCTGTCCGGAGGTGATCTCAGAAAAACTGAAGGCCGGCAGGGGAAGTAAGAATTTATATGTGCTGGCGCAGTGTTTCCTGTGGAAAGGGAGGAGCCTAGGTCTCTCATTGTGGCTGTCCTGAAAGACTACAGGAAAAGACGTTACCGGTAAGCGTAACTCTAATTTTTTTTTCCAAGTTGTTGGAAGATAAAGAGACGATCTACAGTTATACCATTTTATTATATTAGGATTCCTCAAACAAGGAATCATTTTGAGATGTTAATAACAGTTGGAATTTTTCCCCTAACACCCACTCCACAAAGGTCTTTCACTCAGCCAAAAGACATTTAAATATTACAATTACTTTTTATTTGTTCTAAGCAGTGAAAAGCTAGCATCATGTGGTCTGGCAATGCCCTTGTCATTATATATAATTGGTATAATAACAAATGTTGAAAAATATAGCCTATGGGAGGCATGATTTAAATCAGGGCTGACTAAGGGTTAATGAGGTTTTATTTAGATTTTTTAGTTTGTTTACTTAAGCTTGCTTCAGCTGAAGTCATAAATTGTAGACAGGAGCCATCCCTTTAATATAAATATACATTAAACTAAGTAAATACAATGTGACAATACTATTGTTACATTATATTTCTTTATGACAGTTGCGGACACTATCTACTAGTTTATTTTACACTGGAGTGGATGCAGTCACTCCTGTAATACAAAGAAAGTCTCTGCTGACATCTTGACAGTTGCAGTTTGTCGTTATTAAAGGGGTGGTGGCAGAGTAAAATCTAAAGGGCATAAGAGACATACCTTTAAGTAGTTGAAGCTTTTTAGGGAATATCTTCTATTTCCAAAATCCTGAAATTGTTAAAATGGAAAAAAAAAAATCATGTATCACAAACACTTACTTACATTCCTATCTGAAATTAAATGTGAAAAAATGTAATAAAAAATGCATCATTAGAAAAATAGGATGTGATCCCTTGCTAAAAAAAAATTATCCACTAATGCATGCATTTCGGGCCACATATATATGATTCAACATACTGAAAATAAAAATAAAATAATACAATGACATATTTTTAATAGCTTGCAACATGCTGGCCTGCTCGGTGCAGTTGGAAATGATAAATCTAAAGATATACTTTAATCGTCGCAGTGACAGGATTACCAAGATTGCATCAGCAAATAAATGTTCCAGATTATTTGGGTGATTGAAGATGTTCTTTGTAGCAAAATATTTTATGAAAAAATAATTTTCTTTATATTTCTTATTAGGAATTGATAGGGGTCCTGCCAAAGGAATTTCCCCTTAAGCCTGGGGAAACGCCTCCAAAAGTCCGGCAAAGAGTTGGAGCTTTATTTAAACTGGATGAAAGAACAATTCACTGTCATGGAAAGGTAAGCAGGACCAGTTTTTGTGTTTTATCATTTGGAGATTCCTTTCTCTATTGCTCCAGCCCCACCCCAGGACTTTTCAAATAGTGAAATTGTAACTTTTCAAAATAGCAATGGTCAAAATTCATGGTAAAAGCTGCATCTCTCAGTGGTAAAAGTACTTATGTTCCGGGGCGCAAACAACAAAAAAAGGAACTTATATGATATGCAATAAATACATTAATTTCAGCAAAGATTTTTACTATGGCAGTATTTCTCCTAGTGATTTATCTTTTACATTCTCATCTCTTTGTGTCTACGTTCCTGCAGCAATAGCAGTGCAACAATTCTATAATAGCACAAATGTTACCAACATTGTTCGGTGTACATTCAATGTATTTCAAATGAGTGAACACACCTAAGTATTTCTACAATGGCTCTTCTTTTACAGTTCTTGCATTTGTATTAACATTTGGGGAAACATTTTTTGGAATTGAGCACCCGTTCTTATTGAACTAGAGTGGGCAATGCACATCTGTATTTGGACATCATGCTGTGCTAGGAATACCAGAATGGGGACAGATTTTTGTACAAGCTCTAATTCTAGAAAGAGGTATTGGAGGTTCTCTTGCTAAGTTTACCCAAAAATGTCCAGAAGAAAGAAACAAAATAGGTTATACAAATTGTTCATTTTAATACTGCCCTCATTTAATCCTGCTGCCCTAGGCACTGCCACATTGGAGACATATGGTGAATACACCTCCTAGAGCAGATTTTCTCAACCTTTTCAACACAGAGGAACCCTTGAAATAACTTTCCGGTCTCAGGGAACCCCTGCTATAAATGACTATATCTACAGTGTGTTGGTCACTGGGAGAAATGCTTCTTAGACTTGTGGTCATTGCAATGGTGTCAGTGGGAGTTTATCTGACAGGCAAAAATTACTCATTGTTCAAGGAACCCCTGGCAACCTCTGGAGGAACCTTGGTTGGGAAACCCTGCTCTAGAGTCATGAGTATGCACCACTATTACAAATAACATAATACATGTTTTATAATATTTGTTGTACTGTGACACATGTTGCTATTGCATGTATACAGTATTTCAGTTCTGTATATACAGTATGTAGGATGTATTGTGATGAAACAAAATGTACAGTTTATTTAGCATCTCGCATTTAATGGTTTTCTCAGGATCCACTTGGCTATCTAGAAAGGGATCTGGCATTACAACGGCAGATAACAGAGGCTGCACGTCGTCTATACATGGAAGAGTCTGTTTCTAGACAAGTTCGGCAGCAAAGGAAGGCGGCACTGAAAACTTCAGAACAAAAACTTCGTTTTCTGGAGAATAGACTAATCCAAGAGCAAAGCCAAGAGAACCTGCATACGGATGGTAAGAGAAGAGAGACAAGGGGGAGGGGAGAATTCTCTCTCTCTCTCTATATAAGAAAACGCATACATACAACACCTAAAACACAAAAGGGAAAGAAAAAAAGAATTTTTATTTTTTTCTTCCCCCCTCAATAAGGGAGGTAAATCTGAATCAAGGATAAACAAGTGTAGCGACCTCACCCCCCGTCCCCTTGTTAATAAAACGACTGGCTTGTCTAGGGGTATGCGGGAGGAGGATGAGGTTCACTACGGCCTATGTCCTCTAATGTGCAGAGGTGAAAGCCAACACTTATTTTACCTTCAGGCCTGTGTTCTTGATGGAGCCTGCTTCTCCTGCGGAAGTTTTTTTTTTTTTTGTAATTCCTTTATTTACCAAACTAAGTTACAAGTCACAGTCGAAAATAACAGGATACACAATATCTCAATCAGGTAACAGATAGGTACACGGAGGTCAAACAGAATACAGCAAGCCCAGCATTGCACAAAATTTGCGGACATAACCAATGCAGTTGTGAAGATAATGCCCAGTGCATCGAGCTAGGATGTCCACCGTGCATTACTAGAGAAGACCATGGCGCATACACTTTATTGCATAAAACAGTAAAATAAAATAAACTAAGACAAATGCATGGTAAGACAAGGTAACTTAGATTGGAACTTTTTAATCAACTAAGTGGGAGATAAAACTCCCCTTTGGCCCAGTAAACCCAGAGATGGGGCAACCTAAAAACCCAAATAAAGACAAGGATATGCAATATATCTGAAAAATATAACCCATCACTGAGTCCCAAAATAAAATAAAAAATGGAAGAGGGAGGAAAGAAAAAACAACAAAAAGGGGGAAAAAAATAAAAAAAAGAGAGAGAGCAGGGAGTAGGGGGGGGGGGGGAAGGGGGAAAGAAGCAGATAGCAGAGAGGGCCTCTCGATCAGGGAGTGGAGGTGAAGCCAGGAAGGTTAGCTAGTTTGTGCCACCTCCTGGAGGTACGCGTCAGTGTACACAAAATGATTCCAAGGCTTTCAGGTCCTCCTGCGGAAGTTTGACTGTCAGTAATAGAGCCCCACACCATAAAAAGTCCAACACTCCTTTATTCTTCTTGACAAGTGAACAGCGTCAGTTGAACTTTTGAATAAACAGACAGGGTGTGGATACGAGTAGGTCCAGGCACAGTGAACTCTCCTATTCCTTCTAGTGCAAATAGGCTTGGCGCATGGTCTCTGCCACCGACCGTGAGATTGGTCGCTGCCACCGACCGGGTGAACTGTTGAGGTCTCTGCCACAGTCCTGAGTGAATTAGATGGACCGCTGCCACCGGCTTTAGAACATGAACAAACTTCCCTGATGAATTGGCCCTTGTTGGGAAAAGACATCCATCCGGATGGTCTCCAGAGATCCACCCGGCACTGGCAATTTGCTGTACCAGCTCTTCGGGAGGATCATCTCTCTGGTCCCTTACGCCCTGGATTCAGGCGCCCAACACCCGGGGTGCCTTAGGACGATCCCTCCCTCACAGGACCCAGTGGAAGGTACTGGGCCCCAGGCCTCCGGTTGAGTACCTCACCCCAGACTGAAGGTGTCTGGGATGGAACACGAACTCCACGTGTACAGGCCAAGGGCGCCTGCACACCGATCACGGACAGCAGCCCTCAGGCTAAAGGTGCCTGGGACTCTGACCTTGTGGTGAAGATGTCCGCCCCCTTTATACCCTCTCCCAGCAAGCCCAGCGGGTTCCCCGCCCCGCCGTACAGCTGCTGCGAGAGGTCACAAAGGGTACGGCATTGCAGTGGTGGTTCAACCCCAGCCCAAAGTGACAGCGCCACCTACCGAGCCGCAGGGAACTGAACACCAAAAATGTCTTCACACGAACGAAAACACAGCCCTACTCTACCAATTAGTTCATCTGTGTCGTACTACCACCCAGATGCTGCCCCTAAATAGTACATACCCGCTACACTAGTATAAGAAGGCACAAAGGAAACACAATAAATACCACATTTACATAGCACTAGGAATATACATATATTATAATATCCTTTATAGTCAAAAACACTTTTTCTCGCCCTCTGCACCTAATCCCCCCCTTCTTTTTTTTTTGGGGGGAGGAATCGGAGAAACCACCATCCAGTAAAGGAAGGTATTATGGAGCTACCTTTTAGTGTCAAGGCATGTTAAATGTTGTATGTCAAGAAAAATTTAATAAAGAGAGATTAAACAAAAAAGAGAAGAGAGACAAACAAATATTGCCACCTACAACTAAAATAGAATTTTCCATTTACACAAGAAAGGTCTAATAGAGAAAATTAACATTTTTGACATTGTAAGTCTTTTTATCTGTTCTCTTTCAGACAGTAGCAGTGCATCGGAATCTAGTTCCCTTTCTGATGTTGCAACATTGGGGGAAGGTAAATGGAAAGAATTGAATAACTTAACTGAGTAATTACTATTTTGACAAATACATCCCTATCTATTGATACAAATAACTTTAACTTAATCTGTCTTCATCCAAGATGACAGTCTGCAAAGAGTACAAGTCAACATGCCCATGCGACCTCAGACTTTAGAGGGATTATGCCTTATGAGGACAGAAAATGAAAATGACAAATCTCCAATACAGAATAGCCCCTGGAGGGAGTCCAGCCTAGACCTGCCCTATGACAAAAACCAGAGAAGATCATGCAACTCCCAAGGCAATAGCAGGTAAGGGAATAACACAAAGTGGTCCATGCATTTCCTGCAATCGCCTCCTATTTGTGTGTCGTACATTTGCAGTATACTCAACTGTGAAGCACTAAAAGAATAATGCTTCATAAAAAAATATAATAATTTACTATATTGCAACTTACAAATTCTTAAAGGTAGTGGCTGCATTTGTTTTCTTTTTATCGTGTTTTTTTTGTTTTTGTGTTTTTTTCACCTGGTGCTCCTGCCAGTAATATTGGATGTCTCCATTCTGGATGGAGGAGCAACAGAACACACCTTTGGACAGAAGCATTGTCAGTCTGAGATAGGGCAGTGTTTGATGCACTAGCAGATTAAGATGGACTTGACTAACAGCTTAAAGATGTACCCCATATAATATTTTTTTAAGCAGTTACAGCATTTGTCTTTGGGATACAGGTTTTATATAAATGAATGAAAACTGCCCATTGTAAACACCCCTGTCAGTTTTTAATGGTTTGTCTCAGTCCTTTAAATGTCACTTTTGCTGGACAGCTTGTTCTGTTAAAGCAGTGGTCATCAACCCTGTCCTCAGCAACAGGTGAAGATAAAGGGGAAAAAAAGGCCTAAAAAAGAACAAAGGCAGCCACCACATCTAAGAATTGGTAAGCTGCAATATGTTACATTTTTGTTTTGGGGTTTAATACTGCTTAAAATATGAGATTATAGCTGTATTGATGAAAGCTTGTCCTAATAATTAAACTTTTACTACAACTAAAAAAGTATTAGACAGGATTGTGTTGATTGACTATTATGCCCCATACACACGATCGTTTTTCATGCCATTTTTTAACCCGACGTTTTTCACGTCGTTTTTTTTTCATGTTTCCTCTCAAGCCTGTCTTGCGTACACACGATCATTTTAAAAAACGTTCAAGCAAAGCGCAGTGACGTACAACACGTACGACGGCACTATAAAGGGGAAGTTCCGTTCGAATGGCGCCACCCTTCATGTTAGTAAACTTTGTTGAGCGGCGATTCGCGCTTTTCAGCCTCGTGCTTTTCAGTCCGTTACAGCGTGACGAATGTGCTATCTCCATTACGAACGCTAGTTTTACCAGAACGAGCGCTCCCGTCTCATACTTGATTCTGAGCATGCGTGTTTTTTTACCCTCGTAAAAGCATACACACTATCGTTTTTCACGTCGTTAAAAAAAAACCACGTGAAAAAATAGAGCATGTTCGAAATTTTTAATGCCCGTTTTTCACGTCGTTAAAAATGCTCTGGAGCATACACACGATCGGTTTTAATGCCCATTTTTAAAAATTGCATTTTTAACGGCATGAAAAACGATCGTGTGTATGGGGCATAAGGTTAATATAGCATTCTCTTTGAATAAATGTTCTGGCTTTTTAGTTTAATTAGAGTTGCCGACACTGCCTCTTATCTCTAGCACTGCCCCTTCACTTCGGGTTCTAATGAGCAAGAAACCAAATTATTATGCAGGGATTAATGCAACAAAATATTATAAGGAACTACACAGTAAATGCAGTGCTTTATTATAAAATACAAAAAAAAAAAGACCGATACTGTAGGGGGAAAAAAAAGGACATTGCTCACATGCAATTAACAAAATGTCCCCTTTACAATACCGCAGTATACAATAAAAAAACACAGATTAACCACTGCAAAAGTACAACTAACATTGCAACACAAAGGAGATCATGATTCTGCTATACAGTGGCTGCATTTTGTATACTTCCTTTTAACTAGCTGGTGGGAACTCTGGGCTAGTTTTCAAATGGTTTTCTAACTATCCTTGCCTATTTTATAGAAAAAGCATGTTGTTTTAAGAACTCAATAGCTCAAGCTAAATTTGCACACAAATGCATTAGTCACAAGTGTGATTCATCCTCTGACTTCCACCTCTTATCTTTCCTGTTTAAATGGCTCCATACAGAGTTTATTCAGAGAGGGTTGGCAAGTAAAGCACTTCCCATAGAAAATCAATAGTGCTTTCATTCCCGTATTATTAGTGCACAATTCATATAAACAGTAAAAAATTATATTTAAAAAAAAATACAATTATTGAATAAATAAAACTCACCCAAACAATTAAAGTTTCCCTTTTATTCATGTAGGACATATGGCTATGGAGGTAACTCTTACTTTTTTTATTCTGATATATAGCACATATATTTATAACCATTGAACTGTTAAAAAGAAAAATCTATAAAACAAACACATTTGATCTCTGACTTAACCACATCAATACTGGGCACTTTCGCCCCCTTCCTTCCCAGGCCAATTTTCAGCTTTCAGCGCTGTCACACTTTCAATGACAATTGCGCAGTCATGCAACACAGTACCCAAATGAAATTTTTATAATTTTGTTCACACAAGTAGAGCTTTCTTTTGGTGGTATTTATTCAAGACTCCATTTTTAATTTTTTGCGATATAAGCAAAAAAAGAGCGAAGATTTTGAAAAAAGAATATTTTCTACTTTCTATTTTAAAAGAAATCCAATAAAATCGAATTTTGGCATAAATTTAAGCCAAAATGTATTCTGCTACATGTCTTTGGTAAAAAAAAATCCTTTTAAGTGTATAATAATTGGTTCGTGTGATCACGGACATAAGTACGCAGATAATCATGTACAGGTGTGCGCAGGTGATCACGGACATATGTGTGCTAATGATCATTGGGACATGTGATTTTACTGGGAAATATGTGGGGGACAGGTGTTTTTACTGTTTGGGTACATATGTGTGGGGACGTGTGTGTGGGGACATGTTGGTGTTTACACTATGTGGGGAGACTGGGCCGGTGATAAGTGTGTACAAAGCTGTAAAAAACAGCTCATACTCACTGATCACCGGCCGGCTACAGCGATCCGCTCTCCTCTCCTCACTGACTTTTGTGTGAGGAGAGCCGATCGCCTAGCAACCGGCTCTCTATTTACATCACATGACGGCTGTGATTGGACACAGCCGTCATGTGATCAGGAGGGCCAATCACAGAGCCCTCCTGCCTGTCCAGGTGACGCGAGTGCATCGGGATTGCGGCGCTGCGCGGAAACGCGCGCGCGATCCCCCTCCTTCTGAGGGATATTCCTGAACGTCCACTCAGAAGGAGGAAGCTCCCACCCGGCCGTATATGTGCAGTGTCCGGGTGGGAGGTGGTTAAAGTTGAATTATAGGCAAAACGTTTTTCTTTATTTTAGATAGAGTAAAGCCCCGTACACACGGTCGGACTTTTGCCCAACAAACTTCTTTTTTAGCAAGTTGGACCAACAATCCGACCGTGTGTACGCTCCATCGGACAAACTTTTCGTTTGGTTTTGTTTTCATTGGACAAAAGTTGGGTCTGCAAACGGACAAACTTTTGCCCAACAAAAGTCCGATGGAGCAAAGTCCTACCGTGTGTACAGAAAACCATAGGACTTTTGTCCGATGGACAAAACAACTAATGTTAAAATCAACCAACAATAGCAGAAGTTGACCAAAGGGTGGCGGTAAAGAGCAGAAAAGGGCAGAAAAACCATGTGATGTTGCAAAAAGTTTTGGGAAAGTTTGCAGAAAAGTCCTGTGGTGTGTATGCTATGGGTGTGCCCGGTCAACTCCGTTCAGACAAAAATCCACGGAAAAGTCAGATGGAAGTCCGACCGTGTGTACGAGGCTTTAGGGAGGGTTATAAACCCTGTCATTTTTTATTTTTGTTTTAGCCTTCTGTGTCCTGTTGGAGATTTACATTTTTTTCCCAGTCACATTGCCAAAACAGGAAGTGAGGGGAAATCTCTGCAAATTAAGGGAATCCCTTGGGCCCCTCTGAATTAGTGCCCCCATTGTAGGATTTCCCCTCTTATTGTTCTGGGGACAAAATTTCAGTCAGTGATAATGGTACACAGGGCAAATGGGGTGAATCTCCCTAACAGGGCCACAGACGGCAGTAAAAACCTGATCGGTCTTCTAATCCCTCGTCTCTTTGTCCACAACTAAAAAAAAAAAATTGTGCCTTTTAGTTATAATTTAATGCATTGTTGTGTTTCTTTCTATTTTTGCAGCAACAGCAGCCCAGCAGTAACCCCTGTATCAGAAGAATCATTCACAGAGAGTGTTAACCTCAACTTGGCACATTTAGGCTTACAGGATAGCCCAGAAAGAAGCAACAAAAGGCTTGTGTCTTATTCAGTGAGGTAATCATGCTCTTTGTTTCATAAAAAAATAAATTCCTCTTTCTTTTCTGAATCCAGAGACATCATTCAATGTTACTTTCTTCTGCAGAGTTCAGAGTGTCCCAGGAGATCCTGATATGCGAGGGCGAACAATATGTCGAAGAGCAACGAGTTTCAGCAATTCACAGAATAATAACTTGAGCACTCTTTCATTGTCAAATCCAGTTTACATATCCTCCAATCCACTGTACACGTCAAACTCCTCGGAGTCACTATTGGAGTCATCTAACCCTCAACCCTCCTACAATTTAGCGTACTGTCCTTTAACACCAAAAAGTAATGTTCTTTTGGTTACACGTGCGCCATCTGTAAGGGAGCACAATGTCATATATGGACCTTCGAAGTCTGAAGTTACGGACGAGTTAAGAGGTTGGCATGCCAGAGCACGAATGAGAGGATCCGATGCAATAAGACCAAGATCTTTAGATAGGAAAGGAGCTGTAAGGATTCGCAGAGGGATATCTTGGAGTCCTGCTTTAGGCTCACAAAAAACACAGGTAACCAACTGGTGATTTCTAGTACTGGCTAAATATTGATATACTGTTATTACGAAGTTGACATCATGGCCATGGTAAAGGTGGGCAGGTTGTCAACGAATGGAAACTGTGACAGCAGGAAGGTAAAGTCACCTGGTTGCATCCAGGGGGGTAGATATATTTCGCCCAGATTCAGGCTTTACGCCGATTTGTACAACTAGGTGGAGAGTTGTATAAGGCTAGTGTGCTCATGGATGACTCATACCTCTAGGGAGAGGGCTGGGCGTCGTGCAGACAGGGAGTTGATGAGACCAGCTGAACCTTGTCAGCTCATTTAGGCCTCTATAAGAAAGCCCAGCTTCATTAGATGTTAGCTCATGCCTGGAACCAGACCTGTGTGGACTGTCTAGGGAGAGTGAACCCCTGTGCGGTGAGAGAAAGCCTGTGTGGCTATATTTTGCTTGGACATTTAAAACCAGGGACTTAGGGACTAGGACAGCACTAGGCTGATCCCAGTTGTTAGTTAGGAAACCTGTATGTTTAGTCAGAGGTCAAGTTGACCAGGATTTATTTTGTTTATGTTTTTTTTGCCTTGCTGTGTTTTTGTCACTGTAAATAGAAAATAAACCGCACCTTTTTGATTTTGAAAACCACAACCTCCGCCTGCTGGGCCTGTTTTTGGGTGGGGAGCCCATCCCGGGGGTCACACATACCCGCTGCCGAGCTAACCCCCTCACAGTTGGTGGAGAATGCAGGCAGTTTTTTTTTAAGCCAGCATGGAGGAGATACTGAAACAGCTGGCTCTAGCAAATGCCAATCAACAGCAGACAAATGCAGGTTTGCAAAGGAGCCTTGCAGCCCAGCAGCAAGCTCATCAACAGAGCCTTGCAACTTTACAACAGAGTCTGGAGGCTCAGCAACAAGCCCAACAGCAATCTGAGGCCCGCTTCATAGACCTGTTGCAGAAGCAAGAGCAGAGACTACAACAACAGATGGAAGCAGTAATGCAGCAACGTCCGCAGACCAGTGAGGAAAGCCGTCCCACTAATACCGCGTCCTTTGGGGTGAGTCGTTTATTGACAAAAATGACTGGAGAGGATGATCCAGAGGTATTTTTGACCACATTTGAAAGGACCGCTGAAAGAGAAAAGTGGCCTGAGGAGCAGTGGGCTGGACTAGTGGCTCCTCTGTTAACTGGTGAATCGCAGAAAGCTTACTATGACCTAGAGCCTAACCAAGCAAAAGACTATGTGATGCTAAAAGCTGAAATATTGGCAAGGCTGGGTGTCACCCTGGCTGTCCGGGCTCAGCGTGTGCATAACTGGACTTTCCAGCTTGGAAAACCCCCCAGGTCTCAAATGTATGATCTCATTCACCTGAGCAGAAAGTGGCTACAGCCAGAGACTTTGTCCGCACCAAAGATTGTGGAACGTGTTGTAATGGATCGGTTTTTGAGAGCTCTTCCTACTGCCATCCAAAAGTGGGTAAGCCATGGAGACCCAGAGACGGCCGATGGTCTTGTGGATCGTGTGGAGAAATACTTGGCTACAGAGAACCTGACGGCCTCTTCCAGAGACACTCGGACTTTCCACCCTAAGACCAGACCATCCCCAGGGGCGGATAAGAGGATTCCAAGGGGTGAGGGTGGAGAGAGTGAGAGGGTGGGAGCTCTACCCCAAGTTTGGCGAGAACAGCCTGGGAAATCAGCGGCTCAAGAGGCCGCAAGAAGGATCGTTTGCTACCGCTGCCGGCAAGCGGGACATATTGCAGCAAATTGCCCGGTTGTGGAGGAACCCATGCAGTGTGACTTTCTGACGGGCAGACGTCAGTCGCTGTGTGCGACAGTCGCATGCACTGCCATTCGGGGAACTGAGAAACATTTATGCAAAATGTGTATTAATGGTAGAAATGTTGTGGTATTGCTGGATTCAGGTAGCCTTGTGACCCTGATAAAGGCTGAGTTAGTTAAAACAGAGGTCTCTGGGAATAGCAAGGTAGCCGTTATTTGTGTGCATGGGGACACCCGAGAGTATCCAGTGACTACAGTGTGTTTCGAGACCCCCAAAGGTACCCTCTCTCATCCAGTGGGCTTAGTATCTCAGTTACCGCATGACGCCATTGTGGGAAGGGATTTTCCGAAGTTCTGGGAACTGTGGGATGATCCTGAGCCCCCCACTGGTGCCCCTATGTACCAGGAATGTGATAGCCAGAACTCCCCTGAGAGTGGTGAGGACTCTCCGGAATTTCCCTTGTCAGTATTGGCAGGGGAGACTCAAGAAACTGGAGAGGAGCCCACCTCCTCAGACGAAAACCTACCGTCTGTGGAGTTTTCTGATCTTGAGGTTCACAGGGAAAACTTTGCCACAGAACAGTTGAAAGACCCCGCCCTAATAAAGGCACGGGAAAACGTAGTGAAAATAGATGGCGAGTTAGTGAACCCAGATAATACCGGCACTTACCCATACTTCAGCGTAGAGAAGGACCTACTGTATCGGGTGGCAAAAAGGGCAGAAGAAACCGTTGAGCAGCTTGTGGTGCCCAAACCTTACAGGAAGTTGGTGTTGGAGTTGGCCCATGGGCACATTCTTGGAGGTCATCTGGGGACAGAGAAAACCCGAGAGAGGGTATTACAGAGATTCTATTGGCCTGGGGTGATGAAGGACATAGAAAATTATTGTTCCTCCTGCCCTGTGTGTCAGAGGTCGGCCCCGATGCCACATTTCCGTAGCCCGCTGGTCCCTCTACCCATCATTGAGGTCCCGTTTGAGAGAATCGCAATGGATTTGGTAGGTCCTATAATCAAGTCCGCTAGGGGGCACCAGTACATATTGGTTATAATGGACTATGCCACCCGTTATCCAGAAGCGATCCCTCTCAGAAATACCTCGGCCAAAACCATAGCCAAAGAGCTATCTCTTGTTTTTAGCCGGGTGGGTATTTGTAAAGAACTGCTTACGGACCAAGGTACACCCTTTATGTCCCGGGTTATGAAAGAGCTGTGTAAATTGTTCAAAGTGACGCAATTGCGTACATCTGTGTATCACCCCCAAACCGATGGGCTGGTTGAAAGATTCAACAAAACCCTAAAACAAATGTTGAAGAAAGTGGTGGATAGAGATGGAAGGGATTGGGACTGTCTACTTCCTTATTTGATGTTTGCTATTAGGGAGGTGCCCCAATCCTCTACGGGATTCTCCCCCTTTGAGTTACTGTATGGGAGACACCCAAGAGGGCTGTTGGATATTGCCAAGGAAACTTGGGAAAGTGAGAGTTCTCCCCACAGGAGTGTGATTGAGCATGTCGCCCTGATGCAAGATCGAATTGCACAGGTAATGCCCATCGTGAAGGAACATTTGGCCCAAGCGCAGTTGGCACAGCAGAGAGTGTACAACCGTGGAGCCAAGACCCGTACCTTTTCCCCGGGGGATAGGATATTGGTACTTGTCCCTACGGTTGAAAGTAAATTCCTTGCCAAATGGCAAGGCCCCTACGAGATAATGGAAAAAGTGAGCGAAGTGAATTACAAGGTCAGACAACCAGGAAGGCGAAAGCCCGAACAGATCTATCACGTTAATCTGTTGAAAGCCTGGAGGGATAGAGAGTCCCTAGTCGCAGACACTTGGTCACCAGCTCAAACTGGTTGCGTGATTCCTGAGGTTGGAATCGCAGCCACCTTGTCACAACCCCAACAACAGGAGGTTAAGGAGTTTGTGCTTCGCAACAAGGAGGTATTCTCTGAGCTGCCGGGACAAACATCTGGGGTAGAGCATGACATTATTACCCCGCCCGGTGAAAGGGTGAAGTTAAAACCCTATCGGATCCCAGAGGCCCGACGGGAGGCAATACGGGAGGAAGTACAGAAAATGCTGAACTTAGGGGTGATAGAGGAGTCCCAAAGTGATTGGTCTAGTCCCATTGTGTTGGTGCCTAAACCGGATGGGAGCTGGCGATTTTGTAACGATTTTCGTCAGTTGAACAAAGTTACAAAATTTGACACCTACCCCATGCCACGTATAGATGAGTTGATCGACCGGCTGGGAACAGCCCGATACATGACGACTCTTGACCTCACAAAAGGGTATTGGCAAATCCCCCTGGCCAAGTCGGCCAAAGAGAAAACCGCATTTGTAACCCCAGACGGGGCGTTCCAATATAAAAGAATGCCGTTCGGGTTACAGAATGCGCCGGCCACATTCCAGCGGAAAATGGACCAGATGCTGAGGCCCCATCGGAAGTATGCTGCGGCTTACCTGGATGACATAATTGTCCATAGCACAGATTGGGCCTCACATCTGCCAAAAGTGCAAGCAGTCCTGGACTCTGTTCGGGAAGCAGGGTTTACGGCTAACCCCAAGAAGTGTACCATTGGGCAGGAGGAGGCCAAATATCTTGGGTACACCATTGGGAGGGGAGTAATAAAACCCCAACTCAACAAAGTCGAGGCCATCCAGAGTTGGCCACGTCCCAACAGCAAGAAGCAGGTACGAGCCTTTCTGGGAATCGCTGGGTATTATCGGCGATTCATTCCCCACTTTGCTTCTAAGGCTGTGCCCCTAACCAACCTGACGAAGGGGAAAGGGTCGGTCATGATTAAATGGACCCCCGAGGCTGAGGCAGCATTCCAATTCTTGAAACAAGCCTTATGTAGCCAGCCAGTGTTGTACTCACCCGACTTCTCTAGAGACTTTGTCGTACAAAGTGATGCGTCAGATGTGGGGTTAGGAGCAGTATTGTCCCAGGTCTGGAACGGGGAAGAGCACCCAGTCATTTACCTCAGCAGGAAGTTGAAGTCCCATGAGGTAAATTACGCCACCGTTGAAAAGGAGTGTTTAGCGGTGAAGTGGGCTCTAGATTCCCTTCGGTACTACCTGCTAGGTAGGCACTTTGACATGGTTACGGATCACGCTCCGTTAAAGTGGATGGCTCAAAACAAGGAAACAAATAGAAGAGTGAATAGGTGGTTCCTGGCCCTCCAGGAATTCAACTTCACAGTAAAGCATCGCCCTGGCGTTCAAATGGGGAATGTGGATGCTTTGTCTCGAGTACATGAATGCCTGATTGCTGGTGTTCCAACCCCGAGGTTAAAACAAGAGGGGGGGGTATGTGACAGCAGGAAGGTAAAGTCACCTGGTTGCATCCAGGGGGGTAGATATATTTCGCCCAGATTCAGGCTTTACGCCGATTTGTACAACTAGGTGGAGAGTTGTATAAGGCTAGTGTGCTCATGGATGACTCATACCTCTAGGGAGAGGGCTGGGCGTCGTGCAGACAGGGAGTTGATGAGACCAGCTGAACCTTGTCAGCTCATTTAGGCCTCTATAAGAAAGCCCAGCTTCATTAGATGTTAGCTCATGCCTGGAACCAGACCTGTGTGGACTGTCTAGGGAGAGTGAACCCCTGTGCGGTGAGAGAAAGCCTGTGTGGCTATATTTTGCTTGGACATTTAAAACCAGGGACTTAGGGACTAGGACAGCACTAGGCTGATCCCAGTTGTTAGTTAGGAAACCTGTATGTTTAGTCAGAGGTCAAGTTGACCAGGATTTATTTTGTTTGTTTTTTTTGCCTTGCTGTGTTTTTGTCACTGTAAATAGAAAATAAACCGCACCTTTTTGATTTTGAAAACCACAACCTCCGCCTGCTGGGCCTGTTTTTGGGTGGGGAGCCCATCCCGGGGGTCACACATACCCGCTGCCGAGCTAACCCCCTCACAAAACATATACCGTAAAAATAACTTAGTAGCTGCTACAAAAATGGTAGCGAAAGTCATCTACTATTTAATGGAAACACGTGACTCTAATCCAGGTTGAAGCCACAACGCCCCCTGGTGGATTAATCTGGCTGTTGTAAAATTTGTGGAGACATTTGTACACTTGATAATATATGACTAATCCAGGGTGGGAGGCATTCAGGGCAGTCCCAGCATTCAGAAGTGTATGGAAGTCTGCCTCTGTTTATCTGCACCACCTATTGCCCACTGTTATGCTGCCACAGCTGCACTGTGGTGACGATTTGGAGGTAGGTCTTCCTAAAGTGGTATTAAAGCTTTACTATTTTATTTATTTTTTAATAAAAAACATGTTATACTTACCTGCTCTGTGCAGTGGTTTTGCACAGAGCAGCTCCAATCTTCTTATTTTCGGGTCCCCGCCGGCGCTCCTGGCTCCACCCCCGTAGTCAGTGTCCACAGTGTCAGTGTCCACAGAGAAAGCTGCTTGCCTAATGGACACCGTGTGCACTTGCTCCCGATCCGCAGCTCTCTGTGTCCATAAGACACATAGGGCTTGGCCCCCCTCCCTGCTCTCTCCTCATTGGATCACTGGCTGTGATTGACAGCAGTGGGAGCCAACATAAAATGCATGAGGGTAAAAAAACGTCACCCTTTAGAACCCCTTTAAGTGATAGGGGTAAGGAGGACTGATGTGAAAGGAGAGGGTGAACTGTGGTCACTGATGTGAAAAAGTGGGGAGGGGGTCGAACTGAGGACTGTGACAGGGGGGTGCAGAGGGTTCTGATGTGAAGGGGGATTAGGAACTCTTGTGTGAAAGGTAGGGGGTTAAGGGTTTGATGTGAAGGAGGGAGACTGAGGGTTTCTGATGTAAAAAGGGGGAGTGAGCACGCTGAGGTAAAGGGGGGGGGGACTGAGGGCTCATATGTGAAAGCAGGGGAGTTAAGACTGGGGGGGGGGGGTGAGGACTATTTTGTAAAGGGGGAGGCAGAGGCTTCTAGAATGAGGCTTCTATGTGATAGGGAACCCAATTTTAGACTGGAGTGCCTGAAAATTTGGCATTTTCTCAGAAGGTGTATTAAATGAAAAAGACTGAGAAACCCTGCCCTAGATACACCTAAATGATGATGCCTTTTTGTACAAGGCCCACACCCTGTGTCTTATGATAATATTAGTAAAAACCACTGCTAAATATTACTGTTGGAGACTGCATGTGATAAGCTTCATATGCAAGACACACCCAGAGAATGAATAACAAAGTAAAGTTATTAATACTACCAGCATCCCTTTTGAGTCTGTGTGCCTGTTCTCCCCACCTAGATATTGATTACTGTTTATGGCCCATCATTCTGGGCCTTGTCCGTCTCTCCCTTTTTTGTGCATTATATGGTTTGTATTCCTTTCTGCCCTTTTTGCATCTATTTCTCCAGCTCATCTCTGCTAGCTCATACTATACAAGTATTGTTTGAAACCATCATGTTAGTAATTGCTGTTTTCCTAACTCTAATAATCTCTTCTTGTGCACACAGATAGCACCTTTCCATGTGTTAAGGAGAACAGCAGAGGGGGCCCCCCTGCAATGGTACGACCCTGAAGAGGCACAGATTATAAGTCAAGTGTAGAAAATGACAAAGTACAAAGAACAATGAAATCACACGTGTTTCTGCATTTCCCTGTCTTTTATATGTATTTCTTTCTAACAGTCTCTATGTTGTCAGTCTTATTCTTTGTGTATAGGTCTCTTTGCTGGACAGAGAATTATTGTTATTTACAATAGAGTTTACATTGCAGAGCAGTGTTACCAATGTTAAAAAGATGCTACTATGTTTAAATAACATTGCACAAAATACAAATTATGCTGCTTAAGATGAATGGGGTGTATAGTAACACAAGATTTATGATGTGTAAAATATGTTCTATTCCTATTATTTATTAAAAACAAACAAAGCAAAGGTTGAATAAAACCAACAAAAAATGTGATTCCCTTTATAGCCCAGGCTTTGTGTATCCACTGATGAGTACAAAAAGATTTATCCAAATTAAAGTGGGCAAAAATCCTAACTATTCTAAAGAAAAGTTTCCTCCTTACCATACTAACCTGTTCTTTCTTATTTTCAATCCACTCTGGTCTGGTCACATGATCGTACAGGTGAAACTATTCAAATTTTTTCGATTGTGCTAAAGTTAATTTATTTCACTAATGCAACTTAAAGGTGAAACTAATATATGAGATAGACTCATTACATGCAAAGCAAGATAGTTCAAGCCGTGATTTGTCATAATTGTGATGATTATGGCTTACAGCTCATGAAAACCCCAAATCCACAATCTCAGAAAATTAGAATATTACATGCAATCAATAAAACAAGGATTGTACATATGCATGCTTATATTTTTCAGAGGTCCGATATTGTTCTAAGTACTTGGTTTGGGCCCCTTTTGCAGCAATTACTGCCTCAATGCGGCGTGGCATGGAAGCTATCAGCCTGTGGCACTGCTGAGGTGTTATGGAAGACCAGGATGCTTCAATAGCGGCCTTCAGCTCTTCTGCATTGTTCGGTCTCATGTCTCTCATCTTTCTCTTGGCCATGCCCCATAGATTCTCTATGGGGTTCAGGTCAGGCGAGTTTGCTGGCCAATAAAGCACAGTAATCCCACGGTCATTGAACCAATTGAACCAGGTTTTGGTGCTTTTGGTAGTGTGGGCAGGTGCCAAGTCCTGCTGGAAAATTAAGGCTCCATGTACACAGAAGCTCAAAAACGGTCGTTTTTAAAGCAGCAGAAAAAGCTAGCTTTTATCAGCGTTTTTTTACTAGCTTTTATTAGCGTTTTTCAGTGTAGCTTTTAAAAAAAAAAAAAAAAAAAAATATTTTCAATGGACCAAAAAACGCTAAAAAATGCCCACGGCCAGCGTTTTTGAGCGTTTATGACCGTTTATGAGCGTTTTTCGGCGTTTTGCGTTTTTTCTGCCGAAAAACGGCACTTTGAACGCAAATTTCTTGCGTTCAGAAAAAAGCCCATTAACTCCACTGCTCATTAAAGCTAAAAAACGTTATGTGTACATGAACACATAGGCTAACATAGAGTGCAGTTAATGGGCTTTTTAAAAAAAACGGCAAAACGCCCATTAACTGCAGTTTATCAGCTTCTGTGTACATGGAGCCTTAGTCTGCGAAAGAAAGCATGAAGTGCTCCAAAATCTCCTGGTAGACGGCTGCGTTGACCTTGGACTTAATGAAGCACAGTGGACCAACACCAGCAGATGACATGGCTCCCCAAATCAACACAGACTGTGGAAACTTCACACTGGACTTCAAGCATCTTGCAGTGTGTGCCTCTCCATTCTTCCTCCATACTCTGGGTCCTTGGTTTCCAAATTAGCTGCAAAATTTGCTCTCATCAGAAAAGAGGACTTTAGCCCAGGTAGACGCTTCTGACGTTGTTTGTTGTTCAGGAGTGGCTTGACAAGAGGAATACGACATTTGAAGCCCATGTCCAGGATCCGTCTGTGTGTGGTGGCTCTTGATGCACTGACTCCAGCCTCAGTCCACTCCTTGTGAAAGTCCCCAACACTTTTGAATGGCATTTTCCTGACAATCCTCTCCAGGCTGCGGTCATCCCTGCTGATTGTGCACCTTTTTCTTCCACACTTTTCCCTTCCACATAACTTTCTATTAATGTGCTTTGATACAGCACTTTGGGAACATCCAACTTCTTTTGCAATTAACTTTTGAGGCTTTCCCTCCTTTATGCAGGGTGTCAATAATGGTTTTCTGCACAAATGTCAGGTCAGCAGTCTTTCCCATGATTGTGATTCCTACTGAACCAGACTGAGAGACCATTTAAAGGCTCAGGAACCCTTTTTGTAGGTGTTATGGCTTAATTAGCTGATTAGAGTCGGACACTTTGAGCCTAGAATATTGCACCTTTTCACAATATTCTAATTTTCTGAGATTGTGGATTTGGGGTTTTCATGAGCTGTAAGCCATGATCATCACAATTATGACAAATCACGGCTTGAACTATCTTGCTTCGCATGTAATGAGTCAATCTCATATATTAGTTTCACCTTTTAAGTTGCATTAGTGAAATAAATGAACTTTTGCACAATATTCTAACTTTTCGAGTTTCACCTGTATAACAGAGCACTCAACAAACGGCTGTGAATTCGGGGAGCCAGGGCCATCTTTAGCACAGGTCAAAATGGGCAGCTGCCCCGGGCCCAGTCATTGTTGTGGGGCCCAAAGCAGCTGCCCCTTTAGCCCACACTGCCTGCAAATAGTTGATCAGTGAATTTTTAAGAATCGTTATAGTTAGGCTTTTCTTCTGCTTTAAGACCGACCTATGTAATGTGTGGAAATACCTGATTAGATGTGAACTGGATAGATAGTGTGGGCAGGCCCTAGACATACATAGTTATTGGTCAATGTGATGAAAATAATAAAATTTTGACATTTGTATGTGTAGGGTCACCCTTGCTGCATAAGGTTTTGAAGTGGTTGTAAACCTCAGTCATGAAATCTGAACACAGCACATATATCTGTAGTATTTACTTGTCTCTCCAAAGCTCTAAGTGTTGTTTCTCTCTGGTGCTTTGTTCCTCTGTTCTCAGCATGAGTCACTCACTTCTGAGAAGTTTTCCCGACACATGAGGTAAATTTGTGACAGGGAGGGAGCTCAGCACACAGCTTGTCTATTCAGAATACAGCTCTGCATGTTCCTTTGTTCCTGTGCCATGTGTGTGAAAGGGGGTATCCTGGGCCCCTCACCATGTGATCAGCTGTCAGCCGATGATCTCTGATCACGTGATGTAAACAGAAGATCGTAATCTGCTTTTTTTCCCCTTCACGTTGACAAGCGTGAGCAGAAACAAAAAAACCCGATTACCAGCTTCTGTCAGAGGGACATTAGTCCCGCACACGGACACCCACTGCTACCAAGCAGTGCCCACCAGTGCCACCTACCAGTGCATATCAGTGCCACCTATCAGTGCACATCAATGACAGAGAAAAATTTTATAACAAATTATGAAACCGTTTTTTTTCTCTTTTCAAATTTTTTTAGTTTTTTTTTTTTTTTTTTTTTTTTTTTTTTTACAAAAAATAAAAAACCCAGCAGTGATTAAATACCACCAAGCGAAAGCTCTATTTGTGTGTTAAAAATGCAATTTGGGAACAGTGTTGCATGACCGCGTAATTGTCTTTCTAAAGCCTCATACACACGGTTGGACTTCAAACAAACTTTTCCGTGGATTTTTGTCCGAAGGGAGTTGGCTGGGCACACCCATAGCATACACACGCTCTGACTTTTCTGCAAACTTTCCCAACATCACGTGGTTTTTCTGCTCTTTTCCACCACCCTTTGGTCAACTTCTACTATTGTTGGTTGATTTTAACATTGGTTCTGGGCATGCGTATTTGTACTTCGGACAAAAGTCCGATGGATTTCTGTACACACGATAGGACTTTGCACCATCGGACTTTTATTGCCGAAAAGTTTGTCCGTTTGCAGAGCGATGGAGCGTACACACGGTAGGATTTTTTTAAAAACTTGCTCATTTTGAAGTTTGTTGGCAAAAAGTCAGACCGTGTGTACGGGCCTAAAGAGTGACAGCGCTGAAAACTTAAAATTGGCCTGGGCAGGAAGGCGGTTATAGTACCCACTAAGCAAGTGGTTAATCAGCTCTCACACCGTTTACAAGAGCTCTAACTGCAGCTCTCGGCCCCCTCCTCTGATACTGAGACGCAGAAAGATTTTATCACACTTTTGCACTTTTGAAGGAATGTAGAAAAAAGAGAATGGTGCAGATAAACAAGTAAAACTTATGTAGGGAGATTTGTTTCATCTCTGTGTATCATCTAAGGCTATTCACTTCACTGGGTATATTTAAGGGTTTACATCCACTTTAAGCTGTTCCACATTGATATATCCCTCCCTGATAAATTTCTGGTGTCTGTAGGCATTATAGACTGACTAGACAGTGAAAGCAGAAACAGCAGACTGATGAACGCATCTGTATGTGATTCTGCTCTCGCCTCTCCTTCTATCATCATGTCTTGTTAGTAAGTGGGCACTACAGTACAACAGAAGGCTCCTTGTGTTGTTTCTTTCTCTTCGAGTTTAGGCTCTAATGTACAGTTTATTACAAGCGGCTGATAACATGTCAGATTTTAGAATTTACTTTGCATGCACTAAAAAATACATTAAATTATCTAATAAAGTGTATGATAAAGTAGGGAAAAGATTGAACCCCTGCCTAATTTTTATGGCTGTTTGTGTCCCCGCTGGGAAAATCCACCCTCATTACTGATCTGATGACCATTGTCTTTGGTACACAAAAACATTTTTGAGCTGTCACAGTAGCAGTAAGTAGAAATCTTTGCAACAAGGTGCAGACCGCAAAATAAAAATCTGACCATCTCCTACTCTATCTATAACCATCCCCTAACTCTAACCAAAAAATTTATAAATTGGCATTAAATACAATTTATAGAATAAAGAGCTGCATTCATTTTATTATATCTGCCTGGATTTTACTTTTTTATTGAACACATACCTGCAGGGATAAGTGTTTAATTCTTATTTATTTATTTTTTTAAATTCAGTTCACAAAACATCGACATTGCACCAAAATGCATAGGTGTAAATAGAACCTAAACTGTGAAACAAGGGAGAAGATGCCAACCCTGGTGCCTGAAGATTTACCATACAAATGAGCAAATTGTTTTTTTTTCTTCCTGGAATTAGTTGCCAACACACTAAAGCCCCATACACACGGTCGGACTTCCATCGGACTTTTCCGTGGTTTTTTGTCCGAACGGAGTTGGTCGGGAACACCCATAGCATACACACGCTCTGACTTTTCTGCAAACTTTCCCAAAACTTTTTGCAACATTACGTGGTTTTTCTGCTCTTTACCGCCACCCTTTGGTCAACTTCTGCTATTGTTGGTTGATTTTAACATTAGTTGTTTTGTCCATCGGACAAAAGTCAGATGGTTTTCTGTACACACGGTCGGACTTTGCTCCATCTGACTTTTGTTGGGCAAAAGTTTGTCCGTTTGCAGACCCAACTTTTGTCCGATGAAAAAAGCAAAAAAAAGTTTGTCCGATGGTGCGTACACACGGTCGGATTGTTGGTCCAACTTGCTCAAAATGAAGTTTGTTGGCCAAAAGTCCGACCGTGTGTACGGGGCTTAAGAGCCCATTCACACAGGGGCGACTTTGGATCCGACTTGAAGTCGCGCGGCATGAGAAAATCAATGTAAGTGATTGAGAGCCGTCTTAATGCACACTACTGAAGTCGCTCCGACTTCAAAAAAGGTTCCTGTACTACTTCAATCTGACTTCTAGGCGACTTGTACCCATAGATTTCAATGGAAGTTGCCTCCAAGTCGGATCCCCTGTCTTAACTGAAGCAACTTTCCAGGAAGTAAAAATTGTTTTCCAGGCAAACCCCTCCCTCCCACAGAGCTCATTATTGTTTGATTGGCCACTGGAAAGTAGCCTGTCCTGGAGGCAACTTGAAGTTGCCTTGTAAGTTGCCTGGAGTCGCGCTGTGATTCATGCTCAAGTCGTGTCCAAGTTGCCTCCCAAAGTCGCGCTGGAAGTCGTGTTGGCCCTGTGTGAATGGGCTCTAAGGCTGGATTCATACCTATGCATTTTGAGTGCATTTTGCAGATTGCCACTACAGAACGTGTTCCATAGGAAACCATGTTAAATGGACTGTAGTGCAAATCTGAGAAATGCAAAAAGCACTCAAAACTGCATAGGTGTGAATCCAGCCTAAAGATCTAATGTGCATGTACCCCTGAGGCATTTCGGGTTCACTGGAAGTAGTAACATTTTTCATAGTGAAAGTATAACGAAAGGCAAATTAATTAAATTTTTTATTTTAGATAGAGTGGAGAGGGATTAGAACGCTTGTCAATTTTTATTGCTGTCTCTTTGTCCTGTTTACCATTATCATTGAAAATGAAAGTAGTGAGAGAGAGAGAGAGAGAGGAGGAGGAAAAAAAAAAAAAAAACACACATTTCAGGCTAGCACGGCCGCGGCGCTGGAGGTGTTCCGGCTAAAAAAACTGCCATAGGGAGCCAGGGCTTTCGCCGCACTCAGGATGGTGTCACCCCTCTGGCGGACCGCACCCCCGCCCCCTCTTGCAACACCACTGGTTTTGTGCCAATATTGACTGGTATTTGGAGCTGTTCATAATTCCCTCTACATTGACTAAGGCCCTTGTTCCTGCTGAAGAAAAACAGTCCCAAAGCATGATGCTGCCACCACCATGCTTCACGGTGGGTAGGGTGCTCTTTTGGTGATGTGCAGTGTTGTTTTTGTGCCAAACATATCTTTTGGAATTATGACCAAAACACATTTCCCCACGTGCTTTTGGGAGATTTCAGATGTGTTTTTGAAAAATTTTTGCCAGGCTTGGATGTTGTTCTTTGTAGGAAAAGGCTTCCGTCTTGCCACTCTACCCCATAGCCCAGACATGTGAAGAATACAGGAGATTGTTGTCACATGTACCACTCAGCCAATACTTGCCAGATATTCCTGCAACTCCTTTAATGTTGCTGTTGGCCTCTTGCCAGCCTCCCTGACCAGTTTTCATTCTTGTCTTTTCATCAATTTTGGAAGGATGTCCAGTTCTTGGTAATGTCACTGTTGTACCATATTTTCTCCACTCGATAATGAAGGTCTTCACCAGTGGCGGCTGGTGCGCAAAATTTTTTGGGGGGGCGCAAACAAACTAAAAAAAAAAAAAAACATCAATTGCAGCTACTGTGCCCATCAATTACCGCCACTGTGCCATCAAGCGCAGCTACTGTGCCCATCAATTGCTGCCACTGTGCCCATCAAACGCAGCCACTGTGCCCATCAAACGCAGCTACTGTACCCATCAATTGCCGCCAGTGTGCCCATCAATTGCTGCCAGTGTGCCCATTTATCCATTTATTGCTGACACTGTGCCCATCAATTGCAGCTATTGTACCCATCAATTGCTGCCAGTGTGCCCATCAATTACCGCTACTGTGCCCCATCAAATGCTGCTAGTGTGCCCATCAAATGCTGCCAGTGTGCATCGCCCGGCACTTACCTGTCTCACAGCGTGTCAGCGGCGGTGTCCTGCACGCTTCTCGATGTCTTCTTCTGTCCTCTCTATCAGGCATCCAATCACAGCGCCTGACGTTTCAGCCAATCAGGTGACAGGTAACAGACCCGAGCACCTGGTTGGCTGAGAGGCGGTTCAGTGTTCGGCAAAGCGAATTCCATGGCGCCCGCTGTTCACCTTTTTAGGTGCCTATTAGAGCCTACGGCTCTAATCAGGTGCTTCCAAAAAAAAACCCCGCCGCTCTAATTCAGGTGCCCCGTGCCCAAAAAAGTTCTGGACACCTGAATAGGGGGTGTCAACGGCGACCATAGATAGATTCATGCAAAGCATGAATCTACCTATGGTGATAGAGCGATGCCAGGAGAGAGGGGGTGGCGCCCATGTGCCCCTTATGGACGCACCGCCACTGGTCTACTCTTCACTGTGTTCCAGGGTATATCTAATGCCTAGGGGAAATTCTTTTGTACCCTTCTCCTGATTGATACCTTTTAACAATGAGATACTGCTGATGCTTTGGAAGCTCTCTGCGGATCATAGTTTTTGCTGTAGGATGCGACTAAGAAAATGTCAGGAAAGGCCTACTAGAACAGCTGAACTTTATTTGGGGTTAATCAGAGGCACTTAAGATTATGGCAGGTGTGTACTGACTCCTATTTAACATGAGTTTGAATGTGATTGCTTAATTCTAAACACAGCTACAGCCCCAGTTATAAGAGGGTGTGCACATTTATGCAACCACATTATTTTTTAAAAGATTTCAGATTGTATTTCAATTGAGTTGTACGGTTTATAGGTCACACGCCTCAATTGATCCAAACAGACTCAGTAGTCAAATACTTTTTTAAACATATTGCACTATGAGATTTCATTCTTTTATCCATGCATATGGGGAGTTATTACCAGCTGACTGCTTTGCCAATTTAATCTATGGAGTTATCTGTATGAACGCCAGTGGAATAAACAACTTTCCCAGCTTGGCTACTGAGTCCGTTTGGATTAATTGAGGCGTGTGAGAGCTATATAACTTGAGATCCACGATTTCTGGTAAGTGGTATTTGTGGTGAAGGGATTCGTCTAAACACTTCTATTTATTCCCACAAAAGTGATGTAGTGGGTATTTGAATTTAAGGGAAGCATCTGGGAGGTAGTGTAACCCAGATGCACTGATTGCTAGGGAATCAGAGACCCTTTCTTATGGTTTTTTGGAGGACTCTGGTGGTGTGAGGTTCCCTGCGGCCTGCAGGTGGCATTGTCGCCCTGGCCGGAGTTGAACCCACACCGCAAGACTGCTTCCTTTTTGTCCTTTCCTGGCGCTGGTACAGTGGGGCAGGGAACCTGCTGTGACGCAAAAGGCGAGGGGATAAAAGGGGCGGACGCCCTGACCTTGGGGTTCATAGTCGGAGGACGCAACCGCACCCAGGCACCTTCAGCTTGGGTGCTGGCGTTCTGGAGTTCCGGCCAGGTCAATGGCACCTGGGCCCGGAGCGAGAGATGGAGTCCATCTCAGGCACCTTTAGCCTGGGGTGAGGTACTATGGCGGATGCCTGGGGCTCAGAACCTTCGACTGAGTTCCGCGAGGGTGGAGGAATCCGAGGGGGCCCTAACTCCCTGGGTGCCCGTGTCTGAGGTCGAGGAGACTGGTATGCGGAACTTCTCTGGAGAGTCCGGCGCAGCATTTGCTGGTGACAGAGAGGCCTCCGGTGACTCCCTTGGACGGATATCCTTCCCCTGACAGGGGCTGTGCTAGCGAAGGTAATTCATGTTCTACCTCATATAGTCAGTGGCAGTGACTATTTGCCATTGGTGACACCACAGTGGTTAGCGATACTTTAAAGGATTGTGCCTGGACCTACTCCCATTAATACTGAACTGTTGCAAAGGTCCCAACTTGACTGTGCTGTATGTTTATTTGCTGAGAAGAATAAAACTGTGTTGGACCTATTCAGTGTGTGGAACTCTGGTTACTAGGAGCAAATCCGAGGAAAGGATTTGACTCTGGGACACCTACACAAAGCCCGATCTTTCTGGCCTTCACCTCTTCACTATGGAGGACATGGGCCGTGGTGTATCTCATTCCTCCCCCCGGTACTGACACCCCTAGACAAAGACAGACAAGCCGAGAATGAGAAGGGGTGAGAGGGGTGAGATCGCTACAGTGGTAATGGGATAAGCGCAGGATTTTTATATATACCTTGTTAAAATGATTCTTCCTTACAAAATCCTTTATATTCTTTGGCACTCTCCGATCTGTTAGCCCTTGAAATATTTTAAAGTGTTAGACTCCCTACAAAAAAAAAAAAACATTTTATCTGGGGCTCCAGCAAACAAAAAACTGAACTGGTCCACTCTGAAACATCTTAAGGATTTGGGAGATTTGGCATAGCCAGATTTCAATTTTTACTACTTGGTTTTGCAGACTTCTCATATTTTCCACTGGTACATTGCTGTTAGCTTTCTCCATTACACAGGAAGTACAAAACTCAGGAAGAAGGGTGGAGCATTACACAGAAAGGAAGTGTGTCATAAATCAGACAAAGAAATATAACAAATAGGGGCATTACCACAAAAGATCACTAGATGGCAGCATGTAAACTAAACATAACGTCCATAGAAAATGGTTCAGAGAAACAATATATATATATATATATATATATATAACAAATTCTATGCCCATTGGGGCAGCACAGTATGGTTCCCCATCCTGAGCTGATGTAGACATGTTATCACTCATTTAGCTCAGATCCTAACTTGTTGGCAACTCAAAGCCTTTGCAGGTCTAAAAGAGCAATTTAAGTTTCCAAATTCTATTCTTTTCCTATACCTTCAGCTCAGACATGCAGTGACTGGGCAATTTGGGCCCAAATTACCTGTGCTTGCAGATAATTGTTTGGCTTTTGCCAAACAAATGATTTTGGAGTTCTTTGCTGCCATCAAGGACCCCCCTGCCCAAGTCCAGGCATATAAGAGAAAGATGTTGTGGGAGGTTAATTTGGGACCTGTAGATAACAAGACTTTGGAAGAGCGTCTAATCAGCCAACAATTAGTCTCCCTAAAACTTACTGATAATCTCATCCATCTATTTATAATTCATTGCACCTATTGGATGCCAGTTTAGTTAGCAAATTATTAACCATACTATCAGGGCCGTTTGAAGGAATTTGGGGGCCCCAAGCAGATTGAGAATTTGGGGCCCCCGAGGGTAGGGTTGCCACCTTTTCGTCAAGCCAAACCCGAACGCTTAAGCAGCGCACTCCATTTTATTTTTATTTTTTTTAGTACATTAAATTCATTACCTCTGTACAAAGCAATGCACAGCAATTTTGTTATGTAGTATACACTATACATATATTTTTGTGACTAAATAACATTTCTAATCATATGGAATTAATTACAAGAGTCTCCCTTTACATCAGAGTCAACAGAGGTCTCCCTTTACATCAGAGTCAACAGAGGTCTCCCTTTACATCAGAGTCAACAGAGGTCTCCCTTTACATCAGAGGTCTCCCTTTACATCAGAGGTCTCCCTTTACATCAGAGGTCTCCCTTTACATCAGAGTCAACAGAGGTCTCCCTTTACATCAGAGTCAACAGAGGTCTCCCTTTACATCAGAGTTCCCCTTTACATCAGAGTCAGCAGAGTTCCCCTTTACATCAGAGTCAGCAGAGTTCCCCTTTACATCTGAATGCACAGGGTTTGTTCCCCTTTACATCTGATTCTGCAGGAGAGGAGTGCAGAGGGTAAGATGGAGGCAGTATGTACATGAAAGGATTGCGGAGGGTATGATGGGGGCAGTATGTACAGGAGAGGAGTGTGGAGGGGATGACGGAGGCAGTATGTAGAGGAGGGGACTGTGGTGGGTATGATGGGGCAGTATGTACAGGAGAGGACTGTGGTGGGTATGATGGGGGCAGTATGTACAGGAGAGGACTGTGGTGGGTATGATGGGGGCAGTATGTACAGGAGAGGACTGTGGTGGGTATGATGGGGGCAGTATGTACAGGAGAGGACTGTGGTGGGTATGATGGGGGCAGTATGTAGAGGAGAGGACTGTGGTGGGTATGATGGGGGCAGTATGTAGAGGAGAGGACTGTGGTGGGTATGATAGGGAAAGTATGTAGAGGAGAGGACTGTGGTGGGTATGATAGGGAAAGTATGTAGAGGAGAGGACTGTGGTGGGTATGATGGGGGCAGTATGTAGAGGAGAGGACTGTGGTGGGTATGACGGGGGCAGTATGTACAGGAGATGACTGTGGTGGGTATGACGGGGGCAGTATGTACAGGAGAGGACTGTGGTGGGTATGACGGGGGCAGTATGTACAGAAGAGGACTGTGGTGGGTATGATGGGGAAAGTATGTAGAGGAGAGGACTGTGGTGGGTATGATGGGGGCAGTATGTAGAGGAGAGGACTAGGGTGGGTATGATGGGGGAAGTATGTAGAGGAGAGGACTGTGGTGGGTATGATAGGGAAAGTATGTAGAGGAGAGGACTGTGGTGGGTATGATAGGGAAAGTATGTAGAGGAGAGGACTGTGGTGGGTATGATGGGGGCAGTATGTAGAGGAGAGGACTGTGGTGGGTATGACGGGGGCAGTATGTACAGGAGATGACTGTGGTGGGTATGACGGGGGCAGTATGTACAGGAGAGGACTGTGGTGGGTATGACGGGGGCAGTATGTACAGAAGAGGACTGTGGTGGGTATGATGGGGAAAGTATGTAGAGGAGAGGACTGTGGTGGGTATGATGGGGGCAGTATGTAGAGGAGAGGACTAGGGTGGGTATGATGGGGGAAGTATGTAGAGGAGAGGACTGTGGTGGGTATGATAGGGAAAGTATGTAGAGGAGAGGACTGTGGTGGGTATGATAGGGAAAGTATGTAGAGGAGAGGACTGTGGTGGGTATGATGGGGGCAGTATGTAGAGGAGAGGACTGTGGTGGGTATGACGGGGGCAGTATGTACAGGAGATGACTGTGGTGGGTATGACGGGGGCAGTATGTACAGGAGAGGACTGTGGTGGGTATGACGGGGGCAGTATGTACAGAAGAGGACTGTGGTGGGTATGATGGGGAAAGTATGTAGAGGAGAGGACTGTGGTGGGTATGATGGGGGCAGTATGTAGAGGAGAGGACTAGGGTGGGTATGATGGGGGAAGTATGTAGAGGAGAGGACTGTGGTGGGTATGATGGGGCAGTATGTAGAGGAGAGGACTGTGGTGGGTATGATGGGGGCAGTATGGAGAGGACTGTGGTGGGTATGACGGGGGCAGTATGTACAGGAGAGGACTGTGGTGGGTATGACGGGGGCAGTATGTACAGGAGAGGAGTGTGGTGGGTATGACGGAGGCAGTATGTAGAGGAGATGACTGTGGTGGGTATGATGGGGGCAGTATGTAGAGGAGAGGACTAGGGTGGGTATGATGTGGGAAGTATGTAGAGGAGAGGACAGTGGTGGGTAAGATGGGGTTAGGGATTTCCTGTAGTGTCTGTGGGGTGACCCGGGAGTGATTTTGGGAAGATAAGGAAAGTGACTATGGAATGATGTCCCTCAGCTGGATGTATAAAGTGGTCTGGGGGTGATATAAGCTGGGGGGAGTTGGGGGCTGAGAATTGTTCAGATGGTGAGGTCTATAATGCAAAAAAAGCTCTTCTGCTCATCTACTAATATATACAGCAATAAATCAAAACAGCAGTATTATTCAATGAAAACAATCTGTTACACCCCTTTCACACTGGAGCGTTTTGCAGGCGCTATAGCGTTAAAAATAGCGCCTGCAAAACGCTGCTAAACTGCTGCCCCATTCATTCCAGTGTGAAAGCCCGAGGACTTTCACACTGGAGCGTTGCGCTAGCAGGACGTTAGAAAAAGTCCTGCTAGCTGCATCATTGTAGCAGTGAAGGAACGGTGAGTTTTCCGTGCCTCCACCGCTGCTGCCCATTGAAATGAATGGGACAGTGCGGCTATACTGCCCGCAATGCGCTGCTTCAGCAGCACATTGCGAGCGGTTTTAACACTTTCTCGGCCGCCAGCGGGGGTAAAACTGCCCCGCTAGCGTCCGAAATGCAGTAAAAATAGCGGCGTATTACCGCCGACGTTATGGGTGTTCCAGTGTGAAAGGGCTCTTATAAACCGTAAGCACATACATGTATATATATATATATAATCCAGCCCCCAGCACTCTGTATGTACAGATGATGTGAAGGTAATGTATGACAATTCATATAACTCTGTGTTATCCAATCTCTGAGTGTACAATCAGAAGTGTAGACTCATCACATTTATACAGGTTACAGGAATGGTCACACATTACTTTCACATTATCTAGTCTGAGTGATTGGGGGATGTTTGTATAGACAACATGTGTGCTGTTTAGGAGGTATCTGTCAGCTGTGATTGGGCTGCACGGTCACTGCCCCCCCCCCCTCCCCCCATACACCCTCTATCTCGTCTGATTCTCCTGTCACCTTAACCCTTTACTGCATCACTTGCACTACAAATACTCCTAAACTTTGCAGCTTTGCTTCCTAGGAGACTTTTCTCAGGAAAAAAATAATTCATCTCACCTCCTCCCTTCCTCTGGCCAGCCCGACCGGAGCTTCAGTGAGCTCCGCCTCCCGATTCTCTCAGCACTCCGCACTGGTGATTGGAGGGGGGGGGAGGAGGAGGTTGAGTCAGAGATACCAGAGACTGTGCAGGACACTGGAGGGGGGGGGGGGGACAGAAAGGAGCTTTGGATTCCAGCACACACCGCAGGCACAGTGCACTTATTAAAAAGCAATGCTGCTGTTGTCTCACAGTGACAGGTGTGCCGATGGTCTCCCCCCCCCCGCCTGAATGGGAGGGGGGGGCGCTCTGCTGGGGCCCAGGCCAGCTTGGGGCCCCAAGCAGTTGCTTGGTTTGCCTCTCCTGTTCTGACGGCCCTGCATACTATGCCCTAAGAACCAGGGAAATCTAGTTTATTTTTGAATCTTCTCTGGTACCCCCAGACACATAAGTGTTGCTGGCTATAGCTGGTGGCACTGATCATTCAGCAAAGATCTGACAGGCTGGTTGTACACAAGATGATTGATAGATCAACTTGAGTACAACCAGCTAGCCCTTACATGGAAGTTTCATTCAGTCTCTTCTGAACTGGCCAAATTTCAATCCATGTATGGCTGGCTAAAGTCTTTAGAATGAAACATTCATCCATGTACCATTATGCATGTGGCATTGTTTACTGCCAAGAAGCTGATAGCTAAGGTATAGATTCAAGGCAGGTCTACCTTATAACAAAGGGAAGCAGAGATTACTAAAAGGCTCCTGAAACTGATCTATGACCACAGAGGTTGCCTGAAATAAAAATAGGAAAATTTGGGGTATTTGGCAGGCCGAATCTTCTATTCTGATGCAGCTCCTACGTGATTTTGAACAGTGGCTCTTATGTGTGTAGCGGGTATTTGAATTTAGGGGAGGCATCTGGGTGGTAGTGTAACCCAGATGCACTGATTGTTAGGGAATCTGAGACCCTTTTATGGTTCTTGGAGGACTCTGGTGGTGTGAGGTTCCCTGTGGCCTGCGGGTGGTGCTGTCGCCCTGGGCCGGAGCTGAACACTCACTGCAAGACTGCATCCCTTTTTGTCCTTTCCTGGCGCTGGTACAGCGGGGCAGGGAACCTGCTGTGATGCAAAGGGAGAGGAGATAAAAGGGGCGGACGCCCTGACCTTGGGGTTCAGAGTCGGAGGACGCAGCCGCGCCCAGGCACCTTCAGCCTGGGTGCTGGCGTTCCGGAGTTCCGGGCCCAGGTGCCCTTGACCTGGCCGGAGCGGGAGATGGTGTCCATCCCAGGCACCTTTAGCCTGGGGTGAGGTACTAATGCGGAGGCCTGGGACTCAGTACCTTCGACTGAGTTCTGCGAGGGTGGAGAAATCCGAGGGGGCCCTAACGCCTTGGGTGCCCGTGTCTGAGATTGAGGCGGCCGGTGAGCGGAACTTCTCCGGAAAGTCTGGCGCAGCATTTGCTGGTGACGGAGAGGCCTCCGGTAACTTTCTTGGACGGATGTCTTCCCTCTGACAGGGGCTGTCATAGCGAAGGTAATTCATGCTCTTGTTCTATATAGTCGGTGGCAGTGACTATACATCATAACCATTGGTGACACCACAGTGGTTAGCTCTACTTAAAGAATTGTGCCTTGACCTACTCCCCACAAATACTGAAGTGTTCTCTGGGTCTCAACCTGTCTGTGCTGTATGACTATTTATTGCTGGAAGAGAATAAATACGAGTTGGACCTTTTCAGTGTGTGGAACTCTGGTTACTAGGAGCAAAGGGAGGCAATTCGAAGAAGGGATTTGACTCTGGGACACACACACACACAAAACCCGATAGTTCTGGCTTTCACCTCCAGTTACTCTGGAGGACATGGGCCGTGGTGTATCGCATCCCTCCCCCCCAGTACTAAACCCCTAGACAAGACCAACAGGCCGAGAATGAGAAGGGGTGAGAGGGGTGAGGTCGCTACATGTGTTTTAGGTGTCATGTTCACTTATATTGCTTGGAAACAGCAATTTACCCTGCATATGTATTTGAAATAAAGTGGTTGTAAACCTCAGACATTAACCACTTTAGCTACCAAATGGTCCGGGGCTTAAGGACCAGAGGTGATTTCAGAATTTTGCACTGCGCTGCTTTAACTGTAAATTGTGCGGACATGCAATGTTGTACCCAAACGAAATTTGCGTCCTTTTCTTCCCACAAATAGAGCTTTCTTTTAATGGTATTTGACTGCCTCTGTGATTTTAATTTTTTGCGATATAAAACGGAAAAAGACCGAACATTTTGAAAAAAAATGATATTTTCTACTTTTTGTTATAAGAAAACTCGAATAAACTCAATTTTAGTCATACATTTAGGCCAAAATGTATTCAGCCAAATGTCTTTAGTAAAAAATATGTCAATAAGCGTATATTTATTGGTTTGCGCAAAAGTTATAGCGTCTACAAACTAGGGTACATTTTCTGGAATTTACACAGCTTTTAATTTATGACTGCCTATCTCATTTCTTGAGGTGCTAAAATGGCAGGGCAGTACAAACCCCCCCCCCCCCCCAACTGACCCCATTTTGGAAAGTAGACATCCCAAGGAAATTGCTGAGAGGCATGTTGAGCCCATTGAATATTTTTTTTTTTTGTCTCAAGTGATTGAATAATGACAAAAAAAAATTAAAAATTACAAAAACTTGTCACTAAATGATATATTTCTCACACATGCCATGGTTATATGTGGAATTACACCCCAAAATACATTTTGCTGCTTCTCCTGAGTACGGGAATACCACGTGTGGGACTTTTTAGGAGCCTAGCCGCGTACGGGACCCCGTAAACCAAGCACCGCCTTCAAGATTTCTAAGGGCGCAAATTTTTGATTTCACTCCTCACTACCTATCACAGTTTTGAAGGCCATAAAACGCCAAAATAGCACAAAAACCCATAAATGACCCCATTTTAGAAAGTAGACACCCCAAGCAAATTGCTGAGAGGCCTGTTGAGCCCATTGAATATTTTTTTTTTTTGTCCCAAGTGATTGAATAATGACAACAAAAAAAAAAAATTACAAAAAGTTGTCACTAAATGATATATTTCTCACACATGCCATGGTTATATGTGGAATTACACCCCAAAATACATTTTGCTGCTTCTCCTGAGTACGGGGATACCACATGTGTGGGACTTTTTAGGAGCCTAGCCGCGTACGGGACCCCGTAAACCAAGCACCGCCTTCAGGATTTCTAGGCACAAATTTTTGATTTCACTCCTCACTACCTATCACAGTTTCGAAGGCCATAAAATGCCAAAATAGCACAAACCCCCCAAATGACCCCATTTTGGAAAGTAGACACCCCAAGCTATTTGCTGAGAGGCATGGTGAGTATTTTACAGCTCTCATTTGTTTTTGAAAATGAAGAA
Organism: Rana muscosa; assembly: GCA_029206835.1. NCBI lineage: Eukaryota > Metazoa > Chordata > Amphibia > Anura > Ranidae > Rana > Rana muscosa. The sequence continues at coordinate 346,369,841 of CM055117.1, read as the reverse complement.
AGAAAATTATATATATATATTGTGACAGCAGGAAGGTAAAGTCACCTGGTTGCATCCAGGGGGGTAGATATATTTCGCCCAGATTCAGGCTTTACGCTGACTTATACAGCTAGGTGGAGAGTTGTATAAGCCCAGCTGAGACTAGTGGGCTCATTGATGACTCATACCTCTAGGGAGAGGGCTGGGCGTCGTGCAGACAGGGAGTTGATGAGGCCAGCTGAAGCTTGTCAGCTCATTTAGGCCTCTATAAAAAACTCCCAGATTCATTAGATGTTAGCTCATGCCTGGAAGCAGACCTGTGTGGACTGTCTAGGGAGAGTGAACCCCTGTGCGGTGAGAGAAAGCCTGTGTGGCTATATTTTGCTTGGACATTTAAAACCAGGGACTAGGACAGCACTAGGCTGATCCCAGTCGTTAGTTAGGAAACCTGTAAGTTTAGTCAGAGGTCAAGTTGACCAGGATTTATTTTGTTTATGTTTTTTTTGCCTTGCTGTGTTTTTGTCACTGTAAATAGAAAATAAACCGCACCTTTTTGATTTTGAAAACCACAACCTCCGTCTGCTGGGCCTGTTTTGGGTGGGGAGCCCATCCCGGGGGTCACACATACCCGCTGCCGAGCTAGCCCCCTCACAGTTGGTGGAGAACCAGTGGCAGTTTTTTTTTAAGCCAGCATGGAGGAGATACTGAAACAGCTGGCTCTAGCAAATGCCAATCAACAGCAGACAAATGCAGGTTTGCAAAGGAGCCTTGCAGCCCAGCAGCAAGCTCATCAACAGAGCCTTGCAACTTTACAACAGAGTCTGGAGGCTCAGCAACAAGCCCAACAGCAATCTGAGGCCCGCTTCATAGACCTGTTGCAGAAGCAAGAGCAGAGACTACAACAACAGATGGAAGCAGTAATGCAGCAACGTCCGCAGACCAGTGAGGAAAGCCGTCCCACTAATACCGCGTCCTTTGGGGTGAGTCGTTTATTGACAAAAATGACTGGAGAGGATGATCCAGAGGTATTTTTGACCACATTTGAAAGGACCGCTGAAAGAGAAAAGTGGCCTGAGGAGCAGTGGGCTGGACTAGTGGCTCCTCTGTTAACTGGTGAATCGCAGAAAGCTTACTATGACCTAGAGCCTAACCAAGCAAAAGACTATGTGATGCTAAAAGCTGAAATATTGGCAAGGCTGGGTGTCACCCTGGCTGTCCGGGCTCAGCGTGTGCATAACTGGACTTTCCAGCTTGGAAAACCCCCCAGGTCTCAAATGTATGATCTCATTCACCTGAGCAGAAAGTGGCTACAGCCAGAGACTTTGTCCGCACCAAAGATTGTGGAACGTGTTGTAATGGATCGGTTTTTGAGAGCTCTTCCTACTGCCATCCAAAAGTGGGTAAGCCATGGAGACCCAGAGACGGCCGATGGTCTTGTGGATCGTGTGGAGAAATACTTGGCTACAGAGAACCTGACGGCCTCTTCCAGAGACACTCGGACTTTCCACCCTAAGACCAGACCATCCCCAGGGGCGGATAAGAGGATTCCAAGGGGTGAGGGTGGAGAGAGTGAGAGGGTGGGAGCTCTACCCCAAGTTTGGCGAGAACAGCCTGGGAAATCAGCGGCTCAAGAGGCCGCAAGAAGGATCGTTTGCTACCGCTGCCGGCAAGCGGGACATATTGCAGCAAATTGCCCGGTTGTGGAGGAACCCATGCAGTGTGACTTTCTGACGGGCAGACGTCAGTCGCTGTGTGCGACAGTCGCATGCACTGCCATTCGGGGAACTGAGAAACATTTATGCAAAATGTGTATTAATGGTAGAAATGTTGTGGTATTGCTGGATTCAGGTAGCCTTGTGACCCTGATAAAGGCTGAGTTAGTTAAAACAGAGGTCTCTGGGAATAGCAAGGTAGCCGTTATTTGTGTGCATGGGGACACCCGAGAGTATCCAGTGACTACGGTGTGTTTCGAGACCCCCAAAGGTACCCTCTCTCATCCAGTGGGCTTAGTATCTCAGTTACCGCATGACGCCATTGTGGGAAGGGATTTTCCGAAGTTCTGGGAACTGTGGGATGATCCTGAGCCCCCCACTGGTGCCCCTATGTACCAGGAATGTGATAGCCAGAACTCCCCTGAGAGTGGTGAGGACTCTCCGGAATTTCCCTTGTCAGTATTGGCAGGGGAGACTCAAGAAACTGGAGAGGAGCCCACCTCCTCAGACGAAAACCTACCGTCTGTGGAGTTTTCTGATCTTGAGGTTCACAGGGAAAACTTTGCCACAGAACAGTTGAAAGACCCCGCCCTAATAAAGGCACGGGAAAACGTAGTGAAAATAGATGGCGAGTTAGTGAACCCAGATAATACTGGCACTTACCCATACTTCAGCGTAGAGAAGGACCTACTGTATCGGGTGGCAAAAAGGGCAGAAGAAACCGTTGAGCAGCTTGTGGTGCCCAAACCTTACAGGAAGTTGGTGTTGGAGTTGGCCCATGGGCACATTCTTGGAGGTCATCTGGGGACAGAGAAAACCCGAGAGAGGGTATTACAGAGATTCTATTGGCCTGGGGTGATGAAGGACATAGAAAATTATTGTTCCTCCTGCCCTGTGTGTCAGAGGTCGGCCCCGATGCCACATTTCCGTAGCCCGCTGGTCCCTCTACCCATCATTGAGGTCCCGTTTGAGAGAATCGCAATGGATTTGGTAGGTCCTATAATCAAGTCCGCTAGGGGGCACCAGTACATATTGGTTATAATGGACTATGCCACCCGTTATCCAGAAGCGATCCCTCTCAGAAATACCTCGGCCAAAACCATAGCCAAAGAGCTATCTCTTGTTTTTAGCCGGGTGGGTATTTGTAAAGAACTGCTTACGGACCAAGGTACACCCTTTATGTCCCGGGTTATGAAAGAGCTGTGTAAATTGTTCAAAGTGACGCAATTGCGTACATCTGTGTATCACCCCCAAACCGATGGGCTGGTTGAAAGATTCAACAAAACCCTAAAACAAATGTTGAAGAAAGTGGTGGATAGAGATGGAAGGGATTGGGACTGTCTACTTCCTTATTTGATGTTTGCTATTAGGGAGGTGCCCCAATCCTCTACGGGATTCTCCCCCTTTGAGTTACTGTATGGGAGACACCCAAGAGGGCTGTTGGATATTGCCAAGGAAACTTGGGAAAGTGAGAGTTCTCCCCACAGGAGTGTGATTGAGCATGTCGCCCTGATGCAAGATCGAATTGCACAGGTAATGCCCATCGTGAAGGAACATTTGGCCCAAGCGCAGTTGGCACAGCAGAGAGTGTACAACCGTGGAGCCAAGACCCGTACCTTTTCCCCGGGGGATAGGATATTGGTACTTGTCCCTACGGTTGAAAGTAAATTCCTTGCCAAATGGCAAGGCCCCTACGAGATAATGGAAAAAGTGAGCGAAGTGAATTACAAGGTCAGACAACCAGGAAGGCGAAAGCCCGAACAGATCTATCACGTTAATCTGTTGAAAGCCTGGAGGGATAGAGAGTCCCTAGTCGCAGACACTTGGTCACCAGCTCAAACTGGTTGCGTGATTCCTGAGGTTGGAATCGCAGCCACCTTGTCACAACCCCAACAACAGGAGGTTAAGGAGTTTGTACTTCGCAACAAGGAGGTATTCTCTGAGCTGCCGGGACAAACATCTGGGGTAGAGCATGACATTATTACCCCGCCCGGTGAAAGGGTGAAGTTAAAACCCTATCGGATCCCAGAGGCCCGACGGGAGGCAATACGGGAGGAAGTACAGAGAATGCTGAACTTAGGGGTGATAGAGGAGTCCCAAAGTGATTGGTCTAGTCCCATTGTGTTGGTGCCTAAACCGGATGGGAGCTGGCGATTTTGTAACGATTTTCGTCAGTTGAACAAAGTTACAAAATTTGACACCTACCCCATGCCACGTATAGATGAGTTGATCGACCGGCTGGGAACAGCCCGATACATGACGACTCTTGACCTCACAAAAGGGTATTGGCAAATCCCCCTGGCCAAGTCGGCCAAAGAGAAAACCGCATTTGTAACCCCAGACGGGGCGTTCCAATATAAAAGAATGCCGTTCGGGTTACAGAATGCGCCGGCCACATTCCAGCGGAAAATGGACCAGATGCTGAGGCCCCATCGGAAGTATGCTGCGGCTTACCTGGATGACATAATTGTCCATAGCACAGATTGGGCCTCACATCTGCCAAAAGTGCAAGCAGTCCTGGACTCTGTTCGGGAAGCAGGGTTTACGGCTAACCCCAAGAAGTGTACCATTGGGCAGGAGGAGGCCAAATATCTTGGGTACACCATTGGGAGGGGAGTAATAAAACCCCAACTCAACAAAGTCGAGGCCATCCAGAGTTGGCCACGTCCCAACAGCAAGAAGCAGGTACGAGCCTTTCTGGGAATCGCTGGGTATTATCGGCGATTCATTCCCCACTTTGCTTCTAAGGCTGTGCCCCTAACCAACCTGACGAAGGGGAAAGGGTCGGTCATGATTAAATGGACCCCCGAGGCTGAGGCAGCATTCCAATTCTTGAAACAAGCCTTATGTAGCCAGCCAGTGTTGTACTCACCCGACTTCTCTAAAGACTTTGTCGTACAAAGTGATGCGTCAGATGTGGGGTTAGGAGCAGTATTGTCCCAGGTCTGGAACGGGGAAGAGCACCCAGTCATTTACCTCAGCAGGAAGTTGAAGTCCCATGAGGTAAATTACGCCACCGTTGAAAAGGAGTGTTTAGCGGTGAAGTGGGCTCTAGATTCCCTTCGGTACTACCTGCTAGGTAGGCACTTTGACATGGTTACGGATCACGCTCCGTTAAAGTGGATGGCTCAAAACAAGGAAACAAATAGAAGAGTGAATAGGTGGTTCCTGGCCCTCCAGGAATTCAACTTCACAGTAAAGCATCGCCCTGGCGTTCAAATGGGGAATGTGGATGCTTTGTCTCGAGTACATGAATGCCTGATTGCTGGTGTTCCAACCCCGAGGTTAAAACAAGAGGGGGGGGTATGTGACAGCAGGAAGGTAAAGTCACCTGGTTGCATCCAGGGGGGTAGATATATTTCGCCCAGATTCAGGCTTTACGCTGACTTATACAGCTAGGTGGAGAGTTGTATAAGCCCAGCTGAGACTAGTGGGCTCATTGATGACTCATACCTCTAGGGAGAGGGCTGGGCGTCGTGCAGACAGGGAGTTGATGAGGCCAGCTGAAGCTTGTCAGCTCATTTAGGCCTCTATAAAAAACTCCCAGATTCATTAGATGTTAGCTCATGCCTGGAAGCAGACCTGTGTGGACTGTCTAGGGAGAGTGAACCCCTGTGCGGTGAGAGAAAGCCTGTGTGGCTATATTTTGCTTGGACATTTAAAACCAGGGACTAGGACAGCACTAGGCTGATCCCAGTCGTTAGTTAGGAAACCTGTAAGTTTAGTCAGAGGTCAAGTTGACCAGGATTTATTTTGTTTATGTTTTTTTTGCCTTGCTGTGTTTTTGTCACTGTAAATAGAAAATAAACCGCACCTTTTTGATTTTGAAAACCACAACCTCCGTCTGCTGGGCCTGTTTTGGGTGGGGAGCCCATCCCGGGGGTCACACATACCCGCTGCCGAGCTAGCCCCCTCACAATATATATATATATATATATATATATATATATATATATATATATATATATATATATATATATTTTCAATTTTCAAAACTTTGTGACAAAAGCGAGATCTGCAAAATACTCACAATACCTCTCAGCAAATAGCTTGGGGTGTCTACTTTCCAAAATGGGGTCATTTGGGGGGGGGGGGGTTTGTGCCATCTGGGCATTCCATGGCCTCGGAAACTGTGATAGGCAGTGAGAAGTGAAATCAAAAATTTACACCCTTAGAAAGCCTGAATGCGGTGCTTGGTTTTTGGGGTCCCGTAAGCGGCTAGGCTCCCAAAAAGTCTCACACATGTGGTATCCCCGTACTCAGAAGCAACAGAATGTATTTTGGGGTGTAATTCCACATATGCCCATGGCATGTTTGAGCAATATATCATTTAGTGACAACTTTGTGCAAAAAAATAAAATAAATTGTCTTTTTTCCGCAACTTGTGTCAACATATAAAATATTCCATGGACTCGACATGCCTCTCAGTATATAGCTTGGGGTGTCTACTTTCCAAAATGGGGTCATTTGGGGGGGTTTTGAACTGTTCTGGCATTTTATACACAACATTAGGAAGCTTACATCCACTCTTTTAACCACTTGAAGACAAAGCCCTTTTTGACACTTTGTTTACATAAAAACATTTTTTTTTTTTTTGCAATAAAATTATATTGAACCCCCAAACATTATATATATTTTTAAAGCAAAGGCCCTACAGATTAAAATGGTGGGTGTTGCATTTTTTTTTCTACACAGTATTTGCGCAGCGATTTTTCAAACGCATTTTTTGGGGAAAAAAATACTTTTAATTTTAATGCACTAAAACACACTATATTGCCCAAATGTTTGATGAAATAAAAAAGATGATCTTAGGTCGAGTACATAGATACCAAACACGACATGCTTTAAAATTTCGCACAAACGCGCATTGGCGACAAACTACATACATTTTTAAAAGCCTTTACAGGTTACCCCGTTAGATTTACAGAGGAGGTCTACTGCTAAAATTACTGCCCTCGATCTGACCTTCGCGGTGATACCTCACATGCATGGTGCAATTGCTGTTTACATATGACGCCAGACCGACGCTTGCGTTCGCCATTGGGCAAGAGCAGGGCAGGACAGGGGTGCTTTTTTTTATTATTCATTTTGCTTTTTTATTTTATTTTTAAATTGTTCCTTCCATATTTATTTATTTTTTATCATTTTTATTGTTATCCTCAGGGAATGTAAATATCCCCTATGATAGCAATAGGTAGTGACAGGTACTTTTTTTTGAAAAAACTGGGGTCTTCTAGACCCTAGATCTTTCCTCTGCCCTCAAAGCATCTGACCACACCAAGATCGGTGTGATAAAATGCTTTCCCAATTTTCCAATGGCGCTTTTTATATCCGGGGGGGGGGGAACATTCCATCCCACTGCCACTAGGATTGCTTTTACATGAAAGCCGGCCGCTGGCTGAAAAGAATGATACCAAGATGATACCTAAACCCGCAGGCATCATTCTGGTATAAACATTCAAAGTCCAGCAACATACCAGTACGTTGCTGGTCCTTGTTGGACATGTATTGTAATCTTTTTTTTTTCATGCAGCCAGTTGGCTGAACGAAAAAAGAGATTGATCGGTGGGTATGCCCACCATTAGAATACCGCCCTTCATCCACCCACTTCTAATGATGGGCATACATGCACCATTTATACAGGTATATGCCGAAGCATGGGGGCATCCTCCCGCAAAAAAGTTATGCCGCACACACATGGTCGGACTTTTCCACGGGCAAGCCTCCATCGGAATTTCGACCGTATGTACGCGGCATTAGGAGCAAAATTCATCTCCGCTCCTCCGCCCCTGCTGCCCCAATGCTTCGGCATATATGCTTTTTTTTTTTTAACTGTGGTGGTGAAATCACCTCCTACAGCACTGGAGTCGCAGGGATCAGGCCTGTCTCTGCGAACGCTGCAGTTATGTGTGTTGTGTTTTGTAAGTGACAGTGATCGATCGATACTGCACTTGGGTGGCCTGGGCTGGACGGAGGGGCAAAACGCAGGTGCTAGCAGGTGTCTGGGCTGATCCCGCTAACACTGCGTTTTTGGGAACCCTTAACTGCTGGGGACGCTAGTATAGATCTGATCTGATCAGATATTGATCTGGTCAGATACTATACCACTAAGGGAGGTGTATGCTTCACGCGTGGGTGTTAGCGTTACTGGCACTAACCTGACGCTGCCTGGGGTGTGACGCAGACCCTCTCTGACGCTAAAACCTAATTGATATCACCCGCCGGGCGATCAGGGGGTTAAACCTTTATTGGGTTATATATACGGCGGGTGCCCTGACACTATAAAAAGCAAACTAACTAACCAGCGTCACCCGTAACACTTATATGGTGATCACTGGTGAAAGGGTTAACTAGGGGCAATTAGGAGGTTAAAACCTTTATTAGATAATATATGGGGGTACCTGACGCTATAAAAACCTGCGGCGAACCTAAAAAAAATTACTGGCTACCGATCGGCTTCACTGACACTAAGACAGCGATCAGAAAAACGATCGCTTAGCGACAGTGGTGAAAGGGTTACCTGGGGGGCGATCAAGGGGATTAAACCTTTATTAGATAATATATGGGGGTACCTGACGCTATAAAAACCTGCGGCGAACCTAAAAAAAATTACTGGCTACCGATCTGCATCACAGACGCTAAGACAGCGATCAGAAAAATGATCGCTTAGCGACGGCGGTGCTAGGGGGTGAAAGGGTTATCTGGGGGTTGATCAGGGGGTTAAACCTTTATTAGGGGGGATTAGGGGGCTACACTGGACCTAAAACTAACTTTAGTGACACTTTTACAGTCACAAATGTCACTGATTGCAGTGATCAGTAAATAAATGGTCACTGCAATCAGTGACACTGACTGGGGGGTGATCTGGGGGGTTATCTGGGGGTGTCTGGGGGGGCCTGGGGGGGCGATTTGTGTGCCTATGTGTCCTGGTGTCAGTGTAGTGTTTTGTGCACTAACCTGGCATCTTCTCTTGTGCGGCGCTCGGTATATGTGAGCGCCGCATGAGAGATGACATCACTTCCTCCTGCTTCCTCTGCCTGTGTTTACATTACACGGACAGAGGAAGCATTTTCATTCGCCGGGAGCGATCGCGGGGGGGTGGCCGGAATCTAACGGCCGTCCCCTCATCTCGGATCGCTCCCCAACGAATACCGACCGCTCACTGTATAGGAGGGGGGTCCGATCGGACCCCCCAACTGTACAAAGGCAATCACGTACACTGTACGTGATTGTGCCTGTCGGTGCCATTCTGCCGACGTACATATACAGTGAGCGGTCGTTAAGTGGTTAAATATGAACAAGGCATGTCCCTAGTGTGCACTTGTCTCAATTAAGAGCACTAAGTGTCACTTTTGCCTGCTGCTTCAATCCTCTGCTATCAGCATGAATCACTTCTGTAAATTTTTCCTGACACCAAGAGAAAAAAATTGTGATAGGGGAGGGACCTCCAGCTGATTAACAGCCTCAGCTTTGTTTAGAGTTCAGGGGTGCGCTATGTACAGAGTTCAGAGTTGAGTTTAGGTTTGCGATACGTACAGAGAGCAGAGTTTAGGGGTGAGCTACTTACACAGTGCAACACCAGCCCCCTCCCACCAAATGACAATGGGGAGCAGGAGCGGAGGGTGAGAGCCGGAGGTGGCGAATAGAGTTCTGCCACAATCCGACTGCAAAACTTGGTAAGAAGGCCACATGAAAAGGCCTTTCGGGATGGATTCGGCCCGCAGGTCTTATGTTTGATATATGTGGCCTAGAGATTAGCTTTAATGGCTTATTTGTTTCGGCTTGGGGGGGGCGCATTAAGTGAACTTCTGAGAGGAAATATGGGCCACATACTTTCAGAATGCTGCTTGCGCCTCATGCTCGCCCCCAAGCCGAAACAAATCAGGGTAGTGTTTCACTCCGGCACCAAGTATCAAGGTGTATCCCTGAATTACGTTCTTCTTACTGGTCCTAATTTAACCAACAACCTTGAAAAAACACTTATGTTCAGAAGAGAACCAGTAGCCATTACAGCTGACATTGAACAGATGTGTCACGATCTGGAGTCAGGCTCAGAGGCCAGTAGCTATAGCAGCAGAGCAGGTATTCACACAGGTCACCCTGGCTGATGACATGGGTTCACCTGAGGTGCGGGGTCTAAGCACTGACCGGTATTCACCAGGGTTCCTAATGGTGGAGATGGGCTTCGCTGCGTGTCAGTGCCAGGTCGCGGTCCTCAGGTTAGCCCCACCAGGAGGTGAACAAGCCGGGGTCCGGAAGCAGATAAAACAGGTAGGGATCAAGCAGAAGCGTAGTCGGGGATGAGCCAAAAGTCGGTAACATAGTTGCAGGTTGGGATTCAGCAGAAGCGTAGTCGGGGACGAGCCAAAAGTCGGTAGTGAGTGGTAGCAAAGATGTGGTCAGCAGCAGGAGACAGGAGCAAGATATTGGCTGGTGAAGACACAATATTCTGGCAACCAGGAAGTGCAGGGACATGGCTTAAATCAGGAAGTTCATGGGAGGAGCAAAGGGTTCAAGGTTCAAGGCAAACAAGATTCAGGACAAGATCATTCAAGGAATTGTCCAAGGAGCTGTCCAGCATTCCAGGTGGCTTAGCAAGTAGAGACACCAAACACATCAGGTTCAAGCCCAGGTCCTAACAAGATGCTTCATTGTACGAGAAGACCATAAAAACGTCCTCCAGTTTATGTGGCACTGTGACAATAACATAAACGATGAAATCATTGAATACCACATGAAGGTGCATATCTTCAATAACAGAGGACTGCTCTTCATGGCGAAAGCAAGTTGGAGCAGATCAAGAACCAAGGAATTGGGATTTTTAGGGTGCCAAAACACAATCAATCAATTTCATAAAAAAAAAAAATATCAAAACAATTCATTAATAAAGCAATTAACATACATAATCACATTTGATTAACTTTCTAGAGCTGTACATCTAGGAAATTACAGCGCCTGCTATTAAGTTCTCCTGAAGAAGCCATTGTTGTGGTGAAACATGTAGAGACCCAATCAGTTGCATCTGTTTATGTAATGTATGGCTAATTTTGACATTAATATGTCGATTTTAATAATATTTCTTAAATAAAAAATGTATATTTTTTTATATAAAATAGTTTGATTGTATTCTGGCATCCTAAAAATCCCAATTCCCTGGTTCTTAATCTACTATGTATATACAAGGGATGTGGTGCGAATGACTCTCAAGCCTCGTACACACGAACGAGTTTCTCGGCAAGAAGCGACAAGAAAATTGCCAAGATAGCTTCGTTCGTGTGTATGGTTTCTCGTCAAGAAAACCGACAAGAATCTCGACAAGAAATATAGAGAACCTGCTCTCTATTTTCTCGTCGAGATTCTCATCAGCCTGTTTCTCGACGAGAAAATTGTGTGTGTGTACACTTACCTGTCCGCCGGGAAGCCCGCGCATGCTCGAAATGACTTTGACGCATGCGCGGTAGCTTCCTAGGCATAGATAGGGTGTAGCAAGATGGCTGGCGACGGCATCAAATGTGAAGAGCGCACGCTCGTCGTAGTCGATGACGTCACCGCGTTTGCTCCATTCAAAGAACCGCGGGTTCTTTGAAAGGAGCGTCTGTACACTCGGCCGGGACAAGTTTCTTGTCCAAGAATTTCATCAAGAAAAACTATGTGTTTTTGTAAGGTACCTGTGATAGGTAGTGTCCGAAGTGGAACTTGTGTGCTGAGGATTCAGGCGAAAACGTAGTCAGGCAGATTAGGTTGGCAACAGATCAGGCAAAATGGTACACGATCGAAATCCAGAGAGTGGTCAGGCAGGCAAAGGTCATACACGAGCTGGCAGTGAAGTACAAAATCAGCAGGCTAGAGAGTAGTCAGGAATTCAGGCAGAAGTTCAACACGAAAATCAGGATCAAAAAGCAGTCACAACACCCAGGGAGCTATTCCACACAAACGGGCACTGAGAGATAGCATCACTTCCTTTTTATGGGCTGCTTTGATTGAAAATTGTCCACAGCTGGCAGTAGGTGGGGCTAGTGAGTCCAAGGTAATGTTTAACACTGAGAGGACATTTCCAAAAGTCCAGATCTGCTCAGTAGCACAACAGGTAAGGCTGCAGCTTTGGGACCAGGAAGATCCCAGTTCAAATACACCCAGGTACATGACAGTTTTTTCTTGACGAGATTTTCGGCCGTGTGTACGAGGCTTCAGATTCCCAGCAAATCTTTTCTATCTGAGTTGGAACAAATACTCAACATTTTGATGAAAAAGACCTCTATTTTGACGACAGACTCAAATCCTTACCCACAGATGAGGAAGCCATCGATCTGCGGTTGTCGGCTTGTAGTTCTCAATGAACTACCACGGCGCTGTGGAGAGCCATGGTAGTTCATTGATTTCTTCCTCTCGGTGTATCTGCCTGTCCATACGGGATGTACGGTTAAGCAGATATACTGACAGATCTGAAGGAGGTCTGCATGGCACCAGTGATCTGCTGATCGCTAGTGCAATGCTTTACAGCAGGGGTCTCAAACTGGCGGCACTCCAGCTGTTGTGAAACTACAAGTCCCATGTGGCATTGCAAGGCTGACAGTTACAAGAATGACTCCTACAGGCAGAGTCATGATGGGATTTGTAGTTTCGCAACAGCTGGGGGGCCGCCAGTTTGAGACCCCTGCTTTACAGTCTCCAAAAGAAAAAAATACCTGCAAAAAAATGTGCATTTATTTTATTTTTTTCTAAAAGGTGAACTTTTCCTTTAAATCCGGGAGTGTATAAACCACCTGTACAAAGAAGAATGGGCTGATAATGGACCTTATTAAAATACTTATTTGGCTTTTAAGTTAGCTCTACAAACAAACCATTTACTAAATGTGGTGTTCTCTCAGTGGTGAACGCCTATTTGATCCACTAAGGTTCATAGCTTCTTTCACCATACAAGGCAAATCCCTACTAAGACAGTTATCATAGACTACTAAGTACTGGGACTCTGCACTACTATGCTTTGGAAGAACAAATCACCTCCAATGCAGGGTGTCCTACGTGTATGGATGTTTCTGTGGTATGTAAAACTGTTTGTTTTGATTTTTTAATTTAAGAATGGGGTGCCTCGACATTGCACAGATTTATAAAAAGTGCCTCAACTGAAAAAAGGTTGAGAAACACTGCTTTAGTTAATTGTTATTGCTTATGCTGTCACCTTGTGGCTATTGTTTGTATTACGCTATCTGTCCTTTCCTTCTTGTTATTGTGATGTAAATTTACTTCCTCCTACAAGACACAGTGGTGTAGCTAGCACATCTGGCACCCGGGGCTGGTCATTGTATGTGGCATTATAGAGGCGCCATGGCAAAATTGTTGGTGTCGTCAGATTGTATTCAAGAGTGGGAGGGGCTTAAATGGCCATATGTGTAGCGGTACCTCTGCAGGGGATGCTGAAAATTGTGGTTTGTCTGTCACCCTGTCCAGCCCTGCATTCACTCTCAGGCACACCGAGACATGAATCAGTCAAGTGGACTTGTTTTTTTTTTCTTGTTTTAGTGAGGGATATAACTTGGATGGGAATGGGAGATATGGGATGCCCAGCATGAACCAAAGCAATTAATTTTGGGACAACTATGTACACTCTCTGTACATACTCTTTCAGCTTCCTCCTGCACACTCTTGCTTGAAGCCTAACACTCCTCACTCCTCCAGCATATCACTTGCTGCAGACTGTTACTCTAATCACCCCTAGCACATCATTTGCTGCAGACTGTTACTCTATTCACCTCCAGCACATCACTTGCTGCAGACTGTTACTCTAGTCAACTCCAGCACATCACTTGGTTCCCAGGATCAGCTAGCACATTATGTTGGTTAGGCCTGACACTTGCTCAGCCAAGCCTTACTAGGCCTTTGCAGGCAAGGACCGCGGGCCCCTATGATATAGCAGAGAAAAATGTTAGGAAGTCCTTGTTCCAGCTGTCCTAACTACGGCTACTGATCCCAGTTAGCTCTCTTCAGTCCATGCCAGCCCTCCTGGCTGCAGCTGCCTCTTTCCTCTGCCCCTTCCACAGTCCACTCTTCTGGTTCTGCACCCATACTTGACTGCAAGCTCCCAGTCCTCCTAGGCCTGCCTCCCCAGTCCTCCTGACTGTGCCTCACTCACCAACCCTCCTGGCTGAAACCAGTTGTCCTCCCTGGAGTCTCTCAGCAGTGCACTTTCCCAATTTCCTCTCCTTGCTTTGTCTTGTGCCTCCGGTCCAGGACCTTTTCACGTGTCCCGACTGCACGACGTCCCGACTGCACCCGAGCCCAGGCCCAAGGTCACCCCCCCCCCCCAGACTGTGGAGCTCCCTCTAAGGCTCCGACAGCCTCAGCACTCTCACACTCCAGCTCTTTCACCGACAACTCTTCTCCAGCTGGGCTGACCCTCTGTATTTGATGCCTGCCCCCTGCCAATCCAAGTTGGGGATTGGTTAGGGCTCCCCAGAACACCCCAGGTGGCTCCCCCTCCCCTCCAGCCTCTTTTGCCAGAAAGTACTAGAACCTTCTGGAAAGAATTAGGAGGTCCTAGTGATGTCACCTGTGAGTCACCCAGCACTACTCTGAGCCACTCCCAACCCAGGATGGAAACAAACAGGCCTAGAAACCAGCCAGGCCTGTTTAAATTTACCTAACTTCTTTAGCACACTAGTAGAGGGTGCTACATATGCTTTAATGACTGTGCCACAAGCGAGTATATAACAGACGGTACACGCCTCAGTACACTAACTTTAATAAAATAAAACCTCTTCTGCAGCCCCCCCCCCCCCAGTCCAGGGCTTCCTCTGCACTCTCCTCCTAGCCCAAGACCTCCTCTACAGCCCCAACCCCCCACCCAAGTTCAGAGCCTCCTCTGCACCCTGTCCTCTGAATCCAGTTCCTTTGCCACACCAACCCCACTCCGGTGTACCACCCTCCTAGTCCAGAGCATCCTCTGCATCCCTAGTCCAAGGCCTCCTCTGCACTCCCCTGCTAATTCAGGGCCTCCTCGGAACCCCCCGTTGAGGGACTCCTGTGTACTCCCCTCCTAGTCTAAGCCCTCCTCTCCTAATCCAGGGTCTTTGCCACATCAGCCCTTTTCTAGTCCAGGGCCTCCTCTGCATCCCCCCACTCCAGCGCCTCCTCTGCACCCCCCACCCCATGTCCTCCTCTGCACCCCCAAGTTCAGGGTCTTCTCTGCTGCCCCCCAGGTCAGGGCCTCCTCTTCACCCCCTCAGTCCAGGGCCTCCTCACCCCCATCAGCCCAAGGCCCCCACTGCACCCCAAGTCCAGGGCCTCCTCTTAACCCCTCCAGTCCAGGGCCTCCTCTGCACCCCCCTCAGCCCAGGGCCTCCACTGTGTCCCCCAGTCCAGGGCTCTCTTTTCACCCCCCCCCCAGCCCAGGGCCACCTACGCACCTCTCCAGGGCCTTTTCTGCACCCTCTCTCAGGCCCCCCAATCCTTTGCCATACCAACCCCAAATTCAGGGGCCTTCAAAGTCCAGGGCCATCTGCACACAAACCCCTCTCCTTGTCCTAATAAATGCTTTCCAGTTCCAGGAAGGCTCTACCATGCTGAAGCATCGCTCTGGAATGCCTTTCTATAGCACCGGCAGGTGGGAGGAGCAGAGTGATTCAGCGCTAGTGTGCCTGTGCAGTCTCCCTCCTATTTGATTCTCTGGTATTTGGCAGACTATGCAGTGGGTGCTGCCTGTCCATTACACTTTATCGGGCAGCAGAGACACCCTCAGAGCAGCGCTTCCCAGTGCGGGTGGGAGCGGAACCCCTGGTGGCGCCCCCCTAGACGCGTCACCTGGGACATGTGCCCCCCTGCCCCCTAGTTTCAGCCCTGTGGGCTAGATAGGCCGATACTAATTTTATATGAATATAGGGGTGGGTGGCGCTGCCCGTCACCTGAAGAGTAGGGATGAGCTCGGTGTTCAAGTCGAACGTACGTTCGACTCGAACATCGGCTGTTCGATCGTTCGGCGAACAACGAACGATTTGGGCCGTTCGCGCCAAATTCGAGTGACGCGAACGGCCCACAATGCACTACGCCATCGCAGTGTCATCCAGGCGCTGTGATTGGCCAAGCATGCACTGTGACCCCGCATGCTTGGCCAATCACAGCGCCGGCAGCGAGGAGAGCAATGATTGGCCACAGGCAGGATGCCTGTGGCCAATTATTGATGAGGGGGTTTAGTACACGCCCCACACTATAAAAGGCCGCCAGCGCGGCGGCCTTGTGTAGTGTGTTCCGGAGCAGGGAAAGAGAAGCATAGGCAGGGACAAGTCATTTTTTTTCTTTACTAATCCTGGATTCCTTGTGTTTAGGGACAGAGAAGGATAGGTAGGGAGAGAGTGTCAGTGTGTTATTCTGTGCTAAACCTTGTTTGTAGGGACAGAGAAGGACAGTGTGGGAAAGTGTCAGTGTACTATTCTGTGCTAAACCAATCTTGCTGAAGCATATTGCAAATCCTTGTGTTTAGGGACAGAGAAGGACACTCAGTGAGGGAAAGTGTCAGTGTACCATTCTGTGCTAAACCAATCTTGCTGAAGCATATTGCAAATCCTTGTGTTTAGGGACACAGAAGGACACTCAGTGAGGGAAAGTGTCAGTGTACTATTCTGTGCTAAACCAATCTTGCTGAAGCATATTGCAAATCCTTGTGTTTAGGGACAGAGAAGGACACTCAGTGAGGGAAAGTGTCAGTGTACCATTCTGTACTAAACCAATCTTGCTGAAGCATATTGCAAATTCTTGTGTTTAGGGACAGAGAAGGACACTCAGTGAGGGAAAGTGTCAGTGTACTATTCTGTGCTAAACCAATCTTGCTGAAGCATATTGCAAATCCTTGTGTTTAGGGACAGAGAAGGACACTCAGTGAGGGAAAGTGTCAGTGTACTATTCTGTGCTAAACCAATCTTGCTGAAGCATATTGCAAATCCTTGTGTTTAGGGACAGAGAAGGACACTCAGTGAGGGAAAGTGTCAGTGTACCATTCTGTGCTAAACCAATCTTGCTGAAGCATATTGCAAATCCTTGTGTTTAGGGACAAAGAAGGACACTCAGTGAGGGAAAGTGTCAGTGTACTATTCTGTGCTAAACCAATCTTGCTGAAGCATATTGCAAATCCTTGTGTTTAGGGACAGAGAAGGACACTCAGTGAGGGAAAGTGTCAGTGTACTATTCTGTGCTAAACCAATCTTGCTGAAGCATATTGCAAATCCTTGTGTTTAGGGACAGAGAAGGACACTCAGTGAGGGAAAGTGTCAGTGTACTATTCTGTGCTAAACCAATCTTGCTGAAGCATATTGCAAATCCTTGTGTTTAGGGACACAGAAGAAGGATAGGCAGGGGACAGTGTCAGTGTCATTGTTGCTAAGCCTCCTGCACAGTATACACCTGAAGCTAGCCCTTATTGCTGTTTTTCCCATCTCCCTGCAGGCCATCCATTAGAATGTCTGGAAGGCAAACAAGGAGAGGCAGACAGTCAGGAGCCAATAAAAGAGGGCAAGCAGGCTCTGTGTCTGGGGGCAACAGTGCTGGTCGTGGACGCGGTGCATTGTCATCAGCACATGGCCATGGGACACGCTTGTCCTTCTTTTCGGCAGCTGGACATGTTGAGCCACATCATGCCGAAGACTTGGTAGAGTGGATGACCAAGCCCTCCTCATCCTCTCTCACCCAGGCTCATGGTACTGGCAAAGCAGCTGCCAAAGCGTCCTCTTCCCTGGTATCAATGTCATCATCAGTCACTCCTTCCCTAGACCCACCATGTCCTCCTCCTGAGGAGTCCCCCGAACTGTTTGAGCACAGTGTTGGGTACATGCTCTAGGAGGATGCCCAGCGTTTCGAAGGATCTGATGATGATACCCAGCTAGAGGAAGGCAGTAGCGTGAGAGCAGAGAGAGGGGATGCTCAAGAAGGACACCAATCTGGCAGTCATGTTCCAGCAGCTGCAGCATACTGCCAGATTGGCTCCAGTGATGAGGAGGGAGGGGATGATGAGGTCACTGACTCCACGTGGGTGCCTAATAGGAGAGAGGAGGAGGAGGAGGAGGATGAGGAGGAGGCACATCTCCAACGAGGCAGGATGCCCTTGGGTGGCCAGCGTAAGGGCAGCACACCGACGGAATCACACCGCAGAGCTCCGCCTGTGCAGGGCGCTGCCTCTGCCCGTCATTCAAAAAGTTCTTTGGTGTGGGCCTTTTTTGAGGCGAGTGCATCAGATCGCACAGCTGCTGTTTGCAACATATGTCTCAAGCGTATATCGCGTGGCCAAAACATCAGCCGCTTGGGCACCACATGCTTGACCAGACATATGTTGACCTGCCATGCAGCTCGTTGGCAAGCCTACCTTAAAGACCCACACCAAAGAACAAAGCGGACCTCTCCTTGCACCGCATCAGCTGGGATCTCCAACCCCACTATACCTTCAGTCCTCTCTGAAACCTGCACTGAGAGGAATGAAGGTGTAGAATTAGGTGTGTCACAGCCAAGTACTTGCGGGCACTCTGCTAGCAGTACACCGACGTCCAATTCTAGCAGGCAAATTTCCCTGCCCCAGCTGCTGGACCGTCGAAAGAAGTTCACTCCCAGCCATCCACATGCCCAGCGGTTGAATGCTAGCTTGGCTAAATTGCTAGCGCTTCAACTGCTGCCTTTTCAGTTGGTAGACTCGGCCCCCTTCCGTGAGTTTGTGCAATGTGCGGTTCCTCAGTGGCAGGTTCCCAAACGCCACTTTTTCTCACGGAAGGCGATTCCGGCTCTCTACCGGCATGTGGAAGGCAATGTCTTGGCCTCGCTGGACAGGGCGGTCAGCGGTAAGGTGCATATTACCGCTGACTCATGGTCCAGCAGGCATGGACAGGGATGTTACCTTTCTTTCACGGCCCATTGGGTCACTCTTTTGGCAGCTGGGAAGGATGCAGGACAAGGTGCAGTAGTGTTGGAGGTTGTTCCACCGCCACGCCTCCAAAATGCTACTACTGGTTGTGACACACCTCTCTCCTCCACCCCCTCCTCTTCTTCTTCCTCCATGGCCTCTTCCTGTGCTTTGTCCTCGGAACCAGCGGTGCTCCGTAGGCGTTCAAGGGGCTACGCAAGTACGCAGGCAAAAATATGCCATGCCGTGCTTGCGCTGGTGTGTTTGGGGGACAGGAGCCACACTGGGGCAGAGGTCCTGTCTGCTCTGCAGGGGCAGGCCGAGAGGTGGTTGACGCCATGCCAGCTTAAGCCAGGAATGGTGGTTTGCGACAATGGCACCAACCTCCTCTCCGCCCTCCGACAAGGACAACTGACCCATGTGCCCTGTGTGGCTCACGTCCTTAACCTGGTGGTGCAGCGGTTCTTGGGCAGGTACCCGGGCTTACAGGATGTCCTGAGGCAGGCCAGGAAAGTCTGTGTGCATTTCCGCAGATCTTATAATGGCAGTGCTCGCCTGGCTGAGCTGCAAAAGGAGTTGAACCTGCCCAAGAACCGCTTTATATGTGACATGCCCACCAGGTGGAACTCAACGTTGGCCATGCTGCAGCGGCTGCACACGCAGCAGAGGGCCATCAATAAGTACCTGTGCGACTACGGCACCAGGACAGGGTCAGGGGAGCTTGGTTTTTTTTCACCACGCCAGTGGGGCATGATCAGGGATGCATGCACTGTCCTGGCACCATTTGAGGAGGCCACGAGGATGGTGAGCAGTGACAGTGCATGCATCAGTGACACTGTACCTCTTGTCCACCTGTTGGAGCACACGCTACGTGGAATAATGGACAGGGCACTTGAGGCAGAACAGAGGCAGGAAGAGGAGGACTTCCTTGCCTCTCAAGGCCCCCTTTACCCAGACAGTGTTCCTTCTGTCCCACCCATCGCACAGGAAGAGGAGGAGGAGGAGGAGGATTGTGTCAGCATGGAGGTGGAGCCTGGCACTCAGCATCATCAGCAGCAGTCTTTTAGGGATGATTTACAGTCCCAAGAAACCAGTGGACTTGTACGTGGCTGGGAGGAGGTGGCTGCGGATCATGTCGTCCTTAGTGACCCAGAGGACTCCGGACTGAATGCCTCAGCTAACCTACGCTGCATGGCCTCCCTGATCCTGCAAAGTCTGCGGAAGGATCCTCGTATTCTTCGGATCAAGGAGAGGGACCATTACTGGCTGGTCACTCTCCTTGATCCACGGTACAAGGGTAAGGTTGCGGACCTTATGTTACCGTCGCAGAGGGAGCAGAGGATGAGACAACTCCGGGAGGCCTTGCAGAAAGGTCTGTGCAACGCGTTCCCAGAGACTGGGAGGTTACAAACTCCTGGTCCTGGACAACGAGTTGCTGAGGCTTCGGTCAGTCAAAGAAGGAGCGGTGGGGAAAGTGGCCGTCTGACCGATGCGTTCAGACAATTCTTTTGTCCGCAGCCCCAAAGTATGATCGGTTCCAGCAACCATCGCCAGCGTCTGATATACATGGTGCAGGAATACCTAGGGGCAAGGTCAGACTTGGACACCTTCCCCACCGAAAATCCTCTGGCTTACTGGGTCTTGAGGATGGATCACTGGCCAGAGCTTGCACAGTATGCAATTGAGCTACTGGCCTGTCCTGCATCCAGCGTTCTTTCAGAATGCACATTCAGTGCTGCTGGAGGATTTGTCACGGATCACAGGGTGCGCCTGTCCACCGACTCGGTTGATCGACTGACTTTCATCAAGATGAACCAGTCTTGGATCACCACCAGCTACCACACACCTGATGCTGATATAACAGACTAATTGATTTTAAAATGTCACATCCCTTCAAGACTGATGGTGATGCTGAGTGCCTGTGCTGTTATGTTGACTGGCTATCCTCCTCCTCCTCCTCAATGATCCGATTAATGATGATAGCTTGGAAGAACATTTTTGTTTCTGGGTGCCGCCACCAGTGCCTAAGGCCCAATTTTTCAGCCCCTGTTTAACAGGGGCGTGTAATTACAATTTTTGATGCAATACTTTGCAACAGGGCTCATTGCTGTGCTCCAAGTACAGTATCTGTGAGGGGTTGCAGTGTTGTGCCACCAGTGCCTAAGGCCCAATTTTTCAGCATCTGTTTAACAGGGGCGTGTAATTACAATTTTTGATGCAATACTTTGCAACAGGGCTCATTGCTGTGCTCCAAGTACAGTATCTGTGAGGGGTTGCAGTGTTGTGCCACCAGTGCCTAAGGCCCAATTTTTCAGCCCCTGTTCAACAGGGGCATGCAATTATAATTATTGATCTAATAATTCACAGCAGGGCCCATTGCTGCGCCCACCAAGAGTAACTGTGAGGCCTTACAGTGTTGTGGCACCAGCACCACCATCAAAGGCCCAATTTTTCCTACCACTGTTCAACAATTATATGTAATTACAATTCCTGATATAATAGTTGACAGCAGGGCGTTCCAGCACCCACCAAGAGTAACTGTGAGTGCTTACAGTGCTGTGCCAACACCAACACCTAAGGGGCCAATTTCTGCAGAGTATATACGGCAGGTCCCTACTTTCAAACATCCAACTTTCAAACGACTCCTACTTGCAAATGGAAGAAGACAACAGGAAGTGAGAGGAAATCTACCCCTAGGAAGGAAAATTCTCTCCTGTAAGAATTAATATGGGAGAAAGGTGTCTCCTCTCTACTGATGCTTTATCACCAATCCTTGTTTCAATAAAAACATCACATTTCAAAAACAGTTGTCATTGGGACGGAAAGTGAGGTGAAATGTTCTGAACAGGGGCACAGACAGCAAAACAAATGTTACAGGGGTGATAACCCTTCCCTATGTTTTCCAAAAAGCTTAAAAATATATTTTTTGGCTGGAGCTACACTTAAACAATGTACCAGTTCAAAATTACAAACAGATTCTACATAAGAACAAACCTACAGTCCCTGTCTTGTATGCACCGCCTGTATACGGCTGTTCAGAGTATATAGGGCCTTTTTTATTTTGTGTGCGGGGTTCCCCTTAATATCCATACAAGACCCAAAGGGGCTGGTAATGGGCTGGGGTAGGGGGGGGGGGGCTGTGATGGGGTAGCTATGCCATTTTTCTTAAAGATTTTCATCCATATTACCGGGACCAGACATTACATTAAAGCCGCAAGCAGTTTTAAATGGCTTTTTTTTTCCTTTAGAAATGTCATTTTGTGCAGGGACAGTTCTAAACACGGGAAACACGTGGCACTTCACAGGCATACTTTAGACACCCCCCAGGAACGATATTTAAAGGAATATTTGATTTTTTTTTTCACTTTATGCATCATTAAAATGACTGCTCCCGAAAAACGGCCGTTTTTAAAACTTCTTTTTGCATTGATACATGTCCCCTGGTGCAGAACCCGGGTTCCCAAACCCTTTTTAGGACAATAACATGCATAATAGTCGTTATAATTAGCACTTTAGAATTCGAACGTTCGCATCCATTGTATTTAATAGGGTTCTAATGTTCGTGCGAACTTTCGGTCCGTTCGCGGGTTCTGGTGTGAACCGAACTCGGGGGTGTTCGGCTCATCACTACTGAAGAGTGCTCCCCCGCAATGGGTCACTCTTCCCAGGTGAATTTGCACTTGGAGGGTACTCCTGCACAGTGAATCACTCTTTTAAAAAGTGAGTGCTAGATAGTGTGGTTAGTCACAAATAAAATAAATATCATAACGGATGTGCTCACCCTGTGCTTAAAACAAATTTATACAAATAAAGCCCTATTAGTATTGCTAATTGCAAACTGGTATGTCAGCCTGCAGTGTGGAAGTGAGTGTGCTTAGTGTGATAGTGCGTGTTCTCTCCCAATCAGCAATTTTAGCCAGATTTCATCCTAAACATTTCATCTCAGCGACTATATCATAAACGTGCAGCATGAGTTAATTATACCCAAATCATTAGTGAACAAAAATAAGTACATTAACACATTCTATTAAAGAGAGTTTTTCAGTGAAAAAAATATATAGAAAAATTAGTTGATAATTGATTTTAAGTTCAGTCTTTAGTAGTGCAAAAATAGCAAGGTTTCAAGTGACTTGTGCTTGTCCAAAAGTGACTCGTGCCTATGTAGCAATTTAGGTGACTTCTGTGCTCCCCTTCAGTTCCCCACTCACCAGATCCCTGCACCCCTGCAGGGGTAAATTGCATGCAGTGAGTGTAGTGGCAGTCCTCAGGGCATTCACCTCCTCCTTAGCTCAGCACGTGATGGTGTATCCAGAACCATGTACCCCTCCAGGGGTAAGCCGTTCCCAATAGATTAAATTGCAGTAGTTACCTCCTCCATGGTAAACCACAGGTTATCCTCATGAACAAAAGAGATGGATACTCGTAGTGTAAATCCGGATGATTTTATTAAAAATTTAAGTTTAAAAACGCCACTTGACACAGTCAGTCAGGTGTGTGAGCTAGCATAGCTTGGTTGCAGTACAGGAGCTTTGAACCGGCGTACGTTCCACTGACCGGAGCTCCGCAACTGGAAGTGACGTGAGTGTGTACCAAGCTCCGCCTTACGCGTTTAGTCATAGGACGTCATCTGAGGCGGTGCCATCTTGGTGCCCCTCACGTCTGTTATAGTGAGCAGTATTGCAGGGTCCACCCCCCGTAGGCGGGTTCACAAATCAGGATATTTAGTTGCCATGTGTATATTGTGCAACCCCTGTGTCTGATTATCATACACATCCTATACAGTCTTATAGATCCCGGAGAGGACCGTTTTGCCATATCTCCTTAAATAGTCCACTTTCCATAAAGATCTGTGTATGCTCGAGCCTTACGTCCCCCGGTGGTCAGATTTAGTATTTGCGCCCTCCATTACAATACAGATATTAACCACTTAAGCCCCGGACCATTTTGCTGGCCAAAGACCAGGCCACTTTTTGCGATTCGGCACTGCGTCGCTTTAACTGACAATTGCGCGGTCGTGCGACGTGGCTCCCAAACAAAAATGATGTCCTTTTTTTCCCACAAATAGAGCTTTCTTTTGGTAGTATTTGATCACCTCTGCGGTTTTAATTTTTTGTGCTATAAATTCAATATTTTTTACTTTTTGCTATAATAAATATCCCCAAAAAATATATATAAAAAAAAATTTTTTTCCTCAGTTTAGGCCAATACGTATTCTTCTACATATTTTTGCTTAAAAAAAAAATCGCAATAAGCGTATATTGATTGGTTTGCGCAAAAGTTATAGCGTCTACAAAATAATTCTATCCCCTATGTCATTTTTATTATTATAATTTTTTTACTAGTAATGGCGGCGATCTGCGATTTTTATCGTGACTGCGACTTTATGGAGGACACATCGGACACTTTTGACACATTTTTGGGACCATTGTCATTTTTACAGTGATCAGTGCTATAAAATTCACTGATTACTGTGAAAATGACACTGGCAGTGAAGGGGTTAACCACTAGGTGGCGCTGAAGGAGTTAAGTGTGCCCTAGGGAGTGCTTCTAACTGTAGGGGGGATGGGCTGTGTGTGACACGACAGTGATCACCGCTACCGATTACAGGAAGCTGTGGTCACTGTCCTGTCACTAGGAAGACTGGGGAAATGCTTGTTTACATTAGCATTTCCCCGTTCTTCCTCACTGTGACACGATCGCTGGTATGCCCGCGGACATCGAGTCCGCGGGACCCGCGGTCAGAGTCACAGGGCTCGCGGCACTCACGCGCCCACAATGCCGCTTCTTAAAGGGGACGAATATATACGTCCTTTTGCCTGCCCGTGCCATTTTGCTGACGTATATCTGCGTTCGGCGGTCGGCAAACAGTTAACAAGTAAAACTCAAAAACTTCTAAAAAAATTCAAAATCATTCTAAGATCACAATGTACCCAAATCAGAAGGAAAGAGTATCATTACTGATGGTCCTGTTGTTATAAGTCTATATGCATTAGCCTTACCAGACAGCTGAGTGGTGCATAGCCTGCATTTATTATTACCACATAGCCATTATCAGGCAAGTTCCAGCAATATACTACATAGAGGGAAATGTTAAAATCCTACAGAGTGAAAGGACATATGTGTGTATATTCATATATCTCATTGATAGTTTTATTATTATCATTTTATATACAACACCCCACTCTTTAATAGTAGGAGCAACATTGGTGTTCCAATGTCTATGTATAAGTATTCGTGCTGCGCAGAGGAGAAAACAAAGCAGTCCCTTTTTATTCTCTCCCTTAGAGCCCGTATAGATAGTCAATAGGGCCATTTACAGAGATTTCTGATATGGTATACCAGTAACAACGGAGCAAATTTGAAACACAGACTTCCAAAATGTTATAATCCGGGGGCAAGTTCACCAAATGTGGACCATTGTGCCTTTATCTCCCCCCACAGCGCCAACACTTTCAGGATAGTTTGAGGACATGATAGGGCATCTATACTTCATAGGGAATCTATACCACCTGGTTAATATTTTATAGTTCTTCTCTTGTATATATGTTGAGAGACTTGATTTAAAGGTTATGAAGAATGACTTCTTCCAGTCTTCTGTGGCGATCTTATGGCCCTATTCCCTCACCCAATCTCTGGTGTAGTATGGATAGTTAGGAAATGCATGGGATAGCAACATACCATATATTTTTGAAATAATGTGGGAACACTCTGAAAGCCCAGTGCAAAGAGATTTAAATGGCGTATAAAAGTGCGGAAGCTGAAAATAATGTAGCCAACAACCCAGATAGTTACATTCTGCGGTTGCTATTGTTTTATATGTTTGAAGTCCCTTAGTTGTAAGCGTTTGTTGAATCAGTGAAGGGGCCAAAGTTGTCCATCATAAGAACCTGGTCGACAGTAGACCTAGTGGGAATTCTGCATTGCCCATAATTAGAGTAAATGGGCCAGGGGTTGAATAGATCCCTAGCTTTCAAATAGTTGAGTCCCAGACTCGTAATAGTGATAATGTCAGAGGTGAAAGTGTTTGTCCAGGACAGGGATATGCAATTAGCAGACCTCCAGCTGTTGCAGAACTAAAAGTCCCATAAGGCATAGCAAGACTCTGACAGCCACAAGGCATGACACCCAGAGCGAGAGACATGATGGGACTTGTAGTTTTGTAACAGCTGGAGGTCCGCTAATTGCATATCCCTGGTCTAGGATGACAACGTTTAGTCATAATCCACAGAAGAGAGGTCAAGGGGACAGGTGTTATTTGTTGCTCAATAGTTACCCACTGTTTTGATTTACCATGATAAAACCAATCCACTATTCTAGTCAATACAGATGCTATATGATAGAATGTATTCCATATGCAGTAAACTCGCTCCCTCCTCTGTCTTCCGCGTTACTAAAATGTCATAGTGAAGCCAGGCCATGGAATTTGTCCAGATATACCGTAGTAGGCTAAAAGAAAGCCCTCGGGAGTGCTATAGGTAGCGTTGGATATAGGTACAAAAAGCGAGGTAGGATATCCATCTTATATATAGTCATTCTCCCTATCCAGGAATCTTTCTCCCTAGCCCTAGTCTGTAGCTGACTAATCACGGAGTTCAGCATGGGCAAATAGTTCAATTCATAGATCTTTTCTTCTGTAGCGGTGATATTAACGCTATTCTTGGGTTGGATATATACTGTGTATAATATATATATATATATAAGTCATCCGTGAAAATGCTCAATTTATAAGAGATATTGCCCACCTGAACTCCATGGATAGAGTGAAATGGTAACTGGTCGTGACAATATTCTTTTAACCCTTATCCTTGCAGATGGAGCAGTGTATAGAGACATTATTTTTTTTCTAAAATCATCATTTCAGGGATGCTACCATAAACCTCCAGTCCAAGCGATCAAAGGCCTTCTCCGCATCTAATGAGGGAAGACAAAGTTGGTTCTTAGTTTTCCGGGTATACTGTATGACAATGTTTGTCCTTAAGATATAATCATGAGCAGGGCCGGTGCCAGACTATTTTGCACCCTAGGCGAGACCAGCTACTTGCTCCCCCCCCCCCCCAAAAAAATAAATAAATCGAAAATCGAAATGAATTCAATAATTTTAGCACCAGAGCTCCTGGTGGAGGGGTGGGGCAAGTGGAGGGATGGAGCCAGGTGGACAGGAGGGGGGTGCAGTCAGGTGGAGGGATGAAGCCAGGTGGAGGGATGGAGCCAGGTGGATGGATGGTGCCAGGTGGAGGGATGGAGTCAGGTGGAGGGATGGAGTCAGGTGGAGGGGTAAGCCAAGTGGATGGATGGAGCTAGGTGGAGGGATGGAGCCAGATGGAGGGATGAATATATCTACTTTCTGCTCCTCCAATGGCCACACATCACTCAGGTTGGGAGGTGGGACGGACAGAGAGCTGACACCCACGACTACTGGACATCGGCATGGTCGCCCCTGGCTCCAGGGAAGGGGAGGAATCTGCCTGCACCTTTTCCCCACTTAGCGACTCTGCAGCCAGCCAGATGGAGCCACCTCCCACACCGCACCAGCCACCACCCGCCTGGGGGATCCAATCCTCTGGAGGGGACCCAGTGGCTGTGCTTGCACCTCTAGGTGGAAGTGCGCCCTAGGCGGCTGCCTAGTTCGCCTAGTGGGAGCGCCGGCCCTGATCACGAGCTTCTCTGGGTCAAACCCCATCTGATCTAAACCTATTAAGGAAGGGATCAGGGTTTGTAGACATATAGCCCAAATTTTAGCAAAGATTTGTCCACATTTATCAAAGAAATGGGCTATAGCTAGAACATTGAGTAGGAACCTTTTCTGTTTTTGCAATAACATAGTTACCAACATTGTAAAAAAATTTATAGGGACACTTTGTCTGTAGGCGGCCTCTCATTTTAATTAGGGGTGGGGCATTCATTTGTAGGTGTCGCATATGTGGAGAGAAAAATGCGGTGCGCACAGCGCCGCAGCAAAAAATGGGCGTGGTTTAAGAAGGAAGAGAGGAATGAAGGGAGAAAGAAAGAAAGAGATAGTGAGGGAGGGAGACAGAAAGGAAGAGAGAAAAAAAAAAGGGAGAGAGAGAGAGAGAGAGCGAGAGAGGAAGAAAGAAAGAGATAGGGAGGGAAGGAGAGAAGGAAAGAACACTGGAAGGAAGGAAAGAAAACAGGAAAGATAAGAAAGAGAAAAGGAGGGAGGCCAAATCGTGACGGTTGGCAACTATGCAGTGTACGGAGGTCAGCAAATTGAAGGGCAGTTTGCGGAGGTCAGCAGGTTGCAGGACAGTGTACAGAGGTCAGCAGGTTGCAGGGCAGTGTATGGAGGTCAGCAGGTTGCAGGGCAGTGTACAGAGGTCAGCAGGTTGCAGGGCAGTGTACAGAGGTCAGCAGGTTGCAGGGCAGTGTACAGAGGTCAGCAGGTTGCAGGGCAGTGTACAGAGGTCAGCAGGTTGAAGGGCAGTGTACGGAGGTCAGCAGGTTGAAGGGCAGTGTACGGAGGTCAGCAGGTTGCAGGGCAGTGTACAGAGGTCAGCAGGTTGCAGAGCACTGTACATCAGCAGTGTTGACATGTGTGCCAGTGCCACTGTGACCCTTGCTCTCTATTTATAGAGCAACACCACAGCCAGGTCAGGGTTTAGTAACAATCTATGGGGCTCGCCATCCACGGGCTCTGTATACAGCCTTCTACCGCTCCCAGCAGCTTCTACCCCACGGCGTCCCCAACATACAGGCAACATGGCATAGGGCAGGATCCAAGCAGCAGTGGAGCTCTGGGCCCCACCCGCTGTTTCCTTACTGGAGCATAGACATTTACACAGCACAGCGGCCCACTGCCTGTCTCCCTGAGTCCTGTCCCACTGTGGCAGCTTGTTGAGTCTGTGTGTCATGACTGCAGTGCTATGCTAATGGTCGGATCATCTTGGCTAGTCATGCCCCCCACTGACCAAACCGCAGTACTTCCTGGAGGAGGTGGGGGGATGGCAGACAGGCCTGGGTCGGGACAAAAGCCAATAAAAAAGCGGCACATGATTCAGATTTTCGGGACTGTCCCGGCAAATTAGGGACTGTTGGCAAATATGCAATAAGAGTGATGTGTGCCTCCTGTGTTTGCTTGGTAAATGGGCAGTCTGACATAGTTTCGTTATAGAGGTTGCAAAGAACAGGACTGAGGATGTCACCAAACGGTTTATGAAAAGCCCCCCGAAAGCCTTTCCGGTCCAGGACATTTACATTGTTTTAAAGATTTTACGGCCTGATTGACTTCTTCTATTGAAAAAGGGGTCAAGAGGCTCTTCGCCTTCTCTTCTGTTATACAAGGGAGGGCGGTACATTGAATATAGTCAGAAAGTTGGGGGTGATTAAAGTTATCAAAATAAAAGGGGAGTGGGAATAAGACCCAAGGTGTCCTTGCCTTCAATGAAGGAAAAAGAACAAACTGCGGTTTAACCTGATATAACTTTATTAGAACAATTAGTAGAAAAAATATTTTATCATTGAAAGGAAAGCATAAACAATAGAAAATTGCACATGGTAAAAACTGACAACGTTGTCACTTAAAAACACATGCCCATGAGCTCAGCCATATCCAAATCATCCACACGTGTCAATCACCTCAAGTTATTTAGTGTGACTTAACATATGATGCTTACGTACATTAGGCGAGGTGAGTTCTGGGAAACCTTGGTAGCACAGACCGGTATCCGTATTGTGCTTAACCATGGACCTCCAGACTCCCTATAATGCCGCTTACACACGATCGATTTTTTCGACGGTGAAAACACCATCGAGAAAATCGACTTGAAAAACGAGGAACAGCTTGTTCCCCCCACACACGGCCGTTTTAAATGACATTTTTTTTTTGGTCAAAAAAAATGACGGTGTGTGGGCTCCCCGGCAGTGTTTCCCTATGGGAAAACTGCAGCGGAAAAAAACGACGGGAATCACGACGAGAAAAATTAGAGCATGTTCTAATTTTTCTCGTCGTGATTAATGCCGTTTTTCCCGTCGGGAAAAATGACAAAAAGCCCACAGACGATCGTTTTTCTCGTCCAAAGGAAAAAATTTAATTTTTACCGACGGGAAAAATGATCGTGTGTACGCGGCATAAGCCTATAGAGCTGCTGCATTAGGAATTTACAGTATTGAAAAAAGGCATTAATCATCACAGACAAATAAATGCAGTTTTGGCTGGAAGGTATCCCTGCTAGTTAGTGAACAAGGCAGGTTTAGTTTCTTAGTGTAGCACTATCAGTCATAGAGATGGTAGAATAGTAGAATGCAGCACGCAGTGATGTAGACATGCGACTTGAGTCAAGGAGAAACATTAGATCCACAGTAAGCCTGTTAATCATTCAGCACCATGTTTCCATGAAACATTAAAGACAGCACCACATATAAGTTGGATAGAAGGTATAGTCAGCTGAGCTAAATCAAAGAGCCTCAAAAAGTGTTCAGGCTGTGATCGCTTGCTGGATATACTAGCTCAGAGGCATAACTAGAGACTTCAGGGCCCCGGTGCAAGAAATCACGAAGGCCCCCCCCCCCCCAAAAAAAATCATGATTTTGATACTTTTTTTTTTAGGGGGTGGAAACGGCGGTAGTTGAGTGGGGATGGCAGTGGTGATGTTGAGGGGGTGGCAGCGGTGTTAATTGAGGGGGGGTGGCAGCGGTGGTACTTGAGGGGGGGTGGCAGCGGTGGTACTTGTGGGGGGTGGCAGCGGTGGTACTTGAGGGGGGTGGCAGCGGTGGTACTTGAGGGGGGTGGCAGCGGTGGTACTTGGGGGGTGGCAGCGGTGGCATTTGGGGGGGTGGCGGCAGCGGTGGTACTGGGGGTGGCAGTGGTGGTACTGGGGGGGTGGCAGCAGTGGTACTTGGAGAAGTGGCAGCGGTGGTACATGGAGGGGTGGCAGCGGTGGTTCTTGGGGGGTGGCAGCGGTGATACTTGGGGGCTGGCAGTGGTGGTACTTGGGGGGGTGGCAGCGATGGTACTTGGGGGTGGCAGCGGTGGTGCCATCCTCTCCCACCACCACCTTTACCTCTTACTGATCCCATCCCCCACCACTGATCTCATCCCTATCCCCCCATCACCTCTGTTGTAGAAGTGATGGGGGGGTAGGGATGGGATCAGTAAGAAGCAGAGGTGATGGAGGTTGGGATGGATCGATTGCACTGCAATTCGTCACTTACTTCTGTCACCGTGCCTCCAGGGATACCTTTCCTCATGGGGAGAGCCCCTCCCCTTCACTCGATTGGTGTTAGCTGACTTCATATTTCAATGTCTGCAGTGTCTGCGGGACGGGCGGTGCAGAGTCCCTGTCAGACAGTCTTTTCTCCGCTCAGTGGGCTAAAGCCCCCCTCCCCGCGTTGGAAACAAACGGCCAGGCGGTGCGGCCGGGGCGGGCCTCCCGGTAGTCAGCACAGTCATAATGACGGGCTCCTCACGCTGGCACACGGCCGGCCCCCCTGAAGTGGCGGATCTGCAGGGCCCAGTCGCAAGTGCGACTGTAGCGACCCTGATAATTCCGCCACTGTACCAGCTTGAAAAAGACTCACTGTTTAGACGATAATAAATTGGTCCTCAATTGCAGCGACAAGGTGGTGAATCCAGAGTCCTTTGCAGGGGTCCACGGGTATGCAGGATGCGAATCTCTGTATTCCTAGTCCTGGTGACACGCACAGGATGTCATCTACTCAAAACTAGCATGGGGCCGCCTGACCGTCTATTTCCAGTTTTCGTGGATTTCCAGTTTGCGGAGACAGAATGAGGGCTAAAGAGTGATGAAAAGCCCAGATGGCTATCGGCAGAGGGCATGTGTAGGCACACAGGTGGGGAATCCAATTTCAGTTCAACTAATACTACATCATAGCTATGCGATTTCTAATTATCGTCTAAACATCATTAACCTTTCCGATTACACTCTATTTGCGGATGAAACATCCGTCTTGTTAAGAGGTCTAATCTTCTGTCCTGAATCTGATATAGACAAATTCGAAGTTATAAAGGATCTGCAATTATTTGCTAGAAAATTATTGCTAAAAAGCATGTATGGCAAAATTGATCCAATTCCAAAAAAAGAAAAAACACAAAATGAAATTGATTTAAACAACTTGGTAGAATTATCAGAGGACCAAGACGACATAGACATCATTGATAGGATCGATTTAGAAAGTTTACATGCAGAGAACATTCTTACCAAAATAAATAAAACACTCAAAATCCAATCATCCCTGAAGAAAAAATCTGACAAATTTCCTGCCATTGGCTCCAACATCAACTTGGGAGCTTTTCTTACTATGACCACTAGGGAAATAAACAAACTCAGCTTTTGCTCCAATAACCTAACCAATATGTCCAAAAGAGAAAAAAACGCTCTGGACAATTTAACCAAACAAACACAACTGACTATTAAACCAGCCGACAAGGGAGGTAATATCGTCATAATGAACAACCTACAATATAAAGATATGTGTCTTAAAATTTTGAACAATCAGGCTTGGTATAAAAAGATCTCAAGATCACTGATTGATAAATTTGATAGAGACTTTTATTTATTGGTAGATAATGCATATGCAGACAAGTTTATCAATATGCAAATTTGGGAATTTATTAGGACACCATACCCCAAAATAAAGACTTTTATATAGTCTCCCTAAGGTGCATAAAAATAAGACGATACCCCCAGGGTGCGGATCTCTCACAGAAAATTTTAATAAATTTATTGATAAACAAATTCGACCTTACGTCAATAATTTACCATCGATCATCAAAGACACCATACACCTCCTTCAACAATTGGAGGAGATGGATGTGCCTCCTGATGCCCTGCTGGTGGCAGTCAATGTTAAAGCTCTATATAGTTCCATCCCCCACCCAGCAGGGCATCAAGGTTATAAGTCACGTCATCTCTCAATCATACAGAGATAATCGTCCATTTGATCGCTTTCTCCTTTTGGCTTTAGAACACATACTGACACGCAATGTGTTTTCTTTTGATGGTTCCCACCACCTCCAGGTACAAGGCGTAGCGATGGGGAAATGTTGTGCCCCATCCTACGCCAATTTGTACCTGGGGGAGTGGGAACAATCTTTTCTGTCTGAGGAGTCCTTTCTACTCATGACAGAGTCAATTTTAAGTTGGAATCGTTACATAGACAATATCCTAATCATTTGGGCTGGTCCTCCAGACTTATTAATTTCCTGTTTGGATGCTATGAATCAAAACTCATACAACTTGAAATTTACCATGACATACAGTACCTCTTCCGTTAACTTTCTTGATATTACAATATCAAAGGAAAAAGACAGTAAACTGACCAGTGCATTGTATCGGAAGGATGCCGCTTGTAATACTATCTTGCATGCGGGCAGTGCTCTGACTTTTTCCTGGGCGACTGTACCTGGACACTGATAAAAATATAATGCGAGGCCTGCCTGCAGTGTCAACGCCTGAGCATTGGATCCTGGATTCAGACTGGTGGACCTCTGCCCTAAAGACCCATTGCTTGCTGAATGGGTGAACATTGCTGCCTAGGCCCCTTATTAGGTCGATTCCGTTTAGCCAATATTTACGGCTGTGCTGGAATTGTACACATGACCTTACATTTCAAAAAGAAGCAAACGATCTGAGAGATCGTTTGATCTTGAGGGGCTACTCACTTACGTGCCTAAAGAAGGCCTTCAAGAGGGCCACTCTGAGATCAAGACAGGACCTACTATCCAAAAAAACTATAGAAAAGATGACTGAACCTAAATCCAAAACTTTAAGAAATATTACTAGATATACCAAACAAAATCATCAAATTAATAGGATTATTTCTAAATACTGGCATCTTTTGAATATAGATCCGTCATTAACTCCCTTTGTGCCATCAAAATCCTCCATCACATATCGCAGGACCAAATCCCTAAAGGACACCCTAATACAAAGCGAATTTACAGGGGAGTTCCGCGCCAATCCATGTAAACGCCCTGGTACGTTCCGCTGTGGCGGTTGTAACCTGTCATGTACCTGGTGGTTGTGAGCCCGATATTGCAGAGAGAGGCCTCCCTTACGGCTCCTACTTGTGGCCCCTGGTAAGGTAACAGAAGGCACAGGAATGAGGAGTGGTACGAGTGCCTGGCAGGTTTAAAAGAGAGGAAAGTAGTGCAGATGTCCAACAACTCAGGAACTGGGAAACAGGAGCTGGGGCAGCTGACAGGCTTGGCAGACAGGAGCTGAAACACCGGACCGGAACCAGGAACAGACCGGCACAGCTCAGCAGACTGGACTGGAACCAGGAACAGACAGGAACAGCTCATCAGACTGGAACAGCTTAGCAGACTGGACTGGAACCAGGAACAGACAGGAACAGTTTAGCAAACTGGAACAGCTTAGCAGACTGGACTGGAACCAGGAACAGACAGGAGTAGCCAGACAGGCCGGGTCAGTTATAAGGCGGGCAGCAAAGGTACAAAGGTGCAGGCAGAAGAGTAGTCACAACAGGCCAAGGATCAGGTGCAGGCGGATAGCTGGAGTGGTCACAGGTAAGCCGGGTCTCTCACAGGTATAAGTCACAGATCAGATTTCAGGTACACAAACGCTGTAGAGCAGACAGCAGGAGTGTATGTGACAGGCTTAAGTAGCCCGCCTGGCAGCAACAGAGGTGCGCACGCACGCGCAGTGGCACCCGGGATCATGAACTAGGGAATCTGGAGCGCCTGTTACTGGCAGGATCTTCATGACATTGCCCCCCCCAAGGGGCAGCCTCCGGATGCCCATCTGGGCAAACTTCTCGGGTGAGACCTTTTAAAAGACTGTTCCAGACTCTTAGCGTGGATGTTCCCCTCGGGCTCCCAAGAATTTTCTTTGGGTTCATACCCCTTCAATTTAATCAGGAACTGGTTCTGGTTCCTTCTCCTCCTATAATCCAGGATAGCCTCCACTTCAAATTCCTCCTCCCAGTCTACATTGACAGGGTCAGGGGGAAAAGAACTTTGACTTGTGAAATGATTGGAAATAGAAGGTTTCAACAGCGACACATGGAATACCAGATGGATCTTTAGTGAATCTGGAATCTGGGAGGTCCAGTTCGTAAGCCACTTCGTTGAGCTTCCTTCTAACCGGGAATGGTCCTAAGAACTTGGGGCCCAGCTTCTTTGAGGGGACATGCCATCCTCAAGTTCACTGTGGATAGCCACACCAGGTCCCCGGGTACCAGTGCTAATTCACCTCGTCTCTTCCTGTCAAATGTTATCTTGTTGTGCTCCTGAGTCCTGGTCATGGTTTCCTGCAAAAGTTGGTTATTGAAAGAGAAGAAATTTATTTTCTCCTGAACTGCTGGCACCGTACATTTGGGAAGGGAATTGGGCAAAAACGAAGGGTGAAAGCCAAAGTTGGCGAATAATGGGGTCTGCTTGGTGGCGGAGTGAATTAAATTATTGTAGGCGAATTCAGCCAAAGGAAGCAAGGAAATCCAGTCGTTTTGAGCAAAAGAGGAGAAACAGCGTAGATACTATTTGAGAGTTTGGTTAGTCCTCTCAGTTTGCCCATTGGTCTGGGGATGATAAGCAGAAGAGAATGACAATTCAATATCCAGAGCCCTGCAGAGGGACCTCCAGAATCAGGAGGTAAACTGTACCCCCCGATCTGAGACGATGTTGGCTGGTACCCCGTGGAGTCTGATGATTTTCTTAATGAATACCTGTGCTTTTTCAGGGGCTGAGGGAGTACCTTTTATTGGAGCAAAGTGTGCCATCTTTGACGGACGTTCAACTACCACAAAGATAGTGGTATCATCTTCTGCCGGGGGTAGCTCAACAGTCTATGGATAACATGGTCTGTCTGGAACAGGCAAAGGTTTTGGTAGCCCCCAGGCCTTGGTTCTATGAGTCTTGTTCCTGATGCAAGTTGTGCAGGACTCTACAATTTTTTTACAGTCCTCACGTACCTGAGGCCACCAAAAGGTACGCCGTACCAGGTCGGTGGTTTTGGTTATGCCAAAATGCCCGGCTAGTGCATGGCCATGACAAAGTTCTAAAACAGATACTCGTAGGCCTTCGGGAAATGTAGATCTTGTCCTTGTGCCAAAGCAAGCCATCTCTAGCCTGCAATTCTGGTTCAGAAGGAGGCATTTGCCCTGTGGAAGCTTGTTTGATTCTGGAAAGCAGGTTTTCCTGAAGCAGGAGAAAATTTCCAGGAGCGAGGATGGTATCTGGGGAAGACATTTCTTTGGATTTGTGGAACATCCGAGACAGAGCGCCAGGTTTGACGTTTTTGGAGCCTGGGCGATATGCAACATGAAAAGAAAACCTGGAGAAAAAGAGTGCCCACCTGGCTTGTCGTGGCTTCAACCTTTTTCAGATATTCTAAGTTCTTGTGGTCGGTGAATATCAGAATTAGATGGGCAGCTCCTTCCAGCAGGTAACGCCACTCTTCCAGTGCAGATTTAATTGCCAACAACTCCCGATCTCCTACGTCGTAGTTCTTCTCTGCTGCCTATAATTTGTGGGAAAAGAAGGCTACTGGGTGGAGTAGGGCCCTGGTTCCCTGTCTTTGGGACAGTATTGCCCCTACAGCAGTTTCGGAAGCGTCCACCTCAAGTACAAATGGCAGAGCGGAATCTGGATGTTTCAAAACGGGGGCAGAAGTAAAGAGTTCCTTGATGGTCTCGAAGGCCTTTTGGGCCTCAGGGGACCAATGAAAACGGGTTCCCTGTTTGGTTAACTGGGTGATTGGTGCAATAATGGCTGAGAATCCTCTAATGAATTTACGGTAGAAGTTGGCGAATGCAACGAAACGTTGGATTCCCTCTTTGTCTGCTGGGACCGGCCAGTCCAAGATTTCAGCAATCTTTTGGGGGTCCATTTTGATGCCCTCACTGGAAATAATCAACCCCAAGAATGGTATACTTTCCTGCTCGAATTCGCATTTTTCGGCTTTTCGCATACAAGCCATATTGTCGCAGCCAGGCCAACACACTTTTGACGTGCCTACGGTGAGATTCCAGGGAAGAGGAGAAAATTAGAATATCGTCTAGGTAGACAATGACGAATAAGTCCAAAAAGTCCCGAAGACTTTGCATAACCCGAAGGGCATCACCAAGTACTCGAAGTGCCCAAATCGAGTACGGAAGGCGGTTTTCTACTCATCCCCTTCCCTGATATGAACCAGATTGTAGGCTTCACGGAGATCAAGCTTGGGGAAAACAGTAGCGGCCCCCAGTCTCTGAAATAACTCTGGTACCAAGGGAAGAGGGTAATGTTTTTTCACTGTAATTTTATTTAATTTGCGGTAGTCCACGCAGGGTCGAAGGGTATGGTCTTTCTTCGCTACGAAAAAGATGCCCGCACCTGCTGGAGACATGGACGGGCGAATGATGAATTCTCTTTTTAAGTTCTTATCAACATATTCCTTTAACGCCCCCAGTATCACCTGTCAAAGGAAAAATCCTACCCAATGGGATCTCAGCTCCAGGAAGCAATTCGATGGGGCAATCATAGGCTTGATGGGATGGTAAAGTCTCTGCCGTTTGTTTACTCACGATCCCTATGAGCCGACTACCTTACTGTGCCTGGATGCAGAGGCCGAAATACGTCAGTCCATTCCAGAGACTTACCACGACTTCCTTGACTTATTTCGGCCTCTGCATCCAGGCACAGTAAGGTAGACGGGAAGAGATTATGTCCAATCGTAAAAGTTCTTGGTGGGAACTGGAGATGGTAACGGGTATAGGAGCAGTCTCTTGAACTACAGGTCCATATTTAATAGCAGACCCATCAGCCAGGTGAATAGAGAGTCCTCGGGTCTTAGGAAGGAAAGGTATCTGGTGTTTAGCAGCAAAAGATGAGTCCATGAAACAGCTGCAAGCTCCGGAGTCAATAACGCCGGGTGTTTGCAGAGTCTTTCCTGGAAGCTGTAATGAAACAGAGAGGGCAAGATGAGATGCGGTCTTGGCTAAGGGATTTGCATGGTCAGGAGGCGTAGGCAGACACTTACGGAGCTTTAGAGGGCAGTTTCTGATGTAATGTCCAGGTTCTCCGCAGTATAGGCACAAATTATTCACCTGACGACGTTGTCAC
The DNA here is from genome assembly GCA_029206835.1 of Rana muscosa. Taxonomy (NCBI): domain Eukaryota; kingdom Metazoa; phylum Chordata; class Amphibia; order Anura; family Ranidae; genus Rana; species Rana muscosa. Next base: position 346,332,238 of record CM055117.1, on the reverse strand, counting down.
TCCTCTTGGGTAAGGGAAGGGTGAAGGACTCCCAGCTGCATGGGTTCGGGTGCATCAGGCATGGTGGCTGATGGTGCAGCGGGTGCTGGGTGAAAGTGGCTTGGAACCCTTGGAAGCATCCAGGTTGGGCGAGAGAGACCCATATAGCCCTCTCAGCCCTTCGTTCCCTTAGGCGTCGATCGATCTTTATGGCCAGATCGATCAGTGCGTTCAAAGTCTGTGGGATCCCAACTCTAGCTAGTTCATCTTTCAAAGGATCAGAGAGTCCCATGCGGAACTGGTGGCGGAGAGCATCCTCTCAGAGTTTGGACAACGTCCAAGGAATGCAACGTTGTCTCCTTAGGATTCGACCGATGAGGACACAAGGATGGCAGTAAAATGTCTTCCTTGAGATGGAAGGTCGAAACATGACCTTAGGAAGAAAAGAAGGCTGTGGAAGCAGCACCACCTTATCCTTGTGGAAGATCAGATAGGGGGGCTTGCATGACAAGGCTGCCCGCTCAGAAACCCGTCTTAACTGGCATAACAGCCACCAAAAGGACCACTTTCTGAGAAAGTGTCAACAAGGAAATCTCCCTGATGTTCTCAAACGGTGGTTTCTGAGGCACTTAGAGGCCATGCCGTTAAAGCCATTGACTGCAAGCAGGATGGCATATGGGACCATACGACAGCAGGTCCTCTCGTAGTGGTAGACGCCAAAAGGACGTCTGCTACACAACCCCCTCGGAGGTAGTGGAGGGTGGACCGGAGGGGCCGCCTGCCAAACCCACTGTACAAATGTTCTCACTAGAGAGTGAGCCACCAGGGGTCGTTGAAAAAGACAGCCAGGGCAGATACCTGCCCCCTATTTGTACCTAAAGTAACATTTTTGGCCCGTTCCCTGCCGAAGAACAGCAGGACTCTGGAACCAATAAGTACGCGGATGCCACCTCATTTCCTCACAATTGGATATGCAGGTCTTCCAAGTGCGATGGTAATCTTCCTAGGGGATGATTTCCGAGCACTCCTCATGGTAGAGATCACAGAGTCTGACAGGCCCCGGTCTCCTAGCACCTGGCTCTCGAGCCATGCCGTTAAGCCAGTGACTGTAAAACACAGGATGGCGTATGGGACCTTGCGACAGCAGGTCCTTTCTTAGCGGTAGATGCCAAAATGCGTCTGCTACCAGACGCACTAGATCGGCGTACCAAGGACGCCAAGGCTAATTCAGAGCAATTGGGACCATTGTAATCCTCTCTGCCTCAATACCTTTCCGATTGAGTCAAGAAGCCAGGAGATATACGAGCGGCGTGCTTCCCCTCTGGTAAGGGAGCCCCCTTAGAAGGTGAGCGACCTCCGATGCTGCAGCGGAGCTGCTTGTTCCTCCTTGATGATTGACATACGCCACCACTGTGGTGTTTGTCCGACTGGATTCTGACTGACTGGATTCTGATTCTGACTGGACGCCCCTGTACCCACTGAGACCATGTGGAGAGACAAAGCCAGATCGCCCGGATTTCAGGCCAATGATCTGCAAATGGGATTCCTCCGGAGTCCAGCTACCCAGGTTGACTGAGCTCCTCAGACTCCTCTGCAACCGGAAGACAGGCATCCGCCGTGACCACCATCCAGTAAAAAGGAAGGAACAACTTCCCCGACAGAATGCCGGTGATGTCGGCCACCAACTAGGGAGGTCCTGGTTAGGTGGTTCACCCGGATCTTGATAATCTAGGGATAAAGGGCACTTGACCCTTCAGGACAGAGTTACCTTCTGTAACACTGGAGTGTGAAATTTTGCCTATGGTACCGCCTCGAAGGAGGCTACCATGAGGACCAGGACTCGCCTGCAAAAAGTGGCGTGACAACCCATCCTTGGGATGTCAACTGCCGCACCGCAGCCCGAAGGGTCTGCAACTTTCCCCTAGGGAGAAAAAACCTACGCCTCTGAGGAGTCCAGAATCAACCCTAGACCCACTAGGAGTTGGGACAGTACCAATACTGACTTCTGAGTGTTCAGCACCCAACCAAGTATCGGAGGGTCTGACAGGTTATAGACACGCTCACTTTTATATTTAAGTTTGAAGTGACCCTCAGAAGAAGATCGTCCAAGTTGCCCATGATAGCGATGCCACGCTGTCTTAGTAGTAGGGCCAGAATCGGGGCAAGCACCTTTGTGAACACCCTTGGTGCCGATGCCAGGCCAAAGGGGAGAGCCACCATTGGTAGTGGTCTTCCCCGGCCGCCAATGCAGACATCTCTGATGCCTGGTGCATCTGGAGACATGCAAGCATGCGTCCTTGATAATCAAGGATGCCGGAAAATCCCCCGGATGGAGGGCAGCGACAACAGAGCGAGCCAACTCCTTTCCAGAATCTTTGTACCTCACAAAGCAGTTGAGGGTCCTGAGATCCAAGATAGGACGAACCCCCTCCTTCTTCAGCACTATGAACAGATTTGAGTAGAACCCCTGAACCCGTTCCTGTACTAAGTCAGGAAGGCCCACCCTGCGGCCTCGTACACACAACCGGTTTTCTCTGCAAAAAACGCCAAGAAAACTGCCGGGAGAGCTTTTTTTGCCGAGAAAACCGGCTATGTGTACGCGGGTTTCAGTTTTCTCGTCAAGAAAACTGCCCAGATTCCCCGACAAGAAAAAAGACGACCTGCGGTCTTTTTTCTCGTCGAGAATCTCGTCGGCCTGTTTCTCGACGAGAAACCAGAGCGCGTGTACACTTACCTGTTGCCGTGGAAACCCGCGCATGCTTGAAATGACTTTGAGGCATGCGCGGTAGCTTCCTAGGCATAGGGTGTAGCAAGATGGCGGCGACGGCATCGAATGTGACGAGCGCACGCTCGTCGTAGTCGATGACGTCACCGCATTCGTGCCATTCAAAAGAACGGCGGTTCTTTTGAATCGTACCTGTGTACACTCGGCCGGGACAAGTTTCTTGTCAAGATTCTCGTCAGGAAAAACTAATTTTTTTTCCTGACGAGAATCTCGGCCGTGTGTATGCAGCCTCAGTCTCAGCAGGTCTTGGACCGCCCCATGTAGGGCTTTCCGACAAGTCAGCTGAAGCTGGCGGTTAAGAGGGAAAACAATCTGTTCGGTAGGCAAGCAAGGCTGGGCTTGCGAACCCAGGGACGCAAGCCCCTCAGCAGACGCTTTATCGGCCTGGGGTCGTTTACTTGCCGCACTAGGCGGACGAAAGAACCGATTGTTCACAGTGAAGGAGGGCCCTAGCCTATGGCGTGGCCCTTACCCCCCTTTTTGGATTGCGAAAGCAACGTGCTCTTACCTCCTGTGGCATCTTAAATGATGTCATCCAGAGAGGCCCCAACAAAAAAAAATCTGTCGCCTAAAAAGGCAGACCCAACAGGGCCCTCTAGGAAGATTGGTCCACAATACAGCACATAGCCAGATCAGGTGGCGTAACGCCACCGCATACACAGAGGCCCAAGACAGCAAGGGGAAAGTATCCATGTCTGACTCGCAGACAGAGTCAAGGCCCTGTACCAACTGGTCGGCCAGAGCTACCTTGTTCGGAGGAGTCTCCCATGCCTTTAACCCCTGGAGTAGCCTCATTGCGTACTCGGTAAGTGACTGAGCCATCAGAAAACCCCAGCCATGCTGGACGCACCGCTGAGCCCCCCACTGTGTATAGGTAGCGAGTGTCCCTGAAGACAGGGGCCCCTTCCACTGGAATCATGGTAACTTGTTAAGTCTGGACACAGGGGGGGTGCACTATCGGGGGAGAGGTCCATTTTTTCCCAGGAACTCTCCTCAAAGGGGTACCAAACCGCAAAAAAAATCTTTTGGGGGTGCAAAAAAACCTTCAGTGGGTCTTCCCACTCCTTGTACAAAAAACTTTTCAAGATAAGACACACAAGGAAACACCCTGGCAGTGCGGACCGGTTTATGGAACCCAAAGGGGACCGGTGTGCTTGCTGCTTCTGCAGCATTCTCCAACTTTGCAGTGATAAGGTCAGATACCAAAGCCCTTTTTTCGTGCTGACCTGGACTTGGAGACATTCTCCCTGTCGGACCGGTCACGGTCTGCAGCCTGTGATGCATCAGAATCCGGGCCATGAGCCACAGCCGGGCCTGGTTCTGCATCAGATCTATCCCCAGAAGATGGCTGGGGACGGGGGCGTTTTACCACCCCCCGTGTTTCCATGCGCCGCTTCCACCTTGGCAACAAAAGCCTCCAGGCACCAGCTGCCAACTCAGGTGTTACAGGGAAGAAGATGCCTGCTTCTGACGTCATGCTGACCCACGCGCCTGACACCCACAGGGACTCCAGGCAAGGTATCAATAGGCCACCCTCTTAGCTGCTACAGAGATGCAGGGTCTCCCAGAGGACTCACCACCCTTAGAACGGTACCGCTATCGCTGCCATCTGCTCCCGCCTGAGATGCTCTCCCACCGCTGCCTGTGTCAGTCTGATCCTTCTCAGCGTTTCTCTGTATGATTTTCGCGCCGGTGAAATGCACCCTAGAGGTCGAAGACTACCGCAAGATGGCCGCCAAGCGTCCGTATTGACACCAATGTGGGCCATAAGAAAATGGCCGCCGAGCTGTCCATATACATACAGGCATGAACTACAAGAAACATGGCCGCCGAGCAGTCGATAGAGGCCAAAAGCGGGCGCGAAGCACAAAAAAATGGCCGCCGTACAGTCACCAGAAGCCAAACAGGCGTGGACCACCAGAAAATGGCCGCCGACAGCATGGAGGGAGAAGGCACACACAGGTAAGCAGAAAAATGACATCTTTTAAACGACAGCTACAGCGCAGCCCCGCTCCAGATGGAGCACCCTAGGTGACCCCCAGCACCCAGACAACCAGCCTTAGCTCAGAGCCCAGGGAGGAGGGAAGGCAAGGAGAGAAGAAAAAAAGGGTAAAACCACTTACTTGATCTCTTCAAGAATGTCCAGCCAAGTCACCCTACCGAAGCAGGGGAGTTACTTACCCTTCCTGCGTGGATCATGCTGGAAGACATTCCGGACAGATCATCATCCGCGCACGGAGGTGACTGTCGGCCAGGCATGCTGTGATTGAGCCCTAAGGAATGATCATATGCATGCCCTGGAGCGCGAAGCTCACTGGCCACCCATGGAGCGACGGGCATGTCGTGGAAAACCCAGCGCGTAGCTAGGGTCGGCAGAGGGTAGAGGGTGTGGTGTGTTAACACTTTCTACAAGTTTTCTGCCTAGTCACTCCTAATTGAGGGATAATACCCACTTGTCAATAGGAAGCTGTGTCCGTCCATGAACGAAAGAGTAATGTATGTTTTACTTGATATACTAATGCAATATGTTCTTTTATCAGACATTTTGGGTCTATGTAAATCCCTGAAGAAGGGCATCAAGCCGGAAACGGTCATTGGGTCTTACCAAGCGCCGCTTTTTATATGTATTTAATCTACTTTCTCATTGGATTTGTATATTCCACATGATTTATTTTTAACTCATGAATGTTTGTATTATACAAAATAAACTATATATTTTTATGTACTCTACTGTTTCCAGTCACTTTTAAAATCCCATTAACAAGGGGGTCTTTTCTTCTTTTTTTCTATATAATTGGGATGTGGTGACTGATAACAGTTGTTTTCTGTGAATATTGGGTCTTTTTTCTATACTTCCAGTTCGACCGCCTAGGTGATCGGAAGCGGGAGTTCTCTCTCTTAACTGTCTGCATCCTAGACATCCCTGACTATTTAATCCATATCCCTGGATCACCCCTCCTAACCTCCCCCTCACAGTGTCTAATGCCATGACAGCTTTTGGCCGGGAAAACCGGCCGTGTGTATGCTCCATCGCTGTTTTCCTGACGAGAAAACAACGGGGGGAAAAAAGAGAACTTGTTCTCTTTTTTGCCGCCGGGAATCTGGGCGGTCTTTTTCCCGTTGTGAAAACTGACGTGGGGAAAAAAACGCGCATGCTCGTGAACAATTTGACGCATGCGTGGAAGCATGGAAGGTCATTTTGTCGGCTCGTAGTCTTTGACGTCACAGCGTTCTTGGCAGTCAAAAGTTCAGTGGCCTTTTGTGTGCCCGTGTGTATGCAGGGCAGGCTTGAGAGGAATCCCGTTGGGAAAAGCGTCGTTTTTTTTTCCTGCCGGGAAAACCGGTCGTGTGTACGAGGCATAACTGCTACATCTGCAGGACAGCTTGTTCTTTTGAAAAACAAAAGACATGTTGGGGGTTATTTACGAAAGGCAAATCGACTTTGCACTACAAATGCATATGTCAAGTGCAAAGTGCACTTGAAATTGCACTTGGAAGTGCAGTCGCTGTAGATCTGAGGGGAATATCTGAAATGAGGGGAAGCTCTGCTGATTTTATCATCCAATCACGTGCAAGCTAAAATGCTGTTTTTTATTTTCCTTGCATGTCCGCCTCGGATTTACAGCGACTGCTCTTCCAAGTGCACTTTGCACTTGTAGTTTGCACTTGCAGTTCAAAGTGGATTTGCCTTTCGTAAATAACCCCCATTGTCTGGATCACCAGGTGAAAATCGAAGAAAGCCTAAAAAAAGAAAACAAATGCAGCCATCACATCTAGGAATTGGTAAGCTGAAATATAATACGTTTGCTTGTGGGTTTAATACTGCTTTAGACTATTTAACCATGCTCCTTTAAGCCACCTCAATATTCAGCACATTTTAGACACGCCCATTATTGTAGCGGTGTGCTCCGCATGTCTTTTCCATCCTTAGGTGCCCCTCATTCTCAATTTCCAACATTGGGAGGTGTTGTAAACTGTGCAATATTATATATATTAATCTATAATCTATAACTATTGCATCTATGTATTAATTGTATCGTCCCTTGTTTGCTAGTCTAACCTATCAGAGAATGCTAGGCCTGATGATACAATGTTATTATAAAGACAGACACAGTTGCTTAGTAAAACAAGTCATATTTACTTCCTTTAAAAATAGGAAACATATCTTAACAACAGATATCAGATACAACCTGGCAGGCCGCAGGAGAAGAGGGGGAGATGAGAGAGCGGCCCCCCTCCCTCCTGAACCCTCCTGAACCATACCAGGCCGCATGCCCTCAACATGGGGGGTTTGGGGCAGGGGGGTTACCTGCGGCCCCCCCACCCCAAAGCACCCTGCCCCCATGTTGATGAGGACAGGGCCTCTTCCCGACAACCCTGGGCGTTGGTTGTCGGGGTCTGCGGGCGGGGGCTTATCGGAATCTGGGAGCCCCCCTTTAATAAGGGGGCCCGCAGAACCCGGCCCCCCACCCTATGTGAGTATGGGGTACATCGTACCCCTACCCATTCACCTGGTGGAAAAAAATGTCAATAAAAAAACACTACACAGGTTTTTAAAGTAATTTATTACACAGCTCCGGGGGTCTTCTTCCAACTCCGGGGGTCTCTTCCGACTTCGGGGGTCTTCTTCCGACTCCGGGGGTCTCTTCTGACTTCGGGGGTCTGCCAGGCCTCCGCCATCTTCTTCCAGCTCTTTTGCTAGCGGGGCCCAGTCTTCTCCGTCGCCTTCTTCCCTCTTCTTCTCTTCGATGTTGACACGTCGCTTCCTCCCGCTGTAATGCTGGGTGTGCGGTGCGCCCCCGCCCGCAGACCCCGACAACCAGAAAGAACCGAAGAGCGAGAGAAGAACCGGAGAGAGCGGAGACGACACCGGAGACCCCCGAAGTCAGAAGAGACCCCCGGAGTCGGAAGAAGACCCCCGAAGTGTGGAAGAGACCCCGGGAGTTGGAAGAAGACCCCCGGAGCTGTGTAATAAATTACTTTAAAAACCTGTGTAGTGTTTTTTTATTGACATTTTTTTCCACCAGGTGAATGGGTAGGGGTACGATGTACCCCATACTCACATAGGGTGGGGGGCCGGGATCTGGGGGCCCCCTTATTAAAGGGGGGCTCCCAGATTCCGATAAGCCCCCGCCCGCAGACCCCGACAAACAACGGCCAGGGTTGTCGGGAAGAGGCCCTGTCCTCATCAACATGGGGGCAGGGTGCTTTGGGGTGGGGGGGGGGCCGCAGGTAACCCCCCTGCCCCAAACCCCCCATGTTGAGGGCATGCGGCCTGGTACGGTTTAGAAGGGAGGGGGGCCGCTCTCTCTCATCCCCACCTCTTCTCCTGCGGCCTGCCAGGTTGCGTGCTCGGATAAGGGTCTGGTTTGGATTTTGGGGGGACCCCCACGCTGTTTTTTCGGCTTAGGTGGTTCCCCTTAAAATCCATACCAGACCGAAGGGCCTGGTATGCTCCTGGAGGGGGAACCCATGCCGGTTTTTTATTTAAAATTTGGCGTGGAGTTCCCCCTCAAGATTCATACCAAACACAGTGCCTGGTATTGGCGGGGATCCAAGTCGGATCCCCGTTCGTTGAAAGTCGGACATATGTCGGCTTCATGTCACAGGGCAAAGTCGGATCCAAAGTAGGACGGCTGTCGTGTCGCACAAGTGTGAAACCAGCCTTAGGCTCGGAGATGCCGTCAGGGGAGGAGAGCTGGAATCAAAACTGTGGGATTTAAAGCGTTTGTTAACCCAAAAAAATTAAATAAAGATCCTGTTCCTTTAACCGCTTCCCGACCACCACACGAGGATATACGTTGACAGAATGGAACGGACAGGCGAATGGGCGTATATATAAGTCCCCTTTAATTTGCTGCTGTGTGGTTGCGCGCTGCCGGCAGCGTGCTTGCAACCTTGCCGCGAGCTCTGTGACCGTGCCCGCGGGACCCGCAGACTCAATGTTCGCCGGTGTCCCACAATCGTGTCACGGAGCTGAAGAACGGGGAGATGTTAGTGTAAACACAACATCTCCCCGTTCTGCCTAGTGACATGTCACTCATCGTCTGTTCCCGATCATCGGGAACAGCAATCAGTGACGTGTCACCGCAAGCCACGCCCCCTAACAGTTGGAAGCACTCCCTAGGTCACACTTAACCCCTTCCGCGCCCCCTTCAGGTTAACCCCTTCACTGCCAGTGTAATTTTTACAGTAATCGGTGCATTTTTATAGCACTGATCGCTGTAAAAATGACAATGGTCCCAAAATGGTGTCAAAAGTGTCCGATGTGTCCGCCATAATGTCGCAGTCACGATAAAAATCGCTGATCGCTGCCATTACTAGTAAAAAAATATATATATTAATAAAAATGCCATAAAACTACCCCCTATTTTGTAGACGCTATAACTTTTGCGCAAACCAATCAATAAACGCTTATTAAACATGGAATGAAGATGTAGCGCTAAGTGAAGAAATGAAGCCCAATAATTTGGGCCTCCAATCAAACCAAAGTGATAAATAATATCAATATAATGAGTCCATAGAAAATTTTTGTGTTGTGAAAAAAGAACATGTAGCACTGAAGGGTCATCACATAACTCTTGTAGAAAAAGAGAGGTAGAATACTCTTACCGGAACGTTGGACCTGTGGCTTAGGCGGGTCAAATAGGCATACGAAATCCCAGTGGCACTCCTCATCAGTTAGTCTGGAAACTGGATCAGATGGGTCCCCATTGTAGACTGTCCGGTAGGCTCCCCGACTTGACAGCAGACTCTGGGTTTCACACTGATCCAGGTGGTCCTCCGATGGAACCGCCACTCAGCAAGGAGACTCTTGTTTACCACGGTGAATATTAGTAACCAGTGGCCAAAGGAAGCTATTACTTGACCAACCACCCATGTGAGGAGAAAAGAAGGGAAGTAATGCTCCAATGGTGCAGGTCAATGAGGGTTTATTCAACCAACATAAAAGTGATCACAAACAATAAAAACGTTTAAAAAGGGGCAGTGAATGAGGTAGTGTACCAAGCCCTACGCGTTTCGAACAAATGTTCTTCAACCCTGCCCCTGTTGAAGAACATTTGTTCGAAACGCGTAGGGCTTGGTACACTACCTCATTCACTGCCCCTTTTTAAATGTTTTTATTGTTTGTGATCACTTTTATGTTGGTTGAATAAACCCTCATTGACCTGCACCATTGGAGCATTCCTTCTGTTCTTTTCTCCTCACATGGGTGGTTGGTCAAGTAATAGCTTCCTTTGGCCACTGGTTACTAATATTCACCGTGGTAAAGAGCCTCCTTGCTGAGTGGGGGTTCCAGTTCCATCGGAGGACCACCTGGATCGGTGTGAAACCCAGAGTCTGCTGTCAAGTCGGGGAGCCTACCGGACAGTCTACATTGGGGACCCATCTGATCCAGTTTCCAGACTAACTGATGAGGAGTGCCACTGGGATTTCGTATGCCTATTTGACCTGCCTAAACCACAGGTCTAACGTTCCGGTAAGAGTATTCTACCTCTCTTTTTCTACAAGGTATGTGATGACCCTTCAGTGCTACATGTTCTTTTTTCACAACACAAAAAATTTCTATGGACACTGTATGGACTCATTATATTGATATTATTTATCACTTTGGTTTGATTGGAGGCCCAAATTATTGGGCTTCATTTCTTCACTTAGCGCTACATCTTCATTCCATGTTTATTAATTTTAGTCATATTTTATGTAGCAGCTTTATTTGTATTCATTATTTTAGATTAGCACAGTATTTTCTCTCTTTAAATAAACGCTTATTGCTATTTTTTTACCAAAAATATGTAGAAGAATACGTATCGGCCTAAACTGAGGAAAAAAACATTTTTTTTATATATTTTTTAGGGATATTTATTATAGCAAAAATATAGATTTTTTTTCAAAATTGTCGCTCTTTTTTTGTTTATAGCGCAAAAAATAAAAACTGCAGAGGTGATAAAATACCACTAAAAGAAAGCTCTATTTGTGGGAAAAAAAAGGACATAAATTTTGTTTGGGAGCCACGTCGCACGGCCGCGCAATTGTCAGTTAAAGCGACGCAGTGCCGAATCAAAAAAAGTGGCCTGGTATTTGGCCATCGAAATGGTAAAGCATTATATATAGCACAGTGCTTGTGCTGTGAATTTTGGCCCCCTGTATCACCTGAAATACCTGGCTGATCCTGCCAGTTTCTACCCTCCCCTCTGTACGCTGACTCTGATATATCACCATTGTCAGCGTACGTGCCCCCGTCATACACTGCTGTCTGCAGCTCTCCTGTCTCCCTCTGTCCTCCTCCTCCCCGCCTGTCATCTCTCACTATCGCTGATCTGCTCCTCTCCCTGCTTATTCAAAACTAACTGATATGTATATCATCCCCTCTTTCAGATAAAAAGCTGTGTCCTGGTGCCTGTGCTTTATAAAAAAAAAAGATTTCTACCTGTTTTAACAGGGTCTTACAGCGATCACATGACTCCATGCTCTCAGCTCCCCTCCTCCCTGGCTGACGTCAGCAGGGGAGTCTCAACCCCACCCACTGGAGAAATATTTTTTATTTTTTAATAAAGCACAGACACTAGGATGCAGCTTTTCATCTGACAGAGGGGTTGATATAAAGATGAGATAATTGGTTAACAACCACTTTAAATCGTAGATTTCAGGGAGAGAAGTGGCAGAACTGGAGCCGTCAGTGGTGGGTAGGGATGAGCTTCGTGTTCGAGTCGAACATACTGTGAGGGGGTTAGCTCGGCAGCGGGTGTGTGTGACCCCCGGGATGGGCTCCCCAGACAAAAACAGGCCCAGCAAACGGAGGTTGTGGTTTTCAAAATCAAAAAGGTGCGGTTTATTTTCTATTTACAGTGACAAAACACAGCAAAGCAAAAGAAACATAAATAAAATAAATCCTGGTCAACTTGACCTCTGACTAAACATACAGGTTTCCTAACTAACAACTGGGATCAGCCTAGTGCTGTCCTAGTCCCTAAGTCCCTGGTTTTAAATGTCCAAGCAAATAGCCACACAGGCTTTGTCTCACCGCACAGGGGTTCACTCTCCCTAGACAGTCCACACAGGTCTGGTTCCAGGCATGAGCTAACATCTAATGAAGCTGGGAGTTCTTATAGAGGCCTAAATGAGCTGACGAGCTTCAGCTGGTCTCATCAACTCCCTGTCTGCACGACGCCCCACACTCTCCCTAGAGGTATGAGTCATCCATGAGCCCACTAGCCTTATACAACTCTCCACCTAGTTGTATAAGTCGGCGTAAAGCCTGAATCTGGGCGAAATATATCTACCCCCCTGGATGCAACCAGGTGACTTTACCTTCCTGCTGTCACATACCCCCCCTCTTGTTTTAACCTCGGGGTTGGAACACCAGCAATCAGGCATTCATGTACTCGAGACAAAGCATCCACATTCCCCATTTGAACGCCAGGGCGATGCTTTACTGTGAAGTTGAATTCCTGGAGGGCCAGGAACCACCTATTCACTCTTCTATTTGTTTCCTTGTTTTGAGCCATCCACTTTAACGGAGCGTGATCCGTAACCATGTCAAAGTGCCTACCTAGCAGGTAGTACCGAAGGGAATCTAGAGCCCACTTCACCGCTAAACACTCCTTTTCAACGGTGGCGTAATTTACCTCATGGGACTTCAACTTCCTGCTGAGGTAAATGACTGGGTGCTCTTCCCCGTTCCAGACCTGGGACAATACTGCTCCTAACCCCACATCTGACGCATCACTTTGTACGACAAAGTCTTTAGAGAAGTCGGGTGAGTACAACACTGGCTGGCTACATAAGGCTTGTTTCAAGAATTGGAATGCTGCCTCAGCCTCGGGGGTCCATTTAATCATGACCGACCCTTTCCCCTTCGTCAGGTTGGTTAGGGGCACAGCCTTAGAAGCAAAGTGGGGAATGAATCGCCGATAATACCCAGCGATTCCCAGAAAGGCTCGTACCTGCTTCTTGCTGTTGGGACGTGGCCAACTCTGGATGGCCTCGACTTTGTTGAGTTGGGGTTTTATTACTCCCCTCCCAATGGTGTACCCAAGATATTTGGCCTCCTCCTGCCCAATGGTACACTTCTTGGGGTTAGCCGTAAACCCCGCTTCCCGAACAGAGTCCAGGACTGCTTGCACTTTTGGCAGATGTGAGGCCCAATCTGTGCTATGGACAATTACGTCATCCAGGTAAGCCGCAGCATACTTCCGATGGGGCCTCAGCATCTGGTCCATTTTCCGCTGGAATGTGGCCGGCGCATTCTGTAACCCGAACGGCATTCTTTTATATTGGAACGCCCCGTCTGGGGTTACAAATGCGGTTTTCTCTTTGGCCGACTTGGCCAGGGGGATTTGCCAATACCCTTTTGTGAGGTCAAGAGTCGTCATGTATCGGGCTGTTCCCAGCCGGTCGATCAACTCATCTATACGTGGCATGGGGTAGGTGTCAAATTTTGTAACTTTGTTCAACTGACGAAAATCGTTACAAAATCGCCAGCTCCCATCCGGTTTAGGCACCAACACAATGGGACTAGACCAATCACTTTGGGACTCCTCTATCACCCCTAAGTTCAGCATTTTCTGTACTTCCTCCCGTATTGCCTCCCGTCGGGCCTCTGGGATCCGATAGGGTTTTAACTTCACCCTTTCACCGGGCGGGGTAATGATGTCATGCTCTACCCCAGATGTTTGTCCCGGCAGCTCAGAGAATACCTCCTTGTTGCGAAGCACAAACTCCTTAACCTCCTGTTGTTGGGGTTGTGACAAGGTGGCTGCTATTCCAACCTCAGGAATCACGCAACCAGTTTGAGCTGGTGACCAAGTGTCTGCGACTAGGGACTCTCTATCCCTCCAGGCTTTCAACAGATTAACGTGATAGATCTGTTCGGGCTTTCGCCTTCCTGGTTGTCTGACCTTGTAATTCACTTCGCTCACTTTTTCCATTATCTCATAGGGGCCTTGCCATTTGGCAAGGAATTTACTTTCAACCGTAGGGACAAGTACCAGTATCCTATCCCCCGGGGAAAAGGTACGGGTCTTGGCTCCACGGTTGTACACTCTCTGCTGTGCTAACTGCGCTTGGGCCAAATGTTCCTTCACGATGGGCATTACCTGTGCAATTCGGTCTTGCATCAGGGCGACATGCTCAATCACACTCCTGTGGGGAGAACTCTCACTTTCCCAAGTTTCCTTGGCAATATCCAACAGCCCTCTTGGGTGTCTCCCATACAGTAACTCAAAGGGGGAGAATCCCGTAGAGGATTGGGGCACCTCCCTAATAGCAAACATCAGATAAGGAAGTAGACAGTCCCAATCCTTTCCATCTCTATCCACCACTTTCTTCAACATTTGTTTTAGGGTTTTGTTGAATCTTTCAACCAGCCCATCGGTTTGGGGGTGATACACAGATGTACGTAATTGCGTCACTTTGAACAATTTACACAGCTCCTTCATAACCCGGGACATAAAGGGTGTACCTTGGTCCGTAAGCAGTTCTTTACAAATACCCACCCGGCTAAACACAAGAGATAGCTCTTTGGCTATGGTTTTGGCCGAGGTATTTCGGAGAGGGATCGCTTCTGGATAACGGGTGGCATAGTCCATTATAACTAATATGTACTGGTGCCCCCTAGCGGACTTGATTATAGGCCCTACCAAATCCATGGCGATCCTCTCAAACGGGACCTCAATGATGGGTAGAGGGACCAGCGGGCTACGGAAATGTGGCATCGGGGCCGACCTCTGACACACAGGGCAGGAGGAACAATAATTTTCTATGTCCTTCATCACCCCCGGCCAATAGAATCTCTGTAATACCCTCTCTCGGGTTTTCTCTGTCCCCAGATGACCTCCAAGAATGTGCCCATGGGCCAACTCCAACACCAACTTCCTGTAAGGTTTGGGCACCACAAGCTGCTCAACGGTTTCTTCTGCCCTTTTTGCCACCCGATACAGTAGGTCCTTCTCTACGCTGAAGTATGGGTAAGTGCAGGTATTATCTGGGTTCACTAACTCGCCATCTATTTTCACTACGTTTTCCCGTGCCTTTATTAGGGCGGGGTCTTTCAACTGTTCTGTGGCAAAGTTTTCCCTGTGAACCTCAAGATCAGAAAACTCCACAGACGGTAGGTTTTCGTCTGAGGAGGTGGGCTCCTCTCCAGTTTCTTGAGTCTCCCCTGCCAATACTGATAAGGGAAATTCCGGAGAGTCCTCACCACTCTCAGGGGAGTTCTGGCTATCACATTCCTGGTACATAGGGGCACCAGTGGGGGGCTCAGGATCATCCCACAGTTCCCAGAACTTCGGAAAATCCCTTCCCACAATGGCGTCATGCGGTAACTGAGATACTAAGCCCACTGGATGAGAGAGGGTACCTTTGGGGGTCTCGAAACACACTGTAGTCACTGGATACTCTCGGGTGTCCCCATGCACACAAATAACAGCTACCTTGCTATTCCCAGAGACCTCTGTTTTAACTAACTCAGCCTTTATCAGGGTCACAAGGCTACCTGAATCCAACAATACCACAACATTTCTACCATTAACACACATTTTGCATAAATGTTTCTCAGTTCCTCGAATGGCAGTGCATGCGACTGTCGCACACAGCGACTGACGTCTGCCCGTCAGAAAGTCACACTGCATGGGTTCCTCCACAACCGGGCAATTGGCTGCAATATGTCCCGCTTGCCGGCAGCGGTAGCAAACGATCCTTCTTGCGGCCTCTTGAGCCGCTGATTTCCCAGGCTGTTCTCGCCAAACTTGGGGTAGAGCTCCCACCCTCTCACTCTCTCCACCCTCACCCCTTGGAATCCTCTTATCCGCCCCTGGGGATGGTCTGGTCTTAGGGTGGAAAGTCCGAGTGTCTCTGGAAGAGGCCGTCAGGTTCTCTGTAGCCAAGTATTTCTCCACACGATCCACAAGACCATCGGCCGTCTCTGGGTCTCCATGGCTTACCCACTTTTGGATGGCAGTAGGAAGAGCTCTCAAAAACCGATCCATTACAACACGTTCCACAATCTTTGGTGCGGACAAAGTCTCTGGCTGTAGCCACTTTCTGCTCAGGTGAATGAGATCATACATTTGAGACCTGGGGGGTTTTCCAAGCTGGAAAGTCCAGTTATGCACACGCTGAGCCCGGACAGCCTGGGTGACACCCAGCCTTGCCAAAATTTCAGCTTTTAGCATCACATAGTCTTTTGCTTGGTTAGGCTCTAGGTCATAGTAAGCTTTCTGCGATTCACCAGTTAACAGAGGAGCCACCAGTCCAGCCCACTGCTCCTCAGGCCACTTTTCTCTTTCAGCGGTCCTTTCAAATGTGGTCAAAAATACCTCTGGATCATCCTCTCCAGTCATTTTTGTCAATAAACGACTCACCCCAAAGGACGCGGTATTAGTGGGACGGCTTTCCTCACTGGTCTGCGGACGTTGCTGCATTACTGCTTCCATTTGTTGTAGTCTCTGCTCTTGCTTCTGTAACAGGTCTATGAAGCGGGCCTCAGATTGCTGCTGGGCTTGTTGCTGAGCTTCCAGACTCTGTTGGTGAGCTTGCTGCTGGGCTGCAAGGCTCTGTTGATGAGCTTGCTGCTGGGCTGCAAGGCTCCTTTGCAAACCTGCATTTGTCTGCTGTTGATTGGCATTTGCTAGAGCCAGCTGTTTCAGTATCTCCTCCATGCTGGCTTAAAAAAAAACTGCCACTGGTTCTCCACCAACTGTGAGGGGGTTAGCTCGGCAGCGGGTGTGTGTGACCCCCGGGATGGGCTCCCCAGACAAAAACAGGCCCAGCAAACGGAGGTTGTGGTTTTCAAAATCAAAAAGGTGCGGTTTATTTTCTATTTACAGTGACAAAACACAGCAAAGCAAAAGAAACATAAATAAAATAAATCCTGGTCAACTTGACCTCTGACTAAACATACAGGTTTCCTAACTAACAACTGGGATCAGCCTAGTGCTGTCCTAGTCCCTAAGTCCCTGGTTTTAAATGTCCAAGCAAATAGCCACACAGGCTTTGTCTCACCGCACAGGGGTTCACTCTCCCTAGACAGTCCACACAGGTCTGGTTCCAGGCATGAGCTAACATCTAATGAAGCTGGGAGTTCTTATAGAGGCCTAAATGAGCTGACGAGCTTCAGCTGGTCTCATCAACTCCCTGTCTGCACGACGCCCCACACTCTCCCTAGAGGTATGAGTCATCCATGAGCCCACTAGCCTTATACAACTCTCCACCTAGTTGTATAAGTCGGCGTAAAGCCTGAATCTGGGCGAAATATATCTACCCCCCTGGATGCAACCAGGTGACTTTACCTTCCTGCTGTCACAATACGTTCGACTCGAACATCGGCTGTTCGATCGTTCGACGAAGATCGAACGATTTGGGCCGTTCGCGCCAAATTCGAGTGACGCGAACGGCCCACAATGCACTACGCCATCGCAGTGTCATCTAGGCGCTGTGATTGGCCAAGCATGCACTGTGACCCCGCATGCTTGGCCAATCACAGCGCCGGCAGCGAGGAGAGCAATGATTGGCCACAGGCAGGATGCCTGTGGCCAATTATTGCTGAGGGTGTTTAGTACACGCCCCACACTATAAAAGGCCGCCAGCACGGCGGCCTAGTGTAGTGTGTTCCGGAGCAGGGATAGAGCAGCATAGGCAGGGACAGTGACTTTTATTTCTTTCTTGCTTAACCTGGATTCCTTTAGTTTAGGGAAAGAGAAGGATAGGTAGGGAGAGTGTCAGTGTGTTTTGTGCTTGTGCTATAGTGTGCTTAAAAAAAACATTTTTTCTAGGGACAGAAAACTGTAGGTAGGGAGAGTGTCAGTTTCTTTCACTGTGCGAGTCCTTGTTTCTAGGGACTGGGAAGGACAGTGAGTGAATTCTCCTTGTGCTATAGTGTGCTTAAAAAAAACATTTTTTCTAGGGACAGAAAACTGTAGGTAGGGAGAGTGTCAGTTTCTTTCACTGTGCAAGTCCTTGTTTCCAGGGACCTGGAAGGACAGTGAGTGAATTCTCCTTGTGCTATAGTGTGCTTAAAAAAAACATTTTTTCTAGGGACAGAAAACTGTAGGTAGGGAGAGTGTCAGTTTCTTTCACTGTGCAAGTCCTTGTTTCCAGGGACCTGGAAGGACAGTGAGTGAATTCTCCTTGTGCTATAGTGTGCTTAAAAAAAACATTTTTTCTAGGGACAGAAAACTGTAGGTAGGGAGAGTGTCAGTTTCTTTCACTGTGCAAGTCCTTGTTTCCAGGGACCTGGAAGGACAGTGAGTGAATTCTCCTTGTGCTATAGTGTGCTTAAAAAAAACATTTTTTCTAGGGACAGAAAACTGTAGGTAGGGAGAGTGTCAGTTTCTTTCACTGTGCAAGTCCTTGTTTCCAGGGACCTGGAAGGACATTGAGTGAATTCTCCTTGTGCTATAGTGTGCTTAAAAAAAACATTTTTTCTAGGGACAGAAAACTGTAGGTAGGGAGAGTGTCAGTTTCTTTCACTGTGCAAGTCCTTGTTTCCAGGGACCTGGAAGGACAGTGAGTGAATTCTCCTTGTGCTATAGTGTGCTTAAAAAAAACATTTTTTCTAGGGACAGAAAACTCTAGGTAGGGAGAGTGTCAGTTTCTTTCACTGTGCAAGTCCTTGTTTCCAGGGACCTGGAAGGACATTGAGTGAATTCTCCTTGTGCTATAGTGTGCTTAAAAAAAACATTTTTTCTAGGGACAGAAAACTGTAGGTAGGGAGAGTGTCAGTTTCTTTCACTGTGCAAGTCCTTGTTTCTAGGGACTGGGAAGGACAGTGAGTGAATTCTCCTTGTGCTATAGTGTGCTTAAAAAATACATTTTTTCTGGTGACAGAAAACTGTAGGTAGGGAGAGTGTCAGTTTCTTTCACTGTGCAAGTCCTTGTTTCCAGGGACCTGGAAGGACAGTGAGTGAATTCTCCTTGTGCTATAGTGTGCTTAAAAAAAACATTTTTTCTAGGGACAGAAAACTGTAGGTAGGGAGAGTGTCAGTTTCTTTCACTGTGCAAGTCCTTGTTTCCAGGGACCTGGAAGGACAGTGAGTGAATTCTCCTTGTGCTATAGTGTGCTTTAAAAAAACATTTTTTCTAGGGACAGAAAACTGTAGGTAGGGAGAGTGTCAGTTTCTTTCACTGTGCAAGTCCTTGTTTCCAGGGACCTGGAAGGACAGTGAGTGAATTCTCCTTGTGCTATAGTGTGCTTAAAAAAAACATTTTTTCTAGGGACAGAAAACTGTAGGTAGGGAGAGTGTCAGTTTCTTTCACTGTGCAAGTCCTTGTTTCTAGGGACTGGGAAGGACAGTGAGTGAATTCTCCTTGTGCTATAGTGTGCTTAAAAAAAAAAATTTTCTAGGGACAGAAAACTGTAGGTAGGGAGAGTGTCAGTTTCTTTCACTGTGCAAGTCCTTGTTTCCAGGGACCTGGAAGGACATTGAGTGAATTCTCCTTGTGCTATAGTGTGCTTAAAAAAAAATATTTTTTCTAGGGACAGAAAACTGTAGGTAGGGAGAGTGTCAGTTTCTTTCACTGTGCAAGTCCTTGTTTCTAGGGACTGGGAAGGACAGTGAGTGAATTCTCCTTGTGCTATAGTGTGCTTAAAAAATACATTTTTTCTGGTGACAGAAAACTGTAGGTAGGGAGAGTGTCAGTTTCTTTCACTGTGCAAGTCCTTGTTTCTAGGGACTGGGAAGGACAGTGAGTGAATTCTCCTTGTGCTATAGTGTGCTTAAAAAAAACATTTTTTCTAGGGACAGAAAACTCTAGGTAGGGAGAGTGTCAGTTTCTTTCACTGTGCAAGTCCTTGTTTCCAGGGACCTGGAAGGACATTGAGTGAATTCTCCTTGTGCTATAGTGTGCTTAAAAAAAACATTTTTTCTAGGGACAGAAAACTGTAGGTAGGGAGAGTGTCAGTTTCTTTCACTGTGCAAGTCCTTGTTTCTAGGGACTGGGAAGGACAGTGAGTGAATTCTCCTTGTGCTATAGTGTGCTTAAAAAATACATTTTTTCTGGTGACAGAAAACTGTAGGTAGGGAGAGTGTCAGTTTCTTTCACTGTGCAAGTCCTTGTTTCCAGGGACCTGGAAGGACAGTGAGTGAATTCTCCTTGTGCTATAGTGTGCTTAAAAAAAACATTTTTTCTAGGGACAGAAAACTGTAGGTAGGGAGAGTGTCAGTTTCTTTCACTGTGCAAGTCCTTGTTTCCAGGGACCTGGAAGGACAGTGAGTGAATTCTCCTTGTGCTATAGTGTGCTTAAAAAAAACATTTTTTCTAGGGACAGAAAACTGTAGGTAGGGAGAGTGTCAGTTTCTTTCACTGTGCAAGTCCTTGTTTCTAGGGACTGGGAAGGACAGTGAGTGAATTCTCCGTGTGCTATAGTGTGCTTAAAAAAAACATTTTTTCTAGGGACAGAAAACTGTAGGTAGGGAGAGTGTCAGTTTCTTTCACTGTGCAAGTCCTTGTTTCTAGGGACTGGGAAGGACAGTGAGTGAATTCTCCTTGTGCTATAGTGTGCTTAAAAAAAACATTTTTTCTAGGGACAGAAAACTGTAGGTAGGGAGAGTGTCAGTTTCTTTCACTGTGCAAGTCCTTGTTTCCAGGGACCTGGAAGGACATTGAGTGAATTCTCCTTGTGCTATAGTGTGCTTAAAAAAAAATATTTTTTCTAGGGACAGAAAACTGTAGGTAGGGAGAGTGTCAGTTTCTTTCACTGTGCAAGTCCTTGTTTCTAGGGACTGGGAAGGACAGTGAGTGAATTCTCCTTGTGCTATAGTGTGCTTAAAAAATACATTTTTTCTGGTGACAGAAAACTGTAGGTAGGGAGAGTGTCAGTTTCTTTCACTGTGCAAGTCCTTGTTTCCAGGGACCTGGAAGGACAGTGAGTGAATTCTCCTTGTGCTATAGTGTGCTTAAAAAAAACATTTTTTCTAGGGACAGAAAACTGTAGGTAGGGAGAGTGTCAGTTTCTTTCACTGTGCAAGTCCTTGTTTCAAGGGACAGAGAAGGACACCTGAAGGTAGCCCTTATTGCTTTTTTACCATCTCCCTGCAGGCCATCTATTAGAATGTCTGGAAGGCAAACAAGGAGAGGCAGACAGTCAGGAGGCAATAAAAGAGGGCAAGCAGGCTCTGTGTCTGGGGGCAACAGTGCTGGTCGTGGACGCGGTGCATTGTCATCAGCACATGGCCATGGGACACGCTTGTCCTTCTTTTCGGCATCTGGTCATGTTGAGCCACATCATGCCGAAGACTTGGTAGAGTGGATGACCAAGCCCTCCTCCTCCTCCTCATCCTCTCTCACCCAGACTCAGGGTACTGGCAAAGCAGCTGCCAAAGCGTCCTCTTCCCTGGTATCAATGTCAGACTCATCATCAGTCACTCCTTCCCTAGACCCACCATGTCCTCCTCCTGAGGAGTCCCCCGAACTGCTTGAGCACAGTGTTGGGTACATGCTCCAGGAGGATGCCCAGCGTTTCGAAGGGTCTGATGATGAAACCCAGCTACAGGAAGGCAGTAGGGTGAGAGCAGACAGAGGGGATGCTCAAGAAGGACACCAATCTGGCAGTCATGTTCCAGCAGCTGCAGCATACTGCCAGATTGGCTCCAGTGATGAGGAGGGAGGGGATGATGAGGTCACTGACTCCACGTGGGTGCCTAATAGGAGAGAGGAGGAGGAGGATGAGGAGGAGGCACATCTCCAACGAGACAGGATGCCCTTTGGTGGCCAGCGTAAGGGCAGTACACCGACGGAATCACACCGCAGAGCTCCGCCTGTGCAGGGCGCTGCCTCTGCCCGTCATTCAAAAAGTTCCTTGGTGTGGGCCTTTTTTGAGGCTAGTGCATCAGATCGCACAGCTGCTGTTTGCAACATATGTCTCAAGCGTATATCGCGTGGCCAAAACATCAGCCGCTTGGGTACCACATGCCTGACCAGACATATGTTGACCTGCCATGCAGCTCGTTGGCAAGCCTACCTCAAAGACCCACACCAAAGAACAAAGCGGACCTCTCCTTGCACCGCATCAGCTGGGATCTCCAACCCCACTATAACTTCAGTCCTCTCTGAAACATGCACTGAGAGGAATGAAGGTGTAGAATTAGGTGTGTCACAGCCAAGTACTTGCGGCCACTCTGCTAGCAGTACACCGACGTCCGATTCTAGCAGGCAAATTTCCCTGCCCCAGCTGCTGGACCGTCGAAAGAAGTTCACTCCCAGCCATCCACATGCCCAGCGGTTGAATGCTAGCTTGGCTAAATTGCTAGCGCTTCAACTGCTGCCTTTTCAGTTGGTAGACTCGGCCCCCTTCCGTGAGTTTGTGCAATGTGCGGTTCCTCAGTGGCAGGTTCCCAAACACCACTTTTTCTCACGGAAGGCTATTCCGGCTCTCTACCGGCATGTGGAAGGCAATGTCTTGGCCTCGCTGGACAGGGCGGTCAGCGGTAAGGTGCATATTACCGCTGACTCATGGTCCAGCAGGCATGGACAGGGACGTTACCTTTCTTTCACGGCCCATTGGGTCACTCTTTTGGCAGCTGGGAAGGATGCAGGACAAGGTGCAGTAGTGTTGGAGGTTGTCCCACCGCCACGCCTCCAAAATGCTACTACTGGTTGTGACACACCTCTCTCCTCCACCCCCTCCTCTTCTTCTTCCTCCATGGCCTCTTCCTGTGGTTTGTCCTATGAACCAGCGGTGCTCCGTAGCCGTTCACGGGGCTACGCAAGTACGCAGGCAAAAAGATGCCATGCCGTGCTTGCGCTGGTGTGTTTGGGGGACAGAAGCCACACTGGGGCAGAGGTCCTGTCTGCTCTGCAGGGCCAGGCCGAGAGGTGGTTGACGCCACGCCAGCTTAAGCCAGGAATGGTGGTTTGCGACAATGGCACCAACCTCCTCTCCGCCCTCCGACAGGGACAACTGACCCATGTGCCCTGTGTGGCTCACGTCCTTAACCTGGTGGTGCAGCGGTTCTTGGGCAGGTACCCGGGCTTACAGGATGTCCTGAGGCAGGCCAGGAAAGTCTGTGTGCATTTCCGCAGATCTTATAATGCCAGTGCTCGCCTGGCTGAGCTGCAAAAGGAGTTGAACCTGCCCAAGAACCGCCTTATATGTGACATGCCCACCAGGTGGAACTCAACGTTGGCCATGCTGCAGCGGCTGCACACGCAGCAGAGGGCCATCAATGAGTACCTGTGCGACTACGGCACCAGGACAGGGTCAGGGGAGCTTGGTTTTTTTTCTCCACGCCAGTGGGGCATGATCAGGGATGCATGCACTGTCCTGGCACCATTTGAGGAGGCCACGAGGATGGTGAGCAGTGACAGTGCATGCATCAGTGACACTGTACCTCTTGTCCACCTGTTGGAGCACACGCTGCGTGGAATAATGGACAGGGCACTTGAGGCAGAACAGAGGCAGGAAGAGGAGGACTTCCTTGCCTCTCAAGGCCCCCTTTACCCAGACAGTGTTCCTTCTGTCCCACCCATCGCACAGGAAGAGGAAGAGGAGGAGGAGGAGGAGGAGGAGGAGGATTGTGTCAGCATGGAGGTGGAGGCTGGCACTCAGCATCATCAGCAGCAGTCTTTTAGGGATGATTTACAGTCCCAAGAAACCAGTGGACTTGTACGTGGCTGGGAGGAGGTGACTGCGGATCATGTCGTCCTTAGTGACCCAGAGGACTCCGGAGCGAATGCCTCAGCAAACCTACGCTGCATGGCCTCCCTGATCCTGCAAAGTCTGCGGAAGGATCCTCGTATTCTTCGGATCAAGGAGAGGGACCATTACTGGCTGGCCACTCTCCTTGATCCACGGTACAAGGGTAAGGTTGCGGACCTTATGTTACCGTCGCAGAGGGAGCAGAGGATGAGACAACTCCGGGAGGCCTTGCAGAAAGGTCTGTGCAACGCGTTCCCAGAGACTGGGAGGTTACAAACTCCTGGTCCAGGACAACGAGTTGCTGAGGCTTCGGCCAGTCAAAGAAGGAGCGGTGGGGAAGGTGGCCGTCTGACCGATGCGTTCAGACAATTCTTTAGTCCGCAGCCCCAAAGTATGATTGGTTCCAGCAACCATCGCCAGCGTCTGATAAACATGGTGCAGGAATATCTAGGGGCAAGGTCAGACTTGGACACCTTCCCCACCGAAAATCCTCTGGCTTACTGGGTCTTGAGGATGGATCACTGGCCAGAGCTTGCACAGTATGCAATTGAGCTACTGGCCTGTCCTGCATCCAGCGTTCTTTCGGAACGCACATTCAGTGCTGCTGGAGGATTTGTCACGGATCACAGGGTGCGCCTGTCCACCGACTCGGTTGATCGACTGACTTTCATCAAGATGAACCAGTCTTGGATCACCACCAGCTACCACACACCTGATGCTGATATAACAGACTAATTGATTTTAACATGTCACGTCCCTTCAAGACTGATGCTGATGCTGAGTGCCTGTGCTGTTATGTTGACTGGCTATCCTCCTCCTCCGAGTCCTCAATGATACGATTGATGATGATAGCTTGGAAGATCATTTTTGTTTATGGGTGCCGCCACCAGTGGCTAAGGCCCAATTTTTCAGCCCCTGTTTTACAGGGGCGTGTACTTACAATTTTTTTAGCAATAATTTGCCATAGGGCTCATTGCTGTGCTCCAAGTACAGTATCTGTGAGGGGTTGTAGTGTTGTGCCACCAGTGCCTAAGGCCCAATTTTTCAGCCCCTGTTTAACAGGGGCGTGTCATTACAATTTTTGAAGCAATACTTTGCAACAGGGCTCATTGCTGTGCTCCAAGTACAGTATCTGTGAGGGGTTGTAGTGTTGTGCCACCAGTGCCTAAGGCCCAATTTTTCAGCCCCTGTTTAACAGGGGCGTGTCATTACAATTTTTGAAGCAATACTTTGCAACAGGGCTCATTGCTGTGCTCCAAGTACAGTATCTGTGAGGGGTTGTAGTGTTGTGCCACCAGTGCCTAAGGCCCAATTTTTCAGCCCCTGTTCAACAGGGGCATGCAATTACAATTCTTGATGTAATAATTCACAGCAGGGCCCATTCCTGCACCCACCAAGAGTAAGTCTGAGGGCTTACAGTGTTGTGGCAACGCCACCACCACCACCACCACGAAAGGCCCAATTTTTCAGCCCCTGTTCAAAAGGGGCATGTAATTACAATTCTTGATCTAATAATTCACAGCAGGGCCCATTGCTGCACCCACCAAGAGTAACTGTCAGGGCTTACAGTGTTGTGGCACCAGCACCACCATCAAAGCCCCAATTTTTACTACCACTGTTCAACAATTATATGTAATTAAAATTCCTGATATAATAGTTGACAGCAGGGCGTTCCAGCACCAACCAAGAGTAACTGTGAGTGCTTACAGTGTTGTGCCAACACCAACAACTAAGGGGCCTATTTCTGCAGAGTATATACGGCAGGTCCCTACTTTCAAACATCCAACTTACAAACGACTCCTACTTGCAAACGAAAGAAGACAACAGGAAGTGAGAGGAAATCTACCCCTAGGAAGGAAAATTCTCTCCTGTAAGAATAAATATGGGAGAAAGGTGTCTCCTCTGTACTGATGCTTTATCAGCAATCCTTGTTTCAAGAAAAACACCACATTTCAAAAACAGTTGTCATTGGGACGGAAAGTGAGGTGAAATGTTCTGAACAGGGGCACAGACAGCAAAACAAATGTTACAGGGGTGATAACCCTTACCTATGTTTTCCAAAAAGTTTAAAAATAGATTTTTGGGCTGGAGCTACACTTCAACAATGTACCTGTTCAAAATTACAAACACATTCTACATAAGAACAAACCTACAGTCCCTGTCTTGTATGCACCGCCTGTATACGGCTGTTCAGAGTATATAGGGCCTTTTTTATTTTATGTGCGGGGTTCCCCTTAATATCCATACAAGACCCAAAGGGGCTGGTAATGGGCTGGGGTAGGGGGGGGGGGGGGTCATGGGGTAGCTATGCCATTTTTCTTAAAGATTTTCATCCATATTACCGGGACCAGACATTACATTAAAGCCGCAAGAAGTTTTAAATGGCTTTTTTTTCCTTTAGAAGTGTCATTTTGTGCAGGGACAGTTCTAAACACGGGAAACACGTGGCACTTCACAGGCATACTTTAGACACCCCCCAGGTACGATATTTAAAGGAATATTTGACTTTTTTTTTTCACTTTATGCATCATTAAAATGACTGCTCCCGAAAAACGACCGTTTTTAAAACTTCTTTTTGCATTGATACATGTCCCCTGGTGCAGAACCCGGGTTCCCAAACCCTTTTTAGGACAATAACATGCATAATAGTTGTTATAATTAGCACTTTAGAATTCGAACGTTCGCATCCATTGTATTTAATAGGGTTCTAATGTTCGTACGAACTTTCGGTCCGTTCGCGGGTTCTGGTGCGAACCGAACCCGGGGGTGTTCGGCTCATCACTAGTGGTGGGGAAGGAGAGGAGAAAAGCAGATGAGCTGGACTGAGAGGAGAGCTCTCAGGGAGGAGAAAGTGTGTAGGTGCAGGGGGAACAGAGAGATCCCCCACCTGTCAGGGTGTCGGGCAGTGGATGTTGGCACCCAGAATTGAAACGGACAGGGGGTGGATGTTCGCAACCACAATTTAAAATGACAGGGGGTGTGACATACTGACGGTTAAATTGTAGGGATGAGCTCCGGCGTGTTCGCATTGAACACGTGCAGAGCCCGCCAGGAAGTCGGCACTGCGCTGCGCTAATCACAGCCAGGGAGACATTTCCCGATCTCTGCAGCCCAGCATCGGGAAATGTCTCCCTGCTTGTCATTAGCGCAGCACGGTGCCGACTTCCTGGCGGGGCTCTGCACGTGTTCAACGCGAACACGCCAGGGATCATCCCTATTAAATTGTATGGCTGGATCAGGGTTGTTCTGATTGGCATGAGATCAGCTGCAGGGATCGAGAACAGGGGGCAATACTGCAAAACACCACTAACCGTGGCAAAAGACAGAGAGAAAAAAAAATGTCTGTCATTTCTCCCACCTTGTATCTGATCTGTAAAAGTGAGTGGGGCAGTGGAAGTAATGCGGGAAACTGCTCAGCTGAGTGGGACTGCGGGACCATATGTCAGAATGCGGGGCTGTCCCGCAGAATCTGGACCTGTTGGGAGGTATGCTAACATGGACACAGAGAGCAATAAAAATCTGCCACATGTTTTAACCCCTCTCCGTTCTATCCAAAACAAAAAAAAAAGGAAACGTTTAGTTATACTTTAATTCTTGTTTATGATTCCAAAATAATGAAACTTCTATAAACTCTCAGCACTTTTATGAAGGTCAGGAATGACACCGTGCATCTTATCCTTAGGCTGCTTTCACACTGAGCAGCGCTAGGCGTCAGCGGTAAAGCGCTTTACTGTTGTTTTTGCGGAGCTTTTTGTCCGCTAGCGGGGCGCTTTTAACCTCCGCTAGCATAGGGCGACCACATTTCCAAACTGCCATTCAGGGACACATTCCCACTCTCACCTTCCCCAAAAAAAGATGGGGGGGGGGCGGGGGGAAATGTAGTCTCGGGTTGATGGGGAATTTGACGGTGGGTTATTTGTCAGGTGAATGTGCCACTTGCCACCAGATGCAGTGCTGCTTGCCACCCATAGCCTGCCAATAGATGCAGTGCTGCTGTCACTCTCTCTGCATGAGCCACGTGCATAGAAGAAAAGGAGTGACGTCACTATCTGGAGAGTGAAGATCACACCAGTCCCTGCTGCTACCCGCTGGGTGCCGGAGAAGGAGGAGGTGCCGAGGTGGGTGGGGACAGCAGTGCTGCACTAGGCGCAGGCCTTGCTCCCGGTCTCACTGCCTGAGAGTAAATTGTCACAGTTTGCAAGATGCCAGGCAGCGCTGGCCCTAGCAACCAGTTCCGTAAATGTAGTTATTAGTTAGTAGGGGATGGCTGTGTCCTCTATTTCATTCTGGGACATTGTATTGTCCCAGAATGAAGGTGCCCAGGACCCAGGGCAGACATGTCAATTGCGGGACAGTCCCGGGCAATCTGGGACACGTGGGCACCCTACGCTAGCGCCCGATAAAGGGTTAAAACCACCGGCAAAACGCTGCTGCTGATTTCAATGGGCAGGAGCGCTTTAGGAGAGGTGTATACACCGCTCCTACAGCGCCTCAAAGATGTGGCTAGCGGGACTTTTTTTTACCGTCCTGCCAGCGCACCGCCCCAGTGTCCTCGGGCTTTCACATAGGAGTGAAAGGAGAGGCTCTTCCAGGGCGCTATTTTTAGCACTATAGCGCCTGCAAAGTGCCTCAGTGTGAAAGCAGCTTTACGAGTAGTTCTCTTTTCAAAACCTGGTGAGCTGTAAGAAAATCAGAACAAGGTTTTAGAAATTGATTTTTCAAACACAAAGCAATCCATTTGCCATTCGCCCTATGAGAGCCACATCACATCTTCTGCGGCCATGTAGGGACAGTCAGCACGAAGATCTACTTCCGCTTACAACCAGCAACCATCCAATCGCGTCTTCTCCTCCTTGTGAGGTAAAGAGGGCTACGGTGCAAGACTGCGGCGCTATTGGTAGCTGGAGCACCAATGGCTGATTGGTCATCAGAGCTGAGGAGGGCGGGGCCAGCAGGAAAGCGTATTCCGGAGTTATCATGCAGCTTCCCTGCTTCCGGTGTGTGCTGGGCTAATCTGTTGTGCAGCGAGAGCCAATTGAAGAGTCCGGGCTGGAGCTCAGGTATGGCAGTCCGCGGTGGGAGCTGTGTCGGGCTTTACATTCCGCCCGCTGGTCTGGAGAGCTGTCATTGCTCTATGTGGGGTGACACTTGTGTGGGGAGATGACAGCTCTGTGTACAGATGTTAGAAGTGACAGTAAACACCGGGAATACTATGGCATGGATTGGGCAGCTGTGTGTTCCATTCAATCCTTTGTAGAAGAAATCAGGAGTCATAGAGCCGGGCAGATCCTTATTTCCTTTACCATTGTATTCCAGTGCTGATCCATTCTGGGATTGATAGGGACGTGTTGCAGTATGTCTGGCAGCCTTGGTTAGAGCATACATTTCATTATAGATAGAAGGTAAAGCCAGCCCACCCATGTGCTCTAACAACCCAGCTTGCATGCAACTTGTTCAGGCTGACCATACAATTTTATACCATCTCTGTAACCCCTTGCTGCCCACAATGCATATATGGGAGGGCTTTAACGCCCATGTGCTACCCATATGCGTCGCTGGGCGCCAAGGTTTATGCGTAGAGACTGAGTAGGGATGAGCTCAGGCGTGTTTGCATTGAACACATGCAGAGCCCGCCAAGGAAATCGGCACCGTCGGAACCGCACTGCGCTAATCACAGATAGGGAGACATTTCCCAATCTCTGCAGCTGAGCATCGGGACAATGTCTCCCTGTCTGTGATTAGCGCAGCGCGGTGCCGACTTCCTTGGTGGGCGCTGCATGTGTTCAATGCGAGCACGCCTGAGCTCATCCCTAAGACTGAGCGGTGAAAGCTCTTGGTCCCGTTAATGGTGGGACCGTCTTCTGATCATGAGACCGCCAATCACAGTGGTCACGTGATCGGCTGATCTTTTCCCACCGACCCCAGTGTTCAGAACATTTTAAAGACTTGCTGGGGTGGGTAGGAAAGGGTTAAAGCTGGTCATAAACTATACAATTAGATTGTACAATCACCCTAAGGCTGGGTTCACACTGGTAGCTGTAGATCAAACAGAAGCAGCTTCCTTGGCTGTAAAGACTAGGAGGGTTTATTTCCACTTTAAGGCGCTCAGCAGATCGGCCTCTACAAACTCATCAGTGCCTAAAAATAGAGCGCAACTGAGCATGTGCAGAGCAGGGTGAAACAGTTTTTACTGGATTTTAAACCATATAGACACACTTTTTTTTTTTTTTTTTTGTGTTTTTACATAGCTATACCTGAAAAAGGGGGCCAGCCTGAAGTGATCTAGCAGGACTTTATTTTCTGACAAAAGTTCCACTTTAAAGAATTCTCTGTATTAAGGTAAAAACCTCTCCATTATACGTACTTGATCCTGATCTCGATCCAGTGCTGTGCATGAGAGCAGCAGCTCTCTCTCTCCTAACTAGACATGGAGGCAGCAGTGAGAGCCATGGGCTCCTGCTGCTGTCAATCACAGGCAGAGAGCAGTTTTTTTTTGACAGAGCCAAGCTGCTGTGTGTGTGTCAATGGACACACATAGCCCAGCTCAGAAGCAAACTCACATGAGTGCTGCTTTAGAAAGCAGCTTGCTATGGGGCTTTGGCAGAGTGGAGGAGCCAGGATATTTTTATATAATATCTTCCTGTGAATGTATAAATGAAAACCAGAACATAATCTAACCAAAGGACATGCTTAGTTTTTATTGGCCTCTCCCATTAATTATGCAGACATTTCAGCAGTCATTAATTGCATGCTGATAACATTTCAGGTTGTTCAGGCATGTTAAAGGATGCAATTAGCAGACTGCCCTCTGTCTTAAAGGCACAGTTAACCTTTACCATAAATATAAAAAAAACTGCCTATGCAGATAAGGGGTGTCTGTAGAAAACAGCCAACTGTGCAGGTTTGACTAAAGTTGAATAATGCCCTTGTTATAGGTGTAAGCCATTTACATGCCTCATGAAGCCTTACGGAAAAACTCCAAGAGATGGCATCTCCCAGTCCTGCCTTGTTGCTAGGACATTGCTAAGAGACTGCCAGCTGTTACTGCTCACCTCCACCATCACAGGAGCAAGCTCTTGCTCTGATTCAAACCCCCTCACACGCTTTCTCTCCCCGGCACAGTAGCTCTGAGCTCAGTGTTGGAGAGATTACTCCTGTGATGGTGAACATTAACATCCTTGGCAACAAGGCAAGATGGGGAGATGCAGTCTATGGGAGTTATACAGTCAGGCTTTATGAGGTACGTAAATGGCCTACACCTATAGCAATTATTATTCAACTTTGGTCGGAGCTGCATTTTGTTTTTATCCACAAATGTCCCTGATCTGCACAGGCAGTTTTTTGGTAAAGTGGACTCTGCCTTTAAAGAGGGACTTCACCCCCTGCCTTATCCCCCCCCCAGCCTGCTTTTATGTCTGGCTCTCCATTGACATCTCTGACACATTGACATTGGGAGCCTGCCGTGCCTCTGCTGGTTTCTGGCAGCCAGCCCCCAGACTCATCCAGCTTACCAACCATGAAGTGGCCACAACCGCTCTCCACTGGCTCCCAATCGCCCAACAAATAAAATTCACACGTCACCAATGTCATCTTAGAATATCTCTTTGCTTCTCTCAAGACCACCTGCTCTCCAGCTCCCTTGTCACCTCCTCCCATGCTCACCTCCAGGACTTCCCCAGAGTCTCTCCCTTTCTCTGGGACTCTCTACCCAAGCTGGCTCTCCTAGTCTGTCTGCTTTTTAGGCTTTCTCTGAAAACGTATCTCTTTAGGGAAGACTATCCCACCTCCATGTAATAACTAAAATTTTACTTTCTCCATTAACTCACCCCTCACAGTTTTTACCTTTTTTGTATCACTTGACCTTCGCTTTTAAATTGTGAGCCATCCTCATCCTCTTGTGCCCAATTGTTTTGAATTGTTGAATCGTACGGTCTTCTGTTAGTTTGTCAAGTGCTGTGCAAACTCTTGGCTCTATATAAATCCTATATAAAAATGACCATAATAATTACAGGGCCGGCTGCATGAGAGAGACAGCTGACTCCCTGATGATGCAGTGCATCTGCTGCATAACAGTGGGTCTCAACCATCAGAGACCATGAGACCAGCGCCTAGTGAATTGCTCCCTTCACATCACCTGCCTCCCAGAGTAGTGTCCTATACCCCCCCTCCCCCCCCCCCAATGCTGTGTCCTCTGCCCCCTTCACATCACCCTCCTCTACTGCAGTGTTCCTCTGCCACCTCGCTCAATAGTGGTGTACTGTACTCCCCCAAAGCAGTGTCCTTTGCCCCCTTTACATCACCCCCCTCCACTTTAGTGTCCTCTGCCCACTCCCCACAGTAGTGTCCTGTACCCAACCCACATAACCCTCCCCTCCGACTGTGGGGTCCTTTAGACCCCCAGAAAATGTCAGCAGTTGAAAAACTGTAGAATACCCTAAGGGCACTTTAACACTGAGCAGTGCCGGGCGTCGGCAGTAAAGTGTTGCTATTTTTAGCGGCGCTTTACCGTTGTTTTTTTAGCCACTAGCGGGGCGCTTTTAACCCCCGCTAACATCCGAAAAAGGGTTAAAAGCCCCGTTACATCGGCGATTTGGCAGAGGCACTTTAGGAGCTGTGTATACACCGCTCTTACAGCGCCACAAAGATGCTGCTTGCAGGACTTTTTTACGCGTCCTGCCAGCGCATCGCTCCAGTGTGACAACACTCAGGCTTTGACATTTGAGTGAAAGGAGAGGCACTTTGCAGGTAAAGCGCCTCAGTGTGAAATGGGTCTAAGGCCTTCTGGGATGTAATGTGAGTATCATGTGAGGCTGCAGGCAACTGACTACATCATGCTCGCCATGGCAAGAATCCAGGAAGTGTGGGGAGGGTTCTCAGAGAACAGTATTAAGGTGTTAAGCCTCATACATACACGACTGGTTTTCTCAGCAAGAAAACTGCTGGGAGAGCTTTTTGCCGAGAAAAACTTTTGTGTGTATGGTTTCTCGACAGGAAAACTGCCGGAAATCTCGATGAGAAAAAGAGAGAACCTGCTCTCTCTTCTTGTCGGGATTCTCGGCAGAGTTTTCCTGCCAAGAAAAACATTCGTGAGTATGCTTACCTGTCCCCGGTAAGCCTGCGCATGCTCGATGAGACTTCGACGCATGCGCGGTAGAATACAAGGGTAGTGTAGGGTGTAGCAAGATGGCGGCGACGGCATCAAATGTGATGAGCGCTGGCTCGTCGTAGTCGATGACGTCACCGCGTTCTTGCCATTCAAAAGAACGGCGGTTCTTTTGAATGGTTGTGTGTGTGTGTGTGTTGTGTGTGTGTGTGTGTGTGTGTACACAGGGCTTGGCAAGACAAGCTTGCTAGGAATCCCGACGGGAAAACCGACGTTTTTTTTTCTGACGGGATTCCCGCCCGTGTGTACAGGGCTTAAGTCTTGGATAGAAGAGGGATGAGAATATCTGCCATGTTTTTATTGCGGTCTGTGCCCCTGTTATCGAGCTTTACCCTTCTTCATAGATCATGTTTCCTATTATCACCTGAAAGTGAAACTAAAAAAAGGCACATTTTGTGTTGGCCTCAGAACAGTAATAGAGGTGAAATCCTCCAATGGAGATGTTCGTTCTCATTACCTTGGAGACTTTGGAAAGCTTTCCTCTCACTTCCTGTTTTTGGTTGTGAGACAGGAAAGTGAATGGAAATCTACTCAATAATGGGGCATAGATGACAATAATAACATCGTCAGGGGTTACAACACTCGCTTACTTTATCCAAAATGAAAAATAAGTCTTTGCTCCTCCTTTAAAGCAGAGGTCCACACAAAAATGGAACCTCTGCTTTTTGGAACCCTCCCCCCCCCCCCCCGGTGTCACATTTGGCACCTTTCAGGGGGGAGGGGGTGCAGATACCTGTATATACAGGTATTTTCACCCACTTCCAGGCATAGATGGGAGTCACGCCCTTTCCCCCTTCTCCCCCCCCCTCCGCTGTCTTCTGGGAAACGCACAGGTCCCAGAAGATAGCGGGGACCAGTTAGGACGCGCTGCGCGACTCGTGCATGTGCAGTAGGGAACCAGGAAGTGAAGCCGCAACGCTTCATTTCCTGAATCCCTTACTGAGGATGGCGGCGGGGGCAGCCGAGAGCTGAGCGATTGCTCGGCTTTGGCTGCCGACATTGCGGGCACCGTGGACAGGTAAGTGTCCATTTATTAAAAGTCAGCAGCTGCAGTATTTGTAGCTGCTGGCTTTTATTATTTTATTTTTTTTAGGCGGACCTCCCGCTTTAAGAAAAAAAAAAAGTCAGATTGTGAGAGAAGAGGGGGGTAGGAGTGAAATGACAGAAAATGGGTAGCGAGGGTGAAGTTTTTCTTTATCTATCCAAAACTCTTTTTTGATGTGGTGATTGCACTCGTTTCTTTATTTTTTCTCATTCTCGTTTCCCTATATTTTTATTTTCTAATCTTGCAAATAATACATTTCCTTTCCCTCCATGGCAATGTACATTTCTCCACGATCTATAGAAATAACCATGGTTTGCACACAGGATGAACTTCAGCATGTCTGCCTTTTGTTCATCTCCATTACATGGTGGATTGATGAGACTAGTAGTTTACACAATAAAGATACGTTTCTTTATGGTGCCCTTCCATCTTATAGGATGTGACAAGGAAACTCCATTTCTGGCAAGATCAACAGGTATTTTCTGTAATTGATGAAAATGTTCTCAGCTTGAAAAAAAAGAAAACAAATGCAACCACTACATCTAAGACTCCATTCCCATGAGTGCAAACCACATTCTGCGGATAGGGCAGCCCATCCATTTCAATGGACTGTCCAACCTGCAGAAACGTGGGTTAGGAAATTCCAGATCCTTTTTTAACCACTTCAGCCCCGGAAGGATTTACCCCCTTAACCACTTAACGACCGCCCACTGTAATTATATGTCGGCAGAATGGCATGGACAGGCACAATCACGTACCTGTACGTAACTGCCTTCGTATGGGTGGGGGGTCCTATCGGACCCCCCTCCGGTACAGTGGGCGGCCGGGATCGCTTCGGGAGGGATCCATGATGAGGGGGCCACCATTCGATTCTGGCCACCCCCTCGCGATCGCTCCCGGCGAATCAAATGCTTCCTCTGCCTGTGTA
Source organism: Rana muscosa (assembly GCA_029206835.1). NCBI lineage: Eukaryota > Metazoa > Chordata > Amphibia > Anura > Ranidae > Rana > Rana muscosa. The sequence goes on along the minus strand of CM055117.1, from coordinate 346,297,700 downwards.
ATGTTTACACAGGCAGGAGGAAGTGATGTCATCCCTCATGCGGCGCTCACATATACCGAGCGCCGCATGAGAGAAGATGTCAGGTTAGTGCACTAACACTACACTGACACCAGGACACATAGGTACATAAATCGCCCCCCCCCCCCAGACACCCCCAGATCACCCCCCAGCCCCCAGTCACAGTGTCACTGATTGCAGTGACCATTTATTTACTGATCACTGCAATCAGTGACATTTGTGACTGTAAAAGTGTCAGGTTTAGGTCCAGTGTAGCCCCCTAACCCCCCCCCCTAATAAAGGTTTAACCCCTTGATTGCCCCCCAGGTAACCCTTTCACCCCCTAGCACCGCTGTCACTAAGCGATCGTTTTTCTGATCGCTGTTTTAGTGTCGGTGATGCCGATAGGTAGCCAGTTTTTTTTTAGGTTCGCCGCAGGTTTTTATAGCGTCGGGTACCCCCATATATGAGGTCACAGCGGTCACGTGACGTCGGCAACGCAAACCCCGCCCAGCATAGCCGTGAAGCCGAGAGCGGCGTCTCTAGCACAGAGATGGATATCTCCGCAGACGCTGTCAGCACAAGTACGTGATCCACCCAGGTGAGCGGAGAAGGCTCCTGAAATAGCAGCAGCAACAAGTTCATCATAGATGATAACGGACCGAGTAAATCCAAACTACGTATTTACTAGTACCGGAAAGAGCTGCAATATCACAGGTGCCCACCACAACACAGGAACGCTCCCGGGACGGTAACGTATGAAACAGGCTCCACTGGCCATTACTATACACTTGCAGGGCTTAACTAATGTGATCACCACAGACTTATGCCTAAGGAACAGCTTGCTGATGCTTAGATACCAATGAATGTGCTTCCATTCCCCTGAACGAACATTGATCCTGTACTACTTTGAGATACAGCAGCTGACGGCCCAATCAGCTACAAATCAGGCATAAAAAATCTTTAGCCATCCGCTGGTCTCCAAATAGTGGGAAAAGGAAGAATAGGACAACCGTTATTATCTATAGATTATCTTGAAAATTGTTCCGCAGTCCTTTGTGGATGAACCCTGACCCCTTTTTTTACCTATTGAGGTCTCTTGTTTTTTGGCGATTTGGCCAATAATTTTTTGAACATTGAATATCATTGTGGGACCACTGTTTAGATAATTGGAATGGCATTTGCTTGATGGTATCACCCTGGGGTAATTCGCAGTGGAGCTGGATACACTTTATTATTTTTAATTTTGGGGTTTCCCAATTATTAGATTTGACACCATAAGTAATTACAGTGTTATTCACCTGCACTCCGAATTTCATGCCGATGTCCGGACTTTCTGTGTTGTGTGTTCCCTTATTTTGTCATGCGTCATGTTTGTTAGTCCTGTTCTGTCCTGTTTGACCACCCTCCCCCCTACTGAGATCACCAATTGGGGATCGTCGGTAGTTTGTGGTAGCAGCTATCTGTGTAATTTTTAATGCAATTTGTAAATTTTCGAGCATTCTTTTTTGATAATAATAAATTACCTTATCATTTCCCCCAGTCTTAGTCTATACCTACCATTGTATTAAGTAGCAACTTTTACACCCCTTTTGAACATCTTGGGGTATTCCCCCTTTCTTTTTTGCCTAGTTTCTTTTGCTACAACAATGTTGCCACCATAGGCCCATGGTATTTAGACCTACACTATTCAAATTAGAACTGGAGGAAATGCACTTCAGGGATTCGTTTTCTTTTCTCTCCCTTTATGTTTTCCCCCCATATATTACCTAATAAAGGTTTAACCCCCCTGATTGCCCCTAGTTAACCCTTTCACCAGTGATCACCATATAAGTGTTACGGGTGACGCTGGTTAGTTTGCTTTTTATAGTGTCAGGGCACCCGCCGTATATAACCCAATCAAGGTTTAACCCCCTGATCGCCCGGCGGGTGATATCAATTAGGTTTTAGCGTCAGAGGGTCTGCGTCGCCCCAGGCAGTGTCAGGTTAGTGCCAGGAACGCTAACACCCACGCGTGAAGCATATACCTCTCTTAGTGGTATAGTATCTGAACAGATCAATATCTGATCTGATCAGATCTATACTAGCGTCCCCAGCAATTTAGGGTTCCCAAAAACGCAGTGTTAGCGGGATCAGCCCAGATACCTGCTAGCACCTGCGTTTTGCCCCTCCGTCCAGCCCAGGCCACCCAAGTGCAGTATCGATCGATCACTGTCACTTACAAAACACAACACACATAACTGCAGCGTTCGCAGAGACAGGCCTGATCCCTGCGACTCCAGTGCTGTAGGAGGTGATTTCACCACCACAGTTAAAAAAAAAAAAAAAAAGCATATATGCCGAAGCATTGGGGCAGCAGGGGCGGAGGAGCGATTTTTCTCCTAATGCCGCGTACATACGGTCGAAATTCCGGCGGAGGCTTGCCCGTGGAAAAGTTCGACCATGTGTGTGCGGCATAACTTTTTTGCGGGAGGATGCCCCCATGCTTCGGCATATATAAATGGTGCATGTATGCCCATCATTAGAAGTGGGTGGATGAAGGGCGGTATTCTAATGGTGGGCATACCCACCGATCAATCTCTTTTTTCGTTCAGCCAGCAGGCTGCATGAAAAAAAAAGATTACAATACATGTCCAACAAGGACCAGCATGTTGCTGGACTTTGAATGGTTATACCAGATTGATGCCTGCGGGTTTAGGTATCATCTTGGTATCATTCTTTTAGGCCAGCGGCCGGCTTTCATGTAAAAGCAATCCTAGTGGCTAATTAGCCTCTGGACTGCTTTTACAAGCAGTGGGAGGGAATGTCCCCCCCCCCCGGATATAAAAAGTGCCATTGGGAAAGCATTTTATCACACCGATCTTGGTGTGGTCAGATGCTTTGAGGGCAGAGGAAAGATCTAGGGTCTAATAGACCCCAGTTTTTTCAAAAAAAGAGTACCTGTCACTACCTATTGCTATCATAGGGGATATTTACATTCCCTGAGATAACAATAAAAATGATTAAAAAAAATATATATGGAAGGAACAGTTTAAAAATAAAATAGCAAAATTAATAATAATTAAAAAAAAAAAAAAAAAAAAAAAAAAAGCACCCCTGTCCTACCCTGCTCTTGCGCAATGGCGAACGCAAGCGTCTGTCTGGCGTCATATGTAAACGTCAATTGCACCATGCATGTGAGGTATCACCACGAAGGTCAGATCGAGGGCAGTAATTTTAGCAGTAGACCTCCTCTGTAAATCTAACGTGGTAACCTGTAAAGGCTTTTAAAAATGTATGTAGTTTGTCGCCAATGCGCGTTTGTGCAAAATTTTAAAGCATGTCGTGTTTGGTATCTCTGGACTCGGCCTAAGATCATCTTTTTTATTTCATCAAACATTTGGGCAATATAGTGCGTTTTAGTGCATTAAAATTAAAAAAAGTGTATTTTTTCCCCAAAAAATGCGTTTGAAAAATCGCTGCGCAAATACTGTGTGGAAAAAAAATGCAACACCCACCATTTTAATCTGTAGGGCCTTTGCTTTAAAAAATATATAATGTTTGGGGGTTCAACATAATTTTCTTGCAAAAAAATATATGTTTTCATGTAAACAAAATGTGCCAGAAAGGGCTTTGTCTTCAAGTGCTTAGAAGAGTGGATGTAAGCTTCCTAATGTTGTGTATAAAATGCCAGAACAGTTCAAACCCCCCCCCCCCCCAAATGACCCCATTTTGGAAAGTAGACACCCCAAGCTATATACTGAGGCATGTCGAGTCCATTGAATATTTTATATGTTGACACAAGTTGCGGAAAAAAGACAATTTATTTATTTTATTTTTCTTTGCACAAAGTTGTCACTAAATGATATATTGCTCAAACATGCCATGGGCATATGTGGAATTTCACCCCAAAATACATTCTGTTGCTTCTCCTGAATACGGGGATACCACATGTGTGAGACTTTTTGGGAGCCTAGCCGCGTACGGGACCCCAAAAACCAATCACCGCCTTCAGGCTTTCTAAGGGTGTAAATTTTTGATTTCACTCCTCACTGCCTATCACAGTTTCGGAGGCCATGGAATGCCCATATGGCACAAAACCCCCCCTAAATGACCCCATTTTGGAAAGTGGACACCCCAAGCTATTTGCTGAGAGGTATGGTGAGTATTTTGCAGATCTCGCTTTTTGTCACAAAGTTTTGAAAATTGAAAAAAAAAAAAAATATGTATTTTCTTTCTTCATTTTCAAAAACAAATGAGAGCTGTAAAATACTCACCATGCCTCTCAGCAAATAGCTTGGGGTGTCTACTTTTCAAAAATGGGGTCATTTGGGGGGGGTTTTGTGCTATTTTGGCATTTTATGGCCTTCGAAACTGTGATAGGTAGTGAGGAGTGAAATCAAAAATTTGTGCCCTTAGAAATCCTGAAGGCGGTGCTTGGATTTCGGTGTCCCGTACGCGGCTAGGCTCCTAAAAAGCCACACTTGTGGTATCCCCGTACTCAGGAGAAGCAGCAAAATGTATTTTGGGGTGCAATTTCACATATAACCATGGCATGTGTGAGCAATATATCATTTAGTGACAACTTTTTGTAATTTTTTTTTTTTTTTTTTTTGTCATTATTCAATCACTTGAGACAAAAAAAAATATTCAATGGGCTCAACATGCCTCTCAGCAATTTCCTTGGGGTGTCTACTTTCCAAAATGGGGTCATTTGGGGGGGTTTTGTACTGCCCTGCCATTTTAGCACCTCAAGAAATGAGATGGGCAGTCATAAATTAAAAGCTGTGTAAATTCCAGAAAATTTACCCTAGTTTGTAGACGCTATAACTTTTGCGCAAACCAATCAATATATGCTTATTGACATTTTTTTACTAAAGACATGTGGCTGAATACATTTTGGCCTAAATGTATGACTAAAATTGAGTTTATTGGATTTTTCTTATAACAAAAAGTAGAAAATATCATTTTTTTTCAAAATTTTCAGTCTTTTTCCGTTTTATATTGCAAAAAATAAAAATCGCGGACGCAATCAAATACCATTAAAAGAAAGCTCTATTTGTGGGAAGAAAAGGACGCAAATTTCGTTTCGGTACAACATTGCATGTCCGCACAATTTCCAGTTAAAGCAGCGCAGTGCAAAATTCTGAAAACACCTCTGGTCCTTTAGCTACAAAATGGCCCGGGGCTTAAGTGGTTAATGACCAGGCCATTTTTTGTGATACGGCACTTCGTCACTTTAACTGGGGGATGCACAGGATGGGGAGGAGCTTCCACACGTAGCTCCCTGAGCTGGATGCCGGCCCCACGCCAACACCCATCCACCTGATCACGGCTCACCCAGAGACGCTGCACCATGCTGAAACGCCGACTGCTGACCGTGAGGAGAGGAGGTGGATGTGTCAGCGAACAGGAGGGGTGGACTGCCGGGATGCGCACGGCGCCCGCGCCCTCTCTGGACGACGCGGCGTCTCCTTTTGTAAGCCAACAAGGGGAGAAGCCGGCGCAGCGGTGCGGCATTGACCCCCCTCCCTCCCTCCTCAAGCCCCCTCTGACATAGCCAGCTGGGCTTGATCCCCTTCTTTAATCTCCCATACTACATACTGCACATGGCAGCCCCTGAAGATCTCTGATGGGAAGAGAGGAATGACAGACAAACGGCGGCTTTGGGAGAGAACCCAGTAAGGAGCCAGCGATTTTACAGCAGAGCTGATGCTCTCGGCCTGATCCCTCTGATTCCTCTAGTACCAGCCACTGGCCAGCCATCGGCGGAAGAAACCGACGAGGAGGTGGTAAAGTAAAAAAAAAATAAAATAAAAACTTTTAGATAATTGCTGTATTAGCTGGGTAGGGGAGCCTGATGAGAGGTGTTGCCCCCTTGCCTTGTACCCTGGCAGAAACTGCATATATATACAAACTGCATATTAACTGCATATAAACTGACATAAAAGACCCTTCAATGCTGCAGGGTCCTGCGTTTCCCTAGTCTCCTCAGGGCTGGGACGTCTACTAGCTCTCCTGGTTTGTTTCACTTCAACAGTGGTTGTACTTACCTGCTTCTTGCCTTTTAATCAAGACCCCTAAAGCTTAGGGGGGAATTATTAAAGTATGGGGGTACATGTACTGACGCCCACTGAAGGTTGGTACTGAATGCCAGCAATTATTAATATGGAAGTAAGGACTGTTGCATAAGGCCTAAGAGGGAGAGAGTTGCCTACGTAGAGACGTTTAAAGCAAAAGAACTGCTGAAATCGGGCACATATGCTCTGCAGGCTGAAGCTGGTTGAAGCTGGAAGGCTAAGACGTCTTGGTAGTCTCTGAGACCTGGGCCTGGATCTGGACCTTCTCCTTTTTTTTAGGGCTTAAAGCCTGTGCCTCTTCCTAGTACTTTGGTACGGTTGAATATTGCCTGGCGGCAAGGTATTGAAGCAGGCGCATATTTAATTATCCTCCGGACATAAAACCTGCATTTAGTAGAAGCGGCTGCCAAAGTTTCAGTTATTGACGTCACTTTCGGCACGGCTAAGGACCATTAAAGATTAGTGCCATTTTGACAATGTATGGGAGCATGGTACCTAACACAATACTACTGCTAGATTAATGTCTCCTAACATAATCCGTATGTGACAAATAGCACAACCCGTTTTTTTTGCTACCATCACCTCTAAAAACAGCCAATGGAAGGCGCGTAAACTGGGAAAGTTAATCCCCCAATACCTGGTGTATCAGTGTGGCACTGCTGAGTTGCTGTTAGTGCCCAATTGGGCCCCCTTTTTTGTTCTCTCCCTATCCCAGCCCCTCTCTTATACAGTTAGAGAAACCCCAGGTGCTGCCAAGGACTAAGGGCCAAGGACTAAGGTCACTGGGATAAAGCCTAAAAGGAGCTAATTTCCTCTTATTGCATTCCTTTCTTTTTTTTTTTCTCTTAGTTCTCTGGTATCTGTCCCCCCCTTGGGTCCTTTTCGGTTAAACCCTAGGGGGAACTATAGGCGGGAGATAGAGATGAATCAAACAAAGGGGAAATTGGGCAAAGCTGGAAAGGGGGTTGGCCCCGCTGCAAGTCCAGGGGGGATACAACGCTATCTGTCAGCAGAAACTAGCATGACGGAAATTGGCCACAGTAGCCCTAAGCAAGTAACTATAACACGGGCGGGGGCGGCTAAACCTAAAATGACAGATGAAGCTAAAGCAGGGAAGGGTAGCGATGTATCATCAACACGGTCAAGAAATGGGGGGAGTAACCCACAAGGAAGTAGTAAGACACAAAATGGAGACCTGAAAAGGAAAGGAAGGGGGGCGCCAGACCCCAAAATAGGAGATCGGCTTGGGAGGTGACATCCCCAATAAGACTTGAGATCTGAACGACATCTAAAAAGAGGCCGTCGGACTCAGGCGAGGAACAAATATGGAATTTGTTCACCCTCCACTAAGGAGGGGAGTGGGAGGGTGTGTGTGTGTGTTTTATTTTTTTTTGTATATTTCTCTCTCTCTCTCTCTCTCTCTCTCTCTCTCTCTCTCTCTCTCTCTCTCTCCTGGCCCCTCCCTTTCTCCTCTTTTGTCCCTCCTGGCCCCTCCCTTTCTCCTCTTTTGTCCCTCCCCCGACGGTGGCCGTGGTGCCACCGGGCGGGGAGAGGGAAGGAGAACGGGGGCAGCTACTCCAAATGTGAGCTATGACTACATTGAACCTAGTATCATATAATATTAAAGGCTTAAATTCCCTAGGGAAGAGGTTTGCAGTTAATAAGGAACTACAACATTATGGAGCAAATGTAGTTTGCCTCCAGGAAACACATATCTCGCATTCCTCAGGGCGTAGGATGTCCTCTTGGGCTTTTCCCGTATGGTACTATGGGGACTCTACGTCAAGCTCCTCGCGGGGGGTGGCTATAGGATTTGACAGAAATACAGTATTTGAACTTAAAAAGCAGGTTGCGGACCCAGAAGGAAGATTTCTGTTTATTAAAGGGAAATTGTTTAACGTAGACTGCACTATAGCAAACATATATTCCCCAAATAGGGACCCAGATAGGTTCCTGAGGAAAATTCTAAAAAAACTGGCAGAATTTAAGGAGGGGAAATTAGTAGTGGCAGGCGATCTTAATATGTGTATCGATCCACGGGTGGACTCTACGGGAGGTCATTCTTACTTATCAGCTCAGAGACAAAATAAAATAAAGAAGCTACTATTAGAGTATCAATTAGTGGACGCCTGGAGGATCGGTCATCTAGGAGCCCGAGATTATATATTTTTTTTCCTCAGCGCACGGGTCATTCTCAAGGATCGATTACGTATTAATAGAACATCAGTGGCTATCCTCTCTTAAAGAAACAGCTATAAAGGCAATCTCCCTTTCGGATCACGCTCCAGTGGTAGTACAACTAGAAATAATGTCAGGGGCCCCCAAGGGGGGAGGATGGAAACTGAACGATTCCCTGATTCAAGATCTGGAGGTAAATAAGAGGATAGAACAGGAGCTAGAGGAATTCTTTCTTATCAATGATACACCTGAAATCTCAAGGGGTACATTGTGGGAAGCGCATAAAAGCTATATAAGGGGGGTGTTAATAAGTATAGGTGCATGGAAAAAAAAAGAAGGAAAAAAGATTAACAATTTATATAGAGAAATAAACGAGTTAGAACAACAGACAAGACCGAAGGGTATCCCAGAAAAGCTAGAGCTGACAAAAAAAAAAAGAACTGGGGATATTATTAGAGCAGGAGAAAAAACAAGCTTTCCATATAGTTGACAAAGTGATCCATCAGTGGGGCAATAAGTCGGGGAAATGGTTAGCAAGGGTAGTAAGGGAAAAAAAAAACGCATCCTTTTATAGCTAAAATTAAAGATAATAAAGGAGAAATATTGCACTCATCCCCCGAAATAGCAAAAGTTTTTCATGAGTACTACAGTAAGTTGTATAATGTTAGACAAAAAGAAGATAGGAGGGGAGGAATGGAAGAAGTCCAAGAGTACCTGCAGGGACTAGATCTCCCAGTTATGGCTAAAGAGGAATTGGACCTCCTGGAAATTCCAATCACGAAGGAAGAAGTAATTAAAGCAATCGGAGATATGGCCATAGGGAAGAGCTCTGGCCCTGACGGGTACTCAATCATGTTCTATAAAAAGTTTCAAAAACGATTGGCCCTTAAATTATGTGAATACTTTAATGCATTGGCGGAAGGAGAGAACCCACGAGAAGAGGCTTTGATGGCCTACATAACCTTAATTTTAAAAGAGGGCAAAGACCCAATGGCAACGGAAAGTTATAGACCAATATCGCTATTAAATACCGATATAAAGATTTTTGCAAAAATAATTTCAGGAAGATTAAAGCCTTTATTACCCCAATGGATCCACAGCGACCAGGTCGGGTTTGTATCTGGGAGAGAGGGGAAGGACAACTCCCTTAAGTCCCTGTTTCTTGTGCATGAGGCGAGGGAGAGTGGGGCCCCAGTCGTATTTCTGTCGGTTGATGCCGAAAAGGCCTTCGACAGAGTGGACTGGGGCTTCATGTTGGGAACACTGAGATTCTTGGGAATCGGAGAAAAGATGATGCGATGGATATCTGCGTTTTATTTTCACCCAACAGCTAAAATTAGGATAAATGGAATCCTGTCCCCTCCTCTGGAACTATTCAACGGTACAAGACAGGGCTGTCCCCTTTCGCCAATGCGAAATAAGGACATAAGAGGAGTGAGAGTTGGGGAGGGGGAGTATAAGGTTGCTGCATATGCGGACGACGTGCTGTTTTTTATTTCCAATCCTAGGACAACTATACCTGTCATATTGAAGGAATTAAGTAGATATAGGAAAATGTCAAATTTTAAGATCAATACAGCAAAATCTGAGATTTTAAATATAACCTTGGCAAAAAGGGAGCAGAGGGCAATCCAGCCCTCTTTCTCCTTTGCCTGGTGTAAGGAGGAACTGGGATACCTGGGGGTAAGATTAACAGCGTCATGGGAGTCCCTGTTTGCGGCAAATTATGTCCCCATATTAAATAAGGTAAAAGACCAACTTAATTATTTAATATATGAACCCTTGTCTTAGTTTAGGCAGGACAATCATTTTTAAAGCATTTATCCTCCCTAACCAACGTACATATTCCAAATGATCCCAATAAGAGTCCCTCAGGAATTCTTTGCGAAATTAAACACCTTTAGCGTTGAGATACATATGGAAACACAAGCACCCCAGAATTTCCTATGCAACATTGGTAAAAGGAAAAAAGCTAGGGGGGTTAGCAGCCCCAGATTTTAGGAAGTACTATCAGGCAATCGTCATTTCGCGGATAACAGGCTGGATACACAATAAGAAGGGAAAGGGATGGGTGGAAATTGAAGAAGCACAAAGTAAAGTAGACTTAGGGAAAAGGGTATGGATCCCACAACAGCATTGCGAACTGGCAAAAAGCACAAATCCATTAACTAAACACACTTTTAGAATATGGGACGAACTGAGTAGACTATATCACTGGCAGCATAACTCACCTTTTAATCTCTTTATTAGACACAAGCTATTTTAAGCCGGGGAAAGAGGAGCACTTATACTTTACCAGATGGTCAAAGAAAGATGAAATACTATTACAAGACGTGATGATGGGGAATAGGTTATGCACTTTCACAGAGTTAACACAAAAATGGGGGGGGTAGAACACTGGATAAGTGGAGATATGCACAAATACAGCATTTTGTACATGCACTCCCCCAGCCACTGCGGGGAAAGGGGGAGATGAACTCAATTGAGAGACTTCCCTCTCCCCCCCCCCCCCGGTACCTGGGGCAGAGCGTATCCAAAATCTATAAGATATTGATGGAAGAAACAGAACCTAAACATCCCCCCTATTTGGGAAAATGGGAGGAGGAAATAAGGGGTTTACAGGATGAAAAACATAGGAACAAGATTCTTAAAATTGCCTGCTCTACTTCCAGTGATACTAAGACAATAGAGATGTGCTATAAACTAATGGCGAGGTGGTATGTGACTCTGCAGAGTGCAAATAGGATGAGGACAGAGATCCTACCAACATGCTGGAGAGGCTGTGGGGCTCTGGGGACTTATGCACATCTATGGTGGGAGTGTGGGAAGATTCAGCTCTATTGGGAGAGAATAATAGAGAATATATACCAGATAACAGGGAAACAGATCCAGAAAGATCCATGGAAATGCTTATTCCACGACACAGATCAAAAGATAGTACAATATAAAAGTTCCCTGGTACCACACCTCCTAAATGCAGCTAAAAGCTTAATCACAAGAAGATGGAAAAACCCTGAAGCCCCCTCAATGAAAGAGTGGATAGCTAAAATAGACTGGCTGAGATCAATAGAGGAAACATTACACAGAAGGGAAGACTCTATAGAAATATACAATAGAGTATGGGGGAAGTGGATTGAGTTTAAAAAGACGGGGGAATATATAAAGATATTGGAGTGCTAGAAGAAATGGGGGCGGAGAGAGATTAAGAGAAGGTCCGATTGTTACTGGAGGCAAATGGGGGGGCTGGGGAGAAGAGGGGGAGAGAGAGAGAGAGAGAGAGAGATGGACGTGGGGTAGGAATTATATATTAATTTTTTTATTTTCTATTAGGGGAGGGGGAGGGAAGATATATGTTGGATTGAAATAAAACTGAAGCGTAAGGTGGAAACACCGATTGGAAATGTTGTACACTTTTTATAATGGTGATAAATAAATAAAGAGATGAGATATATATATAAGAAAGCTCTATTTGTGGGAAGAAAAGGACGCAAATTTCGTTTCGGTACAACATTGCATGTCCGCGCAGTGCAAAATTCTGAAAACACCTCTGGTCCTTTTTAGCTACAAAATGGTCCGGGGCTTAAGTGGTTAATGACCAGGCCATTTTTTGTGATACGGCACTGCGTCCCTTTAACTGACTATTGCGTGGTCATGTGACATTGTACACAAACAAAATGTATTTCCTTTTTTTCCCACAAATAGAGCTTTTTTTGGTATTTGATCACCTCTGCAGTTTTTATTTTTTGCGCTATAAACAAAAAAAGCAGACAATTAAAAAACAAAACAAAAAAAATAAATAAATATCCCCCCCAAAAATGTAAAAAAACACATTTCTTCATCAGTTTAGGCCAATATGTATTCTTTTACATATTTTTGGTAAATAAAATCACAATAAGCGATTTGCGCAAAAGTTATAGTGTCTACAAAATAGGGGATAGATTTATGGCATTTTTATATATATTTTTTTATTTACTAGTAATGGTGGTGTTCCGCGCTTATTATTTTTTTTAGCGGGACTGCGACATTGTGGCGGACAGATCGGACACTTTTGACATTTATTTTTTGGGATCAGTGACATTTATACAGCAGTCAGTGCTATAAAAATGCACTGATTACTGTATAAATGTGACTGGTAGGAAAGGGGTTAACGCTAGGGGTTAAATGTGTTCCCTGGAAGGTGTTTCTAACTGGGGGGAGTGGACTGACAGAGTAGAGAGAGATCGCTGTTCCTAATCACCAGGAACAGACGATCACTCTGTACTCCCCTGACAGAATGGGGATCAGTTTGATTACATTGACAGATCCCTGTTCTGCCTCTCTGTGGCGCGATCGTGGGTAGCCGATGGACATCGCAGCCACGTGCATCGGCTCCAGAGCAGCACCGCGGGCGCCCACTGTGTCTATTGCACGAAGCAGTGTACACCTATGGCGGTTTGCGCAATAGAGCCAACCTGCCGCAGTAGGACAATGATGGCTTGTTTGGCAAGTGTTTAAAATCGTGCCGCACAAAATTTCATGGTGCAGCAGCACCAAGCGGTTTCATGTACGAAAATGCAGGTGTTTTGTCGATTCATGGGGTGCCATTTAGGAATGCTAAATTGATGCTAAAGAGCAGTGAATTTTGCCTGCAGGTCAGGAACGTGTGTGTGATTTATTTTTTATTTTTTTTGCAAGCTTTCCAACCCGCACAAGGTGTGAACCTAGCCTAAGGTCTGGCCAGCTGCAATATAATGTATAAAACTTTATAGCCATCACTGCTTCCAGCAAAACAGATGTTTGCTGTGAGTATGAAGGTGTATTGTTACAATATATTTACCATACTGTTACACATTTTACCAGTAGCTACATCACAGCATGCAATACGAAGCAGTGATTACTGTTATTCATTCAATACCAGGCAGATTTAAAGCAGTAGTAAAGTCTGGGGAACAGGGGAAAACAAATCCTCCCCCTGCAATCTAAAGTTGTATTACATTTTTTTAATAACAAACATGTTATACTTACCTGCTCTGTGCAGTAGTTTTGCACAGAGCAGCTCTGATCCTATTCTTTCGGGTCCCTCGTCAGCGCTCCTGGCTTCTCCCCCTTTGAGCAGTGCCCCCAGAGAAAGCAGTTTGCCCTGGGGGCACTGCTGCATGCTTGCACCCATAAGACACATAGAGCCATGGCTCTGCCCCGTCCCCGCTCTCTTCTCATTGGCTGTGATTGACAGCAATGGGAGCCAATGGGCTCCCGCTGCTGTCTCAGCCAATGCGGAGTGAGAGTCCTGGGACAGCTGAAGCTATTGCTGGATCGGAGGGAGCTCGGGTAATGATTAAGGAAGGGGGGGGGCAGCAGCTGCATACAGAGGTTTTTTTACCTACATGTATGGAATGCATGAAGGTAAAAAACCTTTAGAACCACTTTAAGGGCCTAATGTACTAGTATGCCTCACATTATGAAAGACTTAACTTAAACAAAGCCCTCCAGTGACCCTCTTTCACCGCTTGCAGGGCTTCAATCTTCACCCGGTCTTCCTTCCAGGTTTGCGGGCTCTGGCCCTTTGAATGGCTGAGCCATGATGACATCACTTCCGCACATGCACACGGGAGCCTCAGTCACGGTGCCTTCCCTTCAGAGGGCAGTGCGCCTGTGCCAGTGACGTTACAGGGCTGCACAGATAGTAAATATCTCCTAAACGTGCATTTTGGAGATATTCCTTGTACCTAAATGTAAGCTTTATTATTGCCAATCTCTAAAATAATATCTGTGCTAGGTCAAAATAAATAAACAAGCAGCCAATTAAAAACTGTGATACCAGTTGAACAAATTAAATGCAAAAAAAAAGCAGCGTAGTTACAATAATAATAAACAAAATAACATATCTGTGTGTGTGTGTGCGCACGCGCACATGCGCACACACACTGACAACGTTAATATTATATATTATTAATTAATATATACAAAAGATGTGTCCATAATAAAAGACAAAGTGATCAAGGAGCCTTCACTCATATATGATCCACTCCCTAAATGGTGCACAAAAACCTCAATCTATTGTGCAAAGAAGATCCACGACCATGTGAAGTAATCAAATGCGCCAGATCAGCTGGACTACTAGATTATAAATGGTCAGCATAACAGAAGCGATTCCATAAACCATTTCAGCAGCTCCCAGCATCGAGATCACCAATGAAAAAGTAACATACAAACTTGCACAGACCTTTTTATTAGGTCTCATTCACATGGGCATACTGATCGGTAAACGCGTACAGGGAGCCATGTTTACACACTCGGAAGGTAGAGGAGGTCCATGCAGCCATGTGTGGTCAGCCTGTTAAAATCAATGCCAAGCAGATGGGAGTGTGGATCTTTATGGATCTCTGTGTACCTCCCTGGGTGTATGTTTATGCTGGATGGATTCATGGTTCAGAATGCAGTCTGTCTGTGTTCTGAATCGTGCATGGGTCTCACACCCCTGGTTTGTAGGCTTCCACAAAGAAGAAAGACTTCTGCAGTTAATACGTTTGCTCACTTCGAAATAATTTCATTATTAGCCTTGTGTATTTTAGCAATATCTGACAAGTATCTTTCATGTGTCATTTGGCGGTCATGTGGCTGCAAAGCCTTGTTCAGTTCCTTTCCCTTATATCGGGGTTATGTCTGTGTAGTAGGTGGTTGGTGTGTTAGGTCACCCACAGCAAGAATGTTCTCCATCTGTGTACATCTGTTGGAAACGGCTGTCAATAATGGGCAGGGGTATGGCACCTAAACAGTGGGTGGGTCACTGTACTATATCTTACTTTTTGTTCTCCAGGTAGCTGATGTCAATCCAGGGACAGGGGATGTGGACACCATTAGGTGGTGGGCAGTGTATTGCAGCACAGAGCGGGGAAGTACGTTCCCTGTCTGTGTGCACCTGTATTGAAGAAGGCTGTCAACTTGCGATGCTGGGAGCCATTGTCAATCATAGGTGGGGGGAGTAACAGACTACATCAGTTACAGGCACCCTATGCACGGGCACGGCACCCTGTAACTCCAGAAGAAAGAAGTGGTACGCAAAGTGACCATGCTACGTGCATGGATCTGCTTCCATACCTGGCGTAGTTCAATTGCAATCTGGAATAAGAGGGTCTGGCAAGATCACCAGGTATTTCTCAGTGAACTGAGACTACAGTTAAAAACATCTGCATGGACATGGAGACACGTACACTAAATTACCAAAAGTATTGGGACACCTGCCTTTATGTGCACATGAACTTTAATGGCATCCCAGTCTTATGCCGCGTACACGCGATCGGACATTCCGACAACAAAGCCGTGGATAAATTTCCGACGGATGTTGGCTCAAACTTGTCTTGCATAAACACGGTCGCACAAATGTTGACAGAAATTGCGAACGTCAAGAGCGCGGTCACGTACAGCACATATGGCGGGCACAATAAAACGGAAGTTCCATAGCAAGTGCGCCACCCTTTGGGCTCCTTCTGCTAATCTCGTGTTAGTAGAAGTTTGGTGAGAGACGATTCGCGTTTTTCAGCTTCGTGCTTTTCAGTCCATTACAGCGTGATGAATGTGCTATCTCCATTACGAACGCTAGTTTTACCAGACCGAGCGCTCCCGTCTCGTACTGGATTCAGAGCATGCGTGGAATTTTGTGCGTCGGAATTTTTAAAACCAGCTCTCAAATTTTTGTTGTCAGAAATTCCGACAGAAAATGTCCGATGGGGCCTACACACGGAATTTCTGACCAAAAGCTCCCATCGAACATTTGTAGTCGGAAATTCTGAGCGTGTACGCGGCATTAGTCCGTAGGGTTCAATATTGAGTTGGCCCACCCTTTGCAGCTAGAACATCTTCAACTGTTCTGGGAAGGCTGTCCACAAGAGTGTCTATGGCAGGGGTCTCAAACTGGTGGCCCTCCAGCTGTTGCGAAACTACAAGTCCCATGAGGCATTGCAAGGCTGGCAGTTACAAGCATGATTCCCACAGGCAGAGGCATGATGGGACTTGTAGTTTTGCAACAGCTGGAGGGCCACCAGTTTGAGACCCTTGGTCTATGGGAATGTTTGACTATTCTTCCAGAAGCACATTTTGTGAGGTCAGGCACTGATGTTGAATTAAAGGACTGGCTCGCAGTCTCCACTCTAATCCCAAAGGTGTTCTATTGGGTTTAGGTCATGACTCAGGCCAGTCAAGTTCCTCCACCCCAAACCTGCTCAACCATGTCTTTATGGGCCTTGCTTTTGTGCACTGGTCCTAATCATTTGTTGGAGGGGGGATTATGGTGTGGGGTTGTTGAAGGGAAGGGAACTCTTAAGGCGTCAGCGAACCAAGACATTTTGGACAATTTCATGCTCCCAACTTTGTGGGAACAGTTTGGGGATGGCCCCTTCCTGTTCCAACATGACTACGCACCAGTGCACAAAACAAGGTCCATAAAGACATGGATGAGCGAGTTTGGGGTGGAGGAACTTGACTGGCCTGCACAGAGTCCTGACCTCAACCCGATAGAACACCCTTGGGATGAATTAGAGCAGAGACTGCGAGCCAGGCCTTCTTGTCCTAATCAGTAAGACAAGGAGAGAGGCGCCTCTAAGTGCAATAGTGTAACAAGTTTTTATTAGTAGATACAAATACACTCACATTTAGGTGAATTAACATAGGCGTTTAAAATGTCAGGATGACGATCATCAGCAGCAGGTCACAGGGGGTTCTCAGCTCTGCGTAGAATGACAGGAGTGTCTCTGAAGATGGAACGGCCGGCTTCCGGGGACAACGATCCTGTAGTATGTTAAGAGCGAGGCTAGGAGCGCACATGTGGTTAAGCTGCAGAGGGTGACGTCATCAAAAATGGACGCGTTTCGTGAGCGTGCGGACTTGCGGTGTCCTGGCAAGTCGCGCTCCTTTATCAACATGACATAAGGGCAGAAGTGGATAGACGCCTTATATAGGGACAAGGATGAGGAAGTGAGCTGGATGGGGTGGGGCTGGGAGAAGGTGGTGTCCAATGACAGGAGGAGTGGAGAGGTCATGTGATCGGGATGGCCTGGATCACATGACCTGATCACATGACCTGATCACATGACCTGATCACATGACCTGATCACATGACCTGATCACATGACCGAGGGAAAAAAAACCTGACCTGATCACATGATCACATGACCGAGAAAAAAAAACTGACCTGATCACATGACCGAGAAAAAAAAAACTGACCTGATCACAAAAAAATAAATAAAATAAAAAAAAGAAAAGAAAAAATTAGCAAATGGGGATAGATCAAGGATAATGGATGGACCGGAAAATAGATATAAATAATAAATGGCATTAATAGTGACGGTGTTAGATGGGTATAAGTATGAATGGGGCCGATCGCGAAATATATATATATATATATATATATATATATATATATATATATATATATATATATATATATATATATATATATATATATATATATATATATATTATACCGTATTTATCGGCGTATAACACGCACTTTTTTCCCCTTAAAATCAGGGGAAAATCGTGGGTGCGTGTTATACGCCGATACTCCGAATTCCCCTGCTGAAAATGAGCGAGAGGAGCCGAAGCCGAAGTACAATCGGCTTTACTCGGCTCCTCTCGCAGTCCCGCCCATCTCTGACTGCGCCGCTGACGGAGAAAGCCGAGTGTACTTCGCCTAGTCTCGGCTCCTCTCGCAGTCCTGCCTGTGACTGTGAGCAGACACGAGTCTAGGCGAAGTACACTCGGCTTTCTCCGTCAGCGGCGCAGTCAGTGGAGATGGGCGGAACTGCGAGGAGCCGAGTCCAGCCGAAGTACACTCGGCCCCGCTCGCTCCTCTCCACAGAAATCGGCGCCAAATTTTAAAAACCGCCGCGACTGACACGATCGCAAAGGCACTGGGCACGGCTGCAGATGGACAGATGAACACTGGGCACGGCTGCAGATGGACACTGGGCAAGGCTGCAGATGGACACTGGGCACGGCTGCAGATGGACAGATGGACACTGGGCACGGCTGCAGATGGACAGATGGACACTGGGCACGGCTGCAGATGGACACTGGGCACGGCTGCAGATGGACACTGGGCAAGGCTGCAGATGGACACTGGGCAAGGCTGCATGCTGCATTTAAATGTAAGTTTTTTTTTTTTTTTTTTTTTTCTCTGAATTTCCCTGCTAAAAGTTTTTTTCCTTTAAATTCCCTCCTAAACTTGGGGTGCGTGTTATACGCCGGTGCGTGTTATACGCCGATAAATACGGTATATATATATATATATATATATATATATATATATATATATATATATATATATATATTAGATATGAATGTTAAGGGTCACGAAAGAAAAAAAAAAATATATACATACAAATAATAAAATAGCATTAATATAGGCAGTGCTGCGGGAATAAACGGGGTATAAAGAAGAATAACGGGTCACGAAATAAATATGAATAGAAAGGGTCACGGAAAATATATATTAATGATAAGTGCCATTAATGCAGGCAATGCTGCAGGAATAGGCAGGTAGACAAATGGCGAAGTATGTCTCCTTATAAATAATATGATATATGGAACATGTTACATGTATATAGAAAATTTCCAAAAGGTGATGATGATGGCAACTGTATATATCCAATTGATATTAGTATGATGGTTTGATAAGTAATATGAAATTAATAAAAAAAAAAATAATAATAATAATAAAAGAAGGGGAGGGCATAATGTTATTATGGGGGGGGGGGGGGGGGGAATGGGAGTGGGGGAGGATAACGGGCAAATGAAAGAAAGGAAGAGGGAAGGGGAAACAGGAATGGGGGGGGGATTTGGGAAGAGAAAAAAAAAAGTGGGGGGAGGGGGGAAAAGAAATGATAAAAGGAAGGGGAAAAAGGTGACTATGGGGAAGATATATGCCATGCTGATATGTATGACAGTAAAACATATACATCTATGCATATTAGTTTACACAAGTGTACGGATGATCACATACATGGAGCTTAATAGAATGATAATTTTTCAAAAAACAAAGTAATAACGTGAACTACATCAACTGTAAGGATGTAGTATAAGAATAAATGGATTAAATCAAATATACTAACATAGGCAATATATGGGCAATATGTCAGTATATGATACAAACGGTAGTTATATATATTCCGACAATAAAAATCAAATCAGTGCAATAAGGGTATTACCCAATAGATAAAAGGTTAAAATATTAAAAATATATAAATTCTACAAAAATTCTAATTGCACATATAGGCCTCTAAGATAATACAATAAATAGTAAAAGAACAGGTGAAATGAGCATAAATGTGAGGAGGTAGGGTAATGTTATTTATAAAATAGTGGAAATCTCAATCCCTTCATTTATACCACCAGGCGAGAGAACGTCTAAAGTGTGAATCCAAAAAGTTTCCCTAGCGCATAACTTTTTGAACCGCTCTGCTGCTGGAAGTGAGCGGGGGATCTGTTCAATCACCCAGACCTTTAGGCCACTGGTGGATTTTTGGTGGGCTACACAGAAATGTCTGGGGACACTGTGGGGATCGGTGCCACCTTCAATTAGCCTCCTGTGTTCCCCAAACCTGACTCGCAAAGCTCATATAGTGCGGCCCACATACATGAGGCCGCAGGGACAGCTGAGGCCATATACTACAAACTCAGAAGAGCAGTTGTAGAACTCTTTGAGTTGAGTTGATAAGTTTTACCTTTCGTGGAGAGATTTTTGCCCATGGTGAACATATTTGCATGTTTTACATTGTGATCAGGTCAGTTTTTTTTTGTTTGTTTTTTCTCGGTCATGTGATCAGGTCAGGTTTTTTTTTCTCGGTCATGTGATCAGGTCATGTGATCCAGGCCATCCCGATCACATGACCTCTCCACTCCTCCTGTCATTGGACATCACCTTCTCCCAGCCCCACCCCATCCAGCTCACTTCCTCATCCTTGTCCCTATATAAGGCGTCTATCCACTTCTGCCCTTATGTCATGTTGATAAAGGAGCGCGACTTGCCAGGACACCGCAAGTCTGCACGCTCACGAAACGCGTCCATTTTTGATGACGTCACCCTCTGCAGCTTAACCACATGTGCGCTCCTAGCCTCGCTCTTAACATACTACAGGATCGTTGTCCCCGGAAGCCGGCCGCTCCATCTTCAGAGACACTCCTGTCATTCTACGCAGAGCTGAGAACCCCCTGTGACCTGCTGCTGATGATCGTCATCCTGACATTTTAAACGCCTATGTTAATTCACCTAAATGTGAGTGTATTTGTATCTACTATTAAAAACTTGTTACACTATTGCACTTAGAGGCGCCTCTCTCCTTGTCTTCCAGTTACCCCTGAACATGGTTTCTGTTCCTCTATGATGGCCGCCCTGTGCACAGTGGATCCCATTTATCCCTGCTCCACCCATATACACCGCAGTGTGTAAACAGACTCCTAAGGACTTCCTTTAAGACTGTCTATATATATATATATATATATATATGTTGTATGGTATTTTTTCATCTTATTTTTATATTTTATATATATTTTTTATTTTATTTTTTATTATTTTTTCTTGCTTCATATTGATTACTTTGGATAATACATGTTTCTGTGGATATTGTGCGCCACCACTTGTCTATATTGTCCTAATCAGTGCCTGACCTCACAAAATGCGCTTCTGGAAGAATGGCCAAACATTCCCATAGACACACTCCTAAACCTCGTGGACAGCCTTCCCAGAGGAGTGGAAGCTGTTATAGCTGCAAAGGGTGGGCCAACTCAATATTGGACCCTATGGACTATGACCGGGATGCCATTAAAGTTCATTTGTGTGTTAAGGCAGCTGTCCCAATACTTTTGGTAATCTAGTGTATATGAAATACATTTTAGGGTAACATACACTTTGACAAGTAAGCTTTAAGCCTATGTAGCCAGCCTGCTCAGGGCTTCAACGTTTCATCAAGGTGTCCATTTGCTGTAGTTCACCAGTCCATTCAACTCTGTTGCATCCCCTTTTACTTCCCTCTATAGCTAAACACTTCTACTGCAGTCCATTTGCATCTCTCACATATAGAAAGCTGATGTATTAAACTTTCCACACTAAAATGTTTCTCACAGCCTTAAAACCGGAAGTAACCCAGCTGACCTGAATAGTTTCACTTACTGTCTAGAATGTCGCTTTAAAGCTGCCCATGCTAAGGTGATTTTCTCCCAGTTTGAAGATTTTTGTTCTATGGGGGCCCATTCTCACCAGGAAGGCCTGCTCTGGTGTGTTTTTGTGAATGGGCTGCCAATGCACCAGAAGGGACCAAAAATTCCTCCTATGCAAAGTTTGGTGAGTGTGGCACATTGTGGCAACCTAGTGACAGGCCACGGTTCTAGGTTAGAGAGCCAAAAATCTGTTTGGTCATGGCTTTGGAAAGCCAGTCCAGGTATGATGTGACAGTTTTTTTTTTTTTTTTTCCAGGATATTACTTATTGATGACAAGGGTTGCCTCACTGTGGCATGGTGACTTGAAAAGCATTTCATTCTATCGCTACAATTGTAGTTGCTTTTTTAGCCAATATAGGAGAAAAGAATAACCTTGCAGCGAGGAGCAGAATGTGACTTCCTTTTCAGAAGCTGGAATAATAGGCATTTACGTGACAAACGTTTTCACATACAGCACAGAAATTGTTAGCAATTCTTTTGCTAAAATGTGTGAAATAAACTGTTCACCGTCAAGACATTTAACCACTTGACCTCCCAGAAGATTCACCCCCCTTCATGACTAGGCCATTTTTTGCGATATGGCACTGGTGTTACTTTAACTGAAAATTGCACGATCATGCGACACTGTACCAAAATACATTTATGTAATTTTTTCCCCACTAATAGAGCTTTCTTTTGGTGGTATTTGATCACCACTGTTTGTTTGTTTTTTGTTTGTTTTTTAACTAGATGATTATTTAGAACTTCCAAACATATATTTTCTGAAAGCAAATGTCCTGGAGAAAAAATGGTGGTTGTTGCAAGTTTTTTTATGCCACACGATATTTGCGCAGCAGTTTATCAAATCCAGGTTTCAGGATAAAATACCCTTTAATTAATTTTAGTGCACACAAACACAATATAATGCTAAGCTGTTGGGTAAAATATAAGGGATGATGTTATGTTAAATAAATGGATACCGAAGATGTCACGCTTTTAAAATTGTGCATGCCTGTGGAATTGCAACAAACTACAGTAACTAAAAATCTCCATAGGTGATGCTTTAAAACAGGGCTCGACAATCCCCGGGCGCCAGGTCGCAAATGCGACTAGAATTAGCGACCTGGTGCCTGGGGCAGCACAGCTGAGGTTACCTGTATCTCCGTGCGCCCCCGCGATCGCGTCGGGCCGCGCCGGCTGGTAATTTAGGCCGCGGCTTTGCGGCCTTCTGCAGGCCTAGGCTTCATTCTGTAATCTGCCGCCATCTTGTGGTGGCCGTTGGTATGACAAGACAACTAGCAATGCTTGCCTGTTTCACTGCCCTCCCATTTCCTTCCCTTTACTTAGAAGTTAACCCCCAGACATTATATATATTTTTTATTCTAACACCCTAGAGAATAAAATGGCGGTCGTTGCAATACTTTGTCACACCGTACTTGCGCAGCGGTCTTACGGGCGCACTTTTTTGAGGGGAAAAAAAACACTTTTTTAAATTAAAAAATAAGCCCACAGTAAAGTTAGCCGAATTTTTTTTTATATTGTGAAAGATAATGTTACGCTGAGTAAATTTGATACCCAACATGTCGCGCTTCAAAATTGCATCCGCTCGTGGAATGGCGACAAACTTTTGCCCTTTAAAAGCTCCATAGGCGACATTTAAAAAATTCTACAGGTTGCATGTTTTGAATTATTGCTCTCGCTCTGCCGATCGCGGCGATACCTCACATGTGTGGTTTAAACATTGCTTTCATATGCGGGCGCTTACTCACGTATGTGTTCGCTTCTGCACGCATTGGTCGTTAAAAAAAAAAAAAAAAACCTGGCTCCTAACTTTTTTAGCTGGCTCCTAGATTCCAAGCAAATTTGTCAAGCCCTGCTTTTAAAAGCCTTCACAGGTTCCAAGTTTAGCATTAAACAGGACATCTGCTGGTAGGATTATTGCTCTTGCGCTGATGTTCATGGGAATACCTTACATGTGTGGTGGGATAACCCTTTACATATGCATTCGAGACCTACGTATGCCTTTGCACATTAGAATGATGGGACGGGGGTTCTTTAAAAAAAAAAATATATTTTTTATTATTTACTTTGTTAAAAAAAGAATGTGTGTGTGTGTGTGTGTGTAAAAATTTTTTTGTGTGACCGTGTGTATGCAAGGCAGGCTTGAGAGGAATTCCGTTGGGAAAACATTGTTTTTTTTAATCCGATGGGAAAATCGGGCATTACTCTTTACTGAGAGATCTAGGGTCTGCTAGACTGTTTGGCAATTTGTAGAGAAATGCTTAAAGTGGATGTAAAGCCGAAATTTTTTATTTATTTTTTGCTGTCACAATGTAGAGTATAAGATTTCCTATCGTTTGTGCCAGGTCTTGCCACAAAGAGTTAATCCAGCTCTGAGCAATCCTTTTATTGTTCAGTGAAATAAAATGGACAAACAGAGTTACCTTTGTCCGTTCCGCCCCCTTGCTTTGAGTGACAGGTTATTTACATATCTTGTGCACTAGCTTTAGACAGGCATTATTTTTTAATTCCCACCCCCACTCCTTTTCTGAAGTCATGTGGTTACTTTTCTGGATTTTGACTGGATGTTAGTGATCATAGCAGAAGGAATACACAGGAGAAAATGCATGTTGACAAGGGGAGTGTAGAGGTGGGCAGGAAGTCTACTGACGTCACGACTCCACCCACCGAGCTCCAGACAACAGATCCACCCACAGAATCTGCAGTTTTTGAGTTCTTATAACAGACAGAGGGGAGACATTTGACAGATAAGGATACATGCAGGAGGCATCTATATCCTTATAGATCAGCACTATGGCTGTAGTTTAGAAAGGATAAGAGTGGGTTTATCTCCACTTAAAACAATGCATTACAATTTAACTAAACCCATTAGATTTTAATTGACTAAATTGTACTGGAGATTTAGTAGAATAAAATATGACTAAAACTAAAATGGCATTTTAGTCAAAAGACTACAACTAAAACGAAGTCAAAATTTAACGTCAAAATTAACACTGCTGGAGAGGCAAGTATTTAAGGCCCGGTTCACACAGGGGCGGCTCCTCAGGCGACTCGGTCGCCTGAGGAGTCGTGTCCCGGTCTGTGCTATGGAACCGTTCTAATAGGAGCGACCTGAGTCGCTCCGACTTAGAAAAAGGTTCCTGTACTACTTTTGGGGGCGACTTGCATTGACTTCTATACAGAAGTCATTATGCAAATCGCCTCGGCGGGCGTCTCAAGTCGTCTTGAGATCGCGCCACCGAGGTCGCCTCTGAAGTCGTGCCGCCCCTGTGAGAACCGGGCCTTAAGCAGAACGTTTGTTTGTTTGTTTGTTTGTTTTG
Source organism: Rana muscosa (assembly GCA_029206835.1). NCBI lineage: Eukaryota > Metazoa > Chordata > Amphibia > Anura > Ranidae > Rana > Rana muscosa. The sequence goes on along the minus strand of CM055117.1, from coordinate 346,272,954 downwards.
TTTTTGTTTTAAACCTGTGCTGGGGAACTATTAAATATGTCTGGCTTTATAAATTGGAGATATTCTGGACAGTTTATCTAGAATTTCCAAGGGCCTGGCTGCTTTGTTCTTTACTTCCCCTTTTTTGTTGTTGTCGTGGTCACTGCGTCTGTGTCTAGGAAATGGGAGACGGCCTAGTCCTCAGTCTTCAATGTCAAGCACAACTTTATTCATGCTATGTATCTTTCTTTTCTTTGGGTACAATATGGCATCTTTTCACCTTTGACGTTTGCTTTGAAAGCAGGGGACAGGGACGATGCCTGCAAGGAGGCTGCAAAGGAAATTGGCAAGCACCTCTTTTGAGGTCATCATGGCCATTGGTGCCAGTGTTGCCATGTCTAGTACCTTGAATTGTTGCTGTTATTTATCTCTGCCCTATAAAAAGCTAACCCCTTTGCAAAATTCATTTCTTTTCCCTCCGCTAGTTGCTTTTCCATAGGTTGGTAGTGATGTGCACCTCATCCTACTGCCTGTTTAAAAAAAAGTTTTAGCCTCTTACCTATGTGTGCGTTTTTGTATGTGATGGATATGATCTTGATTACCATGGAACATTTGTAAGACTGGAAGTGCCTGTGCAATGTGGCCGCTGATTCTCAAAATCCTAGATCTTGTGCAAGCTCTGGCATCCTGATTCTACCTGGAGTAGAATCTCTTGCTCCTCTGATGTCACCATTTTTAACTGGAGGAAGTTCTTGCTTCCTGTTTACCAAACATCACTACCACATACTCATACTCAGACGTCAAACACACCACTAAAATACTGAGTAAGTAGTAGGTCAAGTTAGTATTTCTGAAAGTAGATGGATGAGACAGAGGATTGAGTGGAACTCTGACTTAAAGTCACAGTCTCAGATTTCACCTCTTGCTGAGACTGCAAGTACAAATAAGCCATTCAGCCAACAGCTGCTTAGCTGCATATACTTTGCCACTGGATTGTAAATTTCAGCACCTACTTGTTGCAGGCATATTATTAGAGGAGAGTCATGGAAAGTAATGTTTTCAGAGGGACCATATTGTCATATACATGCTGCATTCTGGTGTGTTTAAAAAAATAAATAAAAAATAAATTTAAAAAATTGAATACACTGTTGTGGGAGACACAGCCACCGCTGCAAAATCTCCAGGCCGGGCTGCTGCTTATTCACATGCGTACAGTTCCATTCATTCTGTCTTTTAGGCTCAGTTCATACTACCATTCATACCATTTTTGTAATGCGACTTTGATGCAAGTTTGCATGTGGTTAGCATATTCTGTTCATTGATGTGAACGGGCACCATTGACAATGTGACTTCCCTTGTCATGCGACTCAAGTCTCATCAGAAATCGCACCAGTGTGAACCAGCACTTGTCCGTTCCAACAGTCTTAGCTTTGTGGGATCTGGCAGCAGCATGGACAAGTCAGTTTAAAAGGATTAGCATACAAAAGTAGGTATGGTTTTAATCCTTTGTCGTTTGAAAAAAATAATATATGAATAAAAATAACATAAAAAGCTTGATGGCAAACACTGCTTCCTTGCAGTACTTGGGTGCTCAGTTCGAGTTCTATCTGCAAGGAGTTTGCATGTTCTTCCTGTACTTGTGTGGGTTTCCTCTTGGTGCTTTTGGTTTCCTCTTACACTTCATAGACCTGCAGGTAGGTTAATTGGTTCTAACTTAACTGGCCCTAGTGTGTGTGTGTGTGTGTGTGTGTGTGTGTATATGCATGCATATGGGATGGGCACCCTAGATTTTAAGCTCCTTCAGGGCAGAGACTCGTGTGAATGTACAGTATGTAAAGCGCTGCATAAATGGTTGGCATTATATAAATGCCAGTGATAAATAAAAAAATAAAAAAAACATAATTGTTAGCTGGATTTGGGCTTTTGTCATTTACATCAACTACATGTTCATCCAAGACTATCCTGTCAACAGGGTGTCAATGCAGCTGTGTGATTTTACTGCCGAAAGAAAAGTGTTGTCATCTTGCTAAAGGAATTGGGAAATCAAGAGATCTTCTGGCAGGATCAACGAATAGAACCAGGCATTGCGTACCCTGCAGTGTGGCGAGTTGTAGTGCACGTGTGTTGTGAAGGCATGTTTGGGAGCCATTTAACAAAAAATGTCACTGCAGTGCCCCATCATACATGGGGTTCATGTGTAAATGGACCCTACAAATATTTACGATTTGGTCAAGTTAACCCGATCCTCTTGGAGCACCACCTGCAACAAAGAAAAAAAATCAATATTCATACCTTTTTTTTTTTTTACAGGTGTCTTTGGTGGGGTTCAGCAAAGTCATAAGTCGTCTTCTTTCTCTGGAGGTGGGCAGATGCGAAATGCCGCTGAGAGGAGAGCAAAGTTATACAGCTTGTCCCCACTTTCTGCAGCATTTCCTCCATAAGTCCAAGGCTGAGGATGGAGTCTTGATGCCCTGGGCCTACAGGAAGTGGGTTGAATGATGCTAGGTGTCGTTCAATCCAGAAGAGGAGTGGCTGCAGGAAGCCAGAGCAGTGAGAGATGGACAGTGTGAGAGATTGGATGAGTATAGCAGCTGGAGCTTCTTTTTATTTTTACAAAAGAGCAGGAATTTTTCCATTTTGATCTCGACTTGGGCTTTATTAGATTTTGTAATAGTTTGGAGCCTCTGAGGCTGTTGTGCTCAGGTGTTAAAGTAAGCCTGTACTTTTAGGTTAAACACAAGTCCTGCCCAAGAGAAGAACCATTAATGTGTTTTATTACTATTTGCGTAATATTACTTTATAGTTTTATTATATCAATTATAATATAATTTAATGTAATGCTTTAATTATAATATACTTCTTTTTTTTTTTTTTTTTTTTTTTTTTTTTTATACTGTAGTTTAAAAATGCCTTGTGCTTGCTTTGCCTGATTTAGTTTCACCTAGTTACTGGTGCTTGACATTCCTAATTTTCTTGGCTAACCTCCACTTATTCCCATTGCCCTATCCAATGAGAATGTCATTAAAGGCCACTGAGCCAATGGAATGCCAGTTTGCTGAGCTTCGCAAAAAAATCATCTAGTTGGGGCCCAGTGATCAGGGAATATGAGGGGGGCACAGAATAAACAATTTTGGCTAGTAAAGGTAATGGCAGACATACTGCTGTCATTGCTGTTAAGCAGGACTCTACTTTATAAAAAGTTTAAACCTCTTTACTTTAAGTTGAACTGTTGAGCAAGATTTAAGACACCAAAGAAAATATCTAGTAGAACTGCTTGTGATGCACCAATCTATTAAGTGTTATTGTTTGCCCCGACATGATCTGATTGCAAAAGTCAGCAGAAGAATCTGTGATCTCATCACTTATATTCAAAATCTGAAGTATGCAGCAGAACACTTGGCCAGGGGCGTTTTGAAATCAGGTGATGTGATGAAAAACAGTCTTCAAAAGTTGAAGAATGAACTAACGTGGCAACTGTTAAATACTGTAATTGCACTCATAAAACACTGCCTGAAGATTAAACAGGAAACTGTTTAACCGCTTCAGCCCCGGAAGATTTTACCCCCTTCCTGACCAGAGCACTTTTTACAATTTGGCACTACGCTGCTTTAACTGACAATTGCGCAGTCGTGCGATGCTGTACCCAATCAAAATTTGCGTCCTTTTCCCCCACAAATAGAGCTTTCTTTTGGTGGTATTTGATCACCTCTGCTTTTTTTTTTTTTTTTTGCTAAAAAAAGGAACAGCGACGATTTGGAAATAAACACAATATCTTTTCCTTTTTGCTATAATAAATATCTCAATTTTAGAAAAACAAAAACAATTTTTTCCCTCAGTTTAGGCCGATATGTTTTCTTCTACATATTTTTGGTAAAGAAAATTGCAATAAGCGTGTATTGATTTGGTTTGCGCAAAAGTTATAGCGTCTACAAAATAGGGGATAGGATTATGGCATTTTTATTATTATTATTATTATTATTATTATTATTATTATTATATTTTTATTTTTTTACTAGTAATGCGATTTTTATCGAGACTGCGACATTATGGCAGACAGATCGGACACTTTTGACACATTTTTGGGACCATTGCCATTTATACAGCGATCAGTGCTTTAAAAATGCACTGCTTACTGTAAAAATGTCACTGGCAGGGAAGGGGTTAACACTAGGGGGCGCTCAAGGGGTTAAGTGTGTCCCAGGGAGTGATTTTAATGCCCCATACACACGATCAGAAATTCCGACAAGAAAAGTCAGATGTGAGCTTTTGGTTGGAAATTCCGACCATGTGTATGCTCCGTCTGACTTTTGCTGTCTGAATTTCCGCCAACAAAAGATTGAGAGCAGGTTCTCAATTTTTCTGACGGAAAAAAATCCAATCGGAAATTCCGATCGTCTGTAGAAATTTTGACATGCAAAATTCCGACGCATGCTCGTCGTAGTGTTGTACGTCACCGTGTTCTTGGCGGTCGAAAGTTCAGAGAACTTTTGTGTGACCGTGTGTATGCAAGCCAAGCTTGAACGGAATTCCGTCGGAAAAACCATCCAAGGTTTTTCCGACGGAAATTCTGACCATGTGTACGCGGCATAACTGTGGGGGGATAGGACTTGCTAGGGGAAATGACAGATCGCTGTTCATACATTTGTATGAACAGACGATCAGTCATTTCTCCCCTGACAGAACCGGGAGCTGTGTGTTTGCCTCTTTTCTGCCTCTAAACTCCTCTAAACAGCCTATGTGTGCATGGGCACATAGACCAACATGCAGGGGCATTTCTAAACAAATGGCCAGGCCACTTTCATTCAGACTTTAGGGGGCTGGAACATGGCCAGTGAGCATAAACAATGCCCTATAGTTGGTGTCGGTGGAAGACATAATGCCTCATCATTGGTTTCAGTAAGGGGAATGGTGTCCCATCATTGATGTAAGTGTGAGGGATAGTGTCCCATCATTGGTTTCAGTAAGAGGAATGGTGCCCCATCATTGGTGTCAGTGGGAGGGATAGTGCCCCATCATTGGTGTCAGTGGGGAGGGATAGTGCCCCATCGTTGGCGTGAGTGGAAGAGATGGTGCCTCATGGGCGAAATAGAGGCAAGCAAAGGGCCCCAGTTTGAAGACCACTGGTTTAGAGGAAGGAAAGAAAAAATAAACGCCACATGCCCCTAGTAGCAGGAGAAAAAACGTCCAGTGTGCATGAGGTCTAACTGTACTATCGCCCTTTATTTTGCAATGTGTAAACTGTTAGCACTCTAAAAATTCTGTATTTTTATAGTAATAACCCAAAGCAAATAACCTAATTCTAAAACTAACCATGGCCCTAATCCCTAAATAAATTGACAAGTACCCTGAAGATGAAAAAAAACTCAGTTGACAAAAAAAAAAAAAAGCAAAGAAGAGTTGCAATTCTCACAAGTCATGCTACCAGTTCTCTGATCCTCACTCTGTCGCAGTTCTCTGCAGGGGCATAGTAGTGATATAGCAGCTTGTGGGTCGAACCTTTTGGCTGGTGTAGCTCTGCAAGAGAAGGAAGGTTGGAGTCACTGGTGGTGAGAGTGGTATTAGTTTACTGCTTTATTTTTGCGAGTGTCACTTCAATAAGTCACCGAAAAGTAGTAGTCCTTGTGCGATGAGGAGTATCAAGGTTATTCTGATTTACAAAGATCTTTTTTAACCATTTCAGATTGAAAAATGGCTTATATTGAGATCATATGCATTCTGTCATTTAACTAATACAAAGTTAGACTTTATATCTAAAAACAAAGATAATTTTGCAGACAGAATTTGACACTCTTTTCTGTTTTCCCAGATTTCTCTTTGGACTGACACCACAATCTCAGCTCCATGAGTTCCCAAAGGTCAAGGAGACGATGTGTGGAACTTCAGCCAGAACTTTCTTTGGGTTGTGAGCACACTCCCAGAACAATGTACACACTAAGCAAGTTTGTAGAATTGCCAACTCCACCGCTGTCACGGCATCAGTTGAAGAGATTGGAGGAACATCGTTACAAAAGTTGTGGAAAATCACTGTTGGAGCCGTTAATGCAAGGATTTTGGGAATGGTTGGTAGGACAAGTTCCAGCATGGATTGCACCAAACCTCATTACCATCATAGGACTTGTAGTCAATATCTTTACAACAGTAGTGCTAGCATATTACTGCCCAACAGCAACAGAACAGGTAAATGATCATTATTTTCTTTTGTGCAGATCTGTTATTTATTAAATGCTTCCATTGTATAGAACAGGTTTTTCTTGAAAACAAATTGTAAAAATACACTAATATTAAAGCTGAAACGACTACATACAGCCTTTATGTCTCATGCTGAGTCATGGAGTCAACATAGGCTGGTCTCTGCATTTTGATAAAGATAAGCAGAGGTGTTACCACCCATCTTTTCGTCAGCCGTCTGCCCATTTATGAACAGCTTTCATATTTCATAACTTAAAGTGATTTTAGTTTTTTATCTCGAAAAATAACAAACATGTTATACTTGCCTGCTCTGTGCAGTGGTTTTGCACAGAGCAGCCCAAATCCTCCTCCTCTTCTGGGGTCCCAGGCTGAAGCGCCTGGCCCCTCCCTCCTGTCGAGTGCACCCACAGCAAGCAGCTTGCTATGGGGGCACCCAAGCCGAGTCACAGCTCCCTGTGTCCATTCAGACACAGCTGACTGACTTCGATTGACAGCAGCGGGAGCCAATGTCTCAGCCAATCAGAGGGAGAGTCTCAGGTGGCCGAGACTCTCCTGAACATCGCTAGACAGAGATGGGTATAGGTAAGTATTGGGGGGGCCGAGGGGTGCTGCTCCACACAAGGCTTTTTTATCTCCATGTATTGAATGCATTAAAGGCGTTTGTAAACCCTCGTGTGTTTTTTTACCTTAATGCATCCTATACATTTAGGTGAAAAAACTTCTGTCACTGAGCAGCCCCCCGTTTTACTCAACTGAGCCCGTTCGTTCCCACGTCAGACGCGCACACCCTCTCTGCCCGTTGTCTCGGCTCTTGACTATTGGCTCCTGCTGCTGTTAATCAAATCCAATGACGTGGGCGCTGGGGGGCGGGGCCGAGTCCAGCTTTCTGTGTCTATAAACGTAAAAGCTGGACTTGGAAGCATGCCCGCACGGGTACCTCCCCAGGAGAGCGTTTCTCCTAGGTGGTTTCCTGATGCAGGGAGAAGCTACTAGCGCCGCCGGAGGACCCCAGAAGAAGAGGATTGAGGCCACGCTGTGCAAAACGAACTGTACAGTGGAGGTATGAAGTATGACATGTTTGTTTGTTTTTTTTTTTTTTTTTAATTTAGTTTTTTTTTTTTTTAAATATGAGGGTTTAGTAACCCTTCAAGATAAAAATCCTTCTGACTTTACAACCCCTTTAACCACTTAAGGACTGCCCCACACAGCTATACTGCGGCAGGGTGGCCCTTCCTGTGCAAAATCATGTACCTGGTCTGGGGCACACGTGATGTCCGCCGTCCCTTTGATCGCCCCTGATGTTAACCCCTTCCTTACCAGTGTCATTAGTACAGTGACAGTGCATTTTTTTTAGCACTGATCACTGTAATAATGTCACTGGTCTCCAAAAAGTGTCAAAAGCATCAGGTGTCCGAGTTGTCTGCCGCAATGTTGCAGTCCCGCTAAAAATCTGATTGCCGCTATTACTTCATCAATTTAGGTCAATATGTATTCTGTTACATATTTTTGGTAAAAAAAAATCCCAAAAAGCATATTCTGATTGGTTGGTTTGGGATATTTTTTATTTATTTTTTTACTAGTATTTATTTATTTTTTTACAACTTCCGGAGGTCATCTGCATAAACTGAAATGGTACTTTTTAATCCCAGACCCTATATCATTTATAAAGATGTTAAAAAGTAAGGGTCCCAACACTGAACCTTGGGGTACACCATTGATAACCTTAGACCATTCAGAGTATGAATTCTTAAAGGGGTTGTAAACGCTCATGGTTTTTCACCTTAATGCATTCTATGCATTAAGGTGAAAAGCCTTTTTTAGTGCTGCAGGCCCCCAGCCCCCCCATTTTACTTACCTGGATGCCGTCATCCTCTGTTCGGGAACAAGCACACCATCTGTACGTGGTGTCTCATATCCCGTTTGGATCGAAAGCAGTGAAGCCATTGGCTCCTGCTGTTGTCAATTAAATTCAATGACCCGGGGGGCGGAGCCAAGTCCGGCATTCGTGTCTATAGATGCAGACTGCTGGACTCGGGAGCGTGCCCGTAAGGAAACCCCCGGGAGAGCGCTACTCCTAAGGGGTTATCTGAAGTGAGGAGGAGCCACAAGAGCCACCGGGGGACCCCAGAAGTTGGTGTTGCTGCACAGTGGAGGTAAGTATGATATGTATGTTTTTGTTTTGTTTTTTAAAACAATCCTTTACATCCACTTTAACCACTACTCTCTGAATTCTGTCTTTAAGCCAGTTTTCTATCCATTTACAAACTGATATTTCCAAGCCAGTAGACTTTACCTTACACATTAGCCGTGTGTGGGGAACTGTATCGAACGCTTTTGCAAAATTCAAGTATACCACGTCCACAGCCACCCCTCTATCCAAGGTTTTACTAGCATCCTAAAAAAAAAAAAAATTTAATTTGTTTGACAACTTCTCTTTCATGAATCCATGCTGTCTGTTGCTTAAAATATTTGTTTCCAGCAAGAACTCGAATGGTGGGACTTTGAATGAAGCAACACTGCTGAGTTGAATGCATCAATCAATAAAACATGGTTTAATGGATACAAGGAATACATACATCATGAGATAGCAGAAAACATTATACTGAATAGTAGTAACATAATCATATAGTTAATAATGTATAATTATGAAACAGTAGCAATATGATTATCTGAACATAATAAATACTGCACATGAGGTAGGCAGACCAAAATTGTAATGATAATAACATATAAACCATGATAGATAGGTGCATATTGGTAAACTATATAGGTAAAAATGTTAAAACATGATCACTGTGACATCGCATCGTAACAATCTCTACGCGTTTCGTGGTTGTTGTTACATAGTTACATAGTTACATAGTCAGGCTGAAAAAAGACACAAGTCCATCCAGTTCAACCGTAAAAAAAAATAAAAAAAAATAAAAATAAACATATATCGTACAATCCCATATACCCAATTCTATACCCACAATTGATCCAGAGGAAGGCAAAAAAAAACCAGAAGAGCATGATCCAATTTGCTACAGCAGGGGAAAAAATTCCTTCCTGATCCCCCGAGAGGCAATCGGATATTCCCTGGATCAACTTTACCTATAAATGTCAGTACCCAGTTATATTATGTACATTTAAGAAAGAATCCAGGCCCTTCTTAAAGCAATCTACTGAGCTGGCCAGAACCACCTCTGCAGGGAGTCTATTCCACATTTTCACAGCTCTTACTGTGAAAAAACCTTTCCGTATTTGGAGGTGAAATCTCTTTTCCTCTAGACGCAAAGAGTGCCCCCTTGTCCTTTGTGTTGACCGTAAAGTGAATAACTGAACACCAAGTTCACTATATGGACCCCTTATGTATTTGTACATGTTGATCATATCCCCCCTTAATCTCCTCTTCTCAAGAGAGAATAAATTCAGTTCCTCTAATCTCTCCTCATAGCTGAGCTCCTCCATGCCTCTTATCAGTTTGGTTGCCCTTCTCTGCACTTTCTCCAGTTCCCCAATATCCTTTTTGAGAACTGGGGCCCAAAACTGAACTGCATATTCCAGATGAGGTCTTACTAATGATTTGAACAGGGGCAAAATGATATCTCTCTCTCTGGAGACCATACCTCTCTTAATACAAGAAAGGACTTTGCTCGCTTTGGAAACCGCAGCTTGGCATTGCATGCCATTATTGAGCTTATGATCTACCAAAACCCCCAGATCCTTCTCCACTACGGATCCCCCCAGTTGTACTCCCCCTAGTATGTATGATGCATTCATATTATTAGCCCCCAAGTGCATAACTTTACATTTATCAACATTAAACCTCATCTGCCACATAGTCGCCCAATTAGACAGAGCATTGAGGTCGGCTTGTAAATTGGCGACATCCTGTAAGGACGTTATTCCACTGCATAGCTTGGTGTCATCTGCAAAGACAGAAATGTTACTTTTGATCTCAGACCCAATATCATTTATAAACATATTAAAAAGTAAGGGTCCCAGCACTGAACCTTGGGGTACACCACTGATAACCTTGGAGCATTCAGAGTAAGAATCATTAACCACTACTCTCTGAATTCTGTCTTTTAGCCAGTTTTCTATCCATTTACAAACTGATATTTCCAATCCTGTAGACTTTACCTTACACATGAGCCGTGTGTGGGGAACTGTATCGAACGCTTTTGCAAAATCCAAGTATACCACGTCCACTGCCACCCCTCTGTCCAAGGTCTTACTTGCCTCTTCATAAAAAGAAATCAGGTTTGTTTGACAACTTCTGTCTTTCATGAATCCATGCTGTCTGTTGCTTAAATAGTTTTTTTTTTCCAGCAAGAACTCATCTATGTGGTCTTTTATTAATCTCTCCAGTATTTTCCCAACTATAGAAGTTAAACTAACAGGTCTATAGTTACTTGGTAAAGATTTAATTCCCTTTTTAAATATAGGCACCACATTGGCCCTGCGCCAATCCAGTGGTACTATTCCTGTCATTAATGAGTCCCTAAAAATTAAATACAATGGCTTTGAAATTACAGAGCTCAATTCTTTTAGGATCCGTGGGTGTATGCCATCTGGTCCAGGTGCTTTATCCACCTTTATTCCATCTAAATATTTCTGGACCATATCACTTTTGAGCCATTGTGGATTTGGGGCTGTGTCACTACCACCCCCATTTTGGACATGAGCTCCCCCATGCTCCTTTGTATACACAGAACTGAAGAAAGTATTTAATAAATTAGCCTTCTCTTTGTCCCCAGTCACCCACTCTAGATTATTTTGTAAAGGGCCTACATGCTCAGACTTGACCTTTTTACTATTAATATATTTGAAGAATTTTTTGGGGTTTGTCCTACTATCTTTTGCAATCTGTCGTTCATTTTGAATTTTTGCATCCTTGATTTCCTTTTTACATATCCTGTTATATTCTTTGTAACATTTAAATGACACTAGTGTTCCCTCATTTTTATATTTTTTAAAAGCTCTTTTCTTATAGTTTTATAGCTTTTTTAACTTTGGCAGTGAGCCACATAGGTTTTATTTTTAGCCTTTTAAACTTATTGCCCATGGGAATATACTTTGCAGTGAGTTCACAAACAGTCTTTTTGAAGAATTCCCATTTCTGTTCTGTGCCCATTGATGCCAATATTCCTTCCCAGTCTAAGTCCTGGAGAGCAGCGCTCATCCTTGGAAAATTTGCTCTCTTGAAATTAAGTGTTTTTATCTTTCCTGTATGTGATTTTTGCTTACAACTAACATCAAATGAAATCATGTTATGGTCACTGCTACCCAGGTGTTCCTTTATCTGAACATTAGTAATACGCTCTGCATGGTTTGAGATTACCAGGTCCAACAGAGCATCATTCCTAGTTGGGGCCTCAATAAACTGGACCATAAAATTGTCCTGCAATAGGTTTATAAATTTTTGCCCTTTAACTGTCCCAGCAGTTCCATTACTCCATTTTGGATAATTTGGTAGAAATATTATATATATATATATATATATATATATATATATATATATATATATATATATAAGCAATGGTATATAAAAGAGAGGGGAGGGGAACCCTTCCAAACACTCTCACCTCATAATAGTACACTAGTATAATCTTGGTAATATTAACGATAAAAAGGGGACTTTTTTTGTGGATCCACACTCACTTTCTGGCTACCTGCTACCACCGATGTGCCTTGGGTTCATACCACCTCAGCTCCCGGTGGAGGACATTATCTATGCTAAACAAAAAACCCCCCCTTTTTGTCGTTAGTACGCTGGTATAATCTTGGTAATATTAACGACAAAATGGGGGGGTTTTTTGTTTAGCATAGATAATGTCCTCCACCGGGAGCTGAGGTGGTATGAACCCAAGGCACATCAGTGGTAGCAGGTAGCCAGAAAGTGAGTGTGGATCCACAAAAAAAGTCCCCTTTTTATCGTTAATATTACCAAGATTATACTAGTCGCTGATCCTGATCGCTGTATAAATGTGAATGGTCCCAAAATAGTGTCAAAAGTATCCGACCTGTCCGCCGCAATGTCACAGTCACAATAAAAATCGCAGATCACCACCATTGGTAGTAAAAAAAATGACATAAATCTATCCCCTGTTTTGTAGACGCTATAACTTTCGCGCAAACCAATCAATGTACGCTTATTGCAATTTTTTTTTTACCAAAAATATGTAGAATACGTATCGGCCTAAATTTTTTTATTTTTTAAAAAAAATTGGGATATTTATTATAGCAAAAACTAATGAATATTGTGTTTTTTTTTTTTTTTTTTTTTTTTTTTTTTAAATTGTCGGTCTTTTTTTTTGTTTATAGCGCAAAAAATAAAAACCGCAGAGGTGATAAAAATACCACGAAAGAAAGCTCTATTTGTGGGCAAAAAAATTATCAACATTTTTATTTAGGTACAACGTCGTATGACCGTGCAATTGTCATTCAAAGTGTGACAGCGCTGAAAGCTGAAAATTGGCCTGGGCAGGAAGGGGGTGAAAATGCCCTGTATTGAAGTGGAATTTTTGGGGGTTTGTCCTATTATCTTTTGCAATCTGTCTTTCGTTTAGAATTTATGCATCCTAGATTTCCTTTTTACATATTCTGTTATATTCTTTGTAACATTTAACCGATAATAGTGTTCCTTAATTTTTATATATTTTTTAAAAGCTCTTTTCTTATATATATATATATATATATATATATATATATATATATATATATATATTTTTTTTTTTTTACTTTGGCCATGAGCCACATAGGTTTTATTTTTAGCCTTTTAAATGTATTGCCCATAGGAATATACAGTACTTTGCAGTGAGTTCACATACAGTCTTTTTGAAGAATTCCCATTTCTGTTCTGTGTTTATCAATGCCAAGAGTCCCTCCCAGTCTAAGCCTTGGAGAGCAGCTCTCGCTCTTGGAAAAATAGGATTTTTATAACAGCTTACCTGTAAAATCCTTTTTTTGGAGTACATCACGGTACACAGAACACCATAGTCATTACTATGTGGGTTATACGCCACCTTCAGGTGATTGGACACTGGCATAATCAAAGACCGGAAGTCCCCGTCTATATAACCCCTCCCATACAGGGAGTACCTCAGTTTTTGTAGCAAAGCAATATACAGTGGAACCTCAGATTACGAGCATAATCAGTTCCAGGATAGTGCTCGTAATCCAAAGTACTTGCATATCAAAGCGAGTTTCCCCATTGAAGTCAATGGAAACGAAAATAATTTGTTTCGCATTGACTTCAATGACATGCAATACCGCATGCGGACAGAAGCAGGGGGTGCCGGAGAGTCTCGGAAACGGCCAGAAAGGCCCAAGGACAGCTCGGAAAGGCTAGGGAACGTAGTATTTTCGAATCTTTCCGAGCATTTCTGAACGGCGCGGATCGTCTACGATCGTTGCTGTTCGGCTCCGCTCAGCTCCGATGCCCCCCCACCTCAGGCCAAACGCGGTACTGCACACCGCTTTTGGCCTGAATCCTGCTTGTTTTGTGAGACAAAATACAGTGCTCGTATTGCGAAGCGCTCGTTAACCGCGTTACTCGCAATCCGAGGTTCCACTGTATAAATATCCCATTAAGAGGGGAGGGACCTCTGTGTCCCGTGATGTACTCCAAGAAAAGTATTTTACAGGTAAGCTGTTATAAAAATCCTATTTTCCTTATCGTACATCACGGGAAACAGAGCACCATAGTCATTACTATGTGGGATGTCTCAAAGCAATGCCATCTGAGGGGAGGGAGACACAAAAAATAAAGCAGACCGCCATCAGACGTGAGGACCTATACTTCTGCCTGCCGTACACTGCGCTCAAAGGCGGCATCCTCTTGCTGACCTACATCCACCTGGTAGAATCTAGTGAATGTATGCACTGACGACCAAGTTGCGGCCTTGCAAACCTGAGCCATAGAGGCTTGGTGATGCACTGCCCATGAGGCACTTACTGCCCTGGTAGTGTGCGCTCTAGGTTGAAAGGGCGGAACCCTTCCTTTCAAACCATAAGCCTGAATAATAACCTGACAAATTCATCTAGAAATAGTCGATTTTGACGCTGCCTGCCCTCTCCTGGGGCCTTCTGGCAGTACAAACAAAGCGTCAGTCTTCCGTATCTGAGCTGTCGCTTTCAGCTATACCTTGACCACTCTCACTACATCGAGAGAGTGTAATAATCTTTCTTCTGATCCTGATAACTGGAATTGGTAGACAAAATATACATGAACCAATGATACATTTGTAAATCGCATTGATAACATAGGATGTATGAGAATACCTCAATGCATTTCGACCCCTGTAGTTGCAGTCTTCTTCAGGGGGGTTTTTATTCTCTTCTAGAAATACAGCAAAAAGCGTTTTCAACACATTTGCATTGCATAATTTTCTACCATGATGGCGTATTTAATGTTCTATTAGCGTATATTTAAAGGTATATTTACCCTTCAAACAGAAGGAACCTCGCGTCACCAGAGACTTGTAAAACAATTCTATTCATATTCATGCAATCCAGGACCTTCATGTGTCTCCTCCGTTCCCCCCCCCCCCCCCAGGACCGAATCCTGGTCTGCAGGACTTGCAAATTGGTCACCTACTCTGGGCCACTAATGGGGGCAGTTGTGGGCGGAGGCACCTGCAATTTATAATTATGAATAATCAGAAGCTGGATGGGTAATGAACGGACGTTGTTTCTAGAGTTCTCAAAAAATGAAACCACTAAATCTAATCAGAGTAATTTGATATTCGATCATTTTATCCCTTTAGTCAAAATATTGTTACATGCGATCTACATTGGATGAGTTCAAGAAATAAAAGACATTTTTATATATGTAAGATGAATCTCTGAGGAACAGATATTTGTTCACTAAGTGTAACATCATATAAGTATTAGATGAAACAATGTACTATATAGTGAATTTTAAATAATCAAGATCCTTTTTAAATTAATTAAATCGTTAGATAAATGTGAACCAAAAATGTGATTAAATGTGCCATGTTGAGTAATGTGAATTGTTATCATTAATAATGAAGTGAGGTGTGGTGAGTATGTGATGCTAATTACCGTATATACTCGAGTATAAGCCGAGTTTTTCAGCACGTTTTTTTCTCCTAATCATCTTCCAGGGCAGCATCCGCGAGATAGGCTCCTCCTCCCTGAAACAGGAAACGTATTAGTCCACCATTAGAAATTTCAGTCTCACCTGTGTGCCTCAGTTGTTGTGTTTCTCTTATCATCCATGGACTGACACGGTGTCTCTTTACACTTTACACGTGGGTTATGTCCCTGCTTGCAGGAGAAGACCTAGGCAGAATGTGAGATGTTATACATACATTCTAAAAGCCAGAGCTGAACATCCCCACCCAGGGGGCGGTCCCTCCGGGCATAACCCTCCCACTACAGTCAGCAGACTTCAGTTTTTTTCTGCCTAGCAGAAGGAGAAGACGTGGCTCTCTCAGGAGCCAGTCTCCTGACCTATTTTTTATTCCTTTTCTGGAATTCTTTTTTATTTTATATTTGAGAATCTTCTATCAACTGTCGGCTGGGCAACAGGTTGGGTACAAGATATCCTCGTAGTCTTCCCTGTCCGACCATTGAGCGTGCTGATCCTCGCCTTGTGTGCGTGAGACTCAGTTCACGACATACCCCATGGCTCCAGGGGTGGCCGGGTTTGCTTTCATGCTCCCACGGTCCTCTCAAGACTGAACAGTTCCTGACTGACTGTATCTTTCACAGTGGACCGGGCCGACAGCTACTCAGTACTGCACTGTGATAGTCCTGTCAGAAACACACCAGTGGGTCCCTCAGGGGACGGGTAAGTAGTCTCTCCTGCCTGCAGGTGAGTACAAAAAGCTGTGTGTTTCTCTGTGGGGGATTTTCCCTGTCTCCCCCTGTATTTCATTGTCACTCTCTGTCACCATTGCTGGCGCTGTGCTGTGTGGGGTGCCTGGGGGTCACACTGTTCTTGGAGGGGCTCATGCTGGTCTGCAGATATGCTTGGGGCCTTTTTTTTGTGAGTTTTGGGGCCTGAGTGGCGCTGTGTGTGTGCTGTTGTTTCACTTTAGCTGCGTCATGGCGGCCATCTTGCCGCGGATCGCCTCAGTGAAGTGTGGCGGCCATTTTCTTGTAGCCTGCGCGCTCTTCAGCACTAGTTTTGGCCTCTAGCGCTGCTGTAACAGCGCAAATCTCCTCACAGCTCACCAGCGCTGACACTGCGCGGTACAGACAGCGGAACTGAGCGGTCCCTGGTCCGGTTTGGTGAGTCCCCTGGGCGCCCCCTCCTCAGTCAGCACAGCCTGTGGGTGGACTTTTTATCTGAGGAGTCTCAGAGGGGGGCAATGTGGAGTCTCGGTCACCAGCTTCCCCTAAATGTCAGTGGACAACAGGCAGTGCTTCAGCACCTGCGGTCCCTAGGGACCAGTTGTGGGCAGTCCTGGAATCATTTCTGACCAGAATGGGAGCTGTGTGCAAGCGCAAGGGAGCAAAAAAGCGCCCTCTCCCCACTTTACTTCATGAGGGCAGTGCGCTGATTCAGATATGGGCCTAGCCACTACCGCTCAGGACCCTAGTTCTGAATGTATTGGATGGTTTTGAACAGGACATTCCTTATGTGGAAAACTCCAGTTCTGAGTCAGTAAATGACAGGGCGCTTGTTAGTGTACTCATGACTGCGGTGAGGGACACTCTCAGGCTAAAATGCTGCGGATGCAGAACCTCAGGCTGATACAGTCTCCTTTAGTTCTTTTAAGGCCAGGCCTTCTAAAGAGGTTTTTCCATATGTACTTTCTTTGACCAGCTCATTGATAAGGTCTGGGAAAAGCCGCAGAAGAATTTTTTTATGGTCCCGCTGCGTTTGTCTATCAGATACCCCTTGAAGATGCCCTACTTAAAAAGTGGGCTTCTCCCCCAGTGGTCGACCCTCCAGTCGCCCGGTTGAACAAGGCCATCACTCTCCCGATGGAGGGGACTCCTGCATTTGAGGACCCCACTGACAGGAGGTCAGAAGTGGTGAGCAGAACCATGTTTGCCTTGTTGGGATCCGCCCTACGACCTGTGGTAGCGGCGACCCTTGTGTCTAAAACACTTACAGGTTGGGCAAAAATGTTGCACCTAGCTGTACAGGAGCATATTCTTCCTCCAGACACAGTTGCTCTGGCCCACCAACTGGTTCAGGGCCTGGTTTCTGTGTGCGACGCCACGCTGAACGCGGCCCCTTTAATATCCAGGGCCTCTGTCTCGGCGGTGGTATTGCGTCGTCTTATCTGGTTGAAATGCTGGTCTGCTGACCTAGCCTCTAAGAAACTCCTGACGGATCTACCATTAAAGGTGGTAGACCTTTCGGTGCTGCCCTGGATGACATCGTCATGGATGTCACGGGAGGTAAACGCACTCTTCTTCCTTAGACTAGCAAGGGTGAGGAGGCCTGCCGCAAACAGGGGCCTTCCTTTCCAGCAAAACAGGGTTTTTTTCGTCAGTCAGAGTCCACAGGTAGGCCCTCTCAGACTGACGGCAGTGCGGCTGGTGGGCACAAGTGCCCCTGGGTGCGTAAGCCAAACAAGCGGCTCCCAAGCCCGCCTCCGCGTGAAGTCTTGCCTCCGTCCGACTCTGGGATGGGGGGACGACTTCGCAGGTTCACGGATCGGTGGACCTCCCGAATCTCCGACTGGTGGGTGTGCGAGGTGGTCACCTCAGGATATAGGATAGTATTCCGATCCTGGCCCCCACACAGATTCTTTCCCTTGAATCTTCCTCTCCTTCCTACCTGTCGGGCAGCCCTCTTGGGGGCTGTACAGGATTTGGTCAGGTCCGGAGTGATTGTGCCGGTTCCGTCACAGGAGAGTTTTCAGGGATTCTACTCTAATCTGTTTGTCGTCCCAAAAATAGGACGTGGTTCGACCTATCCTGGACCTCAAGGCCCTGAATGCCTTCGAGAAGGTGCAGAAATTCCGCATGGAATCCATTCGCACGGTGATCGCTACACTCCACCAAAGGGATTTTCTTCTGGCGTCCTTGGACTTCAAGGACGCCTACTTGCATGTTCCGATCTGCGCAAGTCACCAGAAGTTTCTGCGCCTTGCGATCAGCGAAGTCCACTATCGATTGTGGCTCTTCCTTTCGGCCTTGCCTCGGCACCAAGGGTGTTCACCAAGGTGCTTGCTCCGGTTCTAGCCTTCTGTTACAGCGAGGTATTGCTGTCGTGGGCTATCTGGACGGTCTTCTGCTATGAGCAAAAAGTGGCTCAGACTTAGAGGAAAGGTGACTATCGTCAATTAGACCCTCAGAGACTTCGGGTGGTTCCTGAACATTCAGGAGTCAGTCCTGGTCCCGACTCAGTGTCTGGAGTATCTAGTTCTGGTTCTGGACTCCTTGGAGGCAAAGGTATCCTACCTCTGGAGAAGTTGCTGACACTTCAGTCTGCGGTGCGGGTGCTGACATCCCGAAAATGGTTGTCAATCCGTTGTTTGCATGAGAGTCCCGGGACTCCTGGTGGCCTCCTTCGCGGCCATTCCGTATGCCCAATCACACGCCAGGGCATTGCAGAAGGAGATCTTGTCCACCTGGGACAAATCCCCGTTGTCCTTGGATCTTCGGATCCAGGTGATTCACCTGGTCAGGGCGTCCCTGACATGGTGGTTGAGACCCTCGGCTCTTCGGTCCGGAAAGTCGTTCCCCTCCCATCCAATGGACGGTACTCACGACGGACACCAGCCTGACGGGCTGGGGTGGAGTCTGGGGAGTCCTGTCGGCTCAAGGCCTTGGACTCCGGACGAGCCCGTTTACCAATCACTGTTCTGGAAATACGGGCCATCAGACTGTGTCTCTCCTCAGGTCGGAGAGAGTACTGGGTCGCTCCATCAGGAGCCAGTCGGACAACGCCACGGCGGTGGCGTATGTAAACCATCACGGGGGTACTCGGAGCTCAGCTGCGGCTTCCGAGGTAGTCCGTATCCTGAAGTGGGCCGGAAGAAACGTGCCGGCTCTGTAGGGGCGGACTATCTGAGTCGCCAATCGCCAGACGCTGGACCAGGAAGAGTGGTCCTTGCATATTTCAACTCCTTTGCCGACGGTGGGGCACGCCGGATGTGGACCTGATGGCCTCTCGACTCAGTCGCAAAGGTCAAGGTTGTGGCCAGATCCAGGGATTCTTGGGCGATGCCTCGGATGCGTTGGTGGCCCCATAGGGTCCTTATCGCCTGATATAAACTCCGGTGATCCTAATTGTTCCGGATTGGCCTCAGCGTCACTGGTACGCTGATCTGGTACGTCTCGTTGCGGACGTTCCCTGGTGGTTGCCGATGAGGGAGGACCTTCAGTCTCAAGGTCCTATGTTTCATCCGGCTTACAGTCTCTGGCTTTAACGGCAGGGCTGTTAAAAGCCAGGTGTTGAGGGACCGAGGTCTCTCGGACTCTGTCATTTTGACCATGTTAAGGACACGGAAGTCTTCCTCCAGGCAGATCTATCACCGTGCCTGGAAACCTTATATCGCCATATGCAAAGCGCTGGACTGGCGTCCTCGGACGTATTCCGTCCCCAGAATCCTGCGTCCTCTGCAGTGTGGAGTGACCCAAAAGCTTGCTTTGAGTACCATCAAGGATCAGATTTCGGCCTTGGCCGTCTTCTTTCAGCGACCTCTAGCGGGTCATTTCTTGGTTAGCACCTTGTGTTGAGGGTTCGCCATGTGCTCCCTCCTGTCAAGCCTTCTCTCCCACCGTGGGATCTGAATTTGGTGCTCTCGGTCCTCCAGGAACCTCCTTTTTGGGAATATCCGGGATATTCCCCTCTTGTCTTGTCTCAGAAGGTGGCCTTTTAGTGGCAATCACTTCTGTTTGACGGGTGTCTGAGTTGGCGGCTTTGTCCTGCAAGTCGCCATATTTAGTCATCCATAAGGATAAGGCGGTGTTGCATCCGCGACCTTCCTTTTTGCCAAAGGTGGTGTCTACCTTTCACCTACATGAGAACATTGTCCTTGTGTCCTCACCCATCGCATCCCAGAGAGTTTGCGCTGTACATATTGGATGTGGTACGAGCCTTACGGGTGTACCTGTCTGCTACTGCTTCTATTCGGAAGTCCGACTCACTGTTTGTGACTGTCCCTGGTCCATAACAGGGCCAAGCGGTTTCGTCTGCCATCATTTCTAGGGGAATCAGACAAACCGTCATTCAAGCCTATGCTCTCAAAGGGCGGGCGCCTCCCTTTCCGGTTACGGCGCATTCCACCAGGGCAATTGGTGCTTCCTGGGTTTTCCGACATCAAGCGTCGGTTGCACAAGTGTGCAAGGCGGCGACCTGGTCATCTGTTCATGCCTTTTAAGTTTTTTATAAGGTTGATGTGGCTGCATCTTTGGATGCTTCCTTCGGCCGCAGGGTGCTGCAGGCCGCTGTTTAAAGTTGCGACTCCTCCGTTGAGGAGATCTGCCTTCTTGGAGTGAAGTTTTTGGTTTTTCCATTTATACTGCTCCCATCCCTCTTGACACTGCTTTGGGACATCCCACGTGTAAAGTGTAAAGAGACACCGTGTCAGTCCATGGATGATAAGAGAAAATAGGATTTTTTGTACTCACCGTAAAATCCTTTTCTCTGACATCCATGGACTGACACGGCACCCACCCTTCCTTTTTAAGTTTGTACTGCTTTGTTACGAACTGAAGTCTGCTGACTGTAGTGGGAGGGTTATGCCCGGAGGGACCGCCCCCTGGGTGGGGCTGTTCAGCTCTGGCTTTTAGAATGTATGTATAACATCTCACATTCTGCCTAGGTCTTCTCCTGCAAGCAGGGACATAACCCACGTGTAAAGTGTAAAGAGACACCGTGTCAGTCCATGGATGTCAGAGAAAAGGATTTTACGGTGAGTACAAAAAATCCTATTTTCCTCCAGACCCACAGGAGCTGCAAGAAACGTTTGTTGTTTTACCTTGTCTCTGTGCTAGTAGGAGGAGGCCCCCTGCCAGCATCCCATCCAGCCCAGCGGGCCTTGGGAGGGCGAGCAGGAGCAGCAATTCTGAGCAAAAAAACTTGCTCTGCCTGAGATTTCACCCCTACAGAGGGGTCTGTAATCATCCCCCCAGCCTGGAACAAAAGCACTGGCTTTTACCCCATACCGCAAGGCTGCAGGGACCTGCTGCTGCAGCTATCCGGTGTACCTGGATCTCTCAGATGCGTCGCGCGGGTATGTGCAATCACTGGGCGCCCGCCCGATCACCGCCATCAAAAGTCCACCTCACGACGACCCCCCCCCCCCCCCGCGCGGCCACCCAGCGAACGAAGCCGCACCCATCCCACCCGCAGCCTCCTTCGCAGCAGAGCCAGTTCCTCTCTTCATGGAGACTCTGCGGGGAGTACCAAGATGGTGCCGGCAGGGGTTGGGGGGGGGGGGGAAGGTCACTTCCGGTCACACAGCTCCGGTCGGCAGCCACTTTCCCGGAGCCCAAAAAATAGAGGGCTTTCAGTGACTTACTTCCCAGACAACACAGCAGAGTCCCCCCTGCCTAATTAAGGAACTAGCACTGCGGTATGTGCAGGTGTTGTCCACCAACCTGCATGGGGCCAGCTGGGGGCGGGGCCGAGCTAAAGCAGGAAGCATTCAAAAGGACTCCTCCAGCTGACCATGTGGCTGACCATGTCGGACGCTTCTCCACCTTGCCCTGCAGATCCTGCAAACCAGGACCGCTCCAAGGAAAGCCAGAATACTCTTGTGTCACTTCTGTCTTAACCTCACTTGCAGATACTGCTCATAGAGCAGTCTCTGACCTCCCTTCCTCACGGGGATTCTCTGTGCTTGATTCCAGGCAAGGACCCCGGAGGAAAGGAAAACAAAAAGCAAAACATGTGCTTCATGCAACCAACGGTTTCCACCCGAATGGAAGAAACCTCTATGCCAGAAATGCATAGACAAAATGGTGGCTAAAGAGTCGCAAGGTTATCTGCACGAACTGTTTAACACCTTTTAAAAAAGAGATTAAGAGCACCATGGCACCGCTACGCTCAGCTATTGAGAAGCTGTGAAACGCCAACTAATGCTGATGAAGCCTGCACTCCATCTACCAGTAGGACATGCGTCCTCACAGGTAACAAAGAACAGGCAATAACACAAGAACAGCAGAAGGATTTGGATGAATCCGTACAATCCGAATCAGAGGATGGACTTTACTCAGACTCTGAAGAGGAAGATCCGGCCTTACAGGGCAACTTATTTCCTTCAGAAGACACGGACAGTCTTCTTAAAGCCATAGCGGACACGCTAGGCATCAAAGAGCAAAAAACTGCAGGTCTCTCTACATGATAAGATGTACAAAGGGCTGCAACCTAAGAAACCCAGGACATTTCCCGTACACCAAACTCTCAAAGACATTGTCAAAAAAGAGTGGGAAGATCCTGAGAAAAAGCTCTATATACCAACATCAGTCAAATGCAGATACCCGTTTGCTGAGGCAGACACCAAAACCTGGACCAAATGCCCCAAAGTGGATGCCTCCCTAGCAAAAGTCACGAATAAATCTGACTTGGCTTTCGATGACGCAGGTACACTAAATGATCCCATGGACAAGAAAATAGAGGCCCTTTTAAAAAGAGCCTGGGAAGCAGGGGAGGTGAACCTGAATCCAGCAATCGCTTCCACCTGCACAGCCCGCACCTTGCTAATATGGTTACTCCGCTCCAAGAACTTCTAGAAAGCGACGCACCCAGAGAAGAGCTAATAAAAACTATCCCCACACTGACGAGAGCAGCAGCCTTTTTGGCAGACGCCTCAGCTGAAACTGTCAGAATTTCTTCAAGAGCCACAGCACTTCTCAACTCAGCCCGAAGAGCCCTGTAGCTGAAGTCTTGGGCAGATGACATCTCTTCAAAAAAACAGGCTCTGCGGAATCCCATTCACCGGAGACCTATTGTTGGGACCCGAACTGGAAACAGTATTGGATAGGACCGCAGCAAAGAGTAAGGGCTTTCCCCAAACCAAACAGAAGCAAGGGCAGGCGCTGTTTCGGCAGTTAAAAAAGTTTAACAAGCCGGGAGCGAAGAAACGCTGGGAGCTGCAGAACAAAAAGGGCAAGGGTGAATTCATTCTTAAACCCCCTACCCCCAAAAACAAAAAACAATGACTTGCATCGGGTAGGGGGCAGACTCGCAGCCTTCTCCAAACAATGGGTGGAAGCAACGAAAAACAAATTCATCCAAGCACCATAACAGAAGGCTACTCAATGGAGTTTACCACGTACCCCCCAACCAAGTACCTGGTAACAATGCTACCAAGAGACGAAGCCCGAGGGAAAGCCTTTTTGGGATCACTACAAAATCTACTAGATCAGAAGGTGATCCGCCCAGTACCTCAGGCAGAGGAACAAAGGGGGTTCTACTCCCATACTTTTGCAAAGGCAAAACCATCAGGCAAGCTGAGGCTCATTCTAAACCTCAAACCTCTCAACAGAAGAGTAAAATACAAGAAATTCAGGATGGAGTCGATATATTCAATCATCCTCAAACATCCTCACAAAGGAGACATTTATGGCAACCATGGACTTACAGGATGCCTACTTACATGTTCCCATAAGACGGTCACCAAAAATTCCCGAGATTCGCGGTGCAAGGACCAGCGGCCACTCTGCACCAGCAATATACAGCTCTCCCTTTCGGTATTTCCTCTGCTCAGAGAATCTTCTCAAAAATAATGGCGTTAAAAGGGTTGAGACAACAGGGCATAGTCATAATACCATACCTGGACGATCTACTCTTCTTTGCAGATTCAGCAGAAACTCTAGAGTGCAACCTGCGCACAAGCATGTCACATCTGCAAAACCTGGGGTGGATAGTTAATGCAGAGAAATCATAAATGACCCCAAGCCAAAGGGTGGTATACCTAGGTTACATACTAGACTCCAGGATAACCAAAATCTTCCTAACGGGGGAGAAAAATGAAAAAAATCACTCGGGCACTAACCTCCTTTAGAAGAGGCCAACGCCATTACAATCGGATAAGGCATGAAAGTACTAGGTCTGATGACATCCTCAATCCCGGCCGTCACATGGGCACAGATTCATATGAGACCCCTACAAAACTACATCCTGTCCCAATGTGCACCCGCTCATCCCTGAACAAATCCATTCAGGTCCCGGCCACAGTAAAATGAACACTTCAGTGGTGGCTCAACCCACTTGGATACATCGAAGGACGCAAATGGGCTCAATACAATCCAGTCATAATCACCACCGATGCCAGCGCCTCAGGCTGGGGCGCACACATTACTGGACTCTGCACACAAGGGAGTTGGAGTCCCAAATGGGCCCAAGCCTCCTCAAACATGTGGGAGTTAATGGCCGTGGGAGAAGCACTAAAAGCATTCGAACCAACACTACAGGGCAGAGAGGTGACGATACTATCGGACAACGCCATGACAGTGGCGTACCTGAACAAAAAGGAGGGACAAAGTCCCGAAACTTGATGAACCTGACGGAAATGATCCTGCTACACGCAGAATCACACAAGGTCTATTTCAGCTGTTCACCCGAAAGGAACGGACAACACTCTAGCGGACTTCCTGAGCCGCAAGACCATAATGCAGACGGAGTGGTCACTAAACCAAGCGACCTTTGCACAGATCACTCAAGCTTGGGGGATGCCTGAAGTAGATCTATTTTGCGTCCAACTCAAACACGAAATCCCCAACATTCTTCTCACTAGATCCTACGGATGGCAACAGCGGAGTAGATGCCTTCAGTCAAACCTGGAGATGGCGACTGTGCTACGCATTCCCTCTGAATGCCTTAATCCCAAGAGTAATTCAGAAGATGGAGGCAGAAAAAAACCACAGTCATACTAATAGCACCGCACTGGCCCCAAAGGGCATGGTTCAGTAACTTAAATATCAGCATCCAATCTCCGCTGACACTGACAGATCAGCCAAATCTATTTATCACAGGGCCCAGTCAACCATCCGAACCACAAAATTCTGAAGCTTTCGGCCTGGTCACTGAAAGGGTAAGACGCCAAAACAAAGGGCTGTCAGACAAAGTAATCAACACCATCCTAGACAGTAGAAAACCCGTGACCAGGGCAATCTTTATGAAAAGATGAGAAAAACGTTGGTCTCCTGGAGCAAGAACAAGCGGACTTCCAGCAGAGGGTTAATGCCAACAATCCTGGACTTTCTGCAAGATGGAGCAGACAGGAATATCTCCCAAGCAACACTAAAGGTACAAGTAGTGACGCTTTCCTCGTTCATGGACATCAGACTCGCAGAAGATCCCCTGATAAAGCGATTCCTGATGTCACTTAAAAGAACTAGACCTGCAAAAATGAACAGAACCCCAACCTGGGACATGTCCACAGTGCTCAGGGGGTTTCTCTCCCCTCCATTCGCTCCAACAGAGGACAGCTCAGACAAAAATCTCACTATAAAAACGGCACTTCTTGTGGCCCTAGTATCCGCTAGTAGAGTAAGCAAAATCCAAGCTCTATCCATGATGGAACCATACTGCCTAATACACTTCGACAAAATAGTTTTCTCTCCAGACCCAGCCTTCCTACCCAATGCTTCTTCTACGTTCCATAGAACCCAAAAAATCATTATCCCTTCACTCCCAAAATCTATGGACACCAAGGAAAGGAACGTAAGAAACGCACTCATTACATACCTTGAGAGAACAAAGGACTGGTGGAGAACGACGTCTTTCTTTGTCCTCTATGCAGGGGTCAACAAAGGGAAACCAGCATCCAAAAATTCCATCAGCAGATGGATAAGAATGGCCATACAAACGACCTATGAGGCTCAAGGTCTCACTCCCCCAGCGGGGATCAGAGCACACACAACCAGAGCCTGGGCAACCTCGGTCGCAGAACAAGCAGGGGCAACGCCGGAGTAGATCTGCAGGGCAGTGACATGGTCGAGCTTTAGTACCTTTGCAAGGCACTATTGGATAGACCAGCTGTCCGACCAAGACCTGGCATTTGGTCGCAAAGTGCTCCAGTCTCTTATCCCACCCTAGTAAGTATTGCTTGATACATCCTCTCGGATGCTGCCCTGGAAGATGATTCGAGAAAACAGAGTTGGGTACCTGGGTAACTATTTTTCTAAGAAGTCTTCCAGGGCAGCACTAGTTCCCACCCTTACCTACAGATACGTCATTTCGTGCAGCCAGGTTGCCCTGCTGCAGAATTTGTGGTGGGCAGTCCGGAAGTGGTTAAAGTGACCCACAATTTTTTCTTCATTTTGAGAAGATGGATAGATCTATCTCTAGCTGTCTGATATGGTGCACTGACCCAGAAATCCCTCATTCGCATTTTAACTGTAGTGTGTGTGTGTGTGTGTGTGTGTGTGTGTGTGTGTGTGCCATGCACGATTTGCTTTTAAGTCCACTGTTCTCTATTGCCTTTGCCATGTTCCATGCATTATCTTGGCAATCAGATGCACTTTAGTCTTATCAATGTGCCACGTGTCGAGCATGGTATTTAAAGAATCATATATTGCTGCTGCAGTATGTGATCCAGCAAACTTGCGTGCGTTTAGTAGGATGCTCTGCTATTGAAATTTGGCATCTATCCACTGCGCTGTCAGGCAAAGCATGCTTGTTGGACTGACGTCTGAACTCCAAATGTCCTTAGCCTGTGGATAGATGCCAAATTTCAATTGCAGAACATCCTACTTAAAGGGGTTGTAAAGGTTCATGCATCCTATGCATTAAGGTGAAAAAACATCTGACGATTACCAGCCTCCCAGCCCCCCCCGTTTGACTTACCCAAGCCCTGGAAAGTCCCGCGTCGTGAACACGCTCTTCCTTTGCCTGGCATTCTCGGCTCTTCATTGGATAGATTGATAGCAGCACAGCCATTGGCTCGTGCTGCTGTCAATCAAATCCAATGATGCGGGGGCGTGGCCGAGTCCTGTACTCGGCGGCTATGGACGCTGAATACAGGACTCGGGAGCCCACTCGCAAGGTAACCCCCTTGGGAGAGCGCTTCCCAGAGGGGGTTATCTGCAGCGGGGAGGAGCCAAGAGAGCCGCCGAGGGACTCCAGAAAACACTGTTCGGGGTCACTCTGTTCAAAACGAGCTGCACGGTGGAGGCAAGTATGACATGTATGTTCTTTAAAAAATAAAATAAAAATTCAAATCTTTACAACCACTTTAACACATGTGAGTTTGCTGGATGTGAGAGCTGGTATGTCGTTAGTCATGAGTGTGTTTTGCAATACTGTCAAACAATTCAGGTAGATCGATATCTGCAACGAAGCGTCTGCTTGGTTGTGTGTAACGCGGCTCAATATGTTGTATGAGCCTACGGAATCCAATGTCCAACACAACAGAGAGTGGCTGGTCGTCTAACGCAATGCATTCCATAACTTTCTCTAATGCAACGTGCTTTGGAACTATTGCTTGTTGTAAATTTTTTTGCCTTTTCGAAGACTGTGGCCACAGATGGTGTTGATGTGCTTGGGGTACTTTTTGGAAGCGGTGTTTTCTTGTACTCTGTATGCTGCACTGGATGACGTGTTTTTTAAGGTGGTGTATCAAACCTGTTGTGGAAAAATGCCTTGGCACTGTACCCCCTCTTGAAATTTCAGCTGAGAAAACACTGCAGATTGCAAATTTGCTGTCTTAATCAGAAACTCTCAAATCTTTCCACACTGCAGACATGGTCCGCTTTCGCTAGTAGCGCAGCACTATTAGAGAGTAGAGCTATAGAGGGAGTAAGAAAAAAAACTCAATCTATTTGAACTAAACCCCAGGTATAAATTAAATATAAAGGGAAGGAGAGCACACAGCTGCCTAGTGTAATACCGTTTTTAATTATTTAAAATCGGAAGTAGAAAGTTGCACTCACAAACCATAATTTAGAAAAAGAAAACCTAACCAATCATCATTGTATAACAGTGCAGCTTAAATACTGCATGATATTTAGAAAGAGATAGCAGTCAGTACAGTAGTGTGTTATTTTACTATTAGGATTCCATTCCTCTTTCAAGTTGCCAATATAGATAAGTGCCCATAGATCACCATCATTCTTATGGTGCTGGCAGGTTGGCTTTAAGTGGCAGCTAGTCCAAATTAGGAAAAAAAAAACAGAGAACAGGTGAGTTTACCATGCTAAGCAAAAAGCAACAGGTTGTCAAGCAGAGCTGCATCACACCGAAAAAGGCAGCATTTCTCTTAACACTTGAGCTCTCAGAATTTCTCACAAAGGGGTAGGTAATTGACGGGAAACCGTTTTCTAATTAAAGTGGAAAATGTATGGAAGACTATACAAGGGACCCATGTGGCTCGGGTCGCTTTCATCTGGCTTTCTGACACTTTCTGGGCAGGGGCTCATTGGTCGGCACTGATTGAATTCAACTAACCTGCTGTATCGGGTATGGTACGCTGCAAACAATGTTTAATTTTTTTGGGCGTGCTACAGCACAGGGTCATGCAAGTACTTATCACCTCGGAGAGGGCATCTGAGGGCAGAGTACAACTGGCAAGGAGTGAGCATTGTCAGATCATATCTGGGTATATTTGTCCAAACATTAGTGAACCTTGCAAAATCATTCAGTTTAACATATCGATCTAAATGAATTTATTTATTGCATACCTTGTACTGAAAGGTAATTCACTAGTATGATGTAGAAACATCCACCTACTACTGCACATGCTTGAGGAGAAGAAGTTATCTGGACTGCCGCACTCTGGTTAAACGCTTTTATTAATGAAGAAAATTAAAATGCCAAATCCAAAACGAAATAAATAAACAAAATCCATCCAAAGGCAATTAAAGGTGAAGGGACATGCAGGGTGACGGCTAACGCGTTTCACATCAGGGTATGATGCTTACTCATAGCTAAAGTGTAAGTGACCAGAACTGTGTATATAAGGTGATCTGAAAAACCTCTCAACCAATGAGAGCTGTTAAACACAGTGGTAGAATATTAAGCACTAATTTAGGTCTATTACACTCCGTGTTTGTGAAGCACCTGTTAAATGCCAAAACCATTAATAAGGATTGGCACGTAAAATCTTACACATGTGTAGAGTGCATAAAGGTATATAAAAAAACTGAGTGAAAAGGAGTGAAAACTCCAGATCGAAAAAGATATTAGATATATGTATGACTGCTTAACGCAGAACAAGTGCTTTAAACAATTGTTTTATCTATAACGTGAACAACTATATATGACACGTGTATGGTGCATCTGAAATAGGGATGCTATAATAGAGTAAAGAACAAAAACAAAACACAACAAAAAAACAACAAAAAACCCCCAAAGTGCATGAGTAGTGTAAGTTGAAAAAAGTGGAAACTGGTCGGAACTGAAAAAGGGGTGAGTTGTACATAAATCTTAATATTGACATTGAATTCATGAAAATGAATAGAATAGATATAAATATGAATATAAATATCTAAAATCATAAATAATGAAAAAGATGAAAACAATAATAATAATAATAATGATTCTATTTGTGTACAGAAACCTAGATGTTCCAAAAAGCTAGAATTAATACAACTAGATACTAAACATAAAACCACAATGAGTTGATGTTGTTGAGATGTATGTTAAAAATATGTGTGTTATTGTTATTTAACTATAGATAAAACTTATTCATCCTGTGTGACCATTCTGCATGTCTATTTGAGGAGGGGCAAGATTATTAAAGTGTATATGTTAATCAATACCAGACATATATATATTGATTATTATAAGACATAAATTATGCTAACCTCCAAAAAGGCATGCAGATATAGTGGATGAATATGGAGGCGAACCCTACTTGCAGTATATATACATATAGATGATCGAATCGAAACACACACATATATTTTGTATATGTGCAAGTTATCGTTTTCTTATTTTATTTAATTGAATACAAATTTGGTTTGATTTATTCAATTCTAATTTAATTGAATTTTTGTTTTTATTTTGGTTTTTGACACGCACGTAAATATTGTATATGAGCTTTTTTAGTTTGACATGCCTGTCCAGTGGCAAAATGTGTCAAAAATATATATACAATATTGTGTGTGTGTTAGATGGCTGGGATCAGCTATAACCAAAGCCAAATTAGAAAAACAAAAAAAGAAAAAGGAAAAAAGAGGATTCCACTGTATATGAAGATTGAGCAAAAGATGGAAAACAACGGAAAGAAAAACTAAGCTATGGTAATATCCTATATTAATAAATCAAATAATTAGTACCAATTTTTAATTTTAATTTTAATGTGGTTCAATTTTATATTTGATTAAATAAGGATTTTTGAGCAGGGCATGGATTCAAGTGTGGAGCCCAGGTGTGGAAAGAAATCCACACATGGGCCTCATCACTCCAATCAGGTGATGCA
The DNA here is from genome assembly GCA_029206835.1 of Rana muscosa. Taxonomy (NCBI): domain Eukaryota; kingdom Metazoa; phylum Chordata; class Amphibia; order Anura; family Ranidae; genus Rana; species Rana muscosa. The sequence goes on along the minus strand of CM055117.1, from coordinate 346,242,496 downwards.
ATGAGGTCCAAGACAACAAAGTAACAGGATAGAAATGCCATGACCATGATCTATGTGACTGTCATGAACATAATATCATAAATATGTAAAGCTGGTGTGGCATTTAAATCCTGTAAAACTGTAGAATGCGCAATGAGACTTGTATACAAGAATGAACACCTTAGACGATTTGCAAAAAGGTGGCGACAGCGGGTGCGGTGGAAAGCAAAAAAAAGGGAAAATGACCAAAAATGATGGATTACTAAATTAATAAAAGTGGGAAATGTCCCACTCAAAATTCAATCCAGAAGGTCGTCTAGTATTTAGAATAAAAATCCACCGCACTTCTTGTCTGCACAGGAGGTTAAACTTGTCGCCTCCTCTCAAAGGTCTTGCAATTTTGTCTAGGCCTTGTATAACCAAACTGGAAGTGTCCTTGTTATGAGCTACATTCCAGTGTCGCGCTACGTTTGTTGTGTGGTTTTTGTCGATATCATAGAAATGATCGTATAAACGATCTTTTAATCTCCTGGTGGTCCTGCCTACATATTGGATTGAACATAAGTTGCATGTGATGACATAAACAACATATCGTGTGTTGCAATTAATGAAAGAGTGCAACTTATGGACTTTTCCTGTAGACTTGGAGGTGACAGTGTCGCCCCTCTGTATAAATGGGCAGTAAACACAATTATGACCGCCACATTTAAAAGTGCCTTTGAACGAAAGCCAATTCGCAGGGGTGTTTTTGGTGGAAAAAAGGCTGGGTGACAAAAGGCTGCCTAGAGAAGGTGCCCTCCTGGACACTGTATGGATCCCTTTTTTAAGAATTTCGCCATATATTGGATCGTGTGACAGAATCGGGAGGTACTACTGCACATGGGTGACTTCCAATTCCAAAAAGCAGTTTTATTTTACTAGGAATTTAGTTTAGGAACGTATGCTACATTTATGTTCTTTCCTTTATTTTCCTGATATCTTTTAAAAGCACTTTCTAAATTCCAAACACATCAAGTAACACCTTTTTTATGTTTTTGAGCTCCTCCTGCAAATGACTTCTCTGCTGCAGTTTCCAAGGACTACATATCCCATGGTACCTTGGTGCCTGCAACCAGTAATTCCTGTACTGACTCCACCTCCTGAAACTCCTCCTCTCAGCACCTCTGTAGTTCAAAGTGCTATAAAGCACAAGAAGGAAAGGCTCTATATTCTACATCTTCCGTGTCTCCTGTTAAACAAAATTTAAAATCTGCACTCCTAGGTCATACTCATTCATGTTGTAATAGCAATTGAATGAGTAAAACCAAACATTGCTTGGAGAAAAAAAACTACTACTTTCCCTTAGCATTCAGTAGTATGTGATTACTTTACTATGTCTTTCTGAATAGAATGCGATATTGTATTGTATTTTATTTATATATTTTAGTAGTTTGGATGTCCTATTTGGAAAGATCTTCAGCAGCAATGCTTACCCTTAGAAAAAAATTATAGTAGCCACATCCATCCAGGAGGGAGGGAGCTTGTTCTCCCATGAAGCCTTGTATGCTCGCAAGTCTCAACTGCGGAACGATCACGCCGGCCGCACAAGTGACATGGCAGCTACCACTGGGCATGCACAACCGTGAAGCCCAGGCATCCTCACTGCGCAGCCGCGCCTCCACCCCAATGCGACCTACGGCCATTATCAACAGCTTTATTATCTTTCGGCAAAATACTTACACAGACATTTCGGCAGCCGAAAATGGTGTTATATCTCTACTCTGTTTCAGTAAGGGTGAACTAGCCCTTAAAGTGTAATTCCAGGCACCACCTAACTAATCTTAAAAATGCACCCTCCCCATCCTAACATCTATTCTAACTAACCTATGTAAGAAAGATCTGTAGGACTGCCTATTTTCAGCCCGCTCAAGTTCGGTCAAGTGATCTGGCTCCTTTGTGTCTGCTAGCGCAGCTGCAGAGGAAAGGAAGGAGCACCAACAACGGATGGGCGATTGAAGCATGTGGACGATGTCACTGTTTTTCAGGCGTTACTAGCCTTTCTTTTTCTCCTTCTTCCATTTTTTAATAAAGATGCTTTACTTTGATGAATTTACTTTTTCTTGTGAATAAGTATGGATACTATGTACCCCATTCTCATTCACATAGGGGGACAGGAGTGAAACCCCCACGTTCATTTCAAGAGTAAGATAAGCTACCCCCCGCACCCCCACAACCACTGGGTCCGGGTTGTGGGGAAGAGGCCCATGTCCTTATCAGCATGGGGACAAAGTGCCTGCTCCCTTGTTGAGGGCATGTAGTCTAGTATGATTCTGGAGGGGGACTGGGGGACTCGCACACATTTCATTTTATTTTTCCCGTAGGGTCCCCTTAAAATCGACACGAGACCCGCTGGTTCCTTTTTTTTTTTTTTTTTTTTTATAATGCTGGCTCTTTTGTTTACATTCTGCACTTGGCGGGTGAGCCCCCGCTGTCAGCAGAGATGACGCATCATTGTCGGGATGCCGGCATGTACCAACTCCCTAACCAGTAAAAATCGCATCGGAAAATGACATGTAGATGCAATTTTGATGCGTTTCCATTGAAGTCTATGGACCACAAAATTGTACCAATCCCCTCACAACATTAATGTAAACGGGCACCATCGGAAGCAATGGCTTTTCCATTGTCATGCAACTCCGTGCGACCCAAGTTGTATCTGAAATTACATCAGTGTGAACCAGGCCCAAGGAAACACACCCGCATTTCAGAACAATGCTCTATATTGGCAAGAATGTTGCATGTTTGTTGTAGTGCTTTGGCAACCCAATCAAATAATGGACTGCCTTGATACATTGCAAGTCAATGCACATGATAATTGCACCACAACAAATTGGCTTAGTGTAAATGGGCTTTAAAGAGGTGCTCCAGAACAGTTGGGCTCTTCCGCAGACTCACAGGAGATTCTGCTTAGCAATATACAGCAGGTAAATAACTTCTGAGACGGAACACTCTCAGACTGTTTGACATGTTAGCTCTGGTAAAATTAAAAACGTTGATTGCTAGGGAGGTGCTGCCAATGATTTTCAATTTTGCATACCCTCCAATGAGTAGTCCTCTCAGCAGTGCTGATCAGAGATAGAGCTGAGCACTGTGCTCGCTGAAGAACTATTTACATCATTTAATATGCAGTGAAGCTGCCGCACTTGTCCTTGTTAGCGGTCCCCTATGCTCTAAAGTACACTGTGTAGCAAAGGGTGCATTTGTGGGATTTACCCAGTTCTGTAAATGAATGAGCACTATGCCTCTCATGTCTCCAAACTTTATTTTGTTGAAATTACTCCCCATAGCATGGGGACATGGTGCTTTGAGCGGTCACAGACCCCAAAAAGGATCCCCCCCATGTTGAGGGCATGTGGCCTGGTACGGTTCAGGAGGTGGGGCGCTCTCTCGTCCCCCCCCTCTTTTCCTGCGGCCTGCCAGGTTGCGTGCCCAGATAAAGGATCTGTTATGGATTTTTGGGGGGAACTCCACGCCATTTTTATTAAAATTTGGGGGGGGGAGTTCCCCTTAAAATCCATACCAGACCTGAAGGGTCTGGTATGGATATTTGGGGGGAACCTTGCGTAATTTTTTATTTTTTAAAATTTAATTTGACAGGGTTCCCCTTAATATCCATACCAGACCTGAAGGGCCTGGTAATGGAATTTGGGGGGACCCCCACGCATTTTTTATTTATTTTTTTCAATTATTTTTCTCTGTATTGCCGGGAGACGACAATTCATTATAGCCGTGAGTGCTTTTAAATTACTTTTTTTCCTTCAGAAATGACACTTTGTGCAGGGACAGTTCTAAGCAGCTTTTGCATTGATACATGTCCCCTGGGGCAGGACCCGGGTCCCCAAACCCTTTTTAGGACAATAACTTGCATATTAGCCTTGATAATTAGCACTTTTGATTTCGAACATTCGAGTCCATTGTATTTAATAGGGTTCTAAAGTTCGCGCAAACTTTAGGTCTGTTCGCAGGTTCTGGTGCGAACCGAACGGGGGGGGGTGTTCGGCTCATCCCTACTCCTGGGATGTATGACATGATTTTGACCTAGGCTAGAAACCAGAAAGCAACTGAAGGAATGTAAAAAAAATATGAAAACGAGTAAATACATACTGTATCTATTTACTAATGCTAGCAGCATAAGAATTCAAATAGTTACTGTTGATTTGAGCGTGTTTAGCTCCACTTTAAATGGTTTAAAAAAAAAAATCAATTGTAAAGAATGGGTGGTGGATAACTGATACATGCAGTATATGCTTTCTACACAATTTATTTATTTTTTTATTCCTTCTGCAGGCTCCAACGTGGACATATTTATCTTGTGCTGTTGGTTTATTTATTTACCAGTCCTTGGATGCCATCGATGGGAAGCAAGCAAGGAGGACAAACAGCAGTACTCCGCTGGGAGAGCTTTTTGACCATGGATGTGACTCTCTCTCTACAGGTGGATTTTTTTTTTTTGTTCTATTGTATTAAACAATAATTCTTTGTTCTATTGTTCTTTATTTCTTACCTGACCCCTGTACAGTGTGCCCTATAGTTCTAAAGCTACAGGATTTGGTCTAGCAGCAAGAGGCGGCAGTAACTTCAGACGTTTCAGAATGGTAGCAATTAAGACTGATCAAGTAACTTCTGTAAATGCTTAGAGCTGGACTCCAGGCAGAGAGGCAGTAGTCCCAACTCTTTTATTTGTTCATAGAATGTCCAAAAAGATAACATTTAATCTTTTAAACGTTTTATCTGTGCAATTCTCATCATTAAAAAAGTGCATCGTGTTTGTATACAGCTAAGAGATCTGTGGCTAGTTTTTTTTTTTTCCTTTGTATCATACTGTGATTACATTATATATTAGAGCTGCACAATTATTCGTTAAAAAAAAATTGGTATCTCGATTCATCCCCCCCCCCCCCCACCCCCGACGATCTCCAATGCAGAGTTTGCCGATTCTTTCATATAACAAGTGGAGAGACTTTATCTGCTCACTCAGCTGTCAAAAGAGAATATCCGGGCAGTCTGCCACGTTTACCGGGAAACATTAAAGTCCAAATCTTTTTCTGACACTTGTTTCTTAAGTTAAAATCAATATTTTTTCTAGAAAATTACTTAGAACCCCCAAACATTATATATAATTTAGCAGAGACCCTAGGAAATAAAATGGCAATTGCTGCAATATTTTATGTCATACTGTATTTGCCCAGCGGTCTTTCAAATGCAATTTTTTGGGAAAAAATACACTTCATTGAATAAAACAAATAAATGAAACCTGTAAAGTTGGCCCAATTTTTTTATTTTTTTTTGTTTTAATGCGAAAGATGATGTTACGCCCCGAGAATCGTGATCTATTTGCTAAGCAAAAAAAATAGGATTTTTGTACTCGCCGTAAAATCTGTTTCTCGGACGTCCATGGACTGACACAGCGCTCATACTGTTTACGTGTGGGTATATGTCCCTGCTTGCAGGAGAAGACCTAGGCAGAATGTTAGATGTTAGAAACATTCTAGAACAAAACCAGAGCTGAACAGCCCTGCCCAGGGGGGCGGTCCCTCCGGACATTACCCTCACACTTGCAACGAGCAGCCTCAGTTCGTAACAAAGCAGTACAAACCTTAAAAGAAGGGTGGGTGCTGTCAGTCCATGGACGTCAGAGAAACTGATTTTACGGTGAGTACAAAAATCCTAATTTCTCTTATCGTCCATGGACTGACACAGCTCTCATACTGTTTACGTGTGGGACGTCCCAAAGCAGTATAAGAAAAGGGTGGGAGCAAATGGTAAAGGAACAACCAAAACTTCACTCCAAACCAGCAGAGCTCCTCAACGGAGGAGTTGCAACATTAATCAGCGGCCTGCAACACTTTGCGGATGAAGGAAGCATCCGAGGATGCAGCCACATCAACCTTATAGAATTTTGAAAAGGCATGAACGGACGAACAGGTCGCCGCCTTGCACACTTGTGCAACCGACGCTTGATGTCGGAAAGCCCAGGAAGCACCAATTGCCCTGGTGGCATGCGCCGTAACCGGAAAAGGAGGGGCCACCCCCCTTAATGGCATAGGTCTGTATAACAGTCTATCTGATCCATCTAGAAAAGGTGGCAGACGACACCGCTCGGCCCCGTTTCGGACCAGAGACAGACACAACTAGTCATATCACGTACCACATAAAATGTGTGAAGCGCAAACCCTCTGGAATGCAGTGGGTGAGGACACAAGGACGGGAGGACAATGTCCACATGTAGGTGAAAAGCCGAAACCACCCTTTGCAAAAGGAAGTTCGGGACGCAACACCGCCTACACCCGTCTGACGAAGCAATGGCCACTAAGGCCACCTCCTGAGACAAGGTCAAGAGGGGAATATCTACGATATTTTCAAAATGAGGTTCCTGGAGAACTCAAAGCAAGCATTTGGATCACACCACGCTGCAAGGACCGCAGGATACTTGGGGACGGAATACGTCCATGGACGCTAGTCCAGCTCTTCGCACATAGCGATGTAAGCTTCTCAGGTACGGTGATATATCTTTCAAGCGGAAGACTTCCGTGCCCTGAACATGGTCGAAATGATCAAAACCGAGAAACCTCGGACTCTCAGCACCTGGCTTCCAATAGCTATGCCATTAAGCCAGAGACTGTAAAACAGGATGAAAAATAGGACCATGAAACAGAAGGTCCTTCCTTATTGGCAACCGCCAAGGAACGTCCGCGATGAGACGTACCAATGATGCAGAGACCCACCCGGCGCAAAGAGGATCACCGGAATCCCCTCGGCCACAACCCTGCGCAGCAGGCGAGAAAGCAGCTGCAGCCGAGGATAATGGATATCAGGTGATAATGACCCCATGGGGCCACCAACGGATCGGAGGCATCCGCCCAAGGATCCCTGGACCTGGCCACAAGCCTTGACACCTTACGATTGAGTCGCGAGGCCCTCAGGTCCACATCCGGCATGCTCCACCGCCGGCACAAATTTTGAAAAACCTCCAGGTGTAAGGACCACTCTTCCTGGTCCAGCGTCTGGTGACTCCTATAGTCCGCCTACCAATTGTCTGCTTGAATGTAGATGGCCGATAGCGACCACATGGGGAGGCATAGTCTGATTGCCCGTATTTCCAGAACATTGATCGGTAAACAGGCTTCGTCCAGAGTCCAAAGCCCTGGGGCTGACAGGACACCCCAGACTCCACCCCAGCCCGTCGGGCTGGAGTCCGTCATGAACACCTCCCACTGGATGGGGCGGAACGACTTCCCGGACCGAAGAGCCGGGGACCCCACGCCAGGGATGCCCTGAGTGGGTGACTCATCTGGATCTGAAGATCCAAGGACAACGGGGATTTGTCCCAAGTGGACATGATTTCTTACTGTAATGCCTGTGTGCGTGATTGGGCATACGGAACAGCCTCGAACGAGGCCCTCATGAGTCCCAGGACTCTGATGCAAAAAACGGGTTGACGACCATTTCCGAGGCGTCAGGACCTGCACTACAGGCTGAAAAGACAGTAACTTCTCCAGGGTTGGGAATACCTACGCCTCCATGGAGTCTAGGATCAGACCCGAGATGCTCCAAATGCTGAGCCGAGACCAGGACCAACTTTTGAATGTTCGGGAGCCACCCGAAGTCCCTAAGGGTCTGACTGACAATAGTCACACTTCTTCTAATTTTGAGCCATTGTCTGCTCTTAGAAGAAGATTGTCCAGATAGCCCACGATAGCAATGCCTCGCTGTCTCAGCAAAGCTAGAATCGGAGCAAGCCCCTTGGTAAAAAACCTTTTGGTGCTGAGGCTAGGCCGAAGGGAAGAGCCACAAATTTGTAGTGGACTTCGCAAAGCGCAGAAACTACTGGTGACTTGCGCAGATCGGAACATGCAAGTAGGCGTCCTTGATGTCCAAGGATACCAGAAAAAACCCCTTGATGGAGTGCGGAACTTTTGCCCCATTACCAAGGCATTCAGGCCTTAAGGCCAAGGATTGGCCGAACCCCGTCCCTCTTTTGGGACTACAAACAGATTCGAGCAGAAAACCTGAAAACTCTCCTGTGACGGAACTGGCACAATCACTCCGGACCTGATCATCCTGTACGGCCCCTAAGAGGGCCGCCTGACGGGCAGGAAGGAGAGGGACAATTGAGGGAAAGAATCTGTCTGGGGTCAAGAACGGGACTCTATCCTGTATCCTGAGGTGACCACCTCGCACACCCAGCGATTGGAGATCCGGGAGGTCCACTGAACCGTGAACCAGCAAGGACGTCCGCCCCCCCCCCCCCCCGCCCCAGAGTCAGGCCGGGGCAAGACTTCATGCGGCGGCGGCGGCTTAGGAGCTAGCTTGGTAGGCTTACGCACCCAGGGACGCTTATGTCCCCCAGCCACACTTTTCTCAGTCTGGGCGGGTTTACCCGTGAATTCTGACTGACAAACTCCTTCGTCTTTGCCGGAAAGGAAGGGCCCGGCCTACGGTGGGGCTCTTCTTCCTTAACAGACTGAGAAAGAAAGGTGCTCTTACCCCCTGTGACATCCCCAATAATGTTATCCAGGGCGGCCCAAATAGTCTACCGCCCTTAAAGGGCAAGTCAGCCAGGAGCTATTTGGAAGCTAGGTCGGCCGACCAGCATTTCAGCCAGATAAAGCGATGCAGCACCACAGCATAGCTAGAGGCCCCAGATATTAAAGGGGCCGCATCCAAGTAGCCTCGCACACACAGAGACTAAACCCTGCGCAAGTTGGTGAGCCAGGGAAATTATGCACCTGTACTGTCTGGTGCAAAATGTTTGCTCAACCTGTGAGTGTCTTGAGACACAAGTGTTGCCGCCACTATAGGGCATAAGGCAGACCCCAATAAGGTAAACATAGTTCTACTCATCACTTCTGACCACCTCCTGTCAGTGGGATCCTTAAATGCAGGAGTCCCTTCCATTGGGAGCGTGGTAGCCTTATTCAAACGGGCGACCGGGGGGTCGACCGCTGGGGGGAGAGCCCACTTCTTAACCAGGTCCTCCTCAAGGGGTACCTCATGGCTAGGCGCCGCGGGACCGTCAGTCTTCTGCGGCTTATCCCAGACTTGGTCAATGAATATATAAAAAAAAAAAAAAAAAAAAGCACATATGGAAAAACCTTTTTTGAATAAACGGCTTTAAAAAAAACAAAGGAGACAGCCTCCACCTGAGGTTCCTCAGCCTCAACATTCAGCTTGATAGTGTCCTTCACAGCATCAATGAGTTCACTTACAAGCACCCTGTCAGTTATTCAGAATTGGGGTCTTCCTCACAGGGAATATTCTGTACAAAAGCATGAAAATCCTCAGAGCTAGGGTCCTGAGCAGCAGTAGCTAGACCCATATCTGAGACAGAGCACTCCCCTACAGAAGAATGTGTGGGGAGGGGGCGCTCTCACACCGCTTCCATCCTGACGAGGATGATTCCAGGACTGCCGACAACTAGTTGCTAGGGACCGCAGGTGCAGGAGCACTGCCAGTTGCCTCCTGACAAGTGTGGAGAAGCAGGTGAACCAGACTCCATACTGCCACCCTCTGAGACCCTATACACCTATTACAGTGAATAGTACAGTCCACCCACTGGCTGCGCTGAGGCTAAGGAGGGGATACCCAGAGGACTCACCAACTCTTGTAAGGACCGCTCAGATCCGCTGTATGAAACCATGCTGCAGCGCGAGTGAAGCCTGAGGAGAGTGTGAGGAGAATGTGAGATTCGCGCCAATAGATGCCGAAAACGAAACTAAAAGCGCCGCGGCTTTAAGAAAATGGCCGCCGGCCACATGCATTACTGCGCAAGTGATCCACGGCAAGATGGCCGCCGAGTGCGGTTTTCAAATCGCCTCACAGCGCTAATGGCGCACACAGCAGAACACTGCTCCCCTCCCAGTTCCACTAAAACGGACATGAGCGCCCCCAGCGAGGCCAGAGTGACCCCCAAGCACCCCCACACAGCACCGCACCAGTACAGGGTGCAGAGAGCAGCATAACGGGGGGAGACAGGGATAAACCCCCCCATATAAAGAAACACCGCCAGCATGTACTCACCTGTAGCAGGAGAGACTACTTACCCATCCCAGAAGGACCCACTGGCTTATTTCAGACAGACCTATCACAGAGTAGTACTGAGTAGCTGTCGGCCCGGTCCACCGCGAAAGATCCAGACAGGTACTGTTCAAACTTGAGAGGACCGCGGGAGCATAATAGCAACCCGGCCACCCCTGGAGTCATGGGGCATGTCGTGAACTGAGTCTCACGCACACAAGGCGAGGATCAGCACGCTCGATGGTCGGACAGGGAAGACTACAAGGATACCAGTGTACCCAACCTGTTGCCCAGCCGACAGTTGATTGAAGGTCTCAAAAATAAAATAATAAAATTCCCAAAGGAATAAAAGTTAAAAGTAAAATCTTCCAGGAGACTGGCTCTTGAGGGAGCCATGTCTTCTCCTTCTGCTAGGCAGAAAAAAACTGAGGCTGCAAGTGGGGAGGGTAATGTCCGGAGGGACCGCCCCCCTGGGCAGGGCTATTCAGCTCTGGTTTTGTTCTAGAATGTTTCTAACATCTAACATTCTGCCTAGGTCTTCTCCTGCAAGCAGGGACATATACCCACACGTAAACAGTATGAGAGCTGTGTCAGTCCATGGACGATGAGAGAAAATCGTGATTCTCATTTTAGCCAGAATCGTGCAGCTCTATTTTATATAATAAATTATTATGTTGGAGCAGGGATATGCAATTAGCAGACCTCCAGCTGTTGCAGAACTACAAGTTCCATGAGGCATAGCAAGACTCTGACAGCCACAAGCATGACACCCAGAGGCAGAGGCATTATGGGACTTGTAGTTTTGCAACAGCTGGAGGTCAGCTAATTGCATATCCCTGTGTTAGAAAATACTGTTTTGCCCATTTTAAGAGCCTCTATGGTACAGCTCATTCTTTGCCATTGCAAATGTAAGTAATCATGTCCAGCGTAATTAAAGTGACCCATGTCTTGCATATTCCCGTCACATAATACCTGTGAATAGAAGCTCTTTTAAGCACTTTATTGCTCCCTCTTTCCTATCACAGCCATCTATCAATTCCTGGATAGCAGCTATGAAATCTTTATTAAAGTTAAATTTACATTCTAAATGCAGCCATCCCTTCTTTCTCATTTTGGCTGCAATAATTTTTTTCTATTGGCTGAGGTCATCCCGTGCACAGGTACTGGGACAAAAAGCGTAATGGCATGAACCATTGTAAAGAGCATTTCTTTTGGTTTGCATTTGTAATTGCTCGTACAATTTTCAAAAATGTTTTAACATTAGAGAACTCTAGCTGTATTGCATTTTTTTTTTTTTTTTTTAAGGATATGCCAGTACTAGGGTGTGGGTTTTTTTTATTTATTGTTTTCCAATATGCCTTCTCATTATCTATAAGATTGTATATTCATTATTTGTCTGTGACACGCTGAATTGAAATTGCAATCTTTTTCCCTGTGCAGAGAGTTCTAACAGCTGGGGGAAAAAAATAAAAAATCCAGGCAGTCTTCCAAGTTTTATCACAACAGGGCGAATAAGTAGAAATAAAGTATCTTTTTGTTCTTTTATCAAAGGAAAGAACTCCGGCGTCTAAATGAGGGAAGTTTAACCATTTAAAGACCAAACCTTTTCTGACATTTGTTGCTTACAAGTAAAAATCATTATTTTCTGCTAGAAAATTACATTGAACACCCAAACATGATGTATTTTTTTAGCAGAGACCCTAGAGAATAAAATGGTGTATGTTGCAACATTTTATGTTGCACCGTATGTGCGCAGCGGTTTTTCAAACGCAATTGTTTTTGAAAAAATACACTTTAATTTAAAAAACAAACAAAAAACTTAACAGTAAAGTTAGCCCAATTTGTTTTGTATAATGTGAAAGAAGATGTTGCACTGCGAGAAGCGTGAGAGAATCGTAGTCTTTATTCTAAGCAAAAAAATGTTGATTTTCATTTTGGCCAGAATCGTGCAGCTCTAATTCAAAGCAAACTCTTCCATCCATCTATGTCTGCATTCTGTGTTGTTGAGAAATCATATTGAAAAACACCCCTAGCATTTCTGACCGTGGCCATCTTGTGTAAGGGCAGAGGATTCATGTAACATTCACTTCCTGAAATCCATCTGTTCTTAACTTAGGCATGCAGGCAGGAGGGTGTGCTTAACTGAGAAAACCCCTCCTCTCCTAAAGATGTATGCCATAATTTGCCTGTGGAATGGGAAAGACACATATAGGAGAGGGATGTTGCTGCTCACCCCGGTGATTTGAAGGATGGGATGTTCCCCTGGTGGGGTTTTTGGGCAGCTGGATTCAAGAGTTGACAACAATGTATGTATAAAAGAGATTGTTTATTAAAATTAAAATAGTCAATAACAAGTTAAGATATGAGCTCTGGTAACATGTAATAAAAGTACTACACAATTGCAAACACTAAAAATTGTCATACAACTTGACACATTGTATATCAAAGCATGTAGCAATTACTAACGCGTTTCAACCCTTTTCACGGGTCTTCTTCAGAGGTTTCGGTGTTGCTATAAGAAAGTATACATATTAAATTTCAAAGGTTTCCACCCAAGTGGTACAAAAATTCAAAAAAAAAAATATATATATATAACATAATCACCAATTTGTTGTGTGTAGACATTGGATACTTTTTACCAGAGTTTCCACTAGGAGATGCCCCCATGGACTTCCAAAGTGACCTCCTGGCTGTGTGGGTTCCCCACGTGCCGGAATGCCGCTGGGAAAGTTTGCAGCTTACAAGAATTCACCACATGGGATGAGAATCCCCAAAGGGGAAAGACACAGGAAGAAGGAGCTGACACCTGCGGCAAAGCATTAACAGCATAAATACACAGTGCCTAGCATTGTGTCATTCATATAATAAAATCTTAGTGTGTTGAGCAGACAGATAATCATTCCCCTTAGGAGTATACTACCTGATTATTCATGTATGTAATAATGTTTATATATGTTGATTGATTATTTGATTGTTGTTCAAAAAATCATGAAGCAATGAGTGTCATAGCTCAAGTGCCAATTTTAATTAATTAGAAGCTAGGATTAAAATATTATTTTAGTAAAGGTATTTAATAGATTAAAACTGTCAATATATAACATTATAGTGAATGAAATATATGAATAGTGTGATGGGTGTGGTGGATGTAGTGCTGTGTATATTGTTGAGAGAAGTGGTGGAGATAAAAACAAAAAACAAAATTACATGAATGTGTGTGAAATGGGAATGTGATGCACGTGTGAAATTAGACTAGTGAGTGTGTCACCCTTTTTTTTACACACTCACTCACTAGTCTAATTTCACACGTGCATCACATTCCCATTTCCCACACATTCATGTAATTTTGTTTTTTGTTTTTATCTCCACCACTCTCCTCCATTCTCTCAACAATATACACAGCACTACGTCCACCACACCCATCACATTATTCATATATTTCATTCACTATAATGTTATATATTGACAGTTTTAATCTATTAAATACCAATACTAAAATAATATTTTAATCCTAGCTTCTAATTATTTAAAATTGGCACTTGAGCTATGACACTCATTGCTTCATGATTTTTTGAACAACAATCAAATAATCAATCAACATATATAAACATTATTACATACATGAATAATCAGGTAGTATACTCCTAAGGGGAATGATTATCTGTCTGCTCAACACACTAAGATTTTATTATATGAATGACACAATGCTAGGCACTGTGTATTTATGCTGTTAATGCTTTGCCGCAGGTGTCAGCTCCTTCTTCCTGTGTCTTTCCCCTTTGGGGATTCTCATCCCATGTGGTGAATTCTTGTAAGCTGCAAACTTTACCAGCGGCATTCCGGCACGTGGGTAACCCACACGGCTAGGAGGTCACTTTGGAAGTCCATGGGGGCATCTCCTAGGGGAAACTGGTAAAAAGTATCCAATGTCTACACACAACAAATTGGTGATTATGTTATATATATATATATATTTTGAATTTCTGTACCACTTAGGTGGAAACCTTTGAAATTTACTATGTATACTTTCTTATAGCAACACCGAAACCTCTGAAGAAGACCCGTGAAAAGGGTTGAAACGCGTTAGTAATTGCTACATGCTTTGATATACAATGTGTCAAGCTGTATGACAATTTTTAGTGTTTGCAATTGTGTAGTACTTTTATTACATGTGGCCAGAGCTCATATCTTAACTTGTTATTGACTATTTTAATTTTAATAAACAATCCCTTTTATACATACATTGTTGTCAACTCTTGAATCCAGCTGCCCAAAAACCCCACTGGGGGAACATCCCATCCGCCATAATTTGCCTAGGCCAGAAACCAGGAAGTAACTGAAAAAAAAAAATCAAACAAATCAATATTATATACTGTACTTATCTATTGTATCGATTTACTAATACTAGCAGCAAAAAAAATAAAAAATAGTCAATTTCGATTGAGAGCGTGAAGTTCCACTTTAATGTATACCTGTTTTTACCTAAAAAGCGGTATGAGTTGTTTTGTTTGATATCACCACTTTAAACCGTAATATCACTTGTTTGTTTAGCACTGCAGTAGTTGGCTTAGACCTGAACATATCAGTATTTTTATCTTGTTCAGTTAAAAGGGGAATGGTATCTGAAATACCAGTATGTTTCAAATGAAAAACCAATTTGTTAACTTTCTGTCATTTCTTTTCTTTACAGTATTTGTGGTTTTAGGAACATGCATCGCTGTACAGCTTGGGACACACCCAGATTGGATGTTCTTCTGCTGCTTTGCAGCCATGTTCATGTTCTACTGTGCTCACTGGCAAACCTATGTCTCTGGAATGCTGCGATTTGGGATGTAAGTAGTTGTAGGATTCATTTCCTGCACTGATCAATTTTATATATATATATTTTATATAGATATATTATACACTTTTTCAAAATCATTCAAACATCTACTGTTTAATAAAACTGCTAAAACATTTCCGAAATAAATAAGTCATTTACCTGTATTATTCAGCTGAGTACAACATTTTATTAGGCCTCGTGCCTGTAAAGTGGAAATACTAGTCGATGTCTCATACCATTTGCGACCCAAAAGTCTGGCAGTTCAATGGTAACAAAATATCATGCTCATAATTTTTCATAACACAAAAGCAAGTTGTATTGTGAATTTGCCTGTACTCTTAGAAATATTGACATGTTGAATTTATCTAGCATTAAGTGAACAGAGGAATGCTTCAGCTCATGACCTATATATATGGAGAAAATCAATGCATTTATTAGATGTTATGAGAGAAAATCCCTTTTTGATGTAGTAGCAAGCAGTGGCAGGAGCTTATCTGCTGACCAACTACAGGCAGTCCCCAAATTACATACATCCGACTTACATAGGACTTATACTTCCAAACAGAGGGTTGCAACAGGAAGCGTGAGGAAATCTACCCCTAGGAAGGGAAATTCACTCCTGTAAGAGCTATCACAGAAAAAAGGTGTCTTCACTGACGCTTTATCACCAATCCTTTTTTCCACGACAACCCAACATTTTCAAAATCCAATTGTTACAGCGACAGAAAGTGAGGTGAAATCTTCTGAACAGGGGCACAGACAGCAAAACGAGCGTTACAGGAGTGTTAACCCTTCCCTATACTATGCAAAAAACGTAAAATATATTTTTTGGGCTGGTTTTGCACTTAAAAAAAAAACTGCACACAAATTCAACTTAACCACTTTCCGCCTGGCTGTCATTTTGCTATTGGTGGCTTTTTTCTGTACTGACTGGACGTTATATGACGTCCTTCGGAACAAGGCACGCAGCGTGGCGACTGGTGGTGTGGTGTGTTGCTCAGACACACCGCATCTCCGATCACAGTAAAGAGCCTATGACATAAGCTCTTTACCATTTGAGTAACTGTGTCCAATCACAGCTGATCACAGTGTAAATGGGAAGGTACGGTTATTGTCATTCATCTATTCACACTGACAGCGCGTGAGTAGAGGAGAGCCAATAAGCGGCTTTCCTGACGGGGATCTGCACTGATAATCGGTGCAATGATTATCAGTGCAGCTCCATCAGCGATGGCCACCAGTGATGCCAATCAGTGATTCCTATCAGTGCCCATCAATGCTGCATATTAGTGCCTCCTCATCAGTGAAGGAGAAAAATTACGTCTTTACAAAATTTTATAACGGATACGATGAGAAAACTTTTTATTTAAATTTTTGGTCTTTTTGGTCTTTTTTTTCATTTATTTAGCAAAAAATAAACTCAGTGGTGATTAAATACCACCAAAAGAAAGCTCTCTCTTTCTCAAAAAAAGATACAAATTTTGTTTGGGTACAGCATTGCATGACCACGCAATTTGTCATTCAAATTGTGACAGCGCTGATAGCTGAAAATTGGCCTGGGCAGGAAGGGGGTGAAAGTGCCCTGTATTGAAATGATTAAGATCAAACCTACATAACCGATCTTGTTTGTAACCTGGGGACTGCCTGTAGTTGCAACCCATTCTAATGACATCAAATATATCTAAGAAAATCTGCTTCATCGGCTGATAAGAAAGTAAACACAGCTGCTGTGTAGGGAACAAATAGCCCCCAGTCCCTGGAGTTCTGTACTGTACATATATTTCTATCATACGGCTCTCCGTTGTAAACATATTTTTCATTTTGGTTAATGCTTGGGCGGGTATCATCCTACACCCAGACAGCTTACTGGCCAAGATTGCCTTAGATGGGCTGAGGATGATTCTCTATTTGAACAAAATGTAAAAAATTCTACTGAATTGAATTTATGACCCCATATGGAGAGGGGGGGGGTGCACATACTCCTAAAACCTTGGCAACTATACAAACAATTGAAAGAAATGGTAAAAGGGACTTGCCTAAGTAATCCTTTTTTTTTTGTTTTTGTTTTTGTTTTGTTTTTTTTTTTGTTTTGTAGCATTTTCCACAATGGAAACAAAACAAAATTTATGATTTTTGCCCCTCCAAACAAAAATAGTCCATGATCTTCTTAAAATATATATTTTCTTTTCCTATATTTTTATTAAAGGAACTTTGGACAAAGTATAAAAGTACAGAGATATGAAGACAAATATCAAACGGTGCATTAAAATATATATTTTAACATTGTCATAGACCAAAGGGTTATAACAAGTCAAAAGGCTATTGCTGTACATGCGCAAGTCCTTTTAAGACACTATTACAATAAATCATAACTCAATGATTGAATGGCACAACACATAAAATAGCTGTTTCTAGTCCTACAATGTATCAAAAAGTCTTTGTACGTCCTCCATATGCCACAAATGTATATTGTATACATCTGCTTAATATTTAGTTCCAAATGCTTCTGCATTGAGAATAACATTCAGTACATAAAACAAGCGAACCGCTCAGTCAGTGTGATTACCGTAGTGGTATGTACCATGTCTGCAGTTGTGGCTAGCGTCTTCCATCCATAGCAATATTTGAGAAATAATTGCCCCACCAGGTAGGTAAATACATAACATTTAGTGAGTCCAATCAACCATTGGAACTTGTAAAAGTGCACAAAATATGGCCATGTCACTGCAGTGGTAGACTTGCAACGGTCCTGCTTGTAATCTGCCAACTTGACACAACAATGTACTGATACTTTTACCATCAACAGGCACAGATTTGAACAGGTTTAGAGCCCATTCACACAGGGGCGTCTTTGGATCCGACTCCAAATCGCCCCAGGTTGCCCCTAGTCGCCTGAGGTCGCGCTGGCTGAAGAAATCAATGTAAGTTAATGGAGCCGTCCTTGTGCACACTACTGCAGTCGCTCCGACTTCAAAAAAGGTCCCTGTACTACTTCAATCCAACTCCTAGGCGACCTGTAACCATTAATTTCAATGGGAGTCGCCTCTCACTGTCTTAATAGGAGCGACTCTCCAGGAAGATAACATACATTTATCAGGCAAAGCTCTCTCTCCCCCTCCCTCCCACAGAGATGATTCTTGTTTGATTGGCCACTGGAATGTCTCCTGTCCTGCAGGCAACTTGGAGTTGCCTTGTAAATAGCTCCAGGTCGTGCTGAGTTGCCTCATAAAATCTCGCTGGAAGTCGTGTTGCCCCAGTGTGAATGGGCTCTTACTGTTTTTTTTTTTTTTTTTTTTTTTTCCATCACATTCCATATTTAGCTCAGAGGCTGCTTTTGATGATGGACAGGATCCTCAATAAAAACTGCAGCAGTATGAGGCTAAAATAAGCTTTGAAGTATGTAGTGCCTGAATTCACACCATGAAGCTTACTTAGATGAAAGTGTTAAAAATTGTAAATACAATAAAAAAAAATAAAAAAAAGTTAAAAGCCCCAAATTTCTAACTATGTAACTATGCATTTCACATAAGATTACAGACTTGCACACAGGTCTTGCACACATGTGTAAATGATTCTTGCATAATCCATATTTGATATCACTGCACATGCTGCTGAGAGAGGAATTCTTCTTGAGCAATTATTTACAGGTAACTCTCTAAAGTATTGAGCTGTAAAGGCTTTGAAAGTGCCACTTGTGGAAAATTTGGGGTATTGCATTCTCTGTAACATGAGTTTTACTGTTTCATGGGCTCACGCAGTTTTATGGCTTGATATGGCATCTATTTACTTGAAACAATCTCCTTCTTTTAAATGTTACATACCGTTTGAGTTGTATTGCTTTTGTGTGCACTAAGGGCCAGTTCACACCAGGACATGGTGCAGGAAACCGTATTCTGTGTGTGTTTTCTGCACTGCGTTCAAAATGCACTGCACTTGCGATCTACAGCGGGTGTCAGTGCCAACTGACTCCCGCTGTGTTTACCTGCACCAGATTGCTTGGTTTAGTAGTACCATGGTACCATAGTATGTTGCTGTGCGTTTTTAAAGTAGTGCATGCACTACTTTTGGTGTTGTCTGGCACAGTTTCATTCCATTGAAACTGGCCCCAAAGAGAAATTGAGTGTTTTTTTTTGTGTTTTTTTCCTGAAAATATAGATTTGATAAACTGTTGCATATGTAGTTTTGAGGCCAAAGATACACATTTTAGTGCAAGTTTGCAACATTGTTGTTCAGGCAGTAAAATGGCTAAAGACCTCATGGGCATTCTAAACTACTGCACTAAAACTAGGAAAAAATAGTTGGCTTGGGGTTTTGCTCCCACAGTAACACAAAGCTGTGTTTAGATATGGAGCCTAAACACAACTGCTATAACTTAGAAGTGGTATTTATGCGAATTGAGCTGACTTTTTCATGAAGACACTTTGCAGTTTCAACACGTAAATTGCATTGATTTTAAAGCAAGCAAATTATTCTCAGACTTTGGCCAAGTGATTTCTAACATATAGAGGGCTGGCAAGGCATTACAGTACATTTTATTACCCACCAAATGCAGCACGAGTTTCTAATTTAGAAAGCATCTACTGTATCTCACAAAAGTGAGTAGACCCCTCACATTTTTGTAAATATTTTATTCTATCTTTCCAAAACGTCTTTCAGGACAGCACCCGAGAGATCATGGCTCCTCCTCCTACAGGAAACACCTCATCAATTAATTCTTTAATTGGAGGCCTCCACGTTGCTTCCCTCAGTTTTTTGTGTTTCCTCCAGCCGGAGGAACACCTCTGGTGAGAGCCACGATCTCTCGGGGCTTTCCTGGGAGACAAGGTTCTCAAATCAGTTTTTTTTTTTTTCTAGGAGAGTGATCCTCCCACTTACCTCCTAGAATGGACGGTCCCGTGGGCTCCCTCTCCCTCTTCCGTGCTCGGGGAGAGCCTGTACAGCCCGGGAGGGCTGCCTCCTTTTTCTTCAGAGCGGTGGTTGCTGTACTCTCACCGACCGCTGGCGAAAGCGGCGTGGAGCTCTGCGGCGGCCGCCATTGTTCTGGTGGCCGAGGAGAGCCTCGGCCACGTCCTGTATGGGAAGAGGCAGCACTTCCGGGTCGGCGCGCGCGTCATTTCCGGCCGCAAAGCGCAGAGGGAGAGGGCAGGGTCACCTGGTGCCTTAAAGTTCCGGTTCCAGGTCAGCGCGGCTGCGTTTTTGAATCTGGAACCGGCGTTTTCTCTTCACCACGCATCCGCAGACAGCTATGGATAGCGATGCAGCGGATAAGGGGGCAAGCCAAGGCACCAGCAAGGCTAAGGTAAGGGACTGTGTCCTATTTTACACTGGGCCGCTTTCTCCTGTAG
Organism: Rana muscosa; assembly: GCA_029206835.1. NCBI lineage: Eukaryota > Metazoa > Chordata > Amphibia > Anura > Ranidae > Rana > Rana muscosa. The sequence continues at coordinate 346,222,297 of CM055117.1, read as the reverse complement.
AGGGGGGGGGTATTCACCCTTCTCCCCCCTCCATCTCCCCCACCCCCCATCTCCCTGGTGAATATCTAGGGGTCTTTTTGTAAAAGTTGGTGGTGGTGGTGCATGGCTTGCGGGGCACAAGGAAGTTAAAGTGTTTTTTCCTATGTGCACCTGGGTGTATTGATTTGTACTGTGTAACAGTTTTTTCTTAGCGTGGTCCCTGGTTTTTTTCTTTTCTGTTTGTGCAGGCCAAAAGTTCTGCTCAACCAGTGAAGAGAAGGTGCCCTGTCTGCAAGGAAAAGTTAAGCGAGGCTTGGACCAAGTCGCTTTGTGCAGATTGCACTGCAAATGTAGTCAGGGAAGAGTCTCCATCCTTTTGTGGTGATCTAGTATCTACAATTAAGGATGAACTCCGTGCCACCTTTCAAGCTTTTAGGTCAAACCTAAGAGAAGAACCAGGCCCTTCAAGGGAACCTAGGGCTCCGCAGCCTTCTTCAGAACCCCAAGACGGCTCTCAAATATTATTGGGAGGTCCGATAGACGCTTCCCAAGAATCTGCTTCCCTTGCTCCAGATGGAACAGACTCTGAGGAGGAAGAAAATGAAGCAGAGAGCGCTTCTAAGTACAAAATGTCGCTTGAAGAAGTCGCAGGACTTTTAAAAGTAATCCATGCGACTTTGGGGATTGAAGAGGAAAAGAAGGAGCTCTCCCTACATGACCGCATGTATGCAGGTTTGGGTGATCCAAAAAGCCGTGTTTTTCCAGTCCATTCAATAATCTCGGACATGATTAAAAAAGAGTGGTTGGAACCTGAGAAAAAGCCATTTTTTTCCCGGTCTCATAAGAGAAGATTTCCATTTGAGGACAACCCGGATTCCATCTGGAACAAGGTTCCAAAACTGGACTCTGCTTTTTCACAGGTCTCAAAATCAACTGACCTTGCCTTTGAGGACATGGGCATGTTAAAGGAGCCCATGGACAAAAGAATGGATTTGCTTCTTAAAAGGGCTTGGCAGTCTGTGATGAACAATCTAAAACCAGCAATGGCAACAACCTGTGTCGCTAGGAATTTAGAACACTGGATTAACCAGATGAAGGCCCATGTTACGGCGGATTCTCCAAAACAGGAGATTCTGGACTCATTTACAACGCTTTCTGCAGCAGTATCATATATTGCGGATGCTTCAGCAGAATCCATTCGTATGTCAGCCAGGTCAGCGGCTTTGACCAATTCTGCTAGGAGAGCATTGTGGCTTAAAACTTGGCCAGGAGATGCTGCATCTAAAAATAGACTGTGTAGCATTCCCTTTGCAGGGGATTTGCTATTTGGTTCTGAGCTGGAGTCCATTCTTGACCGTACGGCTGACAAAAAGAAGGCGTTTCCGGTCAAAAAACAACAGGTACAGACCCGTAAGCGTTTTTTTCGTCCCCAAAAAGGACAACAGGAAGGAAAAACGCAAACCAAAAGGAAGCAGTGGTCTTCCCAGAAACCAAAAGGTAGGAGTGGAGTGCTCTTCCATCCTCCTGCGACCCCCGGAAAGCCGCAGTGACAATCCACCCCAAGTAGGGGGAAGACTCCAGGAGTTCATTCCCCAGTGGAGAGACATCACTACAAATCAGTATATTGTAAACATGCTCTCCCAAGGATATGTGGTGGAATTCACGGAAGAACCCCCAAAGAGATTCCTAGTGACAAACGTCCCGAGGGATCCGGTCAAGGCACTCGCCATGAAGTCCCTAATTCAGGAACTGATATCCCAGAGAGTCATTGTTCCGGTTCCAACAAGGGAGTTCTTCCAGGGGTTCTATTCTCACGTTTTCCTTGTACAGAAACCTTCAGGAAAGTACCGCCTCATCCTAAATCTAAAAATGCTGAATTTGTCAGTAGAATACAAAAGATTTCGGATGGATTCCATTTTCTCAGTAAGAAGCCTCCTGAGTCAAGGATGCTTCATGGCGTCAATAGATTTGCAGGACGCATACCTCCACATTCCTATTGCTGCCAGATCTCAGAGATATCTGAGGTTAGCACTGAGAGAAGGGAAGAAGGTGGTACACCTGCAATTCAGAGCTCTTCCATTCGGCCTGTCATCTTCTCCAAGGGTGTTCACGAAGGTAATGGCCGAAGCTCTAGCACCCTTGCGTCTAGAGGGAATTTCAGTGATTCCTTATCTAGACGACCTGCTACTGTTTGCCCAAACAAGAGATGGACTTCAGAGAAACTTGGACAGAGCACGTGCCCACCTAGAATCCATCGGATGGATACTAAACCTCCAAAAGTCCAATCTGATTCCCTCTCAGGAGGTGTTATTCCTGGGTTTCCGTATCAACTCTGTGGAGCAAAAGATTTTTCTCCCAGAAGAAAAACGGGAAAAGCTGTTAAAGGTTGTGTCACTCTTACAAACCAGTCAGCTTCTGTCCATCAGGAGGGTCATGTCAGCATTAGGAACCCTGACCTCTTCCATACCGGCAGTACAATGGGCAAAGCTCCATTTCAGGCCACTGCAAAAGTTTCTGTTAAAAATCTGGGATCGCCAGCAGAATTCACTAGATTCACTGGTGAAGATCCCCACCAAAGTAAAGAGGAGTCTCTGGTGGTGGAAGAACCAGGCAAGACTCTCAGCAGGCCTGTTATGGTCCTTTCCAACCCAGGTAAGGCTAACAACCGATGCCAGCTCCTGGGGTTGGGGGGCTCACATGAGCGGTCGTTGGGCTCAGGGATCTTGGTCTACAAGGGAAGCAATGAGATCTTCAAACTGGAGGGAACTAAAGGCGATAGAAATGGCATTATTGTTCTTTGCAGAAGAAGTCCAAGGGCGACATACACAAATTCTGTCGGACAACGCCACGGCGGTGGCTTACATAAACCGACAAGGGGGCACCAGAAGCAGAATACTTCAAGGCCTAGCAGAGAGCATTCTAAATTGGGCAGAGCTCCATACTCAATCCTTGTCCGCGGTCCATCTAAAAGGGACCCTAAACAGGATAGCGGATTTCCTCAGCAGGAACCAGGTGTACGAAGCGGAGTGGCAATTGAATCCAGATGTCTTCAATCTAATAGTGAAGAAATGGGGACAGCCAAGAGTGGATCTCTTTGCGACTCAGGAAAATACACAAATATCTCTCTTTTTTTCCCTGAACAGGAACGAGTCATCTCTGGGGGTAGATGCTCTGGCGCACAGTTGGAATTTTCACCTCAGCTACGCCTTCCCTCCTTTTCAGCTGATTCCGCAGGTCATAACAAAAATCCGGAAAGAGGATACGACAGTAATCCTCATCACTCCCTTCTGGCCCAAGAGGCCCTGGTTTTCGGCTCTTCTACAGATGCAGATCAAACCATACTGGCATCTTCCCGTGAGACAAGACCTTCTGTTACAAGGTCCGCTGTTTCACCAAGAAGTAGAAAAGCTAAAACTCACAGCCTGGCTTCTGAGGAGCAGCTCTTAAGGAGAAAAGGATTCTCGGATAGGTTGGTGGCTACCCTCCTATCTAGCAGAAAGAATGTTACCAGAGCAATATATCACAAAGTCTGGAAAGTCTTTAACTCTTGGTGCACTACATCCGGCAGACCATTAAAGCAGATTTCTTCTATCTTGGAATTTCTGCAAGAAGGAGCAGACAAGGGCCTAGCGATCAGTACCCTAAAAGTTCAGGTTGCCGCACTGGGGGTATATTTTGAGAAATCTATTTCATCAGAACCCCTAGTAAACAGATTCTTTAAAGCCCTCACTCGGGCTAGACCGACAGTGATCAAAAACTGTCCGTCGTGGGACTTATCAGTCGTTCTACAGGCCCTGACCAGGGAACCTTTCGAACCTCTCAATTTAACCTCCCTAAAGCTAATTACTTTAAAAACAATTTTTCTAGTAGCTATTACAACAGCTCGAAGGATCAGTGAGCTGCAAGCTTTATCTATCAGGGAACCATTTTTTTCTATTTTTTCAGACAGAATTGTGCTGAAGACGGATCCTAACTTTTTACCAAAGGTTGCCTCAGTTCAAAATAGAACCCAGGAGATAATACTTCCTACGTTTTGTTCTAATCCGTCGGGTAAGAAGGAAGAAGAATTCCATACCCTGGATGTTAAAAGAGCAGTCTTAAGTTACCTGGAAGCTACTAAAGACTTTAGGCGTTCAGACGCACTATTCATTTTATTTTCCGGAAATAAAAAAGGAAGACAAGCTTCTAGAGGAACCATTGCCAGATGGTTGAGAATGGCTATCTCAGACGCCTATTCCCTTACAGGCCAGGAGAGTCCAGTAAGTATCAGGGCTCATTCTACTAGAGCTTCGGCGGTGAGTTGGGCAGAAAAAGCTGGTGCCACCCCCGAACAAATCTGTAAGGCAGCTACATGGACAAGTCTGACGACCTTTGCCCGTCATTATAGATTAGATCTCATGACGGCTGGGGACCAGGCTTTCGGAAGGAAAGTCTTACAGGCTGTTGTCCCACCCTAAATGGGGTAAGTCTCGATTATCTTCTCGGGTGCTGTCCTGAAAGACGTTTTGGAAAAATGCAAGTTAGACTTACCGGTAACTTGTTTTCCAATAGGCTTTCAGGACAGCAGGATCCCGCCCTTTTTTTATGCTGTGGCTGTAATACTATGTAATAACTGTCGCTTATGTGTTGCAGCTGGGGCTGGAGGTTCTCTACAAACAACTGAGGGAAGCAACGTGGAGGCCTCCAATTAAAGAATTAATTGATGAGGTGTTTCCTGTAGGAGGAGGAGCCATGATCTCTCGGGTGCTGTCCTGAAAGCCTATTGGAAAACAAGTTACCGGTAAGTCTAACTTGCATTTTTTCATGTGACAAGACTGAAGAAATTACACTTTGCTACAATGTAAAGTAGTGAGTGTACAGCTTGTATAACAGTGTAAATTTGCTGTCCCTTCAAAATAACTCAACACACAGCCATTAATGTCTAAACCGCTGGCAACAACAGTGAGTACACCTCTAAGTGAAAGTGTCCCAATTCGGCCCAACTAGCCATTTTCCCTCCCCGGTGTCATGTGACAAGGTCTCAGGTGTGAATGGGGAGCAGGTGTGTTAAATTTGGTGTTATCGCTCTCACTCTCTTATACTGGTCACTGGAAGTTCAAAATGGCACCTCATGGCAAAGAACTCTCTGAGGATCTGAAAAAAAGAATTGTTGCTCTACATAAAGATGGCCCAAGATAAAAGAAGATTGCTGGGGGAGGAAGCACAGAGGCGCCACTCTAAGTGCAGTAATCGCAAATCATTTAATGAGTAAAATAGAGCATATGTACTCACCTCACAAAAGTAGAATAAAGTTGAGCATGTAATGACAGCATCTGGAAGTCAGTCTCTCCTATCGCTGCAGGCTGGTGTCGTGGAGCGGGTTGCGCCGGTGGAAGCCGACGCTTCCTGTACCTCAGACACAGGTACACAGGGAGCCGGGGGATGACTTCAATTCTGGGTGGGCGGTGAGCCGTGTTGAAGTCAGTTACTTCTGGGTAGCTGGGGGGACCAATAGGTGATGCGTTTTCGGAGCATGCACCCCTTCTTCAGACCTAACGGGGGCCATGTCAGATGAGGGCTTAAATGCTCTGTAGGTAGAGCTCCTGGGTCCTAATGTCCCTGGTTATTGCAATCTTACCATACACAGTATGGGTGGCAAACATATATTGAAAGGTGGTCAGGGGGGGTAGACTAAAGTATTATAAAATGAAGTACAATAAAGTGATATGATAATAAAATGGAGTACAATGCGAACCAGAAATGGATGCAAAAAACAGAAATACATGTGAAAACCATCATGGAGGACAACAATGAAAGAGGAGTATAAAAAAAAATAATAATAATAATGGGTATAAAAAGGACAAAAAATGAGAATCAAAAATAAAGTAAAAACAAAAAATAAGAAGCAAGGTAAAAAAAATATACAGAATAAAAAATATATGTGGAAAAAATGGAACATAATCAAAGGTGAAAATGAAACTAAATGGTGATGGTAATAATAATATTACTGTACACGTGTGTGTGTGTGTGTGTGTGTGTGTGTGTGTGTGTGTGTGTGTACATGTGTATACAGAAAAAACATGAGAATTTTACACATATGTAAAAGGAATTGTTAGCTGGTACACTAGATCAGGATCAATCTCAGCACATATTAATTAACGGTGATATATCTGAAAACTAGATCTGTGTATGTATCTCTATCTATAGGAGTACTTGCTTGTTATAGAAGAAGACCTTCAGGGTCCGGAATATGCTAACCGGGCAGAGAAACGAAGAAGGGGGGGGGGGGGTGAAAAAAAGGAAAAAGAGGAGAGGGAACCTGGATGGGAAAAATTATTTGGACATAGTTATTAACTGTGTGATTCCGTGGCACTAAAATATATAAACATACATATCAACATGACTATAATTACACTTTATATTGGCTGAAGTAGTTGTACTTGTACATGGTTGGGAAGGGGGGAACAGTGGGAGGGGTTTGAAGGGGAAGAGGGAGGGGGGCTGTGTTGGGGTTGTGGGTTTGGGGACAAGAAGGGGGGGGAAGGAAGCGAGAAACAAGGGGTGGGGGAGAGAAAGATGGCACTAAGAGGGATTGTTCAAATCAAGTGGTTGACCTCTATTTCCTCATTGAGGCCCCCAGGCGCAAGGGTGTCCAAAGTATATATCCAAAAGGTTTCCCTCTGGCAGAGAAGTTTAAAATGCTCTGCCAGTGGGAACGTACCAGGGATGGATTCTATGATCCAAACCTTGAGGCCTGCGGAGGATTGTTCATGGTGTTTTAGGAAATGGCGGGGTGCATGACGTTTCCACCCTCTACAAAACGACGATAGGAGAGACTGTCTTCCGGATGCTGTCATTACATGCTCAACTTTATTCTACTTTTGTGAGTACATATTCTCTATTTTACTCATTAAATGATTTGAGATTACTGCACTTAGAGTGGCGCCTCTGTGCTTCCTCCCCCAGCTGACTCAGGATCTGCTTCATATCTACACTGGGCTGCCTTCAAAGTGTTTCTAGCACGGACTAAATGGACTATAACAGTCTTATGTTTTAAACATTGCCCTGCCTTGCTTTTTAATTATTTCTAGCTTTTGCTTGAGTTTTCCCCACATCGCCGCTGGTGCAAGCGCCAACTCCCTCTTATGTATAAGAAGATTGCCAAGACCCTGAAACTGAGTTGCAGCACAGTGGCCAAGACCATACAGCGGTTTAACAGAAAAGGTTCCACTGGTCGATCAAAAAAATTAGTGCACGTGTTCAGCGTCATATACAGAGGTTGTCTTTGGGAAATCAATTTATGAGTGCTAACAGCATTGCTGCAGAGGTTGAAGGGGTGGGGGAAGCCTGACGGTGCTCAGACCATACGCTGCACACTGCATCAAATTGGTCTGCACGATTTTCCCCACCTCCGTCCAGTACCGGAAAAGCTTCGGAATCTCCAAAACATATGGAGTAAATCCCTCTCCATTTCCCCACATCTAGAGCAGCTAGGATCTGCCCGACAGCCAAATTGGAAAAATCTGTGGGGGGTATAATAGGTTCTATACAGTAGGAACAAATGTGACATTTTCTGTGAGGGTGACAAAGACACCACTGGGGCCAGTTGGAGGATTCTATTCCACTGTAACTCAGAGATATCTCCCACATCTCTTTCCCATTTCCTTTTATACAGGGGGGGGGGGGTTTCCAACCCACTCAATCTCCCATTATTAATATATTTTAGAAATTAAGCCTTTCCCTGAGTCTGCATTGATTCATTTTTTAAGTACAGGCATTGTGCTCCATTCTAAGGTCCTTTCTCTAAACTGTTCATTGACAGGGTTTTTGGAACAACTATTGAAATGGAACCGAAACAATGCCTTTTGGGATTAGTGGGGGAGACGGGTAAACTAGGAAGTACCCAAGTAGCGGTCATGAGATGCTTATTTCAGGCAAGGGTTCTAATTGCCCGAAGATGGCAGTCAGCACTACCACCCTCTAGTGGGGAATGGGGAAATAACGGGGTAATCCTAAAAGAGATGTCCAATATTTATCAAGCAAGGTGTGCCAATGAAATACGATATGATTTGGAATCCCTGGTGGGAAGCAAGAGGGATTAGTTTGTACACCAAGATAAGTATAGAAAAAGTATTCAAAATAATCGTAACGACCCAAGAGTAACCAGACTGTGAGAGAATGGATGATGTGGAAATGATCGAAAGTATGAAGATGTGAAAGACAAGTGGGTGGTTGAGAATTTTATCATCCAGTATTAATGCACATAGATAACCCTAAGAGACTCAACCTAGGTAATACCCCAAGACCGTTTAGAATATATAGGGTTTATCAAATGTGAGATCAGGGCCGAAGGGTGGGGACATCAAGGGGAAATCTGTTTTTGTTGTCTTGTTTTTTCACAGTTTTACAAAAAATTCAAGCTCTAGCGATAGATTGAAGAAAAAAAAAAGGTTCTAAAAATAAGTTAGTCTTTTAATGCATCAGAGTTTAAATAATTTCTATCCTTCTAGGACAGGGTTTCTTAACTCGGGTTCCTTGGGAAATTAGCAATTTCTGCCTCTTAGATACCGTATATACTCGAGTATAAGCCGACCCCAGTATAAGCCAAGGTACCTAATATTACCCCAATAAACTGGGAAAACGTATTGACTCGAGTATAAGCCTAGGGGGGGAAATGTGCCAATTGCCCAACCTCACTGTGCCCATTGCCACCTCACTGTGTCCATTGCAGCCTCCCTGTGCCCGAGTCAGTGTACCTGAAAATCTTCTTATACTGCGGTCGTCGTCCATTGTTTAAATATTGCCGCTTTTTCCTGGTCCCTTTCGTGATAGGCGTTTCCAGCAAACACCTGTGTTGAGTGTTCCGCCTATCACATAGATCCTCTCATTCTTGGACTCTGTTTCCCATCAGGCACTGTGTTCAGTGTTCTGCCAATCACGGACATCTTTTCATCCTCGGACAAGAGAACGTCCATGATAGGCGGAACACTGAACACAGTGTCTGCTGGGAAACGGAGTCCGAGAATGAGAGGACCTCCGTGATAGGCGGAACACTCAACACAGTGTTTGCTGGAAATGCCTATCATGGAAGGGACCAGGAGAAAGCCGCGATATTTAAGCAATGGACGCCGGCCACAGTATAAGAAGATTTTCAGGTACTGACTTGAGTATAAGCCGAGGGGTGTACTTTCAGCCCTAAAAAAAGGGCTGGAAAACTCGGCTTATACTCGAGTATATATGGTAAGTTCCCACTGACACCATTTGCTCTTTTTAGCTATCTGTAACAGGGTAATTCTTCCCAATATCTGCAAGTGTTAAGCCTCATACACACGATCGGATTTTCTGTGGACTAGGCGTGGTCCGAGGGGCGTTGGCCGGGAACTGCGTGCTTTTCCGGCTCTTTAGTGCCACCCTTTGGGCAACTTCTGCTAGTGTTGTGTTATGGTGGGCATTGCTTCTGAGCATGCGTGTTTGTGCTTTGTAGTTTTGTCCGAAGGACTTGTGTGCACGCGATTGGATAGTCCGACAACACACATTTGTTGGCGGACAATTTTGAAGCATGCTATCCCACATTTGTCAGCGGAAAATCCGACAAAAATTGTCCGATGGAGCGTACAGGCGGTCGGATTTTCCCACAACAGCCTGCCATCACACAGTTCCCATTGGATGATCCGATCGTGTGTATGAGGCTTAAGGAGCATTCTTCCTACTGACCATCACACTAATGTATCATGAGTTGTAGATATAATAAGTTTTTGGAAAAAAAAAGGAAAATACTGCACTCAGGTTTAACGAATAAGGAAAGAGCAGCCAGCACTGAAAATTCAGATACTTGAATTCACATATACAAATAAAAAATTTGGTCTGTATGGCTGTCGTCCCAGAAGGAAGCCTCTTCTAAAGATGATGCACAAGAAAGCCTGCAAACAGTTTGCTGAAGACAAGCAGACTAAGGACATGGATTACTGGAACCATGTCCTGTGGTCTGATGAGACCAAGATAAACTTATTTGGTTCAGATGGTGTCAAGCGTGTGTGGCGGCAACCAGGTGAGAAGTACAAAGACAAGTGTGTTTTGCCTACAGTCAAGCATGGTGGTGGGAGTGTCATGGTCTGGGACTGCATTAATGCTACCTGCACTGGGGAGCTGCAGTTCATTGAGGGAACCAAGAATGCCAATATATACAGAGCATGACCCCTTCCTTTTGGAGACTGAGCCAAAGGGCAGTATTCAAACATAACAACCCCAAACACTTCTCTAAGACGACCACTGCCTTGCTAAAGAACCTAAGAGTAAAGGTGATGGACTGGCCAAGCGTGTCTCCAGATCTAAACCCTATTGAGCATCTGTGGGCCATCCTCAAACGGAAGGTGGAGGAGCGCAAGGTCTCCTAATGTCCATCAGCTCCATGATATCATCGTGGAGGAATGGAAGAGGACTCCAGTGGCAACCTGTGAAGCTCAGGTGAAGTCCATGCCCATGTCCATGAGGGGACAGCAAATTTTACACTTATACAAGCTGTACACTCGCTACTTTGTAGCAACGTGTCATTTCTTCAGTGTTGTCACATGAAAAGATAGAATAAAATATTTACAGAACTGTGAGGGGTCCACTCACTTTTGTGAGATACCGTATGAATGTTTTGAAATGCTGGTCTTAAAGTAACATTTTCAGGATGACTATAACCACTGAGAACTTCACAAGCAATTGGCCCTGGTTTAAAACTTTTGTGCTCATATGTGTTGTGATTTAGTAAGTATATGTTGTATGTTAGCTGGCTGAACCAGGAATAGAAGGAACTGGAAACAAGCATTCCAACCTACTACAACTTTGGCCATTACTGGGTGGTTATTGTGATCTTGGGGTCACTGGGGGGTAGATTCCACGTGAAAGGGTGGCAGGCCCAAGTGGTGTTGTGGAAAGTAAGGGGGGGAGTGGGGGAAGACCCGGTCCTCTTACCTTAACATTTCGTAAAGCCATTCAGTGTTCTGCTAACACTGTTAGATTTAAATGAAGCTTAGTAGGGATGCCAGAAAAAGTGATGCCAGTATAACCATTTTTTTTTTTTTTTTTTTTTTTTTTTAAATATCTCCTGTGTGCTGGTCTCTTGAACAAGTTTTCCAGATCCTTGATTTACTAAAAATTTTTCTACCCATATGGCGATCAAGGGTGCTTGACATTGTTTTCAGAAAATTTATATACAACTTTTTGCTATGCTCACCAGAAGTGGGACAGTAGAGTGTCCATAGGTCTTACTTGGGATTTCGCAATGGTGTAACGGAAAGAAATCTAGGTCTCGAGGGATATCATGGTCTGTATGTTTTTCAGGGTTTTGTGGCTCACCAGACCAGAAGCTTACTACATGTCCAAAAAATTATATAAAAATGTGTCTCTTACTTCTCCCCCACATATTCAACATGTCTCGGTGCAGTGTGGGAACATTTTTGTCAATCCGATTGGAGGTACATTACAACTCGGTGTAATTCTGTTTGCATTTGTTTTCAAAAGGATAACATTAGCCAACAAATCCATGACCCTCTGCTCAATTTGCCTGCATGACTGTTTCAAAACCACTGTGAATTCAAAACTGTTTTAAAAAAATGCTTATGCTTAGGGGAAGTGGTTAACTAAAAATTGCTATCATAGTTTAAATGGAAGATACAAATTTAAATGCACATGTATTGTACGTCATAGGACGGTACTTTCAGTGGTGGAAGCTGACTGTTTATTTATAAAAATCAAAAACTGGGGGAAAGGATCTGAACCTATATGTAGTGAAAATATAGTAATGATCTTTAGAGTATGAAACTGCTAACCTTTTACTTGGGAAAGTTGATTCTGAAAAGAATTCTATGAAACCCACTAGTGACAGAACTGAATAAGGACAATGAGGAAGAGATTGGGAAAACATTAACGTTCATTCCAGGTACTTTGCTAATAAATATGAGGGGGGTAACACTGATGGTTAATAAAATGTTCCTACCAGGTTAACTAACCAACCCATAATTGTTACTGCATGTGGTGTTCTATTTAATACATTTTGAATGTGTTAACTCCTTTTTAGTGTTGTGACATACCATCAGGTTCGATTACCCATCTGGGATCTAGTGGTGGCAAGGGAAATACCAAAATTGCTGCCATTATATCTACGATCATAATTTTAGTTCCTGATGTATCAAGAATGCTGGCTGCAGAACAATAGTATTAAGCACTTCCTTACTGGGCACATATACCCCCTTCCTGCCCAGGTGAAATTTCAGCTTTCGGCACTGTCACGATTTAAATGACAATTGCGCAGTCGTGCGACGTGGCTCCCAAACAAAATTTACGTCCTTTTTTTTTCCCACAAATAGAGCTTTCTTTTGGTGGTATTTGATAACCTCTGCGGTATTTATTTTTTGCGCTATAAACAAAAAAAGACTTTTTTACTTTTTTGCTATAATAAATATTCCAATTTAAAATATATATATATATATATATATATATATATATATATATATATATTTTCTCAGTTTAGGCCGATACGTATTTTTCTACATATTTTTGGTAAAAAAAAATCGCAAAAAGGGTATAGTGAATGGTTTGCGCAAAAGTTATAGCGTCTACAAAATAGGGGATAGAATTACATTTTTTTTCTATTTTTTTTTTTTTTTTTTTTACTAGTAATGGCGGTTATCTGTGATTTTTGTCAGGACTGTGATATTACGGCGGATGCATCGGACACTTTTGACACATTTTTGGGACCATTCACATTTTATACAGCGATTAGTGCTATAAATATGCACTGATTACTGTATGAATGTGACTGGCAGGGAAGGGGCTAACACTAGGGCGATCAAGGGGTTAAATGTGTGCCCTGTTAGTCCCCTCCCCCCCACAGTAAGAATCACCTGACTGGGGGAGGAGACCGATGGTTGTCCCTATGTAGACGCACAGATCCACGGTCCTGGCTCTGTAACTGCCGATTGCGGGTGCCTGGCGGACATCGCGGCTGCCAGGCACGCACATCGGCACCTGTGTGACGCGGCGGGCGATGCGCGTGCCCTCCAGCGGCGCGCGGCCTGAGGCCGTCAATAGACGGCCTCCCGGCATTGTAGAGCCACCTTGTGGCCGTCAATGTACAATGGGCCGGATGGGAAGAGGTTAAAGGAAGGACCCATTAATTAGTGGTAAGCGGTGCTACAGATGAATAAAAAATAATTTTCTCTTGTCATCCATGGACTGACACAGCGTGTCTTATACACCTTTACACGTGGGTTATGTCCCTGCTTGCAGGAGAAGACCTAGGCAGAATGTGAGATGTTATACATACATACATTCTAAACAGCCAGAGCTGAACAGCCCCGCCCAGGGGGGCGGTCCCTCCGGCATAACCCTCCCACTGCAGTCAGCAGACCTCAGTTTTTTTCTGCTTAGCAGAAGGAGAAGACGTGGGTCTCTCAGGAGCCAGTCTCCTGACCTATTTTTATTCCTTTTGGAATTTTTTTCCTATTTTATTCTTTTGAGATCTTCTATCAACTGTCGGCTGGGCAACAGGTTGGGTACAAGATATCCTCGTAGTCTTCCCTGTCCGACCATCGAGCATGCTGATCCTCGCCTTGTGTGCGTGAGACTCAGTTCACGACATGCCCCACGACTCCAGGGGTGGCCGGTGGGCTTCCAGCTCCGCGGTCCTCTCAAGATAGAACAGTCCGGCTGTATCTTTCGCGGTGGACCGGGCCGACAGCTACTCAGTACCGCACTGTGATAGTTCTGTCAGAAACACACCAGTGGGTCCCTCAGGGGACGGGTAAGTAGTCTCTCCTGGCTGCAGGTGAGTACATGCTGTGTGTTTCTTGTGTGGGGGATTTACCTGTCTCCCCCTGTGTTTTTTTTAATGTCACTCTCTGGTCACTAGTGCTGGCGCTGTACTGTGTGGGGTGCCTGGGGGCCATACTGTCCTGGGGGGGGCTCATGCTGCTCTGCATTCGCTGGGGCTGTTTTGTTTTTGGGTGTGAGGGGCCTGGGCGCCGTTCGGCACCATGTTTAGTGTGTGTGCTGATTTTACATTGGCGGCCATCTTGCCGTGGCCCGCCGGAGCACATTGCGGCGGCCATTTTCTTGTAGCCGCACGTTTTTCTAGCACTAGTTTGGCCTCTAGCGCCGCTGGGAACGGCGCAAATCTCCTCACACTCTCTCCTCTCAGCTCACTCACGCTGAGCAGCGCGGCGCAGTGAGACAGAGCGGCGGAACCGAGCGGTCCTGGTCAGGTTGGTGGGTTCCCTGGGCATTCCCCTACTTCAGTCAGCACAGCCTGTGGGTGGTCTCAGAGAGGGACATTATGGAGTCAGAGTCACCAGCTTCCCCTCACATGCCAGAGGCAGCAGCCAGTGCTCCAGCACCTGCGGTCCCTATGGACCAGTTGTCGGCAGTCCTGGAATCATTTCTGACCAGGATGGAAGCTGTGTGTGAGCACAAGGGAGCAAAAAAGCGCCCTCTCCCCACTTTATCTCCACAAGGGGAGTGCTCTGATTCAGATATGGGCCTAGCTATTGCTGCTCAGGACCCTAGCTCTGAATATTTGGATGGTTTTGAACAGGACATTCCTTGTGAGGAAGACTCCAGTTCTGAGTCAGTAAATGACAGGGCGCTTGTTAGTGAACTCATTGATGCTGTGAGGGACACTCTCAAGCTAAATGCTGCGACCGCAGAACCTCAGGCGGATACAGTCTCCTTGGGTTCTTTTAAGACCAAGCCTTCTAAAAAGGTTTTTCCATATGTATCTTTCTTTGACCAGCTCATTGACCAGGTCTGGGAAAAGCCACAGAAGACTTTCATGGTCCCGCGGCGTTTGTCTATTAGATACCCCTTTGAAGACGCCCTGCTTAAAAAGTGGGCTTCTCCCCCGGTGGTCGACCCTCCAGTCGCCCGTTTAAACAAGGCCACCACTCTCCCGATGGAGGGGACTCCTGCGTTTAAGGACCCCACTGACAGGAGGTCAGAAGTGGTGAGTAGAGCCATGTTCACCTTGTTGGGATCCGCCCTACGGCCCGTAGTAGCGGCGACCCTTGTGTCTCAGACACTCACGGAATGGGCAAAAATTTTGCACCAAACTGTGCAGGAGTATAACCTTTCTCCAGACACTATTGCTCTGGCTCACCAGATGGTGCAGGGTCTGATATATGTGTGCGACGCCACGTTGGACGCGGCCCCTTTAATATCCAGGGCCTCTGTCTCGGCGGTGGTATTGCGTCGTCTCATCTGGTTGAAATGCTGGTCTGCTGACCTAGCCTCTAAGAAGCTCCTGACGGATCTACCTTTTAAGGGTGGTAGACTTTTTGGTGCTGCTCTGGATGACATCATCAAGGATGTCACGGGAGGTAAAAGCACTCTCCTTCCTCACACTATCAAGGGTAAGGAGGCCCGACGTAAACCGGGTCCTTCCTTTCCAGCAAAAAAGGTTTTTTTTCGTCCGTCAGAGTCCACGGGTAAGCCATCCCAGACTGACAACAGTGCGGCTGGCGGGCACAAGCGCCCCTGGGTGCGTAAGCCGAACAAGCCGGCTCCCAAGCCCGCCTCCGCGTGAAGTCTTGCCCCCGCCCGTCTCTGGGGTGGGGGGACGACTTCGCAGGTTCACGGATCGGTGGACCTCCCGGATCTCCGAGGGTGTGCGAGGTGGTCACCTCAGGATACAGAATAGAGTTCCGCTCCTGGCCCCCAGACAGATTCTTTCCCTCAAATCTCCCTCTCCTTCCTGCCCGTCGGGCAGCCCTCTTGGGGGCTGTACAGGATTTGATCGGGTCCGGAGTAATTGTGCCGGTTCCGTCCCAGGAGAGGTTTCAGGGGTTCTACTCGAATCTGTTTGTTCCAAAAAAGGACGGGGTTCGGCCAATCCTGGACCTCAAGGCCCTGAATGCCTTCGTGAAGGTGCAAAAATTCCGCATGGAATCCATTCGCACGGTGATCGCTACACTCCATCAAGGGGATTTTCTGGCATCCTTGGACATCAAGGACGCCTACTTGCATGTTCCGATCTGCGCAAGCCACCAGAAGTTTCTGCGGTCGGCGAAGTCCACTATCAATTTGTGGCTCTTCCCTTCGGCCTAGCCTCGGCACCGAGGGTGTTCACCAAGGTGCTTGCTCCGGTCCTAGCTTTGCTGAGACAGCGAGGCATTTGCTATCGTGGGCTATCTGGACGATTTTCTTCTAAGAGCAGACAGTGGCTCAGAATTGGAAGAAAGTGTGACTATCGTCAGTCAGACCCTCAGGGAGTTTGGGTGGCTCCTGAACGTTCAGAAGTCGGTTCTAGTCCCGACTCAGCGTCTGGAGTATCTAGATCTGATTCTGGACTCCTTGGAGGCAAGAGTCTTCCTACCTCCAGACAAACTACTGACACTTCAGTCTGCAGTACGGGTGCTGACGTCCCGAAAATGGTCGTCAATCCGCTTTTGCATGAGAGTCCTGGGACTCATGGTGGCCTCCTTCGAGGCCGTTCCTTATGCCCAAGTGCACACCAGGGCTTTACAGAAAGAGATCTTGTCCACTTGGGACAAATCCCCGTTGTCCTTGGATCTTCAGATCCAGGTGAGTCACCTGGTCAGGGCGTCCCGGACGTGGTGGTTGAGGTCCCCGGCTCTTCGGTCTGGGAAGTCGTTCCTCCCCATCCAATGGACTGTGATCACGACGGACGCCAGCCTGACGGGCTGGGGGGGAGTCTGGGGAGTCCTGTCGGCCCAAGGGCTTTGGACTCCGGACGAAGCCCTCTTACCGATCAATGTGCTGGAGATACGGGCAATCAGACTGTGCCTCTCCTCATGGTCGGAGAAACTACAGGGTCACTCCATCAGGATCCAATCGGACAACGCCACAGCAGTGGCGTATGTCAACCATCAAAGGGGGACTCGGAGCTCAGCTGCGGCTTCCGAGGTCGCCCGCATCCTGAGGTGGGCCGAAAGAAGCGTGCCGGCTCTGTCGGCCGTCTACATTCCGGGCGTAGACAATTGGCAGGCGGACTATCTAAGTCGCCAGACGCTGGACCAGGGAGAGTGGTCCTTGCACCCGGAGGTCTTTCAACTCCTTTGCAGGCGGTGGGGCACGCCGGATGTGGACCTGATGGCCTCTCGACTCAATCGCAAGGTGTCGAGGTTTGTGGCCAGATCCAGGGATCCCTGGGCGGATGCCTCGGATGCGTTGGTGGCCCCATGGGGTCAGTATCACCTGATATACGTTTATCCTCCGCTGCAGTTGCTCCCTCACCTGCTCCGCAGGGTAGCAACCGAGGGAATTCCGGTGATCCTCATTGCTCTGGATTGGCCTCGGCGTCACTGGTACGCCGATCTGGTACGTCTCGTCGCAGACGTTCCCTGGCGGTTACCAATATGGGGGGACCTTCTGTCTCAAGGTCCTATATTTCATCCTGCTTTACAGTCTCTGGCTTTAACGGCATGGTTATTGAAAGCCAGGTGCTGAGAGACCGAGGTCTCTCGGATTCGGTCATTTCGACCATGTTAAGGGCACGGAAGTCTTCCTCCAGAAAGATCTATCACCGTACTTGGAGAGCTTACATCGCCATGTGCGAAGAGCTGGACTGGCGCCCACGAACGTATTCCGTTCCCAGAATCCTGCATTTTCTGCAGCGTGGCGTGACCCAAAAGCTCGCTTTGAGTACCATTAAGGGTCAGATTTCGGCCTTGGCCATCTTCTTTCAGCGACCGCTGGCGGGTCATCCCTTGGTTAGCACCTTTGTGCAGGGGGTTCGCTATGTGCTCCCCCCTGTCAAGCCTCCTCTCCCCCCCGTGGGATCTGAATTTGGTGCTCTCGGTCCTCCAGGAACCTCCCTTTGAAAATATTAGAGATATTCCCCTCTTGACTTTGTCTCAGAAGGTGGCCTTCTTGGTGGCCATTACTTCCATTAGACGAGTGTCTGAATTGGCGGCCTTGTCCTGCAAGTCGCCCTTTTTGGTCATCCATAAGGATAAGGCGGTGTTACGTCCGCGACCTTCTTCTTTTCTGCCAAAGGTGGTCTCGGCCTTCCACTTAAATGAGGACATTGTCCTCCCGTCCTTGTGTCCTCACCCATCGCATCCCAGAGAGTTTGCGCTTCACACTTTGGATGTGGTACGAGCCTTGCGGGTGTACCTGTCTGCTACTGCTTCTATTCGGAAGTCTGACTCACTATTTGTGGCTGTCTCTGGTCCAAAACAGGGCCAAGCGGTTTCGTCTGCCACCATTTCTAGGTGGATCAGACGAACCGTCATTCAAGCTTATGCTCTCAAGGGGCGGGCGCCTCCCTTTCCGGTTACGGCACATTCCACCAGGGCAATTGGTGCTTCCTGGGCTTTCCGACATCAAGTGTCGGTTGCACAAGTGTGCAAGGCGGCGACCTGGTCGTCTGATCATACCTTTTCTAAGTTTTATAAGGTTGATGTGGCTGCATCTTCGGATGCTTCCTTCGGCCGCAAGGTGTTGCAGGCCGCTGTTTGATGTTGCAACTCCTCCGTTGAGGAGCTCTGCCTTGTTTGGAGTGAAGTTTTTGGTTTTCCATTTATACTGCTCCCATCCCTCTTGACACTGCTTTGGGACATCCCACATGTAAAGGTGTATAAGACACGCTGTGTCAGTCCATGGATGACAAGAGAAAATAGGATTTTTGTACTCACCGTAAAATCCGTTTCTCTGGCATCCATGGACTGACACAGCACTCACCCTTTTCGAGTTTGTACTGCTTTGTTACGAACTGAGGTCTGCTGACTGCAGTGGGAGGGTTATGCCGGAGGGACCGCCCCCCTGGGCGGGGCTGTTCAGCTCTGGCTGTTTAGAATGTATGTATAACATCTCACATTCTGCCTAGGTCTTCTCCTGCAAGCAGGGACATAACCCACGTGTAAAGGTGTATAAGACACGCTGTGTCAGTCCATGGATGCCAGAGAAACGGATTTTACGGTGAGTACAAAAATCCTATTTTTTCATCACTGAACGAAACATTTCAAAACAATGAAGCCAGTGAACTGAACAGACTACCAGCCTGTGTTGCTGCTGTCTGTAAAATACAGATGCTTTCATAAAGAAGGCTGTTTTTCAGCTAGCAATATGTTTTCTACTTTTACAGAAGGAAGACAAAGTGTATCAGTAAGTTCCAAGAAAAAACACTTATGCGAATTATTTCACTTATGATTGTACCTTTTTTTTTTTTTTTTTTTCTTTTGCCCTTTCAAGTTATTTTTTATTTATTTTTTATTGTTGGGGAAATATCCGTGAATTTTCTGACCTCGGGATACAGCGTAAAGTTAGGAAACCCTTCTTCTCTTTATCAAAACTAAAAACAGAACACAGTTTCTCCTTTACAAACACTTTAACATGGGGATCATCATGACAAAAAGCAATTGTTATTTTAACTTGTTTAGGGAATTTAGTATTCAACTAACAGCCCGCCCACTGAGGATGTTCCAACTTTTGGCAAGATTTATTGCAACAACCGCACACTGCTCACTCCTACCAAAGTCATGCTCTCCTATGGGGGAGAGCACAGTGTGCTGTCATTGCAATAAACCTTGGCTGCAGTTGGGACGTCTTCGGTGTGCAGACCATGATTTGGATGGTGGATTTTAATGGAGGAAGAACAGACTACAGGGCCTTGACACCTGGCAGATTGCAGGAAATGGGAGGATACAGGTTGGCTTCTGAGTGTTGAAATGGAATAGGTTTGTCTAATAGCAAATGTAGTGATATTTCTTTTGGCTGAGCACAACAATATTCTCCAGTATTACATCGATCAGAGCTGCATATTTGTTAAAGCGGTAGTAAACCCATCAGACTATTTTTCTGTATATGGACAATTGTAGGTTATGTAATTGATTGTGCTAGATGAATATCCCCTTACCTGATTGCTTTGCGTGTAATCTATATTTTTATTTCTTTTGACGTCACCCACGCATGCGCCGTATGTCGTAATTTTCCGGCAAGCATAGACCCTGCCGGAAAAATGCAGGGTCTATGTCGGGGCTGCGTCATTTCCTAGTGGCGACGTCAGCCCCGACATCCCGCGATACTCCCATTGAGAAGCTGAGCCTTGACCCCATGTGACTCGCTACGTCGGAGGGGTTGTGGAGAGGAGACGAGGCTCGGCTTCAGGGAATAATGCGCACACGCTGGATTATAGCCACAGCTACATACTGAGGGTGGAAATATATCGCTGTATAGATATGGAAGACAGCAGTAGAAATGGCGGCGGCGAGGTACAAGCAGGAGCGTTCACAAAAACCTATATTATAACAAGTAAGAAGGTTTTTTTGGCATACTATATATGGAACTTTGATTGAAAACACCTAAATTAAGCTATATATTGGGATTTAGTAATTACATTGTCTGAGTTTACTACCGCTTTAAGACACAACTCCAGCTAATAGGTTTGTTTTACCATTTTATACATGGACATACAGTATCTCCAAAAAAGTGAGTACACCCCTCACATTTTTGTAAATATTGTATATCTTTTCATGTGACAACACTGAAGAAATGGCACTTTGCTACAATGTAAAGTAGTGAGTGTACACTACAGCTTGTATAACAGTATACATTTGCTGTTCCTTCAAAATAACTCAACACACAGCCATTGTCTAAACCACTGGCAACAAAGGTTAGTACACCCCTAAGTAAAAATGTCCAAATTGGGCCCAAAGTGTCAATATTTTGTGTGGCCATCATTATTTTCCAGCACTGCCTTAAAGGGGTTGTAAAGGTACATGTTTTTTCACCTTAATGCATCCTATGCATTAAGGTGAAAAAACATTCGACAATACCGCCCCCCCCCCCGAGCCCCCGTTTTACTTACCTGGCCCCTCGAAAGTCCCGCGCTCGCTCCCGTCATCCTCCGAGTTCCTGAACCCGGCCGTTGATTGGCTACACTGGATGGATTGAAAGCAGCGCAGCCATTGGCTGGCGCTGCTGTCAATCACATCCAATGACGCGGCGCGCCGGGGGCGGGGCCGAGTGATACAGTCGGCGGCTATGGCCGCCGCTGTATCACGGGAGCGCGCCCGCAGTAACTCCACACCATGCGAGCTCGCTCGCATTATGGTGTGGAGTCCTTGCTGGGAGGAGCTGAAACAGCCGCCGAGGGACCCCAGAAGACCAGGTTCGGGGCCACTGTGTGCAAAACGAGCTGCACAGTGGAGGTAAGTACAACATGTTTGTTATTTATTTTATTTTTTTAAACGGGAACCTTTAGTGTTCCTTTAACCCTTTTGGGCATGGAGTTCACCGGAGCTTCACAGGTTGCCACTGGAGTCCTCTTCCACTCCTCCATGATGACATCACAGACCTGGTGGATGTTGGAGACCTTGCGCTCCTCCACCTTCCGTTTTGAGGATGCCCCACAGATGCTCAATAGGGTTTAGGTCTGGAGACATGCCTGGCCAGTCCATCACCTTTACCCTTGGCTTCTTTAGCAAGGCAGTGGTCATCTTTGAGGTGTTTGGGATTGTTATGTTGGAATACTGCCCTGCGGCCCAGTCTCCGAAGGGAGGGGATCATGCTCTGCTTCAGTATGTCACAGTACATGTTGGCATTCATGGTTCCCTCAATGAACTAGCTCCCCAGTGTCGGCATGCTTGTCTTTGTACTCCTCACCTGGTTGCCACTACACACTCTTACATAGTTATAGTTAGTCAGGTTGAAAAAAGACACAAGTCCATCCAGTTCAACCATAAAAAAAAAATAATAGCATCATACAATCCCATATACCTAACTCTATACCCACAGTTGATCCAGAGGAAGGCGAAAAACCCCAGCAGAGCACTATCCACGATCAGCTTGGCATTGCATGCCATTATTGAGCTTATGATCTACCAAAACCCCCAGATCCTTCTCCACTACGGATCCCCCCAGTTGTACTCCCCCTAGTATGTATGATGCATTCATATTGTTAGACCCCAAGTGCATAACTTTACATTTATCAACATTAAACCTCATCTGCCACATAGTCGCCCAATTAGACAGAGCATTGAGGTCGGCTTGTAAATTGGCGACATCCTGTAAGGACGTTATTCCACTGCATAGCTTAGTGTCATCTGCAAAGACAGAAATGTTACTTTTGATCTCAGACCCAAAATCATTTATAAAGATATTTAAAGTAAGGGTCCCAACACTGAACCTTGGGGTACACCACTGATAACCTTAGACCATTCAGAGTAAGAATCATTAACCACTACTCTCTGAATTCTGTCTTTTAGCCAGTTTTCTATCCATTTACAAACTGATATTTCCATTCCTGTAGACTTTACCTTACACATGAGCCGTGTGTGGGGAACTGTATCGAACGCTTTTGCAAAATCCAAGTATACCACGTCCACATCCAACCCTATGTCCAAGGTTTTACTTACCTCTTCATAAAAAGAAATCAGGTTTGTCTGGCAACTTCTGTCTTTTATGAATCCATGCTGTCTGTTGCTTAAAATATTTTTTTTAGGGCTGGTACTGATTACAATTTTCGTGTCCGACTAATCGATTTTTTTTTAAATCGATTAATCAACTAATTTCGATTTAATTATAACGCACATACAGATCCAACTACTTTTAGCTGATCTCCTTGCAGGCTGATTCCCAGTGCAGCTACCAACCACTGGAAAAATGGATAGCAGGATACAAAAAACACACAAAGGCATCGCTCGATGGGAATAGCATTAAAACTTTTATAGTCTTCAAGTGGGTAACAAAATAAATATTGCACTGGAGATAAAATCGATGTAGCTACATAAACTGTAAAAATGGTGCGAGTAATACCAAACGGTAGCAAAAGCAGTCATAAAAACATGTAGCTAAGTATGATACTGGTGTACAATGATACCACTGCTGAATCCAGATGAGGAGGGGTTAACATCAGTCCGTCGGCATGTAGATGTCCCGTGAAGGGAACTATCACAACTCCCAGTGAATGATTGTAGAATCCCAGGTTGATAGAGTGTAACAGCCCTTGATTGTGGCAGATAGTAAGGTCCCATAGGCATGCAGATATGAAGGCACAGCAAAGGAGCCCTTCAGATGGACACGGCAAGCCCCACCGGTGTCCGTGACGTCACCGGATCTCCAACGGAACTCCCTGAAGACCTGGAAGCCGGCGGAGAGGTGAGTATCGATCAAAAAATTTTATCGATTAATCGAGGAATTAATAGTTGATTTTCACAGCCCTAATTTTTTTTCCAGTAAGAACTCATCTATGTGGTCTTTTATTAAACGCTCCAGTATCTTCCCAACTATAGAAGTTAAACTAACAGGTCTATAGTTACTTGGTAAAGACTTTGTCCCCCTTTTAAATATAGGCACCACATTGGCCCTGCGCCAATCCAGTGGTACTATTCCTAAATAAATTACAAAGCTCAATTCTTTTAGGATCCGTGGGTGTATGCCATCTGGTCCAGGTGCTTTATCCACCTTTTTTCTGTCTAAATATTTCTGGACCATATCACTTTTGAGCCATTGTGGATTTGGGGCTGTGTCACTACCACCGCCATTATGGACATGATCTCCCCCATGCTCCATTGTATACACAGAGCTGAAGAAAGTATTTAATAAATTAGCCTTCTCTTTGTCCCCAGTCACCCACTCTAGATTATTTTGTAAAGGGCCTACATGCTCAGACTTGACCTTTTTACTATTAATATATTTAAATAATTTTTTGGGGTTTGTCCTACTATCTTTTGCAATCTGTCGTTCGTTTTGAATTTTTGCATCCTTGATTTCCTTTTTACATCTCCTGTTCTATTCTTTGTAACCTTTAAATGACAATGTTCCCTCATTTTTATATTTTTTAAAAGCTCTTTTCTTATAGTTTATAGCTTTTTTAACTTTGGCCGTGAGCCACATAGGTTTTATTTTTAGCCTTTTAAACATATTGCCCATGGGAATATACTTTTCAGTGAGTTCACAAACAGTCTTTTTGAAGAATTCCCATTTCTGTTCTGTGCCCATTGATGCCAATATTCTCTCCCAGTCTAAGTCCTGGAGAGCAGCCCTCATCCTTGGAAAATTTGCTCTCTTGAAATTAAGTGTTTTTATCTTTCCCGTATGTGATTTTTGCTTACAACTAACATCAAATGAAAGAATGTTATGGTCACTGCTACCCAGGTGTTCCTTTATCTGAACATTACTAATACGCTCTGCATGGTTTGAGATTACCAGGTCTAACAGAGCAATATTCCTAGTTGGGGCCTCAATAAACTGGACCATAAAATTGTCCTGCAATAGGTTTATACATTTTTGCCCTTTAACTGTCCCAGCAATGCCATTACTCCAGTCAATTTCTGGGTAGTTAAAACCCCCCATTATTATCACCGTCCCAGCCCTTGCAGCCCTTTCCATCTGTGCAAGGAGCTGAGTCCTCATTAACATTGGGTGGTCTATAACAAACTCCAATGATTAACTTTGAACTATGCACATCTGTATGCAGTTCCAACCATAATTGTAACGCCGAGCGCTCCGGGTGTCCCATCCTTCCCGGAGCGCTCACGGCGTCAGTCCCCCTGCAGCGCGCCCCGGTCAGCCCTCCTGGCCGTGGGCGCTGCTCTGTCACTGGCGGGGATGCGATCCACACGGCGGCACATCTCCGTCCGCGGATTGCATCCCATCCTTCTCACCTTCCCCCCGCCTGATCCTTCCCGGCGCGCGCGGCCCCGCTGCGTTCTAGGGCGCGCGCGCGCCGGCCTTCTAAGATTTAAAGGGCCAGCGCACCATTGATTGGTGCCTGGTCCAATTACTGTGTAAACACCCAAAACATATATAAACCCACTTCCCCTTCCTGTCCTTGCCGGATCTTGTTGTCTTAGTACCCTGTGGAAGCGTTTTGCGAGTTGCCTTGCCTGTGTATCTGACCTGCTGCCATTGTCTCTGACTACGAACCATTGCCGCCTGCCCTGACCCTCTGCTACGTCTGACCTTTGCCTCTGCCTAGTCCTTTTGTACCGCGCCTATCTCAGCCGCCAGAGAGGTGGAGACGCTACTGGAGGACACGACCTGGTTGCTACCGCCGCAGCAAGTCCATCCCGCCTTGCGGCGGGCTCTGGTGAAAACCGGTAGCTGCTTGGAACCGGTCCCTCAGTACGACTCGTGTCATCCCCTCTCTGGTACAGAGGATCCACCTCCTGTATTCCCACTAGCCGCCAGTCTGGCTCGTGACAGTAGATCCGGCCATGGATCCCGCTGACGTGCCGCTGCCTACTCTCGCTGATCTCACTACCGTGGTTGCCCAGCAGTCGCAATTGATTGCCCAACAAGGACAGCAGCTGTCGCAGTTGACCGCCATGATCCAGCAGCGTCTGCCGCCACAAGCTCCAGCATCTTCTCCTCCCCGAGCTGCCGCTACTACCTCGAAGATCCGCTTGTCTCTTCCGGAGAAATTTGACGGGGATCCTAGGAGGTGCCAGGGATTCTTGTCCCAATGTTCCCTGCATCTTGAGATGATGTCTGACCAGTTTCCCACAGAACGGTCTAAGGTGGCATTCATGGTCTGTCTGTTGTCTGGGAAGGCCTTGGCCTGGGCCACGCCACTCTGGGACCGCAATGACCCTGCTACAGCCACCGTTCAGTCCTTCTTCGCTGAGGTTCGTAGCGTTTTTGAGGAACCAGGCCGAGCCTCATCCGCTGAAACCGCCCTGCTTAACCTTGTCCAAGGGAACTCCTCTGTGGGCGAATATGCCATACAGTTCCGCACACTGGCCTCAGAGCTATCCTGGATTAATGAGGCTCTCTGCGCGACCTTCAAGAAAGGTTTATCCAGCCACATCAAGGATTGTCTGGCCGCACGAGAGATGCCCTCCTCCCTGACGGAGCTCATCCACTTAGCTACCCGCATTGACATACGCTACGTTGAAAGACGCCAAGAGCTTCGCCAGGAGAAAGATCTTGTTCGCACCCGGCGTTATCCGCGCCTGGCTCCTCTCTTCCTGAATCCAACGCATCCTGATACTATACCTTCTGTCGAGGAGGCCATGCAGGTGGACCGATCTTGCCTGACCCTACAAGAGAGGACTCGCCGTAGGAATGAGAACTTATGCCTTTATTGTGCGAGCTCTGAACATTTCTTAAAGGATTGCCCTATTCGTCCTCTACGTCAGGGAAACGCCCGCACCTAGTGAACGTGGGAGAGGCATTACTAGGTGTGAATTCTTCCTCTCCACGTCTGACTATTCCTGTGCGGATTTCCCCTTCTGCTGGCTCCCCCTTCTCTGCGGTGGCCTTCCTGGACTCTGGTTCTGCAGGAAACTTTATTGAAGCCTCTTTCATCAACAGGTTCAACGTTCCTGTTATCCGTCTCTTCAAACCCTTCTTAATTTCCTCCTGTAAATGGAGAGAATCTGGATTGTACCGTGCGTTACCGCACCGAACCCCTGCTCATGTCCGTTGGTGTTCTTCACCAAGAAAAAATTGAATTCTTTGTTTTGCCGAACTGTACTTCTGACATCCTTCTTGGCCTACCCTGGCTCCAGCGCCACTCTCCTACCCTCGACTGGACCACTGGGGACATCAAATCCTGGGGCTACTCCTGCCAAAAGCATTGTCTTAAGTCTGTAACCCCCAGTCAAGTTCCCATCGCTACTCCTTTGCCCGGCCTTCCCAAGGCCTATCAGGACTTTTCTGATGTCTTTTGCAAAAAACAGGCGGAGCTCTTACCACCACATAGACCCTACGACTGCCCCATTGACTTGCTCCCAGGTACTACACCCACCCCGTGGCAGAATTTACCCTCTCTCCTCTCCTGAAACCAAGGCCATGACTGATTACATACAGGAGAACCTCAAGAGGTTTTATTAGGAAATCATCTTCTCCAGCCGGAGCGGGGTTCTTCTTCGTTGCCAAGAAGGACGGATCACTACGCCCTTGCATAGACGATCGTGGTCTCAATAAAATCACTATTAAAAATCGCTACCCTCTGCCACTCATCTCGGAGCTCTTTGACCGTCTGTGCGGAGCAAAAGTTTTTTCGAAATTGGACCTCAGGGGCGCTTATAACCTCATCAGAATCCGTGAAGGAGATGAATGGAAAACCGCATTTAACACCAGAGATGGTCACTTTGAATATCTCGTCATGCCTTTCGGACTTTGCAACGCTCCTGCAGTCTTTCAGGATTTTGTCAATGAAATCTTTCGGGACTTACTGTATACCTGTGTGGTTGTCTATCTTGACGACATCCTAATCTTCTCTACCAACCTTGAGGAACATCGGCTCCATGTCCGTCAAGTGCTCCAGCGCCTCCGCGTAAATCATCTTTACGCTAAATTTGAAAAATGCCTTTTTGAGCGCAGCAGCCTTCCTTTCCTAGGTTATCTGGTCTCAGGACAAGGCCTTCAAATGGACCCTGACAAGCTCTCCGCAGTCTTGGATTGGCCTCGCCCCTCTGGACTCCGTGCTATCCAACGCTTCCTTGGATTCGCCAACTACTATCGTCAGTTCACCATCGTTGCTCCTATAGGGGCACTGACTAAGAAAAACGCGAATCCAAGGTCCTGGCTGCCTCAAGCGGAAGAAGCCTTTACTCGCCTTAAGACCGCCTTCTCCTCTGCACCTGTCCTGTCTCGACCAGACCCCACAAAGCCGTTCTTCCTTGAAGTTGACGCCTCCTCGGTAGGAGCCGGAGCTGTTCTTCTTAAAAAAAACGCTAAAGGAAGAAACGTCACGTGTGGTTTTTTTTTCTCTAAAACCTTCTCCCCTCCTGAAAAAAACTATTCCATAGGTGACCGTGAACTGTTGGCCATCAAGCTGGCATTAGAAGAGTGGAGACATCTCCTGGAAGGATCCCTTCACCCTATCTCCATCTACACTGACCATAAAAATTTGCTTAAATCCTCGCCAGGCCAGGTGGTCATTGTTCTTTGCTCGGTTCAATTTCCAGATCCATTTTCGTCCCGCAGACAAGAATGTCAGGGCTGATGCCTTGTCCCGTTCCTCCGATGCCTATGAAACCGGGACTCCCCCTCAACACATCATACCCCCTGAGTGTCTGATTTCCTCTGCTCCTGCGTCTCTGATGCCAGTTCCTCCAGGAAAGACTTTTGTTCCTCCACGCCTTCGTCTCCAGATACTCAGGTGGGGCCATTCCTCCCATCTAGCCGGTCACGCTGGGATCAAAAAATCCATACAATTGATGGCCAGACACTATTGGTGGTCTACCCAGGTAAAAGATATGACTGACTTTGTACGGGCCTGCACTATCTGTGCACGTGACAAGACTCCACGCCAGAAGCCTGCAGGTCTTCTCCTTCCTCTACCTGTGCCTGAACAACCATGGTCCCACATTGCCATGGATTTCATCACGGACCTTCCTTTGTCTCATAGTAACACTGTCATCTGGGTGGTCATTGACCGCTTTTCGAAAATGGCTCATTTTGTCCCCCTTCCTGGTCTGCCTACTGCACCTCAGTTGGCGAAGCATTTTTTTCTTCAAATTTTCCGTCTCCATGGGCTACCCTCACATATCGTCTCTGATAGAGGCGTTCAATTCATCTCAAAATTTTGGAGAGCTCTCTGTACTCAACTAAAGATTAAGTTGAATTTTTCTTCCGCTTATCACCCGCAATCCAATGGACAGGTGGAGAGAGTTAACCAGGTCCTTGGTGACTACTTACATTTTGTCTCCGCCCGTCAAGACGATTGGGTCGACCTATTACCCTAGGCAGAATTCTCATATAATTTCAAGAACTCTGAATCATCCTCCAAATCACCTTTCTTTGTGGTCTACGGCCGTCACCCATTGCCCCCCCCCCTCCCCATCCCTTCTGGAGTTCCTGCCGTGGATGAATTAACTCAAGACTTCACCTCTATCTGGAAAGAGACTCAAAAGTCGCTATCACTGGCCTCTGCCCGCATGAAGAGACATGCAGATAAAAAAAGAATTCCTCCTGTCTATGTCCCGGGTGACAAAGTGTGGCTCTCCTCCAAATATGTTTGGTTTCGGGTACATAGCTACAAGCTGGGCCCTCGTTACCTCGGACCTTTTAAAATCAAAAACCAAATCAATTCTGTCTCTTACAAACTCCATCTTCCTCCTTCTCTTCGTATCCCCAATTCTTTTCATGTGTCTCTTCTCAAACCCCTCATTCTTAACCGATTTTCCCCCAAGGTCACTGCTCCTGCTCCTGTCTCTGGTTCTTCCGATGTCTTCTCGGTAAAAGAAATCCTCGCCTCCAAGGTCATCCGAGGTAAAATGTTTTTTTTAATTGATTGGGAGAACTGTGGTCCTGAAGAGAGATCCTGGGAGCCTGAGACCAACATTTTAGAAAAGGAGCTCATCCGTAGATTCTTGGGTTCCAAGAAAAGGGGGAGACCTAAGGGGGGGTACTGTAACGCTGAGCGCTCCGGGTGTCCCATCCTTCCCGGAGCGCTCACGGCGTCAGTCCCCCTGCAGCGCCCCGGTCAGCCCTCCTGGCCGTGGGCGCTGCTCTGTCACTGGCGGGGATGCGATCCACACGGCGGCACATCTCCGTCCGCGGATCGCATCCCATCCTTCTCACCTTCCCCCGCCTGATCCTTCCCGGCGCGTGCGGCCCCGCTGCGTTCTAGGGCGCGCGCACGCCTTCTAAGATTTAAAGGGCCAGCGCACCATTGATTGGTGCCTGTTCCAATTACTGTGTAAACACCCAAAACATATATAAACCCACTTCCCCTTCCTGTCCTTGCCGGATCTTGTTGTCTTCGTACCCTGTGGAAGCGTTTTGCGAGTTGCCTTGCCTGTGTATCTGACCTGCTGCCATTGTCTCTGACTATGAACCATTGCCGCCTGCCCTGACCCTCTGCTACGTCTGACCTTGCCTCTGCCTAGTCCTTTTGTACCGCGCCTATCTCAGCCGCCAGAGAGGTGGAGTCGCTACTGGAGGACACGACCTGGTTGCTACCGCCGCAGCAAGTCCATCCCGCCTTGCGGCGGGCTCTGGTGAAAACCGGTAGCTGCTTAGAACCGGTCCCTCAGTACGACTCGTGTCATCCCCTCTCTGGTACAGAGGATCCACCTCCTGTATTCCCACTAGCCGCCAGTCCGGCTCGTGACAATGCTTCAGACTCATCCCACTCTCCATCCACCAGGTCCTCTTTCACACTCGCTTTGAGACCATCTGAACCAAATACGTTTATCTTGGTCTCATCAGACCACAGGACATGGTTCCAGTAATCAATGTCCTTAGTCTGCTTGTCTTCAGCAAACTGTTTGCAGGCTTTCTTGTGCATCATCTTTAGAAGAGGCTTCCTTCTGGGACAACAAGCACGCAGACTAATTTTATGCAGTGTATGGTCTGAGCACTGACTGGTTGACCCCCACCCCTTCAACATCTGCAGCAATGCTGGCAGCACTCATACATCTATTTCCCAAAGACAACCTCTGGATATGACGTGGAGCATGTGCACTCAACTTCTGTGGTTGACCATGGCGAGGCCTGTTCTGAGTGGAACCTGTCCTGTTAAACCGCTGTATGGTCTTGGCCACAATGCTGCAGTTCAGTTTCAGGGTCTTTGCCATCTTCTTAACCTAGGCCATCTTTATGTAGAGCAATTCTTTTTTTCAGATCCTTGGAGTTCTTTGTTCTCCATGTTGAGCTTCCAGTGACCAGTATGAGAGAGTGAGAGCGATAACACCAAATGTAACACAACTGCTCCCCATTCACACCTGAGACCTTGTAACACTATAATATCACCGGGGAGGGAAAATGGCTAATTGGGCCCAATTTGGGGTTTCACTTAGGGGTGTACTCACTTTTGTTGCTAGCGGTTTAGACATTAATGGCTGAGTGAGTTATTTTGAGGGGACAGCAAATGTACACTGTTATACAAGCTGTACACTCACTACTTTACATTGTAGCAATGTGTCATTTTTTTCAGTGTTGTCACATGAAAAGATATAATAAAATATTTACAAAAATGTGAGGGGTTATTATTAAATAAAAATGCTTATAAACGCAGTCTTACCCATGGGCCTCCATACGTATGACTATAAAATGAGCAGAGAGATTCTGAACTTCTTACTCTAGCTCATTTACTGGCCAGAATGCAGTGGCCTATAAGCCCCCATAACACTTCTGGAAGAGCAATGTCTTCAAACTCTTCCTGAAGCTTAGCAAGTTGGTAGTGTTTTTTAAGACCAACGGTAAATCATTCCATACCTTACCCCCCTGCACCGAGAAAGCACGTACTCCTCGTCTGTTTCCTCACCCTAGGGACAACGACATTCGTTTGTCCCGCTAAACGTAGTGCTCTACTAGGAGCATATCGTGTTAATTTTTTCCGGAGGTACTCTGGTCCACCTCCATGGACTATCCTATGCATAAAACAGCCAATCTTAAACAGAACCCGCTCACGGATGGGCAACCAATGCAAGGCATTTAAAATCAGGGTGATATGATCTCTCCTACCAGCACCCGTAAGTAACCTTGCTGCGGCGTTCTGAATTAGTTGGAGTCTATGCATGATCTTTTTATGTAGGCCAAGGTACAAAGCATTACAATAGTCCAACCGACTGGTGATTGTTGCATGGATCAGAGCGATCTTATCCGAGTCATCATCCAGATAGCAGAAAAGGGCCCGCAGGAGCTTTAGGTGGAGGTGGCATTAACTCGCCACTCCACTCACCTGAGGGTCCAGAGTCAGTCTGGAATCCAAAATGACCCCCAAGTCCCTCACCCGGTTGGCCACCTCAGGCGAAGCACCGAACTAGGAAGGCCACGCGGGAATCGGAGTGTCTTCCTCACTGTCACTGAAGATGATAATTTCAGTTTTTGTGCCATTTAACTTAAGAAAGTTGTCACTCAACCACAGATTGATCTCTTCTAAACAGACTGCCAGTGGATGAATAAAATTAACTGATTTGTTGCGCTGAAAATCGAAAAGAAAAAAAAGGCTAACACAATATTGTTGGGTGCAATAAATAATAATGAGAAATGTGGTGTAGTGTCCTGGCTCTGGAACCCTTGGCGGAGGCCATCCGAACCCATCCGGACATGTCTGGGATGGAAGTGGCAGGTACTCCACATAAATTATCACTTTTTGCAGATGACGTTCTGTTGACCATTACCAACCCTAGAAATTCCCTACCCAACCTGCTGTCTCTTTTTAGATACTTTCGCCTCGTTTTCAGGCTTAACGGTTAATCCGGCAAAATCTAAGGCAATGTCTATCAACCTCCCGCCCTCGGACTTAGAATCCCTACAATCTACATTTCCTTTTCAATGGTCGACCTCATTACCTTACCTGGG
This sequence comes from Rana muscosa, assembly GCA_029206835.1. Taxonomy (NCBI): domain Eukaryota; kingdom Metazoa; phylum Chordata; class Amphibia; order Anura; family Ranidae; genus Rana; species Rana muscosa. The sequence continues at coordinate 346,190,134 of CM055117.1, read as the reverse complement.
GATTAAGCTTACCCCGAAGTACTCGGAATTATATAAAGCTAATTTTCCTTCCTTGTTTGGGAAGTTGGCGGCTATGCTCGCCTCTTGGTCCGCTCTTCCACTTTCCTGGTTTGGGAGAGTGGCGTCGCTACCAAAATTGCTCTTATTTTCGTGTTTTGCCTGTCCAAGTACTCTCTCACATCCTCCGACTACATCAACGAAAAATTTTGCAGTTTATCTGGGGCCCTACGAGACACCGGATTAAGAGGCAGGTTCTTTTTGCCCGCAGGATTAATGGTGGCCTATCGGTCCCTAATTTACAAGCTTATTACACGGCAGCGGGTATCTCCCCACTGTCCCACCTTCATGCGAAGCAGCAAATGCCATTGTGGGCAACCATGGACCTAGTGGATTTTCATCCAACGCCACTAGCTTCCCTCCCTTGGCTCCCCCGGGCACATCGCCCGCCTACTGTAGGTCCTTGTCTAGCTCATTCCCTTAGGTTGTGGGAGACGGTCAAATATTCCGCGGGCCTGATTTTTCCTCATCTCCCATTACTCCACCTCCTCCATTGCCCGTTATTCCCACCAGGTCGCGATAACCCCTTACCGTTTTTAGGGTGGACCGAACATGGCTTTGTAGACGTTCATTCCATGTTTACCCCAACCAAGATTATCCCCTTTGCGGTCTTGCGTACCTCTCACGACATTCCCCTTAGGGAGCATTATAGTTATTTACAACTTTGACATTTTCTCCAACGACTTATCAGGTCTCAACCCACCCCTTATACTATGACCCCCTTCGAACGTTTATGCAGATCGCGCCCCCAATCCTCGGGTCTCATATCCCTGATTTATGCAGCTATCGTTAATTCTAAGAAGCCGCCATTGAGACCTTATCACCTCCCAGTGGGAGGCTGAGCTAGGGAAACAACTTGATCCAGAGGACTGGCAGATTATGACCATAGCACTGTCCAAATGCTCTAAGAATGTTCTCTTTTTGGAGAACGCTTACAAGGTCTTTTATAGGTGGTACTACACTCTGGCCAGATTGGCACATTTTTTTCCATCCTATTCCCCTCTGCTTTCGTGGGTGCTATCAGGAGGGCACAATGGCGCACATCTGGTGGACCTGCCCCAGGGTATGCAGATTGTGGGTCAGAGTCTACGCATTGTTCCGCAATCTTTTCAACACCAATTTAAAGAGGGAACCTTTTGAGGCCCTCTTGTGGAAACCAGTCACAGAGCTTCTTCGCCCTGAACTCCAGTTGGCGGCACATCTTTTTACTGCAACTAAACTGATTATAGCAAGGGCCTGGAAGACCCCGGCCCTCAGCTTTGTAGCGGTCAAAAACTGCGTGAATGATATTATGGTTAATGAGAAACTTACTGCCGTTTTTATTAGACACCCATGACAAATTCCTCCGGGTATGGCAACTCTGGGTGGCTCACAACCACCCCTCATGCTTTGATCCCACGTTACTTTCCCTTTGAGCCTCTGTCCCCCCCCCCCCCCACCCCGTGGACCCCCTTTCCCTCTTTCCCTGTCCCGCTCCTCCTGATTTATTTTCTTTGTCTTTTCTTTCTTCCTTTCTCTTTAGCGTTATAGGCCCACGCTATCCTTCTAAGTGGTCCTCTTTCCCCTCACCCGCTCTGTCTTCTCTCTCTCTGTTGCTTGGGCCCACAGGCTTGGTCCTGTGGACACATGATGTGCTGCTCTTTAATATGCAATTTGGTGAACGTTCCTTTCCGTTATGTCCACTTTCAGTTTCTTTCCGGTTTTGTACTACGGCCTGTTATACAGTCACTCCACTTTTATGCTCCATAGACCAGCATAATGTTACGTTTACAGGTCAATGTGTGGTATGGACATCATTTAGCTGGTCCACTCTGCCCACCCTTGGATTTCTGGGGGCTGGCTCGAACTTGGTACTGCGGACTAATACCTCTGATTTTATGTTTGAATGTCCATGATGTGTCACCTACTGTTGTTTTGTACTTCTCTGTCAATGTATTTTCAATAAAACCTTTTGTACAAGAGAAATGTGGTGTAGCGCTAAAATAATACAAAAAGAATTCAAATGGATCACTCCAGTATATTGCAATTGAAGCATGAATCCAAATCCAAAAAAGTCCAGGGAAAAGGAGATCAAGTGTGAAGGAAATGAGAGAGCCGCCACCAGTACCCAAACACACTGACTCTTACCGTCAGTACATGGGCAATGCGCATGTAAGATATCCCAAAACAAGGAACATGGAAACTCTCAAATTACCAGGAAATCCCTCAATTCACCAGGAAATCCCTCTCCCAGAATGATCTTCCACCAGTCCTCTCTCCACAGACCAATCGAATGAAAGTAAACTTGGGCATCAGCAAAGGGTTAACCAAAGCATATGTTAAAAAAATGTAGCAAGCATGTAATCAGGAAAGCGACCAGTGCTTCCTACCCAGATGGCGCTCATCCGTCCTTCTGACAACAATACGTCAGCCTCCCTCCTCTAGCCCGACGTTTCTCCACTACCATGTGTCATCAGGGGCGTGGTTATGACGCATAGCGTGGTTGCTTATATAGGAGGCGGAAATGAGCTAAAGACCAGAAGTGGAGTGCGTTCCAACGGGCGGAAGTAAACACTTCATCGCCAGAGGAACGCCCCTCCACAGCGAGACAGGAATTAGAACAGAGATGCGTTTCAAAAGGCGGAAGTGAACAAACCACCACCATTGAAACATAAAATACTAAAGTTGAACATGCGCTGTAATGGCCAAAAAATAAAAATATATGATCAGCCAAGACTGCCGCAATTAGGGAGATCATTAATATGACAAAGATATTTATGGACCTATTCCTCATACCATAGGCAAGGAAAAAGACCCACACTGACACAAAAAATGGGCCTAAATTATTATTTAAAATAAGAAACCCAAAAAGCTTTCTAAATTAAAAAATTAAAAAGAAAGATTGAAAAAGACAGTGTCCATCCAATTAAATGGGATGAGCCGACTAATTAAAAACAATTCATTTATTATGATTTGAAATGAATATAAAACTGATGAATGGAAGAAGCAATCTTGGTTGGAAATTGAATGGAGTAGCGCCATCTTGTGGTTATATAACAAAATACCATATGATAACATTACAAAAAACATGTGAAGGATGAACCAAAATGGAAAATACATTAAATCATAATACTTGAATGAAAATGATGTCAATTGAGAAATAGAAATAAAAATAAAAATGTAAATATGAATGTAAAGACTGCCAGTGGAGACTGGTCTCTGTTTTCCCTCGACATGCTCAGATCTGGGTGTCATCTGCATACACATGGAACTGTAGACTGTGGCGTCGAATCAGGTTGGTCAATGGTCTCATATAGATGTTAAACAGGATTGGCGACAGCGCCGAACCCTGTGGTACCCCACAGGACAGGGAGCTGTAGTTAGAGTGATAGGCTCCCAGCCTCACCCGTTGTGCCCTATCCTGGAGGAATTAAACCATCCATGCCAATGCCATCTACTTGATCTTGGCCATATTTTTAAGTCTATGCAGTAGCCGTGCATGATCGATTGTATCGAAGGCAGCTGACAAATCCAGAAGTATCAGAGCTACGGTTTCACCATTGTCCAGGGTACGAAGTATATCATCTTGGACATTGACTAGGGCTGTCTCGGTCCCGCGTCCAGGTCAGAGTCCTGACTGGAGGACATCTAGAATGGAGTTGGGTTCCGGATGATTCTGGATCTGCTGGACTACGACTCTTTCAATGATCTTGGCAAGAAACACCAAGGTGGAAATAGGTCGGTTATTATCTGGCTGGGCCACGTCGAGGCCGACCTTCTTCAGTGGAATAACCACTGCTTTTTTCAGATCGACAGGGACGCACCCAGTCAGGAAGAAACTATAATCTCTGTGATGTATGGGGCCAGGGTAGCTGCGGAGTCCTTCACAAGCTGGGCAGGGCAAGGATCCAGACATGAGGAGGAGGCAATTAAAGAGCGCATCACCACCAGTATCTGTTCAATAGTGACAGGTGAGAAAGAGGAGAAGGGTGCACAATCGGGCACCTCATCTGCCTCAAAGTATGAGGAAGGTGCCATGGGGATATTTTCCCTGATCAAGCTTATTTTTCTGATGAAATAATCAGCAAGCTCCTGAGACTGAACTTGGCTTGTCAGAGTACACCTTGGAATGGTTAGCTCTTTTGTAACCCTAAAGAGCTCAGTGGAGCTGCCAAGGGCTTCCTTTATTCTCCCAGAAAAGTATATATATTTTTTTCCATCTTTATGGTGTTTCTATACTCTTAAGCCGTGTACACACGATAAGTTTTACTGATGAAAACAGTCCGATGGACTGTTTTCATCGGACAAACCAATCGTTTATGGGCCCCATCTGTCTTTTTTTCCATCAGTGTTTAAAAATAGAACATGTTTTAAATTTATCCGATGGTTAAAAAACCGATGGCAAATTACTATCGTCTGTGGGGAACTCCATTGGATAAAAAACCCACGCATGCTCAGAATCAAGTTGACGCATGCTCAGAAGCCTTGAATTTCATTTTTCTCAGCTCATCGGAGTGTTTTACTTCACCGCCTTTGAAACGGTCGGTTTTTTGACTGATGGTGTGTGGGCAAGACTGGAAGACAGTTTCATCGGATTTCCGATGGAAAAAACCATCGGATTAGAATCCATAGGATATCCGATCGTGTGTACAGGGCTTTAGTTTCCTATGGTAAGCCTCTTTAGTACGAGGGCAGGGAGTTTTCCTCTATGCCTTTTCTTCAGATCGACAACCCATTTAAGGGACCTTAGTACCTCCTGAGTACCAAGCTGGGTTTTTCTCCGGGGCTCTAAAATTATGAGAGGCTTTTTCAGGGGCTATTGTATCCATGGTTAAAACAATCGCTTTATATCTCATAAGGAGAGAAGTAGTACTACTGTCTTTCAGTTCTTCTTGTTCTTTCATAATCTTTCTAAAAGAAGACTGAAAGATCAGGGGATCAAGAGTTTTAAGATCTCTCCTGAGAATGGCCACATTGTTCCTACATTGAATTGGTTGGGGGGATAGAAACACATGTTCTATCAGGACCAATTTATGGTCGCTCCAACTGATTTCGATGGGTTTAAGGGTTTTAAAAATGTTTTTATTTTATTTTTTTTAACAACAAGCTTGGTCTTTATTGAGAAAACATGTCGTCACACAAGGCAGACATTAAAACACTCAAATACAATCCAGGAAAAATTTGATAATTGGGTACAAAGACATTCATATGCATAGCAAACATTGTACAAGTAGAAGTCCAGTAGCTGTGCAAGTAACTAGTGCAAATACAAGGGGTCGTATTAGAACATAAGAAATCAGATATAGGTGAGGAGAGGGGGGGTGGCCATCCCTCCCAACAAGGATCCTGGGGACAGAGCACCAGGTCCCCCGCCACAGGAAATCACAACTGTTCAGTCCAGGGCAGTCATACGCGGTCAAACTTCTGGGGACAGCCTCTGTTGGTGTACATCAGCTTGTATAGGGGTAACAGCATTTATGGAAGAGTCCCAAGATTCAACCGTAGAGGGAGAGGAGGATGCCCATTTAAGCAAAATTTCTTTCTTGGCATAAAACAGGACAAAGGAAATAAGCATCTTAGTATATCGGGGTCTATGGTCATCATCCTGAATGCCCAGCAGGGCTAATTCAGGCGATATTGGAAATAACTGCAGGAGTATATTAATATATTCAAATTCTGCGGCCCAGCACCCCGCCAAAGAGGGGCAGGTCCAGTACATGTGCATGTAGGTGCTATCAGGAGACTTGCATCTGGGACAATCCTGCGACCTCTGCGGGTAGATCTTGTGCAGCCTCTGTGGCGTATAATAGATGCGGTGTATGAATTTAGTGTGTAGCAGCTTGTCTCTGGAAGAGATCATCAGTCTAGAGCCAGCTTCAAAGCATTCTTCCCAGGTCTCCCTGTCTAGACTAGGAATGTCAGCCTGCCACTTCTCCCACAGGGCCTCTATCTTAGGTGAGTCTACCCTAAGGAGGGCAAAGTACAGTGTGGATAGGGTTTTTTTTTAGGAGACTTCTGCCGCTAAGAGTGCCTCAATAAGGGTTTTTAATTTAATCGTGTTATCTGATAACACCCAATCCAGTGTATGCCCCGCTGAGTGGGTGGCATTTTTCACCAGTTGGGTAAAGCCTAGATCTTGACAAGCGAAGATCATATTTTGAGTAGCTTTGTTTTGAGGGTCGTCTGCCCATAAATTGAAGTCTCCCGTGACAGTAGATTTCCTACAATTAACAAATTGACTAGTTAGGAAGTCTAAAAATTCCAACTCAAATTCTTTTTTGCTTGGAGGGTGGTACAATATAGTTATGGAAAAGGTCTCTTCCCTTCCTACATTGCATTTAACCGTCATAAATTCAAAATTTCGTAAGATTTAGTGTTAGGAACAAGGGTAAATGCTAAGTTTTGTCTAAAAATAAAGCAACGCCGCCTCCTGGGGCCTGAGTGCGATCAACGGATAAAATCCTTGTATCCTGGGGGCACCAACTCATCCATTCTAGGTGGCGAGGATGCCGAGCACCAGGTTTCGGTAAGTGCTAAATAGTCCAAGTCTTTTTGGCCTATTAAACCTAAAATGGCCACTTCATGTCTAATTGCAGATCTGCAATTCAGCATACCTCCATGGATCTGAATTTCTTTTTGTTTTAAACTTGTGTGTACTTACTTTCGTGAGATACTGTGGCTCTGTAAATATAGCCCAATTCCGCACATTCTGGATGTTGCACTTAATGCCCCTATACTTCAGATGACCATAGTGAACATGATTTCCTTCCTCTGTTCATGCCAAATAACCCTACTGTATCTATTAAGCTGGGACCAACAGCTGTTTAAGAAATACTAAGGCCCCTTTCACACGTACGGACCGTATGTCCGCTTTTTCATCCATCTGTTTACGGATGAAAAAGGGACATGCATTGGTCCCTATGAGATCGCGAGTGTCAGCGGATAAAACATCCGCTGACACCCTATCTCCTCCGTGTCCGCAATGCTCCGTTTTTCTGGATAGAAAAATTCCTATTTTTCTATCCGTCTGCAGAGCGGATCGGATGAACACGGACAGACGGTCCGTGTTCATCCGATTCCCCCCCCCCCCCCCATAGGTGAGAGCGGAGATCTGACCAGGCGGTCCCTGCACAGTGTGCGGGTACCGCTCTGTTATCCGCCGGCTCAGCTGGGATCAACGGAGCGATCCCCGCTGAGCAAGCGGAGGTTCACGGGGCGGATCATTACTGATCTGTCCCGTGTGAAAAGGGGCCTTGTAGTATAATTAGAATGCTGACAGACTTGTGATACAGTTTAGCTTTGTTTTGTTTTTGTTTTTTGTTTTTTTAAACAAGATAATTTTTCCAGGGTGCTTGGGGTTCTGGGAATTCATTTTGCTTCTATTGGGATGATGTTATGCACTATTGTTGAAGAAGGTGTTTTGATGAACAGGAATTATTGAAATTTTTGTTCTCTTGGGATTACGAACCAATGCCATGACTTCAATTGACTTTAGGTCCGCATGTCCCTCATGCTGTCTACTGTCCTGAGTCAGTGCCTTTTAACACCAAACCTGCCTTGGCCTCAATGGGGAGTTAGTGAACTGGTCTGATTTTGGTTGAAGACTGCTAATGGATAATGCGTTAGTATCTGGCTGCTCTTCTGACCTTTTATTTGGTAGTAGACAGGATGGGGAGAGGCAGACCTGAAGTCAACTGTAACTTAGAATGTTGGATACGTTTTAATGACCATATTTTACTGAGTTACCTTTACAGTTTGAGACCAGTATCTGCAAATAACTATTTTAAAATGTTCTTTTGTTTTTTGTTTGTTTCCTGCCTCCTTGCATGAAATCAGAATTGATGTGACTGAAGTTCAAATCTTCATAATAATCATGCATTTATTGGCTGTGATCGGTGGACCAGATTTGTGGCAATCAATGGTAATTTGAATGATGTAATTGTTTGCAAATTTGCTTTTATTGCTGTTTTTAATCATTGCATTCAAATAATTATCTAAAAAATGTCTAATACAGATCACATTTTCTAACATGAATAGATAAATATTTTCATTTGATCTTGTATGTGTGGATATGGTGTATGTTTTCATGCAGTGTACGTTGCCACATTCTAGGAAAGGATTTTCAAGGCAAAGCTGTGTGTTTACTTTGCTATATGATTGCTGGAAGCAGTGTTCCTGGTGAACATACTTCCATGTTTCTTTGAATGTAAAAATGGATATGTACCACTGTGTGAAGAACAAGTTACTTTCTACACCCAACTTTACATGCTGCGGTGCACCAACCACAAGGGGTCTTAGTTGGCATACTGAATTTAATGTCACACCTGTGTTTGCCAAAGTTTGGCATGTTTGCAGTAGTTGTACATTTTGGTACACTACTGAGCTCAGAATTAGAAATAGGATAAACATTTGGGACAGTGGGCTCCATTCACAGAACCAGATCGCATGCTGTATTTAGGTGTTATCCCAAATACTGCGTGCGATCCTAAAAATGTAAATTCACTACTGCCTTATGCAGAATTTTCCACAAAACACTTGGTAAATACCGCATAAAACAAGAGTGAAAGTCAAAAAATTGCATCCAGTAAACTATTGGTCCTGGCATGCGATATTTAAAGAACCGGCAGCCGCCAAAATCCTTGAAGACCAATGAGCAGGCGGCCGCCACGTCCTTAACAACCAATGAGTCATCAGCTGTCAGGGGGGTTCCCCACTGAAAGTTGGGGGAAAATAATCCTCCCCCCCAAATCCAGACCATGTACCTCATACTCATTCGCATGGGGGGGCTGGCATCTGGGAACCCCTTTGTTAAAAGGGGGTTTCAGATTCCAATATGCTCCCCGCCCGCAGACTCCCACAAACACCGGCCAGGGTTGTGGTGGTCTGGGGGCAAGGGGCTTATCGGAATCTGGAACCCCTTTTAACAAGGAGGCCCCAAATCCAGCCCCCCCCTATGTGAATGAGTAGGGGTACATAGTAGGCCGCCTTACTCATCAATAAAAAAGTGTAGTGTAGATCCATCTTCAACCATGATGCCCGCCGACCCTGAAAAAAAATAGGAAAAAGGGTCTGCTCGTGCTAATGGCTCCCACTCTCTGCCAGCTTCGCCATGTGACAGTTCTTAAATAACTAAGGTCACCTGTTGACCCCGCCCATTGGGATGTAATCAACCCAGCATGCCCATGACTGATGATGTCACAAGGGGGCAGGGTCATCTGTGTCAGTGTCCACAGTGTGGAGATTTACCACCACCTTCTTCTAGGGGTGTGTGTTTTATTTCCTTAGAAAAACTGTTAGTAAAATCTGTTTTGGTAGCTGTGGCATGAGAACAAAATTTATTTATGAACTTCATTAGTGATTTTAAACCCATAAACCAAAATTTACTATATTTACAGCTTACCAATTCTTAAAGCCCAACTCCAGGATAAAAGTAACTGCTGGTATGAAAAAAAAAAACCTGTCTGAGTGCCTATTTTACTTAATGCAATGGTCACATGATGATCCTTTTTCTTTTATTTACTTCTTGGGGTCCATCTTTTATCTGTCCACATCACTGCCTGCTTGATGTGCACGCCTATTGGTGGAGACAACACTTTGTGTCTGGGTGTTCTGTCATAGGCTCCAAAGGCAGGATAATTTACAGGGTCAGTAAGGGGACCAGTGCCCAAGTACATAACAAGCAGTGAAAAATGCCTGGTCCCCAGGGAAGGATTTTAGCTTTGCTCATTATACTGTGGGATGGCTTAGGAATAAGGTAAGGTAACTAATGCACTCCATCGAGTTGAGCTTTAAATGTGCAGGTTGCATTCATTTTCTTTTTTTTCCTTTATTTTTACCTGGTGATCCAGCCAGTAACAGTGGTGACTTCTCTATCCATGGAAGAGCAACAGAGTCACCCTTGGAAGGCAGTACTGTCTGGAGAGGGTAGTATTAGATGGACTAGTAGATTTTTAATGAACTTTACATCTATCTAGCTACTCCAACCAATAATTCATTTTCTGTGGACTTATCATATTCTAAACTGGTAGGTATTTCATATTGAAGGCATATTGGCAATGTGAAGTTAGATCAGTAAATCACACATTATCATAATGTTGCCTGTTATGGTGTAAACTGCAGATTGATCATAGTTTGTTGTTTTTAGACTATTCACATTCAAAGAAGTCCAATTCTAGCATGGTACTACAACCCCAATTTTAAAAAGGTTGGGACGCTGTGTAAAATCTACATTAAAAAAAAAAATGCAATGATTTGCAAATATCATAAACCCATATTTGATTTACAATAGAAAACATATCAAATTTTTACACTAAGAAAATGTACCATCTTAAGAAAAAAAATAAGGAAATTTTGATATGGCAGCAACACATGTCAAAGTTGGAACAGGGAAACAAAGTTGGCATTGTAAGTGGTACTTACAAGGGAGAGCTGGAAGAACATTCTGCCACCAATTAGGTTAATTGACAACAAGTCAGTAACATGAGTTGGTATAAAAAGAGAATCTTAAGCCTGGTACACACGATCGGATTTTCCGCAGACAAAGCGTAGGACTTTTGTCCGAAGGGCGTTGGCCATGAACTGGGCAACTTCTGCTAATGTTGTGTTATGGTTAGCATTGCTTCTGAGCATGCGTGTTACCTGAAGAAGGAGGCCACGCCTCCAGAACATGTTGTCATAGCAATTGTGTGTACATGTGCTAGAGGAGACAGCACATCCACCACGACTCCCTCTCCAGGCCACGAGTGACGTCATACTGAGCCGGCTGGTCTGTGCAAGCGCTGAACAGCACATGAGATGAGGAAGCAGACTCCTAGATTATACACCAACATCTCTATACAACACCGCTGCCTTGTGAGCCAATCGATTTATATAGACTAGGAGAGGAGGCTTGAATCGAGCTGTATATGTGAATACACATCATATGTCTCTGAGTGCAATCCTTGTATTTTGAATTCCTAATTTACAATAAAAACAGTGTTACACTAGGTAGCCTTTGTGCTCTCTCTCTCTCTCTCTCTCTCTCTCTCTCTCTCTCTCTCTCTCTCTCTCTCTCTCTCTGTATTGTTTCAGATTCATGTCCTCCACCCAGTGGATTTGTGAGAGAGCTGCAGCACCTAGGACAAGAGAACTTTTCATATAGACTTTCATATAGACTAATTGGTGTAGAAGTGTGTATGGGGACAGCGCTGTTTTTGTTTTTTTTGTGTGTTTGCAAAGTACAAACACGCATGCTCAGAAGCAATGCTAACCATAACACATTAGCAGAAGTTGCCCAAAGGGCAAAGCATGCTATCCAACATCTGACACAACAGGAAACCCGCGTTGCGTCAGAGGAGAATGGCGTCACCCGTACATGTCACTGGGTAACTCCGGCGTTTCCCCAGTGCGTCAGAGGGGGGCGGGGTCACCCGCGCACGTGACAGGTGGCCCCCGCCCTCAGCTATATAAGAGCTGTCACGGCTGGAGAACTTCATTCCGCGGGTGCTTCCCATGGAGGCAGGATCGAGTCGGCTTTTTTCTTTTTTTCTCCGTAGCGCTTAAGAATGCTTTACATCGCTAGAATTTTTTTTTTTTCTTTTTAATAAAGGTTTTGTCCCTAGCTGTCTACTGTGGTTAACATTTTTTACACTTTTTTTTGGTGAAATGGTAGGAGTACAATGTACCCCGTTTAACAATTCACATGGGGGGGCGGGATTTGGGGGTCTTGCCCGCAGACCCCCACAACCACCGGGCAAGGGTTGTGGGGATGAGGCCCTTGTCCCCATCAACATGGGGACATCCCCCTTATGTTGAGGGCATGTGGCCTGGTACAGTTCAGGAGGGGGGGGGCGCTCTCTCGTCCCACCCCCTTTTTCCTGCGGCCTGCCAGGTTGCATGCTCAGATAAGGGTCTGGTATGGATTTTTGGGGAGAACCCCATGCTAATTATTTTTTTCATTTTGGCGCGTGGTTCCCCTTAAAATCCATACCAGACCTGAAGGGTCTGGTATGGATTTTGAGGGGGACCCCTACGCCATTTAAAAAATAATTGGCGCAAGGTTCCCCTTAATATCCATACCAGACCTGAAGGGCCTGGTATGGAATTTGGTGGGACCCCACGCATTTTTATTTTGGTTCGGGGTTCCCCTTAATATTCATACCAGACCCAACGGGCCTGGTAATGGACTGGGGGGGGGGGACCCATGCCGTTTTTTTCATTGACTTTTATCTGTATTGCCGGGACACGACAATTCATTATAGCCGCGAGTTAGAAATGTCATTTTGTGCAGGGACTGTTCTAAACACGAGAAACATGCGCTACTTTACAGGCATACTATAGACACCTCCCAGGTAAAATTTCAAGGAATATTTTACTTTTATTGTTTCACTTTTTAAGCATTAATAAAATCACTGCTCCTGGAAAAAAACGGCAGTTTTTAAAACTTTTTTTTTTTGCATTGATACATGTCCCCTGGGGCAGAACCCAGGTCCCCAAATACTTTTTATGACAATAACTTGCATATTAACCTTTTAAAATTAGCACTTTTGATTTTTCATGTTCGTGTCCCATAGACTTTAACGGTGTTCGAACTAATTTTTTGCCTGTTTGCATGTTCTGCTGCGAACCAAACCGGGGGGTGTTCGGCTCATCCCTAGCGGTCATGCAACACTGTACCCAAACTAAAAATGTTTTATTTTGTTCACAAAACTAGAGCTTTCTTTTGGTGGCACACATATATACATACAATTGATTTTTATTATTTATTTTTAACACACTTTGACAAAAGCAAAATAATGTTAACATAGTAACATTGTACTACTCTGAGGAAGTGATCACTATTTATTTATTTTTTTACACATTGTTTGCTTATAGCAATGAATTTCATTACTATCAGCAAGCATTTTGTTGAATGAAATCAATATATTCAGTTTGTTTTGTTGTGATTGGCTACAGCTGATCACATGGCACAGATGGGCTGTGATTGGCCCAGTCTGTACCATGTGATCACTGTGACCATTCACAGCTAGCAACACAATTGTACACAATGGATGGCTTGTAAGGAAGCCATCCATTGTTTATAACTGTCATGTGACCTGTTGTGATTGGTGACAGCCGGTGACAGATCGCTCCACAACGCGCCCTGATCCGGTAAGATCAATTTGCTATAGGCTGGGCAGCAAGTGGTTAAATATATCATCTACAGTACATGACATCAAAAGATTTAGAGATCTCTGTACGCAAGGGACAACCCCGAAATGCAACATTGGATGCCCGTGATCTTCGGGTCTTCAGAAGGCACTGCATTAAAAACGGGCACGATTCTGTGATAAACATCACTGCTTGGACTCAGAAATACTTCCAAAATCACTGTCTGTGAACACAATTTGCCTTGCCATCCAAGAATTTAAGTTAAAGTTCTTATCGTTCAAAGAACAGTGTAAAACTGTTCTGTGGACAGACAAATCAAAATTTTACATTCTTTTTGACAAACATGGGCGCCGTATTCCCTGAACTAAAGAGGAGAGGGGCCTCCCGGCTTGTTCTCGGCGCTCAGTTTAAAAACCTGCAACTCTGATGGTATTGGGGTGCATTCGTTTGTATGGAATGGGCAGCTTGCACATCTGTAAAGGCACCATCAATGCTGAAAGATATATCTAGGTTTTAGAACAGCATTTGCTCCCATCCAGAAATATTTTTTCAGGAAAGGTCAGGCATATTTCATCAGGACAATGCTAAACCACATACTTTATCTATGACAACAGCATGGCTTCATAGTAGAACAGTCCAGGTGCTTAATTGGTCTGCTTGCAGTCCAGACCTTTCACCAATTGAAAATATTTGGCACAAACGTTCCTCTCCAAAAACTCCAGCAACTGATCTCCTCAGTTCCCAGACATTTACAGAGTGTAGTCAAAAGAGAAGATGCTACACCGTGGTAAACATAGTCCTGTCCCAACTTTTTTTATTTTTATTTTTCTTAAAATGGTACTTTTTCTCAGTTTTTTTTTTTATTATTATTATAATGATACAGGATTTTTACAGCACATTACAACATGAGGTCAGACAGTACAGTTACGATACAATTTAACAAAGGAGGAATCGGTGGGCCCTGCTCGTCTACGAGCAGTTTAAACATATTTTTTTGTTTGTTTTCTATTGTGAATAAAATATGGATTTATGAGATTTGCAAAGCATTGCATTCTGTTTTATGGAGATTTTAGTGTCCCAACTTTTTTGGAATTGGGGTTGTATACAATAGGCAGATTTGTTTATTCCAGCTTTTCTCCCTATTTCTCCTATTAAAGGTTCCAGTTCTGAACGTCCAAGTAAAACTTGTTCCAGCCTTCTGCACTGTTGCTGGCACCATATTTTCTTCTATCAATTACTTCAGAGTTATCTTTACTGGTGGTGTTGGGAAAAATGGATCAACAATAGCGGTAAGTTTTAATTAAAAATATAAAAGCGCAATGTATGCTTCAGTCTACAAAGACTTTAATGAGCTCTAAGATGGGCTTTGCAAACAAAAATGTAAGGAGCTTAAAGTGTTAGGTCACCTTTTACAGGTTTTCGGTAACGGTGAACTAACACTGGGCCCCCTCCCTACCCCACCCCTCCAGTCCCCGCTGTACCTACCTCCTAGGAACCTGAGCTGTCAAGGTTTATGCAAGCCGCTCCAACAGTCTGGGGATTTGAAATTCCCGCTGCTTTCTCTCCTCTCCATCCAGCGTTGCAGTACAGACCAGACAGATTCTAATTGGTCTGCACCGTCACGTGTATGGTGCTGAGCAATCAGAAAACCGTCTGGTCCATATTGGCATTGCTGGTCAGAGGAGAGGAAGCAGATGGAATTTCAAATCCCCAAACTGTTGGATTTGCTTGCAGGAACCTTGACCACTCACGACTGTGTACGAGTACAGCGGGGACTGGGGGGTGGGGAGCGGGTTCGGGGTTAGGTCACCTTTTACAGATTTTTTGTAACGGTGAACTTGCAGTTTGAAATTTTAAAAACTGCTGGTTCCTAAACGTTACATGCAAGCATAGTTAAATTGGCGCAGCTTTGGCAAATGTAATTATGTATACACTGGCAGGAAAATGTATAGCCTTTGAAATGAACTGTTTTTTTGCAGTAATTTGCCTACAAATGTGATCTGCTCCTCCATTTTTTTGTTTTTTTATTTCAAATACTCTTGTATACTTTTTTTTTTTTTTTTCCTTTTTTCACAACACATACATACAATTCATTAAACAAAACACTTGTCTCCAGTTATCTTAATAGTTGGACATTCTATTAACATACTTTAAAGTGTTTGTGAAGGTTCGTGTTTTTTTCTTTTAAAATAACAAACATTTTATACTTGCCTCCTCTGAGCAAGGGTTTTGCACAGAGTGGCCCCGATCCTCCTTTTTTGGGGTTCCCCTTGCGCCTTTCCTGGCTCCTCCTCTTTTCAAGTGCCCCTTTGGGGAGCCTCTTTCCATGGGGGGCACTCATGCAATAAGGTGAAAAACCCTGAGGGTTTACAACCCCTTTAAATGTATAAAAACACTAATCTACACACACACTCACACACACTCACACTCACACTCACACACACACACACACACACACACACACACACACACACGGTACGGAAAGTATTCAGACCCCTTTAAATTTTTCACTTTGTTATATTGCAGCCATTTGCTAAAAATCATTTAACCACTTAACGACCGCCCACTGTAGTTATACGTCGGCAGAATGGCACGGACAGGCACAATCACGTGCCCGTACGTGACTGCCTTCGTATGGGTGGGGGGTCCAATCGGACCCCCCTCCGGTACAGTGGGCGGCCGGGATCGCTTCGGGAGCGATCCGTGATGAGGGGGCCGCCATTCGATTTTGCCCACCCCCTCGCGATCGCTCCCAGCGAATCAAATGCTTCCTCTGCCTGTGTGATGTTTACACAGGCAGGAGGAAGTGATGTCATCCCTCATGCAGCGCTCACATATACCGAGCGCCGCATGAGAGAAGATATCAGGTTAGTGCACAAACACTACACTGACACCAGGACACATAGGTACATAAATCGCCCCCCCCCCCCAGATCACCCCCCAGCCCTCCAGTCACAGTGTCACTGATTGCAGTGACCATTTATTTACTGATCACTGCAATCAGTGACATTTGTGACTGTAATAATGTCAGGGCAGTTAGTTTTAGGTCCAGTGTAGCCCACTAACCCCCCCTAATAAAGGTTTAACCCCTTGATCGCCCCCCAGGTAACCCTTTCACCCCCTAGCACCGCCGTCACTAAGCAATCGTTTTTCTGATCGCTGTTTTAGTGTCTGTGATGCCGATGGGTAGCCAGTTATTTTTTTTAGGTTCGCCGCAGGTTTTTATAGCGTCGGGTACCCCCATATATTACCTAATAAAGGTTTAACCCCTGGATCGCCCCCCCAGGTAACCCTTTCACCCCCTAGCACCGCTGTCACTAAGCGATCGTTTTTCTGATGGCTGTTATAGTGTCGGTGATGCCGATAGGTAGCCAGTTATTTTTTTTAGGTTCGCCGCAGGTTTTTATAGCGTCGGGTACCCCCAAATATTACCTAATAAAGGTTTAACCCCTTGATCGCCCCCCCAGGTAACCCTTTCACCCCCTTTTGCCAGTGTCACTAAGCGATCATTTTTCTGATCGCTGTCTTAGTGTCGGTGATGCCGATAGGTAGCCAGTTATTTTTTTTTGGTTCGCCGCAGGTTTTTATAGCGTCGGGTACCCCATATATTACCTAATAAAGGTTTAACCCCCTGATTGCCCCTAGTTGACCCTTTCACCAGTGATCACCATATAAGTGTTACGGGTGACGCTGGTTAGTTAGTTTGCTTTTTATAGTGTCAGCGCACCCGCCGTATATAACCCAATAAAGGTTTAACCCCCTGATCGCCCGGCGGGTGATATCAATTAGGTTTTAGCGTCAGAGAGGGTCTGCGTCACACCCCAGGCAGCGTCAGGTTAGTGCCAGTAACGCTAACACCCACGCGTGAAGCATACACCTCCCTTAGTGGTATAGTATCTGAACAGATCAATATCTGATTTTATCAGATCTATACTAGCGTCCCCAGCAGTTTAGGGTTCCCAAAAACGCAGTGTTAGTGGGATCAGCCCAGATACCTGCTAGCACCTGCGTTTTGCCCCTCCGTCCAGCCCAGGCCACCCAAGTGCAGTATCGATCGATCACTGTCACTTACAAAACACAACACACATAACTGCAGCGTTCGCAGAGACAGGCCTGATCCCTGCGACTCCAGTGCTGTAGGAAGTGATTTCACCACCACAGTTAAAAAAAAAAAAGCATATATGCCGAAGCATTGGGGCAGCAGGAGCGGAGGAGCGATTTTGCTCCTAATGCCGCGTACATACGGTCGAAATTCCGACGGAGGCTTGCCCGTGGAAAAGTCTGACCATGTGTGTGCGGCATAACTTTTGCGGGAGGATGCCCCCATGCTTCGGCATATATAAATGGTGCATGTATGCCCATCAATAGAAGTGAGTGGATGAAGGGCGGTATTCTAATGGTGGGCATACCCACCGATCAATCTCCTTTTTTCGTTCAGCCAACAGGCTGCATGAAAAAAAAAGATTACAATACATGTCCAACAAGGACCAGCATGTTGCTGGACTTTGAATGGTTATACCAGATTGATGCCTGCGGGTTTAGGTATCATCTTGGTATCATTCTTTTCAGCCAGCGGCCGGCTTTCATGTAAAAGCAATCCTAGTGGCTAATTAGCCTCTGGACTGCTTTTACAAGCAGTGGGAGGGAATGTCGTCGTCGCCCCCCCCCCCCGGATATAAAAAGCGCCATTGGGAAAGCATTTTATCACACCGATCTTGGTGTGGTCAGATGCTTTGAGGGCAGGGGAAAGATTCAAAAAAAGAGTACCTGTCACTACCTATTGCTAGTATAGGGGATATTTACATTCCCTGAGATAACAATAAAAATGATAAAAAAAAAATATATATGGAAGGAACAGTTTAAAAATAAAATAAAAAAGCAAAATTAATAATAAAAAAAAAAAAAAAAAAGCACCCCTGTCCTGCCCTGCTCTTGCGCAATTGCGAACGCAAGCGTCGGTCTGGTGTCATATGTAAACAGCAATTGCACCATGCATGTGAGGTATCACCGTGAAGGTCAGATCGAGGGCAGTAATTTTAGCAGTAGACCTCCTCTGTATATCTAACGTGGTAACCTTTTTAAAGGCTTTTAAAAATGTATGTAGTTTGTCGCCAATGCGCGTTTGTGCGAAATTTTAAAGCATGTCGTGTTTGGTATCTATGTACTCGGCCTAAGATTATCTTTTTTATTTCATCAAACATATGGGCAATATAGTGTGTTTTAGTGCATTAAAATTAAAAAGTGTATTTTTTCCCCAAAAAATGCGTTTGAAAAATCGCTGCGCAAATACTGTGTGGGAAAAAACTGCAACACCCACCATTTTAATCTGTAGGGCCTTTGCTTTAAAAAAATATATAATGTTTGGGGGTTCAACATTTTCTTGCAAAAAGTGTCAGAAAGGGCTTTGTCTATAAGTGGTTAGAGTGGATGTAAGCTTCCTAATGTTGTGTATAAAATGCCGGAACAGTTCAAAACCCCCCCAAATGACCCCATTTTGGAAAGTAGACACCCCAAGCTATATACTGAGAGGCATGTCGAGTCCATTGAATATTTTATATGTCAAAACAAGTTGCGGAAAAAAGAAAATTTTTTTTTTTTTTTGCACAAAGTTGTCACTAAATGATATATTGCTCAAACATGCCATGGGCATATGTGGAATTACACCCCAAAATACATTCTGTTGCTTCTCCTGAGTACGGGGATACCACATGTGTTAGACTTTTTGGGAGCCTAGCCGCGTACGGGACCCCAAAAGCCAGGCACCGCCTTCAGGCTTTCTAAGGGTGTAAATTTTTGATTTCACTCCTCACTGCCTGAAGAATTGTGGGTGTAATATAAACCCAAGAGTTCAGTCTCGACTGCGTTTGAATAGCATGACTGAGCTGTAAATATTGAAAAAAAAACTTTAGTGGGCAAGCCAAATTCCTCCTGTAAAGTGTGAAAATCTTTCAAAAGTTGACCATTTTGTAACTGCGGGATGTACTCTAAACCTCGCTCTGACCAATAATTAAATCCCTGCAATTTTAATAATTCAGGGTAATTAAAATTCGGAAAAATTCAGGTGTAATCGGTATACCCATTATAATGACCGTGATCTTTAACCACTTCCCACCCAGCCTATAGCGGAATGATGGCCGGGAAGTGGTTCAGTTATCCTGACTGGGCGTCATATGATGTCCAGCAGCATAAGCCATGATTGCGCCCCCATCGGTGATGTGGTGTATCACTCTGTCACACCGCATCTCTGATCGTGGTAAAGAGCCTCTGACAGAGTTGTAGTAATATTTGATCTGATTGTTTGTTTAAAAAGAGTAATCCAAAAAAATTATTTTCCAGAATGCCTGAGGCCTTAACTGCCATAGACTAATGGTCAGCAGAACTGGAGAATGGTCTGACAATCCCCTAGCAAGGTAGTTAACCTGGGGTGACAACGAATAAGCTAACTGATTTCCTAAAATCCAATCAATACATGACAAAGACAAATGTGTATGTGAGAAGCAAGAGTATTAAGGTTTCAGAGGATGACTTCACCTCCAAAAAATCTGTAAGCCCAGCTTCTAAGATGCAGCGGGCAAATAGCGCAAGTTCCCTAGGACTAGGAAAACTTTTAAATATATCCAGGGTCAAATCCAGTGTATTATTGAAATCTCCAACTACTGTACAATGAGTGGAACCAACGGATTACTTATGACAAATTGGAGCAAATGCTTCAACATCTCCATATTAAATGACGGGGGTATATAAACATTTACCAAAATACACATTTGAGAATCCCAATTACACAATAGAAAAATATATCACCCCATTTTATTAATCGGCGATTGCATTATTGTAATTGGGGTTCTATTTGCAACTAATATACTTGTGCCCCTAGAATGGTTAGTATATACTGAATGATATTGTGTGTAGAGTACTTGGCACGTTTCAAAAAATGTAAAGACTCCTTTGTCAAATCAGTTTCTTGTAAACAGACAATAGTGGGATTGTAATGCTTTAAAGTAGTAAACATAGTAGTATGTTTTCTAGCATTATGGAGACCTCTCACATTCCAAGATAACACTGTACTCTTACAAAACTCATAATAAACGTTAATTATATTCATCAGAAAAAAAAAACACCTAGAATTTGTAGTACTTGCAGGGGCTGTTGGGTTGACCCATATGGGTCAACCCAACTTAGAATATGGGGCTTCCATAGCGAAACCAATATGGCTTCCTTTACAATTGTAAGCTCTAACGAGCAGGGCCCTCTGATTCCTCTTGTACCAAATTGTACTGTAACTGGCTTAATTTTAAGTGCTGCGCAAACTGTTGGCTCTGTATAAATCCTGTATAAAAATACCAATGGAGTCTTTACCTAGAGCAAACATCAATAAGATTAAAACATCTGGAGACCATATATACATTCTGCTCCTGCTTATCATGTACCGTAAGTCACAATCGACCAACACAATCCCTATAATTCATAAAGGCTGGCGCAGACAGATTTTGTTGTGTCTTTCATTTGTTCTAAAAGTAGTGCAAAATGTGCCAAAATCGTATACTTGTCTAGAACTTGGCGCAATACATTAACAAGAGGGATTAACACCAGTCTGCTTAAGCGCATAACCCACAAACCATTCTGTTTTTGCGTATCTTTATGGAACACAATAAACATTCACAGTGCTGAAGGAAAAAGTAACTGAACCCTTGGAGTTAATTGGTTGAACCTTCTTTGGCAGCAATGACTTCAAGCAAGCGCTTTTGGTAGCTCTGGATAAGACCTGCACAATGTCCAGGAGGAATTTTTGTCCATTTCGCTTTACAAAACTGCTTTAGCTCAGACATGTGGGATGTCTGGTGTGAACAGCGCACTTGAAGTCACTCCATGGGATCTCTATGGGGTTAGGGTCTGGGCTCTGACTGGGCCATTCAAAAGGTGTTTTTTTTTTTTTTTTCTTTCTGTGGTGGATTTACGTCGGCATGTCCAAAGTTCAGCCCGCGGTCTGGTTTTGAACGGCCCGCCTGGTTATCTAAACATATATATCTTTTGTGGCCCCCGACGATCTCCCAGCGCCGGGGGTAACAAAAGATATATAGACTGCCTCGGAGGGAGGAGGCGGGATGAGTGCCGTGCACACAGGAGTATTTCCTGTTTTCACGGCAGCCTCTGTAATAGGAAGTCTCGTCTCCGGCGCTGCCATTGGACGACTGTTCTGCCCATCAAAGGAGGCAGGACTTTTTCTTAAAGAGGCCACTGTGTAAACAGGAGATTCTCCTTTAGGATATCTTTGGCGCTCGTCCTGCCCCCTCCATGTCCCCTCCAAGGCTACACTAATGGCAATGGTCGGCGAGTGCATTCCTGGCAATGGTCGGCGAGTGCCTTCCTGGCAATGGCGGGTGGTGCCTTCCTGGCAATGGCGGGTGCTGCCTTCCTGGCAATGGCGGGTGCTGCCTTCCTGGCAATGGCGGGTCTGCATATGGGCACTGTCCCTTAATTTTGCTTCACAGTTCTTTTATTTAAAACATTTTTTTTCCCTGAAACTTCCCTCCTTAAAATGAAGGTGCGTGTTATACAACATAAATACGGTATATCCGGGAATGCGACCAAATTCACGCCTTCTGGAAAGGTATTTTTGAGATCTATAATGAAATATTTGACGACTCTCTTGCCCTTTTGTCTATCCTCCCGGGATCAGTCAAATCCCAGAAAACCAACCTCCTCAGATTTTTTTTCTATTGGCAG
Organism: Rana muscosa; assembly: GCA_029206835.1. Taxonomy (NCBI): domain Eukaryota; kingdom Metazoa; phylum Chordata; class Amphibia; order Anura; family Ranidae; genus Rana; species Rana muscosa. Next base: position 346,168,246 of record CM055117.1, on the reverse strand, counting down.
CTGATCGTGACATATTGGAAATCTGAAGTTACCCAACCCCCCCCCCCCCCCTCCACAGGTGGATTGCCATTCTCAATGACGGTATGCTTATGGAGGAGATGCAGGCTAGGGAGGGGGACACCTGGGATAAACACCTTAAACTTTGGTATATCTGGGTCCATTACTCAACCTCAGACTACTGAACAGAATTACTAGAGGTTGAGCTGAGAGATGCCTTTGATGCCCACGGACGGAACATCACGGGAGTAAGTGGTCCGGCTGAATAAATGACCACGCCCTGGTGAGCGACCCCCTGAGCACCCTATCTCAACCATACTGAGAATGTAAGGTATCAACTACACCAACTGTATATCTATATCCCCCCCCATCTTTTTCTCCCTACCCCTGGTTTATATATGATTTTATATATATCAATTGATTAGATGCAATCAATATCCTAAGTATTTAGTGTAACTTTCACGTGATGTTATCTACATTTATATGACCTAACTATGTGTAATATTCATATGATGGCACCCGCCCACCGCTACCCCCTGACCCCCCCCTTTTTTTTCTTTATTCTGTACCCCCTATTCATTTTACTTGAAAAATGGTTAATAAAAATATATTCAACCTTAAATACGGTATATCCAAATAATACGCCTGAGCTCCCCTCTTTACTCACACAGCCACAAAGACGAGAGAATTCTCGTTGGGCAGTGTATTAGTGCTCGAGCGAACACTCTTAGACCGAATTTTAATGGTTCAAAGAATTTCAGGCAAAATGGTCGGCCCTCGCGCATGTTCACTTCATCAAATATGGCCCTCTTTGAAAAAAGTTTGGACACTCCTGATTTACGTTGATGCTTAGGGTCATTGTCCTGCCGCATCACCAAACTTCTACTTAGCTTTAACTGGTGGACAGCCACCCTGACATTATCCTGTAGGAGATTTTGGTAAACTTGGAAATTCCTTTTCGCCTTCATAATGGCAAGTGGTCCAGGCCCTGAGGCAGCGAAGCAAGCCCAAATCATTATGTTGCCTTCGCCATACTTCACCATTGGGACGATGTTTTAATGTTGGTAAGCTGTGCCCTTTCTTGCGCCATACATATTGCTGAATATTCTTCCCAAACAGTTCAACTTTAGTTTCATCAGTCCACAAAACATCTTCCCAGTACCCATTGCGGTTTGCCAAGGTGCTCTTTGGCAAACTTCAGTCTCACTGCAATTTCTCCTGTCTCCATTTATAAACAATTTGTCTGTGACTGATGGATACCTAAACATTTTGAGATTGCTTTGTATCCTTTTTCAGCCTTATGCAGATCAACTGCTCCTGATTGTATGTCTTCAGAGAGCTCCTTTATTGCGAGGCATGGTTTGCATCTGCTGATGCTTCCTATGAACAGCAATCTTAAAATGTTTGAGTGTCTTTTATCAATCAAAGTAGCTTTAAACCACACCTCCTAAACTAATTTCATTAACTGAACTCCAGGTATGCATTCATTAAAGTAATTCGCTTTGGGTTCACTTACTTTTTCCACCGTCACTGTGAAAGTTTACTGGGTGTGTTCAATAAAGACAGAAGAAGTTAGAATCCTTTGTGTTATCAGCCTAGACACATTGTCTTTGTGTATTGTGATTTAGATGAGGATCAGATCACATCTTATGGCAAATTACTGCAGGAAACCAAATGATTGCAAAGGGTTCACCTACTTTTTTGCTACTGTATGTAGCTTTCTTTTTGTGTGAAGATTTTGTAAGCCAGCAGGGGCATATTTCAATTTGTTTTAATGTTCTATAGTATATTCTGAATTCTGCCCTTGTATTATAATTTGTATCCACCTTTTGTGTATTTTATCAACACGTGTAATATTATTTTCCATTTATGTATGCTCTTCTTTTTTTTTTTTTTTTTTATATTCTAGGGGACCAGTGTATTGTCTCCAATGCTACACATTGGCACAGTCATTATTTTAGCAACGATGATTTACAAGAAATCTGCTGTTCAGCTTTTTGAAAAGCATCCGTGCCTTTATATTCTTGCGTTTGGATTTGTTTCTGCGAAAGTAACAAATAAGCTAGTGGTAAGCAGTCAATTTTCATACCACTATATGTTATGAACTTGTTATACTAGCCATACTATAAGGTCTAAGTATGTTCAAAAATAGAGGAGTTATATTGATTGTAGATTTTTTTTTTTTTTTCTTCTCACTTTAAATTTTTTAACCATTTTTAGTTTACAAATACCAGGGTTTTTCAAAAAGTTTTTGCACTTTTTTAAACTCTAATACATAAATATAAAAAAGTGCGGAAACTTTTTTAAGACCACTTGTACAATGTAGCAATAGCCATTACAAGCCATCAAAAGTAGTCAGATTCCTGTAAGGAGACTCTGGCAATCAATATTTAACCGATACTGCAAACTGATGGCGACTTCCATTCAACTCTCACCAGAGAAAGCCCTGCTACCCATGATCCCGGGCCCTCTTAAATCGGCAAAAAAAGATGTGTTGCGACACTTCCTAGCCGTGGCAAGGACAGTGATCCCTCTACACTGGAGATCAACAGAGGTGCCTTCCCTGGGTGATTTGTCTATTGGAGTGGAACGTCTGTTGGCCCAGGAAAATGTGAAAGAACGATTTTCTGTTACATGGACTTCATGGACGGTGTTTCAGTACTCTTCAGAGTTTGTCTCGTGGGTCGAAGGTGACTCCGATACTACCACATCTTAGCCTAGCTGGAGTTTTTATTTTACTCTAATTCCCCCCCCCCCCCCATTTCTTTTTCCCGTACTCTCCTGTAATCTATTTACCAAATCTAACTGCTCTTGGAGAATTGGTTATGCAATGTTTTCCCAGCATATGACGATAATATGTAATCCTTACAGCATATCACTCGCTGCAAATGAAAGTGCCTCAATACAATATGTATTGCCTTTTTAGTTTCATACATGTGTTTTTGCAGCACCTCTGTTACTCGGAATTTGATAGCATAGCTTTATATTTGTCTTTATCAGTACTATGCTATACTGAATAGTTTTGTTTCAAGGCCAAAGACAGAGAGTAGAGTATATGATATGATACCTTTTAATTGTGATGTATATTCATTTTACAACCATGTCGTTTGAATGTGTCAACTTCATATCTGTAATTATATTCTGATCTTTCAATAAAATAAGATTGAACTGAAAGTATTCAGATTGAGGCAATAAGGGCAAAGATTACAGTATAGTCATTTTGAGATTGAACTACTGTGGCTGTTAACCTCTTGGTTTAGGTTAAGCATAGGAGAGGAGATATAGTACATTGGAATATAATATATGGGGCGGGGAGAGGAGGCAGAGGAGAAGCAAGGGAAAGAGGTAAGAAAGATGAACAAAAATGGTGAGGAAGGGAGAAACGGGAAAAAAAAAGAGGGCGGATAAGTATGATGGTTAAGAAAGGAACATGAGAAGAAAATATTCTGAATGTTACTTATGTTAAGGTATTTGCATAGTTAACAGGAAGCAGTTAGAATCTTTAGCCAGAAAGTGGGTGATCCACAGGACCAAAAATACCATCTCTTTATATGGCAGTCAATTTTTTGAAAATCTTGCAGTCATATGAAATTTCCGTTCAATTTTGAGTTTTTTTCCATGCTTTAGCTGTCTTCTGTTTGGCCCCCCATAGACAATTAAAGAAGTCTAATTTTCAGTTCTATTAGGCTTTTTGTTGAGTAGGGCTTTCCAGGGGTCTGTTGCAAAAGGGTGAACAAATAGGGTAGAAATGAGGACATACATATACAGTAAGTTACCAGAACTGTTGGCTTATTAGACAATCCTGTCAGATATGGGTAAAGGAACCACGTAGCTGTGAAGCTGAAGAGGCTGTCTGCGCAGCCTCCAAAGGAATTGGGGGAATTAAGCCTGGTACACAATAGGAGTTTTTGTTTGTTCAAACCAGCGGGATGAATGAAAAAAAAACTGTCTGCTCCGGTCGGAGCCGTTGTTCTAACATCTATCGGACCGGCTGCCATACACACGGGCCGAATGTCGGACGGTTTTTATTGAAGCAATTGATGTCACCCAGCATTCGGCCCATGTGTACAGGACTTAACCTGGGAGAACTTAATCTGTGCTGACAGGAACTTGGTATCACCTCCTTAAGAGCTGGTAATTTTGTTTCTGTAATAATGTTTGTCAAACTCCTTAAATGTGGCTAACTATACAGTACATCTTCCCTCTCATCAGTTGAGAGGGTTCTCCCCCTTCAATAGTAGGGTTAAGTAGGTGTTGTTGGGAATATAGAAGTTATAAGTGTGTGTGTGTGTGTGTGTGTGTGTGTGTGTGTGTGTGTGTGTGTGTGTGTAGGTTATTATACTGGGAGCATTGAGATCATTCTTGGCTTGATCCAGTTGTTGTGAGTAATGGCAAGAAATTGTCAGGCTAGAGAAGTTGCATAGATCTTCATCTGTACTTAATATAATGATAATGGACCCGAAACCCCCCCCCCCCCTCGCTCCAGCCCGCACTGCACCCACACTTCCCCGTGTCCCGGGATGCGTCTCCTCGGCCATATGTCTCCTCCTCAATAGAATGGCTTCTCCCCGCCAACCACTTCCTGATTGGCCGGGAGGAGAATTAGTGTGATGATCGTGAATATTCTCTGGCTCTAATCATATGCTTAAAAACCCCCTGCCCCCCCATTGGAATCCCATGGTCCGGAGCCCTGTATGTAGATCAGGGGGCCGGACGCATGGATGGGGGGGCTGCCCCCGTACGCCCCTAATGGACAACCGCCACTGTTCAGAGATTCAAACATTCTAATCCCTTGAGGGACAAAAGGTCATAGATCTGTCATATTGTGACTGACTACCAACGGATAAAAACATGGATCCAGAATCTTTTGCCATACTGATGAGCACTGTGGCAGAAATTTGACTCAAGCATTGTAAATCATGCTTGAAAGTATTATAATAGTTATTGACTAATTATAGGTAAAATAATAAGCACAAGGTTCTGTATTAAATGGGCCATAAATATAATTTCCTCCTTTCGTTCATCCTAATCTCGACCATTAGGTTATATCGCCTCTGCAGAAGTAGGACTGGGCAGAACATAAAACTTGGCTACGCCCCATGGGCCATCCTCGGTATATAACTCCCTCCCTGCTCTAGGTATTCAGTTTTTTTTTTCTTTTCTATCTAGTCAGGAGTAAGGATCTAGCTCCTTGCTGTTGGATCTTTTGGTCCTAGCACTTTTTTTTTTTTTCTAATTCCATACATCTTTTCTCCTGGGAGATCTACAATCAACTGCCGGGCTGGGTGACAGGCTGGATAATCTAGATTCGGTGGTCTCCCCAGTCCAGCCAGCGAGCACGTGCAGACCGCAGCTATGCGCTAGGTCAGCCACGACATAGCCTCAATGGATGGAGGCTGGCCCACAAATTAAACGTCTCGCAGGGTCGCATACGACTGGGCTTTGGTCCAAGTCGCAGTGCTCCCCTGGCCGACAGCCCCCCCCCCACTTTGGTGGCGAGGGTCCTGTCTGGAGCGATACCCGCAGCCGTGGAAGGGTAAGTATAGTCCTCCCTCCTTCTGTGCGGGGGTGGGGTAGATGCGGGTACTTTCCAGGGAAGGTCAGACCTACATGCAGGATCCCTCCTCCCATCCCTCAGTTAAGCTGGGTTTCCTCTTATCTCCCCTCCATCCCCCCTCTGTGAGTGTTCCCTGAGAGCAGGGGACACATGTGCTGCTGTGTATACTGCCTTGCTAGGTGGGGCTGCAGTGCCTGAAGCCATGGGGGTTCCAGTGCTGGGGTTTCCCCCCTCTGTGGGTGTTCCCTGGGGGGGAGGCTCGTGTGCCACTGTGGGTGTACAGTACCTGATGGGGGGGGGGGGTCCCAATGCAGAGGTTGCAGCAGAGGCTTCTGTGGACTTTGGGAACGATCTGCCAGCATTTGGCGGCCATGTTCCCCTTAGTCTAGCTTAGTCTTCGGTCGGTGGCCATGTTGGTGTAGTCCACAATGACACGGACGGTGGCCATTTTCCCTTAGTCTGGCACAATGCTGGCAACTAACAGAGCTGTGCAGAGACAGACTGAGCAGGTCATGTGATCTATAGAGCTTCCGGGCCCCTCCTCTTCCTCCTGGGATACATACTTAGGAGAGACACATGGCATGCTGAGTGTTCCAATTCGGCATTCTCCAGTCTGGTGGTGGAGGCGAGTCCCTGGGGGTCCCTTCTGTTTACCAGCAAGCACCTTTACGGGGGGTCCATAGCAAAACTCCTTTTGCGCTGCAGGGTCTCCCTTATTCCATGGAGCCTCAGAGTTGCATCTCCCCCACTGATCCCCTTTTGGGGGCGCCTGGTCCCTCGGATCCACAGCTCCCTGTTAATGCACTGACGGCAGTCCTAGAGTCCCTAGTATCCCTGGTAGAAGTGGCCTGCGGGCAAAGGCCGCCAGTCTGTCTCAACTGACTCTGAGTCTGATGCTGCCGTGGATGTGGCCTGTCCAGTGGGACTTGATGCCACGCTCCCTGATCCGTCCGATAGTGACAATGACTCCTCCCTGGTCTCTGCAGCGAAGGAAAAAACGCTGGTGGATGCACTTGTTACTGTGGTGCGTGGGACTTTAAAAATAGAGATGTAGCTAATGTGGCCACTGACGTGGCGGTTTCTTTTGGCACACACAAGGCACCTCGTGCAGCTAAGGTGTTTCCTTATCTGCCGTATTTGGACAAGTTTTTCCATAAGGAGTTGGGGGGGTGGGGCAACCAAAGAAATCTTTTGTAGTCCCTAAACGCTTTACAGTACGTTACCCCTTTGAGGAATCGCTTTTAAAAAAGGTGAACCCTCCGGTTTCCAGGTTGAATAAAGCAAACATGATTTCAGTAGAGGATTCCCCATCCTTTAAAGACCCGGCCGATAGGAAAGCAGTCTGTGGCGCGCAGCATGTTTACTGTAGCAGATTCAGCAATGCGACCGGTCCTGGCCTCGACAGTGGTGTCTCAAACTATAACCGAATAGGCCAAGCTTTTGCACCAAGGTCTGGGGAATGAGCCGGTTCCTGCTGCTTATGTTGATCTGGCGGACCAGTTGGTCCAAGGATTGCAGTTAATATATGATGCATCTTTGGATGCGACTCCCCTGCTGTCCAAACTTTCAGTTTTAGCGGTAGTGATTAGACACGTATTGTGGCTTAAGAACGTGTCTGGAGACCAAGCCTCTAAGAAAGCTCTCATTGATCTGCCCTTTCAAGGCGATCGCCTGTTTGGGGCTACCCTGGATGGCATCATTAAGTGTGTCATGAGGGGGAACAGTACTTTCCTGTCAGTCTAAGAAAGGGAAGGGCCCTCGCAAACGTGGACCTTCCTTCTCGGCCCATAAGAAATTATTTTGTGCTTCCGCTGCAGACAAGGGAAATGGATCTCTCAAGTCTTTCTTGGGAGGTTAAAAGCAATCTTGGTCTGGTAAGCCTAAAGCTGGCTTCTCCAGTCCCGCAGACAAGACTCCTTCAGCATGAAGGTCTGCCCTCATTGGGGTGGGGGGACATCTTCAGTGGATTGGGTTTCCAGCTTCGTGGGCCTCCTTTGTAAGCATCAAGGGGATCCAAGAATTGATCCTTTTGGGGGTACCAAAGAAGAGGGGCACAGTTCGTCTGCTTCAGGGGGCCCTAAGTCTCCTTGTGTTGATATAGTTCCTGCAAAGGTTCAGGTGATGTCCAAACTACCCACAGTCTCCTCTATAGCCATACAGGAAATTGAAATACTCTGACTCTGGATTGAATACTGACCAGGGTAGTCTCTCTTTTCTACTCCAACTTCTGCTTCTTCTGCAGGTTTAGTTCAACAGGAAGTTACTGAGACTGGTGGCAATCTCGCAAGTTCTTCTGGTAGATGCCGCAGTCGTCCTAGTGCCACTGTGGGGCGAACACCTTCCTCTTCTGCGGTGCCTGCAAAGGACAGAAAGCGCAAGTCTTCTGGTCATTCTGGTGGCCGTAAACTACACTTGGGAGCTACCTCTCAGAGAGGACCAGTTGTTCCAAGGGCTGATTTACCATCCAGCTTTACAGTTGCTGGTTTTAATGGCATAGCCATCGAAAGCCAGGTACTGATAGAGGTTTGTCGGGATCGGTAATCCCTACTATGTTGAAGGAGAGGAAGTCGACTTCTAGTAAGATATACCATCGTATGTGGAAAGCGTATATTTCTTGGTGTGAGTCAATTGACGCTTACCCTCGCTCCTTTTCTATAGGTCGGATCTTGGCCTTCCTGTAACGGGGTGTTGAGCAGAGGTTGGCCTTGAGTACAATCAAGAGCCAGGTGTCTGCCTTGGCAATCTTCTTTCAGCGACCTCCAGCCACTCACTTTTTTTAGTTTGTACCTTCATTCAAGGAGTCCAGCATGTGGTTTCGCCTGTACGGTCTCTTTTGCCGCCATGGGATTAAAACTTGGTACTATCGGGTCTCTGGAAACCTCCATTTGAAAATATTCAGGGGATTCCCTTGCCTACATTGTCCCAGAAGGTGGCATTTTTGGTGGCTATTACCTCGGCCCGCAGGGTTTTGGCGTTGGCGGCATTATCCTTTGGTAGTCCCTATTTAGTAATCTATAGCAGGGGTACTGAATTAAAATTCACGGGGGTCCGGTCAGTAATATTTTCATCCAGCGGAGATCCGAGTGTCATATTGGTGATGACTCGGATCCTTCACATCACAGCCTCTCGTGCACGTCACGATTGTTTTCTATTGCCCTTGTAGATACCTGTGTTTTTCTAGGGCAGAAAAACATAGATCTCTGCACAAGCGTGAACAAGCCCTTATATCAGTGCCCTCAGTCCCCCCAGTCCCCCCTTCACAGCACATCTCTTCCTATTACATCACAGTCCCCCATCAGAGACCGACCCATCAGAGACCCCCCAACCCTTTACAGACTGCTAGGACTGGACTGGTGGAAACTTCCCCTCTCTTTTTAAGGCGCAGGCTTACAGCCTGGCTACCTATCGTAGGCTCTCTGGGGTCAGACACCCTCTGCCCCTATATACACCAGTATTCATACTGGTGTATATCCAGCCTCTTTTTCTCACCTTTTGGGTATCTATAGTTTCATAAGTCCTGGAGTACATTACCTGTTGCTGCTTACCAGCAGCCTCTACCTAGCAGTTTACCCAGCTGTCGTTCATTGTGATTTGTACCATAATTGGCCATTTGCTATAGACAAATAGCCAATCTAATTTTACCAAGGTGTGTGTTGCATGTGGCAGCACATTCGGCCTACTATTATGCTCCCGAAGAAGCGTTAATTCATGAAACTGGTAGAGCAATTCAAGACTACATCTGATACATTGGACCCATGGCTAAATGCCACCTGCTTCACACGTTTGTTTCACTGGCCTCTGGTTGCTGGTTATGTATTTCATTTAGGATGGAGTGCATTTATGTTGTATAATTTTGAAGCATTGTAGAGCATTAGCCTGAGCCTTGTATCTGAGAACGAATAGACTGTCATTTTTTAAATGTTTATATGTATTTTCTTATTACTTTTTCTAAAATAAAAACTCCTAGTTTTTTACAATATCCACTATGCCGTCTAAAGTCCATTCTCTAGTCCATTCATATTTTCCTTTACAGACCATCCCATCACAGCGTGTGCCTTTTTTAAAGACCCCCTCCATCACAGACCCCTCCACCCCATTACAGACACCTCCCCCACCAATCACAGATCCCCCCCCGCTCCATCACAGATCCCCCCCACTCCATCACAGATCCCCCTCCCCCCCACTCCATCACAAACCTCCCCCCCCACTCCATTACAGCCCCCCCCCATTACAGACCCCCCCTCGATATTAGTCAGACTATCCCTTTCATCAACACAGCATTCTCCCTTCCTCCCCCTCCCCACACTGCCCTACCTTTAGTCACACAAGCCGGGAAGCACACATGGCAGGTCCAGACAAATGGCGGGACGTTTCAAGTTAAAGGCGGGTGATTGGTTGCTGGGATTTCCCCACTGTCTAGCAACCAATCACCTGCTTTGTAACTTGAAAAGTCCTGTCCCTTTTCCGGACCTGCAGCTCTTCCAGGCTTGTGTGAATAAGGTAGGGCAGTGTGGGGAGGGGGAGGAAGGGGGAGTGATGCGATTTATGTAAAGGAGAGACCTGTTGCGCCTCCCATGTAATCAATGATTGATGTTAGCGGTGGGCAGGCGAGAGCCAGCAGAGGGGAGAGAACATTCAGGCAACTATTTGGCGAGGCTGCGGGGCGCATAGGGCTGCTACTGGGTCCGGTTTCGGCCTGCGGTCCGCCATTTAGTGATGCCTGCTCTATAGGGATAAAGTGGACAGTAGAGGTGCGCATCTTTACTTGTTTCACAATTCAATTCAATTCTATTGCGATTTATCCTGTCCACGATTCGATTTGATTCTGCGATGCATCACGATTACTGTGCAAGTGTGCATGGTTAAAAACTTTTTTTATCCAAAAATTCAAGCAGTCAGAAAAACTAAAAAAAATTCCAGTGGCAGAGGGCTGACTGGGATCAGAGGCAGAGGGGTAGATGGTAATGGAGGGATGGGATCAGTGACACTGGCACTCACCTGCTCTGTGTTGGTCAATTCCCCCTCCTCCATGCTGCTCAGTGTGTCTTTTCCCTTTCGGTGCCTCCAGGGAAGCCTCTCCTGATGTCGGGTCTCCTGGAGCTCCTCCCCCTGCACCGTACTGGCTGTCAGCTCATGAGCTGACTTTCTGCTTCAGTGAAGAGGAGGGGGCTTTATCCCCCATGCAGGCTCCCCCTCTGTGTTTCTCCAGGAGAGGCAGAGCACTGCATGGAGCGACGGATGACATCCCCAGATATCGATTTGGCAGAATCGCAGCATCATGAATGTCTGAATCGCGATGCTGCAATTATATTCAACACCCCTATTGGACATTAAATATATCAAGAAGGTGCAAAAAATAGGCCTAGATTGCACTTTCCGGCGCCACAGTAGTGAAATACTAATTCACAGTCTTCCTTTAATAGCCGTGAAGCTACAAAGGGTACTGGTTAAGTGTAATTAATAAATGTATAAATACACATAAGAACAGATAAAAACAGAGTTAAGAAATCACTAAATGTAAAATAAATACCATAGACTAATATTACACTGGATAAGAGCAATAAAAGCCAGCCAGCAAACGAGAAACCCCGTAAAAGTGCATAAATAAATAAAAGTTATCAAAAAGTCCTGAGACATAAAAGTCCAGATGATAAAACAGCGCTATAGTTGGATAAGTGTCCACTTGCATAAAAACATTCGGGTGATGATACAGTAGTAAGTCTTTAAATCCGTGAGTGCGTGTAAACTGTTGATTAAAAGTGCATCCTACACCTGTTCCCAGACTTCACCACACGTGAGGCACTCTCACCCGTCGGGGTGCAAACTCACCACAATGATGACACAATTGGGCCTGAGATATTAATACTGGTGGGCTCTCTTACTCGACCATCCGTCATCACCAAGCAGGGGACAGCAAGGGTTAACTCCATATACCATTCATATAAAACACAAAAGACACTAACATAGTGTAATCCTGCTTTAATGAATAAAAAATACCCCAATGCAGTAAACCCCTGCTACAAATGCACGTACAGAAAAAAACTGTCAAACAGCAGGTGTATGTGTATATTCACCACTTTGCATTTGACCACAGCAGCGTCTGTATTCCTGGGGAATTACTTCCGCCCTCTGTTGAAGTCGATTGTACGAAACCGGTCACACCGGCTACAACAACACTTCTCCAACTAAGAACTAATGGATGCTGTTCCCTGCTGACTGGCCACAACAAGGAAGTAATTCCCCAGGAATACAGACGCTGCTGTGGTCAAATGCAAAGTGGTGAATATACACATACACATGCTGTTTGACAGTTTTTTTTCTGTACGTGCATTTGTAGCAGGGGTTTACTGCATGGGGGTATTTTTTATTTCATTAAAGCAGGATTACACTATGTTAGTGTCTCTTGTGTTTTATATGAATGGTACACTGTATATGGAGTTAACCCTTGCTGTCCCCTGCTTGGGGATGACGGATGGTCGAGTGAGAGAGCCCACCAGTATTAATATCTCAGGCCCAATTGTGTCATCATTGTGGTGAGTTTGCACCCCGACGGGTGAGAGTGCCTCACGTGTGGTGAAGTCTGGGAACAGGTGTAGGAAGGATGCACTTTTAATCAACTGTTTACACGCACTCATGGATTTAAAGACTTACTACTGTATCATCACCCGAATGTTTTTATGCAAGTGGACACTTATCCAACTATAGCGCTGTTTTATCATCTGGACTTTTATGTCTCAGGACTTTTTGATAACTTTTATTTACCCCTATTGGACAGCTGGGCTAGGGAGCCAACAGACCGGATGTTCTGATCCCTGGCCAGCTGCTTGTCTCTAGCAGATGATTGCACATTTGGTCTGTCGGCTCCCTAGCCCAGCTGTCAATCGGCCCCCCGCTCTGACTCCATAATGGGGTTTCCCACAGGACACCGGTCTTCCTCGGTACCCAGCCTTATTACAACCCTGTATAGGCACTACCAGAAGTGGGCACCTTTGTTCCATCTCAGCACCGGCTTGCCAAAACTTCAGTCTTGGGCTCAGTAAGCATTGCTCTTCTTGGATGTCAATAGATGCAACAGCCTGTGGTGTACTGTTTTGACCATTATAAGCACACTTGTGGACACGGTGTGTATTTTATCTTATGGATTTCTATGTTATTTACTGACTTTGTGGTTTTATCGATAAATGTCTACATGGATTTATAACTTTTGGTGCAGTGACTTCACATCTATTTAAGTATTCCCAAGCACTTTTTTAAAACTAGCCTGAAACTAGTAGTTTTGTAAGGATAGATAACTTTAAGTTGACTGCAAGGTATATGAGATAATACATGTCCTGCATTAACCGTGTGTGCTAAAAAGTATATTTAGTGTCGTAGCAAGAGTATTCTGCCAGAACCATAAAAAATTATTTATTTAATTATTATTTTGTCTAGTAATTTTGGTATACCTAATCTTTTATACTGTAAATGTTTTTGTATAAAAACATTGAAAAGTTGTCTGTAATGCATTTTTTGGGGACTTTTGGCAACTTTTGTTTGCCATATTTTCTCAGGGTAAGTGTATAGTCTCCACTTCATTGAATAACCTATTTTCTTCTCATTTGCATTGTGTTTTAACTTTGGCTATAGGTTGCACACATGACAAAAAGCGAGATGCATTTGCACGATACAGCTTTCATCGGACCTGCCTTGTTGTTCCTAGATCAGTATTTTAACAGCTTCATAGATGAATACATTGTTCTGTGGATTGCTCTGGTAAGTATTTGATTTTATCTCAGTATCCTTATTCTTCTTCATTTAATGCGTTATTCAATTTTGTCAAACTGTATAATCTGTGTTTTATTTATTTTGCCAGCAAAATAGTTTGCAAGTTTACTGAAATGCAAATATGGCGTGGTCTCTGTTCTCCTAGTTTAAAAAAAAAAAAGTCAAGTCCTATGGCCTGCCTTTTATTAGGTTCTTTTGACACATGCATGAAGTAGTAAACCTAACAAACATCAATACTGTTTATATGTCAATAGCAAAAGGTTGTTTTTAACCCCCCTAGATCTGTTTGCATAAGAACTTGTGATTGCAGTACTTTTTTGCTAGGTAAATTTGATCATGCTGCCATAAATGTACGCATGAACATCTAAATGCAAATAAATATGAACATTAATACATACACACACACACACACACACACACGTATATTTGCATACCTAAGCTGTTAGAGGAAAACTATATTGAAGCAAAATGGAAGTTGCTGTTGTGGACTTTTTCTTCTGAAATGTAAACTAGTTACCTGGCTGTCATGCTGATCTAGTAGCTTCCATACTGCTTGTTCCAGGTTCATTCTTGAGAACGTTCTGATGGCATAGGCTCAATATGACAGCTAGCCAACTAGCATTTTCAAAAGCAGATAAGCAATGAGTGACTAGTATTTCTGACAGTACATGTTTTATTATTAGCCTTTGTAGTGGTGAAGATACTGGAACATATTTGTATTTGATGATCCCAGTCACTGGACAGGGACATCGTAGCAGCACATTATTTGGAATGTATGTATCCCCATTCTTAATTGTCAAGGTTTAGAGAGAGGAGGCAGAAGACTACACTATACCCTTGCATTTTATAGTATATATTTAAGAATTATATCTTCAGCTGTGAAGGTGTAGCTTTGTCTCTCCATGTAGCAGCTACTCCGAAATTTATTTGATTATAGTTTCAGGCTAGTCCGCTTTCTCTTTATGGAGTGCCAAAAGTGTAAGTCCTATTGCACACGGGAGTTTAAAAAAAGCTACAGTTTTACTGATAGGAACATAGGTGCATTGTTGTCTATGGAACAGTGCATGCAGCTGCATAAAGATCAGTATTACAGGGATGTGTACAGAGTCATAAAATAAAATAGAAAATACTCACATACTTGTCTATACATGCTTTTTTTTTTTTTGCAGTACTGGCAACTAGAAAAGCACGAAGAAAAATCTTACACGTGTATGGGCAAGCTGATTGTAAATCTACATCTTACGGTCAGCTTGCCCATACATTGCCGTTGGTAATAATCGGTGTGTGTTCTCCCGACTGGGACATGTTTCTTTACTTTACAAGCACTGGAGCAGCTGCAAGGAATTGAATTACACAGGCATGAGAGGAGAAGGGATGGGCGGGGAGGAGATAGGCTCACACACAGACTACAGAACTGAGAGGGGGAGATGCTCAGGAGATGGCTGGATGACGGAGGCACGTAAACTGAGCATGCTATCAGAGATCAGCAGCCATGATAAACGTGGTCAGTTTACAGAGGGGAAGGCAGGATCAGCCAGGTATTGTACAACATAGAAAGGGAAAATTTACATGGCAAAAGCACTGGGCTATATCTTGTGCCCTAAAGGGACGGAAGAATGTGTTTTTTTTTTTTTTTGTTTTTTTTTTTTTTTTGTTTTGGTATTTTTTTTTAGGGGTAAAAAAAAATCTATCAATGAGCTAGCACAACAGAAAAAAACTTAATATCTATACAAAGGTGGAAAGCGGCATATAACTTTGGCCCATGTAAGTCTCAAAGTCATGACATAGAAAGCAGTATGCTGCGAATCCAAGCTACAGACTGTAGGCCTGAGGCTGTAGTTGCACCGTATAAACCAACCACAATGAACAAAAGAGTATCAAAATGGCATTCAAAATGGTCCCAAGGGTCCCAACCAGGGAGTGTGTTCTTTAATTTGGCCGTGAGGTCTTTCATGAGTTTAATCTCTCAAATACGGGGATGGAATTCGAAAAGCAATCAGACGTCTTGCCGCCATTAACACATAGAGTTAAGATATGTGGTAATTCTAGATACGCCCCAACGCAAACACCTCTGTATCCCATATTAGGAGATCCCAGTTTCCAACCAGGTATGGAAAAGGGAGCGTTCAACAAATTGGAAGAGAAGGGATGCTTCCAAGCACACAATTGCAACATTGACACAACCAGGAGGATACTATGAAATAAGTCCTTTGTAAGCATTACAACTGCGCCATTTTTTGGGAACTTTAGGCCCACCCATCAACTATAGACGTCAACTCACCACATTTGAACTATTTTGTGAAGAGAAAGAACCCCTTCCTCGGGTGATTTCTAAGATGTTAAACACCCCATTAGAGGAGTTTGTGATGCCATCTATTAGTAAATGGGAGCGAGATCTAAATAAGCCCTTCAGCCCAACGCAGCGCAAGAATATTATTTACTTAGCCTTAAATACGTCAATATGTACGCAAACTCAGGAATTAAATTACAAATTGCTGACCCGATGGTATTATACCTCGATGAGGCTTTGTAAATTTTCAGCTGAGGCTTCAGATCGATGTTGGCGGTGTGAAAAAGAGGAAGGAACTTTGCTTCATATTTTCTGGTCTTGTGCTGAGATCAGGAAATATTGGCTAGAGGTTCAGATTTCTCAAAAACTTAGACTTTTCAATACCAGATGACCCTGCTTTTGTTTTACTTTACTGTACACAGATCCCAGTACAGACATATAGAATGTCGGTGCTGTGCCATTTGGTAAATGCTGCTAAGGCATGTGTCACAAGGTGCTGGAGAGATCCTAGACCACCCTCTATTGCAAGGTGGCTCAATAGGGTCATTGAGATCGGGGCCTTGGAAGACTTGGTACATTCGGCTCAAAATAGAAAGGAACAAAATGTCCAAACGTGGTCAGTATGGGACTGATTTGTATACTCAGAGGAAGGGAAGAGAAAGATGGATAACAGAACAGGAGAGGGAAGCCCGCCTCCATAGGGAATATATAGAACCCCTACATTTTGCTGCGAATGGGGGGAAACAGTTTTTTTTTGTTGGTTTAGTAGGGTCTGGGGTATACAGTAAAAAAGAATTCAAGGGAGGATTAGAGAATTAGGTAAGGAGTGAGAACTTGGGAATAAAGCATGTGGTACTTGGATTTCAATTTAGGCAAACTATAAGAGTATAAATGGTGATTGCCTATGTAAAGATGGAGGAATTCAACATAAAATGTAATGTAGTAAAAAAAGCATGGATCTGTAAGAGTGAAATATGATGTAATTACGTATTCTCTACCACCCTTTATATAAATAAAGAATTAAAAAAAAAAAACACAGAGTTAAGCCTCGTACACACGATCCGATTGTTGGCCAACAAAGCATCAGACTTTTGTCCGAAGGACGTGTGCCTGGATTTTGTCTTGCATACTAATGGCACACAATTGTCCGCCAACAAACACGAATGTAGTTAGGTACTACGAGGAATTTCAGCTCTTTAGCGCCACCTTTTGGGCCCCTTCTGCTAATTTTGTGTTTGGTGAGCATTGATTCCGAGCATGCGTGTTTGTACTTTGGACTTTTGTGTGACAGACTTGTGTAAAGAGGATACGAAAATCTGACAACAGACCGTTGCCTGGCGGAAAGTTGGACAGCAATTGTCTGATGGAGCGTGCTAACAGTCGGATTTTAGACCAACAGTCTGTCATCACACAATTCCCTGCCGAAAATCTGATCGTGTGTACGAGGCTTTAGTCTTTTGGTGTCCTTAGGCATACTGGGGGTGATTTACTAAAACTGGAGAGTGCAAAATCTGGGACAGCTGTGCATAGAAACCAATTGGCTTCCAGTTTGTTTTTTGTGAAAACTTAATTGAACAAGTTGAAGCTAGAAGCTGATAGATAGATCTATCTATCAATCAATTAATCAAAGGGTTGCACCAATGCCACTTTTTTAAGACAGAGTGCAAGTACCGATACTTTTATTCAAGTACTCGCCGATACCGATATACACTTTTATTTTATTTATTTTTTTAAACAGACCCCTGACAGGGAAAGGGACTGAGGACACAGATTCCCCAGTCCCTTTCTCTGCAGCCTCAGCTGCATTAAAATGAATGAACAGGAGCCAGCGGCTCCTGTTCATTCATAAACTGGAGCCAGCGACTCCTGTTCATTCATAAACTGAGACACCATAAACACTGTTTACTCTACTCAGTTATGAATGCACAAAGTCTGTGATCACGGACTCTGTGCATTTAGAAAAGGAAGGAGCAGGTAGGACTGGAGGAGCATGGAGAAGGACATAAGGGACAGTCAGGGATGATCGGTGGGGCGGTGGGGGAGTTACAAGCACTAATCTCCCTTTTATAGATTTCAATAAAGCAGCTGAAAGCCACGGGTGGGTGTTCATCTCCAACAAGTATGATTGAAAGAATTCAGAAGGGAAGGAGTATGGTATGACTGATGAACAATTTTGTACTGATTCTTCTTGTAAGTTGTGCAGGTGAAAGATCTGCGTGTGTTCTCCCAAAGTTTTGTGAATTTCATCGTAACCAAAGGTCCTCACATCAGATGGTTACAATGTATTGGGGCTAACCATAGCTTTTCGATCTCTGTTCATTGTTATATTTGATTTGATATGGAATTTGTACTGCGCCGAATGTGCTCTCTTAGGAGGACGTCTAGGCGCACAGAGACCCTTAAATCAAGTTTTGATTACCAATAAAACGGTAAAAAAGCCTAGGGTGCGGAATTTGATAGAGGTAAAATAAAACCAAGAAAGACCGGGGGTTGGGGCTAACCCTCTAAATGGAGGAGGAAAAAGAGCGTTCAAAGTTCATGTTTTTTTGCACGATTCCTATTCTTCATCATATTATCAGTAGGCCTGGATAAAGAGGAAGGTTTTTTTAAACCCTTCCTGAAACTCAGGAGGGAGGGTAAGGATCCTGGAGACGCTGGAAGGGAGTTCCACAGCTCATTGCCCTTTGTAACCAGGCGTCTGTTACCAGTAGATTGTAGTCTAATTGTCGGTTCTGTGAGAAGTAAGTTGGCCGATCCGAGTGATCTTGACGGTACATGGTGATAGGCCCATTCAGACAGATTGGGCCCAGTTTTCGGTGTGCCCTATACATGTAGCACATTGTCTTGAATAGTACTCGCTTGGCAATAGGAAGCCAGTGCAGTTTTTCCAGCACAGGAGTGATGTGGTCTGTTCTGGCGCATCCGGAGACCAGGCTAGCAGCTTGATTCTGGGTGACTTGCAATTTTCTTTGCCACTTCAGTGGAAGTCCAAGAAAAAAAGATGTTGGAGCAATCCAACCAGGGATGTACAAGGCCCTGTACAAGAGTTAGCCGGTTTTCGTGCGAAAACAGATCTTTAGTTTTCCGGAGTCTCTGTATATAGAAGTTGGAATTTTTGATACAGGGTTTTGCGTGAGGTATAAATGACAGGCAGGGATCAAAGATGATACCTAGGTTCCTGACCTATTTTGCCGGCGTTGGGATGGGGCAGAATGAAATGGCCCAGGCCAAGAGAAAATTGGTGGTTGATTGAGGGCCCACCAGCATCACCTCGGTCTTTGCTTCGTTGAGGCCTAGCTTGTTGTCGGCCATCCATTTTTGTATCTCAGTTGTAGGTGCATATTTGGCCCATCGTCAGCCAGGATCTGCGTGTCATCAGCGTAGATCTGGCATGCTAGTTTGTGTGTAGCAATGTCAGCGAGCGAGCACATATAGCAGTTGAATGGCAGGGGCGACAATGCCGAGCCCTGCGGGACTCCATAGAGAAGGGGTTTAATTGGCGAGCTGCATGCGTTCATCTGCACTTGATGGGTCCTGTCCGTGAAAAGAGTTAATCCAGCGGAGGACAGTGCCACTACATTCAAAAAGGTATTTCATGCGGTCTTCCAGACAACAAGGGGGAGACAATGGCATTCTTCAGTCATGTTGGAACGGCCCCTATTTTTAAAGGTAGGTTCACTATCCTTGTAATTTCTGGGGCCAATGTATCTGCATTTTTCTTCATAAACCATGCGGGACAGATGTCATTCGGAAAGCTTGACGGTTTAAGCTTGGACATAATATTGGATATCTCTGCCACTGAGGTGGATGCAAATGAGCTAAAAGTTTGAAGAGTTTTAATTAGTACCGGAAGGTCAAAGTCATCAGGCAAGATTTTGTCCTGGTTACGGATTTTTTTAATTTTTTCCCCAAAGGAAGACTGAAGCGCAGGGCATAGTTCCATAGATGGGACAATCTTAGAATAACATTTTTTGGGTTCAAATATGTCCCTAACCAATGTGAATAGTTCCAGAGGCTTGCATTATTTGTTGTAGCCTCGACAATAGACCCGATAAGCCATTTTGTCCCGGAAGTTTTGATTTAAGCCACTTTCTTTCCAATATTCGTCTTTTATTCTAAAGTAAGTTGAGACTAGGGGCGAACCAAGGGCTTGACTTGGAGAGCCTGGGGCGCCTATTTGCTGTTGTCAATGGGGCCAGGATGTCCAGACTTGCCTTTATTCTTAACTCAAATTCATCTAGGGATATTTCCAGCCTTTCAATCTCGGTTTCTAAAACCGGAATTCAGACTTCTCTCTCTTCATTTACTAGGTGTGGCTGTCCCTGATGGTAGTCCTAGCATGTTTTAAAGTCTTGGACTGTTATATTTGTTCGTTTCCGAAATGGAGCAGATTTTGTCATAGGGTTTCATTTGGGGATTTTTTTTTGGTGCAAAATCCAAGAGGTTGAAGGTGACCAGACTATGGTCTGACCACCCCACCTCATGTGCTTTAACATTGAAAGCTTCCGTGCCATGAGTA
This sequence comes from Rana muscosa, assembly GCA_029206835.1. NCBI lineage: Eukaryota > Metazoa > Chordata > Amphibia > Anura > Ranidae > Rana > Rana muscosa. The sequence goes on along the minus strand of CM055117.1, from coordinate 346,148,119 downwards.
AAAAGGGCATCTAGCATATGGCCCTTTATGTGTGTAATCATGGTGGAAGCTAGGGTAAAGTGGAGGCCATCTAAGTCACCTATAAGATCCTTGGAGTCACAGCTTGTGTCATCCTCCAACCACATATTCATGTCTCCCTGGAGAATGACACAATCCGATTGTAGACACAGGGACATCATTAGTTCTGATAAGTCAGCATGGAAAGTCCCTGCTGGGCCAGGTGGACGATAGACAGTGGCTAATACAAATGTAGAAACGTCACTTACTTTACACCTGAGCACCAGGTGTTCAAATGAATTATACTCAGGTGTTTTTAGCTCAGTGCAATCCAAACGGTCATCATGAATCACACAAACCCCCCTTCCCCTCTTATATTCTCTGTTTTTGACTAAAATCTTAAATTTTCGGGGAAGTAATTCTTCTAAAACTGACTTACAATTCACATTAAACCAAGTCTCTGTGATTCCTAAAATATGAAATTTCTCTGACTCTAGCATGTCAAAAATTTCCGAGCAATGCTTAGTGGCTGAGCGGGCATTAATGAAGGCGGCCTTTAAAGTCTCAAAAGTAAATGATTTTGCCGAGGTGCTTTTCGGCTGTTTGTCCCATTTCTTATGTTCCAGGGGGCACCAGATTTTATTTTCGATGCAGTTAAGTTGAGTGTCTTTTAATATTGTAGTATATTGATTATTAAGTGACATAAGCATCGACCTGGAGTAGATTAACCGGTGTGCGGTACTTATGTTCGCGGCAGAAAAATTTCCTGTGCTGTATCCAAAGGTTTGTGGCTCGTCTGCCCCGTCCAACCCGGCCCAGATGGGCACCGACGGGCTTGCCTCTGGCGCGGGGGCGCCATGATGTTTATAGCAAGTCCCGGTGGTGAGGGGGCGTGGCCAAGTCGCACGTCGTGTCGCGCTGGTTGCCAAGCAGCGGGACGGTGGATGGACTGGCAATGCTATGCAAAGCAGCAAGGTGGAAGCTGTTAACAGTCTTTAGAGGGGGTTCAGCAGTGCAGCAGCAAGCAGGTGGAAGCTGTTAACACAGTCTTGAGAGGAGAGTTCAGCAGTGTGGGGATGAAGAGGTGAGACACGCAGGGGGCCACCCTGGGCTCAGTCCAAAATCTCAGGTCTGTAGAGGTCTATATGACAGAGATATGTCCCTTTCATGCAAACTGTTAATGTGATTGTAAATAATCACCTTGTAAATCAACCCATTCAGTTTAAAACTGAAATGAAAGGCAAAACATTTGTGTATAGATATAAAAAAAGAAACATTTAAATACTTTTTTTGTTTGTTTTTTTCCCTTATTTATAAGTGATCACATAATCTCTGTTCTCAGCTGCATAAGAGCTAGGGGGGGGGGGGGGGGAGAACTCTCCAGAGAACTGCTGTGGGGAGGGGAGGTGGCTTGTCAGGACAAGTCTGATCATTGGCGGAGAGCAGGCTGAGTTCCCTGTGTGTTCTCATGCTTAGTGTGGTCAGTTTAAAATAAGAAAGCAGAGGAACTGACAGGAACACCAGGGATTTCATACAAAGGAAGCAGAATACTTTTCCATACAAACACATAGCAGCAGGTACATATCGGGAATATGAAATACTGGGGTAGCAAACACTTTAACTCTCAAAAAACTTGACTTCTGTTCCATTTTAGAGTTTTCTCCAGTTTCTAAATGCCTTGTAAAGTGTGGGAAACTGTACTTGCTGCCACCTTGGCTTTTTTTGTGTTTTCTTTAAAGGAAGAATCAACATTTTTAAAAGTGGTTGTAACCCAAAAAAAAAGATCCTGTTCCTTTTAAAGCAGCATATACAGCATAGTGCTTGTGCAGTTTCATGTCCCTCTCTATGATGTAAAATACCTGGTTGATCCTGCCTGTTCCTGTGTCCCCCTTAGCGTGCTGACCATGGTAATCATGGCTGCTGATCCATAATACCATGGGCAGTATACGTTCCTCTGTCAGCCCGCAGTCTCCCTCTCTAACCCTCCCTGCCTGTCATCTTGGGGGTCTGTGTGTCAGCCATCTCCTCCCTGCCCCTCCCCTCCCGCCGCTATGGTTGTAAAATCGCGAATTCCAAATTCTGCAAGCCCCTCTTTTACAGAAAGTTTGACTGTGCAGTATCTGTGTTTTAAAAATGATGCAGCGAAACTCCTTATTTCAGAGTGCCGCTGTGCGCTCATGTGATCTCCCACCGCTCTCCTGGCTGACATCAATGGGGAATCTCAGCCCCTCCCACTGTAGTCCTCAGATCAGGGAAGCTGAGTGTCGGGAGGTCACGTGAGTACACATCGACGCTCTGAAATAAGGTATTTTGCTGCATTTTTTTTTTTTTTTAAAGATATTGCACAGTATATCTATAACAGAGGGTCTTCCAGGATTTGGGATTTATGACTTTACAACCACTTTAAGGGTGTCTGTCTATCTTTCTTTGTGAATTGCCTTATTTGCAGTCATTATGAAAGCAATATATAAGTAACATGCCCTTCAATATTGTCCAAATAATGCTTCACTGAATGGCAACTATTTGTCACTTTCCTATGTTACAGAAGGTTTCTAGCATCAAAAAAAAGGAAATATAATCTCTAGGATTTGTTGCATCACATTTCAAGGCTTAGTTTACTACCATTGCTACAGAAAAGCTGTTAGTTACTAACATAAAACAGCCTTGTTGTATAACTCTAAAATTTACCAAATTTAGTATTAAATCATTAAAGAGAAAGCCAAACCTAATGCAGCAATCTTATTCTTTACAGGTACTTTCACTCTTCGATTTGATACGATACAGTGTGAGCGTCTGCAATCAAATAGCTTCTCATCTTCACATTGAAGTTTTCAGGATAAAAACAAGCGGCTCACATTATAACCACCATTAAGTGACCTAAACTAAGGAAGAGAAATGCATGATTCATAAAAGAAGAGATGGCAAAATCCAAAACAAATATTTCCGTGTCTTCAATGTCAATGAAAACTTCTTGTTCTAATTCCTCAAGCCCCAGTTTTCTATGTATATGGCATAATATTGTTTTTTATGGTGGTACATCGTTACAGTTCTGAAAAGAGTTGGGCATGAAAAGAAAATACGTTGGTTTTGATTTTTGAAAAACCCTAAAGCGTTTTAAATATGCAGTATTTTAAAGGACACAAGAAGATAACCACGTGTGTGGAAAATATTAATGCTCCTTATCTTGTACATTTAGTATAGCTTCACTCCTGCATATAACTGCAATCTTCTAATATTATTTTAATCTCTTGGGAGCTGCCATTTTACTGAAAAGTTTCCATCTGCATAAAAAACACTTTATTAGGTATAACTCCAGTCAAAACTTTTTTTTTTTTTTTTTTGTTTTGGATAGTGTGGAAGGATTTATTGCTGTCTGTCCCTTCCTGGGAGGATGTGCGTTCTTTAGTCGTCTTTTGAGGCCATTGTCACCAGGGACAGAAAGTGAGGAGTAATCCAAAATTTTACAGGTATCACCTTAACAGGAGGTGAGGGTGAAGTCTTCCAAATGGCTCCAGCGGGGTCACATACGGCAGAAAAAAAAACTGAAAAGGGATTTGGCCCTTCCACAATATCCAAAATAAAAACAATTATGGTATTATACATACTTTAAAGCTACTGTATGTACGATTTTTGACATTTATTTCAATATGTTACATAAAATATAAATTGCCTCTGTCAGACGGTCTATTTTTCAACCTATTTTAAAGGGATGTGCGCACACTATGCCAGTGTCAGAGAATTGTATTGTACAATTCCAGTCAACTTTTTTTTTTTCTAGTATAAAAGATTTGAATCTCAGCTCAATATCAGCTGTCTGCATTCCTGTTGGAGAGATTTTCTAACGCTTCTTGTTGCAGTCACTAGTAAACACCTTCAAAGAGAGCACAGTAATAAATATCAGACCCTTTCACCAAGCGATCCAAAACTGAGAAAATTTACTGAATTTCCTTGAATGTACTTTAGGCATATATGAACGTGTAAATAAGTAGTGCTTGGTTGCACAAGAAGTACAGCAACATACAGGCTTGCTTTTATGGAGCAGAGGTTCCCCCTTTTACAAGTATTTCTTTAGGGCCTCATGCACACTTGAGTTAAAAAAACATGCTACTTTTATAGTCATTTGAGCTTCTTTTTTTTTTTTTTCCTTTAAATGCCCTTCAATGTTGGCCTACGTGTCCATGCACACTATAGGTGTTTACAGGAGTTTAGAGGCAGAAAAAAAAAAACACCAAAATCTTTCAGGAGAAGAGCTTCTGAGCATAAACTTTCAAAGGCGCATAAATGCGAAATTAACAGTAGGTGCGTTTTGTACATTCTAATAGGCAGAATAAACATTATGAGCAATATAAAGCATTAGCACACGAATGCACATGCAAAAACGTGGCTTTTTTACCACATTTTTCTGCTGCTAAACTTTGTAGGAGAAGAGACATCATAGAGATTACAGTGCGCATGTGGCCTTAATTGTGCTTAAAATCTTTAACGTTGGCATATCCTAATTTAGTAGCGAACATGCCATTTAAAATAACTGTGAGTAAGAAAATAACACTGATGCATTTTGGAAGCAGCCACCATAAGTTGGGAGGTTCTGAAATCTATTGGCAACTACCAACATTCTGAAAGTTGATGGTTACAGAGGGCGGACCATACTCCTGTTACAGCACTTGGTCCAGCAATAGGCTGCTTAGGCCAGAGCAGTGAATTGTGGAAGGCAGAGGGGAGCATCATGTTACTTTATATCCAGAAACTACCGGGTTCCGGCGTCTTTTTGCCTTGGTGGGAGCAATGAGAGAGCTTAAGAGCAGCTTACCCACTGAAGTCCTATGTTCCTTATTTGGATTCATTACACAGTGGCTTCAAATTTAAGGGAAACTAAAATCAAAATTTAGAATATCAAAGACTCGTATTTTTATTTTTATGCTAAGCAAATCTTGTTTGATTTGTGACCGAAAACCTATCTTAGGGGTATCCAGCTACTAATCTGTATTCTCTTTCAGCCCTCTGTGGAAGAGAAGGAAGGTTTGTGTAATTTGATTCAATCAGGGCAAGTACAAAAAGATAGCAACTATTGGTTTTAAGGATGTCATTCCAGTAGTGAGTGACAAGGCTGCAATATACACATTTTAAACAATTTGATCCCAGCTTATTTTATTGAACTCCGGTTTCCCCTTAATATATATACCATTTCTGGAATAAAAGTGTCTGTGTGTTTACAGATTATGAGCTAGCTTTCTTCTCTATCTGAATTTGTGTGTTATTTTTCTTCATGTTATATGCGTCTTGAAGACAGAAAAAAGGAGATCCTGCACAATTGTGTGTTTTTTAAATGCAACCAGTGACATGAATAAGTATGTTCCAACATTTCTCTAGCTGCATGCTTTCTTTTGGTAAGCAGTTCAGTAAGTGGTGAATCAAAAGACCTGGATGAAAACTCTGGAGCTTGTGTTGTCACATACAAGTCAGTAAATCCTATATTGCTATCCTGACAGGTTCATTTTAAGGACTTGACCAGCCCAAACATTCAGATATAGCAGATGTAATTTAGAGAGATGCCTTAATCTCAGGCCGGGTTCACACCTATGGGAATTGGTTGCGGCTTACACCGCATCCAATTTGCATAACATTTTAAAATACATTTATTTTAATGAGGCTGGTTCACATATGTGCGATGCATTCGCACTGCGCTTTGCCCAAAAAACGTGTCTCGGCATTGCGGTGTGAATTGTCTGCACTTTATGTTCTATGGGAACGCATCTGATTCACAGATCTGTTCCGTTCTGAACAGGAATGCTCTCCCTGCTCACTACAGTACCATCACGCTGGTTCTCGGCGCCAGGGTACTGTACATCTTGCGCTCGCTGCAATAGGAAAAAACAAATTTTCCTATTGCAGCGAGCGCGAGAAAGAAGCGACAATGTCCCCTCTCTATGGAGGCACTGTGTTTGGTATGAATCGTGAGGGGGAACTCCACGCCAAATTTTAAATAAAAAAAACGTCATGGGTTCCCCTCCAAGAGCATAGCAGGCCCTTAGGTCTGGTATGGATTTTAAGGGGAACCCCTACACTGAAAAAAACGTTGTGGGGGTCCCCCCAAAATCCATACCAGACCCTTATCCGAGCACGCAGCCTGGCTGGTCAGGAAAGGGGGTGGGGACGAGCGAGCGCCCCCCCCCCTCTTGAACCGTACCAGGCCACATGCCCTCAACATGGGGGGTGGGTGCTTTGGGGCAGGGGGCACCCTGCGACCCTCCCACCCCAAAGCACCTTGTCCCCATGTTGATGAGGACAAGGGCCTCTTCCCGACAACCCTGGCCGTTGATTGTCGGGGTCTGCGGGCGGGGGGCTTATTGGAATCCGGGAGCCCCCTTTAATAAGGGGGGCCCCCAGATCCCGGCCCCCCCACCCTATGTGAATAGGGTATGCCATTACCCTGGTATGCTCTTGGAGGGGAACCCATGCCGGTTTTTTATTTAAAATTTGGCGTGGAGTTCCCCCTCATTCATACCAAACAGTGCCCGATAACAGCGGCGAGATTGACACAATATGGCGGTCACCTACTGTACACTTCCCCCTTCCCTCCTCTCTCCCTCCCCTCTCCCAGGTCAGAAAATGCGCAGCTATAACGCAGACGAACCGCTGAACTACTGATTGATATCTTGCCAAAGACTCCGGAGCTCAAAAACGCAACGCACAAGTGTGAATCCAGCCTAAAGGTAGGGGTGGGTACCATCGTCAATATTGGTTTAATATTAAGACATAGTGGATGGCCAGATGTGAACATGTAAAGTGCAAGTAGATATAGAAGGCCCCCCACTTAACGCAGTGTTCAGTAAAAAATTGTAAATGCTTCAAAACTGTCTTTGTACTATCATCCTGTAACCCTTTGTACATAAGCATGTAGATTGGGAAAGGAAAGAACATTGCTTTAAATCGATTAGGTTTTATTGCAAATTTCTCTAAAACAAAATGTGAGGACCCTAGCAATAATGTCTGACAATGACTGAAATAGAACAATGAAGATATTTATTATTTTTTGGCATAGTTTACGCATATGTATTTTAATTGTGTATTCAGCAGTTTTCCTACACTTCCTAATTAAGTGCAGAGCTATAATGATCTTATTGGCGTTTCAACCCATCAGCATCTTCCAAGAGCTACAATATCTGGTTTGGCTGTAGTGACCCCCAACTTTTTTTTTACTTAAGTGTTAAGTTTTAACTATACACCGATGCAAGGTAGTCTATTGACAACCTTCCATGTGTAAAACTTAGCTGTTAATCATAACAATATCAAACATTTGTGGATAAATCATTATTGCCCATTTAGCATTAGTGACCTAATAATTCTAAGCCATTATGATCCACTATGTTCTAAATGCCCACACTAGACAAATACAAGTGGTTTTTATTAAAGTGAGTGGGGTCAAGATGGGGAAAGAACATACTTGCACATTAAAGTGTCATGTAGTCTGTTGTCAGCTTTTGTAATTCTCTTAGTTTACTCCCCCCTGCATGCCTATTATTAATTTTGAAGATTAGAAACTGCATGGTCAGTGAAAATTAAGGGGTTTCTCCGCATCCAATTTGCACAGGCAAGTGTGACCGTCTCTTACATTTCCGGGGTGGCTGCGGTCCAGATTGAAACAGGGTCCGATGCGTGTTTGGGTCCGGTTCAAGTGCAAATTTAGGAAAAAATTTGTACCTGAATCGCACCTGAACGGTGAACAGACATGCACCGGACCCTGTGAACGAACCTGCGGGCGCACATATGTAAACCCAGCCTAAAGCTGAACTCCAGGCACACAGCTAAATACACAGTTTAGATTATTATATAGTTGCACTTTTGCCTCCCAAAATATATGTAATTCTGTCAATTTAGTCTTGAGATATACAGTGCCTTGAAAAAGTATTCATACCCGTTTGAAATTTTCCACATTTTGTCATGTTGCAACCAAAAACGTAAATGTGTTTTATTTTGATTTTATGTGATAGACCAACACAAAGAGGCACATAATTTTGAAGTGAAAGGAAACTGATAAATGGGTTTTCTTTTTTACAAATAAATATGTGAAAAGTGTGGCGTGCATTTGTATTCAGTCCGCCTGAGTTCATACTTTGTAGAACCACCTTTTGCTGCAACTACAGCTGCAAGTCTTTTTGGGGATGTCGCTACCAGCTTTGCACATCTGGAGAGTGAAATTGTTGCCCATTCTTCTTTGCAAAAGAGCTCAAGCTCTGTCAAATTGGATGGAGAGCATCTGTGAACAGCAATTTTCAATTCTTGCCATAAATTCTCAATTGGATTTAGGTCTCTATTTTGACTGGGCCATTCTAACACATGCTTTTTTTTTTTTTTTTTTTTTTTAACATAAAGTTTATTTAATTTTAACAAACAGACAGAGAATAAATCAAGGAACAAGTACGTTCAGACAGAATCATAAGATAATCATCTAACACATGCTTTGATCTAAACCATTCAATTCTAGCTCCGGCTGTATGTTTAGGGTCGTTGTCCTGCTGGAAGGTGAATCTCCACCCCAGTCTCAGGTCTTTTGCCCTGTATTTGGCTCCATCCATCTTCCCATCAACTCTGACGAGCTTCCCTGTCCCCTGCTGAAGAAAAGCATCCCCACAACATGCTGCCACCACCATGTTTCACGGTGGGGATGGTGTGTTCAGGGTGACGTGCAGTGTTAGTTTTCCACCACATATAGCATTTTGCTTTTAGGCCAATTGGTTAAATTTTGGTCTCATCTGACCAGAGCGTTTTATTCCACATGTTTGCTGTTTCCCCCACATGGCTCCTTGCAAACAGGACTTTTGATGGCTTTCTTCTTGCCACTCTTCCATAGAGGCCAGATTTGTGGAGTGCACAACTAATAGTTGCCCCACCTGAGCTGTGGATCTATGCCAGTGTTTCTCAACTCCAGTCCTCAAGGCGCCCCAACAGGTCATGTTTTTAGGTTTTCCATTATTTTGCACAGGTGATTTAATCAGTTTCACTGCCTTAGTAATTAACACAGCCCTTTCATCTGAGGGAAAGCCTGAAAACATGACATGTTGCGCGGCGCCTTGAGGACTGGAGTTGAGAAACACTGATCTATGCAGCTTCTCCAGAGTTACCATGGGCCTCTTGATTGCTTCTCTGGTAAATGCTCTCATTGCCCGGCCTGTCAGTTTAGGTGGACGGCCATGTCTTGGTAAGTTTTCAGTTTTTCCATACTCGTTTTTTCATTTTCAGATGATGGATTGAACAGAGTTCCGTGATGTTCAAAGCTTGGGATATTTTTTTATAACTTAACCCTGCTTTAAACTTCTCCACAACTTTATCCCTGACCTGTCTGGTGTGTTCCTTGGCCTTCATGATGCTGTTTTTTCACTAAGGTTCTCTAACAAACCTCTGAGGGCTTGACAGAACAGCTGAATTTATATTGAGATTACATTTACACACAGGTGGACTCTATTTAATAATTGGGTAACTTCTGAGGGCAATTGGTTCCACTTGATTCTAGTTAAGGGTATCAGAGTAAAGGGGACTAAATACACATGCATGCCACACTTTTCACATTTATTTGTAAAACATTTATCATTTTCCTTCCACTTCACAATTATGTGCCACAGTTATGTATCACATAAAATCCTAATAAAATACATTTACATTTTTGGTTGTAACATGACAAAATGTGGAAAATTTCAATGGGTATGAAAATTTTCCAAGGCACTGTATACAGCCATACCAGCCAAGAGAGCTGGGTTAGTAACCTGACTTTCCTTCTGAACTTGGTGTTTGTTACCCTAAAAAAAAAAATGGATCCTGTTGCCTTAAAGCATGGTATACAGCACAGTGCTTGGCCCCCCTATCATCTGAAATACCTGGCTGATCCTGCCTGGTTCTTCCCTCCCCTTTGTAAACGGACTACAGTTTATCCTGGCTGCTGAGCCCTGACACCGTGGTCAGTTTATGTGCCTCCGTCATCCGCAGCTCTCCTGTCCTCTCCCCCCTTCCCTCCCTGCCTGTCAGCTCATAAAAAGCGCCGCTCTGCTCCCTTCCTGCTGCTATAAAACTATGTTATGTTTACACCATCCCCTCTGTTAGATAACAACATGTTTCCTAGTGTCTGTATAAAAAAAATGCAGATTTCACAGCACCTCCCAGCGCTCACGTGGCTCCTTGGCTCTCTCCTCCTTTCCTCCCCGGCTGACGTCAGCGGGAATTTTCAGCCCCTCCTGCTGAAGTTGTCAGATGGGGAGAGGAGAGAGCCGAGGAGTCACGTAAGCGCCGGGAGGCGCTGTGAAATCGGGTAGAAATCTTTGTGCTTTCTAAAAAAAAAAAAAAAAGACGCTAGGACCCATGTTGTTATGTAACAGAGGGAATGGTATAAACATAACATAGTGGCTTAACCACTTTAAACAATATAAGCTAGGTCACCTTCCTGTCCCCACTGTGTGATTGGAAAGTGAAATAATAGCAACAGGAATAAAGGTGGATAAAGCACCTGGACCAGATGGCATACACCCACGGATCCTAAAAGAATTGAGCTCTGTAATTTCAAAGCCATTGTATTTAATTTTTAGGGACTCATTAATGACAGGAATAGTACCACTGGATTGGCGCAGGGCAAATGTGGTGCCTATATTTAAAAAGGGAATTAAGTGTTTACCAAGTAACTATAGACCTGTTAGTTTAACTTCTATAGTTGGGAAAATACTGGAGAGATTAATAAAAGACCACATAGATGAGTTCTTGCTGGAAAAAAACTATTTAAGCAACAGACAGCATGGATTCATGAAAGACAGAAGTTGTCAAACAAACCTGATTTCTTTTTATGAAGAGGTAAGTAAGACCTTGGACAGAGGGGTGGCAGTGGACGTGGTATACTTGGATTTTGCAAAAGCGTTCGATACAGTTCCCCACACACGGCTCATGTGTAAGCTAAAGTCTACAGGATTGGAAATATCAGTTTGTAAATGGATAGAAAACTGGCTAAAAGACAGAATTCAGAGAGTAGTGGTTAATGATTCTTACTCTGAATGGTCCAAGGTTATCAGTGGTGTACCCCAAGGTTCAGTGCTGGGACCCTTACTTTTTAATATGTTTATAAATGATATTGGGTCTGAGATCAAAAGTAACATTTCTGTCTTTGCAGATGACACCAAGCTATGCAGTGGAATAACGTCCTTACAGGATGTCGCCAATTTACAAGCCGACCTCAATGCTCTGTCTAATTGGGCGACTATGTGGCAGATGAGGTTTAATGTTGATAAATGTAAAGTTATGCACTTGGGGGCTAATAATATGAATGCATCATACATACTAGGGGGAGTACAACTGGGGGGATCCGTAGTGGAGAAGGATCTGGGGGTTTTGGTAGATCATAAGCTCAATAATGGCATGCAATGCCAAGCTGCGGTTTCCAAAGCGAGCAAGGTCCTTTCTTGTATTAAGAGAGGTATGGTCTCCAGAGAGAGAGAGATATCATTTTGCCCCTGTTCAAATCATTAGTAAGACCTCATCTGGAATATGCAGTTCAGTTTTGGGCCCCAGTTCTCAAAAAGGATATTGGGGAACTGGAGAAAGTGCAGAGAAGGGCAACCAAACTGATAAGAGGCATGGAGGAGCTCAGCTATGAGGAGAGATTAGAGGAACTGAATTTATTCTCTCTTGAGAAGAGGAGATTAAGGGGGGATATGATCAACATGTACAAATACATAAGGGGTCCATATAGTGAACTTGGTGTTCAGTTATTCACTTTACGGTCAACACAAAGGACAAGGGGGCACTCTTTGCGTCTAGAGGAAAAGAGATTTCACCTCCAAATACGGAAAGGTTTTTTCACAGTAAGAGCTGTGAAAATGTGGAATAGACTCCCTGCAGAGGTGGTTCTGGCCAGCTCAGTAGATTGCTTTAAGAAGGGCCTGGATTCTTTCTTAAATGTACATAATATAACTGGGTACTGACATTTATAGGTAAAGTTGATCCAGGGAATATCCGATTGCCTCTCGGGGGATCAGGAAGGAATTTTTTCCCCTGCTGTAGCAAATTGGATCATGCTCTTCTGGTTTTTTTTTTTGCCTTCCTCTGGATCAACTGTGGGTATAGAATTGGGTATATGGGATTGTACGATATATGTTTATTTTATTTTTTTTATTTTTTTTTACGGTTGAACTGGATGGACTTGTGTCTTTTTTCAACCTGACTAACTATGTAACTATGTAACAGATGGGCGAATTCATCACTTTCCACTCTCCTGCGTTTCATGATCTTTGTGAGCACATGTATTCTGCAGAAAACCTGATTGGCCCTTAGTCAACCTCCCTATCCTAGTTCTAGAGGCTAATTTTAAGTCATATTCAGATGCTTGCAGCAGTTACAGGTTATGGCCCATAAGGCTCCTTTCACACAATCCGCTTGTTAAGCAGGGATTTCTCCCAGCTATGCAGAGTAAACATGTACACAGTCCCGCTCTTTTTTATGGGGCAATCGGATGGAAATTGATCGCCTGTCCGTCACCATCCGATTGAGCGATGTTTCATGAGAGATTCGGCTGCCCGGGACTCTCCCTCCTGATGTGCTGAGACCGCAGCGAAGTGCCATTGGTTCCCACTGCTGTCAATCGATCAGTGAGCCAATGAGGAGAGAGGGGGGCGGGGCCGAGCTGTGGCTCCATGTCTGAATGGACACACGGAGCTGCAGCTTGGCTTGGGTGCCCCCATAGCAAGCTGCTTGCTGTGGGGGGCACTCAACAGGTGGGAGGGGCCAGGAGCACCAAAGAGGGATCAGAGAAGAGGAGGATTGGGGCTGCTCTGTGCAAATCCACTGCACAGGGCAGGTAAGTATAACATGTTAGTTATTTTTAACAAAAAAAACAAAACAGACTTTAATATCACTTCAAATAGTTTAACCATTTTTAGGCTTTAAAATGGCAGTCATGTGACTACCTTCACAATATTTTGCCTCAGGTCTGGAGAAGAGGCTATTCCTATGCTTGTAAATTCATTTGCTGGGATTACATTTTTTTCGATTTTTCCTATTTTCTTGCAACCCTATCTTCAAAAGTGCATGAGAATTGGGAAGGTGATGGGCATGCATTAGGGCAAAAATTGGAAAATGTTTGGAAAGTAAAACCCAAAAATATTCACCTAGATATATATTCAAAAAACAATGTGACTATGCATTGCCTGCAATGTGAAATACATTATGATGTCATCAGCCCACATTTCCACCTCCATTGCTAAAAATACAAGACTTCTCTTAAATGGCAGAGAAGCATTCAGCCTGACTGGCTCCATTGAAAGCAGGTCACATTCACATGTAATGCGAATTGGATGCGGTTAAAAATGCATCCAGTTTGCATATATGTGAACCCAGCCTTAGACCCCTTTCACACTGATGCAGTTTTCAGGCATTATAGTGCTAGAAATAACCTCTGAAAAGCACACTTTTCACATTTATTTGTAAAACATTTATCATTTTCCTTCCACTTCACAATTATGTGCCACAGTTATGTATCACATAAAATCCTAATAAAATACATTTACATTTTTGGTTGTAACATGACAAAATGTGGAAAATTTCAATGGGTATGAAAATTTTCCAAGGCACTGTATACAGCCATACCAGCCAAGAGAGCTGGGTTAGTAACCTGACTTTCCACCCATTCATGGAAATGTGTGCTTCCACACTCGGGTGGTACGCTTGCAGGACGTTAGAAAAAGTCCTACAAGCAGCATCTTTGGCGCCCGAGAAGCGCCGCTAAAACACTGCAAAAACGATCGTCACAGTAGCGTGAAAGGAGTCTCGATGTTAAGATCTCATGTACTGGTATCCTGCAAATCGAGTATGACCAGATATGTTGAGACTGGACTCAGCTAAATGCAATTATAATAAGATTTATTAAGAACGCAGCAAGTGCCCCCCCCCCCCCCTTTCTTTTCATGTATTCCGTTTATTATACTGTGATTGCTATGTTTAACTGCAAAACTTATAAATAAACACCTTTCAAAAAAGAACGCAGCAAGTGACTAATCATATAGCAACACAAACAAAATACTAACAGTAGTGAAACATACAACATGTGCCAAGTGAAAGCTAGAGAAAAACTCGTTAACGGTCTAATAAACTATGATGAACTATATACAAAACGGGGAGAAAACGGGAAAGGCTGGGCCATATAGAAAACTGCTGTCCCTGCAATGGACAGCAGGTAAAGCAGGCCAGGTTCAAGGCAAGGTCCAATGGCGCGTACACACGAACGTTTTTAATGTCATTGAAAAAACGGCATTTTTCTCGACGTGATTCTTCTCAAGCCTGCCTTGCCTACACACTATTGTGGAAAAAAATGTTCGAGTAAAGCGCGGTGACGTACAACACGTACGACGGCACTATAAAGGGGAAGTTCCATTCGGATGGCGCCACCCTTCATGTTAGTAAAGTTTGTTGAGAGACGAGTGCTCCCGTCTCATACTTGATTCTGAGCATGCGCATTTTTTTTCACATCGTTAAAGCCTACACACGGCCGTTTTTCATGATGAGAAAAACGGCGATGTGAAAAACTACGAGAAAATTTTTAGCATGTTCCAATTTTTTCTTGCCCATTTTTCACGTCGTGAAAAATGCTCAAAAGCCCACACATGATCATTTTTAATGACCATTTTAAAAAATTGCATTTTTCTCGTCATTAAAAACGGTTGTGTGTACACGGCATTAGTAATACAACTCCAGGGCCCTCTGATCCCTCCTGTATTGAATTGTACTGTCTGCCCCCATGTTGTAAAGCACTGCGCAAACTGTTGGCGCTATTTAACCACTTAAGCCCCGGACCATTTTGTAGCTAAAGGACCAGAGGTGTTTTCAGAATTTTGCACTGCACTGCTTTAACTGTAAAATGTGCGGACATGCAATGTTGTACCCAAACGAAATTTGCGTCCTTTTCTTCCCACAAATAGAGCTTTCTTTTAATGGTATTTAATTGCCTCTGCGATTTTTATTTTTTGCGATATAAATGGAAAAAGACTGAAAATTTTGAAAAATAATTATATTTTCTACTTTTTGTTATAAGAAAAATCGAATAAACTCAATTTTAGTCATACATTTCGGACAAAATGTATTCAGCCACATGTCTTTAGTAAAAAAAAATGTCAATAAGCGTATATTTATTGGTTTGCGCAAAAGTTATAGCGTCTACAAACTAGGGTACATTTTCTGGAATTTACACAGCTTTTAATTTATGACTGCCTATCTCATTTCTTGAGGTGCTAAAATGGCAGGGCAGTACAAACCCCCCCCCCCAAATGACCCAATTTTGGAAAGTAGACACCCCAAGGAAATTGCTAAGAGGCATGTTGAGCCCATTGAATATTTTTTTTTTGTCTCAAGTGATTGAATAATGACAAAAAAAAAAAAATTACAAAAAGTTGTCACTAAATGATATATTGCTCACACATGCCATGGTTATATGTGAAATTGCACCCCAAAATACATTTTGCTGCTTCTCCTGAGTACGGGGATACCACATGTGTGGGACTTTTTAGGAGCCTAGCCGCGTACGGGACCCCGAAAACCAAGCACCGCCTTCCGGATTTCTAAGGGCACAAATTTTTGATTTCACTCCTCACTACCTATCACAGTTTCGAAGGCCATAAAATGCCAAAATAGCACAAAACCCCCCCAAATGACCCCATTTTGGAAAGTAGACACCCCAAGCTATTTGCTGAGAGGCATGGTGAGTATTTTACAGCTCTCATTTATTTTTGAAAATGAAGAAAGAAAATATTTTTTTTTTTTTCAATTTTCAAAACTTTGTGACAAAAAGCGAGATCTGCAAAATACTCACCATACCTCTCAGCAAATAGCTTGGGGTGTCTACTTTCCAAAATGGGGTCATTTGGGGGGGTTTTGTGCCATCTGGGCATTCCATGGCCTCCGAAACTGTGATAGGCAGTGAGGAGTGAAATCAAAAATTTACACCCTTAGAAAGCCTGAAGGCGGTGCTTGGTTTTTGGGGTCCCGTACGCGGCTAGGCTCCCAAAAAGTCTCACACGTGGTATCCCCGTACTCAGGAGAAGCAACAATGTATTTTGGGGTGTAATTCCACATAAGCCCATGGCATGTTTGAGCAATATATCATTTAGTGACAACTTTGTGCAAAAAAAATAAATTGTCTTTTTTCCGCAACTTGTGTCAACATATAAAATATTCAATGGACTCGACATGCCTCTCAGTATATAGCTTGGGGTGTCTACTTTCCAAAATGGGGTCATTTGGGGGGGGTTTTGAACTGTCCTGGCATTTTATACACAACATTAGGAAGCTTACATCCACTCTTCTAACCACTTGAAGACAAAGCCCTTTCTGACACTTTTTGTTTACATGAAAACATTTATTTTTTTTTGCAAGAAAATTATGTTGAACCCCCAAACATTATATATTTTTTTAAAGAAAAGGCCCTACAGATTAAAATGGTGAGTGTTGCATTTTTTTTTTCCACACAGTATTTGCGCAGCGATTTTTCAAACGCATTTTTTGGGGAAAAAATACACTTTTTTTATTTTAATGCACTAAAACACACTATATTGCCCAAATATTTGATGAAATAAAAAAGATGATCTTAGGCCGAGTACATAGATACCAAACACGACATGCTTTAAAATTTCGCACAAACACGCATTGGCGACAAACTACATACATTTTTAAAAGCCTTTACAGGTTACCACGTTAGATTTACAGAGGTCGTCTACTGCTAAAATGACTGCCCTCGATCTGACCTTCGCGTGATACCTCACATGCATGGTGCAATTGCTGTTTACATATGACGCCAGACCGACGCTTGCGTTCGCCATTGCGCAAGAGCAGGGCAGGACAGGAGTGCTTTTTTTATTTATTTTTTTTTAATTATTAATTTTGCTTTTTTATTTTAATTTTAAACTGTTCCTTTCATATTTTTTTTTTTTTATTATCTCAGGGAATGTAAATATCCCCTATGATAGCAATAGGTAGTGACAGGTACTCTTTTTTTGAAAAAACTGGGGTCTATTAGACCCTAGATCTTTCCTCTGCCCTCAAAGCATCTGACCACACCAAGATCGGTGTGATAAAATGCTTTCCCAATGGCGCTTTTTATATCTGGGGGGAGACATTCCCTCCCACTGCTTGTAAAAGCAGTCCAGAGGCTAATTAGCCACTAGGATTGCTTTTACATGAAAGCCGGCCGCTGGCTGAAAAGAATGATACCTAAACCCACAGGCAGTGGCGGCCCGTCCATAGGGGGTGCCCGGGTGCCGCCCCCCCTGTGGTCACCAAAAAAAAAAAAAACGGGCCTTTTAAGAGTTTTTTTTTTTTTTACACATGGCGGTGCGTCCATAGTGGGCGCAGAAGCGCCGCTACCGCTCACTTCTGCGCCCGGCCGTCACGCACCACAACAATACATAGGTTCATGCATTGCATGAACCTATGTATTGCTGCCGCCCACTATTCAGATGGCCGGCCCCTTGAGTGCCGGCCATCTGAGTCACAGCGTCTGATTGGCCTTTAGAAGTGCCTATCAGAGCCAGCAGGCTCTGATAGGCTTCCCGACTACAGCCTGAAGGCTGTAATCGGCTTCTAAATACCTAATGAGAGGACGCACAGGGGTGCGTTCCCTGGCCAATCAGGTTACCGGTAACCTGATTGGCTGAAGTGACATAGAGTGCGGGAGAAGACATCAAGGACGGAAGAAGGACGGCGCTGACTCGAGGAAGGTAAGTGCAGGGCTTGGGGGGGACAAACTGGCTGCATTATGGGGGAGAAACTGGCTGCATTGTGGGGGAGAAACTGGCTGCATTGTGGGGGTGAAACTGGCTGCATTGTGGGGGTGAAACTGGCTGCATTGTGGGGGTGAAACTGGCTGCATTGTGGGGGTGAAACTGGCTGCATTGTGGGGGTGAAACTGGCTGCATTGTGGGGGTGAAACTGGCTGCATTGTGGGGGTGAAACTGGCTGCATTGTGGGGCAGAAACTGGCTGCATTATGGGGGGGGAGAAACTGGCTGCATTATGGGGGGGGAGAAACTGGCTGCATTATGGGGGGGGAGAAACTGGCTGCATTATGGGGGGGGAGAAACTGGCTGCATTATGGGGGGGGGAGAAACTGGCTGCATTATGGGGGGGGGGGAAACTGGCTGCATTTGGGCACAGTGGCTGTGTTTAATGGGCGCAGTGGCGGCAATTGATGATTTTTTATTTTTTTTTCAGTTTGTTTGCGCCCCCCCCCCCCAAAAAATTTGAGCACCAGCCGCCACTGCCCACAGGCATCAATCTGGTATAACCATTCAAAGTCCATTAACATACCAGTACGGTGCTGGTCCTTGTTGGACATGTATATTGTAATCTTTTTTTTTCATGCAGCCTATTGGCTGAACGAAAAAAGAGATTAATCGGTGGGTATGCCCACCATTAGAATAACGCCCTTCATCCACCCACTTCTAATGATGGGCATACATGCACCATTTATATATGCTGAAGCATGGGGGCATCCTCCTGCAAAAGTTATGCCGCACACACATGGTCGGACTTTTCCACGGGCAAGCCTCCGTCGGAATTTCGACCGTATGTACGTGGCATTAGGAGCAAAATCGCCCCTGCTGCCCCAATGCTTTGGCATATATGCTTTTTTTTTTTAACTGTGGTGGTGAAATCACCTCCTACAGCACTGGAGTCGCAGGGATCAGGCCTGTCTCTGCGAACGCTGCAGTTATGTGTGTTGTGTTTTGTAAGTGACAGTGATCGATCAATACTGCACTTGGGTGGCCTGGGCTGGATGGAGGGGCAAAACGCAGGTGCTAGCAGGTATCTGGGCTGATCCCGCTAACACTGCGTTTTTGGGAACCCTAAATTGCTGGGGACACTAGAATAGATCTGATCAGATATTGATCTGTTCAGATACTATACCACTAAGGGAGGTGTATGCTTCACGCGTGGGTGTTAGCGTTACTGGCACTAACCTGACGCTGCCTGGGGTGACGCAGACCCTCTCTGATGCTGAAACCTAATTGATATCACCTGCCGGGCGATCAGGGGGTTAAAACTTTATTGGGTTATATACGACTGGTGCCCTGACACTATAAAAAGCAAACTAACCAACCAGCGTCACCCGTAACACTTATATGGTGATCACTGGTGAAAGGGTTAACTAGGGGCAATCAGGGGGTTAAACCTTTATTGGGTAATATATGGGGGTACCCGACGCTATAAAAACCTGTGGCGAACCTAAAAAAAATAACTGGCTACCTATTGGCATCACCGACACTAAAACAGCGATCAGAAAAATGATCGCTTAGTGACACGGGTGAAAGGGTTACCTGGGGAGGCGATCAAGGGGTTAAACCTTTATTAGATAATATATGGGGGTACCCGACGCTATAAAAACCTGCGGCGAACCTAAAAAAAATAACTTGCTACCTATTGGCAGCACCGACACTAAAACAGCGATCAGAAAAACGATCGCTTAGTGACGGCGGTGCTAGGGGGTGAAAGGGTTACCTGGGGGGGCGATCAAGGGGCCCCCTACCCCCCCCCAATAAACCTTTATTGGGGGGGGGGTTAGGGGGCTACACTGGACCTAAAACTAACTGTCCTGACACTTTTACAGTCACAAATGTCACCGATTGCAGTGATCAGTAAATAAATGGTCACTGCAATCGGTGACACTGTGACTGGGGGGTGATCGGGGGGCGGCGATTTATGTACCTATGTGTGCTGGTGTTAGTGTAGTGTTTGTGCACTAACCTGTGTGTCTTTTCTCATGCAGCGCTCGGTATATGTGAGCGCCGTATGAGGGATGACATCACTTCCTCCTGCCTGTGTAAACATTACACAGGCAGAGGAAGCATTTGATTCGCCGGGAGCGATCGCGAGGGGGTGGCCAGAATCGAATGGCGGCCCCCTCATCACGGATCGCTCCCTGTACCGATTGGACCCCCCCACCCATACGAAGGCAGGCAAGTACAGGTACGTGATTGTGCCTGTCCGTGCCATTCTGCCGACTTATATTTACAGTGGGCGGTCGTTAAGTGGTTAAAGTGGAGTTGCACTCTAAAAAAAAATACTGCAAAGAAATAGAAACAAAAAAAAAAAATTATTTTATTTACCAGAAAAGGTGGTTGCTATACGGATGTTCCTAATCTGCCTCTTCCTTATCCTTGGCAGGTCTTCTTCCTCCGTCCTACTCACGGTGTCTTCTGGGGAATGGGGCGCGCTGCCATCTGGGAACTGTGTGCATCCCAGAGAGCAGCCGCCCATTCAGAAAACACTGCGAGACTCGCACATGCGCAGTAGGAAATGGGCAGTGAAGCCGCAAGGCTTCACTGCCTGTTTCCCTTAGTGAGGATGGCACAAAAAAAAAATTGTGGGTGGAATCTTGCTTTAAATCCTGTGTAATAATAATAATGTCCCAAAAGATGATAAATCTGGGATCCCTTCCTTATAGACAAACTTGCTCCAATACGTGCCAAGTGGTAATTACTGATCAGTGATATAAATCCACCACCGCCACCTCTAGGTGAATTGCCTGCTCACCTTAAGAGAAGACCCCACAGGGTCAAATCACGTCTCTGGCATACTGGTCTTTGATAATCATGAAAAGAAACACCATTGTATCCTGGGTCATCGTCCGTTCTCATCAAGTGCACTGGAAACTGATCCTTTAGAGTTGCTCAGAGCATAAGGGAAAACCTCATTGCGCAATATTGCTTGAATAAATGCGTTTTATTATACATAAAAATTGCTCACTCGCATAGCTGTCATCTTGTACATCGCCTGAAATTTTTGTACACCACTAGCTCGTCTCCTCACTGCTTCTTACGGGTTTATAGGAAGTGACATCACCCGCTCCGTCTGATGCGTTGCGTCACTGGAGACGTGACTTCTTTAAGGGAATGGGGCAACTATGCAGGCAAGAGGGCAGGGTTTCTGGTGACTGAGGAATCGAAAAAGATTTGTATATCATGCAGGGAAACTGGGTGAGTAGAGGAAAAAAGTGACTTTAAGGTGAGTGGGTAAGCACCAGCTTAAAGCGCTGTCATATACTGTATGGTGTAGAGTAGATTGCTGTGTCCTGTGCAGGTTTTGACTAATCTTAAACAGGAATTAAAAACTCCCGCTGGCAACTGCATCTTCTCCTGGGTGCCGATCCTGGCCATCATCATTGGCCAGCACAGGATGACATCACTCTTGCACATACGCGGGAGGCAGTGAGCCTGGCACACAGGGACCATGCTGGTGATGAAAGCTTACATGCTAAAGAAGGCTACAAGCAAGCAGGTAGGTGTAGACAAAATTTGCACAGCTTGGCAAGGGTTGGGAATCTAATGTCACACACTGCACAGCTCAGAGGGGAAAGCCAAGTGTAGTCTGAAACCTAAGTGGAGGGCACCCCCCAAGCAATCTCCTAGGGAAACATGCACAGCTGGGGCTGGCGATCACAGGCTGTGTACTGGAGCTCTCTTTCCCTGTCCCCCCTTGATATCTTAGAGCACAGCCTGTCGGGTTCCTCTGCTATCTGCATGAGTCATTTCTAACTGAAGATCAAAATCGCACTCAGTGCTTTGGATTAAGGCAAATACACAAAATAGAAGTGTAGCGGGGGTTTAAATTTAGGGGGATACACCTGGGTGGTAGTATGACCCAGGTGTGTATAAATCATGAAGGGATTGGACCATTGTTAATTCGTGGAGGACTGGGTAGTGTATTATTCTCCTTGGCCTGTGGGTGGTGGGGTTCCCACAGGCCTAAGGTAGATTCACTGCTGTAGTGCTGGCCTTTTTGTCCCTTTCCGGCGATGGTGCGGCGGGGAACCTGCCGTGACATCGCAGGAGGAGATAAAGGGAGAGACGCCCTCGCCACAAGGTCTTTTTCCTGCATCACGCGCCCAGGCACCTTCGGCCTGGGTGTGGGCGGTTCGGAGTTCCGGTCCAGGTGCCCTAGGCCTGGCCGGAGCGGAGTTGGCATCCATCCCAGGCACCTTCAGCCTGGGGTGAGGTACTAAACCGGAGGCCTGGGGCCCAGTGACTTCGACTGGGTCCCGCGAGGGCGGAGGAGTCCGAGGGTCCCTGAGGTGGATGGGGCCCAAATCTGAGGTGAGGAGGCTGGGGAGGTCACCCGTCCGGAGAGTCTGGAGCAGCATCAACCCGGTGACGGATGGGCCTCCGGTAACTCCCTTGGAGGGACATCTCCCCCTGACAGGGGCCACAACGAAGCAAAGGTACTCCTATCTACATTCTCTTGAGTCGCTGGAAGAGACTCACAAGTTCTAAATTCTCTCTCTAGCCAAGGCTATAGTAACCGCTGGTGAAACCACAGTGGTTTATTGTACAATCAGGATAGTGCCTCGACCTGCTCACCCCACTGTATTGAACTGTTATTGGGTCTCAACCAGTTGGCTGGTAAAGAACTGTTTGATTGTGAGTGTGACAATAAAACAAGAGTTGGACCCTAATCGGTGTGTGGTACTCTGGTTAATGGGAGCAAAGGGGAGTGTCAGCACAGCAAGACTTGATCCTTAACTGAAACACACAGGCAGAGGAAAATATCTGGTACTGGCCTTCACCTCACCCACTGCCATGGGGAGGACATGGGCCGTAGCGTATCTCACCCTCACATACGAAATACCCCTAGACAAAGAAGAGAAGGTGAGGGCGCTACAGAAGGAAATGCTTTGTTCCTTTTTCAAGTCAGGGCTTTACCAACATATCCATTTCAGAGAGTGGGTTGTTCACTAACCCAGTGAGATGTAAGTGCAGTTTTATCTACAGTGCTCAGCATAAACAAGTACACCCCAACAGATTTGTCAGAAAACCGTTACTATCATTTCAGAATCAACATTTTCTATGGGACACTATACTACAACATACTCCCACAAATGTGGGCCATTGATTGCAACCAAGATTTGTTAATTTGCACACACACAAAAAAGTATTTTTCCTAACAAATTAATTTAAGACCATTTTGCAAAAATGAATACACCACAATGAAAGTCTTAGCCCAGGTTCACACTGGGTCTGCGGGAGTGAAGCCGTGCGAGTTCAGCTGAACTCGCACGATTTCACTCCTGCCTGTCAGTCCCGATTTCGGCTGCGATTACAGGGACATCTGTGCAGGTTTCTGCACAGATGTCAATGTAAATCGCGGCCCGAAATCGCAAAAAATAGTACAGAAACTACTTTCTTAAATCGGTGCAGCGCCGCAGATGCGGCGTCACACCGATTAGGATGGTGCCATTGCCCGCAATTTGCGGCAAATATCGCCGATTTGACATGTCAAATCGCACCAGTGTGAACCAGGGCTTAGTAGCAAAGCTAAATTTTAGACAACAAAATCTTAATTCACAAGAATTCAACTACAGGTGAGTCTAATTTTTCATTAAACAGGTGTCCAGCAGACAGTTGATTATAAAAGGGTCTTACTTAACCACTTGCCGACCAGCCACTGTATATATACGTTGGCAGAATGGCTCGTACAGGCACAATCACGTACCTGTATGTCCCCTTTAACTGCCTGACGTTGGGGTCACGCGTGTGCCGCCAGCGGCGCGCTCGCGACCCCCTGTCTTCCCCGTGAGTCGGACCGCGGGTCCCGCGGACTCGATTGCCGCGGGGATCCCCGCGATCGTCTCACAGAGGCATGGAGCAGGGAGATGTTAGTGTAAACACAACATCTCCCCGCTCCCCTACTGACAATGTCACTGATCTCCGCTCTGTGTAATCAGAGCGGAGATCGGTCACGTGTCACCCGTAGCCACGCCCCCACACAGTAGTAATCACTCCCCTAGGCACACTTAACCCCTTCAGCGCCCCTAGTGGTTAACCCTTTCACTGCCTGTGTAATTTTTACAGTAACCAGTGCATTTTTATTGCACTGATCGCTGTAAAAATGACAATGGTCCCAAAAATGTGTCAAACGTGTCCGATTTGTTCGCCATAATGTCACAGTCAAGAAAAAAATCGCTGATCGCCGCCATTACTAGTAAAAACAATTTTTTTATAAAAATGCCATAAAACAACTACCGTATATACTCGAGTATAAGCCGACCCGAATATAAGCCGAGGCACCTAATTTTACCACAAAAACTGGGAAAACTTATTGACTCGAGTATAAGCCTAGGGTGTGCCTCACTGTGTCCATGCCTCACTGTGTCCATGACTAGACTGACGTTTAACATGGGAGTCTATGGAAGGGGTGCCCGGCTTTAAAAAATCGGTGCTCCCCGGCCGTAGGTCCCCCGGACAAGAGAAGTTGCAAACTTGTAGAGGAAGACTGGAGCTACATGTGTGCTATGTTTGGGGTCCAGGGGACCTATGACCGACCGGTACCGGATCCCCAAAATCACCAGAGAAATTACCGTTTAACATGGGAGTCTATGGAAGGGGTGCCCGGTTTTGAAAAATCGGTGCTCCCCGGCCGTAGGTCCCCCGGACAAGAAACGTTGTACACTTGTAGAGGAAGAGTGGGGCTATATGTGTGCCAAGTTTGAGGTCCAGGGGACCTACGGCCGGCTGGTACCGGCTCCCCAATCCGGGAGATCAGGTGCAAAAAGGTGACTCGAGTATAAGCCGAGGGGGGCATTTTCAGCACAAAAAAATTTGTAAACGCTATAACTTTTGCGCAAACCAATCGATAAACGCTGATTGCGATTTTTTTTTTAACCAAAAATATGTAGAAGAATACATATCGGCCTATACTGAGGAAAAAAAATGTTTTTTTATATGTTTTTGGGGGATATTTATTATAGCAAAAAATATAGAATTTCTTCCCAAATTGTCGCTATATTTTTGTTTATAGCGCAAAAAGTAAAAACCGCAGAGGTGATCAAATACCACCAAAAGAAAGCTCTATTTATGGGAAAAAAGGGACGTCAATTTTGTTTGGGAGCCATGTCGCACGACCGCACAATTGTCAGTTAAAGTGACGCAGTGCCGAATCGCAAAAATGGGCCTGGTCTTTATGCTGCGTATTGGTCCGGGGCTTAAGTGGTTAA
Organism: Rana muscosa; assembly: GCA_029206835.1. Taxonomy (NCBI): domain Eukaryota; kingdom Metazoa; phylum Chordata; class Amphibia; order Anura; family Ranidae; genus Rana; species Rana muscosa. The sequence continues at coordinate 346,123,117 of CM055117.1, read as the reverse complement.
CAAAAAAAAACCCTTCCCATTTCGTGCTGTCAGCAATGGCACCACATGGAAGAGGAATGTCACAAGGCCTGAAAAAGAAAATAATTTCTTTACACAAGAAAGATGAAAGAAGATCAGCAAAGCTTTACTTATCAGTCACAATACTGTAGCAAAAGTGATACAAAAATTTAACAAAGATGGAACTTGCAACCATTCACAGAGACGTCCAGGCCATTCCATGAAAGTTAACACCTCGATGTGAGTGTCTTCTGATGAGAAGGGTTGAAGAAAATCACCATGCAAGTTCTCTGCAGTTAGCTAAAGAAGTAGAAAGCCAAACTGGGGTGATTGTTTTTCCATGACACAATACGGCGTACACTGCAGAGAATTGGCATGCATGGGTGTCATCCACAAAGGAAGCCTCTCCTAAAACCCATGCGCAAAAAAGCCTGCCTAAAGTTTGCCAGGGCCCATGCTGAAAAAGAAGACTACTACTGGGACTCTGTACTTCTGTACTCTAGAGTGATGAGACCAAGATAAATGTTTTTGGAACTGATGGCTTCAAAACTGTATGGCGTTGGTAAGGAGTATAAAGAAAAATGCATGGTGCCTACAGTGAAACATGGTGGTGGCAGTGTCCTTCTGTGGGGCTGCATAAGTGCTGCTGGTGTCAAGGAGCTGCATTTAATTGATGGTATCATGAATTCACAGATGTACTGCTCTTTATTGGAAGAGAAGGTGCTACCATCACTCCATGCCCTCGGTCGTCTTGCACTTTTCCAACATGACAATGATCCAAAACACACATCTAAGGCCACCGTTTGCATTTCTGAAGAAGAACAGGGTGAATGTGATTCAGTGGCAAAGTATGTCTCCAGATCTGAATCTAATGGGGAGTTCTGAAGAGACAAGTTGAGCATCACTTCCCATCCAGCATCTAGGCTCTAAAAGAGGTCTCATTCTTGAAGAATGGAAAAAGATAGATGTTGCAACGTGTGGCCAACTTGTTCATTCCATGCCTAGAAGACTTGGTGCTGTCCTTACAAATCGTGAAGGTCATTCAAAATACTAGATATATTATTTTTTGTTGTGGGGTGTATTTTTGCATCAACTAATTTGAGTAAAACTGAAGATTTTGTCACCTAAGTTATATTATTACCTTACTTTCATGTAAAGAGCTAAACAAATGTTCTATAATACTGAGTTTTGTCAACATTTTTGAAATTTTTCTTGTGTTCATTGAGATATTGATTAAAATATTTATTTTCGGTTTTCATTCGCTCAAAATAACGGCTAGAAGTCTTTGAAGTTCTTGCTCCCACTCGTTGCTGTTCAAAATCATAATGCCCAAACGAAAGGCTGACGGAGACTCAAAGGTTGAGAAGTTCAAATCAAAGGATGAACCACAAAGGAGATCTGCCCGGCTATCTTCTAAACCAGCCCCACCTTAAACAAGAGCCAAAAGCCAAGAAGGCAGCTCCCCAAAGAAAGCTGACAAAGCTCCCAAAGGCAAGAAAGGAACTGGAGACTCTGGAAAAGATTCCACCAATGCCACAGAGAACAGAGAAGAAAAGTCTGACCAGGCACAGAAAGCAGAGGCGTCTGCTGATGCCAAGTGAACTGTGTGAATTTTGATAATTGTGTACTTCTGGTGACTGTACAGTTTGAAATACTATTTTTTTTATCAAGTTTTATAACGATGCAGAACTTTGTTTTACTTTTATTTTAAGCTGTGTTTGGCAAATGCTTTGTGGGTTTTAATGGGTAGGGTGTGACGTGACCGTGTGATCTTCACTCATTTAACAGCTACAATCAGCCCCTGTGTTTTTACTCCCTCCATTAAATTGGCATAATTTACTTTACGGTTTCCTCTATTCTGTGGGAAATAGGCAGCTTTTCAAGCCTTTACCGTGCCCCGGGTCCTTGGTTTGAAGAAGATGGTAAAGCCAAAGTACACAGGTGCCTGTCCGAGGCAATCTCCATCCTCTTAAATGTGAAGAATCTACCCTGTTACTGATAAATGTTAATGGTGTAGCGGGTATTTGAATTATGTGAGGACTCTGGTGGTGTGAGGTTCCTTGGGGTCCCTGGGTGGCGCTGTTGCCTGGGGCCGGAGTTGAACTCACACCGCGAACCGTGCCTTTTTGTCCTCCCCTGGAGCTGGTACAGCGGGGCGGGGAACCCGCTGTGACGCAAAGGGAGAGGTCATAAAAGGGGCGGACACCCTGATTTGGGGAGAGAGTCAGAGGACGCGGCCGCACCCAGGCACCTTCAGCTTGGGTGCTGGCGTTCCGGTGTTTCAGGCCTAGGCACCCTTGGCCTAGCTGGAGCAGGGATGGAGTCCATCTCAGGCACCTTTAGCCTGGGGTGAGGTACTATGGCGGATGCCTGGGGCTCAGTACCTTCGACTGAGTTCCGCGAGGGTGGAGGAATCCGAGGGGGCCCTAACTCCTTGGGTGCCCGTGTCTGAGTTCGTGAGGACTGGTGCGCAGTAACTTCTCTGAAGAGCCCGGCGCAGCATCGCTGGTGACGGAGAGGCCTCCACTTCTCCCTTGGACGGATTTCTTCCCCTGACGGGGCAAAGTGAGCAAAGGTAATTCACGTTCTATATTACCTAGTCAGTGGCAGTGACTATTCACCACTGGTGACAGCACAGTGGGCAGCAGCAAGAAGGGAAAGGATTGTGCCTCGATCTGTCCCCCTCATTTTCCAAAGGAGAAAGATTGTTTTATTGCTTGGCAAGAAGAATAAAACTGAGTTGTACCTATTCACTGTGTGGAACTTGGGTTACTAAAGCAAAGGAGTCAGGGACGAAGGACTGGACTTGATTCTAGGACACCTACACAAAAGCCCAATCTCTGGCCTTCACCTCCCAGTTACGGAGGACATGGGCCGTGGTGTGTTTTATCTCTCTCTCTCCCAGGTACCCCTAGACAACAGCCATATAACCGATAAAGAAAGGGAGAGAGGTGAGGCCGCTACAATGGTTTTTATAGTAATGTATTCTCGGGGCTGGGAAGTGAAGTATATCATGCTTTAGTGTCCTGCCTGATTTGCAATGCCTATAATGACATTTTAAATAAATTTCGGAGTTTGCTCATTAAAAAAAATATATATATATTTATTTTCAAAAGTGGTATACTCATTTATGCTGAGCACTGTACCTCTGAACAGTGTACATAGGCCCTCCAGGCTCCTGACAATTGCCTTAGCAATGCTCATGCTGCATTGCTGAGATTGTCACAACGTCACTATCCCCTGTTTCTGTAGTCTCCATGATTTCAATGGCAGCAGAGAGCAGGAGGTGGAGCAGGACTGGATGAGGGTGGACTTCCATCCTCTTCTGAACACATGGGGTGGTGCTGGAGGCTGCTGCCCTGGATCAGTGTTGTGCATTTCATGGAGCTGGCCCTCCTGTATTATGGAAACACATGATGGTGTGTAAATAGAGGACACCCAAAAATTTGGGAATTTGCAATAAGTTAATGATCTTTTGATCTGTTACTAGGATGCTAGCAGGATTTTTGCAGTGCTAATGCAAACCCAAGTACCTCATGGCACTGCCCCTGCATGTCCTTTTTCGAATGGCAACCAAGATACGTATCATACTCTGGATACGCCATTGCCATTATAGCTTGTTGAAACAGCATGTGACCACATAATGCATAGTATAATTGTACAATCTCCTTTAGATCTACCAATAACTATGTAGTGTAAGGGTACGAGATAGATATCTTGCACACAAAGGACACTCACCTACCAGTTATGCCAGTCATGAAAAATTGTACTTTAATTCTCATGGCCTTTTTGTGATACAAAATATTTAATATAACAGATGCAATCATAGGTTGAAAGGAAAGGTTTAGTGCAGTATAACACTCTTGATAGGTAAATGGTGCTTTTTTTTTTATAGAGGATTATACACCAGACCAAAAAGAGAGACAACCGGGAGGCACAGAGGGAATTGGTTCCAAATGTTAAACAGTTGGGTGCTGAGCAATTCCAAGGGTCTCTGCCAGGGTATCAGTGCATGGAAGGTAAGTACAGCCTGCGCTGCATCACATATGAGCAAGTCAGTAAGATTGCAAAGAACATTAATCATGGCATCCTGGAGTTGCTATATCCTTTTGAGAGTTGAGTGTTAGTCCTTCTGGATGGTTTTGGAGCTCGCCCCTGGGACACTTTGATGACAGCATTTCAGCATCTCACCGCCTCATCCATACCCCTGAGGACGCGAAACTAGTGTTGGGGAAATGGGTTGAGTTGAGGGCTAGTCCCATTCCCAGGCTGCAATTATAATGGTGTTGATATCTTAATGCAGACTGTTACAATATATAGAATACATATTGTTAATATATTTATCTATACTGGGGGTGTGAAATACGCTCTGGATTAGGTTTCACTATATGTATACATCAGGATAGATATAAGTGTGCTAGATTTTCCTCTTTTTTTTAACTATTTTGTACATTACATTATTTTAACAATTGTATACAATAAAAACGACATAGTTTTAACTATATATTTCCTTTTGTTGTGGGTTGTGAAGAAGTAATATATTATATATTCACTGGCAAAAATGTAAGGTTCGCTTAGGCCTCACAAACAGATGAACCATGATTTCACAATCAGTGAGCTATTGCTCTGTTGGAAGCATTTTAGGAAAAAAGCAGATGAGCTTATGTTTTTTTTCTCGTTCAATAATTTTTTATTAAGTATTTTAACCAGAATACATATCACAGGTACAATACAGATGATGCGAGAGTGGGATATACAACGTAACCTTAATGGAAGATATGTTTGTAGAGTTTGATGCTCAAAAAAAAAAAAAGAAAAGATCATTTTTATCCTTGAAATAATAAAGATAAGAAAATAGATAGTAATAACAAATGTCATGTATATCGGACTCATAAAATAAAGAAAAAAAAAACGATACCTTACATCAGGTAGAAAGTGCCTCCGGACCTCCCATCCACCCTTAATGGGGTCAAACTGTGGATGGGAGGGGGCACATGTTAAAAAAGGGAAATAAATGAATTACCTAAGGTATAGGTAAGCTAGAGTCCTGAAAGGATAAATACGTTATCCTAACATATAAGTAATGTAGTTAGAAGCCTATTAAAGTCACTTATAAATGTCAAAACCAATCCTATGAAGGAACAACAGAAGAAAAACAGTGCATTAAATGGATAGAGGATTTTCTCAGGTAATTATTCCAAACTCTAGAGTATATGTAATAGTAATTTGAAGAAAATATAAATCCCCAAATCACATACTGGGCAATAATGAAAAGAAAAGAAAAGAGAAAAAAAGAAGAATGTTGAGATAGGAAGAAAGAAAAGAAGAGATTGAGAAAGGAAAGAAGTGAAAAGATAGAAAAGGAAAAGAAGAGGTTCCCTCCCAGGGATGATCCAGCCCCAAGAAATGCTAACTAATACTAGCAACATTTGATAGAAAGGAAGAGAATAAAAAAATATATTAAATTGGATTAGCAGGGCAGCAAAAGAGATTGGTTAAAATCGGATGGTAGGAAATGTTTAACCCATGGTTGCCAAATTTTATTAAATTTTTTCACATTATTATTCTCAATAGCTGACATTTTGTGGAAAATGAGGGCTCTGTTCATTCAGTGTTTAGCTTCAGTCACAACCAATGTCTGAGATTTCCATGCCTTAGCTATAGTTTAGTGGATGGTTATATGTGCAAATTGACAAATATATTGGGGGCGCTGAGAAACTATTAAATCGCTAACAATAATATATATTAGTAAACATATTAATGAGTTAATATTGGTTTAAATATACACACCAGCAAAAGTGAAAAAAATATGAAAATGGGTCACAATAATCAGTCTATGGCTATCCAACCAATAAACACAATAACCTATGCAATCTCCTTGATGGATTAGCAATGATGACCCATCAAATCAATGAATTACTGTGACACTGAGTGCAACAGAAAAATTCCAAAAATTATGATGCCAATATTGGTGATTAGATGTCCCAAATTGATTGAAACTAATATCAGCAATATGGTATATAATACACTGTGCAATAACAATAGTGACAACTGAATATCCCAAAATTGTACAAATGTGGAATAAATAAGAGTCCATATGTGAAAAAATGAATCCTTATGCAAAAAGCTTATTCCATCAGAAAAGTTGCTTGAAGTGAAAACCTTCACCAATTAAGTGTGAAACACCCGATAGTGCTCGTGATAAATAAAGCAGCTTACCAGATGTTGTTGACTCTTTTAATTAAAAAGGAGTCATATGCGCTTTTAGCAAGTTCCACTTGCTATCATGGATAATGATGTCAGATATAGGCATAGGAAATCCCTGCCTCCCGGAGGCTCGGTTGAAGATGTATAAACCACAAGAAAGAGAAATGGAGCGGAAATAGTGTAATTCCGTTTAATAATAAAAATTAAGTAACAACATAGCAGCCAAATGCCCCCTTACTTGAATAGTGCCTTGAGCCCGGCACTGAGGCTGGGGAGCGTGGACTAGTAGGGCTAGTGACCTGAATAGAGATGATCCGGCGTGCGTTCCACCTTGTTTGGAGGAAGAACCAGCAGGACCGGAAGTGTCGTCAGAACGTAGTCTAGCGTCGCCTCGACAGCTGTTTCGTAATGCACGTCGTCAGGAAGCATGCTAGACTACGTGGGACTGACTATTAAATACGGATGTCAATCAAGGAGAGGGGAGGAGTCACCGAAATCAAATCCAGCCTCAATGCCGTCTCTCCGCATTCACAGCAATGATTTTAATACATGGGAGAAAAAGAAACCCTGGACTGCCGCACTCTGTATAGACAGTTATTTATTCCAAAATTTCAAGTAAAAAATCCAAATTCAAAATAAATCCATAAATCCAAAACAACAAATGCAGATAGTGTGCATGCAGGGAAGGGTGGCTAACGCGTTTCACGTCACGAATTGACGCTTAATCATTCACAGCAATGATTTTAATACAATGGAAGCATTTGGCTGCCATGTTGTTACTTAATTTTTATTATTAAACGGAATTACCGTATTTATCGGCGTATAACACGCACTTTTTTCCCCTTAAAATCAGGGGAAAATCGTGGGTGTGTGTTATACGCCGATACTCCGAATTCCCCTGCTGAAAATGAGCGAGAGGAGCGAGCGGAGCCGAAGCCGAAGTACAATCGGCTTTACTCGGCTCCTCTCGCAGTCCCGCCCATCTCTGACTGCACCGCTGACGGAGAAAGCCGAGTGTACTTCGCCTAGTCTCGGCTCCTCTCGCAGTCCTGCCTGTGACTGTGAGCAGACACGAGTCTAGGCGAAGTACACTCGGCTTTCTCCGTCAGCGGCGCAGTCAGTGGAGATGGGCGGAACTGCGAGAGGAGCCGAGTCCAGCCGAAGTACACTCGGCCCCGCTCGCTCCTCTCCACAGAAATCGGCGCCAAATTTTAAAAACCGCCGCGACTGACACGATCGCAAAGGCACTGGGCACGGCTGCAGATGGACAGATGAACACTGGGCACGGCTGCAGATGGACAGATGGACACTGGGCACGGCTGCAGATGGACAGATGGACACTGGGCAAGGCTACAGATGGACACTGGGCACGGCTGCAGATGGACAGATGGACACTGGGCAAGGCTGCAGATGGACAGATGGACACTGGGCACGGCTGCAGATGGACAGATGGACACTGGGCACGGCTGCAGATGGACAGATGGACACTGGGCAAGGCTGCAGATGGACACAGGGCAAGGCTGCATGCTGCATTTAAATGTAAGTTTTTTTTTTTTTTCCTTGAATTTCCCTGCTAAAAGTTTTTTTCCTTAAAATTCCCTCCTAAACTTGGGGTGCGTGTTATACGCCGGTGCGTGTTATACGCCGATAAATACGGTACACTATTTCCGCTCCATTTCTCTTTCTTGTGGTTTATACATCTTCAACCGAGCCTCCAGGAGGCAGGGATTTCCTATGCCTATATCTGACATCATTATCCATGATAGCAAGTGGAACTTGCTAAAAGCGCATATGACTCCTTTTTAATTAAAAGAGTCAACAACATCTGGTAAGCTGCTTTATTTATCACGAGCACTATCGGGTGTTTCACACTTAATTGGTGAAGGTTTTCACTTCAAGCAACTTTTCTGATGGAATAAGCTTTTTGCATAAGGATTCATTTTTTCACATATGGACTCTTATTTATTCCACATTTGTACAATTTTGGGATATTCAGTTGTCACTATTGTTATTGCACAGTGTATTATATACCATATTGCTGATATTAGTTTCAATCAATTTGGGACATCTAATCACCAATATTGGCATCATAATTTTTGGAATTTTTTTTGTTGCACTCAGTGTCACAGTAATTCATTGATTTGATTTGATGGGTCATCATTGCTAATCCATCAAGGAGATTGCATATGTTATTGTGTTTATTGGTTGGATAGCCATAGACTGGTTGTTGTGACCCATTTTCATCTTTTTTTCACTTTTGCTGGTGTGTATATTTAAACCAATATTAACTCATTAATATGTTTACTAATATATATTATTGTTAGTGATTTAATAGTTTCTCAGCGCCCCCAATATATTTGTCAATTTGCACATATAACCATCCACTATATTATTTCTCAAGAACCATAATTTTTTGGGGAATTTCGGGGATAGCAGCTTACTTTTAAATATATTATTTATAGTATATTTTCTTTATATATATTATTTATATATAAAAAAATTTAAGGCGCGAGATTACCAACACACACTTAGCTATAGTTTGTTTAGCTGAGGTTGTCAGGTATAATAATAGTTGGAATTGATTGTGGGTAAGTTCAGGGGGTTTAAGATTCAATAATGCTATGACTGGGTCTGGCTTAATCAAGTTTTCTAGAGCAGTGGAAGCCATATCGAATATTTTGTTCCAAAAATTTTGGGCAATTGGACATTCCCACCAGATGTGGAGATAAGTACCTAGTCGCACAGCCACGAAAGCAAATATTTGGACAAGTAGGCGAGAATTTAGCTAACCTCGCTGGTACCAGATACCAGCGTGATAAGACCTTAAAATTCGTTTCAAGAGCATAACAATTTGTGGAAGAGCGCATAGTGGTCGACCAGATATTGTCCCAATCTTTCATACTAAATGTCTTATCAAAATCCTGAGACCATTTGGTGACATATAAGGGTGGAGTGTCTGTGAGGGGGGAATTGAGATGTTTATAGAGTAGTGAGATCAGACCTCTAGTGTGTGGATCGCATTTACAGATCCTTTCAAACTGTGATAGTTGATTAAGTATGGAACCCGATTCAATAACCAGTGTATAAAAGTTTTTAATCTGTAGGTACCGGAAAATTTCTTTACTGGGTAAACCATGAATGTCGCATAGATCAGGAAATGTCAGGATGTTATTGATGGAGGTTATATCATATAAGCATGTCAGATTTTTGATAGTCCAGGCTGTAAAGGAAGAGGGAAACTTCCATGCAGGATAAAAAGCTGGGTGTCTAATAAATGACAGTAGGGGGTTATGTGGGGATTGTAGTTTATGTGAACATCTAAATTTGTCCCAGATAGTCATGGAGTGCTTTGTAATAGGATTACACAAAACAGTCTCCTGCGCTCGGGAGTACAGTCTCTTAGTGACACAACCAGAGTGTTCCGTAGGAAAATGACCAGGAATCTTGCTGCCCTCCTCAGAATAATTGGTATTCTTTAAGACTAAAATGTAAAAGGGAAAAAGAAGGCGCACCGACCTAGTGCATTATCAATGGCTAGGTTTTATAAAAAATAAGTTGAAAGATTAAAAATACTCACAAAGCAAGTATAATGATAGGCACATAATCATTCCATCAAAAGAGATTGCCTCCTACTGGAACCAGATGACCTAGAGAGTCCAGACAACAGAGTTCACAGCTACGGCTGACGCGTTGCGAGGGCGCACCCTCTTCCTCAGAGCCAAAAAGTGATAGTGACTGAACCCCTCTCTGGGCTCCCTTTTTATCCATGTGTAAATGGGCCTGAGTGGTCACCTGTCTATAACTCCACCCACACCACAGGCCACTCCTCCTCTCACCTAAAAGGCATGCCCATATGAGCTTAACCCCTCGCTATCCACACTATGTCCATCTATATATTTACATAGTAAATGTCTATACATCATATAACTAAATGCCTATATGTCAGCTGGCAAATAACAACCTACACCCATGCCTGGCGGGACTTACCCATACCATTCAGGCTACCAGGGCAGCCAATCGCTGCTGTCACCCGTCTGCACATAGCCCAGCGTCATGGGAAGCGGATATATCTATATATATATATCTCGTCCCACTACTACATGGGACGCACGCTGACCGAAGAACCCGGAAGTGGCGGTGGATGTGCGTTCCACCCGCCACTTCCGGTAATTGAAACCGTCACTTCCGCCCTCAGATGGGCTGGACAGGCATCAAAGGTTGTCCCGGATACGAAGGCGGCTCTCGCACTCTGCATCCGGTATTAATAATCCTCTCCATACAGGCGCCAGTGCCGGCCAATTGCAGTGTCCTCAAATTGCCGATCCGCGCGGCACAAAACAAACGTGACCCGCGCAGACCAGAAACCCGGAGGACACATTAATGCCGACACAGCCTCTAATCTACATCGGGTCCCAAACCACTATAGTAGTGGTGGATCCCGCACCCTCAATGGATAATATGATCAGGGTGTACATGGGGGGACTGGTACATAAAGATAAATAAATAAATAAATAAAGGGGAGAGGGGATTTTCTTTAGGAGCTAATTAATAATTGGCACATATTGATGATAAACCATATCTATTGACAAATGGCAAATCGAACCATAAGAGGGGAACCTAAACTATTTGTAGAAGGGCAGTGTCATGCTAGGTAGCCTGTGAGGGCTATTACCCCAGCATATGACCCCACACCTATACAAAATACCACCTAAGGATAAAATTAATAAAATAAAATTAAAATAAATTAATTTGAAAATGGTATAAGCACCCGTGGCTGCATAATTAACTCTTGCCCAAATACACATGGAATCAGTATATCAAATACACTAGGTATAGGGAACAAATATTCCTCAATTACTCCAGGGGAAGTCCAATACCACACTTCGGTCCATCATAATATGGGACCAAATGACACAAACCTAAGCAATAGAAATATACATGTGTGCACGCACACTCGGGGCACACATCCGCCCCACCGCATACCCATAATAATTGAGCCAGCGGCAGGCGCATATGTGCACCGAGTTACCCAACACCTTGGGCTCGTGCACATGCGCCTACACACATGCACAGACTCTCGAACGATGTACCCAATCAATGTAGGGGCATTGTGCAGCATTGTAAAGACATCTTGAAGGGCCCACCCACAGTCCATAATATGGAACCCTGTCAAAACCTATTCTTTGGTGGCAACATCCTCCAAAAGAAGATGACCTAACAACTACCTCGGGACTACATGTCTAACCTACCGCAGCCCCACTAGCACAATATTAACTTCTTAAGTAAAAACTAATAAATAATTACCTAATTTAAAATGATAGTTAAAAATTACAAGATTACTAAAAGTATATTAAATGTAATGTAATGCATTCCCTAATACTTAAAATTCCTCTAAAATACTATAAAAAGTAGACTAAAGGTCCTACTACACTAGAGGACCAATGGGCCTGACCATGATACGTAGATTTGCTATATGGCGGAGCAGATGCTCCCACTAGCTTAGAGGGGTGAAATCTACCTATCTATCTAGACGGTACAAAGAACATAGCGCTATCCAATTCAAATGAGACAAAGGGGGATCTACACTACATTGTGTAACTCGATCCCTTCATTTAGGCCATAAGGAACTAGAGAGCCCAAGGTGAATATCCAATATGCCTCTCTAGTACACAAAATCTGGTGTTTTTTGCCACTGTCAAAATCATTCGATATGGCCTCAATCCCAAACACTTTCAAACCACTAACCGAACTATCATGAGCCTCTTTGAAATGTCTGGGTACCGAATAGTTCTCTTTTTCCATCAGGATACTACTCCTATGCTCCCCCATTCTCGTTCTCATTGGTCGTGAAGTACGACCAACGTACAAGAGGCCACATGGACAGAGAAGACCATAAATCACAAAGGAGGTCCCACAGTTGATAAACTGCCTGACCTTATGGTTCTTCCCGTCTGTTCGCTGGACTTCCTTCTTACGATGGCTCATGTGTAGACAATTACCACAGTTCCCAATCCCACACTTGTAACTACCTTTTTGGTCAAACAGTGTGGTCCAGGGTTTGTTTAGACCTGTGTTTCTGATCTTCTTAACTCTGCTCGGGGCCACCATACTTCTCAAATATCTTGGTCTTCTAAAAACTAAATTTGGATATAAAGGCAGGCTAGTTCGCAGGATAGGATCGGATCTTAAAACTTTCCAGTTCCTCCTAAAAATCTTCTGAATCATTGGAACTTTGTTATTGTATCTAGTACAGAATCTCACCTGCGGTTTTTCATCGTTAGCCTCCGACTTCGCCACATTGTCCAAGTCATTTGCCAGAGTATTATCATATAATTTGAGGTACTTCTGGAATGCTTCATCAATATGTTTATCCTCATATCCTTTCTCGCTAAATTTATTTTTGAGGATCTGTGCCTGTTCCTCATAGTCCTTCTTAAAGGTACACGTCCTCCGCAATCTACAAAACTGTCCAAAGGGGACATTTTTGATCCACCTAGGATGGTGATGACTACGAGCATGAAGGTAGGAATTACCTGCGCTTGGTTTAAAATGCGTCTTTGAGTAGATCATGCCTTCGTCATCAACCTGTAGTTCCAAATCCAAAAACACCAAAGATTTCTCGTCTATGACATGGGTGAAGGATATTCCAAAGGAGTTTTTTGAGCAATGTGTCAGGAAACCATCCAACTCTTCGTCTGTTCCATTCCAAATAATAAGGATGTCGTCTATGTAACGCGAGTATAAGATAAGGTTACCTCCGTAAGGATTGTTGGCCCAAATATGCTTGTGCTCCCAATACCCCATAAAAAGGTTTGCATAGCTAGGTGCAAACCGTGCACCCATAGCTGTACCTCTCACTTGTCTGTAGAAATTGCCCAGGAATGAAAAATAGTTATGAGTGAGTGTAAACTCGATACACTCGTAAAGGAACTGTGCCTGCATAGGATTAAACCGGTGAGCCTCTGCAATATAGTATTCAATTGCCCTTAGACCAAATTCATGTTGGATGGACGTATATAGTGACGCCACATCCAACGAAAGCCACCTATATCCTTTTTCCCATATATATGGGGCTAGAATTTCTAAGGCATGGCCTGAGTCCTTGATGTAGGATGGCAAACTCGTAACCGAGTCCTGAAGGAAGTGGTCTATATAGCTGCCTAGGTTGCTCGTAAGGCTATCTATGCCTGCTATAATCGGCCTGCCGAGCGGCTTTTCCAAATCCTTGTGAACTTTCGGTATATGGTAAAAGTGAGGGACCACAGGATGTTTAGAATACAAGAATTGGTGTTCATGTTTAGTCAAAATCTGATCCACTAGGGCTTTATCCAAAAGCTTCTTAAGCTCAGCATTATAGATAGCCGTAGGGTCCCACATAAGTCTTTCGTAAGTACTTGTGTCCCCAATCAGTCTATAGGCTTCTTCTAGATACTGCTGTCTGTCTTGAATCACAAACCCTCCGCCTTTGTCGGCTTTTCTTATCACCACATCAAAAATTTTCTTTAGACTGCTCAGAGGGCCTGCTAGATCTAATTGATGACCCCGAGCAGTTCTTTTCGTCCCACAAAGGTTTCTAAACTCATCCAAAACAATTTCATAGAACGTTGGGATAAAGTTCCCTTTGTTCCAATGTGGGTAAAAGCTGGACTTTGGTCTAAACAGAGTATTAATCACTCCAGCCTCCTCAGCAGGTACAAACGCCTCCCCATGGAGTTCTTGTCCTCCTTCCATATATAACTCCTCCAATATTTCGAGCATTTCTCTCTCTTCAGTGTATCAGACGGAGACGACGGTAGTTGTACCTCTACTTCCTCGTCTTTTTTCGTCCCTCTATTAATTTCTTTCAGCCTGTAATGGCGTTTCACGGTTAAATTCCGTACAAATTTATTTAGATCGCTGAAAAGCTCAAAAAGGTTGAGGGGGGGGGCTTTCGGGGGCATAATTCAGGCCTTTTCTAAGTAGATCCAGCTCTGTTTCTGAAAACACATTTTTTGAAAGGTTGTACATTTTTATGGTGGAGCATCCCTCGGTTATTTCTGATCCCTTCTTCGACTTCTTACCTCCCCTCCTACCTCTTCTCGTTGGCCTTTTTGTCCCCTGGTATTTGGAGGGGATAGGAGTTTTGATGCTATTTTCTTCAACGCTGCGGGTTTCAGCTTCCCCGCAGCTCCATCCACAAAAAAAGAAGACTTATCTTTGTTTAATTCTATACTATTTGTAGAAGTGGTGCCATTAGCCTTAGCAGTGTCCTTCAATGGGTTTTGATTCCCTATCATTGAACCTGACTTCAGAGGAAACTCCCGTTGTTCTTTTGGCGACTCCAAAGCGGCACCCGCCACTATAGGGATATCTATCGTCTCCACATATGTTGAAGTCACATGTACCCCTGGAGCCATATCCATCTCTGTGGCTCCCATAGGGCCTTGCGGTTGGGTGTTCCATTGATCTTTTTTCCACTGCTCTATAAGTCCCTCTCTGGATACAAGAGGGGTTGGAAAGTGGTCATGGCCCCTATATTCCAAAGGAAACCTGTGGGACCTTTCTATATCGTTAATGTTCCTATGTGCACCCTTATACTCAGATGTATTAGTATCTCTAATTTTATCCTTCTCTCTATTCTTGTTCTTATTTCTATTCCAGTATCTATTATTTTTCCTAGTGATATTCCTCCTAGTACTTTTATGCTGTGTATCACCAGAACGAAAGGGAGAGGTATGCATATCATTATTATGATGATAATTCTGATTCGACTGTCTAAGATGTTTATCCCTGGCCCCTTCCTGTTCATTAGCAGGGGGCTCTAAACCTCTCTGTTTCTTCCAGTTAAACTCACAGCCCAAAGCGTAGTCTTGTCGATCCCTCTCAAATTTGCATGATTTTCTACTTATTAGCTCTGTCTCAAAAACACCTGTCTCCTCATTTATTTTAGTATCCCATCCTACAAAGGACTCTAAATCCGTGAATGCTAGCAATTCTTCCTGAATATTAGTAATATCAGTTTTGATATTTAATAGATTTCTTTGCCTCTGTCTAATAATATACTCGAGCCAGGATCTATTAAATTTCCTCATTTCTCTAACCCATTCTTCATTGATATCCTTCTCAAGGAACCCACATGTTTTTGTGATTCTCAACCCTCTAGGTATTCTATTAACCTCTAGATATTTCTCCAGCAACACAATGTCCCACCATTGAGTCATTTCATTCTCCAGCAAGTGCTTAAGTTTTTAGAAAGCTGATGCCATCTTGTCCTCTCTAGTTGTTGTATCCTGATTGATTACAACATGTTCCGATCCTTGGAGTTGCTTCTCATAGTCATCAATACTACTTAAAAAACCTTTTGCCAAGGAATCTCTTCTAAGTTGTCTCTCTTCAGTGGACAAAACCATTCTCAAAATTCGCGAAGCACCTTCGTACACCACTTACGACTATCTTCCAGCTGCTGGAGTTTCCAAAATAGAAAATTCACAGACATACAAAACAGTCTCCTGCGCTCGGGAGTACAGTCTCTTAGTGACACGACCAGAGTGTTCCGTAGGAAAATGACCAGGAATCTTGCTGCCCTCCTCAGAATAATTGGTATTCTTTAAGACTAAAATGTAAAAGGAAAAAAGAAGGCACACCGACCTAGTGCATTATCAATGGCTAGGTTTTATTAAAAATAAGTTGAAAGATTAAAAATACTCACAAAGCAAGTATAATGATAGGCACATAATCATTCCATCAAAAGAGATTGCCTCCTACTGGAACCAGATGACCTAGAGAGTCCAGACAACAGAGTTCACAGCTACGGCTGACGCGTTGCGAGGGCGCACCCTCTTCCTCAGAGCCAAAAAGTGATAGTGACTGAACCCCTCTCTGGGCTCCCTTTTTATCCATGTGTAAATGGGCCTGAGTGGTCACCTGTCTATAACTCCACCCACCACAGGCCACTCCTCCTCTCACCTAAAAGGCATGCCCATATAAGCTTAACCCCTCCCTATCCACACTGATATGTCCATCTATATATTTACATAGTAAATGTCTATACATCATATAACTCAGTGTTTCTCAACTCCAGTCCTCAAGGCGCCCCAACAGGTCATGTTTTCAGGATTTCCCTCAGATGAAACTTCTGTGGTAATTACTAAGGCAGTGAAACTGATCAAATCACCTGTGCAAAATAATGGAAAACCTGAAAACATGACCTGTTGGGGCGCCTTGAGGACTGGAGTTGAGAAACACTGATATAACTAAATGCCTATATGTCAGCTGGCAAATAACAACCTACACCCATGCCTGGCGGGACTTGCCCATACCATTCAGGCTACCAGGGCAGCCAATCGCTGCTGTCACCCGTCTGCACATAGCCCAGCGTCATGGGAAGCGGATATATCTATATATATATATCTCGTCCCACTACTACATGGGACGCACGCTGACCGAAGAACCCGGAAGTGGCGGTGGATGTGCGTTCCACCCGCCACTTCCGGTAATTGAAACTGTCACTTCCGCCCTCAGATGGGCTGGACAGGCATCAAAGGTTGTCCCGGATACGAAGGCGGCTCTCGCACTCTGCATCCGGTATTAATAATCCTCTCCATACAGGCGCCAGTGCCGGCCAATTGCAGTGTCCCCGAATTGCCGATCCGCGCGCGGCACAAAACAAACGTGACCCGCGCAGACCAGAAACCCGGAGGACACATTAATGCCGACACAGCCTCTAATCTACATCGGGTCCCAAACCACTATAGTAGTGGTGGATCCCGCACCCTCAATGGATAATATGATCAGGGTGTACATGGGGGGACTGGTACATAAAGATAAATAAATATATAAATAAATAAATAAAGGGGAGGGGGGATTTTCTTTAGGAGCTAATTAATAATTGGCACATATTGATGATAAACCATATCTATTGACAAATGGCAAATCGAACCATAAGAGGGGAACCTAAACTATTTGTAGAAGGGCAGTGTCATGCTAGGTAGCCTGTGAGGGCTATTACCCCAGCATATGACCCCACACCTATACAAAATACCACCTAAGGATAAAATTAATAAAATAAAATTAAAATAAATTAATTTGAAAATGGTATAAGCACCCGTGGTTGCATAATTAACTCTTGCCCAAATACACATGGAATCAGTATATCAAATACACTAGGTATAGGGAACAAATATTCCTCAATTACTCCAGGGGAAGTCCAATACCATACTTCGGTTTATCAACTGTGGGACCTCCTTTGTGATTTATGGTCTTCTCTGTCCATGTGGCCTCTTGTACGTTGGTCGTACTTCACGACCAATGAACGGTCAGCGTGCGTCCCATGTAGTAGTGGGACGAGATATATAGATAGATATATCCGCTTCCCATGACGCTGGGCTATGTGCAGATGGGTGACAGCAGCGATTGGCTGCCCTGGTAACCTGAATGGTATGGGTAAGTCCCGCCAGGCATGGGTGTAGGTTGTTATTTGCCAGCTGACATATAGGCATTTAGTTATATGATGTATAGACATTTACTATGTAAATATATAGATGGACATATCAGTGTGGATAGCGAGGGGTTAAGCTTATATGGGCATGCCTTTTAGGTGAGAGGAGGAGTGGCCTGTGGTGGGTGGAGTTATAGACAGGTGACCACTCAGGCCCATTTACACATGGATAAAAAGGGAGCCCAGAGAGGGGTTCAGTCACTATCACTTTTTGGCTCTGAGGAAGAGGGTGCGCCCTCGCAACGCGTCAGCCGTAGCTGTGAACTCTGTTGTCTGGACTCTCTAGGTCATCTGGTTCCAGTAGGAGGCAATCTCTTTTGATGGAATGATTATGTGCCTATCATTATACTTGCTTTGTGAGTATTTTTAATCTTTCAACTTATTGTTAATAAAACCTAGCCATTGATAATGCACTAGGTCGGTGCGCCTTCTTTTTTCCTTTTACATTTTTTTTTTTTGTAAATTCTTTATTTAAGAGAAAAGGACATGCGGATACACAGAGAGCGCACAGATGCTTATCAAAAAACAGCAAACATTCCCCACCCCCTCATGAGTATAGATATTACATTTGAGATATAAAGCCCGTTGTCAGAGGGGGGGGATCACAACAAGTGTCAGGCTTACAGGAGCTCTCCGCCCCCCGCATGGCCGTATTTTTGTGGCAAAAGCCGATTTAGATAGAAATAGAAACGTCAAGCCCTTGAGAAACAGGCTTGCACAGGCCAACACTCTAGTGTTGGTAATACAGAAAAAGCAGGGAAAGTAAGAGAAAAGAAAGCAAGGAGTGCAAGAATACAAGAGGGGGAGGGGGGGGTGGGAAGGAAAAAAAAAAAAACCCCAACCACCCCCACCCGGGTGGGGAACAGGGTGCCTCCAGCCACAACCACCCCGTCTGGGGAGCAGTCAAGTTCGATCCTCTCAGGTGGATCGAGCCATTAGGAGCCCGCATTCCTCCGAGAAGTAAAATTTGTGCCAGAAGTACCATGTTTTGGAGAATTTCTCACTTAGGCCTCTTTCCGTTGCTATCAAGTCCTCCATGTCATGGACAGCCTTCACTCTGCCCAACCAGCCCGCCACCGATGGAGGCTGAGTCTGCTTCCAATTCAGCGGGATGCAACCCTTTGCCGCATTGATCAGAAGCGGCAATATGGACTTTCTATAGCCCTTAGTTGGGATATTGTGGTGGTGCAGAAGGAAGAGCTCAGGTGACAACGGCAACTCTCTGTCCGTAAACTTTTGGACGATGCGGTGTACCTCAGAACAAAATGATTGTAAGATGCGGCATGACCAAAAGATGTGGAGGAGCGTACCAACCTCCTCCCCGCACCTCCAGCACATATCCGTGCTCTGAGGAAACATCTTGTGTATCTTTTCCGGAGTGTAGTACCAACGGGACAGAAGCTTATATTCCATCTCCTGGTGCCTTGCACTGATAGAAGTTGTTTGAGCGAAGAGAAGGATTCGGTCAACCTGTTTCCCCGTAAGTTGTAGGCCCAGCTCTCGTTCCCACTTGGTAACATAGAGCGGCCTAAAGTCTGGAGGGGGAGAAACTAGGATTTGGTATATCAGGGATATTGCATGTCTCAACGGGGACAGGTCCAGGCATAGCAACTCAAAAGGTGTCAGCTGCCGCCCATAAGTATTCGGAGAAGGCAACGTGTGGATGAAGTGGGACAGCTGGACCTTTTGCCAGAATGAGAGCCCAGTCAGAGCAGGGTCCTCTAGGATTTGTCGTCGAGTATGCCATTGGTCGTTTGTGAGAAAGTGTCGCACCTGAGACCTGTCCACCGGTTTCAACGCCAGGAAGCTAGGGTCGTTGAGACCCGGACTAAAAGCCGGGTTGCCCACAATTGGGGTAAGCGGGGACGGGAGCGGTGCGATCGAATGATCACGGAAGGCCTTCCAAGCTGTCCTTATCGTCACCCCTACTGTGGGGTGATCAGAAATCTCCTTTGGATGTTGGACTAGGGAGATTATACAAAGTAGTATAGTATTCCCGGAACATTTCCGCGATACCTTCCGTGGTGTGAACCCTGTTGTGAGAGTCACTAATCAATTCAGGAATGAATGTACGAGCCCTCTGATCTCTCAGAGCCCTCGCCAGCATCCTACCACATTTGTTGCTATGCTCGTAAAAAGAACGGCGGCACTTCGAGATCACTGCTTTGGCTCTAAACAGGGCCAAGGAGCGCAGCTGGTTTCGCAGGGCTGTCAACTCAAGAAGGATCTGGGAAGCGAAGGATTGTTTATGAGCCGATTCCAAAACCCTGATTTTATCTAAAATGTCCACAATTTGTTTCGCTCTCTCCTTCTTGATGCGTGATCCCATTCTGATCAAGAGGCCACGAATGTAACTTTTATGGGCTTCCCATACCATTGTCGGGGCCACCTCCGAGTCAGCATTCGTGTCGAAGTACTGTCTCAGTTCTCTAGAGACCTCTTCCTCCACCTCGGGCATCTGAATTAACGAGTCGTTAAGCTTCCACGACCATTGTCTCTCTGCGGGGCAAAGCAAATCGATGTCTATAAAGACTGGGGCATGGTCCGAAAAGGTAATAGAACCAATCGAGGCTGAGGAAACCCTGGACAGAATCGCCTGAGGCACCATGAACATATCAATTCTGGTATACGAGTCGTGGGGGTGCGAATAGAACGTGAAGTCCTTGTGGCTTGGATGAAGGATACGCCATACATCCACCAAGTGGAGAGCATGGAAGTTTTTCTTAAGGCGCTTAAGTGAGGCGTAAGAGATTTGGGAAACACCCCTAGATGAGTCCAGGATCGGGTCCATGACAAAGTTCATGTCTCCACCCATAATCACCATCCCTTCAGCAAAGTCAACCAATTTGGTCATAATTGGCTCCAGGAAGGCAATCTGGTTGGCATTTGGGAGGTATAGATTGACCAAAGTCACCAGGGACCTCCCAAGCGTCCCCTTCACAAATAAAGCTCTCCCCTCTGCATCCCCCCACTGGTCCTTCAGTTGCCATGGGGTATCACCCCGAATCAGGATACTCACCCCTTTTGACTTAGAGTCAGAGGAGCAACCGTGGTACACTGTCGGGAAAAAGCGGCCATGCAGTCTTGGCAGCTTATCAGCACGGAAATGTGTCTCCTGCATGAAGCACACATGGGCCTTCATATGTTTTAGATTGGTTAGCACCATGGAGCGTTTCTCAGGGGTATTCAGCCCCTTCACATTTATAGAAACTAGACGAACAGGCTCTGTTTTACCCGTGGGCATGACTGCGGCCAGAAGAGGCAGGCACAAAAAAAAAAAAAAAAAAAGGGGCGGGGGAGGAAGAGGGAGGCTAGGAGGGAAAGGACAGAAGAGAGCAGAAGAGGAGAGAACAAAGAAACCTAGTACGCCTCAAGCGTAAGGGAGACCTAGTCTCAGTGCACCCCAGTAACCCTAGAGCAGGAGTCACTTGACGGGTGCGACCCTATGTGGGGAAAGTGTTTGAACACAACAGGGGTCGGAGGCTCCCTAACCCGACCCACCTCAGATGCTACAGAGAGCCGGATGGTTCTCAGGACAAAGTGGCCTGACAAGGATGGCCCAGCAGCCCGGCAACGCAGGCCCCGGGCCCCAACATGGGGCGCCCGAGCCCCGGCGCAACCCGCCCCCCAGGCCAAACCCCAACCAGGACAAAACAGTAGCACAGTAACCCATCACATGGCTCAAATACATGAAATGGACATTTAAACATCTTAGTGCAAAACAAAGAACAAAACCCAAGTAATTATAACCAGAAGGCCCAGCAAGAGAACTTATAAATGGTGCCATAAAAACCAAAAAGGGGGGCCAAGGGGAAAATGCACACACTGGAACCGAAAGCTAGGCTTTGGCGCCCCCGCATGCCCAGGACGGGGGAGGCTCGACCAGAAGAACGGGGACCGCCAGATCAAAACGGCCTAGGAGGGGGGTCCCCCCAAGGAGGAACCCCCCACCGCAGCCCCAGCATGGGTCCCACCCCGCCCCCCCCAAAATCGATAAAGAAGCCGGCCGCCGTAGTAGCCCCCCCCGCCCCGGCGCACGGGCCAGGGAAGCCACCAGAGTATACAGGGGGAACAGGCGCCCGCTCCTTCAGGTGGCGTATCCCGGATCCGTCCAGGGGGCAGCCCACGGCACCAAAGATGGAGACAGTGGGTAAAGCCAAAATCCGGGGGACAGAGGAGGAAAAGGAAGGTATACGGGGGGGAGGGGAGGGGAAGACAGAGGAAAGGGGAAGAGGAGGAGGGGGGGGGAAGGAGGAGGGAGAGGGGGGAGGTGAGGGAGGGGTAAGGGGGAGGGGAGGAGGAAAGGGGGAAAAGAGGAAGGGTGAAGAGCGGGGAGGGGAGAAAGGAGGGGGGGGGGGAAGGGAGGAGGGTGGAGAAGGGAGGAGGGTGGAGAGAGGGGGGGTGAGGAGGGGGAGAGAGGGAGGGGAAGAGGGGGGGAGAGAAGAGGGGGGGGAGAAGAGGGGGGGAGAGAAGAGGGGGGGAGAGAAGAGGGGGGGAGAGAAGAGTGGGGGAAAGGGGGGTGAGGAGGGGGAGAGAGGGAGGGGGAGAGGAAAGGGGGAAGGGGGAGAGATGGGGGGAGAGGGGGGGAGGAGAAGGAGAGAGTATGGGAGGGAATGGGGAGGGGGGAAGGGAGTGAGGCGGGATGAGGGGGGGGATGAGGGAACAAGGAAGGGGGGGGAACGAGGAAGGGGGGAGGGAGCACACATCAGTAGGCAGCATCCCCATATCCACGACGCCCGACCACATAGCACCCCACCCATCCACCCCCAGCCCAGGCATTTCAAACGGCACAGCAAGACATCCCTCCCCTCCCCCCCCACACCCAACCACCCCCAAAGTCCGGACCCCCCCCCAACCCCTATATAAAAACACCTGCCCTCCAATCAAGCGACAGTCTATGGCTCCCTTTCATAGCTTGTCCTCAGGTGGGCTCCGAGAGCGGGGCGCAGAAGAAAAGTCAGCAGGTGGGGGAGAGAGGGGGGCGGCCCCACCGAAGAACGGCTCACAGTCACACATAGCCTGGAGGGTGAGAGGAAGAGCCGGGGGAAGACGTCCCCACCGGGATGGGGTGAAACAGTCACCGAGGCTTGGCCGCGAGCAGCAACCACCAGGGGGGGGGAGGGGAAGGGCAAACCCGGTCAGGCGACTCCCGCCAGAGCGGGGGTGATCCCATAGGGCCAACCCGACCAAGATCAGCATACACCCGGGGAGGGGGGGGGAGGGGGGAACGGCACAGGGCAGCTGTCCAAAGAGCGGGACCAAAAAAGTCCATAGCATGAACTTGTAAAGAAATGATAAAAAAGTAAAAAATAAAAATCAGTTCACAGTGTGTGCCACCCCATAACAGAAAAAACTCACAGTAGCAGGACTGGCTGGTCAAGCTTCGTTATCTTGGGCTCTAGCCGGCAGCTGATCGCCTCTCCTTCGCCTGGTGGAGCGGCGCGGCAGACCCGGTCCCGGAGCCCTGGGAGCTTGACGAGGATCTCTAGCTGGAAGCGGCTTCAGCCAATCAGCCAGGTGGAAGGGTTCCATGCCCAGAAAAAGGAACAGGTCCGGGAGATCTGCATGGCGCCTCAGCGTGAAGGAATTTCCCCCCTTCCTGAGCGATAGCTGGAGTGGAAAGCCCCATCTTAATGGCACCGCATCTCGCCGCAGCCGCTCCAGAAGGGGTTTCAACATAGCCCGTCTTTGTAGTGTTGCTCTGGACACATCAGAGTAGATCGACAGCTCCGCTCCATCAAAGTCGATCCGGTCCTTGGTCCATGCCGCCCTGAGAACTTGCTCCTTGTGTGCGTAGCGGTGCAGGCGGCAGATGACATCTCTAGGGCGGTCAGGATCCTGCGGCTTCGGCCCCAGTGCGCGGTGGACTCTGTCGAACTCCAAGGCGGCTGGAGTCTCTGGGCCTAGAAGCTGCCGGAAGATAGCCAGGACAGTGTCCAGTAGATTCTCCGGACCCGTTGCCTCCGGCAACCCCCGAACCCGGAGGTTGTTGCGGCGGCTCCTGTTTTCCTGGTCCTCGGCCTGGAGCTGCACCTCAGCCAGCCTATCCTGGAAGGCCTCCTGGCCTTTTTCTAATTGGGTGACCCGGAGCTCCAAAGCGCTCCTCTCCACCTCACCCTGTCCGACTCGGTCGTCAAGTGCGTGAACCTCAGAGCGAAGCCCCTGGAAATCACGGCGGTGCTGCTCCTCCATTCGTGCCATGAGGCCCTCCATGTAGGCCTTAGTTGGAAGCGCCTGTAGCGGGGACCTGATGTCCGCGTCCGTCTGCGAAGATCCTGCAGATGCCATAGAGCCACCCTGACTGTCATGAGAAGGCACCAGGAGGGAGGGCAGCCCCTCTAACGAGCGCGGGACACCTTGCTGTGAGACAGCCATGGATGTGGAAGGTAAGTCACCCTGTCCTCTCCCGCCACGTGGTGCTGCAGGGGAGATAGCTGTCGGAGCCGGGGATGTAAGAAATCTTCTGATCGATGCTTCTGGGTTAGCAGATTTTGATCCCCTGGTCTTCCTCCATCTCTTGTATGTCATTTCAGGGTTGGTTTTGCTAGCCAAACGTCCATTTCAGCCATAGATTGCAGGTCGGGAGTCGGGAGCTCAAACAGAAAGCTCCCTCACTCCGCCATGTCCAAGCCACGCCCCCCTTTTACATTTTTGTAATAGGATTAGACAGGCTAATTCTATCACAAGGGGATAACCACATTATATTAGCCACAGATATTGGATCAATATCAATAGATTCTATTGCCACCCACAAAGGGGTTTCAAACAGTGCGTGGTACTTAGATAATTGGGCGATTTGTGCTGCGTAATAGTAATTGGTGAAATTAGGAATCCCCAGTCCCCCTTTAGATTTTTCGATAAAAATACGTGGTTTAATCTTACCCCATATAAACGATACAACTCTCTGTTGTAATAGCCTTAAAAAATAGGAAGGTTGGCTGGCATGCGCGGATGCCTGAGGGAGAAGTCGCATCCCCTTAGAGCTCCGCTCCCGGGTTAAACAAACCGGAGAACCGACTGCTGTTTTCACCGCAAACTGCACCAGCTCCCGCAAATTCATACCAGGTACACTTTGGCTTATTGAGGATGGTCACGAGGGGGCCAAAAACAAAGTATAAGATTGGTATCTCTAAGGATACACCGGCCCGGCAGACATCCAAGATGGCGGCGCCTGGTACCTCACAGACTCGCACACAGCGGGTTCCTAAATCCCTGTCACACAATGTCAAAACTCTGGACACAGCTGGTGAGATTGATTCTGACTATGAAACACCTGAAAATGTTATTCAGTCTAGCATGTTTAGACAATTTGAGAAAATGCTTCAAAAAGCTTTGAAACAAACTTCTGACCAGATAACAGAGAAGCTGACAAGGGAGATTAGGGAGCTGGGGCATAGAACAGCTGAATTGGAAATGCGGGTAGATGATATAGAAACTACCACACAGCATTATGATGCTACTATTGAACAGCTTAAGGATGAGAACTCTTTATTACAAAACCGTTTGGAAGACCAGGAGAATAGGGACCGTTGCTCCAACCTAAGAATCAGAGGTCTCCCTGAATCAATCTTAGACTTACAGGGAACTATATGTGCACTGTTTCAGGAACTGTTACCAGGTATTTCACCTGAGAGATTGGAAATGGACAGAGTCCACAGGGCCCTAACTCAACGCAAACCCAATGGACCCCCTATAGATATTATAGTTAAATTTCATTACTATAAAACAAAGGAGCAAATACTTGCTGCTGCTAGAGGTAAAAACACTCTTGAGTTCCAGGGCAATATCTATCAGCTCTTTACAGACCTCTCTCCTCTAACTGTTACTAAGAGGCGTTCTATGAAACCACTGCTGCAAGTACTTCAAAAGCACCAAATCATATACCACTGGGGGTTTCCATTCTCTCTCCGCTTTACATACTTGGAAACCAGATATACCTGTCGCACGTCCGATGAACTTCGGTCAGCCTTAATTGATCTAGGCCTGATGGATCACGCCAACTCTAAGGAGCAACCTCGTAGATGTGCGGCTTCTAGATCACCTCCAAATGAAACCGACCTGGACCCAAACCCCTCTGGCTATACTAGACAGAATCTTCATAAAAGAGGACGTTTTGATAGTCAGGCACCGATAAACGTCGACTCAATGGACTGATTGTTCACTTCTCATTAATCTTATCCATGTTTCTCCCCTTTTGTAGGGTATTAGCCCCATTGCTTTATTCTGAAAAGCATTGCACTATCTATGCTTGAAGAACTAGAATCCTGTTCTCAATTTTTTTTTTTTTATTTATTTTTTTTAGTGGTGTTTTGTTTCTGACAAATATGTCTATTTCTTTAATCTATATGCACATAATATATGCATATTAATTTGTACTTATGAAATATGAATCTAGGTTTCTATTTAGGGTTTTAATCAGCCAGAAGATTTATATTTCATTTACATTTTTGAGTCAAGTGTTTTTAAGGGGTTTTTTTTTTTGTCCCCTTCCTGACTAATATGTCTACTTAATAACTTAAATGCATATTATATTGTACCTATGAAATATATATTTGGGTAATTATTTATTGTTTCAGTCAGCAAGAAGGTCTATATTACATTTACATTTTTGAGTCAAGTGTTTTTAAGGGGTTCTTTTTATTTATTTATTTTTTTTTTCTCGTCTTGTCCCCTTTCTGACAAATATGTCTACTTAGTAATTTATATGCATATTATATTATACTTCTGAAATATGAATTTGGGCATTTATTTATTGTTTTAGTCAGCCAGAAGGTCTATATTACATTTCTATTTTTTTTTATTTATTTTTTTTGGGTGTCTGTCCCCTCTCTGACAAATAGGTCTACTTAGTAATTTAAATGCATATTATATTGTACCTATGAAATATAAATTTGGGTAATTATTTATTGTTTTAGTCAGCCAGAAGGTCTATATTACATTTCCATTTTTTTTTTTTTTTTCTCTTTCTCTCTCCCTTCCCTTTCCTCTATATTTGCGAGCTTGTTTATTAATTATTTCGCTTGCGTTGACGGTTTGCTTCACAAGTGTTAAGATTGATATTTTCCAGCCTTCTTATGGACGCATTCATCTAGAAATTGACTCAACATACTTCCCAAAGTTGGTATGCTTCCTTTCTCTCTCTTTTCTTTTGTTTAGTGCATCTCCAGTCTTCTTGATAGAGAATTATTTATGTTTTCTATTATAATACTTAAGTGTTCTCCGGCGTTGTTTTTCCCTCTGGAACTTCTTGCGGCCCCCTACGTACCCCCTGACTCCTGCTACTATTATGCAGGAGTCGGTCGGTGACCATGGAACCCCTCGGAGATTTTTTGTTATCTCTCCGAGATGTTCCTGCGCCCTACTAGTACATCATTATTTTATGACACTAATTGCAGTCATTAGGGCTTCTTTTTTATTTGGTTTCTTCTTTATTCTTTCTTTTCTGTCTTTCCTTTCTTCTCCTCTTCTGTCTCCCTTGGTGGCGGTTCGTACTCATAATATGGGTTTCATTAACCCTTATATAAAACTTACCCTTACTATGTCATGGCCCCCATAAACATTTTGTCCTTAAATGTACAAGGCTTCAACGTTCCACAAAAAAGAACTAAAGCTCTACGTTCCTTTTCAGCTAGAAAAGCTCACATCATTTTCCTCCAAGAAACGCACTTTATCAATAACGCCTCCCCTAAATTTCTTTCCTCCTCCTACCCTCAATTCTACGCAGCTTCAGCTACAACTAAGCAACATGGGTCCTTGATTGGATTCCACCGTTCTACACCATTTACCCTTAATACACAAATATCTGACCCTGAGGGTAGATATGTTTTATTAACAGGCTTTATTGCTGATACTGAAGTCACATTAGTTTTGTATTACGCCCCAAATAAACGTCCTGAAGCTTTTCTATCACATCTTTTCCAACTAATCGAATCACATAAATTTGGAACAATAATATTATGTGGCGACTCCAATACTACCATTTATCCTTTCTTGGATAAATCCCCGTCATCTCCTAACTCTCCTACCCATAAACGGTCCTTCCAATCCCTACTTACTTCTTTTAATTTTGTTGATACCTGGCGGGAACTTAACCCAACTTCCAGAAATTTTACACATTATTCTTACCCACACAAATCCTTCTCACGAATAGACCATATTTTCCTCCCCTCTAGTATGCTCCCTGAAGTAATATCCTCTAATATAATCCCATTTCCTTGGACAGACCATTGTGCGGTCACTGCTACAATTACCTCTCCTATACCTAGGTCACATGACACCACTTGGTGTATTAACGACTCCATCCTAACTCACCCCTCACACCGTTCAGATATTGAACTGGCTCTTAATGATTATATCTCATTTAATGACACTACTGATGTCTCTGCCCTTACATTATGGGAAGCCCATAAAGCTGTTATTCGGGGCAGCTTGATACAAAAGGCGAGATCTATTAAAAGAGATCGCAAGATTCTGTTCACCAAACTTGAAGCAAATTTTAACGCTTGTCATTTGGCTCATCAAGCTGCCCCGAATGCAAACACTAACACTAAATTGGAAAGGGCCCGGCTTGAGTTGGATCTTTTTCTGACAGATTCGGCAGACAAACTCTTACGCAAGCGGCAACATACCCTATACCACAAAGCCAATAAGCCCGATACCCCAATGGCCCGCAGTCTCAAGTCTATTGATCGTTCACAAGCTGCATTCCGACTTAGAACCTCCAGAGATGCATACACTAGTAACCCATTAAAGATCTTGGACATCTTTCAATCTAAATTAGCTAAGCTCTATGACCCTGGCTTAATCTTTGATAAAAACAAAGCAGACACTTTGTTCTCAGATGTTACACTTCCCACAATGACACCGGAACAGTGTGAATATTTGGAGAGTCCCATAACGGCCTTGGAAGTTAAAGCTGCTATTAAAGAATTGAAGCCTCACAAGAGACCGGGCCCCGATGGGTTTTCTGCACTATACTACAAACAATTTGACTCGATTTTAACGCCTCTATTGACTAGAGCCTTCAATTCTTTGTTAGCTGGTCATTCGTTTAAAACCGAAACACTAACTTCCATCATAGCAATGATTCCCAAACCTAAATCTGACACTACCTCTTGGTCTAATTACCGCCCCATATCTCTTTTAAATCTAGACATTAAGTTACTAGCTAAGATCTTGGCAACTAGATTGAATAGCATTATAGGTAAGCTTATCCATCGTGACCAAACTGGCTTCATGCCCTTGCGTCAAGCGGGGGATAATGTCAGAAGAGCACTTTTATTAATTCATGCCGCCAAAAAAAGACGTATCCCAACTTGCCTTATATCATTAGATATTAGGAAGGCGTTTGACTCAATCAGCTGGCCATATCTACAATATACTCTTCAAAAATGGGGTTTTGGGGAAAATTTCTTAACTTGGGTCTCCTCACTATACAGCACTCCGAAAGCTTATATTAAATATATGGGCTACAAATCAGCTATGATAGATATTAGGAGAGGTACTAGACAGGGTTGCCCCCTATCCCCTTTAATTTTTGCCCTACTTATTGAACCCTTAGCATGTATTATTAGAAATAATCCTAATATCAAAGGTGTAGAATTAGGTGGACATCACCACAAATTGAGTCTTTTTGCAGATGACATTCTGATTTTTTTATCCCATCCCCATGTGTCAGCCCCAAATCTAGTAAATACTTTGGACAAATTTGCAAAGATTTCTGGATTGTGTGTTAATCATGCCAAATCTAATGCCCTTAATATTTCCCTTTCGCCATCTGAGTTACAACAAGCTCAAACGTCTTTACCTTTTAATTGGGAAGTGCACCATATTTCATATCTCGGAGTCCAACTCACTTCTTCTATATCCGACTTATTTTCAGCTAACTACTTACCCTTATTGAAGTCAACTACTAATCTGATGAAACAATGGTCTTCTCTTCCTTTATCTTGGATTGGGAGGATTAATGCTACTAAGATGTCAATCTTACCAAAGTTCCTTTACCTATTCCGAGTTCTCCCCATACATATACCTCCTTACTTCTTGAGGCTCACTCAAAAGAGAGTGATGGCTTTTATATGGGGCTCTACAAAGCCCCGTATACCTAGATCGACTCTTTATCTTGATAAATTGAAAGGTGGTCTGGGAATTCCTAACTTTTCCTCATACTACTTTGCTGCTCAGCTAGCACAACTCCCCAAATACAATTCTACAATAGAATCCCCTCTATGGGTAGCGATTGAATCAGTGGATATTGACCCCATTTCTGTGAATAATTTGCTCTGGTTAGCTCCTAAAGATAGACTAAACTTATCTAACCCTGTAACCAAACATTCTATAGCTATCTGGGACAAATATAGATCCAAAAAAAGCCTACAATCCACTCATAACCCTCTACTCTCTTTTCTTCGAAATCCCTCATTTTACCCCGCCTGGAAATTTCCCCTATCATTTGCAGCTTGGTCCAGAAGAAACCTACTTCAATTCCATAATCTAATTTCCTCCAATGATATTCTTACGTTCCCAACATTATGTGATTTATACAAACTCCCCATGAAGGAGCTCTTCCGCTATCTACAAATTAAGAACTTTTATACACCCCTCGTTGATACGGGATCCCCTCTCACCCAAATGACTCAATTTGAACGTATCTGTAACAGTGATCCCCATACTAGAGGATTAATATCACTTTTGTATAAACGCATCAATTCCACATCCGACGATACTTTACCATCCTATACGACTAAATGGGCACACGACATGGATAGAACATTCAGTAAAAGTGACTGGGATATTATATGGTCAGCTACTAAGCATTCCTCGCCAAACTGTTTTGCGTTGGAAACAAATTATAAGGTCCTTTCTCGATGGTACCTGGTTCCGGCCAGGATTGCCAAATTTGCCCCCTCGTACCCAAATCTATGTTTCAGAGGCTGTTCTGAACCGGGCACGCAGTTCCATATTTGGTGGCAATGTCCAATCGTTCAATCCTTCTGGAGTAAAATATTTCACATGGCCTCTACGGCCTTGGAAATACCAATCCCGCCAGACCCGGCACTGGCTCTCCTCAACCTCAAACCTCCTAATTTGAATAAGTCACAATTCAAATTACTACTACATCTCACCACGGCGGCTAAACAATCTATAGCCAAGGCCTGGAAAACCCAAACTTTGGTTGTAGCTGAAACTAAACATAGAATTAACAGAGCCCTTATCTTTTCCAAAATGTCTGCTATTGAAGATGACAACATTGCAACATATAATAAAATATGGGAACCATGGATTAAACACTTCTTACCCCCAGATTTTGATCAACTATTGTTGATGCCTCTTTGAAATACTTTAATGTTTATCTATTAATATAATATTTAAACGGGGCCTTGATCTGACTGGACCGCCACCCGGGGAGACAACCTTCACCTTTTTCTCTATTTTCCTATACCCATACCTTCTTTTCTATAAATTTTACTTTTCTCCCATATTTCTTCTTCTTCTCTCTTACTTCTTCTGTCTTTCTGTTCTGGTTAGTTTTGTTACTTGTGTAATACAGATTTTTTACTCATGTGATGTTCATTACATGACTTATATATATAACTTTAAAGTTTCACTTTATCAATCACTAATATCTTTGTGTTTTAAAGATTTGTTAGGAAAGTCTCCACTAAACAATTGAGGTATGACAACGTTCATCTGGTGTATCCTTCTGGATAGCCCAACATATTCTCTCATACTTAATCGAGCCCCCATCTGCTCACGGCTTGCTCCCTTCGGGGGTGAGTGGTTGGTCTGGAGACGTGATATTCTATCCTGAATATTGCTTATCTTCATTGTTCTAATCTTTTATACCTCTATTTGTATTGATATAATTGTTACTGAGGTTTATCCTCTACTGCCTTTCTTTCAATATGTATTTTTAGTGATTACTGTATTTATTTACAATTCTATTCTTGATCAGAATGTAATGTTCAGTATATTTGCTATTTACTTGTAAAATCTAATAAAAATATTAAACAAGAAAAAAATAGGAAGGAATGGGAATGGGGAGCACCCTAAAAAGATACAAGAAGAGCTTATGTATTTTTTTTTTTTACAAGTCTCCAATATATCATCTATTGAAGGTTTTCACAAGCAGATATTGGGACAGTGATTTGCCTGAACAATAGGGTCGTTTGTCACAGAAACAGGAAAAACATTCATCTACCCTTGCCGAATGGACAAGGAAAGCAACGCAAATATATAGTTCCTATCATATAGAACAATCCTTATCTAAGAAAAAAAACATTGTGTTCAAGTGAGAAACTGTTTAAATAACTATGTCATCTTTAAACATCCATTGGACTGCTCCAAAGTAAATCCTAACACATGGGGGCTGATTTAAAAAAATGTTGGCGCATTTGCGCGGGCAGGAATAATTATTGCGACATGGCGCATGCTGTCGACTTGCGCCGGATTCGCGGAATCGTTGCACGTACGGGCGCATACACATTCTTTTTTTTTACAAGAAGGCGCATACACATTCTTAAATATGAAATAGACATCGGGCACTTGCTCATTGTAATGCTGATCATGTTAATGAGCTTTTCCTTATAACATGGAGAATATTGCTTCCACTTTTATTCCTTTCATTCATTTCTTTTTGATACAACTCAATATTCATTCTAGAGATCTTCCTCCTATCAACAACTGTGCGGATGTTTACTGGACTTGTAATTGTGCATTTTATGGTGATAGTCTATAATCATTGGTGGAGCCAAAACTTCAATGAAAACATCTTCTCAACACATGTCTGTGTATTGTGCATTCTGGACAATTCTTTCCCCATACACTGTCCAATGTGATTGGATGACATTTACATCCACTAATTTCTCTGAGCAATTAATTTCCCCATACACTGTCCAATCTGATTGGATGACATTTACATCCACTCATTTCTCTGAGCAATTAATTTCCCCATACACTGTGCAATCTAATTGCACTGATATAATTACTTTTTGCCTTGCTGCTACTTATATAGACATCATCATGCATGATTGACTGAGGGGAGCGCAATAGAGCACTGAGGAGATATTTCATTTCCTATGATTCAATATAGGTATAATTGGAAAAGTTTATATTACCAGTTTTAAAGTTATGATCTATTTACTGCTATCTTTGTGGATTTACATTAGACATTGTATAAAGCGTATATAAACCCAAGAACAAAAATTTATAGTATTGAACCTTACTTGTCCTTAGATGTGGTGGCTGCATTAGTTTTCTTTTTTAACATATTTGTATATTCATACACCATGGGTTATAGCATTGTACCTTCAGGTGATTGGACACTGGCATGCGTTTAAGGACACGCCCCCTGGGACACCTCCCCTAAAATCCTGCTCCACTCCGTGAGTCTTCAGTTCTTTGCTATTGTCAGAAGGTGAAACCAGCAATAGTAGTTTATTACTTTCTTTTATTATTTTATCTTCGGATTCTTCATGAAATCCTTACGGTCTCCTAATGCTTACACAGAAGCATTGGTGCAAGCTTGCTAAAATTTTGAGTGCCGTATCCAGACTCCACATCCTGTATGGTGCACTCACCTTGGCATTTGGTGCAATGCATTGAGTTATACAGGTGCTATACAGGTTTAGGGCAGTGGTCTATCGCTATGGAACCCAGTCCATAAAGACTCCTTTGGGGGTATGTCCACTGTGACAGCCAAAACTTGGACATTATACACAATTCAGTGTTGTGGACATCCTGTATCTCTGACCATTACTATGTAAAACGGGGTTATGTTTGAAATGTATTCACTTTACTGTTTAATCTTTTCACATTTGTCACTAAAATTTAACCACTCTGAGCTCAGTCTCAGGAGGATGACCAGGTGTTAAATTGCACCACTGGTCACACACTATAATGACACTTCCGCCTAAAGCCCTTATAAGGTATTTAGGTGCTTCCTCCTGCCATTTGATCAAGAGAATTTGTTGCAGGATGGTCTACACCTGGGTTATAGAGTGCTCCTGCCAGACATGCATAACCTTTCTCACACACTCTACTCTGTGAGTACCCGACAGAATACCCTCACTTGTAGGGATGGTGGAAACCAAGCGAAAGGGAGCCATCATAAACAGGTGAACATTCATCTTGCCGAAGGTCCATGCAACACTCAAACTCAGAGTGACGATGCGTCTCATGCACCAGCATAAGACCTGGTTTTAACACCCATCTCAGCATCCAATTATAGCTCGATTTCAGGCACACAAGTGGCCTACTTGACAAAAGCAGAATTCTCCATGTCACAATTCCTCAGACAGATTATGGTCTTAATTTGGCCATCTTTCTCCAGAGCTCGGAAATGCCCTGCCTCTTCTCCTACTCCCATTTCTCAACAGAAGTCAGACCTTGATATGCCAGTTATAGAGGGCGCTGAGTCAGAGGGGAATGAAGAGGATGTCAAGACAACGTTGAAGGAAGCTGCAGAAGATTTCTCTCCCCCATAATGCCATTATATTAAAGAGGGAGATTCACGCAACATGCGTGATAACTAGGGATGAGCCGAACACCCGCCCCCCTGGTTCGGTTTGCACCAGAACCTGCGAACGGACCGAAAGTTCGAGTGAACTTTAGAACCCTATTAAATACAATGGACGCGAACAATCAAAATCAAAAGTGCTAAATAGAATGGCTAATATGGAAGTTATTGTCCTAAAACGGGTTTGGGGACCCGGGTCCTGCCCCAGGGGACATGTATTAATGCAAAAAGACGTTTTAAAAACAGACGTTTTTTCGGGAGCAGTGATTTTAATGATGCATAAAGTGGAAAAAAAAGTGAAATATTCCTTTAAATATCGTACCTGGGGGGGTGTCTAAAGTATGCCTGTGAAGTGGCATGTGTTTCCCGTGTTTAGAACTGTCCCTGCACAAAATGACATTTCTAAAGGAAAAAAAGTCATTTAAAACTGCTTGCGGCTTTAATGTAATGTCTGGTCCCAGCAATATGGATTAAAATCATTGAGAAAAATGGCATGGGTACCCCCCCACCCCCAGCCCCTTTGGGTCTTGTATAGATATTAACCACTTCAGCCACGGACCAATACGCAGCATAATGACCAGGCCCCTTTTTGCGATTCGGCACTGCGTCGCTTTAACTGACAATTGCGCGGTCGTGCGACGTGGCTCCCAAACAAAATTGGCGTCCTTTTTTTTACCACAAATAGAGCTTTCTTTTGGTGGTATTTGATCACCTCTGCGGTTTTAATTTTTTGCGCTATAAACAAAAATAGAGCGACAATTTTGAAAAAAATGACATACTTTTTACTTTTTGCTATAATAAATATCCCCCAAAAATATATAAAAAAACTTTTTTCTTCAGTTTAGGCCGAAACGTTATTCTTCTACATACTTTTGGTAAAAAAAAAAAATCCCAATCGGCGTTTATTGATTGGTTTGCGTGAAAATTATAGCGTTTACAAAATAGGAGATAGTTTTAAGGCATTTTTATTATTTTTTTTTTATTTACTAGTAATGGCGGCGATCAGCGATTTTTTTTCATGACTGCGACATTATGGCGGACACATCGGACACTTTTGACACATTTTTGGGACCATTGTCATTTTTACAGCGAACAGTGCAATAAAAATGCACTGGTTACTGTAAAAATGACACTGGCAGTGAAGGGGTTAACCACTAGTGGCGCTAGAGGGGTTAAGTGTGCCTAGGGGCATGTTTCTAACTGAGGGGGGGCGTGGCTACAAGTGACACATCACCGATTTCCGCTCTGGTTACACAGTGCGGAGATCGCTGACAGTGTCAGTAGAGGAGCGGGGAGATGTTGTGTTTACACTAACATCTCCCTCGCTCCATGCCTCCGTGAGACGATCCCGGGGATCCCCACGGCGATAGTCCGCGGGACCCGCGGTCCGACTCACGGGGAAGGCAGGGGGGTCGCGAGCGCGCCACCGACGTCGGCAGTTAAAGGGCCACGTACAGTACAGGTACGTGATTGTGCCTGTACGAGCCATTCTGCCGATGTATATATACAGTGAGCGGTCGGCAAGTGGTTAAGGGGAACCCTGCACCCAAATTTAAAAAAGGCCCAATATACTCTGAACAGCAGTATACAGGCGGTGCAAACAAGACAGGGACTGTAGGTTTGTTCTTAAGTAGAATGTGTTTATAATTTGGAACAGGTACATTTTTAAATGTAGCTCCAGCCCAAAAAATGTATTTTTAAGCTTTTTGGAAAACATAGGGAAGGGTTATCACCCCTGTAACATTTGTTTTGCTGTCTGTGCCCCTGTTCAGAACATTTCACCTAATTTTCCATCCCAATGACAAATGTTTTTTGAAAATTAGTTTTTTTTTATTGAAACAAGGATTGGTGATAAAGCATCAGTGGAGAGGAGACACCTTTTTCCCATATTAACTCTTACAGGAGAGAATTTCCCTTCCTAGTGGTAGATTTCCTCTCACTTCCTGTTGTCTCCTTCCGTTTGCAAGTAGGGGTCGTTTGTAAGTTGGATGTTTGAAAGTAGAGGCCTGCCATATATACCCTGCAGAAATTTGGCCCTTAGGTGTTGGTGTTGCCACAACACTGTAAGTCCTCACAGTTACCTCTTGGTGGGCGCAGGAATGGGCCCTGCTGTGAATCATTAGATCAAGAATTGTAATTACATGCCCCTGTTGAACAGGGGCAGAAAAATTGGGCTTTTGGTGGTGGTGGTGTTGCCACAACACTGTAAGCCCTCACAGTTACTCTTGGTGGGCGCAGGAATGGACCCAGCTGTTAAATATTCGATCAAGAATTGTAATTACATGACATTGTTGAACCGTGGTAGGAAAAATTGGGCCTTTGGTGGTGGTGCTGGTCCCACAACATTGTAAGTCCCCACAGTTACTCTTGGTGGGCGCAGGAATGGGCCCAGCTGTTAAATATTAGATCAAGAATTGTAATTACATGACATTGTTGAACAGTGGTAGAAAAAATTGGGCCTTTGATGGTGGTGGTGGTGCTGGTGTCACAACACTGTAAGTCCTCACAGTTACTCTTGGTGGCCGCAGGAATGGGCCCTGCTGTGAATTATTAGATCAAGAATTGTAATTACATGTCCCTAAACAGGGGCATAAAAATTGTGCCTTAGGCACTGGTGCCACAACACTGCAACCCCTCACAGATACTGTACTTGGAGCACAGCAATGAGTCCTGCTGCAAAGCATTGCATCAAAAATTGTAAATACACGCCCCTGTTAACCACTTCAATACAGGGCTTTTTGTACCTATTCAATACCGGGCCTATTTTGGCACTTCTCTCCTACATGTACAAATCATCATTCTTTTGCTAGAAAATTACTCAGAACCCCCAAACATATATGTTTTTTTAGCAGACACCCTAGGGAATAAAATGACGGTCATTGCAACATTTTTTCTTGCACAATATTTGCGCAATAATTTTTCAAACGCCTTTTTTTTAAAAAAAAAATGGTTTCATGAATTAAAAAATAACAAAACAGTAAAGTTAGCCCAATTTTTTGGGAACATATGAAAGATAATGTTACGCCGAGTAAATAGATACCTAACATGTCACGCTTTAAAATTGCGCACACTCATGGAATGGCGCCAAACTTCGGTACTTAAAAATCTCCATAGGCGACGCATTAATTTTTTTTACAGGTTACCAGGTTAGAATTACAGAGGAGGTCTAGTGCTAGAATTGTTGCACGCGCTCTAACGCACGCGGCGATACCTCACATGCGTGGTTTGAACGGCGTTTACAAATGTGGGCGACTTACGTGTGCATTCGCTTCTGATCGCGAGCTACCGGGGACAGGGGCGTTTAAATTTTTTTTTGTAATATTTATTTATTTATTTTACTTATTTTTTTTTTTTTTTACAATGATTTTACTTTTTTTTTTTTTTGATCACTTTTATTCCTATTACAAGGAATGTAAACATCCCTTGTAATAGGAATGTGTGTAACAGGTTCTCTTTATTGAGAGATGCGGGGTCAATAAGACTCCACATCTCTCCTCCAGGCTGGAAAGCATGAGATCAGTGAATTTTTTTTCACTGATTTCATACTTACAGCCGCAACGGCGGCTTTGTTTACATTTTTGAGACCCGGGCGTGACGTCATCACATCGCGCCCGGGCCTCCGACGATCATAGAGATGACTGGTGACCATCTGGTCACCAGTCATCTCTATGCTCATCACGTGACTCCACCAACGATGCCGGAAGATTCGCTCCGGGTCCCCGATCGCACGGGGGAGCCCGGAGAAGCACCGGATGTCCCCTCCCGCCGCCTATAAGAACGATCAAGCGGCGGAACCGCCGCTATGATCATTCTTATGGTGCACAGAATCGCTGGCACTTCAAAAAGGATATCTGAATGATGCCTCTAGCTGCAGGCATCATTCAGATATCCCCCTACAAAGCCGAGGACGTCATATGACGTCCACCCAGGATGGGAGATCCCATCTGTGGACGTCATTTGTCTATGGCTGGGTAGGGAAGTGGTTAAACAGGGGCTGAAAAATTGGGCCTTAGGCACTGGTGCCACAACACTGCAACCCCTCACAAATACTGTACTTGGAGCACAGCAATGAGCCCTGCTGCAAAGCATTGCATCAAAAATTGTAAATACACGCCCCTGTTAAACAGGGGCTGAAAAATTGGGCCTTAGCCACTGGTGGCGGTGCCCAGAACCAAAAATGTTCTTTCAAGCTATCAGCATGATTATTGAGGAGGAAGAGGATAGTCACTCAGCATAACAGGATAGGCACTCAGCATCAGCATAGGCAGTCTTGAAGGGATCTGACATTTCCAAAAAAAAAATTTGGTTACATCAGCATCAGGTGCTTGGTAGCTGGTGGTGATCCAAGACCGATTTATTTTTATGAAAGTCAATCGATCGGTTACAAAGCCTCCAGCAGCACTGAATGTGCGTTCCAAAAGAAAGCTGGATGCAGGACAGGCCAGTACCTCAATTGCATACTGTGCAAGCTCTGGCCAGTGATCCATCCTCAAGACCCAGTAACCCAGAGGATTTTCGGTGGGAAAGGTGTCCAAGTCTGATCTTGCCCCTAGGTATTCCTGCACCATGTAAACCAGAAGCTGGCGATGGTTGCTGGAAGCGATCATACCTTGAGGCTGCGTACTAAAAAATTGTCTGAACGCATCGGTCAGACGGCCACCTTCTCCACCGCTCCTTCTTTGACTGACCGGAGCCTCAGCAACACGTTGTCCAGGACCAGGAATTTGTAACCTCCCAGTCTCTGGGAACGCGTTGCACAGACCTTTCTGCAAGGCCTCCCGAAGTTGCTTCATCCTCTGCTCCCTCTGTGACGGTAAGATAAGGTCCGCAACCTTACCTTTCTAACGTGGATCAAAGAGGGTTGCCAGCCAGTAATGATCCCTCTCCTTGATCGCACGAATACGAGGATCCTTGCGTAGGCTTTGCAGTATCAGGGAGGCCATGCAGCGTAGATTTGCTGAGGCATTCGGTGCAGAGTCCTCTGGGTCACTGAGGACGACATGATCCGCAGCCACCTCCTCCCAGCCACGTACAAGTCCATGGGTGTCTTGGGACTGTAATTGATCCCTTGAAGACTGCTGCTGATGCTGAGTGCTAGGCTCCACCTCCATGCTGACACAATAATCCTCCTCCTCGTCCTCTTCCGGTGTGATAGCCGGGCCAGCAGGAACACTGTCTGGATAAAGGGGGCCTTGAGAGGTAAGAAAGTCCTCCTCTTCCTGCCTCTGTTCTGCCTCAAGTGCCCTGTCCATTATTCCACGCAGCGTGTGCTCCAACAGGTGGACAAGAGGGACAGTGTCACTGATGCATGCACTGTCACTGCTCACCATCCTCGTGGCCTCCTCAAATGGTGCCAGGACAGTGCATGCATCCCTAATCATGGCCCACTGGCGTGGGGGAAAAAATCCAAGCTCCCCTGACCCTGTCCTGGTGCCATATTGCAACAGATACTCATTGATGGCCCTCTGCTGCGTGTAGAGCTGCTGCAGCATGGCCAACGTAGAGTTCCACCTGGTAGGCATGTCACAGATTAGGCGATTCTTGGGAAGGTTGTAATCCTTTTGCAGGTCAGCCAGCCGAGCACTGGCATTATATGACCGGCGGAAATGCCCACAGAGTTTCCTGGCCTGCTTCAGGACCTCCTGTAAGTCCGGGTACCTGCCCAAGAACCGCTGCACCACCAAGTTAAGGACATGAGCCAAACAGGGCACATGGGTCAGTTGTCCCTGTCGGAGGGCAGAGAGGAGGTTGGTGCCATTGTCGGAAACCACCTTTCCTGGCTTAAGCTGGCGTGGCGTCAACCACCTCTGAGCTTGCCCCTGCAGAGCTGACAGAATCTCTGCCCCAGTGTGGCTCCTGTCCCCCAAGCACACCAGCTCAAGCACCGCATGGCATCTTTTTGCCTGCGTACTTGCGTAGCCCCTACGGAGCACCGCTGGTTCCGAGGACAAAGCACAGGTAGAGGCCATGGAGGAAGAAGAAGAGGAGGGGGTGGAGGAGAGAGGTGTGTCAGAATCACCAGTAGTAACATTTTGGAGGCGTGGTGGCGGAACAACCTCCAACACTACTGCACCTTGTCCTGCATCCTTCCCAGCTGCCAGCAGAGTCACCCAATGCGCCGTGAAAGATAGGTTACGTCCCTGTCCATGCCTGCTGGACCATGAGTCAGCGGTAATATGCACCTTACCGCTGACCGCCCTGTCCAGGAAGGCCAAGACATTGCCTTTCACATGCCGGTAGAGAGCCGGAATCGCCTTCCGTGAGAAAAAGTGGCGTTTGGGAACCTGCTACTGAGGAACCGCACATTCAACAAACTCACGGAAGGGGGCCGAGTCTACCAACTGAAAAGGCAGCAGTTGAAGTGCTAGCAATTTAGCCAAGCTAGCATTCAACCGCTGGGCATGTGGATGGCTGGGAGCGAACTTCTTTCGGCTGTGCAGCAGCTGGGGCAGGGAAATTTGCCTGGTTCAATCGGACGTCGGTGTACCGAAAGGAGATTGCCCGCAAGTGCTTGGCTGTGACTGTGACACACCTAATTCTACACCTTCATTCCTCTCAGTGCAGGTTTCAGAGAGGACTGAAGGTATAGTGGGGTTGGAGATCCCAGCTGATGAGGAGCAAGGAGAGGTCTGCTTTGTTCTTTGGTGTGGGTCTTTTAGGTACGCCTGCCAACGGACTGCATGGCAGTTCGACATATGTCTGGTCAAGCATGTGGTGCCCAAGCGGCTGATGTTTTGGCTACGTGAGATACGCTTCAGACATATGTTGCAAATGGCAATGGTGCGATCTGCTGCACACGTCTGAAAAAAGGCCCACACCAAAGAACTTTTGGAATAACGTGCAGAGACAGCAGCGCCCTGCACATGCGGAGCTCTGCGGTGTGATTCAGTCGGTGTGCTGCCCTTAAGCTGGCCCTTGGAGGGCATCCTGCCTCATTGGAGATGTGCCTCCTCCTCCTCCCTCCTATCAGGCACCCATGTGGAGTCGGTGACCTCATCATCCCCTGCCTCCTCATCACTGGAGCAAATCTGGCAGTATGCTGCAGCTGGGGGAACATGACTGCCAGATAGCTGTCCTTGTTGGGCACCCCCTCTCTCTGGGCTCACGTTACTACCCCCTCTCTCTGGGCTCACGTTACTGCCTTCCTCTAGCTGGGTTCCATCATCGGACGCTTCAAAGCGCTGGGCATCCTCCTGGAGCATGTACCCAACACTGTGGTCAAACAGTTCGGGGGACTCCTCAGGAGGACATGGTGGGGCTAGGGAAGGAGTGACTGATGCCATTGAGCCGAGGGAAGAGGCCGCTTTGGCAGCTGCTTTGCCAGACACAGTACCCTGAGCCTGGGTGAGAGAGGATGAGGAGGGCTTGGTCATCCACTCTACCAAATCATGGGCATGTTGCGGCTCAACATGGCCAGCTGCCGAATAGAAGGACAAGCGTGTCCCACAGCCACGTGCTGATGAGGATGCACCATGTCCACGACCAGCACTGTTGCCTCTAGACACAGAGCCTGCTTGCCCTCCTTTATTGCCTCATGACGGTCTGCCTCTCTTTGTTTGCCTTCCAGACATACTAATGGCCTGCAGTGAGATGTAGCTGCACAAAGGTGTGATTATATATATATATATATATATATATATATATATATATATATATATATATATAATGCAGCTATCAGACTCCACTGCCTGCTGTGGTATTAGTATGAGAAAAGCAGCAACGGTCTTCAGTTAGTTTTAGATGAACACTGTGCAGAAGACACAGTACACTAACTGAAAATACTAGCAGCTCTCTGCCTGTGGTTTTATTACGAGAACACCACAAATTTTATTCAGGTTCCTTTAAGTGAATTCTCTGCAAAGGACAGAAGTACTGCAGTACACTACATGAAATTAATGCAGCACTCTGCCTGTGGTTTTATTATGAGAACACCACTAACTGTATTCAGGTAAGCTTTAGGTGAACGCTATGCAAAGCGCACAGTACACTGAGTGAAACTCTGCTGCAGCTAGCACAATCGCCTGCCTGTCACAGTATAGAGAACAGCAGTAATGGATCTAGCTAAACTAAATACAGTGTATAAATATATATGCAACACATATGATGCATATATATCCTCTACACACTGTAACAGCAGCTAACTGACTCACCTGCCTGCTCTATCTAACTCAATATAAATGACAGTCTCTCTCTCTGTAACTCTCTCTTTCACAAACGCCAACACACTACACAAGGCCGACTTCCAGGCGGCCTTATACAGTGTGGGGCGTGTACCTACTCTTCTGAGCCATGATTGGCCAAACCCACCCTGGCTTTGGCCAATTACGGCTCTCCGTTATTACCACGCTGTGATTGGCCAAAGCATGCGGGTCATAGTGCATGCTTGGCCAATCATCAGCCAGCAATGCACTTCGATGCCGCAGTGAATTATGGGCCGTGACGCGCCACTCGAATTTGGCGCGAACGGCCCATAATGTTCGATCTTTGTTGAACGATCAAACAGCCAATGTGCGAGTCGAATATGGGTTCGACTCAAACAAGAAGCTCATCCCTAGTGCTAACATTGAAAAACGTATTGCCTTTGTCTGCAAGAGCTTTGGCATAGTGCATTAGTGTAGGTTGATTCTCCTCTTTCTCGCTACGCCCATTTGGGCACAACAAGATTTACAAAAACTTCCAAAACATTCCCTGTTCACGAAGAACAGTGTAGTCCATGAATACTGAATCACTCCAGAAAGATTTTTTTTTTAACAAGAAGACTCCAGAAAGAATTTTTATTTCCCCAAAAATCTTTGCTAAACTTCATCCAGTAGAATAATGAGTTTGCAAAAAAGTGGGCTAGTTTTTCGGTTCATTCTGCCATCTCTGTCCTAAACACACATCTCACTGTTAGGCTCAGTTAACACTATTGCCGCATCCGTTGCACAGCAGGGATCCGGTGCGTGCTGGTTCACTGTTTCAGGTCCAATTTCAGCCCGAATTATGGGCTGAATTCGGACCTGAAACGCACCAAAAAAGGCACACGTTTTTCCGGCAATTCGCACCGGAACTGCTGCTGAGATATGTGAACCAGCTCCATAGAGAGCCAGTCAAATTCTCCTGCTATGCGAATTAGGCGTGAACCCAGCCTTAAAGATGCCCCTGTTTAATGATTCCACTGACAGAAAATTTGAGATGCTCCTTAAAACTATATTTAACCTGGCAGGCTCAGTCCTGCAACCAGCTCTTTCTGCGGTTTCTGTATGTCAAACTACAGCTAATTGGACTAGGATAATGACTAACCAACATGATCCTGTCATTCAGGATCATGCTGTTGCAGAGCAATTACAACTGTCTTCTGCTATTCTTTTTTGTGTAGATGCACTGGAACACGTCATGAGACAAATATGCAGTATAGCCCCAATCTCCATTCATATGGGCAGCAGGGATGAGCCGAACACCCCCCTGTTCGGTTCACACCAGAACCTGCGAACAGACAGAATGTTCGTGTGAACTTTAGAACCCTATTAAATACAATGGACTCGAACGTTCGAAATCTAAAGTGCTAATTATAAAGGCTAATATGCAATTTATTGTCCTAAAAAGTGTTTGGGGACCCGGGTCCTGCCCCAGGGGACATGTATCAATGCAAAAAAAGGTTTTAAAAATATAAGTTTTTACGGGAGCAGTGATTTTAATAATGCTTAAAATGAAAAAATAAAAGTGAAATATTCCTTTAAATTTCGTACCTGGGGGGTGTGTATGATATGCATGTAAAGTGGCGCATGTTTCCCGTGTTTAGAACTGTCCCTGCACAAAGTGTCATTTTTGAAGGAAAAAAAGTCATTTAAAACTCATGAATTGTCGGCTTTTATCAATACATAGAAAAGTCATTGATTAAAAAAAAAAAAAAGCGTGGGGGTTCCCCCAAATTCGCGGGACACTGGATTTCATTGCTGGAATGTTTTTTTTGTCTTTCTTTTTTTTTTAATAAAGGACTTTTCCAAGGTGTTTGTGTGTTTTTATTTACAT
Source organism: Rana muscosa (assembly GCA_029206835.1). Lineage (NCBI taxonomy): Eukaryota > Metazoa > Chordata > Amphibia > Anura > Ranidae > Rana > Rana muscosa. The sequence goes on along the minus strand of CM055117.1, from coordinate 346,078,910 downwards.
TTTTTTTACACTTTCTTCGTGAAATGGTAGGGGTACAATGTACCCCTTACCAATTCACATAGGGGGGGCCGGGATCTGGGGGTCCCCTTTGTTAAAGGGGTCTTCCAGATTCCGATAAGCCCCCTGCCCGCAGACCCCCACAACCACCGGGCAAGGGTTGTGGGGATGAGGCCCTTGTCCCCATCAACATGGGGACGTCCTCCCCATGTTGAGGGCATGTGGCCTGGTACGGTTCAGGAGGGAGGAGGGGCCGCTCTCTCGTCCCCCCTCTTCCCCTGCGGCCGGCCAGGTTGCGTGCTCGGATAAGGGTCTGGTATGTATTTTTGGGGGGACTCCACGCCATTTTTTTTTACATTTGGGGTGGAGTTCCCCTTAAAATCCATGCCAGATCTGAAGGGCCTGGTATGGATATTTAGGGGTAACCGCACGCCATTTTTTTTTTAATTTGCGGAGGGATTCCCCTTAATATCCATTCCAGACCTGAAGGGCCTGGTAATTGAATTTGGGGGAACCCCCACGCTTTTTTTTATCAATGACTTTTCTATGTATTGATAAAAGCCGACAATTCATTAATAGCCACGAGTCAGTTTTAAATGACTTTTTTTCCTTCACAAATGACATTTTGTGCAGAGACAGTTCTAAGCACGGGAAACATGCACCACTTTACATGCATATCATACACACACCCCAGGTACGAAATTTAAAGGAATATTTCACTTTTATTGTTTCACTTTAAGCATTATTAAAATCACTGCTCCTAAAAAAACGGCAGTTTTTAAAACTTTTTTTTGCATTGATACATGTCCCCTGGGGCAGGACCCGGGTCCCCAAACACTTTTTAGGACAGTAACTTGCATATAAGCCTTTATAATTAGCACTTTAGATTTCTCCCATAGACTTTTTGCCGCGAACACCCCAAATTGTTCGGTGTTCGGCGAACGGGCAATGTTCGAGTCGAACATTGAGTTCGACTCGAACTCGAAGCTCATCCCTAATGGGCAGAGACATCTGGCTTGGACAGCATAAGCTGACTGTAAAAGGCGCCTCACACGTATGACTTTTCAAGGAAGATGTCTGTTTGGGGAGGCACTGGACCAATTCATAAAATAGGTCACAGGTGGGGAAAGTATTGCTTCCTCAGGTGGCAGGTGACAGAACCCCCTCTTCAGGAGCTCCTAGTTCCTTATAACGAAGAGCACCTCAATGCTCCACCCAGGTTTCAACTTCAAAGTTCAGTTCTTCTTTTTGGCACTAGGCTTGGCCCACAAAGGCCACTAAGCCCTCTCCAAAACCCTCTTACCAATGAAGGGATACCATTACTCCTAATGCTGTGTACACACAACCGTTTTCCATGATGAGAAAAATGCAAATTCGAAGATAAAACTACCCGCAAAAAATTAGAACCTGCTCTATTTTTTCTCGTCGTTTTTCCCATCATTCTTTTTTTCGTCGCGAAAACCGCTCGTGTGTATGCTTTTCCGAGGGGGAAAAAAACATGCATGCTCAGAATCAAGTATGAGACGGGAGCGCTCGTTCTGGTAAAACTAGCGTTTGAAATGGAGATAGCGCATTTGTCACGCTGAAACGGAATGAAAAGCACAAGGCTGAAAATCGTCTCTCACCAAACTTTACTAACACGAGATCAGCAAAAGCTGCCCAAATGGTGTGCCATTCGAATGGAACTTTCCCTTTATAGTGCCGTCGTACGTGTTGTACGTCACCGCGCTTTGCTCGAGCGTTTTTTTTCCTGAACGTGTGTATGCAAGGCAGGCTTGAGAGGAATCACGATGAATCACGTCGAGAAAAACGTTGTTTTTTTGCATGACAGGAAAAACGGTTGTGTGTACGCGGCATAAGAGTGGGGGGACATTTGTTGCAGTGTGCATCTCTCTTGGTCATAGAGAGCCCAGATCTTTTTTTTTATTCTGTGATTTCAAAAGGGTAGAAGACAGGGTCAAAGTTCTACCACCTCACTGCTTTGTTCTTTCAAATCAACCAAAAACTTTTGAAGGGCAGTCAGATTTGCAAAAGGCCTTGAACTACATGTCCCAGGGAGTCGTTATATCAGTACCACCACAAGGCAGGTTCTACTACAACCTGTATACATTACCAAAGCCAAACTGAGGTATTCATCCTACATTGAACTTAAAATCCTTCAACAAATTTCCTCATATTCAAAAATTTTCACACAGAATTGGCAAGGTCAGTACTTGCCTCTCTGCGACAAGGGGAACACATTGCACCCATGGACAGCCAAGATGCCTATCTGCATGTTCCTATTTACCCACCTTATCATGCAGATGACTAGTAATGTGCCAAACCTCCCCCCTGGTTCAGTTTGCACCAGAACTCCTGAACAGAGAAAACGTTTGGACCCAAGCTGTGAACGCTATTAGGCCTAATGTAAACGGAGCATTAGAAAAGATGAGCTGCAAAGCCCCCACCAATGCCAGGAAAAAGCAGCTGTAAAAACTTGCTTTTAGTCGATTTTTGCATTGGCGTTAATGCGCGTTTAGCTGCGTTTCTCTGCCTCTATTCAAAATCAATGGTTCCCTATGAGAGTCGTCTACTGATTCCAACTTCCAGCCCATTAATTTGAATAGAAGTCGCATCCAAGTCGGATTACCATAAAGGTATTTTGAAGAGGAACCCCACGCCAAAATAAATTAAAAAAACGGCGTAGGGTCCCCCCAAGATCCATACCAGGCCCTTTGAGTCTGGTATGGATCTTGAAAAACCTTCTGTGTGCAGAAGCCCCCCTCATACTTACAAGAACCCCTTCTCTATCCAGCGATGTGCATGAGTGCCTCTTCCTCCCGATTGGCTGAGACACAGCAGCGGTGCCATTGTCTCCCGCTGCTGTCAATCAAAGTCAGTTAGCCAATCAGGAGAGTGAAGGGACCGGGCCAAACCGTGGCACTCCTGATCCCTGCATTCTGAGCGTAACCCACTCCTGATCCCTGCATTCTGAGTGCAACGCACTCCTGATCACTGCATTCTGAGCATAACACACTCCTGATCCCTGCATTCTGAGCGCAACGCACTCCTGATCCCTGTATTGCGAGCACAACACACTCCTTGGTCCTGCATTGTGAGCACAATGCACTCCTTAACCTTGCAATCTGAGTGCAACGCACTCCTTGGCCCTGCATTCTGAGCGCAATGCACTCCTGAACCCTGCATTCTCAGCACAACACACTCCTGAACCCCACATTCTGAGCGCAGTGCACTTCTGATCCCTGTATTCTGAGCATAACGCACTCCTTAACCCTGCATTCTGAGTGTAACGCACTTCTGAACCCTGCATTCTGAGCGCAACATACTCCTGAACCCTGCATTCTGAGCGCAGTGCACTCCTAAACCCTGCATTCTGAGCATAACACACTCCTTGACCCTGCATTCTGAGCATGACACACTCCTTAACCCTGCATTCTGAGCGTAACGTACTCACGATCCCTTCATTCTGAGCGTAACACACTCCCAAACCCTACTTTTTTTTGTGTCCACTGCGTTTGAAAACTACATTTGGGGTTAACAATGTATCATCACCCACAGTAGATGGCAAAGGCAGTATGTTTTGAACACAGTGCAGGAAACCCACATGGAACATGCCTTTCTGGCATTGCGTTCAGGTGTTAACCGTCCCTACCTACCCCTGCCCTAGACCATTCATTTTTCTAAGGGTGGTTGAGCATTCCATCTCAATGAAGACATTGTTCTGCCATCCTTGCGCCCTGCTCCGCTGGGAGCTGCCCCAGGATGGTGTATCCTCATGGTGTATTACTTGTGTATCCCATGGTGTATTACTAAGTTGCCAGTGTCCAGTAGTGTACTCTAAGATACGGAACGTACAGGCAAGTCAAAATTCCTATTTTTTTCAACCTGGTAATTCTGCAATGAGCACACTTCCTGTCCTAGGGTGACATTCAACCGTACTGAGAAGCACTGTCACCCTAGGACAGGGTGTGTGTTAGGACTAAATAACTCCCACTTATCTCCATAATAGTTTTGTGTTCCACTGGGGGTAGCAGGGAGCAATGCCAAATGATAGCAGTCTAGAGTTTACACTTATTGAACTGATAGAGAAGTTTATTGTTACAGTGGCTATACATGCTTCGTAAATGATCAATTTATTTTCCTATCGATCTCCACCAGAAGGAATAATTGATCTATAGTAGGCAAACCATTCAATAGACATGTCACAGACAGGGAAGTGGATTTCGATTGACAGTTGGAGGATACGATCAAAAGTTATCAATCACATTTCTGTTTTTAACATGCAATCTGCTGGTGCTATACAAATCAGGTATTATTCCAAGCATTTGTCAGCGCACTCACAACTATTTTATCTAACTATTCAGTGCATAAAAGCTGTGAACAGTGCAGGTTCGTTCTAAGCCTGTATATTCAGCGTCTCCTTGTTTCAATCTCTTCAAGGCTGGAGCTAGCTGAAACCCATATGTAAACACAAGCACTCAGTTTCCGGTCCCGTGCTTCCGGTGTTCTATCCAATAGTGCGCTTGATCGAAAAGTGCCCGCGCATGCGCAGAACGGAAGGACACTCCAGCTGAAGCAGATCCTCAGCCAGAGTCCGAGGTGTCCAGCAGAGCGCAGCACAGGCAGCACTGATACAGCTCAGCCAGTAGGGGGCCCAGAACGCGCGACGTCATCATTCAGCGTGCGCACCCCTGCCCCCCCTCCCCGTCGGAGCGGAATGCTCCGGAACCGGAAGAAGGATCAGCAGCTGCCCGAAGTTGTCACTCTCATCTTCCCCGTACTGGTTAGCTGTCCTTCCCCCCTCCCCCACATTCTTTCTCAGCTGCTCCCCGTGTGACAGATGTAGATTTCTTATGACGATGGAGCTGTGTGTACCTCATTCCTAAGCAACCCTTCAGCTCGCCTGCCGCCTATAACGGAGCCTGACCCCTCAGACGAGTAAATGTCTGTTTGTGTGACGTGTAGTGTGTGTCTTGTCCTGCTGTTCTGTGTACATGCCCTTTACTTGCACCCCAGTACTTGCTGATATTTACTAGGAACTAGACCCTTGCTGAACAGAGGACAGCAATGTGTTTCTTTAGGGGTGCCCTATGTGTTCAAATAGTAGATTTAGGGCTCATTTACACTGTTCAATGTCCTGTTCCGCGTGCGCATTTACAGGCATTAGCGGTACATTTTTTGGCATTATTAATTATGATTTTTTAAAAGTTGAGGTGCATTTACATGCGTTTGTGGTGTGTTGTTTACATGCAAAAAAAATTAGCATGCTGTACTTTTTATTTTAAAATGCGTGTGAAAGCACCGTAATACTAGGCTCATTGGAACACATTTCTTTTTCTTGCGTGTGTGTTCATACTGCATTTAAAAATGTCTGCATCTGGTGTAAACAAGACCTTACTGTTCTAGAACCTCTGTTGTGGTTGGAGAATAAGGATGAGCTCCGGCGTGTTCGCATTGAACACGCGCAGGGCCCGCCAGGAAGTCGACACTGCGCTGCGCTAATGACAGGCAGGGAGACATTTCCCGATGTCCGGCTGCAGAGATCGGGAAATGTCTCCCTGGCTGTGATTAGCGCAGCGCGGTGCTGACTTCCTGGCGGGCTCTGCGCGTGTTTAATGCGAACATGCCGGAGCTCATCCTTATTGGAGAATATAAAATATTCAGCCAGCCTGAACTACAACAATCTATAGTGTTTTTATGTTGGTTGATGTGCATAGTTTTGCGATCTTTTACTTTTCAAGGTTTTGTTATTGAAATACTTTTAAAGCGGAACTAAACTTACCTTTGCTTCAGCATTCCAGTCCCGTGCTGGTGTTCTATCGAGAAATGCCCCCCCCCCCCCGTCGAAAAATGCCTCTGATGGGTCTGCGCATGCGCAGTAACAAACGTCACTCCAGCTGATATGTTGATCAGCTGGCTTGATGTCAACACAGCGCATGCACACATCGTCGGAGGCAGAATCTGACGCTATGCAACAGCGAATGGAGAACGTACTTGTCTGATTCTGCCTCGCTGTTGCGGTGCAGGTTTTGCCTGTATTAAACGCTGTGGTTTTTGTCTGTTACATGGCGGGTTCAGTGTGATCGATGGCATGTTTTTTCTGTCTTGAAGGGCGGGTTAAAACGCACACAAAACCCACCCTTCAAGATCACCACAACCCGCCCTACAAGAGCGAGGATGAATCTGACAATTATATTCTTCCCTTGGCGCTTAGCAGATTGGCGAATACTGCCACCGACGATCTGTGCATGCGCCGTGTTGACGTCACGCCAGCTGATCAACATATCAGCTGGAGTGACGTTGATTACTGCACATACCTATTGGAGGCGTTGTTTTTTTTTTTTTAGACGGGGGGCATTTCTCGATAGAACACCGGCATCTTCTGCTGTGAGTTGATCTTTGGCCATCTTCATTGGCTGGCACAGGATGGCGCCTATCCTAAGCATTCACATGAGTCAGTCACCCCAATGCACAGAGACTGGGTGGGCTGTGTAAGCTGAGCTGCACAAGCACAGCTCAGTTCATGTGCCTGAGGAGAAGGTGTGCAGGCAGGTAGGGGCATTTTATTGCAGAAGAGAGAGTGCATTTCTCTTCTGCAATCTAAGCCTGCCTGCTTGCTTTTTTTTTTTTACAGTGGGGCTTTAGTTCTGCTTTAAGGGCTTGTTTAGACCGCAATCCCTCTGTTGCGTTCTGCATGCATTTAGTGTGCTTGTGGTATGTTTTTGGCATTTTAAATATTTTTCTTTTGCATTTGTGTATGTGGTGCATTCTGAGGCGGAAAAAAAAAGCAGCATGCTGTACCTTTGTTAGGCACCAGGGAAAGCACTGCAGTGGTGTAAGACTTATTGAAATGCATTCCTTTTTCTTGCATATGTGTTCATTTTGTGTTTGACCTGTTGCCACCCGCGTAACACAAGTGTGGTGGTAAAAGTGTTGGCCAATGTTTTTATTAGTTATGTGTTCACTCGCCAATCATTTGGTAAAGTAGAAACAAAAGTGGATTGGTATATGTATAGTATTTTCTCTATTTTTAAATAAGTCATTCTGTGCTTGTCATTGATTTTTACCTGAAATTTGGCAAAAGCTCCCTTCACTGAAATTAAAGGTGAGCCTTCTGGAGTCATTGTAGGGAATTTACCAAGACAGCTGTGCTTGGTAGTGATGAGGTTGAGCATATTCGCATCCTAGTCCGAGCCCACCAGGAAACTGTCACCTGTACTGGGCCAATCATAAGCGACTGGGGCTTTCCCTGCCCCGCAGTCACTCACCTTGTATGTGTGCAGCTGCGGGGCAGGTAATTACCCAGTCACAGATCATTGACAAAGTGCAGATAACTTCCTGGCAGGCTCACGCGGGTAGGTTCAGACTAGCATCCAAACGCTTTTGAGTCCTAGTGCATAATTGCCAATCAGATTCTAGATTTTGTTTTCAAAGTTTAACTTTTTTTTATTTTTTTTTAAGGTGTTTTATTTTCAATCTTTAAACAACAAAAACGAGAAACAAAACCGTACAAACTGCTTTACATGTATGTAAAGTGCATGTAGCAGCATAATTCAGACAGTGTATAAATTGGACGATTAAGCAGTCTGTACATAACAACAGAAATACCCCAGTAACAAAAGTAGCACCATTCACAAGCATACACATTCAGACTCACAGCACACAGACGACCCCCACATCAGCAGTATAATTCCAGAGACCCACAGGCAGCAGAATTTCCATAGAAAACAATCTCTATCCAGTTCTATAGGTGTTCACCCAGTAGTGATTACTGAATCACCTTAGCAGAACACTCGCTGAGAGAGCTGTGAGGAGAGGACACCCCCCCCAGAAGACATCTAGCCATGGTTGCCATATTTTGGGGAACTTCTTAGGGCATGCCCTACTCTTTTATATATCAATTTAAATTTGGAGAGGACCCCATTTCAAAGTTTAACTTAAAGTTATTGTAAACCAACATTTTTATTTATTTTTATCCTAGGTAATACGTACCTGCTCTGTGCAATGGAATTGCACAAGGCAGCCCGAACCTTCTCTTCTCAGTGTTTTTGGCTCCTCCCCTCCCTGGAATCCCCCCATAGCCATTTCTGTGGGGCCACTCATGGGGGCTCACTCCCGAGCCTTGCGACTTCATCCGTAGTCACAGACAGCATCACTTATCTCCGCTCGCTGCTCCATCACCGGCTTTGATTGACAGCAGTGGGAGCTAATGGCTCCCGCTGCCTCAGCAAAGACTGTGAGACCAGGAAGTGAGGGGCGAGAAGAGCTACAGATGTGCACAGTGCTGGATTAAATTAGGGTTCAGGTAATTGTAAGGAGGGGGTGAAGGCGGATACTGATGCCTAAACATTTTAGACCAATAATTTTTTGGGACTTTTTGTTTACAAGTTTAAATGAGTATTTTTTTTTTGGTAGAAAACCCCCAAACTTTTTATATTTAACATTTTTTTTTTTTTTTTTTTGAAGCACAGACCCTAGGGAATTAAATGGCGATCATTGCATTTTTTTTATGTCGCATGGTATTTGCACAGTGGTTTTTCAAATTTTTTTGGGGGAAAAAATACACTTTAACCACTTAAGCCCTGGACCAATACGCAGCATAAAGAACCAGGCCCCTTTTTGCGATTCGGCACTGCGTCGCTTTAACTAACAATTGCGCGGTAGTGCGACGTGGCTCCCAAACAAAATCGACGTCCTTTTTTTCCCACAAATAGAGCTTTCTTTTGGTGGTATTTGATCACCTCCTGCGGTTTTTTATTTTTTGCGCTCTAAACAAAAATAAAGCGACAATTTTGAAAAAAATTCAATATTCTTTACTTTTTGCTATAATAAATATCCCCCAAAAATATATAAAAAACGTTTTTTTCCTCATATTAGGCCGATACGTATTCTAGTACATATTTTTGGTAAAAAAAAAATCGCAATCTGCGTTTATTGATTGGTTTGCGCAAAAGTTATAGCGTTTACAAAATAGGGGATAGTTTTATGGCATTTTTATTAATAATTTTTTTTTTTTTACTAGTAATGGCGGCGATCAGCGATTTTTATCGTTACTGCGACATTATGGCGGACACTTTTGACACATTTTTGGGACCATTGTCATTTTCACAGCGATCAGTGCTATAAAAATGCACTGGTTACTGTGAAAATTACACTGGCAGTGAAGGGGTTAACCTCTAGGTGGCGCTGTAGGGGTTAAATGTTCCCTGCATTGTGATTCTTACTGAGGGGGTCGTGCTATGTGTCACATGACACCGATCTCGGCTCCGTGTACACGGAGCCGAGATCGGTGTCATTCTCACTAGGCAGAGCAGGGAAATGCTTGTTTACACAAGCATCTCCCTGCTCCATACCTCCGTGAGATGATCGCGGGGATCCCCGCGGTCCGGCTCACGGGGAAGGCAGGGCGGGTCGCGAGCACGGCGGCGCGCGCGCGACCCCCACGTCGGACAGTTAAAGGGGACGTAAAAAAACAAAACAATATATACCCAAATTGTTTTGTATAATATGAAGTTATGCTGAGTAAATAGATTCCTAACAGGCTTTAAAATTGCGCACGCTCATGGAATGACAAACTATGGTACTTAAAAATCTTAAAAATGTTTACAGGATACCTATTTAGAGTTCTAGCGCTAGAATTTTTGCTCTCGCTCTAATGTTCGTGGTGATACTTTGCGCATGGTGCAAGCACCGTCTACGTATGTGCTCACTTCTGTGCGTGAGCACAGGGGGACGGGGGCACTTAAAAATTGTATTTTTACTTTTACATGTCCGTCTTTTTTTTTTTTTTTTAGCATCTTTATTCCTATTACAATAAATGTATTTATCCCTTGTAATAGAAATAAGGATGACAGGTCCTCTTTATGGAGAGATCTGGGGTCAAAAAGACCCCAAATCTTTCCTTTACTTTTAACCACTTCCAGGCCTGGCCTATTCTGGCATTCCTCTCTTCCTCTTATGTAAAACAATTTTTCCCTCTTCATCTTTCAGGACAGCCACCTTAGAGAGATCCCGGCTCCTCCCCTCTCAGGAAACGCCGCCTTCAATCAGAGATTTAAGCCTCATTCTCCCACCAGACCCTCAGTTATGGTGTTTCCTCCGGTGGGGAGACACCGCCAAGGAACCAAGCTGAGCAGCTGGCGAGGCTGGAGCTATTTCCTGGGAGGGAGGGAGACAGTTCTCTTTGGCTGTCCCACTCTCTCTCTCTTACCTTCTTTTTTTGATCCGGTCGGCTGGAGCGCCAGCAACGCCGGTTTTCAAATTTCGCGCAGCCCCCGGCTTCCCTTAGTGAAGGAAGAAGCCGGGGAGGTCCGCTCTTCATCTCGCCTAGGGTGGCGCTGTGGAAGTCGCGCTAGGTTCCCCCCTGCCTCACGGCAGTCAGCATGGAGCCTGAAGGCTGTTCCGGATGACGGGGCGATGTCAGTTCCTGAAGGGGGCGTGCACCTTCCACAGGATCCGCGTCTTCCGGTTCCGGACGCGGAATATGAAAGCGGACCAGGCGCTGGCTGGTGCGGCCTCTTGTCAGAGCTGTGGAGACAGCGATTCAGGGCCTGTTGTGACCACGTTCCTCGCGGAGATGTCGGAAGCAGAGGCTCCACGAACAACTCCGGGAGACAGCAGCACAAGCCACTCAAAGGTAAGAGGAACCCTGGGGTGGTGTTTCCTTACTGGTCCCCGTTAGCTCCACGGGTGTTTTATCCCTCCCTGGTGGTCGGGGGGGTAAAGGGGTGTGTCTGGGACCCTGGTGGTGGTCGGTCCTGGGGGGTGCACCCCTGGTGGTCCTCTGTTTAGGCTGGTGGATTTTAGTTTTACACTGCTCTCTCTCTCTCTCTCTCTCTCTCTCTCTCTCTTTCTTTCTCTCTCTTCTTTCTCTCTTTCTCTCTTTCTTTTCTCTCTTTCTTTCTCTTTCTCTTTCTCTTTCTCTTTCTCTTTCTCTTTCTCTTTCTCTTTCTCTTTCTTTCAGAAAGCCACGAGTAAATCACCCCATGGGTCTAGGAAGAAGTGTCCTTCATGTAGAACCACCATGGGGGATTCCTGGGCCAAGGCACTCTGTAGGGAGTGCATTGATGGACTAGTTAGGGAGCAGCGCAGCAGAGCAGGGGGCGGACCTGGCAGCATCAGTAAAGGAGCTTTCCAGCACCTTCCAGTCCTTTCAGGCACTTTTTTCCTCTTTTTCCAGTTGCCTCAGCCCCAGAGTAATCCTCCCACCAGCGCAGCAGAGTGTTGCCCCCACCCTTGCGGTAATGCTCCCTAGTAGTGGTGAGCAACCGCAAGATTCCAGAGAGGAAATGGAAGATGAAGCAGACGATGCAAGCTTCAGATTCTGAAAGTGAATCAGTACTAGAGAAGTTGGACGGGGAGTCCACAAGCTCCTCACGGTATAAACTTCTCTTGAAGAGGTGGAGGAGCTCTTAGGAGCTATCCATACCACCTTAGGTATTCAGGAAAGAAAGGAAGACACTATCCTTACACGACCAGATGTACAGGGGCTTAGGGGAACAGAAAAAGAGTGTTCCCGGTCCACGAGGTCCTGGCCGATGCCATTAAAAGAGAATGGCAGGATCCAGAAAGGAAACCTTTCTTCTCAAAGACTTTGAAGAGAAGATTTCCCTTTGCTGAAGACGAGTGTCTAGTCTGGAATAAATCTCCTAGATTAGACGCTGCCTTTTCCCAGGTCTCAAGGCACACGGACCTGGCCTTTGAGGACAATGAGTCCTTTCTGACCCCATGGATAGAAGGATGGACTCCCTTCTAAAAAAGTCATGGGATTCATCCCAAGGAAATCTCAAACCTGCCATGGCGGCCACAGTGGTGGCCCGCAACATGGAGTATTGGCTTACACAGATCAAAAGCTCACATTGAAGCAGGTAACGGTGAAGGAGACAATTCTTGCCTCTTCCCCATGCTACTCAACGGAGTTGCATACCTTGCAGACGCGTCTGCGGAGTCAATACGCATGTCAGCAAGGTCTACTGCCCTGACCAATTCTGCAAGGAGGGCCTTGTGGCTTAAGACTTGGCAGGGAGATAGCGCGTCCAAAGTAAAACTCTGTGGGATTCCCCTCACAGGGGACCTGCTATTTGGACCAGGCTTGGAGGCCGTTTTGCATCGAACGGCTGATAAGAAAAAGGCCTTTCCCTTAAAAAGAGGTTTGGGGAACAGACCAAAAGAAAGTTTCCTCCTCAGGGGAAAAAGGAAGCCCCAAAAACCAACAGAAGAGGGTTTGGGGACCAAAAGGAAAAGGGCGTGGGGGGGGCTATTTTTCGCGCCTCCTGAACAGCCCAAAAAGACCCAGTGACGGGTTTCAAGGTGGGAGGAAGGTTGAGGGTCTTCCTCCCACAGTGGGAGATGATCACATCCAACCAATTTGTGTTGGGGATCATCAGGAGAGGATACAAACTGGAATTTTCCAATCCTCCCCCACTCAGACTGTTAATCACAGACCTCCCCAAGATGTGCAGAAAAATCATCTGCCCTTCTGACCTCCCTTCAGGAGTTAGAGGAACAGGAGGTGGTAGTCCAGGTCCCAACGCAAGAGTCGGGCAGAGGCTTCTACTCCCACATTTTTGTGTCCGCAAACCGACAGGAAAGTTCAGACTTATTCTGAACTTGAAACCCCTGAATCTTTCAGTCATCTACAAAAGATTCAGGATGGATTCAATTTATTCGGTGAAAGCCCTGCTTCCTCCAAACTGTTATATGGCATCCATAGATTTGAAGGATGCGTACCTGCACATTCCATCGCAGAGGATCATCAGAAGTTCCTCAGACTGGCAGTTAATATGGGAAAAAGGGTAGTCCATCTCCAATTCAAGGCTCTTCCCTTTGGCCTATCATCTTCCCCCCGTATTTTCACCGAAGTGATGGCGGAAGTCTTAGCGTTCATAAGACTCAAGGGAGTCTCAGTGATCGCATATCTGGACGACCTGCTTCTGTTTGCCCCTTCTCCGGAACCGCTGTCTCGGGACCTTCAGGTTAGCAAGAGACATTCTCCAAAATCTGGGCTGGCTCCTGAATCTGGAAAAATCAACCTGGTTCCGTCCCAGAAAGTCATCTTTCTGGGATACTGGTTAGACTCAGTAAGTCAGAGAGTCTTCCTTTCCACAGGAGAAGGTTATGAAGGTAAACAGTGCAATGTCAGTTCCACAAGGCAGCGGCCTAGTCTCGGTAAGAAGGCTATGTCAGCCTTAGGGTTACTGACATCACACTCCCAGCAGTTCAGTGGGCGGATTACACTTTCGCCCCCTACAACTGTTTATCCTAAAGGTCTGAGACCACAGTCAGCAGTCTATAGACCTCCTTGATCACAGTACCAGGTCAGATCAAGCGGTCTCTCTGGTGGTGGCGAAAGGGGGCAAATCTGACACAGGGTCTAGATTGGGTCCTTCCAATATCCAGGACAGTTACAACGATGCGAGTGGCACAGGTTGGGTGAGCACACCTGGATTCCCAGTTAGTACAAGGACCTGGAAAAAGGAGGACGCAAGGAGGTCCTCCAACTGGAGGGAGCTGAGGGCGGTCTCACTGGCCCTCAGGTATTTTCAGGGGGAACTTCAGGGCCAACACGTGAGAATCCGATCGGACAATTCCTCAACGGTGGCCTATAACAACAGGCAGGGGAGGTACCAGGAGTGGGTCCCTGTGGAGTCTTACAGAAGACATCCTCAGGGTGGGCCGAGGTCCAATGTTCTGTCCCTCTCAGCATTACATCTGAAGGGGGAAACAGAATCAGTTGGCGGATTTTCTCAGCAGGAAAACCCTAAGGGAAGGCAACTGGGTCTTGAGCCAGGAGGCCTTCAACATGGTCACTCAAAAGTGGGGGGTGCCATGTGTGGACCTCTTCGCCTCAGGGCACAATGCCAAAGCAGACCTCTTCTTTTCCCTGAACAGACGAGATGGGGCACTAGGGGTGGATGCCCTGGCTCAGACCTGGGCATTCTCCAAGTGCTATGCTTTCCCCCCTCCTGTCCTGATTCCTGCAGTACTGAGGAAATTCCGGGAGGAGATACGACCCTAATTCTCATTGCGCCGCATTGGCCAAGGAGGCCGTGGTTCTCCATCCTGAAGAGTCTGGCGGTAGAACCACCTTGGTTTCTACCAACCCAGAAAAACCTTCTCACTCCAAGGCCCAGTCTGTTGTCCGCACATAGAGAGGTGGAACCTTGCAGCCTGGCTTCTGAGGAGGAATTGCTGAGGGGCAAGGGATTCTCGGATCGCCTAGTGGCAACCCTCCTAAACTGCAGGAAAAAAGAGACGCGGGTTATCTATTTGAAAGTTTGGAAAGCGTTTCAATAGTTGTGCTAGAAAGCTCCTTTGACACCCAAAGTTCAGTAGCAGTATTGGAGTTCCTGCAGTCCGGGGCTGATAAGGGCTTGGCCCTTAGCACCCTTAAGGGGCAAGTGTCCGCCTTAAGCGTGTTCTTAGAGAAACAACTAGCCATGGACCCTTGGATAGCAAGGTTCTTTAAAGCACTAGCTAGACAGAGGCCAGTCAGAAGTCCTTCTTTTCCTGTATGGGACCTTTCCTTGGTTCTACAGGCTCTTACAGAAGAACCCTTTGAGCCACTAGATTCGTGCACAATTGAGCTTATCACCCTCAAGACGGTGTTTCTAGTGGCAATCACTACGGCAGCGAGTGAGCGAACTCGAAGCCCTCTCAATTAGGGCTCCCTTTTTTCAAGTTTTTACGGATCGTGTAGTTTTTAAGACAGATCCGGCCTTTTTGCCTAAAGTATCTTCTAGTTTTCATAGAGGTCAAGAAATTGTTTTGCCTACCTTTTGTTCAAACCCTGTGAGGGAACAGGAGCAAAAATTTCATAACTTAGACGTCAGGAGGTGCGTCCTTCAGTATTTAGAAGCTACAAAACAGTTTAGAAAGTCTGATTCTTTATTTGGCTCTAAGGCCTCTAGACGCACGATAGCCAGATGGCTAAGGACAGCTATTAGTAAGTCTTACATATTAGGGGGATTAGAAGCCCCGGAGGGTGTTAGGGCACACTCTACCAGGGCAATGTCAACCTCTCAGAGTGGGCTGGTGCTTCTCCGGAGCAGATCTGTAGAGCAGCAATGTGGTCCAGCTTTACCACATTTGTGAAACACTATAGAATGGATTTGCTGACAGCCAAAGACCAGGCCTTTGGCCGTAAAGTACTGCAAGCAGTAGTCCACCCTAAGGTAAGGTACTCGCTTATCCTCTCTAAGGTGGCTGTCCTGAAAGATGAAGAGGGAAAAAACGGAGTTACTTACCGGTAACATCCTTTTCCACGAATCTTTCAGGACAGCACCGGTACCCACCCATCTATTGGATATTTTTATGAGCTCATCGTATGAGGCAGTCAGGTAAGATGTTTATATGTGAATGACGTGTTCTTGTGTCTCCCCAGTTGACCAGAGGTACTCTCAAAGAACTGAGGGTCTGGCGGGAGAATGAGGCTTAAATCTCTGATTGAAGGCGGTGTTTCCTGAGAGGGGAGGAGCCGGGATCTCTCTAAGGTGGCTGTCCTGAAAGATTCGTGGAATAGGATGTTACCGGTAAGTAACTCTGTTTTTTTTTTTTTGCTAGAAAATTACTCAGAACCCCCAAACATTATTTATATATTGTTTTGGCAGAGACCCCAGGGAATAAAATGGTGGTTGTTGCAATTTTTTATGTCACAACGGTATTTGCGCAGCAATTTTTCAAAAGCCTTTTTTTTTTTAGGTAACTTAGGGAAATTTTTTTTATGACTTAAAATAAAAACACTAAAGTTAGCCTATATGTTTTTTCTTAATGTGAAAGATGTTACGCTGAGTAAATGGATGCCTAACATGTCACACTTTAAAATTGCGAACACTCGTGGTATGACGCCAAACTTCGGTACTTAAAAATCTTCATAGGCTACCCTTTAAAAATGTTTGCAGGTTACCTGTTTAGAGTTAAAGACGATGTGTTGTACTAGAATTATTGTTCTCCCTGTAACGTTCGTAGCAATGCCTTACATGTGTGATTTGAAAGTCGTTTACATATGCGGGCGTGACCTATGTATGCGTTCGCTTCTCTCTCTCGCCCTCTCTCTCTCCTCGCCCTCTCTCTCGCCCTCTCTCTCTCGCCCTCTCTCTCTCGCCCTCTCTCTCTCCGCCCTCGCCCTCCTCGCCCTCGCCCTCTCTCTCTCTCGCCCTCTCTCTCTCTCTCTCTCTCCCCTCTCTCTCTCGCCCTCTCTCTGTCTCGCCCTCTCTCTGTCTCGCCCTCTCTCTGTCTCGCCCTCTCTCTGTCTCGCCCTCTCTCTGTCTCGCCCTCTCTCTGTCTCGCCCTCTCTCTGTCTCGCCCTCTCTCTGTCTCGCCCTCTCTCTGTCTCGCCCTCTCTCTGTCTCTCGCCCTCTCTCTGTCTCGCCCTCTCTCTGTCTCGCCCTCTCTCTGTCTCGCCCTCTCTCTGTCTCGCCCTCTCTCTGTCTCGCCCTCTCTCTGTCTCGCCCTCTCTCTGTCTCGCCCTCTCTCTGTCTCGCCCTCTCTCTGTCTCGCCCTCTCTCTGTCTCGCCTCTCTCTCGCCCTCTCTCTCGCCCCCCCCTCTCTCTCGCCCCCCCTCTCTCTCGCCCCCCCTCTCTCTCGCCCCCTCTCTCTCTCGCCCCCTCTCTCTCTCCTCGCCCCCTCTCTCTCTCTCGCCCCCTCTCTCTCTCTCTCGCCCCCCTCTCTCTCTCTCGCCCCCCTCTCTCTCTCTCGCCCCCCTCTCTCTCTCTCTCGCCCCCCCTCTCTCTCTCCCCCCTCTCTCTCTCCCCCCTCTCTCTCTCTCTCGCCCCCCTCTCTCTCTCTCCCCCTCTCTCTCTCTCTCGCCCCCCCTCTCTCTCTCTCGCCCCTCTCTCTCTCTCTCGCCCCCTCTCTCTCTCTCTCTCTCGCCCCCTCTCTCTCTCTCTCTCTCGCCCCCCTCTCTCTCTCTCGCCCCCTCTCTCTCTCTCGCCCCCTCTCTCTCTCTCTCGCCCCCCCTCTCTCTCTCTCTCGCCCCCCCTCTCTCTCTCTCGCCCCCCTCTCTCTCTCGCCCTCTCTCTCTCGCCCCCTCCCCTCTCCTCGCCTCCTCTCTCTCGCCCCCCTCTCTCTCCGCCCCCCTCTCTCTCCCCGCCCCCCCTCTTTCTCCGCTCTCCCTCTTTCTCCGCTCTCCTCTTTCTTCGCTCTCCCTCTTCTCCCGCTCTCCCTCTTTCTCCGCTCTCCCTCTTTCTCGCCCACTCTCTCTTTCTCGCCCAACTCTCTCTTTCCTCGCCCAACTCTCTCTTTCTCGCCCAACTCTCTCTTCTCGCCCAACTCTCTCTTTCTCGCCCCCCTCTCTCTCGCCCCCCCTCTCTCTCGCCCCCCCTCTCTCTCGCCCCCCCCTCTCTCTCGCCCCCCCCCTCTCTCTCGCCCCCCCTCTCTCTCTCGCCCCCCCCTCTCTCTCTCCGCCCCCCTCTCTCTCTCGCCCCCCCTCTCTCTCTCGCGCTCTCCTCTCTCTCTCGCCCCCCTCTCTCTCCTCTCGCCCCCTCTCTGTCTCGCCCCTCTCTCTCTCGCCCCCTCTCTCTCTCGCCCCCCTCTCTCTCTCGCCCCCCTCTCTCTCTCGCCCCCCCTCTCTCTCGCCCCCCCTCTCTCTCGCCCCCCTCTCTCTCTCGCCCCCCTCTCTCTCTCGCCCCCCTCTCTCTCTCGCCCCCCCTCTCTCTCCTCGCCCCCCCTCTCTCTCTCTCTCGCTCCCCCTCTCTCTCTCTCTCTCGCCCCCCCCTCTCTCTCTCTCTCTCTCGCCCCCCTCTCTCTCTCTCTCTCTCTCGCCCCCCTCTCTCTCTCTCCTCGCCCCCCCTCTCTCTCTCCTCTCTCGCCCCCTCTCTCTCTCTCTCTCGCCCCTCTCTCTCTCTCTCTCTTCTCTCTCTCTCTCTCGCCCCCTCTCTCTCTCTCTCTCTCGCCCCCCTCTCTCTCTCTCTCTCGCCCCCTCTCTCTCTCTCTCGCCCCCTCTCTCTCTCTCGCCCCCCTCTCTCTCTCGCCCCCCTCTCTCTCTCGCCCTCTCTCCTCCCTCTCTCTCGCCCCTCTCTCTCGCCCCCCTCTCTCTCCGCCCCCCTCTCTCTCCCGCCCCCCCTCTTTCTCCGCTCTCCCTCTTCTCCCTCTCCCCTCTTTCTCCGCTCTCCCTCTTTCTCCGCTCTCCCTCTTTCTCGCCCAACTCTCTCTTCTCTCGCCCAACTCTCTCTTTCTCGCCCAACTCTCTCTTTCTCGCCCAACTCTCTCTTCTCGCCCAACTCTCTCTTTCTCGCCCAACTCTCTCTTTCTCGCCCCCCTCTCTCTCGCCCCCCCTCTCTCTCGCCCCCCCTCTCTCTCGCCCCCCCCCCTCTCTCTCGCCCCCCCTCTCTCTCGCCCCCCCTCTCTCTCGCCCCCCCTCTCTCTCGCCCCCCCTCTCTCTCGCCCCCCCTCTCTCTCTCGCCCCCCTCTCTCTCTCGCCCCCTCTCTCTCTCGCCCCCCTCTCTCTCTCGCCCCCCTCTCTCTCTCGCCCCCCCTCTCTCTCTCGCGCTCCCTCTCTCTCTCGCGCTCTCCTCTCTCTCTCGCGCTCATCCTCTCTCTCTCGCGCTCCTCCTCTCTCTCCCCCTCGCGCTCTCCTCTCTCTCTCGCGCTCTCCTCTCTCTCTCGCGCTCTCCTCTCTCTTTCTCGCCCCTCTCCTCTCTTTCTCGCCCCTCTCTCTCTTTCTCGCCCCTCTCTCTCTCTTCTCGCCCCTCTCTCTCTTTCTCGCCCCTCTCTCTCTCTCTCTCGCCCTCTCTCTCTCTCTCTCGCCCCTCTCTCTCTCTCTCTCGCCCCCTCTCTCTCTCTCTCTCTCGCCCCTCTCTCTCTCTCTCTCTCGCCCTCTCTCTCTCTCTCTCGCCCCTCTCTCTCTCTCTCTCGCCCCCTCTCTCTCTCTCGCCCCTCCCCCTCTCTCTCTCTCGCCCCTCCCCCTCTCTCTCTCTCGCCCCTCCCCCTCTCTCTCTCTCGCCCTCCCCCTCTCTCCTCCTCTCTCTCGCCCTCCCCCTCTCTCTCTCTCACGCCCCTCCCCCTCTCTCTCTCTCGCCCCTCCCCTCCCCCCCCTCCCCTCTCTCTCTCTCGCCCCTCTCTCTCTCTCGCCCCTCTCTCTCTCTCGCCCCTCTCTCTCTCTCGTCCGCCCCCTCTCTCTCTCTCGTCCGCCCCCTCTCTCTCTCTCGTCGCCCCCTCTCTCTCTCTCGTCCGCCCCTCTCTCTCTCTCGTCCCGCCCCCTCTCTCTCTCTCGTCCCGCCCCCTCTCTCTCTCTCGTCCCGCCCCCTCTCTCTCTCTCGTCCCTCCCCCTCTCTCTCTCTCGTCCCTCCCCCTCTCTCTCTCTCGCCCCTCCCCCTCTCCCTCCTCTCTCTCGCCCCTCCCCCTCTCTCTCTCGCCCCTCCCCCTCTCTCTCTCGCCCCTCCCCCTCTCTCTCTCTCGCCCTCCCCCCTCTCTCTCTCTCGCCCCTCCCCCTCTCTCTCTCTCGCCCCTCCCCTCTCTCTCTCTCGTCCCTCCCCCTCTCTCTCTCTCGTCCCTCCCCCTCTCTCTCTCTCGTCCCTCCCCCTCCCCCTCTCTCTCTCTCGCCCCTCCCCCTCCCCCTCTCTCTCTCTCGCCCCTCCCCCTCTCTCTCTCTCGCCCCTCCCCCTCTCTCTCTCTCGCCCCTCTCTCTCTCTCTCTCTCGCCCCTCCCCCTCTCTCTCGCCCCTCCCCCTATCTCTCTCTCTCGCCCCTCCCCCCTCTCTCTCTCTCTCCTCTCCCCTCCCCCTCTCTCTCTCTCTCTCTCTCGCCCCTCCCCCTCTCTCTCTCTCTTCTCGCCCCTCCCCTCTCTCGCCCTCGCCCCTCGCCCCTCTCTCTCTCTCGCCCCTCTCTCTCTCTCGCCCCTCTCTCTCTCTCGCCCCTCTCTCTCTCTCTCGCCCCTCTCTCTCGCATCTCGCCCCTCTCTCTCGCTCTCGCCCCCTCTCGCTCTCGCCCCTCTCTCTCGCTCTCGCCCCCTCCCCCTCTCTCTCTCGCTCTCGCCCCCTCCCCCTCTCTCTCGCCCCTCCCCCTCTCTCTCGCCCCTCCCCCCTCTCTCTCGCCCCTCCCCCTCTCTCACGCCCCTCCCCCCTCTCTCTCTCGCCCCTCTCTCTCTCGCCCTCTCTCTCTCGCCCCTCTCTCTCTCGCCCTCCTCTCTCTCGCCCCTCTCTCTCTCGCCCCCTCTCTCGCTCTGCCCCTCTCTCTCTCGCCCCCTCTCTCTCTCTCGCCCTCTCTCTCTCATCTCCCCCTCTCTCTCTCGCCCTTCTCCCCTCTCTCTCTCGCCCCTCTCTCTCTCTCGCCCCTCTCTCTCTCGCCCCCCTCTCTCTCTCGCCCCCCTCTCTCTCTCGCCCCC